>JASDFA010000001.1:20607500-25407500 GCA_035772735.1 Datura wrightii
ATCTTGGGTTCATCTCCCTTAAAAATTTTAGCTTTCCAATAACCTATCATCATATCTATCTTGGTGAACACTTTGGCACCCCTAATCTATCAAATAGGTCCTCCATTAGCGGAATAATATATTTGTTCTCTATAGTAATCTTATTCATAACTTTAGGGTCTCGTCGTGTTTTTTTAGAACAAGACAGGTGAACTATAAGGGGACTGGAGGGCACAATGATCCCCTGTCTAACATTTTAGTCAATTTTCTCTAAAGCTCAGTGAACTCAAGTTATGACATTTTATATGGCGCCCAAACAGGTCACTTCGCACCTAACACCAACTATATCTCATGGTTTAAAATTCTCTGAGGCGAGAGCTACTTCGGTAGATCTTAAGACATTACATCTTTAGATTCCCCCATGAGCTCTTTCACGGGCGAAGGAATGCGACCTAAAGAACTCTCAATATCTTCTATGCAAAGGGTATCCAGAAATGTAGATTCATGTATCTTGAATCCCTTCTTCGACTGTAAGGTTGAGATGTTCTCCAGATCTATATTTACCATTGTACATAGGATAACGCATGTTTTGACCCCATTTACACCCATCATTAATTATACATTTGTATAAGGTATATGAATGGTGTTAGTTTGCCTTATGAATTCCAATATAGCTATCAACTTGAAGTCATTTATGATCACCACGCCTAAGTTGAGTTTTCCTTCATAAGGACTAGTTTCACTAGCACTAGTCCAATACATATTCCTCCCACTAGTTGATCAGAGAGTTGATCAGTTTGACACGACCATGAACTTCCCATGACCAGGTCAAGGTACTTTAGATCTATAGGCTAAATAGTGGTGAGTAGCATTTGCGTGCCCAAATAGGCTTGCCATTAACTCTTATTTCAACTAACGTCAAAATCTTTTTTTGGTTGAGGTGGGTTTGTTCATCCTTTTTTGTCTTAATTTTATTAGAAGATGGATCTGGGTCCTTTTTCTTATAGATGCTGCATTGATTTCCTCCAAGGCCTCAAATTTAGAAGAAATAAGTGTGTTAAAGACTCCTATTGGTTATGTTTGGTCAACATCATCCTCTTCCTCATCTATTACATCATCAAAAATATGTTAGTCATTCATTTGTAGCAGTGGGAATTCACTTTTTCAATATGGCACACCCGCAATTTAACAACAATTAAAAAGTACACAAGTTGGTGGTTTTAATTTGCTAGTCTGTATGCAACTAAGTACTTTATAAGACTATATAAGACTGTTACATCTCGGAGGAGGCCCTAGTTGCTTGTCGCAATCATTAATATAAGATGCAACATTATTGTTGTCCAAGGGAAAACCTTGGATTTTCTTGCATTCCAATCTCCCCCACTTCTATTAGGACCACCCCTATATTTATTAGGGCTACCATTACTGAGTTAACCCCCTTTAGATCCTCCTTGGATAGGTTGTCGAGTCTTGTCCTTCTGATATTTCACTTGATAATTCCCAAGGCATTAAATATCTTGGATAGCCTTGGAAAATGTGTCAACCCTTTTCTGTTGCAATTTCATGTAGGCATAGATCTTCAACCGTTCCATGACTGTAAAGAGCTTGTCTTTATATCCTTAATATCTAATGTTCAATATGAGCATAAAGAACCCACACACATAATCCCAGAGCGACTTAATCAGGCGTAGCTCCTAAAGATTGCTCCATGCATTGTATTCAACATTTTTGGGGAAGAACTATAAAAGGATAGCCGCCTTCAAATCCTCTTATTTCTCAAGAGTATCTTCACCAGCCTCGATGGATTTATACTTCACTCGCCACCAAAGGTTGGCATCACCTTGAAAATACATGGAAATGCTTGTTACCTTTTGTTACTTCTTCTAAATCTCCTATGACATCAATGTATTGTTCAATGTCAAAAAAGAAGCTTTACACTTCGTTGTCATTCTGAGCTCTGTGATAAGACTTTGGTTGTGGATTTTGATTTTTTATGGCACGACTGTAAGGTTCACAAAACCCTTGATATGATTGTCACCTACTTGGACTAAGCCTTGTAATACAACAATTACAATGTTGAGTTGACCAGTCAAGTTGTCTATGGTTTTCTGCATGGCAGTCACACTATTTGCCTCATGTGTTTTTTGGGCTACATCCTCAGCCCACTTCTGCTAGAGCACCTTGACTTTTCCAAAATTTTAACAGCCTCTTGGGTTTTTGTTTACAGGTCTCCTTCAGAGTCTCAACTAGTATTCACGATGTCTCCCTCAGCTTGCTGCATCATGCGGTGCATGTCTTCCGCCCTTCCCTTTAGGTTGATTTTCAAATCGGGCACCTTATCCATGAGGCGTCACAGTTCATTGACTGCCCCTTCAAAAGGTGAAATATGGTTCTCTTGAGATTTATAATAATGACAATAACAATGTGTTCCTTCATCCTATGTCAATTCTAGGCTCTGATACCAACTATTGCATGACGCCTTGTTGATAGTTTCTTCAAAGGGCGATGTAAGGCTAAGAAGCCAATGTCTGTGTGGTTACTATCTGGCAATTGGGGTATCCTATGTACGCTAGACTATATTATTATTGGTGCACGAATTAATCAATATCAAGGTAAATTGAGAGAAAAGAAAAGAGAGTGCCCGAAAGCTTGATTGCGTTAATGAAAGCTATTACATAAAGGCAACTTGATGTTGAGGGAGAGAGATACCAACAAAATTTTTTTTTTGCTTCCTTGAATGTTTGACTACTTGATTCCCCCTACTAATGCTTTAAAAAAAATCAAGGTTACAGAACTTGACATAAATAAGCTAGAAAATCACAATGGAAATAGTAAGTTAAGCTACTCTATATTTACATTCAAGGAACCTAGGCTTCTACAAAGAAAAATTTGGCCTTGTGGCAACACTTGAAGGAGGCGCATCCTTTTCTTCAGCATTAGAGTCAGTATGTTGCGCGTGAAGCATTATCGCTGGTGGAAAGGCATTGGCCGCTGATGCTGGCAATAGGCACGCACTGAGGTGCTGCCCACTAGGGCTATTGTTGGCACTAGTGAATTTTATCGATTAGGTGACAGAGGCACACACACACTTATTACTTGGTGCAGCCAAGACTACGGGATCTTCCACGATGCTAAATGTTTAAAGGCTTGTCGAAGCACCATGGAGCGCAAAGGTCCTAGAGCATGACTGTAAAGACGCCCATGACAATGTGTATGTAGTTTGGTCTACAAAAATGTTCACCTTTTTAGGTCATTTAATCTCGTTGTCTCTCTTCTCTTTTTATACCCTTTTCCCGTATTTTCTCCCTTAAACAATTTACAGGAAAAAATATGCTATTTAATTCCTCCTTTTAAATTTATTGCAATAATCTCTTTCTTGATTATCTGGATTTACTATAAAATTCACAATATAAAAATGTTACACAATATCATTTTCAGAATGTTGACTCTAGTTTGTCTCTTTTCCTAAGACAACATCAAAATCATGTAAGGATCTCCATCTTTCTGAATCTTTCTTCTTCCCTCACGTTCTCTTGTCATTTAATCTCTCAAATTTTTGGCATAGTGTAATTCATTTATTTTATTTTATTTTTTGTATCTACAAATTTCAAGAAGATGATCGATCTTTATCTCACCTCATTTCTTCAAAAGTTTTAACTAATTTATTTAGTTTGTGAGATTTGTATTGATTCTATAATTTTTTTATAACCTCTTTTCCAGTCAAAAATAGAAAAACATTCAAAGTTTGCAAGAATGTTAGACTTCAATCGCTGTTAGATCAGATATATCAAAAAGATAAGATGAAATAGTTTACCTTCAATACAAAATCATTCTTGGAGGTTGGTTTTCTATTGATATGTAAGTGGCATCTTTTTTCTTTTTATTTTACAAATGTAAAATCTAATTTACAAATTGAGATTTATCCTTTTGTTTAGAAATTATTAGAGTTGATTTTTATAGCTAGTTATGATTTATAGGACATCCGATAAAAAAGATATATTTAGACCTTAATTTTGTTGGAAGAGTATCGAGATCTAGTTCCCAATGAAAATAAGTTAGTTATATTTTTCAAACAACTTCTAATCAGAATTAACTCATTTTATGGATTAAATTTATTATTTAAATGGGCTCTATATATACACACACATAAATTACTTTGAATTTTTTAATCAAGTATTCTTAATCATTTACTTAAAAATTATCATTTATTTCCTACTGATAAGTTTATATTATTATGTCGGTATGAAAATATTCTTTCTTTTTTTTGCTTTTTTTTCCCTGGATTTTCCCCTTATTGTAATATAATTATTTGGTTATTAAACCCAAATAAGATATTAACTGTAGATCCATAATTTCTACCATAAGTGAATTTTTTTTTTGATAATGAAATTGAATATAGTTACTCAAATAGAAACTATCATATAGTTCATGTCGCGATTATTAAATAATTTATGTTCTTGCTTAATATTTAAATTGGACAAAATTCAAATATTATTGGGATATGGCAATTGAAATATTTATAATCAACAAGATCAATTGTAGAATTTACAATTTAAATAATTATTGCAGAAGGCAATCGTCATTAAAGAACGACAAGAAGATGAAGTGATAAATGCTTACTCGCACCAGGTATTTATATCAAATTGATGCAACTTCCAGTTTTGAAGTGATTTAGTGCAGTGAATATATATGTTATCTAATCATGATTAATTGATACTTATGTATATCCATACGCATTACATATATTTATTGATTTGATATAAACACCGATGTGAATAGATTTTTATCAGATGAAGTGATCTCTTTTCTAACATCCCATCACAACACATGTCAATTTTGGAGCAACACTTATGTCTAAAATTTCAACGATAGAAGAAAAAGTAGATAATATTTCATGTTTGCATCCTCAAGAGTTTATCATACCTTCTCTCTTTTTATCCTTTTCATGAGTTTTTAAAATGTTCCATCTTGTCCTATTGAAGTCAAGATTCATTAAATTAAATAGAATATTTCTTATTTAAATTGAAATATTTTTCACATATTTATCAAATACTTTTATACATGCTAGTTGTTATAAGCATCCAACATAGAATTATCCCATAATTCATGTTCTAATTATTTGTCATCTTTAATTCCTAACGAGTTAGGAATATTTTTCCTCCTTACTACTCTGTTCAGTTAATGTTTAGTTCATGTCTCTCAATTTCTTTCATGTTAATGTACGTATGTGTGATTCATGAATTCAGTTTAGTCATGTATTCCAGTCCGGAGTTAGCCACTCCATTAGTTTTCAGCTTTAGATGTTTAGTATTTGAGATGTTAGTTCTATTTCCCTAGCATTTAGTATGTTCATTCACATTCGAGGACGAATGTTTTCAAGGGGGAGATATTGTAATACCCTGGAAGTGCCAAAGACTAGACTTAGGATTTCGGAATGAGATCAGCAGAAAAGTTGGGAAAAATATCACAGGACGACCCATTGTACGAGTCATGGGAAGCTCCCATGGACCGTTGGTCCCTGTCGTGGTGAGAAAGTGGCCGGCAGGTCCAGGACCAATGAGCCATTGAACGAATCATTGGTTAGTGTAACAAGTCGTGGCAAGAAGTTGCTGTGAGAGTGGTACTTGTCAAGGTGATTGGCACGAGTCATGGTACGACTCATTGTATGGGACAACGAGTTGTGGTATGATTCCGTTGGGAGGACTTCCAGAAGGTGAGTAGTTGCGGGCAGTGGTGGAAATGGGCAGAAACGACAAGTTGTTGGGACTAGTAACGACTCGTCCTGTCCAATCATGGTTGAAGACCTGAGTTTGGAATTTAGCGAAGTAACAGATCGTTGTATGGAATAACGACTCGTTCTGTCGAGTCGTTGTCACAGGACCAGAGAAGGTAAGAGATAATGGAAGGAAGTAATGGGTGGATACCACGAGTCATGGTATCAAAAGATGACTCGTGGTATCGATCGTGGTCACTGACAGTGCAAAATTTTCAGACTTTTTATTAAGGGTATTTTCATAATTTCTAAGCTCTAAGGTCCTAAACTATGTCATTTTCAGCTCAGTTAGAAGGGTTTTAAGAGTGTTAAACCTATCCTAAGCCTTACCATTCCATGCATGCAAGTTTAGAGTTCTCCCTTGGAGATCAAGCTTGAGGAATTCCCCAAATTTTCCTCCAATTTCCTTTGTGCTTTCAAGAGGGAGTTTAAATCAGATTTACCCTGATATGTAAGGCTATGAATGAGAGTTCCTTTTACTCTCATGCTCAAAATTCTTCTCAATTCCATGGATTTCAATTCTAGATTCAAGTTCATGATCTTATGGGGTTTATTCCAATATTTGTGAAATTTTCTATGATCTATATATGGGTCAATTCCCTTCATGTATCAAATCATGTTTTAAGATCTATGGGTAGATTTTATTCCTGTTTTGATTATCGATTCATAGTTTCAAATTTTAATTAAGTTATGCCCAATTATGCAAGCTTCATGAAAAGTCAAGTTATAATTCTATTATAATTTTGATCTTACTAAGTCTAAATTATGATTTATGATTCATGTTATGATTTCTCTTCAAGTACTCTTCATGGATTCTTGAATATTAAGTATATGTATTGTCACAAGTATGCATGTTCTTCATGATTTATGAATTTATGACTATTGGCCGACTCACGGACCCTTATTCATGGCTAATCATGTATTCCAAGTATGATCAAGTATGTTATGATTTATTTGGCCATGAACTTCATGAGTGATTCACGATTACAATATGAGCCTCATGTGCATGTTTTTGGGAGTAGTGTCTAGCACCGAGCAGACCCGACGTTCAGGTAAACCCCGTGGTCTCAGAATTACGTGCCACCGTAGGTATATACATATATTATTGGATCCCTGTGATATCACCATAATGCACATCCCTTGCCTGGAAAGCCTGGGACGACCTGACCACTTGGGTGAAATATTGGGGCATCATGTAAGCTCTATCATGATGGTGTCGGTTAAGACGAGTTCTCCCATTGTTCCTCATAATTTATGCATGGATATGTTTATGTTAATTTGGATCAAGTTATGTTTTATAAAGTTTCCCTTATGACTATGATTATCATTGGATTATGAATGGTTTGAAAACCTTGAGCCCTTATGTTTACATTATTATATTTACTTCACGATCATGATGTCCTACTCTTATGAACTCTTACGTATTTTAAATATTCGTTTTTACATACCTTACATACTCAGTACATTCCAAGTACTGACTGCATACACTATGCTGTATCATTTCATAATACAGGTCCGAGGGATCAGTCTCAGTCGCATCTCTAGTCTTGCTTTCTTCTTAGGGCTGTCTAGCCAATGTTGGTGAATCCTCATCCTTCGAGGACATTCATTTATCCACTGTTATGTTCTTTTAGTTACAAACTTTGTCAAGCTAGTTCAGAATGTTGTCCCATCAGCTCATCAGTTATGTTAGAGGATTTTTCAGACATTATGTAAAAATCAGCTTGTCATTGTTGACTCGTTTTAGATTGATATGTATGCAGATATTCGCTTAAGCATGTTTTATTTTATCATTTTTCGCTTGTTGTATGCTCTTAGCTTCTATGTTCATGCCATGGGTCAACTTGGAGTTCCTCGGGGTTTCTTGTCCCGTATATCTATCCGGGCCTATGTTCAGGTCGTGACAAACTTGATATCAGAGCATTAGGTTTTGAAGTGTCCTAAGGTGTCTAAAAGCCGCATTAAGTAGAGTCTTTTTCATGGGTGTGAAGCGCGCCACACCTATGATGAAGAGGCTACGAAATATTTTAGGAAATTTCCCTTCTTTCATGATCTAAGTCGTGCGATGAAATGTCTCTCTATCCTTCTAACTCGCGCTCTACGCGTTTGCAAAATCATGCCTCCTCGCCGAGTTAACAAAAAAATAAATGGAAATGAAAATGTCCATGAGAATGGCAATGGGGATGGGCACCAGCAGGCCTCACCAGCCCCCGAGGATCATGTGCCCGAGCAGGTTGCCCATGCAAAGTTTAGGGCAGCCATTCGGATGTTGGCACAGGCATTGACTGCGCAGGTCAATCAGCAAGCGGTAGCGCATGTTCCCTAGAATGAGAATGCGACAACGGCGAAAGTCAGAGATTTTCTTAGGATGAACCCTCCAGAGTTTCTCGGATTGAAGCTGAACGAGGAACTACATGAGTTTATTGATGAGGTTGAGAAAACCACCCACATCATGGGGGTGACAAGAGAGGAGTGTGCAGACTTCGCCTCTTAAAGTTGAAAGGGGTTGCACATATCTGCTTCAGGCAATGGAAGGATAATAGGATAGTTGGAGTGGGTCCCATTGGTTGGGATGGGTTTCTAACTGCTTTATTGGATTGGTTCTTTTCCTGAGAGATGAGGGAAATCAAAGAAGCTGAGTTTGTGAACCTGAAGCAGAATGATATGAAAGTCCAGGAGTATGCTTTGGAGTTCACTCGCTTGTCCAAGTATTCACCAGAGATGGTGACTGATCATAGAGCTCGGGTGAGCAGGTTTGTGCACGGGATAGGCGGACTACCTGGTCAAGGATTGTAGGACCGCTATGCTTCACCAGGACATTGATTTTCCTCGATTGGTTTTGTATTCCCAATAGATGGAGGGAGTGCACTTGAGAGAGAGAGAGATAGAGAGAGAGAGAGGCCAAGAGGGCCAGGACAGATAACTATGGGTTCTCCCAACAGAGATCAAGAGGAAAACATCGCTAACAGTCTCATCAGAGGTCATTAGCTCCAGTACCATCATCAGCCAGTGCTCCATTAGACTGCGAGGTGATCAGAGGAGCAGAGTATCAGGTTCGAGGGGACAGAGGAGCATGCAAGCAGAGCCTACCTTCCTGGCATGTGGGAAGTGTGGTAAGAGTCACGTAGGGGAGTGCTTGTTGGGATCAGATATTTGCCTTGGGTATGGTTGATCCATCCATAGGCTCCAGGAGTGTCCGTTGTTTAGACAGGATGATGGTAGAGGTTGTGCTCAGGCTACCAACTCAACAACAACACCAACACACCCAGCTCAACAGGGCGCGCCCACTAGTACAGGTGGTGGCCAATGATCTTGGGCAGATTTATATGCCCAAGTGATACTCAAACGTATCATTTTTACCTTGTTTGTTGTGCAATGTGTATATAATATCATGTAATAAGTAATAAAATGCGAATTTATACTAACCAACATGATTAGCATTTGTTTTGCAGGTAAATGTGATTTTTAGGAGCTAAAATGCATGTTGGAACTATGTCGGAGTTGGACTTGGATGCGAGCGTGGAAAAGACCTTGGAATGCACATTTTATAGGGGCTCCGCGATGGAGCCGTGCCACACTACCATCGCGGTAGCACACTGCCTGAACAGGAATTAAAATGGCAAATTCCAATGTGCCTTCGCGTCAGCTCCATGGCACAGAGAGAGGCCTCCGCGTTGGCCTCCGTGCCACGTTGAGGTTAATTTACCGGACCCTGGAAATTCCAGTGAAGGTCCGCGTCCACGCCGTGTCACGGAGGTAGTGCTCCGCGTTGGCCTCCGTGACACGTTGCTTGTTATTCCGGGAAAAATTTCCCACTAGTATAAATAGCACACTTAGGTTTATTTTAATTAGTTTTTAGTTTTTAGACTGAGTTCAGAAGTGGAGAGCAAGGACGTGGGTTAGTAGCAGTTGAAGAACGAAAAAGCTAAGGGATTTCTTCTCTTCTTTTCATCTTTCTATCAATTGTACGTATGATTTACACTCATTTTATGATGATCAATCCACAAATGAGTGGCTAATTCTCTTCCTTGCTGAGGTTTTGAACATGTGTAATGAATTTTAATTATAATTGATATGGTTTTCTTCTTCTTCTTTAATGTTGTTCTATTAATTCTTGTTCTTACTGCATTAGTGATTGGCCAACATTAATGTACATCTAAAAAGTCCAATTTCACTCGAAAGAGCAAGAAATTGGAAAGTTGTGAATTAATAGGGTATTGTTCTTAACTTGATTTGGGAAAATTGGGTTTTGATGTGCTTTCCTGATAGAAATATACTTGAAAGCCGTATTAGTCAATTTAGGAACCGGAATTGTAGTGCTAGGTCATAAATTGCATTTGATCACAGAAATGTAGACGGATGGTTTATGATTCTAAAGTGAAATTAAATACGAGAGTTTTAATTTCTAGGCTAATGTTCTTGGCTAGCAACATGAAGAAGAGATTAACCAAATTATCATGATTATCAAGTTCATTACTTATTCTTAACCTTGGCATGTTCATATCCATTGTCTAAATTCACAAGTAAATAGTTGTTATTAGTTGTAGTATATATAGTTTAGAAACAAAAACTTAAGTAACTCTTGGTTACATTGTTGTTAGCATAATTAGAAGTGAAATAGGAATATAGTAAACTAGGCAATTTTACGTATCTTGAGCCTCCTTGGATTGATACTTGGCTACTTAGCCACTTTATTACTTGTTTGACCATGTGCACTTGCGTGTCGGTTTATAATATATAATACCAACCTGAGTAGACACCGAACAGCCAACGCCAGAACAGGTTTTATGCCCTTACATATATCCAGGAGTAGGAGAGTTCACCATATGTGGTCACCGATATGTTATGAGTATTCCACTTTGATGTATATGCATTGTTAGATCCAAGGGCTACTCTATCTTTTGTGATGCCCTATGTTGCTAGTAGTTTCAGAGTCTGTTCCGAAATCCTATCAGAACCCTTCTCAGTCTCTACTCTAGTTGGTGATTCAGTTATAGCTCGCGGGTATATAGAAATTGCCCTGTCACAGTCCTTCAGAAAGTCACCTCAGCAGATTTAGTAGAGCTAGCCATGATAGATTTTAATGTTATCTTTGGCGTGGATTGACTATATGCATGTTATGCCTCAGTAAATTGTAGAACCCGTGTTGTAGAGTTCTGGTTTCCAGGTGAGCCAGTCCTAGAGTGGAAGGGTAGTTTAGGTCGCTTCATTTTCTACCTTAAGGCCAGAAAGATGAGCTCTAAAGGTTGCGTGTACCACCTAGTTATGGTTAAGGATTCTACATCCGAAACCCCGACTATCCAGTCAGTTCCTGTAGTATGTGAATATCCAGAAGTGTTTCTAGATGATCTACTGGGAATTCCTCTCAAATGGGAGATCGATTTTGGTATTGACCTACTTCCCGATATGCAGCCTATTTCTATTCCTCCTTACAGAATGACTCCAGTTGAGCTAAAGGAATTGAAGGATATCGTAGACAAGGGTTTCGTCAGACCTAGCAAATTCCCTTGGGGTGCACTAGTTCTCTTTGTCCGGAAGAAGGATGGTTTCCTTTGGATGTACATAGATTATCAGCAGTTGAACAAGGTCACCGTCAAGAATAGGTATCCTCTCCCCAGAATTGATGACTCTTTTGACCAACTTCAGGGTGCCAAGTGTTTCTTAAAGATAGACCTCAGATCCGGGTATCATCAGCTCAGGGTTCGAGAGAGTGACATTCTGAAGATAGCCTTCAGGACTCGGTATGGTCACTATTAGTTTGTAGTTATGTTTTTTGAACTAATGAATGCTCCTGCAGCTTTTATAGATTTGATTAATATGGTGTTCAAGTCGTATTTGGATATGTACGTGATCTTGTTCATAGATGACATTCTCATATACTCTCGGAGTAAAGAGGAGCATGCCGCTCATTTGAGAGTGGTACTACAGACTCTTAGGGATCGCTAGTTGTATTCTAAATTCAGCAAGTATGAGTTTTGGTTAAACTCAATAGCATTTTTGGGTCATGTGGTGTCAAGTGAGGGTGTACAGGTGGACTCTTAAAAGATAGAAGCTATGAAGAATTGACCTAGACCAGTGAGTCCTTCGAATATCAGGAGTTTCTTGGGCTTAGCTGGTTACTACAAGAGGTTTGTGGAAGGATTTTCCTCCGTTGCAGCACCATTGACTAAGTTGACCCAGAAGAAACTGAAGTTCCTATGGTCGGAGGCTTGTGAGAAGAGCTTCCAAGAGTTGAAGACTCGACTCACCTCAGCACCTGTGTTGACTCCCCGAGGGTACCGATGGGTTTGTGGTATATTGTGACGCCTCGAGGATCGACCTTGGTTGTGTACTAATGCAGCATGATAAGGTTATAGCCTATGCTTCCAGGAAGCTGAAAGTCCATGAGAAGAACTATCCAACTCACGACCTCGAATTGGCAGCAATAGTATTTGCCTTGAAGATTTGGAGACACTATCTGTACGGGGTCCACGTGGATGTGTTTACGGACCACAAAAGCCTATAGTACGTTTTTACCCAGAAGGATCTAAATCCACGTCAGAGAAGGTGGTTGGAGCTTCTTAAAGATTATGATATAAGTGTCCTTTATCACCCGGGTAAGGCTAATGTGGTGGTAGACGCTCTTAGCAGGCTTTCTATGAAGAGTGTGACCCATGTAGATGAGGGGAGGAAAGAGTTAGTGAAGGATGTGCATCGGCTTGCATGACTAGGAGTTCATTTTGTTGACTCGACGGATGGTGGTGTTATCATTTAGAATGGATCAGAATCTTCCTTGGTGACTGAGGTCAAAGCTAGACAAGACGCGGATCCTATTTTAGTAAAGTTGAAGGAAGAGGTTCAGAATCAGAAAGTGGAGGTTAACTCCTAAGGGGGAGATGGTATACTACGATATCAGGGCCGTTTGTGTGTATCGAGAATTGATGACTTGAGGGAGCGGATGTTGCGTGAGTCTTATGGTTCTACATATTCTATACATCCAGGTGCCACCAAGATGTACTGTGACCTACAGGAAGTCTATTGGTGGAATGGCATGAAAAAGGATATAGTGGAGTTTGTGGCTAAGTGTCCGAATTTTCAACAGGTGAAGGTTGAGCATCAAAGAACCGAAAGTGTGCTTCAAGGCATTAGTATCCCTACTTGAAAGTGGGAGGAGATCTATATGGACTTCATCACAGGGTTTCCTCGTACTTTTCGACAGTATGACTCTATTTGGGTGGTTGTAGACAGGTTGACTAAAGCAGCTCATTTTATATTGGTTAAAACTATCCATTCAGTGGAGGATTATGTTAAGTTGTATATTCGGGAGTTATTCTGGTTGCATGGAGGGCCCTTGTCCATTGATGAGTTGGTAATTTACCAACTCACTAGGCTCTAAAACTTGAGTTTTTATTTCGTTCTTGAGTTGATTATTTGGATTTTATACCCCTTTTGCTTTTATTATGTGCATATTACTAAATGTGAAGAAAAGAGCAAAAATGGAGAAAAAAGAAGGGAGTGAGAGTGAATCGACGATTCACAGATGAAAATCGGCCAGACGCCGGTCAAAGGACGAACATCACTACCTCAGAGGATTAATGCCACCGGCGGTTCGTGACTTTCCAGCGGCGAGTCTCCGGTCCAGTTGCCGAAAGATACTCAAAGTTCTAGAAAATGGCTTGAAGACCCGGCAGTTCACGGACTGGCATCAGCAAAACGCCGAGTGAACCGCCGGTGTTCACTGAAATTGAGTAAAGATGCAGAAAAGATGCCCGGCGGTTCACGGACTGTAACAGGCAAACTGCCGGTGCTTTCATCGGTTCCAGAACGATGCTCATGGGGGTATAATCATCCAACACTAGAAAAGAGATAAAAAGTGCCCTTCTTTTCAGGATATAAATAGAAGATAAAGTACTTTATATGGGGATATGCAGAAGGAGAGCTAGAAATAGAGATTTTAAGAGAGAACAAAGCTTACATTACATCATTGTTTTCCCTTTTAGTTGAAGAATATTCTCTTAGCTGAGATAGGGAGATTCTGATTGAAATTGTAGAAAGTACTCTGTTCTTTTTCTTCTTTGTACTAGTAAGTTTCATCTATTGTTGAAGATTATTTTGTGAAGTTGATTATCTACTCTTGCTATTAAATTCAATGATGCTATTGATGAATGTGTTTTTAAATTTCTTAACTATGAGTTGCTAAAATCATTAACTAGAGGTATGTGATGATGAGTACTTAATTGGATCGGGTATTGCTACAGTCATCTTCATAATGTTTATGCAAGTGTAAATCTATTAGATTCTCTTCAATCTATAAAGGAAGATCCCCATTGATTATGATATGGGTCTAGCTATTCTTGATTGATTGTTGCTTGTAAAAGAATAATTAAGTATTGGAAGAGAATTTAGTAGTGGGTATAGAGAAAAGAGTGTGAAATTGGTCTAAAAATAGCTGAAATTGCATTCTCTTTCTTTATTAGCAGCTAATAGCTAGGAATTAGTGCAGTTGCTAATCCAAACAAATCAGATTGAGCTAAATTATGACTAGAGATTTGACAAAACTCTAGTGAGAGGTAACTAGAAGGCTGAAAAGCTGTAATTACCCACTTTCCGAGATTATTTACACTTGTTGAACTCATAAGATGACATGGCATGTCCCAATCTAGTTAGTATTTCATCTACACTGCACCTATAGTCTTTCACATCCTTGTTGACAACTTAGCTGATCTTTCTATTTTATTTCAATAAATCAACCAATACAATTCTCTGAAAATTTCAACTCCCCTAATTTTATTTCTTTTATATTAAATCTACGTGGTGTAAGCTAACGTCAATGTCTCAATCGACACTTAAAACTATCATTCCCTAGTCCTCTTGGGATTCGACCCCGACACTCGTTGGGTTACTTGTTTTGATACTTCGGTCGTGTATATTCTTTGCATTAAGGATATATTTTGGACGTTATCAAAAATGACACCGTTGTCGGGGACTGGCGTTTGATGATCTTGTGTTGATTGTTAAGTTGAAATAGTTTTGCATTGTAGCTACTTAACGTGAGTTTGCTGTTTTGTTAGGATCTCATAACCATATGAGTCATCACTCCCATGCAGGGGATAGCTCAGTGGAGGGTAACATGGAACTCGAGGAAGATAATCCGGTGATGTCGGAAGTTGCAGGAGCTATTCTCCTACCACCGACGGTAGGGAATGCGGTGTTTCATGTCACAAGCACCATGCTTCACTTGTTGCGAATGAAGGGGCTCTTGGGCAGAAACCAAGTGAAGATGCGAATCATTATTTGAGAAACTTCTTGGAAATATGACAGTCCTTCAATATAACAAATATCAGTCAAGAGTCAATCAGGTTGAGACTCTTTCCTTTTTCATTGGACGGAGAGGCAACAATGTGTCTAGAGGAACTCCCTCCAAGATGTATTACTTCATGGCAGGAGCTAACCGAGGCCTTCTTGGACCGCTTTTCCCTCCATCAAAGATGCTTCAGTTGAGGGATGATATTCCAAATTTTAGGCAAGAACCGGGAGAGCCTTTACACGAGGCGTGGTTAAGGTTTAAAAAGAAGGTTGCTCTTTGCCCAAATCATATATTGTCGGATGGAGTGCTTTTCCAAAGCTTCTATAGGTCCCTTGAATCAATCAACAAGTCCGTGGCCAACAACCTAGCTGGTGGTTCTATTATGGATCAAACATATGGGTTGGCCAAAACCCTCCTAGACCAACAGGGCTTGGCACACAAGAGAAACAAGTGTGTCCACTTATGAGATTAGTTCAAGTGCATTAGCGGTGGAGTTGCGAAAATGGGATGAAGAGCGGGATGAAAATCTTGCCAAGATGATGACACAACTAGAATTGATGACCAAGCTTTTGATGGGAGCAGGGCTAACAGTGGTAAATGCCATGGGAATGCAAGGTCCCTTACAATATGAAGGAGAGTCATCAACACCAAGATATGATGAGGAATGCCAATATACGGCCAACCAAATGGGAGGTCCTCGACCTGGCTTCCAAGGAGAAAACCAAGGCCCATGGTGCCCAAGGGATGACAACCAAGTTTGGAGAAATCGTGAGCCACAAGGATGGCCTGAAATGAATGAAAGGTGGGATAATAAAGAGCCCAACCAAGAGAGTGATCGCTATCACCGGAGTCCGAACCCATATATTCCCCCTCCTATGGTTGGGAATCCTCAAAATCAGTCGGGCGTGAGAGATGGGGAAACTTCAAAAATTGAAGAAATACTATCGCGAGTTTTGAAGAAGGTTGAGTTGACCGAGAGTGGGTTGAAGGAATTAAGAGGGAAGGTGTCTAACCTCGCCCAAACAGTGAGTTCACTCTCTGCCTCCATCAAGCATTTGAAAGCCCAAATGAATCACCTATCGGCTCAAATGAACCCCCGGATAAAGGGAACACAACCTAGAGACACAATGCCTAATCCCAAGAAAGATGGTCAATACATGGCCATTGTCACTAGGAGTGGCAAGGTGATTGGAGATGCCCCGGTGAAGCCTACTGAGGTTGATAGCCTGAAATTTGTTGAAAAAGATGAAGTCGATAAAATGCCAATGACTTCGAACAATGAAGAAAAGATTGATGAGGGAAAAAAGGGAAAGGATGATGAAATCCTCCCCCATGCTGATGATGATGAGGCGAGAATGAAG
This sequence comes from Datura wrightii, assembly GCA_035772735.1. Classification (NCBI taxonomy): domain Eukaryota; kingdom Viridiplantae; phylum Streptophyta; class Magnoliopsida; order Solanales; family Solanaceae; genus Datura; species Datura wrightii. Next base: position 20,623,900 of record JASDFA010000001.1, read on the forward strand.
GCCCCTAATAATGATAGGGTTGAATCAAGAATCCCACCTCCTTATCCACAACGGCTGACCAAGAAAAAGAAGGATGACCAGTTTAGAAAGTTTGTTGACATTAAATATACCGTTAGTGGATGCTTTACTCCAAATGCCTGGTTATGAAAAGTTTATGAAAGATTTGCTGTAGAAGAAAAAGGTAGTTGATGCAGGCAATGGATAGAAAATGCACCATTGTAGTGCGGTGATGATGAGTAATCTTGCCCCCAAATGGGAGGATTCCAGAGCTTTTACAATCCCATGCATAATTGGGATATGTGTGTTTAAAAAGGCCCTATGTGATCTCGACACCAACATAAATTTGATGCCCCTGCTCATTTTTAAGAAATCGGGACTTGGAAGCACGAAACCAACATTAATGAGGCTTCTAATGGAAGATAGGTCAATAAAAAGACCGGTGGGTGTATTGGAAGATGTGCTGGTGAGAGTGGACAAATTTATTACCAGCTGATTTTGTTATTTTGGATTGTGAGATGGATTCAGAGGTTCCCATTATTTTGGGAAGACCATTGTTGGGTACGGGGAGAGCCGTGGTGGACGTGGAGCTTAGAGAGCTAAAATTTTGAGTGGGAAGTGAGGAGGTCACCTTCAAAGTGTGTCCATCAGCTAAAGCCCCCCGAATGCAAGGTAGTTAGGGTATTGCAAAATGACAATGAGGACAAGGGATTGGAGCTGAAGGAGACAGAGTCGGATGATGACTCTTTGGAAAAGAGTTGTTAAAAACGGGTCTACGTCGTGCCACAACGTTAAATAAGGCGCTTCTTGGGAGGCAACCCAAGTGTTTAGGGAATTATTTGATGTTTTTGTTGTTTCTATTTGTGTCTAAGCGGTGAAATGAGGAACAAAGGGAGAAACAAACCATGAAGGAAGGAATGACATGGGACCGGCAAGCCACTGGTCCAGAAACGCAAATCACCGATGAAGGTGAACATAAAGCATAAGGGCGAGATTTGGATGGAAGAACCAATGGACCCACCGGTGAACCGCCGAATGAAATTCGTGGGCTGCTGGTGGATGGCCGATGGAAAACAAGAAACCTGAAGCTAGGGCACAACAACTGTGGGTAACCGGTGGATCACCAATTCAATTCGCGAACCGCCGACCAAGAGAAAGATAACTGGGCAAAATATATGGCAAAAGAAATTACAGCGGTGAACCGTCGGTGTGATTTGACAAATCGCCGATGACACGCCCGTCGAGGTGTGAAGTTATTACAAAATGGAATTTAAAAAGTTGGCCCAAAAATCCCAAATACCTGCCCAGCCACCCTATTCTGCAAATATTCCCATGATTCCCCTTTTTCCAACACTTTTTCATTCAATTTTTGTCTTTCCATTACCTAACATTACCTGTCACACCCCGCCTTGGGGGGTATGACTGGCACCTGGTGCCCTACTGGGACCTAAACTGCTGGACTGCTAAGCCTGGGCACATCTGGTGCCTGGCTGTGTTATACCCCATAGAATTCCCGGCACTTAGATGACCTATTCGCATGTTGGTTAAGCATATTTGAAGGCCATACGTGCTAGGGAAAGGCCCGGGAAAAGATCAGATCAGAAACCCGTCGAACCATCGCGGGAGGAGCCGAGGCAGAGCCCCTCCGCGATGGCAGCGTGTCACGGAGGTGAGGCCTCCGCGATGGCTCCGTGACACGTTGCCCAAGTTCAAGCCCAAGTATATAAAGCCCCCACTTCGGTTTAAATCATTTAAACTCTTAAAAATTTCCAGAATAGCGCAGAGAACAGAGGAAAACGAAGGAAAATTATAAATTATCGTCCGATTACGCTGCCAAACGCTGCCCAAACTCAAATTAATCCTAGATACCAAGGTATTTAGCAGTAGAGAGCATTTCTACGGAATTAGTTTCGCGAAATACGACCGACGAATCGGCGAGCCACCGAACTGAAGTAAGTAGAATTGCTCTAAATTAATGTCTATGTGTTCCTAGCTGAGAAGTGAATACTTCTCCCTTCTGGGCCGCTGGAAAATAGCGAGTTTTCGATCGTCTTTCGATAAGCCTAAGTTTAGGCTATAAACTATATCGAAAGTAACGTCGCTCTTTACAATAAAGCTGTATTTAGTACTAATTGACGTATTTATGAATGCAGTTGGAAGAAAATAGTTGAAGTACCGGCCGAGCCTCGTCCGACGGACGAATAGTCGAAGATAAGGTATGTAAAGTTAAGTTTCCTCGGCAAGTTAAGTAACATTGAAGCAGTATAGTAAATTACAGACTAGTAGAATGTTCAGAAATCGATTATTGTGTTATTTTGAATATTGGTGCAATATGAGAAGTTTTGGGTTGTAACGTGTACGATACCTATCCGTATGATATAGATTCGGACGTAAGTGGTTAAGATTGCCCAGTATATTCAGTATGTGATGTAATATGCCATGTTAAGATATTGTTGTGTTTAGCTGAAACCTCGCGAAGTAGTACAGTATTCGTGAAGCATTTCAGACATAGAATAGTAACTAAATATGGGTTAGGAAGCATGTTAGAAGTAGGAAATCATGTTAATACAGAAACTCAGTAAACAGTATAGTTTTCAGCAGAAACACCTTCTTGTATAACCTTTGCCCCAGTACAGTCTGACAGGAGGCTATACTTATATTTATACTTACCTGTCTCAGCATGTATCAGACACTTACATATTACTATTATTAGCTCAGTATGTGATTAATATGATACCTTACACCTGTTAGTCTTAGCTTATGAGATACACAGACAGCATGACTAGTTGAGACCGTTGTATTGATTAGGGTTGGATTACCTAGCATCCCTGACCGCCCAGGGTTAATAGTTGTATCGACTCGTCCGCCAGAGGACGAGGATACGTCACTCTTCGGAGTGATATGCCGTCCCGTAAGGGGACGAAGATGGGATGCCAGTTTCCCCATATTGTGCCTTGGTCGGCCCTTATACACCCCCGTCGAGCGGGTACGCCCGGGGTGTTGATTTGGAGTCCTTCGGACTCAGATATAGTTATAGTCAGGGGCTCAGCGAGCCCAAGTGCATACCCAGGGACCGGCAGGATGCTTACAGCCACTGTAGGAGATGGGATGACCGGGGTAGGGGTATAAATTCTGTGTTGATTGTACCTCCCGGCTTATGGGGGCCGGGTAAGGTTTGTGTGTGCTATGTTATGATATGTATGTTATGCTATGTTATATTAGACATGAGTAGGTTAGTAGTAGAATGATACATCTCTAGATATGACACCTACTCCTCCCGGTATGATTGAGAACAGGTACGCCTTATATCATCAGACAGATAATTTAGTTCTTTCTGTTTCAGTTCGTCAGCTATGTTATTGATTTTAGATATCTTTTTCAGTCATTGCTTTACATACTCAGTACCAGCGGTACTGACGCCCGGTGGGGTGCTGCATTACTTGCCTGCAGGTACTCATAGACGAGCAAACGATTCTACGTGACTCCCTGTCAGCGGTTGAGTATTCAGCTCCAGTCATTCGGAGGCTGAATTTCAGAGGTGTAGTTCAGTTTCTTTTGTTGTATATTATGGGTAGGTCGGGGCCCTGTCCCGATTAGTTCTATTACTATTCCTAGAGGCTTGCAGTCTGTATATATCCCCTGTGGTCAGATGAGCCTGTCGTGTGAGGCCGTGCAGGTGTATAGTTGCCTTTACTCCTTCTTTCTTTTGTAATGGCCGTGTGGGGCCATAGTTTGCCAGTAGTGGTGACCTTGCCGGTCACGTAGCTTTTTTGTATGTTATGTTTGAGTAACAGATAACTAGACAGCATGGTGGCCTTGTCGGCCCGCATAGGTTCCCCTGAATTAACATGTTTCTGGTCAGTTGTAATACAGGTACAGAAGGCTATAGGCCAATGGGCCGGGGGCTGTATTTACAGCCGTTATATAGCCCTTTGTTTCTAGAAATGTGAGTTAGAGCCAGCCAGGCACCAGATGTGCCCAGGCTTAACAGTCCAGCAAGTCAGGTCCTAGTAGGGCACCAGGTGCCAGTCGTACCCCCCAAGGTGGGGTGTGACAAACTTGGTATCAGAGCAGGTCGTGTCCCAGGGAGTCTGCAAGCCGTGCTAAGTAGAGTCCTGTCCATGGATGTGTTGTGCACCACATACTATGGGTAGGAGGCTGCAAGGCATGATAGGATGGTTGTCTTTTATTCTGATTCAGTCGTGCTATAGAGCGGTACAGTATAGGGTTGAGTCCCTAAGAGCTTACCATATTCTTTGGTTACAGATAATGTCAGACCAGCAACATCCTACCACAGGTCGGAGCTTAGACATTGCAGCAGGAGAGGGCACCAGCAGGATGCCTCCCCCTCATTTGGAGACAGCCCGATCAGAGGGCCCTACAGAGGCTTCATCTCAGCCTCCTCAGCAGTCTCCACCACGTCAGGAGCCATTTGGGGCGACAGTACCTTCAGCAGTCCCTATACCGACACCCTCCGACCAGAAGGTTAGGAGTGCTGTAGTTATGTTAGCACAGATGATGGCTGCTCAGCGTCAGCAAATGCCATCTACAGTTGCAGAATCGTCAGGAGGGCCCGGTAGTTCGAGGGTCCGAGAGTTCTTAGCCCTGAATCCCCCACAGTTCACAGGCACGGATCGAACAGAGGACCCTCAGGATTTTCTGGATCAGATGCAGAGAATCTTCAGGGTTATGCATGCTACGCCTACTGAGTCAGTTGAATTGGCCGCATTCCAGTTACGAGATATTGCGGTATTATGGTATGAAAGCTGGGAGAGGTCCCGAGGGAGAGATGTTTCCCCTCCCACCTGGTCCAGCTTTTTAGGAGCCTTTCTAGATCACTATTTGCCGCGGGAGATCTGACAGGCTCGGGTAGATCAGTTCCTACATCTAGAACAGGGGGCCATGAGTGTTCGGGAATATTCCTTGCGGTTTGACTCTTTGGCTCGATATGCACCATCCTTCGTGGATACCATGGCATCCAGAGTGCACCATTTTATTATGGGGTTGAACCCAGAATATGTTGAGACTTGTATCACGGCCACACTGCGAGAGGACATGGATATTTCCCGAATCCAGGCATTTGCCCAGAATATTGAGGGCATCAGACAGCGACATCGGGAAATCAGAAGGGTTAATCAGGAACAGCGTCGCTGGGATAGGCCAGCTGAGTTACAGGGAGAGGCCCGGGGAGGACCCAGGCCACGATTGTCAGACAGGCCGCCCAGGCCCCCGCCTCCGCCACAGTCACAGGGGGGTAAATTCAACCGCAGGGGGCAGTCAGAGGCTGGTAGAGGCTCGCAGACGGCAGACTCACCATTACAGAGGAGGGCGGAGCAGAGTAGGTATACCCTACCACTTTGCCCTATATGCAGTCGACGTCATTCTGGAGCGTGCAGGTATGGTTCCACCGCATGCTATATTTATGGCCAAGAAGGCCATTTGATGAGAGATTGCCCAGCCAGAGGTCGTGAGGACTGAGACAGACAGGATAGGGCATCAACAGGATCACAAGCTACAGCATCCTCGACTGGGCGCAGGCCCTCAGTTTCATCAGGCAGGGGTCGGGGCAGATCAGGGGCCTCCGGTACAGGTGCGGGTCCAAGCCGCACGTATGCCTTACCAGGGAGGCAAGATTCAGAAGCATCACCTGATGTTGTGACAGGTATGCTAACTATCTGCTCACACCCTGCTCATGTACTAATTGATCCAGGGTCTACTTTGTCCTATATTACTCCATTTGTGGCACGGAAGTTTAGTATTGTACCAGAATCATTACAGCAGCCCTTCCTAGTATCCACGCCCGTCGGTGACTCTATCACAGCTAGCCGAATTTACCGCGGGTGTACAGTAGAGGTTGCTGATCGTCAGACCATAGTAGATCTGGTCGAGTTAGAAATGATAGACTTCGATGCCATAATGGGTATGGATTGGTTAGTACCATGTTTTGCTAATGTTGAATGTTGGACCAAAATGGTCCGATTCTACTTCCCGGGGGAGGTAGTACGGGAGTGGAAGGGCAGCACCGCAACGCCAAAAGATAGGTTTATTTCCTACCTTCAGGCGAGAAAGTTGATATCTAAGGGATGTATTTATCATCTGGTCAGAGTTCAGGATGTCCAAGCAGAATATCCGACACTCCAGTCTGTCCCAGTGGTAAATGAATTCCCAGATGTATTTCCTGATGAGTTACCTGGTATTCCCCCAGAAAGGGAAATAGACTTTGCTATTGACTTGCTACCAGGCACTCAGCCAATATCAATACCTCCCTATCGTATGGCTCCTGCAGAACTCAGAGAATTAAAGGAGCAGTCGAAAGACTTGTTAGATAAAGGTTTTATCAGGCCGAGTACTTCCCCGTGGGGTGCGCCAGTCTTGTTTGTGAGAAAGAAAGATGGCTCGCTCTGAATGTGTATAGATTATCGGCAGCTAAACAAAGTTACAGTAAAGAACAAGTATCCGCTTCCCAGAATTGATGACTTATTTGATCAGCTACAGGGAGCCAGATACTTTTCTAAGATTGACTTGCTGTCCGGATATCACCAGGTCTGAGTACGTGAGAGGGATATTCCTAAGACAGCATTCAGGACCCGATATGGGCATTTTGAATTTCTGGTTATGTCCTTCGGACTGACGAATGCCCCAGCAGTCTTTATGGACCTGATGAACAGTATTTTCAGACCTTTCCTGGACTTGTTCGTGATAGTATTTATTGATGATATCCTGGTGTATTCTCACTCTGAAGCAGATCACCGGACTCATTTGCGGACAGTGCTCCAGATTCTCAGGGACCGCCAGTTGTATGCTAAGTTTTCGAAATGTGAATTCTGGCTTAACTCAGTGGCCTTTTTAGGGCATATTGTCTCAGACGCTGGTATACAGGTAGACAAGCAGAAGATAGAAGCAGTTAAGTCATGGCCTAGGCCTACCACCCCGACTGAAGTTCGTAGCTTTCTGGGGTTGGCAAGATACTATCGGAGGTTCGTTGAGGGATTCTCAACCATTGCAGCACCTTTAACTAAATTGACACTGAAGGCAGCAAAGTTCCAGTGGACGGAGGCATGCGAGCAGAGTTTCCAGGAACTGAAAGACAGATTAACCTCTGCCCCAGTACTAGCACTACCGGAAGGCACAGAAGGGTATTCAGTTTATTGTGACGCGTCAGGTATCGGGTTGGGTTGTGTGTTGATGCAGCATGGTAGAGTGATTGCATATGCTTCCAGACAGCTGAAGAAGCACGAAAAGAATTACCCCACCCATGATCTAGAATTGGCCGCAGTCATCCATGCCTTGAAGATGTGGAGGCATTACCTGTACGGCGTCCATGTTGATATTTACACAGATCATAAGAGCTTGCAGTACATTTTTACTCAGAGGGAGTTGAATCTGCGGCAACGTTGCTGGTTAGAATTGTTGAAGGATTATGATGTGAACATCCTGTACCATCTGGGAAAAGCCAATGTTGTGGCAGACGCCCTGAGCCGTAAGTCAATGGGGAGTTTGGCATATTTGCGACCCGAGAAACAGAAATTAGCTAAAGAAATTCATCAGTTAGCTGGGCTAGCCGTTCGAGTAATGGAAACAGAAAATAATGGAGCCGTAATTCAGAATTCTGCAGTGTCATCGTTGGTTACAGAGGTAAAAGAACAACAGTACCAGGATCCCGATTTAGTCCAGCTCAGAGATAGAGTTCAGAAGGGTAAGGAGCCAGATTTTCAGATAACCGAGAATGGGGTGCTACGCTGTAAGGGCCGCCTTTGTGTCCCGAACGTCTCAGGCCTTCGTGGGCAGATTATGCACGAGGTACATTACGCTCGCTATTCCCTTCATCCGGGGGCGACAAAAATGTACCACGACATCAGAGACATCTACTGGTGGCCAGGTATGAAAACTGAGGTAGCTGAATTTGTATCTAGGTGTGCTAATTGTCAGCAGGTGAAAGCAGAGCACCAGAAACCGGGTGGTTTGACGTAAGAGATAATGATACCTATGTGGAAATGGGAAGTGATAAACATGGATTTTGTAACAGGGTTACCCCATACTAGACGCAGATATGATTCCATTTGGGTAATAGTTGATAGGCTGACAAAATCAGCTCATTTCCTGCCAGTGAGGGCTACCTTCTCAGCCGAGGATTATGCCGAATTGTATATCAGAGAAATAGTTAGATTGCATGGGGTACCGGTATCTATCATTTCAGACAGGGGGGCACAGTTTATAGCTAGGTTCTGGCAGTCATTTCAGAAAGGTCTGGGGACGCAGATTAATTTGAGCACAACATTCCATCCTCAGACAGACGGGCAGGCTGAACGTACAATTCAGATGCTCGAAAATATGCTGCGAGCGTGTGTGTTAGATCTTGGGGGTAGCTGGGATGAACATCTCTCGTTAATCGAATTTGCTTATAATAACAGCTATCATTCAGCTATTCAGATGGCGCCTTTCGAGGCATTGTACGGGCGAAAATGTAGATCGCCGGTGGGCTGGTTTGAAACTGGAGAATCAGCATTAGTTGGCCCATACATTGTTCGGCAGTCCGAGGAAAAGATAAAGCTTATCCGAGAACGTTTACTGACCGCTCAGAGCCGCCAGAAGTCATACGCAGATAGGCGGCGCAGAAATCTAGAATTTTCAGTAAACGACTGGGTATATCTGAAAGTGTCCCCGATGAAAGGGGTAATGAGGTTTGGCAAGAAAGGCAAGCTTAGCCCAAGATTCATTGGGCCGTATCAGATTCGGCGAAGAATAGGCCGCGTGGCATACGAGTTAAACTTGCCTCCAGAGTTAGCATCGGTTCACCCAGTATTCCATGTTTCTATGTTAAGAAAGTTCGTAGGGGACCCTTCTACAGTAGTTCCAGTCCAGGATGTTCAGGTCACAGAGGAGTTAGCCTATGAAGAGGTTCCCGTAGTCATCCTAGACAGACAGATTCGCAGGCTGAGAACTAAAGATGTTGCATCTGTCAAAGTATTGTGGCGTAACAAAAATCGGTAGGAAATGACGTGGGAGGCTGAATAAGATATGAAAATCAGATACCCTCACCTATTTCAGGCCTAGTCAAACGACAGGTATGTCCGTATCATTATTTATACAGTACCTTATGGTTGTACGTTGTAAATGATAAAGAAAGAAGTGATATTTAGTTGTCCAGTGAATCTTAGAATATTGTGTGCAGTGCCTGTATTGGACTTTTCTGCATTTCAGGTTTTTGCGATAGTCCATATTACAGGGGAAACTCTGCCAAAATTTTTCTAGAAAAGTAAAGTAAGCAAGTCCTCCAGATAACAGTATACATTCGAGGACGAATGTTCCTAAGGGGGGGGGAGAATGTTATACCCCGTAGAATTCCCAGCACTTAGATGACCTATTCGCACGTTGGTTAAGCATATTTGAAGGCCATACGTGCTAGGGAAAGGCCCGGGAAAAGATCGGACGAGAAACCCGTCGAACCATCGCGGGAGGAGCCGAGGCAGAGCCCCTCCGCGATGGCAGCGTGTCACGGAGGTGAGGCCTCCGCGATGGCTCCGTGACACGTTGCCCAAGTTCAAGCCCAAGTATATAAAGCCCCCACTTCGGTTTAAATCATTTAAACTCTTAAAAATTTCCAGAATAGCACAGAGAACAGAGGAAAACGAAGGAAAATTATAAATTATCGTCCGATTACGCTGCCAAACGCTGCCCAAACTCAAATTAATTCTAGATACCAAGGTATTTAGCAGTAGAGAGCATTTCTACGGAATTAGTTTCGCGAAATACAGCCGACGAATCGGCGAGCCACCGAACTGAAGTAAGTAGAATTGCTCTAAATTAATGTCTATGTGTTCCTAGCTGAGAAGTGAATACTTCTCCCTTCTGGGCCGCTGGAAAATAGCGAGTTTTCGATCGTCTTTCGATAAGCCTAAGTTTAGGCTGTAAACTATATCGAAAGTAACGTCGCTCTTTACAATAAAGCTGTATTTAGTACTAATTGACGTATTTATGAATGCAGTTGGAAGAAAATAGTTGAAGTACCGACCGAGCCTCGTCCGACGGACGAATAGTCGAAGATAAGGTATGTAAAGTTAAGTTTCCTCGACAAGTTAAGTAACATTGAAGCAGTATAGTAAATTACAGACCAGTAGAATGTTTAGAAATCGATTATTGTGTTATTTTGAATATTGGTGCAATATGAGAAGTTTTGGGTTGTAACGTGTACGATACCTATCCGTATGATATAGATTCGGACGTAAGTGGTTAAGATTGCCCAGTATATTCAGTATGTGATGTAATATGCCATGTTAAGATATTGTTGTGTTTAGCTGAAACCTCGCGAAGTAGTACAGTATTCGTGAAGCATTTCAGACATAGAATAGTAACTAAATATGGGTTAGGAAGCATGTTAGAAGTAGGAAATCATGTTAATACAGAAACTCAGTAAACAGTATAGTTTTCAGCAGAAACACCTTCTTGTATAACCTTTGCCCCAGTACAGTCTGACAGGAGGCTATACTTATATTTATACTTACCTGTCTCAGCATGTATCAGACACTTACAGATTACTATTATTAGCTCAGTATGTGATTAATATGATACCTTACACCTGTTAGTCTTAGCTTATGAGATACACAGACAACATGACTAGTTGAGACCGTTGTATTGATTGGGGTTGGATTACCTAGCATCCCTGACCGCCCAGGGTTAATAGTTGTATCGACTCGTCCGCCAGAGGACGAGGATACGTCACTCTTCGGAGTGATATGTCGTCCCGCAAGGGGACGAAGATGGGATGCCAGTTTCCCCATATTGTGCCTTGGTCGGCCCTTATACACCCCCGTCGAGCGGGTACGCCCGGGGTGTTGATTTGGAGTCCTTCAGACTCAGATACAGTTATAGTAAGGGGCTCAGCGAGCCCAAGTGCATACCCAGGGACCGGCAGGATGCTTACAGCCACTGTAGGAGATGGGATGACCGGGGTAGGGGCATAGATTCTGTGTTGATTGTACCTCCCGGCTTATGGGGGCCGGGTAAGGTTTGTGTGTGCTATGTTATGATATGTATGTCATGCTATGTTATATTAGACATGAGTAGGTTAGTAGTAGAATGATACGTCTCCAGATATGACACCTACTCCTCCCGGTATGATTGAGAACAGGTACGACTTATATCATCAGACAAATAATTTAGTTCTTTCTGTTTCAGTTCGTCAGCTATGTTATTGATTTCAGATATCTTTTTCAGTCATTGCTTTACATACTCAGTACCAACGGTACTGACGCCCGGTGGGGCGCTGCATTACTTGCCTGCAGGTACTCATAGACGAGCAAGCGATTCTACGTGACTCCCTGTCAGCGGTTGAGTATTCAGCTCCAGTCATTCAGAGGCTGAATTTCAGAGGTGTAGTTCAGTTTCTTTTGTTGTATATTATGGGTAGGTCGGGGCCCTGTCCCGATTAGTTCTATTACTATTCCTAGAGGCTTGCAGTCTGTATATATCCCCTGTGGTCAGATGAGCATGTCGTGTGAGGCCGTGCAGGTGTATAGTTGCCTTTACTCCTTCTTTCTTTTGTAATGGCCGTGTGGGGCCATAGTTTGCCAGTAGTGGTGACCTTGCCGGTCACGTAGCTTTTTTGTATGTTATGTTTGAGTAACAGATAACTAGACAGCATGGTGGCCTTGTCGGCCCGCATAGGTTCCCCTGAATTAACATGTTTCTGGTCAGCTGTAATACAGGTACAGAAGGCTATAGGCCAATGGGCCGGGGGCTGTATTTACAGCCGTTATATAGCCCTTTGTTTCCAGAAATGTGAGTTAGAGCCAGCCAGGCACCAGATGTGCCCAGGCTTAACAGTCCAGCAAGTCAGGTCCTAGTAGGGCACCAGGTGCCAGTCGTACCCCCCAAGGTGGGGTGTGACAGGCTGGCTCTAACTCATATTTCTGGAAACAAAGGGCTATATAACGGCTGTAAACACAGCCCCCAGCCTATTGGCCCATAGCCTCCTGTACCTGTACTTAACAGCTGACCAGAAACATATCAATTCAGGGAAACCTATGCGGGCCGACAAGGCCACCATGCTGTCTAGTTATCTATAACTCAATCATGAAGTACTAGAAACTACGTGACCGGCAAGGTCACCACTACTGGCAAACTATGGCCCCACACGGCCAACATAAAAGAAAGAAAGAATACTAACGGCTATACAACTGCACGGCCTCACACGACCGACTCATCTGACCACAGGGAGATATATACAGACTGCAAGCCTCTAGGAATAGCAATAGAAATGATCGGGACAGGGCCCCGACCTACCCGTACTATATAACAAAAGAAACTGAAATACACCTCTGGAATTCAGTCTCCGGATAACAGGAGCTGAATACTCGATCGCTGACGGGAATCACGTGGTATTGCCTGCTCGTCTCTGAGTACCTGCAGGCAAGTAATGCAGCGCCCCACCGGGCGTCAGTACCGCTGGTACTGAGTATGTAAAGCAATAACTGAAAGAAATATCTGAAAACAATAATATAACTGATGAAACTGAAGTAGAAGGAATAGATTAACTGTCTGATATTGTAAGTCATACCTTCTCTTAATTATACTGGAAAGAGTAGGAGTCATACCTGAGGATTGCTCGTTCTACTGTCGATCTACTCGTATCTACTGTAACACAGTATAACATATCATAACATACATAGCACACACAAACCTTACCCGGCCCCCATAAGCCCGGAGGTACAACCAGCACAGAATCTATACCCCTACCCCAGTCATCCCATCTCCTATAACCCTGTAAGCATCCTGCCGGTCCCCTGGGTATGCACTTAGGCTCGCTGAGCCCCTGACTATAACTGTACCTGAGTCCGGAGGACTCCTGAATCAACACCCCGGGCGTATCCGCTCGACGGGGGTGTATAAGGGCCGACCAAGGCACAATATGGGGAAAACTGGCATCCCATCTTCGTCCCCTGGGGGACGGCATGCCACTCCGTAGAGCGACGTATCCTCGTCCTCTGGCGGACGAGTCGATACAGCTATTAACCCTGGGGCGGTCATGGATGCTAGGTAATCCAACCCCAAACAATACAACGGTCTCAACTAGTAATACTGTCTGCGTATCTCACATGCTGAGGCTAATAGGGGTGAAGTATCGCATATATTACATGCTGAACTAATGATAGTAATCTGTACGTATTTAATACGTGCTGAGACTGGTAAATATGTATATATGAATATAGACTCCTGCCAGACTGTACTGGGGCAAATGCTATACGAAATATAGTATTTCTACTGCAACCTATGCTGTATACTGAGTTTCTGTATTAACGTGATTTACTATTCCTAACATGCGTTCTAAACTTTATTTTAGCCTGCCATTCTATTTCTGAGGTGCTTACGGATATTACATCGCTTTACGGGGTTTCAACTGAATACAATAATATCTTAACATTTCGTATCACATCACATACTGAGCATGCTGAGCAGTTTCTAATACTTGTGTTAGAAGCTATGTCGTATTAGTAATATTCACGCAAGTTACAACCTGATGCTTCTAATACCGTATAAACATTCACAATAAATGTAACACTTGACTTCTGAACATTCTACTGGCCTGTAAATTACTATACTGCACCGATATTACTTAACTTGCCGAGGGAACTAGCTTTACATACCTTATTCTTGAACTATTCGTCCGTCGGACGAGGCTCGGCCGATACTTCAACTATTTTCTCCCAACTGCATTCATAAATACGTCAATTAATACTAAATACAACTTTATTGTAAAGAGCAACGTTACTTTCGAAGTATATAGCCTAAACTTAGGCTTATCGAAAGACGGTCGAAAACTCGCTATTTTTCAGCTGTCCAGAAGGGAGAAATATTCACTTCACAGCTAGGAACACATAGACACTAATTTAGAGCAATTCCACTTACCTTAGCTCGGTGGCTTGACGATTCGTCGGCCGTATTTTATGAAACTGAATCCGTAGGAATGCTCTCTGCTGCTAAATACCTCCGTATCTGGAGTAAATTTGAGTTTGGGCAACGTTTAGCAGCGTAATCGAACGAAAATTATATAATTTCTTCGTTCCTCTTTCTCCCTCTGCGTTTGCCCTCTGTTCTCTGGAAATTTTAAATGTTTTTATCATTTAAAACCGAAGTGGGGCTTTATATACTTGAGCCTGGACAAGGCCAACGTGTCACGGAGCCAACGCGGAGGCCTCTCCTCCGTGACACGCTGCCATCGTGGAGGGGCTCTGCCTCGGCTCCTTCCGCGATGGTTCGACAGGTTTCTCGTCCAATCTTTTCCCGGGCCTTTCCCCAGCACGTATGGCCTTCAAATACGCTTAACCAACGTGCGAATCGGTCGTCTAGGTGCCGGGAATTCTACGGGTGATAACATTCTCCCCTCCTTAAGAACATTCGTCCTCGAATGTACACTGTTATCTAGAGAACTACTTACTTACTTTCTAGAAAAATTTCGGAAGAGTTTCCCCTGTAATATGGACTATAGCAAAAACCTGAAATGCAGATAAGTCCAACACAGGCACTGCACCTAATATTCTAGGATCCACTGGATAACTAGATATCAATCTTTCTTTATCATTTACAGACATACAATCATAAGGTACTGCATAAGTAATAATACGGACATACCTGTCGCCTGACTAGGCCTGAAATAGGTGAGGGTATCTGGTTTTCATATCTTCTTCAGCTTCCCACGTCATTTCTTCCCGATTCCTGTTACGCCACAATACTTTGACAGATGCAACATCTTTAGTTCTCAGCCTGCGAATCTGTCTGTCTAAGATAGCTACGGGAACCTCTTCATATGCTAACTCTTCTGTGACCTGGACATCTTGAACTGGAACTACTGTAAAAGGGTCCCCTACGAACTTCCTTAACATAGAGACATGGAAGACTGGGTGAACAGATGCTAACTCTGGAGGCAAGTTCAATTCGTATGCAACTCGGCCTATTCTTCGCCGAATCTGATATGGCCCAATGAGTCTCGGGCTAAGCTTGCCTTTCTTGCCAAACCTCATTACCCCTTTCATCGGGGACACTTTCAGATATACCCAGTCATTTACCGCAAATTCTAGATCTCTGCACCGCATATCTGCATACGATTTCTGGTGGCTCTGAGCGGTCAGTAAACGTTCTCGGATAAGCTTTATCTTTTCCTCTAACTGCCGAACAATATCTGGGCCAACCAATGCTGATTCTCCCATTTCAAACCAGCCCACCGGCGATCTACATTTTCGCCCGTATAATGCCTCGAAAGGCGCCATCTGGATGGCTGAATGATAATTGTTATTATAAGCAAATTCAATTAACGAAAGGTGCTCATCCCAGCTACCCCCAAAATCTAGCACACACGCTTGTAGCATATCTTCGAGCGTCTGAATTGTACGTTCAGCCTGCCCATCTGTTTGAGGATGGAATGCTGTGCTCAAGTTAATCTGTGTTCCCAAACCTTTCTGAAACGATTGCCAGAATCTAGCTGTGAACTGTGCTCCCCTATCTGAAATAATTGATACTGGCACTCCATGCAATCTAACTATTCCTCTAATATATAATTCGGCATAATCCTCTGCTGAGAAGGTACCCCTCACTGGCAGGAAATGAGCTGATTTTGTCAGCCTGTCAACTATTACCCAAATGGAATCATTTCTGCGTCTGGTATGGGGTAGTCCTGTTACAAAATCCATATTTATCGCTTCCCATTTCCGCATAGGCACCGTTATATCTTGCGTCAAACCGCCCGGTTTCTGGTGCTCTGCTCTCACCTGCTGACAATTAGAACATCTAGATACAAATTCGGCTATCTCAGCTTTCATACCTGGCCACCAGTAGATGTCTCTGATGTCGTGGTACATTTTCATCGCTCCTGGATGAAGGGAATAGCGAGCGTAATGTACCTCATGCATGATCCGCCCGCGAAGCCCTGAAACATTCGGGACACAGAGGCGGCCCTTACAACGTAGCACATCATCCTCGGTTATCTGAAAATCTGACTCCTTACCTGCCTGAATTCTATCTTTGAGCTGGACTAAATCAGGATCCTCGTACTGTCGTTCTTTTACCTCTGTAACTAATGATGACACCGCAGAATTCTGAATTACTGCTCTATTATTTTCTGTTTCCATTACTCGAACAGCTAGACCAGCTAACTGATGAATTTCTTTAGCTAACTTCTGTTTCTCAGGTCGCAAATACGCCAAACTCCCCATTGACTTTCGGCTCAGGGCATCTGCTACAACATTAGCTTTTCCGGGGTGGTATAGAATATTCACATCATAATCTTTTAACAATTCCAACCAGCGGCGTTGCCGTAGATTCAACTCCCTCTGAGTGAAAATGTACTGTAAGCTCTTATGATCTGTGTAAATATCAACATGGACGCCGTACAGGTAATGCCTCCACATCTTTAAGGTGTGGATTACTGCGGCCAATTCCAGGTCGTGGGTAGGGTAATTCTTTTCGTGTTTCCTCAGCTGTCTGGAAGCATATGCAATCACTCTGCCATGCTGCATCAGCACACAACCTAACCCGACGCCTGACGCATCGCAATAGACTGAATAACCTTCTGTGCCTTCCGGCAATGCTAATACTGGGGCGGAGGTTAATCTGTCTTTCAGTTCCTAGAAGCTCTGCTCGCATGCCTCTGTCCATTGAAACTTTGCTGCTTTCTATGTCAATTTGGTTAGAGTGCCGCAATGGTCGAGAACCCCTCAACGAACCTTCTGTAATATCCTGCCAACCCCAGAAAGCTACGAACTTCGGTCGGAGTGGTAGGCCTAGGCCATGACTTAACTGCTTCTATTTTCTGCTTGTCTACCTGTATACCAGCGTCTGAGACGATATGCCCTAAAAAGGCCAATGAGTTAAGCCAGAATTCATACTTAGAAAATTTAGCATACAACTAGCGGTCCCTGAGGATCTGGAGCACTGTCCGCAAATGAGTTCGGTGATCTGCTTCAGAGTGAGAATACACCAGAATGTCATCAATAAATACTATTACGAACAAGTCCAGGAAAGGTCTGAAAATACTGTTCATCAGGTCCATAAAGACTGCTGGGGCATTCGTTAACCCGAAGGACATAACTAGAAATTCAAAATGTCCATATCGGGTCCTGAATGCTGTCTTAGGAATATATCTCTCACGTACTCGGACCTGGTGATATCCAGACCGCAAGTCAATCTTAGAAAAGTATCTGGCTCCCTGCAACTGATCAAATAAGTCGTCAATTCTGGGGAGCGGGTACTTGTTCTTTACTGTAACTTTGTTTAGCTGCCGATAATCTATGCACATTCGGAGCGAGTCATCTTTCTTTCTCACAAATAAAACTGGCGCACCCCACGGTGAAGTACTCGGCCTGATGAAACCTTTATCCAACAAATCTTTCAACTGTTCCTTCAATTCTCTGAGTTCTGCAGGAGCCATACGATATGGAGGAATCGATATCAGCTGGGTGCCTGGTAATAAATCAATAGCAAAGTCTATTTCCCTTTCTGGGGGAATACCAGGTAACTCGTCTGGAAACACGTCAGGGAATTCATTTACCACTGGAACAGACTGGAGTGTCGGAGATTCTGCTTGGACATCCTGAACTCTGACCAGATGGTAAATACATCCCTTAGATATCAACTTTCTCGCCTGAAGGTAGGAAATAAACCTACCTTTTGGCGTAGCGGTGCTACCCTTCCACTCCCGCACTGTTTCTCCTGGGAAGTGGAATCGGACCGTCTTGGTCCAGCATTCAACATTGGCGAAACACGGTACTAACCAGTCCATACCCATTATGGCATCGAAGTCTATCATTTCTAACTCGACCAGATCTACTGTGGTCTGACGGTCAGCAACCTCTACTGTACACCCGCAGTAGATTCGGCTAGCTGTGATAGAGTCACCGACGGGCGTAGATACTAAAAAGGGCTGCTGCAATAATTCTAGTGTAATACTAAACTTTCGTGCCACAAATGGAGTAATGTAGGACAAAGTAGACCCTGGATCAATCAACACATAAGCAGGGTGTGAGCAGATAGTTAGCATACCTGTCACAACATCAGGCGACGCTTCCGAATCTTGCCTCCCTGGTAAAGCATATGTGCGGCTTGGACCCGCACCTGTACTGGAGGCCCCTGATCTGCCCCGACCCCTGCCTGCTGAAACTGAGGGCCTGCGCCCAGTCGAGGATGCTGTGGCTCGTGACCCTGCTGATGCCCTATCCTGTTTATCGCGGTCCTCTCGACCTCTGGCTGGGCAATCTTTCATCAAATGGCCTTCTTGGCCACAAATATAACATGCGGTGGAGCCATATCTACATGCTCCAGGATGGCGTCGATTGCATATAGGGCAAAGTGGTAGGGTATACCTACTCTGCTCCGCCCTTCTCTGTAATGGTGAATCTGCCATCTGCAAGCCTCTACCAGTCTCTGACTGTCCCCTGCGGCTGAATCTACCCCCCTGCGACTGTGGCGGAGGCAGGGGCCTGGGCGGCCTGTCTGACAATCGTGGCCTGGGTCCTCCCCGGTCCTCCCTCCGTAACTCAACTGGCCTGTCCCGGCGACGCTGTTCCTGATTGACCCTTCTGATCTCCCGATGTCGCTGCCTAATGCCCTCAATATTCTGGGCAAATGCCTGAATTCGAGCAATGTCCATGTCCTCTCGCAGTGTGGCCGTAATACAAGTCTCAACATATTCTGGATTCAACCCCATAATAAAACGGTGCACTCTGGATGCCATGGTATCAACAAAGGCCGGTGCATATCGAGCCAAAGAATCAAACCGCAAGGAATATTCCCGGATACTCATGGCCCCCTGCTCTAGATGTAGGAACTGATCTACCCGAGCCTGTCGAATCTCCCGCGGCAAATAGTGATCCAGAAAGGCTCCTGAAAAGCTGGACCAGGTGGGAGGGGAAACATCTCTCCCTCGGGACCTTTCCCAGCTTTCATACCATAACACCGCAATATCCCGTAACCGGAATGCTGCCAATTCAACTGATTCGGTAGGCGTGGCATGCATAACCCTGAAGATTCTCTGCATTTGATCCAGAAAATCCTGAGGGTCCTCTGTCCGGTCCGTACCTGTAAACTATGGGGGATTCAGGGCTAAGAACTCTCGGACCCTCGAACTACCGGGCCCTCCTGATGACTCCGCAACTGTAGACGGCATTGGCTGACGCTCAGCAGCCATCATCTGTGCTAACATAACTACAGCACTCCTAACCTCCTGGTCGGAAGGTGTCGGTATAGGGACTGCTGAAGGTAATGTCGCCCCAAGTGGCTCCTGACGTGGTGGAGACTGCTGAGGAGGCTGGGACGATGCCTCTGTAGTGCCCTCTGATCGGGCTATTTCCAAATGAGGGGGAGGCATCCTGCTGGTACCTTCCCCTGCTGCAATATCTAAGCTCCGACCTGTGATAGGATGTTGCTGGTCTGACATTATCTGTAACCAAAGAATATAGTAAGCTTTCAGGGACTCAACCCTATATTGCACCACTCTACAGCACGACTGAATAAGAATAAAAGACAACCATCCTATCATGCCTTGCAGCCTCCTATCCATAGTATGTGGTGCACAACACATCCATGGACAGGACTCTACTTAGCACGGCTTGCAGACTCCTTGGGACACGACCTGCTCTGATACCAAGTTTGTCACACCCCGCCTTGGGGGGTATGACTGGCACTTGGTGCCCTACTGGGACCTGAACTGCTGGACTGCTAAGCCTGGGCACATCTGGTGCCTGGCTGGCTCTAACTCATATTTCTGGAAACAAAGGGCTATATAACGGCTGTAAACATAGCCCCCGGCCTATTGGCCTATATCCTCTTGTACCTGTACTTAACAGCTGACCAGAAACATATTAATTCAGGGAAACCTGTGCGGGCTGACAAGGCCACCATGCTGTCTAGTTATCTATAACTCAATCATGAAGTACTAGAAACTACGTGACCGACAAGGTCACCACTACTGGCAAACTATGGCCCCACACGGCCAACATAAAAGAAAGAAAGAATACTAACGGCTATACAACTGCACGGCCTCACACGACCGGCTCATCTGACCACAGGGAGATATATACAGACTGCAAGCCTCTAGGAATAGCAATAGAAATGATCGGGACAGGGCCCCGACCTACCCGTACTATATAACAAAAGAAACTGAAATACACCTCTGGAATTCAGTCTCCGGATAACAGGAGCTGAATACTCGATCGCTGACGGGAATCACGTGGTATCGCCTGCTCGTCTATGAGTACCTGCAGGCAAGTAATGCAGCGCCCCACCGGGCGTCAGTACCGCTGGTACTGAGTATGTAAAGCAATAACTGAAAGAAATATCTAAAAACAATAATATAACTGATGAAACTGAAGTAGAAGGAATAGATTAACTGTCTGATATTGTAAGTCATACCTTCTCTTAATTATACTGGAAAGAGTAGGAGTCATACATGAGGATTGATCATTCTACTGTCAATCTACTCGTATCTACTGTAACACAGTATAACATATCATAACATACATAGCACACACAAACCTTACCCGGCCCCCATAAGACGGGCGGTACAACCAGCACAGAATCTATACCCCTACCCCAGTCATCCCATCTCCTATAACCCTGTAAGCATCCTGCCAGTCCCCTGGGTATGCACTTGGGCTCGCTGAGCCCCTAACTATAACTGTACCTGAGTCCGGAGGACTCCTGAATCAACACCCCGGGCGTATCCGCTCGACGGGGGTGTATAAGGGCCGACCAAGGCACAATATGGGGAAAACTGGCATCCCATCTTCGTCCCTTGGGGGACGGCATGCCACTCCATAAAGCGACGTATCCTCATCCTCTGGCGGATGAGTCGATACAGCTATTAACCCTGGGGCGGTCATGGATGCTAGGTAATCCAACCCCAAACAATACAACAGTCTCAACTAGTAATACTGTCTGCGTATCTCACATGCTGAGGCTAATAGGGGTAAAGTATCGCATATATTACATGCTGAACTAATGATAGTAATCTGTACGTATTTAATACGTGCTGAGACTGGTAAATATGTATATATGAATATAGACTCCTGCCAGACTGTACTGGGGCAAATGCTATACGAAATATAGTATTTCTGCTGCAACCTATGCTGTATACTGAGTTTCTGTATTAACGTGATTTACTATTTCTAACATGCGTTCTAAACTTTATTTTAGCCTGCCATTCTATTTCTGAGGTGCTTACGGATATTACATCGCTTTACGGGGTTTCAACTGAATACAATAATATCTTAACATTTCGTATCACATCACATACTGAGCATGCTGAGCAGTTTCTAATACTTGTGTTAGAAGCTATGTCGTATTAGTAAGTTTCACGCAAGTTACAACCTGATGCTTCTAATACCGTATCAACATTCATAATAAACGTAACACTTGACTTCTGAACATTCTACTGGCCTGTAAATTACTATACTGCACCGATATTACTTAACTTGCCGAGGGAACTAGCTTTACATACCTTATTCTTGAACTATTCGTCCGTCGGACGAGGCTCGGCTGGTACTTCAACTATTTTCTCCCAACTGCATTCATAAATACGTCAATTAATACTAAATACAGCTTTATTGTAAAGAGCAACGTTACTTTCGAAGTATATAGCCTAAACTTAGGCTTATCGAAAGACGGTCGAAAACTCGCTATTTTTCAGCGGTCCAGAAGGGAGAAATATTCACTTCACAGCTAGGAACACATAGACACTAATTTAGAGCAATTCCACTTACCTTAGCTCGGTGGCTCGACGATTCGTCGGCCCTATTTTACGAAACTGAATCCGTAGGAATGCTCTCTGCTGCTAAATACCTCCGTATCTGGAGTAAATTTGAGTTTGGGCAACGTTTAGCAGCGTAATCGAACGAAAATTATATAATTTCTTCGTTCCTCTTTCTCCCTCTGCGTTTTCCCTCTGCGTTTTCCCTCTGCATTTTCCCTCTGTTCTCTGGAAATTTTAAATGTTTTTATCATTTAAAACCGAAGTGGGGATTTATATACTTGGGCCTGGACAAGTCCAACGTGTCACGGAGCCAACGCGGAGGCCTCTCCTCCGTGACATGCTGCCATCGCGGAGGGGCTCTGCCTCGGCTCCTTCCGCGATGGTTCGACAGGTTTCTCGTCCAATCTTTTCCCGGGCCTTTCCCCAGCACGTATGGCCTTCAAATACGCTTAACCAACGTGCGAATAGGTCGTCTAGGTGCCGGGAATTCTACGAGGTATAACATTACCAATTCCCCATATTCATCTATTTTCAACCATTCAACTTCCCCACTTTTCCACTTCCCACCAACACACCCACATTAAACTCTCCACCTTCCCCTTAACCTATCACACTTCCACTCTTCGACTATAAAACCCCCTCCATATTTCACTAACACACTCACTACACTCACACTCTCTATAATACATCTATCTCAAGGTGCCATTGCAAGATTTAGTTAAGCTCTTTTTGAAGTACAACTGTGTGCAAGCAATCTCCCAATTTGGTAATAATTTTCTTGCCCTTGTCTTAATTTTATTATTGGAGCTTAACTCTTTAGGAATACTACTTTGTTTCCCTTCCTTGTTTAATTTTTGAATAAGATATGCTTGATGAATGGAATGGGGATGTGCTTTTGTGTGTGAAATTCTAAAAAGTGTGAAGTCTGAGTAACCCATTTGCATAAAGCACGACGTTTTACCCGATGATAGACTGGGTGATGCCTTTCTTAAGGGATAAATGTCATGAATATGTGTTTGAATAGAGTAGGGCTGATTTTCTTATGTTGGGTGTGAGCGTGTGTTAATGGGTGGCTGTGAATAGTAAGTTAAAATTTGGGGACGATGGGGTCCGGTGTTTCGCTGGTCAGATTTGGCAAACAGACGATGGAACGCTGAATCACTCTAAAAATTGGCTCAGGCCACTGAGTGGATCCCGCGCTACATCGGTGGTTCACGAACATGGACCGACGACTCGCCGCTTAACCGCCAAAACTACCACACTTGCCCATTTTTCTGTATGGCATTGACGGTCCGCGAAGTCCCTTCTGTGAACCGCCGGTCCTCCATCGATACTACTAGTTCTTTAAATGATTGTTTGGTTTTCCCTTGTTTCATAGTTCTCCCTTAGACTAGTTTTATTTCATTTCTCTTTTCTATTCAAATAGTTGTCACTAACATCCTTATTACAGAAAATCAAACCATGTCTTCTTCAAGAAACACCGGAAAGGGAAAAGCCCCTGCCTCATCTGCTAGCAAAGGCAAGGGCAAGGCAAAGGCTGCCCCACCACGGGCCAACACCAAGGAGGCAATAATTTTCAGTGTCCCCAACATGCAATAACACTATATTATTTGTCAAGGCCGATCAATCGCTGTGGAGAAGCAATTTGACTTGGCAGGGTTGAAAGGTGATTTTCCCAACATCACCATGCAGTTCACCGACAGGCAGTGGCATGTATTTGTCAACCCTCTTCCGTCCTACTACCCCAGCTTGGTCACAGAATTCTATACCTCATATCAAGCCCGACAAGAAATTATGCAGCACAGGGACAAAGTGGACGATTTCCCATTCTTGCCATGAATGATGATCTGGGGAGTGGAAGTTGATATAACCCCGGCTGCCATAAATTACCTATTCTGGGAGGAGGAAGCTGACTCTACTACGGAGTATATGCAAGGGTGGTTGATATGAAGGATCAATTCGCTTAGTTAGGCCGCATCATAGCAGCTGGTAATCCTCTTTGGGCCTCAATGGGTAGAGAAATCTCTTGCCATGACTTGAAGTTCGAGGCCAAGCTGTGACTAGATTTTGTGCGTGCTTAGATCATCCCCTCTAAAAATGAGCAGAGGGTCAGCCTTGATACTGCCATCCTCATTCTTGCATAATGACAGGAGTCCCCATTAACTTTGGGGAAATTGTCGATCAGCAAATGAAGAAAAAGGCCCAGCAGTCTAGTACCTCAATGCTCTATGCTGTCTTGATTTCCCAGCTTCGCGCAGCAGCTAGGGTGCCTCTATTCCCGGATGAAACTCCTTCCATTGCTTCGGGTGTGATAGATATTGAGCGGAAGAGAGATGGAGAGGCACCAATAGTGAAAAGAAAGCGACTACAGGCCTTTGGAGTGCAAGAAGAGTCCCTCTCCTACGGGTCAGCCCAATCACCAATCGCCCCAGAGCCAAATGTGCCCCAGCCTGAAATGTCGGGCTAAGCATCGGGTGACATGCTTCAGCGGGGAGCTTCTCCCCCTCCACAATCCTCTCAGTCAAGTGGTCTCCATTGACTTGTGGAGATGACAAACTCGCACGAAAGCCAACTTCAACGTTTGGCTAAGAGCCTCCCAACACTCATTGCTAAAACAATCAAGAAGGAGCTCAAGTCATTGTACGAGAATGTCGCCACTCTATGAAAGAGGGTGGATGCAGTAGAAGGGGCAGTCACTTTCCTTCAAATCGAGGTACACGAGTGGAAGAGTCGTACTTTGGTAGAAGCGCCGGACATGAGCGCCATGGATGCTACAATGTCTGCTCCTTCCTCAGTTCGGGGGCCAATTGATGATCTGTTTGAAGGCTTGGGAGATGATTTCGCTGGGCTAGGTGAGGCTAGTGGCGGTGATGGTGGTGAGGTAGATGCTGACGAAGAAGAGGAGTAACCCACTCAGGGAGTTCCTTGTCCCTTTCCCTTTTGCATATTTTATGTCGCCCAAATTACACCTCGAAATTGAGATATAAGCGGTTGATTGTCAAATATAGAACCCAACAAAGGTTAAGATCGACCCCACAGGGAATATGGTAAGAACTTAAGTTAATGCGAATAACTATTACTATTGATTTACTTATTTTCAAAGGGGGAAACATATAGAATAATAAACAAAGTAAAACTGTTGAATGCTAAAATTAAATTCGGTTTGTATTTAATTAATGATTTGACTAGGATTGTGTTCCCCAAGATTTCATAAACACAAGGTTTATACACTAGTGATCTATTCCAGTGTTTAACATGCAATATTGGTAAGTTAGGTTCACCTAAATGGTTGGTCCCCAATCTAGATAATTTTTACCACGCAACTTGATCTATATACGGGTGTACTTTAGTTGACCCTTACCCTTAATATCGGATTAGCTATTCCCGGACAAGCTCAAGCTATTAGATGAGGGTTGATAGCCTCAAATCTCCATTGTTAATCCTTTTTCCCATTCTTCACGTCCTTGGTCCAGTAAGTAAGAATAAGGCAAATCCTAACGTTTGCAATTGTCAAGAATCAATCAAAATAAAGGGAAAAACAATACATGCATAAAACCCCATTCAAGAATCACTAAGTGTTTTTACCTATTTGTGTTAATTTATCTTGGTTTCCACAAACCTAGTTTATGGGTTTAGCTACCCATACTTATATTATTGAAATCACAAAATATAGAAGAAATCATAATTGCAACTTACAAATTATCGTAGAATAAAAACCACGTAGATTGAATAAAACTCCAATGTTGATTTTTGTTTTCTTGAATCAAGAACAATTGTATGAAAAATCCTCCAAAAATTGCCTCAAAAATTGTTCCATAATTGTTTCTCTAAAATAAACCTAAAATTGGGTATTTATAATTCTAAGGAATCCTTTTCCTAAATAAAACTGGAAACCAGGTTGGCAGTGGCAACGAGCTAGGTGACGGGTCGTTTGGCCTTTTGACGAGTCGTTCCTTGCTTAAATTAGTCGTCCTCAACATTGCACCTAGTTGTGGCAACGGGTTACCTAATGACTCGTCGTGCCTGAGCACGAGTCGTTAGGTCCCTTGTGGACTAATTCCTTCAAAACTCCAGTGTACTTCACGGATGGTTCTAGTGGCCTGCCAACGAGTCGTTTCATCTCATGACGACTCGTTATGTCTGTTGGCAACTTCACTGGCCACTTTGTTGAAATTTTCTCTTCGATTCCCAACGATTGACATCACGACTCATTACCAATTGTAACGAGTCGTTCCTCCAACTCGTCAAGTCTACTGTCTTGCTTCTTCCAAACTCCAACTTTTGCCCACGCCTTAAGCAACGGGTCGTTCCTCCTGCCAACGACTCATTAAGTGCCTGGAAGTCACCTTTTAGTTATTTTTAGCATTAATTTGACTAGATTCACTTCCAAACCTATTTTCCTGCACATTAAGCACAAAACACATCATACCAATATAAACATACCTGGAATGTGCATAATTTCTTGGTTTTAAGCATCGAAAGTTCCGTAAAATCATGGCACATCAACACCCTCAACTTAGAACTTTTGCATATCCTCAGGCAAAAACAAAATAAAACAAAACAAACTAAACAAATTCGACGCTTCAATCGGAAGAACTCTAGGAAACTTACAACAGTCATTTTTATACATCAAAATTAAATTTTCTTACCCCTCCCTCATCATATCAACTCAAAACACTAGCATATGCAAAATTTCCAACCATAACACAGAGGAATCAAAACATGGCAAAGTACTGTCACCTGCAACCACGTACATGAATCTATAACACTGCCCCAGACAATTTGTAGATGATTTTATTGACCAAATGCTCTCACCTCAAAGATGCCCCATACTCACACACATGTGTATGATTATGTCAATAAATTCCTATTGGGACTAGGTAAGATTCACTCACTCTCACAAAGAAATTCGAACTGCGTGCATACAATACCATAGGCTTGCCTTTACTTTTAATACCTTGATTTTTGGACAAGTAGCTAGGATCACTCTAAGACTTTATAAGATTGTAACGTAGGCTCGGACTTGGGTATGGTACATATGGATTTAGTAGCTCAACCCTCCTTGGCACGATGCCTCTTGACTCCACTTTTCGCCTTTTCTCCTATTTTCTCCCTTTTTCCCTTTTTCTGCTTTTTTTTTCTTTGCTTTAGACACTACGGATGCAGTTTATTTTTATTCAACACTTATTGATGTCACACATTATTTTTCTTTTCTTTTCTTGCTTTTTGACAATAATTTTTTTATTTTCTTTTCATCATGCATACCGCACCCTCTCTTTTCCTTTTTCATTACCCAACTTTCTTTCCACCCGACTTTTCTTAATCACCCCTATAATAGCCAACCTCAACTTAGGTGATTTGCCTGAGTTGAGGTTCACAATGTCCAAGGAGGAACCAGAGCCAAAATAGGTTCATTCATAATAAAATCAGGCAAGTGAATTGGTGTAAATGAAAAGAAAGGTCAATTTAAGCTAAAACATTTGGATTAAGGGATTTTTATTCACTTTTGGTAGGTCTTTTAAGATAAAGTGGACTTATAAATCAAAAACGACCTGTGATCCTTTCTTAGTTTCCTATCCTCTATCTCGGTACGACTGACCAAGAAAGTTCTAGATTGACACACACAACCGAATTCAACTATTTAACCTCACTCACACATAGCATAGGTCAACATCATCACTTCTACCAATTGCTAGTTCAGGTACAACTATATAATGATAAATTAGTTCACAGTTTCAATGTCATGCAAAGATTCACAAAGGTCATACTTGTCAACTTTCACATACACATATACAAAATTTTCAGAGGGGTATCAAATTATCAACAATAGTTATTTTCAACAATTTCAGCTCTTGACTGCTTTCAGTTTTCCTACTTCTTCCAACTGACACAAGAAACAAAAAATAAAATCCTAAACATGCCGGTTCTACTAGATATGAACACCCAAGGGAAAAGATATCCGGCAAGAAAAACCCTCGGATTATGTTCAGCAAAATAGAATGCACATATATCCCTCCCCACCCCCATTAATAAAGAATGTGTCATCCTCGACAGATATATATACCAAACAAAAACTAAGGAAATAGGGAACATACCTATGCAACCTAGGTGTCAGCTACCTAGTCGGTGGAGGGTGTAGATATGCCTCCAATGTCATCTCCAAATTTACCGGCTTGAACCGGTGCATTCTCAAACTTAATAGAGCTCGTCCCTTCTCCACGAATTCTCGCTTCCTTAGTCTCGGCTCTCTGTCGAGCCTCCTCTCTTGATTCGTGCAGTGCTCTCTCCATCTCACTCCACTCCCATTTTTGCAGACGGAGCAGAAAAACATCTTCATCAACACTTGCCTCCTCATGAGGCCTCTTCGCCTTGTCATGTGCCACCGGCTCCTCCATGATGAAATCAAAAATAGGTGGAAATTCCTCTTCAAACTCATTATTTATCACGGGGAGTACCGGTGGAGGTACTGTGGCTGCCTGTCGTGCGGCCAAATCCCACACCTCGGATCGTAGTGCTCCAAGCTCTGAGTACCATCGGGATAACTCTGGTGTCTGTAGCTGTGCAAGGCGCTCATCCATCCTCCTCTCAAGAGCATCCAGTTGCCCATGCACTAAATTGGACAGTGTCTCCAACTCCTTTGACACCCACAGCTTAACCTGCTCCATCAAGACTTTGACCTGTAGAGCCATGTGTGGCTGCTGCTTCTCGGCCTTAGCTAGCCGCCTAGCCATATCAACCAAAAGCTCTTGTGAAACCGTGACTAGGCTGGCTGTGGTGGCTCATGGAGGTGCAACTGGTGATCTCGAGGCTGCTGCTGTAGATGAAGACTCAAGAACATCGGCAGGTGTAGAGGTATTCGCTGCATTTGTAGCCTCAGCCTGGGTACCTGTCTCTCTGCCCTCCATAGGCTCAGCTGCCAACTCAGTGATATGTGTTGCATCAGTCTGCATCCCACTGCCAAAAGCCTCTGCTAATATTGTCGCTCCCACGGATGCAGCTACCTGATCCTCGCCTTCACTATCAGGTTTGTATCATCTCGAATCTACCCAATATCGGTAATCTTCTGGACCACCACTCTCTGATCCACTAATGGAAATATCGGTACCTTTGACTCCTGACAGAGTCTTTCAATCAAACATGGAAATGGAATGGTAGTGTCGTCATTGATTTCTCGCTCTTGAATCTCCTCTGCAATATATCGCGGGAAGTTGATGGCATACCCCTCCATTATGCTAGCTAACAAAGTTGCTCTGTCGGGTGAAAGGATATTGTCATTGCTGGTTGCTACCAGCCTGTGCCGCACTAGTGACCACCAAAACTTTGCTTGAAAATTCAATGTGGCCTTCTTTATCTGCGACTCTGTACCATGCAACCATTCTACCAGTGTTCCTCTCGTAGCAATAATCCTGGACAACCAAGTGTACTGCTGAATGCACTCTGGCTATTCAACTTCTTTGTTTTGACCTTCTTTAGCTCAAATAGCCTACAAATTCTACTGTGTACAGCGGAGCCTGATAATCCGGCCCGTACAACATTCTGGAGATCGTCCGCACAGAAATGTCAATTGGGGTCTCTCTCACTAGCACCTGAGTCAATGCGCTCCTCTTCTTCCAATCCTGACCCCCTAATGCCAACCGTTGCTAGGTGGCTGCATAGAACTCTCAAACTAAACACGGGCTATAGCTGCTTGAAGGCTCGGTCAACCACCCGATCTTGTATTTATCAAAAACTGCCTATAGCTCTGGGAGATCTTTTAGCCCTGTGGTTACCATCCTTGGCTCCTCATATATGCTCCACTTCGGATTGCCTTTTTCATTGGGATAATATCTCGATTGTATATAGCCCACATGCCATGGACACACCATCTCCGTACATTTCTTGGTTGCTCATTTGATGTGTCTGAGGTCTCCGTCAGCTCATTATTAGAATCCCCTCACTGGGAATGCGATTCATCAACTCTCTCAGTTTTTTGGCTAGCTATGGGAGCCTCAGGAACAAGTGCAGCAACAGCCCTAGCACTCTCATCAGTGCGGCTGGCTAGATCTCTTGCAAGTGGAGTGGGAGTATCAACCAGGGCTATTGGGTTTGAAATTTGTTGAGCCCTAGCCCTGGTAAATCTCCCCACTAGCTGCTCCCCCGCTACTTCATATTCCTCCTCAGAGCCACTCAACTCTTCCGAGGATGATGGATCATCACGCAGTATATGGTATGAGGATTGACTGCGCTCACGTGCTTGATTCTTTGTTGGACCCTTCTTTGGTGTACCTCTGGGAGCCATTGTACCTGTGGAAACAATTTTAGTGTGCAAGATGAGATGAAACAAAAATTATTTTTGGGCTGGTGCCCAATAGTCCTGACGGGTGACTAAACGAGTCGTTGCTACTGGCAATGACTCATGAGGTCACTCGTCATCTCAGAATGGTCTTTCATCAAGTTGGTCCAGTGTACTTGACGACTGGTCCCAACGAGTCATTGCCAAAGGCAACGAGTCGTTAGGTCGGTTGTTAGGTACACTGCCTCGTCAGTTTAATTTTCCCACTCAGGACGAGCTATATAACGAGTTGTTTGGTGATCCAACGACTAGTGATGTGGCTCGTGCTCAAGAGTTATCTTCATCTTCTTCCCAATTTTCAATTCCACAAACACAAACTCATCACATTATTAACATCAACCCAAGTGTACATACAATTGAAATCATTTTTTTAAATCTTCCTAGGGTTTATTTTCCTCTAGATAGACAGATTTTCATAAGGACCATATTATCCAAAGTAAATTCCAGTTTATTCACGACATTGGTCCAAAAAACTTTTGTTTAAATGTAGCAATATTTAGATTTTAATGGGAAAAGAGTACTCACAATATGCTTGAACAATGAAGGAGTGCAATCGTGTGTGCTTGAGTGTTCGGGCATGCAAGGTTGAAAGTGATTGTCGATGGGGTTTTAGTGAAGAAGAAGAAGAAGAGAAGAGGGAAATTTTGAAGTTTTAATTTTGCTAGGAAGAATAGTAATGGAATCGGGTCTGTTGATTTTAATTTAAAATTTTCCCAATTTCAGTCGTGGGTTAGGTTAGGTTACTACCTGGGACTTAAGAAGTCAAGTAATGACTCGTGGTGTAACCCAATGAGTCGTTGCCTGAATCGTGGTCCTTGACCTATTGTAGCTTCAAGACGGGCCACTTAACGACTTGTTTGGTCTCCCAACGATTCGTTAAGTGCGTCGTTGTCAACCTTTTCCTTTTAATTCAAACTTTGCTCTAGTGTACATGAAGGGGGACCCAATGATTTGTTACTTGTAGAAACGACTTGTGAAGTCACCCATTGCTCCCCTATTTTCTGCAGTTCTCTTCATGACTTGACTGAACAAGTCGTCAAGTCAGACGACGAATCGTTCTGTGATTTTTATACACTAGAACTGAAGTTCCAGTTTTTTGTTCCAACTTTAGATTTTCCATCTTATTCACCTACACCCATCAACAAATGTTAACACTATCTTTTTCTTATATTTACAACTTGGATTGCCTCCCAAGAAGCGCTTGATTTAACGTCGCGGCATGACGTGGGTGTTTTGGCTACTCGGACTTCACCAAAACACCTCCATGGGTTGCCTCCCATGCAGCGCCTGATTTAACATTGCGGCATGATGCAAGTCTCTTGACTACTCATAATTCGTCAAGTGACTCTTCTCCATCCTCCAATGCTGAAATTATACTGAATTCCTTAGACTGTTTCATGGTTCGGCTAATGTTGAAGGTGGACCAAATTTGTAACCTTCATTAGCATATTCATTTTCTGTGGTTTCCCTGATCAAACTAGAAGTTTCTCTTATTTGTTCAACCTGAATTTCAACTGGCCTGCCTCCACATCTACTAGGGCCCTACCTGTTGCAAAGAATGGTCACCCTAAAATGATGGGGACCTCAAAATCGACTTTGCAGTCCAAAATCACGAAGTCTGCTGGGAATATTAATTTTTCCACTTTGACCAATACATCAAACAAAATCCCCACCGGCTTTTTAACCATTCTATCAACCATCAATAGCCTCATCGAAGTCAGTGTGGGGGTTCCCAATCCTAACTTTTTAAACACTGCTAGCGGCATCAGATTTATGCTATCTCCCAAGTCACAAAGCGCCCTTGCAAACTCAACCTCCCCAATGGTGCAAGGTATAGTAAATGCACCTGGGTCTTCCTTCTTCTGTGTTAGGACCCTGGTAATGATGGCACCACAGTGGTGCAGATTATCGGCAGGTTTCAAACTCACTGTCCTTTTTTTGGTGACGAGGTCCTTCATGAATTTGACGTATCCAGGTATTTACTCGAGTGCCTCAACCAATGGGATGTTTACTGATAGTTGTTTGAGCATAGAGATAAACTTTTGATATTTCCCATCTTCAGCTTTCTTTTTCAAGCACTGGGGATAAGGAGGAGGAGGTCTAGGGATTGTTGTGAGTTTTTGTTGTGCCTCCTTCTCCTTCCCATGGGCATCTCCTTGCTCCTTTGCACTACTCAGAGCAGTTTACAAATCTGAGTCCCCAACCAAAGCTGGATTTTCAAAGTACACTACACTATTATCATTTATCAACATAGGCTTGTCTGAATCCTTAACTACAACTGGCCTTAGGGGATCAACTGTGGCCTTCCCGCTCCTAGTAGTGACCGCCATGCAGTCATTGTTATTTTTCAAATTTTGCACAGTATTGCTGGAAAGTGTGCCTTTTTGCCTCTGATTCATTGCAACAGACATCTGACTCATCTGCTGCTCGATCTGCCTGATCGCCACAACATGAGACTCCACTTTTTTATTTAAACTGAAAATATCATCCCAGAGCTCCTTAAAATGGTTATCTGTTGTCTCCATCTGCTTGAGCACTTTGGATAGCATATCTTCAACCCTTGAACCACTGGACTCTGGCTCACGGTTTCGAGGAGGAACATACAGACCGCTCTTATCATTTTTGAACTCCTCGTGCTTCTTCCACTCCCCATTGTCTAGATATTGGCCCCGGTTGTAATTATTATCTTTGTAGAAGTTTCAACCTTGGTTCCCTTGAACTTGATGCCAAGAGTCTTGGTTAGACCCTTGGGCGTTGGTCCATAAACCCACCCTCTAATCATTCAAATAGTTGACTTATTCTTCAGACTCAAACTAGCAACCATCATTTCTCGGGGCCTTGCCCTTAGAACCTACAACATTTACCTTTTCTGCTCCGACTCCCATTAGGTGTTTGGAAAGCAAACCCATGGTGGTCTTTACCTCTGTTATATCTTGATCACGCTCTTCATCTCTTCTCATTTGTTCAACAGACATACCAACCGCATAAGAACCAGCCAGAACCTCTAACTCTCTAGTGTGCCAAGCTCGGTTGGTTTTGGTTATCCTGTCTAGCAGCTCCGCAGCCTCTGCATAGGTGTGACTCATAAAAGTTCCTCCAGAGATGGTATCATCCACCGCCTCAGTGTTGGCATTCAGAGACCTATAAAAGATCTCTAACAGTGTATCATCCGAAATTCTGTGATTTGGCACCATTTTGAGCTTTATGTTGAAACGCAGCCAGGTCTCATGGAGTGCCTTCGAATTTAGCTGTTTGAAGTTATAAATCTCATCCTTCAACTACAATTCTTTGGATGGAGGGAAGAACCTTTCAAGAAAAGCTCTCTTAAGCTCTTCCCAAGTAGTGATGGAATCATTCGGAAACTCAGCCAGCCACACAGTTGCCTCACTCCCTAGGGAGAATGGAAATAATCTCAGTATGATAGCGTTCTGGCTCACCCCTGGTTGCTTGTATGCCTTACATATTCCCACGAAATTTGTCAGGTGAGCGTGGGCATCATTAGATGTGTGACCCGCAAATATTCCGTTCAAATTAAGCAGTTGGATCATTGCACTGGTAATGTCAAACTTCGTCCCAACAGGCAAAGGAGGAGGAACTATAGCTCCAGTGGCACTGGCTTCATCTATATCCGCATCATCTTCCTCATCAAAATATCGTTGTCGCTGGTGTTCTGGACCTCTGGGTCGTCTATCTCGTCCAGCTTCTGTAGCTAAACGCTGCTCTTCAGCAACTCTGGCTAACTCACGATCTCTAGCCCGAGCTTGCTTTTCGGCATACATTCTTGTTGTGGCTTGGTCCACGGGTTCTTGCTCTTGTGTGTTGGCCATTCTTCTCAGGTTTCTTAACGTTAGCTCAAGTTCGTGATCAATTGGAACCAGGGGATTTTGTTGGCTTCTAGTATCGGGCATGCACAAACCTAAGTCCTGTTAAGCAACCAAAAAAAATAAAAATAAAAAAGAAATAAGAACCAATAGAAAAGTTAACACAATTAACAAAAGCCTTATCCGTATTCTCTGACAACGGCGCCAAACTTTGATTTCGTCCAAATTACACCTCACAATTAACATATGAGCGGTCGATTGTCAAATATAGAATCCAACAAAGGTTGAGATCGATCCCACAGAAAATATGGTAAGAACTTAAGTTAATGCGAATAACTATTATTATTGATTTACTTATTTCTAAATGGGGAAAAATATAGAATAATAAACAAAGTAAAATTGTTGAATGCTAAAACTAAATTCGGTTTATATTCAATTAACGATTTTGACTAGGATTGTGTTCCCCAAGATTTCATAACCACAAGGTTTATACACTAGTGATCTATTCTGGTGTTTAACATGCAATATTGGTAAGTTAGGTTCACCTAAATGGTTGGTCCCCAATCTAGATGATTTTCACCACGCAACTTGGTCCGTATACGGGTGTACTTTAGTTGACCTTTACCCTTAATATCGGATTAGCTATTCTCGGACAAGTTCAAGCTATTAGATGAGGGTTGATAGCCTCAAATCTCCATTGTTAATCCTTTTTCCCATTCTTTACCTCCTTGGTCCAGTAAGTAAGAACAAGACAAGTCCTAACATTTGCAACCGTCAAGAATCAATCAAAACAAAGGGAAAAACAATACATGCATAAAATCCCGTTCAAGAATCACTAAGTGTTTTTACCTATGTGTGTTAATTCATCTTGGTTTCCACAAACCTAGTTTATAGGTTTAGCTACTCATACTTGTATTATTACAATCTCAAAATATAGAAGAAATCATATTGCAACTTACAAATTATCGTAGAATAAAAACCATGTAGATTGAATAAAACTCCAATGTTGCCTTTCATTTGTTGAATCAAGAACAATTGTATGAAAAATCCTCTCAAAAATCGCCTCAAAAATCATTCCAGAATTGTCTCTCTAAAATAAACCTAAAATTGGGTATTTATAACTCTAAGGAATCCTTTTCCTAAATAAAAATGGAAACTAGGTCGGCAGTGGCAACGGGCAAGGTGACGGGTCATTTGGCCTTCTGATGAGTCGTTCCTTGCTTACATTAGTCATCCCCAGCATCGCACCCAGTTGTGGCAACGAGTCACCTAACGACTCGTCGTCCCTGAGCACAAGTCGTTAGGTCCCTCGTGGACTGATTCCTTCAAAACTATAGTGTACTTCACGGTTAGTTCTAGTGGCCTGCCAACGAGTCATTTCATCTCATGACGACTCGTTATGTCTGTCGTCAACTTCACTGGCCACTTTGTTGAAATTTTCTCTTTGATTCCCAAAGATTAACATCACGACTCATTACCAGTTATAATGAATCGTTCCTCCAACTCGTCAAGTCTACTGCCTTGCTTCTTCCAAACTCCAACTTTTTCCCACGCCTTAAGCAACGGGTCGTGCCTCCTGCCAACAACTCGTTAAGTGCCTGGCAGTTACCTTTCAATTATTTTTAGCATTAATTTGACCAAATTCACTTCCAAACCTGTTTTCCTACACATTAAGCACAAAACACATCATACCCATATAAACATATCTGGAATGTGCATAATTTTTTGGTTTTAAGTGTCAAAAGTGTCGTAAAATCACGGCACATCAATATTTACATTAGGGACAATGTATGCTCTTAAGTGGGGTGAGGGATGAGCACAATTGATGAGGGGGGCAAGGATGGATGTTTCTTTTGATGTTCTTATGTTTTGTTTAAGTTTGAGTAAGTCCAGCCTTTGTCGGGCTGTTATGTTTTATTTTAATGATTGATGATTGCCTTTGTCGGGTGTGTCCTGTTTTCAAATGAATGAATGAATGATTAGGTTCAGTTTTTTTACGATGCATGATTAGTGATTAAATGGGGTCTTTGTTTTGAATTGCAAAAATCTTGAATGAAATGACCCAAAGTCTTGTTCCTTTTTCGCCATTGTAAATAGTAGTTTAGAAATTGAAACTCCGAGGGTTTTCTTTTGACCACGATTCTTTCTCAAGGAGCATTCTTTTATTTTCATTATTTTTGTTGTTGAACCGGGTTGGTTTTTCCCAATGATGAATTGAGTGGCGACATTCTTAAGGGAAATGCCATGTTGCTTTGAGTCTTTTGTGAAGTTGTTTGAGAGGCACCACCAAAAAAAGTTTTTTGTTGAAATGGAATTGTAAAAACAAGGGCATGAAAATGAAGATAGGAATCAAGTGTGGACACCATAGCATAGCATTCTTTGTCATACATTGTAAATTCTCTGCTTGACTTATGATGTTTGCCAGCTTTGATATCCTAAGTTGGTGTTATCTGTTGATGAATCTCATGCATTACATCTTGTCTAGAACTTGCCCCTAATGTGATTCAAGGCAAAATCCTAGATGTAGTTGCGCCAAGAACATGAGTTTAGGCTTTTCTTTGCATAGTCACTTCACCTATATGCCATCCATGAGCATTGATCCTTTTTAGCTAATGTTGAGCCTTAGACCCTTTCTTTGGAAACTACATGACAAGCCTTAAGACCATTCTTAATACCTATTTTTGGCCCCCATTCTCCCTAAATGCCAGTGACAAGATAAGTGATGAAATAAGGCTTAGACCTAAGAAAGAGGGAGTGATAAAAATATTTACAAAAAATGAGGCAAAAGCCTAAGTTTGGGGGTATAAAAAACCAAGGGGGAAGATAAGAATTATAGTGTGAGGGGAACACCGCCTTGTGTCAAAATGCATCAAAGGACAAATCAAAAAGAAAAAGACAATTTGTGGGAATTGGTGCTTTCTCTTGAAGTAATAAGGCTAGTTCTGAAAGCAAAAGGGGTTATAAGGGGGATTGTTAAAGAAATGAAAGTCAGCAACAAGGAAAGAAGGTGATGTGAGTGGAATTGATGTAAGGTATGTCACTAAAAGTAATAGGGAGGATCTAGTCACTATATCCAAATGTTCATCCTACCCTTACCCCGAGCTTGCATCATAACCCGCAAGTCCTAAATGATTCTAGGTGCAGCTACTCTACATTAGTGGCGAATTACATGAAGGACAAGCCTACGGGTCAAGTGTACGCATAAAGATTTATTTTGGGAAAGTGAGTGTGAGTGTCTTCCAAACAATCCCTTGTGTGCATTCAAATGATCACATGACAAAAAGAATAGGGATCCTTATTTTTGTGAGTGACATCATTCCTTTTTGGGGGACGCAAGAGCATTCAGAGTTAATGTGGAAATAGGCACAAGGAGTGTAAACTCTAAGGCAAGCTTTGAATTTGTAGTGATTATAACTTGATATGCTATGTGTGTTTCTTGGTTGAGCAATGCCCTTGTTTTGCTAAATGATTCCTTTCATAAGCTTTGCTTGGTAGAAAATGGTTGCCTTTTTGAAACATCTTCATTGTTTTGATCTTTTGGGGTATTTTCTTCTCTTTTTCTGTGAGCATGGTGAGTATTTTTGGAATGTCATAGTCCAGGTGATTGGCGAGGTTTAATTGTGAATAGAGGTGGCATATTCCTCAATAATTGAGTATTGCATTACTTGAGGACAAGCAATGATTTAAGTTTGGGGGTTTGATGAGTTGGTAATTTACCAACTCATTAGGCTCTAAAATTTGAGTTTTTGTTTCGTTCTTTAGTTGATTATTTGAATTTTATGCCCTTTTTGCTTTTATTGTGTGCAGATGACAAAATGTGAAGAAAAGAGCAAAAATGGAGCAGAAAGAAGGGAGTGAGAGTGAATCGGCAATTTGCAGATGAAAACCGATGAGACGCCGGCCAAAGGCCGAACATCATTGCCTCAGAGGATTAATGCCACCGGCATTTCGCGACATGCAAGCGGCGATTCGCCGATCCAATCGCTGAAAGATACTCAAAGTTCTGGAAAATAACTTGAAGACGTGGTGGTTCATGGATTGGCGTCGGCGAAATGCCGAGTGAACTATAGATGTTCACTAGAATTGAGTAAAGATGTAGAAAAGATTCCCGAGGTTCACGGATTGTAACCGGCGAACTGCCGGTGCTTTCGCTAGTTCCAGAACGGTGCTCAGGGGGTATAATCGTTCAACACTGGAAAAGAGATAAAAAGTGTCCTACTTTTCAGGATATAAATAGAAGATAAAGTACTTTGAACGGGGATATGTAGAAGGATAGATAGAAATAGAGATTTTAAGAGAGAACAAAGCTTACATCATATCATTGTTTCCCGTTTTAGCTGAAGAACATTCTCTTAGCTGAGATAGGGAGATTCTGATTGAAATTGTATAAAGTACTCTATTCTATTTCTTCTTTGTACTAGTAAGTTTCAGCTATTGTTGAAGATTATTTTGTGAAGTTGATTTATCTACTCTTGCTATTAAATTCAATGATGTTTGATGAATGTGTTTTTGAATTTCTTAACTATGAGTAGCTGAAATCATTAACTAGAGGTGTGTGATGATGAGTACTTAATTAGATTGGGTATTGCTAGAATCATCTTCATATTATCCATGCAAGCATAAATATATTATATTCTCTTCAATCTATAAAGGAAGATCCATTGATTATGATATGGGTCTATCTATTCTTGCTTGATTGTTGCTTGTAAAAGAATAATTAAGTATTGAAAGAGAATTTAGTAGTGGGTATGGAGAAGAGAGTCTGAAATTAGTTTAGAAATAGCTGAAATTGCATTCTCTTTCCTTATTAGCAGCTAATAGCTAGGAATTAGTGCAGTTGCTAATCCAAATCAAATTAGGTTGAGCTAAATTGTGACTAGTGGTTTGACAAAACTCTAGTGAGAGGTAATTAAAAGGCTGAAAAGTTGTAATTACCCACTTTCCAAGATTATTTACACTTGTTGAACTCATAATATGACCTGGCATGTTCCGATCTAGTTAGTATTTCATCTACACCACACCTCTAGTCTTTCACATCCTTGTTGACAACTTAGCTGATCTTGCTATTTTATTTCAATAAATCAACCAATACAATTCTATGAAAATTTCAACTCCCCCAATTTTATTTGTTTTTATATTAAATCTACATGGTGCAAGCTAATGTCAATTTCTCATTCGACACTTGAAACTATCATTCCCTAGTCCTCGTGGGATTCGACCCCGACACTCGTCGAGTTACTTGTTTAATACTTCAACCGTGTATATTCTTTGCATTTCATCCATTATATTAGTTAGAGGTACTTAGTTTACCTTCCAGTTTTGGAGATTATTTCAGAAGGGACTCGGTACTTAGGTCAAGCTTAGCACAGCTTTTCACCGGCAGATAGATGGTCAGGCTAAGCGGACCATTTAGACTCTTGAGGATATGTTGAGAGCATGTGTGATTTATTTCAAAGGTGGTTGGGATGACCATTTACCTCTCATCAAGTTTGCGTATAACAATAGTTACCATTCCAGCATTCAGATGGCTTGTTTGAGGCTTTTTTAGGTGAAGATGTAGATCGCCTATTGGTTAGTTCAAAGTCGGTGAAGCTGCATTGATAGGACCAGATTCAGTCCACGAGGCTTGTTGCCGCCCAAACACACGCAAGTGCACGTGGTCGTATAAGTAATACAGTGGCTCTTTCAAGCCGAATATCGAACCCACAGGGACTATAACTTAGTGATTTTTTCCTATTTTAGTATTTACAATTATTCTATGCAATTGTGTAAGTAACACAATAAATTAAGAATTTTATAAATAGTAATATAGACAGTAATAATAAATGGAGCTAAGAACGTTGATTAAAACAATAGCAAGAATAGTCTAAGGTTAAGGCATAGAATGCGATCATGTATAACTCATATTTTTCTTTAGCTGCCTTCTCTATCGGGTTGATGGTTGAGAAAACTTAAAGTTTGACTATGCTCTTTCGAACCTCTAGCCAATTGCCTAATTATGAACCTTGCAACTACACATATTAATTTGTGATGCAATAACTCACCTTAGGTCTAGTAGAATTTTTTTCCTTTGTTAACCAAATATGGCGTTGCAGGTATATTTCTATCCTGCATGCAAATCTTACCTTTAATTTACAGCAAAGATAAGACCATATTTCCCTATTCCTCGTTCTACCTTAATAATTCTCCTTTTAGAGTCAAATTAAGATTATAAAATTATCTTAATGTTAGCAAAACATTAAAATACCAAAAGCAGGAATAGAAGAACAACTATTTATGATAGAAAAACATTCAACTGGAAATAAAACAAAATTATACAATCATACAAATAGCCTTAACCTCAAAATGAGGTGATTTATCCACTCATTCATTGATTAAACATCTCCAAACAAGTTTCTAACATAGGAACAATTGAAATTTAGAAGAAAAGAGAAGAGAAAGAACCCCAGAATTTTCTTCAGCTCAACTGCCATTTTCCACGTTCTTGCCAATATTTCGATAATGAAAAATAAAAATCTAAGTGTTCTATTTATAAAAGTCAAAAATTACACATTGACAAACTAGCTCCGTGGCATGGAGCTCATCGTGGAGAAATCACTCTGTGACACAGAGCTGTCGCGGAGGTGCACTGGAAGTGTTAAAAACCTAAAAACCATTGTTCTTTGTCACGGAGCTGAACGCGCCAGATTTCCTCTGTGACACGGACCAAACGCGGACTTTCACTGGAATTTTGGAATTTCTAAAATTTTAAGCTCCGTGCAACGGAGGTCAACGTATCATATCTCCTCAGTGACACGGACCAAACACGGAACCTCACTGTATCGTTCCTTCAAAAGTTAGTAAATTTCATCTTCTACCCAGGCACCGTGGCATGTTGTTCAACCACGAACAATCCCTAACGTGACACGGAAGTGAATTCCCAACTCAGTTTTTAAGCTCTCTAGAATTTTCATACTTCAACTCCGAGTGTCATCTGCCAAATCACACTGAAATTATTATTTGTTCCACCTACAAATAGTCACATCGCATTTATTAGTCCACAAACATAATTAACTCAAAACATGCATGAATACATCAGTATTACCCTCAACTAGGCTCTCGTATGGTTGAAAATACAGCGTTTGGTTATATAAATATGCCCAAGATCACAACCCCACACTTATAACCTTGTTCGTCCTCGAACAATTCTTTAATATCCTAGACATGATTTCAATACCATTACCATCATCAGTGGACCCAGATACCTCACACCTAGTTGTGCTAAACACTTTAATCATGGAATACAATTCATTTAATCAAGCATGGTCTTCACTCACCATATTCATAAGTATATTCACACAAGCCTTAACAAATAACTTTTCAACTGAAAATCCAGCTAACATGTCTGAATCATAGTAGTGATTAGCTTCACCAAGGATTCACCATCATGTGCCCTCACTTATATGCAATGTCCCTACTTTCATGAGAACAGTATGATCACAATTAAGAACATTCTATTAATGATTCACTCACGCTCCAAAGATTATTTCAAGCAAATATAATACACCATGAGTTTGCCTATAGTGTACTACTCAACCAAGCATAACATCACTTGTAGGATCAAAAGGGCTTTTTTGGGTTGTAATGTCGGCTAAGGTACTGGTAGGATTATTTGGGTCGTAGTGACTCTTATCCCTATGCACTTTAAGACAATGACACATTTCTCTTTACAGCGCCTTACTTCTTTCGCCCTTCACTCCACTTCCTTAAAAATTGTTTTTTTTCTTTCATTTACTTATTCTTATCCAAGATTTAGGGAGTGCGTACCCTTGTCTTAGACTCATCAATACATTTTATATATATACATGCATATAAGTAACATCATTTTTTCATGTACATATATATAGCTTATGACCAACAAATTGAGTACACATACCAATTCTTCCTCCCTTTACTCTTCACCCGTTTCTTTGATCGTATCCTTTGAAATAATGTCTCAATAAAGTGCAATAGGACCTATTTGGATCAGAGTAACATTAAGGCCATTCAAACAAATAGGGTAAGGCTACTTAGTGAGGCTATTCCAATAAAATTAGGATTGAAGGCTCAAACGGGGCTCACTAGGGATGGCATTAAGGTGAGGGAAAATGAGTGAGATAGGTCCACTAGCTCGGTTCACAAAGAAGTGCCTTAATCATATCCGCTAAGTTTAATGCCACTTTCAGCTTTTCATACACACAAGGAAAATTCTAGATGTTAGTTAGCAAGAAATATAACTAGTTGTCACCACACATGGCACAGAGGTTCCAACTTGGTTAACTTATACCTTTTTTACGATTTCATCCACATTGAGTGACAAGAACAATTAAGCCTACAATTTACCATTTAGAGTTGAACACGAAGGCTTTATGTGATCCTACCATTTTCTCCTCACTATTTGCTTTTTCAAATGTATATTCCATGAATTCTGACCAAGTGAAGTACCTTATCCCATTAGTGATGGTTTTATTTCCTAAACGTGACTAATTTCCCTTAAGACGGTCGTCATCCATCCATCATAGGGAATAGTCTCTACCTATGACTTAAAAAAA
This sequence comes from Datura wrightii, assembly GCA_035772735.1. Taxonomy (NCBI): domain Eukaryota; kingdom Viridiplantae; phylum Streptophyta; class Magnoliopsida; order Solanales; family Solanaceae; genus Datura; species Datura wrightii. The sequence continues at coordinate 20,666,356 of JASDFA010000001.1, forward strand.
TCCTACTCGATTCAAAGGGACTATTCTCAGGAAAAGCACCGAAAACAAAAACCGAGAAACCCAATAAAAAAATTCAAAATAATTACAAGAAACGACGTAGGAACAGAACAGATAAGCTTACTATCTATTACAGACCAAGTACCAAATCTTGTTCCTAGCTACAAATTACATGTCACAGTGTCTATTTGTTAACAATTAATACATGCCATAGTAAGAGAATCACATAAATAGCTAAACACCAAATGACCACCACCCCACACTTATAATGAGCATTATCCCCAATGCTTGGAGCATATCAAAAGTAAAAATAGAGTTAGGGTGATGAAGACTCCCTGATCAACCAACTGTTTCAACCTCCTCATCTGGTGCAAAGGCCTCCTCAACGAGGTCAGAGTCATCCACCTCATCACCATCTGACTCAATGTCGGAGTTTTCCCGGCGCCTCTCCTCATCGGTGGGTACATCATCGTCCACCGACTTTACAAATGTTGGGCTAATCCTGCACATGGCTCTGGCATGCTCATTCACCGGGTAGTCCCTATCCACCTGCCAGAGCTCCTCCTTTGTTGTGGGCCGTCCACCAATGTGCAGCTGCAGCATTTGCATTCCAAACATCCTGACCGCGTAGCTGACATCTCGAGCGTGTCGCTCAGCTAATGTGAGAACTAGCTCGTATGTTGTGTCTGACACCTTAGTCTTTATCACGTCCACAGCGCGCTGTTCTACCCTTGGTCTATAGTATAAGAGCCTCCTCTTCAATGTCCTCGCTCCTAAGATAGGTGGTGAGTAGACCGCCAAAACCATACCTGTGCCCATGGTGCAGCCTCGCCTTTTTCATGGTTGATTTGATCACAGCCTCAACATTGATCTCCACATCTCGCATTAAGGCGTATACTAGGCAGACCTTGTCCCTTGTGACATCAGTCATATATACCCCTGGAATGAGGCAGCTACAGATAATCTTCATCCAAACTCGTGCCTCTCTGTTTATCTATGAATAGGGCAATGTCTGGTGGTACCCTTTTTCTTTGTGGTGAATCCATCTGGCTATTGATCAATGCCCGCATAATATGTGTCGAATTTCAGCATATGGGGGGGTGATATTAAGTTGGCGAGTGTATGTGGATCTGTGTCAGGTGTCCCCAGAATGGTGTTTAAGTGATGTGCTTCAAATGGAATGACCTGACCACGAATCTTGATTGTGTGACTGCAAAGAGTGGGGTCCCAATTCACGTAGAATTCCCAAACCATGTGTAAATTACACTCCCTGGGCTTATTGAAAATGAAGTCCATGCCCAAGGTGTGTATCCTTTGCAGTAACTGGCGGAACTCTTATGCCAAACTCTCCCAGTTAATTTTCTCCTCCGGGAAATATTTAGACTCTTTATGCTTCGTGTACCATTTTTTTACTTCATCCACCATCCATCTAGTACCAAATCGCCTTTTCTGGACCCTAGGAACTGGTGGGTCTGCTGGTACAGCTGCAACTAGACAGAGCCTTTTCCGGTCTGTGCCGGAGGACGATACACCTTTTCCTTTGTCCTGTCTAGCAGACATTGTTCTTGTTCATCCCAAAGCACAGAGACCAAATTAGTCAGTATTTAACATGGCTAGCCAACACTAAGTCAGGGCTTTGGTTGATTACCCCACACTTAGTTGCTAGCGTGGGTTCACTAGTCACTAGTCATCTATGAATGCCATATTTACAAATAACAGCATTTTTGCACAATGGGCTTAGGCATAGTGTAGTATGTCGATTTAGCATGTCCTAAACTACATGTAATGCACAATTCCCATGTCCCAGCCTCACAAAGCTCTCCCGATTTAGAATACAGAGCCAACTATTCATTTCAAACTAATTGAAGCACAAAGGCATGAATTCCCTAATTTACGTTTTTCACTCCCCCTTTCATCTTCCCTCAACCCTTCAAGTACCCCACACTTAATTTCTATGCCAAATTCAATAAACCATGTTATTATCAAGTGCAAGAATCAAATATCATCAGGTAATAGCATGATTACCCAACACAAACTTGTTTCCACCAAGTGCACAAGACTTAGGGTTTACCTTTACTAACCCATACGTTCATGCCAAGAATTTACATGAGAGAGGAGGGAGAAAACCAAAACATACTTGTGAAGCTTGGTTTTTACAAAGAGAGGGGGTGATTCTTAAAGCTCTAAGTCATGTCACGCTAGAGAGGGAAGGGGAATGAGGAGTTTTGTCATAGAGATGAGTGGAAATGGAGTGAAACAGAAGAATTTGTAATTAAAAAAGGAAGAATTTCGGGCAGGTCGACCTAACATTTTAATGAAATCCGTCACGAATTACACATCGTGTCACGGAGGCTGTCATGGAGGAACAGCTCTGTGACACGTACCAAACGCACACCCTCACTGTCTTATGGTGTCAGGTTTTAATACATCTCCATGACGCGGAGCTGAACGCGGAGATCAAGCTCTGTGACACGGAGCTATCGCGTAGGCTCACTGTTTGAGCCTAATTTTCCCCTTTCACTTACCTTTTCACTTCCGGACTTAATTTTTACTCCTGCAATGTGTTTGCCCTCTAAATCATTTTTTAGCTCTGTAGCATCCTACAAATCATCCAAAAACACCAATAAGTTAGAAAAAGTGGGTTGCCTCCCACCCAGCACTGTAGTTTTATTCGTGGCATGACCTCTTTTTTTTGAAAGTAAATCCTAACTATTACATTACACTCATAGGTTGCCTCCCATGCATCGCCTCATTTACCGTCGCGGCACGGCCAATCTCACATTCGTTCCTCAGATAAGGTGATAGATGTCTTCTCTCGATTAACGCCCTCACCCCAGTAATGCTTACAGCTTTGACCATTTACCAAAAATGTGGTACTTTTATCTTATTTCCATAATTCAACCGCCCCGTACGGGGTCATCCTAGCAACCTTAAATGGTCCAGACCACTTAGACCTCAACTTCCCTGGAAATAACTTCAATCGGGAGTTGAATAGTAACACCATCTATCCAGGCTCGAAGATTCGAGGCACTATATGCTTCTCATGCCACCTCTTGGTATTCTCTTTGTATAGCTTAGCACTCTCATAGGAATGCCACCGAAACTCGTCCAGCTCATGCAATTGCAACAATCACTTTTCTCCAGCTAACTCGGGATCCATGTTCAGCTTCCTCACAGCCCAATATGCCTAATGTTCAAGCTCCACAGACAAGTGACAGGCCTTCCCATAAACTAACCGATAACGTGAATTCCCAATTGGCGTCTTATAAGCAGTCCTATACACGCACAAAGCAAAATCTAGTTTACTTGCCCAATCCTTTCATTGAGCATTCACAATTTTCTGTAGAATCTGCTTGACTTTCCTGTTCAATACTTCTACCTGCCCGCTAGTCTGAGGGTGGTATGTTGTAGCCACTTTATGCGAAACTCCATATTTGGCCAATAGGTCTCGGAACTAGTTGTTAACAAAGTGCAAACCTCCGTTGCTAATAATAGCCTATGGGGTTCCAAACCTAGCAAAAATCTGCTTCTTCACAAACTTGGCCACTACCTTGGCATCATTAGTAGGAAAAGCTGCGGCCTCAACCCATTTGGAAACATAATCCACTGTTACCAAAATATATTGATTGCCAAATGACGGTGGAAAGGGCCCCAAGAAATCTATCCCCCACAGGTCGAATACCTCGACTTCCAAGATTTGTGCAACGACGTCTCATGTTTTATGATGATTGTACCCATTCTCTGGCATTGATCACAAGCCTTGACATATGTTATTGCATCCTTGAATAAAGTTGGCCAAAAGAAACCTGACTAGAGCACCTTATGAGTAGTGCGCTCTCCTCCATGATGACTACCATACGGCGAGGAATGACAGCTTCTCAACACCTGTGTTATCTGACTCTCAGGAATGCACCGTCTCATCACTTGATCTGTACCTTGCTTGAATAGATATGGTTCATCCCACATATAGAATCGAGACTTATGTTTTAGCTTCTTTCTTTGTTGAGAGGTTGCCTCTGGTGGGTACACTCGACTTACTATCAGGTTCACTATGTCCGCATACCAAGGAAGTTCTGCCATGCTAAGTGCCAAAAGTTTCTCATCAGGGAACTCTTCTCGGATTCTCCCAACATCACTCACATGTGACCTGTCCTCTTGCTGCGACAAATGGTCTGCTACTTGATTTTCACTACCCTTCCTGTCTCGAATTTCCAAATCAAACTCCTGTAGAAATAATATCTATCGAATCAACTTGGTTTTAGCATCCTTCTTGTTGAATAAGTATCGGATGGTCACATGATCGGTGTGCACCACCATTTTTGTCCCAACCAGATAGGACCTAAATTTGTCGAATGCATACACAAGTGCCAGCATCTCCTTCTCTGTGACAGTATAATTATCCTGAGCAGCATCCAAAGTTTTGCTTGCATAGTATATGGAGTGAAAAATATTTTCTCTCATCTGCCCCAGTACTGCACCCACGGCCACATCATTGGTGTCAAACATCAGCTCAAACAGGCATTCTCAATCATGAGCAATCAAAATAGGAGCTTCCACCAGCTTCTTCTTTAGCTCCTTGAAGGCACTAACACATTTTGTCCCAAACTCAAACTTTACATCTTTTTCCAGTAGTCAGCACATCGGTCTGGAGATATTTGAGAAATCCCGAATGAACCGTCTATAAAACCCAGTATGTCCTAAGAAACTACGGACACCCTTGACAGACACTGGTGGTGGAAACTTCTCAATCACCTCTACCTTAGCATGGTCAACCTCCAAGCCGCTTTGTGACACTTTATGGCCAAGGACAATGCCTTCCTTGACTAAAAAGTGACACTTCTCCTAATTCAGTACCAGGTTTGTATCTTCACACCTAGCTAAGACCCTGTCCAGGTTCTGCAAACATACAAAAAATGAGTTACCAAAAACAGAGAAATCATCCATAAATACCTCTACATAGTCTTTGACCAAGTCATGAAATATAGCCATCATGCACCGTCGGAAGGTGGCTAGTCATTGCATAGCCCAAATGGCATACGCTTGAAGGTGTATGTCCCATATGGACAGGTAAATGTGGTCTTTTCCTGATCTTCTGGGGCTATTGCTATTTGATTATAGCCAGAATATCCATCCAGAAAGCAATAATACTCCTGGCCTGCAAGTCTGTCCAACATCTGATCGATAAATGGAATAGGATAGTGATCTTTCCTGGTGGCCTCATTTAATTTTTTGTAATCCATGCAAATCCTCCAACCAATGACCGTGCAGTAAGAATCAACTCATTTTTCTCATTAGTGATAATGTCATGCCCCCTTTCTTTAAGACACACTGAACCGGGCTGACCCACTCATTATCAGAGATTGGATACACCACTCCAATGTCTAGCCACTTAATTACCTCCTTCCTTACTACGTCTTTCATCACTAGGTTCAACCTCCTTTGATGTTGCACAATCGGCTTGGACACTTCCTCTATTAATATCTTGTGCATGCAGAAGTCCAGACTGATTCCACGGATGTCTGACATTTGCCATTCTATGGCTCTCTTTCTCCTTTTCAGGACCATTAATGCTTCTTGAACCTATGAATTTGTTAGTCCTGAAGAAATAATGACTGGCAATGTATCAGCTTCTCCCAAAAATGCATACTGAAGGTGTGGAGGCAATTCTTTCAGCTCCAGTTTGGGGGCCTCCTCAGTTGATGGATTGGGTAGAGGCTCTAAGGATCTCTGTAGGGATTCGAACTCCTGCTTTCAAAAGAACATTTTGGCCACATACAAAGCTTGCACCATTTCATAAGTTGCAACATCCCCGAACTGATCTTGTCCTACCAATGCTTTTTCCAAGTGATCATTTGGGCTAATAAGCTAAAGTGCGGACTCTTGGTCAATAACAGTAATGGCTGAAAGCTTTTCATAAATAGCAGGTCGCTTCATGGCTTTATAGACATCAAATACTTCCACTTTGTCATGGGCTCTCATAGTTAGCTGCCCTACAGCTACATCTATTAAAGCTTGTCTGGTTGCCAAAAAGGGACATCCCAAAATAAATAGGACTTTCAAGTCTGGCTCAAAGTAAAGGATCATGAAATCCACCAGAAAAATAAGAGAGCCCACTTGTACTAGCACATCTTCCATAATTCCATCTGGCCTCGCCAACGAGCGATCAACTAGCTGCAAAATCACAGTGGTGGGTTTTGGGCTACCCAAACCCAACTTCTTGAATACAGATGTGGGAATCAAATTAATGCTCGCCCCAAGATCACATAAACCACGGGCTCTAATGGACTGCCCAATGGTGATTTGGATAGTAAAACTTCCCGGATCTTTGAGCTTTGTAGGCAATCTATTCTGTATCCAAGAAGTGCACTTCTCAGTAAGTGCAACTGTGGCATACTCCGTCAATCTGCTCTTGTTCTCCACAATATCTTTTATGTACTTGGCATACTTAGGAATACCCTGCAAAACATCCCCCAGTTGAAGATTAATGTATACCTGCTTTAATACTTCCATAAATTTTTGGAAGCATGCTTCTTCCTTATGCTTCCTCAATCTTTGAGGAAATAGGGATGGTGGTGGTGACTTCACAGCTCTTGGTGAATTTTCACTCCCCACTTCTTTATCATTGTCCTCAGCCTCCTCTATTGGTTTAGCTTTTTGTGCTGGCTTTTCTGGCACCAACTCCTTCAGTTGTTTTCCACTCCTGGTGGTGACAGCATTTACCTACTTAGGGTTGGTGTCTGTATCACTTGGCAACCCATCCCGGGCTCGAGTATTTTGTGCTCCAGCTAGCTGTCCCAGCTGAATCTCCAAAGCCTTTGCAGCCAACTGTTGATTTTTCATGTCAGCTGTCAATTTTACTTGGTCAGCTGCCATCTAAGCTTGGTTGGTTATAATGGTCTTCAACATATCCTCAATGTTGTTGGACTGAGTAGGCGCATTATTCCCTCTAAATTGGGGCTGGAAATTCTAGTGTGCGGCGCATTATTCCCTCTGAATTGGGGCTGGAAATTCTAGTGTGCCATCTAATTTCTATGCGGGCCCTGATTCGAACTTTGGCCTTGGTGACTGCTACCACCCCAAGAAAAATTTGGATGGTTCAAATTTTTAATATAAAGTCAACCGCATAGAATCTAAGAATTACAAATGGGATGTAGTTGTAGATAGGTCAGTCTTAGTGTTATTCGCCAAGTGAATGATCTTCACTTCGCGAGGACAACAAAAACCACCATCTCGCTCTTTCCTTTTCTGGTCGAACTCTCCAATCCAACAATGAAGAACTGAACCTGACAGAGTCAAAGGTCAGGAGCTCAATCAAAACTAGCTACACTTCCCTCTTAGCCCGCCTACAATCTCCAGTTGGGGTTGTAATTGTTGTCATAATGCTGATTATTGCTCCTCTGTGCATTCCCAACAAAATAAACTGAGTCTGGGTTGGCACCACATGTCTCAGCTGAGTGCTCACTTCTACCACAAACTTCACACCATACTTGTTGGACTGCATTGACTGGAGCTTGCGACTGCCCCAAGCTCATGTTACTGAAATGAGTGTTCGTCTGATTCTGTAATGCAGCTATCTGTGCAGCAATAGTTGTGAGTTCGTCTACCTTCAGACACCTGCTGTTTTCTTCACCGCACCTCTAGGTGTGTCAGCATTCCGTTCTTGGTTGCCTTGTGAAATCCGGTTTAGCAGTGTATACAGTTCCTCATAAGTCTTTTCCAAGGCTTGCCCACCAACTGCAGAATCTAATAGGATTTTGGTGTGAGGATCCGAGCCTTCTATAAAAGTATGCACCAACACATCATTTGATTGGTGATGGTGAAGGCAATCTCTCAATAAAGACTTGAACCACTCCCATGCTTGGTACAGGTTCTCGCCATCTCTCTGCTTGAAGCTTAGAATCTGACTTCTAAGCCTTGCTGTCTTCCTAGAAGGAAAGAACCTGAACAAAAATTTCCTTGCCAAATCATCCCATGTGGTTATAGAGTTAGGTGATTCATCTTTCAGACACCTCTTTCACCTTCCCCCGGCAAGGAAAACGGGAACAATGTAAGCCTCACATAATCTGATGATACCCTTGTGGGTATGTATGTATCACTGATCTCCATAAAATTTTGTAGGTACTACTGCGGGTCTTCATGGGGGAGACCTGTGAATTGTCCACTAGTATGCAAGAGTTGCACCATATTCTGTTTCAGCTCAAATCTACCTCCTGGCTCCGGCTTGCGAATGCTAGAGGTAACATTGTTTGTGTGTGGATTGTCCCCTCGCGTACTGGTCTTGCTGCCATTCTTCAGGCAACAACTCTGCCTGCCCAATTGGTGGATGCTGTTGTTGTTCCAGAATTTCTCTCTGACACAACGGCAACTTTCTTTCAAGAGCTTCTCTCCTTTTCAAATGAAATTGTTTTGCAGGCTCCAAAAATGGGTCCACCAATTCTTTACTCCTTGCCAGCTTTCAGAAATTTCCCTTTACCTGCAAGTGTAGCAGCTAAGATCAAGTTTTCAACACTTGCACTAAAACTTGCTAAACTAAAACTCAAAAATTTCACTAATTTCGCCAGTCCCCGGCAACAGCGCCAAAAACTTGTTGCCGCCCAAACGCACAAAAGTGCACGTGGTCATATAAGTAATACAGTGGCTCTTTCAAGCAGGATATCGAACCCACAAGGACTATGACTTAGTGATTTTTTCCTATTTTAGTATTCACAATTATTCTACGCAAGTGTGTACATAACACAATAAACTAAGAATTTTATAAATAGTAATATAGACAGTAATAATAAATGGAGCTAAGAACATTGATTAAAACAATAGAAAAAATAGTCTAAGGTCAAGGCATGGAATGCAATCATGTATAACTTATATTTTTCTTCCGCTGCCTTCTCTATCGGGTTGATGGTTGGGAAAACTTAAAGTTTGACTATGGTCTCTCGAACCTCTAGCCAATTGCGTAATTATGAACGTTGCAACTACACATATTAATTTGTGATGCAATAACTCACCTTAGGTCTAGTAGAATTTGTTCCCTTTGTTAACCGAATATGGTGTTGCAAGTATATTTCTATCCTGCATGCGAATCTTACCTTCAATTTACAGCAAAGATAAGAACATATTCCCTTATTCTTCATTCTACCCTAATAATTCTCCTTTCGGAGTCAAATTAAGATTATAAATTTATCTTAATATTATCCAAACACTAAAAACCAAAAGCAGGAATAGAAGAACAACCATTCATGATAGAAAAATATTCAGCTAAAAATAAAACAAAATTATACAATAATACAAATAGCCTTAACCTCAAAATGAGGTGATTTAGCCACTCATTCATTGATTAAACATATCCAAACAAGTTTCTAACATAGGAACAATTGAAATTTAGAAGAAAAGAGAAGAGAAAGAACCCTAGAATTTTCTTCAGCTCAACTGTCGTTTCCCACGTTCTTGCCAATATTTCAGATAATGAAAAATAAAAATCTAAGTGTTCTATTTATACAAGTGAAAAATTACACATTGACAAACTAGCTCTGTGGCACAGAGCTCATCGCGGAGAAATCACTCCACGACACGAAGTTGTCGTGGAGGTGCACTGGAAGTGTTGAAAACCTGGAAACCATTACTCTGTGTCATGAAGCTGAACGCGTCAGATTTCCTCCGTGACACGGATCAAACGCGGACCTTCACTGGAATTTTGGAATTTCTGAAATTTTAAGCTCCGTGTCACGAAGGTCAACACGTCATATCTCCTCCATGACACGGACCAAACGCGGACCATCACTATATCGTCCCTTCAAAAGTTAGTAAATTTCTTCTTCTACCCAGGTACTGTGGCACGTTGTTCAACCGCGAACACTCCCTAATATGACACGGAAGTGAATTCCAACTCAGTTTTTAAGCTCTCCAAAATTCCCATACTTCAATTCTGAGTATCATCCGCCACGTCACGCTGAAATTATTGTCTTTTCCACCTGAATAGTCACATCACATTTATTAGTCCACAGACATAATTAACTCAAAACATGTACGAGTATATCAGTATTATCCTAAACTACGCTCCCGTATGGTTGAGAATACGGCATACCGCCAAGATCAAGGCTATGGAGAAAGTTCAGCTTATAAGGGAAAGGTTGAAAACAGCCCAGAGTCGTCAAAATTCCTATGCAAATGTGAGGAGGAGAGAACTTGAGTTTGAAGTGGATGATCGGGTGTTTTTGAAGGTTTCTCCCATTAAAGGAGTGATGAGATTCGAAAAGAAGGGGAAACTCAGTCCCCGCTTTGTTGACCCGTACCGGATTATGAGACGTGTTGGCAAGGTGGCTTATGAGTTGGAGTTTCCCTCAGAATTGGCTTCAGTACATCAAGTTTTCCATGTATCCCTTTTGAAGAAGTGCATGGGTGATCCGGCTTTGGTTGTCTCGGTGGAGAGCATAGGTGTGAAGGTTAGCCTTAGCTACAAAAAGGTTCCAGTTGAAATACTTGATTGTCAGGTTTGAAAGCTAAGGAATAAGGAAGTAGCTTCAATAAAGTTTTTGTGGAGGAATCAGCATGTTGAGGGAGCTATGTGGGAAGCCGAAGCAGATATGATGGTTAAATACCTGCATCTATTCCCTTCTGGTTCAGTTCCAGCTTGAGGTACCAGTTTCCTCCTTAGTACTCTATTCAATCTCATGTTTAGTTCATGTGTCCCAGTTTCTTTCTTGTTAATGTATGTATGTGTGATTCATGAATTCAGTTTAGTCATGTATTCCAGTACGGAGTCAATCACTCCGTCAATTTTCAGCTTTAGATGTTTAGTAATTGAGATGTTAGTTCTATTTCCCTAGCTTTTAGTATGTTCATTCATATTCGAGGACAAATATTTCCAAGAAGGAGATATTATAATACCCGGGAAGTACCAAAGACTAGACTCAGGATTTGGGAATGAGATCAGCAGAAAAGTTGGGAAAAATATCACAGGACGACCCATTGAACGAGTCGTGGGAAGCTCCCACGGACCGTTGGTCCCTTTCGCGGTGAGAAGGTGGCTGACGGTCCAAGACCAACAAGCCATGGAGTGAGTCGTGGCAAGAAGTTGTTGTGAGAGTGGTCCTTGTCAAGGTGACTAGCACGATTCATGGTATGACTCATTGTATAGGACAACAAGTCGTGGTATGATTTTGTTGGGAGGACTTCCAGAAGCTGAGTAGTTGCGGGCAGTGGTGGAAACAGGCGGAAACGGTAAGTCATTGGGACTAGTAACGACTCATCCTATCCAGTTGTGGATGAAGACCTGAGTTTGGAATTTAGCAAAGTAACGGATCATTGTGTGGAATAATGACTCATTCTATCGAGTCATTGTCATATGACTGGAGAAGGTAATAAATGATGGAAGGAAGTAACGGGTGGATACCACAAGTCGTGGTGTCAAAGGACGACTTGTGGTATCGATCGTGGTCATTGACCGTGCAAAAATTTCTAGACTTTTCATTAAGGGTATTTTCATAATTTCCAAGCTCTAGGGTCCTAAACTACATTGTTTTAAGCTCAGTTAGAAGGGTTTTAAGAGTGTTAAACCTATCATAAGCCTTACCATTCCATGCATGCAAGTATAGAGTTCTCCCTTGGAGATAAAGCTTGAGGAATTCCCCAATTTTTCTCCAATTTCCTTTGGACTTTCAAGAGGGGGTGTAAATCAGATTTACCGAGGTACGTAAGGCTATGAATGAGAGTTTCTTTTACTCTCATGCTCAAAATTCTTCTCAATTTCATAACTTTCAATTCTAGATTCAAGTTCATGATCTTATGGAGTTTATTCTACTTTTTGTGAAATTTTTTATGATCTATCTATGTGTCAATTTCCTTCATACATCAAATCATGTTTTAAGATCTATGGGCAGATTCTATACCTATTTTGATTATCAATTCATAGTTTCAAATTTTAATTAAGTCATGCCCAATTATGCAAGCTTCGTGAAAAGTCAGGTTATGATTCTATTATGATTTTTTATCTTACTAAGTCTAAATTATGATTTATGATTCATATTATGATTTCTCTTCAAGTACTCTTTATGGATTTTTGGATATTAAGTATATGTATTTTTACAAGTATGCATGTTCTTCATGATTTATGAATTTATGACTATTGGCCGACGCACGGGCCCCTATTCATGGCTAATCATGTATTTCAAGTATGATCAAGTATGTTATGATTTATTTTTCCTTGAACTTCGTGAATAATTCACGATTACAATATGAGTCTCATGTGCATGTTTTTGGGAGCAGTATCTAGCACCGAGTAAACCCGGCATTCAGGTAAATCTTGTGGTCTTAGAACTATGTGCCACTGTAGGTATATACATATATTGTTGGATCGTTGTGATATCACCATAATGCACATCCCTTATTTGGAAAGCCTGGGATAGTCTTGGCCACTTGGGCAAAGTAGTGAGGCATCATGTAAGCTCTATCATGATGGTGTCGGTTAAGACGAGTTCTCCTATTGTTCCTAATGATTCATGCATGGATATGTTTATGTTACTTTGGCTCATGTTATGTTTTATAAAGTTTCCCTTATTACTATGATTATGATTGGATTATGAATGGTTTGAAAACTTTGAGTCCTTATGTTTACATTATGATATTTACTTCACGATTATGTTGTCCTACTCTTATGAACTTTTATGTATTTTAACTGTCCGTTTTTACTTACCTTGCATACTCAGTACATTCCAAGTAATGACCGCATACTCTATGTTGAACCGTTTCATGATACAGGTCCAAGGGATCAGTCTCAGCCACATCTCTAGTCTTGCTTTCTCCTTAAGCCTGTCTAGCTAGTGTTGGTGAGTCCTCATCCTTCAAGTACATTCAGTTATCCACTGTTACGTTCTTTCAGATACATACTTTGTCGAGCTAGTTGGGGATGTTGTCCCATCAGGTCATCAGTTATGTTAGAGACTTTTTCAGACATTATGTAGAAATCAGCTTGTCATTGTTGACTCTTCTTTAGATTGATATGTATGCATACTTCTGCTTTAACATATTTTATTTTATCATTTTTCTCTTGTTGTATGCTCTTAGCTTCTATGTTCATGCCATGGGTCAACTTGAAGTCCCTCGGGGTTCCTTGTCCCGTGTCTCTATCCGGGCCTATGTTCGGGTCATGACCATTAAATTTTGAATTTCCCTTGTTGATCATGTGTATCACCTACATAGAGTTAGTTGACACTACTAGGACGTGAGGCTATTTTTCAAGCAATATTTAATCCCAACATAAAATCCATAAGCTCAACCAAAATGTTGGTAGCTTATTTCAGGCCATTTAGGAATTAAATAAACCAGTAACCACTACTGTTTCTTATCACACCACCTGTTCCACTAGTTTCAAGATTGCTCAGAGAAAATTCATCTGTGTTAGCTTGTATTAACCTCTATTAAGGGGTTTGAATTTAACAGTACAAGTGGGCCTTCTAAAAATATGAAAATAAGTCTCAACCATAAGGTAGTATTTAATGACACTGTTAATAGTTATGAAGGCAGAAATGCGATTTTGTTTGTTATTGAAGTGGTTAGTGTTTCTAGTTATCAAAATATTTCAAAAACAAAAAAGACAGCAGCCTATCCCAAATAATATTGTAATTAAAGCTTTTGCCTTTTAAGGTATCCTTCAAATTAGTCGCATCCATGTGAGAACCATCTGAAACAAACTCAGTAGTACAATGCTGAGAGATGTTGTGCCAAAAGCTTTTAACATTTTGACAATGAAAAAATAAATGAGAAATAGTTTCATCTCTATCCCCATAAAAACTATAAAGTTGATTTGTCATACTCCAAATCTGGGGAGGCATGATCGGCACCCGGTACTAATGTCATTTAAATCTATTCCCCATCTCAGGTAGTGTAAACGATCGCAACAAATATAGAACCCAATTGCCATGCCCCACCTTGGGAGGCGTAACTGGTACCTAATGCCATATTGGACTCTGAGCTTACCTGGATGAACAGATACACTTCTGATCATACCAGCAGCACATAATTAAGAAGACAATTAGCTAAATCTCGACGCAAAACATAGCCTTAGGGAGAAAAGGCTGCAATATAACCCTACGCCTAACCACACTGTGCAATAATAGTTTCATCTTATACGGGCCGACAAGACCACCATACTGGCTAAATCATAATAGAAAGTAAGCAGGCGCACATATACATGTAACTAAGCTGACAAGGCTACTAATAGATAACACAACTAGGCCCCACACGGCCAACAACACATATCTAACCAAGAACTGTAGTCTGCAAGCCTCTGTGAGTAAAGATATTGGTCGAGACAGGGCCCTGTCCTACCCAAAAACTATACATCAAAATATAGGCAAACCTCTAACGTCTAGCAACTCCGGAAGAAAGGAGCTAGCCAATTTGCTGGATCTGAACGACTACTCTGTCTGTCTGGACCTACAGGCAAGTATGCAGCACCTCATGTGTGGGAGTCAATACAATAAGTACCGAATATATAAGGCAGTGATAACAACTGAATAAAAACTGATAAGGGACAGAAAATAAACAGCAGTAAGGACCAGAAGTTAACTTGTATGATCTCATAATCATAAACTGTATCTAGCATGCAATTATACAAACAAGAACCTAACCTAGCCCTCATAAGCCTGGAAGGTACAAGCAACCTAGAATAACCTACCTGGGCCCCCATAAGCCCCGAAAAGTGCAAGCAATCTATATACTCCTATCTACTTCACTATAGCCCCGTAGGTAAGCTGTAGATAAGGCATATTCGACCTCTGAGACTGCAATCAAGCCTTTTGGGCTCCTTGACTGGGTCTGAGCCATCTGGGCTCCTGTAACTGCATTTGAGTCGTCTGGGCTCCTGTAACTGTATATGAGCAGTCTGGACTCCTGTAACTGTATCTGAGCCATCTAGGCTCCTATAACTATATATGAGCCATCTGGGCTCCTGTAACTATATCTGATCCATCTGAGCTCCCGTTACTATATATGAGCCGTCTAGGCTCCTGTAACTGTATCTGAGCCATCTCAGGCATAAGGGAAGCTGGTATGGGCACCAGACTTCAAATGGATCTGCGGGCCTCAGTATAGCTGCTCGCGACTTCATATGGCCCTGAGAGCACAATATAGCCCCGTAGGCACTTCATGATTATCCTTCACTCCTTGAGCAGTTTGTATAGTAACTGATTCACCTAACTTATAAACTACACATTGCTCAGTAAGCGTACATAGCCCCTTAGTACTAACACAACTGTTACTTGCCCCTATAGCATCCTAAATAGCAGCCAACAGGCATATTCTATGTGTCCACAGCTAGCCAGATAACCATGAAAGTAATTATAAAATTAGCTAGCTTAGAAGGACGAGGGTGAGGTCCAGGGTGACCTAAGCAATAATCTAAATGTCATACAAGTACAACAGTAGTTCATAAGCACACAACAAGGTCATAGGAGACCAACTATATGGTTCCCTCACATACAATGACTATAGGGCTGCTAATAACATAATATGATTCTAAGCAGTCTACCACAATAGCCTTATTGGAAGCCACAACAATTATTAACCTAAAGGTAAAATTATAATACTAAGGTTCTAGTTCCATAGGCATCAATCTGGTCTATCCAGATAGCATATAGCTCCTGTGACCAATCTGTAGCCCCGTAGGCAAGTATACTTAGACTTAGCCTTTCTAGGAAACATGTACGTGGGCATCAGTATGAATATCCAGAGGCGTTATCCCCATGTATAACAGTTGATAAGATCCCTCCTTAGGGTATCACAGAGTCTATAAGACTTCTAACAATTAGGGTGGTTTCCTGAGCGACCTATACGCCTAACTATAAGTCGACTGTAACAATACAATCACTGACGGTAGGTCGATCACCTAGAAAGCTATCACTCAGTTCATTAGGCAAACCTGGTGCCACTAACTCATAGATAAGACTGCATTATCAAGATTCTAGCCCTGTAGGCGTCAAGGTACGCCAGCGGCCTATCGGCGAGCTTTACTGTCTATATAGGCATCAAATAGAAAGTTATATCGCCAAGCTGCGCCCTATGCTGCCCAACCTAACAAAGTACACTAAATAGCTAACTACAAGCCTTTAAGTCTTTGGTATGACAACAAGACATCATTAATCCCTCTAAAAGGTAAATAAGTGAACAGGGAAGTCTCTATGTTGCCTCTAGTGATAGTCAAACTGAATATACACCTTCCCGACAAGGGATACCATGTTACAACCTCAATTCATCTCATAGCAGCTAATCACATCATGTATAATCATAAGCTACTACAAAGGTACAAGTTGTATAAACTATACGACGAGAATACTTACTGAAAGAGATTAGCCTTAACATACCTCAATAGCCGAATACAGCTCAATCATTCCTGCTTCGATCAATAACTCGTATTACCTTCGTATTCTAGCTTTTTTGCCAAGGGAACAGGGCTATAATAATTCAAGAATTAAGCCACTAATGATAGCCCACGAAACACAATGACAATAAGTCAACACGAGTTCAATGTAGCAAAATCTTACGAATTCTTATAGATTAGAATAATAGAAATACTTACTTATCACTTGTAGACACGTTAGACTTAAATAGAAATGATATCTACGGCTTCTACTCAATAGAGATCTGGCAATCCGAGCTGATTTCAAAGATTCAACTCCGTAGATATGTTCTTCCTATCTAAGAAGAATTGCCGATTAAATGAAGTTTGATAGCTCAATTTACCTTCAAATTACCAAAAATCCAAGGGGAAATATCACCTAGGTTGAGATCTCTTTTGGGGAAATATTTTTAAATGAATATATAAAGGGAGGCAGTGCCAGGGTCTACGGCGCGCCTCTCTTTGCGGCAGAGTACGGGCGCGATGCGCCAGCCCTTATGCCAACCCACCTATGCACCGCAGCTCCATGCATCGGGCTGCCTGCATGTCGCGTGGCCCTGTGCGCCAGCAGGCGCGTGGCTCCCTGCCGATGTGCGTCTTCGTGCATGACTCTCCAGCCGACTTGTTGTCGCTCAACATCCGAGGCCAATTCTTGTTGGGCAACTTTAATTCCTTACTATTTCACTTCTACTATTTCACTTCCAGGAAAGATAAGAACAAAAATTTAGCTTGAGGAATTTATATTCTCATTAAGCCCATCGGCACTCGTTCATGGGGAATTTCATCCTTCCCCCCTTTGGGAAATTCGTCCTTAAATGTAATTTAATCCTAAGGGATTCAGTTCTTAGGCTTTTCCCGAAAATTTTGGCAGAGTCTCCCCTGTAATATGGACTATCTGGAGACTTGAAAATCAAAAAAGTCCAACATAGGCATCTCATAGGATGCTACAACCAATTGAATAACGTAGTTCCACAACAAATAAGTGAGCAACTGACAACAATAGTATCAAAAGCAACAATATAACACCTGAGAACTATCTCACCTCAACTATAACTGTCAAAGTCTGTGTACTATAATCATAGGAACTGGAACAAGTGAGGATATTGGGGTCTCATGTCGTTCTCAACTTCCCAAGTCGTCTCTTCTACCTTTCTATTCCTCCATAAGACTTTAACAGAGGCTACATCTTTGGTCCTCAATCTGCGGACCTGTCAACCCTGTTTGTCTGGACCTACAGGCAAGTATGCAGCACCTCATGCATGGGCGTCAGTACAATATGTACCGAATATGTAAGGTAGTGATAATAACTGAATAAAAACTGATAAGGGACTGAAATTAAACAGCAGTAAGGCTTAGAAGTTAACCTGTATGATCTCACAACCATAAACTGTATCTAGCAAGCAATTATACCAACAAAAACCTAACCTGACTCCCATAAGCCTGGAAGGTACATACCTCGGCCCCCATAAGCCCCGGCAAGTGCAAGCAATCTATATACTCCTATCTGCTTCACTGTAGCCCTGTAGGCAAGTTGTAGCTAAGGCATATTTGACCTCTGAGACTGTATTCGAGCCTTCTTGGCTCTTTGATCGGGTTTGATCCATCTGGGCCCCTGTAACTGTATCTAAGTTGTTTGGGCTCCTACAACTATATCTGTGTTGTCTGGGCTCCTGTAGTTGTATTTGAGCCATCTGGGCTCATGTAACTGTATCTAAGTCATCTGCGCTCCTGTAACTATATCTAGCCATTTGGGCTACTATAATTGTATCTGAGCCATCTCAGGCATAAGGGAAGCTAGTATAGGCACCAGACTTCAAATGGCTCTATAGGCCTCAGTATAGTCGCTCGCAACTTCATATGGCCCTGTGAGCACAATATAGCCCCGTAGACGCTTCATGATTATCCTTTGCTCCTTGAGCAGTCTATATAGCATCTGACAGGCCTAACTTATACACAACACATTGCTCAGTAAGAGTACATAACCCTTTAGGACTAACACATATCACGCCCCACCTTGGGAGGCATGACTGGCACCTAGTGCCATAATAGGATCTGACTGACCTGGCTAAGCTTCTGCACGTCTAGTGCATGCCTGCAACTCAACTCAAGAAAACAATGAGCTATATCTTAGCTATAAACACAGCCCCTGACAGACAAGGCCGTATAGCCACCTGTAAATAAAAATAGCTAACCAACACCAGGCAATAAAAGGGATCCTATGCGGACCTACAAGACCATCATTCTGTCTAGTTATAATAGAAATGAGAACAAGCCAATATACTGGGCCCCAAACGGCCAACATATGAAACATAACTAATTTAGGCCCCACATGGCCAACAACACCAACCAACTGATGACTGTAGTCTGCAAGCCTCAAAGAATACAAATAGTGGTCGGGATAGAGCCCTGGCCTACCCCAAATGCTATACAACTGAAAGACTATAACCTCTACCAATCTAGCAACTCCGAATGAAAGGAGCTGGCCAAACTGCTGACTCTGAACAACTGCTACTGAAGAGCCTGAATTTTGTCTATCTAAACCTGTAGGCAAGTAACCAGCGCCCGGAGATGGGAGTCAATACAATATTTACCAAATATGTAAGGCAGAAAGTAATATGTTAAAGACTGAAAGTAAATAGAGAGAAAGGGCAGAAAGATTAACCTGTAAGCTGGCTTATTCATAATCTGCATCTAGCAAAACACTACACGTATATAAGCTACGATTGTACAATCATATATTCATAAGCCATATCTAGCAGACAAGGATACAAACAAGAACCTAACCTGGCCCCCATAAGCCTAGAAGGTACAAGCAACACAGAAAATAACCTACCGGGACCCCCATAAACCCTGAAAAGTACACCTCAATTTATATACCCCTATCGGGGTTTCTATGAGTCTACTAGTGCTATAGCCAACCTACCTGTCCCCCTAGGTCTGCAACTGAGCCCGCTTGGCTTCTGATCTGTAGCTGTATTTGAGTCCAGTGGACTCCTCATAACTGCACTCCAGGCACCAGGCTCGACGGGTATGTGATGCCGATACGGCATAGAAATAATAGTCCATCCATAAAATTGATTGTATAAGGCCCTTGGGCCTCATCATCGTCCCTTCGGACGACATATCGCTCATCAGGGCAATATCATATAGCCCCTGGCGGGCGACGACATAGCTAGTAACCCTGGAGCGGTCACGAAAGGCTCCTAAGTGAGGGCAACCCCACTCGAGGTGCTACACTGAACTCTCCATCTGACTTGGATGACTGGAAAGGCTTCCTAAGCGACCTGTATGCCGAATACTGAATCAACTGAAACTGAGACTAGTAGCTAACTAAATGGTGGGTTTTCACTCAGCTCACCAGACAACCCTAGTGTTGCTGACTCTAAAGTATGGCCCTCCTATCTAAATTTTTGGCCCTGGGGTGTGAGGGTATGCCAATGGCCTCTGGGCATGCTTTACTGACAAAACAGACGCCCGACTGGTAGCTATATCGCCTAGTTGTTCCTATGCGGTTCAACTTACTAACTCAGGTCCAATAGCTAACCACAAACTTCTAAGGTCTAGGCTTGACAATAAAACATACAATTCTACTAACACAATGAACTGGAGGGCAGAAGAGTTTCTATGACGCTCCTAGAGTGTATCACACTTAACATGTTCTTTCCCGATAAGGGGCAGTACGGTATAATCTATTTATGCTCTCTAGCAGCTAACCACAACATATATATATTCATAGTCTATCAACAACAGCTGACCATAACATATATAATCACAATCTACTGATAGCAATTCCAACTAGTAATATGCGCCTCCTTTCAACTGAAACCTTTATACTAAGGGAATGAAACTAATTTTAACACTAGGTTCGGCAAAAATGACAACTTTTGATATTAATAGTGACTATAACTTAACTTCACAAAATATGGCCGAAAACCTATAATTTCCCAAGAGTTCAAAATGGAAAAATTCTCACC
This sequence comes from Datura wrightii, assembly GCA_035772735.1. NCBI lineage: Eukaryota > Viridiplantae > Streptophyta > Magnoliopsida > Solanales > Solanaceae > Datura > Datura wrightii. The sequence goes on from JASDFA010000001.1 coordinate 20,686,714, forward strand.
TAACGCTTGTGGTCATATAGGAATCAATTTGAAGCAATTCTAACAAATTCTACTCGGTGGAGTTCCAATTTGCCGAGCGAATTTTTGAGAAATAACTCTGTAGTAATTCTTACCAGAGGACAAGAACTCGTTACCTGAAGTTAATTTGAGATTGGACAGCGTTTGGTAGCGTAATCGGATGAAAATCGGTTAAAAGTTGCGTGTGCTCTCTATTTTGGCCGAGGAAAACTTAATTGGAAATGATTCAATCAAACAAAGTAGGTTTATATAGTACTAGGGCGGTGTCACGGGGGGTGTGCATCGCGCCCCCCATCGCACTGCACCAGAGGTGCAACGCGCCAGTGTCTGTGCCAAGGCAGGCCGCGCGATGCAGCGCCCAGCGCGCCGGCCTCCAGGCCTCGGCCCCTATCCGCTTGATGACGTGCTCGTACTCCCACCATCCAAACCTTCTTCGGAGGTTCTGTATGCTAAAATTCTCAATGCATATGTGCACATGACGATCGCACTACGGAAGTTTACGGGGTGTAACATTCTCCCTCCTTAGGAACATTCATCCTCGAATGTCATCTTCAAGCTTACAGGAATTAACTCTTCTGACTAATACTTAGAAAAATTTCGGCAGAGTCCCCTCTGTAGTGTGGACTGTCTAGGAACTTGAAACACAGAAAAGTCTAGCACAGGCGTCTCACAGGACACTATAAACAACTGAATAATATAGTTCCATTACTTATATAAGCGACTGATAACAACAACAATAAGGGCATTACTCAATACCTGAAAACTATTTTGCAATTTCTAAATTTTTCTAAATCTGTATGTTGTCAATATAGAGCCTGGAATAACTGAAGATATTTAGATCTTACTTTATCCTTAGCTTCTCAATTCACCTCTGCTATACTTTCGTTCCTTTATAAATCTCTGAAAAGCTACAACCTTGGTCCCTAAATTAGCTTCCACGAATCTAACCATCTAATATAACTGTTGGAGTCCCTATATGGAACATCGCTTTTGTACTTTGAGTATCCCCGTCTGGGTCAATCTGAGAAAAGGTCTTTTACGGGCTTGTGTATTATTAATAAGCAGATCCCAGCTCCGAAGGCAACTCTATCTCATAGGCGACTTGGCTAGTCTCCCGGAGGACTCGGTATCGCTTAATGAATCTAGGGCTGGACTTGCCTTACTTGTCCGATCTCATAATTCCCTTCATTGGTGAAGTTTTTTGGAACATCCGGTCATTGTTTCAATTTCTAACTTCTCCATATACTAAAGTAAGGCTCCCGGTGACCCCGGGCTATCGGTATATATCTCTAAATTAATTTAACTATTTCCCTTTGACTGCGGTTGTATGCTTGGTTCAACTACCTCTGACTTATCCGCTTCAGGCCGTCATATCGGGAACCTACATTCCTACCCTTAACATAACCCTGAGTGTCTAGGTCGTGTGCTCTTCTTGGTCACTCTCTGGAATGGGAAGCTGTACTCAAATTAATTTGCATTCCAACTTGTTCTGACAGCTTTTCTAAAACCTAGCTGTAAGTTGCGGTCTTTGTCAAAATTTAACAAACACTGGGACATTATATTGCCGACACAGTTCTTTAATATTCAATTTAACGTAATCTTTAGCTGAAACACAATTCTGACTGGCAAGAAATCAATTAGTCTCATTGGTATTTTGATACTGACTCAAATAGGATCGAATTTACCCCTAGTATGAGTTAACCTTGCAGCTATATTCATACCGTCTATTCCCCCTTCCTTATAGGCACGGCTAGCCTGCCCAGTTTCTGATGCTCAACCTCTCTTTACTGGCCATTGGAGCTTTATGCCACAACTCGGTAGTATCCTTCTTCTTCCTATTCCAGCAGTAGATCTTTTTATAACTTTAGTGCGTTTCGTCAAACCCGGGCGAAGGGAATAACAAACGTGGTGTACCTTTTTGCAGTCTACTAATGAAGCCCAGCCACATTTAGGATGCAGAGTCGACCTCTGGGTCTCAAGACTCTGTCCCCTACTATCTCACAGGCCGATAACTCCCTGCTGGGCCCTATCTTTGACTGCAGTAGGCTAAAGCCTCCGTACCGTCACTTCTTTACCTCCACAACTAGTAGTGATGTGCGGTACTCTAGGTTACAACCTCACTATCTCTTAATTGTCAGCCCGATGCTTGACTCTCGACATTTGGCAGTGGTCCCATGCTCTATCAACCTACTCCTCCCTGGAGGTGATTCTAGTTTCCCCCAAAGTTAGACACTCATGTCTTTCCCGTTGCTTCAATTAGATTGAGCTCTGGGGTTCATGGCTTCTACCTCATACTGTCAAAGATATTACTGACCAAGTCTGTTGACCTATATCGCTCTGACTCGCACTCGGGCCAATTTCGTTCATATAATCTCTCTGTCCTTCGACATAACAGACTAAGGCTATAAATGTTATCTTGAAGGTATGCTCTACCTTCTTTAGCACACTGCGTTGAAATCAGCCTATTTCTAACCTGGACTTTACTATTGCCAGGGGTCTATCACTTATGGACTCCCTCACATACTTGAGTACTACTGGTAGTCTTATTTGCTCTCCTGATTTACAAGCGTAAAGGTCTAGATAACTTATTTAAACACTAGGGGTTTTAACCACTTTCTAACCTTTCTCGAAGTCAATAATTCTCGCCCTCCTTTGCTCTTTACTCTAGGCAACATGACAGTGTTACTCACGCTTGTTGTTGTACTGAAAGAATAAATTGGGAGGTGGGAAGTAACCCTATCATTCTATACTCGGGCTAGGGCGCGAATTTCAACAACTCTAAAGGCTAGAGGTACAAACCCTACACGATCCGTTATATGTTTCAGGTGGTCCGACACTAACTGTGGCCCCCGTCTAATTCTAAGTAGCTAGTAGGTAAGCCAAATCATATATATACCATTCTGAGGTACTATTCTGAAGCTGAAAAAAAGAATCGGGGACGACGCTGACATATCTATTACCTTATGAAGTTCCCAATGCCTCGGGAGGGTGATGGAGAAATAAAAAGGACGTCTACTTCCGTCATTAGACTAGCCGTCCCCCAACTGTGGCGCCTTACTTGGTACCTTCTCCTGCTGTTGTAGTTATCTTGCGACTGATTGGGGTCTGTCTTATATCGAACATTACTCTAGACCGACATAACAATGAAAGCTTAGGGACTCAACCCTATACAACTCCGCTCTATTGCACGATCTGAGAAAAAGGAGAGGTAACCATACTATCATGCCTCGTAGCCTCCTGCTTATAAAATGTGGTGCACAACACATTTTTAAGTAAGACTCTTCTAGACACGACTTACAAACTCCCTAGGATACGAACTGCTCTGCTACCAAGTTTGTCACGCCCCACCTTGGGAGGCATGACTGCCACCTAGTGTCATACTGGGATCTAACTGACTTGGTTGGGTTTATGCACATCTAGTGCATGCCTGCAACTCAACTCAAGAAAACAACGAGCTATATCTCGGCTGTAAACACAGCCCCGGCCAACAAGGTCGTATAGCCACCTGTAAATAAAAACAGCTAACCAACAGCAGGCAACAAAAAGGATCCTGCATGGGCCGACAAGACCACCATACTGTCTAGTTATAACAAAAATGAGAACAAGCCACTATACTAGGCCCCACACGGCCAACATACGAAACATAACTAATTTAGGCCCCACACGGCCAACAACACTAACCAACTGATGATTGTAGTCTGCAAGCCTCTAAGAATACAAATAGTGGTCAGGACAGGGCCCTGGCCTACCCCAAATGCTATACAACTGAAATACTATAATCTTTACAACCTAGCAACTTCGAACGAAGGAAGCTGGCCAAACTGCTGACTCTGAACAACTGCTACTGAACAGCCTGAACTCTGTCTATCTAAACTTGTAGGCGAGTAATGCAGTGCCCGGGGATGGGCGTCACTAAAATATGTACCGAATATGTAAGGTAGTAAGAAAGCTGTTAAAGACTGAAAGTAAATAGAGAGAAGGGGAAGAAAGATTAACATGTAAGCTGGCTTATTCGTAATCTTCATCTAGCAAAACACTACACGTATATAATCTACGACTATACAATCATATATTCATAAGCTATAGCTAGAAGACAAGGATACAAACAAGAACCTAACCTAGACCCATAAGCCTAGAAGGTACAAGCAACACAGAAAATAACCTACCGGGACCCCCATAAGCCCTGGCAAATACACCTCAATCTATATACCCCTATCTGGGTTTCTATGACTCTATTGGTGCTATAGCCAACCTACCTGTCCCCCTGGGTCTGCAACTGAGCCGGCTTGGCTCCTGATCCGTAGTTGTGTTTGAGTCCAGTGGACTCCTGATAACTGCACCCCTGGCACCAGGCTCGACGGGTGTGTGATGCCGATACGGCATAGAAATAATAGTCCATCCATGGAACTAATTGTATAAGGCCCTTGGGCCTCATCATCGTCCCTTCGGATGACATATCGCTCCTCGGGGTGACGTCATATAGCCCCCGGCGGGCGACGACACAACTAGTAACCCTGGGGTGATCACGGAAGGCTCTTAAGTGAGGGAAACCCTATACTAAAGTCTCAATCTAGCCACTCAAAAGGCATATTTGGCCTTCTAGGCCTAACGCAACCGCTACTCGCCCCTAGAATAATCTATATGGCTGCTAGCAGGCACACCCCTTGCACCTGTATCTGATCTGAGGATCCTGGTGCTGATCATAATCTCCAACAGTCTAGACCGAGTGGGGCGAGATCTGGAGTGGCCTAATAATACTCTAAATGTCTTATTCGGGCATCTATAACTTTCAAGCAACTGTAGGGTCGCAGACGACCAATTACTTAGTCCCTTTACTTAGAACGGCTGTAGGACTACTACTGACTGGACATGCTTTTTAGCGGTCGGTCTCTAATCCCCCGCAGGTAGCTTACTGGCATTCTTAGCGTGAGGGTAATACTGTGCTAACATGGTTCTAGTCCTTTAGCCCTTAACTTGGTCTATTCAGATCTTATATGACTTTCCCGGGCAATTCCTAACTTGCAGCTAAGCTTACCTGGACTTACCCACTCACAATGACCTGTACCTGAGTATCTCATAAGAACAGGCTGGGGCGTTGGCCCCGCCTCTAACTGCTAATAAGGTCCCCTTCCTTAAGGTACCACGAGTCCTATCTAACTTGGACGACTGGAAAGGCTTCCTGAGCAACCTGTATGACGAATATTGAATCAACTAGAACTGACACTGGTAGTAGCAAACTAGACGGCAGGTTGTCACTTAGCTCACCAGACAACCCTAGTGTCGCGAACTTTAAAGTATGGCCCTCCTATCTAAATTTCTGGCCCTGTGGCGTGAGGGATGCCAATGGCCTCTAGGCATGCTTTACTGACAAAACAGATGCCCGACTGGTAGCTATATCGCCTAGTTGTGCCTATGCGATTCGACTTACTAACTCAGGTCCAATAGCTATCCACAAGCTTCTAAGGTCTAGGCCTAACAATAAAAGATACAATTCTACTAACACAATGAACTGGAGGGAAGAAGCATTTCTATGACGCTCCTAGCGCGTATCACACTTAACATGTTCTTTCCCGATAAAGGGCACTGCGGTATAATCTATTTACATTCTCTAGCAGCTAACCACAACATATATATATTCATAGTCTATCAACAACAGCTGACCACAACATATATAATCACAATCTTCTGATAGCAATTACTCGCAACATATGGGACCATTATTTCCATTCAAGAACATAAGTCATAACACTGTACGACGAGAATAACTTGTCGATGGATAAGCCTTACATACCTCAATTGCAGATTCCTGATTGATTGGCGAGTTCCAACTTGTAATCCGCGCCTCCTCTCAATTGAAACCTTTATACTAAGGGAATGAAACTAATTTTAATACTAAGTTTGGTGAAAAATGACAACTTTTGATATTAATAGTGACTATAACTTAACTTCACAAAATACGGACGAAAACCTATAATTCCCGAGAGTTTAGAAGGGAAAAATGCTCACCTAACGCTTGTGGTCATATAGGAATCAATTTGAAGCAATTCTAACCACTTCTACTCGGTGGAGTTCTAATTTGCCGAGTGAATTTTTGAGAAATAACTCTGTAGTAATGCTTCCCGTAGGCCTAGAACTCGTTACCCGAAGTTAATTTGAGATAGGACAGCATTTGGTAGCGTAATCGGATGAAAATCTGTTAAAAGTTACGTGTGCTCTCTTTTTTGGCCGAGGCAAACTTAATTGGAAATGATTCAATCAAACAAAGTAGGTTTATATAGTACTAGGCAGTGGCACGGGGGTTATGCGTCGTGCCCCCCATCGCGCTGCACCAGAGGGGCGACGCGCCAGTGCCTGCACCAAGGCAGGTCGCACGATGCTGCACCCAGCGCGCTGACCTCTAGGCCTTGGCCCCCGTCCGCTTGACGACGTGCTCATACTCCCACCTCCCAAACCTTCTTAAGGAGGTTTTGTATGTTAAAATTCTCAATGCATATGTGCACACGACGATCGCACTACGGAAGTTTACGGGGTGTAATAACACAACTGTTACTTGCCCCAGTAGCATCCTAAATAGCAGTCAACAGGCATATTCTATGTGTCTACAACTAGCTAGATAACCATGAAAGTAATTATAAAAACAGCTAGCTTAGAAGGAGGAGGGTGAGGTCCAGGGTGACCTAAGCGATAATCTGAATGTCATACTAGTACAACAGTAATTCATAAGCGCACAACAAGGTCGTAGGCAACCAACTATATGGTTCCCTCACATAGAATGACTACACGACTGCTAATAATTGAATATGATACTAAGAAGTCTGCCACAATAGCCTTATTGGCAGCCACAACAATTATTAACCTGAAGGTAAAACTCTAATACTAAGATTCTAGTTCCGTAGGCGTCAATCTGGTCTATCCAGATAGCATATAGCTCATGTGAGCAATCTGTAGCCCCGTAGATAGGTAAACTTAGACTTAGCCTCTAGGCAACATGTACGTGGGCATCGGTATGAATAGCCAGATGCATTGTCCCGATGTATAACAGCTAATAATATCCCTCCTTAGGGTATCACAGAGTCTGTCAGACTTCTAACAACTAGGGTGGCTTCCTGAGCGACCTATATGCCCAGCTGTAAGTCGACTGAAACTATACGATCACTGACGGTAGGTCAATCGCCTAGCAAGCTATCACTCAATTCATTAGGCAAACCTGGTGCCACTGACTCTAGGTAAGACTGTATTATCAAGATTCTAAACCTGTAGGCGTCAAGGTACGCCAACGGCCTGTAGGCGAGCTTTACTGTCTATATAGGCATCAAACAAAAAGTTATATCGCCAAGCTGCGCCCTATGTTGTCCAACCTAACAAAGTACGTTCAACAGCTAACTACAAGCCTTTAAGGCCTTGGTACGACAACAAGACATCATTAATCCCTCTAGAAGGTAAATAAGTGAACAGGGAAGTCTCTATGTCACCTCTAGCGATAGTCAAACTGAATATACTCCTTCCTGATAAGGGATACTAAGTTACAACCTCAGTTCATCTCGTAGCAGCTAACCATAAGATGTATAATCATAAGCTACTATAAAGGTACAAGCCGTATCAACTATACGACGAGAATACTTGCCGAAAGAGATTAGCCTTAACATACCTCAATAGCCGAATTCTGCTCAATCATCCTGCTTCGATCAAGAACTCGTAATCCCTCTATATTCTAGCTTTTACACAATGGGAACGGGGATATTATAATTCAAGAATTAGGCCAGCAACCATAGAACACAATGAAAATAAGTCAACACGAGTTCAACACGGCAAAATCTTATGAATTCATATAGATTAGAAGAGTAGGAATACTTACTTATCACTTGTAGACATGTTAGACTTAAGTAGAAATGATTTCTACGGCTTCTACTCCGTAGATCTCGACGATCCAAGCTGATTTCAAAGATACAACTCCATGGATATGTTCTTCCTAGTCCCGAGAATTATTACCTAAGAAGAATTGGCCATTAAATGAAGTTTGATGGCTCAATTTACCTTCAAATTGCCGAAAATCCAAGGGGAAATATCACCTAGGTTGAGAGATCTTTTGGGGAAATGTTTTTAAATGAAATTACAACTTATAACTTTTATATAAAGGGAGGCAGTGGCAGGGTCTGCGGCGCCCCTCTCTTTGAGGTGGAGTACGGGCCCGACACGCAGGCCCTTGCGCCATCCCACCTGCGTGTCACGCAGCTCCATGCATCTGGCTTCCTGCGCATCGCACGGCCCTATGCGCCAGCTTGCTGCGGCTCCCTGCCGATGTGTGTCTTTGCGCGCGACTCTCCAGCCGACCTACTTTCGCTTGACATCCGAGGTCAATTCTGGTTGGAAAATTTTAATTCCTTACTATTTCACTTTCGGGCAAGATAAGAACAAAAATTTATCCCGATGAATTTATATTCTCACTAAGCCCGTCGGTGCTCGTTCACGGGGCGTTTCACCAACAAGAAATTAGGGTCGAATCCCACAGAGACTACGCTAAGCCCACTCCATGTAGTACTGATCAATGTAGTATTGCAAGACTAGAGTCTATTTGAATTGAGAGTCTTAAAATTTAACTACAGCTATAGAATGCAATTTGCTAAGATTGCAATCAATTTGAGACAATTCTAGAAAAGTTACCCCAATTATGGGTCAATCCCCCTAAATTACCTAATGTGGATAGATTGAAATTGAGCTAGGGTTGAACATGCAAGCAAAGATTTTGGCAACCCATGGGTATCTTTCAATAGCATCATAAGTGTCAATTTACTTCAATTTTGTCAAATTGAAGAGAACTCCCTTCTATCCAATTAATTGTTACCAAATTGGAATTCAACCTATGTCTAGGAGAATTCATTAAACAAGGGTTATGCCTTGAGTTATTATTGATTGATGCTAACCCAACTTAAATTTACTCTTTCAAGTCTCATTGAGGTAATTGGGCAGGATTGGATGACTTTCATCACCAATCATACACTACAAATGAAAAATCAATTAAATGTTCATAAGCCCAAACTCAATTTTACCAAATTGGGATCATTAGGGTTCACAACTCATTGGGTTCACAATCCTAGATCTGTGTTTAGTTAATCATAGAAAGAATAAGAGAAATAAAATAATTAGACATGCTTACCAATGAAAATTGAAATTGAAAAATAAATCTTCAATAGATGAAATGGAATCTTCAAATTACGAGCTAAGATCTAGAATCTACTGTAGAAACTAAGGCTAACTAGCTATGTTTACTCTCTACTGAAAATATGAATCCAAAGCTCTGTAAATATTACAAGAAAAATCTAGTTATACAATTCCCCAAAAAATCCAATTAATTCGAACTTCGGATTTTCTAGGTGTGCAAGGACAAAAGGATCGGCCATCCTTTGCTTTATACTTTGCAAATTGACTTCTGTCCCCAGCTTGTCATTCATTGATCAATGGATTGTTTTTGGAAACGATGGTTCGTCCCTTGTACCACAATTTAGAATTCTTCTGCCTAGCCTGAGTCCGTCCTTCAAACTATCATTTAGGGACTCTGTTAGCTTGGTTTCTGGAATCTTCTGCTAGACTTGGACGGTTAATGATGTGGACCGTCTATCAGACAGACAGTCCGTCCATTATCTCGTCCTTTGGACATTTTTTGACTTTAAACTCCTTCAACTTTACTCTGCTTGAGTTCTTGAAACATAGCATAATAAGGTTATTTTTCACTTAATTTAACTCTTAAAGACATGCAAAATTCTATGAAATGAAGCAAAAATGTGTCACAAATTCCCAACATAAAAACACCCCCAACTTAAAGTATTTGTTTGTCCTCAAGCAAACTAAGAGAGAAACTACCCTACACCAAACTAATGTCCCAGAATCACAAATTGTCATGACTAGGGTGGTTGTTGATAATAGCTAGCAACACATACATTTCAATCCTGCCACCCCCTCCATCAATCAAAAGTTAGTTTTCTCACAACTACTTGAACTAAGTATGCAACCTCCACTTACGAGATCATATTAACACGCATACACATAGTTTAGAGAAGTGAAACATGCCAACCATTCATATCATGTGCCCTCACAATTAGACCAAGAAAAGTGTCATTTTTTTAAGTAATGACAACACACATATCAAGGACATAAAAAATCAAGAGAGAAGATAAATGCACTTAACTCTCACAAATAAATTCACAAGATAGATCACAACTACCATATGCTTGCCCATTTACTCAATGTCATTCCTTTTGAGTTCACACATGGGATTTTCTAAGTTTGTAGTGAAGGTTAAAGGACTGGTAGGATACAATATTGTCTTTTAGTGACTCATTTACCTTTTTGATCCCTTCTTTTGTTTTGGCGGTTTTCACACCCAAAAGTGTTTTTGTGAGCTCAAAGTTCATTTTTCTCTTTTTCTCTTTTTCTCTTTTGTTTTATCTTCTTTTTCTTCTTTTTAGCTGATTGCTCAAGTACATCTTGGGATATGATCATACATTATCTTTTTGGCCTATTTCTTTCTTTCCCTCCTTATCACCCCTAACTTATAACTTTTTGCTCATTTTTCTTCACTTTACAAGTGTAAAGAGGGATGGGTTCAAAAGAGGGTCAACTTGAGAATTGGTCTTGGCTTTCATTGCGGTTGATCAAGAAAAAGGTCAAAGTCTAAAAGAGGGAGACTAGGGACATATACATCATTTGGTAGGTCTCTTTAGGTATATGTGGCTTGTGAAACATAAAGAAGGCCTAAGTTCATCTCTACAACCAATAGTTAATCCTAGGTTTAGGCACAAGCAGCAAGACAAGTTCTAGAGTGTGATTAAATCAAGTGAACAAGCAATTTTTCTTTTCACACATTGGCACGTGAATATAAAAATGATTACATACATCACTCTCAACTAGGGACACATTGCCAATATTTTCATGTAACAAATAGAGATATACAACTCAATATCAAACAGCTATGACAAAAATTTTGAGGGGGTGCATTATTTTCAAAAATCAGCATAAGTATGCAAATAACTCAATTGTCACCACCACCTAAGTCAAAAATAGTTTATTCATCCTAAGAAGACTCAACAGAGTAGGTTGGTACTCTTAAAAATGTCGCTTAGCAATCCATCATTGGGCCCATATGCTACGATACTTAACTACTTTATTGTGCCAAATTCATCAAAAAGTAAGTCTTCTGGGAAAGAAGCATGGCTAACAAAACCAAGGAGCGCTCTATATACTAAGACAAAAAGAAGTTATACTAAAAAAGAAAAAGAAGAAGTTACACTAGGAAAATTGTAAAAATGGACTAAAATGTGTTGCCATTACACACATCCACAGATTCAATCAAAGCACATATATGCCAAATAATATTCACCCCATCCTAAAATGGTGCAGTGTTCCCTCAATGCACAAACAACATTGAATGCAAGAGCTAGAGTTACAACAGATCCCTATATCACTTGACCAAGGATGTTAAGGGACAGTGGGACAAACGAACCATCTCTTCATGGAACGGCCCATCCATCTCACCGTCCTTTAAGGGTGAAATTTCTGGCCCTCTCTTTTGATTGATTTCCTTCACCCTGTTAAGTTCACCCGTATCAAACACACTCATTAGTCCAAGATACTTGGGTTGCCTTCCAAGAAGCGCTTGGTTTAATGTTGTAACACGACGAACATGAGGTGATCATACTATTCTGAAGCTGGCAGTCCCCCAAACAGAACTTCTCCACAATCCTTTCTTCATCAGTGATGACCAAAATGGTTGACTTGCTGACCATTTACCTTGAAGGTTTAGGTCTAATCTTCTATTTCTAGCTCTACAGTTCCATAGGGAGTAACACTCACCACCTTGAATGGCCTAGACCACCTAGTTTTTAGTTTTCTAGAAAATATTTTGAGTTTGGAATTTAACAATAACACTTGATACCCTGGATGAAACTCACAATATTGAATCTTATCATGCAGATATTTTATCTTCTCTTTATAGATTGCTGCATCCTCAAAGAAATAGAATCGAAATTCATCCAACTCATTTAACTAGCTCATTTTGAATTTTGCAGCATTGTCTCATTCCATGATTTGCTTACTTAAGGCCTATAGTGTTTTATGCTCCAACTCGACTAGTAAATGACAAGCTTTGTCAAATACCAACCAATAAGGAGAAGCTCCAAGCAGTGTCTTATATGTAGTTCTGTAGGCCCATAGAGCGACATTTAGCTCTCTAGACCAGTCGGTCTGATTTGCATTAATGGTCTTAGCTAGAATGTTCGTGATTTTCCGATTTGATACCTCCACCTGCCTATTTGGTTGAGAATGGTATAAGATTGCCACTTTGTGCTTCACTCCATATTTAAAAAGCAAGTTCTCGAAGGCTTTGTTACAAAAATGAGATCCACCATCACTTATTATGCAACTAGGGGTGCCAAATCATGTGAAGATGTTTTTCTTAAGGAAGCCTATCACACTCTTCACCTCATTGTTAGGTAGTGTTATGGCCTCAATCCATTTGTACATATAATCTATCGCCACCAAAATGTATGTCATCCCATACGAGCTCACAAAGAGACTCATAAAATCAATGCCCCAAACTTCAAATTACTCCACTTCAAGCAAAAAATTTAAGGGCATTTTTTGCCTCTGTGAAATGGACCCTTGTCATTGACATTGATCACAAGCTCTAGCCAGCATATTAGCATCATTATAGATGGTGGGCCAGTAGTAGCCGCACTCTAAGACCTTCGCAGTCGTACGATTACCTCCATGATGCCGCCCCTACTAGAGAGTTATGATAGACCCTCAAAACATTCATTATCTCACTCTCACGTACGCATCTCCTAATAATACTATCTACACACATGTGGAATAAGTATGCTTCCTCTAAAAAATAGCGTGGTACTTCATTGAGAAACTTCTTTTTTCTGATAAGGTTTGAGGCCCTCAGGTGCCACTATGGTTACTAGATAATTAGCATTGTCCATACGCAACCAAGACGTGTTCATCAGGAAAGCATCATTAGTTTCCAATTCCCCCAACAGGCCTTCTAGCTTCTTCGAGTTGGGACAAATGATACTCCACCTGATTTTATGTGCCCTTTTGGTCCTTGACCTTAAAATAAAATTCTTGTAGCAAAAGAACGCACCGGATCAGTCGAGGTTTTGCATTTTTCTTTATAATCAAGTACCTCAAAATAGCATGATTAGTGTAAACTGTCACCTTTGATCCTAGCAAATATGACCTGAACTTTTTGAAAGCGTAAACAATGGCAAGTAGTTCTTGTTTAGTGAGATTGTAGTTTATTTGGGCTATATTCAGAGTCTTAGTGGCATAGTAGATAGAATGAATAATCTTGTCATATCGTTGCCCAATACTACTCTAATAGTCATCCCACTAGCATCACACATAAGTTCAAATGGCAGGAACCAATCGGGAGTAGTTATGATAGGTGCGATGCTCAATTGCCGCTTCAACTCCTCAAATGCCTTCAAACATGTATCATCAAAAATAAACTTGGCATCCTTGTCGGAGTTTGCATAAGGACTGGATAATCTTTGAGAAGTCCTTGATAAACCTCCTATAGAATCCAGCATGTCCTAGTAAACTCCTCATACCCTTCACCAATATTGGTGGAGGAAGGCAATAACACCCACTTTGACTTGATCCACTTCAATCCCTTTTTCAAAGAGCTTATGACTGAGCACAATTCCCTCTTTGACCATAAAGTGGCATGTTTTCCAATTGAGAACAAGGTTGATTTATTCACATTGTTTCAACACTTGACCAAGATGGTTTGGGAATTCATCAAATGTATCACCAACCACTGAGAAATCATCCATAGAGACCTCAAGGAAGTCCTCTACCATTTCTGAGAAAATAGCCAACATGCATCTTTGAAATGTTGCAGGGGTATTACACAATCTGAATGGCATCCTGCTAAATACAAAGGACCCATAAGGACATGTAAAGGTCGTTTTCTCTTGGTCTTCCAAAGCTATATTGATTTAATTTTACCTAGAGTAACCGAAAAGAAAGCAATATAAAGCTCACCCCACCAATCGATCTAACATTTGATCAATGAAAGGCATGGGAAGACGATCTTTGCAAGTAGCCGCATTATGCTTTTGGTAGTCCATGCAAACTCTCTGTCCACTAACTATGGGGACCAACTCATTGTGCTCATTTGCAACCACCATGATTCCTCCCTTCTTTGGTATGCATTAAACTGAATTCACCCATTGGCTGATAGAAATGGGGTAGACTACTCCAACATCTGACCACTTAATAATCTCCTTTTGACTTCCTCTTGAATAGGTGGATTCAATCTCCTTTGATGCTCTATACTAGAGTAACTACGTTCCTCTAATATAATCTTATGCTCACAAATGCCCGAGGGGATCCCATGGATATCCACTATGATCCACCCGATAACCTTTTGATGTTGTTGAAGATTTTTTATCACCTTTTACACCTGTTCTTAATTGAGGAATGAAGATATGATAACAAGGAAGGTTTTCCTCTGGATCCAAGAACATGTAGCATAGATAAGATAGGAATGGTTTTAGCTTTAATTATAGGGGGCCCTCAATAGAGGGTTTAACTGGCTGAATTTGATCGATTTTTAAGATCAAATGATAACTTTCTAGGCTTGTAACAATAGTAGCTAAGTCCTTCAAGTGAATTCACCACCTCCTCATTTGCTTTCACATTATCTGCAACGTCATCATACTCCCGAGAAATAGCAAGAACCCCTCCTAGGTCACCTTTATCCATATCAGCTAACTCATCAAACACTAATTTGCATGCAAAGGCTCCGACAATTTCATACCTTTATCTACTTTGAATATGACCTCATTATTGTTTACTCGAAACTTGATTTCATTACGCTCAGAATCCATCAAAGCCCTTCTAGTGTCCAAGAACGGTCATCCTAATATGATAGGGACTTCTATATATACTGTGGAATCAAGTACTACAAAATCTGCAGGAAGCATAAACCTTCCCATTTGCACCAAGATATCATCAATAATCCCGATCGATAGCTTGATTGATCGGTCCGCCATTTGTAGCTTCACGCTAGTGGGTCTAGGGAGACCTAATCCTTTGCACTTGAAGATTGATAAAAACATAAAATTTATACTTTCCCCATTGTTACATAGGGCACGTAAGCAAGTATAGCTTCAATTCTACAAGGAATTATAAATTCACCCGGCTCCCCTTTCTTCTCAACACTAGTGCGGTGATGATGGCACTTACACGGTGGGTCATCGAAATTAATTATTCATTATTAAATGAAAGCCTCCTTGTGAGAAGCATCTTCAAGTACTTAGAAAATCTAGGAATCTCTTTAATAGCATCAATAAATGGCATATTCAAGGGAGCTTGTTTCAGCATGTAAAAGTACCTTGTTATTCTTTCATCATTGTGTTTCTTTTTAAGTCATTGAGGAAATGGAGGATTAGGAATAAGAGGCTTGATTAAGGGGAGTGGAGCCTCCAACTTTAGTTCTTCATTCACTTTCTCACTTGAGCCTTCATCATTCACCTCCCTTGGTGCTATATCAACATTTGGACCTAGCTTTTCACCATCATGGATTTCTTCTTCTATAGTCATGTGTGGTTCTAAGTGTAACACCTTTGCACTTCTTGTTGTGACAGCCAAACGATAAGCAGACGTATCCTCTTCACAACTCTCGAAAGCCTCATCAAAATAAATGATCGGTGTATCATCATGGTCCAGAACCTGGCTCATATGGAAATCAAGATTTTGAAGTGATTCCGACTGAGCAGTCACCACCTTAGCCATATTTCTAAGAGTTGATTTCTCCTCCTTTTGGTTCTGCAATATTCGGTTAAGCATACTCTCTAACCTAGAGCAAGTGGAGTCAAAGGCAAGCTCAAAGTTCCAGTCTTGTATTGAATTATAATATTCATTCCAAGCGTTTTGATAACCAAGATATTGTGAATGGGACTCCTAGTAGCCATGATGAATAGGGGGATGAAAGCATGAATCTTGATCATAATCATATGGAGTCCTCTCCACATCAAATGTTAAATACACATAGGCCATCTCTTCATCATGCATAGGATTGCCTTCTTAATCAGAATAGTATTTATGTGAAGGGGAATATCCTCCAAAATACTCCTGGTGTCCATATGGATCATCATTTGACCATAAACCCCGAGGGTAATTGTGGTCCATCCTTTCAAAATCAGAATGCTGACAATCACCTATTATACATAGTAAATAAGAGAAAATAAAAGAATAGGGCTAATCAAGAAAATTAGATTGATAGGGCTAGATAGGCTTATGCCATAGTCCCCAACAATGGCGCCTTAATATTTGATGTCATCCAAATCTACTCTCAATCTCGGGTAGTGTAAACGATCACAACAAATATAGAACCCAACCAAGAGTTGGAGGTCGAATCCCACAGAGACTACGCTAAGCCCACTCTATCTAGTACTGATCAATATAGTATTACAAGATTAGAGTCTATTCGAATTGAGAGTTGTAAAGTTTAATTACAGCTATAGAGTGCAATTTTCTAGGGTTGTAATTAATTTGAGACAATTCTAGGAAAGTGACCCCAATTATGGGTCGATTCCCTTAAATCACCCAATATTGATAGAGTGAAAATGGGATAGGTCTGAACATGCAAGCAAAGACTTAGGCAACCCATGGGTATATTTCGATATCACTATAGGTGTCAATCTACTTCAATTTTGTCAAATTGAATAGAACTCCCTTCTACCCAATTGCTTGTTGCCAATTCAATTTTGACAAATTGAATAGGACTCCCTTCTACCCAATTGCTTGTCGCCAATTGGAATTCAATATATGTCTAGGGGAATCCATTAAACAAGGGTTATGCGTTGAGTTAATATTGATTGATGTTAACCCAACCTAAATTTGCTCTTTCAAGCCTCATAAAGGTAATAGGGATGGATCCGGTGACTTTCATCACCAATCATACACTACAAAGTAAAAATAAATCAAAATTCATAAGCCCAAACTCAATTTTACCAAATTGAGATCATTAGGGTTCACAACCCTACATCTGGTTTAGTTACTCATAGCAAGAAGAAGAAGAGAAATAAAATAATTAGACATGCTTACCAATGAAAATTGAAATTGGATAAGAAATCTTCAATAGATTAAATAGAATCTTCAAGTTACAAGCTAATATCTAGAATATACTATGGAAACTAAGGCTAATTAGCTATTTCTACTCTCTACGAAAATATGAATGCAAAGCTTTGCAAAAATTACAAGAAAAATCTATTTATACTATGTCCCGAAAAGCTCAATTAATTCAAACTTTAGAGTTGTCAGGTGTGCAGGAAAGGACCTTCCTTTGGAAAGACGGGCCGTACTTTGCAAATTGGCTTCTGTCCCAGCTTGTCATCCCTTAATCGATGGAACGTCTTTGGGAAAGACAGTTCATCCCTTGTTTTGACATTTACAATTCCACTCTGCCTAGCCTTAGTCATCCTTCAATTGATGGACCATCTACTAAAAAGACGGTCCGTTCTTCAAACCGTCGTTTAGGGACTCTGTTGGCTTGGTTTCTGGAATCTTCTGCTGGACTTGGACGGTTGATGATGTGGACCATCTACCAGATAGATGGTCCATCCATTATCTCATCATTTGGATAGTTTTCTAACTTTAACTCCTTTTATCTTTACTTTGCTTGAGTTCCTGAAACATAGCATAATAAGGTGAGTTTCCACTTAATTTAACTCCTAAAGACATGAAAAATACTATGAAATAAATCAAAGATTTATCGCTAATTCTTGACAAATCAGGTACCGCACTTGACCAAGAAAACCCTGCAATAATCTAACTACAATAGGCCTAAACTGACGAGGTTCGTCATCACAACAACAATCTAAATCAGAGTACAACAGTCTATAATCGAAGCTTGCTCATGGACTAACCAACTAATAGATATTCAACCGACCGACAAGGCTACAAAATGGAATACAACCTATATATAATAGGTCCTTCCAGACCTACAACAATACTACAACCATAGTGAATGCCTACAATCCTCTATGAATACAACTGTAATTAAATGATGGGGATAGGGACCGAACTACACATAAAACAAACAACTGGAAACTCCGTAAGACTTGGAGCTTACCGACCCAACTAGAACTCCACTAAGCGACCAAGAACTCAAGCTACCTGCCAAGCAACACTTGTAGGCATGAATGTAACATCCCGACTAGGGTGTCAGTACGAAAATGTATTGAGTGTGTAAGGCTAAAACGACAATAAGATATAGACTTCGAATCCACAAGTATGTAGAGTAACAACGAGAAATACAGAAGATATCAATAGAAAGGAAATTAGGAATCAAGTAAAGCAAATAGAACCTACCTGCGCCCCATAAGCCTAGAAAGTCCAAAACAACAATAAACAGACAACCAAACGACACCTAGTCAATATGACTCACTTGTCACCATTTGCACTATACAAGATCCATCCAACCATCTTACCTAACTCAACTCTAGGCCCCTCAATGACCTCAGCCATCATCATTCACATGTTCAATCCACAGCTAACAGAGCAATGTCAACATAGACAACACAAGTCATATAGTAACCAAAAGCAACACAAAACAATCCACAAGCTAACCTTGCTAGGGACACCTGACGGTCTTATAGGTCCAATGGCACATACTAGCCAAGTGTGCCAGAGTAAACATCGACATTCATACACTTGTTGTGCAGTCACTAGTGTGCTGGAGCAACTCCACAGTCATGCACTAGCCTTAGAATAAGTTATACAAGAGCCAAGTGAATCGTAGAAACATCAACAACCATACACTCGTATGTACAGTCCCAACACAGGTTCGAAGCAATCTCACAGCCAATCACAAGTCCAACCATTTTGGAGCTGGATTTCACAGCCACTCTGGTTGGCTAAGTCCCGAATTCAACCTTATGCTAAAGCAACTCGACAACCATGGGTATGTTGAGCCTCCAGGAAAGTCAGTTCACACAATCACCATCACAAACACAAGAACAAGTTATATATCCAGAACAACCCATAACACAACCAAACAAATCCAATTCTATCAACAAAATCGACACGATTATCGACTCAAGTATAATAATACAATTGCTACAACCATCAAGCCTAATCACACTACCATCAATAGTAAATCACCCTCAATCTCCATTTACACAACCAGAATAATACCAACACATAACTATTCCGAAACAACCCTAAGTTCTAACAAATAAGGTCACAACCAACGTCACAAAATACGTTAAATTATACGCGTTCTATCACCCCCACTGACTCACGATAATTGATCAATTTAATGCCTGAATACAATGCCTTAATAAATTAGGAAAGATCACAATCCAGCATACCCACTGTAAGCTTTTCAATCATATTTTTCAACCACCAAAATAGTAGCTTCGCACAACAACACAAGAGTTCAAATTCAACAAAAATCATGCGAAAATATGGAAAAAGAAAGCCTTAACATACCTCTACAACGCCGAATCGAGCATATCAGCACCATAAAATACTGCCTAAGAGAAGTCCTCAACACCACTAAATTGCAGTTTCAAGAACCCAATAAGAAGACCACACAAACTTGGCTTAAACTATGAGATTTCTACATATTCGATTATAAAAACTCCAAACCAATAATCTAATGATACTCACAGATACAAAACTATGATTAGAAAATAGAAATGAAGGTAGAAGAGTGATTAAGCAATCAACTCTCATGAAACAATCACGAAACTAATAGAACGATGACCACAATACGAGCTACACAATGACTACAATGATCTACCTGAGAAGATGAACTTGGGCTATGAATTTTAAGCTCAAAACTTTGGTGGCTATGAAGGAATACAGCAAGGGAAGGTCTCCACCTTTTCATTTCTGGAAAATATGAATTTTGGATATGAACAACTGACTGAAGGGATTTGTATAGTCTTGCACTGACTTGGCCCACTTTGACGTGCCTAGTTTACGCAGTCTTGAGAAAATACGAATATTTTTCTATTATGAAGTTGTATTGGCAAACGATTTAATATGTTGGAAACTAATCTCATAGACCTTCAATTTGATAGGTAGCAACACCCCTAAATTCTTATAGATTGCAAAAAGTTTCGAGACATCTGACCCAAATTTCAGATAATTTAAGAAAGAAATTTATGATAACTTTTGCTCGACTTTTATTTTACAACTTGATTGACGTCAAATCTCAATATACGATCATAAAGTGATTCGAATACCTCATAATACATCCTTATTAACATATCAAATATTTTTAGTCCTATCTCAAAAGTACAAATTTATTGCTTAAATTATACAAAGTGTTACATGATTAATATTTAAATCTATATTATGAAGATGGCAACCTATAGGTAGTCTGTTATGGAAGAACAACCAAAAAAAGAATTTGATTTTGTTGAGAAGTTTAAACTTTCAGATCCAAGTAAAGAAGGTAGCTAGTGGCATTCTCACCATTAGTAATGAGGGTATAAGCAGATTTGATGGTGTAGATATCATTGCTAATAATGGCCCAGATAAGGACATCACGAGTTTTAATATTGGGGAAATAAATAAATTTGTGGTCCAATTCCTAATATCATTAGATAGGTCTAAAGACGTGAGCTTAAGTCTCAAACAATATTAGTACAAAAGGAGATCTCGGTTAGTTTCTTTTTATCCCTCAGGGGACCACAAATTGTGCTCCTAATGGGTCCAAGGTGTAGAAGGCATTTGTTCATTAAAAGGCTAACTCTGTTGCCATTATGGACAGTCTAAGAGGAAGTTATAACACATATTCAATTGTTTAGGATGCATTGTCCAACTACTGATGACATTCCCGCAATGCTTATGATAGAGTGTTTAGACTAAAATAGTATTATTGTTATGATACATCCTTTAGGATAAGCCAACATGAATGACTTTGTTTTTATGTTTAACCTTTTGGAGATCAAGACCACCCTTGTTTTTTTTTCATTTTTGAGATGTATTCCATCCAACAAGGTGCATTTTTCTTTTGGTTTGGATGGTGTTCTATGCTTGGTGATATGACCTGACAGTTTAATATACTACATGATGTGACTGACTATACTACTCAATAAGTCTTTTGCTAGAGTTATCCTCCCAACCATGTTAAGAAAGTTGGTTTTCCAGCCAGCGAGTTTGGTATACATGTTGTTTGGAATGAATCGGAATTCCCCATTGGTGGATTTATTGCGGAAAAATGAAAAACCAAGTTTACTAAAGGTATTACTGGTTCTCACAGACAAGATATTAGAGTATTTATTGGCATTGTCTTCCGAGTTATTGGAGGAGAAAATGACTTTAGATTTTGTGAAGCTAATTCTTTGTCCAGAGTTGTTGTTGAAATTATTAAGAGTGGTCATGATTGTGTGATCGTTCTTTCTGTTGGCTCTAGCTATAAGAGTTAGATCATCCACAAAGAAGATATAAGAGATCTTGAGAACCTAATGGGTAATTCTAATACGGGGTTTAGTTGGTGACTGGTGAGGTTGGTTTGATGCTCTATTTTCGGGAAAGAACTCTCATGCAAAGAATGAAAATGTAAGGAGACAAAACCCATATGTAATGCCTCGGGGGGGGGGGGGGGGGGGAGAAATCAATTATGTGCTCCATATATACATTAAAAATCGAATAGAAGATAATTTAATATTTTTTAATAAAAAAAATTAATCTTGAGAAGGCAATTATATCAAAGTGCAACTCATTATGATATGTTCGCAAAATATACAAAAAGATAAATATTCGTCAAAGCGTATTTTCTTTGTTATCATCGATTGAAGGTCTTAAAAATATGTTTTTTCTTCTTGAAAAGTGATAAAAAAATGTTATAATAACGTTTATTTTTAGTATATTTTACGTTTTCTTTATAACAAACAAATATTCTAAAAACATGTTTCCTTACACGTAGGGATGGGCGTTCGGGCCATCGGATTGGATATTCGGCTTTCGCATTAAGAAAAGTACAATCCAAATCCAATCCAAATAAGTTCGAATTGGATTGGATTTTTTAAGTTCGGTTTCGGATTAATCGATTTGGATTTTTTGGATTTTCGATTTCGACTTTTGAGCTTTTTAAGTAGATCATAACAAGTAATAATCTCAATCCACCTAATACTTTGCTCCTTAACATTTATAACTTTCTACAATTAACAAGAATTGAGGTGACTGTAACGCCCATGCCGTGTATTAGACTTTACTTACTCATAAAATATTTTATATTTTTATATTTGACTAATAAAAAATCTCATAATAATTTAATATTATGATGAGTCGTAGGTATTAATCTATTGGATCTTGAAAATTGGACTTATTGGTATTTGACATATATGATATGAGTAATTGAGTAAGGTTAAATATAAGGTATAAAAATTTTGAATTTTCGGATATCCAAAAAATACTAAATCCAATATCCAATACAAAATCCATAATTTTGAAATCCAAAATCCAAATAATCCAAAAATCCAACCCAAAGATTCAAAAAATTCAAATTTCAGTTTGAATTTCGGATTGGTCCAAACTATGCCTACCCCTACTTATACGTCAATCAAGTTTATAATTTTAGATTTGCCTATAGGTGGTTGGGATTTAATACTTGTGAAATTTAGCTGATCTGAGAAAATTCACATGTAAGAAAGTAGGAGTTTACTGATACTCTTTTACAACCAATTTAGCACCTGCTCTTGCAAACTCTTCATCGCACGTCGTCGTATAACCTCCATTCTTCCTGTCCTATTAGGAGACCTATCTGTACCCTCTTTATATGGAGTGTTAATTTAGATTAGATTCAAATTATATCTAGTAATTAAAAATCCAGCTTTTATTAGCTATCGGATTCTCTCATTGTATGAATCAAACTGATTAAATCCATTCTATGTATATAAATACATGTATTTATGTATGAACATCTCATACTGATCTTTCCAAATTCTACTTCTATGTGTATGTATGTATATCTGTAACTGAAGAACTCATTTGGGTTTGAAAACCCTAAGTTTGAAGTTGGTTGTCTAAATTGGGCATTTTAAGAAAACCTTAGCTTTTGCCCAAAGATTCGGTTTTTGTTATTGTTTTTGGGGAATTCTTGAAATTCCTGGATCTGGGTCTGTGAAAAAATCTTGTGGGGGTTCTTTTAATACAAATGGCGGATCAAGAAGATGAAGAGTTGAAAATAGCGTTAAGGATGAGTATGCAGAAGGAGTCGCCAGAGCCCAAGAGGAGCAAACCGGGAGAGGAGGTCTCCGGCAGGGAGGAAGGGGAGTCGCCTGATGTGAAAAACAGGCGACTTCAGAGGGAATTGATGGCTGCTGCTGCTGAAAAGCGGATGATGGCGGTGGCCAAGAATGTGGTGGTGGAGAAGAGTGGTGGGTCTTATAGTGGAGTGGTGGACTGTAAGGGTAAAAGTGTGAATTTGGTGAAGGGTGAGGATAAAAATGTGAACTTGGTGAAGGATGAGAAGAAAAATGTGAACTTGGGGGAAGAGCTTTCGATTACAGAGGCTAATCAGTTGTTTTCAATGATCTTTGGTTGTGAAGTTACCAAAGATATTCTTGGTCAGTGGACTAATCAGGGCATAAGGTATGGTAATATTGATGCTTTTCTTCCCTTAAAATTATGTCAGTGGAATTAGGATGATGCGTTAGTGATCATTATAATGAATTCAATTTAGTTTTGCTTTTTTTGTTTCTCCTTTTATGGTGTGATATAATCTCCTGAGGTGGTTTGTTCATTTGAAAATTGCATGTGGTCACTTGCTATTGGCAATTGGATTTGTACTTGTTCTTCTTGATGACTTGTTTTTTCCATATATTTTTGGTGTTCGTATGAATATTCTCGGTTTCCTCATCAGTCTACAAATAGCTGTTGCGGGCTATCTTATGTTTTTATTTTGCTTTTCAAAATTTTAAGCCTGTTAGGTGCTCAAACATTTGTATAAAACAAAAACTAAATAAGAATCATTGAAACTAAGAAAGAATACAAAAAGTCGGAATGGATAGAAACAAATAATAGTAAGATTTGTGATATGGATATTTTAGGTTTGGTAGACTCTCTCTGAGCCACCTCAAGCCTTTCGGGTTTAACGGTTTTATCACCTTTGGATCTAACGCAAAATAGGCCTCTACATTTGAATCTTGAACTCAACCTTATATGATCACTACTTTCCCCTCCCACCCTAAGCCTAATGTTGGCATTTGCTTAAGGCAAGTTTAATAGCAAACTCCCTCTCGAGTTCATTGCCAGTGGTGCATGGGCTGTTACTCTTAGGGCCTATTTGGCCATGTGAGATGGAATCATGATTTGAAATCATGGTATGAAACGAAGTTGAAGTTTTAGTTTTTTTGGACATGCAATTTGGAATTCTTAAGTTGTATTTTTTTTCCTTATGAACATAAAAATCCTATAAGTTGTAAAAACTATTAAAATTTTCCCAATTCTTATATCTAACCAAATAAGTAAAAATTCATAACAAAGTGTAGTATAGTGTGTCAGATAGCCATTCTAGAAAATATACAATATTCATTGATCGAACTTTAGTTCAATAAAAAATAAAATTGCACGTGAGTTGTAGTGTACTACTATTTAATATAATCCTCCCACACAGTTGACAAACTTATATCCGAGATAAATGGTCAGCAAAGGTTAGTAAGAGTAATAATACCAACAACAAATTTTATTTATATCTGAAATAAATGATTGATAAATATAAAATGGTGAGTTTCTTTTACAAAATATAAATTTGTGGGTCAAATTTTATAGTTGAAAAAGTCCATCTCATGATTTGAAATCCCAAATCAAGCTTTTTTGAGAATTTGGGGTTGAAATCATGAGATGAAATCGCATGTCCAAACTCTGATTTCATCTTATGATATCAAATCACGAGATGAAATCACATGTCAAAATGCCTACTTATTCTCTAAGGGACCTTGTGGCCTCACTGAGATTTTCCCATCACTGTACCAGGGAAGGTGTCCGACTCCCTCTAAGCCATCTCAAGCCTTTTAAGATTTGTGATTTTGTCACCTTGGGCTCTATAGGCCTCAACATTTGAATCCTAAATTGCCCTTATATGACTACTAATTTTTCCCTCCAACTTTGATGTTGGCATTTGCTTAAGGCAGTTTAATAACGAACTCCCTCTTAAGATCAATGCCAATGGTGTGTGAGTTGTTACGTTAATCCCTTTAGGGACTCAGCGTCCTCGCTGAGATTTCCCCGTAACTGTACCAGGGAAGGTACTGGCTCTGATAGTGTAACGGCTCAGCCCCAACTATCAAGGTATTATTTATTTTGGCCCGATCCTTTCAGACCACCTCAAGACTTTTGGGTTTTACAGTTTTGTCCCCTTGAGCTTTAACCCAAAAAGTGTATCAATGTTTGAATTGTGAACTCGCCCATATATGGTCTCCAACTTTTCTGAGGTACCGACTTTGATACCACAATGTGATGCCTATGGCGGAGGGCGGATTGATAAGGTTGGGTTAAAGAGAAAGACCGTCATGCTTCTAGGAGGGCAAACCTTCACAGAAGTGGTGCACATGACACTTTTAGGTATATCCCACACCGGAAAAGGAGAGAAAAATGAAGTGCTATATTAGACAGAGTACAAGTTCATATGGTTTGCACGCTTTTTGGCTCGATGATAGCGTAGCCAAGTGACAAATCTGTGAGGTATGTTAGGCCAAAGCACAAAATACATGCTATGATCTTGGGTTGACAAATACACTATTGGATTCAGACTCTCGCAATACAATGGTGGGTTAAACCTCAACAATATGTTGAGTTCATAAGGGTGTTGTATTCATGCTCATGACGGAGGATGGGCTGAGGCTGATTAGGGTGAGTCAAAGAGAAGGACTGTCTGTCTTAGGCAAATCTCACATGGGAAAGGGAGAGAAAAGTAAAGTGATATAATAAGATAAAACACAAATTCACATAACACGCGTGCTTTTGTGCTCGATGATAGCCCAAGAGACAAATTCGTGAGGTTTGTTTGGGCTTGAGTTGTGACATATAAGAAACCATTTTAGGAATCCATTTCCTAGTACTAAATATGTACTTCTCAATACAAAAGTAAAAATAATTTTTTTCTAGTTTTAGAAAACACAAGATTAGTTAGTTTGCTTATTTTATCCTTTTAAATTTATATTTTCCCAATTAAAAATAAGATGCAAAACTTTCTTGTCCTCTTAAAAGGACCATTGTGAAGTGGTCAACCACATCAGACCAAACTATAGCCAAAGGCTCAAGCCTCAAGGTTGGTTTTGGTTTCAGGTTTAAGCAAGAACTGCAACAGACCATGCATTCCCCTTCCGATAATTGGGTATTCAATGTTGTTAGGAGATGACCCATGCGTCCTTCAAGTAGTGCCATCACAATGGCTCATATCTAAACCCCCTGCCCTCAAAGCAGTGCCCTTTTGGTGTCCATGGCCACCATCTAATATAACTAATTAAATGATGCAAAGTTTTACTTCTCTTAGAGCATGTTTTTCCAAGCTTCTTGGAGGCTAAAAATACTTTTTTTTCTCCAATTTTTTTTTTCCAAATGATTTGAGGTGTTTGACCAACAAAAATTAGTGATGTTAAGGAGCAGCACCAGCAGTTTTTCTGTTGTTGGAAGAAGCTATAATTTCAGCTAAGCAGAAGTAGAAAATTATTTTTTCAAGACAAAAATATCCTTACCATAAATTTATCTTTACCAAACTATCGCTCTTAATTTAGTGCATATATCTTTCAATTAAATACAAATTATTTTTTCCTTTGAACAATGTCTTTTTCTTTTATTTTCTTTTTGCTATGTCTTCCTTTTCCTTTTCCTGTTTGAATTAGTCCGTTGACTATAAATACTAGTTGCTTCTCCCTTTTTTCTACCGTTCCTTTCCTCGATTTCTCCTCTCCCTTTCTGGAATAACAAAGTATCGCTTGAAAAAAGTTAATATTTCACATAATTTCCCTGTGTAAACAATCCCAATAGTGAAACGTGTCGTAATACTTGTCATTTTTTTTGTAATTTGACACTGAAAAACACTTTTTGAAAAGATTGGTCAAGCATAATCTACTTATCAATTACTGAAAAAAGCACTTCTCAAACGAACTGGCCAAACACAAATTGCTTTTTTCCAGAAGTGTTTTTCTGAAAAGTTGTTTTAGTAAAAGTGCTTCTCAAAATAAGCTGTTTTTGGCAATTTGGACAAACAGTCTCTTCGAAGCGTTTATGATGCCTTAACTAATGCAGAATCTGTCGTAGTATGTCCTTTGTGTATTTTGTATGTAGAGGATGCTTTCATTGCATCTTTATGAACCTTGTATATGTGCTGGGGAAAATTCTAGTATTTCTTAGAAATTATATAATTTTGTTACTTGTATTGTTGGTTCCCTTGATCTGTTCTCTGCTTATTTAGGTTGAACATTGGTACACGGATTCATCTGAATTGACTTGCTGATGCTTGAAATTTCTTTTTGTAGGTTTAGTCCGGATCCAGATACATCTATGGGTTTAGTGCAGCATGAAGGTGGGCCCTGTGGCGTGTTAGCAGCAATACAGGTAATACTTTAGTTCCCTTTTGTTTTTTGAGAATAAGATAAAGTTTCATGGATGGAGATGAACTGATTGTCATTCTCTGGTTTAATAACGATTTCTTTTCTGCAGGGGAAAGATAGTTTACAACTTGCTCCTGAATTTTTTTATGTTAATCTCAAAGCTACTTTCTACAGCAGATAGATTGTTCCGGATTGGCTTTGAATATTTTATGTTAATCCCCCAGCTACTTTTAGTGGTCAATAATGAAATTTGTCCCCGTTGGACAGTAGATTTATGTATTTGCTAAAAATTAGAAATGATATGATTTTACAGCCACATTTATGGATACAAATGCCAGTGTTAATTAGGAAAAGTTGCAGTACAAGTATGCATTAATTCTTGTACATTCATGGCATCTTCTGTCACCTCCAATAACTAACCAGGTGTCATTTTGTTCTGCTGGATGGCGAAGTATTTGGCTACTTGTGCTTTAGCGATGTTATCAAAGGTGAAAAGTACAAAAAAGCTCTAAGGTCTATTGAAGCTTTAAGCGCAAATAAAACGTAGGCTTTAATGAAGAAAGATGCTAATGGGGAAAAAATACAAATATATATGTGTAGTCCAAAACTAATATTATAATAAAAAATAACAAATATATTGACAAAGAAATTGAAATAAAATTAACTTACTAGTTCTAAAAAGAAAGATTGAAACAAAAGTATGATAGAGTGGAATATCAATTATTTAGTGTTGCACTTATTAGTAAGGAAAAGTATGCCTTATAGCTTTGATGACGACCCTGATGCGCCCGTGAAGCGAGGCAAAACCCTCAACATGTTTTGTGCCTCGCTTTAGGGCTTAAGCGCGCCTTTGATAACAGTGTGCTTTAATACTTTATCTTTGTGCTGTATGTGATTGCACACTATACTTCCATTTGTACTTGTTCAACATTCATCATACTCACTTTTGACTTTAGCATCTTTTGGACTCAATTCAGGTTGCACATAGTTTTCCATCTCTTTTTGACAGCGGTGCCATGATTCTGCAGGCTTTTGTTCTGAAGTACCTATTGTTTTTCTCGGATGATTTAAATATGGTTTCACCTAGCTTGTCTGCCAATGTGGGTTTGAGAAGATTGGCTAATAAAGAATCTGCTGGAGCTGATATTTTTTCGTCTCTAAGTGAAGAGAAAAAATCAAGGTGTATACTTTGTGAATCTTGTTCCTGTGTGGGCATATTTTATTGATTTTTAAAGTGGATTTCTGAATTTATGCCTCAGTGAGACACTTTTACATATTTAACTGCCACAAGGTTCATGCATTAGAGGTATTACACATATATGCACATTGTTTAACTGCTATAAGTACTTACTTTTATGAGCAAAAAAAAATAGTAATCGCCGATCCCCCTCCCTAAAAGATTAAAAAATGTAATGGTCTCCTGATTGTCAGTTGTCTCATTGAATCATCTCCTCTTGAATTAACTGGTGTACTTTATGTAAATGCTGGTGGGAAAATTTTGGTATTTTTGGACAAATCCTGAAAAATCTCTTCTTCTTTTCCTTTTTTATTGATTCGGGACAGAGCATTGGTCAGAGGCATGTGTGAGATATTGTTTATGTGTGGAAGCAATAGAAGGGTTGTGATAGCATCTTTGAGAACACTTGATGGTAACCTTGAAGGGTCTGAGGGGCGTTCAGGTGATGAGGTAAGCTACTAGATGTTTTCTAGGAATTTATTTTTCTTTTTCTTTCATGTTGCTCCTTTCTGTGTTACTCCTCCTATCCAATTTAATTGTTTGGGGAATCAAATCAACTTTTATTTCAGTACAATTTTTTCTTACTTATAAACATTTTTAGTAAGAAAATTGTGATATATAATAAATTTATTTAATTTCTAAATTTGTAACTCTTATTTCAAAAAAGTTGAGGAATCAATATTGAGTCCCTACCAAAGAATAAGCTTTTTGACCCTTGTACTCAAAAGTGTGTCATTCTTTTGTAGGGGGACTGTATTCTGAATCCTTTTTTACATGTCCTTTTTCTGTTCCTTTTTATCAGATAAGTTTACTTGTACCTTAAGGATGTAATGCTTAATCAAGAACATGTGCACGTGAAAGTGCTTGTAGTTTGTAAATCTCTTTTTATTGGTGGATAACTAATGCTTGATTCTAATAGTTACTGTGTTCATACAGGTCATTTCTAAAGCACTTGAAGGTCTCTCAATTGAATCCGGGGCTAACTTGCAAAAGGTTTTAATCATTAACACATATACTTCGTCGGTGGATGCCCTTCAAAGGCTTCAAGCACTGCTCCCAGTATTCCGAAGTCGTATGGGAGCAATGCTTTTCCTAATATCTGCTTTGCTTTCTCATGGAATGGTAAGTTCTTTTTTATCTTTTTATGTCTGTGTGTTCATTTTCATGAGGGGGGTAGGGGGTCGAAGCTCCCCAATTTTGCTCCAACATAGAAAAAGAGTAGGCTGTTTCCTTGGGACCGGTCCTAGTTCTGTGTAAACAGGATGAGAGTAAGACATACAAAAATAAACATGTACAACTACAAGTGGATTCATGGAAACAATTTTTACAGCAATCAAAATGATTAAGAGAAAGGATCAATGAGAATATCATATATCTTGTAATGTATTAGTCTATTAACTGATAGGTGACCGATTCTTATTAGGACAAGGTCCACAAGCATCTAATTGTCACTATGAATGCTCTGTGCTCCTCTAGTGCACATGTCAGTGAAACAAGATGACGAGGATTTAGTATGAGCAACAATATATGTATATATGATTGGCTTCTTACTAAGAAGTTTCAATGCTTCTCTCACGACAATGAGAGTAATGTTCTTCTGATCTTAGGTGAATTCTCTCCCAACAAGAGAAAATGTAATATAGTGGAGAGAACCTGGTTCCTGAATCTCTTTTATAGTCTGAACTATCAATCTTAATCCCAAAAATTTGACAAAATCTTTGTTTGTGATCGGTCTAAGAAAATTTATCTATCTTTTGAAGGGGAAACTTCTTTGTTACTACTAACTTATTTCGTCGTGAAAAGATAACAGGAGGAGTCTCAACTTACCCCAAAAAATTTTTATTCCCGAATTCAATTTGTGACCTAGCATGCGTGACTTCTTCCTTTAATGGAAAACTTTACCTGCTTTGATAAGCCCAAATTTACATATATTGTACTAATGTTATTTTGAATTTTATGGGACATCCTTCAACCACTATTTTAACGTATATCTATCAAATTAAAATATAATAAATTAATAACTTATTCCAACTGCTATAACATATATCTAATAAATTCAAACATAATAACTCATTCAAAGGATTTCTCTTAAATGCCTTGAGAGTCAATGTACTTCATATCAAATGGAACAGAGGGAGCTTATATCCAAGTCACCAATTTATCATGCTCCCTATTTTGTTGAACCGGTGGAAGTGGAATTGGGATACATACTAAGAACTGTGGCAAGCGATAGAAGCTAATAGCTTTGTAACTATGTTTAGGCTGATGAATCTTTTTCTCCTTTTAGAAATTAGACTTTGATCTTCTTTAAGGATTCAAAATCTGAGGGTCAGGCCAGCTTAGAATGGTAAACTGGTATTAGCTGGCTCATGTATTACCTGACCAGGCCTGGGATTTGCCCAGCGTATCACGTAAGACCATCAATTTCTCAATCAAGTCATCCAAAAGTTATTTAACATGCCCAAGTATGGATAAAGTCCTAAACTGGAAGGCAAGTACCCTTTACACATCTTTAATAAATAAATATCCGCCATCAATTTCCACAATTATTAAAGCACGTAAATTCTGGTGAATTGGAGATGATTCTAAAATCTAAACTAATATCACTACAACAACAATAAACCCTGTGTAATCCTACAAGTGTGGTTTGGGAAGGGTGGTGTATACGCAACCTTACCCCTATCTTGTGAGGGTAGATAGACCGTCTTCGATAGATCCTCAGCTCAAGTGAAGCATATTAAAGAACAAATATGTAAAGCAAATACAAAGAAAAAAGAACAATAGCAACGCAAATAATACGATAACTAAAGCAAAAGAAACAACGGGTAATACTAAAATAAAAGAATAAAATAGTAGGAGAGTAATACTAACAGAACTACAAAGGAACTAGACGTGCTCGACTACCTACTAATCTTCTACCCTAATTCTTGACCTTCATATTTTTCTATCTAGGGTCATATCCTCAGTAAGCTGTAGATGTGTCATGTCCTGTCTAATCACCTCTTCCCAAGATTTCTTCAGCCTACCTCTATCTCTCCTTATACCCACTATAGTCAACCTCTCACACCTCTTCATTGGGGCATCTGTGTATCTTTTTACAAGCCCAAACTATCTCAGTTTCGCCTCCTTCATCTTGTCTACCACGGAGGTCACTTTTACCTCGTTCCTGATAACTTTGTTCTAGATCCTATCTCTCCTAGTACACCCACACATCCGTCTCAACATCCTGATTTCCACTACCCTTATCTTCTATATGTGCAATTTCTTGACAGTCCAATACTCCACTCGATACGACATAGTTGGTCTGACCATCACTTTATAAAACTTACCTTTAAGACTTGGTGACACCGAATGCGAGCTTCCATTTCATCCACCCTGCTCTAGTACGATGTGCAACATCATCGCCAATCTCACTATTTCCTTATAATATTGACCCCAGATACTTAGAACTTCCCTTCTTGGAGATGACTTGCATATCAATTATTACTTCCACATCTGACAGTGTGAGTTACGTCTCTGAACTTGCATTCCAAGTATTTTGTCTTAATCCTGCTAAACCTAAACCTTTTAGATTCCAAGGTTTGTCTCCAAACTTCCAACCTATCGTTAACTCTGTTGCATGTCTCAACAATCAAAACTATGTCATCTGCAAATAGCATATACCATGGAACCACTCGTTGGATATGCCGAGCCAATTCATTCATCACTAGGGCAAATAAAAATGGGCTAAGAACCGATCCTTGATGCAGCTCAATCTCAATTGGGAAAGGATTCGAGTCTCCTCCTATCCTCACTCAGGTCTTGGCTCTACGACATGTCCTTAATTCCCCAAATGTAAGCTAGAGGTACACATTTAGTGATGGAAGGTGGAAGGGAGATAATCAGTGTCGAAGCAATTGCAACAACTACATAATTAGTTAGGAAGTCCAGAAGTTAGTTACTACTGTTCACAACTAGTTAGAACAGGTAGTTAGGCCAATCATTTGTAACAGAATTAGTTGAGCAGGATTAGCTTATTAAATTCTGTTTCTTCAATTGATTAGAATAATATCCATACAGCTGTAATTGTACAAGGAAAGACTGTTGAATGATATACACAATCTTCTCTTCTTCGTCTACAATTTCTCTCAAACCAACATCTTGGATTCCTAAGTTAGTTGTCATCTTCCTCGAGTCTTCTACTCTTGGATGACATAATTCCACTCGATTCCATTTCCTTGCATCAATTGGTATCAGAGCCATTGATTCTCGGCAAGTTATCATGGGCGTGACAAGAATCAAGATAGATCTTTTGAGGAGACAGAGGGTATGGTCAGTATGAATGAGTGAAATGTTCAGGCAGATAAGGAGTTGATGGAGATTAAACAAACTCTTGGGAGTATGAGACATATAGGACTGAGTCTCCTGAAGATGGTGGTTGTTCAAGGGATACAGGCACATGAATCCAGACTAGACTTCCCTAGATTTTCTGGTTAAGACTTAAGAACATGGTTGTATAAAGTGGACCAATCTTTTCTATGGATGAAGTCCTTTTGATCAAAGAGTGAAAGTGACCTCTATTAATCTAGATGGTGAGGCTATTGCTTGGCATAGATCTTATATGAAATCTGGAAATTCTGCTTTGAACCCTTCTTGGTTTGAATATGTTTTAGTACTAAATGACAGAATTGCAGATGGGTTTGAGGATCCAGTGGAGGCCATTAAGAACCTGTATCAGACTGGTAGTGGTCAACTTGTTAAATGAAAATGCCATCAGTGGTTTCCTAGGGGGGTTGAAACCTGAAATCAACAAATTTGTTAGGATTCAAAGCACCTAGAACATTACTGCAAGCTTACAAGGTTGCTAAGTTGCAGGAAGAAGTCTTTGAAACACAAGCACAATCTTTGGAAATTAGAGCTAGTGGTAAGAATCAGAATGCTATCTTGCCTGCTCTTCATCCACATTTCACATCTCTCAAAGACCCTCTATGGCCAATTCATCTTTCAGGAAACCTTATGAAGCATTTTATAACAGATTTAACAATACTCCTAATGGTCATTCTGGTAGAAGGTTATTGGTTGCTGCTGTAATGGATGAAAAGAGAGCCAAAAGGTTATGTTTTGTCTGTGATGAGAAGTATGTACCTGGGCATGTTTGTAAGGCTAAGAAACAGTTGTTTTTGGTGGAAGTAGATGAAGATGGTAAAGCACCTTATGAGGAAGAATTGGATCAAGTGCAAGTTAGGATCCAAGATACTGATGAGTGTTATGACTATTTCCTTACAAGCATTCACTGGTGTTACAGGATATCTAACCATTAGAGTTACTGGTTATCATGAGAAGCAACCATTACAGGTGTTGATTGACCCATGAAGTACTCACAATTTCATTGATGAGGCAATGGCAAAGAAGTTAGAATGGAAGGCCATGTCTATAATGGACCATTTTGTGAGTGTGGCTGATGGTAGGAAGGTACAAACTGCTGCAGTTTGTAAGAACCTCTGATGGTTGTTGCAGAACACTACATTTTTCTCTAATTTCCTATTGTTACCCTTGGGAAATGTTGACATAGTCCTAGGAGTGCAGTGGTTGAACACATTGGGCAGGATTATGTTTGATTTCAGAAGAACCATTGAGTTTGTGCATCAAGGTAGGAAGCATGTTTTAAGAGGGGCAAGTAATCAGATCAAGACAACCAAGGCTCAGTCATTGAATAAGAAGCTTGATGAATTGGTTCAGGTTCTTATGTTTACCTTAGTGACAGATACAACCACAGCTTGGCAATGTAACAGTATTCAGATTGCACAAGTTACTGAAGTTCCTTCTGTTTGACACCTTCGATGGAACAGTACAGAGGTATAATTGAGATTCCTACTACATTGCCCCCTCATAGAGGGCCCTTTGATCATAAGATTCCACTCATAGATTCAGCTGCACCTGTGAGTAAAAGACCTTATAGGTCCTGGGGTAAAGAAGACATAATTGAGAAGTTGGTACACGAGATGCTGGATTAGGGAGCTATACAGCATAGCTCAAGTTCTTATGCTTCACCTGTGGTGTTAGTGGGATAAAAGATGGTAGTCGGAGGCTTTGTGTAGACTACAGGAATTTGAATCAATTGATGGTAAAGGACAAACTCCCCATACCTATAATAGAGGACTTGCTGGGTGAATTAGGAGGAGCAGATGTATTCTATAAGATTCATCTTAGAGTTGGTTATCACTAGTTGAGAATGGCCGAGGCAGACACACATAAAATAACTTTTGAAACTCATTAAGGTTACTATGAGTTTCTGGTTATGCTCTTTGGGTTAATCAATGCACCAAATTCCTTCCAAAGTCTCATGAATGTTGTCTTTAAACCTCTCCTTAGGAAATCAGTATTGGTGTTTTCTGATGATATATTGATTTACAACAAAGAGATGCCTACTCATAAGCACCATCAGTTGTCTGCCAAAGGATCTAAGTGTGCTTTTGGAGTAACTGAAGTGGAATACTTAGGGCATTTTATAAGTTCTAAGGTAGTAGCCACCAATCCAAGGAAGATTTCAGCTATCCGGTCTTGGAACACTCCTAATATTAAGTAGCTAAAGGGCTTCCTAGGATTAGCAAGATATTATAGGAGGTTCATCAAAGGCTTTGGTGCTATTGCTAAGCCACTCATTGAACTACTAAAGAAGGATAAATTTGGTTGGAATGAAGATGCCATTGCAGCATCTCTAATCCTCAAGGAAGCTTTGGTGACTACCCCAGTGTTAGCTTTACCAAACTATGCTAAACCATTTATCATTGAGATTGATGCAAGTGGCTTAGGGATTGGTGTTGTCTTGGTGTAGCAAGGGCATCCAATTGCCTATATTAGTGAGTCATTTAGCTCCTAGACATCAAACCCTATGTGTATATGACAGGGAGTTGTTGGCTATCATTTTTGTTGTGACAAAATGGTCTCATTACTTGTTGGGGAGGCATTTTATTGTGAGAACTGATTAGAAGGCCTTGAGATACTTGCTTGAGCAGAATATACATACTGATTTTCAGGTGTCTAGCATTTCCAAATTAATGACTTGATTTTTCTATTAAATTCAAGAAGGGTTATGATAACAAGGCTGCTGATGCCTTTTCTAGAAATCAAGGAGCTGAGTTGCTGGTCATTTCCTTATTGACTCCTAATGATTCTCTACTTGACCAGATCAAAGAATCTTGGGCATCTGATCCAATCTTACAGTCTCTGATTACTAGACTGCAAGTCCAATCTTACAAGTCTATACTTAGTATGGTTCACAGTTAAGATGGTAGGGCAGGTTAGTCGTGAGATCTGATCTGCAGCTCAGACAAGCTATTATTCACTTGTGGCATTCTACATCTCAGGTGGTCATTCAGGAAGGGGCTCTACCATCAAGAGATTGCAGTTCTTTTTTATTGGAAATCAATGGCTCAAGACATTAGGACCTTCATTAGGAAGTGTGATATTTGCCAGAGGCACAAATATAATGCAACTGCTTACCCTGATCTTCTGCAGCCTCTTTTGATTCCTAAGGGTGTTTGGACTGACATCAGTTTGGATTTTATTGAATGCATCCTTGAATCCAAACGTAAGGATGTTATTTAGTGGTGGTTGATAGATTAAGCAAGTCTGGTCATTTCATCAGGTTGCAGCATCCTTATACAACTCAAACAGTGGCTCTATTTTTTTTGGATAATGTGTTCAAACTACATGCTATGCCTGCTACCATGGTGAGTGATAGGGACCCTATTTTCCTCGGTTCATTTTGGCAGGAATTGTTTACCATACAAGGAGTTTAATAGCATACTTCTACAGCTTACCATCCCCAAACAGATGGTCAAACTGAAGTCTTTTATAGGACATTAGAGACTTATCTCAGGTGTTTCTGTCCTGATAGTCTTCACAGTTGGGTTTTTTTACCACTTGTTGAATGATGGTATAATATTACTCACCACTTTACTCTTCGGTGTTCACCTTATGATGTTTTATATGGCCAAAAAGCTCCC
Organism: Datura wrightii; assembly: GCA_035772735.1. Lineage (NCBI taxonomy): Eukaryota > Viridiplantae > Streptophyta > Magnoliopsida > Solanales > Solanaceae > Datura > Datura wrightii. The sequence goes on from JASDFA010000001.1 coordinate 20,723,538, forward strand.
ATCCACCTGCCTTATTTAGTTGGGGAAGCTTCTGCTGAGATGGTTGACAGGTCTTTGGAGGCAAGAGAATCTGTCATTGCACTTCTCAGAAGAGGATGAGAGATATTTCTAATAAGCATAGATCTGATACGAGGTTCTAGGCCTTTCAACAAACTGGCAGCTAAATACTTTGGCCCTTATTTAGTGGTTGCTAAGAATGGAGAAGTTGCTCATAGATTGTTGTTGCCTACTGATGTACTTATTCATCTTGTTTTCCATGTGTCACAGTTGAAGAAGTGTCATCAGGTTCCTGAGGTTATTATTTATTAATCATCCTCCTGTTCTCCACCTATCCAGTTCCTATTGTCCTTTGCCTGAATCCATTCTTGGGAGAAGAATGGTCAAAAGAGGCAGTAAGGCAGTAGGTCAGGTCTTGCTTAAATCACTTGGTCCCAATGGTACTCAAGCTACGTGGGAGTTCCTTTCAGAGTTGCAGCACATGTTGACTTCTTTTCACCCTTAAGGACAAGGGTGGTTTAGATTGCAGGTATTGATGCAAGATGGAAGGGAGATAATCAGTGTTGAAGCAATCTTAGTAGCTACATTATCAGTTAGGAAGTCTAGAACCATTCATAGTTAGGCCAATCATTTGTAACAGAATTAGTTGAGCAGGATTAGCTTATTCAATTCTGTTTCTTCAATTGATTAGAATAATATTAATACAGCTGTAATTGTACAAGGAAAGACTGTTGAATGATATACACAATCTCTAAACCAATCTCACTCCGACAGAAAAACTGCCATGAAATCACATCTTTAAGCCAGAAGATTAAATTCTTGAGCTTCCTAAAATGCCTCGTAGTGTAAAATTATCTGATACTTGGCAAAAAATGAGAATGCCTTGTAGTATGCTGAAAAATTAGGTTCTGTATATTGATTTGAGTTGGTTGCTGTCTCATGGCCTTTTGTTTTGCTGCTTTCATCTTTCTGTTACTTCCCTGAAACCAAAAAAGTTAAGTCAGTTTTGCGTTTCTTGAGACTGAAATGTATTAGATTCGGTATCACTAATACCAAAAATAATGTGTAATGGTCAAGATTTGCATCAAAAGAATACATTTGCACTGTTCCTTAAGTACGGTGAGAGTCATGATCAAAGAGCTCACTGTTAAGGAGCTCTTTGCTGTCTGTTGGCAATTTAACAACAAGAACTATACCTCACTCGGAAATTAATTGGATTCGGCGACTATCGATGTCGCTTCATTTAAACCCTTTGCACTGTTCGTTAAGTACGGTGAGAGACATGGTCAAAGAGCTCACTGTTAAGCAGCTCTTTGCTGTCTGTTGGCAATTTAACAAGAACTGTACCTCAATTGGAAATTAATTGGGTTCGGCGAGACTATCTGTGTCTCTCTATTTAGACCCGTCTTAGTCCTATATGCAAAAAATTTAGGTCCTCTACAATAGAAGTTTCCTTCATTATCAGCATGCAAATCTCTAACAAGACTAAGGACTCCTGACATTGGACCTAAAGAAGCATACCATGACTAAGCTTTAATTCAGACAAATTGGTGTCGCTTATATGGATCTTTATCCATTGTGCCACACCTTCCTCCAAGTTTGCATGGATTCCAAGAGATTGTAGGTCTTTCAAGACAACTTTCTTCAACTGCAAAAATCCTTGGCGTGATTTACTTATTAGCTGTTTGGCCATGAAATTATTTACTTTTTCCAGAATAATTTTCACTTTATTTCGTTATAAAATTTTCAAATCCAACTTGGAGTTGATTTCAAATTTGGATAAGTGCTCCGAACCTGTTTCTAACTCCATCTTCATGGGCATTAAGTTGATTTCTGCATAAAAAGAATAAATGCTTAAACAAAATTTTGCATTACTATAATCCCTCGTAATTTATGCAGGAATTTATATATTATCAACCGGATAAAATGTGAAATAAGAATACGTTTCTTAACAATACTTGCATAGGAGCACCTAAAATGACATAACTTCTTTTCAAAGTTTGCAGCCTACTTAACGTAAGTCTCAGTAAGGCCTCATTTGCTTGCACTTAATACAGGTTTGAATCTGAATTGTTCAGACCTTACGCCATTAAATGCATTTGGTGACATCAAGATTTAAGGACTTATTTGATTTAAATAGGTTTTGATCATTAAAATCTTGAACAAAGTCTTAATATCACTAAGAGATATTTTTGTGTGGATAATTACCACCACTCTATCCACAATCACCAATTACCATCACTAACCACCTTTGTCATCACAATCACTGTCGCCATTACCGTCACCAACCATCTCTGCTATTACAATCATTAATGCCAACCACTATTGTTGCCAACCACTACTGTCAATCGTTACCACACCTACCATCTCCATCATTTTTTAATTATATAGAAGCATGAAGATGAGGGACGACCAAGGGCAAAAAAGTAAATTCAAATCTATTAAATAAGCACATTAACCAATAACTATTGAACCTCTTTCTTTGGACCCCACTTTTCATTCGATTTTTCTCTGTTTTTTTTTTTAAATACACTACTTTCCACCTTTGCTATGTAATTAAAAATAAAATCCCAAATATATTGTTTTATGTAGTGCTTTTAATTATAAATTATTTTTTTGATAATTTTATAACTCAAAATGTACAGCAGAATATGATATTTATATATAACAAAAAGTTCTATTATTTCTTTAAGAGAAACTATTTCATTTGTATTTTTTATTGAGTTTTTAACTGTAAAAATTATCTTTTTGGTAATTATATAACTCAGGTGTTCGTTTTCATTTAGTAAAATAACAAAATATGATATTTATATATAATAATTTTATTATTTTTAAATACACATTATTTCATTTGTATTGTTTATTTTCTATATTAGATAAAAAATACATTATTTTTTTAAAAAAAAGAAGCTCATGATAAATATAATTTATATAGATTTATTATTATACTATTCCAAATTAATATCTTTATACAAATTTTGAAATTTCAGTTGCTGCATTGAGTTGCAATTTGTATGATGCTAACTTTGTTTGATAATTATTCATATACTTGATAAAATTTTAAAAGGTATAAAATTTTATTTCAAGTCCTTTTTTAATGACAAAATATTAAAATATTTTCACATTGTATAGAAAAGACCTCCCTCTTTAAAACATTATTTGAAAATAATTTGACAGAAAAATTAAAATATTTTTTAAAAAATATAGTCAATACATATTTGGCAATATGAGAAGTATAATTATGCAAGAGTATATTTCTCCATCTAAGATCAAATTTAATTGGGTATGCTTCTTCAACTATGATCAATTTAATTGGGTACTTTCTCTGTGTTACTAAGAATTCAATATTACACTTAACTAATGAAAATACTTTTAACCCCCCCCCCCCCCCCGCCCCCCCCCCCCAAAAAAAAAAAGAAGAAGAAGAAAAAATAATTTCTTTTCTTGAATAATATATCATAAAGGGATGGAATATATTAGAACAATTGAAAATACTAAAAGAGTATAATTATATATTTTAAATTTAATAAAAATTTACACGGATAATATTTTTAGAAAAAATTAAATCAATTCTTAGCTTGGTGGTGTAGAACCTTTTTAAAAATAAAATAAAAGGTTAGAATATACATAAATAATATTATAAGTTGGGTAAAAATATTAATATATTGTATAATTTTTATGCAAAGAGGCAAATTTTAATAATTTATAATAAAGTGGTAGAGAATTCTGAAATATTAATAAGATCTTAAAAAATTAAAATAAAGAAATATAATGAAAAATAGAAGTAGTACTAACTCTATTTCAATTTGTTTTTCTTACTTTTCTTTTTAGTGTGTTTTAAAAAAAAGAAACTCTTTTTTGTTTTGAAAACTCTTTAATTTCAACTTTCAACATGTCATATTTAAGACCATGAGATTAAAGAGAATTTTAGTACATTTTACATTATTTAGTTTTATTTTAAAACCACAAGATTCAAAAGTCTTCTTTACTTTGTTAAACTCATTGCCAAATTAAATCGAACAAACAAATTAAACGAAGAAAATTATATGAAATCATGGCTCTATGTGTCAACTCTCATCATACAAATGGATATTTATATTTTGTTTTTCTATTTTAGAATATATCTAAAGTGTGTAATTAACAATAAATCATAAAATATTATATAAATAAAGAAAATAATTAAACATTAGGCCCGTGCATCGCACGGGATATACAATCTAGTTATAATTATATCCACTGCTACCACCACCGTCGTCACCTCAACCACCACTATTAGCCACCATCACCACTGGCCAATTCCTATTACCAATTATGTACCTCCACTGTTACAACTAGCAGCACCACTTACTATCACTAGCACATCGTTAACTACCACACATTCTTCGACTACCACTATTACACCGCCAACTACTTGCATCGATCAACTTCATCTCACAACCACTACCAATTGCCACCATCATGTTAGTCACTGCAACACCAACCGTCTTCACCATCATAATTTTCGCCACCACCACCATAACTAGCCACTAATGCCTACTATTACCACCACCACTATAATCCATCTCCTCTATTACTAGCGAATATAAATATATTTTTTAATCGAATAATAGTTTTCTTATTAAATTTATATATTTTAACAATTAATTATTTTTTTATTTGAATTGTATATTTATTATGCTTACGAATAAACAAATTATGCATATTGATGTTGGAAAACAAACAGTCGTAATCATTCAGTGTTTAGATCTAGAGACCAACATCTTAATCATTCAAATGCGCATTCAGATATAGATGTTTTAAAATAAAGCATCTTGCTTTTTCAATAAAAGAAAAATCTTTTTTGAAGTCATGATAGCACTACATAGTAAAAGTTCTTAATAACTTCTAATTCATCTTTTCCTTTTAAAGCTAAAACTTGTATGTTGAAGACATAATTATTAAGTAAATAATTGTGTGAGCTAGCTTTTGCGGTTGAGTACGCCTAAGATCCATTTTCTTATATGGTATCAAAGACCATCTCAATTCTTAGTTTACTCTTTGTTGGACCCCTGATGTCATATTTTGTCCATGATCCAGATGTCTTGGGTGTGCAGAAGTGTTAGAATAGTCCCATATTGGTTGTAGATGGGGCAATCAGTCTCCTTATATGGTCTTCGGCAATCTCACCTCATGAGCTAGTTTTTGTGATTGAGTTAGGCTAAAAGTTTATTTTTTAACATTGTAGATGTAGCTAATTAGTTAAGCTAATTCTTCAATATGGTATCATATCCTTGCAGCAGGAAAAAATTAATGGCGATCAGATGTGTATATTCATGAGCTTGTCGTACTAGCCGTACATTTACAGGCTTTTCCTCTGTGCAGGACTCTGTTCAAGCTGATAGGGATGATCCTTCTCAACCTTTGGTTACAGCTCCTTTTGGACATGCTTCACAGGTATTCAGAGATATAATAGGCTAAGCTTTGTGAACATATTGTATGCTCTTCTCTTTTGTGCCAATTATAGATTTAGGTACAGGCTAGGTTATATTGTTTTTTAAATTTGTACAAGTGGTTATATTCTGTCTTTCCTGGAACAGGAAATTGTAAACCTGTTGCTTTCTGGGGAAGCTGTTGCCAATGTGTTTGATGGGAGGATGGATTTGGGTGGTGACATGTTTGTGAAGGGAATCTCCACAACGGTTGAAGTTGGATTTCTTACTCTGCTGGAGTCCCTAAACTTCTGTAAAGTTGGCCTGCATTTGAAATGCCCGAAATGGCCAATATGGGTTGTCGGCAGTGAATCTCATTACACAGTCTTATTTGCTCTCGATACAAAAGTTCAGGAGGAGAATGAACTTGAAGGCAAGGAAACAAAGATCCGTAGAGCTTTTGATGCACAAGATCAGAGTGGAGGTGGTGGATTCATTAGTGTGGAAGGTTTTCATCAAGTCCTTAGGGAGACTAATGTCAATCTTCCAGCTGACAAGCTTCAAAACCTCTGCAGCAGCGGATACATTGTATGGAGTGAATTCTGGCAGGTCCTGTTGGACTTGGACAAGAGTTTGGGAGGGCTGAAAGATCCTAGTGGATTAATGGGTAAAAAGGTCTTTGATCTTTACCACTTCAATGGGATTGCAAAATCAGTTATGAATGGGAACCAGGTTTCATCTGGAAATGATTTTCCTGTACAAAGGCCTAGACTCACTAAGTTGAGGGTTTCAGTTCCCCCAAGGTGGACGCCAGAGGAGTTCATGTCTTCAGGCCCAGGTTCTAGTGATCCTGCCAGTAAGGATTCTGTCGGTGAAGTTTCAAAACCAGAACCTTCTCAGCATGCTCCTTTAGTTGACTGCATTCGGACACGCTGGTCCCGAGCCACATGTACTTGGGAAGGTGATGCACCAAGCATAGTTTGATCGGTTAGTTGATATAGTCTGAAACAGCCACCTTGTTTTCTGGAGATTATGGTGTAGAGCAGGAGTCATTGTAGTGTGACGCTAGGCTGGCTTATGAACAAGGTGAAAGCTTTCTGGGCAGGAAGATTTTTTGTCATGGCAGTTTTCCATCATGAACATAATGCAATACCATTTTCACCTGTGTGATATTGTAACTTCAAGATTCCAGTTTGATTTGGAGAAGTCCAATTCTGAGGAGTAAGAGAGGCAGTGCTGTCATTTCAAACTTCGGGCATTAATTTATTCACCTTACGCTGTTAATTAGGTTTTTCCCCCCTTTTTCTCTGCAAGGGAGATAAATAAGCATCAGACTGGTCATTAATTATTGTTGTAACTGTAGAAAGCCTCTCATCATTGCGGTTTGATCAAGGAATATCTTATTCAGAGAAGGGTTTTGTCTCAAACACATGGTGTCTATTATATCTGTTGTTGTATGGAATTCCTTAATCTCTCTGGATACTACTATATTTAACCTGCATGTTGGGTGGGCTGGCAAGTTTGCACTTGCACAAGGCAGAATGGGTTCTTATGACTAGCTAAAACGTATTCTCCATCTATCATCAAACAAACTGAATCGACTCGTATTCCACTTGGAAATCTTCTAAACGATAAGTGAATCTAAAGGAGTAATCAAAGTGATAAAAGAAGAGTGTCTTGATAATATATCGAGCTATAAGGCAGAACAGATGTAAAACTAGTTTCTGCATGTTTTAGTAATTATCAGGTTAATGATGCAATGTATAGAAACACTAGAAATAGCTAGTTTCTGTTAAACAAAATGTAAGGTGAGTTCATATATATTCCAAACACATTACTCTTGCATGTATCATATCAATATTCTATAGTGGAGTTATGTCATTGATCTGATGAAATAGTTCATTTCACTTGATTTATTCGTGTCTATTCTCCTCAGATGAGATTGGTGTACAATCTTTTGCTCCAACTTCCCCCAACTCATCGCCAAAAAAAAAAAAAAAAAAAAAACATAAAGTCCCCCGCCCATAGTCAATAGTAAAACATAAAACGGATTAAAGAAAGGAAAATATTGAACTTTCCATGATAAGAAATTTCAAGGGGCCCAAATAACATTGCTAGTGTTGCAGTAGATAGAAGATCGTGCAGAGCGGAAGTGCCCAACAATGGTCTTGCTAGCGCAGTTTTATCCAGAACGAAGTGCTGTTGAACCTTAATTGTGCATACAAGGAAATATAGGGCTAAAAATGAGTAGCTAGATAAGAAACAAAATCCCTGACAGTAAACACCATGAGATCACCGTCATGTGGAGGCAAACTGAGGTCTCTTGAGAAGAAACCTTACAGATACCCAAAGACATTCTATGACAAGCCAGAATTTGGTGAATCTCACGTACCATCTAAGAACCAAAAACGTCATGACGTATGCTGAAAATGCTGCCCTATTAATGGGTACTTCTCTGGGTAATCCCAAATGCATAGCTACTTTATACAATTTTTGCCAGAATCCGCAGAAAGCCGCACAGCTGAAAGACAGTCTTGGAAACGAATGTACAACTCTCAGACCCATAGGCTTCCAAAGGCTTCTTCAAGTGCCCTTTTCCTGCTTATTTCTAAACTCCACCCCCCAGCCCTAGCAGCCCTTTCAGTTCTTAGTTTCATCTTTTCATCATCTTCGTACTCTCCCCCTAGCATATCTGGAATTGATCCAACTGGGAGAGGCTGTGTTGGCCGTGGCTGAGCTATACCTCCGGCTATTGCAGGGGCATAGTTCCCTTGTGGACCAGTACTGGACCCTGCCTGAGGGCCTTGGCCTAAAGCCTGCAGAAATGAAGATAAAAAATTGGTTAACAATAATCAGATTATCTACATGATCACTATTTAAGAAGTGATTCAATATGATGAAACCGTAGTTTCCAATAACATTCCCTCCTTTTCATTTGATCGCATACACTGTCGTACAGGAACCATCACTATCCATTGTCCTATTCTTACTATCTGTAACCTCACTCTCTCCATTTTCAAAGAACAAGCAAAAAAGAACTATAGACTCTACAGTTATGTGGTCGAGATGTCATGTAGTAATAGGACGAAATCAAGCTAGCAACTATTCTATCTTTGACTAAATTAACTGTAAAGATATGATCATCAACAATTTAAAGAGTGCACATAAAAGGAATAGATGAAACGTCTTTAGCAGGAGCTAAAAATTATTGGTCTGTCTCATAATCTCATTTAAGACCATTTTCATACTTGAAAAATGCATTTGCAATTTGTTCATGAGCTACTAGTTCATTGTGGACTTGTCAAAATAGGAAAAATGAAACAGATGGAAAAGAAGTACCCTCTTAAAATTCAACACTGAATTTGGGAGAAGCTATTCTTGAAGTAAAGTGAAAGTGGGAAACTACAAAGCCTAAAAGATCATATTCTTTTCAGTCATTGCTCAATGCACAGTTTATAGTGGTTAACTGAGTGAATACACCAACAATTTCAAACAACTTCTTCTAAGAAAACATGCTAAGTAAATTTCTGAACTTTCTTTAGCTCATTCCATCAATAGTATCCAGGGGATATGAACGACCTGGAATTACATGATTGTGTTTAACCAGTCAGGTAGAAAGAATGTAGAAGTGAAACAGACTACAGGAATTAATAAGGGAAAAAACTCCAACAGTATCTTTTAATGACATAGTATGCCATCAACCATGTTAGCGAGAGAAGACCATAGTGCACTCAAAATCTTTTCAAAGCAGACACATCCATGTCCATCAACTTTTTGTCTAAGTATATGCAAGATGTTCATGATGTGATTGGTAAGATTTCTGCAACACTATCGCTTTAAATTTCTTTTTCCTTGTAAACTTTGTTCAGTCTACACACACACACAAAAAAAGCTAGTTCCTGAACTACTAGTAGCAAATTTGTATTGTAACATTTGATTATTTCTTTCAAGTTTAAATATCCTCTTACTTTGTCCAAATGATTTTCAATGCAAATTTAGTTGGAGGCTGTGTTTTGGAGAAGGGGAGACGACAAAAAGTGGCAAGGGCCCACTTCACTGAGGCGAGAAACGAGAAGCCCTTGCCTTGTTAAAGTGAAAACAGAGGTTGCTGCCAGAAGAAGAAGAAGAAGATAATTGCAGAAAACAGAGGACGAAGAGAAAACACAGGCTGCTGCCGTACCTGCACAAAAAAAGGCCCTAGATGTGCGACTGAAAGAGGAAGAACCAGAAAGAGCTGCTCGCAGGGGTCTGAGTCTGACCAGAAAAACCCTACATGTGCGTTTTTAAGTCTGGCTTTTTTAAAACAAAAGGCTGTATCATGGTTTGTAGGAAGTAAGAAAATCATTGAAATGGTGGAAGTAACAGACGATAAGGCCAGAATGCATCATGGATTCTAACCATCAGAAATGGTCAAAATAATGGAAGACACGACCATCATGGGGTGTAACCTAAGAAAATCATCGAAATGGTGGAAGTAATAGACGATAAGGCCAGAATGCATCATGGATTCTAACAATCAGAAATGGTCAAAATAGTGGAAGACATGACCATCATGGGGTGTAACCAAATGTATCATATGGTTTGTAGGATGTAAGAAAATCATTGAAATGGTGGAAGTAATAGACGATAGTCCAGAATGCATCATGGATTCTAACCATCAGAAATGGTCAAAATAGTTGAAGACATGACCATCACGGGGTGTAACCAAATGTATCATCGTTTATAGGAACTCTTTTTTCTAATTAAGAAAGCCACAAGTCCTTGTTGCCAAATAGATTTCGTCTCATTCCCTCCAGATTTTTCTTATATATTCTGTATTTCAAGTAGTCAATTTATCAGTGCTTATCTCTTTCCCTTCTTTCTTTTGTTTCAAACGTGTGATCAGAATGTTGAAACTTCTTGGGGTTAGTCCTGAAAGAAAGAGCTCAACATTCACTTATTCGTGAATACTCATAGCGAGTCTACTAAAAGAAGGACCAGCCTCATCATGGTGATTAGAGGACACATTTGATCTTTCACTCTGATGTGACAAGTTCCCTCCCATTTATATGATCAATGGGATCAATGGGGTAGAGAGCAGGGCATTCTTCTTACAGGGAGGCAAAGTCATCCCTTCTACTGATCGACAACTTGGTTCGGAGGACTTCACCAACATGTTACGAAGCTCCGATCTTTTCCAACTTCATGCGTGGTAACATCAGAAAATCCAAAAACCCTCCATGTAAGATTTATAATCTTGAACAGAGTCAACTCCTATCTTGCCATAACATCCAACTTTTTATCCCACGTCTCCCTCTGAATACATGCTAATGGGAGACACTTATCATAAGCCTTTAGAAAGCCTGTGGGGCAGTTATAGCTAGTCACTGCCTAAGTGGATTTTAGGTGAGAAGGAAGAGCTGAAGCATCTCCATTTCTTGCCTCCTACTTGCAGAAGATACATTGATTTTTAGTGAGCTACATAAAAAGGCTGGCAGGGTTTAAGGATGCTAGTATTGCTTGAGGGGTACCCGGTCTCCATATCAACATGGCGGAGGAGGAGATAAATTCCAGTAAGGAACGTACATAACCTTCATGAGCTAATGATAATGACGTGAATTGATTTCCCAACGAAATACTTGGGATTGCCTCTAGGAGGTATGCTCAAGAGTCAAGACACCAAATTTTGGAAACCAGTGAAACAAAGGACTTAAGAAGACTGGAATACTGAAAAATAATTACTGAAGAGAGGTAAAATAACATTTATGAGCCGGCAACTCTTACATATTCCTCAAATGTACAAAATTATTTTTTTGGATAACGGTAACATGTATAAAATCATTTTGAATCCCCTCAAAAGCTTTCCTATTTCCCTCCCTATAAATGTCCCACATAAGAGCAATTTGTTTTCTACTCCTACATCTGCCAGCCAAGAACATGTCTCTAACAGTACCTGAGATCACCCACTGTACGCCAAAACAATTCAAGATCACCCTCCACAAACCTGTCGCCACTTTACAATGGACCAAAATATGATCAACTTATTCGCCCGAACATTTACACATATAACACCAACTAACATAAGTGATATTTCTCTTTCTAAGATTCCCAGCTTTCAGAATTGCTCCCCTTGATGCCAACTACAAACAACAACAACCCAGTGAAATCCCACCAAGAGGGGTCTAGGGAGGATAGAATGTACGCAGACCTCACCACTACATCAGAGGTAGAGAGACTGTTTCTGGTAGACCCTCGGCTTTAAGAAAAACAGACCCAAAAAATAATAGCAGCACAGGAGACCACATATAATATCAAAACAACTAGTACTCGCACAAAAAAACACAATAGCAATACACTAAACGATAAACAAGTAACAACAGCTAAAAGTAGACATCGAAGGACAAGGAAGTACAAGAGCAATACTAGGCCTACCATTGAGAATGAGAAAGCAGTGTCATACACAGCTCACTACTATCCTACTACCCTGATCCATGTACTTCATACCTTCCTATCTAAGGTCAAGTCTTCGATAAGCTGCAAATGTATCATATCCTTTCTAATCACCTCTCCCCATTACTTCTTCGGTCTACCTCTACCTCTCCTAAAATCATCTAAAGACAACCGCTCACACCTCTATACTAGGGCACTCAGACACCTCCTCTTCACATGCCCGAACCACCTCATTCTTGCCTCACACATCTTGTCCTCCACCCCAGCAACTCCCACCTTGGCCCGGAAATCAGCATTTTTGATTCTATCACTCCTAGTATGCCCATACATCCGCCGTAACATCCTCATTTCTGCAACATTTATCCTCTGCACATGAGAGTTCTTGACTGACCAACACTCCGCGCCATACAACATAAGTCGGTCTAACCACCACTCTGTAGAACTTGCCCTTAAGTTTTGTCGGCATCCCTTGCTGCCAACTATGCCAAAAAAAAAACCTTCCTTCGCCCTAGGTATCCAAATCGATGAATGTGGGAAGTGTGTCTCCTCTCTCACCAACAAAATCTGGTAAAGAGATTTGACTGAAACCATCACTGCTCCACGCCCATCTCCATGAATCATTATTAGAGAGAGACCTGATTTGCCTATAAAGTAATTCCATTAATCTTTGAAACTCCCCCATCTCCCAGTCTTATAGATTTCTCCTGAACGTGAGATCCCAAATTACAACCCCCCCCCCCCAATGCTCCCTACAAATTCAATGAACTATCAACTCCCTCTGGTTCGAAACTCATTAGGAAATCATATTGTAACAGATAGATGGTTTAAGTTTGTGGAGCTATGCTATAAATCCAAACATTATTAAAAAAACACCAACTTTGTGTAGCATTAATTATATATTCATACATGTATTTATTTAATGAACGAAGTCTGGCTTATGCATATGAAAGTTGGAACTTGGAAGTCCGGTATACTTGGTTCATGGGGTGTGCGCTTATGCACCATGGACTAGATGTATGCCATTCTTATGTTTGTGACAGACATGGCCTTGCTATATTTTATACACCAGTATGACAATGATGCATATGTCATGCATTAACCAAGATCATGAAGAAAGGGAAAATGTGGTAAAAGAAACTCAAGCAAGATGGCAGTTAGCTCCGTCTTGAGTCAAAGAATAGATGCTTTTACTTTGTGATTTGAGGGAACTGGGGATTCCATGATTTTAGTCAAACTCATACAACTTTGGCTTCCCTGGCTTTTAGCACACATCTTTTTCAGTTTATACTAGGTCAGTAATTATCATTGTACTCCTAAATCCTGGTTCATACACAAAATGCGGAAAAAAGAGTGATTGCTTATCTCAAACAGTTTTTCTAATTGCTATATAGGACTTTTATTCCAATTACTTGTGATTTTATGTATAAAAGTGAAACTGAAAAGAAAGAAAAGTTAGAGAAAGCTGGTCTAAACTATAACTGACTCCCCATGGAAATGATCCCTAAAGCTTATTCATCAACATGAAATAATGAAAAATGCAGAAGCTCAAGACACGTTTATGCTGCTGCTAATATTACCAGGCCATACCAGAATTAATAAATGAACACAAATCTTAAGAATGTGAATCATTAGTGAACTCACATCTCCATCGGACTGTGTAGGCTGTCCCTTGCTGGCTGCCAGGGCTGCTGCATATTCTTCAGCCTAGTTCACCACAGAGCAACATTAAAAGAGAACTTTGCAAAATACTAATGCTTTGCATGCAGCAGTTAATACAAACTCATTTCCATTTGCAACCAGAGCACATTAAGGACGAACCTTACGTGCTTGAGCAATCATGATCTGTTCTGCATTTTCCCTCTGGTACTGTGCAATCTTTGCCTCAATAGCAGGAACATCTATTCCTTCAATTAAATTGAATACTGCAAACAATAGCATTCTATTAAGGAAAACTTTAAGACTTTCAACTTGAGCAAATCAGTGATTAATGCTTACTCATATCCTCAACTTCCTCTAAATAATCGTTGTATTCACGCAATGATGGAAAATTATCTTCTCTTTTATTATAGCTGCAAAATGACATTGAAATAAGAGTTCATAGACTGAAGAGAAAAAATAAAAGGAAACAAAAGAGTGCACCAAAGCAGAACTAAAGTTTCAATTATTAGGTTAATATTTTCTTTCACTACAAAACATACAGTTTACAGGTCAAGCTAATACTTCAAACCCCATAAAATAGGCCGGACTGAACAGCACTTAAAATGAAAATTCACCTCGTTGCCTAAGCATGTCATACTTAATTTCACTCAAAATCACCCCCTTTCGATTAATTACAAATAAAGCTACATTTCTCTAGATACCCAACAGTTAGAAAATCACAAAATCAAGAATAAGTTATCAGCTCTGCAAACTTTACAAATAAAGATTACCGATTAATTTAAACTGTTGCAATACAGTGAAAAAGAAGTACATTAAACAGAATAGACAAGACAGAGGTGAAGATATCAGGGTTTCTTAGAGATTACATGTTGGCAATGCGTTTTCTGATGGCCATCTCTTTGGAAAATGCATTGGTTCCTGAAGCCACCACCATTCTTGGAGCCGCTTTCGAACCCCAAACTCAATATTTTTGTTCTCGTCTTCAACAACTACATACAGGGGAGAAAGACAATAACGGCGGCAATCAGGCTCCGGCGAAATATTGAGGAAGTGAAGGGAGGAAGCGTTGGCTGAGAAGATTTAACCGAAACGACACCGTAAGAAGGAAATGACTTCCATTTTCTTTTTCCCATTTCTTTTCCTTCTCCCAAAATTATTAAGAATTGGTTATGTGAAGTGGGGGCCTTATTAGATTTACTAGAACTTATGTGGTGTTTTCAAAATTTAAGTAAAAAAATGACATTATTTGATTAGAGATAAAATACTAAATAAAAATAATTAAAACATCATATTTAAAAAGAAAAAAAGAAATGCACGGAGAGGTAGACATAATGTGAGGGTATTTAAAATTGAATTAATTAAAAACTAAAGTGAAGTAAATAAATAATATAAAAGCTATTATTGATAAATTTATACGATTGAAGAACTTATTAATTTTTCAATCGCAACGTTTTTTTGAGGTAATGAGTACTGATAAAGGCATAAATGAATTATTATGTCGTGAGAAATATTTTAAAAGAAGACTTACATATTGAATAAATTTGTGATGTTTTATGAGTAACAAGTAGAAAGAAGTTAAAAGATTTTCCAAATGGTGATGATGACCAAGAAAAAATATCAAAATAAAGTTAGAAATGTCTTATATACTTACTGATAAATAATTTTATGATCTTTCATAAATTACAAATTGAAAATTTTAGTGATGATGATTAAGAACAAATAACAAAAAGTTAGAAATATAGAAATTGAAGAAGTGTTTAGTAATTTAATTTGAGAGATTATTAGTTATATATTTATCTAATTTTAACGTTTTTTTTTTTTTGAGTCGTGTTATATTTTTAATTTTTTTCATTTCAAACTATATACTAAGATATTTGAGTTTTCTCCAAAAAGTTAATTGATATTGTTTGTTTTCTTTAAATGCAGAGAAATTTTATTATTAGTACAAGGTATTAAAAAATAAGATGATATTTGAAATTTTATAAGAAGAATATGAGCTAATTTGCTACAAAAACCTTTTTTAAAAGCTTGCCATCACTATAGACATGGCTCGGGTGTTGTGGGTCTAGTTTGACCCTGTCTAGTTTTTCGATAGTTATAAAGTAGAAAAAATTATATAATATAGCATAATTATAAAATATGGCTATAATATTAAATAATTATAATATATAGTTATATTTTAAATTATTAATTACTTATCTATTTTAATCTTGTATTTGATTCTTTTAGCATTACCCATCATAATACGTCGTAATATACGTTATCAATCAATCAATCAACTCCTTCTAATCCCATTGATCACGGTAAAAAATATATGCCCGAGACACGTTTTACGACTTAAATTAGTCTTGTTTATCTAAGATTATTGTATACATTTTTATGTAATTGTAGATAAAGTAAAGATATGTGCTAACCAACATGATTAGCCTTTGTTTTGTAGGTTTTGATGACTTTTGAGCAACTAATCCATGAGTTGGTGAGGTAGAGGCTTGGAAACGGAATCAACACGCGAACGTCGGCAAAGAGGAGGCACAAAACAGCCCACCGGCGCGTCGACAAGATGCCACGGCAGGCAGGCCGCTCACAACAGCCCACCTGCGCGTTGGCAACGTGCAACGGCAGGTGGCCTCCGCGACCAAAGGCTGCCAACGCGCTGCCCAAGCAGCGTGACACGCTGCCAACGCGGTAGGGTGCTGCCCGGGCCGATTTCGGGTGATTTCCAGAGGGCCTCCGCGTCCGTAGCGTGTCACGGAGGCCGTGCTCCGCGATGCACTCCGTAACACGTTGCTTGTTATTCCGGAAAAGAGTCCTACTACTATAAATAGCACACTTAGGTTTATTTTTCAAAATTCAGACTTGGTGGAGCAAGGACGTGGGTTAGAGGCAGTTGAGGGACGAAAAAGCTAAGGGATTTTCTCTCTTTCTTTCTTCTTTCAATCAATTGTATGTATGATTAACACTTGTTTTAGGATGATTAATCCACAAATGAGTGGCTAATTCTCTTCCTTACTGAGGTTATGAACAATGGTGATGAATTTTGATTATTGAATTGTATGGTTTTTCATCTTCTTCTTCTATGTTGTTCTATTAATTCTTGTTTCTACTGCATTAGTGTGTGGCCGACATTAATGTACATCTAAAAAGTCCAATTTCACTCGAGAGAGCAAGAAATTGGAAAGTTGTGAATTAATAGGGTATTGTTCTTAACTTGATTTGAGAAAATTGGGTTTTGATGTGCTTTCCTGATAGAAATATACTTGAAAGCCGTATTAGTCAATTTAGGAACCGGAATTGTATTGCTAGGTCATAAATTGCATTTGATCACAGAAATATAGACGGATGGTTTATGATTCTAAAGTGAGATTAAATACGAGAGTTTTAATCTCTAGGCTAATGTTCTTGGCTAGCAACAAGAAGAGAAGAATAACCGAATTATGATTATAATCAAGTTCATTACTTGTTCTTAACCTTGGCATGCTCATATCCATAGTTTCAATTCACAGTAAATATTTGTTAATAGTTTTAGTATATAATTTATAAACAAAAATTATTTAACTTTTGGTTACGTTGTTGTCAGCATAATTAGAAGTAAGCTAGAATATAGTATACTTAAGCAATTTTACTTATCCAGAGTCTCCTTGGTTCGATACTTGGCTTACTTAGCCACTTTATTACTTGTTTGACCACGTGCAATTGCGTGTCGGTTTTTAACACCTAACAAACGCACCGAACAAGTTTTTGGCGCCGTTGCCGGGGAGACTTGGCAATAGGTGAATTTGTTTTAAGTGTATTTTACTGTATTTTTATTTTTCTCAAGTGCTGACAACTTAGTCTTAGTGTTTGTTTTAATTTTTTTTGCATTTTACTTTTTCTTTTTCGAATACCCTATTTGACATGACATCGTGGAATGTAAATGGTTTCAATGGTGGATACTCATATTTTAGTGAATCTTGTCTGAATTACGGAGGACACCACTTGTGGCAACAATGTAACACGTGTAATATATGTGGTGGTCAAGATGGCCATTGGGATGGCAGTCCGAATGCATATTCCCCTCCCCCAAGCCCCTACTATGATCCTTCTGTTGTTTTTCCTGAATATAGTCATGCTGAAAATGAGGACTTGGGACGCCAAGCTCGAATTGAAGACATGCTGAAACAACTCTTGGAGCAATCAGAAGCAATGAAGGAGGCGATGACAGTATTGAGAATTCAGCAAGAAGAGAATGCAGAGGCTCTAGAAAGGATGAGCATCAAATTCACGGAGATGATCGCTGAAGCTGAAGCGTGTGATAAATCGCAGGCAACAGTTTTAGCCGATATTCAAGAGGAACTACAAGAGGAAAACAAGGGTGAATTTTTGGAGGAAGCCCAACAATCAGAATCTCTTGAGTGCCCCCGTGATGGTCTCACACTTATGGAAACTCCATTCATGGGAGAAGAGATAGAGTACCCCCCCATTTGACATTAATGAAGAGATAGATGTCGATGCTGAGAAGGAGTATACAAGTAAGGAGATCAAGCAAAATGCAGTTTCAGAGTTGAGGTGTATTGGACCACACTCTACGCATTTTTCGACGTTAAATTTGGTTGACAACATAGAAAGAGAGTCTTCCAAGCTTATAGAAAAATGTCTAGAGGAGGACCAAGCACCATATATTTTGAAAGTTGCCAACGCAGAGAGACAAAATGACTTCGCTTACTTGAGGGCCAATAAGTTAAAAAGGCAACACCTACTGTTTGGTCCTTACAATTTTTCACCACCACCCCTGGAGCATAAGAGGAAATTAGAAAAGAAATTAGGGGTGAGATTCATATCCTCAAGGTGGAGGAAAAAGTGGTGAAACTTGGTACGTCGTGCCGCGACGTAAAATTAGGCGCTGCTTGGGAGGCAACCCATGGGAACCACTAGCACAGGAGTTCCCCCGTATTGTGCAGAGAATCGAGGCAGCTGGGCTCAGCTTCATATTTCAGGAGCCCAAGGAGTGCAACCTACATTTAGTCCGGGAGTTCTATGCAAATTGGAACCCGGCCATCAGAAGCCACACAATAAAAATCAGAGGGCAGATTGTCACTCTGGAACCCCAGAAATTAAATGCCATCATTGGAGCGCGGGACACAGACGCCCACGTTCTCCGCCAGCTGAACATCACCCCACCATACGCTGATATCAGACGCACTTTGTGTGGGGCTCGATCCACAGCCAGATGGAGCAGACATAAGGAGAGGGGTTACCATCAGACTCTGCCGTATTCTCAAATGAACAGGGAGGCAAGAATATGGCTGAAAATAGTTTGTTCATGATTGATCCCGGGGGTGCACATGACGGATGTGACCCGGGACCGTGTGTGCCTGGTGTATGCCCTGATGAAAGGGCTGGAGATTAATGTTGGGGCGGTTATCATATCCGCCATGAAGAGAGCCCAACTACACCAGGGCCACAGGTATGGGTTCGGCGGACTCGTCACCACCTTTCTCCGGGGCCTCGACGTCGAGGAAGAGGCTTTGGACTACATCCCGCAGTTGGAGCGGAGGGCCCTTGATGTGACCAAAACCAAGGCCACCGACACCACACACGGGCCAGTGCTGACACTGGGCGAGCGACATGCTCGTGACGATCAGTACATGGCTCGGATGTTTGGTATGCAAATACTACAACTCCGGATTGGTGGGAGACCAGCCACGGAGGATGAGTTATGGCAGCTGGAGCTGGATTACCCATTTGGCGAGAATGCCAGAGCTTTGTGCCGAGTGGGGCCAGCCTTCGTTGAGCCTACTAACGATGATGTCCCCACGGACGAGGAGACACGTCGGGAGGATTCCGATGTGGAGTCCGATGACGACGATGGAGGTGACTCGGACATGGGCGATGAGGCAGCAGCACCGGATGAAGAAGTCGAATATTTCAACTGATCAGGGAGTTCCACCACCTGAAATTTTTGTGCTTTTTAATTTTTGTGAACACTGGGGACAGTGTTCGATTTAAGTGTGGGGTGGGGAGTAGCTAGGTGCTGGGGCTGGGCTGAGTTGCTGTAGGAGTAGCTAGGTGCTGGGGCTGGGCTGAGTTGCTGTATGTTCTTCCTTTGTTTTGCATGTATGTTTTTTATGTTTCCCTGTGGTTGTGAGTGCAAACTGATTTGTATTTGTATTTGTACATATTTTTGTTGTAATTGATGTGTGTTGTGAAATGTTGTGGTTGCCAGTGTAAATATTTTGTAAATTTTGTAAATTTTTTTTTCTCTATCGAAATGATTGATAATTTTTAAAATTTTTGTGAAAATATTTTGTACATAGTAAAATATTTTGTAAATATTTCTCCATCGAAATGATCGATGTTTTGTAAAAAATTTTCAATTTTTATTTTTGGGTTTCTCGGAGTTTGTTTTCGGTTCTTTTACCGAGAATAGTCCCATTGAACCGATGTCATAGTTAGTGACCGTTCCCTATGATGGATGGATGACGACCGTCTTAAGGGAAATGTAGTCGGTAGGAGTAGTGATTTTAATTAGTTTGCAGTTTTTTTCTTTCTTTGGTGGATTGCATCACTGAACCTGTAGTTACTATATGGTTGTGAAATTTTGGTTGCGTGTTGTAACTGATATTCAAAATGTAAAAGTGATTCGTATGAAAGCATGCAATTTTGTAAATATGTTGAGTTACCTAGGCTGTAGACTTCGATTCGGTGTGATTGAGGCTTAATTTTTGAATTCATGTAATTGGCTAATTAAAGAGTCTGTGAATGCATCTTGAATCGAGCATGTGCATGAAGTGTGAAGTGAGGTATTGTTATTCCATGCTATTGTGAAGTGTCTAGAACTTGCCTGGTGTGTGTACAAAACGAAATGAAGGAGGTGTAGTGTTGGAAAGGATGTAGGCATTTCTTTGTTTTAACCGAGAGTTTCTATTTTTTTCTTGTCATACTCTACCTTTTTATGTGATTGTATACCCTAGTCATCCCGTTGAGCCTTTAGCCGATTATTTCTTTCTTTTGTCCAAAATTGTATAAACTAAGCTTCATTCCTTTTTTTCATGAGCCGTAAAGTCTATACAAAACTCTTAAGCGCTTAAGAAGAACAGAAAAAATTTTCCCAAAGTGTCAAAGAGTGAGAAGAGTGGAAAGAAAAGAAAAGCAGAGTGAGGAAAGAAAAGAAAAGGTTGAAGAGGCACTTGTTATAATGAAATGATAATGAAGGTGCATGAAAAACCTTTGTGTCATGTCAAGTGTGTTTGATAAAATGGGTCATACGAAAGTAAACCAGCATAAATGGGATGAGAGGAAAAAGAAAAGAGAGAAACAATGTTCATGAGTTGATGGGAATGTGTTGAAAAGGCGCTTAAGGATGCTAGTGACTATTATTGGCTAATCCAATACATACTAGTTCCATAGCCTCCATTACAACCCATTAAAGTCCTACGTGATCTACATTGCATTTCTTTATATTAGTGGAGTAATACACTAAGGGCAAGCCCATGGGTCATGGCATGATGCATGTGAATTCTTTTGGGAGAGAGAGTGAAATTAACTTCTACATGCCCCTACTTGAATGTTTGTGTGTTGCATGAACATAAAGGGGAAGATTCTCTTGAGTTGTGAGGGCACATGCTTGATGAAAGATTGATTTTCGTGTCGGATATCTTGATTAGCTGATTTGCATGAGTTTGCCGATATCGAGAGTCTATTCTTGAAGTCTAGGAAGTCTTGATATATTAAAAGTCATTGCATTGTTAAGACCATGCATGTTTTCTTGATGATTTGCAAAAATTGAATAATCGGTATGACCGTAGCATAAATTGTCGCACCATAGTGGCAAAGGTTGGGATGTAATTTGCATGAGTTGTGTATGTGTTGTTCGAGGACGAACAAGGATTTAAGTGTGGGGTAAGTGATCTTGGGCAGATTTATATGCCCAAGTGATACTCAAACGTATCATTTTCGCCTTGTTTGTTATGCAATGTGTATACATTTTCATGTAATTGGTAATAAAATGTGAATTTATACTAACCAACATGATTAGCATTTGTTTGCAGGTAAAATATGATTTTTAGGAGCTAAAATGCATGTTGGGACAATATCGGAGTTGGACTTGAATGCGAGCACGGAAACGACATTGGAATGCACAATGTAAAGGGGCTCCGCGATGGAGCCGTGCCACGCTACCATCGCGGAGGCACACTGCCTGGAGGGTGATTTAATTGGCAATTTCCAGTGAAGCCTCGCGACAGCTCCGTGGCACGGAGGCAAGCCTCCGCGTTGCATGCCGTGCCACGTTGAGGCTATATTCCCGGACCCTGGATTTCCAGTGAGGGTCCGCGTCCACGCCGTGTCACGGAGGCAGTGCTCCGCGTTGGCCTCCGTGACACGTTGCTTGTTATTCCGGGAAAAATTTCCAATAGTATAAATAGAACACTTAGGTTTATTTTTAATAAATTCAGACTTGGTGGAGCAAGGACGTGGGTTAGAGGCAGTTGAGGGACGAAAAAGCTAAGGGATTTTCTCTCTTTCTTTCTTCTTTCAATCAATTGTATGTATGATTAACACTTGTTTTAGGATGATTAATCCACAAATGAGTGGCTAATTCTCTTCCTTGCTAAGGTTATGAACAATGGTGATGAATTTTGATTATTGAATTGTATGGTTTTTCATCTTCTTCTTCTATGTTGTTCTATTAATTCTTGTTTCTACTGCATTAGTGTGTGGCCGACATTAATGTACATCTAAAAAGTCCAATTTCACTCGAGAGAGCAAGAAATTGGAAAGTTGTGAATTAATAGGGTATTGTTCTTAACTTGATTTGAGAAAATTGGGTTTTGATGTGCTTTCCTGATAGAAATATACTTGAAAGCCGTATTAATCAATTTAGGAACCGGAATTGTATTGCTAGGTCATAAATTGCATTTGATCACAGAAATGTAGACGGATGGTTTATGATTCTAAAGTGAGATTAAATACGAGAGTTTTAATCTCTAGGCTAATGTTCTTGGCTAGCAACAAGAAGAGAAGAATAACCGAATTATGATTATAATCAAGTTCATTACTTGTTCTTAACCTTGGCATGCTCATATCCATAGTTTCAATTCACAGTAAATATTTGTCAATAGTTTTAGTATATAATTTATAAACAAAAATTATTTAACTTTTGGTTACGTTGTTGTCAGCATAATTAGAAGTAAGCTAGAATATAGTATACTTAAGCAATTTTACTTATCCAGAGTCTCCTTGGTTCGATACTTGGCTTACTTAGCCACTTTATTACTTGTTTGACCACGTGCACTTGCGGGTCGTGGGTCGGATTAATGAGGGAGTGGGTCATAGGTAGGTTGGATGGGTATTTTATTAGGTGATTTTTTTTAATTGACGTGGCCGAATAAAAATAGGACACATGTCCAATCTGATTTCGAAAAATCAGATATTAGATCTGTTAAAAAGTAATGGCATAGATGAGCCATTTGAGTAGTGACAATGGCATAAAAGAGCCCAACTTTTAACGGATAACATGGATGAGCCTTTTCCTAAAGTTCGATGACATATTTGAGTTTTTTCCCTTTAATAAGTAAGAAAAAATGTTGCTATGTTTAGTAATTTAAAGTGTTATGTAATTGTGGGAGTTAAATTTCTTTAAGTAAAAAGTCATAAGTTAAAATTTCTATCTTATGACTTTTGACTTGAAAACAAATTATTAAAAGCACTTTTTTAGTTTACTCAAACACTACAAAAATGTTTAATCGCTATATTGGCCTAAAAGCAATTAGCTTGTTTATATTTGCTTATTTTAAGTGCTTTTAAGCACCTATGTAGTGTCTGAGTAAATTAAAAAAGTGCTTTTAAGCACTTTTTTTAAAACCAAAATAACAAAAATAAGTCAAAAGTCATAAATTAGAAAAGAAAAAGAAACAAATTATATTATTCACTGTTTAAATATTTCAAATACCGGTTCCAAATCCAAGTTGATACTATTTCAACTCTTTCTCCTAGAAAAAACAACCGAACAAACCCCAATCATGGTCTTTGCGGATTTCTATCATCCATATAATATACAAAGAAAAACTCCATAGAATTCAAAAAAAGGATAGGAAAGGATTCAGCTAAGAAAAGAGTTACAAACCGTGGGCATGCACATCCGTACAAGTGATGCATACAAAGTTCCCATGGGAAAAAATTTTGCATTGAAGGAGAAAGATTTGTGCTTGGAGCAAAACATCATGTGAGAAACAGTTGAATTCACTAAAACTATTCAGTTTCTCAAATTTACAGACAAGAGGACCACCCCATTTGGCCTCACAATACAGGAAACATAAATCCTTAAAAGTATCAAATCTTCAACAGACGATAGCTAGTCGTAGTCGGACTAAAATATTCTAGCAAATGCCAGGAGATTGCGATAAACTTTTTGGGAAGGAGGAACATTCTGGCCTCAATATAGAATTCAAAATTCAAATCAAAAGATTTTCCTTGGTAACAAAGAAAACCATCAGATAAGCATTGTCATAATTTTGGGAGGAGTAACAAGGAAATCTTCTATTTACTCAATGAACTAATAAGAGTCAAAATTTGGTAATTTATTGCATGAAATAAAATGCAATTCCTGCTCTACCTTTCGGATTCACATGTTGTCCAATGTGTTTTACTCTCATCTCATACGTCATATTTCTCGCTTATAGATGTGCTGACTTTGTTTCTATTCCCTCAACCTTCAAAAGATTCCTGCATAATATAATCCAAAAACTAAACTTTGGATGTTCTAGCAGTAAATATCGCCAACACATCTAGTAAATAAATCTATGAAAAATTTAACATGTGAAATAGAATGGAATAAAGTGTAAAAGATTTAGATGATTCACATAGCGAACCAAACAAGTTTAGGAGAAATGCCTCACATTGAGATTTCTTAGATTTGTTAATGAAGATTTTCGAGTTGGTAGATTCACTTTCTTTACAGGCCACATAGGACTGCACGAAGCTCATTGTATCCCAGTAACTAATAAGATGCATATCTGCTACTAGCTCCCAAGGAGCTTTCAAAATTGCAACTTGACATTGCACCAAACAATAACATACTCGTGTTTATATGATTTGATCTTTGGAATGATAGAAATCCAATAAGAAAAAAAGATTTCTAAATATTAATGAGATGATGCATATGGAAATTTCTCATCATACTTGAAAATGAGTATTTGACTTCTTGTGAAAATGTTTTTCACAAACTTCAGAGATTATAACATGTGCATGATACCTTTTTCCTTTTCTCCTCTTTGCAGTGTGTCGCTGATGTATCAGAGCTCACCTTGGCCACCTTCCTGCTTTAACACCATTTTTTGTAGCCTTACACCTAATAAGTGAAGAAAAATTAGCGCAAACGCTGAGTTACCAACAAATCAAGTAAGCTATTTCTATAGCACTTTGGAATAAAGAACTAGAGATGAGATTACTTGTGAATCCATAAATGTAGCACATAAATCGTTTCACAGACATCCCCTGAATACATGCAGATCTCATGGTCATGGCACGGTTACAAGAAAGGCAAAGACTTGCACTTCATCACGAAAAATCAGCAGTTTGTAGGAACGAGCAGATTCCAAAAAGTAGGGTTAAGTCAAACAAGTTATTAAAAATAGATGGTATGAATAATACAAGAAAGTTTGTTTCAGATATGTTAGGAGACCAAAAAAGGCAACAAAGAGATGCCTGCAAAGGAGTGACATAGTAGTCAATCAAGTGGGTGGAGAACCATGAGGTCTCACGTTTAAATCCCAGCAGAGGCAAAAACACTTGGTGATTTCTTACCATCTGTCCAGGACTTGGCGGACAGAATTACCCGGTACCTGTGCTTGTGAAAGGTAGAAAATACTCCGTGAAATTAGTCGAGGGGCAAAAAAGTTGGCCCGAACACCTCGGTCCTCAAAACCAAATCAACAAAGATAGTGATTGCTACACCTTGTCAAGCAAAACAAAAATATAGGAAACTACTAGGCGCCTTCAAGAGTGGAATTTGCTGCTCCTATTTGTTTTAGTTAACTCGTATCACATATTGTGATTTGTTAAAATTAAGTGTCTATGACTTTTACTAAGGGTGCTACGCTGATACCTTTGCCTTGTTATTAGCAGGTCAAGAGAATTGACAATAAGAAGTAGAAGATCAATCTATTCTTGGGAATGTAAATAAGTGATAATCACTACAAAAAATCAGGGCAAAAGACAATTACTACAAAACAAAGAGCTATACAGCAAGTAAACCCAGACATCTCGTCACTGCTTCTAAAAGGTCCTCCAACTTTTCTGTTGTCACTTAGAGACAGGGGAAATAGATTATCATCGCCTTTCACAACGCAACAATCATAATACCTGATTATGCATTTTTGAATGAGGAATATTGAAATCAAAGCATACTTTTAGACATCATATATGCGACTAGGTTTTATTAAATTCCTCGATATAGATTATAGATGTCTGCAACTTGGAAGCAAGACTCAGATTGAAAGGTCAGTTTATCAAAATAAACATTGAACGCCTACTCAGGTTGTTCAGATCTTAATTGACAAACCAGTCATAATGAACCACAAACTGAAACATTAAGTAATTGAGTATGCATGAAAGGAAAGGTGAGAGAAACGTAAAGATGCATGTCATCATGATGGATGAAAGACAAATTAGTTAAGCTTTAGCATTAAAACATTTAACTTCAAGAAACTCCTAGTCATAGGTCAAACTGAGATATAAATCCTGAAGGAGCTCATCCAATTTGACTTTCCAAGAGATTTAGAGGACCATAATTCTCTGTTAGACCTAATTCAGTGGTAAATTTGGTTGACGATTTATGAATCCTTAAAATCTGTTATCAGCTAAAAAAATAAAAATTACATAATTACAAATAGAAAACTAGGAATCAGGAACTTCTCTCACCAAACTAAAACTAAAAAAATGTCTGGTGAAAGGCAAATTACCGAGGAGGCACTTAACTTTACAAACAGTACCTTTCTTCTATTCCTGCCGGTAAGAAGTTCAAAAGAACCTGGATATTAACAAAATCAGCAGCCACACTTCTTTTACACCAACTCGCTTTTTGTACTAAGCAGCTCACGTTCACAATCTCCTATTCATTGAAATTTGTTTGGGAAAGAAGATCCCATCCACCTTCAGAAAAGCCGCTTGTACAGTACAAGTTTTGTCAATGACGAGATTATATAAATATGGAAAAATGTTCAATAGGCACTAAGGCAGTAATTACCCAACCAAAGTGGGATCCTTCTTCGAATTTCCAACTTTTAAGCTTGTATGTGAATTAAACTCATCCCAGCAACTTTTAATTTGCTTCCATATAGCTACTCTATAAGGAGCCTTAACCAGCTTTTCCTACAAGGGAGATTCAATTTTCATCCCACATTTTACAATCACAACTTTCTTCCACAGTTCTTTTCCATCACTAAACCTCTGACACCATTTGTATAATAAACTTTTCTTCTGTATTTTCAAATTTCAAACTACTGTACCACCATCTTTTTGTCTTTCATGACTGCCGACCATTTCACTAAATGATGCTTTCTGTTGTCACTCTCACCTTCCCACCAGGAGTCTGATTTGAAGAAAACCTTTCAGCAGAATAGTACATTTTTTCCAACCCCTGCAACATGCCACCGTATTTTCAATGGCAAATTACCGTACCGCGTGACCCTGAAATCCTCTTATTCCAATAGACTATGCAATGCACTCATTGTCAAGCACATATACATCAGAATCATTTGAAAAGTGTGAACGTGCAGTTGAAACACTAGAATCATACACAATTCAAATGGCTAATCATTTAAGGGAAACAGTTTTCTGAAGAAATCCTATTTGTATTTAGATGCATCTTTTCTTATATTTTAAGAAGAAAAACTGTATCTTCTTTTTTATTTTCTCCCTAAACCTAAAGTTTCAATTCTTCGTTCAAGTAAATATTTCTTAGAGCAACATTATTATTTCAAATGGACAATTTCCCTTTCAACATCCTTTTCTTGTTTCCGATGATGATCCATATATGGTGAAGTTCTTCTACCAAAACCTTCTAATAATTAATCATCTTTCATATTTTTCATCTGTGAATACATTTACAATCAGAAACTAAAGCAAGTGCACTAATTTTTTAACAGCAAGTAATTCATAACTGAAACATTTTTTGAGAAAGATAATTTCATGATTGAAGCAACAAGAAGCACCAATAATTCATGATTGAAGCACCCAAGGATGTGGCCTAGTGATCAGTGAAGTGGATTAAGAACTATGAGGTCTAAGGTTCAAATCCTAGCCAAGACAAAAAAGAAAAACACTAGGTGATTTCTTCCCATTTGTTTTATCCTTGATAGACTGAGTTACCTGGTACCTATTGTTGGTGGGAGGTAACAGGTATCCCGTGGAAGTAGTCAATGTGTGCGCAAGCTGGCCCGAACATCACAGTTATCAAAAAAATCATGATTGAATTATTATACCAACTCTTAAAGCACCATACCAAAATTTTGTCTTCAAGTTGCGAAAAAAGATAGAGTACTTTTGCCAGAGAAGTTGTTTATTTAGATTTGACCAAGTGAAATTTCCAAAGTTAAAAAGAACTAAATGCATCTTAGAAAATGCCAAAAGTAAGTAACTGAAATCCATATACACTTGTTCTTTCTTATATAGAACCATAATATACTTGTTCTTTCTCATATAGGATCAGATTACACTTGATCCCCCTTTCTATAAAGAACCAGAATATACTTGTTCTTTCTCATAGAATCAGATTACACTAGTGATTTCTCATATAGGATCAGATTACACTTGATCCCCCTTTCTATCTCCTCGGGCCATTTCTTTTCAATCATCTCTCTCTCTCTGCATGATATCAGTTGCATACATATTTCCCTTTCAAACTTGCTACTAACTATTGATCTTCCCTTTGTTGCTCAAGTGACAGATTCAACTCAGTTTAGGTCTCAGCTTTTCTCAATCAATCAATTTTTTTAGAAAAATGACAGTGGTGTCCGGGATAGCTTGTGCACATCTCGACTGTTCCACCAAGTACCTATGACATCCCACAAACATAGGTACAGGGTAATTTTACCCACCAAGGTTCACCCGATATTTTTCTCTCACTGGAATACGAACCTTGGTATTCATGCCTTTGGGTGCGAAGAAGTCAATCTTTTAGCACATTCCTTCTTGCTAGCCCTAATTGTTTATATCCTTGTTCAATAAAACCTGTTTAGTAGGCTTTAAAAGCTCTTTGGTTCCAAAAGATAAATTCTGGTGTAGTTTTACTCTAACCATAATTGTTTTCTAATTTCTCAACAACTAAGCTAAATTAATTACCCTAATTAGATTTGCAAGAATTATGAAACATGAGAACCCTAATCCCGTGTTATGAAAGAGTAACGGTAAGAGATGCCTGCAAAAAATGTGGGAATCTATAATCACATGGCAACTGATAGGTATAAACATAAAGAGGACTTAGTGTCTAGAACTGAATCAAACATTTTACCAAGTTACATAGATCCAGTAATTGTATTCCTATAATTAAATATAACAATGGTCGTTATGTTTCTATTTTTCTTCTAGAGATCTGGCTGAGAAATTACCTATTGCACTACTTAGGAAATTTTAAAGGCCTTGAAGTTGCATTTAATTCCTCAATAGCAATTTGATCCCCTTCCCAAGGCAAAAAACATATATAACTCTTTTAGAAGTGGCTGAAGCTTCACCTTGAAATTTCATTAAGAAACACAAGAGTATGCACTGTTCTGCAATTCTGAAGCTTCTGTAACGTTGTAGTTGAAACTCCCTGTAACTGTAAAATCAATAGATTTGCCACAGCAGATGACAGTAACATTTAGAAAACCTACTCAAAATGTCATTATCATAGAAAATGTTAGAAAATGCTTTTAAAGTAATAACATCAAATCAGAAAAATATAACTCATATTTACTACCTTCATTCCTGTAGTATTAGCCTAGCAGTGTGAAGACTGTTTTACTTCACAGGAAAGATACTTGATTCATATTCACTAGTCACCACTCAATTTTACAAAGTAGATCTACATCTACCAAAAGAATCAAAAAGGAAAAGAACTAGTGTGTTCCCTTATTACAAGACGCAGCTTAGTACTAGATCCCATTCAAAGAGTAGAATCTAAAGATTGGTCCACACTAGATCCAACTTACAAAGTAGGCACACATTATTCATAACTCGATGAAAAAAGATATAGTACATTTCCATTTACAAGATGTAGCTTAGTTCTGAATCAATTTGATGAGCAAATATCTGAAAGCTTGGTCCAACTCAATAGATGTTATGTCACTTGCTCATTCCAGGTTATGCTTGCCGATTGTACAACCTGAATCCTTTAACTCATTAACGTGAAATGGGATATTTATAGATACTGTAGGACTAGACAATCTAAACCTATCCAGTTGGCCGTACAAGAGCTGCTAGATACCAGGATATTCAGATGGAGACTTTTTCCTTTCCCAAATGGTGACTTAATCAATGATTTTAAAGGGGTTATGAGATGGTATAGCCAAGTTAGAAACAATTTCGTCAAATAATTTTTATAAAATAAATCCCTCCTTTGTTCCATCTAGAATTTTTGCAACTACAATTAACTTTTAGTCCTCTCACAAAAGTTCAAAATAATATTGCTAAAGATTGCACCATTAATCAATCATTACCTTTTCAATAAACTTTCCCTGTTAATCTTTTCATTGGGTGATTTTTCCCTCAATCTTTTTATTCAGATTGGCCACATTCCACTTCTCATATTTAGGTACACAAGCATGCGCAAGCAAGGAACCACAGTTTTTTCCGTACTGAGATAATCATTATTCTGACATCTGAGAAAAATAAGTATCCTTATCAACTGATTATCAATATGTTCATTTCATTAATCCATACAGTCAATGCATCAATGAGACATAATGAACGCCACAGAATTTTCAGATGTCTGTATCTATTGTGTTCATAGTTCTATGCATCCATTGTTTCTCTTGCAGCTCTTCATGTTATTTACACTGACGTCTAATCTAGTCTATAAGTAATCAATGCCACAAAATAATTTCAGAAGTTGGAAATAACCCTCATAGTGCAGGCAACAAAGAGAGGACACAGAATTTCTCTAATGGACAAGGGAAAGGGTGACCAAAGATCTGAAATTGAAGATTCTGCGAAATCAGTCAAAGCAGATGCATGGATGGATTGCAAGCTCAAAGAGATCTTTAAATGTTTATGTTGTATGCTATGCACTAAACTATTTGAGGAAGCCACCACCATTAACCTTTGTCTTCACACATGTAAAGTTTCACTGAGTTACTGTTAGAAATAGGTTTTGATGAGATGACAAACCTGCTGGAGAACCAGGTCGTTGGTTGCATCTCTATCAAGCAAAGTCAACCTTGTACTGCTGACAAAAAGTTATGTGCAGACCTGCTGCTGCTGCCGCAACACAGTGGCAGGCCTGCGGCAATGCTTCCATTTATCCATTGGACAAAAGACTACCATTTGAAATATATACCTTGTCAACAACAATGGTACTTCACTTTTGCATACAACACAAGTGGGACACTTCCTTACTTGCAAAAAAGCAGAAGACAAAGCTTCAACATTTGAAGGACTGTAGCTGATCAAGAGTGGATTATTTCTCTAAGTCTAGAATGTTGAGTTCTTGTCTATTGTGCTAAAATATGTAAACCTACTCCACGTTCAAGAGTGGTTGTTGTAGGTAGCGTTTTGAGTTGTATTTTTGTGATTTCATTCAGGCTAGAGTTAGCCATCTTGAGTCTTTGTAATATAGCTATTGCAAAGTCTTGCAATATAGATATTGTGAGAAGAGGAGGGATTAAGTTGTTGAATCCCTGATTTACTAGGAGTTGTAAATCAAAACATTGCCCGGTTGTTTAGTGAAGTTTGAAAAATCCTACCAAGGTAGGTCGTGGTTTTACTTTCTGTTTCTGTCTGCGGAACCTGATAAAGAACCTTGTTCTATCTTGTTATTGGTGGACGCACGTAAACTATCAGTTGGTATCAGAGCAGGTTCTTTCTAATCGGTTAACACCTAGAAAGTACCGACTCTAATGGCTGCTCCACAATCTCGAAGAAGGACAATCCACTACTCGAACCTCCCAGATTTAATGGACAGTACTATGGCTGGTGGAAGACAAGGATGCATGATTCCATAATGGCCGAAGACTCAGAACTTTGGGATGTCATCTGTGACGGACCATTTGTGCCTATGAAGACTCTGGAAGACGACACAAAAGTTCCAAAGACTAGAAAGGAGTACCGTGATACTGATCGAAAGGCTGTGGAGAAGAATTTTAAGGCAAAAAAATTCTTGGTGTGTGGAATCGGTCCAGATGAATACAATCGTATTTCATCGTGTGAAACAGCAAAGCAAATCTGGGAGGCATTGCAAACAGCCCATGAAGGCACCAGCCAAGTAAAGCAGTCAAAGATTGATATGCTTACCACTCAATACGAGCTGTTCAAAATGAAGGAAGGTGAAACCATCCAGGAAATGCATACCAGGTTCACCTCTATCATCAATGAGCTGCTTCGGTGAAATTATCAAAACTAACAAGTTGGTTAGAAAGATTCTTAGTGTACTTCCAAGTTCATGGGGGAGCAAGGTAAATGCAATCACGGAAGCCAAGGATCTTGAAAAACTGAGTATGGATGAACTGATCGGGAACCTGAAGACATATGAGCTCAAGAAACAGTAAGATCTTGAGAGGCGAGATCCTAAGAAGGAAAAGAGCCTTCCTCTGAAGTCAGCGAAAAGTGACTCAAGTGGGGATGAACTTGACATGGCTTACCTGACTCGTCGATTCCAAAAGATGGTGAGAAAAAGTGGAGGCTTCACGAAAAGAGGGAGTGCCAGCAAGTACCAAAAGGCCAATGATTTGTGTCACAAGTGTGGGAAGCCTGGACACTTTATTAAGGATTGTCCTATGCACAAACAGGATCAGTACAAAGCTAATGCTGAAAAGGTGCAGAAGCGGAACCAGGTGCAGGATCGATATAAAAGAAGAGAAGCAGCCGACATGGTGGTAAGGCAAGCTATGGCAGCCTGGGGAGACACATCCAGTGAGTCAGATCAAGGAGGAGAGACTCCGGCAGATACATCTGTGTATGCTCAAGAAGATGGACCCTCAAAATTTGATTCAATTTTTGCTCTCATGGCGCAATCTGATGCTGATGAAAATGACGAGGTAAGCTTTCGTGACCTACAGAAGGATCTCAAAACTCTTTCTAAAAAGGAGTTGAGAGCTCTTGCTGATGTATTGATAGATGCATACTATGGTGTAGTTAATGAGAAAACTACTCTAAGTACTGAGCTGGAACAATCAGAAGAAACTAGAAAGTCGCTAGGTTTGCAAAACACTAGACTCAATGAAGAAATAAGAGGACTGATTAAGGATAAAGTAACCGTAGAAGATAATCTCATAAAATGCATGGAAAGTGAACATAATGGGGAGAGCTCTCTTGCTCAAGCTAAAATTCAACTGGAATGTGAACTTGAAAGGGCTAAATTAAGTTTGGTGGTACAGTCTGAGAAGAATACAGCTCTTCATGAGGAATTGATGAGAGTATTTGACAAGTCGCTTAAGTGGACCTGGTGCTACTGCTAATACTAGATGCATGCAAACTAGGGAAGGTATTGGGTTTAGACGACCAAGGGTACCTTATGATCCTCATAGTAAATATGTGTCTAATCCTGATAATTGGTTATGTACTCACTGTGGAGAGAATGGTCATTACAAAGATTCGTGTGAAGCAAGATTAGCTGCAGTTAAGAAAAACTTGGAGTTTGCAAGGGAAATCTCTGATCATAAAGGAACTGATGCTGTGAGAAGGAAAATCAGTTTACCTGCATGGACTAAAAGAAATCTTATTCATCCTTTTTATAATTCTAAGGGACCCAGATTGATATGGGTTCCAAAAACTGATCTTTAAAATTGCATGCAGGGAGAGAGAAGCAGATGGTCAGAAATGGTTCATTGATAATGGCTGCTCAAGGCATATGACGGGTAAAATTGAAGAATTTCTCTCTCTCAAGGCCCTTCAAGGAGGCAGTGTGCCCTTCGGTGATGGGATGAAAGGATACATCCTAGGTGTGGGAAAGTTGGAAGGAGTGTTGCTCATGCCATTGAGGATGTCTTCTATATAGAAGGTTTGAAGTACAGTTTGCTAAGTGTCTCACAAATCTGTGACAAAGGTAATGAGGTAAGATTCATCTCATCTAGCTGCAGGTCACAAACATTGAATCGCATGAAGTTATCCTAGTAGCCAAAAGATGGAAGAATATTTATGTAGCTAAGTTGGGGTTGATCGGAGATGATGATATGAAGTGTCTAAGCACCATGGAGGACAACAGTGAGCTGTGGCACAGACGGCTTGGACATGTGAGCTTCTCTATGCTAAACAAATTGATCACCAAGGACCTGGTCCGTGGTCTGCCCAAGCTAAACTTCTCTGACCAAAAGCTGTGCAGTGCATGTGTTAGAGGAAAGCAGGTCCAGTCATCTTTCAAGTCCAAGAAAGAGGTGACACTTCAAGACCTCTTGAAATGCTTCACATGGACCTATGTGGACCAATGAGATGTGCTAGCAGAGGAGGGAAACGTTACATATATGTAATTGTGGATGACTACTCACGATTCACCTGGACACTGTTCTTGAAGTCCAAGGATGAAACGTTTGAAGTGTTTGTGGTCTTTTCAAAACAGGTTGAACTCAAGTATGGAAGTAAAATTGTGAGCATCAGATCCGATCATGGAACTGAGTTCGATAATGTCTGATTTGATGGATTCTGTGCTGAAAATGGAATCTCTCATAATTTTCGGCACCAAGGACTCCACAACAAAATGGTGCCGTGGAAAGAAAAAACAGATCACTGGAGGATGTGGCCAGAACAATGTTGATTGCGAGTGGAATATCCAAAACCTTTTGGGCTGAGGCTGTAAATACTGCATGAGTGATTAATAGGTGCCTGATCAGGTCCCTTTTGGAAAGGACCCCATATGAGCTGCTGAATGGAAAGAAACCCAAGTTGTTGTATCTAAGAGCATTCGGGTGCAAATGTTTTATTCTGAATAATGAAAGAGAGGCTCTTAGAAAATTTGATGCTAAAAGTGATGAAGGTATATTTGTGGGGTATTCGTCGCAGAGCAAAGCATATCGGGTCTTTAATAAACGAACTCAGTGTGTGGAAGAAAGTATTCATGTGGTGTTTGATGAATCCAATGTGCTGAGCAATGCAACAAATCATGCTTATGACCTTGAAGCTGGAGAGCTACTGAAAATACCCTCTGACACTGGTGAAGGATCAGGTTCTCAAGAAACATCAAGTGATCAAAAGGATGGACATGGAGGCAATGACTCAAAGTTGAATGGACAACAACCAGATGCCCACATGCCTTCACTGAGTAATGCTTCTCATAAGGAACAGGTAACCAGAAGTACGGATCACCCACTGGAAGAGAACTCAAATAATGGCAATGATGAGATACTTGATTCTGCAACTCCTTTGAGACAGCGGGAACACGATTTCTCTATTCCCAGAGTCTCGAACTGGAAGCATCGGGCGTCACATCCCCTAGACAACATTATATCCTCTTTTGACCAAGGGATCACCACACGTTCTCAAGTTCGAAACATGTTTGCTCACTCAGCTTTTCTATCTTAGATAGAGCCCAAAAGTACCAAAGAGGCTTTGAAGGATTCGAATTGGATTAATGCCATGCAAGACGAGTTGGAACAGTTTGAGAGAAGCCAAGTATGACACCTAGTTCCCAGACCAGTTGACAGAACCATCATAGGAACCAGGTGGGTATACAGGAACAAACTTGATCAAAAGGGAAACACGATCAGGAACAAAGCAAGGCTGGTAGTTCAAGGGTACAACCAAGAAGAAGGAATAGATTATGAGGAAACTTTTGCTCCTGTTGCGCGCATAGAGGCCATCAGAATACTCATTGCATTTGCTTCTTATATGGAATTCAAGTTGCTGCAAATGGATGTGAAGAGTGCCTTTCTGAATGGGCATTTGAAGGAGGAAGTATATGTAAAGCAACCGCCTGGTTTTGAAGATCATAAACTTCCAAATCATGTTTACAAATTGGACAAGGCTCTCTACGGCTTGAAGCAGGCTCCTCGTGCTTGGTACGAAAGGTTGTCAAAATTTCTCCTTAGCAATGGCTTCAAAAGGGGGAAGATTGATAACACATTATTTTTAAAGAAGAAGGAGAAAAATCTGTTGTACAGATCTACGTGGATGATATTATTTTTGGATCAACTTCAGCCTCCTTGTGTGAAGATTTTAGAAAGCTTATGAGCAGTGAATTCGAGATGAGCATGATGGGTGAATTAAATTTCTTTCTAGGGCTACAGATCAAGCAACAACGGGATGGGATCACCATAAGTCAACAGAAGTACATCTCCGAACTACTCAAGAAGTTCGACATGGAACCGGCCAAGCCCATTGACACTCCCTTGGCAACTTCAACTCGACTGGACAATGATGAACCTGGTTCTCCAATAAATCCATCCATGTACAGAGGCATCATTGGGTCCTTGCTATACTTGACTGCTAGCAGACCTGATATAGTATTCAGTGTATGGATGTGTGCTCGATTCCACTCTAATCCAAAAGAATCTCACTTAAAGGCTGCTAAAAGGATTTTGAGATATCTTAAGGGAACTTCAGACGTTGTGCTCTTCTATCCTTCCGGTGATAATTTCAATTTGGTTGGGTACGCTGATGCTGACTATGCAGGCTTCCTGGTAGATCGAAAGAGTACATCAGGAATGGCACACTTCCTTGGTTCCTCACTAATCTCATGGGGGACTCGAAAGCAGAACTCAGTTGCACTATCACTGTTGAAGCTGAATATGTCTCAGCAGCCTCATGTTGTGCGCAACTACTGTGGATCAGACAGCAACTTGAAGATTACGAGATTCTTGTAGACTGTGTGCCGCTCATGTGTGACAATACCAGTGCCTTGAACATGGCAAAGAATCCAGTCCAGCACAAAAGAACCAAGCACATTGACGTACGCCATCATTTCCTCAGAGATAATGCCGAGAAGGGACTTATATGCATGCAGTTCTGCAACACAGAGGACTAGGTGGCAGACATTTTCACAAAGGCTCTAGGAAGGGAGCATTTTGAACGAAATCGAATGAAGCTGGGATTGATTAGATCCAGTTTGTAGTTTCAACTCTTGTGTTTCTCTTCTCCTGTTTGTGGCTAGATCTGAGATGCAGGTATACTGTGGAAAACTTGGCAAATGTAGCCTGTCAACTTAGTTCTATACTGTTGCAGGTATGCATGCACGGTGAGGAAACAGGTTGTAAGGATGTAAACAGAATATTCACTCATCAGAAGTTTAAAGCTCTGATGGAACTCTCAAGGAACCAAGTCCTCAAACAGGTCAGCTTCTTAGTCATACTCTAAGCTGTTTTTAAACACATATTAAAGTGTGCCACGTCATTGTGTTTCCCTCCATTCTGACACCGATTCAACTTCTCTACCAAGTCACATCCGTCAGTTTTGATTCCACACCAGTTCCCTCATAAATGCTTTGAACTCTTCACTCCTTGTTTACAACATTCTTCTTGTCCAAAGCACATTTTCTCTCTCTTCACCATCTTCACTCGAATCTCGTCTGTCTTCCCATTATTGTCAATGGTCGGATCAACTTCCCCTTCTCCTTCCATCGAAGGACACCCACTTTCAGATGACCTCATCTTAGACGCTCCCATATCCTCAAATCTTTCTTCTTCCCCAGGGGGGGCTGACACTCACGCCTCTCCTAGTCCCAAAATTCCCTCTCCCAAGGCGGTCCTAGTTGACTCTGCTGTTCTATCTCCCGAAGAGGGCAAGGCAGGGAGTGACGCTGCAGGGGTGACTGTCGTCAGTCCGGTGGTAACCAAAGACGGGTCGGATTTTTCTTCTGAAAATTTATTCGAAGGTGCACTGATTGAATCCAAAGAGGGTACGTCAAATATTCTTCAAAGTGAGGCTGAAATTATTGAGGGTTTTATAAAGGCTCTAGGGGCTTGGGAGAAGGATGTTGGAGGGGAGTCCCCATCGGCAGAGGAGTGTCGACCTGGTTCTGTTAGTGACTGTCCTTTTATTCACACCAGCGGGGAACCTACCTCTCAAGAGGTCCCACCAATAGTTGCTTCTCCAAAATGGGATGACACTCCTACTCAGCCAGGCGTGGAGATCCTGGTTCCTCCGGAACCTCTGGCAACTGCTGTGGGAGCTTCCTCACCCCCTGATGATGATGAGGTTCCCATTCATCTGGTTTTTAAGAGAAAGTCGCGCCCTGCCACATGGCCCACTGTTCGGTGATCCGTGGGAACCTCAGGAGGACCCACTACCAGAGGGTCAGTCAAGAAGTCCTTGGACCAAATCTTGGAAGAGAGCCGTCAGAATACTTTGAAAAGACGCCGTGTCACCAGACAAATTGTGCTTGAGGAAGAATCTTCGTCGTCTCCTGTTGTGGATCTAGAGTGTGGTACTTCATCCCATTCCATAGACGGGAGCTCCAAAGCTGAGAAGACAGCTCATGGTGATGGCGGGTTCTCTAAGAAGGAAAAGAAACTTGATGCTATCGGGAAAACTGCTGAAGGACCAGGTGCTCCCGTGGTGCGTTCTAAAAGGAAGCATATCATCGCCAAGAGCTCCAAAGGTAAACGTCCAGTTACAGCTCCAGTGGGAGATGATGTTAAGGCGCGGGTTGCTAACATCAGGAAACAAAAGGTCTTAGGAGGGCGAATCTTTGATCCAGATATAGCTGGGATGCAGGGCATGCAGGAACTCATTGAAATTGTAAGTTATCAGGGGTGGGAGCATCTGTTTTCTCTTCCCATGCCCATCATGTATGAAAGCAAAGTCACTGAGTTCTACGCATCTCTGTGTTTCACTGATGATGATGAATCTGTGTTTGCCACTGTTGGGGGTATTGACTTGGCGTTCGATTCAATTTCTCTTGGAAAGATACTGAACGTTCATACTACAGGAAAATTTACGGTGAAGGATAAGCACGCAACGAGGGACTTACGAAAAATGATAGGGAAACTTGAAGGGAACCTGAACAGTGATAGAATGCTCAAGAAGCAGATGAAGCCTGTCTATCAGCTGTTGTTTGAGTTTGTGAACAAAGTTGTGCTACCTAGGGCTGAGCGTCGATCTGTTGCTGCCCTGGCTGATATGTTCATCATGGAGGCCTTAAGCTCGTTTCAGCCTATCAGTCTACCGGCCATTATGATTGAGCATATGATCAAGATCGTTGGTTCCAAGGATGGGAGACATGGGTTGGCCTATGGGTATCTGCTTACTCCTGTCTTCAAGCATTTTGGAGTTCCTCTTGGACATGGTACGATGGCCACTCGCAAACAAATGTTCACTATCAGCACCCTCGAGAAATGTGAGTGTGTGGCTAGGCAAGGTAGTGTTGGGGGGCAGTCTACTGTCTCGAGCCTTATTGAGGCACAACAACGAGGGACAGAAGAAATTGAGCGCCTCACCATGTTGGTTACCCAAAAGGATGCTGAAATAGCTGTTCTTAAGGCCTCTCAGTACAGTGAGGGACCTGGTGCGGATCTCCAGGAGGAGAATGCTCGTTTGAAGAGTGTCAATGCTTCCCTTAAGAACCAGATGGAGGAGCTAACCCGTCAAATGATTTGTGACCTACGGGCGGCAAATGAACGAATTGACAAACTTCTGGCCAAGATATAATCCTATCCCATCTCCCCACTCTGTTTCCCTTCAATCTTTCTCCATTTCCCTGTGGCGTGGCACTGTTGATGTTGTTTCTTACTAGCTTGTTGTATGACTTTGACTGCTGATATTTCTGTTTGTGTTTCCCTCATGTATGGTTATGTGTCTCTGGTTTGAACAAATGTTCTGTTTCTCTCCTTACTTCTTGCACTTCTTCATTCGTGTTTTGTTGCCCCAGTGGCCATAAGTTAACAGATTGCCGTCAACTTTTGTTTACTGTGTTACTGCATTTCTTTTTTATGATGTCAAAAGGGGGAAGATTAGAGGGGGAAGGCTAAAGGGGGAAAGGCTACTGTGCCAGGGGGAAAAGGAAGCTTAGAAAGGGAAAGGCTGCAGGCTACTGTGACAGGAGGAAACTGGTCCTTGGTGTGAGGGGGAATAAACCTGGGGGTTTGTGGGAACTGGTTCCTGGTGTGAGGGGGAAAAACCTGGGGGTTTGTCATCATCAAAAAGG
Organism: Datura wrightii; assembly: GCA_035772735.1. Classification (NCBI taxonomy): domain Eukaryota; kingdom Viridiplantae; phylum Streptophyta; class Magnoliopsida; order Solanales; family Solanaceae; genus Datura; species Datura wrightii. Next base: position 20,763,273 of record JASDFA010000001.1, read on the forward strand.
GGGAAATTGTTAGAAATAGGTTTTGATAAGATGACAAACCTGCTGGAGAACCAGGTCGCTGGTTGCATCTCTATCAAGCAAAGTCAACCTTGTACTGCTGACAAAAAGTTGTGCGCAGACCTGCTGCTGCTGCCGCAACACAGTGGCAGGCCTGCGGCAATGCTTCCATTTATCCATTGGACAAAAGACTACCATTTGAAATATATACCTTGTCAACAACAATGGTACTTCACTTTTGCATACAACACAAGTGGGACACTTCCTTATTTGCAAAAAGGCAGAAGACAAAGCTTCAACATTTGAAGGACTGTAGCTGATCAAGAGTGGATTATTTCTCTAAGTCTAGAATGTTGAGTTCTTGTCTATTGTGCTAAAATATGTAAACCTACTCCACGTTCAAGAGTGGTTGTTGTAGGTAGCGTTTTGAGTTGTATTTTTGTGATTTCATTCAGGCTAGAGTTAGCCATCTTGAATCTTTGTAATATAGCTATTGCAAAGTCTTGCAATATAGATATTGTGAGAAGAGGGATTAAGTTGTTGAATCCCTGATTTACTAGGAGTTGTAAATCAAAACATTGCCCGGTTGTTTAGTGAAGTTTGAAAAATCCTACCAGGGTAGGTCGTGGTTTTACTCTCTTGGGCAAAGAGGTTTCCACGTAAACATCGTGTGTACTTTACTTTCTGTTTCTGTCTGCGGAACCTGATAAAGAACCTGGTTCTACCTTGTTATTGGTGGACGCACGTAAACTATCAGTTACTTTCTCGTCTGTTTTGTATTTGCATGCATGGACATGTAACAGACATTATTACCATAATAATACAGCAGCAAGGTTTAATAAAAATATCAATATGAAAAGCTTCAGTTTCTTCTTTTGACCAAAGAGAAATTTGGATACTTAACATGTTCATTGGCATATTTAGCACCATAAACTAACTAGAAAGTGCACTTCAAGGTAGACGAGTGTCAAAAGCATGTTATAGGCTGTCAAACTTGAGATATAATTGTCTTTACTTTATTGATAACATAAGTACAACATTTTATGAGCTATTTAAACTAAAAGAAGTGGCAGTATTATTCTCATGATTTGGATATTAAGACTCAGAGGGTGAATGAGATCATGAGATCTTTTCTAGAATTCTTCTTCATAAACTATTAAGCAAATATCTAGTTATCAAATAAGACGTGCATCTCTTCAGCTATCAACCTTTGTATTTATATTGGTTGAGATGTACATAATCTTTCTTTTGCTGTTGATAAGTTTGTTGAGATTGGTAATTAGCTGGTTTACTGACTTATCAAAGAAAACAGTTAGCTGGTTTGCTTAATGATATGATTCTCATGAATTCCATCCAGAAGTTGAGAAAGAACATGAAATTCAGAAGTTATTTGTCTCAAACTTATAACAATTACTTCTCCCTTGCAGTTTGCAAAAGGTGCACCTATCAAGCAGTTCAAGAAACTAAGTGCTGCCCACAATGCAAGGAAGACCTAGGTTCTTCGCCTGAAGAGCATCTCAAGTAATTGCTGGACCCATTTCTCTTTCCTTATGTTTTAATGTTTTTGCAAGTAAATATGTGGTCAGAAACTGCAAAAAAAAATAAGAAAATATGCAACAGATTATGTTGACCTAAGTCTTTTGACACGCCTCAACTAAATGGTTGATACAGTCTGAGAAATATAACAGGAATGGCTAGCAGCTCATCAACAGGACTTCATAGGCGCACAGTTCTTTAAAAACTATTTTATTTTAATGAATGAATTTGATCATTTGGCAATAAGTGGAAAGCCTTCATAGGACTACAACATTTTGGAACCTTTTTTATTTTAAGCCCTTCAAACTTCACTTCAATTGACTGTGTTCATTAGAATATGAAGGAGTCTAGGGACCTTAAAATGCTTGTCTAACCTTATCGTAGCTTTAACGCTTGCACAGTTAAGATTTAAATGCCTCTTTGCAGAAGACTATTTCATTGGGATATATGAGATATTATTCTGTACATGATGTTCTCTCCTTACGTATCCTTCAGCTATGGGACAAAAACCCTATAATTAAACAGCTGCACAGACCTTCCGGACCTGAAGTTTCTTTCTGACCCATCACCAGAAGTTTGGCAATTTGATAGGTCATTTGTGCCAATGAGCACCTATCATGTCAGACAGAATTCAGAATCTTTTTGAGCCTACATACTGAAAGTTTATATGCGTCTACCAACCACAGTGTAGAACCAGGTTCCTTACCTGGTTCTGCAAGAAGAAACAGTAAGTAAAGCACACACAATATTTACGTGGAAACCTCTTTGCCCAAGAGAGTAAAACCACGACCTACCCGTAGGATTTCCAAAAGCTCCACTATAACCGGACAGTGTTTAGATTTACAACCCCTAGTAAATCTAGGGATTAACAACTTAATCCCTCTTCTCACAATACCTATATTGCAAGGCTTTGCAATAGGTATATTACAAAGACTCAAGATGGCTAACTCTAGCCTGAAAAGGAATACAAGATTACAACTCAAAACAACTACCTACAACAGCTACTCTTGAACGAGGAGTAGGTTTACAAATCTTAGTACAAGAGATAAGAAATCAACATTCTAGACTTAGAACAAAATACACTCTTGAGCAGCTTTGGTCTCGATAATGTTGAGGCTTTGTCTTCTGTCTTTTGCAAGTGAGGAAGTGTCCTACTTGTGTTGTTGCAAAAGTAAAGAACAACTTGTTGTTGACAAGGATATAGTTAGATTAAGAGTCGTTTGTCCGATGGATAAAAGGGAGTGTGCTGCAGACCTGCCACTGTACTGCGGCAGCAGTGGCAGTCTGCACCTCACCTTTTGTCAGCAGTACAAGGTTGACTTTTCCCGGTAGAGATTCAAAGAGCGACCTGGTTCTCCAGCAGGTTTGTCATATTATCAAAACTTATTTCTAACAATTTTCCCCTTTTTGATGATGACAAACACCCAGACATATCAAGGCCTATCAGTTCCCCCTGACACCCACAACCCTGTCTCAGTTCCCCCTGACACCAAGGACCAGTTCCCCCTGTCACAGTAACCTCCTCCTCCTCCTACAGCTTCAGCAATTTATCTTCCCCCTTTTGGCATCATAAAAAAACGCAGTAACACAGTAAAAAGAATCGGCGGTAACTTGTTAACTTATGGCCGCTAGGGCAACAAAACACGAATGAAGAAGCGCAAGAAGTAAGGAGAAAAACAGAACATGTTCATTCAGACCAGAAACACACAACATTGCATGAGGGAGACAAAAACAGAGGTATCAGCAGTCAAAGTCATACAACAAGCTAGCAATAAACAACATTAACAGTGCCACACCACAGAAGGATGGAGGAAGGTCAGAGGGAAACAAAATGGGGAGACAAGAGAAGGTCACAGCTTGGCAAGGAGTTCGTCAATTCGTTCATTGGCCGCACGCTGGTCACAAATCGTTTGTTGAGTCAGTTCCTCAAGCTGTTTCCCAAGGGAGGCATTGGCACTTTTCAAACGAGCATTCTCCTCCTGGAGATCCAACAGCGCACCAAGTACCGTACTGGACTGAGAAGCCTTAAGAACCGCTATTTCAGCATCTTTTTGGGCAACCAACATGGTGAGGCGTTCAATTTCATCAGTCCCTGCCGTTGCGCTTCAATAAAGCTTGAAACAGTAGACTGACCCCCAATGCCTCCTTGCCTGGCCACACATTCACATTCCTCGAGTGTGCTGATAGTGAACATTTGCTTGTGGGTGGCCATCGTACCGCGTCCAAGAGGAACCCCAAAATGGTTGAAGACGCGAGTAAGAAGGTATCCATAGGCCAATACATGTCTCCCATACTTGGAACCAACTATCTTGATCAAATGCTCAATCAGGAGGGCTGGCAGGCTAAGAGGCTGAAATGAGCTAAATGCCTCCATGATAAACAAATCAGCCAGAGCAGCAACAGATCGACGCTCAGCCCTAGGTAGGACAACTTTGTTCACAAACTCAGGTTTCCTTCCAGTTTCCCTATCATCTTGCGAAAATCTCTAGTTGCTTGCTTATCTTTCACCGTAAATTCCCCTACAGTGTGCACATTCAGTATCTTTCCAAGAGAGATTGAATCGAACTCCAATTCAACACCCCCAACTGTGGCAAACACGGTTTCATCATCATCAGTAAAAGACAGGGATGCGTAGAACTCAGTAACTTCATTTTCATACATGATGGGCATGGGAAGGGAAAACAAATGCTCCCAGCCTTGATAACTCAGAATCTCAATTAGTTCCTGCATCCCCTGCATCCCTGCTATATCTGGATCGAAAATTTGCCCCCCCAACACCTTTTGTTTCCTGATGTTAGCAATCCATGCCTTAACATCATCCCCCACTGTGGCAGTAGCTGGGCGTTTACCTTTAGAACTCTTGGCAATGACATGCTTCCTTTTAGATCGCAGCACAGGAGCACCTGGTCCTTCAGCAGGTTTTTCGACAACAAGTTTCTTTCCTTTCTTCGAGACCCCACCACCACAATGGGCTTTTTTCTCAGTCTTGGAGCTCTCATCTGTGGGTTGGGATGGAGTACCAGAGTCTAGATCCACAATAGGAGAGGACAGAGCTTCCTCATCAAGCACAGTTCGCCTGGTAACCCGACATCTTTTCAAGGTATTTTGACGGCTTTCTTCCAAGATTAGGTCCAAGGACTTCTTGATTGTCCCCCTGGTAGCAGGTCTTCCTTGTGTTCCTACAGACCTCTAAAGAGTAAGCCATGAGACAGTGCGAGATTTTCTCTTAAAGACCAGATGAATGGGAACCTCATCATCATCAGGAGGTGAGGAGGCCCCCACAGCAATTTCCAAGGGTGTCGAGGTCACCGGGATCTCCATGTCTGGCTGAGTAGAGGTTCCATCCAACTTGGGAGAAGCAACAACCGGTAGGACCTCTTGAGAAGATGGTTCCCCACTTTCCTGAATAAAGGGGCAGTTACTAACATCAGAACCTGGTCGACGACCCTCAGCAGATGGGGACTCCTCTCCAACACCCTTTTTCCGAGTGCCCAATGCAGTGATAAAACCCTCAATAATTTCAGCCTCACTTTGGAGAATGTTGGACGTACCTTCTTTTGACTCAGTCAGTGCACCTTCAAACAGGTTTTCAGAAGAAAAATCCGACCCTTCCTTTTGAGGAACATCTGTTCCCGCTTTGGTCACCACCGGACTGACGGCAGTTACCCCTGCATCGCCACCCCCTGCTTTGTCATCTCCGGGAGAGAGAATAGTAGAATCGACTGGGACTGCCTTGGGAGAGTGGATTTTGGAACTAGGAGAGGGTTGGGTGCCGGTACCGCTAGGGGAGGAAGAAGGATTTGAGGAGATGGGAGCATCTAAAATTAGGTTGTCAGAGAGTTCGTTTCCTTCGGTGGAAGGAGAAGGAGAAGTTGTTCCGGCCATTTGATAATGATGGGGAAGACAGACGAGGTTTGAGAGAAAATTTGACAGAGGAAATATGTGCTTTGGACAGGAAAGATATTGTAAGCAGGGTGTGAGGAGTTGATAACATTAATAGGGGAACTGATGCAATCTTTTAAAAAAACTGATGGATGTGACTTGTTGGGGAAGTTGAATCGGTGTCAGAAAGGTGGGAAAGTGACGTGGCACAGTTTTAGTGTGTGTTTAAAAAGAGCTTAGAATATGACTAAGAACGCTAACCTGTTTGAGGAACCTGGTTCCTTGAGAGCTCCCTCAGAGCCTTGAACTTCTGATGAGTGAGTATTCTGTTTACATCCTTACGACCTAGTTCCTCACCGTGCATGCATACCTGTGACAGTATAGAACCAAGTTAGACAAGCCACATTTGCCAAGTTTTTCACTGTATACCTGCATTTCAGATCTAGCCACAGGACAGGAGACACGAAAAACACTGAGGTTACAGGCTGGATCTAATCAATCCCAGCTTCATTCGATTTCGTTCAAAATGTTTTCTTCCCAGTGCCTTTGTGAAAATATCAGCCACCTGGTCCTCTGTGTTGCAAAACTGCATGCATATCAGTCCCTTCTCTACATTATCCCTGAAAAAATGGTGTCGCACGTCAATGTGCTTGGTTCTCTTGTGTTGGACTGGAATTTTTTGCCATGTTCAGGGCACTGCTATTGTCACGTATAAGAGGTACACAGTCCACATGAATGCCATAATCTTCGAGTTGCTATCTAATCCATAGCAATTGTACACAGCAGGAGGCTGCGGAGACATATTCAGCCTCAGCAGTGGATAGTGCAACTGAATTTTGCTTTCAAGTTCCCTATGAGATTAGAGAGGAACCAAGGAAGTGGGCCATTCCTGAAGTACTCTTTCGGTCTACCAAAAAGCCTGCGTAGTCAACATTAGCGTACCCGACCAAATTGAAATTATCACCAGAAGGATAGAAGAGCATCAGGTCTGAAGTGCCCTTAAGATACCTCAAAATTCTTTTAGCGGCCTTCAAGTGGGATTCCTTTGGATTAGACTGGAACCGAGCACACATCCCTACACTGAATACTATATCAGGCCTGCTAGCAATTAAGTACAGCAAAGACCCAATGATACCCCTGTACCTAGTTGGATTTATTGAAGAACCAGGTTCATCATTGTCTAGCCGAGTTGCAGTTGCAAGTGGAGTGTCAATGGGCTTCGCAGACTCCATGTCGAATTTCTTGAGTAGTTCAGAGATGTACTTCTGTTGACTTATGGTGATCCCATCCTGCTTTTGCTTGATCTGTAGTCCCAAAAAGAAATTCAATTCACCCATCATGCTTATCTCCAACTCACTTCCCATAAGCTTTCCAAAATCTTCACACAAGGAGGTTGAAGTTGATCCAAAGATGAAAGGCGAGAAAGAAAGGTTGCCTACTACTAATAAGGGCGGGTAAGAAAGAGAGGTGAGGTGACTAGCTTAGTAACTTTATTCAATCTAAAAGGTTGGCTCAGTGGGTTGGTTTGGCCGCCTTTAAGTGAAGGGGTGCATCCACCGAAGATGGCAGCGGGAAAGACGGGAGCACGAACGAGGTAGCTAATGTCATCAACGTAGACCTGTACAATAAGCAGGTTTTTCCCTTTTTCCTTTAGAAATAATGTGTTGTCAATCTTCCTCCTTTTGAAGCCATTGCTAAGGAGAAATTTTGACAACCTCTCGTACCAAGCACGGGGAGCCTACTTCAACCCGTAAAGAGCCTTGTCCAATTTGTAAACATGATCAGGAAGTTTATGGTCTTCAAAACCAGGTAGTTGCTTTACATACACTTCCTCCTTCAAATGCCCATTCAGAAAGGCACTCTTCACATCCATTTGAAACAACTTGAACTCCATGTATGAAGCAAATGCAATGAGTATTCTGATGGCCTCTATGTGTGCAACAGGAGCAAAAGTTTCCTCATAATCTATTCCTTCTTCTTGATTGTACCCTTGAACTACCAGCCTTGCTTTGTTTCTGATCGTATTTCCCTTTTCATCTAGCTTGTTCCTATACACCCACCTGGTTCTTATGATGGTTCTGTCAGCTGGTCTGGGAACCACGTGCCAAAATTGACTTCTCTTGAACTGTTCTAACTCGTCTTGCATGGCAGAGATCCAATTGAGTCCTTTAAAGCTTCCTTGATACTTTTGGGTTCTATCTGTGACAGAAAGGCTGAATGAGCAAACATGTTTCGAACTTTTGAATGAGTGGTGATTCCTTGGTCAAAGGAGGATATTACGTTGTCCAGGGGATGGGACGCTCTGTGCTTCCAGTTTGAGATTCTGGGGTTGGAAAGATCTTGTCCTCGCTGGTTCAAACGAGTTGCGGAATCAAGTATCTCATCATCATCATTATTTGAGTTCTCTTCCAGTGGGTGATCCAAACTTCAGGTCACTTGATCCTTATGTGAAGCATTACTTAGTGAGGGTGTGTGAACATCTGACTGCTGCCCATTCAACTTTGAGTCACTGCCTCCGTGTTCATTTGTTTGATTACTTGATGTTTCTTGGGGATCTGGTCCTTCACCAGGGACTGATTACATTTTCACTAGCTCTCCAGCTTCAAGATCTTCAGCATGATTGGTTGCATTACTCAACACATTGGATTCATCAAATACCACATGAATACTCTCTTCCACACACTGAGTCCGTTTATTAAAGACCCGATACGCTTTGCTCTGCGACGAATACCCCACAAAGATGCCTTCGTCACTTTTAGCGTCAAATTTTCCAAGGGCCTCCCTTCCAATATTCAAGATGAAGCATCTGCACCCAAAGGCTCTTAGATACGACAGCTTGGGTTTCTTTCCATTCAGCAGCTCATATGGGGTCTTTTCCAAAAGGGACCTGATCAGGCACCTGTTAATCACATAACATGCAGTGTTTACAGCCTCAGGCCAAAATGTTTTGGATATTCCACTGCCAATCAACATTGTTCTAGCCACATCCTCCAGTGTTCTGTTCTTCCTTTCCATGACTCCATTTTGTTGTGGAGTCCTGGGTGCCGAGAAATTATGGGAGATGCCATTTTCAGCACAAAATTCATCAAATCGGGCATTGTCGAACTCAGTTCCATGATCTGATGCTCACAATCTTATCCATACTTGAGTTCAACCTGTCTTGAGAAGACAACAAACACTTCAAAAGTTTCATCCTTGGACTTCAAGAACAGTGTCCAAGTGAACCGTGAGTAGTCATCCACAATTCCAAAGATGTAGCATTTCCCTCCTCTGCTAGCACATCTCATTGGTCCACATAAGTCCATGTGAAGCATTTCAAGAGGTCTTGAGGTGCTCACATCTTTCTTGGGCTTAAAGGATGACCGGACCTGCTTTCCTCTAACACATGCATTGCACATCTTATGACTAGTAAAGTTTAGCTTTGGCAGACCACGGACCAGGTCTTTGGCGATCAGCTTGTTTAGCATAGAGAAGCTCACATGTCCAAGCCGTCTGTGCCACAGCTCACTGTCGTCCTCCATGGTGCTCAGGCACTTCATATCTTGATCTCCGATATACCTCATCTTTGCTACATAAATATTCTTCCATCTTTTGGCTACAGGGATAACTTCGCGGGATTCAATGTTTGTGACTGTGCAGCTAGATGAGATGAATCTTACCTCGTTACCTTTGTCACAAATTTGCGAAACACTAAGCAGACTGTACTTCAGACCTTCCACATAGAAGACATCCTCAATGGCATGAGTAACACTCCTTCCAACCTTTCCCACACCTAAGATTGTATCCTTTCTTCCCATCACCAAAGGACACACTGCCTCCTTGAAGAGCCTTGAGAGAGAGAAATTCTTCAATTTTTCTAGTCATATGTCTTGAGCAGCCACTATCAATAAATCATTTCTGACCATCTGCTTCTCTGTCTCCCTGCAAGCATTTTAGAGATTAGTTTTCGGAATCCACATCAATTTGAGTCCCTTAAAATTGTAAAACGGATGAATAAGATTTCTTTTAGTCCATGCAGGTAATCCGGTTTTTCTTCTCATAAAATCAGTTTCTTTAGGATCAGGAGTTTCTCTTGCAAACCTCACATTACTCTTAACTGCTGCTATTCTTGCTTCACACGAGTCTTTGTAGTGACCATTCTTTCCACAGTGAGTACACAACCAATTATCAGGATTAGACACTTATTTACTGTGAGGATCATAAGGGACTTTTGGTCATCTAAACCCAATACCTTCCCTAGTTTGCATGCATCTGGTGTTAGCAGAGGCAAGGGCCATAGAGGACCAGGTCCACCTAAGGGACTTATCAAGATCATTTTTTACTCTCATCAACTCCTCATGAAGAGCTGTGTTTTTCTCAGATTGTGTTATCAGACTTAATTTGGCCCTCTCAAGTTCACTTTCCAGTTCGATTTGAGCTTGAGAAAGAGAACTCCCCTCACTATGTTCACCTTCCATGTATTCTATGAGATTGTCTTCTACAGCCACTTTATCCTTAATCAGTTCTTTAATTTCTTCATTAAGTCTTAGTGTTCTCCATGCCTAAAGACCTTCTAGCTTCCTTTGATTGTTCCAGCTCAGTGGTTAGAGTTGCTTTCTCATTAACTATGCAATAGTATGCATCTATCAACACATCAGCAAGAGCTCTCAACTCCTTTTTAGAAAGAGTTTTGAGATCCTTCTGTAGGTCACGAAAGCAACTCTAACTGCAGGAGAACTTAATTGAAAAGGGGTATCACTCTGTGCTCCAGATGTTTTTTCTGTGGAGAGGAAGCAGAAACAGTCAACCACCCATTTCTTCACTGCCAAAGTAAAGGGAAACTATGGAGACTGTTCCTTAATCTAAAGCAAATATCATGGACCATGCCTGGAAGAATCACAGAGGCCATTAGAAGTTGGGAAGAGGCAGGTGTACTGGCAGAGGACAGGAGCAGAGGAGGCTGATTCCTGCTGCTATCTGGTGGACTATGTGAAGAGAAAGAAATTCAATATGTTATGAGAGTGTAGAAAATAGTATGCAATAAATTAAGTTGAACTGCATACTACTTTTGTGTTTTTGGTGTAAACAGATTTGGGTTAATGATCCGATCTCTATTATTCATGTTCTAGACACATCATAGATATAAGGATCATAGGACTCATATGTAAATAGGAGATCCGATTCTCTTGTATTGCACAGTTTGTTCAAAGAAATATACAAAGTTTACCAGTTTCAGAAAAAAAAAACACAGAGTTGCAGCATATAAGGCGGATCAAAATGTCTGGCCTCTAATAAATTAACGCTCCAATGATGGGCACATCAGGGTGTATACTCTATCTCTGCTTTTCTTTTACTAACCTTTTCTTTTATGATCGAGAAATCCGCTTGTGGACAACCTTTAACACCTACTGCAGCCTTCGGAACTCGGGTATAATGGACCCGTCCCTCTACCCTTCTCCACTTAAACACCAAACTTAGTTTGCATGTGCAGAGATCGAACCTGTGACCTAATGCACTGGTCCCTCAACCTTCGCAACTAGAACTAAGCCCTAGGGACTCTTTTACTAACCTTAATTTTTTTGGCAATGGACTGCATATTTTCAACAGAGATGAGAGAAAATACAGTCCCTAGCACAGAAAATTCAGTTCCTCCTAATTGGAAAAGGACAACAGGCATCAGAAGCTGATTATATGAAGCAAGAAGCTGAAACTTCCAAGCCACCTGGAAATGATAATCAGCTTGAGGATCAAAAATTTCAGGGGAGAAGTTTCATCACAAGCCTGCAGATGCACAGAAAGAAAATACCTTAAATCGCATGACCTCACACGAAAGCTTAGCTTTCCCTACAACTGCATCTGCAGTTAAGTTACTTATTGGCTCTTTTCCTTTTTCTCCAGTCAGAAGTTCACTGTATTCGGCATACGTGTTTTAAAATTGATTTGGCCTTAAGTTGGACAGTTAATTAGGTATATTTCACATTACCTCAATATAAAAAGTCTGTTTCTTTGAAGATGCCTCAGGTTGCCTGCAGCGTATCAAAAATGAATGCTGAAATAGGTAAGTCCATGATAGAGGACAACATCAAAGAACACAAGAAGAAAAAGAGGAGCAATAACAGAAGAGCACGCCAACTTACACCAGGTGAAACTAGTAAGACAGGAGAAAAAGGCAGATATTGGGCCAGATGAAATTCATAAGGACGAACATGCCACAGACAGAGAGTCTTCAACACCTGAAGCAAGTTTTGGATGAAAAACAAAAGGAACTTTCCTCTTTCTGCTTTTCTTTTGTACCACAGAAAGATAAGTAAGTATCATACCAGCCAAATTGCTCTGAAGGTTATTGTCTCATTGATCTGACACAACTTTCACTTGGCAGGAGCGGACATAAATTGCCTCCCCTTAATACGCCCTATATCAAACTCAAGTAAGATTTTAACATGCATGCCTATGCAACTATTCTTTTAGCACAGACTGAAGTATAGAGTAGATTGAATTCTTAATTAGATACATTCAGGCAAGAGGGGCTAAGTTATTAATTGCATTTCACGAGATAACATCTAACACTAGTGCTCAATTTCTGTCCTCAATATTGATTTGTCCCCTCTATCTATAAATCTCATTTTCATCATCATGTAAAATGAAATGACTGTTTTGCATCATTTGCAGGGATAGTAGGATCCCAGTATCTACAATCCAGAACTACATCGCACAGAAGCTAAATATAAATGACCATACTGAGGTAATGATTTAATATACAGAGTGCCAAGCTAATTTCAAAGTATTGCCTTTTTTTGTTTAATCAAGAAAGTATCTCCTTTATTCATGTAGAAGACAACCACAAGGGTAAAGAAAACTTTTGGAAAGAAGTAGAAACCTTTTTAAAATTCTTAAAGGGGATTGTTCAATTTACTATAAAAGTGCACAAGGAAAACAACACGTCAACTATATACTTAGCCAGAGACTGCTGCCACAGTCCCGGCATAATTACTCCAAAATTTGTAATCTAAGTTTTCTTTCTCTATCCATTAAATGATTTTTTCCTGTTCATTCTTAGTTTACAGAAAACACAGAAAATAGTTCAACCAGCTGAGCACCAGACATCTGAGCAGACACTCCAACCAGCGGCCTCTTCAGTTTCCTCAGTTACTCGAAAACTAACGACAAATATTTATGCCTTCATGTATTTCTCAGTTATATAAAAATCATTTATTAACAACAATTGTTACATAAAGAACTAGGAAATTTTAAACATTTCCCTTTTATTTGGATTATATACTAATGTTTACTTAACACAGAAAAAGGAACCAATGAATAAGAGGGGGAGCAAAAACAGTTGAGTGATCTCAAATTAAAAAGACGAAACAAACATGTCTAGGACAGTGAAACAGATTCTTGTTGAATACTACACGAAGATCTGTGGAAAAAATTGCCACAGTACTACTTTGCCACTGAATCTTTTATAACATTTTGGGCAGGTGGATGTTGCATGCTGCTGTGAAAAGCTGAAGGGAGAAATGACACTCAAGGACATTCAACATACATGGATGTCAGACCTTCCCAATTCTGGAAGGAAAAAGGCAAAATGGGACATGAAGGAGCTTGTGGTTGAGCTAGGGTACATCAGAAGCAAGAAGCCTGAAACTCCACAAAAGAAATAAGAAGTATGGCTACCGGCTATCATGGTTTAAATAGCAATGAACTTCCTAGCTCACAACAGACTTAAAGACTATCAGTAGACAATTTCTGTACCTGCATAATAATAGCCTTAGAGATAGTACCTTTCTCTGCTTTGTTATCAACAAACAATCTATGCTTCGTACCTGTGTCCTCCAGTTTCCTATCAAATATTATGCTATGGACTACTATATACCTATCATCCAGTTGCACTGGCTGCTTCGTCTTCGCATCTCCCACCAATATGCAATATACAGTGAGCAGGTTTTTCGGAATGCATCTTACAATAAATAGGTTTCTTTAGAAAGTCTGATTGACTTTCACTAATTTATATTCCTCTACAGCCAGATGAAAATAGGGCTGTTTGATACCTTGTTTACCTATCAGATTTCATGATAAAGAGTTGATACCTCTCCATTTCTGTGTTTCTTCAGCCCATTCATCAGTGCCTGACATACAATCTGTGACTTAAAGAGTCAATTCAAGCACAGACAGTCATACCAATTATTGATTATTTATGTACCGACATAACGATATTCTTCTAGTAGTTCAAACACTAGTTCAGTCAAATTCAATTGTAGTGCTCCCTATGCCCCAATAATGAATGACATACTTCCCTTTTCACTTCTTCATTAAAAAACTTGACAATCTTCCTCGATATTCAAATATCTCTCCCTCCTTATCCATACAAGATATGTTTGGGTTGTCCTACAATGTTCACTTTACTACTTGAAACTGTTTTCCCCAGCAGTTTATTAGTTTTGATATTATACTATTTCAAAAACTACATTTATGGAAGATCCCTCCCCAAAAATGCTATCAGGCACAACTTTCGAGATCAGGCTACAAAGAAAATCATCAGATAAGCGTTGTCATAAGATTCAAAATTTGGCAATTTATTGCATGAAATAAGACGCAATTCCTACTCTACATTTAGGATCTCACATAGCATCCAATTTTTTCTACTCTCAACTCATATGGCATACTCCTCGTTTATATGATTCGAAATTTGGATTTATATAAATGGAAAAAGAAAAATAAATTCCAAAAACCAAGGTGAGATGATTGAGAAGATGATGCCTATGGAAATTTCAATCATCCTACTAGAGAATGAGTATTTGACTTCTTGTGAAAATGTTTTTCACACACTTTGCATCAAACTTCAGAGAGTTATAATGTATGCATGATACCGTTTTCCTTTTCTCATCTTTGCAGCGTGTTGCTGGTGTATCTGAGCTCTCCTTGGTCACCTTCCTGCTATTAACACCATTTTTTGTAGCCTTACAACTAATATGTGAAGAAAAATTAGCGTAAACATAGAGTTACCAACAAATCAAGTAAGCTATTGCTGTAGCACTTTAATGAACTAGATGATAATCAGAAGCTAAAGCAAGTGCACTAATTTTTTATTTACAACAAGTAATTCAAGAATGAAATAATTTTTTGAGAAAGATAATTCATGATTGAAGCAACAAAAAGGTGCAGTAATAATTCATAATTGAAGCACACAAAGGTGTAGTAACCTAGTGGTCTATGACATAGGTTGAGAACCATGAGTTCTCATATACAAATCCCAGCAAAGATAATTGTTACATCCCACCAGCATAGGTACCATTAATTCTACCCACCAGGGTTCACCCAATATTTTTCTCTCACTAGAATTTGAACCTTGGTCTTTAAAGTTAGCATCCGCTTCACTGAAACTTTAGATTCATACACAATTCAAATGGATAATCATTTAAAGAGAACAGTTTCCTAAAGAAATTCAACTTGATTTAGATGCATCTTTTATCATATTATTATTATATTTTATAAAGAAAAACTGTATCTTCTCTTTCTTTTCTCCCTAACCCTAAAGTTTCAATTCTTTATTCCAATAAATATTTCTTAGAGCAGCATTATATTTTCAAGTGGACAATTTCCCTTTCACCATCCTTTTCTTGTTTCCGATGATGATCTATATATGGTGAAGTGCTTCTATCAAAACCTTTGAATAATTAATCAACTTCCATATTTTTCATTTGTGATACATTTATAATAAGAAACTAAAGCAGTGCACTAATTTTTTTTTTGCAAGTAATTCAAGACTAAAATATTTTTTGAGAAAGATAATTCATGATTGGTGCAACAAGTGCACGAATAATTCATAATTGAAGCAGCCAAAGGTGTAACCTAATGGTCTATGACATAGGTTGAGAACCATGAGTTCTCAAGTTCAAATCCATTAGAGACAAAAAAAGCACTATGATTCTAGTACCTGTTTTTGGGGGAGGTCACGGGTATCCCTGAATTAGTCGAGATGCACGCGAGCTTGTATCTTCTTACATTATTATTATATTTTAAAAAGAAAAAGGGTATCTTCTCTGTTTTTTCTCCCGAAACCCCAAAGTTCCAATTCTTCATTCAAGTAAATATTTCTTAGAGAGGCATTATTATTTTATTTTTAAAAAGAAAAACTATATCTTCTCTTCTTTTTCTCCCCAACCCTAAAGTTTCAATTCTTCATTCAAGTAAATTTTTCTTCGAGCAGCATTATTATTTTCAAGTGGATGATTTCCCTTTCACCATTCTTTTCTTGTTTCCGATGATAGCCCAGTTTATCCCCAATATACAAAAGAACATGTGCCACAGATTTGTAGTTGTCTTACAGTGTAGGAAAACGTGCTCATTAGTTTCCCTCATCACATAATGGACATCTTGAACCAATCTGGAAACCTTTTCTCTGTAACCGTTCTTGAGTGAGGCATCCTTTCGTGCGACCTAAGGCACAAGTCCCTCAACTTTTGCAACTTGAACTAAGCCCTAGGGACTCTTTTATAACCTTAATTTTTTTTGCAATGGACTGCATATTTTCAACAGAGATAATGAGAAAATATAGTCCATAGCACAGAAAATTCAGTTCCTCCTAACTGGAAAAGGACAACTGGGATCAGAAGCAGATGATATGAAGCAAGGAGCTGGAACTTCCAAGCCACCTGGAACTAATAATCAGTTTGAGGATCAAGAAATTTCAGGGGATAAGTTTCATCACAAGCCTGCAGATGCAGAGAAAGAAAATACCTTAGATCGCATGTCCTCACAAGAAAGCTTAGCTTTCCCTACAGCTGCATCTGCAGTTAAGGTAGTTACCGGGTCTTTTCCTTTTTCTCCCGTTAGAAGTTCACTGTATTCAGCATACATGTCTTAAAATTGATTCAGCCTTAAGTTTGGACAGTTAGTTAGGTATATTTCACATAACCACAATATAAAAATCTGTTTCTTTGAAGATGCCTCAGGTTGCTTGCAGCGTATTGAACAAAATGCCAAAAAAGGTAAGCCCGTGATAGAGGACAATATAAAAGAACACAAGAAGAAAAAGAGGAGCAATAACAGAAGAGGACGCCATTTTACCCCAGGTGAAACTAGTAAAACCGAGGACAAAAAGGCAGATATTGGGCCAGATGACAATCATAAGGACGAAGATGCCGAAGACAGAACGTCTTCGGCACCTGAAAGCAAGTTTTGGATGAAAAACAAAAGGAACTTTCCTCTTTCTGGTTTCCTTTGTACCACAGCGAGATAAGTGCCGTACCAGCCACATCGCTCTGAAGGTTATTGTCTCATTGATCTGCCAACTAAGTTGCTCGGACTCAGGTGCGGGTACCCCACACGAGTGCGGATCCGAGGGTCGGATTCGGCAAAATTTAAATTTTAAGATTTTGGAGTACGAATCCGAGCATGGATACGGGTGCAGCGATTCGGCTAAAAAATTCAACATTATAAAAATAGAGTTATAAAAATATCCTAAATTTGTGAAAAACTTACATGTATATTGTAGAATTCAAGAGGAAAAGCTAAAAAGAAGACAAAAAGAGTAAGGACTATAATATTGTCTTAAATTTGTTTTATTTTTTATTTTAAGAAATCAAATTCTCAACTTTTTCCCCCAAATTTGTTCTTGACTCTGGTCAAAGTATCCGGATGGGATTGACCGAATCTGATACGCACCCCGCACCCGCAACAGTGTCGTGTCGAGACAGGTTCAGCAGCAAAAACGAAGAGTCCCGGCAACTTAGTTTAACAGAACTTTGTTCGTTTACTCTTGGCAGGAGGTGTTCTTCTACTCTTGGCAGGAGGGGATATAGATTGCCTCCCATTAATAAGCCCTATATCAAACTCAAGTAAGATTTCACATGCATGCCTATGCAACTATCCTTTTAGCATAGACTGAAGTATAGAGTAGATTGAATTCTTAATTAGATACATTCAGGCAAGAGGGGCCAAGCTATTAATTGCATTTCACGAGATAGCATCTAACACTAGCGTTCAATTTCTGTACTCAATATTGAGCTGTCCCCTTTATCCATAAATCTCATTTTCATCACCATGTAAAATGAAATGACTGATTTTGCATCATTTGCAGGGACAGTAGGATCCCAGTATTTGCAATCCAGAAGCACATTGCACAGAAGCTAAATATAAATGATCATACTGAGGTCAGGGATGGCAATGTGGCAGTTGCGAGGCAAACCCACATAGACACGCAAAGACTTCAAATTGCACCGCCCCGCACTCCATAGTATAATTTGATATTTTCAACCCGGCACCGCCGCACATAAAGCACCACACAATTTGCTATTTTTTTTAGAAAAGAACTTTTTTGATTTGTATTGTCAATTTTTTTATTCAAAAAAAAAAGAATAAAAGAACATCACCGACGCATAATTTCTAAAGATAATATTACCATTGCCAAATAATTTAAACTCACTCTCCACACTTTTAAATTTTAGGGTGTTTCGGTATGAAGGAAAATATTTTCCATGAAAAATATTTTTTAGGAAAACAAGTCTTATATTCTTGTGTTCGGTATGTAAGTAAAAAACATTTGGATAAATATAAGACAAAACTATAAGGATGGGGTGGGGTGGGGTGAATGGTTGTGAGGGTTGGAAGGAGACAATATGACTTGTTTTCCTAAAAAGAATATTTTTCAAAATTTTTGATCAACCGAGCATGCCCTTAATGTCAAAATATAAGAGAAAAAGAAATGACAGTTTAAATGGGATAAAACTAGAGAAAAGAATTCTTAGAGAATGATAATTAAATGAAACACATTTTTGAAATAAGAGCTCTACTGTGTCAAAAACAAAAATCATTTTTGAAAAAAATTATTATTAAACCCGTGTAGACCCACATAAATCCGCAACCCGACCCACATCAATCTTTTTAAAAAATTATTTCAATCTGCCCCGCACCTGCCCCACATAACCTAAAACCTGCTCCGCCCCCATTGCCATCCCTAACTAAGGTAATGATTTAATATACAGAGTGTCAAGCTAATTTCAAAGTATCGCCTTTTTTTGTTTAATCAAGAAAGTATATCCTTTATTCATGTAGAAGACAACCAAAAGGGTAAAGAGAACTTTTGAAAAGAAGTCGAAAACTTTTAAAAATTCTTAAAGGGGGCTTGTTCAATTCACTATAAAAAGTGCACAAGCAAAACAACACATGAACTATATACTTAGCCAGAGACTTCTGCCTCAGTCCCCGCATAATTACTCAAAAACTTGTGAGATAAGTTTTCTTTCTCTATCCATTAAATGATTTTTTTCCTCTTCATTCTTAGTTTATAGAAAACACAGAGAAGAGTCAGTCTTTCTGTGGTTGGGAAATAATTGAGTGAGCTAAAATACAAATTAAGATCTGAGCACCAGACATCTGAGCATACACTCCAACCGTCTCTTCAGTATTCTTAGTTACTAGAAAACTAACGACAAATATTTATGCCTTAATATATTATCAAAATTTTGCATTTCTTCGAACTGTTAGTTATATAAAAATCATCTATTAACAACCATTGTTACATAAAGAACTAGGAAATTTTAAACATTTCCCTTCTATTTGGATTATATACTAATGTTTACTTGACACAGATAAAGGAACCTATGAATGAGAGCGGTAGAAAAAGCAGTTGAATGATCTCGAATTAAAAAGACGAAACAAACATGTATAGGACAGTGAAACAGATTCTTGTTGAATACTACACGAAGATCTGTAGAAAAAATTGCCACAGTGCTGCTTTGCCACTGAATCTTTTATAATATTTTGTGCAGGTGGATGTTGTATGCTGCAGTGAAAAGCAGAATGGAGATATGACACTCTAGGACATTCAACATATATGGATGTCACACCTTCCCAATTCTGGAAGGAAAATGGTTAAATGGGACTTGTAGGAGCTTGTGATTGAGCTAGGTACATCAGAAGCGAGAACCCTGAAACTCCCCAAGAAGTAAGAAGTGTGGCTACTGGCTATCATGGTTTAAAAGCAATGAACTTCCTATCTCACAACAGACTTAAAGACTATTAGTAGACAAATTCTGTACTTGCAAAATAATAGCGTCAAAGCTATTAGTACCTTTTTCTGCTTTATTATAGGCAAACAATCTGTGCTTTGGACATGTGTTCTCTAGTTTCCTATCAAATATTATGCTATGGACTTCTATATACCTATTATCTAGTTGCACTAGCTGCTTCATCTTTGCATCTCCCACCAATATGTAATATACAATGAGGAGGTTTTTCAGAATGCATCTAACAACAAGTGGGTTCTTTTAGAAAGTCTGATTGACTTTCACTAATTTATATTCCTCTACAGGCAGATGGAAGTAAGGCTATTTGATACCATTTTTACCTATCAGATTTCATGATAAAAGTTGATACCCCTCCATTGCTGTCTTTCTTCAGCCCATACATTAGTGCTTGACATATATTTTGTGAATTAAAGAGTCAATTCAAGCACAGACAGTCATATCAAATATTGATTATTTATGTACCGACATAACGATGTTCTTCTAGTAGTTCAAACACTAGTTCAGTCATATTCAATTGTACTGCTCCCTACGGCCCCAATAAAGAATGACTTACTTCCCTTTTCACTTCGTCATTAAGAAACTTGACTATCTTCCTTGATATACAAATATCTCTCCCTCCTTATCACTTTATTACTTAAAACTGTCTCCCCCGGTTTTTTATTAGTTTTGATATTACACAATTTCAAGATCTACAATTATGGAATGTCGGAACTGAAAAATAAAGTAACTTAACCAACTCTGCTTCTAAACTTCATTGATCAATCATTTGTGATGACAAAAATGATCCAAAAAGATTACGGTACATTATTACAGACTTGACATGACATCTTCCTAACGGAGTGACGGACTATTTTTCATGACATAAATGACTACTTTGCTATCGTTCTAAAGTAGTACTGTAACACTTCTTTGTCAAACATGATATGATACTTTATCCTAATATTTTACTCATAATCTCCAAGCAAGTCAAGTTGAGTTATTTTGTAGCAGGTGGAGGAACAAGGTCAAAAGCTCTTGCCTTCTATTTCCAATTATCTTCATTGATATGGATTCTAAAACAATCTTGCAGTTAGACATCCAACTTTCCTCCTATAAGAAATCTTTAGCTAGTGCTTGTACCTCTTCATACTTTACCCAACTATATTACCATATATGTCATGTAACAAACTGTCACAAAGCCGATTCATTTTATTGCATGAGAATTACATTGCTACCAGTCGACCAAGAAAAATAGTTAGAAGAAAGCAAAAATCTCTAACAGAAGCGTAACCTTTAAATTAGCACCCAAGGCTTTAGATCAGAGCGCAACGCCTGATGTGCGGTTGTGTGGGTTTCGTGCATGTCACAAGTTCAAACCACGTCATGAACTAAAGCCTAGTATTTAGTGAAGCTATGGTAGAGGGGCGGGCTCATTATCCACCAAATTTCAGACGATACTCCACTAGCACTAGGCAAATCTCAGTTATCAAAAAAAATAACTTTGACCTTTACATATAGAAAGGCTGCAGCACCACCAAGAAGCCACTTGACCTGCGTGATGTTGTCAGCCAGTTTGGCCAATTCATATCTTCTCAACAGGAAAAATAACAATGTACTATTAGCATACTGCATTTCGGCAGAAAAATTATTTGCCTAAAAGTATAAGATCCCTAAAACAGGAAAACAAACAGGGAACTGAATCCATAAAAAATAAAATGACTTCAATTACCATTCACGCACCCCAATTTCCTTTTTCTCTTTCTATTCCTATTCCTACTCCATTTGCACCAATTTCATACTAAATTTGTTACCACTACAACAACTCTAAAATCAAACTAGGAATAGTTAAATCTCTAAATATACTAGTTTACTGTAAACCAACAACACCTCAACTGCATTTGGATAAAAAGTGCCTGTGAACTCTTTGGGTTTGGGAGCCTCCCCCTTGGCTTCCCGTGTAATGACCACACTCCCGTGGTCCCAATCCTAGTCTGATATCTATTTCAAACTTTTCTTCATATAGGCAGCCAAAGCATTTATCATAGGTCCAGTGACATACCAACCACACCCGTGCTCTTTCTTTGGTCATATAGCCTCCTCATCCCTTTATTGGTCTTTCAACCCACCCACCCAATGAACTCTTTGATGTTCTACACTCGACTCTCCCTCTACCAATAGACTTCTATGTAGTCTCTTCACACCCTACTAGAGAGCTCCTGACAGAGGCAAATTCAGGATTTGAAGTTTATGGGTTCCCATGAAAAATTTCTAGCACATATCTAGAAATTTTTTTCACCCACCATTGTTGAATTATTCATTCAACACCTACCCAAGCCACCATTGTTGAAGAAGAAAGTTTCCCCTTTCACACCTCCATTCACACCACCTCAACCCTCTATAAAAGGAGGGTTAATCTTCATTGTAAATCATCCACCAAAGAGTGAATACATCTCTAAGAGAGTAATTCCTAGTGAGTGGAGTGAGTTTGAGAGTTTTTTTTGTGAGTTTGAAAATCTCTTTGTAAATTCTATTCTTGAGTAATAGAGTTTTATTTTTCTCTCAAATTATTCCTTACAACTCAGTAATGATCCTGTGATAACAAGTGGTATCAGAGCCTCGTCGGAAGTGCTCATCAGAATTGTGTAAGGCTGAAAATTTTGAGAGTTTCAAAAGTGCTCAAAACTCAATTTTGAGTACACCATTGCATTCCTCTCGTCAACACAAGTTCGTACATATTTTCGGAACTAAAATCCGACGTCGTATGAAGTCGTAAGAGCTCCCAAAAGAAATTGAGGAGGAAGACGATTTACAGTACTCTACTGCAGTAATTTCTGCAAGATTTTTCAGAAATTACATTTCAGTCCCAAATTCGGTGAATTAATCACTGAAAGGTGATAATGACCACAGAAGAGTCAACATCATCTTCCGGAGCCATGATTATGCTCACTGCCACCAACTACACGCTGTGGAAACCTCGAATGGAAGATCTTCTCAGTTGTAAAGATTTGTTCGACCCTATAGAAATAAAAGGTGTAAATCCTAATCCCGACAAGTTGTCGGAATGGAAGAAATTAAATCGAAAAACTATTGGTCAAATCCGACAATGGATTGACCATAGTGTCTTCCACCATGTTGCACAGGAGACAGACGCATATGCCCTCTGGAAGAAGTTGGAGGATATGTACCAGGCCAAGACCGCTCGGAATAAGGCTTTGTTGATGAGACACTTAGTCAACATGAAGCTGAAAAGTGGAATTTCAGTTGCCGAGCATACCAGTGAGTTCCAGAGCCTGGTGAACCAGTTATCATGTGTAGAGATGCCGCTTGGTGATGAAGTTCAGGCACTTCTACTTCTCAGTTCTCTCCCCGACAGTTGGGAAACGCTGGTGGTTTCTCTCAGCAACTCGGCCCCAGATGGAAAACTTACCATGTCTATGGTTAAAGATGCCCTGTTCAATGAAGAGGCAAGGAGAAAGGACATGGGCACAGATCAGACCCATGCCCTTATTACAGAAAATCGTGGGAGACAACAAGGGAAACAACGAAGGAGTAGTAGAGGCAAATGGAGAGGCAGGAGCAAGAGCAGGGTAAGATCCACAGATGGCAGAAAACCAGCATTCAAGTGCCATTATTGTGGAATAGAGGGTCATATAAAGAAGAATTGCTATAAATGGCTAGAAGAGCAAGGCCAGAGCAGTTCGCAATCGAAGAATAAGGGTGGAGAAACACTAGTTACTATCCCTGGAGATGTAGCTTTCTGTTCAACACATTATGAGACATGTCTTCACGTGTCAAAAGAGGACACGGAATGGGTGGTAGATACTGCAGCATCTTACCACGTAACTCCTCATAAGGAATACTTCACAACATACAAAGCTGGTGACTTTGGAGCTGTGAAAATGGGAAATTCCAGTTTCTCTGGGATTGTAGGAATTGGTGATGTACAAATAAAGACAAGTTCCGGGAGTACAATTACTCTGAAGGATGTCCGCCATGTGCCTGACCTTCGGCTGAATTTACTTTCAGGTATAGCTCTTGACAAACAGGGCTATGATAATCACTTCAGCAAAGGCACATGGAAGTTATCTAGAGGCGCTATGACAATCGCTCGAGGTCATATTTGTGGCACGTTGTACAAGACTCATGTAAAGATATGTACAGACAGCCTCAATGTAGCAGAAAAAGAGGCTTCACAGAATTTGTGGCACCAAAGACTCGGCCACATGAGTGAGAAAGGGTTGTCTACCCTAATAAATAAGAAGCTTATCAATATTGACAAAGATGTTGCACTAGATCCTTGCAATCATTGTCTATTTGGTAAACAACATAGAGTCTCGTTCAAATCCTCTTCAACGAGAAGATCAGAGTTGCTCAGTCTAGTATACTCCGATGTTTGCGGTCCCTTAGAGATTGAATCACTCGGCAGAAACAAATATTTTCTGACATTCATTGATGATGCTTCTCGAAAGGTATGGGTGTATTTCCTGAAGACAAAGGACCAGGTGTTCGAGTACTTCAAATTGTTTCATGTCATGGTAGAGCGTGAAACAGGAAAGAAATTAAAGTGTCTACGGTCGGACAATGGAGGCGAATACTCTTCCAAGGTCTTCGACGTGTATTGCAAAACATATGGTATTCGACACGAGAAAACGGTCCCACGCACCCCTCAACACAATGGTGTAGCCGAAAGAATGAACCGGACAATCATGGAACGTGTTCGAAGCATGATCAGTATGGCTAAGCTGCCAAAGCCATTCTGGGGAGAAGCAGTCAGAGTCGCTTGTTACCTGATCAATAGATCACCATCAGTACCACTGAATTTTGAAGTTCCAGAGAAATTGTGGTCTGGGAAGAATCCATCATACTCACACTTGAGAGTATTTGGATGTTTAGCATATGCACATGTATCCAAGGAGCTCAGACAAAAGCTCGATGCAAGGACCACTCCATGCATTTTCATTGGCTATGGAGATGAAGAATTTGGATACAGATTATGGGATCCAAAGGAGAAAAAGGTGATCAGAAGTAGGGACGTGGTGTTCCATGAAAACCAGACAATAGAAGACATTGAAAAACCCACAATGTCTCAAAAGTCAAATGTTGCTGCTCAGATGCCAGAAGTAGTAACAAAATCATTTGTGAGAATTAATGATGAAGTACCAGAAGCAGAAGAAGAGGAAGAAGAGGGTGTTGAGCAGGGGGAGCCTCAAACCCCTCCACCAGAAGCTTCAGGTCCATCACAAGGCTCAGATGATGGTGAATATCCTCAGATTGTTAATCCAGAAGTTCGTAGATCTGAACGAGGTCGGATTCCATCCAGAAGATATACAGAATCCTAGTATCTTCTGCTTACTGAAGATAGAGAACCAGAGAGTTTTCATGAAGCTGTATCTCATAAGGAAAAAGAAAAATGGTTGCTTGCAATGCAGGATGAAATGGAATCTCTACAGAAAAATCACACTTATGAGATCGTAAAACTTCCAAAAGGGAAGAAGGCACTGAAAAATAAATGGGTGTTCAAGCTAAAGAAAGATGGTAGCGGAAAAGTGGTGAAATACAAAGCAAGGTTGGTAGTCAAAGGATTCCAACAGAAGAAAGGAATCGACTTTGATGAGATCTTTTCACCAGTAGTCAAGATGACTTCAATCAGAGTTATACTTGGATTGGTCGCAAGTATGAATTTGGAGCTTGAACAAATGGATGTGAAGACAGCTTTTCTTCATGGAGATTTGAAAGAAGAAATCTATATGGAGCAGCCAGAAGGTTTTGAGGTTTCAGGTGATAACCTCGTATGCAAGCTAAAGAAAAGCTTGTATGGTCTGAAGCAGGCACCAAGACAGTGGTACAAGAAGTTTGACTCTTGTATGGTAAGTCAAGGATACAAGAAAACTGTAACAGATGAGTGCGTCTACATTCAAAAATTTTCAGACGGGAATTTTGTTGCTCTTCTACTATACGTAGACGATATTCTAATCGTGGGAAAGAATGCAACAAAGATCTGCCAGCTGAAGAAAGAATTGTCTAAAGTTTTTGACATGAAAGACTTAGGACCAGCTCAACAGATATTGGGAATGCAAATAGCTAGAGACAGGAAGAACTGCAGATTATGGATTTCTCAAGAAAAGTATATTGAACGTGTGCTTGAAAGGTTCAATATGAACAACGCCAAACCAGTCAGCATTCCACTAGCCAATCACTTCAAATTGAGCAAGAGTTCATGTCCCTCATCTAAGGAAGAGATCAGGGAAATGTCATCAGTACCGTACTCTTCAGCAGTTGGAAGTCTGATGTATGCAATGGTGTGTACGAGGCCAGATATTGCTCATGCAGTGGGTACAGTGAGTCGTTTTCTCTCTAATCCCGGGAAGGAGCATTGGGAGGCAGTAAAGTGGATTCTCAGATACCTCAAGGGTACAACTAATATATGTCTTTGTTACGGGGGAGTTTATCCAATCTTGGAAGGCTATACAGATTCAGATATGGCAGGAGATCTTGATAGTAGAAAATCTACTTCAGGATTCATCTACAGTTTTGCAGGAGGAGCTGTTTCATGGCAGTCAAGATTACAGAAGTGTGTTGCTTTATCTACAACAGAAGCAGAATATATTGCAGCAGCTGAAGCTGGAAAGGAAATGTTGTGGCTGAAGCGGTTTCTCCAAGAATTTGAAATCAAGCAAAAAGAGTACAAGGTACACTGTGACAGTCAGAGTGCTATAGATTTGAGCAAAAATTCCATGTACCATTCCCGTACAAAGCACATTGATATTCGGTATCATTGGATACGCGAGGTGATGGATCGACAACTGTTGAGACTAGTAAAGATCCATACGAAAGAGAATCCAGCAGATATGTTGACAAAGGTGGTTACTCGAGAAAAATTGGAGCTGTGCAGAGACATAGCCGGGATGGTTGTTCCAGATATGGCTAGAGGGGGAGAATTGAAAGATTTCTAGCACATATCTAGAAATTTTTTTCACCCACCATTGTTGAATTATTCATTCAACACCTACCCAAGCCACCATTGTTGAAGAAGAAAGTTTCCCCTTTCACACCTCCATTCACACCACCTCAACCCTCTATAAAAGGAGGGTTAATCTTCATTGTAAATCATCCACCAAAGAGTGAATACATCTCTAAGAGAGTAGTTCCTAGTGAGTGGAGTGAGTTTGAGAGTTTTTTTGTGAATTTGAAAATCTCTTTGTAAATTCTATTCTTGAGTAATAGAGTTTTATTTTTCTCTCAAATTATTCCTTACAACTCCGTAATGATCCTGATAACATCCCATAGATCTTAAATAAGAAAAAAGGGAATAGAAACTAGCATGGTGTTTTGTAAGAAAAGCAAAAGTGAAGTTATTTATAATGAAGGTATAAAAGTGACCGAGGGGAACCGAACCCGCATCAAGAAAGAGCAGTGAGCTTAACAGGTTTCATTTCTACCGCAGGACCAACGGTCCATTTTGTTACTGGTCTTCAAACTAATAAATCTTATATATTTAATAAATTTCTAAATACAAATACAAGACATGCACAAAAGTTAATGATTCCCTGGAACCCACACCTAGAGGTTCACACGACCCATTAACTTTTGCTCAAACCCTGTATGAACCCATAAGTTTTAAATCCTAAATCTAACTCTGTAGCTCCAATTCCTTATTCTTCAGAGCAAAGAGGAAGGGCCCTAATACTACAACTACATGCCAATCTACCACAGCCTCAAAAGAAAAAGTAAAAGGATGTTTTCTGTCAAAATTTAGTTTTTTTCTCTTTTGTTGGGTCAATTAGTTCGACCAGAAATTATTCAAGAAAAAGTACAGAGGAGCATTAATACTACCCATTAAGCCTAGAGAACTACGCTCCGACCAACAAATCAATAACCCAAAATATGGCACAGCATACTACTATTGTTTATAGTCAAAATCAAAGCAACCAGTTCAACTTCCAAGCACAGTAAACAGTACAAGCACATGAAGAATAACATAGTGTTAAATAGAAGGAGAAGAAATATGGCGTGCCCGCAAATATGCGCCAAAGTGAGAGAGACCTTCAATTTTTGGGCTGAAAGCTTTTTATATTCCACAAAGTCTCCCGTTAAATTTGTTTTGGCGAAGAAGACGCTATAACCGTTTGCCTTTTATATTCATCAAAGTCCTCCCGTTAAATTGTTTTATTTCTGTTCCTATTTTTAGTTTTCTTTTATTTATTTTTTAATTTATTTGTTTGAGTCCGTCCATCATGGTAAAAAAAATTTTTTTTAAGCTTGACCAATATTTGAATGGAAGAGAATTTTGATAGTTTAGTTGATTTGTTATCTGAATTTTTATTTTATTGATGAGAATTTAATTTTTTATTTTGTAATTCACTTTCCGAAAACATATCTAGGGGGTTGTGTGGATTACCTAAACCGCTTAGGAAAAAATATAATGGTATATATAAGGTAATTTATTATTTTTTTATGTATATATATCGATTTTTGAATCCCCTAAACACAAAAGAAATTATTTTTGAGGTTTCAAGTTCATATCATAGACACTATATTTTTATTTTTGAACCCCTTAAGTGAAAATTTCAGAATTATCACTATTCTTTCCTCATTTTCATTAGGATTTAGCCTGAATTTCTACCGTAGTTGAATTCTACATCATAATTGTGTTTTACTTCAAAAAGAATTTCTTCATAGAAAAAATTTTCTTTGTGGATAAGAACTCTATTATAGCTATTCTTTTTTTGGAAGACAAGTTTTAGACTTTTATAAATAAAAGATCTTTTTTTCTCATACACAATATTATAGCATTAACAATCTAGTCCTTAGGTAATTTTGTTTAGGGGGAGATTTATTCTCTCAATAGTTTTAGAATATTCTATGTCAATTGATCAAACACGTATTATAAAGTCTTTTTTATAATTTTCTTTGTCATCTAATTTATTATTGTCAAGGTTTGCAATTGTTAGCTTCCATATAACGCCCTGCTATTTCAATCCCAATAATTTTCTATCCTACCCCCTCTTTTTTATTAAAGAAAAAAAAATATTTGAACCTTGATCTTAGAAATGTATTGTCGGGGAATTTACAAAATAAGTTTGACGATAATTGTTTTTAAACTTTTGACCCCATCTTGCTGATGCGCAAAACTTCAAGTTCAACAGGTTTTGACTTTTAACATTGAAGGTTTGACCATTAAACAAGCGGCGTCAAAAGTTCAAGATTGTCCATTTTCAAAGTTATTAGATGCAATTTCCTTATCAAATGGGTAGATTGTGAATTTGAGCATCTCAAGATGTGCTGAGGAAATAAATGCTTCGCTCAAAAGTTGCTTGAATTGAACTGAGTTAAAATTTGATTATAACCCAACACGTCTAAGTCTTACTAAATTTCAAATTATGTGTTTGTTTTTTATAATGTTTTGACTACCTAATTTTTTTTTTTGAAAAAATCTTATATTATGACTATATATAACATCAAATATAATTTTTTAGACAAAGTTTCTCATGAGTCAAACTGCGCTACACATTATTATCTCAATTTTAAAATGACTTGGCGGGTCAAAATAGGTTAAATTAATAATAAAGGTGAGCTATTAACTCAAACAAGAACATATTAAGAGGATCATAATCTTATAGGCTGATTTTAACACTCTTATTTGATTTTGATGGATAGTTGAACTCCAAATTATTCGCCTTTTTAGCATATTTAATCAAGTTTTTAAGAGTCATAAGTATTTGGTTTCTTAAAAATATATTTATTTTGAAAAATTGAGTGTTTGATTAAAATTTAAGCAGAAATAAATATTTTTGAATAATAGCGTAAGTTACTTATTTTGAGTAATATATTTTTCACCTATAAAAATTTGAATAAACCCCTTGCAGGCGTAGCTCTGGCCCCCGAGGTGCATTTATGGCTTAAAATTCAAGAGAAATCAATATGAATTATGGTTGGATGAATATAATCTTTCTATACCTAATTAAAGATTTCAAATTTTCCTCCTTCTTTGCTTTTTTTTTTTTTGGGAAAATGGTTAAATTTATCTCTTTATTTTAGTTTAACAGTTAACTTTATTCTCTTTGTCATATTATAAGATCAAATATACCTCTACTGTTATCAAAATATTCAAAAGTACCCCTCATTTGAATGGAATTTCCAAATAAGGGGTATTTTAAATAAAATTTGCAATATGACACTTAAAATCGAGTTTGAAGGACTTATATTAATTGAAGTGTATCAGATTGACCAATGCGGTTTGGCAAAACAACGCATGATATATTTATTAAAAAATTAACTTTTTGAAGTTGTATTTTTTTAATATTTAAAATTATATTTAAATATATTATAGAAAAAATATAAAATTTTATGAGTGAAAATTTTAAAAATTCAAAATATATAAAAGTTAAATTTTTGTTATTAAATAAATATTTAGAGGTAATATTTAAAATTAAATTTTTATGATCAGTTCAAGTTTAATTTACCAAGATAAATTTTAAAAGTTTACCTTTAAATATTTATTTAATAATAAAAATTTAACTTTTAAATATTTTTAATTTTTAAAACTTATATCAAATCAATTTTTGAATTTTAAAAAATTTTACTCATAAAATTTCATATTTTTTCTATAATATATTTAAATATAATTTTAAATATTAAAAAATCATAACTTCAAAAAGTCAAATTTTTAACAAATATATCATGCATTGCTTTGCCAAACCGCATTAGTTAATATGACATACTTCGATTAATATAAGTCCTTCAAATTCGATTTTAAGTGTCATATTCTAAATCTCATTTAAAATACCCCTTATTTGGGGATTCCATCCAAATGAGAGATATTTTTGAATATTTTAATAATAATAGAGATATATTTGATCATATAATATAACGAAGAATAAAATTAACTATTAAACTAAAATAAAAAATTATATTTAACTCTTTTTTCTTCTTTTTAAAATAAATTTTATACAATATAAATTTGAATTAGTTAGAATTCTAATATAAATATTCTTACTCAGATCGTAAATATGATAAGCATGTAGAAGTTAAGTTCCATTTGGGGCCACCTTTTTTTTTTGGTAGGAATTTGGGGCCATTTTGTTTGAACTAACTTGCTGCTTTTTGGAGTGTATCTTTTTCTTTTTTCATGTATGCCATCATCTGAATTGTTTAGTTTATTTATTCCCTATCAATGTCATCCATCAGGAATGGGACAAAACAAAAAATCATAAAGAAATGGGGAAGATGTTTTTACTAATGTTTTGGGTCAAAAGATTCATCATTCTAATAAGATTCTGAATTTGTGGTGCAACTAAAAAGTTTAAATCCATGTAAATAGGGATAGATATGGTACGATATATACCGAATATTATATTAATATTAAAATATTTCATATCGTGATTTTAATATTATAATATATGGTATAGTATTTGGTATGATTTTAAAAATAATTTGATAGTTGGTATGGTATTTGATATTTATAAAAAAATATTGAAATATCGAATACTATACCGAAGTATATAGGTACATATATAATTCATACATCTTACTATTATAATACTAGAAAATATTTAAAATAGTATTAGTACAAAACTAGTTATTTAGACGTCGGAACTTTGATTACTCTATCTTAATTGAAATATTTTTTTTGTGTAATAGATTCAAGAAGGAAATTGTTTATACGTTCTTTTTAAATATATTTGCAATGTAAGATGTTAGTATGATATAATCGTGATATTTTTTGAAAAGCCGAAATCATAATTCTCAATTGAATAAGTATATGTAAGTCGAAGTTGAATAAATTATGGTTACAGATTTACCGTCCGCAAATTACTGAAACTGAACTTTAAAATACTGAATCATACCGAATTAATTTGGTATGATAATGATATAATACTTTTTATAATCGAATACCAAAATTACCGTACCAAAATTTTAAATCCCATATCATGCCAACCCCTACTTATAATTTATAAAATATGTATGTGTATATGTATATGAATATAAAATACGCATTAATCAATAACCTGATTAAAATAATAACTAATTTGCTATTCTATATTAAAATTCATTGATATTATAGAACTTCTTTATTCTATCAGTATATATTATAAGTTTATTTTCTTACTTCATATCAGATACGCGCTATAGAATTCAACTCATCCGTCCACTTAGAAGGTGAAGCGGCTCCCTAGTGCCTCTTTAAAGACGATTCAATTTCCACAACTTAAATGATTTGAGTCGAATTCAAGATCTCTCATTTGAGTTTGGATAAAGAAAGAGTATAGTAAGTTAACAACCATCATAAAACTAACCAATTCATGATGTTGTTGACCTTAACTAGTCATAATTTTTTTTGACAATTGTCCTTTCTTGGAGTAGTATTTAATAAATGATTCTCTTTTTATTTGCTCTTGCAATTTACGGACCATTTAGAGCACTATTTAAAGATCAATTTTTAGCTAGCAAACTGAAAATCTTTTCTTAAAAAATACATTAAATCATGATCTAAAATATTATAAGTTATTGCAAGTGTTAACAAATAACCTAATATTTTATCTGTAAAATTGAGCTATATAAACAAACATTAAATCCAAATTTAACATTGTTCGAAAAATATAATTTTCTAAAGACTATTTACACAACTTATAAAAATAAAGACAAAATCCAAACAATAGCTAAAGAAATAAACGATATTTGTAGATAAATCAGTTTCAACTTGCTTGGAATTAAATCGTAAATATTATTATTATTATTATACATAAACAAGAATTTACCATAAAGATAATAAGTGCATATATTATTACACAATTTTTTTTAATAATCGAAAAATTTCGGAGGGCCAGTTTAAATAGCCCTACTCCTCTTGTATCCACTGGAATCTCCTTCAGATGAAGCATCAACAGATTTAGTAATAAAAGAAGTTGAAAGATCTGCATAGAGATCAACTACTCTTCTGATATTATTATTGAGTTCTCTGATTAAACCAACATTTTTATTCAAATTATTTGGAATTTTGGACTCATGATTCTGATTAATCTCATTGATTAATAGCCTATTTTGATCCAATATATTTTCTACTTGACCAAAATTCTTCTGAAATATTTGCATAACTTTGCCATCTATTTGTGTATTCCCCTCCATTTTCTCCTCTTTCAATTCAAAGTAGGCCAACAAAATTAGATCCTAACAAAAAAAAGAACAAACAATAATGAGGAAAGGAAAAAAAAAAGATTAAAAAAAAACATGTTTCCTTTTTTCAATAGAACACTGTGGGCTCGTTTAGTTAGGGAACAAGTTATCTCGAGATTAGTTATTCCACACTCAACATGAGATAGACATAATATTATAATTCTGAAATAAATAATTTTGAGAGATAAGTTATTTTGAGATTTAACCCCAATCAAACTGAGATAAATTCATTTCAAACATTCTTAAACTTCAGGAATTTTGTACTT
The DNA here is from genome assembly GCA_035772735.1 of Datura wrightii. Taxonomy (NCBI): domain Eukaryota; kingdom Viridiplantae; phylum Streptophyta; class Magnoliopsida; order Solanales; family Solanaceae; genus Datura; species Datura wrightii. The sequence continues at coordinate 20,796,112 of JASDFA010000001.1, forward strand.
TTCAAGAAGTGTAATAAAAATAACCTTATCGACCTCTACCTGGCACCTGCCGTATTTCCACAACGCGTGAGAAATACGACGGGAGACGTGTGGATTGAGAAGGTTGTATTTATTAAGTGTTTTATTGAAAAAATGAAATAAGTTCACTAGTACTTGTTATAGTATCAAGAGAAGGCAACAGAAACATCATCACTCATCAGTGTATGAATTCCTCTATCTTTAATAAGAAATATCGAATTCAAATTTTGGTATTAAAAAAATTCTAATTTAAGTCTTATGCTGCAAATCAAGATTAGTTGTTTAATACAAATATCGAATATTAAGTGAGGAATAAAAAATACTGAGAAAAAGCATGAATTGTTTGTATAAATTTTTTTATTTTTAATCAAAAATCTCAAATTTAAATTTTGATATTAGAAAAAAATGCTAATTTAAGTCTTGCGTTGCAAATGCAGATTAGTTGCTTAATAAAAATATCAGATATTAAATGAGGAATTAAAAAAATTCAGACAAAACATGAATTGTTTAAGATACTTTGTGCACAAGAGACAACATCTGAACTCAATATTATGATTATTTCCCCACATGCATGTGAAAGAAGGGATCATGTAAGAAACATTGAAGGTTATTTTTCTACTCCCTCTATTTTAATTAATTTATTTAATTTTAATTTAATATGAATTTAAAAAAATATAAAAAATATTTTTTTTTATAATTTTAAATTAAAAATATATAAAATATATTAAAATATTATTTAATTTTATAATTTTAAACATGAAGAAAGTTAAAAATAAAAAATTATCATTAAAAATATTTTTTCTTAAATAAAATAATATAAAAAATAAAATAACAAATTAAATCGAGAGAAATTATTATTATTTATTTATTATTTAAGGTATGATGAGATGTGTTTGGGAAAACAAAGCAGATCCCATTTTTCCATAAAAAGAACCTTTTAAATGTGTACTCTATTTATACCCAGATATGACCAGTCCAACTTTTTCATCCACAACTCTCATTTTTCAAGATAATTTTTCTCAAGAAATATCCACAGAAAATGACAAAAAATAAAATAAAGATGGTGTCAATGAAAAATTTTTAAAAAATAAAAAAAGATAAAACCCATTTAAGGTATCAAACAAGTAGCCAATATAAAATCTTGAATAACAAAAACAAGCCAATAACAATAATAATATCATATTTTAATATAATTTTATATATGAGATCTGGAAAAAATAAAATATATTTAAATTTTATTTTTATTATTATGTCGTAAAAAAATTATTTTCGACATTCCATCGTATTTCCAAAACAAGTTTGAATAACAAAAAGAAGTCAATATATGGAATACTTGCAACTTGAAGCATAAATTTCCATAACCCAGAAAAGAAAATAAACAAACAACCTAAAGAAAGAATTAATACTCAAAAGTTACAGTAAACGGATGTAGTGCAATGAATCGGATTGTTTTTTTTTAAATCAGAGTTTTCAATTTTAACTGAGTAATAAATAAGATCGAAAAACTTTGAAAGGGGAACTGACCTATTTGACGTGAATTCAAATTAATTTAATTTCAATATGACTGGACGAAAAACCAAAAGAAAAAATACTCAAAAGTCTGAAAATCCATTTGAAGTTTCTCTCTTTTAACACAGTAACATGCAATTAGAAGCAGAAAAATATCCACCCACTTAGAAGATGTAAAAATCAACACTCTTTTTTCTTTTAGCTGATAAACAGATTTATATATAAGTCCAAATTCTCGCCCTCTTTTAAACGACTGGTTTCTAACAAATATAAAAAAATTATTATATTGGATCAAATTCATATTTCAAAGACTAGCTTCATCCCTAGATTTAGCAAATTACCCACTCAGGAACTCATATTAACTCCCAGAACTATTAATTTCTCCATGTAAAAAAGTAAAATAAAATGAAATAGCCATTTACTACTCACATATAGATAAAGATAGTTTCGTTTTTACATACCTTGAAAGTCTTTGAACATGGTTCTGAATATAGAGAGAGAAAGAGAGGAGGGAGAGAGAGAGAGAAATTGAAGCAGCTGAAATCGAATCTTGGATAAGAGAGAGAACGCAGAAAAGAAATAGAGAGAGAGAAAGAGAACATATGTGGATTTTTGAACCCAGGCTACTTTTGTTTCTTCCTAGTGTGAGTTTCATTACATCGGGCCCCGAAAAGAAGAAAGGGGATGATATTATAAGTTGGAAAATTGAATTTTCGTTAAAAATTTAGTAAATTAATTGAGATATTGTTTTTTAGATACTGATATTACTGTTTGTTTTAATTGAATATGTGATAAAATATTTTTTATTAGATATTTTTAAATTTTATAAAAAAATAAAAAGTTTGATAGTTAACCAATTTAAATGTTCTTTTTTAGATATTGAAACTACTCTTAGTTTTAATTGATCACATGATAAAGTGTTTTTAGTAAGACTTACAATTTAAATTTTAAAAAAAAAATGTACACTTATTCTCAATCATCTATTACGTAGATGGGATAATCAAATATTTATCCTACAAAAATAAAAATAAAATCAATCTACCTTCTATCCTTTTTAAATATCACTTATAAACTCAACTTATGATATTAACAAAATATTATGTTATTATTATTATAAATAAAATAATCACTTAAAATATGTTACCATCTTTAATTATACGAATCACTCTCAATAAATTGTAAAACATGCCTCCTTCAAATTGGACTTTTCAGTATAAACTCAGATTAATTGCAACTTGAGTATCAAAGTGCGTACCGGTCGCCAGATTAAAAAAAACAAATTCATTTTACGTCGAGGATAATATTGTCATTTTATGACAACTTATATCAGATCTTGGTCTTCACTAGAATATAAATTCTCTCCGATTTAAATTACCTGAACACTTCAAACAGCTGGCTTTCCTACCAATCATATTTTGACATATAAATATTTCAGCCTCGGAATCCACAGGCTCGGATCCGAGCTTAACCAAATTCCAAGCGTATTGATTCGTTGTGTGGTCCATTCCATCTTGTCGAAACACGTGATCTAATTCTTTCTTGGTCATATTGTAAAAGTGTCATAATTTTGGATCCAATTACCAACCGGTGGTGGGTTTGGGGGTGGGGGTGGCAGAGAGAATCCTTTACTCTTTTTTTTCAAAAAAAAATATTAAATAAAATTTTAGGAGTATTTCCATTATAAATAAAAACTTAGTTTTATGGAGTATTTAAATCAAACTAACAAACACAATAACATAATAATTGATGCAAATACTTTTTATATTATCGATCATTTTGATATATTGTAGTAAGTAATAAATTTTAATTTTTAGATTTCAAATTTTACATTTGAAGAATATTTATCTGTAAATATTTTTGAATGACTTAATAATATAAAAAACATTTTCATGAATGATACATAAAACTTAAATTGTTTAAATTTGACATTATATTTGATAGAAAATTTTTTTATTGCCCAAAAATATAATAATCAAGTCTTGGACATTTTCAACCCATAAAATATTAATGGAAGCCTCTTCTATTGACCAAATACAATATGAAGATAATACAATCTCGTAAAAAGAACATAAAAGAAAAAAAATAAATATAGAATGAATAACAACAACATATTTTACTAAAGAGTTTTAACTCCATGTACTAACATAACTTTATAATTTTGTCACACCATCATATTAAAATGACCTGTATTTCTTCAAGTAATTAACTGCCTTTGTTTTTTATTTTTGCACTCAAACAACTAATTAATTGGATTCTATATTCAAACGACAAGAAAATATTTCTGTAGAATAGTCGACTTTGCCCAATTTAACCACATGAAAACCTGTATATCTTGTTTTTTGTAAAACATTGATACATTAAAATTCATCATACAAATAATTTCATTATTGTGAAAATCAATCGGACTGGGGTAATTCGTCACCCTCTTGATGTACTTTCAATCTCAATCTCTTTCTCTTTCCTCCAAAAATGATTTGTTGTATTTTCAACACACCAAAGCTCTAACATTTCACTCAGAGACAAACAAATAAATCCCCAACTTGCCTTCATACAAAGTCAGTTTCTTGTACTTATAATCTTTATTTGGGTTCACTTGTTATGAAAGTTCAAATCTTTGGATACGTTTCTTCGTCATCGTAGTTTAGGATTAATATTTGATCAACAATTGTGAAAAGATAAAGTAAATCCACTTGCATTAATATGTATATAATAAGCTTTGAAAGACACATTTTGAGAGAGTGAGACTATATTTCCTAGGTGATCATGGCATAATTGCATGCCCAAATGATACTTTATTACTTAATTGACTTGTTTATCTACTTTTATGTGTACATTCTCATGTGATTTTTATATAAATTTGGATTTATACTAACCAACATGATTAGTTATTGTTTTTGTAGTTAGAATAAATTTTGGAAACTAAGCTACAAGTTGGTGAAGTGGAGGAATGGACTCGGAAGCAAAACTCGAAAGTTGGCAAGAAAATGCTAAAACTTAATGCTCTGCGACAGGGCCGTGTCACGCCACCATCGTGGAGGCATTCTGCCTAGAGTGGGATTTGTGTTGCATATCAAGCTACTCTTCATATTGCCTCAAAACCCGGTGTATCATGAAAGAGACAAAACATATGGAGGTTGATTATCATTTTATTCGTGAAAAGATTAAGGAAAATTTAATTTTCACTGGCTACGTGAAGATAGGAGAGCAATTAGCTGATTTGTTCATAAAAGCGTTGAATGAAAATCTAGTTGATTACCTTTGCAATAAGTTGGGCATGATCAATATTTATGCTCCAACTTGAGGGGAGTGTTACAAAATCTCTATACACACGTGCGTGAGTGCACACATATATATACATACACACACATATATGATAGTGTGTATGTATAATAGCATAACTGATTTCTAGGGATTTTAATATCTAGTTACTATAGTTAGTTTAGTCTTTTCATGTATTTATATCATTATATTCTTTGAGTAATAAAATAAGGTATTCTCCATATATTATGAATTGCATTTTATAGAAGTTAAGAGTATTTTTCCACCTTCCTTCTTTAACACCATTGATACTCTCAACACATTAAGACACTTCAATTTTGAGTGTTGACTGTTGTGCCTGCTTTTGGCTGCAAATGCAAAATTCTAGCAATACACAAAGTAATAAATTATACACATAAATATAAACATACACACCAAAATCTATAAATAATGTTAGACTTTTAGTAAAATTCAAAATCATTATCATTTGATTGACATATTATTGATTGCAGTTATAATTTTCTTTTTTCTCCTAGAAAAACTCATCAGAGAAAATAGCACCCCAAAATTCCTTCAACCTTTTGATTCTAAAAAGAAAAGTTTTTATAGAGAGAAAAGAAATAGTTTTTGGCTAATGAGTAAGAAAACATACAACTATATTTATAGTGGTACCAAGTCTTTATATGAATTTTATTTATAAAATTTTAACAAATTTACCTTTTTTTGGTTATACTTATTAGTAACTTAAATAATATTTTTTCTTCTAAATTATTGGGGAATCAATAGTTTTTCTAATATGTCCTGAGGATAGAAATAGAAAAATAATAAATATTCATCCTTAAGTATAGTTCTAGAAAAGATTTTCTGAAAATGATATCTAGTCTACATATTTATTTATCTTAATTAATATATCTTTTTTTAAAGAGAAAAATCTATGTTTTGAAGGATTAAGGAAAAATTACAAAACACAGCACAATTGTGAAAGCATTTACATATAATGACCATAATTTTAAAAAATTATATAATATGGCTTTATTTCATTTAATGTGCTATCTATTTATTTTTTTACTTTATATTTGATTATTATTTACTTCTCTCCTATTCATCACCACAAAATTTCTGTAATAACCATCCAATCCCTCTTCCATCTTCTCTCTCACTCATTGTTCATCATCAAACCAGATGGTCAACCCATTTCCTCTTCCATCTTTCTATCCCTCCCCCCTCTTTTTCTTTCGCATCTCTCTCTTTCTCTTTGGTTGTTCTTGTTCGAAAATTGTAGTTTTTCGAGATACCTCCCTCAAAAGTCAACTCAAAATCGTCGACAACTAATTCGTCGATCAGATCTGATCAAAAATACAAAATTTTGATTGGAGAACGATGGAGCAGATATGATGATGTCCCTCTGTTTCTTGACACTGCTTCACACACCCCCAAAAAAGAAGGGAGCTACGTCTGAGTTAAACTTGGAGATGGAAGTCTTCTTTCCTTTCTCGACGGTGAAGTAAGACCAAGCTCATGAGCTTATTATCCTAGGTCGGAACAAGTTGATAGGACCCCCTTTTTTACGTCCCCATGTTCCCCCCGTGTGGCGACATGGGGGCAAAAAAAGGAAAGAGAGATATGGGGTTTCTCTCGCTTTTGGCATAGGGGGCCCCTAGTGGGAGGCTCGCGCGACGGGCTATTAGCTTAGTGGTAGAGCACGCCTCTGATAATTGCGTCGTTGTACCTGGGCTGTGAGGGCTCTCAGCCACATGGATAGTTTAATGTGCTCATCGGCGCCTGACCCTGAGATGTGGATCATCCAAGGCACATTAGCATGGCGTGCTCCTCCTGTTCGAACCGGGGTTTGAAACCAAACTCCTCCTCAGGAGGATAGATGAGGCGATTCGGGTGAGATCCAATATAGATCCAACTTTCGATTCACTCGTGGGATCCGAGCGGTCCAGGGAAGACCACCACGGCTCCTCTCTTCTCGAGAATCTATACATCCCTTATCAGTGTATGGACAACTATCTCTAAAAGTCCGGCTCGCGAGGCGTCCCTCTCGCAATAGGGTTCCAACCCTCGCCTCGCTCTTGTGACATGATATGTTTCCCCTCTCTATTCCCAAGTAAAGAGTAAGTCCCATGCATCAGTTTGTGGATCGCGGTCTCACACACTAATCCCTACAAGTGCCGGTAGTAGGCCGGCCGCCCTAGCTAAACCAATCATCATATCGGTCCCTAGGCCCCATTTCTGGAAAGGCTCAGCTTCAAAACCATACGTGGAACTTCCGCCTCATACGACTCCTCTAGGGATGGAAGCTAGGCCCAGCCCTGGCTTGTGCGGTTAAGGTTGTTGTACACGATCTCCATTTTCGTAGTCCTAGCTATCCACTCCACTATGTGGTAGAGTGTTCGTCCCAACCCCTTCGCAGGGGTACCTTCCCTTTTATTTGAGAGAAGGACTCAGAATTGACTCCCCTCGATTCGAGATCTGAAAGAAGGGTATGGAGTTTATCCAAGGAATGCTCTCCCATGGCGGTACACGAATTCTCGAGGGCTCAAGCTCCCCATCCCAGCCAATCCCCCATTGGATCAAGGACCGCCATGATCCTTATAATCTCGACCTTGACCTCGAATAGGTCTTTTGCCTCTATTTCGGTCAGGTACATGATCCCGATAGGGGGATTATAGGAGTATTTGGCTAGGAGCCTCAGCTGGATAGACTGAACGGATCCCCCCCTGTCACTTCATCCAGAGCTTTCCAAAGAAATAGCTTAGTAGCCACATTAGCAGCACTTGAGATGATTTTAGGCGCAACCTATTTCCTTTGGCTATATAATCGTGCGATTTTTGGGAATTTAAAACCCAATTTTCTTCATAAATTCTCCGATCCAAATGGCAGAGAAATTTCCATATTTATACCTTTTCTTGTTGGAGGGGAGACCGTACATTAAATTACCAAAGAAACTAGGGTAAACCAATGTGATCATGACATTGTAGGTGCTTGCGATGGGACGGATGCGACTTCCCTCAGTTGGTTTGGGTGGCATAGCCCGTTGCATAAGCCCCCCCCCCCCCTTTTTTTTTTTAAATCCATTTCTTTAGTCTTTAGGGAGCCAAAGCTTGACTTTACTAAAGTAATAAATAAGGCTCGCACTAGGCGCTTACCTTTTTTGGCTGTAGGGTTGGGGTGGCTTGCTGGGTGAGATTGATAGAAAGAAAGGACGGGGGAAAACCATGCATGGTACTTCTCGACCCTGTCTCCGAGGGACAGTTGAACTAGCGACTCATGAATGCTGCCGGGTTGGACAAGCCAATAGCTCCCAAAAGTATTTCTCCTGTATGTATTTTTGCTAGAATTTTTTTTTTCAAATTTAGATGTATTTTTGTATTTTACTTGTATTTTTATATTATGAGGAAGGAGAAATTTTCATTCATGATTTTTATTTAATTTTTAATTTAAGATAATTATTTTTAGACAAAAATCTTCAACTGTGTAATTTATCAGATTTTTACTAATCAAATCTTTATGATTTTTGGAGTCTCAAATAGATTATAGAATTCCGTTAAACTAATTTTTTTTTTAAAAAAATTCTATTAGTGTATTTTATAGGTTATTTATACTATGTATTTCGATATTATCTTTTCACCTGTATGTATTTATTTTTAGGACTTCTATTTGTATTCAGTTGTATTTATGACACAATGCAAACACATAAATTATAACATAATCATGCTATTATGTTACACACACACACATATATACACACACATAAGTTGTATTTTTATGTATTTATCAATGGACATAATTTTTTTAACAAAGATACATATTAGTACTCTTTGATACAATTAAATACATAATTCTTTAGCCTTTTTTATAATTTATTTGTTAAAATACATATATTTGATTGTATTTATGATACAAGTTAATCATTTTTTTGATAATTCAAAGAATGAAAAGTATATGATTATGGAAATAAATCACTTTTTCAGATTTGCTTTACAAGGTGTTAATATAAAATAAGAATTCCACCCTTTTTAGAGTCCATTTAATTAAGAAATGTAATAATTATCAATTGCATAAATAATAGTAATTGTTTTGGAAATAAATCACTTTTTCAGAATTTTCTTTACAGGGTGTTAATATAAAATAAGACTTCCATCCATTTTTAGAGTCCATTTATTTAAGGAATGTAATAATTATCAATCGAGTGAATGATGGTAACTGATTATTTATCTGAAACATAATTCCTAAAATCACTCACCTAATCAGATTTTGTATTTATATTTGATGCATTTTACCTATAGTAAATACAACATATATCACATAAAATATTATTATTTTATGTAAATAAGTAAAATCTTGCTACTTAAGCCTATTTTCGCCTAAAATGTTGTCATTTCTGTAATTTTCTCAAAGATTAAACAAGTCAAAACTTTCATGCACAAATATAAATAATTTTTATTAAAATAAAGTGTATACTATATGTATTTCATCTTATATGATACAATTTTTTAATACTTAATTAGACAATTTAAATAGTATTTCTCCTAATAATTTATAGTGGAATCAATAGTTTTTCCTAATTAGCATTGAAGATAGAAAAATAAAAATAATAAATCTTCACCCTTAAATATAGTTCTAGATCCGATTTTCATAGAATGGTGAAATCTACATGTTTATTTATCTTGATTAATATACTTTTTTTAATAAGAAAAAACCTATTATTTGAAGGATTAAACAAGTCAAAATTTTCATGCACAAATATGAATTATTTTTATTAAAATAAATTATGTATTATCTTCATTAATTATATTTTATATGACACAAACTTTTTTTATTATACTTATTAGTATTAGTACCTGCACGATGCGCGGATAATATTTTTTAAAAAATCATTTAAAAATATAGATTAAAAAGCTAACTTAGATTTACTAAACTACCAAATGAATAAATGATCATAAAAAAATTCTTTTACTTGACCAGCAGGTAAACCAACAAAGACTAATGAAATAAATGTCAACATCTCCTTGGACTTATGTTTTTTGAATAACCCATAAAAATTAGTGCATTATAATCATCTCTAAGCTAAAACTAAATAAAGCAGCACAATAACTATAAATTTCGACATAATTACTGAATTTGACACTTCAATCTATTTAACAACTAAGAGACGTTAAAAAAAATAAAAAAGAAGAAGCTCCAATAAGTTATTGGACTTTTAAAAAAATATAAAGAGTCATGTCTAAATTATTTTGTAAGGATGGTCATGAGGAATCGGATTAACATCGAACAATTCAACCTTAAAGTTAATCATTCATACAATATCTAATAGATATATGACACAAAACCAAGTAAAAAGTTAAATGTTTATAACTGCATTATGCAAAAGAATATAACTAAGAAATTGGTGAATTTTTCAATAAGAACTATAAACTAAAATAAAGAAATAAAATAGTTATAAACTTCATCGCACTTTCCAGGGTGCTATTTACTTTTTTAGGCATCACCATCACATGCCAAAAAAGTTCAAGATCAAAATACAGTTATGGGCATATGAATGACAATGCAAAAACTTATATCTACAGTTCTCATCACATCTTCAAATAACACAACATTTATTATAATAATCAAATTTTCTTTTTGGACATTGTCACAATTGATTTGTCCATCCTCTGTCGGATTAATTCTCATATAGTTAGTAATTGAAGATTTCTCAAAATTTTGCAAGAACATAGATATATGCAAACTTTCAAATACATTAAGATAAAATAATATAAGAGAAAAATAATAGATAATAATTAATGAAAAATTTATTTAATAACGTATCAAATTTAATTACGAAAAACTTTGATATACACTATATTTCTAGCTTCATTTGTTATTTATCCATCATCATCATAAACTAAACTTTTTAAACCTTTCCTACTTGTCACACGTCAAAGAGCAACATACAATTATCCATGCATAAACACTGACTTTTTCAAAAATAATCCCACATGAGATAGTGATTAACCTTGATTTTTATTGATCGTCATTACAAAAGACACAACAATTGGAAATTATCGTCACTGAAACTTAAAATATATCTTGCGTCAGATGGAGTCAACGTCATTCTTGGGATAAACACTTTTTCTCCAGCCATATTACCCGATAAAACTTTAGCTTCAATAACTTGATTTCTAAGTCTTATGATGATCAACCTTGTACCATTACTTAATCCCAATGACTGGTCTATATTTCTCAATAACATCACAGGAACACCAACCTTTAGAGTAATAGAGTGATTTGAAATTCCAGAACATGTAATACTATTTAGGAATTTCGATGTATGTATGTGTTCCAAAGCTGTAAAAGTATGATCAGACATACAAATTGTATTAGAACTCAAATATGTCTTTCTAGGATTATGATTGAGTGATACCATATATTCATTGATAGATTCCACAATGTCAAGAGTCGAAGCAAGAATTGCTTTTTGTTGGAGGTAATCTATGTCATTAGAATGACTAAAGAAATCGGTATAAGTACTTTCTACAATTGCAGATATTGGATCATCATAATTATGTATGAGAAGATCATTTTGAATTCAGATCTTTTCGATGCCATCAAAGGAATTTCCAATTCTTCCATCACCAATTTTCAAAATTCAATTTTAAAATTCTTTTAACTCATCTAAATGTGACCCTAATAGGTTTTCTTGCAATCTCATATTCTTTGTCAGTTTTAAGACTTCACAGTGGGGCCATAAATATGAAGAGTTTAGAGTAGCATTAACAATATCTTGTCGAATAGATTTTGTAATGACAACATTCAGCTCATTTATCCTATGTAACTGTCCAGATTGAGTTTCAATTATGATATCTCTATCACATCTAGATAGTTCAAAATCTCCAACCACTTAAGCACCTACCTCTAAAATCATTGGTAAATTGCATCTTCTTCCATCAGTGTTTTTTCTATTAGTCTGAGTCTAATATTGAAGCTTCTATCTTCTGAAAATCTATATCTTATCATTCTAAATGTCTTAGAAAAAACATTGTATCCATCAAGCATTTGCTTCAGATCAGCAACAATCTCAGCATGAAGTTTATTTACATTTTGATCATGACTACAAAAACAAAGATTATATAAATTTTCCTATATATTTTCATGTGATATGCTTATATATATATATATATATATGTAAAATTTTAAATCTATTGTAGAATACTAACCTAACAGCAAAAATTCTATCTTTAACTTCATTTTCTATATCAAATATATAATTGTGCAAATTTTGGGCTGGATCCCTCATGTAATGACCCGCATGTTGTTACGGAGGGGAGCAGACATAGAACTCTCAAAAAAACTAGAATCTATAAAAATTTATTGTGAAACAAATAAGTGTTAAAAGATGACTTTTAGGGGAGCTAAAAATTTTGGGGGACCGCTGCAGTGGTAGGATATTTGCTGCAACGAGACCGTGGTGACAGTTGGAGTTTCACTGTAATAGATCAGAGAATTCATCATCATTTTCTAACCGCTGTAGAGGGCCCGCTGCAGTAGATTTAAGTGAGATTTCTGGGGTTCTACCCCATTATTTTCAAAACACGATTAGAAGGGTTGAAGACATTTTTTTCTCCAAAGAAGTGAATCCCTCTTCCATGGTAAGTTTCTTGATTCCCAATCTCGATAATGATTATTGATAACCCTAGAATTCATATAGAATCTTTAATGGTAGAATTTTAAGTTGAGAAAACCCTAGGCTGATAGACTAGGGTTGGATCATAGAGAGTTAATGGGATGGTTTGATTAGAGGTTTGAGGAGTATTGATCACTCCCCGAGGTTTACTTGTTTGATAACATGGATTATGCGGGAATTGAGACCTAGAACTAGGTGGAAGTGGGGTTTTACTTTTGAAAGTGCCTTAAAGGGAAGGGTTTGAACATCTAGTATCCTTATTCGAAGAGTTAATAATTAATTTACTCTATATTATTATTGTAGATTTCGAACTTTCTGAAGCATTGAGAAACGACAAGGCTCATGTGGAGTAGCTGATGTTTCATACCCAAAAATCAAGGTAGGTTATGGTTTAAGAAAATTAGACCCTATTTAATGGCATATATATTTTGTGTAATGATAATATGTGATTAGTCTAGGATATTACCAGTTATAAAGTTTTACAGTTGAATGAACTGTAGAAGTAATGTAGATATGATGTGGTCTGTGAACTGTTATGAAATTGTGTTGAATAGTTAAGTGAAGTTCCTTTGCAATTGCTATTGAGATGTTTGATTATTTGTATTTATGCAAGCGAGGGAGTAGATTGTAACTCCTGAGTATTTTAAAGAATTCACCCTGTATATTCAGTTGAATGAGAATGGTTAAGGATGGTAATAATATCCTAAGATGAGAGGCTCGTGCCCGAAGGGAGAATCCGGGTGAACGATATTGGTTGAGTGGCTCGTGTCCAAGGGGAGCATCTGAACGAGCATATGAGTGGGAGGGGGTACCACGCTGGTACAGTACATGAATTTCTAGAGTCCCCTACAGGTCATGACTGGAAGGCCAAACATAAAGGCCCTCTAGTATGTGTGTACATTGACTTTGATGACAGAGTGTCTATGGGGGCATGGCGAAGGCGTGTGCCCGACATGTCACCTTTTATTTTATTTTATGATGTTTTTATAATTTATAAATAGTTTTGGAGTGAGTATGTTCTAAGTGGTTGATTGTGATTGATGACCCTGTAATTGTAAATGAAATGAGAAAAGGGAGAAAAGATCCTAAGTGTAATTCAGTGTGACGACTAAAGATGCTGAGTTGATCTTTTTATGACGAAATGCTTTAAGCTGCATGTTGAGATGAGTGGTTATTATTTGATGTCAATACTTGTGTTATATCTGAATGAAATATGGAGGGTGTGAATTGATGAAAACTGTGAGCTAAAAAAGGTGTAGCTAAGTCGAGCTACTGCTTTGAACAGTACTTCTGCAACGGAACTTATTCCGTTGCGGTGAGACCGTTGTAGTGATCAAGAGACTGCTGCAGCGAGAGGCCTAATCTAGTAAGCAAACTGATTGTCACCTGTGCAGAGTCAGTATACTTGAAATGTTTACTGTACTTATGTATGATGTTTGGGACTGGTTTCATGTTATTATTGCCTTAATTATATGTTATTATGTAAGGTCAGCCGATGATGCCTACCTGTATCGTGCTTTGTACTGACCCTACTCCTGCACTTCTTTTGAGTGCAGAATACGATCCAGGGAGCTCTTCTCATCTCCACCTATAGACAACAACGATTCCTTTAAAAGGCGAGCGACGCGGAATGGGCTGATTCACTCCTTCTTTGAAGATGTCTCTCTTTCAGGTATTGCAACATTTCTTTTTGTTTAGTTTAAACATTGCTAGATTGTAGGTAGAAGTTGAAGTGCAATGACTTTTGGATCTTAAAAAGATTTGGTTGTGTTAGTTTAGTTGGTTATAACAACTTTCAGATATTATAATTTTTTATTTTATTTTATTACATTGTTATTTCTTCTTTTGTGGTTGATGTCGGGGTAGTCATTAAAAATTTTGATTCGTCTACTGGGTCTAGTGTGGGTGCCAATCACGACCATTTGGGTTGTGAAACCTCAGGAGGTTATAAAATTCTAATTTGATGATGATTCTGGAAACAATTTAAATGTTCTTGATCCATGTGTTTGATTGACAACGACATCAACTTTTCCCCCATTGATGTAAATGATAATATAGAATTGTAACTTCTAATATTCTCTAAAAAATGATCACTTTTAGGACCTACATTAAATAAAAGTTGAAAAATGATGAACATATATATGATGTGCAGATTATCTTATAATAATAAGCTTAAATTAGATATTTTATCTAACCTAATCCAAACAACAATTGTTTTAAAGTTTGAGGAGGCTCTTTTGTATCCGGAAGCTTGATATTTTTACGACAACAACACAAACTGAATGCTGGTTTTTTAGATTATCGATACAGTCTTCATACCAAAATATGCTCCACAATGTTCACTTTCATAAGTAGCATCTCCTATATCCCAATATTTTAAAACAAATATAATTTAGGATTAAAGCACCATATTCAAGATAAAATTTAAAATATTTTAGAAATAAAATACATGGAGCATACCATCATTACAGATGTTTCCACATTCGACGTTATCATCTAAAAAAAATTTAATTGTACAGTCAAATCAGTAAAAATTTGTGTTTTTGTTTTAGTAGTCTCTCTCTCTCTCTCTTTCTATATATATATATATATATATATATATATATTATATTATATTAAAAGCATGAACTACCTAACTTGAAAGTTAAATTACCTAATTACCCTTATAAATAATTAAAATATCTTACTCGTCCTAAATAACCTAATTAAAAGCCTAAAGGGAATTACTGTCACAAGTCATAATTCTTCATACAAAACCAAACCTCTCCAAAGGTTTAGAACAATTCCTCACAGCCACGCCATACTGTCAATTCAAGGGCGTGAAAAAATATTTATTTTAAGCAAAGAAAAAAAGAAGGTCTCTAATTTCTTTTAGATATAGGATATGTTTAGTATAGTAAAAGTTAAAACTTCTAGATCTCAATATGTTGAGCGTAACAAGATTTACAAAACAAACTATATTAAATTCATGACCCGTGCAAAAAAAATAAAAAATAAAGAGGCACAAATATTTTAATTATTTAAGCATCGCATACATATATATAAAAAGTCAGAATTTTTAATCTTTCATGGTTATGTTGATAATAGTATTGACTTTGGGTTGGCCAAAGACAATTCCAGAGTCATATATCATGGAGAAAGTGACAATATATCAAGTTTTACTTTTTCTACTCATTTTTTATTTTTTCTACTTATGTGATTGATAAAATAAAAAACCTACATACAAATATTATCGTAGATACTTATTATTTGATGATCTCATACTATATATCTTGAATTATATGCATAATTAAGAGTAATATATGCTTGAAGATATTTTTTAAAATTATTTTGATAAATAAAAATAGTTATTGGATATACAATTTGGTAGCATGTAGGATTTAAGACATTATTTTCAAGGTTATAAAAATATGAAACAGACTTAAATTAATACTCGATAGTTATTTTGAGATCATAAAAATAATATATATGATTATGGATAAATCGATTTTATAAGTTAATAATTTGAGATACATGGAAAAACTACTTATTATTACTATATTATTTAGAAATATTTATATATATTCTAAACAATCATTTGGAAGGTGAGGGTGAAGATGAGGTGTGTTTGAGGACGAAGAAGATATAATCAGTGTAAAATGCCACTTATGAAACTCATTTTTTTTTACTTTCACTACTAAAGTCATTTTTCTCATTTTTAAGGAACTTGTTGTCCTAAAAAAAAATATTTTAAAAAATTTTTTGACCAACCAAACATGAAAAAATTGAAATTGTTTTTCTGAAAAATGTCTTTCTCCCTACTGAAGACACCCTAAAAGGTTATATAGGGTGCTTAACATTTTCTCTAACTTTATCTCATACTTTATTTCCCTCAAAACAATTAGTTGAGGAGAGAATCTCTCGATTAAAGGCA
This sequence comes from Datura wrightii, assembly GCA_035772735.1. Classification (NCBI taxonomy): domain Eukaryota; kingdom Viridiplantae; phylum Streptophyta; class Magnoliopsida; order Solanales; family Solanaceae; genus Datura; species Datura wrightii. Next base: position 20,812,482 of record JASDFA010000001.1, read on the forward strand.
GATTTACAATGCACAATCATTTTTTCTTTTAAATTTCTTATTTATTTATTTATCAAAAACCCATAGCCAAGGAAGAAAAGTCATATGATTGCTCTCTGTCACAAAGAGTTCTCACTGTTTAATCACCTTCTTAAAAAATCAAACTCCAAATTTTCTCATCATTTTTGATCTTCTCTATTAACTTTAGTTCTACCTTTTAATTCTGGCGGGTGAAGATTACATAAAGTTAATTTGACTTATCTAAATAAAATATTTCAACTATGATATACTTAACTAAAATTTTGGGTGTTGCATTTTATGCTTGTAAAATTATTTGGATTATCAATTGCACTAACTTTGAAAAATCCTTTATTGATATTGTTTTCATCATATCGGATAGCCATAAGGTGGATATTACGTAATTGCTTTATCTTTTTTATTTCTTTATTTTTTAATTGAGTATTGAAATATTATTTTTTATTTTCATCTTTATTTCAATTTATGTATAAATCGTTTGAACAGAAATTGTACCTATTTGTAATTTAATATACTTTGAGAAATTAGCAAATATCGAGTGAGAACTAAAAAAAGGATACTTTTTTTAAAAAAATTAATAAAAGATAAGTACTTAGGGTGAGTCATGCTATTCTAATTTTTTTTCTTTACTTTTGATATAATTAAATTTTGTAGTTTTCTGACATAAGATCGAATTTTCACATTTTCTTTATTTGCACACTCTTTGTAGTTATTCATTCAAATATTTTACGTCTCAAATTTGATCTAGAGGCCACAGTACATATGTGTGTCTGGAGAATTTAAATATATAAACTTTAATAGTTATAAATAGATTGAGAAGAACAAACTATAAGAATACTGGGAAGTAAGGGTGAAAATTAAAAGAAAATATGCACGGGTTAGCTTGGTCTATTACTTATTTCATTTTCAAGTGTTCATATCTGCATGCTAAGGATGGGATGGGGATGGAGAAATCAAAGTTTATACTAATAATTATGAACAAAGTGATTATTTTTTTCACGTTTAAAGTAACTTATCCAAAAAAAAAAAATTCAAGAAAATATATGATATATCAATAATTTGTTATTGTTTTTTGAGTGTCGTTATTGTTGAGAAATAATGATTTTATAATTTACTAATCAATTAAATTATTATTTTTTATTTGCTCTACATATGTACTTGATGTTTATGCTATCATTTAAGATAAAGGAAGTAAAAGATATTGCAAAATAATAAAATATTTCATACTATTTAACTAGCAGAAAATTCATAATTTGAAATTTATGAGTTCCTATATCGACTTCAAGTTAATATTACAATAATAACTTTGTTCACAATCAAGTACTGTAGATATTTAATACACACACACATACGCACAAGCTACTCATTCCTACGTTGAGCTTCTACGTACATCCCCAGTAGTTATAACAATAATGAGAATGCGCTAGCGCTTAACAATAAAATTTGGATAGATTGATTAATATGTTTATATATCAGGGATGAAAATTAGGTATAATAACGAAAGATATTTTGCTTTTACTTATATTTGAATAATTATTCTGGCACTCTTCTCTCATATTATTGAGCGTCTTTAAAATTGAGTCAAATAGTGCTCTTTTGTTATATCATCCACCCTTTAATAAATATTTAGGGCATTATGAGGCTTACAACTCATGATAAGTATTTTTGTATGTATTATTAAATTTAGTTATATTCTGTGAAATGTTTTTGATTTAAAGATAGTTAAAATTTGGTTAGGTTCGAGTTATAGTATGCTAAGTTTTTCCTATTTTATATGTTTAATTATTTAACTTTATAGATTCAAACGATATATAATAAGCTTAACCTCGTCAAATAAATCACCCACGATCCATATTGATTCTTCATAAGAACTTGTACTTTAATCTTTCATGTGTAATTATATATTAAAAATTTTAATTTAATAAAATTTGTATTATTTTACCAAAACATACTATATAACTCAGCACACACGTGCAACACACTTATCGAGAGACTAGTGTGTGTGTGTGCGCGCGTGTGTATATCTGTATGTATATATGTACTAATACGTATTTTTAATTATTTGATTTACAATTCACATACTTTCACACGCATTGTCATCTTCATCATCTAGACTTGATTGCATATCATGGCCTGTAATGCCTGAAATAAAATATATAATGAACTTGTATGTGTGCGCTCATGATTAGCAATATCACTCTAAAGGTATTTTATAATAGAAGTCACATATTTAATTACTGGTGCTATGAAATGGAAACCAATATTCCCTTGTGACATATCTTGTATAGCACACAAACATTTTTTCGGCCTCATATTCTAAAAGAATTTTATAGTTTTTGTTTGATGGAAAACTTTCAACGTTCTATCTTATTCAATGTGAATTTTTTTTCTATCAGATGTCCTAGAAAGGACTATTCATTGTGAAAGTATAAGAAGTTCAATTAATGACCCCACAAAATTAGAGGAACATTTAAATAAGGCAGGATTTGATATGTGCGAGTATCTGGAGAAGCTCTGGATACCTATCATATATTTAGAATTATATAGATAAAGGTCAGACTAGCATTCAAATAAGAAAGATCTATATTAACATGTGTTAAAATCATGTTATACTATTCTATCGCATTCTGATGAAGTGGTCAAGTTTGGATTCGAAAAGTGTAAAGAATAAACTTTACCTTTATTGTCGGGATAACCATTTAAATCAGACAGTTTATCTTCACTCAGGATATCTATGATAATTTGTTTAATAAAAGAATATTTATTAACTATGAGCAAGTTACATTTAAATTTCTATTTATTGTTAGTTAGGAGATTCAATACTTCCTAGTGACATACATGGTAGAACACCATCGATATATTCAACCTCAAATTATAATTAAAAAAATTTAAATTATGAATTATCAGTGTTTTTCAACATCACATCTTATTTAATAGACCAAAATTCAAATGCTAACCTGGCACCATTGGAGAAATATTTAAATCGGAAAGATGATTATATCCCTGCATATTTTCAAAAGATTGGACACCTATCATCATATTATTAAATATAATCAAGGTCTAACAAATTATCTGATAAGATAAAATTTATATTAATCATATGGTCAAATTTGTATATTATGTAAATATAAGAAGGCTCAAAGTTTACCTTCATCACCTGGATCAACACTAAAATCAACGAATATATCTCCACCTTGAATACCTATCATAAATTTTTAAAATATAAATAGAGTAATTACTAAAGTCAAAAAAAGAAAACGATAATATTATCTGAACAAATCTGAGTGTAAAATAATTTTTTTACACAGAAAAAGTTGAGCACTCACCGAAACGACTTGAATCATCTTGTGAAGTAGCATTATTGAAACTTGAATTTTCATTTTGCATATTGAAATGACTGAAGTCTGGAATCACTTTCACCAATATGCTTTCACCAATATGCTTTCACCTTTCTTTTGTTTTGTATTTGCGGGCGAATACTTTTCGAGGTCTGTCATCAACAAACATAGTTCTAAATAAATTCTTTGAACATTTTCTGAAAATTTAAAAAAATAATTTAATACAAATTAAGAAAAAATGACAATAAGAAAACTAACCATTTCTCAAATCTCAGAGCGGAAAGGAATTTGAATTATACGCAAGAGTTTGCGATGATGCAACTTGTCCACACCTTGTTAATGGGATACTCATTCGAGGTGTGTAAATTTTGATACGATGGAATATTAGTTAGAATATGTGTATTTATTTTTTTCACTATCTGGTATATGAATTCCAAATGTTTTAATCCCACAAAATTTTGTTGTATATGAATTAATTTGAAATATTTCTTGGAATAATATACGTATTAAATGATATATTTAAGCTCATCACTTTCTTTTTTTTTCTCATTTCATTGACGACAACACTTAGAGAACACATTTATATGTATCGATTGAAAAATTATTCACGGATAATAATCAGTTTGCAGACTAAGTTATATATGTACAATTGTAGTGGAACATATTGGTTGTTGGGAATTGACCATCCGTTATATCACACAAAGTAGAATTATTTTTTTATCGTTTGATTCTGCTTTCCCTGTCATTAATGGATCAACATTCTCTGTAGAAGAAATGGTGTTGTTTTGCAAGTAAGTTACAGAAAGAAACAATACAAAAAGAAAAATAGTAAGTACTCTACATAAAGTCTAGCAAAAATAATGACTCCAACATGTAATCTTCCCTCTATATGGTGATGTACTAGCAATATTGTTGATTAGGAAGTTATTATGCTTAATTTTTTTGAAAAAAAAATCAGAACATGGTCATGATTTGTAACTTGTGCTAATTTTGAAAATACAACAATGATACGAAGCCACAAGGAGAAAAGAAAGAAAGTTAATCACCCATGACTCAATCAAATTATCATTTCTCTCACCAGAATAATACAAACATGATCAATCAGTTATTGTTAATAATCAGTGTAAACTGGACGATATCACTATCTTACTAAACAGACGTACAGAAAAATAATATATAAAAATAAATTTCTTGTGATTATCAGTTGCGATCACGTGTAAGTCACCCAAAATAGAATTTTCAGTGGAATTACAATATAAACAATGTGTACTAAAGCATTATTAGTAAGTTTATATTGTATCCAAAATAGAATTTCATCATAATTCTCTTACTACACTACCAATGAAATTTGAAATCCGCAAAATAAAATATTCTCTCCTATATAATTCATCAAGTTGAATCAGCATATTTCATCAAGTTTGCGGGCTGAATACAAATAAAGTTTAAGGAAAAATTACATATAATATTAATATTAGGATTTTGATTACATGACTTTGCCTTCTTTACTTAAATAACAATAAATTACAAAAGTACCAATATGTGGGTATGTGGTAGTTATCACTATTATTCATGTAATTCTAATTATCTATTATTTGTAGAATATATAATTATGAAAATTATTTATTCGATTAATTTTTTTTCCTTTTTCAGCATTATCTAGAAATTAGGAGTAATAATTTTTCATATATATTCTTTTTTTTTTAAAATTTAACTGTGTGGTTCTTCTCTCTCCTAAACTAATTTATTTTCTTTGACATGACCCAAATGTGCGAGTCGTGCGGGCACCTACATCGACTCTAGCTCAAGAACCCTTCCCTAAACCATCGAATAAACTAATTCTATACTCAATAACTGCACAAACCACATGTTTCTAAAATTTAAAATAAAATTTTTTCGAACCATGACCTCTCCAAGATCTAGTCTAGATAGGTACAAGAGTTCTAACAAAATACTGATAAAATAAAATGACACAACTTCATCTGCGGAGCGAATGCAGAAGATGATGCTGAGTACTCCACATCATTCATGAAACATCAAATCTGCCACAACCTATACCCAAAAAGTTATAGCAAGGTAGAATCAGTACACCACACGTATCGATAGGCATCATCGACTGTTACACCTCGTAAGTTTCTAATATTTAGTCGGCCTATTCGTACGTTAGTTAAAAGTTTTAGAGTACGACGTGTACGAGAAAGGGCCCGGGGAAGAGGTCGAATGATTGCGGAGTCAAGCTTACAAGGGAGAGGGGCCGGACAACTACCAAAAGAGGCAACGTGTCACGAATCCCTCCCTAGCGCGTTGGGCACCGTGGTACGCCCCACTATTGGCACGTTGGGCTCCGTGCCACGGACCTCATGTCCACCGCCCAAAAATGTTATATATCTTAAGTTGGTCATTTGATATATATATATATATATATATATATATATATATATATATCAAATAAGAGATCCTCGGTCAGAGAAAGTATATTCCTCCATTTTCAAGTTAATTTCTTCCGTTTATTCTGTCAAACGCTGTCCAAATTCAAATTAACTTCGGGTATCGAAATTTAAGGCCGTAAGGAGCATTACTATAGAGTTATTTTCGTGAAATTTGCCTGGAAAATCGTAAGTATTTCTATTCGATCACAGGCTTCAAGTAAGTATTTCTCCCTTCTGAACTCTCGAGAAATTATACGTTTTCGATCATGTTTCGTTAAGTTAAAGTAGTTAATATTTATATAGAAAGTTATCATTTTTGCCGAATCTAGTACTGAAACTAGTCTCATTCTCCCAGTAATACGATTACAGTTAGAAAAAGCTATTGAATACGTAATGGAACTCGCCAGCTAATCAGAAATCGGCGAACCAGGTATATTAAGGCAAATGTCATCGGCAAGTTAGTTCTTTTAGTATTATAACTTAGTCTGAATCGCAGTAAGAAGATCAGAAACATATCTGTTATGGCTAGCTGTTGTTATTAGCTGAGATCAGTGTTCCATGTTTAGTTTAGGGATTGATTACGCTCGTATAGCCTTCCCTGACCAACCCCAGGGTTACTAGCTGTGTCGACACCCGCCAGGGGCAAGATGACGTCGCTCCAAGGAGAAGTATGCCATCCAAAAAGGATGAAGATGGGGTCCAAGGTCCTCATATAGTCCATTCCATGGCTGGACTATTTTATGACAATCGGTACTACATTACACCCCCTGTCAAGCCTGGTGCCCGGGGTGCAAATATCAGATATTAGGAGTCCACCAGACTCAGACACAACTATAGTTCAGGGGCCGAGCGGGATCAGTTGTAGACCCAGGGGACTGATAGGTCGGCTATAGTTTCTAGATGACTCAGTATGACCTCGTTAGGGGCATATAGACTGAAGTGTACTCACCAGGGCTTATGGGGGTCCCGGGTGGGTTATTTTGTACTGGCTGTATCTTTCGACTTATGGGGTTCAGATAAGATTCTGGTTTGTATTATTTACTAATAAATTAGACAATAGAAGTTCAGTTGATCAGGTGGTATTCTCTATCCTTTCTTTTTAGTTACTTTCAGTCTCATTTCAGTTCATCTAGTTATTTATAGTTACTGCCTTACATATTCAGTACATATTGTATTGACGCCCTTCTTGGGGGCACTGTATTACTTGCCTGCAGGTGTGGATAGACATGGACCAGGACGTTCCTAGCTTTCAGCCAGATTAGCAGTGTAGTAGGCTCCTTTCCTCCGAGGCTCATCGTTAAAAGGTTGACTCTCTTTGTGTGTACAGTTTACGGGTAGGTTGGGGCCCTGTCTCGACCAGTATGTCATTTCTAGAGGCTTGCAGATTGTTTTTAATTTTCTGCGGTTAGTTGTTGTTGGTCGTGTGGGGCCTATATGTGTTTTATCTTGCGTATTGGTCGTGTGGGGTCTTGTTTAGCTGTTAGTTAGTGGCCTTGTCGGTCATAGCTTAGTTTATGCTAGATTTACTTTACAGTCATAACTAGAAATCAAGGTGGTCTTGTCGGTCCGCATAGGATTCCCTATTATTACCTGAATCTGGGTAGCTGTTTTCTTTTACAGGTGGCTATAAGGCCTTATCGGTCGAGACTATGTTTACAGCCGAGGTATAGCTCATTATTTTCTTGATTTGAGATTTAGTGTTGATTATGCACCAGACGTGCGTAAGTTCAGTCTGGCCAGTTCAGACCCTAATAGGGCACCAGGTGCCAGTCATGCCTCCCAAGGTAGGGTGTGACATTGACCGACTAAGTTTAGTTCACACAATAGTATATAATTAGCATGCAATCGATTTAGCAATTCTAACAATAATTTTCATTTATACTTATATCTTATCAAGTTCATCAATCAATTCATTAATTCATATAACTTAAACAATATTCATATACCCATACCCCAAACTTTAGCCATTAATCGCACACCTCTATTCTATTTTCCTACCTCGTTGTAGCGCTCTCGCGCAACGACAATTTGTTCACTGCAGCGATACCCTATTTAGGAAGTGGCCCTATTTCTCTGACCCTTTCCCCTTTCAACCCACCATTTACACACTACAAACATGCTTTAGTTGTTCATACCCCAACCGTTATTAATTAAGTCAGTTTCCGTCATTCAAGACCCGTTCATTGACTCAACATTATTAACTAACCATTTTCAATTGCTACTCCTTCACCTAATATTATATACCTAGATCAACTACCTCCCAGTTAATCAGTACCATCATTAAATCAGTCATTCTAACTTTTTACCACTCACGGTGACCATGTTAAACAAACATTTGATTACAATATTAAATAAAATAACTCAAGTATCTAATAAGACAAGCATCAAACCATACCACTAGAGTTATGTCCTCCAAAAATAAGGGTACAAGCATATACCTGCACCTCCACAATTCCACACTAATCCATTCAGTATCAAACTGTATCATGCAGTACCATACCTGCATCATAACACCATGTATCACTCATCATGTATTCTCTCACCATTGTATTCCTCACATCATGCCCGAATCGTATTGACATGTCATGTGTTACATCAGTATATCTGTTATCTGTCACTCGTACGTATACTTATACTAATCTTTGTCTCACAACCATATGTATATCATACCATACCAGTACAATCTCTATCTCGCAGTGTAGCATGTCATACCTATACAATCTCTATCTCGCAGTCGTATGTATATCATACCGTACCTGCACAAATCTCTGTCTCACAGTCATACCATCAGTGATATACTGACATGACCCAAATGGACAGATTGTGCAGACACCTACATTGACTCTATCTCGATAGGAGAATCCCTTCTTGATCAACATATAAAATAAGTTCAATACTCCTTAATTTGCACAAATCAAAATATTTTTGAAATATCAATAAAATGCTTCCCAAAAACCTTGACTCTCCCAAGATCTAGTTTAAAATAGGTACAAGAGCTCTACTTGGAGTACTGACAAATAAAATGAAATAGCTCTGTCTGCGGAAGAAATGCAGAAGCTGATGCTGAATATGTCGTGTCAATCATGAAACTTCCAACTACTACAACCTACACCCAAAAAAGTATAGCAAGAGTAGTATCAGTATGCCACACGTACTGGTAGGCATCATTGACCGACTACAATTAGTTAACACAACAACATAAAATTAATATGCAATTAATAATTCAGTTTTTAAACAACTACTCAATAATTTATCAAGCCAATTCTTACCCTTCATTCACCTAGTTATTTAGCAATGCATCCATATTTTTCTATCCAGCTTAGCCACAAAGGTCGGCCTGCACACTATTTAGGCCTCGCTGCAGCAGTAACTTAACCATTGTCGCAGTCTCGTTGCAATGGAAATTCTATCGCTGCAGTGGTATTGCTCTACGCAGTAACTCAACTTCGCTGAGAACCTTACTTATTTCCAACACCTCATCAATTATACAAAATTGTAGGAATATACACTCAATTAAATATACACTTCACCACTTTTCATCTTATCATAATTATTTATTTTATTCCCCTTTCACAAAACATTGTCACAGTCAGGATCAGCCCAACAACCACACATAAATCATATTTAGCCGATAATTTTGAAAACAATATTAACCCATTCAAAAAAAAATTCATCAAAACACCAATGCTTATAATATAAATAAGACACAATTATATAACAGATCATATGCATACTGAACACAAGGTAAATAGACCTGTCATCATTAATTCCATCTCATCGGATGTCTGTACATGTATCGATGTCATACTTGTCGCCGAACTTTGTCACCTAGCCATATATATATATATATCATAATATACCTGTACTGATCTCTATCACACAGTCGAATGTATATCATAACATATATGTACTGATCTCTGTCATAATCATGTCATTGATTATGTGCTAGACACATGCCTCCGTTACATCACTCTACACACATGCCAGTGGGTCTTATATTTGTCCTTTCGGTTATGACCTGTAAGGGACTCTAGAAATCCATGTACTGTACACCCAACCATATGAACACCATATCATACATGTATGTGTACTCTTACCTGTACATCTAGCCGTATGAACATTATATCGTACCTGCCTGTGTACTCATACCATACTGCTTGCTCGGATGCTCACCTCCGGCACGAGCCACTCATATCGAAATACTCATACATACATTAATCCCCTCGTCCGGATGCTCACCTTGGACACGACTTCTCATCTCAGGATAAGAACTTATTATCCAACTTTCATCAATATATCCAATATGCTTATCAATCAGTCACCTCATATGATAATTCAAGGTGATATGTCAACCAAGATTCATCAGCATAACTTATTATAGGACAATTCAGAAAGATATATAAATCAACAATCATCATCAGAATTTAACATGCTATTAATTTATTCAACACACATGACCCCTCATAAGTACATATTGATTATTACAATTGCACTTAATTTCCACAACAACAAAACATATTTATTCATCTCAGGATTCATTTACAAAACATAACTAAATTATCGTTACTTCTATCACAATCAGCGTTCGAAGACCAATTAATCATATTGTCAATCCACACAGATATGCATCATTATATAAAGTCTAACTCCTCATAACCATAACCTACTATGTTTCTAGTTATTTATCAATTAGTCAAGTCTTGCATCATATATCACAATAATAAAATACACAAGGTAACCTTCACAATTCGTCGATTCAACCTTTCCTAACCTCTCAGATCTATTATATAAATATGTTCTTTCCATATTGATCAAAATATTGATTGTATTAGTCCTTATTTCAATCAACTTACTCGGGCCCATCATCTTCGCTCTAACATATTCATTCACAAGGAAAATTCATTGACGCGCAATAATTATTTCAGCGCAATCCAGATTTAGTTACTCAATCCTGCTACTATGGTTTCTCACAAATGCCCATTCTTCTCTTACCTTTAATCCGTTTTAAGCTAGTTAATTTATACTACCAGTCTTACGTTTGCATTCATAATAATTAAATTGCAACATTAAGCTCATATCATCAAACTAAGTCTGATCACCTCACTTCTTCCCTTTATTCGTTCTATTATGATCATTCTCCAAAGATTATACCATCAAGATTACACCACCAAAATATACAATCAAGAGAAACTACAATCACATGTCGTCAAAACTTGCTATCCAGAACATCACCTCAAGGGTGTTTTATTAAGAATATCACATCAGAGTATTTTATCAAGAACATCACGTCAAGAGTACACCCCCATTATTAGCTATCAACTAGGTTTCACTTATCTACATATTCTCGTACTTAGGATTAATCCCCTAATTTTATAGTTATATCACTACAAATTTTTCATTACTTCATCATATTTTATGATCCCTCTACCCTCATCAATTGTACGTTAATAGTACACATGTATACGATTCACTCATTACAGTCTAACACAAGGATGAACTATAACCTACCTAGATCGCAGAAATGAAATATGCAGCTGCTCCGCGAGAGCTTTGCCTTTTCTCAATGCCTCCGAACGTTCAGACTCTGGACACAAGACATTAAGGAATCAATCAATAGGCTACTTCTTCGATTCAAGGGTTTGGAAACTCAACCCACTCCATTCTACCTGTTATTGATGGTCTAAATCGATAATCACAGGCTAAATTATCATAATTCAAATCTGCAATGATCATTCCAACCTATTTCATGGAGTTTTTACTCCTCTAACCCTCTTAAAATAGTTTTTAAGGTTAACGGTTTCAAATTCACCAAATTCTAGGTCTCAAACTATCACCAAAATAATTTTTATAATCACATATCACCCTAGAAAGTGTTAATTTATAACTTTTAGGCCTAGGAATCAATACCCAATCATTCCCATAGCCCTAACCTAGGGTTTCACATACCTAGGGTCTTAGCTAGAAATTTACCATTAGAAACTATTTTTGATACTGGGTATTAGGGAATCGAATGAGGGAAAGAAAGAGCTAGAACTCATACCTTGTGAAAGAGAAACTGCTTAGCCCTTAGAAAATCGCCCTTTTTCTCTCAAAGTTTGTGCCTAAAAAAATGAGATTAAAAATTTTGAAATTCTCACTTAAGCTGACTTTTTCCCTCGTGTAGTATCGTGTAGTGGTCCCGTTACGGTAAAGGATCATTCTCCATGGTGGTCCTCCCGCGTAGGATTTTGAATTAGCCCATCAAGTCAGTAAAAAATCTCTTATTTCGAAAAAGAAATAAGCTAGACCCGTAAAATTTTGAATCTTTATGCCAATATCACCGAGCTCTATAATGATCGAATAGGTTGTTACATCAAATACTAATTAAACAACCGTCCATACTCGAACGGCCTCACGTGATATGTAGGGATTTTCTATGGCATCACAGTCCAAATCCTCGTGGTGTCATAATTATGGTTTTACCCGTTCTACCACAGTCTTATCGTTATCATTGTCGGACTTAACCAAAACCTTACCAGACCCTATTTTGAGGTCCTACAATACTAATAGGCGCACTACACGGCCATGACACAAGAATTTAAGTCCCCTATCATCACATCCACTCTGGGAAAGGGTCCTATGTATGCCATTTCCACTAGTTATTTTCATACTCGAATCGACCCATTAAATCCCGGGTTTGCTGCATTCCCCAACTATAACCCATCTCACATATTGCTCCAACAACCCTCATGTTATCATATTCATTCATAAGGATCCCTTTATCAGGTACTCGGGATATTTTTGAACCTCATAGGAATTGAAACATCGGACATATCACTGGAACAGACCTGGCTGCTCCAGCGGTGCTCTTCCACAGCAGCGATCTCGCGACCGCAGAATCTATCCACTGTAGCAAACTAAAATTTCAGATTAAGAAGCAGAGGGATGGGTTTTGGTTCATTCTCACATTTTTATTTGGCCAAATCCTCCCCACTTCATGCATGATTCCCCTCAATTTCACAGGTAATTCTTATCCCCACAAATTCACCGTTTTACTTACTCTGTAATACTTGTATTTTCATGAATTTATGCACCGATTATAGTTGAAAATGGGGTGGGTTAGATTCTTTTTCTTTTGCTCTTAATGAGGGTCGATTATCGAAGCATGCTACTAGTATTTACATTCTCAAGTGATCTAAATTGTCCTCTACATGATATAGACTATTTTCTTGAGTTTTTTGCACTAGAAATGTTGGAGTTTGGGTGGGATGGTGGTTTGAACTTTTGAGCCTGGAGTGGGGCCAGTCTGCCATTTCCTTCTCTCACCACTATGCTATATTGGCAAGATGGGTGTGCCTCAGGAGGTGAGGGGCTGTATGCTGGGGTGTGATGCACCCTTCAATCCTTTGAGGGTGAAAGGTATGCCTAGAAAGGGTAGGAAGAAGAGGAAGGCTGACTCAGAGGATGATAGTGATGGCCTTGGCGGCGATGGGGCTGGTTCCTCCAAGCCTATTGGAACCTTCCAACTAATGGAGACCGGTTTGGCAGCTATACGAGAGTTACTGGGTGGGTTTCCTAGACCGCTCCAGGGAGGCGCATCATCTAGTACAACTATTGTGAATCTCGAGTTCTTACAGGGAGCGGTTGCCTCATCATCCCAGGCCCATGTTGAGCTTCAGGAGGATCTAGAAAAGGAGAAGAAGATAAGATGATTCATAGACTAGATTTTCGTCTGCATATGGAAGGGGGTGAAGAAGATCTATCGCACCCTCCTTGTAGGACCTAGGGTTCCCTAATTGTTCCCGAGAGATGTCCGAGAATACTCCTTCCTCATTGATGGTGAGGGCGAGGAGAGGAGGCCAGTGACCCACGCAACGACAATGATGAGGCCTCTAGCTAGTCGGGGTTACAATGTATTTCTTTCTCGCTATCCCCCTTTAGCTCAGATAATTCATCACTCTTGAAGGGAAAAATGCCAATTAATTTCTCTTTTTGCTTATTGTTGGATGATTTTCTGTCACGACTCGAACATAGGCTTGTATCGAGACACGAGACAAAGAACCCCGAGAGGCTCCAAATCGACCCATGACATGAACATGACATATAAAGCTCAACATAATAAGTGAGGAAATCTAGCATATGAAATGGCGGAAGTCTGAGAATACAATAACATCTGAACATCTGAATACATAACACTACTCTGAAGCTAAATGCATACTATGTCTGATAAGCCTCTACATGCTAATGAGTTGATGGGATAAGACCCCAACTAACTCACTAAAGACTGAAACTAAAAATACTGAACACAAGCTGATAAAAAAGTCCTCGAAGGATGAGGTCTCACTAACTGATTGAGAGATACTAACTCTAAGGATCTGGCTAATAGCGGGACTGAACCTGAATGTCCGAGCCTATATCATGAAATGATATAGCATAGAGTACGCGTAGTACGTGGAATGTACCGAGTATGCAAGGTAAGTAAAACCGCTAAGTAAGTAAAAATCAGAAATGATGCATATCATAAAACACTTCATCATAAGATTCTGAGAGTAGGGCTTGGATGCTATTATCTGAAAGCATGATTTAAACATAACTGAATATCATGACTGAATCGAATGACCCCATGCTGAAGCTATTATTCATAAGTAAAACTGAACATTGGGTCAAACCTACTGAAAATATAATATCATGACTGATGAACATGCAATACTGAAATCATGAGGAACAATGGGAGACTTGTCATACCACGATAGAGCTTACGTGGTCCCGACTATTACACTCAAGTGGGCAGAGCCATCCAATGCCTTACCAGGGCTAAAGGCGCTACCATGATATCAATATCAAACTGAAGGCCCCTTGGAGTAGGGAAATCTCACAAGGGAGGTCCCAATAATCTGAACATACCTACATTGGCACGTAGTTAAGGTTGACTGAACCCTTAGCCTACTTGGTGCTAGAAACTACTCCCAAAAATCATGCATATGCTCTCCATCATTTTTCAACGAAGCTGAACCATCGTCTTTTGATGAAGCTGAATCATAATCATACATGCATAGTCTGAAAACATATCATGAGGAGCCTTGGATCAAACCATACCACAAGCTTAAAAGTGGGAGTCTAGACTCCAAAACCATGTGGTAAGCTAATAACGTGAAATTGAAGTAAATCATGAACCATATTTGATCATATGGGCTTTCCCAAACTTAGACATACTTTAGATAGTCAAATCATGGATATAAAAATGCGTAATTCGAAATCATAATTTCATCATATGCATCTCATCATACTTGAAAACGTATATCATAAATCTCAATCTTTCATGAACTTACATGATTGGGCATTATAATTGTAAGACATTGAAAATATGATTTGCAATTGAAAACACTATAAAACATGCCCATGAATATGAATTCAACATTAGAAACATGAATAGAGTATACCCATGGTAGATACATAGAGAATTTACAAGTTGGTTTAAAACTCCATTGATTCATCAACTTAGAATTTCCATGAATTCGAGAAGAAATTGGGCATGGGAGTGGATGAATACACCCATTCATGACCCTACATACCTGGGTACTTCTGATTTCACAACCTTCTTGAATACCCAAAGGAATTGGGGAAGAACTTGATGAATCCCAGGCTTGATCCTTAGGAACTTTTAGGCTTGCATGCATGGAGAGGGATAGGTTTAGAATGAGTTAAACCCTCTTAAAATACACTTATCTGAGCTTTAAATGACGTAGTTTAGATATTAGGAGCTTAGAAACTACGAAAAAGCCCTTAATAATTCGTAGGAAAAATTACACTGCCAGTCCCAACGAGGGACTGGATGACTCTTCACCAGCACTCGTTGCCAAATCCGAAAAATCTTCACTCTACCAGTCACCACGATGGACACCACAACTCATGGTATACCTAACGACTTATGGTGACTAGTCATTGGGAACACTGCCAGTCCTCCAATCATTCATGCCGGCTTCTTGACCATGACCAACCTAACGACTCGTGGTCCTGTCCACGAATTGTGGCTTCTCTCCCATGGTCAACCCCCAGACCACCATCCGCAACTAACTTTTCCTCCACACCAGGAGTCACTTAACGACTCGTGGGGTACTTCACGAGTCACTGGATGACTCATCCTGTGACCTGGTGTAGAAATTCCTGTTTTCTCTGTTTCAACCCTAGAGTTTGATCTTAGGGCTCCCCGGGTAGTACAATAACTCCCCCTTGAACATTCATCCTCGAATAAACATACTGAAAAGCTGGGGAAAGCAACTGCCATACCAAAACTGAACATCTAAAGCTGAAAACTGACGGAGTGACTGACTTCGGACTGAAATACATGACTGAACTAAATTCATGAATCACACATACATACATTTACATGAATGAAACTGGGTCACATGAACTAAACATGAAACTGAATAGAGTACTAGGGAGGTAACTGATTCCTGAAGTGTAAACTAAGCCTGAAAGGAATAGATGCGGGTATTTAGCCATCATATTTGCTTGGCTTCCCATCTAGCTCCTTCAACATGCTGGTTCCTCCACAAAACCTTTACTGAAGTTGCTTCTTTGTTTCTTAGCTTCCAAACCTAACGATCAATTATTTCCACCGGAACCTCCTCATAGCTAAGGCTATCCTTCACACCCACGCTCTCCACTGGAACAACCAAAGATGGATCACCCATGCACTTCTTTAAAAGAGACACATGGAATACTGGATGTACTGAAGCCAATTCTGAGGATAACTCCAACTCATAGGCCATTTTGCCAACACGTCTCACAATTCGGTATGAGCCAACATAATGGGGAATAGGTTTCCCCTTCTTTCCGAACCTCATCACCCCCTTCATAGGAGACACCTTCAAAAATACCCAATCATCAAACTCAAACTCAAGTTCTCTCCTCCTTACATCCACATAAGACTTTTTGACGACTCGGAGTTGTTTTGAACCTTTCCCTTATAAATTGAACCTTCTCCATGGCCTTATGAACTGAATCCGGTCCCATCAACATAGCTTCATCGACTTCGAACTAACCAATAAGAGATCTACATCTCTGCCCATAAAGAGCCTCTAACAGAGCCATCTGAATGCTGGAATGGTAGCTGTTGTTATATGCATACTCAACAAGAGGCAAATGATCATCCCAACTACCCTTGGAATCAATCACACATGCTCTCAACATATCCTCAAGAGTCTGAATAGTCCATTCAGCCTGACCATCTATTTGCGGGTGAAATGTTGTGCTAAGCTTAAGCTGAGTACCACGTCCCTTCTGAAATGATCTCCAAAACTGGAAGGTAAACTGAGTACCTCTATCTGATATGATGGATACGTGTACTCCATGAAACCAAACTAGCTTGCGAATTTATAATATGGCATAATCCTCCACCGAATCGGTAGTTTTGACTGGTAAAAAATAAGCTGCTTTAGTCAACCTATCTACAACAACCCAAATAGAGTCATACTATCAATGAGTGCGAGGCAACCCTGTAATGAAGTCCATTTTAATTTTTTCCCACTTCTAAGTAGGGATACTATGTCTTGAAGTACACCTCCGGGTCTTTGATGCTCAACTTTCACCTGTTGACAATTTGGGCACCTTGCCACAAACTCTGGTATGTCCTTCTTCATTCCATTCCACCAATAAACTTCCTGTAGGCCACGGTACATCTTGGTGGCACCTAGATGTATAGAATATCTGGAACCATGAGCCTCATGCAATATCTGATCTCTCAAATCATTAACACCTAGAACACACAGATGACCCTGATATCAAAGCACACCATCTCCCCCTTGGGAGAAGACCTCCACCTTCTGATTCTGAACGACTTCCTTCAACTTTACCAAAATAGGATCCTCGTCTTGTCTAGCTTTGACCTCGATCACCAAGGAAGATTCTGATCCATTCTAAATAATGAAACCACCATCCGTTGAGTCCACAAGACGAACTCTTAGTCGTGCAAGTTGATGCACATCCTTCTCTAACTCTTTCCTCTCCTCATATACATGGGTCACACTCTCCATAGAAAGACTGGTATGAGTGTCTGCCACTACATTTTCCTTTCTCGGATGATAAAGGACACTCATATCGTAATCGTTAAGAATCTCCAACCACCTCCTTTGATGTAGATTTAGATCCTTCTAGGTGAACATGTACTGTAGGTTTTTGTGGTCCGTAAATACATCCACATGGACCCCATACAAGATAGTGTCTCCAAATCTTCAAAGCAAATACTACCGCTGCCAACTCGAGGTCATGAGTTGTATAGTTTTTTTCATGGTCTTTCAGCTGCATGAAAGCATAGGATATAACCTTACTGTGCTGCATTAGTAGACACCCAAGGCCAATCCTCAAGGAGTCATAATATACCACAAACCCATTGGTACCCTTAGGTAAAGTCAACATTGGTGCTGAGGTGAGTCGAGTCTTCAACTCTTGGAAGCTCTTGTCACATGCCTCTGACCTTTGAAACTTCACATTCTTCTGGGTCAACTTAGTTAACGGTGCCTCAATGGATGAAAATCCTTCCACGAACCTCCTATAGTAACCAACTAAGCCCAAGAAACTCCTGATATCCAAATGACTAATTGGTATAGGCCAATTCTTTACCGCCTCTATCTTTTGAGAGTCCACCTGTACACCCTCACTTGACACTGCATGACCAAAAAATGCTATTGAATTTAACTAGAATTCATACTTGCTGAATTTAGTATATAGCTGGCGATCCTTAAGAGTCTGTAGCGCCATCCTTAAATGAGTGACATGCTCCCATTTGCTCTGAGAGTAAAAGAGAATGTCATCTATGAACACAATCACTAACATATCCAAATACGGCTTGAACACCCTGTTCATCAAATCCATAAAAGCTGCAAGAGCATTCGTTAGTCCAAAAGACATAACTACAAACTCATAGTGACCATACCGAGTCCTAAAGGCTGTCTTCGGGATGTCACTCTCTCTAACTTTAAGCTGATGATATTCGAATCTGAGGTCTATCATTGAGAAACACTTGGCACCCTAAAGTTGGTCAAACAAGTTATCAATTCTGGGGAGAGGATACCTGTTCTTGACAATGACCTTATTCAATTGCCGATAATCTATGCACATCTAAAGGGAAACATCCTTCTTTCGGACAAAGAGAACTGGTGCACCCTACAGGGATTTGCTTGGTCTGATGAAACCCTTGTCTAAGAGGTCTTTCAACTGCTCCTTAAAATCCTTTTGCTCAGCTGGATCCATTCTGTAAGGAGGAATAGATATAGGCTGCGTATCAGGAAGAAGATTAATACCAAAATTGATCTACTGTTCAGTAGGAATCCAGCAAATCATATGGAAATACTTCTGGATATTCACATACTACAGGAACTGACTTGATAGTCGGGGTTTCGTAGCATCCTTAACCCTAACTAGATGGTACACGCAACCCTTAGATATCAACTTTCTGGCCTTAAGGTAGGAAATGAAGCGACCTACAGGCACAACTGAACTACCCTTTTATTCTACAACTGAACTACCCTTCTACTCTAGGACTGGCTCACCTGAAAACCGGAACTCTACCGCACGGGTTCTACAATTTACT
This sequence comes from Datura wrightii, assembly GCA_035772735.1. Classification (NCBI taxonomy): domain Eukaryota; kingdom Viridiplantae; phylum Streptophyta; class Magnoliopsida; order Solanales; family Solanaceae; genus Datura; species Datura wrightii. Next base: position 20,831,831 of record JASDFA010000001.1, read on the forward strand.
AAGGACATAACATGCATGTAGCCAATCCATGCCAAAGATAACATCAAAATCTGTCATGGCTAGCTCTACTATGCTGAGGTGACTTTCTAAAGGATTTTGATAGGGCAATTTCTATATATCGTTCGAGCTATAACAATCACCAATTGGAGTAGAGACGGAAAAGGGTTCTGATAGGATTTCGGGATTGACTCCGAAACTACTAGCAATATAGGGAATCACAAAGGATAAACTAGCCCCTGGATCTAATAAAGCATATAAATCAATGTGGGATACTCGTAACATACCAGTGACTACATCTAGAGAGGCCTTCTACTTCTAACGAGATACGAGGGCATAGTATTTGTTTTGACGCTGACCACCACCTGCACTAGTGGAGGCTCCCTGCTAAACTAAGCCTGTTGGTGGGATGCTAAACTAGTGGCTGGGTCTCAACCTCTACCATGGCCCTGTCTAGTTGTTGGACAATCTCTGAGCATATATCCGAGCTTCCCACACCCGAAATAAGCACTTGTTCCTGGTAAGCACTGACCAGTGTGCCTCCTGCCACACCTGTCACAAGCTGGAATAATGGGCTTCACAGATTTGCTCCCCTAACCTCGAGAGCCTGATGCTCATCCCCTATGGTCGCGTCTAGATCTGATGGCACACTCGCTCTTGATGGCGCTGGGGTTGATGATCTCTGGTGGGACTGTTGACGCTGCCCACCACCAGATCTCTACTGGGAGGATCCAAAGCTATCAGTCATGGTCCTCTTGGCCTCTCTCTCCCGCTCATTCACCTGTACTGATTCTATCTACTAGGCGTACAGAACTTTCCCTGAGAAGTCAATATCCTGATGAAGCATCGCGATACGACAATCCTTGACCAAATATTCTGCTATCCCATGCACGAACCGGCTTACTCAAGCCCTCTGATCAGCCACCACCTCAGGTGCATATTTGAAAAAATGGGTGAACTCTAGATCATACTCCTAGACCATCATGCTGTTTTGTCTTAAGTTCACAAATTCAACTGCTTTAATCTCCCTTATCTCTCGAGGGAAAAACTTATCCAGGAATGCTGTATGGAACTCATCCCAACCAATGGGGCCCACTCCAACTGCCCTACCATCCTTCCACTGTCTGAACCAGATATGTAAAACCCTTTTCAACTTATAAGACGCTAAGTCTACACACTCCTTCCTTGTTACTCCCATGTCAGGGTGATTTTTTGAATCTCATTAATAAACTCGTGTGGATCCTCATCCACCTTCAATCCGATAAACTCTGGAGGGTTCATCCTAAGAAAGTCCCTGACTTTTGTCGCTACCGCATTCCTATTTTTCGGAATATGTGCTACCGCCTATTGGTTGACTTGGGCGATCAAAGCCTGTGCCAACATCTGGATGGCAGCTCTAAACTCAGCATAGGCCACCTGCTCAGGCACATGATCCTCGGGGGCTGGTGGGGCCTGTTGGTGCCCATCTCCATTTCTATTCTCATGGCCATTTCCATTTTCGTTCCTTCTTCCATTAACTCGTCAAGAAGGAATAATTCTGCAAATGCATAGAACACGAGTTAGAAGGATAGAGAGACATTTCATCACACGATATAGATCATGAAAGAAGGGAAGTTTCCTAAGACGTTTCGTAGCCTCTTCGTTAAAAGTGTGGCGCGCTTCACACCCATGAAAAATACTCTACTTAACGCGACTTTCAGACACCCTAGGACACTTCAAAACTTAATGCTCTGATATCAAGTTTGTCATGGCTCGAACATAGGCTCGAATCGAGACATGGGACGAAGAACCCCGAGAAGCTTCAAGTCGACCCATGGCATGAACATGACATCTAGAGCTCAACATAATAAGTGCGGAAATATAACATATGAAATAGTGAAAGTCTGAGAATACAATAACATCTGAACATTTGAATACATAACACCGCTTTGAAGCTAAATACATACTATGTCTGGTAAGCCTCTACATACTGACGAGTTGATGGGACAAGACCCCAACTAACTCACTAAAGACTAAAACTGAAAATACTAAACACAAGATGATAAAAAGGTTCTCGAAGGATGAGGACTCACCAACTGAATGAGAGATGCTAATTATGAGGATCTCGTTTACAGCGAGACTGAACCTGAATGTTCGAGCCTGTATCATGAAATGATACAACATCGAGTATGCAGTTAGTATATGGAATGTACCAAGTATGCAGGGTAAGTAAAACTGCTAAGTAAGTAAAAATTAGAAATCATGCATATCATAAAACACTCCATTATAAGATTCTGAGTGTAAGGCTTGCATGCTATTATTTAAAAAACATGATTTAAGAATAACTGAATATCATAACTGAATCGAATGACCCAAAGCTGAAACTGATTATTCATAACAAACAGAACTTTGGACCAAATTCGCTGAAAACATTATATCATGACTGATGAACATGCATAACTGAAATCATAAGGAACAATGGGAGATTCGTCATATAATCAACATTACCATGATAGAGCTTACGTGGTCCCAACTATTACACTCGAGTGTATAGAGCCATCCAAAGCCTTGCCAGGGCTAAGGGAGCTACCATGATATCGATATCAAGCTGAAGGCCCCTTGGGGTCGGGAAAGCTCACAAGGGAGGTCCCAATAATCTGAACATACCTACCTTGGCACGTAGTTTTGAGGCACAAGGTTGACTGAACCCTTAGTTTACTCGGTGCTAGGCACTACTCCCAAAAAACATGCATATGTTCTCCATCATATTTCAATGAAGCTGAACCATCATATTTTGATGAAGCTGAATCATAATCATACATGTATAGTCTGAAAACATATCATGAGGAGTCTTGACTCAAACCATACCACAAGCTTAAAAGTGGGAGTCTAGACTCCAAAACCATGTGGTAAGCTAATAACGTGAAGCTGAAGTAAATCATGAAACATATTTGATCATATGGGCTTGCCCAAGCTTAGACATGCTTTAGATAGTCAAATTATGGATATAAACATGCATAATTCGAAATCATACTTTTATTATATGCATCTCATCATACATGAAAACATATATCATAACTCTACCTTTGATGAACTTTGAAAAAATGATTTGTAATTGAAAACATTATGAAACATGCCCATGAATTTGAATTCACCATTAGAAACATGAATAGAGTATACCCATGGTAGATACTTAGAGAATTCACAAGTTGGGTTAAAACCCCATAGATTCATCAACTTAGAATTTCCATGAATTCGAGAAGGAATTAGGCATGGGAGTGGATGAATACACCCATTCATAACTCTACATACCTGGGTACTTTTGATTTCACAACCTTCTTGAATGCCCAAAGGAATTGGGGATGAACTTGAGTAATCCTAGGCTTGATCACCTTTAGGAACTTCTAGTCTTGCATGCATGGAGAGGGATAGGTTTGGGATGAGTTAAACCCTCTTAAAACACACTTATCTAATCTTAAAATGATGTAGTTTAGGTCTGAGGAGCTTAGAAATTATGGAAAAACCCTTAATAAATTCACAGGAAAAATTACACTGCCAGTCTTAATGAGGGATTGAACGACTCGTTATCTGAGGGGACGACTCGTCACCAGCACTCGTTGCCAACACTGGAAAATCTTCACTCTGGCAGTCACCACAAGGGACACCACAACTCGTGGTGTACCTGCCGACTCGTGGTGACTAGTTGTTGGGAACATGCCAATCCTCCAATCGTTCATGCCGGCTTCTTGACCACGACTAACCTAACGACTCGTGGCCCTGTCCACGAATCGTGGCTTCTCCCATGGTCAACCCACAGACCACCATCTGCAACCAACTTTTCCTTCACACCATGAGTCACTCAACGACTCGTAGGGTACTTCATGAGTCACGTGATGACTCATCCTGTGACCTGGAGCAGGAGTTTCTTTTTTCTCCATTTCAACTCTCGGGTCTGATCTTAGGGTTTTTGGAGTATTACATATTTCATTTTTCTCTATTTTTAGGGTACAGGTGCCCATTGGGACATTCGAATGACAATGGACGTGTTTTGGCCCCATGTTTATATACATTGCAGTTCTTATATACACATTTGCTCAATTCACTGCCTTTGACATAACTGAAAAATTTTCTGAAATAGAGGGGATTATGTCACGCCCCACCTTGGGAGGCATGAATGGCACCTGGTGCCCTACCAGGACCTGGACTGTTGAACTAACTAAGCCTAAGCACCTCTGGTGCAAGGCTGGCTCTAACTCGTGATTCAAAAAAACGACGGGCTATATAGAGGCTGTAAATACATCCCCCAGCCGACAAGGCCTATAGCCACCTATAAAAGGTAAACAGCTAACCAGAACAACCAACTATAAGGAGTCCTATGCAGGCCGACAAGGCCACCATGATATCTAGTTATAGCTGAAGAAAACAAAATCAGGCGCTAAACTGATCTGTGACCGACAAGGTCACCAAGTAACAACTGAACAAGGCCCCACACGACCATCACAAACAATCTGAAACAAATATATGGCCCCACACGGCCGATACATCTAACCACAGAGAATATGATACAATCTGCATTAACACTAGTTTGGAGCAATTCCAATCACTTTGGCTCGGAGGGATGACGATTTGCCGGGAAAATTTCACAAAACTAACTCCGAAGAAATGCTCCCTGCAGCTTTACACTTTGATACCCGAAGTTAATTTGAATTTGGACGGTGTTTGGCACCGTAATTGGAAGAAAATTATATATTCTCTTCGTCCCTATCTCTACTGATCGCGTGGTATATATGGAGAATGATAATAATCTAAGGGTGAGGCCTATATATATATACTTGCAGCAAAATACATGGCAATGTGGCATGCTGGCCAACGTGCCGTTTTGGCTCTGTGCCACGTTGGCTAACGCGGAGGTCCAGCTCCGTGCCACTTTGCCCCTTTGGGAAGCGCGGTTCGACCTCCTCTTGCAAAATTCCAACTTGGCACTCGTTCGGCCTTTCCCCGAGCCCTTTTCTCGCACGTATGGCATTTTAAAACTCTCAACCAACATGCGAATAGGTCGATTAAATGCTAGAAACTTATGGGGTGTAACAGATTGGATAGCTGTCATCCACTGCAGTAGACCTGCTATGGAGGTCCACTTCTCACTGTAGCGAGAGACGAGACACACCTTGCTGCAGTGAAACTCACTAAGTAGAACAAAACAAGGATATTCATCCCTACGGTCAATATTGATCTCCCTTTGCCAGCATTATTATACTTCATTATCACTAACATTTTACACTGCATCATCAATTCAAAACGTTAACATGGCTATGTCGTCAGATACCAATTGAAATCTTATAGATACCAATTGAGCCCGTTGAGATGCCAATTAAAATATTCGAGATACCAATTGGACTCAACCCAGGCGGATAACACAGTTAGACATCACGATAGGAAAGAAATAAAGTGAAGCTTCCTAGATCCCTTGTAGCCTTCCGAAGATTAGATGTGGACGTCTAGATACCAATCCGAAGGAGTCTACTCGACATTTCTCTTCTACTTGTGAGACCAATAACCTAGACACTCTGATACCAACTTGGCACAACCCAATTAGGCAGATCGCCCGGGCATCTACATTGACTCTAGCCCAATAGGAGAATCCCTTCTTGATCAACATATAAAATAAGTTCAATACTCCTTAATTTACACAAATCAAAATATCTTTGAAATATCAATAAAATGCTTCCCAAAAACCTTGACTCTTCCAAGATCTAGGCAAAAATAGGTACAAGATCTCTACTTGAAATACTGACAAATAAAATGACATAACTTTGCCTATGGAAGAAATGCAGAAGCTGATGCTGAATATGTCACGTCAATCATGAAAATTCAAACCTGCCGCAACCTACAAGCAAAAAGGTGTAGCAAGAGTAGTATAAGTACACCAGGCATATTGGTCGGCATCATCGACCGACTACAATTATTTTATGCAATATCATAAAATTAATATGTAATTAATAATTTAGTTTTTAAACAACCACTCAATAATTTATCAAGCCAATTTCTTACCCTTCATTCACCCTAGTTATTTAATAATACCTCCATATTTTTCTATCCATCTTAGCCACAAAGGCTGGCCTACACACTATTTAGGCTTCACTGTAGCAGTAACTTGATCGTTCCGCGGTCTCGCCGCAACGAAAATTCTATTGCTGCAGCAGTACAGCTCTACGCAGTAACTCGACTTTGCGGGCAACCTTACTTCATTCCAACACCTCATTATACAAAACTGTAGCAATATACACTTATTAAATATACACTTCACCACTTTTCATCTTATCACAATTATTCATTTTATTCCCTCTTCCATGAAATATTCTTACAGTCAGGATCAACCCAGCAACCACACATAAATCACATTTACCCGACAATTTTTAATATAACATTAACTCATTCACAAACAATTTTATAAAAACACAAATGCTTACAATATAAATAAGACATAATTATACAGTAGACCATATTCATGCTTAACGCATGGTAAATAGACCTGTCATCATTAATTTCATCTCATCGGATGTCTGTACACGTATTGGTGTCATATCTGTCTCTAAACTCTATCACCTAGCAATATGTCACACCCCACCTTGGGAGGCATGATTGATACCTAGTGCCACACTGGGACCTAGATTGACCTGACTGAACTGGTGCACTCCTGGTGCACGCCTGTAACTTATTTCGAGGAAACGATGGGCTATATCTTGACTGTAAATAGAGCCTCTAGCCGACAAGGCCACCTATAAAGGAAGACAACCAACAAACATCAATGAAATAACAGGGATCCTGTGCGGGCCGACAAGACCACCATGCAGGCTAGTTATAACAGAAATGAAAATAGGAAGCTATACTGGGCCTTACACGGGCAACACGTAAAATAAGACATACATAGGCCCCACACGATCACGACAACCAACTAATTGACGACTATAGTCTGAAAGCCTCTACGAATAGGAATAATGGTCGAGACAGGGCCCCGGCCTACCCAAATGCCATATAAATAAAAAACTGTAATCTCTACAACCTGGCAGTTCCGGATGAAAGAAACTGGCGAACTGCTGACTCTGAACAATTTCTAATGAAGGTCCTGAACTCTGTCTGTGTAAACCTGCAGGCAAGTGTGGAGCGCCCCATAGTCGGGCGTTAGTACAATATGTACTGAATATGTAAGGCAATAATAGAAACTGATTAAGACTAATAAAGAACTAAAAATGAGCAGTAATAAGGGCCAGAAGTTAACCTGAAAGCTTTCTTATCCATAACCTACATATGGTAAATCACTACACGTATATGAGTTGAATTGTATAACTACTCATTCATAAGCTATAGTTGGCAGACAAATATACAAAAAAGAACCTAACATGGCCCCCATAAGCCGAGAAGGTACAAGCAACACAAAAATATCCTACCTGGGCCCCCATAAGCCTCGACAGGTTCCAATCAGTCTATATACCCTTATTGGTACCTCGTAGACTCTGCAAGTAACTGTATTTGAATTTGAGCTATCTGGGCTCCTGTAACTGTATCTGTATCTGAGCGGTCTAAACTGTGTAGCTGGACCTCGAGCCTTGGCTCGACTATGGGTCATAATGTAATCTCTGATGTCTAGACCCCAGGCCTTGGCCCGACTATGGGTCATAATGCGACTGCTGTATCTGGATCCTGAGCTTTGGATTGACTATGGATCATAATGCAACTGTTGTAGCTGGATACATCCCTCACAACCTCTATCTGGTGTAACTTAGTACGACCCTCACGACCTCAATCTGCTGGAACTCAATATGGCCCTCATGACCTCAATCTGCTGGAACTCAATATGGCCCTCATGCCCTCAATCTGATGGAACTCAATATGGCCCACACGACCTCTATCTAATCCTTTCGGAAATCATACTACCCCCTAAAAGCATGGCACTATGAGAAATAATATCTAACAATCCACGTTGTAAGGAAAATATAGCTGGGGCTTACACTGTCGAGGGTTACTATGTCATCATTGTCGTCTCAACTCTATTTGTAACATCTGACCATAATAGGCTTATTCTGGAATACTGGTCCTCTACATAGAACAATTGTGGGGCTGCTACTAATCGAATATGCTTCTGAGCAGTCAGCCCTAACTTCCCATAGGCAGCTTATTATAACTCTTGGCTTGGGGTTAATATTGTAGTATTGTGATTCTAGTCCCTGAGACATTGACCAAGTCTGTTAGAATTTCATATGCCTTCTCTAGTTGATTCCTAACCTCGTAAGTGTGTTTATCTGTACTTAGCTGTTCCCGGAAACCTGTACCCGAATATCTGGTAAGAGTAGGTTGGGGCATTGGCGTCGTATCTAGATACTAACAAAACTTCCCCCCTTAGGGAATCTACTGCTCTATCAGGATGGTACAACTAAGGGGGTGCCTCCAGTGACCTATACGATAACCACCACATCGACTGAAACTAACTATCGCTGGCGATAGCCACTATGTGGCGGACTAACCCTCAACTCTCTAGGCAACTCTGGTGCCACTAACTCTGGGTAAGGCCATACTAATGTAATTCTATACCTGGAGGTGTCAAGGCATGCCAACGGTCTCTGGATGAGCTCTGCTGACAATACAGGCGCCGAACTTAACCTCTTCTTTCTCGACGAGGGATACTACAATATACTCTTAATATGCTTTCTAGCAGTTAGCCATAACATGTTTAATTATAATCTACTGATAGTAGCTAACCATGACATACATGGGTCTTATATACTAGCAACAACTAATTGCAACAAGTAGGATCATTGTCTGTGCTCAGAAACATAAGTCGTATCATTGTACCATGAGAATAACTTGCCGAAGGAATAAGCGTTAACATATCTCGAATTCCGATTCTCGTTTAATTGATTAGTTCCAACCTAAAGTCAGCAGTTCCACTCAACTACAGTCCTTATACTGAGAGAATAAGGCTAGTTTTAATACTAAATTTGGCTAATAACGATATCTTTCAATAATAATATCAACTATAATTCAACTCTTAATAACTCAGCGAAAACTCACAATTTCTTAAGAGTTCAGAAGGGAGAAATACTCACCTAAGGCCTGTGACCGTTTAGGAATCAATTTGAAACAATTCTGACAACTTCTACTCGGCGGAGCTCCGGTTTGCCGAGTTAATTTTCAAGAAATAACTCCATAGAAATGCTTCCTACAGGTCTAGAAATCATTACCCGAAGTTAATTTGAGATTGGATGGTGTTTGGTAGCGTAATTGGATGAAAATCAAAAGTAAATTACGTATTCCCTCTATTCTGACCGAAGTCTTATGTTATCAAATGAACCAACTTATCCTTTAAACATATATATATATGAGGTAGTGGGCATGGGCGGGGGGGCATGGCATGCTGCCCATATCGCCAACCAAGGGGTGAGATGTGACGGCCATAGCACCAGACTAGCTGGCACGGCGCAGCGCGGTGCCTGGTGCTCTGGCCCTCCGGTCCCGGCCTCCTGCACGCTCAATGCCACGCTCGTGTACTCGCTCCCCAGGGCCGTTTTTGCATGCGTCATACTCCAAAATTCTTGACATAGGTATGAAACTCATCAACTAAATGATAGAGGCTTTATAGGGTGTAACATCCTTCCCCCGCCAGGAATATTCGTCCTCGAATGTAATTTTCAGGCTTACAAGGTTCAATCTTTTTAGCTAATGCCAGAAAAGGTTTGGTAGAATCTCCTATGTAATATGGACTATCCGAAAACCTGAAACGTAGTGAAGTCCAACACAGGCGCTTCATGGGACGCTATCTGCAGCTAAACAACACAATAGTACTACATGTATGTACCCAACTATTAACAATAGCAACAAGGTCATCTATATAGCATCTGAAACTACTATACCTTAACTGAATTCGGCTAAGTCTGTATGATTTCGTTGTAGGGTCTGGAACAACTGAAACTATCTAAACTTTACATCGTTCGTAGTTTTTCAATTCATTTCTACTACATTTTCGTTCCCTCATGATACCCTAATAAGTTACAACTTTGGTTCTCAAATTAGCTCCCCTGAATTTGACCATCTAATATACTATTAAAATCTCTTCGTGGAATGTCGCTTCTGTACCTTAAGTATCTTCGGCTGGGTCAATCTATGAAAAGGTCTTTTACGCGCTTGCATAGTGTTGATAAACAGATCATAGCCTCGAACGCAACTCTATCTCAGAGGCCACTTGGCCAATCTCCCTGAGGACCCGGTATAAGAATCTAGGGCTGGACTTTCCATGCTTGTCAGATCTTATAACGCCCCTCATTGGCAAAATTTTTAGGAATATCCAGTCAATGTTTCAATTTCTAACTCCTCCGTATGCTAAAGTAAGATTTTCGGTGACCCTGGGTTGCCGGTACATATCTCCGAGTTAGTTTAACTAGTTCCCTCCTACCGATGCAGTATGCTCGGTTCAATTATCTCTGACTTACCTGCTTCAGGCCTCTATGTAGGAAACCTACATTTCCACCTTTAACATAACTCCAGGTGTATGAGTCGTGTTCTCTGCTTGGCTATTTGTTTAGGGACGAGGGGTGGTACTTAAATTAACATGCGACCCAATGTGTCCTGATAACTCTTCCTAAACTTAGCTGTGGGTTGTGCCCCTTTACCAGAAGTTAATCAACACTGAGATACCATATAGACGAAATGTTTCTTTCATATTCAATTCGACATAGTCTTTAGCTGAAACATCATTCTATCTGGTAAGAAATAAGTTATCCTCATTAGCTTCTCAACAACAACACACTAGGATCACATTTACGCCTGGTAAGAGGTAACCTTATAGCTATATTCATATTGTCTACTTCTCACTTTCACACAGGCACGACTATCTCTGAATTAGCCCGCTCAGTTTCTGCTATCCCACCTACTCTTGCTGGTCATTAGGGCTCTGTGTCACAACTCAACAATATCCTTTTTTTTATTGTGCTAGCAGTAAATCTCTTTTATAACCTAGCACGCTTTCATCAAACTCGAGTGGGGGGAAATGACGGGCATGGCATGCCCTTCTATAATCTACTAATGAAACTCTACTACATTTAGAACATAGAGTCGCCCTCTGGGTCTCAAGACTCTATCTCTTACTATCTTGAGGGCCAGTGGCTCCTTCTATTGGGCCTTATCTTTGAGTACACTAGGCTAAGATCTCTGTACTGTCACTCATCTGCCTCCACAACTAGAGTACAAAGTTAGATACTCATGTCTTCCCCTTACTTCTAGGGGCTGAGATCTAGGGCTCATGCCTCCTGCATCTTACTGCCCAAGATACTACTAGCCAAGTCTACTGACCTGTATCGTTCTGACCCGCACTCGGGCTAATTTCATTCATATAATTTCTCTGTTCTTTGGCATAACAAACTAGGGCCATAATCATTATTCTACAGGTATATCTTACCATCATCCACACACCACATTGGGGTTAGTGTATTTCTGGCTTGCACTTTACTATTGCTGGGAGTTTACCGCTTATGGACTCTCACCCGCACTCGGGTGCTACTAAGAATCTTACCTACCCTCCTGATTTACTGCTGTGAGGGTCTAGATAATTTACTTAGACACTAGGGTTCTAAATCTCTTTCTAAATTTTTTTTGGAATCAGCGATTCTAGCCCCTCTTTACTTATTCATACTGGGCAACATAACATTTACGCTTTCTGTCATACTGAGAAAAAGCTTACAGGAAGGAAGTAGCCATATCTTACTATAGTAGGGCTGAGGTATGAAACTCTACTACCTCCAAAGAGTTGGGTATAAGAACCCCGAAATTCTTCCCTTCTTTAATACCTTTCAGGTAATTCAACTTTAACTGTCGCCCCTGTCTAATTCTAACTGTCTATTAAGTGAGACAACCCATGCATATGCTGTATTACTGACCTCTTACTCAGAGGTTGTAAAAAGAACTGAGGATGACGCTGACATATCTATTACCTTATAAGGTTTCTGGTGCCTCGGGAGGGTGCTGGGATGATTAAAAGACATCTGCCTTTGCCCTTAGGCTAACTATTCCCTCCCAATTTAGCATCTCACTCATACCCTTTACTTCTGCTGTAGCTAACTTACAGCTGGCTGAAATCTATCCCATATTAAATATGATTCTAGACAGACATAACAAGAAAAACTTAGGGACACATCTCTATTTTACTCAGCTCTATAGCACGATCTAGGAAAAAGGAGGGGTAACTATACTATCATGCTTCGTAGCCTCGTGCTTATAAAATGTGGTGCACAACACATTTATAAACTAGACTCTACTAGACACGGCTTACAGACTCCCTGGGATACGACCTGCTCTGATACCAAGTTTGTCATGCCCCACCTTTGGAGGCATGACTGGCACCTAGTGCCACACTGGGATCTGGACTGACCTGACTGAATTGGTGCACTCCTGATGCATGCCTGTAACTTAATTCAAGGAAACGACAGGCTATATCTCGGCTGTAAATACAGCCTCTAGCCGATAAGGCCACTTGTAAAGGAAGATAGCTAACCAACATCAATATAATAACAGGAATTCTATGCGGGCTGACAAGACCACCATGTTGTCTAGTTATAACAGGAATGAAAACAGGCAGCTATACTGGGCCCCACACGGCCAACACGTAAAATAATAGATACATAGGCCCCTCACGGCCAACGATAACCAACTAACTGAAGAATGTAGTCTGCAAGCCTCTAGGAATAGAAATAATGGTCGGGACAGGGCCCTGGCCTACCCAAATGCCATATAAATAAAAGATTGTAATCTCTACAACCTGGAGTTCCGGATGAAAGGAACTGGATGAACTGCTGACTCTGAACGGTTGCTAATGGAGGTCCTGAACTCTGTCTGTCTAAACCTGCAGGCAAGTGTGTAGCACCCCATAGCTGCACGTCAGTACAATATGTACCGAATATGTAAGGCAATAACAAAAACTGATTAAGACTAATAAAAAACTGAAAGTGAGCAGTAATAAGGGCCAGAAAGTTAACCTATAAGCTTTCTAAGCTTTCTTATCCATAACCTGCATATGGTAAATCATTACACGTATATGAGTTGAACTGTATAACTACTCATTCATAAGCTATAGTTGGCAGACAAATATACAGAAAGGAACCTAACTTGGTCCCCATAAGTCGTGAAGGTACAAGCAACATAGAAATAACCTACCTGGGCCCCCATAAGTCTCGATAGGTGCCAATCAGTCTAGATGCCCCTATTGGTACCTCGTAGACTCTTCAAGTAACTATATCTGTATTTGAGCCATCTGGGCTCCTGTAACTATATCTGTGTCTGAGCTTTCTGAACTGTGTAGCTGGACCCTGATCCTTGGCTCGACTATGGGTCATAATGTAATCTCTAATGTCTGGACCCCTGGCCTTGGCCTGACTATGGGTCATAATGTGACTGCTATATCTGGATCCCGAACCTTGGCTCGACTATGGATCATACTGTAACTGTTGTAGTTGAATACAGCTCTCACGACCTCTATCTGGTGTAACTCAGTACGACCCTTTCGACCTCAATCTGCTGGAACTCAATATGGCCCTCACGACCTCAATCTGCTGGAACTCAATATGGCCCTCACGACCTCAATCTGATGGAATTCAATATGGCCCTCATGGCCTCTATCTGATCCTTTCGGACATCATACTTCCCCCTACAAGCATGGCACTATAATTAATAACATCTAACAATCCACGTTATAAGGAAAAACCTAATCTAGCTGGGGCTAACTCTGGCGAGGGTTACTATGTCATCAGTGTTGTCTCAACTCTATTCGTAACAGCTGACCATAATAGGCTTATTCTAGAGTACTGGTCCTCTACGGAGAACAACTGTGGGGCTGCTACTAATCGGTTATGCTCCTGAGTAGTCGGCCCTAACTTCCCATAGGCAGCTTATTATAACCCTTGGCCTAGGGGTAATACTGTAGTACTGTGGTTCTTCTCCCAGAGACATTAATTGAGTCTGTTCAAATTTCATATGCCTTCTCTAGGTGATTCCTAACCTTGTAGTTGGTTTATCTGGACTTAGCCGTTCCCGGGAACTTGCACCTGAATATCTGGTAGGAGTAGGCTGGGGCGTTGGCCCCGTATCTATCTACTAACAAAAGCTCCCCCCTTAGGGTATCTATTGCTCTAGCAGGCTGGTACAACTAAGGTGGTGCCCCGAGTGACCTGTATGATAAGCACCACGTTGAATGAAACTAACTGTCGCTGGCAATAGCCACTATGTGGCAGATTGACCCTTAACTCTCTAGGAAACTCTGGTGCCACTGACTCTAGGGTAAGGCCATACTAATGTAATTCTAGCCCTGGAGGCATCAAGGTACGCCAACGGTCCCTGGATGAGCTCTACTGACAATACAGGCACCGAACTTAACCTCTTCTTTCCCGACGAGGGATACTACAATATACTCTTAATATGCTTTCTATCAGTTAGACACAACATGTGTAATCATAATCTACTGATAGCAGCTAACCACAACATACATGGGTCTTATAAACTAGCAACAACTAATTACAACAAGTAGGATCGTTGTGTGTGCTCAGAAACATAAGTCGTATCATTGTACGACGAGGATAATTTGCCGAAGGAATAAGTCTTAACATACCTCAAATGCCGATTCTCATTTAACTGATTAGTTCCAACCTAAAGTCAACAGTCCCACCTAACTGCAGTCCTTATACCAGAGAATAGGGCTAGTTTCAATACTAAATTCGGCCAATAACGATATCGTTCAATAATAATATCAACTATAATTCAACTTTGAATAACTCATCGAAAACCCACAATTTCTCGAGAGTTCATAAGGGAGAAATACTCACCTAAGGCCTGTGGCCATTTAGCAATCAATTTGAAACAATTCTGACAAATTTTACCCAGCGGAGCTTTGTGTCTGCAGAGCGAATTTTCAATAAATAACTCCATAAAAATGCTTCCCGTAGGCCTAGAACTCATTACTCGAAGTTAATTTGAGAGTGGACAGTGTTTGGTAGCGCAATCGGACGAAAATCGAAAGAAAATTACGTATTCCCTCTATTCTGACCGAAGTCTTATGTTATCAATTGAACCAACTTAACCTTTAAACATATATATATATATATATATATATATATATATATATATAGGAAGCAGTGGGCATGGGAGGGGGGGCCAGCGCGCCGCCCGTAGTGCCAACCAAGAGGCACAACACACTGGTTATAGTGCCAGACTAGCTGGCGTGGTGCGGCACCCAGTGCACTGGCCCTTTGGTCCTGGCCTTCTGCATGCTCAATGCCATGCTTTTGTACTCGTTCCACCAGGCCTTTTTATGCATGCATCATACTCTAAAATTCTTGACATACATATGAAACTCATCAACTAAATGATAGGGACTTTATGGGGTGTAACACAAGATGTATATCTTAACATACTTGTACTGATCTATGCCACATAACCGTATGTATATCATAACATACCTGTACTAATCTCTGTCACAATCATGCCATCGATAATGTGCCGGGCACACGCCTCCATCATATCACTCTACACACATGCCAGAGGGTCTTATGTTTGTCCTTCTGATCATGACCTGCAGGGGACTCTAGATATCCATGTATTGTATACCGAGTCATATGAACACCATACCATACCTGTCTGTGTACTCTTACCTATAAACTCAGCTGTATGAACATAATATTGTACCTATTTTTGTACTCATACCATGTTTCTCACTCAGATGCTCACCTCGAACATGAGCCACTCATATCCAAGTACTCATACACACACTAATCTGCTCGTCCGAATGCTCACCTCGGACACGAGCCTCTCATCTCAGAATAAGAACTTATTATCTAACTTCCATCAATATATCCAATAAACTTATCAAATAAATCACCTCATATGACAACTCAGGGTGATAATGTCGCCCAATATGCATCAACATAACTTATTGTGCATATTATTCAATCCACTCATAGGATAATTCAAAAAGATATATAAATCAACAATCATCAGCATAATTCAACATGCTATTAATTTAATCAACACACATAACCCCTCATAAGTACACATTTATTATTATAATTGCACTTAGTTTTCACAACAACAAAACACATCTATTAGTCTCAGGGTTATTTTACAGAACGTAACTAAATCATCAT
This sequence comes from Datura wrightii, assembly GCA_035772735.1. Classification (NCBI taxonomy): domain Eukaryota; kingdom Viridiplantae; phylum Streptophyta; class Magnoliopsida; order Solanales; family Solanaceae; genus Datura; species Datura wrightii. Next base: position 20,847,985 of record JASDFA010000001.1, read on the forward strand.
TACTTCCATCACAATAAACATCTGAAGACCAATAAATCATATATCAATCCACACGTATATACATCATTATATAAGGTCTAACTCCTCGTAATCATAACCCGCTATCTTTCTAGTTATTTATCAATTAGTCAATGATCACGCCCAAATTATACCTCGCAATTGAAGTATAAAGCGGTTTCTATCAAACATAGTAACCCAACATAGGTTGGGGTTGATCTCATAAGTAATAGGCAGAAATAATATGTTAAATGATGAAAATAAGCTAACTTGTAATCAATATTTGGGAAGGGGGGTTTGCAAATAAAAGAAAAAAATAATTCAAAAAATAATTGAGTTTGTATCAAATTAATGAAGCTAAACTAGGATTGTGTTCCCAATTATTTCATAACTTAGTAGACTTTTACTAATGATCTATCCTGGTGAATTTTGTGAAGACTTATATTTAGTACATCTAATGTTTCTCGATCTAAAAACTACACTTATCTCCTCTCGGTCTCAATGTGCATGTGTTACATGTGCCGATTGACAATAGATGCTTTCCACCCATCTCCTCTCGGTCTCAAAATTGTGCATATTCTAGCTTTGCAATAAGTCTTGACTTTAACTATCCTCGGTTAGAGCTCAAGTTAAGCAGATGAGAATGGTTAATCTCAAATTGTCGTTGTTACTCTCTTTTCCTAACTTCAACCTCCTTGGTAGGAAAAGTTGAAGATACATGCATGTTTCAACGTTTGCAACCACTAAAAATTTAATTAAAAAGAAGATAATAACAATTCACTCGATTCACCATTCAAGAATCACTATTATAAACTACTAATTGTTTAATTCCAATCTATATGCCTTGGACTAATTGTTGGACGAAGTCCCTAAAATATGTTATGAGAGGGTATTTATAATAGTATATTCAGCCTTCGTTGTTCCTTCTTATATTTGAATTGGGTTTTACAGCTTCTGTTTTTAGTAGAATTAGGATTTGACTTTTCTGGACGTGTGAAAGAGCCATGTGCCGCACTCCTTATAACACTGAAGTGCTTTGGTGTGCCGCTGCTGGTAGCATTGGACTTGGCCTGTACAGCGTGCAGGCCATAACACAGTTATGCCTGTGTACTGCCAACTTCTATATACTTGCTCCATCAATCCCATTTTGCCATTCTTTTGCACAAAGCTACATTTAAGCCCAAATCCATCACTTTAAGTCTTGAAAGCATCTAATCATGTGTGTTAATTCTTTTTCAAAAAAAAAATCATAAAACACATGAAAACACACACAATTTGTTCTTCAAACATAGTAAAGTATGGATAAAACATCGCTAAGAAATGCGTTAATTCACTGTTCATCACCACCCCACACTTAAACTATTGTTCATCCTCAAACAATCTACTACTTTCCTTATCAATTTCAACCACAACATTCATCCTACAAATAGGTCTACTTAGACTTAGGATCATTAGGCAAATCAATAACGCTCAAACAATTCACTGATGAGTTGGTAAATTCACCAACTCATTGGGCTCTTAAGCTTGAGTTTTGCTTTGTTTTTGAGTTATTTATGTGGATTTTATTCCCTTTTTGCTTTTTTTATGTGCAGATGCCTAATTTGAAGAAAAGAGCAAGAAATGAAGCAAAAAAAAGGAAGTGGGTTGAAATTCGGCGTTCCACCAAAGAGGACCGACGAAACGCCGATCAAGAGCCCATTTCCACTGCCTTTGGGAAACAAGCCACTGGGAAAACGCGGGTTGCCAACGGCCACAAGCCAGTTCAGCCACCAAATGGCACCTGATTTTCTAGATTGAAAGGAAAAAATCGAAGGTGCACGGATGGAGATCGGAGAAACGCCATGGTACCACCGCTGACTACTGGAATGCATTGAAGTAGCAGATAATGTAGTTAGCAGTCCACGAATTGCAACCGGCGAACCGCCGGTCGTCCCGCCGATTCCAGAATGATGCTCAGGGGCAAAACTGTCCATCACAGAAAAAGAGAGAGAAGATTCCCTATTTTCTTGGATATAAATTTTAGAGAAAGTACTGTGTACTGGATATATAATAGCAGAATATATCATATCATCTTTTTTCTTTCATAGCTTTAGAACATTCTTTTGGCAGAGAAAAGGAGATTTTGATTGGTAGACTTTGAAAAATACTATTCTCTTCTTCTTCTTCTTAATAGTGAGGTACAACCATTGTTGGAGACTGTTTTTGTGAACTTGATTTTACTACTCTTGTTATTGAATTCAATGAGTTTATTGTTGAATGTGCTTTTGAATTTCTTAATCATAAGTAGCTAGATCATTAACTAGAGGTGTGTGATGATGAATACTTAATTAGAGTGGGTATTGCTAGAGTCATCTCTATATTATTTAAATGAGTGCAAATATGTTAGATTCTCTTCAATCAATGGAAGATCGATTGATTATGATGTGGGCCTATTTGTTCTTACTTGATTATTGCTTGTAAACGAATAATTAAGTATTGAAAGAGAAGTTAATAGTGGGTATGGATGAGAGATTGTGAAATTGAGCTAGAAATAGCCAAAATTTCATTCTCACTCCAAAGTAGTAGCTAATAACTAGAAATTAGTGCAACTACTAATCCAAATCTAATCGGGTTGAGCTAATAGTGGCTAGAGGTTTGATAAAACTCTAGTAAGAGGTATTTATAAGGATAAAAAGCTGTAATTACTAACTTCCCTGAGATTATTTACACTAATTGAACTTATGAGATGACCTAGCATGTCCCTATCTAGTTAGTATATCATCTACACCAACCTCTAGTCTTTCACAATCTTGTTAACAACCTTGGTGATTTTGCTTTTATAGGCAACCAAATTAGCAATTATAATCTACTACAAATTCCAATCTCTCCCCAATTTTTTTGTTTTTATGTTAATTCTAAGTGGTGCAAGCTAACTTCAACTTCTCAACCGACACTTGTAATTATCACTCACTAGTCCTTGTGGGATTCGACCCCGACACCCGTCGGATTACTTGTTTTGATACTTCAACTGTGTATACCCTTCCTACGAGGAGTATATTTTGGATGTTATAAAAAATGGCGCCTTTGCCGGGGACTGGCGCTTGATATTCTTGTGTTGATTGTTAACTTGAATTAGTTCCACACCACAGTTGTTGCTACCAACCTATTGTTGTGTGGCTCATGAGCAACTTCGCAGGATGGTCACGAGACCATGAGGGGGTTCCTTATGTGGAGAACATTAAGCTAGTAGACAAGATGTGGCATAGAGACGGGAAGAAAGATGCAATGTTACTGGTCATGATGAAGCAGATAGAGTTGTTGACAAACTATATAAAAGGTTTCCATACAAGAAACCACCAAGCCGACCATGTCTATGAGTATGCTTATCATTGAAATCAAGGTTGGAACAATGTTTGGTCAGTTGATACAAGTAGCCAAGAGAGAAATGAGTCAGTCCCTCCCCATATGCAAAGTACTCTCGAACTGGTGCTAGAAAAGGTCCTTTCAATTAAAGAGGGAATTCAGGATTTGCGGAGTAAAATATTGGACCTTACAACCACCGTGAAGAGTCATGATGTAATAATTTAACAATTGGAGGATAGGATGGATGAGTTAGCATCTCAGGTGGCAGCTCAAACAAAAGAAACCAACACTTCCCAACTCAGGCAGTGGACGATGATACATTCAAGTGGGAAATGGAGGAACAGGTTGTTGGAGAACTAATTTCTGATACCTTTTTGAAAGGTGAAGAACTCGAGGAGGTTCATCATGTGCGTAAGGAGATAAGAAATTATTCTTTCCCACCAAGAAAGCTTGACCTTGATTTAAAGAATCATACAACTCCTCCATCACAACCATCTATTGTGACACCACTGAAGCTGGAGCTCAAACCTTTGCTCATTCACCTATAATATACATATCTGGGGGAGAATGCAACGCTCCCGGTTATGATTTCAGTAAAGCTCACCCCTTTTCAAGTAGATAAACTCATTATGGTATTGAAGAGGTACATTCAAGCTATAGGATGGTCAATAGCTGATATTGTTGATATTCCTTCGTGAATTTGCACTCACAAAATTAATCTTCAAGAAAATTGCAGCTCTTCAATTGAGCATCAAAGGCGATTGAATCCACCTATGCAAGAGGTGTTCAAAAATGAGATTATTAAATGGCTATATGCAGGTGTGGTATATCCTATCACAGATAGTAGTTGGGTAAACCTGGTGCAGTGTGTGCCAAAGAAAGGAGGCATCACGGTTGTTCCGAATGAAAAGAATGAATTAATAGCTACTTGTCCAGTCACTGGATGGAGAGTTTGCATGGATTATCGTAAGTTAAAGTCCTGGACAAAGAAGAATCATTTCCTGGTGCCATTCATTGACCAAATGTTAGGTTGGTTGGCCTGTAAGGAGTACTATTGTTTCTTGGATAGATACTCAGGATACAATCAAATTTCAATTGCACCCAAGGATCAAGAAAAAACCACATTTACATGTCCCTATGGCACTTTCGCATTCAAGAGGATGCCTTTTGGTCTTCGCAATTCCCCTGCCACTTTCCAAAGATGCATGATATCCATCTTTTCTGATATGGTGGAAGATACTGTGGAAGTCTTCATGGGTGGCTTTTCAGTTGTGGGGGACTCATTTGATGACTGTTTGACACATTTAGGCGAGGTATTAAAGAGATGTACTAAAACAAATTTGGTCATTAATTAGGAAAATTGTCATTTTATGGTCAAAGAAGGGATTGTATTGGGACACAAAATTTTCAAAAAAGGGATTGAGGTGGATCAAGCCAAAGTTAACGCTATTGCTCAGTTACCTCCTACGTGCACCGTGAAGGGAATTAGGTGTTTCCTCGGACATGCGGGTTTCTCTAACCTATTTATTAAATATTTCTCTAAGATAGCTCATCCTCTATTTCGACTGCTGGAGAAAGAAGCAAAGTTCAATTTTGATGAAGAGTGTTTGAGGGCTTTTGAGGAGTTGAAGAAAAGGTTGATTTCCTCCCCAATCATTATAGCACCTAATTGGTCAAAACTATTTGAGCTCATGTGCGATACCAGTGGGGTGGCATTAGGAGCAGTCCTTGGTCAGCGGAGAGACAAAATCTTTCACCCAATCTACTATGCTAGCAAGGCCCTGAACGATGCACAAACAAACTACACAGTAACGGAGCAGGAGCTACTCACTGTTGTGTTTGCATTTGAATCGGGCATATTTCCTAGAAACGAAAGAGGTGGTGCACACAGACTATGTGACGCTTAGGTATCTAATGGACAAGAAATATGCTAAGCCAAGATTGATCAGGTGGGTTTTTTTGTTGCAGGAATTCAACTTTGAGGTGAAGGATCATAAGGGATGTGAAAATCGAGTGGCTGACCATCTATCGCGCCTAGAGACAAGTGGGAACCTAGGAACACATGAAGAGATCAACGATGTCTTTCTGGATGAGTGTATTCTAGCCACAACCTACGATCTAACACCATGGTTTTGCTGATTTTGCTAATTACCTAGCCAACAACATTATACCGAAGGCTTGAACTTTCAGCAAAAGAAGAAATTCATGCATGATGTTCGAAATTTTTTTTGGATGAACCTTACCTCTTCCGAAGTTGTGCGGATGGTTTAATACGTAGGTTTGTTCCAGAAGTAGAGATGTTTCCAATTCTAGAGGCTTGTCATTCTTCACCTATTGGAGGTCATTATGGGAGTGTGCGAACAACAACAAAGGTGTTATAGTGTGGGTTTTATTGGCCTATATTACATCAAGATGCCCATGGATTTGTGAAGCAACGTGATCGATGTCAAAGGACAGGGAGCATTTCAAGACTGCATGAACTTCCGCTAACACCGATGTTAGAGGTTGAGTTGTTCAATGTATGGGGGATCGACTTCAGGGCCCTTTTGTAAGTTCTTATGGAAATACATACATCTTGGTAGTAGTTGATTATGTCTTCAAATGAGTGGAAGTTGTTGCACTACAAATAATGAAAGGAGGAGAGTAACAACCTTTTTGAAGAAACATATCTTCTCATGGTTCGGTACTCCCAGAGCCATCATTATCGATGGAGGTTCTCATTTTTGCAACCGAATATTTAAGACAGTGCTAGCTAAATATGGTGTGAAGCACAAAGTGGCCACCCCTTATCACCTGCAAACCAGCGGACAAGTGAAAGTTTCAAATCGGGAATTAAATCCATCTTGACTAAAACAGTCAATGTTAATAGAACCGATTGGGAACGGAAGTTAGATGATCCTTGTGGGCATATCGGACCTCATTTAAAATTCCAATTGGAATGTCTCTTTATCAGCTGGTGTTTGACAAATCATGTCATCTCCCGGTTGAGTTAGAATACTAAGCTTTGTAGGCATTGAAAAGTTTAAATCTTGAATGGGGCAGAGTTGTCCAAGGTCGAGTCCATAATTTAGATGAGTTGGATGAATTCAAAATGAGGGAATATGAGAATGCAACTATTTACAAAGATAGAATGAAACATTATCATGACCAGAAAGTGTTGCAACGTAGTTTTGCTCCAGGGGATTGGGTGTTTCTATTCAATTCACATCTACGGCTATTCCACGGGAAATTAAAGTCCAAATGGTTAGGTCCTTTTAAGATATCTCAGGTGTATGAGAATGGTGCCATAGAACTCCATGGAGAGAATGAGAGCAAGTTCAAAGTGAATGGCCAACGAGTTAAAAGATATCTTGGGGTGTTGGAAGAGGTTGGTCGAATAGAGGTTGTATATCTCGATGAACAGTAGGCCCTGAGAAACCTTAGTCGTGCCACGACGTTAACTAAGGTACTTCTTGAGAGGCAACCCAAGCATTTTTATTTTCCTTTTCTAACTCTTCTTATGTATTTTTGTTTATGATTTTTCTAGCTCGTGTTAGTGAACTTCAAGAAAAGCAAGGACAGGGTTGGCTGGTGCTAGACTGGCAAATCGTAGGTGGCATTTGCGAACTGCCGGTGGGTCACTGGCTGCATCCAGTACACTGAAGGATTTAAGAATAGTCAACGAACCATCTGGAGAAGCACCGCTTCAAAGCATGAACCGCTGGTTAGTCGCGGATGCCAACCAGTGCACCTGGGAGTAACCCTGTCATCGGTTTCTAAATCAGCGAAACGCCAGATTCATTCTGCGAAATGCCGGTCCACCGCTGATCTGGTTTCCACGAGCTCAAACAAGTAATGTTAGCGACGGTTACATCAGTAAATCGTCGGTCCCCTTCAGCGATCTCCGGTGTATCCGATTTGAAATATTCTCTTTTTATGAAATTTGACTAACCTTTCCCACTTCCCCACTTTTCATTCATCTCTTTCCCACCATCTATTCATTTCCCTAAACAACCCATTTTCCTACCAATCCTCCATTAATGAACACCATATCTCACCCTATCAATTTCCTCTTCTTTCTAATTTAAATACCTCCATGCAATTTCACTCACCCATCTCTATCACTCCATTGTAATCTCAACATAACCGTAGTAAGAAGAGGCTATCAGTTGTGGTTATTCCCCTAATTGGTAAGGTCTTTGTCACTCACTCTCTATGGTTTCAAGCTATTGGTGATATTTTGCTTCTTGGGTGTTTATTTTATGCTTTTCTTTGCTAATTGTCGATGGATTTTTGTTTGGTTTCATGTGGGTGTCACATGGTACTCGGGTGTAGTATGAGTGGGACACCCTCTCAAGTTGCCCAGTGATAGATAGTTTGACATCTTTCTTAAGGGCTATTTGTCATTATATTGGGTGAGTGTATGATTTGTGTACATATATGTGGGGGTGGCCTGTGAGTTAATTACAGGTCGGCCACCGGCGGACCGCTGGTCGTGTTTCGGGAACCTCCGTTTGTCTCGCAGATTGACCTGCCCAATATTTCATGTGGGCATAACTCTGCAGTATATCGGCGCTTTACGGATCCAGACCGACGTTTCACCAATATGACGTCGATAGTGTTCTCCCAGGTCAATGTTTTACCTCAGTGACCCATCGGTGCTTCATGAACCTGCGTCGACATTTCACCAATGATTCGCCGATGTCTCTTGAAGGATGAAATTATTGAACTTGAATTTTTTCTTCCTTGATTTGAGTTTCAAAAATATATGCACCACTCTAACCTTAGTTTGTAGCATCATGTTTGTTTCCCCGCAATCTCACCAAGTCCAAGCATCAATACCCACCAATAATACACAAGCTCGGTTTAGGTTGGACAAAATGGAGGAGTATTATGTGGCTTTCAAGAAGAAGCGATCCATCCATGCAGAAGACCAATTTGAAGTGGACTCCTTTAAAAATTCCTTCCCAGATATCTACGACCAGATTGGAATACGCGACTGGGTCCATTCACCATACCCGTTGACCCATATTTTATAGAATTGGTATGGGAATTCTATGTTACATACAGGGCCTGGTAATAGCTCCTCAAGCACAAGGGCCACACAGATACATTACCATGTCCACCATCGGTTTGGGTGCGGGGGCTAGAGGTACCCATAACTCCCCAGGTAATCAATTCGCTTTATTGGGTGGAGCCAATCCAATCACACTCGATATTCCGCAAGAAGGTGGAAGATAAAAGGGATCAGTTCCAATGGGCAGCCAACATGATTGCACTTGGCCAACCACAATGGGCCATCTCTAGGGGTCTGATTCATCATCGTGACTTGAAGTTTAAAGCCTGCATGTGATTAGATTTGGTTTGTTCACGACTAATTCCTTCTCAGAGTACAACAGAAGTCCCAATTGAAGTGGCTATTCTTGTAGCATGCATCATGGATCATATGCACATCAATGTGGGGGAGCTCATTGCCGATCAATTCAAGTAAAGAGCCAAGTAGTAGGCCACGGCGTTGCCATTTTCCATCCTCGTGAGTATGTTATGTATGCGGGCTGTATGTCCTTTGTTTCGATAATTAGATAGGACTGTTCGGCCCAATGGTATGATTACATTTGCTACTAAAACTGACAAAGATGCTCCATCTATGAAACGAGCAAAATGTGCAACAAGCAAGAGTTCACCACCGCCTTCAGCGTCTTCTACCACATCGATTGCTCAATTCCATTCAGTTGTTGTCCCCACCCCCAACACCTCTGGATTTGCTCAAAATAGCACAAAGGGCTTGCGAACATGAGAAGCAGCTTGTGAAGCTAGCTAAGGCTATCCCATCTATGATACACACTGCCAACAAGAAAGCCATGCAACCTGTTAAGAATAAGTTGAAGAGCCTATGCTCCACAATTGAGGTCCTTGAGAGAGAGGTGATTTCCTTGAGAAAAGAGGTGTCTGCACTTTGTAAACCTCCATCTACAGTAACTCAAACCCTTCTAAACCTGCAGCGGTGCCTGTGCAGCTTGAGGCACCCAGAAGTCCACCGAACGATTGGTGGGTAGGTTATGACAACACGTCGAAAATAGTATCAGATGAGGAGTTATATCATAGCCGACTACCACCACCTCCAATACTCTCAGTGTATGACGTAGATCCATCCAAGGGCACCTGGCGGAGTGGCAACAACTTCTTATCCTAAGCTTCAGAATCTATCGGACAGATGGGTGGTGCCAGAATCCGGGAAACCAGTGGAACTCCCACCCGATCCACTGTGACCAACTGCCAAAGAAATACCTTCGTGGCAATTTGACACAACCTCATATACTTGGAAGCATCGGCCCGACCACTAATTCAATCAGGAAGCCTCATTCACCTTATCATTTGTCATTTTTGCTACATTGGGGGCAATGTTTGGTTTTAAGTGGGGGGGGGGGGATGTATGTCGTGAAATTTGCAAAAGTTTGTGTGTGCTAAGAATAATAGTGGGGTCCTTGTCTTGAATTGTTTACTCCCTCAGGACCCAAGTCCTTTACTTTTTCTCCTTTGTAAATAGTAGGATAGTAAATAAACTCCAAGGTTTTTTTATACCACGGTTCTCTTTTGAGGAGTATGTTTTTCATTTTCTTTCTCTTTTTGTTGTCGAATTGAGTTGGCATTTCCCAATGATAGACTGTGTGGCGACTCTCTTAAGGGAAAATGTCATGTTGTTTTTGAGTCTTTTTATTAAGCTGTTTTGAAAGACACCACCAAAATGTTTGTTTTGAAATGGGATTTTAAAATGAGGGCATGAAAATGAAAGATAATGAGCAGATGTTTGAAGCTAGAGCATAGCACTCTTTGTCATACTTTGTAAATTCTTTGCTTGACTTTGAGTTTGCCTGCTTTGATGTCCTGACTTGAAATCTTGTGATGAAAATGACTCTTGTGGACCCTTTAAGAGTGATGCCTTGTGTGGTGAGAAATTTTTGATGAGTCTCATGCATGACTTCTTATCTAGAACATTCCCCAAATGTGACTCAAGGCGAAATCTTAGATGTAGTTGCACTTAGAACATGAATTTAGGCTTTCCTTTGTTTAGCCACTTCACCCATATACGCTCCTTGAACATTGATCCTTGTCAGCCAACGTTGAGCCTTAGACCCTTCTTTGACAACCATATTATAAGCCTTAATACCATTCTTAATACCCCTCTTTGGCACCTATCCTCCTTAAGTGCTAGTGATAAGATAGTGACAAAATGAGTCTTCAAGCCTATGAAAAAGGGAGTGATAAAAAAAAAGAGAAATGAGGCAAAATCCCAAGTTTGGGGGTGTGCAAGAGGAACATGAGAATTTCAGTTTGAGGTAGCACCGCATTATTCCAAAATACATAAAATGATAAATCGAAAATAGAAAAATAATTCGTGTGTACTGGTGCTTCCTCTTGTGTAGATAAGGCCGATTGTGAGAGCCAAAGAGGTTGTAAGGAGGGTCATTGAGAAATAAAAGTCAGAAACAGTGAAAGAGGAGAAACAAAGTGAAGTGATTGGAAAGAGCTGATGGGAGGTATGTCACAAAAGGCATTAGGGAGGATCTAGTCACTAAAGCTAAATTCTCATCCTACCCTTAACTCAAGCCTACATTATAACTCGCAAGTCCTAAATGATTCTAAGTGCAGCCAGTCTACATTAGTGGCGAATTATATGAATGGCAAGCATATGGGTCAAGTTGTGTGCATGAAGATTCTTTTTGGGAGAGTGAGTGTGATTATCTCTTCCAAACAATCCCTTGTGTGTGTTTAATGATTACATGACAAAATAATAGGGATTCTCCTTTCTGTGAGTGGCATCATCCCTTTTTGGGTACATAAGTGCATTTATGTTAATGTGTGGATAGGGCATGAGAAGTGTAAACTCTAAGGCAAGTTTTGAATGTGCACTGACTATGACTTGAGAGGCTATGTATATTTCATGGATAATTAGTGCCCTTGTTTTACAAAATGAATCCTCTTGTGAGTCATGTTTCTGAAAGGTGGTAGCCTCTTCAAATATCTTCATTGTTTTGGTTTTTAGGGGAATTTTTTTCTCTTTTCCGATGAGATTGGTGAGCATTTTTGGGTTGTCATAGACAGGTGGTTAATGATGTTTAAACTTGTAAGGAGTAGCATGTTTTTCTACTGTTAAGAATTGCATTACTTGAGGACAAGTAATGGTTAGGGTTTGAGGGTTTGATGAGTTGGTAAATTCACCAACTCATTGGGCTCTTAAGCCTGAGTTTTGCTTAGTATTTTGAGTTGTTTATGTGGATTTTATGCCCTTTATGCTTTTGTTGTGTGTAGATTTCTAATATTAAGAAAAGAGCAAGAAATGAAGAAAAAGAAGAAAGTGTGTTGAAATTCGGCGTCCCGCCGAAGAGGACCGGCGAAACACCGGTCAAGAGCCGATTCCCACTGCCTCTGGGAAACAAGACACCGGCAAAACGCAAGTTGCCAACGGCGACTCACCGGTTCAGCCACCGAATGGCATATGACTTGCTGGATTGAAAGGAAAAAAAATCTACGGTGCACGGATGGAGATCGGCGAAACGCCAAAGGAACTGCCACTGACTACCAGAATGAATTGAAGTAGCAGATAATGTAGCCGCTGGTCCGCGAATTGCAACCGCCGAACCACCGGTCGTCCCGCCGATTCCAGAATGATGCTCAGGGGCAAAACTGTCCATCACAGAAAAAGAGAGAGAAGATTCCCTATTTTCTTGGATATAAATTCTAGAGAAAGTACTGTGTACTGGATATATCATAGCAAAGCATATTATATCATCTTTTTTCTTTCTTAGCTTTAGAACATTCTTTTGACAGAAAAAAAAAGATTTTTATTGGTAGACTTTGAAAAGTAAATCTGTTAGATTCTCTTCAATCTATAATTAAAGATCCATTGATTATAACGTGGGTCTATTTGTTCTTACTTGATTATTGCTTGTAAAATAATAATTAAATATTGGTGAAGAGAATTTAATAGTGGTTATGGATGAAAGATTGTGAAATTGGGCTAGAAATAGCCAAAATTGCATTCTCACTCCAAATTAGTAGCTAATAGCTAGAAATTAGTGCAACTACTAATCCAAATCTGATTGGGTTGAGCTAATAGAGGCTAGAGATTTGATAAAACTCTAGTAAGAGATATTTATAAAGCTAAAAAGTTGTAATTACCCACTTCCCGGAGATTATTTACACTAATTGAACTTATGAGATCACCTAGCATGTCCCTATCTAGTTAGTATATCATCTACGCCACATCTCTAGTCTTTCACATTCTTGTCAACAACCTTGGTGATTTTGCTATTATATGCAACCAAATTAGCAATTATAATCTACTACAAGTTCCAATCTCCTCCCAATTTATTTTTTTTATGTTAATTCTAAGTGGTGCAAGCTAACTTCAACTTCTCAACCGTCACTTGTAATTATCACTCACTAGTCCTTGTGGGATTCATCCGCGACACCCGTCGGGTTACTTGTTTTGATACTTTGATCATGTATACCCTTCCTATGAGGAGTATATTTTGGACGTTATCATTCACTCACATGCATATAGGATCAACATTAAAATTCCAATATTTGAAATCACTTAGCTTCTAGAACTAACTCAACAAGACAATTTTTGGGCCAACATGAATCATATGTAATTTAGCAATCAAGATATACCAAAATCTTACCATTGTGCCCCTCACTATTTGGAGAGTTTCCCCTTTACACACAAGATATATAATAATTGTTACTTTGTCATAAATAAATAATTTCACTCACTCTCCCAAAGAACTCAACATGTATGCAAAAGATGACCCAAAAGGCTTGTCCTTAGTGTAATACTCCACTAATATATCGAATCAAGGTAAGGGACAGGTATAAACTATTTGGCCAAGATGGTGACTAAGCTCCCGTAGCACTTTAATACTTCACAACTCTTTAGCACATTCTTAAATATCCTATTTTTCTCCTTATACCTCCTTTTATTTTTCAATTTATATTTTGGTGACTAGTGGGGAGTTTTCAACATTTAATCTTACAAAACTTTTTTCTTTGAATGTTTCTATTCAAAGCTCTTTTTTCTTTTTCTTTCCCACTAACATCACCTCTTTGTTTAGAAAATTTCACCATTTTTTTTCTAATTTCCACACTTTTTAGCTTTTCCCTTCACTTCTCCAATTATGCTCCTTTTATGCAAATTTTTTCACTAAAGTGCTCTATGAGTCATTTGAATGAAATAAAAGTCAATAGAACAAAAGGGGTTTAAGCTTGTAATATGACTATCAAAAGAATAGGCTAAGGCTCAAAATGTCTAACTAGGACGATTACATCAAGGTAGGTAAAATAGGATACAAATAGGCTATCAAAGAAATGCCTATATCACTTCCTAGATTCAACATCCTCATTTCGTTTTGCACACACACCGGTCAAGTTTTAGACATCAAATTGCAAGCATGGAGTATACTAAAATTTCTTATCCACACAATGGCATAAATGGTTCAACAATGGAAAGCAAGACTACATAAACACATATATCCATATTGCATACATAACATAATTAAGCCCACTTTTTCAAGCATAGAAGTCAAGTTCTAAAAAATCAAGTGTTTTTACCTTTTTCATGCGTTTTTGAGTGAATTTTTGAATGTTTCAATGATATCTAAGTGAAGCACCTAGCATTCGTAAAGTTCAAGTTCTTGTTCTCCTAATGACTAATTTTTCCTTAAGACAGTTGTCATCCATCCATCATCGGGACAAGTCATGACTTTATGACTAAAAATAAATAAATCTAGACTTTCTAATCGGTTCTAAGGGACTATCCACCGAAAAAGTACTGAAAACAAAAATATGTGAAACCTAAAATAAAATAAAACTAGAAAAAAACTACTACAAACAACCCAAGTATGAAAGATAAGTCATGATCACAAAAAAAAACTAGGTCCACCATGTACAAATTTAGCAATTAAAGCATGCATGGCAATAAAGTTTACTTCTCCCACCCCACATTTAATCAGTATCACTGTCCCCAGTGCTAAAATAATAGAGCAGAAAGTAAAAGAGTAAAGGAAGAACTCCCTAGGCCTCTAGTCCTCGTCGTCAGTGGGGCAATCACCTTTTCAAACAACAATGTTTCACATGCTTCAAAATTCCCGTCGACCAACTGGGTTGCATCCCTCATTGCGGCTCCAGTGCCTGTGCGGCGCCCTATGCCATGCGCTTCTTGGCTGAATTTTTTCTTTGCACCCGGTTTTTAATTTTCATGCTCAAACTCTTTTTTTGTGAATTATGACTTAATCCTTCACACTTTAACAAACACATCAATTCTAAAAATTAAAAATTTAATTAGCTTGGATTGCCTCTCAAGCAGCACTTGATTTAACGTCGCGATACGACGTTATCAATTTTACTATTTTTCTTTCAACTTTGAACTTATGAATTCCCACCTCTCCCCAACTGCTTTTCCAATTTTCTACTCTTCTCGAGGGGTGGTGGTGTAAAAATAGAGGCATCAAGAAATAGATGTCACGTCTTGCACTTTTTGGACCTTAAAGAAAGAATGTGATTTTGCCTTGTTGACATGACAAACTTTAGAACGAAGCAACTTTGATCTTCCTCTCCAAAATCATTCATAAACTCGGTTGCCTCAATTTTTATATTGTAAACCAAGTACAATGTGGAAAAATTATTGGAATGTGGTCTAAGTAGCTCCATTTTCAAGCATGTTTTCTTATTGACATCCTCACTCTCAAATGCGCTAGAGTCCTCAAAAATGATTTGATTGACTTCTCTTTGCCACTCAAGTGTCACTTCTTCAATTTCGACATCTTGCATTATCATTAGGTTTGTTGGTTGTTAGGCAATCATCGCTTACAATTTCCACTTGGTCAAGTTGGGTTACAACTACCAAACCCTTTTTCATTTCATGATGTCATAGTAAAAATAAAAACTAACTAAAAGAAACACAAAACAAAGCCAAAAAACAAAAACAAGAAAAAAAGTATAGTGATACAAGTAGGAAATGAAGACTACAAGCCAAGTTTATACACCAACTAATAGTTTCTTAACCATATTCCTCAGCAACGGTGTAAAATTTTGATCACACCTAAATTGTGCAAATGAAGTATAAAGCGGTTGTTATCAAATATAGTAACCCAACGTAGATTGGGGTTAATCCCACAGAAAATAGGCAAAAACAATATGTTAATGAGGAAAATAAGCTAACTTGTAATCAATATTTTGAAAAGGGGGTTTGCAAATAAGAGAAGAAAATAATTCTAAAAATAATTGAGTTTGTATCAAATTAATGAAGCTAAGCTAGGATTGTGTTCCACATGATTTCATTACTTAGTAGACTTTTACTAGTGATCTATCCTGGTGAATTTTAGGTAAGACTTATGTTTAGTACATCTAATGTTTCTCGATTTAAGAACTATACTTGTCTCCTCTCGGTCTCAAAGTGCATGTGTTACATGCGCCAATAGAAAATAGATGCTCTCCACCCATCTCCTCTCGATCTCAAAATAATGTATATTCTAGGATTGTAATAAGTCTTGACTTTAACTATCCTCGGTTAGATCTCAAGTTAATTAGATGAGAATTGTTAATCTCAAATTATCATTGTTACTCTCTTTTCCTTACTTCAACCTTCTTGGTCGGGTAAGTTGAAGATACGGGCACATTTCAACATTTGCAACCGCTAAAAATTTAATTAAAACGAAGAGAATAACAATCCACTCAATTCACCATTCAACAATCACTATTTTATTATGCCTAAATTCGTTAATCCATCATGGTTTCCACAAACTTAGCCCAAGAGATTTAGCCGCTCATGTTTATGAGAAAATAAATAAAATATGTAAAAGAAATCATAATGAAATACTTACGTGAATAAATGATTGAGTAGAAAATCTCCAAGACTATATTGAATCACAAGAACTTGATGAAATTCTAGTAATTGTCAACTAAACTATTACACAAGTTGAATGGTGCAACACTATGAGTTATAAACTACTAATTTTTGAATTCCAATCTATATGACTTGGACTAATTGTTGGATGAAGTCCCTAAAACATGTTATAAGAGGGTAGTTATAATAGTAGATTCAGTCTTTGTTTCTCCTTCTTGGATCTGAATTGAGTTTTGCAGCTTTTGTTTCTAGTAGAATTGGGATTTGCCTTGTCTGGACGTGTGGAAAGAGCCATGCGCCACCCCCCTCATAGCACTGAAGTGCTTGGCGCGCCGCACTACGGGTAGCACTGGACTTTCCTGCACCAGCGCAGCTATGCCTGTGCGCTGCCAACTTCTATATATTTGCTCCGTTAATCCAGTTTTGCCATTCTTGCACTTTTAAGCTACATTTAAGCCCAAATCCATCACTTTAAGTCCTGAAAGCATCTAATCATGTGTATTAGCTCTTTTTCACAAATATATCATAATTCTCAAAACATAGTAAAGTATGGGCAAAATATGGTTAAGAAACATGTAAATTCTACGTTCATTAGTCAAGTCTCGAGTCATCTATCATAATAATAAAACACACAACGTAACCTTCACAATTCGTCAGTTCAACATTTCCTACCCTCTCACATAAGGATCTATCACATAAACAAGTTCTTTCCATATTGATCAAAAATTAGTCCTTATTTCAACTCAACTTACTCGGGCCCACCATCTTCTCTTTAACATATTCATTCACAAGAAAAATTTGTTAATGTGTAATAATCATTTCAACGCAATCTAAATTTAGTTACTCAACCCCACTACTACGGTTTCTCACAAATACCCGTTCTTTTCTTACCTCGAATTCATTTTAAGCTAGTTAATTTATACTACCAGCCTTATATTTTTGTTCATAATAATTAAATTGCAACATTAAGCTCATATAATCAAAGTAGGTCTAGTCACCTCACTTCTTCCCTTTATGTGTACTATTACGATCATTCTCCAAAGATGATACCATCAAGATTACAACATCAAAATATATAATCAATAGCAACTACAATCACATGTCATCAAAACTTTCTATCCAGAACATAAGGGTGTTTTATCAAGAAGATCACATCAGAGTATTTTATCAAGAACATCACGTCAAGAGTACACCCCCATTATTAGTTATCAACTAGGTTTCACTTATCCACGTGTTCTCGTATTTAGGATTAATCCTCCAATTTTGTAGTTACATCACTACAAATTTTTCATTACTTCATCATATTTTATGATCCCTCTACCCTCATCAATTGTACATTAATAGTACACATGTATATGATTCACTAATTACAGTCTAATATAAGGGTAAATCATAACCTACCTGAATCGCAGAGCTGGAATATGCACCTACACCCCGAGAGCTTTACCTTTTTCTCAACGCCTCCAAACATTCAAAGTCTAGAAATAAGATATTAAGGAATCAATCAATAGAATTCTTCTTCGACTCAAGGGTATGGAAACTCAACCCAATCCATTCTACCCATTATTTATAGTCTAATTCGATAAACACAGGCTAAATTGTCATAATCCAAATCTACAATGATCATTCCAACCTAGTTCATGGAGTTTTTATCCTCTAACCCTCTTAAAGCAATTTTTAAGGTTAAGGGTTTTTAATTCACTAAGTTCTAGGTCTCAAACTATCACTAAAAAAACGTTCTATAATCACATTAACCCTAGAAAGTGTTTATTTACCACTTTTAGGCCTAGGAATCTACACCCAATCATTCCCATAACCCTACCCCTGCTTTGATAAACCTAGGGTTCTTAGCTAGGAATTCACCATTCGAGACTATCTTTGATTCTGGGTGTTAGGGAATCGTGTGAGGGAAAGAAAGATCTAGAACTCATACCTTGAGAAGGAGAAACTTCTTATCCCTTAAAAAATCATCCTTCTGCTCTCAAAGTCCGTGCCTCAGAATAATGGGGTGAAAAATCCCAAAATTCTAACTTAAACTGACTTTCTGCCTCATGTCGTCCGTTGCAGCGATCCCGCTACGGTGAAGGATCATTCTTCATGGCGGTCCTATCGCTTGAAATTTTGAATCAGCCTATCAAGTCAATTAAGAAAAATCTCTTATTTCAAAAAAAAAAGTAAGTTGGACCCGTAAAATTTTGAATCCTTGAACCAATATTATTGTCACGCCCCGCCTTGGGGGGTATGACTGGCACCTGGTGCCCTACTAGGACCTGAACTACTAGACTACTGAGCCTGAGCACATCTGGTGCCTGGCTGGCTCTAACTCAGGTTTCTGGAAATAAAGGTCTATATGACGGTTGTAAATACAGCCTCCGGCCAACTGGCCTATAGCCACCTGTACCTGTAATAGCAGCTAACCAGAAACATACTTGTAACAAGGAACCTATGCGGGCCGACAAGGCCACCATGCTGACTAGTTATCTGTAACTCAACAATGAAATATTGGAAAGCTACGTGACCGGCGAGGTCACCACTACTGTCAACAGAGGCCTCATACGGCCAACATAAACAGAAATGCTAAACAACTACAAAAAACTGCACGGCCTCATACAACCGGCTCAACTGACCACAAGGAAATATATACAGACTGCAAGCCTCTAGGAATACTGATAAGATGGTCGGGACAGGGCCCCGACCTACCCGTACTGTACAACAAAAGGAAATAGTATAAACCTCTAAAATATCAAGCTCCGGATGACAGGAGCTGATGACTCTGCGCTGGCTAGGCTCACGAGGGATCGTCTCCTCGTCTATGAGTACCTGCAGGCAAGTAATGCAGCGCCTCACTGGGCGTCAGTACCACGGGTACTGAGTATGCAAAGCAACTGAAATAATACAACTGAATACAGATAACATAACTAACAAGTCTGTGAGCAGAAGATAACTAAATCTGAAGGGCTGATAGGAACTAGATCAAACCTTTCTGCACTGATAGGCAGGAGCGTGTCTGTAGTCACGGCGGCCTGCTGTCTATTAGCTACTATATATAAAGCAAATAAATACATATATATTTAGCAAGCAATAGCCAATACCAATCCCCATAAGTCAGATGGCGCCAAGCAAGAAAACAATCTATATACCCCTACCCGGGTCAAAACCAGCCAAAAATAAGTCACTCCACTCATCTGCTCACTTCGGAGCTCCTCTACCGGCCCCCTGGGTCTCCGGCTCGGGCCATAGCCTTCGATATAAGCAACCGTGTCTGGGTCCGAAAGACTCCTGTGTAGACAGTAACAGATAGGGTCTGGATCCCCGGACACATCTCTACGGGGCTATCTGAAACCGGAGCTACACCTATAATAACTGAATGTACAGACAGTAACAGATAGGGTCTGGTTCCCTGGACATAGCTCAATAGGGCTATCTGATACCGGAGCTGCACCTGTAATGTTGATCAGACTGCTATGGGGAAAGCTTCATCCCATCTTCGTCCAAGCTGGGGACGACATGCCACTCCTTGGAGTGACGTAAAAAACCCACCCGCTCAGTAGGCGACACGATTACCAACCCAGGGGCGGCGAGGACGCTCAATAAGGTGCCCTCATGCCACATCAAGTCTCAACAAACAAATAGCACATATAAATAGCAAGAATGTATAACTGAAAAAGACTATCTGAAATCTGATTTCTTATTCTGATCTGTTTCTATACTGAACTGATTCTTTACTGATTATACTGATTCTGAAATCTTTATTTAACTGCTTGGCTAATCTGTAGCCGGGATACTATCTGTCTGAATGGCTAATCTGTAGCCATAAAACTGTCTGTCTATCTGATTTTACTTTATTAGCCTTTATTCTGAAAATTAGTATTTTTTTAATTCTACAACATGCTTGCTAATCATACAATAAGCTATATTGGATCTGGAATGCTAACTCGCCCTTTGGCGCATGCTTTACTAGCTTTCGGACTGAATACAATATGGCAACACAACTCAGAATCTATCAGACTAGCTTAATTCTCAACATTCAACTCTGAGAGTTTCAATACGGAGTTTACTATGATTTACCAAGCTAAGGCTTACTAACTTGCCGAAGAACAACTTCACATACCTTAACCTCGAGTTATCCGACTGTCGGACGAGGCTCGGTCAGAACTCCAGCTATTCCTCCCAACTACATTCATATACACATCAATTAGTACTACGTACAACACTATTCTGAAGGACGGCGTCACTTTCGATATAATTATAGCCTAAACTTAGGCTTATCGAAAAACGGTTGAAAACTTGCTATTTTTCAGAAGTCCAGAAGGGAGAAGTATTCACTTCACAGCTAGGAACACATAGACACTAGTTTGGAGCAATTCCACTTACCTTAGTCCGGTAGCTCGACGATTTGTCGGCCAAATTTCGCGAAACTAAATTCGTAGGAATGCTCCCTGCTGCTAAATACCTCGGTACCTGAGGTTAATTTAAGTTTGGACTACGTTTGGCAGTGTAATTGAACGATTATATATTATCCTCCTTCGTCCCTCTCTGTTTCCTACGTTTCTCTGGGAATTTCCAATGATTTATATGAAATAAAACTGAAGTGGGCTTTATATGCTTGGTCCTGGACAAGCCCAACGTGTCACGGAGCCAACGCGGAGGCTCCACCTCTGTGACACGTTGCCATCGCGGAGGGGCTCTGCCTCGGCTCCTTCCGCGATGGTTCGACCGGCTACTCGTCCGATCCTTTCCCGGGCCTTTCCCTAGCACGTATGGCTTTCAAATATGCTTAACCAATGCGCGAATAGGCCACCTAGGTGCCGAGAATCTTACAGGGTATAACAATTATTGAGGCTCTATTCTGTTACATCATTGTACACACATGCTAGAGGGTCCTATGTCTGCCCTTCTAGTCATGACCTACAGGGGACTCTAGAAATCCATGTACTATACACCTGGCCATTTGAACATCTCATCATATGTGTTTGTGTACTCATATTTGTACACCCAGTCATATAAACATTCAGTCATACCTGTTTGTGTACTCATCTATACTGCTCACCCAGATGCTCACTTCGGACACGAGCCACTCATATCCAAGTATTCATGCACATGCTTGACCATACTAACCCGCTTGTCCGGGTACTCACTCGGACACGAGCCTCTTATCTCAAAATAAGGATGACTCATTCTTCTATTTCAACATTCCCCCTCATTTTCTCACTTGGTTGCCACGGATTTCACCCATATTTTTAGGAATTAGTATATTACAGTTCAATTCAATTAATGGAATTTCATTCAACAAGGAGAATTAATCCATACAATCTATGACACAATCATAGCCCGAGACCATTTCACAATTAGTTATTCATTACATTACCCCATTCTCAAAAATCATTTGAAATGCGGTGTAAACTAGACTGCTCACTAGATTAGGCCTCGTTATGGCGGCATCACTGTTGCCATAGCGGTCTCGCTGCAGCTGTTATGGTGTCACTGCAGCGGTACTGCTTCGGCAATACTTCGACCAAGCTCTCCTCTTAGATTTTTCTTGTAATTTTTCTACGCAATAAGCTAACCTACTAAGCATATTCATGTTAACCAATCCCTATTGTCAAATTACTCTTCTTTCCTAGGGAGCAGCAATTAATTCAACACATAACATAAGAATCGTAAACACTTAAACTATCGAAAGTGAACTATTAGCTCATTAACCCATACAAACGCATGGACCGTCTGAACACCTACACACATGACCATACTTTGGTCCTTTATTCGAGGCATACTTAAGGAGTAGCCCTTACAATTTCCCAACTAAGACAGAAATCCAACTGTCTAGACTCGAGACTCTTTGTACCCACGTAATTGTATATTATTATAATTTTATCACCTCTTTCTTGTATTTACTTACGGACTATAGCTGGCTAGCGGTGATTAACATGGTAACTCCCTTTTTACTCATCAATGGCACATCAATCAAACACACATATACGAATTGCCAATAAAAGTCTAACACATAGGTAAGTCATAGCCTATCTGGGCGCCGAGTTGTCGTCAAGAAGTCCCCAGATGTGTGCTTGCCTCAAGTTCCAAGTGTTACGATCCGTTTTAAAACTCATGTTGGTGAAGGAGAAAAGGTTATGGGTAAAAGGGAGATGTGGCGCGATCAGGGACGTCCGATCAAGTGATAGGACGATAGTGATTAAAGGGAAATAAAAGATATATAAAATGTTGATATTTTAAGAGACTTTGGATTACAATGAGCGGCTGAGATTAAATAAGAAGAAACACAATCTATGTGCTAGTCGACGTGGCGCACATTGACTGGGCGAATTTAAATGGCATGGATCGCCAAATGAGATGAAAAATATGGCTGATTTTGTAAATTTAAAATATACCTAAAATTATTTCAATTGCAACCAAAATATTAATAAAATAGCCAATTGAGTAAAATTAAATGACTCTTTAAAAATTTATTTGATATAAAATCAAGACGACTTTATTTTCAATTAATTAACCAAGCTTCTTAAACTTAACAAAGTAAAATAATTATTTTTTAAATAATGAACTAATTATCAAACTTGAGTCGTAAATAACTTTAGATTTTTGCATAGTAGTAATAGTAGTAGTAGTAGTAATAATAATAATAACAACAATAACAACAACAATAATAATAATAGTAATAATAATAACAATAATAATAATAATAATAATAATAATAATAATAATAATAATAATAACAATAGAGATAATAAAGATGGTAAAGATAATGATAATATTAATAATAGAAATAACGATAGTGATGTACTTGATATAACATTTTATATATATATAAAATAATTCAAACTTACCAGAGTATATTTAACCTGCATTATTTACATACAATATGTATTATATATGTTAGAATATTTTTTTCAAGTGAAATGAGAAAATACCACCAAAATATTAAATGAAATTTTTTTTATAATTAAAAAAAAGCATTTCACTCTGTTTGTATTTCGAGAAGCTTGAATAATTAACTTAAAGAATGGAGGGTCAAAATTGAGTGGCAACAATTGCCCTTTTCTTTGGCCAGGGATGATGAAGAGAAGGCCTGGGCAAAGAAAATTAACAAATCCAATTGTCCGACCATCAAATTCGTCTCTAGAAAATGGAACGATTTAAAGAATCATGGACGGATCCTGGTAGCGGCTTTCCTACATATCTCAGGTTGCATGAGAATTCAGGCCACATGTAGTTCAAAATGCTAGAGATTATGCACGATCGGAAGATTTCAAAAGTCTATCTCAGTGCCGAGTTATGTAGAAATTGAAAAGCTCGAAAATGTGACGAGTAGATATTCTTTGGGATACAGTCGAGATTTCAACATGGAGCTCGCCTACATATCCTCTAAAATGGGAATCAGGCTGCTTGTAGTTCGACTCAATCGGTTGAAAAGGTGTCTCTTATGGTGAGGTAACCCTTGAGGCTCAAGGTGAATGACAAAATAAATTGAGTATGAAAAAAGGCTTGCAACCTCCCAATCAGAAATTTGGCACGCTTCACATCCATAAGTAAGAACTTACATGGACATAATTTCCAAACTCTAGTGTGTTGTCACCCGAATTTGCAAAATAAGGAAAATGCTCTAACTAAGTTCACTGATTGTCCTAGATGCGAAACTGAAAAATCAAAAAAAAGAGTAACCCACATGCCTTCTTACAGGGGTATGGTTTCAATGTGGTGAAAGTCAATTCTCAACTCGTGTCCAAAGAGTTTGATACCTCTTCAAGACTATGCCCCAGTTCGCTGCTAAGACAAGGGACCATGTTGCTCCACATGCACGTGGATCCTCTTGTTACATAATCTTCAATAATTCTACATAAATGCTCTTTGGATATATTGTGTTCTCTATGATCATTAATGTCCTTTTCAGCAGTTGATGTCATTCTTAACCGAATATTAGGAATAAATAATGATGAACGCCGGCCTTCTCCGGTGTCAACATTGTAAATAAATATGATGAACGTCGGTCTCCTCCAGTATCAACATTATAAATAAATATGATGAACGTCGTCCTCCTCCGGTGTTCGATGTTGTGAATGAATGTGATCAACGTCGGCCTCCTCCGGTATTCGACGTTGTAAATGAATGTGATGAACGTTGGCCTCCTCCGGTATTCGACGTTGTAAATGAATGTGATGAACGTCGGCCTCCTCCGGTAATCGACATTATAAATAAATATGATGAACGTCGTCCTCCTTCGATGTTCGACGTTGTGAATGAATGTGATGAACGTCGGCCTCCTTCAGTATTCGACGTTGTAAATGAATGTTGGCCTTCTTCGGTATTCAACGTTGTAAATGAATGTGATGAACGTTGGCCTCCTCTAGTATCCAATGTTGTGAATGAATGTGATGAACGTCGACCTCCTCCGGTATTCGAACATTGTAAATGAATGTGATGAACGTGGGCATCCTCCGGTATTCGATGTTGTGAATTAATATGATGAATGTCGGCCTCCTCCGGTATTCAACGTTGTGAATGAATGTGATGAATATCGGCCTCCTTCGATATTCAATGTTGTGAATGAATGTGATGAACGTCGGCCTCCTCCAGTATTCGACGTTGTAAATGAATATGATGAACGTCGGCCTCCTCTGGTATTCGATGTTGTAAATGAATGTGATAGCCCTCTTGGCATTTGGATGTGTGATGGCCCTCTTGGCAACTGAAAAATAAACATGATTGCCCTCTCAGCAACTAAAAAATAAATATGATGGCCCTCTCGACATTTGAATGTATGATGGCCCTCTCGGCAACTGAAAAATAAATATGATGGGCCTCTCGACATTTGAATGTATGATGGCCCTCTTGGCGACTGGAAAGTAAATATGATGGCCCTCTCGGCAACTGAAAAATAAATATGATGGCCCTCTTGGCCTTTGAATGTATGATGGCCCTCTCGCCTACTGGAAAATAAATATGATTTTCTACTGTGAGTGTTGATCTTTATTGGTCATTTATACAACCCAATGTCCTTGATTAGATGTCATCCTTCGCTTGCACGGTAGATACCCTCCTTTGCTCTGGGAATAATATAATATTGCTTGATACTTCTTTGGTCAAGGACATTTATACCTCTTTATTCGATGGTAGATCAGCGTATTTTCCTTTTGGAAAGACTGAATTAGTTGATAAATAATGCTCACCTGGAACCTTATGACAACCTGCATACATAGAAAAATCATTAATTGTTTTTAAACTGATCTATGTTGGCTTCTTTATGTTGGCTTCTTCTGGTCGCCTTGCTCCTTGTTTTGGCAGCTTTAGGAATCTACTCGACCCTCCGAGTCATGATAGAGAAGACAAAATTACAAATATTTTTAAGAAGCTAACAAATATTTTAAAAAGTAATTTTAAAGAAAACATTTTTTAGAAAAATCTATGCCAACTGACTGTCATGACATGCACCAAATTAGTAGACATCCTCTGTTTTGAAACTTGATGTGGCAGGTGACTTGTTGGCAATTTGGAGATTTTCTGAAGCTCTATCGTAGCTGGAGAATGAGGCCTTCCTAGATTTCTTGTCGATACTTGATGAAATTTTGAGGATTGTTCTAAAAATTTCTGCCCCTGTTATGGCTTCGAAGCAAGTAAATATTGTTGATACGAGAATTGCATCTTTGTAGAATTTTTGAGTTCCTTCTCAAAAGTTCTGCCCTAGTTGCATGTTTCTAAAATAATCTTCTATTTTTTCATCTTGAGAATATTCAGTCTTGTGGAATTTTTTAGATTCTCACAAATATTCTCTGCCCTAGTTTCCATTATGAAGGGAAATGGAAAACTTACGGGGAATATGACCGAGCCGGTATGGCGCCTACGTATCCCGTTGAGGCAGGAATCGGGTTAAACGTAGTTCCGACTATAAATAAAAGGAAATTGAGAAATTTAATCAAAATGTGACTGAGGGAAAAATTGGCCGCCTACGTATCCCATTTTGGGAATTCAGGTTATTACGTAGTTCATATTACAGGAAAAGACCGCTAACCTTAGTTCGAAACATTATAGATCTTACAAACAAATGTGCAATTACAAGGAAACAAATGAAAACACCAATATTCAAATGTTGTATCTCTTGTCAGCATCTGAATTAATAGCTTTTGGCCACTCTTGGCCATCCATTTCTGCCAGAAATCAAAGCACGAACTACATAAGGACCTTGCCAATTTGGTGCAAATTTCCCTTTATACTCATTCTGGTGGGGAAAAATGCGCTTCAGCACTAACTGGCCTACTTTAAAAGTTCGAGCTCTTACTCTTTTATTGAAAGCACGAGTTATTCTTCTCTGGTATAACTGACCGTGACAGATGGCGTTCATCCTCTTCTCATCAATCATTGCCAATTGTTCATACCGATTATGAACCCACTCTGAATCGCTCAACTCTGCTTCCTGGATGATTCTCAGTGAAGTTATATCGACCTCAGCTGGTATCGCTACTTCCGTTCCATATACCAATAAATAAGGCGTTGCCCCAGTCAAATTTCGAATTGTTGTACGGTAACCCAATAAAGCATAAGTCAACTTCTCGTGCCAGGACCTGTAATTGTCAATCATCTTCCTTAATATTCTCTTGATGTTCTTGTTGGCGGCTTCCACGGCTCCGTTCATCTGATGATGGTAAGCAGTTGAATTGCGGTGAGTAATCTTGAATTGCTCACATATCTCTTTCATCAAATGGCTATTCAAATTGGCTCCATTGTCTGTGATGATAGATTCTGGTACTCCAAAACGGCATATCAAATTGTTGCGACAAAATCAGCCACTACGTTCTTTGTCACGGCTTTGTATGAGGCAGCTTCAACCCACTTGGTGAAATAATCAATGGCAACTAAAATGAACCTGTGCCAATTGGTTGCGGGTGGTTCAACAGGTCCGATGAAATCCATGCCCCAAGATGCAAATGTCCAAGGAGAACTCATCACATTGAGCTCGTTTGGAGGTACTCTAATCAAATCTCTGTGTATTTGACACTGATGACATTTTTGGATGAACTTGCTACAGTCGCTTTCCATGGTCATCCAAAAATATCCTGCTCGTAGGATCTTTCTTGCCAAGGTGAAACCATTCATGTGTGGCCCGCATACACCAGCATGCACTTCTTCCTGTAATCTTGTGGCTTTTGTGGCATCTACACACCTCAGTAGTCCCAGATCAGGAGTTCTCTTATAAAGGATTACTCCGCTCAAGAATAAATTATTTTCCATTCTACGTATCGTATTCTTTTGACTAAATGTTGCATCTTCCGGGTATTCCCCGATTTTTAGATATCTTTTCACATCAATGTACCATGATTTCCCATCTAATTTCGCTTCCACATGTGAGCAATGTGCAGGTTGTTCTTTTACCCTTATCTCGAGTAGATCAATGTAATTTTTCTATGGGTGTTGTATCATAGCTGATATGGTGGTGAGGGCATCAGCAAACTCATTTTGCATTCTTGGAGTGTATATGAACTCAATATTCCTGAATCTTTTGCTCAACCTTTGTACCAATTGTATGTAAGGTATTATTTTAGAATTCTTCACAGCTCATTCTCCCTGAACCTGATGGATCAGTAGATCTGAATCACCAATCATTAGCAATTCCTGGATATCCATATCAAGAGTCATTCTAAGACCAAGTATGCATGCTTCGTATTCTGCCATGTTATTGGTGCACGGGAGCCGAAGCTTAGCTGTTACCGATAATGTTGTCCAGATTTCGATACCAACACCACTTCAATCCCAGAACCCTTGATATTCACCGCTCTATCAAAGAACATTCTCCAACCAGGATATGACTCTGCAATATCTTCTCCTATGAATATCACTTCCTCATTGGGAAAATGCATCTTTAGAGGTTCATACTCTTCATCGACCGGGTTCTCTGCGAGGTGATCGGCCAAGGCTTGCCCTTTAACCGTTTTATGAGTCATGTACACTATATCAAATTCACTGAGCAACATTTTCCACTTTGCTAGCTTCCCTATCGGCATCGGCTTCTGGAAGATGTACTTTAGTGGATCCATTCTTGAAATGAGATGTGTGTTGTAAGTTGATAAATAATGCCTCAACTTCTGGGCGACCCATGTCAAGGCACAACAGGTTTTTTCCAAAAGAGTATAAAGGGCCTCATAGGATGTGAACTTCTTGCTCATATAATATATCGCCCGTTCTTTCCTTCCAATCTCGGTGTGTTGTCCCAACACGCAACCAAATGTATTATATGAGACAAACAAATACAACAACAGAGGGCTTCCTTCTCTCGGTGCTACCAGCACTGGAAGATTGGATAAATAACTTTTAATGGTGTCAAATGCCTTTTGACACTCTTTGGTCCATTTGGTTGGCGCGTCCTTCCTTAATAACTTGAAAATGGGCTCACAGATGACTGTTGATTGGGCGATGAACCCACTAATATAATTTAGCCTTCCTAGAAAACTCATCACATCTTTCTTAGTCTTCGGCGGAGGCAACTCCTAAATAGCTTTGTTTTTTAGAAGGATCCAATTTGATGCCCCTTCTACTAACTACGAAACCCAATAAATTACCAGTCGAAACCCTAAATGCACACTTGGCAGGGTTCAACTTTAAATTGTATTTGTGCAGTCGGTCAAAAAACTTCTTCAGGTGGGTCAGATGATTCGAGCTCTCGCGGGATTTTATGATGACATCATCTACATACACCTCAATCTCCTTGTGGATCATATCATGGAATATGGCTATCATAGCTCTCATATAAATAGCCCCAGCATTTTTGAAACCAAATGGCATCACCCGGTAGTGGTAAACTCCCTAGGGTGTAATGAAAGCTATGTTTTCTGCATCCTCCTCATCCATCAAGATCTGGTGATATTCGGCGAAATAATCCACAAACGACTGCATCTCGTTCTTAGCATAATTGTCGATAAGGATGTGGATATTGGGTAATGGAAATTTGTCTTTAGGACTGGCCCTATTGAGATCCTTTTAGTCTGCACATATCCTAATTTTCCCATCCTCTTTTTGGCACAGGGACGATGTTGGCTAGCCATGTAGGATACTTGGTCACCTCCACGATCTTAGCCTGGATCTGCTTAGTGACCTCCTCTTTAATTCTCAAACTCAGATCTGGTTTGAACTTTTGATTCTTCTGTTTTACAAGACTAAACTCTGGGTTGATTGGTAACTTGTGCGCCACAATGTCTGTGCTTAGTCCCGGCATGTCGTCATAAGACCAGGCAAATAGGTCAATGTATTATTTGAGCAAGCCGATCAACTCCCTTTTCTATGAGTCTGTCAGGTAGACACTGATTCTGGTTTCTTTGACTTGATCATCGTCTCCTAGATTCACGATCGCAGTTTCATCAAGATTGGGCCTCTCTTTATCCTCAAACTGTCGTAAGTCCTTTGTAACATATTCCGAATCTATGGGTTCTTCATCATATTCCTTGATCTCATCACTATCAGATTCAACTTGTTCATTGGAATGGTGACATGTCATGATGTTGACAGGTTTTAAATCATTTTTACTGTGTACAAAATAGCCACACTGTTAGCTAAAAAGAAGCAATTTAAAATATAAGTAAACAATTAAAACCAAAAGAATTTGGAATAATAATGAAGTTTTTCATTGAATATTAAGCATTATAAATCTGGCGTAAGCCATTGCCTTTGAAAAACATCATGATAGAACCCAAAACATTTGAGGAAAATAAAAGCAATAAAAGGTGGGTCTCGGGCTCGTCTGGACCACACCGATTTTGAAAGCTTTTAGAATTTGTCTTTTCTACCAAGACAGAAGAGGAGTCGATGTCCAGTTCCTCAAAAACTCTTCGGGTCCAGCATCCCGAATAGTTGGTGTTATAGTGCATTCCTCTAAGATTATAGCACAATCCTCCTCGACAAACAATCTTTCTATCCCTTCCACCGGATCATCGTCCTCAGATTTTTGGACTGTGGAAGAAAATGACTGATATAAATCTGGAATTGGCTTGGGAAGATTATGTACTGGCCTCTTCTTTTCGATGCATACTTCACTTCTTCTTCCGCTGGGACATAACCCAGACAAAAACGGAAGGTTCTCTGGGGGTTTGGGGTGGGCTCAGAAATGCCATTCAAATTCTTTCCTAGCCCGTGCCCGGGTTCAAACCCATTTCTCAGCATAGTAGTGGCGAGCATTTTGTATACTGGCGGCATGAGAGCATGTGGTGTAGTGTCCTCATAAGTGGCATTTACTCTCTCCACCATGTGAAAATCTGTACCCTTGGGGGTTTCTTCAATGACAGAAATAGAAAGATAAGGGCAATTGAGACCACTTCCTTCCCCATGGATGATGACCTCGTGGTCCTCCCAAATAAACTTCAGCATTTGGTGCAGTGTGGATGGCACCGCCCCAGCCCTATGAATCTAAGGCCTCCCTAATAGCAAATTGTAGCTTGTTGCTATATCCATTACTTGAAATTCGGTGAAAAATTTGGCTCGCCCCATCTGGATTTTTAAATCCACTTTGCCAATAGTTCCACTCTGAGTGCTATTGAATACCCTTACATTCATACGACTTTGGTGAATTTTTCCTACATCATAGCCCAACTGCATAAGGGTCCCCATCAGACAAATGTTGAGTCTTGAATCGTCATCGATCAATACTCGGGAGATAATTTTGCCTCTACATTTGATAGTGAAATGCAAAGCTCGGTTATGCATTATTCCTTCACATGGAAGTTCTTCTCTGCGGAAAGATATCTGGTGACCCCGGATGATGTGTCTCACCATGGCAGCTAAGTTTTCACTGTCTGTCCCAGTCGGCACATATGCTTCATCAAGCACCTTCAGTAGTGCTTGTCGGTGGTATTGGGAACTCATCAATAAGGCCCAAACGGATATTTGAGCCAGTGTCTTCTCCAGGTGTTTGATAATGGAATACTCTTTAGGTTTCATCCTTCGCCAAAATTCTTCGGCCTCACCTTACGTGATCGGCCTTTTTTGGTTTTCCTTCTTCTGTCCATTCTAAGCTAACTTTACTGGAAGGTAACACCTTCCAGAACGTTTCATCCCCTGTGCTATAGCTGCCTGCACGATAAACTCTTTCTTTGGTTCAGCCGGACTCATTTTGTTTATGAAGGCCAAAGCTTGAGGGGTGGTCATCACTACAAACTTCAGTTTCTTGCTTATATTCAAATAAGCCACCGCCTGCTCTAGTGCTTTGAGATTTGTTTTGACCAGAACTTCATTTTCCTTCCAATTTTCCTCCTTTTCTATCATATGAATGATAGCTCCTCCATGGTTGGTCAACGGATTATTGTTGCTATTTGGAGGTGTCGTCTGGAGGGTGATGACCTTCTGATCGATCAAATCCTGAATTTTATGCTTCAAGTTAATGCAATCCTCAGTGGAATGTCCAGCTCCTCCAGAATGATAGGAACAGTGTTGATCGGTTTTATAGAATTTGAATGTGGTGTTGACGAACTTGTGGTCCACGGGTTGTATTAAGACCGCTGCTTTCAATCGCTCAAAGAGTTGAGTTTGGCTTTTTGCTAGAGGGGTGAAGGTTTTAATGGGTTTTCTTTCAGGGTTTGAGCATGGTGGGTTATAGGTGTTTGGATGATTTTGTTGGGTATTTTGAGGTGATGATGTGGTGTCTCGACTATAATTCTGAGGGTTTTGGTGAGCGAGTGCTAGTGCTTGGTAGTTATGCTGGAAATTGGGGTATATTTGAGGAGGCGGTTGGAAATTTGGCTGAGCATAGAAGATAGGGTAGGGGTTGTATAGGGTTGGGGGGTGGTTATTTAGTGGAGAGAGTCGACTGGGATTTCTAATAGTAGAGTTGGATCTAAAGTTTCCCCTAGACCGTGAATTAGGACTATAGGAAATCGAGGACACATCCTCCTTCTTCTTCCAAACAAAACCTGTTGCATTAGCCTGCGTTGCTCTGCTAACAATCTTCCCGGTCTTGATACCATCTTCAATTACTTCCCCTATTTTGACCAACTCGAGAATTTCTACCCAATCATAGTCAACATTCTCTCATAATATTCAGGCTCCTGTGCCCGAACAAAGACATCCACGATCTCTTTTTCCGACATCGTAGGTCACACTCTTGCAGCCTTTTTTCTCCATCTATAGGCATACTCACAGTAATTTTCTGAGGATTTTTTCTTTACCTTTTCCAAGGAATACCGATCAGGAACAACCTCTATGTTAAATGAGAATCTTTCTATGAAATCTTTAGCCAAAGCTATCCAACTCGACCACTGGCTTAGTTCTTGTGTGGTAAACCATTCCAAGGCCTCTCCACTCAAACTACGGCTAAACAACCTCATAATCAAAGCTTCATTCTTCTCTACTCCCACGAGCTTATCGCAATAAGCTCATAAGTGCGCCATAGGGTTATCGACTCCGTCAAATGTATCAAACTTTGGTGCTTTGTACCCCTCTGCCAAATCCAACTCTGGGTGCATGTATAAATCTTCGTAATCCAAACCCACCGTATTCCGTGAAAACTGGAGGTCCTTCATTGCTTTAGCAACGGCATCTTTCGTTGCTTGCATCTCTTGGTCTTTTCTTTTCTCCTTCTCTCTCCATTCCTGCTTCTTTTCCTCGTAATGATCCATCTTTGGCTGTGCGGTGAGAGTTTGATATGGCTCAGGAATCGTATGGACTTGAAAAGTGGTAGCTGGTGAGATATAGAAATTGGTGATAATGGAAGGATTTTGGATAGTGGCGGTAGGGGGAATTGGTTGATTGTGGACAGTAGGTGGATTTTAACAAGTAGCTAATAGTGTATGGTGGATGGTGGTAAATTCTAGGAGTGGATAGTGTGGGGTACATGGGTTTGATTGGTTGGGGGTGGTTTTTGGTAAGAGGTACTGGGGTCGGATGTGGTTAAATCGATAGTGGTGGTTTTGGGAGTGGAGGTAGTGGGAACAGTGGGGAATGATGGAAAATGCTCAATTAGCGGTGAGTTCAAGGACGGGAACTGGGGTAGAGCCCTCCTTATGTTGAGGGGAGGAGGATTTGAAGCAATGACCAAATTGGTCAAATCTGAGTTGCGTTATATTTCATCCCGCATCTCCGTTATCTTTTGCATTAGCTGAGCGATCAACTCACTCTGATCATTGGGATCCCTGAAGGTTACATCTATCAAACTGGCATCTTCAATGGTGTTATCAGTCATTTTGCTCTTTCCTTTGTCCGAGGCAGGGTTAGAAAGGGCTAGTATGACTGCTTTCGATCAAGTGAAATAAGGATGTTCTGCCAGCTTTATCAACACAGATCAGTTTCTGTATCTGTTGATAAGAATAACTCACAGGTAGATATGTTAGTTTCTATTCATAATGAATTAATGCAAATAATGGCATATAATAAACAAGCAATTGTTTTGCTAAAGAATGATCAATCCAAAAGAGGAATTTGGATAGAGAAGAAGGACCCAAATGGACAGAATTTTGCATTCTATTGCATAATTTCAAGAAGGTCGACTTGTATTGAATTGCGTTTTCTTGTATAAAACTTTTCATCTTTTAGATGTTTTACTTGACAGGTGTTGAGCTGAATCTTCTGAAGTTTTTCCTAAGAAAAGGGCAAATAAAAAAGATTAAAGATAGGGACCAAGTCTTATGTAGATTGCCTACGTATCCCACCCCAGGGAATTCAGACCCATCGTAGTTCGATTACAGAAAATTCTAAAACACCCTTACCAAAATGACAAAGAGACCAGGCTTGATATGAGCTTCCTACGTACCCTCCATGGGCTCAGGTCCTACGTAGTTCTTGATTATAAGGAAATAAACAACACAAAGACAACATTGATTGGTAAATGCAAAATGTAATCTTAACTTCTATCCAAAAGGTGATCTTCTCAGATCATGGCCCTTTAACCGATGTGTTCAATTTCTTCTGGCCTTGTTTCAGCAATGACCTGGCGAGAGTATGATTTGAATGTCTCCCATGTGAATTAGGGGCTTCAAATCAAATTTGAACGTGCGACATTCGCTGATGTCATGCCCTAACATCCCTGAATGGTAAGGGCATTCTTTAATAGTTTCCTATCTTCTCAAAGGACTTTTTCTTCTTTTCCCAATGGGATGAATCAGCTGAGCATCCATCAGCTTTTGGAAGATGATATGGTAGGGTTATTCAAAAGCCGTAAAAACATAACATCTGATTTCAACATTCTCAGGGGTAGACACTCCTATATTGACTTGTTCATATGTTATCGCAGTGTGCGATCCACCCCATTAGATGATTTTGTCCATCATCTATGATCACACATAGTCTAGCTTTCGAAGCTAAGCATCCATTCGTGGTGTGACCAGGTTGGCCTGCATGATAGGCGCATATCTTGTTGGCATTTGCAGGAATACATTCAGGTGGTCTTTCATCTACCACACAAAGCCTCGTGAAGGTATGAGTAAGAAACAACTTCAGAGCGGCACTGATGGCAGAAAACCTTAAGGGAAATTGGACATTTAGTGATTCCTTGTAAGTTTCCTTCCTTGGTTTGAGCTTGGAGTCCCGTTCCTATTGCAGTTAAAGTTTTCTTTTCCATCAAAATACCATGATTGACAATCAATATATATGGTGATGATCCTATACTTTCGCCACTTAAACTTGTTTCCATTTTGTCTTTTCCTTTTTGAGATAATTGTCTATTGTTGATGGTGAGTCTTCTCGTGTAATGCCCAAACCCCGAGATTCTATCAGATGGTTTGAGGATGTTGGCTATCCTTTACTCAGCATCTTTGATTCTTTTTCTCGTAAACGTCGTTCTTTCTTCAATCTTGGTGATTTCTTTCATTTCTCCATCGCTGACTAGATCGATTATCGGGATGGGTGCATTCACACTTTCTTCAGACATTGGTAAGTCAACCATCCTGTAGAGAGGATCAAGAAATTTAGAGGGCTTTATTGTTTATTGGAAACTTAGATATGACTTCAGGATATTTGGACGGACTTTATTTTTATTGGCTTATATATATGCTTACAAAGTTCTAAGGAATCTTGGACGATCATGGATTAATCATATTTATACAAAATAATACGCAATCACATAGAGGTATTTATATCACATAGCACAAAAGATAATTTATGCGCGTCCTAGAATGGTGACCTTTTATGCCAAAGGTAGGCCTACGCGAATTGAAGGATGCATGTTGTATTTAAATCAATCCATTCCCTCCAAAATAATTCATTAACAACGACATAACTTCTTACATGACATTCTTGTAACGGGGATACATTTAGGAAAATAAGAAAGGGTATTACTGGAGATCACTCCTACACAAAGGAAAAATATCCAGTGTGCTGAAGAGGGTCCTTCATCTGTCCTTGTTCTCTTGGCCTTGTCCACTTCTTCCCAAATAAAACAGTGGTTTATGATCAAGTGAGAACCTTCCAATTATGCTCTTTGCTCGAATCCCATCTTTTGAATGGATTCCACTTGTTCTTCCATATGTTTGTCCAAATTAACTAAACATTCTCTGGCAGTACTCAAATCTTGAGTGAGGTATCCTATGACTTGCTCATACTTTTGCTCTCTCTCTTGCATTGTTCTTTGCAGTAGCCGTTGTTTTACCCGGGCCTTAGATCCATGTCCTCTACTTGATCATAAGTGTCCGGACCTGGGGTAAGAGTCATTTGTAAATCTTCTGTTAACCATGCTTTGAATAACTTATTATACCTAGCTTCAACCTATTTGGAGCCATGTCGATGGTCCTGAAGACTCTTCGACTCTTCCATTCTCGAATGATCATTTGGACGTACGGCATTGTGTCATCGATGTAGTCCACTTTGAACTTGTTCATGCTCCTTACCTAAGGCACAATTTATTTTATCCCAAACTGTCTCAGAAACCTTATAAGGGCATATGGTCGAACCCCTCTAATTCCGGCAAGTAGCAAGAATGGTATGTTTCTCCCACAGACAATGTTATCTTTAGGGATGAGTTCTCTAATTGTACACTCAACATCTCCTTCTCTCAGTCCACCAAATAACCTGGCACAATATTTCTTCGTATGATTGGGTCAAAAGTCCCTCAAATGTAGCCACATTTAGTGAGTTTGAAGTTGTCCCCTCTAACCGTGGGGTCAGGTTCAGTAGGATTGTTTGTCTTGAGTAGGTGTTTGATCATCTACCATTGTAGGATTAAATTAAAATCTTGAAAGTATCGTCCTCCATTTTGACACATGCCTAATGCTCAGTTATATGTCGGCGAGTATTATCGGTGCCAAAGTGTAATATTTGATTGAGGTCTGTTTGTCCACACAGTAGAATATGGCATGAGTGACCATTAGCACGTGTGGATGGATGTCATGTTTTTCGTTGTGGGGAAAAATCATGGTTCCCAACAAGCATACAGCAAAAGTATAGGCATGTTGATCCTTCCAATTCTGATTAGAAGTGAACTTCTCCTTGAACTTTTCATACCCGCTGGACTTCCCGAATCTGGCATAAAGCTTTCAAAATGGTATATTTGGGCTCTTAAGACTACCCATCCAATCCACATTTTTTAGCAACAAGTCTTTCTTGATTTGTTTGTAACTCCATTTTTCTGGAATTAAAATATCATCGTCAGGCTGTGTTTTCCTTTTGTGAACCATGCGGAGACTCTTAAAACTCTCTAGCACCTCTTTCAAAGTAGGAGTTAACTCGACATCCCCAAAGAGGAACACCATTCTTGTGTTGTCCTAGAATTTTGTGATAGTTTCGATCATCTCCGGTCATGCTTCTATTTTCATGATCGAAAGGAGATAACCAATGTGAGTATTGACTATATTTTTATCGTCTTTGCTCATATTCTTCCACCAGGTCTTTAAATCATCATGGGCCTGGGTTACCTTTCTGAATTTCAGAGTCGGTCGGGTTTGGTTCATCTACAGAAAAGAAAACTTGTTAAGCCCCCTCCCCTGGATGAGAATGGTTTGACTAAATGGGTACATACATCCTTTAATTGAACACATAGTTGGATGATTGTCTTTTTGGTCGGAGGC
Organism: Datura wrightii; assembly: GCA_035772735.1. Lineage (NCBI taxonomy): Eukaryota > Viridiplantae > Streptophyta > Magnoliopsida > Solanales > Solanaceae > Datura > Datura wrightii. The sequence continues at coordinate 20,885,185 of JASDFA010000001.1, forward strand.
CATTGGATGCAAGGTGGTCTTCTAATGGACCCAATACGCCTTGGGTATTGGGCCAACTTAGGCAAATGCGCTCAATAATGGATTTTGCTTTAGCTCTATACTAGTTGACTAGATTTGGTTTTTTGAACAACCGGGGACCCAAGCGGACAACTTAGGCTGGAGTTATGACAACCATTGGACGTACGTGAACCAATAAATTGTCATGAATTTTCGAAAGAGGGTTTTATAGTGCAGAACGTATGCGAACTCGCAAAATCATTTTATTGCGTGTGGGGAAGTGTATTGTACCATTCGGTGAAAAAAATGTCATGAAATGCAATGACAGTTTATAGAGAAATAAGCAGATAAGGCATATTATAACAAATAAAGCAAATAAGAGTTAGCCACAATATGTTAGAGAAATTTTTTTGGTCAGAACCTAGATGAATCCCCAGCAGACTAGCCATCTATTACGATCCATTTTTAAACTCGCGTTAGTGAAGGATAAAAGGTTATGGGTAAAAGGAAGACGTGGCGTGATCAAGGACGTCCGATCAAGTGATCGGGCGGTAGTGATTAAAGGGAAATAAAGATATATAAAAGGCTAATATTTTAATAGCCTTTGGATTACAATGAGCAGCTGAGATTAAATCACAAGAAATACAACCTATGTGCTAGCCGACGTGGCACACATTGACTGGTCGAATTTAAATGGCATGGATCGTCAAATGAGATGGAAAATATGGATGATTTTGTAAATTTAAAATATACCCAAAAGCATTTCAATTGCAACCAAAATATTAATGAAATAGCTAAATTGAGTAAAATTAAACGACTCTTTAAAAATTAATTTGATATAAAATCAAGATGAATTAATTTTTAAAATTAATTAATCAAGCTTCTTAAACTTAATAAAGTAAAATAATAATTTTTTTTAAATAATGAACTAATTATCAGACTTGAGTTGTAAATAACTCTAAATTTTTGCGTAATAATAACAATAATAGTAATATAAATAGAGATAATAAAGATGGTAAAGATAATGATAATATTAATAATAGAGATAACAATAGTGATGTACTTAATATAATATTTTATATATATAAAATATAATTCAAACTGACCAAAGTATATTTAACCTGCATTATTTACCTACAATATGTATTATATATGTTAGGATTTTTTTTTCAGGTGAAATGACAAAATAGCACCAAACTATTAAATGAATTTTTTTTAATTATAAAAATAAAAGCATTTCACTCTGTTTGTATTTCGAGAAGCTTGAATAATTAATTTAAAGTATGGAGGGTCAAAATTGAGTGTCAACACCAAGTTCTTACGGAGAATTGTCGTGGCGAAGGGTGAAGTCCTTGCTCTTCTAGCCTCCTTATTTTCTTTCCTTTTTAGAAATCCTCACTTTTATTTTGGGGCATTTTTATTCACCAAACCTTATGGAAATAGGTTTTTAAATCCTCACTTGGACAGAATTACGGGATTTTTGGTTCGCATCGCTCGCTGCAGCAGTCTTGTTACTGCAGAACCAGCCCGGTACGGCGGCTTGGCGACTGGCCCACCTGATTTCAAATTAGCCCATTCTAGATGTATCCATCACATAATTCCTTAATCCGAGGACATAACTCGGACTTGTAAAAATTTTAAATTTTCCCAAGTTTCGCCGTCGAGATGCTATAACGATTGGACAGTCACTACATCCTTCCATAATACTCATCTCAGTATAACTGAAACTCTTGGTATAGATAATTATCCCTTATTTGTTGTTACACCCCGTAAATTTTAAATGAATAAATAGCCTAATGGCATGTTGGTTAAGGGATTTAGAAGGCAAGCAAAAAAAAACAAAAAAGAAAAAGGAAAAGTCAGTTTTTTTCATATATATCAATAATTTCCAGAAAACAGTGGAATATAGATAGGGAAAAGGAAACCCACAACTATTTACTTATATTTCTTGCCTATTCTACTATGAAATGCGGTCTAAACTCCATTTCGGCTTAGATACCGAGGTATAAAGCTGCAGAGAGCAATCCTACGGAGTTGGTTTCGTGAATTTTGGCCGGCGAAACGTCGTGCTACCGAGGTAAAGTAAATAGAATTGATTTAAATTAGTACCAATGTGTTCCTAGCCTTGCAGTGAGCATTTATCCCTTCTGGACTATCGAGAAATAACGAGTTTTCGACCATTTTCCGATAAGCCAAAGTTTGGGATAAATATATATATCAAAAGTGATAATTTCTCCCGGATATTAATGTATTTAGTTCTAATTGACATATATGTAAATGCAGTTGGAAGAAATAGCTGGAGTACTGACCGAGCTTCGTCCATTAGTCGGATAAACCGAGGTTAAGGTATGTAAAGCCAGTTTCTTCGACAAGTTAGTAGTTTTAGCCTTGTATAGCACAGTAAACTCCGTAGTAGAATTCCCAGAGTTGAATGTTGAGTATTGTGCAAGTTCAGTAAATCTGGTTTGCGTTGTTATATCGTACTCAGTCCGAAAGTTAGTAAAGCATGCGCCAAAATGGCAAGTTAGCATTCCAGACTCAGTATAGCCCAGTATGTGATTACCAAGCATGTTTCTAGAATAATATGACAGATATTCAGAATAAGAGTTAGTAAAGTAAAATCAGACAGTCAGATAGTATCTTGGCTACAGATTAGCCATGCAGTTAGATAAAGATCACAGATTCAGTATAAAGCAGTATGAGAATCGGTATAATACAGAAAGAGATCAGAATAAGAAATCAGAATTCAGATAGTATTTTTCAGTTTAAACATGCTTGCTATATATATGTGTGTGCTTATTGTTTGTAGAGACTTGGTTGTGTCGTGAGGGCACCCTCTTGAGCGTCCTCGCCGCCCCTGGGTTGGTAACTGTGTCACCCACTGAGCGGGTAGGTTTACGTCAATCCAAGGAGTGGCATGCCGTCCCCAGTTTGGACGAAGATGGGATGAAGCTTTCCTCATATCAGGCTGATCAGCATTACAGTACAGATAGCCCTGTTGTGCGCAAGCGCCCAGGGAACAGATTCAGATACAGTTACAGTTACAGATACAGTATAAGAGTCCTCCAGATTCAAACACAGTTATTTATATCAGAGGCCATAGCCCGAGCTGGAGACCCAGGGGGCCGGCAGAGGTGCTCGTAGTTAGCAGATGAGTGGAGTGACTTATTTTTGGCTGGTTTTGACCCGGGTAGGGGTATATAGATTATTTACTTGCTTGGCTCCATCCGACTTATGGGGGTTGGTATTGGCTCTTGTTTGCTATATATATATATGTATTTATGTGCTATATATTAGTTAATAGACAGCAAGTCGCCGCGTCTACAGGTACGCTCCTGCCCTATCACAGCACAGAAAGTCTGATTCAGTTCATATCAGTTCTTACAGATTCAGTTATCTCCTGCTATTCAGAATTGCTAGTTATGTTATTTGTATTCAGTTGTATTCAGTTTGCTTTGCATACTCGGTACTAGTGGTACTGACGCCCGTGGGGCTGCTGCATTGCTTGCCTGTAGGTACACATAGACGAGGAGTCGATCCCTCGTGATCCAGTCAGCAAAGTTATCAGCTCCTATCCTCCGGAGCTAAACAGACAGAGGTTGTTCCGATTTCCTTTTTGATTACAGTTTGGGTAGGTCAGGGCCCTGTCCTGACCATTCTATTATTACTTCCTCGAGGCTTGCAGTCTAATGTTTCCTTGTGGTGGTGGAGCCGGTCGTGTGGGGCCGTGCAAGTATATATGTGCTTAGTTGTTGATGTTAGCCGCGTGGGGCCTTCTTTTGGTTATAGTTAGTGACCTTGTCGGTCACAAATGTGAATAGCAGTTGCTTCATATTATAGTGTCATCATTCTGGTTAGCTGTTGTGCATTGTAGCTGGCTATAGGCCTAATCGGCCGGGGGCTATATTTACAGCTGTTATATAGCCGGTTCGTTTCTTGAAATAGAGCCAGAGTCTAGCAGGCACCAGGTGCCCGTCATACCCCCCAAGGTGGGGTGTGAAAAACTTGGTATCAGAGCAGTTCGTGTCCCGGGGAGTCTTCAAGTCGTGCTAAGTAGAGTCTTGTCTATGGATGTGTTGTGCACCACATACTATAGGAAGGAGGCTGCGAGGCATAATAGGATGGTTACCCTTCTTTCATACTCAGTCATGCCATAGCACAGTACAGTATAGGGTTGGTTCTTTTGAAACTTACCACCCTCTTTGTCTACAGATCAGTGGCACCCTGCTACAGGTAGGAGATTAGATACAGCGGCAGGCGAGGGCACTAGCAGGATGCGTCACTTATAGCCAGACTCATCCCGGTCTGAGGGCGATACAGAGGTGTCATCTCGACCCTCCCAGCAGTCTCCGCCTCGTCAGGCACCATTTGAGGTAGCACCGCCTCCCACAGCTCCTGCACCCACTTCATCTGATCAGGAGCTACGTAGTGCGATGGTTATGTTAACCTAGATGCTAGCTACTCAGCGTCAGCCAGTACCACCTGCAGCAGCAGAATATCTAGGTGGTCCAGGTAGTTCCAGGGTTAGAGAATTCTTGGCATTGGGACCCCCGCAGTTCACTGGGTCAGATCAAGCAGAGGACCCCCAGGATTTCCTAGATCAGATGCAGAGAATTTTTCGGGTTATGCATGTGACCCCTACAGAATCAGTTGAGCTGGTAGTGTTTCGGTTGCGGGACATAGCTGTATTATGGTACGAGAGTTGGGAAAGGTCCCGAGGGAGAGATGTTGCCCCTCCGACCTGGTCCAGCTTCTCGGAGGCCTTCCTGGATCGTAACTTGCCACGGGAGACCCGGCAGGCCTGGATGGATCAGATTTTGCATTTGGAACAGGGGGCGAGGAGCGTATGAGAATATGCTTTACAGTTTGACTCCTTAGCCCGCTATGCTCCAGCCTTTGTGGACACTATGTCGTCTAGAGTTCACAGGTTTATTATGGGTATGAACCCAGAATACATTGAAGAATGCATGACGGCTACGTTACGAGAAGATATGGATATTGCCCATGTACAGGCCTTTGCCCAGACCATTGAGGGCCTTAGACAGCGGCAACAGGGCAGTAGACAGACAAATCAGGAACAGCGTCGCAGAGACAGATCAGATGATATGCAGAGGGAGGTTCAGAGAGGACCCAGGCCCCGGTTGTCAGACAGACCCCCACCTCCACCACAGCAGCAGTAAGGTAGATTTGTTCGTCGAGGGCAGTCAAAGTCTGGTGGCAGTTCTCGAACAGTAGATTCCCCGCAGCCGAGGAGGGGAGAGCAGAGCAGATTCACACCCTCACCCTACCCTAATTACAACCGACCTCACGTCGGAGCTTGTAGATACGGCTCCTCAGGATGTTATATTTGCGGGTAGGAGGGGCACCGGATGAGAGATTGTCCGGCCAGGGGGCAAGAGAGCAGAGATAGTCAGGACAGGGGATCCGCAGGGCCACGAGCTCCAGCAGCCTCAGCAGGGCGTAGGCCCTAAGGTTCAGTAGGTAGAGGCCGAGGTAGATCAGGAGCCTCTAGTTCAGGTACGGGCTCAAGCCGTACCTATGCATTACCAGGGAGACAGGACTCAGAGGCGTCTCCAGACGTAGTGACAGGTATGATGACTATCTGTTCATGCCCTGCTTATGTACTGATTGATCCAGGGTCCACTCTGTCATATATTACCCCATTTGTGGCTCGAAAGTTTAATGTCGCACCAGAGTTATTACAGCAGCCCTTTTCAGTATCCACACCCGTCGGTGACTCTATTATAGCTAGCAGAATTTATCGAGGGTGTACAGTAGAGGTTGCTGATCGTCAGACTACCATAGATCTGGTAGAGCTAGAAATGATTGATTTCGATGCCATTATGGGTATGGATTGGTTAGTGTCGTGCTATGCCAATGTAGAATGTTGGACCAAGATGGTCCGATGCCACTTTCCAGGAGAGGCAGTGCGAAAGTGGAAAGGCAGCACAGCAACTCCAAAAGGTAGGTTTATTTCCTACCTTCAGGCGAGGAAATTGATAACTAAGGGATGTATCTACCACCTAGTCAGGGCTCAAGATGTTCGGGTAGAATCTCCGACACTTCAGTCTGTTCTGGTGGTGAATGAATTCCCTAATGTATTTCCAGATGCGTTACCTGGTATTCCCCCAGAAAGGGAGATAGATTTTGCAATTGACTTGCTACCAGGCACACAGCCTATATCAATTCCTCCGTATCGCATGGCTCCTGCTGAACTCAGAGAATTAAAGGAGCAGCTGAAGGACCTACTAGATAAGGGTTTTATCAGGCCGAGTACTTCACCGTGGGGTGCGCTAGTTCTATTTGTGAGAAAGAAGGATGGCTCGCTCCGCATGTGTATAGATTACCGGCAGCTGAATAAAGTTACAGTAAAGAATAAGTATCCGCTTCCCAGAATAGATGATTTGTTTGATCAGTTACAGGGGGCCAGATATTTCTCCAAGATTGACTTGCGGTCCGGATATCATCAGGTTCGAGTTCGTGAAAGAGACATTCCCAAAACAGTTTTCAGGACCCAATATGGACACTTTGAATTCCTAGTTATGTCCTTTGGGTTGACGAATGCCCCAGCAATATTCATGGACCTAATGAATAGCATTTTCAGACCATACCTGGACCTGTTCGTGATAGTGTTTATTAATGATAGTCTGGTGTATTCTCGCTCTGAAGTAGATCACCAGGCTCATTTGCGGACAGTGCTCCAGATTCTCAGGGACCGTCAATTATATGCTAAGTTCTCCAAGTGTGAATTCTGGCTGACCTCAGTAGCCTTCTTGGGGCATATTGTGTCGGATGCTGGTATATAGGTGGACACACAGAAAATAGAGGTGGTCAAGACATGGCCCAGACCTACCACTCCGATCGAGGTCCGCAGTTTCCTGGGTTTAGCAGGGTATTACCGGAGATTTGTTGAAGGATTCTCCATTATAGCAGCACCTCTGACAAAGCTGACATAGAAAGCAACAAAATTTCAGTGGACGGAGGCATGTGAGCAGAGTTTTCAAGAGTTGAAAGACAGATTGACCTCCGCCCCAGTACTAGCATTGCCAGAGGGAACAGATGGGTATGCGATGTATTGCGATGCTTCAGGCATTGCACTGGGTTATGTGCTGATGCAGCATGGAAAGCTAATTGCTTATGCTTCCAGACAGCTGAGGAAGCATGAAAAGAACTATCCAACCCATGACCTGCAACTGACCGCAATGATCCACGCTTTGAAAATCTGGAGGCATTATCTGTATGGCGTTCATGTAGACATTTTTACAGATCACAAAAGCCTATAGTACATTTTCACACAGAGGGAGTTAAATCTGCGGCAGCATCGCTGGTTAGAATTGCTGAAAGATTATGACGTAAATATTCTCTACCACCCAGGGAGAGCTAATGTAGTAGCAGATGCCCTCAGCCGTAAGTCAATGGAGAGTTTAGCGTATTTGCGATCCGAGAAACGGGAGTTAGCCAAGGAAATTCATCAGCTAGTTGGTTTAGCCGTTCGAGTAGTAGAAACAGAAAATAACAGAGCGGTGATTCAGAACTCTGCTGTGTCATTGTTAGTTACAGAGGTAAAAGAACAGCAGTACGAGGACCCTGACCTAGTCCAGCTCAGAGATAGAGTTAAGAAAGGTAAGGAGACAGATTTCCAAGTGACTGAGGATGAAGTGTTGCGTTGTAAGGGCCGCCTATGTGTCCTGAATGTTTCAGGGTTTTGCCAGCAAATCATGCATGAGGTACATTACGCTAGCTATTCCCTCCATCCAGGAGCAACGAAAATGTACCACGACATTAGAGACAGCTACTGGTGGCCAGGTACGAAAGCTGAAATAGCTGAATTTGTATCTAGATGTCCTAACTGCCAGTAGGTGAAAGCAGAACACCAGAAACCGGGCGGTCTGACGCAGGATATAGTCGTGCCTTTGTGGAAATGGGAAGCGATAAATATGGATTTTGTAACAGGGTTACCCCGTACCAGACGCAAAAACGATTCTATTTGGGTAATCGTTGACAGATTAACAAAATCAGCCCATTTCCTGCCAGTACGAACTACATTCTCTGCTGAGGATTATGCTGAACTGTATATCAGAGAGATAGTCAGATTGCATGGTGTTCCGGTGTCTATTATCTCAGATAGAGGAGCACAATTTACAGCGAGATTCTGGCAGTCGTTCCAGAGAGGCCTGGGGACACAGATTAACTTAAGTACAGCCTTTCATCCTCAGACAGACGGGCAAGCAAAACGAACTATCCAGACGCTCGAAGATATGCTACGAGCGTGTGTACTAGATTTTGGGGGTAGCTGGGATGAGCATCTGTCGTTGATTGAATTTGCCTATAATAACAGTTATCATTCAGCTATTCAGATGGCGCCCTTTGCAGCATTATACGGGCGTAAATGTAGATCACCCGTTGGCTGGTTTGAAGCGGGGGAGACAGCGCTGATTGGGCTGGATATTATTCATCAGTCAGAAGAGGCGGTGAAGCTTATCAGAGAACGCCTACTGACTGCTCAGAGCCTCCAGAAGTCTTATGCAGATATGCGACGCAGAAATTTAGAATTTGCAGTGGATGACTGGGTATATTTGAAAGTGTCTCCGATAAAAGGGGTGATGAGATTTGGCAAGAAGGGCAAGCTTAGCCCGAGGTTCATTGGGCCATATCAGATTCGGCGAAGAATAGGCCGAGTAGCATACAAATTGAACTTGCCCCCAGAATTAGAGTTTGTTCACCCGGTATTCCATGTATCTATGTTGAGGAAGTTCGTAGGAGACCCTTCCACAGTTGTTCCAATTCAGGATGTCCAGGTCACAGAAGAGTTAGCATATGAAGAGGTTCCAGTAACTATCTTAGACAGACAGATTCGTAGATTGAGAACTAAAGATATTGCATCTGTCAAGGTATTGTACCGTAACAGGAACCGAGATGAAATGACCTGGGAAGCCGAGGAGGACATGAAAGCCAGATATCCCTACTTATTCCAGGCATAGGCAAACAGGAGGTATGTTAGAACTATTTTTCCTTATGAATGCTTATATTTCATATATGAAAACAGGCGATTGATTATAGACAGTTATATATCAATATTATTATATCGTGTGGAGTACCTGTATTGGGCTTTTTTGTTTTTCAGGAATTTTGAGATAGTCCATAATACAGGAAAAACTCTACCGAAATTTTTTTTTTCCAGGGATAAGTCAGCCAGTTAAGATTTCTATAAGTCAGAATGTCATTCGAGGACGAATGTTCTTAAGGGTGGGAGGATGTTACACCCCGTAAATTTTAAATGAATAAATAGCCTAATGGCATGTTGGTTAAGGAATTTAGAAGGCAAGCAAAAAAAAAGGGAAAAGTCGGTTTTTTTCATATATATCAATAATTTCCAGAAAACAGGGGAATATAGATAGGGAAAAGGAAACCCACGACTATTTACTTATATTTCTTGCCGATTAAGCTACGAAACGCGGTCTAAACTCCATTTTGGCTTAGATGCCGAGGTATAAAGCTGTAGAGAGCAATCCTACGGAGTTGGTTTCGTGAAATTTGGCCGGCGAAACATCGTGCTATCGAGATAAAGTAAATAGAATTACTTTAAATTAGTACCAATGTGTTCCTAGCCTTGCAGTGAGCATTTATCCCTTCTGGACTATCGAGAAATAACGAGTTTTCGACCGTTTTCCGATAAGTCGAAGTTTGGGATAAATATATATCAAAAGTGATAATATCTCCCGGATATTAATGTATTTAGTTCTAATTGACATATATGTAAATGCAGTTGGGAGAAATAGCTGGAATACTGACCGAGCTTCGTCCGTTAGTCGGATAAACCGAGGTTAAGGTATGTAAAGCCAGTTTCTTCGACAAGTTAGTAGTTTTAGCCTTGTATAACACAGTAAACTCCATAGTAGAATTCCCAGAGTTGAATGTTGAGTATTGTGCAAGTTCAGTAAATCTGGTTTGCGTTGTTATATCGTACTCAGTCCGAAAGTTAGTAAAGCATGCGCCAAAATGGCAAGTTAGCATTCCAGACTCAGTATAGCCCAGTATGTGATTACCAAGCATGTTTCTAGAATAATATGACAGATATTCAGAATAAGAGTTAGTAAAGTAAAATCAGACAGTCAGATAGTATCTTGGCTACAGATTAGCCATGCAGTTAGATAAAGATCACAGATTCAGTATAAAGCAGTATGAGAATCGGTATAATACAGAAAGAGATCAGAATAAGAAATCAGAATTCAGATAGTATTTTTCAGTTTAAACATGCTTGCTATATATATGTGTGTGCTTATTGTTTGTAGAGACTTGGTTGTGTCGTGAGGGCACCCTCTTGAGCGTCCTCGCCGCCCCTGGGTTGGTAACTGTGTCACCCACTGAGCGGGTAGGTTTACGTCACTCCAAGGAGTGGCATGCCGTCCCCAGTTTGGACGAAGATGGGATGAAGCTTTCCTCATATCAGGCTGATCAGCATTACAGTACAGATAGCCCTGTTGTGCGCAAGCGCCCAGGGAACAGATTCAGATACAGTTACAGTTACAGATACAGTATAAGAGTCCTCCAGATTCAAACACAGTTATTTATATCAGAGGCCATAGTCCGAGCTGGAGACCTAGGGGACGGCAGAGGTGCTCGTAGTTAGCAGATGAGTGGAGTGACTTATTTTTGGCTGGTTTTGACCCGGGTAGGGGTATATAGATTGTTTGCTTGCTTGGCGCCATCCGGCTTATGGGGGTTGGTATTGGCTCTTGTTTGCTATATATATAATGTATTTATGTGCTATATATTAGTTAATAGACACCAGGCCGCCGCGTCTACAGGTACGCTCCTGCCCTATCACAGCACAGAAAGTCTGATTCAGTTCATATCAGTTCTTACAGATTCAGTTATCTCCTGCTATTCAGAATTGCTAGTTATGTTATTTGTATTCAGTTGTATTCATCTTGCTTTGCATACTCGGTACCAGTGGTACTGACACCCGTGGGGGCGCTGCATTGCTTGCCTGCAGGTACACATAGACGAGGAGTCGATCCCTCGTGATCCAGTCAGCAGAGTTATCAGCTCCTATCCTCCGGAGCTAGACAGTCGGAGGTTGTTCCTATTTCCTTTTTTATTACAGTTTGGGTAGGTCGGGGCCCTGTCCCGACCATTCTATTATTACTTCCTAGAGGCTTGCAGTCTGATGTTTCCCTGTGGTGGTGGAGCTGGTCGTGTAGGGCCATGCATGTATATATGTGTTTAGTTGTTGATGTTGGTCGCGTGGGGCCTTCTTCTGGTTATAGTTAGTGACCTTGTCGGTCACAAATGTGAATAGCAGTTGCTTCAGATTATAGTCCCATCGTTCTGGTTACCTGTTGTGCATTGTAGGTGGCTATAGGCCTAATCGGTCGGGGGCTGTATTTACAGCCGCTATATAGCCGGTTCGTTTCTTGAAATAGAGCCAGAGTCTAGCAGGCACCAGGTGCCCGTCATACCCCCCAAGGTGGGTGTGACATTTGTAGCACAGATAATTATAAAAATTATTTATTCAGTTAAATTTTTTTCCTTTTTCATAGCATAGATATTTACAAATTAGGAGTAATAATTTTTCATATCCATTTTTTTTAATTTAACGATGTGATTCATCTCTCTCCTAAACTAATTTATTTTCTTCCACAATACTCATCTCAATATGACCGAAACTCTTGGTATAGATTATGGTTAAAATTTTGGTTTTTAAGTTGTTAGCTGCCATTTTGATTAAAAATCTAAAGTGTTTTAATTTTTTTTCCTCATAAATCATTTGTTTTATTAATTCATATTTCCTTGTTGATTTAATGGTTCATATTTGTTAAAATTTTATTTTTGAATTATTTATTTATCATATGTGATAACTTATTATAGTTTGAATTTATAATTTATGTAGTAGTTGATATTAAATATTTTTTTAAACTGGTCTTTTCATTTAACCACTAACATATATTTTTTGGGGGGGTTTATGTATTGTAATATTATTTATTTTCTTTCTAACTCTGGCCGGAGAACTCTACATTATGTCTCCCCATATTTCTGTAGCTTGCACTATTTATAATATTTGAAAGATAATTGTATTTTATCTTTATCCACTTCAATTTATTATATGTGATATCATCTTCCTCATTTGTGTGTATCCTTTGTGGATGAGTTGCTAATATATCTACTTTCACCTTTACTTTTGTGCAGCTAGGTCTTGTTCTGTTTGTTGTTGCCATATCAAATATTGGAGACTTTCCTACTGCAAATGTCATGGACAATACAGTTTCTTTTGCCAAAAAAACGTTTGGGGAAGATCAGAGATGATCCATGCTTTCTCAACATGAAGTTTCCTCCTTCGAGATGAACAGTGGATCCCAAACCAATGGTCTCATCTGGCAATCTCTTGTACTTTCAATAAAAAGCAGGCATGGACCGCATCTTAACATGATAAACAAAATACAAAGTGAACACATACAACAATATAATCATTTGTGTTACTTACCCAAATTGTATGCATTTTGACAACAAAGTACTGCTAGTTTTGATGAAAAAAGTTCTGCCGCTATTTTCAGTAAATAAGGGATTATTTTCCTATACCTTGGAAAATTCCCCCTCAGTGAACGGTGTCTAGTAATTCGCCGCACAGAGAGCAGTACACATGTAGAAGCACGACTAAGAGACCACTGAACTATGATTTATTTATGACATTGTCTCATCTTTCACTATTTAACTTGGAGCAGGTGTGATAAATCCAATGAATGAACCACAGAAGAAAAAAGAGAGATCAACATGTAGAAGTAACTTTTCATTTCAGAACTAAATCACTAAACCACTACTTTTTTGCTGAAAATTAGGGAAACGTGCCTACCAAAATGATTTTGAATGCATCCTCCAAAATTTGCAAGCACAGATTCCCGCTAATGAAAAAATTAAGCAGCCTACAACTCTACCTACATGAATTGCTAACTTTTTACATTTTCGTATGCAGAGCATCCCTACGACTTTCATGTCCACCAAATACCTCTGACCATCAATGTCCACGCATGGAAACTGCTGCCACGGCAAACCAATTGACTCTTCATCGGCATCTAACAAATGATATCTTTCCTTCCGAGAGCACCTTCATGATTCAAGCCTCGGTGCCCGAGACATTTCTTGCCTCCAATGTTAGAGCAAATTGTCACCTTAGACTCCCAGGTGATGTAGTTCACATTTTGATAGCTACCCAATATCTGTGAACTCTGGAAACACTGACCAATCATCAAGTCCCCATACAAAGTCAGGAACATATTCATGACGGAGTACACCCTCAATCCCTGCATTAAATTCCGAACTTAGGTCTAACAGGGTCCTATCATCAAAACCATTTCCACTTTCTGTAACGAATGATAATCCCACATCAGCTGTTGGACAGGAATCATTAGACACAGATGGCATTGGCGGCAACACTAGATCCTTGGTCGGACCAACATCACTAGATTCCGTTGAAATCTTTTTGGACTTGGATTTCGATACCTTCACTGAATCAGAGGGCTTATGCTTCCCCAAACATTGTGATTTCAATGGAGTACGTGACTTGGCATCCCCAATAGGGAAAGCAAGGGAAGCCCAATCTAGACAACCTTCGCTACTTGATGCAGCCCTGAAAAGCAGAAAATTAGCATGTAAATACTAATCCCTGCTAAATATGGATTTAAATGAGAATATTGATAAATCTTAGATCAATGTGCACCCATTAAATTTGAAATACTGCCAACTTCAACAGTGCTTCCAAAATTACACACAGTATATTAAGAATAAAGCTCCATTTAAATTTATCTTTTCAAATTCAAGTATTTAAGAGTATATCTATAGAATATTGAGCTTGAAACAGCATGGATGAATGTTACATTTGCTTTCAGCACAACTTCCTACCTTGGTTGGTTCCTAGAAGAAAATGTGAGTGACAGTCTTTAAATGATGAGGAATTCGGAACACCGACCAAAATAAAGTACTAGAATGTGAAAGACCTAGAATCTCTTCCAATTCTTATATTTCTAATTAATGTGAATTTCATTTCTTAATTGTATGATCACGAAAAATAGATGCGACTCTCAAGTTTAACACCATGATATATAAGAAAATTAATAGCACAATGTCATTATAATGACTCAAAACTTAAGGGATTGCATATACTTTTAGAAACTGAAAGGGATGGCTTAGATAATTTAACCTAAGAACCAGGTCTGTGTAACTGCATTGACAGATTGAAACCATTTAATTAAGTTTCCATTTGACTCGGTTCACTTAACAGAAAGCATGTAACAGACTAGAGTGCATGCTTACATACCAGAATCGGTTTTCAGCCATAATCTGGGAAGACTTGAAATTATGATGCTCAGCTATTGTCATTCTTGGAGATGATGGAGATTCAGGCCCAAGTATTTTGACAGTTATGGGATCTAGCAAGGGAATTGTCTTATCATCTTTCTCTGCCCCAAATTCCAGTGTAATATCCAAATGCTCAGCAGGAAAAGAAGCTTCTTCTCTCTGGTCACAAATCTCGACTGTCTCATCATTTTGTGCACTCTGCTGGTCAGAAAGAGCAACTGCTACTAACTTGGCGCATACACTTAAATTAGAAAACCTCTTTACAGGTGGACCCATTGAGTAATTCGTCGAAACACCGTTCATAATTGGTGTAAATAAACTTCCAGAATGATAGAATCCAGTCTGGGAAGATGAGAACGTATTTGTGTGGCTTTCCTGCACTTTCCACACAGAGGAAAGAAGGGCAAAGAAATGCTTTTGAACAAGCGGCTCATGATCTGGGATCTCTGATGCAATATCCAACACCAGTCTGACATTTTCCTGAAAAGAGGACCAGAAAAGTTAGCCAAAGGAGGGAAGTTTGATTAAGCATTACACTGCTACGGTAAAACTTAATTCTTTAAAACTACGGGAAGTTCTTTTGCAGCAGCTGATTGGCTTGGCCAGCTACAGAAAGGTTGATGCGGGGAATTTCAGTTGTCTCTGACCCTTTCACTCGACCAATTCATCATTCAATTATCAAATAGAAGCATGAAGTAAACTTTTCTCCTTCAATTTTGTATCCCAGAACCACCCGAAACACCAGAATTTGCCAATTGATGTCAAGCTAAGTCCAGTTTTAAAACTAAAAGCACATTTCAAAAAGTCAAAAGGCATATTTGAAAAATACAAAGACTAAAATCATTCCATTAAGCATACAAGACTTCCACACATATATCTTGTTCTATAGCTTCTGTGTACAGAGGAAGCGCAATGTCAAATGACTTACTACCATACATACATTAAAAGATGCTTGACAAAAAACTCGAAAAAAAAAAGAATTAAAGAACTGAAATTGACTAAATGAAGAGGCAAAAAAGCAAAATGACTTAAAAGCCATTAAGAGTGATTCTTCTGCCAAAAGAGTTTTTTTTGATGTAGGATATCATAAAAAGCATCAAGAAGATGCTGCAAAAGATTACAAAAGGAAAAGCTTTGTCAGTTTATTTACAATTTGAGTGCTACAAAACTAGAGCTGACAAAATCCAAAAGCGCATAAGAATATAAGGTAGAGATCAGCTCAAATGGCTGAGCACTAATAGTTCAATGGAGTTATTTCCTGAGACTCATTAGTTGGCTATACATCAACTTAAGAGCATAGCTGACACATGGACTCCTCAAGGTTGGGACATCCAATTTAGGAGAAACTTCAATGACTGGGAAATAGCTAAATTGACTCGATTTTTCAAAATGTTGGATGGTTTCAAAGGCACACAGGAAGAGACAAGTTATTGTGTTAAGAAAATAGCAAAGGCATCTTTAAAGTGAGCTCATCATACAAGTTATTAAACCAGGGGAATCAAACAAGCACAACAATGGCAATGGAAGCACATTGGAAAGTGAAAACACCAATCAAAGTGGCATGTTTCACTTGGCGGCTCGCAAGAGAAGCTATTCTAACTCAAGAAAACCTGAAGAAGAGCTCTGTTCCAGATGCTATCTTTGTGGCGAAGAGGTTGAGACAGTTAGTCATCTGTTTCTACAGTGTAGGATAACCACCCAACTATGGAGGATTTTTGTTAGTCTTAGAGGTATTACCTGGGTTATGCCTAACAAAATTACTCATTACACTCTGCAGCTGGGAGGAGGCAGGAGCAGGAGCCTTTGACAGAGCCAAATGGAGAATTGTCCCGCCTGCATCTGGTGGACAATATGGAAAGAAAGAAACTCCAGATGTTTTGAAGATAACATCAATGGAATAAAAGATCAAGCTGAACTGCATTAGACTTTTTTGTTTTTGGTGCATACAACTGTATCTAGAGGACACAGAGTCAATCATAGACATCTTAGGGTCCTGTTAGGATAGTGATTAAATTTTCTTCCTTCTGTTTATGCTGTAAATATGGTTTTCAGCACAACCTATGTGTTGAGTTAATCAATACATACAACTGTTACTTTCTCAAAAATAAAAAAAAGCTGCTCCTTTAAAGTTATTGGTCAAGCTTTCCATTGGGCCCAATAAGAGCCAATTGCTTCTAATAGAAACTTCTCTGTCCCACGTCGCTGGGCCCTTGCCAGCTATGTGTTTTGAATTAGGTACTTGTTCAGAAGACCCCACATGCCTCTCTATAATGATGCAAAAACCATTGTCTTTAACCCTGTATGGTTTTTTTTTTCCAATGCTCTTTATCCTTCGGAAGTTCTTCCACTCTGGCGACCACCACGGTTCGCAACAAATTACAAGAAAACAAACAAAGAATTAAAACTTGTTAAGAGCTTTAGGAGGGGGGTTAATCTTTGACCCACCAGTCAAACCCGCCCATTTGACACCCCTAATCTCTACACACATATATCAATGTCCTCAAATCAGCAATAAGAATGCAACATAAAAGCACGAAAAAATATGAGAAGTGATAATTTAAAGTTAAACAAATATGTTCAACTTAAACACAACTGTGAGTGGAAGTTACCGATCAAAATAGTTTATCAACCTCAGTCATTCTATCTCCTATGGTTTAATGCTTTGCAAGGTCCCTACCCTCAACACTAAAATAAAGGGAGGCACGGGAAACTCTTCTTAGTTTCCTTAAACCTTTTGTTCTACTCTTTGACTAATGATAAGTCTTTGTTCCGTTTCTTTCTTCTACTTTTTTTCCCAAAAGCAAGGGAGATGAAATAGAATTCTAGCTTACCTCGGTCACTTTGAGAAGACCTTTTATAGAGCCAGTATTGCTGGATCTGTCATTTACACTTTCTGCGGCAGATAACACATATCTCTGTATGAGTTCCCTAAACCTCTCGCAACAATGAAGAGGGTCACGATATCTTCCTCTATAAAATCCGCCAGCAGTCATTCCATACAAGATATCACTCACCAAGCTCCAATGAGGACCATACTCATGAACCGAAGCACAAAGTACAGCATCTTCTTGTGGCAACCATGAATCAGCTGATGGGAAATAATCTTTAGACCATGTTTTACCTTTCCTAATCGGCCTTTCTGATTTAATAGTAAGAACTCGTTTTACAGGCATTGGACTGATTGAGATTTTCCCTCCCATCTTGCTTCTGCTTATTGGTCTGAGTTCGATGTTCATGGTGCCAACATCATACTGCTTCAATTCTTTAGATTCAACCTGCCGCTTTCCATGATATGTCGAATGTATTACCAGAGAAGATACCTCAGAGGACTTCTTCAGTTTTTTAGACTTCTTGGAGCCTTTAGCATCCTCATCATATGTTGCTAGTTTACGCTTTCTCTCTTGAGCAGAATCCGGCGTCATAACTGGCTCACTGGATAGAATATCGTCATCTATGGGCATCAACTCTATTGAAGACTCTTCCTTCAAAGCGTGACGTTCAGAAGCTAGACCTCCTTTTTTCAAAGATTTGAACTTTGTTTTCTTCGCCTTCTTCTTCGACTTGGTTTTTGAAAAAGAAGATGTATGCCTGCAAAGCATATTGCCAAAAAAAAAAAAAAAAAAGTCAACATCAGTTAGCTTACTGTCAAAGGAGTAAAATTACCTGAGGTGAATGAGAGACAGACAGCACCTACAAATATTAATACCATTTACTCTTATTTTAATTAAGTGACAGCGACCAACTAGTAAACATGATTTAGTTCAAACTGTAACAGTCCCAGCACAGAAAATAAAAATCACATAAAATCCAGGACGGGTAATTGGCAGTAGTACAAATTAATGGCACCAACAGCATAGTAACCTAAAGCAACCATTTTCAACTTGAAGATAGCTGTACAACAGAGACTAAGGACCACTAGTAATCTACTTAATCGCATCGACACCATTTTAGGAGAATTTCATATGTTCTTCCAACTTTAAGAAACTTCAAAAGATCTCTTGCAACTTTTAACAAGTTGGCACTTGGCAGTAAAAGAATCAAATCCTCAGTTGAAACGTTTCTTAAGACTTATCTCCAGTGGGTGGGGTCATCGTTCACCAGATTTTCAAACCGTGCGCCACTAGCCCTGGTGAATATATCGGATATCAAAAGAAAAAGAGAAGTTCTGCTGCATTTAGGACTAGGAGTACATGTAATCAAACTTGCCTTTTACCTCTCTATTCAGACCATATTTACCTTTTGAGTGATGTGAGATATAGGTTTGATTGTATCTTTTTTATATATATCAAGCATTACATCCAAATTAGCTTTTCTTATATTAAAGTTCTATATCCCGTCCTCCCCACCCCCCGGAGGTAGCTTGATGAGACCAGGTGATTCCTATCTTATTATCTAGCTATTTTTTTCTCATGGTACTCAAATTCTGTTTAGGAGAGCTCCTTCAGCTCTCCTATAAATTAGTCAACACTTTCACAAACTTTATGAACGGTTAACTTAGTCAATACTTTCACAAACTTTATGAACGTAAGCTCTTATTTTCATGTCTCATTCCTTATCTTAATTCTAAATCTATTTCAAGCATATACTCAGCCCTTTTGCTTTCCTTTTTCCCCTCTATTCTTTTAATAAAAAGGAGGCAAGATGCCGCTGTCCTACCTTCAGAATCCAGTCCAAAAACAAGCACATCAAAGCTTCTTTGCATGTACCACGATGTACGAGGAATACAAAGACCAACAGCATTATAATTTTCAAACGACAAGAGATAAACCAGGTAGGGAACTCTACAAAGCTTAAAACAAAGATAAAACAAATAAATCTTTACATAAACTATTTATAATACAACTTTTTAACTTGATTGCATTTGATCCCAAGTATCATGAAGCCGTTTTTCCACCAATCCACAATGGGTACAAAAGCACATTAAACCCTGTTTTCAAGTTGCATCCTTTTAATGAGAAGAAACACCCACCAGTAAAGGTTTTGAATTGCTGTCTCTGATGGAGATGACAACTCTCTTCTTTCTTCCTTTTTTATTTGAGAAGGTAAGGTGTTTTGTAACAAGAACCGGCATTAAGATGGTGTTCTGGTGGTTATACAGAAGAAACGAAAAAACAATACATCTAACAAAAGTATACCCCTGACCAGGCATGTAGTGATCCTAACAATTCAAAAATTGTGCCAGCCGCATCTACATGTTCCATTCTACACCAAAAACAAAACAAAGTTATTTAAGCTTCTGAGTGTTATTTGCTGAGTTCGAAGCACATTCCATTTCTTTCACTCCAAACCATCCACCAGATGGCATCAAAGTACCCTAAAACTGTTCTTGACAGCCGTTTTCTGTTTCAAAATTTCAGTGGTATCCTTGGCATAACCCACTGCATTCCAATTGCATTAAAAAAGAAATTTCAAATCTGAACAATGACAGAACAGTGCAAAAATAAATGGCTGACAGACTCAGCTTCATTTACACATAAGAAACATCTTCTGCACAGTGTCACTCCTCTCTTTTGTAAGTTCTCATGCATGACAGCGTGAGACATGCTCATTTTCTAATAGCATTAAAAAATAAATTGTAGACTAAAAATAAATAATAGCCTCTCAATTCCACAACATCGTTCTTTTTAGGAACTAAAGCAATAAAGGAAGCATTGAAGCAGTTCTAAAACTTTTCTTGGCGGTGGAAGACATCCAAAGCCATCATGATATCCCTTTTGATAATCAACTAGTAGCTCTGATACACAACCACAGAGAACCCATCCAGACCTAGAGCTTTATCACCTGCACATTGCCTCTGCACTTCTTCTACAAAAGGGCTTTGGAGCCGTATTTTTTCCGTGGAGATTACTGGTTGGATGCCCATATTTATACCTTGGCCTCCAATTCTGTCCTAAAAACAAGTTCCAGAAGAAATCCAGTATGTCTTTTTTTATCTCCTCGAGATTTTCCTTGATATTCCCATCAACCCGTAATTTCCAATGTTATTATATCTTTTGTGGGAATTTGCCATTTTGTCGAAGAATTTAATATTTTTATCCCTTTGTTTAGTCGTAATAGCCGTGATCTTTGTCTTCAAGTTACTTCTTCATATTTAGCAATATCCTCCAAACCTATTTCTTAACAAGCCCTATCAGCCCATTCCACTTGCAATGTCCTATCCTCATAGTCTCTGTTCAACTGACCACCAACCTTTATTTTGTCGAAGAATCCTTCTATCTCAACTATCAATTCTCATATTTGAAGTAAGATCCTGATTTCTCCCAATCACCCAATAACAATTGTGTTAAAGAAACAGATATTAAACCTAACTCAACCACAAATGCTAGCTCATGATGGGAGGATTGCCTAAGACTATATAAGGAGTCAATGTACCCATAAACCCCAACGATGTCGGACTCCAACACACACACCCTAATACACGCCCTAGACAAGACATCTGAAACGTGGACAATACCTCTAAACAAGCCCTATCAGCCCATTCCACTTGCAATGTCCTATCCTCATAGTCCCTGTTCAACTGACCACCAGCCTTTATTTTGTCGAAGAATCCTTCTATCTCAACTATCAATTCTCATATTTGAAGTAAGATCCTGATTTCTCCCAATCACCCAATAACAATTGTGTTAAAGAAACAGATATTAAACCTAACTCAACCACAAATGCTAGCTCATGATGGGAGGATTGCCTAAGACTATATAAGGAGTCAATGTACCCATAAACCCCAACGATGTCGGACTCCAACACACACACCCTAATACACGCCCTAGACAAGACATCTGAAACGTGGACAATACAAAACACCAAGAGAGGGGGAGGGGGGGGGGGGGGGGTGCAATGAATTGGAATGGACCTAGCTTTGATACCGTGTTAAGAAAATGAACCTTAGGCCTAGCTCAATCCCAAAAGCCAACTCGTGAAGGAAGGATTTCCCAAGACCATATAAGGAGTCCATGTACCCATTAACCCCACCGATGTGGGACTCCAACAAATTGAACATGATCAGAAATTATTCTTGGCATAGTCTCTTGTTTTATCATTCATTCTATCTGCATAGTCTCTTGTTTTATCATTCATTCTATCTGCATAGTCTTTAGCTTTATCATTCTAAATTCTTATCCCACTTGAAATTCACTGGAAGAAATTATTCTTGGCATAGTCTTTTGCTTTATCATTCTAAATTCTTATCCCACTCGAAAAAAGAATAGGAATTTATCAATTCTTGAAGCACTATCTTGGTTATTAACTTTGAACCATGTGTATTTACCCCTGCAAGTGGCAGCTCAATCAGTTCTGATTCCTCTATGCAATCTGAAAAAATCCTTCATCGAGCATGTAATTCTTGAATTGTTATTCCTTTCAGACATAAATCTGGTCGTATTGAAATCTCCACATAGCACCAGGGCCCTCAAATAATCCTCTACAGCAGCAAGTTCCCGTTACAGGTTCCATTCAATCCTAGTGTTTGGTGCATAAACACCAGTGAGATGATAAGAACAATTTGTGAGATAGCTTGAAGTTTGATAGTGATGCCCTATATCTATTACCCCTCATCACAAGAATATCTCACACACTCATTAGCTTGTAAACACCTGAAATCTACCCATTTGTTATCCCAAATCTATTGCGCGCCAATGATCCAATCTACTTATTCACCTTTGTTTCTGGAAAGCAATAAACATTAGCTTTCCATTTATTTACTATTTCCTCCTTTTCAAAATAAGTGGTGTTTTCGCCTTTTCATTTTGTTTCGAAGTAAGTGGTGTATTACATAAACAAGAAGGCATTAATGATGTTTTTTCCAATTTTACATTATTTAAATGAAGAAAGTTTTACATAACCAAGAAACTACTAGAAAGCTACATTTTTTTTCAAAATTTTTATGAAGGGTAAGTTAGTAAAAATACATTTTACTTTTTAGGAATTGGTAGTTTTTTTAAGGGATGTGCCCAAGCTAAAAATATCACTTACTTTGAAATGGAAGAAGTAACATTTTGGTTGTTCATCTTTCTGCCTTACTATTCAACAGCCCTACATTCAAACTGATAATGTTTAGATAAATGTAAAAGTTACAATGTCTCTTCCCCTACTGACTGTCCCCACCTTCCCAAAGTTCATATCAAATTTTAGTATGATTAACTCATTGTTCTCCCCTGGTTTGCTGCTTTTTGGAATGCTCGAAAGAATACTTTGTTCATGCCTTCTCCTATCGATTCATGATAATTTCAAAGCGTTGTGTTCACAGCCCTAGAGTTCGATACCATATTGTCTGCTCAGAGAGTACATTTTTATGAACCTATAAGGAAGTCCATTCTGCTTGCTTTCTCTGAAGCTCTTATATTCTTGTGAGAGTTCCCCCTTGTATAAATCTGCTCAAAATCTTGTATTGAAATTGGTTTTCCCACTATAAGTGCAACTTCCTTCCCTCGATTCATTGAACAGATGATTGTCATTCAATACTCATCATGACTATGGAATAAATCATATTATTGTCTCGAGAATCATCTTCTGGCACCATAAAAAGAGCAACTGTTGACCCATATTTTGACCTTGCTATTTGCTACGACTTTGACAACAACGAGGTCTAAATGCATAAGTGAATCGGTAACATTTTCTTAAGTGGCTTTGGTGTTCTCTCCCCAAATGATTGGATCTGGGTCCAAATCAAAATTATCAGTATTGGGCCTGAAATACATCTCGATCGAGTAATTGCAGCTCTTTTGCTCCTTAAAAACATATGGGCTTTTAGTTGATGCATGCCAGACACGTGGTTTCTCATTAACCACACTTGGTAATTCAAAATTAAAATTTCCCCGCCAACCTTCCCTGAGCCCTGCATGCTTCTAGTTCTTGGACCAAAGGATTTTTGTACTTCATTGACTGGTTTATGTAGTTGGTTTTCAAAATTTAAAGCACTAAGACCCATATGATTGGTCTCATCCGAGTCAATAACTTATGGGTCAAACTCTTCTTCCCCATTTCTAATGTTCTTCTCCGACATCCTACTTAGCAGCATCTCCATAGCCAATATCAGAATGTACTAGAGTTCTTGATTGTTGTTCTCTCCATGCTCCTTTAACTTGTTCTCTGTTGTTTCTGACAAAGGGTTGTGTTTCCATCCAAATGGGTATGGTAAAGACAATTCCTTTAGCTTCATGACTGGGGATATGGGGATCCTTTCTGGGGTCCTGTCACTTTAATCCTCATCCATCAAAGGTGATTTTTGAAACTAGTTACCTCATCGGTGTCAAGCCACCCCCATGTCTATTACCAGCTTCTTCAAAAATATTTTGGGACCATAAATGCAATAAAAGACTGAGGGAACAAACCAATATCCACCCTTGACGAAATCTTTCTAGCATACACCCCACAGTCAGGTGCCACCATTTGAGCTCCAGTGTGTGATTTCTCCATTTTCATTCCCCCACCATTATACATTCAGCCATGCTTCTCGAAGGAACTCGAACAAGAATTTAATGCCTTTCGTGTCGAAAGCATGCACCCTAACTGGTACTTTCTATTTGTTATAAACCCATTTTCTAACGTCATAGTCAGTGGGCACTTCTTGGATTTCACCCTCAAACCTTTCGACTACACATTTGCCTAGTAGTCATGGTTCTTGGATCTTGATTTTGTCCCCTGCATGGCCCGTACTTGAAAGAAATGGATACTGGTCTAACTCAACACCAAGAATTAACTAGAGGATTGCCCAGACAATGTAAGGAGATAACGACTCATTTCCTCAACCAATGCGGGACACTTAACACCTGCAAGCCCACAACTGGATAGCTGGTGCATCGATAATATAACATGGGGGCTCAACATTGGATAAACCAAGAATAAGGAATTATCTGGCTTTGATACCATGTTAAGAAAATGGCTTCAGGTCTAACTCAATCACACAAGCTAACTTGCAAGTTGAGAATTATCCAAGACCATATAAAGAGACGACTCATTTCCTGATGTAAGACACTTAATAGGTACAATGACAAATCTCCTATAAGTAGAAACTACTCATTTAAAGTTCATTTCTTCAAACACAATGATCCATTGAATTAAATCAACACATGTATTGCACGAGGAAAGAAGAAACAACGAGCTAATCTTACTATGTACCGCCTAACTACCAGCGGTACAAAATTGGGTACATGGAAGCACAAATGACATCCAACAGCGAGGAGCTAGAAGCTAGATAAAGTCAAGTGAGATAATTGACAATCAAGATTCCAAAATTAAAAAAATCAGGAATAGTAAACTCTTCATAATAAAAGAAAGAAATGCAGGCTCTCAATTATACAAAAAGAAAACAGATAAAAGAAATGAAAGAAAGGAAGAACTTATTATTACAGTAATCACTTACCCCATGGAGTTATCATATTCTGCAAGCTCTTTCTCTTTAGCTTCAGCTTCCAGTTCCTCCATCAACTGTCACAATATAAGCTTAGTTATTCTAAAAAACCTACATCCAGTTATGTTTATCCTTAATCCCTTGTTCAGTTATATTATCTTCCCTATCGTCTAGCTTTTATAAAGGACAAAAGGAAAAGAAGGGTGACAATGACACAAAGTATCACAAAATTACCGACCTGATGCTGCGCCAAAGTCTCAACCTGCTGTCTGTATACCTCAGTTGCAACGTCAGTATCCCATCCTGACATTAATGGGAATGGAATTCACTTAAAATACACTCTTAAGAGCATTAATTCAGCATATTAAAATTATTTGCAGCCTCAAATATCTAAGATCATGTTTTGTATAATTACCAAACATTTTTGTTTCAAAACTCAATATCAATCCAACTAAAGACCAGCATCTAAGCCCTAATTTGATTAAATTCCTCAAATGTGAGTGAAGCTACAAACTACTTCTGTGTGAATTTTTTGTAATCCAGATAACTAGGTCAAATATTTACTTAAAATAAATATAAAGATAAAAAGTTATGAAGGGTTAAGATAAGCTTACTCTCGTAAACTAAAGGCTCTTCATCATCATCAATCTCTGCTTCCATGTCTTCCTTCAACTTTTCAATTCTATCCAATTCCCAATCAGTTTCATCAAAATGAGCTTGTGACTCAATAGCTGTCTTGTCTATGATAGGGTCCCATAACTCCAGAAAACGTACAGCATATCGATCAACTGGACGTAACTGACTCTCGAAAGACAAGATAGCTTGTCCTGCAGCAGCTGCTGCTGCTGCCATCTGTTTGACATCGGCCAGCATGTCAGTGTCATCTTCTTTACCAGCAAAAGTAATTGCTTGTTCTTTTAATGGATTGCTAACATTTGACATTGCCACAAGTTCTTTACTTGATGCTGTAACTAGTTCTTCATGATCAGCAGGTTCATTAGCCTTCGTCTCATCATCATTACCAAGTTCATCATCTTCCAACCTGACAATTGCTTCTTCAGTGAACTCCTGATTGTCTACTGCCTCTTCCTCTTCAACTTTCTTCAGAGCCATGTAATCTGCCTCATCTTCTACAGTTTGCAGAGCTGCCTCCACGTCAGCATTAGAAAGCTGAACCTCAGTGATATTGCTATTCTTTTCTACTTCAATATTCTTTAAGGAAACTGTTCTGTGGCCCGAGAACAATTCCATTGGATCCAATTTCTTGAAAAATTCAGTGTTGTAACTTCCACTCTGTATAACCAAATCATCCAGAGCACGCTTCTGATTTGCCTTTTTCAAAATATTCTCTTCAATGGTGCTCTCACTTATCAATCGATAAATGTGTACTTCACGGGTCTGGCCTATTCTATGACAGCGATCTTGAGCTTGTTGATCCATAGCTGGGTTCCAGTCACTATCATAAAAGATGACTGTGTCTGCACCCACCAAGTTGATGCCAACTCCACCACTACGGGTTGATAAAATAAAAAGGAAAATCTTTGGATTCGTGTTGAAACGTTGCATCAAAGTCTGTCTCTCTTCTGGCGGAGTAGAACCATCCAGACGCATGTAAGTGTAACCATACAAATTAATGAAAGCTTCTAAAACATCAAGCATCTTTGTCATTTGGGTGAAAATTAATGCACGGTGACCTTCTGATTTTAATCGCCTCAACAAACCTGAAAGCTCCTGCAGCTTTCCGCAGTCAAATTGTATAAGCCGCCTATCTGGAAAGTAGACTTGCCTTCTAACAATGGCAGGACGAAAAGGAGTGAGAAGAGGAGAAAGAACCACAGAACATGTCTCCTTAAAGGTTGGACTGAAAAATATGGAAGTTCCTGGTTTACTGCACCAGCAAGTAGGTGCTGGGGAACGTGCAGCAGGGATTGCAAACATGAAAGTTTCAACCTGACCAACCATTTGTTGGAATCTCTCAACTGGTGACAGTATTGATTCCGCAAGCCTATTAGAGTGCAAGAATGACAAGGGACTACTTTTTTGACAGTAAATGTCATGGACTGGATGTTTCACAGTAACAACCTCCCGAAGACTTGTAGAATATACAGGTTTCTTCTTACACTTTATGGAATTCCACCATGCAATAGCTGCTGCTCTTTCCTTTGCTTCTCTCAGTCTCTCCTCAGCAAGTGCATTTTGGATCTCTTCAAATATGTTTGTTCCATGAAACTTCTTACTCCGTTTAAGTCCTCGTGAAGTTTCTTCACCATGAACCAGAGACACATGACCCTCGATCAAGCTTGAGGGGGTAGCAAGGGATTGAACATCATTACTCTCCCAAGATGTCATTGAAAAATCAAGATGTGTAAACAACAACCCCAAAGCCTCAAGGTTGACAGTTGAAAATATACCAGGCGAAAGCATCGAGCAAATGGAAGAGCTCAAGTGCATATCAATACCACTCATATCAAAGGAGCTCACTATTGGACGTCCTTCAAATAAGTCAGGATGATTGCACACTTTGCGAAGTTGCATTATCACACTTATCATCCCAAAAAAATTTGAACTAGCTAGAGTGGCTTGTGTCTCCGAACTAGCAATGAAGTCTTCATACAAGTTACGCTGCCTCCTTGAGAGCTTACAATAAATTACATGCTCATGTTTTGAAGGAAGCTGCTTCTCCACATCCCTTTTCAAACGGCGGAGAATAAAGGGACGAAGGACATTATGCAAGCGATCAACAACTTCCTTATTAACCTTTTCTTGTCCCTCAACCATTCCAGAAATAGGATTACAGAACCAATCTTTAAATTCTTGATGAGATTGAAAAATATGTGGCATCAAGAAATGCATCAGAGACCACAGCTCCATGAGATCATTCTGCAATGGCGTACCAGTCAAAAGAATACGCCGTTTTGAGTTAAAATTGAGAAGTGTCTGCCATCTTTGCGATTTCCAATTCTTTATTAGATGAGCTTCATCTAAAATCAGGTATTTCCACTTCTTACGCTTGAAAACTTTGGAGTCTTGTATAACGAGTCTGTAAGTTGTGATACATATATGGAACGAGTTTGGCTTTAACCAGCCTTGCCTTTTAATCTTTCGCTCTTTTGCACTGCCAAAATATGTCAAGATTTTGAAAGCAGGACACCATCTAAGAAACTCAGTCTCCCAGTTTAGCATGACACTAGTTGGGACAACAATAAGATGGGGGCCCCATATTCCTTTTTCACATGCTAGGTGAGCAAGAAGAGCAATTGTCATGATAGTCTTCCCCAAACCCATTTCATCTGCTAGGATGCCATTAAGTTTCTTCTCATACATGGTCACAAGCCAGTCCAAACCTATATGTTGATACTCACGAAGGGGAAATTTTAGAAGGAAAGGGAACTTAGTCCGCACTTTGGTTGTTGAGAAGGTGCTACCCGTTGGTTGTGCTGATCTGGCAGCAGCAGCTGCATCAGCAATTATATCCTCACTCTGCCTCTCTTCCTCTGTTTTATCCACACTTTCAACTTCCTTTTCTTCCTTCTCAGCGACTGTAGTGGGCAGTACATCACATGGTCCATCATTTACTCGACTGGGTTCAGATTCATTGTGTGCAGGTGATTCCAGAAGATCATCAGAAGCAGACGCATATGATTCAGAATCATCCCCCTCATTTTCATCAGTATCAAAATCCTAACAAATGAAATGTGACAGTGGTGAGAATTAGATGTAACATCAAGTCCCATGGAAGAGCAGAGCACCACATACCTCTTTATACCTAGCAAGGAGCTCATCAAAAGGAAGTTCACTCTCCTTTTGCAACAGTGCAACCTGAAAATAGGGAATTTACCTCATTGCGACAGCAAATGTAATGTTCAACCATTTTGAAACTCTATTATACATGAGGGAAAAACTGTGGACCGGGTCTATGTATAACAGAATGCATCAAAATTTCGCATAAGAAGGTCAGAAGACTGAGCTTTTACCTCATCTGCAGCATCATTTGCCTCTGCCTTTGCCAACTCCTCCTCCTCTAACAAAGTTGTTTCATCCCCCTACCAATACCATGCAAAGTAGTTAATTTTATGAGCAATCTTGAAGACTAGATCAGGCAACAGATGCTATTACCTCAAATTCATCTTGGAAATAGAGAACACAACATAAATGAACTGTAAAAATGATGAGATTTTTCCTCAGACAAGTTGACGGTCTGCAACCAAATGAATAATGTAGCAGTCATTGCCTTACCATATTGTATCCTTTATCTTCACCAACAGCAAGGACATAATCATCATCATCATCCTACATAAAATGGAGGAAATTCAGAGGAAGGTACGAAATACTGAAGATACTCATCATGAGGCATACTAAGGAACCAGGGAGACACTTCTAATAGAACATTGAGTTCCATGAAAACCCGAGATGATAATTCTGATTTTTCTTCACAAATGATTGACACTCAAATTTGCCACCAAAATTTTGATCTTCAATAATCAAATGTTATCTGTTGGGCCAGCATTGAAAGAGGACACAGAAGTGCAGCTCCTCTATGACAAAACAGTAAATCATACTTGAAGGTATCGGTCATGCAGCAAGTTACTTTTGGGTCAAAAATGCACTTTTACGAATAAACATATTGTTTCTTTTCTTTTCAAACACATTTTTTTCCTAATAAAATGTTATTATTAAAGAACCTTTTTTCTTATTTCTGTTCTTTTAAAATCTCTTAAACTAATGTAAAAGTGAAAAGTTTACCTTCTTAATCTCGTTTTATCAATTAAAATAGAATAACCTTGTGTACTTTATAAACAGATAATGCAGGTCACCTATATAAATCATAGTAACCTAATCATTAATTTTCATCTAAATAACAATAATTTTTAAAAAATTCTAATAAAATAGAAAATATTTTTATTTCTTATTCTTTTTCGAATCGAAGTAGGATAAGCATTTGCTAATATATCTCTTAATTTTAAAGTTAAAATGAAAAAAAGATCAACAATTACTCTATCAACAATATTTTAAAGATATTTTGTGATTTGAAGCAATGTAAAATTTTCGTGTTTTATAACATTATGATTGTTGTATCTTCACTTTAAAATCAAGGATTATATTAGCAAATGTTTATCTTATTCAATTCAGAAAAGATTAAAAAACAAAAAAAATATTTTATTAGAAAAAAGAATTTTATTTATTATCTAAATAAAAATTAATGATGAATTATTGTAATTTTATAATATACACACACACACACACACACACATATATATGAAAATTAATGATGGGTTACAGTATTTTTATTAGGAAAATAATGTGTTCAAAAAAAATATATGTTTATTAGGAAAAGGGCATTTTTGACCTAGAACTAACAATAGGGGTATTTTTGGACCAAACTATTAACAAATGACATTTTTGTTCAACTTGGCATAGTTTAAGGGTACTTTTGACCCTTTCCCCTAAAGATAAAGTAATGCAAGCTGTAAATTAAATTGAATTACGTTTTCTTGGATGTTAGCTAAAGAAAAATTTATCTGTAAAGGCTAAACCACCATTGCAATTTTGATAATAAGCGGTTTCAATTAAAAGAAAGTTGTTAGATAAGCATCTTCACCTGTTCATCATTAAAGTCACCCAACAAATTAACTTTGTCCAACTCCTGGTACTTCATTCGAGGACTTCTTAGCTTGTCTTTCCCTAGGTCAGAATAATGATTATTTGGAACTGATAAGACGCCATTACTTTCAACCTGCATGTACCAAAAAGCAGATATATCACCTCGACCACTTACCTAGTTGTAGTAGTCAAACCACTAACCATAAACACATACAACTTACAGAACGACGACCAGAAATCGCAGGTGAGCAGCCTTTGTCAGTCTCAGTAGCAACACCAATGTCTCTACCTGTACAACATGATTACTTGAATTCATGTAGAGTTCCTTGACTTCACGATTAGCAATACACAAAAAGGCTGACTGCTACTCACATTTATCGATGCCCTTGCCAGAACTGACTGTAACATCTGCACCACTCTTCTCGGGGCTACAATCTCTGCTAGCTGAAAACTCACAATGATTAAACTAAATCAAACACATACTTTAGATGATACTTCACCAAAATCACGTGATAGTTTGAAAAAACAAAGACTTATGATAATTCACTTTCTTCACGATTGTCAGATGATACGGGAACTTGTCAATAGAGGGCAGGAAGAGGCAACGACAACAACAATATACCTAGTGTAATCCCATAGGTAGGGCTTGGGGAGGTAGAGTGTATGGAAACCTTACCTCTACCTCTGGGAGGTAGAGTGGTTGTTTCCAAAAGACCCTTGACTCAAGGGACGCATATCAAAGCAGTTGGTAAAAGAAAATACAAAAATAAAAAAGACATTAAAAAAATAAAAGAGAAAGCATTACATAGCACTCAGGAAAAGGGCAGGAAGAGGCATGAATGTGAGATACTCTACAATAACTCAATCAACCATATAGTACCTTTCCCAGCTGCATAAAGCTTAAGGAGCTCTTCAAGAGGTAGATCCATTTCATTTTGTAAAGCAGCTAACTCTTCTTCCCTTTCTTCTTTAGTTATAACAGCCTCATCTTCTTCAATAGTACGCTCGTCATCTTCCTAAAGCAGTATCAACATAAATGACAACATTGTTTGTAGGAAAACATTAGCAGAACTGCAACAGACTTTATAATATCCCACTCTAACAATAATTTTTCAGATGGTTATAACCCAAAATCAGAGATGTTAATAAGAAAGAAAAATCAATCAAAATAAAGCCATAGGAACAGATTAAGGACCGCGTAAATACTTCAGATGACTCAAATGAAATAGCTATGAAGATAAGATCCCCCTCTCAAACCCAACCTGGGAAGGAAGTGGGTGGCAGATTAGCTTCATTACTACAAAGACTGGTATCTTTTCAGAGACTCTTAGTCCTAGTCTACAGACAACTCACAAGTACAGCTGTCAAAGAAAAATGGTTTTTTACTTGACCAATGCACTAGATAATATACCATAACACGGTATTTTCAGGTGCATGCACCGAAGGATGTAGTCTGGTAGTCAATGAAGTGCATTGAGAATTATGAGGTCATAGGGTCAAATCCTAGCAGAGATAAAAACATTAGGTGATTTCTTCCTATTTGTCCAAGCCTTGGTGCACAGAGTTACTCGGTACTTGTGTAGGTGAGAAGTAACAGGTACTCGATGGAATTAATCAAGGTGCACACAAGCTGTCCCCGATATCACAATTATTAAAAAAAAACTCTAGTACATCAGTTACAAAGCAGAATGATATCCTACCAATAATGATTTCACAGATATCAGCTGATAGCAGTCGATCTTATCCAAAAAAAAAAATGAGTGTAGTCAAATCTCTGTTCAGCTCTCAACCTAACAAATGCCCTAACTAGAGTGAAGTCACACAGAAGGCAGAACTGAAGGACAAGCATCAATACCAAATCATATCCCCATTATATGTGTGTCTGCAAAACAAGACATTGCATATTTTCATACTTGGATTCTTTACACAAGGTACTAGAATTTTCTAATTACTCTCTTTGTTCCAATTTATGTGACACTCTTTCCTTATTAGTTAGTTCCAAAAAGAATGACAGCTTTCTATATAGCAACAATTTAATTTTAAACTTTCCATTTTACCCTTAATGAAATAATTTGTAGGCACACAAATATATGTATGCTTATTTTAGAACACAAGTTTCAAAAGTCTTACTTTCATTCTTAAACTTCGTGCTCAGTCAAACAGCATCACATAAATTGGAATAGAGGGAGTACTAGAATCTTGTTTTGGATGCTTATGGCTAAAAGATACTACTTCCTCCATTTCAATTAGTGACAAAATTAACCTCCCCGACTTTCTATTGAAGAAAGAAAACAGAAAAGTTTGAATGGATGACTTTTGAAAGAAATGAAGACTTTTGAAACTTGTGAAAATAAACATGCCATAATATTTGTGTGGCTTTAAAACTTTTGAAACTCATGGTCTTGCTTTTAGAAAAGGTAATTGCATTATAACAAAAGCACCAAACAAGTGTTGAAATATGTACAAGAGTGCAACAACAAAAAGATGAATCCCTTTCTAATCTTGTAAGGATTTTTAGAGGCTAAGTATTGATTCCACTTCTTTTATAAATTCCTCCAAGCAGCACCCAAGGGTGTGGTTTAGCGGTCAATGAACTGGGTTGAAAATCGTGAGGTCTCAGGTTCAAATCTCAGCAGTGCTAGCAGCCGTGGTAATACATAGGATGCAAGCGTTATCCGAAATGATTGGGCGTAAAACATCTGTAGGACAAAAATACTAGGTGATTCTTCCCATCTGTCTAAGCTTTGGTAGAGAGAGTTACCTAGTACCTGTTGCTGGTGGAAGGTGACAGATATCCCGTGGAATTAGTCGAGTTGTACTGACTCGGACACCACGGTTATCAAAAAAAAAAATTCCTCCTTGTACCAAAAAGAAACAAAAGTGTACAATTAGACTTGATTTATTTGTTGGAGTTTGCTTTGTCTTCAAAATATCTCGCCTTCCTTTCTTTCCATACGACCACCAGATGCAAGCAGGCATTGAGTTCCACCATAGATTCTTCTCTCTCCTATTTTGTAACTCGTGGTTTAAACATTTCATAATATTTGTATGGCAATAAAAGTTTCTCATCAAGGGTATAATGGAAAGTTAAAGTTAAATTGTTCAAAATTTGGTGCCATTCTTTGTTTTTATCAGGTAAATATATTTTAATTCATAAACACGGACAAATTGGTCGTATACAAGGGGTATACCAAAAGATAAAGAATCTACAAAAAGATATTATTCTCTATGAACTCCGCCCAATCATCTATATAATAAGGAACTTTTTGCATGCATCAAAAGAAAATAAGGAAATGGAGACTATTTCTTAACGGGGAAAAACTTGATTCCGCTCCTTCAAAAGCTCTCATATTTCTCTTTCCAAACAACCCACATTAACGCAAGTGAAACCACGTTCCAAGCCCTTCGTCTTCTCCTCATCCTTCCGCTTTCTCAGCTCAACGTCAACTCTTTCACAGTTTCTGACATTGCCCATGGAGTGCCAACCACTTAAGCATATCCCATCATAACCTCAAATAGTTAGCTGCAACGTAGAAGAAGATAATCCACATTCCCACCCACTTTCTTAAGCATGTAACACCAACTGATACAAAACCTTCCACTTTCTAGAATTTTCCGTTGTCAAAATCAGCCCTCTAACAGCTAGTCAAGAGAAAAAACACACCTTCCTCGACACTTTTGGTATCCATATTATATTACAAGTAAACCATGCTCCTCCCTAACCAAAAGTTTCTCATAAAAGGACTTCACAAAGAACACTCCATTATTCCTCAGGCCCTACCACCAAGCATCAGGTTTATTCAACCAGATTAACTTGCCTATGAAGTAAGGCAATCAAAGTTGAAACTTAGACACTTCCCAATCCTGAAATTCCAATCTAAATCTCAAGTACCAAAAAGAGACCACCTTGTTTCCCCCTAATAAGTTGTATTGTCTAGTCTCTTTCAAGAAGCTCTGTACAATCTCCGGAATTCATCTTTCAATAATGTCACTATACCATCTATGTCCCAAAAAATTTACTCTCCTTCCATCGTCGACCTTGAATGAGATTTTTTCAAAAAAATAATCCCATACCTTCATGATATTCGTCCGCTAATCACAATTGAATGGCAAAGTGATATCTCTAGTTCTCCGACCCCCTCCCATAATCCCATATTTATTAGCTATCACCCCTCTCCACAAAACTTATACCTCCACCCTAAACCTCCAAAGTCATTTGCCCAATCAAGCTTTATTAAAGACCTTTAGATCTTTAACTCAAGACTTCCACAATTTTTAGGAGATGTGAGAGTCTCCCATCGCACCAAGTGAAATTTCCTCACTCTATCTGCCGCAACCTATAGCAAATTTCTCTAAATCTTTTCCAACTTTTTGTGACTTAAGTTGGAGCATGAAGCAAGTGGGGATGCTCGATAGTGTGTTCTTAATAGGACTTTCTTCCCGCCTTTGGACAAATATCTTTCCTACCACCCTGCTAGTCTCCTCTCAACCCTCTAAAGAACCAAATTTCACACCATATCATCCTTGTTCGAAGCACCTAATGGCACTCCAAGGTCTGTAGTCGAAAGAGACCCAACCCTACAATTCAAAACTTGAGCCAGCGATCAATTAACAACATCGTTGATAGAGGATCCTTTTGTCTCAAACCCCTCGAACTCCCAAAAAAGTCGTAGGGTTTACCATTTATCAACACAGAAAATCTCACAAAAGAGATGCAAAAATAAATTTGTTTCCTCCGCTTCTCCCCAAATCCATTTGAAGCATAACGGAGTCTAGAAATTTCCAATTCACATGATCATAGGCCTTTTCAAGATCAAGTTTGGGCAGCACCTGGCACTCCTTGCTTTCTCCTTGAATCCCCCACTTCCTTTGCCACCAATGCCGCATCTAGAATATGTCTACCCTCTGCAAAAGCATTTTATGAAGTAGAAATAGTCTCGTCCAGCAACTCCTTAAGTCTAACAGTAGCACCTTAGAGATGATCTTATAGATGTTGCCCACTAGACTAATAGGTCTATAGTCCTTCATGCTCGCAGTTGTCTCCCTTTCGGGGATGATGACAATGAACGAAGCATTCATACTTTTCTCAAATTCACCTTTCATCCATCATTACATCAATTGAAAAAAAAGCCAAAGAGAAACCATCGGGCCCTGGAGCTTTGTCACCTGCACAACACTCCACCACCCTTTTCACCTCCTTCTCCTCAATTGTCGTTTGTAGCCACTTATACTCATCTCCTTCGATTCGATTGAATCTTAAACCCCTAAAATCAGGTCTCCACTCTGCTTCCTCTCTAAACAAACTTACATAAAAATCTACTACTTAAATTTTGCACATTATTTGGAGTAGTTGGACGTTAAGTTCTTGACATTTGAATTCTAGAACAAAAGGACTCAAATAACTTAAGAAGGTTTTATCCTTGACAATGTTCATTAAAACAAGTTCATCTATGATGAACATAATGAATGCTCAAAAAGTTTAGCATTACATGTATGACGTTGATTATGAATCCATACAACTGCTTCAAGAAATTAAAGTTCTGAAATCACTGGTGCCCCGTAAAATTATTGCCTGCCATTTGGAGTAGATTATTGCATCAACATGTATTTATAATGTTATACTCTACAAGGTCATCTGAGTACATTTTAATTCTCCATAAAGATCAACATATTGATTTGAAGGTCTTATTTTGGATAAAATCACAGCTCATTCCTATCTTCGATATTTAATTATGCAGTGCAAACCCCACCCCTACCTTCAGGACCTAAAAAGGCAGTGGCAAGAAAGAAAACCTCCAAACTTGTTTCACCAGAAAAGTTGCCTGAAAGCTAGTTTTCTAAAATTAGCTTAATATCAAAGCCATCCCAGGCAATATGATCACTATTTTAGCTAAAGTATAAATAAGTCATGCTGCTCCACACATTCAAGCATTTAAAGAATACATTTCAAACGCCATTTCAATGGTAAAAATGAATGACATATAAGACTTCAAGAACCTACTAATATAACTAAGCATGGTATCAAAATCCACCTCTACTATTTGAAAGCTTACCATTTCGTCTTCAGATCGCACG
Organism: Datura wrightii; assembly: GCA_035772735.1. Classification (NCBI taxonomy): domain Eukaryota; kingdom Viridiplantae; phylum Streptophyta; class Magnoliopsida; order Solanales; family Solanaceae; genus Datura; species Datura wrightii. The sequence continues at coordinate 20,921,555 of JASDFA010000001.1, forward strand.
CCAAAGTCCTCATCAATATCACTACCAGTTGAATGAGGTTCTGAAAATTTGAGTTCAAGTAAGAAACAGAGGGAAAATTATTGTCAGCATGTTTCTCAATATTGGTCAGCTGTCTAGTTAATGTACTTACGAAGATTTTCTCCAAGACAATCGTGATTGGTTACATCCCCTTCACTCCCTTCTTTACACTGGATTCTCGAAGCACTCAATGCTTCAGGTGCACACAAAGAATTGGTTCGTTTGCAAGTACTTGGTGAACTTACAAGGTTCTCTGCGAGCATTGTTGAGTACCTAGGATAAACAAGGGAGAATGCCTAATCATGTTATTCATTAGGTCAATCAATCACTCAAACAATCAACTACACCTTAACTTGTCAAAAAAATATAACATTTCATTGCAAAGTAGTTACAGGAAAGCCATGCTAAGCCCGGACCAAAACTCAAGATGTAAAAATAGAAAATTTAATTAAATAAGTATAATTTGTGTCACATTTTTCTACTGCATAATTAATTTAATGTAGTTGCACGTTAATTATGCCCTGTTGATAAGTTCTCATTAAAAAAAATTTTAATCATGTAATTAGATAATTTTTGATGAAAAAAATCATTTATGAGGAAGAAAGTTTGACAGGAAAATTAGCAAATACCAAAGGGACATAAGTGATTCAGTATTCTATAAACTACCATCATAAAGTATGATAACTACAACTCCTGGAAGATCAGAAATTGAAAAACATTTTCGTGCTTTTATGAATTTGTTAGCATGTGATTTTTAGTTATAGATAGATTTCTTTTTATATCTATTATCTTTTCACTCATTAATTTATGGGTCAATGGTTTATGCTACTTAAATGTGGTGATGTAAGCTTAGTTTTAGACGAAGTTCAAGAAAAAACCTAAATTCATTAAAATGAACCTCAAGAATTAAGTTAGTTCTTCATATATAATTTATGCTTAAAAAGATTAATTCTTAATTAACCAAACATGACATTCTAAAGACAGATATTGACGGATAACACTTCGTTCATTTTCAACACTACATGGCACCATTCAACAATTTCTACTTTCAGTATTTGTACTGCACGATTAAAATTGTACATAAAAGATTTATATTCAGTTCAGAAAAAATACGTTTGGAAAAAAACTAATTACATGAGAATCATACTTGGTTCAACATGAATAATATATAATCTCATACAGTCACCAAAAATCACGATAGTATTAACCCCTCTCCTTTTTCGACTTCTTCATCCCCCAATGTAATGGAACAAACTTAAAAAAATTAAAGGTTCATGTCTTTTTTCTTTTTCTTAAGATGCTACTTCTTAATTCTTCAAAAGATTGTATAGAATTCTAGGTTAATCTACTAAAAGTCATTGCACTATCCTCAGTCATAGGAAAAACAAGATTTAATATAAGTTCTATGAAAGAAGAAACAAAAGTTATGCACCCAAGGGTGTAGTGATAGCATCCACGGTGGCATATTTTCATTAAAGGTAGATAGGATTCAATGGAAAATCAAGAAGATGTTTATTGTGGAAAAAGAGTGCAATTAGAAAAAATGAGCCCAAAAATTGAACCGGAAAGTGGACTAAGTACTACACATTTTTCATGATTGAAGTCCAAGCCCAAGAGGAAAAATATTGGGCCCACATGGAGCAGGAACGATTTGCACGCCTAAATGGATGTATTACATGCCCCAAATATGGGAATATGCAGGATAATCCAATTGCAGTAGCCACGTGTAAGCATCAAAGAATTGAAATTCCTATATTACCCCCGAGGACGACAAAGCCTTGTTCTCATTCATATATAGTAGTCATAAGAGGGTCTTCTTAGCAATAGAAACGACATCAGCAAAACAGAAAAAGGATAAAAAAAGTGTGTGTGTGTGTGTTTGGGGGGGGGGGGTCCTTTGTGGACATCTCTACAGACGAACCATTTCAATAGTACAGGTTCTGACGTGCCACGAGGCACGACCATGAAAGTAATGAAAAAAAAAAGTTATGGAGTTAGAACATCTGTTCTATCCATTCGAGTTTTACTTCTCAAGAGAAGATGAGAGGCTAAAAATGAAAGTGTTCACAACACATACCGAAAGGGTACTAATTAAGCCGACCATTAATGACTACTTAAAACACCAGAATGGTCTGATTCCCTATTTGATCAGACCGCTCTAAGAAAGAGGAAAAGCTAACTCTCATAGTTAGGACTGAACCTTTCTGTTTGTCCAAGAAGAAACTCTAGCTGCTTGTCAAGTGATTTCTTCTTCTTTTCATCTAGCTCCAACTGATGCTTGTAAAGAACCTGAAATATGAAAAACATGTGAATAATCTGTCAAAGCTCAAGATTACTTGGAGAAGGAAAAACAACTGGGTTTGAAAGTTCTCCAGATAATGAATTTTACCAGCTTCTCTATTTTCAACCAAAATTTTTTGATGTCCTTTGAGATATTGAGTGCAACTTTACGCAGGCGTTGCTCTTCTTCCTGATGAAATATTATAGAAGAGAAATAAGTAGATTTTAGCAATGTAATTAATAAAAAATGCAATACCTACTTAAGTGTTGGTCACTAATATGAAAATACCACGTGCAGGAAGAAGAGAATAAAACAACAACCTTAACTCGCTTTTCTCCCCGTGTAGCCTGATCAAGCATTCCCTTGCTAGCCCGTATAGCAACCTTCTTTGCTTGAGCCAACTTCCATTTCCTCTCTGATTCAAAGTCCTGATAAATAAGATATCTTCCTTAGAATAACTTCATTGACATTCATCTTGTAACTTACATAATTGCTCCTAAAATAGGTAAAGGACTTTATATACCTTCGACAACCAGACCATCTCCTCCAGAACATGATCCCAGTGCGTTTTAGGTCGTTGAGGTTCTTTAGGTGCTTCAAGACCCTAAGTACAAATCAAGAAAATAAGAAAACAGAAAAAATGTAGAACACAAGAAAGGAACAAGGTACCCCCTGATTATTCATTCATGTAGTTATCGTAGCTTATCCTATAAGACTATGAAAGGAAAATCGTTTACCCGTGCTTAAACAAATTCATCAGTATATCCTTCCTCTATCTTCTAATTAGGTAGATAATACCTACACGTGATTGGTATATCCTTCGTCTATCTAGTAATTAGGTAGATCTTTTATGGGAATATCTGTATATTTGTCCTAATAATTAGGAAGCAGAAAATAAAATGACCTATATTACACAATTGCTAGCACCAAAAAAATTGGTCAAATAGATTTTAAAACTAGTAATTTGTATTATGCTATTTTATCTTTCCATATTGCCCCATCCTTATAGCTGGATCATGAAAGAACCTCCTGTCTTAAAGAATATTCTTAAGCTTCCTTTGTTAGGGAGTAGGACCTTTTCCTAGGAGCTCAGAAAGATGGCAAATTTAGATAGTTAATTCATGCTTCCCTTCTTTTTCTAAACTGAGCTCTCATGCTTCCGTTCTTTCTTTCTATTTCAAAGCGCGTGCTTTTTGTCTAATTCTTAATAGTATCACTAAAACTATATTGCATAGCATTAACCACACTTGGTTAGTCATGTGACAAAAGCATGTGAGATCACAACACTAACAGGCCAAATGGCCGGTTTGTAATCATTTTATTTTTTGATAAGGTAACAAGTAGTATTAAAATCAAAAGGGCCAGTGAAGGCCATAGTTACAAGGAGGCTAAGTAAAAGGTACATCTAAGTTTAAACAGCAAACTAGAGAGACTCTAAAAACTGGAAGAGAGTCTCTGTATCCTTTATAATACTTTTCTTTACACCAAAAATGCAAAAGAATGAATACAATTATGCTTTATCTTCTTCTTAAGGTTGCTCTTGTTATCAAAACATCTTGAATTCCTTTCTTTCCCTCCAGATAGTCCACCATATGCATCCTCGGATCATACTCTGGCTCTTTTTTTGAGTTTTAGTTTCCCCTCTTCTGTTCCAACTAGATGGCATATCCAGTGTATAAATTGGCATTACCCAACTCAAACCAATATTAGCAAGAAATATGTCTCACAGTAGTAGTCATCATTAATATTATGCCAGAGTTCAATCATGTGCCTTCTGATAATCAGCACGTTCCATGCCAGTCAATAATATCAGAGAACAAGAAAAGAGAATAAAATAAGGTGAAATAAGTATAACGAACTAATGCACCAAAAGGATCACCTTGCAACCTTGGATCAATCAATGGAGAAGTCCAAAAATACAAATTAACCAACTGCATGGACTTGAATGGCAATATAAAATTTATATAATTCCATATTCACATGTATCTTTGTCATTCTCCAAGAATTAGAGCATTGGCATAATCTTGGAGAGTATCCAAATTGCTTTCAAAACCAAAAAAAATAAAAATAAAAAAGAAAGAAAGAAAAGAAAAGAAAAGCATTGAGACATTGATATACATCAAAGCAGCAGCTAAATGTTCAACTTATTAACTCTTTCACATCAACTGCTGATACAAGGGTTCAGCCCAAACAAAAATTATGAACAGCCTCCATACTAGATACGACCAATCTGGCCTAAATTAGATGTACACTTGATTCCCTTGTGTGGGCTTTTAAATTAAGATTACATTCAGGAATAAAGACTTGAGAACATATTCGGCACATGACTGATTCCCATAGAATTTCTTTTTTGTTTTAGCATGGTAAGGTGATTCTCATGGAATTTCATCAATATGTCGTTGCATAATAGTGTATTTCAACCACTAGAATGATTTCACTATAGTGCCATTTGTGGCTGGAACTGGAAATATCTATTTTAGAATCCTTAAATAGGCACATTTTGGCAACCAAGAGAATTCTGAATTATTATGGCCGAAACACATTGCCAAGGTTTGGTCTCTCATCCTCCAACCACAATGCATAGACTGATCTAGGCTCAACACATCAATCCATTAAAATTTTACGTGTTTTTTCTTTGATAAGCTCATTCCCATTCTAAGCATACTGCTATGCTATTATGATGTATACTTGTTCAGACTGAAAGGAATAATGCATGTCAAAACAGTCCTACTTGCCAAAAGATGAAAGAAGAAAAAGAAAAACAACCGCATCCACCTTGAGACTACCGATATAAAAGAATATGGATCGAACAAAAAAAAAAGAATTAATACCGAAAAATCCAAACCTCGGATGATTGCTTCTAAGTGTAAGGATGATTGCAACTAAGATGGAATTCATACCTTTTGACGTCGGACACGTGTTTCATGGTCCGCCTTACACTTATACCCTTTAGAAGCCATGATAATCTCAAGATACATACACCATGGTTCCGGCTTCTACACATGAAAAAAGAAAAATTAGCTACAACCACAAACTTATCTCCATAACAAGGAAGAAAATAACAACATACCCAGAGTAATCCCACATGTGGGATCTAGGGAGGATAGTATGTACGTAGACCTTACCCCTACCTTAGGAGGTAGAGAGGTTGTATCCTATAGACCCTCAGCTCAAGAAAATAATAGGAGTGAAGAAACCAAAGACAAAATATTACACAAAGCATTCTGAAAAAGAAACAGTAACTACAAGAAAAATAATACGATAATTGAAGTACCAAGAATAATAAATATTAATAGAAATCAAAGGAGCAAGAAACTACAAGAGTAATTATGACTACTAGTTTGGAAGGATAAACAAGACAACCCTCAACTACCTATTAACCTTCTACTTTAATCCGTATCCTTCATAATCTCCTATCTAAGGTCCTGTCCTCAATAAGCTGAAATTGCGTCATGTCCTGTTTGATCACCTCTCCAATACTTTTTCAAACTACCTCTACCTCTACCTCTTCTGAAACCATCCATAACTAACCTCTACCTCTTCTAAAACCATCCATAACTAACCTCTCACCAAACAAATCCACACCGGAGCATCTATGTATGTCTTCTTCACATGCCCGAACCATATCAATCTCCCCTCCCGCATCTTGTCCTCCACTAATGCCACTCTCATCTTGTCCCGGATATCTTCACTTCTAATCTTATCCCTCTAGTATGTCCACACATCGATATCAGCATCCTCATTTCAGCAACTTTTCATCTTCTAAACATTAGAATACTCAACTAGAAAACACTCCGTAGAACAAGTCTTTTGGTTTTGGTGGCACCTTCTTATCGCACAAGACTCCGGTTGCAAGCCTCAATTTCATCCACCCTGCTCCAATACGATATGTGACATCCTCGTCAATCTCCCCAATACGTTGGATAATAGACCCAAGATACTTGAAACTTTCTTTCTTTTGGATAATCTATGTATCAAACCTCATTTCCACGCCAACCTCATGTGTTACGCCACTGAAATTGCACTTCAAGTATTCTGTCTTGGTCCTGCTCAACCTGAACTCTTTAGACTTCAGGGTTTGTCTCCATATCTCCAGCTTAGCGTTAACTCCGCCGCAAGTAGCCTGTATGGGCTAAGTCCCAATAGCAAGGTCAACCATGTTCTATTTTTTAGATTGCTAGGATACCGATGGTAAAGAAATTCCAATCAAAGGTACCCTAACCCCATCAATCAGAACTATGTCCTAAACATGCACCATGGCACCTCACCTTAAATTTATTGTGTCAATACATCCATCACCAAGGCAGATAAAAATGGGCTAAGAGTTCATTCCTAGTGCAACCCCATCACAACTGGGAAGTGTTCGAAGTCTCCTCCCCCTATCCTTACTCGGGTCTTGGCTCTACCGTACATGTCCTTAATCGCCCTAGTGTACGCAACAAGTACGCCCTATGTTGCTCAAAACTCTTCAAAAGTGATGTTGCACCCGTATTGGATCCTTCAAAATACACTACTTTTGAAGGATCCAACACACACACGGTGACATTTTAGGAGTCAGAGCAACATAAGGTACGGTACGCCTCTAGCCTCCAAGCACCTCCAAAAAAACCTCCCTCGAGACTTTGTCGTACACCTTTTCTGCATCAATAAACACCATGTGTAGGTCTCTCTTCCTCTCCAGATATTGTTCCACCGGTCTCCTAACAAGATGGACGGTTCTCTAGTAAAACTCCCAGACATGAATCCAAACTGATTCTCGGAAATAGACACGTTCCTCCTCACCCTCATCTCAAGTACCCTCTCCCAAACCTTCATAGTGTAACTTAAAAGTTTGATACCCCTATAGTTGTCGCAATTCTGAATGTCACTCTTGTTCTTATACAACGGGATCATTGTACTCCACCTTCATTCTTCGAGCAATTTGTCGTCTTAAAAATAACCAACCGAGTCAGCCACCCCATACTTGCCCTACGCACGCTCTTCTAAAATTCTACTAGGATCTCGTCTGACTAGATCATTCTTCCCCGCTCATCATTCGAATCACACCCTCAACCTCCTCAACCTTTATACACCTACAATATCCAAAATCACGAAGCCTCTCAAAGTGCTCCAAGTCTCCCGGCATAATGTCTTTGTCTCCCTCTTTGTTCAAGTGTTTATGAAAATATGACTATCATAGCAGGGAAGAAAATAGGAAACAAAAATGAATTCAAGAATATAGAAACACCCAGCTTAACTAGATCAAACAAAGTACAGAGGTGTAGTTTATAAACAATTTCCAAAAATGAATGTCCAACAAATGTCGTCTATCCACTGATAAGAACTCATTGTCATTCCCCCCCCCCCCCCGCTCCCCCCCCCCCCCCAAGAAGTAAACATCCCAAGTATTTTTCAACATACATGAAGGGACTCAATTGTCTGGAACACATTCAGATCCTATTTAATGGATCAAGTCATGGCTAGTAAAATGGTAAATGACATTGCAAGGCAAATGAAACAATCCTCACTTGCACCCTTCGGGCAGAATAATCTAGTGATTATAATCTTATTGAGGACAAGGGAGGCTAATTGTTTTTGCCATATAGGCAAAGCTAGGGAAGATGAGATAGATGACAACAACAACAACAAACCCAATATATTCCCACAAAATGGGTCTAGGGAGAATAGAGTGTACGCAGACCTTTACCCCTACCTAAGTAGAGAGGCTGTTTTGGATAGACCCTCAATTTAAGAGGAAAAAAAACAGCCCAAGTAGGAAAAGACATAACGAAAGTACAAGAAACAACTGATAGTAACTACAACAAAAATACAGTTGAATGACAAGAAACAACATATAATAATAGAAATCGAAGGGCAAGAAGCTGCAAGAGTAATACTATGACTATAAGTATAGATGAACAGCAAGGCAAAACCCTCCTACCTACTAGCATTTTACCCTAGTCCTTGTCCTCCACAACCTCCTACCTACTAGCATTTTACCCTAGTCCTTGTCCTCCACAACCTCCTACCTAAGATCGTGTCCACGGTAAGCTGAAATTGTGTCATGTCCTGTCTAATTGCCTTTCCCCCATACTTCTTCGATCTGCCTCTATCTCTCCGAAAACTATCCATAGCCAAACCTCTCAAACCTCCGCATTGGGGTATTTGTGCCTATCTTTTCCACATATCTGAACCATCTCAGTCTCGTTTCCCGCATCTTATCCTCTATAGATGCTTTCTTATTATTCATTATGATGCACGACCGAAAGGAAAATAAGGTTTTGGCATGATCCAAGATTCTGGCACTCTCCCTAACACTTCGCCTATTCTCTATTTTTTGAATTGTTGGTCCGTTTCTCATAATGCAATGATTGCCAAACAAGACTAGGGATGGTCCATACCACCCAAAAGAAATCTCAATGATTGGGAATTCTAGGACTACATGCAGTTGATCCTTCTCAATAATTTCTTTCCACAAACATCTCTACCCGACTGCATTTTCTGGAAACCCCACTCTCAAGGCCACTTCTCTATGAAAAGTTGCTACAACACCTTCGTTTAGTTCCCTGGCCTTGAAAAACAATTTAGAATAGCATCCCTTACAAGATCAAATATTCCTCTTGGATTTGTTAGCGGTAAGCAATATTTTAATGATGACAATACTGATTAATGGATTACTTGTATTTTAGCTCCAAAAAACTACCTTGGAACTAGACAATCTTTATTGAAGGAGCTGTGTATTCAAGAATGATAGAACTAATCACAGTGGCTATTAATTTGAAGAGCAACACAGATGAAGGACTATGCAGCTTGCATCTCGAGCAAAGAACTACTCTCTTTTGTTTTCTAATAAGCACCATAATCTTGTATTGTAAGTGTATCAAAGAAAGGAAAGAGAGTGAAGAAAAGAGAGTTGTGTCAGGATTGTCTCTTTGATGAGCTTGTAAAACTAAATGGTAGAACTGAACCGTTGGTGGTGAACGAGCAAAAACCACAAAATGTGTAATCAACTCGAATTTGTGAACAATGGTGACTCTCACCTAGAGTGAGCTTTTCCAAACCTGCCCTCTCCTTTTTCCCACTGCCTTCTTGAAGACCCCAAACCAATCTTTTAAGTTCAGCAGCGACTTTGTTTTCCCCTTCCTTTTTGTTTTTGGGTTAATAGCATATTCTATTAATACCAAAGTATGTACAATAAAGTTTAGGAGCAGATTATGATCATCCGCTCCACTAACAAGGACAAAACGACTCAATCCTACATGTTCAACTAAAATACCTAGAAAGCATATCTCAAGGGTGCTAGGATCTAAAGAACTAGGAAGAATAACAAACAAAATTACATCATGTCATTACTAAGAAAACTAAGCATTTATCCACGGAAAACAGTTGAGGTCTTGAAATGCTTGCTTCCACTTGACCAACTCTTTGCCCCTAATATGAAGATAAAGCACAATTTCCTTGCAAATGTGACTAGCTTCAAAGCTAGAACTTTGGAACCTTACCTTAGTCCTTTATCTCCAAATTATAGTCATGGTCATGGAAAAAACACAATTAGCAATAGCACCAACACCTAATTTCCTCTTAGCTTGTTGGCAAGCCCATTGCAATTCACATTTCCAGTCACCAATGACCCTGTTAAATCCCATCCATGAGCATAGTGCACTCCATAGTTGTTTAGTGATCCTCCAATTAAACAATAAGTAGCTAAAAGTTCCAATATTTTGTCCACAAGAAGCACAATCCGAAGGAACTTGAAAGCCAAAATTTCTAAAGCTCATCCACTGTGGTTAATATTTGATGTGCAGCTAGCCAAAGTGTAAATTTAAATCCTGGGTGAATGTTGGCTTGTAAGGTGATGCTCTTACATTCTGCTTTGGGGTACTGAGGCAGTAGCTTTATGTACATTTTCTTGATGGAGAAGCCTCTATCATAGTGATCTACAAATATTCCACTGGATAGGTCCCCGTGAAACTGTTGATGCTGCATAATTGATCCCCTAACATCCAATATCTTTCTCACAACACAAGAGGCAGCCTTGGGTGTAGGAATAGTTTCCAAATCCTTCATCTTTATGTAGTAGTTGTGAACCCATTGAATCCATAAACAATCTTTCTTTCTAGCTACATCCCAGAATTGCTTCAATATTGCTGCTTTATTCCAAATTTCTAGGTTCAAGATATTTAGTCCTCTTGCAGCTTTTGGCATACAAACTTTTTCCATGATACTAAAGCCTTCTTGGAGATGGAAACAAAACCTATCCAAAGGAAAGTTATGCATATTGTGTATATTAGTTTCATGACTTTCTCGGGAAATAAGAAAATCTAAGCCCAGTATGTTTGAATGCCAAAAATGACTAACTTAATGAACTAGAGTCTCCCAACATAGAAGAGAAGCTTAGCAAACCAACAGGTGACTCTTCTCAATAAGAGGCAAATATTGATGGATGGCTAGCTTCTTAGAGTTCAAAGGTATCCCCAAATATCTTAAAGGTAGTGTGCCTTCAATGAACCCCAAGGATTCTAGTATCTCCAGCTTGTATAGTCTGATATACTATATAAATAGTACTCTTATCAACATTAGCTTGTAGCCCAGACACTGTTGAGAATCTCCGAAAAGCTTCATTTAGCAATCTGATAGACTCGATATCTGCTCTGCAATACATGAACAAATCATCTGCAAAGCAGATATGTACTGTCCAATTTCCTGCATCTAGAAAGAAAATTGAAGTTCCATTTATTTTCAGTTGCACTAGTTCTCTTCCCAAGGACTCCATTGCAATGACAAATAGATATAGAGACATTAGGTCTCCCTGTCTAAATCCTCTTTTGCCCGAGAAAAGTGGTGGAAAGGTGGTTTTAAGCCTCCATTTAGAACCAGTGAATATGATACAATGGTGACACAAGCCATTATCCATTGTATAAAATTGAAAAGGAAGTCCAAATCTATCAACGTTCTTTTGAGAAAGCTCCATTCCAGTGTATCATAAGCTTTTCTAAGATCCACTTTCATCACACATATTGGAGATACCCATTTCCTAGTGTAACCTTTGAATAGCTCATGGCTAAATAAGATATTATCAATGAAGCTTCTTCCCTCTACAAAAGCAGATTCGTAGTGGCCAATGAGTCCATCCAGGACCAATTTCATTCTTCTGGTCAGGACCTTGGATATAACCTTGTACAGAGTTGTACGGCAGGCTATAGATCTGTAGTCTTTCACCATGGTAAGAGATGAAACTTTTGGGATCAAAGTGATCTATGGGAGGTGGATCTTCTATTTTAAAGAATTCCTTAACAGCTATAAACAAATCATCCTTCACCATACTCCAATTTGTTGTCTGTGAAGGATCAATAGGAAACCCATTAACTCCCGAAGCTTTGTCCTTTGACATATCCTTTACTGCAACAATAATTTCATCATCCATCACCTCCTGTATTAGACATCTCTATTGTTGAACAGTAAGACAAGATCCTTCCTTAATGACTCTGTATTTGAATAGGGCAATTCAGTAGCACATCAAGTGAATACAGTTATGAATCGTTGTTCAATCAAGAGTGGAGCAGTCAACTTGATCCCTGATTCAGTGTACACAGCGCTAATGGCATTTCTACTAGATCTAATCTTCCATTGGGCATGGAAGTATTTAGAACTTGAATCCCCACAACCACTCTAGGAAGCACTATCCTTTTGTGTCAGTACTTGTTCCTCTATATCACTCCATTTTCCAATAGCAGCTAAGATGTGCCTTTGTTGAAGTTTGCTTTCAAATAATGCAGTCATTTTTTGCATAATAAGTTGCTTAGGTTTAGGATGAATTTAAATTTAAAATTTGTATGAGGTTGTTTAAGTTGTTGAGATATTTTAGGTTTTTAAATTTTATGCAGACCTTGTGTTTTATGTTGGCGATTTGAAGTCCTATGCTTAATAAAATCATTGAGAGATATTTTCAATTTATTTTTCCACCTATTTGTTGCACCATCTTTTTTGAAAAAAAACAACCACCTTTCCTGATCAAATAAATCCTGAGAAAATGGATCATTCTTCAATTGGTACTGTATAATCTCTAATGTTTTCCTTGCCTAGTCTACTGCCTATACGTAGCCATATAAGCAATAATATCCTTCATTTCTTTCAGTTTTCTCCCTAATCTTGTTGAGTTCAAAAGATTTGTCACCGGATATAAAGAAAAGTTCTTCACCCATATTGGAATTTCTCGATGGAGAGACCACGCAGGATGGTGTTGGCACAATTCCCAAGTCAAAGAGAAATGGATTGGTTGTTTTTGAAACTTGGTCCTCAATAAAATCTCTAGTACACTCTTAGAGAATTAAACTACCTCCTCAATCGGAATACCAACATCAAGCTCTTCAAATAATTCCATATGACATGTAAAGTCAGTATTTTAGCTACAGTACAACCTTCCTAATATTTTTTTTACCACGTAATCTTCCAACATGAATCTCAATATCTCATGGTTGTGTTTGACAGTATAGTGAATAAAAAGACCATTATTTTACATAATTCACCCTTATCTTGCTTTTGGATAGAACTTACTAAAATGCAAAGAAAAACAAAAAAGAGAAATTTTGAGAAGTACAATATATTGACGAAGTGTTATACTAGACTGAATCTCATAGTGCCAAGAAACCTAACACTTCGTCACTATGAAGATTGAGTCCTTAGATATTTCACATGACGCGGTCTATAGTTCCAATAATTCAAGAAGTGGGAAAAAAGCTTAACAAATAATAGCAAGAAAACAAATGGATGTGAAGCAATGTTCATTATCCTAGACCATCTAACTAGGAGGGAAATAACCTCAATAGTGTAAACTCCAGTTCACGTGGTACAAATAGTATTCTCTCTGTTCTGAGTGATACAACACTTTCTGTTTTGAGATATTATAAAAGTTTGACACCATTCACTAATAATATTATTCTATATAGCTCTCACAACTTTCAAGATTTCAAATTTACTTAGTTACTCCCTCCGTCCCAATTTATATGATGTAGTTTGACTTGGCATGGAGTTTAAGAAATATAGGAACACTTTGCAATGCTCCAAAAGTACCCTTAAGATAAATGAATTTTTAAATTGATGAGTACACCTTTGTAGACTTTTTGCCAAATAAGTGGGACTCAACATGAGTAAAATGTTGAGTGTCATTAAACATTTACCAAATAAGAAAATGTGTCATTCTTTGGGACAGGCTAAAGTGGAAAGTGTGTCACATAAATTGGGATAAAGGGAGTACTAAATTTTAAACTTTCATTTCTTTATTTTTCGAGCATTACTTTAATACTTTCTTTTACTAAAACTAATGCAATATATAGGTCAATGACAATCTTACAACTCACCACCATAACCTTAAATTGAATGGAGTGTGTACAAGGCTTGCTATAGACCAAAGCACATGCACATATGGAGCTTATGAAGCACCTGTATTTTTTATCAGTTAAAATATCAAAAATAGGAAGGTCTGTATAAATTATTAAATTTACTTTTTTTGGGTAAAATTTGTATCCCTGAAAAGAGAAAACAAATGTCTAATTGTCAAAACAACAATTAGCAAACCAGATAGCCACTAGTGTGATGATCAAAAAGATACAATGGCCATTATGTCATTTCAATTCAGAGAAGTGATTCGCAAATTACAGCCACCTACACTTAAATAAACACAAAGAGGAATAACCTCTAGTTTGCAATTAGAAAGGAGACCTCACATGACAAATTATGGGAGATTCTCTGACCATCCAAAAGTAAATAATAAATGGGCACTCATCAAAAATCTTTGCTTAAAGAATTGCAAATTTCTACCTTATCAAAAAAAAACAAAGGATTTGTCTACAACCCATTAAAACAGGTTAAGAGGAACTTTCCTACTTGACTTAGAAATATGTGTTCATTGTTCCTAGGTTGTGTTATTTGGTGCACACCTATTAAGGAGAGGACTTTCTAGTCTATATCAACAACAAAGATTGTTACTGGTCAGTAATACCGCAGATTTTTTACTGGTTGAAAGATTTGTCCATCAAGATGAATGTTCACGGGTTATGCGCGTATCACAGTTTTGTACCCTGTTGTAGACGAAAGACTTGTATTTAGGAGGAGAAGGGGTAGAGGGGCGGGCACATTATCTAATTTTTAAAGACCTTTGTCCTACTCTCCACCTAAGTGTAAAAGAGCAACGCCCTTGTTCATGAGCAGGGGATGACATCCTCATCCATCATTTCTTTTCTTGAATAGGGTGAATCTTTTCATCTTGAGATCCGTGCGGTTTACAAGAGGACCCTCTTCTCTAATTTCTCCTACAGAAACTCCCTGTCAACTTGGGTGTGGGAGCTTTCTTACGGTACTCTAAGAGTTATTTTCTAAGTAATAAATACTGTAAAAATGTGAATTTAGTGGTTGTACAATGAAAATGGGGAAGCCAAACATGAAAGAAAATGCTACAGACAAGAGAACGGACAAAAAATCATATTTGGTGGAAAACTCTCAATTCTGGTTTGACAACTCAATTGGGGTAGAGACACTATATTATGCTACAACAGATGAATACTATAATGAAAAAACTCAGAATGTGAATGAAGTAGTGAGAATGGAAGATGAAATACAAAAAAACTAAAAGACATGTTACCATAAGACATAGTTGAACATATAACTAATACTATTCTAACACCAAACATTGAGAAGGAGATGGATAAGCCCTAGTGGTTACTGGATATAAATGGAGAATTTTCAGTAACTTCTGCTTGGGAATACCTAAGGCTGAGAGGAAAGAGGAATGAGGTGTACAAATATATGCGGATTAAAGGCTTACCATTCAAAATATCCTTCTTTATATGGAGATGTTGGAAGTACAAGCTTCCTTTGGATGATGTATTAAGGAGGAGGATATACACCATGACATCCAAATGTTGATATTCAACTCTAAAGAGGAGACAATCCAAGATCTTTTTGCCAAATCTTATTCAATACTAGGATTTCGTCCTATTTTTGCTCTTTTGCAGGTATAAATATAAATGGCCTACAATTACAACAGATACTATTGAAGTGATGGAAAGCTCTAGTGACAGACGACAAACCGAAGACAATATGTCAAGTTGTCACTGCCATAATCCTATGAGAGCTATGGAAGAGGAGAAATGCTATTAATTATGGAAAAAAAAAAGTATGTTGGAAGATGTAACTACTAGGTCTATTCAACCATTCAAAGATTGGTACAATATTGTAATCCATCCATTAGGCAAATACTTCATAGATGGAAAGATTTGTTTCAAACTACTAAAATGATACAAACCTAAACTGAAGATTACTAAGGTAATTTGGCGTAAGGATGGATAATCTGCAACAAAACTAGAGCCTTCAGAGGAAATTCAGGCAGAAGTGCCTAAGGATTCTGTGTGAGAAATTCAGATGGTAATTTGATTCATGCATAAGCCGAGAAGTTTGGGTACATAACAAATAATGATGCAAAATCAATTGCAATATTAGAAGCTCTCAAGTGCTGCTGAGACAAGAAATTAGACTACGTTCAAATTCAAAAAACTCAATGGTGATCAAAAAATATTACCAGAGAGCTAGAAACCTCCTTGGAACAAAGTTATTTGGATAGAGAAAATAGAGGAAAACATCATAGGAATGCGCATAAGGTGTACACACATATTAAGAGAAGGAAATAAAATGACTGATGCTCTAGAAAATCAGGCACTTGATACAGGTTCTGTTAAATGCCGAAATCAACAATGACAAATCACAGATACCGTATCTATGGAGTCAAGCTAAGAAAACTGAAAAGAGGTACATGCAATTACAAGACAAAAGAGCAAGGAGGTACCACAATAAAAAAAAAACATGATTCCAACAACCACAAGAGAAGACATAAGGGAACATAGAAAACATCAAACACTTGAAAATAAAAAACAAAATCAAATAAGGGGAACAAAAATGCCAGATATCTCAAATAAGCAAACCCACAGGAATGACAGATATCTTAAACAGCATACAATCGAGACACAACATATAGGAAGATACACAGAGATAAACAGAAGCAAAACCCCAACTCTGTAGAACTGTCACAACTACGGGGCACCAGAGAAACCTTAGAGGAAGATAAAAAGGGAATCAGTAAATGACACCGATAATAACGGGAACGACAACAATGAAGGAAAACGTACCCGAGAGAAAGGAGAGAATAGAGACCGTGTACCCAAAATATCTCAGATCTATGCATAAACAGACCTCACCTGGAAGAAATATGAACATAGAAGAACAGATTCAACATGAAATCGAGACCTCAACATATTTGCTTTTGATTTGGGCCGGCTCTTTTGGGTCGGTCCTTTTTTTACTCGTTATACTTTTTTTCTTATTTGCTTTTGATTTACTCCCCCCCGTTTCATTTTTAATAGACTAATGTGTAGGTGCGAAGTCTCTCGTAATAATAAAAATAATTTTATAAAAGTAGCATAAATAGTATTTTAAAAAATTATATTTATGTAATAATATAACAATTCAGAAAGAAAATTATAAATTTCAAATTGATAAATTATTATGTTTAAGAATTTGATCCAATCTAGTAGTTTTTTCTTTAGTTGGATCATACCTAAATTTTATAATTAGACATATAAGATTAGATAAATGCTTTTCAACGTTTTGTGAAAAAAGTATCAAAAAAAAAATTTTAACTTACTTTTCATTCATAAGTACCATATCATTTTGTTTTGTTTTTCCTTCCATAAGAATCTTAGAACTCACAAAAATGTCAAGTATATCTATAAAGAATATTTTATTAAGTGAATTAAAAGTAAAATATTATGCATATATTGAATGTTTGATTAGTTGATGAAGTCTAAAGAAATTACGAAAGATTATTCCATCGAAAAATTGTGCTGCATCTTCAAACGAAACAAAATTATTTGAAAAACTAACAGTAGAAAAGTAATTGTTGCATTCCTAAGTGTTGTCATTAAATCCAACCTCAATCTTCTTGTTTAATGATAGAAAATTAGGATTAATAATTGAGAAACATATATATAAAAATATAAAATATAATAAGAATAAATAACAACTCAAATATATATTTAAAAATATAAAATATAATGTGAAAAAGAAGTATTACCTCTTTATCAACTAATGTTATAGTCATTTGAGTACCCTCATTTGCTCTTTTTTTATACTCTTTTACTAGTTACTAAGATTTTTATTATCGAATGAGAATCTATTGCCTTAAGTTCTTGATTGGTTCAATTTCGTTCACGAAATTCTTTTTAGATTTCATTGCAAGATTATCTAAAATAAACTATGCACAAATGTTATAATTATAATAATCTATAAGTTAATAAAAAAATAATAATTTTATGAGATGAGGAGATTAGTCTACCTGAATAGCTGAAACTTGTGAATGTATGAGTAGATGAAAAATGTTAGTTAGAAATAACACAAACTTTAAATCACAAAATATCAATATTAGACTCAACTAAAGGAGACAATCTAAGTTAAATTGTTTTGAATATAAACAACTTGTTCTAGCATTATAATTACTATTGTCTTCTTCAAATCTAAAACATGAACATGAAAAAAAATTTAAAACATGACTAAAAAGGTAGATTTTAAAACAAATATAAAAATATAAAAAACACACAAAAGTTGAAGTTATTGATATAGAAGAGTTGATGAATTAAATTATGCAATTATAAATCATTTTAAGGAGTGGAACACTACTATCAAAAAAGAAAAAAAAATTGTTAAGGAAAGAAGATGAAAATTTAGGAGAATAAATTTTTTTAAAGGAATTTTTGGTATAAAATTATTTTCAAATAGTAGGCATGAAAACTTATGAAAATTTTCAGTAAACAAAAAGTAGGCATGGAAACTCATGGAAATTTTTAGTAAATAAAAGGTAGCGTGGAAAATCTTTATGGAATTTCTCAATTGAAATTTTTTAAAATTTGTGGAAATTTTTGAAATAACAATTTTAAATAATAATTTAAGAAAACTTATGGAAATTTTCAGTTAAAAAAACAGTAGGCGTGAAAATTTGTATGAAATTTTTTAGAGGAATTTTTGGTATAAAATTAGTTTTAAAATAGTAGGCTTGGAAACTTACAGAAATTTTCAGAAAACAAAAAGTAGGCATGGAAACTTATGGAGATTTTCAGTAAATAAAAAGTAGGATAGAAAATTTTTATGAAATTTTTCGGTTGAATTTTTTTTTAACTTTATGGAAATTTTTGAAATAATAATTAAATATAATAATTTTTAAATAATAATTTAAGAAAAATAACAATGATGATTTTATCTATTGCGAAATCTTTTAATAAAGGGCAAAAGATTCAATCAACATTTCTAAAGGTCTTCACATTTTTAATATAACTAATTTTTCGACACATCATTAAAAAATTAAATATAGAATTGCGATAAGTGTAATTCAAAATGATAGAACTGCGTTTTGGTTCCTTTAGTTTACTAATCATGTTTTGATGACGATTAAGTTTAAAGCGTGACAAGATCACCTAATAAAATGGAAACAAATTTTTTTCAATTTTTATACAGAAAAGTGCAAGAATCACATAAAATACATACTGTGATGGGTATAAATATATGTCATGCACTAAGGGTAAATTTAACTTAAAGGTTTAAGGCTGCTTCTATCAAGTTTATAGACATTTCATAAAAATTCAAAATGCAACAACAACAAAAAAACAAGAAGGGAAAACAGAAAATACTTGAAAAACTATTAAAAAGAAGAAGAAAGTATATAACAACTTCATATTACCTATTAAAAGGTGTAGAGTATAATCATGACACAAAGATATATATTTTTCATATTTGAGTTTGTTTAATGGAACAGATATTCATTAGAGGATTGTGTATAAATATTATTAAAATCAGTAGAAGTTTAGAGGATGAAGCAATTGAAAGGTGAAAATGTAGTATATTGTCACACCCCGCCTTGGGGGGTATGACTGGCACCTGGTGTCCTACTGGGACCTGAACTGCTGGACTGCTAAGCCTGGGCACATCTGGTGCCTGGCTGGTTCTACTCACATTTCTGGGAACAAAGGGCTATATAACGGCTGTAAACACAGCCCCCGGCCCATCGGTCTATAGCCTCCTATACCTGTACTAACAGCTGACCAGAAACATATCAATTCAGGGAAACCTATGCGGGCCGACAAGGCCACCATGCTGTCTAGTTATCTGCAACTCAATCATGAAGTACTAAAAAGCTACGTGACCGGCAAGGTCACCACTACTGGCAAATTATGGCCCCACACGGCCATCATAAAAGAAAGAAAGAGTACTAATAGCTATACAACCGCACGGCCTCACACGATCGGCTCATCTGACCACAGGGAGATATATACAGACTGCAAGCCTCTAGGAATAGCAATAGAAATGATCGGGACAGGGCCCCGACCTACCCGTACTATACAGCAAAAGGAACTGAACTACACCTCTGGAATTCAGTCTCCGGATGACAGGAGCTGAATACTCGACCGCTGACAGGAATCACGTAGTATCGCCTGCTCGTCTATGAGTACCTGCAGGCAAGTAATGCAGCGCCCCACCGGGCGTCAGTACCGCTGGTACTGAGTATGTAAAGCAATAACTGAAAAACAATAATGTAACTGATAAAACTAAAGTGGGAAGAAACAGATTAACTGTCTGATAATGTAAGTCATACCTTCTCTCATTTATACTGGAAGGAAATAGGGGTCGTACCTAGAGACGTATCACTCAACTGCTGATCTACTCGTATCTATCGTAGCATGGCATAACATGAAATAACATAACATGGCACACGCAAACCTTACCCGGCCCCCACAAGCCGGGAGGTACAACCAGCACAGAATCTACACCCCTACCCCGGTCATCCCATCTCCTATAATGGCTGTAAGCACCCCGTCGGTCCCCTGGGTATGC
The DNA here is from genome assembly GCA_035772735.1 of Datura wrightii. Taxonomy (NCBI): domain Eukaryota; kingdom Viridiplantae; phylum Streptophyta; class Magnoliopsida; order Solanales; family Solanaceae; genus Datura; species Datura wrightii. Next base: position 20,941,761 of record JASDFA010000001.1, read on the forward strand.
ACTTGGGCTCGCTGAGCCCCTGACTATAACTGTACCTGAGTCCGAAGGACTCCTGAATCAACACCCGGGCGTATCCGCTCGACGGGGGTGTATAAAAGCCGATCAAGGCAAAATATGGGAAAACTGGCATCCCATCTTCGTCCCCTGGGGGACGGCATGCCACTTCGTAGAGCGACGTATCCTCGTCCTCTGGCGGACGAGTCGATACAGCTATTAACCCTGGGGCGGTCATGGATGCTAGGTAGTCCAACCCCAAACAATACAACGGTCTCAACTAGTAATACTGTCTGCATATCTCACATGCTGAGGCTAATAGGGGTAAGGTATCGTATACAGTACATGCTGAACTAATGATAGTAATCTGTACGTATCTAATACGTGCTGAGGCTGGTAAATATGTATATATGAATATAGTCTCCTGCCAAACTGTACTGGGGCAAATGCTATACAAGATAGTGTTTCTGCTGAAAACTATGATGTTTACTGAGTTTCTGTATTAACATGATTTACTATTCTTAACATGCGTTCTAAACTTTATTTTAGCCTGCCATTCTATTTCTGAAGTGCTTTACAGATATTGCATCACTTTATGGGGTTTCAACTAAATACAATAATATCTTAACATTTCATATTACATCACATACTGAGCGTACTGGGCAGTTTCTAATACTCGTGTTAGAATCTATGTCGTACTAGTAAGTTTCACGCAAGTTACAACTCGATGCTTCTCATATCGTATCAACATTCACAATAAACGTAACACTCGACTTCTGAACATTCTACTGGTCTGTAAATTACTACACTGTACCGACATTACTTAACTTGCCGAGGGAACTAGCTTTACATACCTTATCCTTGAATTATTCGTCTGTCGGACGGAACTCGGCCGGTACTTCAACTATTTTCTCCCAACTGCATTCATAAATATGTCAATCAATACTAAATACAACTTTACTTTAAAGAGTAACGTTACTTTCGATATAGTTTATAGCCCGAACTTAGGCTTATCGAAAGACGGTCGAAAACTCGCTATTTTTCAGCGGTCCAGAAGGGAGAAATATTCACTTCACAGTTAGGAACACATAAACACTAATTTAGAGCAATTCCACTTACCTTAGCTCGGTGGCTCGACTATTCGTCGGCCGTATTTTGCGAAACTGAATTCGTAGGAATGCTCTCTGCTGCTAAATACCTCAGTATCTGGAGTTAATTTGAATTTGGGCAGCATTTAGCAGCGTAATCGGACGAAAATTATAATATTTCCTTCGTTCTTACTTCTCTCTGCCGCTCACCCTCTGTTTTCTGGAAATAATTGTGTGGTTAAATGATTTAAAACCGAAGTGGCCTTTATATACTTGGGCCTGGACAAGGCCAACGTGTCACGGAGCCAACGCGGAGGCCTCTCCTCCGTGACACGCTGCCATCGCGGAGGGGCTCTGCCTCGGCTCCTTCCGCGATGGTTCGATAGGTTTCTCGTCCGATCTTTTCCCGGGCCTTTCTCCAGTACGTATGGCCTTCAAATATGCTTAACCAACGTGCGAATAGGTCGTCTAGGCGCCATGAATTCTACGGGGTATAACATATATAAAATAATAATTAAAAAAATATAAAAGTGTAACCTACAATAATTACTAGCAGGTGAATTAATCCTTCTCATTTACTCAGTTTAATGAATGACTTTATTCATTTTTTTTTGCTTTAATGCAATATATATATATATATTAGATATTTGATGGTAAAATATTACTATTTAATTAAATATTTTATTATATTTTAATTTACTACAGGAGCAAAATGGTAATTCAACTTTTAAGATAAGGATTTTTCATTTTTAGTATAATATGATTATTATTATTATTTATTATTATTGTTATTATTAGTTATATAATAATATGATGTATTTATTATTATTCTTATTTATCATTTATATTTATTTATTACCATTATTATTATTTATTATTTATATTTATTCATTATTTATTATTTATTTATTTATTTTAACTTTTCACTTTTTGGCTTTCACTTATATAGTAATAAATATATAAATATATAAATATGATATGGTATGATAATGTTACACCCCGTAAATTTTAAATGAATAAATAGCCTAATGGCATGTTGGTTAAGGAAAAGAAAAAAGAGAAGTCAGTTTTTTCCATTTTTATCAATAAAAACAAAAAAAAACAGAGGGTATAGCCATGTGAGGCAAAACCCACGACTTTTATATATAATTCCTTCCGATTACGCTTCGAAACGCGGTCTAAACTCCGTTCCGGCTTAGATATAGAGGTATAAAGCTGCAGAGAGCAATCCTACGGAGTTGGTTTCGTGAAATTTGGCCGGCGAAACGTCGTGCTACCGAGGTAAAGTAAATAGAATTGCTTTAAATTAGTACCAATGTGTTCCTAGCCTTGCAGTGAGCATTTATCCCTTCTGGACTATCGAGAAATAACGAGTTTTCGACTGTTTTCCGAAAGGTCAAAGTTTGGGATAAATATATATATCAAAAGTGATAATTTCTCCTGAATATTAATGTATTTAGTTCTAATTGACATGTATATGCATGTAGTTGGGAGAAACAGCAGAAGTACCGATGGAAATCACATCAGTCAGTCAGGTACTCAGAAACCAGGTATGTAAAGTTATTCTTGCGGCAAGCCAGGAAGTACAGTCTAGAAAATAAATAGAATAAAGGCTATTAACAAATACCCAGCGTACAGGAACGATTTCAGTATAATTTTCAGCAAGCATGCTAGTATATCATTACGTATCATGCGATAATCAGAATAACGGATAGTCAGATGATTTCAGATAGTAATGTGGTATCCGCTAATAGCTCGGAATGTTCTTACGTCATATCCAGAATGGAAGTTGTAAAAGCAGTATAATGAATTAGCAAGATTACAGATAGTATGTATCACATGTGTGGAAACTGTATCCGGTAATAGATGGCACATTTTATATTATTGAGCTATATCCAGTTATAGATGGCATGTTCTATGTTATTGAGTTATATCCAGATATAATCAGATCAGTAATCAGATATAGAAATAGCTCCAGACACCGATATAGCTCTAGATACAGATATAGCTCTAGATACAGATATAACTCTAGAAACAGATAAAGGCCAGGTAGCAGTTAGCCCAACGATCAGAAACAGTGCAAAATAGAATATAGCATCAGTTGTTTAATATGGACTGGCCTTGAAATAAAAGAAGAGAATATGATTAGTATTTTTCATTTGAGCATGCTTGTTGTGTATGTGTTTTGCATGTTGAGACTTGTTATGGCATGTGGGCGTCCTTTAGCATCCCCGCCGCCCCTGGGTTATAACTGTGCCGATACCAGATTCAGATACCGCCCCAGCCAGGCGATGTCGTCCGCCTAGAGGACGATGATGGCTGACCACCATAATAATATGGTCCAGATTACCCTGCTTGCAGGGGCAGTTCAGTTCACTCTACTTAGAGCCAGATTACCCAGTTTACAAGGACAGACTACTCTGTGTGCGCTTGTGGCCGGGGGCAGTTTCAAATACAGATTTTTATAAAATTACCCTGTTGCGTGTTTACACCCAGGGGCAGTTTCAGTCACAGATACAGCAGCAGATTACCCCGTTGAGCGCTTGCGCCCAGAGGCAGGAGTCTTCGGACTCAGGCACAGTTAATTGTCAGAGACCAAGGCCTGAGCTACGTACCCAAGGGGGCCGATAGGGGAGCTCACAGTTATCAGATGAGTGGAGTGACTTATTTTTGGTTGGTTTAGACCCGGGTAGGGGTAAATAGATTGTTCTGTTGGTTGGCACCTTCCGGCTTATGGGGGTCGGTCAGGTATTGTGTGTATTTATATGTATATCTATATGTGCTATTAGATACTGATAGGCAGTAGGACGACACGTCGTCAGGTACGCCCAGTTTAGTTACAGAATAGGTAAACTCTCCCTAGTTATCCTCAGTCAGATAGACTCAGCTACTTCCTGCTTATATGTCATGTTATTATTGTTACCCATTTCAGTTGTATATTTCAGTTTGCTTTACATGCTCAGTACCTTGGTACTGACGCCCGTGGGGGCGCTGCATTACTTTCCTGCAGGTACACATAGACGAGAAGTCGATCTCTCGTGATCCAGTCAGCAGAGTTATCAGCTCCTGTCCTCCAGAGCTAGACAATCGGAGGTTGTTCCTATTTCCTTTTTTATTACAGTTTGGGTAGGTCGGGGCCCTGTCCCGATCATTCTATTATTACTTCCTAGAGGCTTGCAGTCTGATGTTTCCTGTGGTGGTGGAGCCGGTCGTGTGGGGCCGTGCATGTATATATGTGTTTATTGTTGATGTTGGCCGCGTGGGGCCTTCTTCTGGTTATAGTTAGTGACCTTGTCGGTCACAAATGTGAATAGCAGTTGCTTCAGATTATAGTGTCATCGTTCTGGTTAGCTGTTGTGCATTGCAGGTGGCTATAGGCCTAATCGGCCGGGGGCTGTATTTACAGCCGCTATATAGCCGGTTCGTTTCTTGAAATAGAGCCAGAGTCTAGCAGGCACCAGGTGCCCGTCATACCCCCCGAGGTGGGGTGTGACAGATAAAATATTAATATTTAATTATATATTAATTAAATTTTAATTTAATGGAGGAGTAAAATGGTAATCTAACTTTCAACTTAGGGGTTTCCCACTCATATAATAATATGATATAGATTTAAGCACCCATTAAAATAAATTAATTTACAATTTAACTAATATAACTTTATTAACTGATAGATATTTTTTGAAAACATAGAATAATAATTCTTTTCATATTTTAGAATGACTTAGAGTACTAAAAATAGAATTGAAAAAAATATGATCAATTATCCCATGAATTTTGGAACTAACAAGTATTTGAAAACAGTTATTTTGTTATGAAATAATAAAGAAAGAACAAGAATATTATAGAGAAAAAGAGAAGGGGAGAAGTTCTTATTTCTCTTGATGGGGTTAAATACAATGAAGGAGAACCCCTCTATTTATAGGAATAATTTCTCCTAACTTTTCTCCAAAAGATAGACTTTCACAATGATATAAACACATATATCTAGTACAATACAAATACCTTTATAGACATTCACTACAACACAAATATGTTTATAACACTCCCCCTTGAATGTCTATTTGATAGATAATGTGCCTCGTTAAAACTTTACTAGAAAAAACCCAGTGGGAAAAAATCTAGTGAAGGAAAAAGAGTACACATATCTAATAATACGCATTTTGGCTGCCTCATTAAAAATCTTACAAGGAAAACCCAGTGGGACAAAACCTCGCAAGGGAAAAAGAGTACAGCGCGTATTAACTCCCCCTAATGAGAACATCATTGAATCTTTGCATCCCGATCTTGTGCACCATCTTCTTGAAAGTTGCAATTGGTAGAGATTTGGTGAATAAATCAGCCACATTATCACTTGAACGAATCTATTGCACATTGATATCACCATTCTTTTGGAGTTCATGTGTGTAGAAGAACTTTGGCGAGATGTGCTTCGTTCTATCTTCTTTTATGAATCCTCCCTTTAGTTGTGCTATGCATGCTGCATTATCTTCATACAAAATTGTGGGTACTTTGTTACATTTCAAACCACATTTTTCTCTAATGAGATGTATCATGGACCTCAACCACACATATTCTCGGCTTGCTTCATGAATAGCTATTATCTCAGCATGATTTGATGAAATAGCTACCAGAGATGCTTTATAGATCTCCAAGATATGGCAGTACCTCCACATATGAACACGTAGCCTGTTTGAGATCGAACTTTATGTGGGTCAGATAAATAGCCAGCATCAGCATAACCAACAAGATCGGGACTTGCTAACAAATTAACCGAATGTTATGCCTTGTAGTATTAGCAAGATATATTGGTGCATCAATCACACTAAGATATGGTACTTCAGGACTAAGGATTTCCTCATATAAGAATTATGAGCAAGTTTAAAGAAACTTGTAAATGCTTCAGGCATTTCGAATCCTTCATGATTTTCGTACAAATTTTATCTAGTGATAACATTAATTAGTATTTAAATGCGTGACATCTTCTAGTGTCTGGACTACAAGTCCAATAAGCTTTATGCTTATCAATACGCATCATTTCACTTGATGATTATTTCTACATCAACATGCTTTAATAGACGTAGAATTCAGATCCTCACAATCTTTTACAATATTGCGCACTATATTGTATCAAAAATATCATCGACGATCAGTTCCAATGCGACATAACTTATCGAGATCTCTTCATTTTTCGTCATTTTCAAGTACCTGAACCTTTGCCAAGGTTTTATGAAGTGTTATGTCGTGGTGCTTTCTTAAAGCACTTGCCTCATCATTATGACCATCTTAATCACTTGCTCCTCTCCTTCTTCAAGAAGTTCTATATTTGGAACCGTTTGGTCTATCACGCTTCAGGCGTCTCATAGACTCTATCCTTCAAGGACTTTCCATTGGAGCATTTGCAACTGAATTATAAAACAGGGTCAGCAAATACATCTGACAATTGATGTGCAATATTTTGCAAGTGAATTATCTCTTGAACTTTAAGTTCACTTTTTCTTTTTTCCGAGGATCTAGATAATTCATCCCACACTCAATTTTCAGTTGCTAATCACTTCTCCCCCTAATGTTAGAAAAACTAACATTTACTCCCCAGGTTTATTTGGGGACCCATCTTTGTGCGTTGTGGTGGGGCAATTGAATCATATATCACACATTCAAATTTTAGATGGAATTATTTGGTCCCTGACCCTGAACCAATTATGATAGGGGAACCTTGTTGGCTTGATGCATTCAAGTGTTGCTATATCTTAAACATATCTCATACCAAATTTTATTTGGGAGTTTTATTCTCATAACCAATGATTTAGCTATAATTGGAGGCATACAATTTTTGCTAAACCAACATAGATATGAATCAGCATTATCAACATGATTTTATAATTTGGAACTATGCTCTTAATTTAATAATTCGAGCAACAACCTTACAAAAATCAATTGCAAGTTGATATCAAAACACATGTGACCATACCATAGATGTATCTATTAGCAAACGGTTCACATGGTAGGTGAATGGGCCCATATTCACCCTTTTATAAGTTCCAAAATTTCAGGGAATATAATTCCAATCTTAGCTGATCAAGATCATTCTATGATGAGAACAAGCAACACAAGAGAATTCTTGAAGAATCTTTTATTTCTTCAATATATAGCCACGTGAATTCTCAATTATTTTTGCATCACATTTGAACCGGGATGGCCAACCGGTATGCCAACTTATTTCAGTAAACTTCTGGTTTACTTTCGTATGTGATTTCATCATCATACCCATATTTATGTACTACAAATAAAAAAAACCGTCGGGTAATCTTTTACATAAATATTTATAACCCGCTTCAGTTGTAGTAGCATGAAGATATTAGATCTTCCCATAATTTATAGTCTCATTTTTTTTTTCAATGTCATTGAAACTTATAAGTTTCCTTTTGAGACTTAATACAACAATTTCATTCCTTCAGGTAGTAATACATTAGCTCTTCCGGAGCTCTCAATTAATTTTGTATACTACCACATATTCAATCATATCAAAATAGTTTCTCCACATAGTTTCAATTTTGAAACAATTTTGAATGTTGATGAGCTATACTCATTAACAGACTTATAGTCTTGATGGATCCAATCATATCGTGCCTTTGGGTGGATGACCATCTTCAGGTGGTCATACCTTTCTTTTAGGCTATTCCACAAAACAAGTGAATCCTTGATCGTGAGATATTCAATTTTAAGAATTTCGTCAAGATGATGACGCAAAAATATCATAGCCTTAGCACGATCTTGATTTGATGCTTTATTTTCACTTTTAATGGTGTCTCCAAGACCCATTGCATCCATATGGATTTTTGATGCTTTGATTTCCCTTCAGGGACTAGATCTGTATTAGATCTATATTTGTAACATTTATCAAAGTTCTCAATTTCTCATTCTTCAGGAATGGAACATGATCATCTAAATATGCCTTAACCACATAAGGTATGATAGCTTAACCTCTTTTAAGATATTGCTACTTCGGGAGCAAATCGAGGTATGCATATAACATAGATGATTTCTGTTACATATTTTCACAATATTGTTCTGCTGGAACAAATATATTTTCACAATATTGTTCTTCTGGAACAAATATATTTTCCACAATATTGTTCTTCTGGAACAATTATATTTTTCACAATATTGTTCTTCTGGAACAAATATATTTTTCACAATATTGTTCTTCTAGAACAAATATATTTTTCACAATATTGTTCTTCTGGAACAAATATATTTTTCACAATATTGTTCTTCTGGAACAAATATATTTTTCACAATATTGTTCTTCTGGAACAATTATGAGGCATGAATTGCCAAGTGAATCAAAAAGTCGTCCTCAAGTTCATATACAAAATCGATATTGTTATTAGTAAATACATAAATATCAAGAAATACTAACCTTCATCTTTCTAAGAAAACTTTGATTTTTCTTACCTCAGATCTTTCAAAGTGAGTGCTCAAGGCAGAGACTCGTGCTGATAACGTGTTATGAAATAATAAAGAAAGAACAAGAATATTATAGAGAAAAAGAGAAGGGGAGAAGTTCTTATTTCTCTTGATGGGGTTAAATACAATGAAGGAGAACCCCTCTATTTATAGGGATAATTTCTCCTAACTTTTCTCCAAAAGATAGACTTTCACAATGATATAAGCACATATATCTAGTACAATACAAATACCTTTATAGACATTCACTACAACACAAATATGTTTATAACATATTTTTAGTATGCATAACAATTAAAATGAAACAGAGAGATTTTTTTTCTTTCACATTATATTATATATCTATATAATCTATCTATATCTATCTATACTAAATTAAAAGTGTGAAGTTCCTTAGAAATATTGATTGAATTTTTGCTCTTCATTAGAGACTCCGCAATAGATAAAATTGTCATTTACTATTTCTACACAATTATTAATTAAAATTATTTTTATCATATTAGGCTTCATATTCGTGGCATAAACTCTATTTGTGGTGTAAATCTAAACTATATAAAAAATTACATCTAGTTTTTTTTTTCCTTTCTCATAGTCACGAATTCTTTTATCTTATTTTGTTATATTAGGTTTTCTACTTGTGACATAACTCTATATTTAGTGTAAAAAAATGTCTTCCATGAAAGTTTTTTTGTCCTTTTTGATTTGAAAAAGGGTTTTTTTTCCTTTTTGACGAGTAGGAAATTGTTACATAAATTCTTTTTTTTTCCTTTTCGGACTCACGAAATTTATTATTATTTTTACTATTATTTATTTGATAATTTTTTTTCTTTTTAATAGTAATGGCCTAATATTTTTATGCTTTCAATTTTTTTTAATTTATAAATCCATTCACTTCTACAAAAAAAAAATTATAATTGCATAATTTAATTCATCAACTATTCTACGTCAATAGCTTTGATTCAATTTTCAACCTTGTATATTTTCGTGTTAATCTATCTTCTTTTCTTTTTACACTAGTGAATTTATTCGTCTTTCGCGCGATGAAAAGACGATAAAATATCAATAATTTATTAAATAATATATAAATAGAAGAGATATTCACAGTATATATATAACCAAAAGAAATTATAAACTTAAGATAACTAGAAAATCATATAAATACAAAATAAAGAGAAATCACAGAGAACATATAAAAAAATAAATAATGCAACATCATTCTTACAACCTTAATCAGTAAAAAATAAAAGAAAAAATACGAAATAATGCACAATCTTCTGAACTCTTGTTAATATCCACTCCCACAAGCCGGTCATCATTCAATAGCATTCATTTTATTTTTTTAAGTCAAACTAAAGCATAAATCTAATGTGATCATTTCTACAAAGTCTTACAATATTCTATTTATAGGACTATAATATGAACCTCTTCTGTCCTTAATAGTGTGTAGACCATACACAGCTGTAAACTCCACTATGTTCGACTTGGAGGTATCTTCAATCGCACAGTGCATGATTTGAGCATTGGTGTGCAATATATTGGCAGTTGCTTTATTCTTGTCCCATAATAATCATATTCTACCCTTCTCATTGCTAGAGTAATTGTGCATCCATCCCCAGCCAGGTGCAATCTTCTCCACTATTTGCTTTGTTTTACTTTGTTGGTCTATATGTTCTATAATTGCTATGACTGTGATCTGCTCTTTTTTTATTCTCTTACTAAACTTCTTCAGCTTATACAACTTATTAAGCCCCAAACATTCCATGTAGAAACCTTCATGTTGGAGTAAATGGAGGTTGGTGTCTCCCTTTAGCCCCTAATTCAAAAGCTGCACTGATAAGGTGTTGAATAGTGTTCTCCTCCAAAGGGTTAAAAACATTGTGAATCCCAGTCCCCTCCTCCCTGGGCAACAATCCTCTGTTAGCAGACTTGGATTTCACTGGTATCCAATCTGATTTGGTCATATCTCCATATCCAATTTCAGATGTCTCCTTACTTGATTTATTTTGCACTTGGTTAACCTCCTTACTCTTTTTACTGATCCAAACTTGTTTCGGTTTCTTTGCTAATTCTTTCTGCCTTGCTTCAGGGTTGGCTTGAGTAAGTTTAGGTTGGAAAATATTCCCAATTTGGCAACATGTATGAAAATATTGAGGTCTCCATTCATACCTCACCTTCTGCTCAAAAGGCACCCTATTAGGATACTGAACTATTACAGCATCAACCAATGGAACAGTGACATCAACTTCAATGAGCACTCGGGCATATGAGATCCTCTCCATGATAGTTGTACAATCATCTGCACATATAGGTTTACCCAGTCTGCTAGTCACCCTACTCAAAAATTCACTCCCTTGCAGTTCAAATGAAGGTTAGGGAATTTAACCATAGGAGAATAACCTTGAGAACCTCATCCTTGAAGCTATATGTCGCATTCCATGGTTTGACTATCACAGGCTTCGAATTGATCATATGAGGTCCTGAACATGTCAAATCATCTCGTTCATCTATACTGTTGAACTTAATAACGAAATAATCATGATTATGATAGAATATTTTGGCGTCAGAGGAATCAATCGTGCTTCAAAGAATCTTCTAATGGTAGCTATAGTAGGGGAAGCCCCAATTACGTACAAAATAGTTGTTGCTTTCCACTTCTCAGTCTCCTTTTCTATTTCATCTTTGTCCAATTGGATAATTTTGACTCTATTCTTAATCATCAGCGGTACAAATTGTAGATCCATACCCTTAGAAGCCATCGTATTTCCTTCAAACAAACTGGTTCAGGGTTTTCCAGAAGGACTTGTGTCCAGTATGTCTAACTTCCTTTGTTCCACCGATTTGATATTGGTGGCCGATTTTCGTGTGTCCTGTTGCACCGCTTCTTCCAGAATCATCTTCGGTATCGAACCATGTATTGTATCAGAATTTTCTCTAGAATCCAATTCATCTCTCACCTCAGGAGTCTTCTGCTTCATCTTATTGAGAATTAGGTCAGCTTGTGTCTTCCTTTCCTTCCTCGGCCGGCCCTGAGCCATGACGGCAGTGATGAACAACGGTAAACACTACTATTGCACACCAGCTGCTAACGTGCGCAAGGTCAATTTTTAAATGCTTATCACAAATAACATTAACAACATATTTCATATAATTAAGAGAGTTAAAAAAGAGTGATTTTTTTATGTTTTTCCAATATAGCACATAAATGAGGTGAAAAAAAAGAAAATTCCTTTTTTTAATTAAAAAAATAATTAAGTTTTTTGCCCAAATATAGGTGTCACATCACTTTTTCTATTCCTAACGTTATTATTATTCTTAGTTATATGTTATAAGGAGAGGGGTTCAAAACACCTCCAACTATGTCCGAATTTGTTGTTACACACTTCAAATTTGCGGGGGTCCTGTGATCCCTCGAACTATTTTTAACTAAAATTATAAAACCTCTAATGGTTTATATGGTGAAGAAAGTATAATACACTCTCATTGAGAGATTAAGAGCAGAAAAAATATGCTAAAATTCTATTTCATAATTTTTTTTTTACTTTTTCTCTTTTCTTTCTCTTTTATTTCTCTCTCTATCTTTCTTATTCTCTTCTTCACTGCTCCTTTTCTTCACTGCTCCATAAGCAATTTCGGCGACCTCCGCTCCGGTCAAATTTTCATAATCTAAAAATAATAGTTTTTCTTCTAACTTTCTTCTCTTCTCTTCTCTTTCTCTCTCTATCTTTTTTATTAGTATCTTCTTCATCGTTTCATAACTTATTCAAGTGACTAGTTAGGATATGGTGAATATTTGTATTATTTTAAAATTATTCCAACTTCAATCTCATTATACTAGAAGAAAACTTCAAATGTTCAATTCGATCCTTGCCTCCCCTTCATCCATCAATGACATTTTAACATTAAAGAACCAGTTAATTAATTTTTATTTTTGTCATTTTCTTCTGCAAGATACATAACAAAACACTTATATTTCTTTTTTTTTTTATACAAATATATAAATCAAACTAATCCAGATCTATAAATAAAAAATAAAATTTCATAATTAAAAATTTTTCAGTCGCCGGAAAACAAAACTCACTAACAGGTGGAGGTAATATAAGTACTAGTATTAGCAAAACCCAAGAAAAGTGAAAAAAGAGAATTGAATAAAAAGGAGAAAGATTAAGAAGCAAAAAAATTTAAAAAAATTAAAATTTACACGTGGGCGCGTGCATATCACCCTTTAACAGAAAATTGAATATGACTTTTTAAAGGGTATAATATTCTATTTTAAATGAGTCCAGGGGGGTCATAGGGCTCCAACAAAGTTGAAGTGTGTAATAGCAAATTCGGACGTAGTTGAAATGTATTTTGAACCCTTTTCCCTATATTATATATATAGAAAGAGAAAACTTAGAGAGGTGAATTATTATATATATATGTGTGTGTGTGTGTGTGTGTGTATGTATATATGTGTGTGAATTATTAAGAGCAGAAATCGAAGAGATATGAGTATGAGTAGTTACTCTTTGTAAATATAATAAAAATAAAAAAATACTTAAAATGAAATATTTCATATCATCCAAAATAGAGTGAATTGAATGAAAGAAAAAAAGTAGTGAAAAGAGTCAAATAAAAAATAAATCATTGACCAAAAAGAACTGTGCTACATTATCAAATATCCTTTAGACATGAAATTATGATATGGAACCTATATTACCAAATCATTACCTACTTCAACATCCGCTCTATCACTTCTCGTTAATATTTACACTAAGATTTTGCAAAAAACAAAGAAAGCAAGAGATGGTAGCTAGGTTCGTTGTTTCACTTTAGTTCCTTGAGCGAAATAATAAGCGATAACATTACTTTAAACTTCCTCCATAGCAGTTGTTTACAAAATTATGATATGAAATATCATATTGTCATGACATCGATATATGTAAGAGATTAAAAATAATTATTAAAAAGCGCAGTTTGTTAGAACCTGAGTCAAAAGTCATCTTGAAAGATTGTTTCAATCTTCTTTGCTACTTCCACTTGAAGAAGTCATGACGCTGACTTCGCATTTCATCACTTTCACCAACATCTCAATGATGGAGATTTCACCCAACACTTTTGTTTTACTTTCTTAAAATTTTGTGCCAGTAAATATACATTGATTAGAAATATATTTTTACATTTTGGTAAGGGAAGAAGCTATCAATTCAATATATATATATATATATATATATATTCATATAATAAAAACAATTTTTAATGACATTCATGAATTCATAAATACAATAAAATAAATAAGAAAAAATTGGAAAAAATATTTTGGAGAGTTACAACTTTTCATTTTTCATTGTAGTGAGTAATTGTCTTCCTCTTTAATTGAGTAATTATGTAGATATTTAACTTTGTAAAATTAAGATAAACAAAAAATAAAAAAGGAGAAAAAAATATATTGCCTATATTTACTTTGACTTTTTCACTATATTAAAAATAGACTCACTTTTACTTTTGTCATTTTAAATATATTAAGAGAAAAATATTTTTTTTCCATATATATAAAGAGAGGGATAAAACCGATAGAGTATAGTGGGTTGATAAATGTTATTAGTGAGACTTTAAGAGAAGAAAAAATATAATGTATTGGGCTGGTAAATGTTATTAGAAGAGGAAAAATAGTGGAGTATTAATTATTGAGCCATTTAATATTGTTAGAGAGATAGTTAAAAAATTAATAGGAAAAATGAGGAAAAATGCTCAAAAAAAAATAAGAAAAGAGATAAATGGGAATTGTGGCTTTAGAATAATGTCACATCTGCACGTCTAAAACCTTTCTTTATATATATATATATATATATATGTGTGTGTGTGTGTGTGTGTGTGTGTTATGAAACTTTTTTTATGTTATGGATTTGAAAAAAAATAATAGTAATTGTTATGCCAATACAAGTTGTTCGTATTCAAAATAATTTAATTTAGACTGTCTCTTTTGCTTGAGTCTAATATTGATACTATGTTATCTCCGTTAATTGAGTTTTGTATTGATATTACGTGATGTAAATTTTGTGATATTTGTAACTGACATTCTTCATCTACTCATACATTCACAAATTTCATCTATTCAGATAAAGTAATCTCTTAATCTCATAATTTTCTTTCATAAGATTATAAATTATTATAATTATAACTTTTGAGCACAATTTATTTTAGATAATCTTGCAATGAAATCTGAAAAGAATTTCGTGAATAAAATTGTGTCAATTAATAACCTAAGGCGATGTGATTCTCAATGAATAATAAAAGTTTTAGTAATTGGAGTTAGATTAGTAAAGATAATAAAAGAAAATAAAGGAAGATGTACAAATGACTGTAATGTTAGTTGACGAAGAGGTAATAATTCTTTATCGTATTATATTCTATATTTATATTTTATATTTTTACATAATGTTTTGAGTTCTTATATATATATATATATATATATATGCTTTTTGACCATTAAAGTTTAATTTTTTATGGGACACAAAAGTTCATGCTATATTTTTCAATAATTATATTGAAAAATGAAAAAAATATTTACAATAAGACAAGATTTGTTACATCATAAAAGGGCTAATTAATAGTATTTATTCTAATTTTGTATCAGTAAATAGGGAGTTTGAAGTTGGATTCAGTAACAACACTATAGTTCAGAATGCAACAGTCACTTTTTTACTGTTATTTTTTCAAACAATTTTGTTTCATTTGAAGATGCAATACAATCTTCTGATGGAATAATATTTGGTAATTTCTTTAGATTTCATCATCTAATCTGACATTCAATATATGCATAATATTTTACTCTATTTACTTAATAAAATATTCTTTATAGATATAAGCATGAAGGTCATGACAAATGTTGATTGAACTTTTTACCTTCCGTTAAACATTTTATAGTAGACAATTGTCATTTACTATTCTCCTCAATTAATTATTATTTAATTGTTATAGTTCCTTACTAATTTATAAAAAATAAAACTCCTAATGTTTAGTCTTTTAGAATTGATTAAAATTTTGTTTCTTAAATCTTTCCGTATTTAAACTATATCAAAAGTTCTAATATTTAAGACTTTAAAATCAATTACAATTTTGTTAACTTATATATCAATCAATTATTTATTAAACTAACTAATTGTCCATCATAATATTTTAATATAAAAAATAAATTAAAAAGTATAATTTTATTATGTATTAATACGTGAATTCCTTTTCCTTCTCCTTCTTGTTTTTAAATAATTACATAATCGAAAAATATATGTAGAAACACAACATACTTTAAGTTATTCTAATTAATCAAGTACCATTATTATTCACTCTCTTTAGTTAAATCTACAATATTTTTTTCATCTTAATTTATGTCAAGTTCAATTTATGAAAGTGTTTGACTAAACACATAGATAAAGAGAAAGAGAAAAAAAATTAAGTCGAAATCATTTCATAGAGGGTAGAATGAAAAGTTTAAAATTAAGTTATTACAAAATACTTAAAGTACGAAGTCTCATAGTAAAATATCGTTCACCTTTTTACCTTTTTAAAGATAACGTTCGCACTTGACAAAATAGTTATTTTATTATTTTTCTAATATTTAGAATTTTAAAATTTAATTAATTTTATGTATTATATTCTTTCTTATTTGAAAGGTATAAATATTAATATTTGTATATACATATAATGTATGCATTTAAATACTCTTGTAAAAGTGAACGATTATTTCACCTTTCAATCAAATTTTATTTCTATGACATTTTCATTGAAACAAGTATTAGAACAAATTGAAGAAAAAAACTACTAAATTGGATCAAACTCTTAAACATAATCATTTATCAATTTGAAATTTATAATTTTCTTTTTAAATTCTTATATTATTACATAAACACATTTTTAAATATTATTTATGCCATTTTTATAAATTTATTCTTATTAACATAAGGACACGCGCGAGACGCGTACATATAAACTAGTATAATATTAAAAGTGTGAAGACCTTTAGAAATATTGATTGAACTTTTTTTCCTTCATTAAAAGATTCTCCAATATATAAAATTGTCATTTATTATTTTCCTTATATAATTGTCATTTAGTTATTATTTTAATATTTAGGACTTTAAAATTAATCAAAATAATAGCTATTAAATCTTTACTTATTTGTAAAAGATAAGAACTCCTAATATTTAGTACTTTAAAATTGACTAAAATTTATTTGAACTATATTAAAAGTCCTAACATTTAAAACTTTAAAATCAATTATAATTATATGAACTTATATTTGTCATGACCAAATTGGGCGGATAGTGCGAGCACCTACATCGACTCTAACTCAATAGGAGAACCCTCTTTCTAATCAAATGAAATAATAATTATGGATCTCATAAACTTACACCAACCAACATTATTCTTGAAATACTATTACAGTAAAAAGAAAATGCTCCCCAAAACCTTTACTTTCCCAAGAATCTAGTCTAGACAAGTACAAAAACTCTTGTTACGATCCGTTTTTGAACTAAGGCCAAAAATGTCCCATAACTTGGTAATTTATTTAAAAATATAGAATCACCACCTAATTATTATGGAAATTAGGAAACCATTTAAAATATAATTTTGAAAACCTTTATTTAAAACCAAAGTTTGGGTAAGGGTTCCGGTGATCTCCCAAAAAAGGTGTTAAGCACTTTAGGAAATCCGCAAATGCGGTTAACCAATAAATTTTTAAAACAATTTGTGACTAAAAGATTTGACTTGTTTAAAAGATAGACTTAAATAAAATATATTAGTACTTCAATTAGTTGTTAATTCAATTCATGAATTAACTCATAATTTGCTAATTAAAAAGAGATTATATCCCTAAATGTATACGGTTTATCGAGATTTTAAATTATACGTATAATTCAACTTCTCAATCAATTAGCAAATTTAATTGTTTATAACTTTAGAAAATGTAAAAGATCTTTGAATAATTTAATAAAGTGTCTCAATTTAAAACCTATAAAACTATAATTAAGAGAAAATCTTTGCCTGTAGCGTCCACAATTAAAATTGCCCCATGAGTTCTTTTAAATTTCAAAATCATTATTTTAGACCGTAAAACTCATTTGGACAAACCACTCGTAAGAAAAGAATTTTTTATGAATATTTGAAAAGGCTAGACTTTGGTTTGGCAAAATGAGTGAACTCATAGTCCTTCGTGACTGAGTGCTCGTTAGTTTTTGTCTTTTGAATGTAGGAAACATGAAGATACTTGTTTAAGGAAAAGATACGCAGATGTATTAAATCTGTTCGAGCGACACGATTAAGTTTAATCTACTCGGAATTCACCTAGTATACAAAAATATTTTAGATTGTTAGTATCACACAAAAATATAGAAATATAGATGAGACGCAAAGTAAGGAAAATAAGAGGGCTTTTAGGCTAGATTAACTCCAAATTGTTGCTGCTTCCATCGTCAGCTACAGGCGGACTGATTTAGATAATAATAAAATGTCAGGTCTTGCCCAACTCAAGATATGCGGGGATTTGAGTCCAATGGATTCAGTCATATCATGCAAAAAAAATAAAATCAATTAGGCAGTGAGATAATAGGTACATGAAAATTTAAATAGAAAAAATAAATACTTTTATTATAGGACCAATTCAATATTAACCAAGTGATTCCTTGAGTCATTTCAAATATTCAGATTAAATCCAAGGAGTTTATGGAGGCAAACTTTATCGTGTTATAATATTGATCACGACCCTTGAACATGCGACCACATTAGAAAAACATACAACACAATACAATATAACATCAAAATCGAACTTCACAAATTTCAACAGAGGAATTAGACTCTAATAATATACCAAACAAACTTTGCAGTTATACATACATACATACATATATATATATATATATATATATATATATATATATGAAAACCCATTAAATATCCAATAGAATGCACTAAGCAAATGTTTGAAAATTAGAAACTTTATCCAGGAACTAGATACTAACAATACAACACCAAAACTTATCTTTTTCTTTTCTTGATAAGTAACAAACTTATCTTTTAACAAACCCAAATCTATTTTCAATTTTTGTTTCATTTTTTTTACTTGCTATTTGTTATGGTTGTTGTTTCCAACCATTATCACAGTGGACAAGACAAGCAAATGACAATGCAAATTAAGTAATCAAAAAAAAATTAGAACAATACAAAACATAATTACAGTTATCTCAAGTACATCAACAAATCACTGGAGAATAAGAGAGAATTTACCACAAACGGAGGAATTCGAAATAGGGAGGAAATTCCTTCATTGTATGAAAATAATTTGAGCATGCCAAGATGTAGAAAATAAAATCTTCTTTCAATTTTAAGCCATGCATACTTTACAAGTAAAGTTAACTTTAAGATGTCTTAACGGATTTCAAACAAAGACTATGAACTGTGTACTTTCTCAGCATAAACGGTTTCAAAGTACTTAATCATGTTTCGAAGGGGAAAAAAATTACAACATCTAGATATTTCACTAAACTTAACTTACTAAAGACATGCTTATGTCTTGGAAAATTGATAAATAGCATGTAGATTCATTCAAATTCGAATTTCCTTCTAGCGGAAATAGGGGTAAATTTACAGCACTTAATCACGTAAATTTTTTTTTATGCCAGTGATCGATTTGCCAAATATTGGAGGCAAAGTTACACCAAATGTACTATATCCCAAAGCATGAAAATATTTAAAAGAGGAGCTCATCGAAACATCTCATTACTGAAACAACAATCAAACTAGTTTTCTTAAGTATAACTCATATACTTACGTAAGTAATTGACGCAGCGTAATGAACAAAAGAGGGAAAAGTATTACAACAACAGTCCAGCTTAAAAATAGACATGGGTGCTTTAAAACTATTAGAGCTTAGAGCTCGTAATTAAAGGCTTGGATGAAGTCTGAGACATTACTAAACGTCCAATTTTACTTAAATTTGAGTGTGTTCCTCATCTATACTAATATGTCATTAAGGCATTTAAGTAACGCGAACAAACAAATACTAAATATTTGGTTAAAATAAATCACTGAATATAAAATATAAAGAAATTTAAATCGTGAACTGAAATGGATAAAGTTTATTAAATAATAAGGGAGATAAGAACTAACAGGGAAGAGTAATCTCACCTTTTGACGGGCAGTGAACTGAGTACGGGTTCGAGGATAGATTATGATTTTCAACTCTGGCCAGCAACAAACTCAGGAAAAAGAAATAGAGCAGAGTTATGATGCGTGAAAGCTTTTGAACTTAACAGAGTACTTTCGTAAATATTTTTTAGATTTCCAAACTCCCTTCTTAGTGTTATGACTCAGTTTAAATTCCAGTAAGAGGACCAAGAGCATAGCAATTGTGATTAGCTGTTGTTATTAGCTGAGACCAGTATCCTATGTTTAGTTTGGGATTGACTACGCCCTGTATAGCCTTCCATGACCAACCCCAAGGTCGCTAGCTGTGTCGACCCCCGCCAGGGGCGAGATAACGTTGCCCCACAGAGCGGTATGCCGTCCACGAGGGACGAAGATTGGGTCCCAGGTCCTCATACAGTCCATTCCATGGCTGGACTATTATATGCCGTATCGGCACCATACCCCTGTCGAGCCTGGTGCCTGAGGTGCAGACATCAGGAGTCTACTAGACTGAGACACAACTAGAGTCAGGGGCTAAGCGGGCTCAGTTGCAGACCTAGGAGACTGGTAAGATATTAGTTGACCCAGTGTGACCTTGCTAGGGGTATATATACTGAGTTGTACTCACCAGGGCTTATGGGGTCCCCAGGTGGGTTATTCTATGCTGGTTGTACCTTTCGGCTTATGGGGGCCAGATAAGATTCTTATTCGCATTAATTACTGGTAAATTAGATAGTAGGAAGTTCAGCTATTCAGGTAGTATCTCTATCCTTCCCATTTAGTTATTTTCAGTTTCATTTTTTTATTCAGTCATTTACAATTATTACCTTACATATTTGGTACATATTATACTGATTCCCTTCTTAGGGGTGCTGCATTACTTGCCTGCAGGTGCCGATAGACGCGGACCAGGACCTTCTTAGCTTTCTGTCAGAGTTAGCAGAGCAGTCAGCTCCATTCCTCCGGAGCTACTAGTTAGAAGGTTGACTCTCTTTTTGTTGTACAGTTTATGGGTAGGTCGGGGCCCTGTCTTGAGCAGTATATCACTCCTAGAGGCTTGCAGATTGGTTCAGATTCCCCGTGGCTAGCTATTGATGGCTGTGTGGGTCCCATATGTACTTTATCTTGCGTGTTATCCATGTGGGGCCTTGTTTACTGTTAGTTAGTGGCCTTGTCGGCCATAACTTAGTTTAGTACAGTCATAACTAGACATCATGGTTGTCTTGTCGGCCCGCATAGGATTCCCTATTATTACCTGTTTCTGGTTAGCAGTTTCTTTTATAGGTAGCTATAAGGCCTTGTCGACCGGAGGCTATGTTTACAATCGAGGTATATCCCGTTGTTTTATTGATTTGAGTTTTAGTGTTAGTCAGGCACGAGAGGTGCGTAAGCAGTCAGGTCAGTTCAGACCCTAGTAGGGCACCGGGTGCCAGTCGTGCCTCCCAAGGTGGGGCGTGACAAACTTGGTATCAGAGCAGGTCGTATCCCAGGGAGCCTGCAAGCCATGCTAAGTAGAGTCTTGTCTATGGATGTGTTGTTCACCACATTCTATAAGCAGGAGGCTGCGAGACATGATAGGATGGTAGCTCTTCTTTCTCTTCCAGTCATGCTATAGAGCTGTATAGTATAGGGTCAAGTCCCTAAGCTTACCATATTCTTCTTGTTTACAGAGAAATGTCAGACTCGCGACTGGCAGGATGTTGGACGTTGCAGCAGGAGAAGGCACTAACAGGGTGCCTCAGTCAGAGTCAGCCCAATTTGAGGGCGACAGGGAGACTCCATCTCGGTCTCACCAGCAGTCTCCGCTCCGTCAGGAGCCATCCAGAGCAGTAGAAGCGTCGGCACCACATCCAGTAGTTCCTATACCGACACCATCAGATTAGGAGGTTAGGAGTGCCATTGTTATGCTAGCTCATATCATGGCTGCACAGCGTCAGCCAGTGGCACCATGGTTGCAGAATCTCCAGGAGGACCAGGTAGTTCGAGGGTCCGAGAGTTTCTCGCATTGAGTCCCCCGCAATTTATAGGGACGGACAGTGATGAGGACCCTTAGGACTTTTTAGACCAGTTGCAACGGATCTTTAGGGTGATGCATGCCACACCTGCAGAGTCGATGGAGTTAGCTGTATTTCAGCTATGGGAATCACAGTATTATGGTATGAGAGTTGGGAGAGGTCCCTAGGTGGAGATGTACCTCCTCCGACTTGGCCTAGTTTTTCAGAGGTCTTCCTGGATCAATACTTTCCACGGGAAATTCGACAGGCCTGGATTGATCAATTTTTGCATCTGGAGCAAGGCTCGATGAGTGTTCGGGAGTATGCCATGAGGTTTGACTCCCTGGCCTGATATTTAAGATTCAATATATATAGAGCTCCAGTAATTTGATAAACGATTTGCAAGAAATGTTTCATATTTTTATTTATTTGCATTACATAAAAAGTCAAAGTATAATTCACCAAGACTCGACCTGACTCCAACCAAGAAAATAACTTGATCCTAGGAACCAACCTTGGGAGTTGGGTCCCGAGTCAAGGTATTAAGTTGGGAGTAGGATCCTGGGTCGGGATCGAGATGGGGTCCTTGCTCAGGGTCGGCAATCGGATTTTGAGTTGGGATTGGGTCTCTAACTAGGGTTAAAACCCTAGCTTAGCGTCAGGAGTCGGGATCTTGAGTTTAGTCTAGGTTCTGGG
The DNA here is from genome assembly GCA_035772735.1 of Datura wrightii. Classification (NCBI taxonomy): domain Eukaryota; kingdom Viridiplantae; phylum Streptophyta; class Magnoliopsida; order Solanales; family Solanaceae; genus Datura; species Datura wrightii. The sequence continues at coordinate 20,964,163 of JASDFA010000001.1, forward strand.
TATTTGAGTTATGAGTCTGATTTCAAAACCCAAATCGGGTTAGAGCCGGGTCTCAAATCGAAAGTCAGATCTCGAATCAGGATCAGGAGTCGGGTTTCGGATCAAATCTGAATTCCAAGTTTTGAGTCGGAAGCCGAGACTCAGGTCGAAATTGGCTATCGGATCTCATGTCGAGGTCGAGAGTTAGGTCCCGGGTCAAGGGCTAAGTTGACATCGAAATCTGGAGCCGAGTCTGTGGTTTGATCGGATTATTAACAACAAGGGCATTGTTGGATCATAATATTAATGGCAGGGGTATTTTTGGATTAAACTATTGATGGAGGGCATTTTTGTTCAATTTCGTATAGTTTAAGAGCATTTTTGATGCTTTTCCCTTAATGATAAGCCATAATGATAGAAGCACTAGATACTATAGTAATAATATGAAGCTAATAATGCTATTAAGTGAGTAACAACTATTTATGTGTGATGAATTCATTTAATTATGTGGATGTTTCATGAAATGAATTCTTTAGAATACATATATCTTATTAATGTATCACATAATAATTGTATCTAATGGATAATTTGTATATCCTATAAAAGGGTATTCTTTGGTGGAAGAGATACTACAACATACTTGAAGACATTTGAATAAGATGATCTCTATATTCTACCCTCTATATCTCTAGTCTATGTTTTGTGTCTTATATTACTCATATTTTACAATACGTTATCAAATGACTCTCTAACCAGTTGATTTATATACATCTATAATTTTTTTCTACATCAAACTAGTACAACTACAAACATCAAGTGAGAAATAAAGATTATAAATGGTGGAAGAAAGTCTTGCAGTTATTAAATAACTAGTTTTTTGCTACATGTATTGCACGTGTACCCCTTAAAATCTTGGTTGTACATTTTAACAAATAGCGTTTAGGAATAGATTTAATAAAGTATTCATATATGACCAAAATTGAAAAGAATAATTTGACATGGATTGACTCATTCTGTGTAAAATTCAAAGTTTATCTCATAATATTGAATGACATTCTCCGAGAAACAGAAGTACTCGAGCGATTGAGAATAATCCCTTATTCTTATAGAGAGGAAGATTATCATTTCTTGAAAATCCGAAATCTATTCCAAATAGAATTCTTTGAAATAAATCGGTGCCTCCAAAAAATTCGATAATGAAGTAATATGACCTTGATATATTGAAAGTTGCGAAAGAGAGCCTTACTATGCTAATGCCAACTATACGAAGAGAGAGCAACATATGCAAAATCTAGATGAATTGATAAATCGAAATTCCTTTCATAAGAAGTGTGACTTATAAAGTAGAAAACTGTGTAATTGTGAGTATAAATAAAGTGAAACATAATAAAATGCTAATTCCACCGAGAAAGATTTGAAAATGTCTCTTTTTAATTCAGGTCGTTCAACATATATGATGAGATTAAAATAGTAGCCTCTTCATTTGCTGACAAGTTTGGATACTTCATCCTTCGTAATAAATTGAAGTACAATGCCATAAATATAAAAAAAAAGATTTTTTCTCTTTCTAATTGCCACAACTTCAACAATAATGATAAGATCGTAACCATTATTTTTTCATTTGCTCTCAAGTTCTGATTTATCGCCTTTATTTTTTAAATTCATAAAAACGATAAGTATTGAGGAGACTTAATTGCATCATTATTAATTTGGAACATTAATAGTACCCCAAGCCAAAGAGTATTAGATACATTGCATATTGATTATATATTTCTACACATTAATTTTTAAGAGATAATGTATTATTATTATTATTATTATTACTATTTAGTTATTTTTTATAATTATTTATTTATTATTTATATTTTTTATTATTATTCTTATTATTTATTTATTTATTATTTATATTAATTTATTATTATTTATTTTAACTTCTCATTTTTTGGCTTCACTTATATAGTAATAAATATTATTGATTTAAATTGGACCTTCAAGTAATTAAAATATTATTATTTAATATTTAATTAATTATAACATTTTAATTAACAGGGGTAAATTCTTAATTTAACTTTCAACTATAAGGCTTCTCACTTATATAATAATATGATACTTTGATTGAAGCTGCAACTATGGATTCTCAAAATTTCTTTATTTGCGATGATCATCATTTTTAGTAAGCTTCAAGTATCCGATTTTTTAACTTGAATGAAAGTGTGCAAGCCTAAGAATATATGTAAATTAATCAAGAAATGACATGAGAAAGTTCATGGTGAGATTTTATAGGAGTCATACAATAGTAGATTTGGACAAGCTTTTTCAAGATCATTGAATGCGTATTAGACGAGTGGTGACACCAACATGCAACAATTTGCGGTGTTGATATTCTTTTGATAGTATTCTGGTATGTTTCCTAATAAAATTGAAATATTTTTTTTCTAGAGATTAAAGGTGATAAAATAAGATTTATGATATTATAATCTTGTATATCCATTTGATTCCCTCATATATCTTTTACATTATATTTTGTTTGCTTCAGCAAATGTAATATGTTACTTTTGTAACTCATGCAAAAACTGACACGATTGATTTGATACCAAGCTTTAATACTTTCCAATAAGTAAATTAATTTAATCGATTGTGGCAATTTATTACTTTTTTTTGGTTTACAATACTTATTTGCAATGGAGAGATATATGTTATTGTAGGTAAAACTTAACTTGACGACAAAAAAACTAATAATGTGCAAAACTCAAACTTAAACCATTTATTCACAACACTCAAACATTGCATCTGGTCAACTGAAAATACCGATTGAATCGAGGTAAAGGAATGCGTAAAATTTGTGAAATTATAAGGTTATAAATAGCAATGGGACAAATTTGCAAAAAAATAAAAGGATACTATGGATAAAAACGTATGTCTACCATAATCGAAAAAAAATAAAAGAAGATTAGGTGAATAATTTTATATTTATTTTTTCTAAAAAAAAACTAAAAAGTGGATATAAATTTTATATTTTTGAGTCCAAAAACTTTGAGTCTATTTTTTAATTATAGAAAAAGAAGTCTTGCATAGTTGGCAGAAGTATATAATTAATAATGGCAAATTGATGGATTGAGTCAAATATGAGCAGATTTAAAATGGATTCCCATAAAATGAGTAATAATTTGACCCACCGATATTTCATATGGGTAAAACTAAGTTGGATGACAAAATTGGTTGGGTAAAAGATGAGTTAAAACATATTTATTCATATTTTCATAAGCAATGAGACTCTACTTAAGATTCAACATATATAGAACTCTAGTAATCTGATAACTGATTTGCAAGAAATGTTTCATATTTCTATTTATCTGCATTACATTTAAAGTCAAAGTATAATTCACCAAGACTCGACCTGACTCCAATCAAGAAAATAACCCAATCCTAGGAACCAACCTTGGGTGTTGGGTCCCAAGTCAAGGTCTTGAGTTGGGAGTAGAATCCTGGGTCGGGATCGGGTTCGGGTCTTTGCTCGGGATCGGCAATCGGGTTTCGAGTTGAGATTGGGTCTCTAACTGGGGTTAGAACCCTGGCTTGGGGGTTAGAAGTCTAAATCCCAAGTTTAGTCTAGGTTTTGAGTATTTGGTCGGGGTTAGGAGTCTGATCTCAAAACCCAAATCAAGTTGGATTCTGGTCTCAAATCAAAAGTCGGATCTCGAATCAGAATCAGGAGTCGGGTTCGGGATCAAATCTGGGTTTCAAGTTTTGAGTCGGAAGCCGAGACTCAGATCGGGATTGGATGTCGGATCCCATTTTGAGGTCGAGAGTTAGGTCCCGGGTCAAGGGTTAAGTTGACATTGAAATCTGGAGCTGAGTCTTTGGTTGGATCAAAACTATTAACAACAGGGGCATTGTTGGAACATAATATTAATCACTGGGATATTTTTGAATTAAACTATTGACGGTGAATATTTTTGTTCAATTTCATATAGTTTAAGAGCATTTTTGACGCTTTTTCCTTAATGATAAGCAATAATCATAGACACACTAGATACTATAGTAATAATATGAAGCTAATAATGCTATTAAGTAAGTAACAACTATTTATGTGTTATGAATTCATATAATTATAGGGATGTTTCATGAATTGAAATCTTTAGAATACATGTATCTTATTAATGCATCACATAATATTTGTATCTAATGGATGATTTGTATATCCTATAAAAGGATAATCTTTGGTGGAAGATATACTACAACATACTTGAAGACATTTGAATAAGATGATCTTTATATTCTACCCTATATATCTCTAGTCTATGTTTCGTGTCCTATATTGCTCATATTTTACAATATGTTATCAACACGACTCTCTAACCAGTTGATTTATATACATCTACAAATTTTTTCTACATCAAACTAGTATAACTACAAATATCAATCGAGAAATAAAAATCATAAATGATTGAAGAAAGTCTTGCAGTTATTAAATAATACTTTGATCGAAGCTGCAACTATGGATGCCAATTATTATCCATACCAAGTACATGAAAAGGGGTTGGATGCTCTAAGATACGTTTTTATCCTCCTAATTAAAGACATTCATTATCATATATTTACTTATTAAAATTTCTTTATTTTCCATGATCATAATCTTTAATAAGCTTTAAGTATCCTATGATCTTTAATAAGCTTTAAGTATCCTATTTTTAAACTTGAATGAACATGTGCAAGCCTGAGAATATATGTAAATTAATCAAGAAAAATGACATGAGAAAGTTCATGGTAAGATTTTATAAGAGTTATACAATAGTAGATTTAGATAAGATTTTTCAAGATCATTGAATGCATATTAGACTAGTGATGACACCAAAATGCAACAGATTGCGGTGTTGATATTCTTTCGACACTATTCTGGTGTGTTTCCTAATTAAAATGAAGTATTTCTTTTTCTAGAGATTAAAGGTGATAAAATAAGATTTATGACATTATAATCTTGTATATCCATTTGATTCCCTCGTATATCTTTTATATTATATTTTGATTGCTTCAGCAAATGCAATATGTTACTTTTGGAACTCATGTGGAAACTGAAATAATTGATTTGATACCAAGCTTTAATACTTGCCAATAAGTAAATCAATTTAATCAATTATGACAATTTATTACTGTATTTTTCGGATTACAATACTTATTTACAATGGAGAGATATATGTTATTGTAGGTAAACTTAACTTGATAGCGAAAAAACTAATAATGTGCAAAACTCAACCTTAAACCATTTATTCACAACACTCAATCATTGCATCTGGCAACCGAAAATACCGATTGAATCAAGGTAAAGAAATGCGTAAAGTTTGTGAAATTATAAGATTATAACTATCAATGAGACAAATTTGCAAACAAATAAAAGGATACTATCGGTAAAAATGTATGTCTACCATAATCAGAAAAAAAAATTAAAAGAAGATTAGGTGAATAATTTTATATTTAATTTTTCTAAAAAAAAACTAAAAAGTGGATATAAATTTCATAATTTTTAGTCCAAAAACTTTGAGTCTACTTTTTAATTATAGAAAAAGAAGTCTTGCATAATTGGCAGAAGCATATAATTAGTAATGGCAAATTGACGGATTGGGTCAAATATGAGCGGATTGAAAATGAATTCCCATAAAATGGATAATAGTTTGACCCACCGATGTTTCATATGGGTAAAACTGAGTTGGATGACAAAATTGGTTGGATAAAAGATGAGTTGACCCATATTTATTCATATTTTCATGAGCAACGAGACTCTACTTAAGATTCAACATATATTGAACTCTATTAATGTGATAACCGATTTGCAAGAAATGTTTCATATTTCTATTTATCTGCATTACCTTCAAAGTCAACGTACAATTCACCAAGACTCGGCTTGACTCCAGCCAAGAAAATAACCCGATGCAAGGAACCAACAATGGGAATTGGGTCTCGAGTCAAGGTCTTGAGTTGGGAGTAGGATCCTGGATCGGGATCGGGATTGATTCCTTGCTCGGGGTTGGCAATCGGATTTTGAATTGGGATTGGGTCTCTAACTGGGGTTAAAACCCTGACTTGGGGTCAGGAGATGGTATCCCGAGTTTATTCTAGGTTCTAGGTATTTGGTTGGGGTTAGGAGTCTCATCTCAAAACCCAAATCGAGTTGGAGTCGGGTCTCAAATCAAAAGTCGAATCTTGAATCAGGATCAGGAGTCGGGTTTCGGATCAAATCTGGGTTCCAAGTTTTGAGTCAGGAGCTGAGACTCGGGTCGGGATTGGATGTTGGATCTTATGTCGAGATCGAGAGTTAGGTCTTGGGTCAAGGGCTAAGTTAACATCAAAATCTGGAGCCGAGTCTTTGGTTGGATCAGAACTATTAACAACAGCGGCATTGTTGGATCATAATATTAATGACAGGGGTATTTTTGAATTAAACTATTGACGGAGGACATTTTTATTCAATTTCGTATAGTTTAAGAACATTTTTGACACTTTTCCCTTAATGATAAGCCATAATGATAGAAGCACTAGATACTATAGCAATAATATGAAGCTAATAGTGCTATTAAGTAAGTAATAATTATTCATATGTTATGAATTCATTTAATTATGTGGATGTTTCATGAAATGAATTCTTTAGAATACATATATCTCATTAATGCATCACATAATATATGTATCTAATGGATGATTTGTATATCCTATAAAAGGGTATTCTTTGGTGGAAGAGATACTACAACATACTTGAAGATATTTGAATAAGATGATCTTTATATTCTACCCTCTATATCTCTAGTGTATGTTTCGTGTCCTATATTGCTCATATTTTATAATACGTTTTCAACACGACTCTCTAACCAGTTGATTTATATAAATCTACAAATTTTTTCTACATCAAACTAGTACAACTACAAACATTAAGCGAGAAATAAAAATTATAAATGGTGGAAGAAAATCTTGCGGTTATTAAAAAATACTTTAATTGAAGCTACAACTATGGATGCCAATTATTATCCATACCAAGTACATGAAAAGGGGTTGGATGCTCTAAGATACGTTTTTATCCTCCTAATTAGAGTCATTTATTATCATATATTTTACTTATCTCAAAATTTCTTTATTTTCCATGATCATAATCTTTAATAAGCTTTAAGTATCCTATTTTTTAACTTGAATGAATGTGTGCAAGCCTGAGAATATATGTAAATTAATCAAGAAAAATGACATGAGAAAGTTCATGGTGAGATTTTATAAGGTCATACAATAGTAGATTTGAACAAACTTTTTCAAGATTATTGAATGCATATTAGATGAGTGATGAAACCAACATGCAACAGTTTGCGGTGTTGGTATTCTTTCGATAGTATTTTGGTATGCTTCCTAATTAAATGAAAAATTTCTTTTTCTAGAGATTCAAGGTTGTAAAATAAGATTTATGACATTTTAATCTTGTATATCCATTTGATTCCCTCATGTATCTTTTATATTGCATTTTGATTGCTTCAGCAAATGTAATATGTTACTTTTGTAACTCACGTGAAAACTGACACAATATACCAAGTTTTGATACTTTTCAATAAGTAAATCAATTTAATCGATTGTGGCAATTTATTACTTTATTTTTTGGATTACAATACTTATTTTCAATGGAGAGATACATGTTATTGTAGATAACTTAACTTGATGACGGAAAAATTATTAATGTGCAAAACTTAACCTTAAACCATTTATTCACAATACTCAAACATTGCCTTTGGTCAACCGAAAATACCGATTGAATCGAGGTAAAGGAATGCAAAAAAGTTTGTGAAATTATAAGATTATAAATACCAATGGGACAAATTTGCAAACAAATAAAAGGACACTATGGGTAAAAACGTATGTCTACCATAATCAGAAAAAAATTAAAAGTAGATTAGGTGAATAATTTTATATTTAATTTTTCTAAAAAAAAACTAAAAAAGTGGATATAAATTTCATATTTTTGAGTGTACAAACTTTGAGTCTATTTTTTAATTATAAAAAAAAGTCTTGTATAATTGGCAGAAACACATAATTAGTGATGTCAAATCGACAGATTGGGTCAAATATGAGCGGATTGAAAATGAATTCACATAAAATGGGTAATAAACTGACCCGCCGATGTGTCATATGGGTAAAACTGAGTCGGATGATAAAATTTGTTGGGTAAAAGATAAGTTGACCCATATTTATTCATATTTTCATGAGCAATGAGACTCTACTTAAGATTCAATATATATAGAACTCCAGTAATCTGATAACCGATTTGCAAGAAATGTTTCATATTTCTATTTATCTGCATTACATTCAAAGTCAAAGTACAATTCACTAAGACTCAACTTGACTCCAACCGAGAAAATAACCCTATCCTAGGAACCAACCGTGGGAGTTGGATCCCGAGTCAAGGTCTTGAGTTGGGAGTAGGATCCTGGGTCGGGATCGGGTCCTTGATCGGGGTCGGCAGTCGGGTTTCGAGTTGGGATTGGGTCTCTAACTGGGGTCAAAGCCCTGACTTGGAGTCAGGAGTCGGGATCCCCAGTTTAGTCTAGGTTTTGGGTATTTGGTCAGGGTTAGGAGTCTAATCCAAAAACCCAAATCGGGTTGGAGTCGAGTCTCAAATCGAAAGTCGAATATCGAATTAGGATCAAGAGTCGGGTTTCGGATCAAATATGAGTTTCAAGTTTTGCGTCGGGAGCCGATAATAGGGTCGGGATTAGATGTCGGGTCCCATGTTGAGGTCGAGAGCTAGGTCCCGGGTCGAGGGCTAAGTTGACATCGAAATTTAGATCTGAGTCCCTGGTTAGGGTTGGGATTTAGGTCGTATTTTGGAGTCAGGATCGGGAGTCGGGTTCAGGGTTAGATCATGGGTTGGGTTTAGAAGTCAGGTCTAGAGCTAAAGTTAGGATCGAATCTTGAGTTAGAATTAAAAATCGGGTCTTAGGTCGGGGTCACTTTACGTTTAGTTCATCAAATTCAGCTGCTAGTTTGTTACTTAAGGACCAAAACTAATTGAAAAGGGCGTCAAATTAGTAACTTAATATATCTATATTATGTTAAAAATACAAAATATATTAATGAAACTACATTCGTTCTTCTTATCCTTTAAAACTAGATTTCACATTAGATAAAATAATAATTTTATTATTATCCTAAAGTTGATACTTCTTATTTTCTTAATATATGAAACTTTAAAATCGATTAAAATTTTGACTTTTAATTATTTTTTAAAAGTATTTAGGAAAGCCTAATATTTAAGAATTTAAATCAAGTAGACTTTTATCTATATAAAGTCTTCCCATATTTGAATTGCACAAAATAATTTAGTTTGACTCGATTTTTACTTGCACGGAAAATTACACCAATCAAATCAAGTAGTGTACAATTTATGTTGTATTAATCTTTTCTTCTTCTTCTTATTCTTTTTTTTTCAAAATTAAATGTTGATGACTTTTTATCCTTTAAAGGATGATTTGAAAATTACTCTTTGCAAGTAAATATTTAGAGCAAACTAACAATAGTGATGAGGATGTGAAACTAATGGAACTCTTCTTTATTAGAGAGATATATATTAAGACGAGGGAGGAATATCCAAAGATCGAACAGAGGAGGTTAACATGCAACAATAGTGAAAATGCTAAGTGAATCTTAATCTTAGATCTAGCGATTTGTGGGAGACTGTTCACTAAAAACAAACTATCATATTCGGGGGATAGTGGATAATATGACGTGTTCTTAGTTGTGTATGCGATAACTGTATGGAAGATGACGCTACTATTTTGGCAAGAATATGGATGCGTAGGTATCTCGAATGACCTCGATAGAAGTTGTTTATTATAAATAACATGAGAGAATATGCGCGTGTTTCAGCACAAACAATATGAATTTTTTTTTATTATATGTAAGATACGCCTTATTATGCTTGTATTAGACCTTCATTAATTGAAAAGCACACGTTATGAGTTCCACTTTATTTTAATTTCTCCCTCTCTTCACCCATCATTCACTCTCCGGGATTTAATAAGTGTTTTATGGTTGGGTAGTTGATAAATTATGGTTCTCTCGCTAGAGGGTTAGTGTGGATGTCAACTACGAAAAATAGGTCGTGACAAAAATAATGTGGAAATAAGTCTATTATAATTGCTAAGATTCGAAAGTCATCGTATAAAGATTCTAGCTAGAGTCAATGTCTGGATAAATAGACATCTATCAAAACAAGATCTGTGGCAGCTTGGACAAGAACAACTCTACATACGGGATCGCGAAAAAGGCTCTAGAACACAGTCTGCACTCAAAGAAAAGTACAATAATAATATCACTACAAACTATGTACTGGTAAGCATCATAGACCGACTCAGATTAATAACAAGTATATATCACAATTCAATAAGACAATTAGTAAGCTTAACCACATACAATCAATAGTCCGATAAATTAAAATAGTCAACTACATTCAGTCAATATATCAAGGAATAATACATATGTCACGATCCGAACATAGGCCCGAATCGAAACACGGGACAAAGAACCAAGAGAGGCTTCAAGTCGACCTATAACATGAACATAGTGGCTAAGAGCATACACAAACGAAAATTGACATAATAAAACAAGCTTAATCGGAAGTCTGCATACGTATCAATCTAACATAGACTCAACAATGACAAGCTGATATTGTACATATTGTCTGAAAAGCCTCTAACATAAATGATGAGCTTATGAGACAACATCCCCAACTAGCTCGACAAAAGTAATTAACTAAAATAAAATAACAATGATCAAAAAAAATTTCCTCGAAGGATGAGGATTCACCAACACTAATTAGACATGACTGAAGGGAAAACTGAACTAATGGTGCGACTGAGACTGATCCCTCGGACCTGTATCATGAAACGATATAACATAGAGTATGTGGTCAGTACTTGCAATATTCTGAGTATGCAAGGTAAGTAAAAACGGACAGTTAGAAATACATGAGAGTTCATAAGAGTAGGATAGTGTAAATATGAACTGAATATCATAATATAACATATGGGCTCAAGGTTTTCAAACCATTCATAATCTAGTAATAGTCATAATTATAAAAGAAACCTTATAAAAACATAACTTGAGCCAAAACATCATAAACATAACAATGCATAAATCATGAGAAATAATGGAAGAACTCGTCTTAATCGACACCATCATGATAGAGCTTACATGATGTCCCAACTATCTCGCTCAAATGGGCAGAGTCATCCCAGGCTTTCCAGGCAAGGGACGTGCATGATGTGATATCACAAGGGGGAATCCATGAATACATATACCTACGGTGGCATATAGTTCTAAGACCATGGGATTACCTGAATGCCAGGACTACTCGGTGTTAAATACTACTCCCAAAAACATGCACATTAGGGCTCATATAGTAATCGTAAAATCATTCATAAAGTTCATGGCCAAATAAATCATAACATACTTGATCATACTTAAAATACATGATTAGCCATGAATAAGGGCCCGTGAATCAGCCAAAAGTCATTGATTCATAAATCATGGAGAACATGCATATTTGTGAAAGTTCATATACTTGACATTCATAAATCCATGAAGAGTACTTGAAGAAAACTCATAATTTAATAATTTAGGCTTAGGAAGATTAAAATTATAATAGAATCATAACTTGACTTTTCATGAAACTTTGCATAGTTGGGCATAGATTGACTAAGATTTGAAACCATAAAATTGTAAACAATTTAAGTATAAAATATGCCCATAGATCCTAGAAAAACATTTAGACAGGAATTGACCCATAATCAATTCAAAGAGAATCCCATAAATTTGGGGTTAAAACCCCATAACATCATCAAATTTACTTTAATACTTGAATTCATGAACATGGAGGGAAATTGGGGTATGAGAATGAGCAGGAACTCTCATTCACAACCCTACATACCTGGGTAATCTGATCTTACACTCTCCCTTGAAAGTCCAAAGGAATTGGAGAAGAATTTAGGCTTGTTCTTCCTTTAGAAGTCCTCTAGTTTGCATGCATGGGGAGGAATGGGTTAGACTTAGATTTAACCCTCTTAAAACTTCCCTAATCTGAGCTTAAAACAATGTAGTTTGGGGCTTAGGAGCTTAGAAATTATGTAATTGCACTAATTAAAATGCAGAAAAATTACACACTACCAGGTACCACGACTCGTCCTACGGATCATTCCTCGATTCAATGGATCGTGGTTTCCTCTTGTTACAGCCTCTGATAAAACCTGAGTTTCTAAACTTTTCCACTAGCCACACCACGACCTTTACCTTCTTTCGACGAGTTATGGGATCCATCTATTATCATAACTGGGAGAAATCCCCTTCTCCTTCCTACGGGTGGAAGTAACTTTCCGTGGTTCCCTACCATGGGCCATACCACGAGTCGTACCCTCCCTCTTGACCATTTCAGGACCAACCCATGAATCCTACCAACGAGTGGTACCTTTAGCCTATGAGTCGTTACAAGGCTCGTTGTTACCAACTACTTCCCACATAACTGCTAACCACAAGTGGTTCCTATGGGTTATAGGTCCTTCCTACGACTTGTACCATCAGTCGTCCTGAGTCAAAATTACAAATTTTTCTGCTGTTCCTATTTTAAATTCTGAGTCTAGTCTTAGGAACTTCCGGGGTATTATAATATCTCTCCCATAGGAATATTCTTCCTCGAATATGGGGTAAACATATTGAATCACTCGGGAAAACCCGTCATCCCAAATACTGAGCATCTAGAGCTGAAAACTGATGGAGTGATTGACTCCAGACTGAAATACATGACTGGACTGAATTCGTGAATCACACATACATGCATTGACATGAAAGAGACTGGAACACATGAACTGAACATGAAACTAAATAGAGTACTAAGCAGGAAAGTGATACCTTTAGCTAGAACTGAGCCGGAAGGGAATAGATGCGGGTATTTAGCCATCATATTTGCTTTGGCTTCCCACTTAGCTCCGTCAACATGCTGATTTCTCCACAAAACTTTTACTGAAGCTACTTCTTTGATCCTCAACTTCTAAACCTGACGATCAAGAATCTCAATGGCCTCCTCATAGCTAAGTCCATCCTTGACACCCATGCTCTCCACCGGAATAACCAAAGCCGGATCACCCATGCACTTATTTAAAAGCGACACATGAAAAATTAGATGTACTGAAGCCAATTCTGAGGGCAACTCCAACTCATAAGCCACCTTGCCAACACGTCTCACAATCCTGTACGAGCCAACATAACAGGGACTAAGTTTCCCTTCTTTCTGAACCTCATCACTCCTTTCATAGGAGACACATTCAAAAACACCTAATCATCAACTTCGAACTCAAGTTCTCTCCTCCTCACATCCGTATAGGACTTTTGGCGACTCTGAGTTGTTCTCAACCTTTCCCTTGTAAAATGAACTTTCTCTATAGCCTCCTAATCTGAATTCAGTCCTATCGACATAGATTCACTGACTTTGAACCAACCAATAAGCGATCTACACCTCCACCTATAAAGAGCCTCAAATGGAGCCATCTAAATGCTGGAATGATAACTGTTATTATATGAAAATTCAATGAGAAGTAAATGATCATCCCAACTATTCTTGAAATCAATCACACACGCTCTCAACATATCCTTAAGAGTCTGAATGGTCCATTCAGCCTGACCATCTGTTTGCGGGTGAAAAGCCGTACTAAGCTTGACCTGAGTACCAAGTCCCTTCTGAAACGATCTCCAAAACTGGGAGGTAAACTGAGTGCCTCTATCTAATATGATGGAAAAGGGAACTCCATGCAACCGAACTAACTCTCGAATATATAATTTAGCATAACCCTCCACTGAGTCGGTAGTCTTGACCAGTAGGAAATGAGCTGCTTTAGTCAAACTATCCACAATCACCTATATTGAGTCATACTATCGATGAGTACGAAGAAACCCTGTACTGAAGTCCATATTGATTTCCTCCCACTTCCAAGTAGGGATACTAATGTCTTGAAGCACACCTCCAGGTCTTTGATGCTCAACTTTCACTTATTGATAATTCGTATACTTTGCCACAAACTCTGTTATAACCTTCTTTATGCCATTCAACCAATAGACTTCCCGTAGGTCACGGTACATCTTGGTGGAACCTGGATGTATAGAATATCTAGAACCATGAGCCTCATCCAACATCTGCTCCCTCAAGTCATCAACACTCAAAATACACAAATGACCTTTATATCGTAGTACACCATCTTCCTCTTGGGAGAAAACCTCCACCTTTTGATTCTGAACAGCTTCCTTCCCCTTGCCTAGCCTTGACTTTGGTCACCAAGGAAGATTATGATCCATTCTGAACAATGACACCACAATCTGTCGAGTCAATAAGACGAACTCCTAGTCGTGCAAGCCGATGCACATCCTTCACTAACTCCTTCCTCCCCTCGTCTACATGGGACACACTCTCTATAGAAATCCTGCTAAAAGTGTTTGCCTCCACATTGGCCTTGCCTGGATGATAAAGGACACTCAATTCGTAATCCTTAAGAAGCTCCAACCACCTTCTTTGATGTAGATTTAGATCCTTCTAGGTAAAAACGTACTATAGGCTTTTGTGGTCCATAAACACATCCACATGGACCCCATACAAATTATGTCTCCAAATCTTCATGGCAAATACTACTGCTGCTAACTCGAGGTCGTAAGTCGGATAGTTCTTTTCATGGACTTTCAGCTGCCTGGAAGCATAGACTATAACCTTATCGTGCTGCATTAATACACAACCAAGCCAATCCTTGAGGCGTCACAATATATCACAAATCCATCGGTACCGTCAGGTAGAGTCAACACTGGAGCTGAGGTGAGTCGAGTCTTCAACTCTTGGAAGCTCTTCTTACAGGCCTCCGACCATTGAAACTTTTCTTTCTTCTGGGTCAACTTAGTCAATGGTGTTGCAATGGATAAAAACCCTTCCACAAACCTCCTGTAATAACTAGCTAAGCCCAAGAAACTCTTCATATCTAAAGGACTAACTGACCTAGGCCAATTCTTCACAATTTCTATCTTTTGGGAGTCCATCTGTACACCCTCACTTGACACCACATGATCCAAAAATGCTACTGAGTTTAACCAAAACTCACACTTGCTTGATTTAGCGTACAACTGGCGATCCTTAAGAGTTTGCAACACCACCCTCAAATGAGCGGCATGCTCCTCCTCCCTCGGAGTATGAGAATGTCATTTATGAACACAATCATGAACATGTCCAAATACGGCTTGAACACCGTGTTCATCAAATTCATAAAAGCTGTAGGAGCATTCGTGTTACACCCCGTAAATTTTAAATGAATAAATATCCTAATGGCATGTTGATTAAGTGATTTACAAAAAAAAATAAAAATAAAATTAAATAAAAAAAATAGCAAAGTCGGTTTTCATAAGATATCAATAGATTTCCAGCAAAAAAATAGGGGAAATAAGTAAGAAGAAGAACCAACGACAAATATATATAATTTCCTTCCGATTACGCTACGAAACGCAGTCTAAATTTCATTCCGGCTTAGATACAGAGGTATAAAGCTGTAGAGAGCAATCCTACGGAGTTGGTTTCGTGAAATTTGGCCGGCGAAACGTCGTGCTACCGAGGTAAAGTGAGTAGAATTGCTTTAAATTAGTACCAATGTGTTCCTAGCCTTGCAGTGAGCATTTATCCCTTCTGGACTGTCGAGAAATAACGAGTTTTCGACCGTTTTCCGAAAGGTTGACGTTTTGGATAAATATATATCAAAAGTGATAATTTCTCCCAGATATTAATGTGTTTAGTTCTAATTGACATGTATATGAATGTAGTTGGGAGAAACAGCAGAAGTATTGACGGAAATCACATCGGTCAGTCGGGTACTCAGAAAACAGGTATGTAAAGTTATTCTTTCGGCAAGCCAGGAAGTACAGTCTAGAAAATAAATAGAATAAAGGATATTAACAGATACCCAGCGTACAGGAACAATTTCAGTTCAATTTCTAGTATATCATTACGTATCATGCGATAATCAGAATAGCGGGTAGTCAGATGATTTCAGATAGTATGTATCACATTTTGTTGAGACTGTATCCGGTAATAGATGGCACATTTTATACTATTGAGCTATATCCAGTTATAGATGGCATGTTCTATGTTATTGAGTTATATCTAGATATAATCAGATCAGTAATCAGATATAGAAATAGCTCTAGACACCGATATAACTCCAGAAACAGATATGGCTCTAGAAATTGATATAGCTTCAGATCACGGATAACAATAATCAGATAAACAGATAAAGGCCAGGTAGCAGTTAGCCCAGCAATCAGAAACAGTATAAAACAGAATATAGCATCAGTTGTTTAGTACGGACTAGCCTTGAAATAAAAGAAGAGAATATGATTAGTATTTTCATTTGAGCATGCTTGCTGTGTATGTGTTTGCGTGTTGAGACTTGTTGTGGCATGTGGGCACCCTTTAGCATCCCCACCTCCCCTGGATTATAGCTGTGTCGATATCAGATTCAGATACCGCCAACAGCTGGGCGATGCCGTCCGCCTAGAGGACGATGATGGCTGACCACCATGATAATACGGTCCAGATTACCCTGCTTGCAGGGGCAGTTCAATTCGCTCTGCGCAGAGCCAGATTACCCTGTTTACAGGGGTAGATTACTCTGTGTGCTCTTGTGGCCGGGGGCAGTTATAGATATAGATTTTTATAAAATTACCCTATTACGTGCTTGCACCCAGGGGCAGTTTCAGTTACAAATACAGCAGCAGATTACCCCGTTGCGCACTTGCGCCCAGAGGCAGGAGTCTTCGGACTCAGACACAGTTTATTGTTAGAGGCCAAGGCCTGAGCTACGTACCCAAGGGGGCTGGTTGGAGGAGCTCACAGTTATAAGATGAGTGGAGTGACTTGTTTTTGGTTGGTTTAGACCCGAGTAGGGGTAAATAGATTGTTCTGTTGGTTGGCTCCTTCCGGCTTATGGGGGTCGGTCAGGTATTGTGTGTATCTATATGTATATCTATATGTGCTATTAGATACTGATAAACAGTAGGACAACACATCGTCAGTTAGTTACAGAATATGTAAACTCTCCCCAGTTATCCTCAGCCAGATAGATTCAACTACTTTCTGCTTATATGTCATGTTATTGTTGTTACCCAGTTCAGTTGTGTATTTCAGTTTGCTTTACATGTTTGGTACCTGTGGTACTGACGCCCGTGGGGCGTGCATTGCTTGCCTGCAGGTACTCATAGACGAGGAGCCGATCCCTCGTGATCCTAGCCAGCGTAGAGTTATCAACTCCTGTCATCCGGAGCTTGATATTCAGAGGTGTATTTCATTTTCTTTTGTTGTATAGTACGGGTAGGTCGGGGCCCTGTCCCGACCATTCTATTATCACTTCTTAGAGGCTTGCAGTCTGATGTTTCCTGTGGTGGTGGAGCCGATCGTGTGGGGCCGTGCATGTATATATATGTTTAGCTGTTGATGTTGGCCGTGTGGGGCCTTCTTCTGGTTATAGTTAGTGACCTTGTCGGTCACAAAGGTGAATAGTAGTTGTTTCAAATTATAGTGTCATTGTTCTGGTTAGCTGTTGTGTATTGCAGGTGGCTATAGGCCTAATCGGCCGGGGGCTGTATTTACAGCCGCTATATAGCCGGTTCGTTTCTTGAGATAGAGCCAGAGTCTAGCAGACACCAGGTGCCCGTCATACCCCCAAGGTGGGGTGTGACAATTCGTTAGTCCAAAATACATAATTACAAACACATAGTGACCATACCGAGTCCTAAAGGTTGTCTTCGGGATGTCACTCTCTCTAACCCTGAGCTGATGATATCCAGATCTGAGGTCTATCTTTGAAAAACACTTTGCACCCTGAAGCTAGTCAAATAAGTCATATATTTTGGGGAGGGGATACCTGTTCTTGACGGTGACCTTGTTCAACTGCCAATAGACAATGCACATTCGAAGGGAACCATCCTTCTTTCGGACAAAAAGTATTAGTGCACCCTATGGGGATTTGCTAGGTCTGACGAAAACCTTGTATAAGAGATTCTTCAACTGCTCCTTCAACTCCTTTAACTTAGCTGAAGCCATTCTGTAAGGAGGAATAGATATAGGCTGCATACCAGGAAGAAGGTTGATGCCAAAGTCGATCTTCTGCTCTGGAGGAATTCCCGATATATCATCTGGAAACACTTCTGGATATACGCACACTATAGAAACTAACTGGATGGTTGGGGTTTCGAATGTAGCATCCTTAATCCGAACTAGATGGTACATGCAACCTTTAGAGATCATCTTTCTGACCTTAAGGTAGGAAATGAAGCGACCTACAGGCACAGCTGAACTACCCTTGCACTCTAGGACTGGCTCATGCAGAAACTGAAACTCTAACGCACGGGTTCTACAATTTACTGATTGCATAACATGCATGTAGACAATCCATTCCAAAGATAACATCAAAATCTATCATGGCTAACTCTACTAAATCTGCTGGGGTGACTTTTTAAAGGACTGTAACAGGGCAATTTCTATACACCCGTCAAGCTATAACTAAATCACCGACTGAAATAGAGATTGAGAAGGGTTCTAGAGGATTTCGAGAACATAGGGCGTCACAAAAGATAAAGTAGCCCTTAGGTCTAACAATACATATACATTAATGTGGAATACTTGTAACATACCAGTGATCATATCTGGTGAAGTCTCCTACTCCTAATGAGATGCGAGGGCATAAAATCTTTCTGGTGTTGACCACCACCTGCACTGGTGGATGCACCCTGCTGAGCTAGGCGTGCTGGTGGTGCTGCTGAATTGGTAGCCTACAGGCCCTACCATCACCCTGCCTGGCCAATGGACACTCCCGGTGCCTGTGCCCGAATCTACCACACCCAAAGAAGATATCTAATCCAATCAAGTACTCCTCTATGTGATTCTTGCCACACTTCCTGCAGACCGAAAAGGTACACTCTACCTGCATGCTCCTCTATCCCCTCGAACCTGATGCTCTGCTCCTCTGATCACCTCGCTATCTAGATAGAGCACTGGCCGATAATGGCGCTGGAGCTAATGACCTCTAATGGGACTGCTGACGATGTCCGCCTCCTGACCATTGCTGGGAGAACCCAAAACTATCGGTCTTGGCCCTCTTGGCCTCCCTCTCCCTCAAATGTGCTGCCTTCATTTGCTGGGCATACAAAACCAATCGAGGAAAGTCGATGTCCTGATGAAGCATAGCGGCCCTACAATCCTTGACCAGGTATTCCGCTACTCCATGCACAAACATGCTCACCCAAGCTCTCTGATCAGCCACCATCTCTGGTGCATATTTGGACAAGCGGGTGAACTCTAAGGCATACTCCTGGACTGTCATATTATTCCGCATCAGGTTCACAAACTCAGCTGCCTTAATCTCCTTCATCTCAAGGGGAAAGAGCTGATCCAAGAATGCGGTGAGGAACTCATCCTAACCAATGGACCCTCTCTAACTGCTCTACTATCCTTCCAATGTTTGAACCAGATATAGGCAACCCCTTTCAACTGATAAGAGGCTAGGTCTCCGCACTCCTCCCCTGTCACCCCCATAATCTGGGTAATGTTATGTATTTCATCAATAAACTCATGTGGATCCTCGTCCACCTTCGATCTGAGGAACTCCGGAGGGTTCATCCTAAGAAATCCCATGACTCTTGTAGCTGCCGCATTACCATTCTGGGGAACATGCGCTACCTCCTACTGATTGATTTGGGCGGTTAATGCCTGTGCCGACATCTGGATGGCTGCCCTTAACTCTGCATGGCCAACCTACTCGGGCACATGATCCTCGGAGGTTGCTGGTGTCCATCCCTATTGCCATTCTCATGACCATTTCCCTTTTCATTTCTTCTTCCATTAACTCGACGAGGAGACATGATTCTGTAAACGCGTGTAGCATGAGTTAGAAGGATAGATAGACATTTCATCGCACGATATAGATCATGAAAGAAGGGAAGTTTCCTAAAATATTTCGTAGCCTCTTTGTCATAAGTGTGGCACGCTTCACACCCATGAAAAAGGCTCTACTCGTTGCTTTCAGACAACCTAGGACACTTCAAAACCTAATGCTCTGATTCTAAGTTTGTCACGATCCGAACATAGGCCCGGGGGTTTGTCACGATCCGAACATAGGCCCGGATCGAGACACGGGACAAAGAACCCCTAGAGGCTCCAAGTTGACTCATGGCATGAACATAGTGGCTAAGAGAATACACAAGCGAAAATTGACATAATAAAACATGCTTAAGCGGAAGTCTGCATACATATCAATCTAAAACAGAGTCAACACTGACAAGCTGATATTATACATATTGTCTGAAAGGCCTCTAACATAACTGATGAGTTAATGGGACAATATTCCCAACTAGCTCGACAAAAGTATATAACTAAAATAACATAACAATGATCAAACAGAATGTCCTCGAAGGATGAGGACTCACCAACACTAGCTAGACAGGACTGAGGGGAAAGCAAAACTAATGGTGCGGTTGAGACTGATCCCTCGGACCTGTATCATGAAACGATACAACATAGAGTATGCGGTCAGTACTTGGAATGTATTGAGTATGCAAGGTAAACGGATAGTTAGAAATACATGAGAGTTCATATGAGTAGGACAGTGTAAACATGAAGTGAATATCATAATATAACATAAGGGCTCAAGGTTTACAAACCATTCATAATTTAGTCATAGTCATAATCATAAGAGAAACCTTACAAAAACATAACTTGAGCCAAAACATCATAAACATGACAATACATAAATCATGAGGAACAATGGGAGAACCCGTCTTAATCGACACCATCATGATAGAGCTTACATGATGTCCCAACTATCTCGCTCAAATGGGCAGAGTCGTCCCAGGCTTTCCAGGCAAGGGACGTGCATGATGTGATATCACAAGGGGGAATCCATGAATACGTATACCTACGGTGGCATATAATTCTAAGACCATGGGATTACCTGAATGCCAGGACTACTCGGTGTTAAACATTACTCCCAAAAACATGCACATTAGGGCTCATATAGTAATCGTGAAATCATTCGTAAAGTTTATGACCAAATAAATCATAACATACTTGAAATACATGATTAGCCATGAATAAGGGCCCGTGAGTCAGCCAAAAGTCATCGATTCATAAATCATGGAGAACAGTGCATATTGAAAGTTCATATACTTGACATTCATAAATCCATGAAGAGTACTTGAAGAGAAATCATAATTTCATAATTTTGGCTTAGGAAGATCAAAATTATAATAAAATAATAACTTGAGTTTTCATGAAACTTTGCATAGTTGGGCATAGATTGACTAAGATTTGAAATCATAAAATTATAATCAATTTAAGTATAAGATCTGCCCATAGATCCTAGAACAATATTTAGAACTTAAAGGGAATTGACCCATAATCAATTCAAAGAGAATCCCATAAATTTGGGGTTAAAACTGCATAAGATCATCAAATTTACTTTAATACTTGAATTCATGAACATGGAAGGAAATTAGGGCATGAGAATGAGGAGGAACTCTCATTCACAACCCTACATACCTGGGTAATATGATCTTACACTCTCCCTTTAAAGCCCAAAGGAATTGGAGAAGAATTTTGGAGAGTTCTAGGCTTGTTCTTCCTTTAGAAATCCTCTAGTTTGCGTGCATGGGAGGGAATGGGTTAGAATAGATTTAACCCTCTTAAAACTCCCCTAATATGAGCTTAAAACGACGTAGTTTAGGGCTTAAGAGCTTAGGAATTACAAAATTTCCCTAATTAAAATGCAAGAAAATTACACACTGCCAGGTACCACGGCTCGTCCTACGGATCGTTCCTCGATCCAACAGGTCGTGGTTTCCTCTCGTTACAGCCTCTGATAAAACCTGAGTTTCTGAACTTTTCCACGAGCCACCCCACGACTCGTATCTTCATCCGACGAGTCATGGGATCCATCCGTTATCATAACTGGGAGAAATCCCCTGCTACTTCCTGTGGGTGGAAGTAATGATCTGTGGTTCCCTACCACGGGCCGTACCACAAGTTGTACCCTCCCTCCTGACCATTCTAGAACCAACCCACTACTCCTACCAACGAGTCGTACCTTCAGCCTATGGGTCATTACAAGGCTCATCGCTACCAACTCCTTCCCACATAATTGCTAACAATGAGTGGTTCCTACGGGTCGTAGGTCCTTCCTACGACTCGTACCATCAGTCGTCCTGAGTCAAAAATGCAGATTTTTCTGCTGTTTCCATTTCAAATCCTGCGTTTAGTCTTAGGCACTTTCAGAATTTTACAACATAAATAGGCACTCAAATTTGATCTCAGCTGGCAATTAAGCACTCAAACTTTGAGAGTGCACATCTAGGCACCTCAAAAACAGAAGAAAAAAGATAAATATTTTTCTAGGCCACAAAGGTACCACATTACTTCTTTAATGCCAAACTTTATATTATATATATATATTTTATATATATATATATATATTTATATATATATATATATATATATATATATATATATATATATATATATATATATAGAGAGAGAGAGAGAGAGAGAGAGAGTAATCTATGTTTACAATAATTGCATTGACTTTTATTATGTATTAAATTTCAATATTTGGAGAATCAAAGACCCAACAACCAGATAAGCAAAGAAAAATTTAATGTTGAAGAGACTTTCTCTGAATTAGGATATCAATTAAATTCTCCATTTTCAAAGCTATTCCCCTGCATTCTGTTTCGACAAACACCAAAAGTTTCAATAAAAATATGCCCATTAGCTCTTCATCAGCATCTGCAAATGATCAAGTGGCTTACAATGAAGGACTCTTGACACAAATCTTCCTCCACCTCCCTGCAAAATCACTCATTCGATGCAAATGCGTCTCAAAACAATGGCATTTTATAATCACTAGTCCCCACTTTACCCGCCTCAGAACCCCGAGATTCAACCCTGCCCGAGGCCTCTTCTTACACTGCTCTTCTTTCGTGATCAACCCTTTTCACCAATTTGTGCCCTTCGCCCTCGAAAATCCAATTTCAGCACCAGTCCACAAGCTCAGTTTCATAGACGATCCTTCGAGAATTAGGATTCTGCAATCTTGCAATGGACTTTTGCTCTGTTGCAGCTTTCGCGTTCCTGAACCTAACAGAAACTACTATGTATACAACCCAACTACACAACAATTCGTCACACTGCTGAGACCAGGAGGTGAAAGACAGATTACCAAGGTTGTTTTTGGGATGGAACTAGCGTTTGATCCGTGGAAATCGCCTCATTACAAAGTGATTTGCACCCGAAGGTCTGAATTGGATCCTGATCACCATCAGATTGAGATTTATTCGTCTGAAACTAAGAAATGGAGAGTCTCAGGTCCACCTTTCCCTGCTCGTTATGATATAGGATTCGCGTATACTGGAGTTTACTGGAATAGTGCCATTTATTGGGCATGTGGTGCCACGTCCTTGCGTTTCAATGTGGAACAAGAAAAGCTCGAAAAGTTTTCGATGCCTTGCATTAATGATGAGGAGAGCAGAGTTGCTTATTACGGAGAGTCTTGTGGATATTTGCATCTAGTCCAAGTGTATAGCCGCCAGAAGCTCACTTTTTACAACATTTACGAGATGAAAACCGATGGCACAGAATGGTTGTTGAAATATCAGGTGAATGTTGAAGATGTTGTTGACGCGTTTCCTCATATGATTCGCCTTTACCTTGAGCCAACAGACTGGCATTACTTCGCCATGGCTGTGCTTTTGGTTGTCAGGGGAGAGAAAGAGGAGGATGCCTTCATGGTGTTGCATATTCCCAGAATGGTAATACGTTATAACTTGAGGGATTACACATTTTACAAGCTATGTGAATTTGGAAATACTAGTACTCAGGATGACAATTATGGATTTGAGGAGGAGGATGAGGATTATGAGGTTCCAGTAACCCTTGTATCCCTCGAACTTGACAGGTCAAGTGCTTTCCAATATATTGAATCTTTATATTCTTTGTGATTCTCTCCACTTTATGAGGAGAGAGTAATATCTGGTTTGAAATTCAATTAAAAAAAAAAAACAAAACTTATCTTCCATGGTCATGTTCATTCTTGATTTACAATGTCAGAGGGATTGTCCATTGCTTTATTTTGTCGACAACATAAATGATACACACTCCTTATCAAAAGTATATGCAGCCTTGCGATACTTTCATTTGAACTCAATACTTAAGTCAATTACCATTAGTATTAGACGAATAAGAAAACATGATTTCAGCCATTTTCTACGCCTGCCTCATGAACAAACAGCAAACGTTGCTTGATAATATAATTTATTCGTCAGAAATTAACTGCCAGTCCCTTAGGTATAAGAATCATTTATACCAAGTAATTAAGACAATTTTAAGTGACGAACATGTTAACAAGGTTAGAAGGAAAATATTTTGTTTGCATTGTACAGAAAAAACAAATTTTTTTTAGCCAAATTAGTTATTGTAAAATGGAAAGTGTACTTATCACCTTCACTCTTTCTTTTTCACAACCCCTTCTTCAAACCACTCCTACCGCAGCAACCTTTTTTATTTAACAATAATAATAACAATAAATATAATAATAATAATAATAATAATAATAATAATAATAATAATTTTTCTTTTTTTTTTTAAAAAACACAGTTGCTAATATAAATACTACAACCTAAGCTCCCAGCTGGCATCTTATAGATAACTGGTAAATGCGTTGACTTGAGAGCCAATTACATGTAAGGAATCAAATCCAACAACCAGATTAAGAATTTTTTATCAAAATAAGTGATTATTTAAATCAATTTATAACAATAATATATTTTTAAAAAAAGTTTTAAAATTAAAATAAACGTATTTCATGATAATATATTAAATATTATTTTATTTAGAAAAATCAATGAAAGAAAAAGTTGATGGTTGACGGTGTTAAATGAAAACAATTCATTACTATGGGTAATGTTTTATGCTTAATACGTAACTCACGGTAACGACTCTTTGTCAAATTCTGCTCATATATGAAATCTGAGTGAGCATTTTATAAAGTCGTAATCTTAAATTACGACTTAAAACTAAAATGTTACTGACAGTAACGACTTTAAAGTATCCCACCACGGATGTTATATATTTATAAATTTAGTGTTTTAAGTGGTTGTAAATGTTTTACGTAAAGTTTTAAGTTTAAACCATGGTAAAGCCAATCTTATTAAATTCTTTATAAATTTAAGCTTGAAAAGACATTCTAATAACTGGAAAGCGTTGCAAAATACTTTGTATAGGTTGCACTTCTAAATAATGAGATTATTTGTACTTCTTCTAATTTTAATTTTTTTTTATTGATATCATCATCTTCAAAGGCTTGAAAAACAAATAAATCTATAGTGGTTCTTTATATGTTCAATGAATTGTCATGTCGATATTAATGACGTAATAAATAAAAGTAGATACTTATCTTTAAAATATAAAATGATGGGATGCTAATCAATCTAATCAAGATAAAATCAACTTTTTAAAGTTCCAATATGGATATTTTAGTCAGATTCCATACATGGACAGAGTTTGACAGAGAGTCATTACTGTGAGTTACGTATTAAACACAAAATATTATCCACAGTAATGAATTGTTTTCATTTAACACCGTCAACCATCAATTTTTTTTATTGATTTTTAAAATAAAATAATACCTAATACCTTACTGTGAAATATGTCAATTCTAGTTTTGAGAATTTTTAAAAAAAACATATTATTCTTATAAATTGATTTAAATAATAGCTTACTTTGGTAAAAAAATTACCAAATGAAAAGTAAAATAATAATGTTGAGTTTAATTAAGTAAATACTCCTCTGTTCACTTTTATTCGTGCGGTATTCCAAACATAGATTTTCATTTTTATTTATAACATGTCAAGAAAAGATATTTTTTTTCTTTTAAAATTTTACTCTCAATATTAATTACTTATTTTTCAAATTATCTTAAGACTATATAGTAAACTAAAATAAATATTATGATAAAAATACTCATATTGATTATTATTTTCATATTTTAAAGGGCTACAGATAAAAGTGAAGGGAGGGAGGGAGGGAGTAATATGCTCGTTCGGCTTTGACTTATTGGGAGAAAGATTAAATAATACACCACTTAGAGTAGTTGAGAAGAAACGTTCTCCGCAAGCTAAATATTGGGCAAACTATATAACAGCACATGCATGTTCCAATTCAACACAAAATCGAACTCAGAAATGAAGATCAAAATAAGTCGTTTATCATCATTTTCTGCAAATCAAGTGTTTTCTAATGAAGAGCTGCTGATAGAGATCTTCCTCCGTCTTCCAGCAAAATCACTCCTCCGATGCAAATGCGTCTCCATAAAATGGAGTTCTCTAATCGATAGCCCCGAATTCACCCGCCTCAGAGTCCCCTGTTTCAACCCTGCCCGTGGCCTCTTTTTGCACTGCTATTCTTTCTTGATCAACCCTTTTCACCAATTTGTACCATTCACCCTTGAAAATCCAATTCCAGCACCATTCCACAAGCTCACTTTCGTAGACGATCCTTCTGGTATGAGAATCCTTCAATCTTGTAATGGACTTTTGCTCTGTTGCAGCTTTCGCGCTCATGAACCTAAAAAAAACTACTATGTGTATAACCCAACGACCCAACAATTCGTCACACTTCCTAGACCGGGAGGGTCAAGACAAATTTTCAGGGCTGTTGTTGGGATGAAACTAGCGTTTGATCCATGGAAATCGCCTAACTACAAAGTGGTTTGCGTCCGAATTTCTGATGAATTGTCTCCTGATGACCAGCACTATCAAATCGAGATTTATTCATCTCAAACTAAGAAATGGAGAGTCTCGGGTCCACCTTTTCTTGCTCGTTACGATATAGGATTCACATACAACGGAGTTTACTGGAATGGTGCAATTTATTGGGAAGGTGGTGACAACTCGTTACGTTTCAACGTGGAACAAGAAAAGCTCGAAAAGTTTCCCATGCCTTGCATCGGTCGAAGTTGGGATGACGATGAGGAGAGCAGAGTTGCTTACTTCGGAGAGTCTTGCGGATATTTGCATCTAGTCCAAGTGTATAGCCGCCATAAGCTCGCTTTCTTCAACATTTACGAGATGAAAACCGATGGCACGGAGTGGTTCTTGAAATACCAAGTGAATGTTGAAGGTGTCGTTGACGCGTTTCCTCGTATCATTCGCCGTTATCTTGAGCCAACAGACTGGCATTACTTAGCGATGGCTGTGCTTTGTGTTGTTAGAGGGGAGAAAGAGGAGGATGCCTTCATGGTTTTGCACATTCCCAAAATGGTCATACGTTATAACTTGACGGATTACACATTTCAGAAGCTGTGTGAATTTGACAATACTAGTAGTATTCAAGACAATCAATTTCAGGATGAAGATGAGGACTATGAGCTCCCTGTTTCCTTGGAATTTAGAAGCTTTAGTGCTTTCCAATATATTGAATCTTTATTTTGTCTCTGAGGACAAATACTTTTTTTTTTCTTTTTTTGTAATGTGATTTTAAAAAAAAAAAAAAACTTGTCTTCCTGGGGTCATGTCCACTATTTGATTTACAATGTCCAAGTTGTTGTCCATTACATTATTCAAGTAACAAGCAATGTACTTTTATTATCTCACCACAATCTCCCCTTCTGTTTTGTATTTTTTATTTCTAACCTTTACCATATTAAATTTTTTATTGATAATTTTATCTTTATAATCTTAAATAACATAATTTATTTGCCATTTTGAAAAGAGATGTAGTAAACTTTCATTTTATAAATAAATACTCATTGATGTTAATTATAATATAGAAATCAAAAGAATTGACAAAAAGTAAATGAAATTATTGGAAGTCGAAAATCTTAGAAATCATAAATTTCAAATATTTTTCATATTATTTAAATTCTATGAAGTTAAAGATGAATTGTGTTTGACTATATCTTTTACAAAAAATATTTGAATTAACTTGTATAATTTGAAGTTTGGTGCAAACATCCTTATTGATTAATTAACACAAGTAAATTTATATCAAAAAAATTAATAATATGTCAGAAGAAATTTATATAAAGAGTCGTGAGTACACTTTTTGATAATGTTTAATTTTTAATACCAAGACACTTTGTTTACACGGAAATTAAAAAAAAATGGAGGGAAGAAAAAATATATTAGATAGCTTAGACACTATTTATGCATAATGTGTTCGTTTAACAGAACTAGAATACATAAGGGAAAGTAATATAGTTATATGTAAAAAGCAAAGAATTCAGAGAATGTCCCTTTAATGTCTTCAAAAAATAATTACATAAAATATTCTATTTTATTATATTCTTTTTTTTGGATTGATATCATACTGATATTAGTGCTGTATTTTTTTCTTTGTCTCTTAATTGTCATTGTCATAATATTATTTTATTTTTTCTCTCTCTCTTTTTAACTTATTCATTTTTAAGTTAATTTTAAGTTTTTGTTACTATTTTTTGGTCTTTTTTTTTTGTCTTTTTTTTCTTTTTTAATTAAAAAAATAAATACATTAGCTTATTATATTTAGACTAATAAAAATAGAAAAATTAAATAATTTGAATACAACAAGAACTAATTTATAAAAATACTAAAATCAATAGCTTATTTATTAAAATTAAAATTAATAAAAAATATATTTTAATTTTTTTTTTCAAATCATTAATCTTATTTTTTCACCATAATCTAATTTCATACCCAAATTTGGCTCCTTTCTTTTTTTTTTAAATTTTTTTTTCATTGTTCAATCTTTTTACTCTACTCCTTTTCTCTTTTTTTTTCCTCATTTTTTCTTTATTCTTTATCCTTTTTATCTTATTCTATTAAAAAAATTCAAATTATATTATTCCTTTTTTTTCCACCATAATCTAATTTCACTCTTAAATTTGGTTCCTTTCTTCTTTTTTTTTTTCTTTTCTTTTTTCATCTTATTTATTTCTTTTTTAAAATTTTATCTAATTCTGATTTTTAATCTTTTCTCCACAATCTAATTTCATTTATGTTTTTGTTCTTTTTCTTTATTCTTGTTTTTTTTTAATTTTTTGATTTCATTGAGTAAACACTTTTTAGTTCTCCATGATACCATCACAATATATTTATATACTAGTATGGTATCATGAAGGACTACTTCAGTCTTTCAATGAAGCATTCTATGATACTATCACAATATATCTATATACTGACATGATATTATAGAGGATTGCCTCAGTTCTTCATGATACCATCACAGTATATCTATATACTAGCATGGAATCATTAAGGCCAACTGTAGTCCTTTAGTGAGAAAATCATCAGTTCTCAGTGATACCATCATAATATGTCTACATATTGTCATGGTATCATTTATGTCTTCTTTAGTTGTTACACCCCGTGAATGTTAACATTTAGTAAGCGTATGCGTGGACTTGTGATGAATAAAAAGAGCTTGATGCGTGTGGAAAAAACCTCGGAAGCAAGGTCGGGCGAGGCTAGGCTGCGAAGGGCTAGCGCGACGCGCCAGCCGACAATGCACTGGACGGCACGGCGCGCCAGGCATTGAGGTGCGACGACGCGAGGGGCTTGCTGGCGCGATGGCTGGCGCGGGATGCTCCTCTACCACTGAGCTCATATATATATATCCCCTTAGCTTAAATTTTAGTCATTTCCAAATATTCTCTCGGCCAGAAGTTAAGGAATATGTAGATTTCAATCGTTTTTCGTTCGATTAAGCTACCAAACGTCGTCCGAACTCAAATTAACTTCAGGTAACGAGTCCTAGGCCTATGGGAGGCATTACTACAGAGTTATTTCTCGAAAATTCGCTCGGCAAATCGGAACTCCGCTGAGTAAAAGTTGTTAGAATTACTTCAAATTGGATTCTAAGTGGCCAAAGACAATAAGTAAGTATTTCTCCCTTCTAAACCCTCGAGAAATTATAATTTTTCAACCGAATGAGATGGAGTTGAAGTTATAGTTAATTCTATTGAAAAGATATTGTTATTGGCCGTTCTTGTTGTGAAAATAGTTGTATTCTTTCAGAATAAAGGAGACAACTAAATGAAATTACTGGCTTCAGGTGGAAAAGTTGCGTAAACAAAAGAAAATCGGCATTCGAGGTATGTTAAGACTTATTCCTTCGACAAGTTATTCTCATCGTATAGTGATATGACCGATGTTTTAAATGTAGATAATGATCCTATATGTTGTAATTAGCTGCTGCTAGTATATAAGGATCAGGCATGTTGTGATTAGCTGCTATCAGTAGATTACGGTTATATGTTGTGGTTAGCTGCTAGAAAACGTATAAAGATTATATCATAGTATCCCTTGTCAGGAAAGAACATGTTAAATGTGACACACGCTAGAATCATCATAGGAACTCCTTTGTTCTTCAGTCTGTTGTGTTAGTAGAATTGGATGCTTTATTGTCAGGCCTAGACTTTAGAAGTTCGTGGATAGTTATTGGGTCTGAGTTAGTAAGTCGAATAGCATAGGCGCAACTAGGCGATATAATTACTAGTTTTGCACCTGTATTGTTAGTGAAGCACGCCCAGAGGCCTTTGGCGTACCTTCACGCCCCAGGTCAGAAGTTTAGGTAGGATGGTCATACTTTAGAGTCAGCGACACTAGGGTTGTCTAGTGAACTAAGTGACAACCTGTTATCTAGTTAGCTACTATCAGCGACTGTCAATTCTAGTTTCCTTAGTATTCATCATACAGGTTGCTCAGGAAGCTATCCCAGTCTTTCAGGTCAGATATACCCGTGGGTACCCTAAGGAAGGGGGCCTTATTAGCAATTAGAGGTGGGGCCAACTCCCCAGCCTGCTCCTATAAGATGCTCAGGTACAGGTTGTCATGAGTGGCTAAGTCCATGTAAACTTACCTACAAGGTTAGGAATCATCCAGAAGAGTCACATAAGATCTGAGTAGACCAAGTTAAGGTCTAGAGGGCTAGAACCATGTTAGCACAATATTATCCTCAGGCTAAGAATTTCAGTCGACTACCTATTGAGTATTAGGGGCCGACCACTCAAAAGCATGTTCGGTCAGTAGTAACCCTATAGTCGTTCTAACCAAAGGAACTAAGTAATTGGTCATCTGGGATCCTACAGTTGCTTATGACTTATAGTTGTTTGAGTAGGACATTCAGAGTATTATCAGGCCACTCCAGACCCCGCCCTATCCGGTCTAGACCATTAGAGATTATGATCACTATCAGGATCCTCTGATCGGATACAGGTACATGGGGTGTGCCTGCTAGCAGCTATATAGATTATTCTAGGGGAGAGCAGTGGTCGCGTTAGGCCCAGAAGGCGAGATACGCCTTTTGAGTGGCTAGATTGAGACTTAAATTTAGCACATTGGTTGGGGTTGCCCTCACCTAGGAGTCTTCCGTGACCACCCCAGGGTTACTAGCTGCATCGTCGCCCTCCAGGGGCTACATGACGTCGCTCCAAGGAGTGATATGCTGTCCCAAGGGATGATGCAGAGGCCCAAGGGCCATATTACAGTCCATTCCATGGCTGGACTATTATCTTTATGTCGTATCGGCATCACACCCTCGTTGAGCATGGTGCCTTAGGTGCAGTTATCAGGAGTCCACCTGACTCAGGCACAACTACAGATCAGGAGCCGAGTGGGCTCAGTTGCAGACCCAAGGAACTGGTAGGTTGGCGATAGCACCAGTAGAGTCATAGAAACCTGGTTAGGGGTATATAGATTGAAGTGTGCTCTCCAGGACTTATGGGGGCCCGAACGGGTTATTCTATGTTGATTGTACCTTCCAAGCTTATGGGGGCCAGGTTAGGTTCTTGTCTGCATTCTTGTCTACTAGCTATAGCTTACGAATATATTATTGTATAGTCTTAGCTCATATATGTGTAGTGTTTTACTAGATGCAGGTTATGAATAAGCAAACTTTTAGGTTAATTTCTGCCCCTTTTTTCTACTTACTTTCAGTCTTTAACAACTTTCATTCAGCTTATTTACTTCCTTACATATTTGTTACATATTATACTTATGCCAACTCTGAGGCGCTGCATTACTTGCCTGCAAGTTTAGACAGACAGGTTGTGAGAACTCCAGGGAGCCATTCAGAGTCGGTACATTAACCAGCTCCTTTCATTCAGAGTAGCTAGGTTATAAAATATTACCACATTTTATTTGTATAGTATTTGGGTAGGCCGGGGCCCTGTCCCGACCACTATTTGTATTCTTAGAGGCTTGCAGACTACAGTCGTCAGTTAGTTGGTTGTCGTTGGCTGTGTTGGGCCTATCTATGTCTTATTTTACGTGTTGTCCATGTGGGCCCCCACGTAGCTACCATTTTTTATTTTTATTATAGCTAGACAACATGGTGGTCTTGTCGGCCCACATAGGATCCCTTCATTACCTTGTTGTTGGTTAGATGGTTTCTTTTACAGGTGACCTTGTCGGCCTGAAGCTGTGGTTACAACAGAGGTATAGCAGTTTGTTTTCTTGAGTTTGAGTCATGGATAGGCACTAGAGGTGCCTATGCCCAACCAGGTCAGCCAGATTCCAGAATGGCATTAGGTGCCAGTCATGCCTCCCAAGGTGAGGCGTGACAAATGTAGTATCAGAGCAAGTCGTATCCTAGGAAGTCGGCAAGCCATGTCTAGTAGAGTCTTATTTATAAATGTGTTGTGTACCACATTCTATAAGCTGGAGGCTACGAGGCATGATAGTATGGTTACCTCTCCTTCTTCTTAGATCGTGCTATAGAGCTGAGTTGTATAGGGTTGAGTCCCTAAGCTTTCATTGCTATGTATGTCTAGAGTAATATGTGATGTAAGACAGACTCCAGCCAGCTGCAAGATAACACAGCAGCAGGAGGAAGTACTAGTGAGGTTTCATGGTTGGGGGACAGTCAGCCTAAGGGCAACAGACGTCTTTTAAATTTCTCCCATCACCCTCCCGGGGCACCAGGAACTTCATAAGGTGATAGATATGCCAACATTATCCCCAGTTCTTTCTGCAGCCTCGGAGTGGGAGGTCAGGAAGTATAGTATATATATATGAGTTGGCTCCCTTAGTATACGTTAAGAATTAGGCAGGGGCAACAATTAATGTTGAATTACCTGAAATACACAAAAAATCGTGCGAGTACAAAAGAAAGTGCAAATATCAATGCCATATTGTCCAGAATGAATAATAAAGGAGGGCTAGAACTACTGCCTCTGAGAAGGATTAGAGAATGGTTGAGACCCTTAGTGCTTACAAGGTTATCTAGACCCTTACAGTAGTAAATCCAGAGGGCGAATAAGGTTGCCAGCAACACTTAGGTGCGTGTGGGAGAGTCCATAAGCGATAAGCCTTCAGTAATAGTAAAGTTTAGGTCAGAAATAGGTCGATTCCACCGCAGTGTGCGAATGACTATAGGGAACACTTGCAAGATAATGGTTATGGCCCTAGTTTGTTATGTCGAAGGACAGAGAGATCATATGAAAAAAATGGGCCCGAGTGCAGGGCAGAAGGATACAGGTCGGTAGACCTAGTTAGTAATATCTTTCACAGTATGAGGCAGAAGGCACGAACCCCAAATCTCAGCCTCTGGGAGTAAGGAGGGAAGCACGAGTATTTATACTGGAGGGAAATTGTCATGACCCAAACGTACACCTGAATCGTAGACATGGGACAAGGAGCCACGAGAGACCCCAAGTCGACCCATGACATGAGCATACATATAATTCAACCACATGAGCAGAAGACTTAGAATAGAGAAAGTAATCATAACATAACATGAGGCAAAACAGTACAATACTGATATAATACGGTGGAATACAAACTTTAGTCTGAAAAGCCTCTAAATATGAAAGGCGGATTGATGGGACAACTCCCAAACTAATCCAACATCCGGAAACTAAAGGAATAACATAGAGTGTGAATATGTAGCCCTCGGAACATGAGGACTCACCAAATATTCAGAGAGCAAGTCCGAGTTTATCTACGGGTGAGGATATGCCTGAGAACTGGGACCTGTATCATGAGACGATACATCATAGAAAGTATGTGGTCTGTACGTGGAATGTACTAAGTATGTAAGGTAAGTAAAACAGACATTTAAAACATGTATAAGACTCATAAGTGATCATAAGAGTAGGACTACATGCTCATAACATAATTATTATAATATAACATAAGGCTCAAGGTTTTCGAAACATTCGTAACGTAAACATAGTCATAATCATAATAGAAGAGCCTTACTTAACATAACTTGAGCCAATATTCATAATCATACACATGCATAAATCATGAGGAACAGAGGGAGATTCTCTTAACCGACATACCCCATATGAGCACACATGAAGCTCGACTTGTAACCACGGTGGGGAGGGTGTTCGTACCTTGCCAAGGGTAGGAACCATGAAGGGCGTGATCACACATGAAAAGGGACATTTGGGCTAGGGAAAAACATGAATGGGTCCCAACATACCTACGGTGGCACGTAATTCATGAGATTCGGGGCTTAACATGAGCCCCAAACCTACTCGGTATTCGATACTACTTTCTAAACATATATAGTGCTCATAATAATACATACATGAGTTCATGGACTAGTCAAATCATGATAATCGTAAACATGCTTGAACATACGTGAACTAGCCATGACTTGAGGCCCGTTGGTAGGCCAAAAACATAATTCATGATTGATAAAATTCATGCATACTTGTAGATCATGCATATAGCTTGAAATTCATAAGTTCATAATAGATAACATAATAAATTCATAAATAAATTTATAATTCATGCTGGGCCTATCAAAAATACCAATGGATCAATGGATCATAAATCGATTCATCATGGGGCATGCATAACCAAACTTAATTATTTAGAAATTCAAAGTCAACAATATTATACTCAATTTAAATCTCGAAAGATGATCAAAATCAGTAGATTATGATAAGATTTCAAAATCACAAGGCCCATAATTAAATCATTTAATTTTATACAAATTAAATACAAAACCCCATGAGTTTTCAAATAAATTTAGAGTAATTAATATAGAAGGAGCATGGGTGTGGAAGAATCCACCAATTGAAGACCTTACATACCTGAGATTATCAACTCCTAACCCTCCTTAACAACCCAAGAATGAAATTGAAGGAATTGAGGTGGAAAGCTTGAAATCTCCCCTTTAATCACCTCTCAAAGTTCTTGCATGCATGAATGGGAATTTAGAATAGGTCATCCTCTTAAAATCCTAGATTTTTCCAAGCCAAAACGACGTAGTTTAGGGCCTTATATCGTGAAAAAGTCAAAAATACTCTTAATGAACCTGCCCTGAAAACTGGCCGGATGGAACCCACGAGTGGTACCAATGGGTCGTGGGAACCACCAATGACCCGTTGTGTCCCTCATTGAATGGGCTGCTGAGTGACCTAGTCTCGGATCCAAACAACGGGTCAACAGGATGACCCGTTCCTTCAACCCATGACTCGTTACACCGTCCGTTGTTCTCTCATCACAAAAACTGAACCTCCCTACCACGAGCTTCACCACCACTCGTGGTTCAATCCAACGAGTCGTGGTTTCAACCCGTTACCCATACTGGAAGTTCTTACCCTCCAATAACGACCACAACCAATGACCCGTGACTTCTCCTAACGGGTCATTGAGTCTCTCGTTGTTTACACTACTGCCCAGCCTAACCCTAACTACGACTAAAAAGGACGGCCCCGTTTTATCCCACAACGGGTCGTCAAATCTCTTGTTGTCTCCACTGCCACCATCCTTTCCCCAACCAACGACAGCATACAACGAGTCATGGTTTGATACCACGAGTCGTTCTGTGATGTTTTTTCAGTTTTTTGCACTTTTCAAATTCAACTCCCGAGTCTATTCTTAGGCCTTCTCGGGGTATTACAATATCTCCCCCTTGAAAATATTCGTCCTCGAATTTAGGAAGCAAGCAACAAACAGAAACATATAATTATCATACTCATATTCTTACTATTTTAACCGAAATTTTACAGAATGATTACCTCCTAACCAAACCACATAGCCGAACAGATCTCATGCTTCACATACACACTCATACACATGAAAGAAACTTGAACACATGAACTGAACATCAAAACTAAATGGAATCATAGAGTAGAACTAATACCTCAAGTCGGAACTGAGCAGGTAGAGAACAGATGTGGGTATCTCGCCATCATATCCGCTTCGGCTTCCCACGTAGCTCCCTCAACATGCTGATTTCTCCATAAGACCTTAACTGAAGCTACTTCCTTGTTTCTCAACTTCCGAACCTGACGATCCAAGATTTCAACGGGAATTTCTTCATAACTGAGGCTGTCTTTCACTCCAATGTTGTCTACCGGAACTACCAAGGCTGGATCACACAAACACTTCTTCAAAAGTGACACATGAAAAACGGGATGAACTGAGGACAACTCCGATGGCAAGTCCAACTCATATGCCACCTTACCATCTCTCCCCACAACCCGGTAGGGATCAACATAGCGGGGACTGAGTTTCCCTTTCTTTCCAAAGCGCATTACTCCCTTCATGGGGGATACCTTTAGAAATACCCAATCGTCCACTTCAAACTCCAAATCTCTTCTCCTCACACCAGCATATGATTTCTGACGACTTTGAGTGGTCTTCATCCTGTTCCTTACCAATTGAACTTTTACCATGACCTCATGAACCGAATAAGGCCCTATCATGGCTACCTCACCAACCTCAAACCATCTGATGGGAGATCTACACCTCTGCCTGTAAAGAGCCTCGAACGGTGCCATCTGGATAATGGAGGGATAGATATTATTATAAGCAAACTCGATCAAGGGTAAATGATCATCCCAGCTACCTTTAAAATCCATAACATATGCCCTCAACATGTCCTCAAGAGTCTGGATTGTTCGTTCCGCCTGGCCATCCGTTTGCGGATGGAACGCCATGTTGAGCTTAACCTGAGTCCCAAGCCTTTTTTGGAAAGACCGCCAAAACTGAGAGGTAAACTGAGTACCTCAATCTGAAATAATGGACAAGGGCACTCCATGAATTCGAACCAACTCTTGAATATACAACTTAGCATAATCATCTGCTGAATCCATAGTCTTGATCGGTAGGAAGTGTGTCGCCTTTGTTAACCTGTCCACTACCACCCCAATGGAATCATAGTGTCGGCAAGTACGAGGTAGGCCTATAATAAAATCCATATTAATCTCTTCCCACTTCCAAGAGAGAATCCTAATATCTTGCAGTACACCTCCGGGCCTTTGATGCTCAACCTACACTTGCTGACAGTTTGGACATCTGGTTACGAACTCCGCAATATCCATCTTCATACCATCCTACTAATAGATTTCTCGCAAGTCCCGATACATCTTCGTGGATCCTGTATGGATGGAATATCTGGTACTATGTGCCTCATGCAATATCCGAACCCTCAGATCATCGACATCCAGGACATATAGCCATCCCTGATATCTTAGAACACCATCTCCCCTTGGGAGAAAACCTCTATCTTTTGACTCTGCACCCCTTCCTTCAGCTTCCTCAAAACTAGATCTTCATCTTGTTTAGATTTGACATCAACCACCAAGGACGATTCTGACCCATTCTGCACAACGCCGCCATTAGTCGAGTCGATCAATCTAACCCCCAACCTTGCAAGTCGGTGGACATCTCTCACCAACTCCTTCTTTCCCTCATCCATGTGGGACACACTCTCTATAGAGAGCCTACTAAGTGCATCCGCAACCACATTAGCCTTGCCCAGGTGGTAAAGAACGCTCATATCGTAGTCCTTTAGCAATTCCAACCACCTCCTTTGCCGAAGATTTAGATCCTTCTGTGTGAACACATATTGCAAGCTCTTGTGATCCGTAAATACATCCACGTGGACCCCATACAATTAATGCCGCCATATCTTCAATGCAAAAACCACTGTGGCCAACTCAAGATCATGGGTCGGGTAATTA
The DNA here is from genome assembly GCA_035772735.1 of Datura wrightii. Taxonomy (NCBI): domain Eukaryota; kingdom Viridiplantae; phylum Streptophyta; class Magnoliopsida; order Solanales; family Solanaceae; genus Datura; species Datura wrightii. The sequence goes on from JASDFA010000001.1 coordinate 21,002,190, forward strand.
TTTTTGTGAAGCTTTAACTGTCGAGAGGCATATTCTATCACCTTCCCACGCTGCATCAACACACATCCCAGTCTGACTCTCGAAGCATCACAATATACAACAAATCCATTGGTACCCTCGGGTAAAGTCAACACTGGTGCTGAAGTGAGTCAGGTCTTCAATTCCTGGAGGCTTTTCTCACAATCCTCTGACCATTGGAACTTCACCTTTTTCTGAGTCAACCTGGTCAAAGGTGCCGTAATAGACGAGAAACCCTCAACAAACCTCCAGTATTAGCCTGCTAGGCCCAAGAAACTCTGAATTTCAGAAGGATTCACCGATCTAAGCCAATTCTTCACCGCTTCGATTTTTTGAGAATCTACCCTTATGCCCTCATTCGACACCATATGGCCTAGAAATGCCACCGAGTCTAGCCAAAATTCACACTTGCTAAACTTTGCATATAGCTAACGATCCTTGAGGGTCTGAAGTACTACCCTCAGGTGAGCGGCATGCTCCTCCTCGCTCTGCGAGTATATGAGGATGTCATCAATGAACACAATCACGAACGTGTTCAAATATGCCTTGAATACCCTATTCATCAGGTCCATAAAAGCTGCAGGGGCATTGGTTAGTCCAACAGATATAAATACAAACTCATAGTGGCCATACCGGGTTCTGAAGGTTGTCTTTGGAATGTCACACTCCCGAACTCTGAGCTGGTGATATCTGGACCTGAGATCTATCTTCGAGAAATACCTGGCACCCTGGAGCTGGTCAAATAAATCATCAATCCTGTGCAAGGGGTACCTGTTCTTGACGGTGACCTTATTAAGTTATCGATAATCAATACACATCCGAAGGGAACCGTCCTTCTTTCAAACAAATAGAACCGGTGCACCCCATGGAGACTTGCTTGGTCTAATGAAACCCTTATCCAACAAGTCCTTTAACTCCTTTAGCTCGACTGAAGCCATCCTGTAAAAAGGGATAGAAATAGGTTGCGTATCGGGCAATAGATCAATACAGAAATCAATTTCCCTCTCTGAGGAACACTTGGCAAATCATCCGGAAACACCTCCGGATATTCGCACACCACCGGAACTGACTGAATAGTCGGGGTCTCGGACTCCATATCCTTAACCCTAACTAGGTGGTACACGCAACCCTTAGAGATCATCTTCCTGGCCTTAAGATAGGAAATGAACTGACCTACTGGTACCGCCGAACTACCCTTCCACTCCAACACTGACTCACCCGAAAAATAAAATTCCACCATACGGGTCCTACAATTAATCGAAGTATAACATGCAAACAACCAATGCATGCCAAGAATAATGTCAAAGTCAGTCATGGCTAACTCTACAAGGTTTGCGGAGGTAACCTTATGCAATACCGTAATGGGGCAACCTCTATATACCCGCCTAGCTACAATTGATTCACCGACTAGAGTAGATACAAGGAATGGTTCTGATAGAATTTCAGGACTAACTCTAAAACTACTAGAAATGTAAGGGGTCACGAAAGACAATGTAGATAAACAAAGCATAAGCATCAATATGGAAGACTTGCAACATACCCGTGACCACATCTGGCGAAGCCTCCTGCTCCTGGGGAGGCACTAGGGCATAAAACCTATTCCCGCACTGACCACCTGCCGAACTAGTGGAGGCACCCTACTGAGGGGGTCGTGCTGCTGGAGCGGTAGAACTGGCTGCATGGCAATCTCTGATACTGTGCTTGGGTTTGCCACACCCGAAACAAGCATCCGCACCGACCAGGCACCTCCCGGGATGATTTTTGACACATCTCGCACACGCTGGGAAAGTGCGCTCCACCTACACGCTACCATGATCCCTCGAGCCTGGAGCCCTACTCCTCTGGTCTCCCCTAAACCTGGACGGCGTGCTAGCCCATGATGGAGCTGGAGTAGTGGACCTTGTGCTGGGACTGCTGACGTGATACACCTCTTGACCTGGCTTGAGAAACCCCATATCTGTCGGTCCTGGCCCTCTTGGCCTCACTCTGCCTCCTATAGACCGACTCCATCTGCTGGTCATGCAATACGATACAGGGAAAGTCGATATCCCGGTGTAGCATGGCAATCCGACAATCCTTGTCCAAGTAATCTACTACTCCATGCACAAAGCGGCTCACCCGAGTCCACTGACCCGCCACCAACTCCGGCGCATATTTAGATAGCCCAGTGAACTCCAAAGCATACTCCTGTACTGACATGTTGCCCTGCTTCAAATTCACAAACTCAGCCGCCTTGAGCTCCCTCATCTCCCGAGGGATGAACCGATCCATGAACGCGGTGTGGAACTCATCCCAACCTATCGGGCCTGCACTCGCTGCCCTAGCACCTCTCCATTGCTTGAACCATATATGTGCTACCCCCTTTAGCTGATAGGAGGTCAAGCAGCACATTCCCCATTATTTACCCCCATAATTTGGGTGATCCTTAGAATTTCCTCAATAAAGTCATGTGGGTCCTCGTCTACCTTCGATCTTGTGAACTCCGGAGGGCTCATCCTCAGAAAATCCCTCACCCTAGAAGATGCCGCATTCCCATTTTGCGGATAATGGGCCACAGTCTAATTCTGGACCTAAGCTGTCATGGCCTGTGCTAGCATCTGGATCGCCGCCCTAAACTCAGTGTGGGCGGCTGGTGAGTTTAGGGCTGGCTCTGGTACGTGCTCCTCATGAATGGGTGGAGCTGGTAGATGCTCCCTATCATGTGCACCCTCATGATCATCACCATTACCGTCCTCCTAGAATTTACTCGGCGTGGAGGCATAATTCTGCAAACGCGAATAACACAAATTAGAGGAGTAAAGGACGTTCATCGCACGATATAGATCATGAAAAAAGGGAACATTCCTAAACGTCTAGTAGCCTCTTCGTCACAGGTTTGGCACACTTCACACCCATGAAAAAGACTCTACCTAACGCGACTTTCAGACTCCCTAAGACATATCAAACCTATGCCTCTGATACAAAGTTTTCACAACCCAAACATACACCCAGATCATAAACACGGGACAAGGAGCCCCAAGAGACCCCAAGTCGTCCCATGACATGATCATACATCTAATTCAACCACATGAGTGGAAGACTTAGCATAGAGAAAGTAATCATAACATAACATGAGGCAAAATAGTACAATACTGATACAATACGACGGAATACAACTTTTAGTCTAAAAAGCCTCTAAACATGGAAGCCAGATTGATGGGACAACTCCCCAACTAATCAAACATCCAGAAACTGAAGGAATAACATAGAGTGTGAATATATAGCCCTTGGAACATGAGGACTCATCAGATACACAGAGAGCAAGTCCGAGTCTATCCATGGGTGAGGATGCACCGGAGAACTGGGACTTGTATCATGAGACGATACAACATAGAAAGTATGTGGTCAGTACAGGGAATATACTGAGTATGAAAGGTAAGTAAAATGGACATTTAAAACATGTATTAGACTCATAAGTGATCATAAGAGTATGACTACATGCTCATAACATAATTATTGTAATATAACATAAGGCTTAAGGTTTTCGAAACATTCGTAACATAAACATAGTCATAATCATAATAGAAGAGCCTTACTTAACATAACTTGAGCCAACATTCATAATCACAAACATGTATAAATCATGAGGAACAGTGGGAGATTCTCTTAACCGACATACCCCATATGAGCACACATGAAGCTTGACTTGTAATCCTAGTCGGGAGGATGTTCGTACCTTGCCAATGGTAGGAACCATGAAGGGCGTGATCACACATGAAAAGGGCCATTTTGGGATAGGGACAAACATGAATGGGTCCCAACATACCTACAATGGCATGTAGTTTATGAGATCCGGGGCTTAACATGAGCCTCGAACCTACTCAGTGTTTGATAATACTCCCAAAACATATATAGTGCTCATAATAATTTATACATGAGTTCATGAACTAGTCAAATCATGATAATCGTAAACATACTTGAACATATGTGAACTAGCCATGACTTGAGACCTGTGGGTTGGCCAAAAACATAATTCATGATTGATAAAATTCATGCATACTTGTAAATCATGCATATAGCTTGAAATTCATAAGTTCATAATAGATAACATAATAAATTCATAAATAAATTCATAATTTATGTTGGGCCTATCAAAAACACCAATGGATTAATGGATCATAAATCGATCATCATGGGGCTGCATGCATAACCAAACTTAATTGTTTGGAAATTTAAAGTCAACAATAGTATACTCAATTTAAATCTTGAAAGATGATCAAAATCAGTAGATTATGATAAGATTTCAAAATCACAAGACTCATAATTAAATCATTTAATTTTATACAAATCAAATACAAAACCCCATGAGTTTTTAGATAAATTTAGAGTAATTAATATAGAAGGAGCATGGGTGTGGAAGAATCCACCCATTCAAGACCTTACATACCTGGGATTATCAACTCCTAACCCTTCTTAACTGCCCAAGAATGAAATTGAAGAAATTGAGGTGGAAAGCTTGAAATCTCCCCTTGAATCACCTCTCAAAGTTCTTGCATGCATGAATGGGAGTTTAGAATAGGTCATCCTCTTAAAATCCCAGATTTTTCCAAGCCAAAATGACGTAGTTGAGGGGCTTATATCGTGAAAAAGTCAAAAATACCCTTAATGGACCTGGACTGAAAACTAGCCGGATGAAACCCAGGAGTGGTACCACCAACAACCCTTCGTGTCCCTCGTTGAATGGGCTGCTGAGTGACCTAGTCTCAGATCCAAAAAATGGGTCGACAGGACGACCTATGCCTTCAACCACGACTTGTTATACCGTCCGTTGTTTGCTCATCATAAAACTGAACCCCTCTACCATGAGCCTCACAATGACTCATGGTTCCATCCAATAAGTCATTGTCTCAACCCGTTACCCATACTGGAAGTTCTTACCCTCCAACAACGACCACAACCAACGACCCGTGACTTCTCCTAATGGGTCGTTGAGTCTCCCATTGTTTACACTTTGGCACAACCTGACCCTAACTATGACTGAAAAGGACGACCCATTGTATCCCACAATGTGTCGTTATACCTCTCGTTGTCTCCACTGGCACCATCCTTTCCCCAACCAATGACAACATACAATGACTCGTGGTTTGATACCAGAGTCATTCTGTTGTCCGTTCTGTGATGTTTTGCCAGTTTTCTGCACTTTTTAAATTCAACTCCTGGGTCTATTCTTAGGTCTTCCCGGGGTATTATAGAAACAAAATCACCTCCAGGTTGAAGTAGATTGACAGAGCATGGGACCACCGCTGAATGTCGAGAAATAAGCATTAAGCTGACAGTTAAGAGATAGTGAGTTTGTAACCTGGAATGCTCCGATATCACCATCAGTTGTGGAGGTAAAGGAGTGGCGAAACAGAGATTTTAGCCTAGTACAACCAAGAGATAAGGCACCATAAGAAATTATTGGCCTTAAGATAACAAAGGATGGAGTCATGAGACCCAGAGGTCGGCTCTGCGTTCCAAGGTGACTAGACTTCGTTAGCGGACTATGGCCAAGGTGCACCATGTCCGTTACTCCCTCCACCCAGAGGTTAATGAAAATACATCAGGTTGTAAAGAGAGGCCTACTTATGACATGGAAAGAGAGAACATATCGTTGAGTCATAACTCAGAACTCTAATGACCAGCCAGGGGAGGTTGGACAGCAAGAACGAAGCAGGCCAATTCAGGAAACAGTTGTGCCTGCAAGAAAGTGGAAGTAATCGACATGAATACAATTGCAGGATTACCTTATACCAAGTGTAAATAGAACTTATTTGAGTCAGTATAGAAAGGCTAACAAGATCAACTCACATCTTGCTAGATGGAATTATATTTCAGCTAAAGGCTATGCCAAGTTAAATATTTAAGAAGTAGTAGTTTGGTTGGGTGAGGCCCAAGCATCTAATAAATTCAGACAGAGAGGAACGACTCACAACCAGATTTTGGAAAGCTGCTAGAGTAGATTGGGGACACAGGTTAATCTAAATACCATATTCTATCCTCAGACGGACGGTCAGACAAAGAACACAATTTGGAGGTCGGTTACGAGTGGAATTGTAGGCCTCCTTAAATAATGACTTGAAACAGATAAATTAGGGGTAATTGAACTGAGCATAATAATATATTAGTCAGACGAATGGAGTTAAGCTTATCAGGAAGGAGGTGTCGGCAGCCCAGTGTTATCGGAAATCCTATCCTGCAAACGATGTAGAGAGTTAAAAATTGAAGCAGCAACTGGGTACTCTTGGAAATTCACCAATGAAAGGCGTCATGGAATCTGATAAGAAGGGCAAGCCCAACCCTAGATTCATTAAGCCTTAACAGATCCTCCAAAAGATTGGCTAAGTGGCCTATGAGGTAGAGTTACCTTCGGGGCTAGGATCTGTTCATCAACACTACACAAACGCGTAGAAGACCTTATCTCAGATTAATCCAATTGGAGATACCTAAAGTACAGAAGCACTACCCCATGAAGAGACTCCAATAGTTATAGGAGCCATCTTGAGAACCAGAGTTGTAACTCATTAGAGTATCATAGGGTACAGAAATATAGAAGAAATGGACTGAAAGGAAAAAGACCAAAAACCACGAATAATGCAAAGTATGGAGAGTTTCAGTTATCCTAGGCAGTACGATGAGAGCATACGGATCCAGATGATTTAAGTTATGGTAAGATAGTTTCAAATGTTATATAGTTAACTCTGTTGCTATTATTTTTAGTTGAGTATGTTATATGCGATAGATCTATATTTCAGTTGCAAATAGCCCCCTGCGAGGTGCCTGTGTTGGATTTTTCTGCGTTTCAGGTTTTCGAATAGTCCACCATACAAGGGAGACTCTGCCGAAATTTTCCCAAGTCTTGATAAGTTAACTTCTTTAAGCCTGAGAATGATTCGAGGATGAATGTTACTAAAGAAGGGAGGATGTTACACTCCGTAAATGTTAACAATTAGTAAGCGTACGCGTGGATTTGTGACGAATAAAAAGAGCTTGACGCATTGAAAATAGGGTCGGGCGAGGCACCAGCCAGTAATGCATTGGCCGGCGTGACACGCCAGGCACTGAGGCGCGATACGAGGGGCATGCTGGCGCGATGGCTGGTGCGGGGCATCCCTCTGCCACCGACCTCATATATATACACCCCCTTAGCTTAAATTTTAGTCATTTCCAAATATCCTCTCGGCCAGAAGTAAAGGAATACGTCGATTTCAATCGTTTTTCGTCTGATTATGCTACCAAACGCCATCCAAACTCAAATTAACTTAGGGTAACGAGTTTTAGGCCTACAGGAGGCATTACTACAAAGTTATTTCTCAAAAATTTGCTCGGAAAATCGGAACTCCGATGAGTAAAAGTTGTTAGAATTACTTCAAATTGGATTCTAAAAAGCCATAGCCTATAGGCAAGTATTTCTCCCTTCACCCTTGAGAAATTAGAAGTTTTCGACCGAATGTAACGGAGTTTAAGTTATAGCTAATTCTATTGAAAAGATATTGTTATTGGCTGTTCTTGTTGTTGAAAATAGTTGTATTCTTTCAGAATAAAGGCGGCAACTAAATGAAATTACTGGCTTCAGGTGTAAAAGTTTTGTAAACAAATGAAAGTCGGCATTCGAGGTATGTTAAGCCTTATTCCTTTGGCAAGTTATTCTCGTCGTATAGTGATACGACCTATGTTTTAAATGTAGATAATGATCCTATATGTTGTAATTAGCTGTTGCTAGTATATAAGGATCAAGCATGTTGTGATTAGTCGCTATCAGTAGATTACAGTTACATATGTTGTGGTTAGCTTCTAGAAAACGTATAAAGATTATATCGCAGTATCCCTTGTCAGGAAAGAACCTGTTATGTGTGACACACACTAGAAGCATCGTAGGAACTCCTCTGTTCTTCAGTCTGTTGTGTTAGTAGAATTGGATGCTTTGTTATCAGGCCTAGACTTTAGAAGTCCGTTGATAGTTATTGGGCTTGAGTTAGTAAGTCGAATAGCATAGGCACAACTAGGCAATATAATTACCAATTTGGCGCCTGTATTGTTAGTGAAGCACGCCCAGACGCCTTTGGCATACCCTCACACCCCAGGGCCAGAAGTTTAGGTAGGATGGCCATACTTTAGAGTCAGTGGAACTAGGGTTGTCTAGTGATCTGAGTGATAGCCTGCCATCTAGTTAGCTACTACCAGTGATTGTCAGTTCCAGTTGCCTTAGTATTCATCATACAGGTTGCTCAAGAAGCCATCCCCATCGTTCAGGTTAGATAGACCCGTGGGTACCTAAGGAAGGGGACCTTATTAGCAGTTAGAGGCAGGGCCAACACCCCAGCCTGCTCCTATAAGATGCTCAGGTACAGGTTGCCGTGAGTGGCTAAGTCCATGTAAACTTACCTACAAGGTTAGGAATCCTCCAGAAGAGTCACATAAGATCTGAGCAGGCCAAGTTAAGGTCTAGGGGGCTAGAACCATGTTAGCACAGTATTATCCTCAGGCTAAGAATTTCAGTAGACTACCTGTTGAGTATTAGGGGCCGACCGCTCAAAAGCATGTTCGGTCAGTAGCAGCCCTATAGTCGTTCTAAGCAAAGGAACTAAGTAATTGGTTGTTTGGGACCCTAAAGTTGCTTATGAGTTATAGTTGTTCGAGTAGGACATTTAGAGTATTATAAGGACACTCCAGACCCCGCCCTATCTGATCTAGACCATTAGAGATTATGATCACTATCAGGATCCTCTGATCGGATACAGGTACACAGGGTGTGCCTGCTAGCAGCTATATAGATTATTCTAGGGGAGAGCAGTGGTCGCGTTAGGCCCAGAAGGCGAGATGCGCTTTTTGAGTGGCTAGATTGAGACTTCAATTTAGCACATTGGTTAGGGTTGCCCTCACCTAGGAGCTTTCCGTGACCACCCCAGGGTTACTAGCTGTGTCGTCGCCCGCCAAGGGCTATATGACGTCGCTCCATGGAGTGATATGTTATCCCAAAGGACGATGCAGAGGCCTAAGGGCCATATTACAGTCCATTCCATGACTGGACTATTATCTTTATGTCGTATTAGAATCACACCCTCGTCGAGCCTGGTGCCCAGGGTGCAGTTATCAGGAGTCCACCAGACTCAGACACAACTATAGATTAGGAGCCGAGTGGGATCAGTTGCAGACCCAAGGAACCGGTAGGTTGGCCATAGCACCAGTAGAGTCATAGAAACCTGGTTAGGGGTATGTAGATTGAAGTGTGCTCACCAGTACTTATGGGGGCCCAAGCGGATTATTCTATGTTAATTGTACCTTCCAAGCTTATGGGGGCCAGGTTAGGTTCTTGTCTGCATTCTTGTCTGCTAGATATAGCTTATGAATATATTATTGTATAGTCTTAGCTCATATACAAGTAGTGTTTGACTAAATGCAGGTTATGAATAAGCAAACCTTCAAGTTAATTTCTGCCCATTCTTTCTACTTACTTTCAGTCTTTAATAGCATTCATTCAGCTTATTTACTGCCTTACATATTTATTACATATTATACTGACGGCCAACTCTGAGGCGCTTCATTACTTGCCTGTAGGTTTAAACAGACAGGTTGTGAGAACTCCACGGAGCCATTCAGAGTCGGTATATTGGCCAGCTTCTTTCATTCAGAGTTGCTAGGTTATAAATGTCACACCCCGCCTCGGGGGGTATGACTGGCACCTGGTGCCCAAGTAGGACCTGGACTGCTAACTGGTGAGCCTAAGCACCGGTGGCGCCTGGCTAGCTCTAACTCAAATTTCTGGAAACAAAGGGCTATATAGCGGCTGTAAACACAGCCTCCGGCCAACTGGCCTATAGCCACCTGCACCTGTAATAACAGCTAACCAGAGACATACTTGTAACAAGGAACCTATGCGGGCCGACAAGGCCACCATGCTGTCTAGTTATCTGAAACTTCAACACAAGACTACTGTAAAACTACGTGACCGGCAAGGTCACCACTACTGTCAAACCAAGGCCTCACACGGCCAACATAAACTGAAATGCTAAACAAATATAATAAACTGCACGGCCTAACACGACCGGCTCAATTGACCACAGGGAAATATACACAGACTGCAAGCCTCTATGAGTAACAATAGAAATGATCGGGATAGGGCCCCGACCTACCCAAACTGTATATCAAAAGAAAAGAAGCTACACCTCTGGGAATCAGACTCCGGATAATAGGAGCTGATGACTCTGCGCTGGCTAGGATCACGAGGGATCGCCTCCTCGTCTATAAGTACCTGCATGCAAGTAATGCAGCGCCCCACTGAGCGTCAATACCACTTGTACTGAGTATTCAAGCAACTGAAACAATATAACTAAAATAACTGAATATAGATAGCATATCTAACAATACTGTATGGCAGGAGATAACTGTATCTAAAGAAACTGATAAGAACTGAATCATGCTTTCTGTACTGATAAGGCGGAGGCGTACCTGTAAACGCGACAGCCTGCTGTCTAGTAACTAGTATATAACACATAAATAGATATACAAATAGAAAGCAAGAGCCAATACCAACCCCTATAAGCAGGATGGCGCCAAGCAAGCAAACAATCTATATACCCCTACCCGGGTCAAAACCAGCCAAAAATAAGTCACTCCACTCATTTACTTACTTCGGAGCTCCTCTACCGGCCCCCTGGGGCTCCGGCTCGGGCCATGGCCTCCGATATAAGCAACCGTGTATGGGTCCGGAGGACTCCTGTGTAGACAGTAATAGAAGGGTCTGGATCCCTGGACACAAAACTCAACAGGGCTATCTGGAACCGGAGCTACACCTATAATAACTGAATGTACAGACAGTAACAGATAGCGTCTGGTTCCCGGGACACAAAACTCAACAGGGCTATCTGAAACCGGAGTTGCACCTGTAATGCTGATCAGACTGCTATGGGGAAAGCTTCATCCCATCTTCGTCCAAGCTAGGGACGGCATGCCACTCCTCGGAGTGACGTATAACCTACCCGCTCAGTGGGCGACACGATTACCAACCCAGGGGCGGCGAGGACGCTCAATAAGGTGCCCTCACGCCACAACAAGTCTCAACAAATAAATAACACATATAAATAGCAAGCATGTATAACTGAAAAAGACTATCTAAAATCTGATTTCTTATTCTGATCTGTTTCTGTACTAAACTGATTCTTTACTGATTATACTGATTCTGAAATCTTTATTTAACTGTTCGGCTAATCTGTAGCCGGGATACTATCTGTCTGAATGGCTAATCTGTAGCCATAAACTGTCTGTCGATCTGATTTTACTTTATTAGCCTTTATTCTGAAAATCGGTGTCTTTTTATTCTATAACATGCTTGCTAATCATACAACAAGCTATACTGAATCTGGAATGCTAGCTCTCCCTCTGGCGCATGCTTTACTAACTTTCGGACTGAATACGCTACGGCAACACAACTCAGAATCTATTAGACTTACTAAATTCTCGACATTCAACTCCGAGAGTTTCAACTACAGAGTTTACTAGGATTTACAAGGCTAAAGCTTACTAACTTGCCGAAGAACAACTTCACATACCTGGTTTCTGAGTACCCGACTGACCGATGTGATTTCTGTCAGTACTTCTGCTGTTTCTCCCAACTACATTCATATACATATCAATTAGAACTAAATACATTAATATCTGGAAGAAATTATCACTTTAGATATATAATTATCTCAAACTTCAACCTTTCAAAAAACGGTCGAAAACTCGTTATTTCTCGAAAATCCAGACGGGATAAATGCTCACTGCAACGCTAGGAACACATTGATACTAATTTAAAGCAATTCTATTTACTTTACCTTGGTAGCACGACATTTCGCCGGCCAAATTTCACGAAACTAACTCCGTAGGATTGCTCTCTGCAGCTTTATACCTCTGTAGCTGAGCCGGAACGGAGTTTAGACCGCGTTTCATCGTGTAATTAGAAGGAAATTGTATATAATTGTCGTGGGTTTGCCTTTCCTACATATACCCTCTGTTTTTTGGTGATTTTATTTATAAAAATGGAGGAAAACCGACTTTACTAATTTAATTAATTTTTTTTATTTTTTTTATTTTTTATTTTTTAATCACTTAGTCAACATGCCATTAGGATATTTATTCATTTCAAATTTACGGGGTGTAACATCCTCCCCCCTTAAGAACATTCTTCCTCGAATGACATTCTGTCTAGAGGACTTCTCAACTTACTCAACTTGTTTCTAGAAAAATTTCGGCAAAGTTTCCCCTGTATTATGGACTATCTCAAAATTCCTGAAAAGCAGAAAAGCACAATACAGGTACTCCACACAATATAATAACATTCATGTATAACTGTCTATAATCAATCGCCTGCTTTCATATATGAAGTATAAGCATTCATAAGGAAAAATAGTTCTAACATACCTCCCGTTTGCCTATGCCTGGAATAAGTGGGGATATCTGGCTTTCATGTCCTCCTCGGCTTCCCAAGTCATCTCTTCTTGATTCCTGTTACGCCACAATACCTTGATAGACGCAATATCTTTAGTTCTCAATCTACGAATCTGTCTGTCTAAGATTGCTACTGGAACCTCTTCATATGCTAACTCTTCTGTGACCTGAACATCCTGAACTGGAACAACTGTGGAAGGGTCTCCTACGAATTTCCTCAACATAGATACATGGAATGCTGGGTGAACAGATGCTAACTCTGGAGGCAAGTTCAATTCGTAGGCAACTCGGCCTATCCTTCGACAAATCTGATAAGGCCCAACAAATCTTGGACTGAGTTTACCTTTCTTGCCGAATCTCATCACCCCTTTCATCGGAGATACTTTCAGAAATACCCAGTCATTTACATCAAACTCTAGGTCTCTACGCCACACATCTGCATATGACTTCTGGCGGCTCTGTGCAGTCAGTAGGCGTTTCCTGATAAGCTTCACCTTCTCCTTTGACTGTCGAATTATGTCTGGCCCGATCAAGCCGACTCCCCTATTTCAAACCAGCCAATTGGCGACCTACACTTTTGCCCGTATAATGCCTCGAAAGGCGCCATCTGAATAGCTGAGTGATAGCTATTATTATAAGCAAACTCAATTAGGGGCAAATGCTCATCCCAGCTACCACCGAAATCCAGCACACACGATCGTAGCATGTCCTCGAGTGTCTGAATAGTGCGCTCAGCCTGTCCATCTGTCTGAGGGTGGAATGTTGTGCTCAAATTAATCTGCGTTCCCAAACCCCTCTGAAACGACTACCAAAATCTAGCCGTAAACTGTGCTCCTCTGTCTGAAATAGTGGATACTGGCACTCCGTGCAATCTGACTATCTCTCGGATATACAACTCAGCATAATCTTCGGCCGAGAAGGTAGTTCTCACTGGCAGGAAATGAGCTGATTTGGTCAATCTGTCAACTATCCCCATATAGAGTCATGTCTGTGTCTAGTATGGGGTAATCCTGCCACAAAATCCATATTTATAGCTTCCCATTTCCAGAGAGGCACAACTATATCTTGAGTCAAACCGCCTGGTTTCTGATGTTTTGGTTTCACCTGTTGGCAGTTAGGACACTGGGCTACAAATTCAGAAATTTCTCTTTTCATACCTGGCCACCAGTAGTTTTCTTTGATATCATGGTAAATTTTTGTCGCGCCACGGTGGAGAGAATAGCGGGCGCAATGTACCTCATTCATAATCTGCTGGTGGAGGCTTGAAACATCTGGAACACATAGACGGCCTTTACAGCATAGCACTCCATCCTCAGTTATCTAAAAATCTGGCGCTTTACCCTGCTGGATCCTGTCTTTGAGCTGGATCAGGTCAGGATCCTCATATTGTCGTTCTTCCACTTCCACAACTAATGATGACACAACGGTGTTCTGAATTACCGCTCTACCGTCCTCTGTTTCTGCTACATGAACGGCTAGGCTAGCTAACTGATGTATCTCCCTAACCAATTCCCGCTGCTCGGGCTGCAAATACGCCAAACTCCCCATGCACTTACGACTGAGAGCATCTGCTACAACATTGGCTTTTCCCGGGTGGTACAGAATATTCACGTCATAATCCTTTAACAGCTCCAACCAGCGACGTTGCCGCAGATTCAACTCCCTCTGAGTGAGGATATACTGTAGGCTCTTGTGATCTGTAAAAATATCAACATGGACGCCATACAATTAATGTCTCCATATTTTCAAGGCGTGGATCACTGCAGCTAACTCCAGGTCGTGGGTAGGGTAATTCTTTTCGTGTTTCCTCAACTGTCTGGAAGCATATGCAATCACTTTACCATGCTGCATCAACACACAACCTAACCCAACACCTGATGCATTGTAATACACTGAATAACCCTCTGTACCTTCTGGTAATGCTAGCACTGGGGCGGAGGTTAATCTGTCTTTTAACTCCTAGAAGCTCTGCTCACATGCCTCTGTCCACTGAAACTTCGCTGCTTTCTGCGTCAGTTTAGTCAGAGGTGCCGCTATAGTAGAGAATCCCTCAACAAACCTCCTGTAATAACCTGCTAATCCCAGAAAACTATGGACCTCAGTCGGAGTGGTAGGCCTAGGCCATGATTTAACTGTTGCTATCTTCTGCGTGTCAACCTGTATACCAGTATCCGACACAATATGCCCCAAGAAGGCTACTGAATTCAGCTAGAATTCGCACTTGGAGAACTTGGCATATAATTGGCGATCCCTGAGAATCTGGAGCACTATCTGTAAATGAGTCCGGTGATCTGTTTCAGAGCGAGAATACACCAGAATATCATCAATAAACACTATCACGAATAGGTCCAGGTATGGTCTGAAGATACTGTTCATCAGGTCCATGAATATTGATGGGGCATTTGTTAACCCAAAGGACATAACTAGGAATTCAAAGTGTCCATATCGGGTCCTAAAAGCCGTTTTAGGAATATCTATTTCACGTACCCGAACCTGATGGTATCCGGACCGCAAGTCAATCTTAGAGAAGTATCTGGCTCCCTGTAATTGATCAAATAAATCATATATTCTAGGAAGCGGGTACTTGTTCTTTACTGTAACTTTATTCAGCTGCCGATAATCTATTCACATACGGAGTGAGGGGTCTTTCCTTTTCACAAATAAAACTGGCGCACCCCATGGTGAAGTACTCGGCCTGAAGAAACCTTTGTCTAGCAAATCTTTCAGCTGCTCCTTTAATTCTCTGAGTTCTACAGGAGCCATACGGTAGGGAGGAATTAATATAGGTTGAGTGCCTGGTAACAAATCAATAGCAAAATCTATTTCCCTTTCTGGGGGAAGACCAGGTAACTCATCCGGAAACACATCAGGGAACTCGTTCACCACCGGAACAGACTGGAGTGTCGGAGATTCTGCCCTAACATCCTGAACTCTGACTGGGTGGTAAATACATCCCTTAGTTATCAATTTCCTCGCCTGAAGGTAGGAAATAAACCTATCTTTTGGCGTAGCTGTGCTGCCTTTCCACTCCCGCACTGCCTCTCCTGGAAAGTGGAATCAGACCGTCTTGGTCCAACATTCAACATTGGCGTAGCACGACACTAGCCAATCCATACCCATTATGGCATCGAAGTCTATCATTTCTAGCTCTACCAGATCTACTGTAGTCTGGCGGTCAGCAACCTCTACTGTACACCCGCGGTAAATTCTGCTAGCTACAATAGAGTCACCGACGGGCGTGGATACTGAAAAGGGCTGCTGTAATAATTCTGGTGCAATACTGAACTTTTGTGCCACAAATGGGGTAATATATGACAGAGTGGATCCTGGATCAATCAATACGTAAGCAGGGCATGAACAGATAGTCATCATACCTGTCACTACATCTGGCGACGTCTCTGAGTCGTGTCTCCTTGGTAGTGCATAAGTATGGCTTGAGCCCGTACCTGAACTAGAAGCTCCTGATCTCCCTCGACCTCTGCTTACTGAACCTGAAGGCCTACACCCCGCTGAGACTGCTGGGGCTCGTGGCCCTGCGGATCCCCTGTCCTGGCTGTCTCTACTCCCCTGACCTCTGGTCGGACAATCTCTCATCCGATGCCCCTCCTGTCTGCAAATAAAACACCCAGTGGAGCCATATCTACAAGCTCCGGTGTGAAGTCGACCGTAATTAGGGAAGGGTGGGGGTGTAAATCTGCTCTACTCTCCCCTTCTCTGCTGCGGCAAACCTACTGTTCTGGAACTGCCACTGGGCTCTAACTGCCCTCTACGAACATATCTACCTTGCTGCTGCTGTGGTGGAGGTGGGGGTGTAGGGGGTCTATCTAATAGTCGAGGCCTGGGTCCTCTCTGAGCTTCCCTTTGTATGTCATCTGGTCTGTCTCTGCGACGTTGTTCCTGACTGGTCTGTCTACTACTCTGCTACCGCTGTCTAAGACCCTCTATGGTCTGAGCAAAAGCCTGTACTCGGGCAATGTCCATATCCTCTCGCAACGTCTCCGTCATACATGCCTCAGTATACTCCGGATTTAGACCCATGATAAATTTGTGAACTCTCGCTGGCATGGTATCAACAAATGCTGGAGCATAACGGTCAAATGAGTCAAACTGTAAAGCATACTCACGTACACTCCTCGCCCCCTGCTCCAGATGTATAAACTGATCCATCCGGGCCTGCCGGATCTCTCGTGGCAAGTAACGGTCCAGGAAAGCCTCTGAGAAGCTGGTCCAGGTTGGAGGGGTAACATCTCTCCCTCGGGACCTTTCCCGACTCTCATACCATAGTACTGCTATGTCCTGCAATCGGAACACTGCCAACTCAACAGACTCTGAAGGGGTCACATGCATAACTCGAAATATCCTCTGCATCTGATCTAGAAAGTCCTGGGGGTCCTCTGCCTGATCTGACCCAATGGACTGTGGAGGACCCAGTGCCAAAAACTCCCTGACCCTAGAACTGCCTGACTCACCTGAAGACTCCGCTGCCACAGGTGGCACTGACTGGCGCTGTGTGGCCATCATCTGTGCCAACATAACTACAGCACTACGAACCTCCTGGTCTGATGGCAAAGGCACAGGAGCTATCGGGGGCTGTGTAGTGCCCCACGGCTCCTGATGTGAGGGGGACTGCTGAGAGGGCTGTGATGAAGCCTCTATATCGCCCTCAGATCGGGCTGACTCTGACTAAAGCTGAGGCATCCTGCTGGTGCCCTCTCCTGCTGCTATGTCTAATTCCTGCCTCTGGCAGGGTGTCGCTGATCTGCCATTCTTATCTGTAGATAAAGAATACGATAAGTTTTAGGGACTCGACCCTATACTGTACTGTGCTGTGGCACGACTGAGTATAAAAGAAGAGTAACCATCCTATTATGCCTCGCAGCCTCCTGCCTATAGTATGTGGTGCACAACCACACCCATAGACAAGACTCTACTTAGCACGGCTTGCAGACTCCCTGGGACACGACCTGCTCTGATACCAAGTTAGTCATACCCCCCGAGGCGGGGTGTGACGATAAAATATTATCACCTTTTATTTGTATAGTATTTGGGTAGGCCGGGGTCCTATCCCAACCACTATTTATATTCTTAGAGGCTTAAAGACTACAATTGTCAGTTAGTTGATTGTTATTTGCCGTGTGGGGCCTATGTATGCATTATTTTACGTGTTGGCTGTGTGGGGCCCTACCTAGCTACCATTTTTTTATTTGTCTTATAACTAGACAGCATGGTGGTCTTGTCAGGCTTCATGGAATCCCTTCATTACCTTGTCGTTGGTTAGCTGATTTCTTTTATAGGTGGCCTTGTCCGCCTGAGGCTGTGGTTACAGCCGAGGTATAGCAGTTTGTTTTCTTGATTTTGAGTCATGGATAGGCACCAGAGGTTCCTGTGTTCAGCCAAGTCATCCCAAATTCCAATATGACATTATGTGTCAGTCATGCCTCCTAAGTTGGGGCGTGATATTAGTCCTCAATTATACCATCATGGTATATCTATATATTTTCATGGTATTATTTAAGTTTACTTCAGTGCTTCAGTAAGACACTCCTCGGTCCTCAATGATACCATCACAATATATCTATATAATGTTATGGTATCATTCAAGTCTGCTTCAGTCCTCAATGATATCATCACAATATATCTATATACTGTCAAGATATCATTAAGGTCTTCTTTTGTCCTTCACTGAGACACTCCTCTATCCTCCATGATACTATCATAGTATATCTATATTCTAGCATGATATCATTAAGGTATGCTTCAGTCATTCAGTGAGAAACTTCTCAGTATTCAATGATACCATCATAGTATATCTATATACTATCATGGTATCATTGAGGTTTGCTTCACTCCTTTAGTGAAATACTTCTCAGTCCTCTATAATACCATCACAACTTATTTATATACTAGTATGGTATCATTGAGGTTTGCTTCAGTCCTTCAATGAGACTCCTCAGTACTCTATGATACCATCACAATATATCTATATACTGCCATGGTATCATTGAGGTCTACTTCAGTTTTTCAATGAGACATTCCTCAACCCTTCATGATACCATCAAAGTATACCTATATAATATTGTGGTATAATTGAAGTCTATTTTAGTTCTCAATGATACCATCACAACATATTTATATTCTTTCATGGTATCATTGAGGTCATATTCAGTCCTTCAGTAAGACACTCTTCAATCCTTCATGATACCATTGTAGTATATCTATATACTAGCATGATATCATTAAGGTCCGCTTCAATCTTTCAGTGAGAAACTCCTTAATTTTCAATGATACCATTACAATATATCTATATACTATCACGATATTATTGAATTATGTTTCAGTCCTCATTTATACCATCATAATATATCTATATACTGTCATGGTACCATTGAGCTTTGCTTCAGTCCTTCAGCGAGACACTCTTCAGTCCTCTATGATATCCTCATTGTATATTTATATACTCGCATGATATAGGTTCGCTTCAGTCCTTTAGTGCGACTCCTCAGTCCTCCATGATACCTTCACAATATATATTGAAGTTTGATTCAATAAAACACTTTTCAGTCCTTTATAATACTCACATGGTATATATCATATAGTAACATGGTATCATAAAATAGATAAGAAATTAAAAAAATAAGATAAAATAAAATAAAAAAGAAGCTAACAAATAAAAAATAAAAACAAAAAAGGAGCCAATAGGAGATATAAAATAGACAACAAAAAGAAAAAAAATCATAGTCTAATCATTTAACTTTTTATATTTTATTCGCCTAAAAATTATTAGTTAATATTTTATTTTTAAAAGATAAAAATGAGAACGGAAAAGAAAATAAAAAGAAGCTAAACTAACCCAAAAAATATTAAGAGAAAAAAAGAAGAAAAGAAAATAAATAATATAGAACTTAGTAAATGACATCTATAATAAAGAATAAAATGAGATAAAAGAATGAAAACAATAAATAAGTAAAAATCAAAATTAATGAATGAAAGGACAAAAAAAAGGATAAAAGAAAACAAAAGAATAATAAATAATAAATGAGAAGAAGAGAAAAATAATAAAAGAAAGGACAAAAAGAAGAAGAAAGAGGATAAAAAGATAGAAAGAATAAATGAAAAAAAGACAAAAATAATAAATGAAGAAAAAAAAGAAAGAAGAAATATCATCACGTGCAAAAAAAGGAGGTTTTCGGGAAATTAATTTGGGGCGCCTGGATATTCTGAAAATTAGTATGGGAAGGGAAATTTTTTATGTAATTAGTTTAGGTTTATGGTCTATTATGTGTACTTTTCCAATACATCATTTATAGAAGCCCAAATATCAAAATGATAAATAAAGTAATAAGTTTTTGCGCCAATTCCCCTAAAAATAAGTGATTTTTAATTTTTTATTCCTTAAATTGGTGGTGTTTAATTTTTTATCCTTTAATATTGTAAGTAATAAAAATGAAGCAAAAGTACCCCTTTTTTTTTAAAAAAAAATCTCAAAACAAATAAAATTCGCAAGGCTTAGGTTAGCCCTAGAAGACAGAAGTTCATGCTACCGAACTTCTGCCCCAAGGCATAAGTTCATCAGTAGACAGTAGTTCAATTGCATGAATTTTTTTCCATAGGCACAAGTTCCCAACTAAACCTGTGCCCCAAGGCATAATTTCATGTTATTGAACTTGTGCCTATGAACATAGTTTATGCAATTGAACTTCTGCCTCTTAGGTACAATTTCAATTGCATGAACTTCTGCCCTTAGACACTATTTTAATTTGTATGAATTCTGCCTTCTAGGCACAAGTTCATGTTACTTAACTTATATCTGGTAGGTATAATTTCATGTTATTGAACTTGTGCCTATGGGTAGAAGTAGACACAAGTTCAATAACATGAATTTATGCCTACCAGACATAAGACATAACCTGTGTGAATTTATGCCTTAAGGCAGAACATTGGGCAAAACTTATGCCTTGCGATTTTTACTTTTTTGGTTAAGGGCATTTTGACCATTTTTTTATCACTTAAAATGCTGAAGGGCAAAAATTAAATATCACAAATTCAAGAGGCAAAAATTAAGGACCACCAAAAATTAGGAGCATTGGTGCGAATGACCCATAAAGTAATTTGTGTATGGAGCAGAGATTGAATTTTTAATTTTCTGAATTATGTAGATCGATAATTGTTAATTTAGCAAAATAATCAGAATATTAACATTTTTCTCAATCTTTTTTTCTTATAGAATATGTTGTCACTTTTCTTTAATTAGAGATAACAATATTTTTGGTCTCTCGCTATGGGTAAATTTAATTAATTTTGATTCTTCTGATGTATGATTAAGCATATCTAACACCAATTAATTAAAATATGCGTTTTTGGTCTTCTACATAGAAAATATGATACATTTTAATTATTTTTAAAAATTGTATAATTCTCACAGTATGAAATAAAAATACAAATTAAACATAGTACATATATTAATAAATGACGAAACAACTAATAATTTATTTTTGTGAAGATTTAAATGTGAAGTCGGTAAATATATAATTTATATTGAAAAAAATAAGATAGTTGAAATTATTTCTAATACAAATGATATTCATTGTGAAATCAAACTACCGTGAAGTGAGGAAAACTAATCGAAATTGGATGTAACGACCCATCCAGTGGTTAAAGCACCTAGACGATATAAGCATGAAAAATTTAAAATAGACTAAGTTAAAATCAAGTGAGCCCAGGTGCTAGCCCATAAAGCCTACTAAACAAGCATAATAAACCCTATATACCACCACAGAATCCCCAACAAGAGAAGAAACATAAATCGGAGTATCAAGGATATCACAAATATAATTTAATTCCACGGCAAAATAAGAAGACACATATGAAAAAATAGAGCCAGGATCAAGTAAAACAGTAGCCATTCTTTCATACACAAGAATAGTATCTGTAATAACTACGTCTGAAGCCTCCGCCTCAGGTCGATCGGAAAATGCATAGAAGTGAGCAACACTACCTGCTTGAGACCGTCCCCTGCTAGGCTGTATACTCCAAATGTCGGACTAAGTACTACACCTTCCTGTCTGAGAACCCCCTCTATCAGGTTGGGTACCACCTCTACCTACTGACTGTCTGCCCCTCCCAATTCGAGGGCGATCCCTACTGAATGCACTACCTCCCCTCCCTATGGTAGCTGGAGCTCGGGGAGCTAGGTGCGGAATAATCTGCCCACCCTGTCCAAACCTGGGACACCATCTATGGATATGGCCATACTCACCACACTAATGATATACCTTATCGAACACTGGCCTCTCGCTTGAATGAACAATCTGAATATTTCCAACTGTACCTGTAGAGGGCTGATTGGTCCCTGGTGGACCTCCAACTGATACCTACATAGACGACTGAACTGTGCGCCTAGAGTATCCCTGGGGAACCGGAACCCTAACAACAAAACCACTAAAGTTACCTACCTTTCGGGCTTTCTTCTCGGTATTCCTTGCATAACCATCTTTCTTTACAACCTCCACATTCTTCACAAACTCCACCACTTCCTAGAATGTCTTACTTCCTGAGACCATCTGCAGAGCTGATAACTGGAGTCTCACATTTAGTCCTTTACAAATCGCCTGATACTCTTCTCCTCTGTGTGTAGCAATGGCAAGGAATACCAGGACAATGAGTGAAATTAGGCCTCATAGGTTACAATTGAGGAGGTTCCCTGCTCAATATTGGTAAACTCATCTTGCCTCCAGTCTCACAGGGTACAGGGCACATACTTCTCCAGAAAAATGGAGTAGAACTGAATCCATTTTATTGGCGGTGAGCCCGGTGGTCTGCACTCCACAAATGCTCTCCACCAGTGTTTGGCATCTCCCATCAGCTGGAAGGTGACAAATTTCACTCCGTACTTCTCCACTGCCCTCATCTTATAGAGCCTCTTGCGACAGTCAATGATGAACTCATAGGCGTCCTCTGCCTCAGTGCCATAGAAGTGGAAAGCTTCATCTTTGTGAATTTCCATAACAAATCATGCTCATCCCTAGTTATTACCGGTCCAATCACTAGTCTCGGGAACATAACTGCCTCAGAGAAGTCATCCATGCAAGGAGCTACAGTTGCTGCATGTTATACCCCCAAATGCTTCCTTGCTGAGTTGCTGGTGCTACTCTGTTACCCATGAGGCCGCTCAAAATATTTAGCACTTGATATAGGACCTCGAAGGAATCTGGAGCGGCTGTAGCATCTCCTCTCGTCGGTACCTCCACCTTTACTGCCACTCCGTCCTAAACTGCTGGAGGTACTAGGGTTTTGGATCTCTCCTGAAAAGGATTCGGAGCATGAGTCATTCCTCTGGCTATGGCAGGCCTTCGCCCATAACCTCGGTCTCGTCCTCTTCCATGAGCTGCGGCTGCCACAAATGGCCCTGGTGCCTCGTCTTTGTCTCATCATACGTTTGTCCTCACCATCTGTGAGAGAAAAAAAGTTATTAGATACAAATTTGGATCACCACATATCAGTTGGAGTCGAGTAATAACACGAAAGAGACAGAAAGAAGGGAGTTTTTCTAAAGTCCTGTAGCCTCCCGAAGATAAGTAACGGACTTCTCTACATTGATCCATGAGACTCTACTAGACTCATCTTCGTACAATGAGATTAATGAACCTAGGGCTCTGAAATCATCTTTGTCACGACTCAAGTGGTCCACACTAATCCCCCGGTGGGCGAACCAACGTGTCCTCAACTTGTTCATCCATTTTTAACATTTATACTATTAAATAAACATTTATAAAATAAAAAAGAGAAATTTATTAAGAATGAAACAAATACTTGCAACATCTTTACTTTATATCCCAAGAACTGAAAGTTATCATACAGAGAACGTCTACTTTATCACAGTCTACGAGGAACATAAATAAAATAAACAAATTCATGTTTGGATGTCACAACCCGAGCATGGACACCGAATCACAACATGGGACCTAGAAGGCTAGAACCATGAATGGCTCCAAGCTGGTATAGTCCTGAGCTTGAAACTAAGTAGAATAAATCATAAGCATAACATAAATGGAAGTCTACGATATCATAAACTTACAAAACTGAATCAACAAGTCAGCACGACCAGATATCTATACATCATGTCCGAAAGCCTCTAATCATACGATAAGCTGATGGGACAAAAACCCCAACTAGCTCCACTAAAGTCTGAAATTGAGAGTCATAAGTAAAGGATACATGTATCAAAATTGAGTCCTCGGATGATGAGAACTTATCAAGACTGTTCTGAAGTTGGACAAGATCGAATCTAGCGGCGAGACTAAGACTGATCTCCTGAACCCATATCATAAGACAATATAACATAAAAGTATGCAGTCAGTACTTTGACCATAATGAGTATGTAGGATAAGTAAGAATGAGAGTAAGAACAATACACTATAAATCATAATCGTGAGATAGTCATAAAACATGCGTTATTCATCATAAGCTGAAGTATAATGACCTAGAGTTTTGAAATAAAGCTCATACAACATAAACCTGTTTGAAAACATAAGTGAAACCCATAAACTGATGAATGAGTCAAATATATATAAAACATAATATTGTAAATATTGAACATGAAAAACTTAAAACATGAGGAACGGTGAGAGACTCTCATAACCGACACCATCATGAATGAGCACATGATACCCAACTATCTCGATGTAGTTAGTAGAGAGGTTCTAAGCCTTGCCAAAGTAAAGAACGATAAAGGCGTGATATCGCTCATGAGCCGATTCAGGATGGGGAAGCATTCTCTAGTGAGGACCCCTATCATAATCATACCTACAGTGGCACGTAGTTTTGAGACCTGGGTACGTTGAACCCCAGCCTAGTCGATGCTAAATACTACTCCCAAAACATGCATAGTGCTTATAGTCATAATTATGAAACATACTTACTTCTGCATGGGCTAGTTAGAAATCATGAAATATATAATCTTTCTTGTATACATGAACTAGCCCTGAAAATAATGCCAAAGATCGGCCATGATACATAAGCTTGAAATTCATGAAATCCATTCATAACAGGGCAATTCATCACAACTTGAAGATATATGTTCATAAGAGATTTTAGTAGAAAACATGTAACCATAATCATAAATCATGGATTGAACCATAAGAGAATTGAATTCATAGAAGATCATGAGAGTTTTTATCAAAATTGGGTCTAACCCTAGAATTTCAATAAAACCATAATTGGAGACTTGAATTCATGAAATTGATTTGAAATTAGGCATGAGGATGGAAGGATTCCCCTTTTCATAACCCTACATCTTGGGCTTGAAGGGTGTTACATCCCATAAGTTTCTAATGTTTTGATGACCTATTCGTATGTTGGTTAAGAGTTTTAGAATACGATATGTACGAGAAAGGGCCCGGGAAAAGGTCGGACGAGCACAGAATCCGGGCCATGTTCGGTGCTTTGATTGGGGTTAAAAACCGACACGCAAGTGCACGTGGTCAAACAAGTAGTAAGTGGCTTAAGTAAGCCAAGTATCGATCCAAGGAGACTCTGGATAAGTGAAAATTGCTTAAGTATACTATATTCTATCTCACTTCTAAATATGCTGACAACAACGTAACCAACAATTGAAAAGTTTGTTTTATAAATTATGTACTAAAACTACTGACAATAATTTCTTTGAATTTAAACTATGGATATGAGCATGCCAAGGTTAAGAACATGTAATGAACTGATTATCATCATACATTGGTTAATCCTTTCTTCCAATTGCTAGCCAAGAACATTAGCCAAGAGATTAAAACTCTCGTACTTAATCTCACTTAAGAATCATAAACCATCCGTCTATATTTCTGTGATCAAATGCAATTCATGACCTAGCAATACAATTTCGGTTTCCTAAATTGACTAATACGGCTTTCAAGTATATTTCTATCAGGAAAGCACATCAAAACTCAATTTTCCCAAATCAAGTTAAGAACAATACCCTATTAATTCACAACTTTCTAATTTCGTGCTCTCTCGAGTGAAATCGGACTTTTTAGATATACATTAATGTCGGCCACACACCAATGCAGTAAGAACAAGAATTAATAGAACAACATGGAAGAAAAAGATAAAAAATCATATAATTCAATAATCAAACTTCATCACAAATGTTCATAACCTCAGCAAGGAAGGGAATTAGCCACTCATTTGTGGATTAATCATCCTAAAACAAGTGTTAATCATACAAACAATTGAGTGAAAGAAGAAAGAAGGAGAGAAAAAACCCTGAACTTTTCGTCCCTCAACTGCCTGTAACCCACGTCCTTGCTCCACCAAGTCTGAATTATGAAAAATACATTTAAGTGTTCTATTTGTACTGGTAGGAATTTTTCCCGGAATAACAAGCAACGTGTCACGGAGGCAGTGCTCCGCGTGAACGCGGACCCTCACTGGAAATTTGGGGTCCAGGAATAAAGCATCAACGTGGCACGGCATGCAACGCGGAGGCTTGCCACCGTGCCACGGAGCTGTCGCGAGGCTCCACTGGAATTTGACTAATTTTTCACCCTCCAGGCAGAATGCCTCCGCGATGGCAGCGTGACACGGCTCCATCGCGGAGCCCCTTTATATTGTGCAGTCCAATGCCTTTTCCGTGCTCGAATCCAAGTCCAACTCCGATATTGCTCTAACATGCATTTTAGCTCCTCGAAATCATATTTTACCTACAAAACAATGCTAATCATGTTGGTTAGTATAAATTCACATTTTATTACCAATTACATGAAAATGTATACACATTGCACGATAAATAAGGCGAAAATGATACGTTTGAGTATCACTTGGGCATATAAATCTGCCCAAGCTCAGGCCACACGGGAGGAGGCCGGGCCAGCTTCCCAAAGGGGTAGTGTGCCACGGACCATGCCCTCCGCGATAGGCTCCGTGGCACGCCCACAAATTGGCGCGATAGGGTCCATGCCACTGACCCCTGTCCACAGCCTCAAGTATATATAGGTTCCTCCGTTTGATTTTAAGTTATATTTCAAAGTATATACGGGCAGAGGAAAGAAACCACGAGGAAGACAAGTTAAATTCATCTGTTTACACCGTAAAACGCTGCCCGAATTCAAATTAACTTCGGGTATTGAAGTTTAAGGCCGCAGGGAGCATTGCTACGGAGTTATTTTCACAAAAGTTGCTCGGCGAATTGTAACTACGCCCAGCTAAAGTTGTTGGAATTGCTACAAACTAGTGTCAATATGATCACAGGCTTAAAGTAAGCATTTCTCCCTTCTGGACTTTTGAGAAATTATGAGTTTTCGACCATGTTCCGTCAAGTTGAAATATAGTTAATATTTATGTATAAAGTTATCGTTTTCTCCAAATTTAGTACTGAAACTAGTCATTTTCCCCTAGTAATACAATTGTAGTTGAGAAGAGCAGTTGAATACGAGTTGAACCTCACCAGCTAGTCGGTAATCGACGAACGAGGTATGTTAAGGCAGTTTCCTTCAGCAAGTTAGTTTTCTTAGCATGATAACTCAGTTTGAGTCCCAGTAAGAGTACCAAAAGCATGTCTATTATGATTAGTTGTGGTTATTAGTTGAAACCCGTATTCATGTTAATTTGGGGATGGATTATGGCTGTATAGCCTTCATGACCGGCCCCAGTGTTATTAGCTGTGTCGACGCCCGCCAGGGGCAAGATGATGTTTCTCTACGGAGCGGTATGCCGTTCGCCAGGGACGAAGATGGGGTCCTAGGTCCTCATATACCGTGGTTGGCTCTACACACCCCCGTCGAGCCTGGTGCCCGGGGTGCAGATATCAGGAGTCCATCGGACTCAGACACAGCTATAGTAAGGGGCCGACCGGGCTTAGTTGCAGACCTAGGGGACCAGTAGGACCACTATAGTTATGAGTTGACCCAGTGTGACCTGGTTAGGGGTATATAGACTGAAGTGTACTCACTAGGGCTTATAGGGGCCCCAGGTGGGTTATTCTGTACTGGTTATACCTTCCGGCTTATGGGGGCCAGGTAAGTTTTTTGTTTGCTTTAGTTATTAATAAAATTAGACAGTAAGAAGCTCTATTACTTAGGTATGATCTCTACCCCCTTCATTTCAGTTATTCTTAGTTCTATCTCTTTATTTCAGTCATTTACATTTATCGCCTTACATATTCAGTACATATTGTATTGACAACCTTTTTGGGGCGCTGCATTACTTGCCTGAAGGTACGGATAGACGAGGAGCAGGTCCCTCGTAGCTTTCAGCCAGCATCATCAAAGAAGTTAGCTCCTTTCTTTCGGAGCTTGTAGATAGAAGGTTTACTTCTTTTGATTGTACAGTTCATGGGTAGGTCGGGGCCCTGTCCCGACCATCATATTACTCCTAGAGGCTTGCAGATTGTTTCTATTTCCCTGTGGTTAGCTGTTATTGGCCGTGTTGGGCCTATACGTGCTTAAGTTTACATGTTGGCCGTGTGGAGCCTTGTTTAGCTGACAGATTAGCGACCTTGTCGGCCATAGTTTAGCTTAGTACTGATTTTACCTTACAGTCATAACTAGACATCATGCTAGTCTTGTCGGCCCGCATAGGACTTCTTGTTATTGCCTGTTTCTGGTTAGCTGTTTTCTTTTACAGGTGGCTATAAGTCCTTGTCGACTGGGGGCTGTGTTTACAGCCGAGATATAGCCCGTTGTTTTCTTGATTTAAGAGTTAGTGTTAGTCCTGCACCAGAGGTGCTTAGGCTCAGTCAGCTCAGTCGGTTCAGATCCTAGTAGGGAATCAGGTGCCAGTCATGCCTCCTAAGGTGGGGTGTGACAAACTTGGTATCAGAGCAGGTCATATCCCAGGGAGTCTGCAAGCTGTGCTGAGTAGAGTCTTATCTATGGATGTGTTATGCACCACATTCTATAGGCAAGAGGCTGCGAGGCATGATAGGCTGGTTATTCTTTTTTCTTATCTAGTCGTGCTATAGAGATGTACAGTATAGGGTTGAGTCACTAAGCTTACCATATTCTTTTATCTAGAGAGAAATGACAGACCCGCGATACACCACAATTGGTAGGAGATTGGATGTAGCAGCAGGGGAAGGCACTAGCAGGGTGCCTCAGTCAGAGTCAGCCTGGTCTGAGGGTGACAGGAAGACTTCATCTCGGTCTCCCCAGCACTTCCCACCACATTAGGAGCTGCTCGGAGCGGCAATGTGACGGCACTGCCTCCAGCAGTCTCTATACCCGTACAATCGGATCAGGAAGTTAGGAGTGTTGTTGTTATGCTAGCTCAGATGATGGCTGCACATCGTCAGCTAATGGCGCCTATAGTCGCAGAGTCCTCAGGAGGGCCTGGTAGTTCGAGGGTCCGAGAGTTTCTCGAATTGAGTCCGCCGCAGTTTACCGAGATGGACCGAGAGGACGACCCTCAGGATTTCTTGGATCAGATGCAGCGGAGTTTCAGGGTGATACAGGCTACACCTGCAAAGTCGGTTGAGTTAGCGGTATTCTGGGTACGGGACATCGCAGTACTGTGGTACGAGAATTGGGAGAGGTGGAGGTAGAGATGTTTCCCCTCCGACTTGGCCCAGCTTCTTAGAGGCTTTTCTGGATTATTACCTGTCACGGGAAATTCAATAGGCCCGGGTTGATCAGTTTATACATCTAGAGCAGGGGTTGATGAGTGTTTGGGAGTACGCTATGAGGTTCGACTCCTTAGCCTGATATGCACCCGCTTTTGTAGATACCATACTGGCTAAGGAGCATCCGTTTATTATGGGGCTGAATCCAGAATATGTGGAGACTTGTATTATGGCCACTCCGTGAGAGGACATGGATATTTCCCACGTCTAGGATTTTGCCAGAATATTGAAGGGATCAGACAGAGGCAATGGGAGATAAAGAGGGTAAATCAGGAGCAGCACCGCAGGGCTAGACCTAGTGATATGCAGGTGGAGTCCCAGGATGGACCCAGGCCACGATTTTTAGGCAGACCACTCAGACCCCCACCCCCACAATAGCAGTAGGGGAGTGGTTTTGGTCATCGGGGGTAGTTAGGACCCAACAAGAACTCACGATCAGCTGGTCCACAGCAGCAGAGAGGAGTAGAGCAGAGTAGATTCACTGTGCTACTTTTCCCTGTTTGTAGTCGATGTCACTCCGAGGCATGCAGGTATGGTTCCACAACATGTTATACCTGTGGACAGGAGGATCATCAGATGAGATATTGCCCAGCCAAGGGTCAGGGTGATCAGGACCGACAGGATAGATCTTCAATAGGATCACGTGCCCCAGCATCTCCAGTAGGGCGTAGGCCCTCAGCTCCAGCCGATAGAGGCCGAGGCAGATAAGGGGCATCTAGCTCAGGTACCGGTCCAGATCACACTTATGCCTTATCGGGACGGTAGGAGTCAGAGTCATCGCCGGATGTGGTGACAGGTATGCTTGACATTTGCTCTCATTTTGTTTATGTATTGATAGATCCAAGATCCACCTTGTCTTATGTTACACCGTTAGTGGCCCGAAAGTTCGGTATTATGCCAGAATCGCTTCAGCGACCTTTTTCAGTGTCTACATCCAGCGGTGACTCTATCATAGCCAAGAGGGTCTACCGGGGATGCACAGTAGAGGTTTTTGGTCGTCAAACTTTAGCAGATTTGATAGAACTAGAAATGATTGATTTTGATACAACTATGGTATGGATTGGCTGGCGCCATGCTATGCCAGCCAAGACTGCCCGATTCCACTTTCTAGGGGAGGTTGTACGGGAGTGGAAAGGTAGTGTAGCCATGCCAAAAGGTAGGTTTATTTCCTATCTTCGGGCGAGAAAATTGATAGCGAAAGGATGCATTTATCACATTGTCAAGGTTCAGGATGTTCAAGCAGAATCTCCGACTCTTTATTCCATTCCAGTAGTTAATGAATTTCCAAACGTATTCCCAGATGAACTTCCTGGCATTCCCCCAGAACGGGAAATCGACTTTGCAATTGATTTATTACCAGGTACTCAGCCCATACCTATTCCTCCGTACCGAATGGCTCATGCTGAGCTTAGAGAGTTGAAGGAACAGTTGAAAGATCTATTAGATAAGGGCTTCATCAGGCCGAGCACTTCACCGTGGGGCATGCCAGTCCTATTTGTGAGAAAGAAGGATGGCTCCCTCCATATGTGTATAGATTATCGGCAACTAAATAAAATCACTATCAAGAATAAGTACTCGCTTTCCAGAATAGATGACTTGTTTGACCAGTTACAGGGGGAAAAGTATTTTTCAAAAATTGACTTAAGGACGGGGTACCATCAGGTTCGGGTTCGAGAAGGATATTCCAAAAACCGCTTTCAGGACCAGGTATGGCCACTTTGAATTTGTAGTCATGTCCTTCGGATTGACGAATGCTCCATCTGTGTTCATGGACTTGATGAACAGCATCTTCAAGTCGTATCTGGACCTGTTTGTGATAGTATTTATTGATGATATTTTGGTATATTCCCGCTCAGAGGCAGATCACCTATGAACAGTGCTCCAAACTCTCAAGAATTGCCAGTTGTATGCGAAGTTTTCTAAATGTGAATTTTGGCTGAATTTAGTAGCCTTTTTGGGCCACATTATGTCAGATGCTGGCATTCAGGTAGACTCGCAAAAAATTGAAGCAGTAAAAACATGGCCTAGACCTACCACTCTGACTGAGGTACGTAGTTTCCTGGGGTTAGCTGGGTATTACAGGAGGTTCCTGGAAGGATTTTCCACCTTAACAGCACCTTTAACCAAGTTAACTCAGAAAGCAGCTAAATTTCACTGGAATGAAGCACGTGAAAGAGCTTTCAGGAATTGAAAAACAGACTTACCTCAGCACCAGTATTAGCCTTGCCAGAAGGATCAGAGGGTTATGCAGTGTACTGTGATGCTTCAGGCGTCGGATTAGGATGTGTTATGATGCAACATGGTAAAGTAATTGCTTACGTTTCCAGACAGCTGAGAAAAAATGAAAAGAACTACCCTACCCATGATCTAGAGTTGGCCGCGGTGATTCATGCCTTGAAAATATGGAGGCACTATCTGTATGACGTTCATGTAGATATTTTCACTGATCATAAGAGACTCCAGTACATTTTTACATAGAAAGAGTTGAACCTACGGCAGCGTCACTGGATAGAGCTGTTGAAAGACTATGATGTAAATATTTTGTACCATCCAGGGAAATCCAATGTTGTAGTCGATGCCCTCAGCCGTAAATCTATGGGGAGTTTAGTACACCTGAAGCTAGGACAACGGGAACTAGCCCGAGAACTGCATCAGTTAGCTAGTTGAGCTATTCATATAGTCGATTCAGGAAATAGTGGAGGAGTAATTCAGAATACGACAATATCATCACTAGTTGTGGAAGTGAAAGAACGACAGTACGAAGATCCTAACCTGGTTCAGCTCATAGATAAGGTTCAACGAGGGGAAGTTACAGATTTCCAGGTAACCAAAGATGGAGTTTTGAGATATAGGGATCGCCTCTGTGTTCCAGACGCGGCAGGACTTTGCCAGCAAATTATGGGCAAGGTGCATCATTCCCCTTACTCTCTTCATCC
The DNA here is from genome assembly GCA_035772735.1 of Datura wrightii. Taxonomy (NCBI): domain Eukaryota; kingdom Viridiplantae; phylum Streptophyta; class Magnoliopsida; order Solanales; family Solanaceae; genus Datura; species Datura wrightii. The sequence continues at coordinate 21,034,197 of JASDFA010000001.1, forward strand.
GAGTTCAACAAAGATGTATCATGATATAAAATAAAATTACTGGTGGCCGGGATTGAAAAAGGAAATAGCAAAATTTGTGGCTCAATGCCCTAATTGCCAGTAGGTGAAAGCCGAACATCAGAAACCCAATGGACTGGCACAAGAGATAGGAGTGCTTATGTGGAAATGGGAGGTAATTAATATGGATTTTGTGACAGGGTTACCTCGTACCAGGTGTAAATTTGATTCCATCTGGGTGATTGTTGATAGGTTGATGAAATCAACTCACTTTCTGACAGTCAGGACCACCTTCTCAGCTGAGGATTATGCCGAGCTTTATATCAGGGAGATAGTCAGATTACATAGTGTCCCAGTATCTATCATTTCTGACAGGGGAGCACAATTTACAGCTAGGTTCTGACAGTCTTTTCAGAGAGGTTTGGGAACCCAGGTTAATCTAAGTACAACATTCCACCCTCAGACAGATGGGCAGGTGGAACGTACAATTCATACGCTTGAGGATATGTTACGGGCGTGCATGTTAGACTTCGGGGGCAGTTGGGAGGAACATTTACCCTTTATTGAGTTTGACTACAAAAACAGTTATCATTCAGCGCTTCAAATGGCGCCTTATGAGGCCTTATATGGGCGGAAAGGTAGATCCCCAATCGGTTGGTTCAAGGTTGGAGAATCAGGGTTAATTGGGCCAGATATCATTCATCAGCCAGAAGAGAAAGTAAAGCTTATCAGAGAACGTCTGCTGACAGCTCAGAGCTGCCAGAAATCTTACGCTGATATGCGTCGTAGAAACCTGAAGTTTACTGTAGGTGACTGAGTGTTTCTAAAAATCTCTCCAATAAAGGGCGTAATGAGGTTTGGAAAAAAGGGTAAGCTCAACCCGAGGTTTATTGGGCCGTATCGAGTACTCCGGAGAATAAGCCAGGTGGCATACTAGCTAGCTTTGCCTTCAGAGTTGGAGTCCGTTCATCATGTCTTCCATGTGTCGATGCTATGAAAGTGCATAGGGGATTCGTCTCGGGTTGTGCCAGTTGAGTATGTCCAAGTCACTGAGGAATTAGCCCATAAAGAGGTTCCAGTAGCTATATTAGATCGGCAGGTTCGCAGATTGAGAACTAAAGATGTTTCCTCTGTTAAAGTACTACGGAGAAATAAGAATAGAGAGGAAATGACTTAGGAAGTTGAGGACGACATGAAATACAGATATACTCACTTGTTCCAAACTTAGTCCAGATTATGTAGTTAAGGTGAGTTATTGATTCAGTCGTCGTTTCATGATTTGTGTTATATATATTGCTCAGTTGACTCCAACCTTATTGTGAAATAGTTGTGATAGTATTATATGTTTTCTGCATTTCAGGATTTTGGATATACCATATTACAGGGGAGACTTTGCCGAAATTATTCCAAAATAAGTAGTTATAAGAGTTAAGATATCTATAAGCTAAAGTAAAACATTCAAGGATGAATGTTTCTAAGGGGGAGGGGGAGGATGTTACACCCCATAAGTTTCTAATGTTTAGAAGGCCTATTTGTACGTTGGTTAAGAGTTTTAGAATACAATAAGTATGAGAAAGGGCCCGAGGAAAGGTTGGACGAGCATGGAGTTGGGACCGCGTGGGAGGAGGCTAGCCAGCTGCCCAAAGGGGCAGCGTGGCACGCCTGCAAATTGGTGCGACAGGGTCCGTGCCACAGACCCTTGTTCACCACCTCAACTATATATAGGTCCCTCCGTTTGATTTTAAGTTATATTTCAAAGTATATACGGGTAGAGGAGAGAAACCACGAGGAATACAAGTTAAATTCATTCGTTTACGTTGCAAAACACTGCCTAAATTCAAATTAACTTCGGGTATTGAAGTTTAAGGCTGCAGGGAGCATTGCTACGAAGTTATTTTCACGAAATTCGCCCAGCGAATCATAACTCCACCGAGATAAAGTTGTTGGAATTGCTCCAAACTAGTGTCAATACGATCACAGGCTTAAAGTAAGCATTTCTCGCTTCTGGACTCTCGAGAATTATGAGTTTTCGACTGTGTTCCTTCAAGTTAAAATATAGTTAATATTTATATATAAACTTATCGTTTTCTCCGAATTTAATACTGAAACTAGTCATTTTCCCCAAATAATATGATTGCAATTGAGAAAAGCACTTGAATACGAGTTGAACCTCACCAGCTAGTCGGTAATCGGCGAACGAGGTATGTTAAGGCAGTTTCCTTCGGCAAGTTAGTTTTCTTAGCATGATAACTCAGTTTGAGTCCCAGTAAGAGTACCAGAAGCATGTCTATTATGATTAGTTGTGGTTATTAGATGAAATCCGTATTCCATGTTAATTTGGGGATGGATTATGCCTGTATAGCCTTCACGACCAACCCCAGGGTTATTAGTTGTGTCAACGCCCTCCAGGGGTGAGATAACGTCACTCTACGGAGCGGTATGCCGTCCTCTAGGGATGAATATGGGGTCCTAGGTCCTCATATGACGTGGTTGGCTCTACACACCCCCATCGAGCCTGGTGCCCAGGGTGTAGATATCATGAGCCCACCGGACTCAGACACAGTTACAGTCAGGGGCCAAGCAAGCTCAGTTGTAGACCCAGGGGACCGGTAGGACAACTATAGTTATGAGTTGATCCAATGTGACCTAGATAGGGGTATATAGACTGAAGTGTACTCACCAGAGCTTATGGGGGCCCCAGGTGGGTTATTCTGTGCTGGTTATACCTTTCGGCTTATGGGGGCCATGTAAGGTTTTTGTTTGCTTTGGTTATTAATAAAATTAGACAATAAGAAGCTCTATTACTCACGTATGATCTCTACCCCCTTCATTTCAGTTATTCTCAATTCTATCTCTTTATTTCAGTCATTTACAGTTATCGCCTTACATATTCAGTACATATTGTTCTGACGCCCTTTCTGGGGCACTGCATTACTTGCCTGCAGGTATGAATAGACGAGGAGTAGGTCCCTCGTAGCTTTCAGCAGCATCACCAGAGAAGTTAGCTCCTTTCTTCCGGAGCTTGTAGATAGAAGGTTTACTTCTTTTGATTGTATAGTTCATGGGTAGGTCCCGACCATCATATTACTTCTAGAGCCTTGTAGATTGTTTCTATTTCCCTGTGGTTAGCTATTATTGGCCGTGTGGGGCCTATACGTGGTTTAGTTTACATGTTGGCCGTGTGGAGCCTTGTTTAGCTGACAAATTAGCGGCCTTGTCGGCTATAGTTTAGCTTAGCACTGGTTTTACTTTACAATCATAACTAGATATCATGGTGGTCTTTTCGGCCCGCATAGGATTCCCTGTTATTACCTGTTTATGGTTAGCTGTTTTCTTTTACAGGTGGCTATAAGGCCTTGTCAACCGGGGGCTGTGTATACAACTGAGATATAGCCCGTTGTTTTCTTGATTTAAGAGTTAGTGTTACTCCTGCACCAGAGGTGCTTAGGCTCAGTCAGCTCAGTTAGTTCAGATCCTAGTAGGGTACCAGGTGCCAGTCATGCCTCCGAAGGTGGGGCGTGACAAAGGGATCTTGCTAGGGTTTGAAACCCAAGAGAATTAGAGAAGAAGGAGAACCTTGATTGCTTGAGGACTTGAGAGGATTTGATCTTCAACTACAGATGTTAGGAATAGAATGAGGGTTAGGAATGAATAAAATTCTCTAATACATTCTTTCAGGAGCTCAAAATGACTTAGTTTAGGAATTAAAAACATAGGAAGTCCGGAAATTCCTTTAATAACTTGACCAAAAAAATTCACCCTGGTAGACATAACGGGTCACTTGATGGCCTATTAGTCCACTCAATAGGTCATCACCCTCCATCTGTCACCCCTAAAGCAAAATTTCATTTTCTTGATCCTTATTTAATGCCTCCTCTTAATGATTCGTCATCACACTTAACGGGTAACTGCTCCAGTCATCAAGACTCTCTGAAACTAAAAAATTCTCCAACTCTCCTCATCTAACGAATCACTTGACGATCCGTCAAGTGTCCTAATGTGTCACTTGATGACTCATCCTATGATCTAGTGAAAAATCTACCGTTTTCTCCATTTCATGCATCAAATATGATCTTAAGGACTTTTGAAGTATTACATTATCTTCCCCTTGGGAACATTCATCCATGAATGGAGACTAAGCAGGCTATAAGGATAGGGAAAGAACTACAATTCCAAATTTGAATAGCTATAAACTGAAAACTGATTAAGTGACTAACTCCAAACTGAGATAATACATGATTGAACTGAATTCATGAATCACACATACATTCTAAGACATGAAAGAAACTGAGAGATCATGAACTTGGCATGAAACTGAATAGAGTACTATAGAGAAAACTAGTACCTCATGCTGGAACTGAGTTGGAAGTGAAATAATGTGGGTATCTAGCCATCATATTTTCTTTGGCTTCCCATATAGCTCCCTTAACTAGTTGATTTCTCCACAAAACCTTCACTGAAGCTACCTCTTTATTCCTCAACTTGTGAACCTTACAATCAAGGATCTCAATCGGAACCTCCTCATAGGTAAGGCTATCCTTCAAACCAGTGCTCTCTACCAGAACAACTATATATATATATATATAGTCCTTTTTCAAATTGTAATTTTGAACTTTCAGTCATAAACCCTTGCTTTTATAATGCGGGAATTGAACATTGAGGGACGGGCTTTAATGGTTGTATGGATTGATTTGTGGCCCATGAATTATGGGAGAAAGCGAGCTATGGGGATATTAACTTTTCTTTGTTATGTTGTGCCCTATGCTTGTTGGTTTATATCAACTTGATTGTCATTACCTAATGAATAAGGTAGGGTGATTATCGAGATGAATCAGTATAATTTATGTATAATGGGAAAGAGATTGTGAATAAACAGTCCATGAAAATTCTTGGAGGAAAACCAATCGAAGTACTGCCTGAGCAGTACTGTTGTAGCGGACCGCAGTAGCGGCAGCAATGTCGCTGTAGTGGAGCCCAATCTCGCGAGTGGGCCTGTTTGGACCTCATCAAGGAATTTTGAATGTAAATAACGTAATAAATGACTAGTTATAGGATAGCCTGGAGCTAGGATTGTATTATACTTGATGAGGTGTAATTCTTATTTTTGTGTTGTTTAATTGATATTTTAAACTGTAATATGTTGTGTCTGAAATAATCAATGGAATCTATGATAATTGAGAAAGTGAATGAAAAGGTACGTCATAATTGGAAGGTAAATTATTTACATACTGGGGAAGAGGCCTAGGGCCGAGATGAGAATTGGTTGAATAAATTGTATGATCAAGTTGTGAATGAGGGCTTGGATATGAGTGGTTCGTGCCCGAGGTGAGCATCCGGGTGAGTGGTATGAGAGAGTACACAGAAATGTATGAATAAATGATCATACAACTGGGTGTACATACATGAGGACACAAACATATATGATAAAGGACTCATACGGCTGGGTATATAATACATGGATTTCTAGATTCTCCTACAGGTCATGACTGGAAGGGCAAGCATAAGACCTTTTGACATGTGTGTATAGTGATGTGACGGAGGCGTGTGCCCAGCATATCACCGATGGTATGATTTGCGAGGCGAAGATTTGTGTGGGTATGGCATGATCTACATACGATTGCAATGACAAAGAGATCCAGGTATACAAGTGTAATATAAGATATACTGACGTTATTTGGGTATGATGTGAGAAACACAGTTAGGATGCAATACGTGAGGATTAGATGAAGGTATGGTACTCTATGACATGGTTATGAGGTGGAGATAGGTATGTGCATGTACTTATATTGTGGAGGACTGTACTCATTCGGTATGTTTTGATGCTTCCTTGTGTGTACTTGAACTAGTTAACCTATATTTGTGTTTGAATATTTGATCAAGGGGGTCTTTTGTGAGTTATAAAAGATAGAATGACGGGTTAGCAATAGGTAGTAAAGCATGAGGGAAACACTGGTTTAATTTATTATTCATGTATGAAAAATGGTAGGTTAGTTAATTCGGTGAGTTATAAGTAGGTCACTATATAATGAAATAGACTTGGTTAATGATAACGGAAACATAAATGGGGCATACCTACAGTAATGATGAATGGTAGAATAAAAGAGAACTGAATCAGCTAAACTGGGTTACTGCTTAAGTAAAGTGGTGCTGCAGCGGGCTAGTTGACCGCTGCAGCGAGACCGTGGTAGCAGTTAGAATTACCGCTGTAGCGGGATGAGGGAGACAGATTAGTAATTAGGATGAAGGCTAAGTGCTAGGGTGATTGTATGAGAAATCGTTGGTTTAATAGCAAATAATACATCTAGTAATTCTGACAAATTATGTTGTAAGTTTAAATAGTTGTACATTGAATTAGTCGATTTCATGTTGATTATTATGCTATTATGTAAACTAATCTTAGTCGATAGATGATGCCTACCAGTAGGTGTGGTGTACTGATATTACCTTGCTACACCTTTTTGGTGTAGGTTGTGGTAGGTTTGAAGTTTTTTGAATGACGTGGAGTACTCAACATAAGCTTCTTTGTTCTTCTCCTCATACAAAGCTATGTCATTTATCTTGTCAAGTATTCTATTAGAGCTCTTGTACCTGTCTAGACTAGATCTTGGAAGAGTCATGGTTTTTAGAAAATATTTAGTTAATATTTCAATATATTGTTGATTTGTGCAGATTAATGAGAAATTTTGGTAATTTATGTGATGTTCCAAAAAAGGTTCTCCTATCGAATAGAGTCAATGTAGGTGCCCGTACGACCCATCCATTTGGGATCCTAACAAGTTGGTATTAGAGCATCTAGGTTACCGATCTCACAACTACAAGAGCAATGTCAAGTAGACTCCTTTGAATTGGTGTGTAGACATCCACATCTATTCTTCAGAAAGCTATACGGCATCTAGGAAGTTTTTGCTTTATTTCTTTCCCATCGTGCTGTCCAAATATGTCGATCGCCTGGGTTGAGTCTAATTGATATATGAAAGATTCCAATCGGTATCTCGACAGGCTCAATTGGTATTTGACTATGCGTGATTATTGAGGATACTAGATAAACTAGTGGGCGGGGTTGACTTGAGTTGACTAGAGGGACAAGAAACCCCACGGTTATTTAGCTTAGCGAGTTTAGTGCAGCAAAGAGTACGCCTCACTGTAGCGGACTCGCTACAACAAGTGATGTACTGCTATAGCAGGTTTATTGCAGCAGTAGGGTGATTGCTACAGTGGATACAGGCAGGCAAAATGCCAGAATTCTAGGATCCCCTATTTTGAAATGACAATAATTACAAGGCAATACTGAAAAATAAGTTGTACAGATTCAGAAAAAGCAATGATGTGATATAAAAAAGGGCCAAACACGGTCATTATTTGAAGATGCCAAACAGACATCCGAACATCAATAGGAAAAGCAAGCACTAACATCCAAAACAAGAAAAGAGAAAGTAATATTGTCTTACAAGCCTCAAACGAGGGCTACCCAAATTATTATCATAAAAAGGGGGGAGATACTGCGACCTAACTAACTAGAGGCCTCGTCACTACCACTGCCATGTTCATCATCCGCTCCCTCTTCAAACCCGCTGAGAAAAGAGAACTCCGGAAGGTCCTGCCTGGTTGCCTGGAGGGTCTTAGAATTGGGAGAGATGGTCTTAAGGATCTTTATCCCTTTCCACATCCGAACGATCAGCTTATCCCGAGAACGCTGCCTCCTTCTCTCTCGCTCCAAGTCCTCTCGAAGCTCCACATGGGCCTGATCCAGGGTGGCAACTGCCCCTGCATCTCCCCTAAGTTGGCAGCTGCTGTATTGGAGGGTCGACTCCTGGAAGGAGGTCTATGCAACCCTCCCAATAACTCCCTCATGGCAGCCATCTCGGACTCTATCCGCTCAAAAGGCCCCACGGGTCTAGAAGTGCTGGCCCCACCATCTCCCTCAATAGAGGCAGTCTTTCTCTTATTTCGGCCTCTCCCTAGAGCCCCCTTCACCCTCAAGGGATCAAAGGTTCTATCACAAACCACAATGAGGTCCATGAACTCCTTATACACCCTAGCCTGCCTGTAGAGTAGAGTGATGAGAGAGGGAAATGGCAGGCCGATGATGGGTTTAGCTGAGAAGTACCTCCATTCCTCCAGAATCTGAGCCCCCATATTTACCCTTACCCTGCTCAAAATGCAGGCCACCACCAAGGCACGGGGATAGGTCTCATTAGTTACATTGGAGGACGGGCGAATCCTCCGAGATACTAGATTAAGCCACCTCCTGGCCTCCACAGAAAAATGAGTGCTCTAGATGCCCGTCCTAGCAATGCCCCAGTTAGTCGAGGCCTTATGCTCCTCCACCACTAAGGTGTCCACCAATTGCTGCCCATTTCCATCCACATCGCAGTCCTTCAGCTCGTCCTTAGGGGGTTTTGGCAGACCCAAGACCTCATTGATAGCAGCAGGGGTCAGGATGATCCGCACCGCCCTGACATAGGTCACCGGCTCATCATGACTCCAAGCCATAGTGGGGAGGTTGGCACTGAACTCCTTTACCCAGGCCTCATTGACCTTACAAGGCTCCTACACCAACGGACCCCACGCGATCTCCTAGAGAAGGGCATAAAACTCTAGCGCCTTCTCCTCTATATCTTGCATAATGAACCCCCTCTCATGAAGCAACGCCTTTGCAGCCTGCTCGTTGTGCCGAAATTGACATTGGTCATTCACGAATTGGATATAGTCACTAGTGTAGATGCTGCCACTGAAATGAGACATAATGATGAACCTGCATTTATAAGAAGCATTAGGGAAGGGACTGAATGACTAGGAGAAAGAAAAAGTTGAGGAAAAGAAAAACAAAATTGAGAAAGGTTATTGCCCAGGCGGACTGCTGTAGCGACCGCATGCTCGCTGTAGCGGGTCCACAATAGCGAAAGCAGACCGCCATGACGGTATCGTTGCAGCGGTAAAAGTTCCACTGCAGCGAACATCATTGTCCCCAGCAAAACCTCGACCTCAATAATGGAGGTTGAACTTTCAAACTCCGTTTCTTCCTAGATAAACTACAGATCGGGCAAGGGGCATACTGACCCGTACCCTACCAACCATTTTCCAACCCAAAAGTACTCAGGTTCAAACTCGAAAGGCTCGAGGAAGCCAAACTCCCACTTCACCCAACCCCCTCCCCCCCCCCCCATTTTCAACCAACAACTATATAAACTAGCCAGAAACACACAGAAAATGATAGGGAACACTTAAGCACATAAAGGCTAAGAGCATGCTTCGAAATATAGTCTAAAAATGCTAGAAAAGCGATTTACCCTCACTACCTCAATAACCAGCTAAAATTAGTGCATCAAGATATGATAATACGAGTAATCTAAAGTAAAAGAAGTAAGGAAGTCATGGGACTGAGAATTACCTGAGAAATCGAGAAAAACACCGGAAGAATTGAGAGGATTTGTATAGAAAATGAAGTAGGAAGTTTGAGAATGAACTCAAACCGTCCGTTATACCCATTTACTGAACATATATTCCGCTGTAGCAGACCGATTTTCGTTGCGGCAGAACTGCTATAGCGGGAAATGAACTCACTGCAATGGACGACTAAAAATAGTGACAGTTCAAATTCCATCGCAAGACCCCCATCTTTTTAAAACACCCGCTCACAGAAGTTCAATAAATCAGGGACACCTAGAGCACACGAGCCAGGAATAAATAACAGTAAGACCCAAAGGAGGGAAAATTGCATAATATGACGCTTGAATCTTGGTCCAACCCAAATGGAGACTTATAATTCCACAAGAAATTATCAGGAATAGGTTGAAAGAATTTAAGGATAGTGGGTAATAAAGAGGGGTTCCCTGAGGATCAGTTCAAGGATCAAGGCCCAAAACTTAGATAATACCCAAGACAGGCTAGAAAGAATTGGAACTATGATCAATGCCAAGATCAACATGGGGCGACTAAAAACTCTCACCTATACCGTAGGGCCAGCAATGAACAAATTTTTAATTAGTATCTGATGTAATGACCCTCTCGATTGTATAGCACTCTGACGACTTAAGCACAGGATAATTTTAAATTTTTCAAGTTGGAACGAAGTCCCCGAAAAATAAAAGAGTATGAGACCAACAAGTTTGAATGGGCTAAGTCAAAATCAGGTGGGCCCACACATAGTGCTATAGCGACAGATTATTTTTTGTTGTAATGGAACAGCTGTAGAGAAAGTGCCCTTGATGCCGCGGACCAAAATTTCACAAATTCTGTCATGATTAGGATTAAATACCAATTCTTATAAGAGAGCAGAAAAAACGCCCAGAAAAAAGAAAAAGTAGGATTTTGGGAAAAGGAGAGAAGCAAGAAGCCTAGAGAAGGCAAGCCTTCACCTCCGTAGACATAATTCCCTACAAAGACTTGTAACTTGATGCAAACATGCATGCGTGAACATCTCAACAATATCTTGGCGCCCAGGTAGGCTATGACTTACTCACCTCCGTTTTGGAATTTGATTAGCAAAATATATACGTGCGTCTAATTGATGTGCTTTTGATGGGTAGGGATGAAACTTGAGTAAAAATTGTCATTGAAATTTTATAACCAGTAAGTGTCTGGGGAAGAATGAAATAGGGATGGGGAGATGATATCTCTATAACGTGAAAACTCGTAGGTGATGGTTTCAATAAGAATAGTTTATGAATGATGGTGTGTGTGAGAGGGAATTGATTTTATGTGTAAAGATCTTTGGTAATTGTTATTAATATATATATATATATATATATATATATATATATATATTCCTTGTTTTTCGAATTGTAATTTTGAACGGTCAGTAATAAACCGTTGCTTATATAATGCGGGAATTGAATGTTGAGGGGTGGGCTATAATAGTTGTATGAATTGATTTGTGATCCATGAATTATGGGAGAAAGCGAGCTAAGGGGCTAATAAGTTTTCTTTGTTACATTGTGCCCTATGCTCTTTGGTTCGTTGCTTGATGAAGAATGTAGGGTGATTATAAAGATGATTCCATGTAATTTATGTATAATGGGTGAGAGATTGAGAAGAAACAGTCCATGGTAATTCTTGGAGGAAAGTCGGTCGGAGTACTGCCTGAGTAGTACTAATGCAACGGTCGTGGAGCCTCTGTAGTTAGACCGCAGTAGCAACAATGTCGCTGTAGTAGAGCTCGATCTCACCGAGTGGGCCAGTTTGCACCTCATGATAGAATTTCGAGTATAAATAACGTAATAAATGACTGGTTATAGGATAGCCTCGAGCTAGGGTTGTGTTATACTTGATGAGGTGTAATTCTTATTTATGTGTGCTTAATTGATATTTTAATCTGTAATATGTTGTATCTGAAATGATCAATGGAATCTGTGATAATCGAGCAAGTGAATGAAGAGGTGTGTTATAATCGGAAGGTAAATTATTTATATGCTAAGGAAGAGGCCCAGGGCCGAGATGAGACTTGGTTGAATAAATTATATGATCAAGTCATGAATAAGGGCTTGGATATGAGTGGCTCATGAATGAGGTGAGCATTCTGGCGAGTGGTATGAGAAGGTATATAGACAAGTATGACTAAATGATCATATAGCTAGGCGTACAGACATGAGTACACCAACAGGTATGATAAAGGACTCATATGGTTGGGTGTACAATACATGGATTTCTAGAGTCCCCTACAGGTCATGACTGGAAGAGCAAGCATAAGACCCTACGGCATGTGTGTATAGTGATGTGATGGAGACGTGTGCCCGGTATATCACCGGTGGTATGATTTTCGAGACAGAGATTGTGCGGGTATGGCATGATATGCATATAGCTACAGTAATAAGGAGATCCAGGTGTACAAGTGTGATACAAGATATACCGACGTGATTTGGGTATGATGTGAGCGACACAGTTAGGATGCAATACGTAAGGATTAGATAAAGGTATGGTACTCTATGACATGGTTATGAGGTAGAGACAGGTACGTGCATGTACTTATATTATGGAGGACTATATTCCTTCGGTATGTTTTGATGCTTCCTTGTGTGTACTTGAACTAGTTAACTTGTATTTATGTTTGAATGTTTGACAAGGGGTTTTTTTATTAGTTCTAGAAGATAGAATGACGGGTTTGCAAAAGGTAGTAAAGCACGAGGGAAACGCTGGTTTAATTTATTATTCATGTATGAAAAAGTGTAGGTTAGTTAATTCAGTGAGCAAGTAGGTCACTATATAATGAAACATACTCGGTTATCATGGAAGAGTAAATGGGCCAGACCTACTGTAATGGTTGAATGATAGAATAAAAGAGAACTAAATCAGCTAAACAAGGCTATTGCTTAAGTAAAGTGGAACTGCAACGGGCAAGTTGACCACTGCAGCAAGACCACGGCCGCGATTAGAATTATCGTTGCAGCGGGATAAGGGAAGCAGATTAGTAATTTGGATGAAGGCTAAGTTCTAGGGTGATTGTATGAGAAATTGGCGGTTAAATAGTGTTGATAATACAACTAGTAATCCTGTCAAATTATGTTGTAAGTTTAAATAGTTGTACATTGAATTGGTCAATTTCTTGTTGATTAGTAAGCTATTATGTGAACTAATCTTAGTCGGCCGATGATGCCTACCGGTACATGCGGTGTACTGATACTACCTTGCTACACCTTTTCGGTGTAAGTTGTGGCAGGTTTGATGTTTTTTGAATGACATAGAGTACTCAACATTAGCTTCCATTTTCTTCTCCTCATACGATGTTTTCATTTATCTTGTCAAGTATTCTATTAGAGCTCTTGTACCTGTCTAGACTAGATCTTGGAAGAGTCAAGGTTTTTGGAAATCATTTAGTTGATATTTCAAAATATTGTTGATTTGTGCAGATTAATGAGAAATTTTGGTATTTTATGATGTTCAAAAAAGGGTTCTCCTATCGAGTAGAATCGATGTAGGTGCCTGTACGATTGTCCATTTTGAATCATGACAAGTTGATATCAGAGCGTCTAGGTTACCGGTCTCACAAGTACATGATCAATGTCGAGTAGACTCCTACGGATTGGTGTGTAGACGTCCACATTAATCTTCAGGAAGCTATAAGGTATCTAGGAAGTTTTTTCTTTATTTTTGTATTTTATGTGATGTTCCAAATAGGGTTCTCCTATCGAGTAGAGTCGATGTAGTGCCCGCATGACCTGTTCATTTGGAGTCGTGACAATACAAGAAAAAGAAATTATATAATAGCAATTGACGTTTGAATAGATCCAACACTATATTCATTTAAATATCAATAATTTTTTTACTCAGAATTTTTAAACTTGACACATTTTATTATGCATATTTAAACTATCTTTGATCATAATTACATCCCTATATTTAACTATTTAATAACTTTCATTCTCCTAAAGGACCGCAACTCAAAGGGGAATGATGTACTCACTATCATATGAATATTTTTGTCTTTGCAAAATTTTAAAATGTAATATTATATATATATATATATATATATATATATATATATATATATATATATATATCACTACAAATATAAGGTAAAAAAATGGATCAAAATATAGTTCAAATTGTATATAAAGCAAATTTCTTATTAATAATAGGAAAAAAGGGTCAGATATGCTCTTAAACTATGCAAAAATAAAATTGAATAAAAAGTCCTCAAGTAAATTTCATGGGTGGTCATCTATTTTTGTGTTCATTACCCAAAAGTCATTACCTAATCTTTCACAAAAGTAATTTTTATAAAATTTTATTAAAACTCTACTTAAAATGTGATATAAAATAATAAGAATATCTCGTATGTTTGAGGATAGGTTAAAAATAGTCACTTAAATATACTTTCGAGAAGTTAGGTACATTAAGTGTCATGCCCCAAGTCTACCCCCTGGATGTAACATGTTACTTGAAGCCACAAGTGACCCCAAGTCAACCCCTGGTCTTTCATTCACTAGCATTCTAAGTAAACATGCACAACGGAACCTTTAGATAACTAAGGCTATCTTTCACACCATCAACTCAACATTATCAAGATTTTACATTGAGCTTGCCAAATAACAAAAACAACAAAATAAAATAAATTACAAAATATGAACTAAAAAAATTTCAAATTTACACTAATGATAAATTTTGAAAACCGAATTCCCCAGCAACAACGCCAAAATTTGATACGCCCTAATTACCCCTATGATAAGGTATAAAGCAATTGTCGTTCAAATATTTAATCCAACAAGATTGAGGTCGAAACCCCCAAAAAATAAGGTGCAAAATTTGCCAAAAGTAAATATTTAAATTTATTTAGTCAATATTTTAAAGGGGGAAATAAAATCACACTTAAAATCATAGATTCTTTTAATAATGGTTAGAAATAATTTCTTGATTTTTTTCGATAGTTAAACTAAACTAGGGATGTGTTTCCCAGGATTTTTTAACTGTGATTGGTCTATCTTATATTTAAATCTAGGTTAACATTACACATGCAGAACAGATAGTTCTAAAAGCCCTTTAAAGTCTTTCAACCCACTTAGAGAAATATCACCCTAAATCCTTTCGGCCTTTAGGTGATCCATGATTTAACTGTTGTCATAAGTTTCGGGTTGACTATCCTTATAATAGCTCAAGTCATTAGATGAGGGTTGAAAATCTAAAATCTCCATTATCAATTCTTTTTCCTAATCATCAATTCTTTAATCAAGAAAATCAGACTTTAGGCAAGATTTAACATTTGCAACCGTTAAACAACAATCAAAATGGAAGAATTGATAATACATGTGGCTTGCTAACCTAAATATCTACATTCACAGATCCACTGATGTTAATATATCAAGGTTCACACAACCCTAGGTATAAAGCTTAGCTACTCATAACAAATATAACAACAATCTTGGGAAGAGAAGAGATGATGGACATATACTCACAATGATGTATACAAAAGTAATCAGTTGAATATTGATTCAAACTTCACTAAAACTCCAGAATATACGTTTCTTTCTTTTCAGTCTCAAGAGTATTTCAAAAATAAATCAATGATAATCAATTTTTTTAGACAGATATCCTTATAAAACCCTACAAATTTTCTAAAAAGGAAATAAAGATGTACTTAGTAATTACAAAAATGCCACCATCAAAACATCCGTTGGGCATCCGCGACCACAATTAGGCATCGGTGGTCTACGCTTTGATCATATTCCTGGTGGCAAAATATGGCCAACTTTCTGCCTTGAACCGTGGTCCATTCTCAGCTCATATTTATGATTTGAGTCCGCTCTTGTGAGGCATTTTCATTGTCAGTGAATGTGAAAATCTGGCTTCAACCGTGGCCCATTCACGCCCCATGCTTTGCAATCCATGGTCCGCAGTCCGCGCTTATGCGGCATTTTCACTGTCAGTGAACATGAAACTCTGGCTTGAACCGTGGCCCATTCGCGTCCCGCGCTTTGTGATCCATGGTTCGCGGTTTTATAACTAATATCATGGCTTAGAAGAACTCTACTGGTTTTAGATGCGACTGGATCCGCAGTTCGCATTTGGTCATCAGCGGTCCACGCATAAGAGCATCTTGCTGAGTTTTAAGCTGCTTGGCTTGATCTTTGAAGTATTTTCACTTGATTCCTTCTCAACCTCTTCTGAATGGCAATTTCATTTACAGATGAAGACAAATCATGATAAATATTTCTTTTCATATCAAATTATCACAAAAATCTAAGCTCATAGACCAGATAAGTTGGTGAGGATACCAACTTATCATGTAATATAGACAGTCTATCCTAATAGAAACATTCGTGGCTATTTTCACTAATTTTCATGAGTTTTTCTTAGTAGACGATCTCTTAAAAATAAATAAATACATTTGTGATATTTTAGTGCCAAAACAAGCCACTAATAACTCACAATACGATTTCTAAGTGCTAATTCTTTAGGCGAATAACTATACTATATGTTCAAATGAATAACTTATACTATATGTTATATTCTACTATACACCTTTGTATTAAAATACATTTTAGTAATGCTAATATCTGTATTAAATGTTAATATGTTAAAAGTATAGTAATACAGATTTTGTAATAATTAACATGAAATATACATATAATGCATGCATTTAAGTGCTCATGTAAAAGTGAACGATTTTTTACCTTTCAATCAATCACTATTTCTACGATATTTTTGTTCATTGAAACATGTATTAGAATAAACTGAAGAAAGAGCTGCTAGATTAGTTCAAACTCTTAAACATAATCATTTATCAATTTAAAATTTATACTTTTCTTTCTAAATTCTTATATTGTTATAAAAATACGTCTTTTAAATATTGTTTATGCTATTTTAAATATTTGTTATTACTAATATCAAGGACACGCGCGAGGCGATCTATATTATATTTGAAGTGTGAAGGCCTTTAGAAATATTGATTAAACTTTTTGCCCTTTATTAAAAGACTCCGCAAAAGAAAAAATTGTCATTTACTTGTCACGCCCCACCTTGGGAGGCATGACTGACACCTGGTGCCCTATTAGGACTTGAACTGCTGAGCTGACTAAGCCTAAGCACTTTTGGTGCAGAGCTGACTCTAACTCTAGAATCAAGAAAACAACGGGCTATATAGTGGTTGTAAATACAACCCCCGGCCGACAAGGCCTATAGCCACCTGTGAAAATAAACAGCTAACCAGAGACAAACAATTATAGGGAGTCCTATGCGGGCCGACAAGGCCACCATGATATCTAGTTATAACTGGAAAGTAAAGCCCGATGCCAAACTGAGCTATGACCGAAAAGGCCACCAATCAACAGCTAAATAAGGCCCCACACGGCCAACACAGATAGTCTAAAACACATACAGGCCTCACACGACTGATATCATCTAACCACAGGGAAGTAATGCAATCTGCAAGCCTCTACGAGTAATAAGATAGTCGGGACAAGGCCCCGACCTACCCATATCCCGACCTATCCATACTATACAAACAAAAGAAATAAACCTTTATCACACAAGCTCTGGAAGAAAGGAGCTGATGGCTCTGTACGGCTGACTAACACTATGAGGGACCTTCTCCTCGTCTATGTGTATCTGTAGGCAAGTAATGAAGCACCCCAGAAGAGGGCGTCAGTACCACAGGTACTGAGTATCTAAAGCAGTAACTTTAAATAACTGAAAGTAAGGAAATAGAACTGAAAATAACTGAAGTAAAGGAAACGGACTGAGAATGACTGAAGTAGTGAAATCAGGACTAAACATAACTGTGATAAGGACGGTAGGGGTCATACTTGACAAACGAGGCGTCCTACTGTCTAACTATCGGTAACTAAAGCAAACATAAACCTTACCTGGCCCCCATAAGCTAGAAGGTACAATCAGCATAGAACAACACACCTGGGCCCATATTAGCCCTAGTGAGTACACCTCAATCTATATACCCCTATCCAGGTCATACTGAGTCAACTACCAGCTATAAGCGTCCTGTCGATCCCCTAGGTCTGCAACTGGGCCCACTCGGCCCCTGACTACAGCTGTGTCTGAGTCTGAGTCCGGAGGACTCCTGATATCTACACCCTGAGCGTAAACACTCGGCGGGGGTGTTTATAAGGCCAACCACAGCAATATGAGGATCTGGATCCCCATCTTCTTCTCTTACGGACGGCATGCCGCTCCGTAGAGCGACGTATCCTCGTCCCTGGCGGGCGACGACATGGCTATTAACCCTGGAGTGGTCACGGAAGCTATACAGGTATAATCCAGCCCAAAACAATACAATTTGCGGGTCTCAACTGACAACAACAACTAGACATGATAGCATACTCCTGACATGCTTTACTGGGATTCATACTGGACAACTATGCTGAAGAAACTAACTTGCCAAAAGAAAATGCCTTAACATACCTCGATTTTCGGTTTCTGATTAACTGATAGGTTCGAACTAGTATTCAATAGCTCTTCCCAAGTGAAATCGTGTTATTGGAAAGATAGGGCTAGTTTTAACACTAAATTCGGCAAAAAGGAAAACTTTATATATAAATATTAACTATATTCCCAACTTAACGAAACACGATCGAAACCTTATTATTTCTTGAAAGTCTACAAGGGAGAAATGCTTACTTTAAGCCCGGGATCGTATTGACACTAGTGTGGAGCAATTTGAGCAACTTTGGTTCGGTTGGACGACGATTTGTCGTGCGAATTTCACGAAACTAACTCCGTAGAAATGCTCCCTGCAACCTTATACTTTGATACCCGAAGGTAATTTGGATTTGGACGGCGTTTAGCGGCGTAATCGGATGAAAATTAAATGTTTTCCTGCGTCCCTATTCTCTGTTGGTCGAAGATATATGAATTATGAGCTCATTTCTAAGTGTGAGACCCTTATATACTTGAGGCTGCAGACAAGGCAACGTGGCACGTTGCCCAACGCATTGATTCTGCTCCGTGCCACATTGGCTAACGCAAAGGAGCAGCTCTGTGTCATTTTGCCCCTCTGGGCAGCTTGGCTCGGCCTCCTCTCATGAAATCCCGACTTGGCACTCGTTCGGCCTTTCCCATGGTCCTTTCCTCGTACGTATCACACTCTAAAACTCTCAACTAACATGCGAATAGGCCGACTAAATGCTAGAAACTTCCGCCCATATAACGCTTCATAAGGCGCCATCTGAATTGATGAATGATAACTGTTATTATAGGCAAATTCAATAAGTGGTAGATGTTCATCCCAGGTGCCTCCAAAATCTAGAACACATGCTCGTAACATATCCTCGAGTGTCTGGATTGTACGTTCTGTCTGCGCGTCTGTCTGAGGATGGAAGGCTGTGCTCGAGTTAACCTGCGTCCCCAGGCCCCTCTGAAAAGATTGCCAAAACTTAGCTGTAAACTGCACCCCTCTGTCAGAGATAATTGACAGCAGAACACCATGCAATCAAACTATTTATCTAATGTACAAGTCAGCATAATCTTCTGCTGAAAAGGTAGCCCTTACTGGTAGAAAGTGAGCTGATTTTGTCAACCTGTCAACAATTACCCAGATAGAATCATATTTGCGCCTGGTACGAGGTAATCCTACCACGAAAACCATATTAACTACCTCCCATTTCCATAAAGGCATGGCTATATCCTTTGTCAGTCCGCCTGGTTTCTGATGTTCAGCTTTCACCTGTTGGCAATTGGGACATTGAGCTACGAATTCTGCTATCCTCTTTTTCATTCCCGGCCACCAGTAAATCTCTTTTACATCATGGTACATTTTTGTCGAACCTGGATGGAGGGAGTAACGGGCATAGTGTACCTCGCCCATAATTTGCTAGCGAAGCCCTACCACGTCTAGAATGCATAGGCGATCCCTATATCTCAAAACTCCATCCTCGGTTACCTGGAAATCTGTCACTTCCCCTCGCTGGACCCTATTTTGTGAGTTGAACTAGGCTAGGATCTTCATACTTTCGTTCCTTCACTTTCACAACCAATGATGATACTGCGGTATTCTAGATTACCGCTCTATTGTCTCCTGATTCTACTATACGAACGGCTAAACTAGCTAGCTGATGTAATTCTTGGGCCAATTCCTGCTGCTCGGGCTGTAAATATGCCAGGATTCCCATGGATTTGCAGCTAAGGGCATCTGCTACAACATTGGCCCTTCCTGGGTGATATAAAATATTCACATCATAATCCTTTAACAGCGACACTGTCGCAGATTCAACTCTTTCTGGGTGAAAATATACTGCAGGATTTTGTGATCAGTGAAAATATCTACGTGGACGCCATACAGGTAGTGTCTCCATATTTTCAAGGCACGAATCACCGCGGCTAACTCCAGGTCATGGGTAGGGTAGTTCTTCTCATGCTTCCTCAGCAGCCTGGAGGCATAGGCAATCACCTTACCATGCTGCATCAAAACACATCCTAACCCAACACCTGAAGCATCACAATAGACTGCATAACCCTCTGTTCCTTCTGGCAACACTTGCACCGGTGCCGATGTCAATCTGTCTTTCAGTACTGAAAGATCTGCTCACATGCCTCATTCCAATGGCATTTTGCTGCCTTCTGCGTCAATTTGGTTAAAGGTGCTGCTAAAGTGGAAAATCCTTCCACGAACCTTCTGTAATACCCGGTTAACCCTAGGAAACTACGCACCTCAGTCGAAGTGGTAGGTCTAGGCCATGTTTTCACTGCCTCTACCTTCTACGTATCTACCTGTATACCAGCATCTGACACAATATAGCCCAAGAAGGCTACTGAATTCAGCCAAAATTCACATTTGGAAAATTTTGCATATAGATGGTGATCCCTGAGAATTTGGAGCACTATCTGTAGATGATCCCGGTGATCTGCCTCTGAAAGGGAATACACCAGAATATCATCGATAAATACTATCACGAACAAGTCTAGGTATGGTCTGAAAATATTGTTCATCAGGTCCATGAACACTGCTGGGGCATTTGTCAGTTTGAAGGACATGACTAGAAATTCAAAGTGACCATATCTGGTCCTAAAGGCAGTCTTTGGAATGTCTCTTTCACGAACCCGAACCTGATAATATCCTAACCTTAAGTCAATTTTTGAAAAATACCTCGCTCCCTGTAGGTGATCAAACAAATCGTCTATTCTGGGAAGTCTGTACTTATTTTTGATAGTGACTTTATTCACTGCCGATAATCTACACACATACGGAGGGAGCCCTCCTTCTTCCTTACGAACAGAACTGGCGCACCCCAGGGTGAGGTACTCGGCCTGATAAAGCCCTTGTCTAGCAAATCCTTCAATTGTTCCTTTAGTTCTCTGAGTTCAGCAGGAGCCATCCGATATAGAGGAATAGATATAAGCTGAGTGCCTGGTAATAGATCAATTGCAAAATCAATTTCCCTTCTGGGAAAATACCAGGAAGCTCATCTGGAAATACGTCGGGAAATTCATTAACCACCGAAATAGACTGAAGGGTCGGAGGCTCTGCACGAACATCCTAAACTCTAACAATATGGTAAATGCACCCTTTTGCTATCAATTTTCTCGCCTGAAGATAGGAAATAAACCTACCTTTTGACGTGGTTGTACTACCTTTCCACTCCCGTACTGCCTCCCCTGGAAAGTGGAATCGGATAATCTTGGTCCAACATTCGACATTGGTATAGCATGGAGCTAGCCAATCCATACCCATAATAGCATCAAAATCAACCATTTTTAGTTCTATCAAGTCTGCAGTAGTTTGACGACCGACTACCTCTACTGTACACCCCCAATAGACCTTTCTGGCTATAATAGAGTCACCAACGGGTGTAGACACTGAGAAAGGTCATCGAAATTCCAACATAATACTAAACTTCCGAGCCACAAACGGTGTAACATAGGACAAGGTGGATCCTAGATCTATAAACACATAAGCAGGATGAGAGAAGATGTTTAGCATACCTGTCACAACATCTAGTGACGACTCTGACTCCTGTCGCCTTGGTAGTGCATAAGTACAGTCTGGGCCGGCACCTGAACTGGAGGCCTTTGATCTGCCTCAGCCTCTGCGGGCTGAAACTGAGGGCCTACGCCCTGCCGGGGATGCTGGAGCTCGTGATCCTACCGAGGACCTATCCTGTCAATCCCGGTCACCCTGACCCCTAGCCGGACAATTCCTCATCTGATGACCCTCCTGTCCACAAATGTAGCATGTTGTGGAACCATACCTGCATGCTCCAGAGTGGCATCGACTGTAAATAGGGCAAAATGGTATTGTAAACCCACTCTGCTCCACTCTCCTCTGTTGCTGTGAACTTACTGCTTGCGAACCTTCGCCGGGTGCTGACTGCCCTCGGCGACTAGACCTGCTCCTTTGCCGTTGTGATGGAGGCGGGGGTCTAGGTGGCCTATCTAATAACCGTGGCCTAGGTCCTCCCCAGGACTCCTCCTATAATTCACCCGTCTGTCCCTACGGCGCTGCTCCTGACTTGTCCTCCTAATCTGCCGCTGCCGCTGTCTGATATCCTCAATATTCTGAGCAAAAGCCCGCACACGGGCGATATCCATATCCTCTCACAGTGTGGCTGTGATGCAGGTCTCAACATATTCTGGGTTCATCCCCATAATAAAGCGGTGTACCCTGGCTGGCATTGTGTCCACAAAGACTGGCGCATATCGAGCCAAGGAATCAAACCGCATGGCATATTCCCGAACACTCATCGATCGCTGCTCCAAGTGTAGGAACTGATCAACCCGGTCCTGTCGAATCTCCCGCGGTAGGTAATGATCCAAGAAAGCCTCTGAGAAGCTGGGCCAGGTCGGAGGGGGAACATCTTTCCCTTGGGACCTCTCCCAACTCTCATACCACAGTACGGTGATGTCCCGTAGCCAGAATACCGCCAACTCAACTGACTCTGTGGGTTTAGCATGCATCACCCTGAAAATCCTTTGCATTTGGTCTAAGAAGTCCTGAGGGTCCTCGGTCCGATCTGTCCCTGGGAATTGCAGGGGACTTAGTGCTAGGAACTCTCGAACCCTCGAGCTACCAGGCCCTTCTATGGATTCTGCAACTGTAGGTGGCACTGGCTGGCGCTGAGCAGCCAACATCTGGGTTAGCATAACCACCGCACTCCTGACCTCCTGGTCGTATGGTACGGGTATAGAAACTGCCGGAGGCGGTGACGTCACACCGGCCATCCCAAGCGGCTCCTGACTTGGTGGAGATTGCTGGGGAGGTCGAGATGATACCTCCGCATCGTCCTCAGATCGGGGTGATTCTGACCGAGGCTTAGGCACCCTGCTTGTGCCCTCTTGTGCTACTATATCTAGCCTACTGCCTGTCGTAGGGTGTCGCTGGTCCGACATTTCTCTGTAAGCAAAAGAGTATAATGAGCTTAGGGACTCAACCCTATAATGTACCCCTCTATAACACGACTGAATAGAAGAAAGAGTAACCATCCTATCATGCCTTGCAGCCTCCTGCCTATAGTATGTGGTGCACAACACATCCATAGACAAGACTGTACTTAGCACGGCTTGCAGACTCCCTGCGATATGACCTGCTTTGTTACCAAGTTTGTCACGCCCCACCTTGGAGGCATGACTAGCACCTGGTGCCCTACTAGGACCTGAACTGCTGAGCTGACTGAGCCTAAGAATTTCTGGTGCAAGGCTGACTCTAACTCTAGAATCAAGAAAACAACGGGCTATATAGCTGCTATAAATACAACCCCCGGCCGACAAGGCCTATTGCCACCTGTGAAAATAAATAGCTAACTAGAGACAAATAATTATAGGGAGTCCTATGCGGGCCGACAAGGCCACCATGATATCTAGTTATAACTAGAAAGTAAAGGCCGATGCCAAACTGAGCTATGACCGACAAGGCCACCAATCAACAACTAAATAGGGCGCCACACGGCCAACACACATAGTGTAAAATACATATGGGCCCCACACGGCCGATATCATCTAACCACAGGGAAGTAATGCAATCTGCAAGCCTCTAGGAGTAATAAGATGGTCGGGACAGGGCCCCGACCTACCCATATTGTACAAACAAAAGAAATAAACCTCTATCACACAAGCTCCGGAAGAAAGGAGTTGATGGCTCTGTACGGCTGACTGAAACTACGAGGGACCTGCTCCTCTTCTATGTGTACCTACAGGCAAGTAATGCAGCGCCCCAGAAGAGGGCGTCAGTACCACAAGTACTGAGTATGTAAAGCAGTAACTTTAAATAACTGAAAGTAAGGAAATAGAACTGACAATAACTGAAGTAAAGGAAACGGACTGAGAATGACTAAAGTAGTGAAATCAGACTAAACATAACTGTGATAAGGACGGTAGGGGTCATACCTGACAAACGACGCGTCCTACAGTCTAATTATCTGTAATTAAAGCAAATATAAACCTTACCTGGCCCCAATAAGCCGGAGGTACAATCAGCACAGAACAACCCACTTGGGCCTCCATTAGCCCTAGTGAGTACACCTCAATCTATATAGCCCTATCCAGGTCATATTGAGACAACTACCAGCTATAAGCGTCCTGCCGATCCCCTAAGTCTGCAACTGGTCCTGCTCGGCCCCTGACTGTAGCTGTGTCTGAGCCTGAGTCCGGAGAACTCCTGATATCTACACCCCGAGCGTAAACACTCGGCGGGGGTGTCTATAAGGCCAACCACGTCAATATGAGGATCTGGACATCTTCGTCCCTTGCGGACGGCATGCCGCTCCGTATAGCTACGTATCCTCGCCCCTGGCGGGCGGCGACACGGCTATTAACCCTGGGGTGGTCACGGAAGCTATACAGGTATAATCCATCCCAAAATAATACAATTTGCGAGTCTCAACTGACAACAAAAACTAGACATGATAGCATACTCCTGACATGCTTTACTGGGATTCATACTGGACTACTATGCTGAAGAAACTAACTTGCCGAAAGAAAATGCCTTAACATACCTCGATTTCCGATTTCTGATTAACTGATAGGTTCTAACTAGTATTCAATAGCTCTTCCCAACTGAAATCGTGTTACTAGAAAGATAGGGTTAGTTTTAACACTAAATTCGGCAAAAAGGAAAACTTTATATATAAATATTAACTATATTCCCAACTTAACGGAACACGGTCGAAACCTCGTTATTTCTCAAAAGTATAGAAGGGAGAAATGCTTACTTTAAGCCTGAAATCGTATTGACACTAGTTTAGTAATTCCAACAACTTTGGCTCGGCGGGACGACGATTCGCCGGGCGAATTTCATTAAACTAACTCCGTAGAAATGCTCCATGCAGTCTTATACTTCGATACCCGAAGTTAATTTGGATTTGAACAGCATTTAGCAGCGTAATCGGATGAAAATTAAATATTTTCCTGCGTCCCTATTCTCTGTTGGTCGAAGATATATGAATTATGATCTCATTTCTAAGTGTGAGACCCTTATATACTTGAGGCTGCAGACAAGGCAATGTGGCACATTGCCCAACGCGCTGATTCTGCTCCGTGCCACATTGGCTAAAGCGGTGGAGCAGCTCCGTGCCACTTTGCCCCTCTGGAAAGCTTGGTTCGGCCTCCCCTCGCGAAATCCCGACTTGGCACTCGTTCGGCCTTTCCCCGGGCCCTATCTTCGTACGTATGACACTCTAAAACTCTCAACCAACATGCGAATAGGCTGACTAAACGCTAGAAACTTACGGGGTGTAACATTACTATTTTCTTTCAATAATTATCATTTAATTATGGTCCCAATATTTAGGACTTTAAAATTAATTAAAGTTATAGTAATTAAATTTTTATTTATTTGTAAAAGGTAAGAACTCTTACTATTTGATATTTTAAATTTGATTAAACTTTACTTTTAAAATATTTGCTTATTTGAACAATATTAAAAACATTTAAGACTTCAAAATCAACTATTATTCCGTTAATTTATATCAATCTTTTATATATTAAGCTAACTAATCAACCATCACAAATTTTCAACTCAATATATGAGAAAATAAGTTAATGAGTGTAATTGTATTATGCATTAATACGTTGGATTCCTCCTCATCCTTATTCTTCTTTTTAAAAGAATTGTAAAATTAAAAAAAATAAAAATAAAAATACAACATACTTTCTCTCTTCTCTTCCCTTTCCCTTTCCCTTTCAGCTAATCCAAGCAGGTAGCCATTAAGGAAAGCAACTAGTTAGATATTTGATTTTGAATGGTTGTATTATAGGGGATACAAAAAAGTTTAGACAAAGATGACTTAGAAGATTTTGGAAGAGATAATCTGCTTTGTAGAAATAGAAATGAAAAAGAAAACAATGCGCCCACACGCAATTCTGAATAGCTAATTAAGAAGAGACACCTCATAGTTGCATTCCATACCAAAGAAAAGGCAAGGATTCACATGCCTAAAGTGGAGTCAACGACTCTCTTATTGTTATTGAGCTCTGAAAAGGTAAGCCTCACACTTTACTTTTCTAATTTCACCTCTGTCCCCCCCCCCCCCCCCCTCCCTCCTCCTCTTTTTTGTTGGTTCTTTAAAATTTCAAATTGGAGATTCCAAGCTTCTTTGCCTATAAATAGAGGCATCTATTAACAACTTTGGGAACACATAGAGATATGAAACATACACATAGAGAGAGACGGAGAGAACACATACACACTTAGATTCAAGAAACACAGATACATAGGGGAGAAAAATGGGAATCCCGCCTTCTCTAAGTTCTTTTGTGTTTCCCTATTTTTTTGAGAGAGAGTTGTTCCTTTTCAATAGTTTTTCCTAATTGGGACAGGTCAAACTCCATCTTTGTCTTGTGTGAATCAACTAGTATCGCTGGAGATATACCTATCTTTTGTGAAAAAAATGATCAAGTCTAAACTCTTTCACATGTTCCCTGAAAAAAATGAGTTTTTCCTTGGATGTTCTTTTAGAAAATAACTTAATGTCCTCTTCAAAGTTTGGACTTCAAGACTTTTTCTTGGGTCTTCTAGCTATCTTTCCCTTCTTTTTCATTTTACATATTTTTGTATCCCGATGTGTTCTTTATCATAGTCCAATGTGCTGTGAAAGTCTGGTGGGATTTAGCTACTATCCCTATAGAACTTAACTTGATTACATAATCTGAATGGTCTAAACATAATTTCATAGTTTTGTATTTCAAATTTTAAAGGAAGTTCATAATATCTTTAGTTTATTTGAGATTTTTATGAAATTATCTTCTTTCCATAAGATGGTTGAAGTAGTTTAATAAAGGTTCAGAAATTATGTGCTTTACTTCAAATTGTGTGTTACTTGACTAGTTATGCTATTATAATCCACCAATGTGGTTCCTAAGCCTTTTCTCTATTTTTTTTTTGTACATGTAGAGTTGGGAGCGCATTTGAAGTTGTGATATAGCTCAGTCTCTGTCCAAGTCAGAGAAGCGATAATAGTTGTGTCGTAAGCTCATCTAGCTGTCCTCTACGTTCATCAAAATGTCCACCATCCCTTTTCCTTTCCTCTCTTCACACATCTATCCTTTTATATATATATATATATATATATATATATATATATATATATATATATATATATATATATATATATATATTGTCTAACATTTTGATTTACATATTCATGTTTATTTTATGTCTTATTCTTGTGTCATATAAACTGTGCAGATACAAATTTTGGTGAATAGTAGTCGCTTATCCCCCCTTACCCCTTTTGAATCAAATCCTTGCCTTGATGTTAGATTAAACAATTGATTGAATTCGATTTCAAAAAATAAAAATAATGTTGTCTCATACATATGTGTTTTTCCAACACAGGGAATTGTGTGTTTAAAAACGAGCACTTATAGATTATTCCAAGAACTAAAATTAAGTAGATATTTACCAAGAAGGCTTGAGCTAAATCAAGATTTCTCCTACCAAATGCTTTGGCCCAAACCAAATATATTAGAGCCTCCAATAATTTCAGCAAATCTCAACATAATAAGTTGAAGTGTAAAAGCCGACCCATGTTTTTTAGAAAGAATCTAAGGTCCAAATATAAGGTATATTCTATATATACATATTACTTACTTTACGACCCAGAGTATACATATATATATTTTATCACCATGTTGCATACATATTATTTTCTCATATTATATAGATTATACATACCACTCTTACATTTATCTTACTTCAATTACATATATTCTTTCTCATATTATACACACTAATATATTGTTACAACCCAAATGGTCGTGATTGATAATCACACTAACCCCAGGTGGGCGAACCAACTATTCCCGCAACAATTTCCCTAAAAACAACATCCAAAAGAAAATGATAACCTTAAAATTAAATAAACAACCGAATTCAATTTAGAATTTGCTAAGTCAACCGAAAGAAAACCAACAAATCTTACTACAATTCCCAGAATCCGATTGTCATTGCACTTCAGATGTCTAAGAACATTGCTAAGAGGGATAAATCCAAAAAAAAATAAAAGAAGCAATAATGTACAAAGGAGAGACATCTTCAATGAAGGAGCAGGACTGCCTGCCTTGCGAACGCTCACCTTTCAAATGAATCCGCTGTTGCTCTAGAGGTGAGGGCGAGACGAGCTTCCTGGATCGGATTCTGCACTCAGAAAAGAAGTACAAGAGTAGCGTCAGTACGAAATACAGTACCAGTAGGCATCATCGGCTGACCTTACATAATAACATATAAGAATGCAAACAATAACATGAAACCAGTATAAAACACCACTCATATACACATTACACATTCCAAGAAATTCAACTCTACTCAGGTGCAACCGGCCTACTACTGGATTAGGCTCTTTGCTGCAGCGGTACTGCCTGCGCAGTATCTCGACTTAGTTGCACTTAGTCATTTCACCAACTATTCTCAATATTACATATCATCTTATTCTTCCAAAAACATAGTAGTTACTACATCCTACACATAAAACGATGCATAACCACATGCAATATAGATTAACTCATAACAATGATAGCACAATGTAATTTCTAACTTTCATTCACCTCTATAAAACATCAAGACCTTGCAACTCTTCCACATTCACATTACAAAACATATTATCAAACATCAATTCAGCTACATAGCACTATTCCGTTCCACTTCTACACATTATTATAACACACCATAAGATAGCACAAATAGTGAATGTCGGGCACACACCTCCATCATATCACTATGAACACTCTAGCATTAAACCTCAGGGTATACACATGCTAGAGGGTCTTAATTCTGTCCTTCCAGTCATGACTTATTGGGGACTCCAGAAATTCATGTACTGAAGTGGCGTGGTACCCGCTCCTACTCATATTCTCATCTGGATAATCCCGTCGGACATGAACTACTCAATCAACATTGTTCATCCGGATGCTTCCCTCAGGTACGAGCCTCTTATCTCAGGATATTCTTACTACTCTTAACCATTCTCATGGTAGTGATATCATATCCAAGTTTGTCATATGACATTTAGGAGATCACGAACTACCTCTGCCACTCGTATATTTAAACAATTCATCATGGTTGGTTCAGTAGAAACAACATATCAAATCTATTTCAATAGTTAAATTCTAACACGACAATCATCATCATAATTAATGTCCATAGACCAAAGCAACACATTATCATTCACAATGATACAGGTCATTATGTAAAGTCTAACTCCTATAAACCATAACCTACCTCAAACTGGGAGGATTCTGATGGCAGTCATACTGCTGGAGCCTTACCCCTTCCTCAATGCTTCTGAAAGTGAAAAAGTCTAACACAATAATAAGACATAATTTAGTACCCTACCACCCACACAAGGGTATTAGAAACTCAACCCATTCTTTCAATGAAATTTTAAGAGTAAACCCCGATTTCACCTATTTTTAGGTCCTAATTACCACATAAACGATGTTCTTTAAGAACTATACCTTGGGGAATAATCATTATTACCCATTAAACTCAAAATCAGATCCCTATTAGTTCCCCATGATCCAGCCTTAGTCTATCAACCTAGGGTTTCTGTGCTAGAAAATCACCATTAGAGGTTCTCCTTGAATGGGTTAAAACCCCATAGATTTATAAACAATGAATCACACGAATTTAGGAGAGAATTTAGGCATGGGAGTGAAGGAATACTCCCATTCATAGCTTCACATACCTGGGTACTTTGAATTCACCACCTCTTTTGAGAATCCAAGGGAATTGAGGAAGAACCTAAAGAATCCTCTAGTTTGATCTTCAAAGGCCTCCTTGATCTTGCATGCATGGAATGGGAAGGTTTAGAATAGGCTAAGTATCTTTACAACTTTCTAACTAAGCTTAAAACGACGTACTTTAGGACTTAGGAACTTAGAAATTATGAAAAAGACCTTAATAAATTCGCAGAAAAATCACATCGCTAGTCCCAACGAGGGACTAGACAAGTTGTTACCAATGATGAAGACTCGTTACCTGCTCCCGTCGCTAACACTGAAAAACTTACATTACAAGTCACCACAAGGGACACCACGACTCATGGTGTACCTAACGACTCGTGTTGTACCTAACGACTCGTGGTGACCCAGTCGTTGGGAAAACTGTAAAAAAATTCAACATCCATGCCAGCTCTTGACCATGACCAACTTCACGACTCATTGCCCTAACCACAAGTCGTTATTTCTCTCGTGGTCACCCCCTGACCACAAATCTTAGCCAACTCTTCCTCCACTTCATGAGTCACTTAATGACTCGTGAAGTCTCCTCACAAGTCACTGGACGACTCGTCATGTGACCTAGTGCATAATTTCTTGTTTTCTCCGTTTGAACCCTCGAATCTGATCTTAGGGCTTTCAGGGTATTGCAATTACTATCCTACATCACTAGTTTCAACTCATGCTAAACATGATTATAACTTATTAATCAGCCCCTTATTTATATCTCCTACACAGAGTCTGCGTGATTACCTGTCCAACATTTCAATTCAAAAGAAAGAAGACACCCATAATTTATACTTGAGAGTATTCTGACGATGACAACTGAATGTTAATCTACTCAATAATATTTGATTTAATGCATATCCTAGAATATGAACCTATTTATTAGATGAATTATCTCCCCTAGGGATTTACCTCATTATGGATTTTATCACTCTTCTTCTAATTCGCTTGTTCTTAGATGTTCATCGATTCCGATTAACAGAAAATACATGGTTAAAAATACCAATCTACATTATCGAAAGCATATAAACCATATGCACATATATGTTTATCTAACCAAAATCTAACACAAAAGCGAGTAAGCCATCGCCTACCTGGGCACCAAGCTATCATCCAAATGCTCTTGATTGCAGGCTGCATCATTTTCTTGATTTCCTTGTGAGAGTTCCTAGCTAGGGAGGGTAAATCTCTACCTCCTAGCACTTTTCATTTTTTCAAAAGTCTATTTTTTATTTCTGGGCGTCTTTATTAAATCCCTTTTTAGGGACTAGGTCTAAAAGTCCAAATTAGAATGGAATTAGGGAGTTCTGGTCCACATCATCCACTGCAGCAGTTTCGCCGTGGCGGAAATTGTGCCGCCGCGGCGGACACCCGCTTGGATCCACCCGCTTGGATCCACCCGATTGCAACTAAGGTCATTCAAATTTTCTCTTTGTGCGCCCTTCGTCTCTCAAGGATTTATCACAAATTTCTAAAAATTTAAAATTTTCCATTCTTATGTGTACGAAATGCTATAATTGTCATGCAGGTCGTTACAGGTAGTAACATGACTTCTTCAAGTGGAAGTAGTAGATAAGATTGAAACAATTTTTCAAGATAACCTTTGGCTAACAAACTGTTCTTTTTAATATTTATTTTTAATCCTTTATATAGATCAATGTCATGACAGTATGATATTTCATATCATAATTTTTTAAGCAATTGCTATGGAGGAAGTTTAAAGTAATATTATTACTTATTAGACGCTCAAGAAACTAAAGTGAAACAATAAACCTAGCTACCATTTCTTGCTTTCTTTGTTTCTTGCAAAATCCTAGTGTAAATATTAAAGAGAAGTAATAGAGCAGATGTTGAAGTCGGTAATGATTTAGTAATATAGATTTGATATCATATTTTTACATCTAAAGGATATTTGATAATGTGGCATAGTTCTTTTTGGTCAATAATTTATTTTTTATTTGGCTCTTTTCACTACTTTTTTCTTTCATTCAATTCACTCTATTTTGGATGATATGACATATTTCATTTTTAGTATTTTTAATTTTTGTTATATTTACAAGGAGTAACTACTCATACTCATATCTCTTCAATTTTTACTCTTAATAATATATATATATATATATATATATATATATATATATATATATATATATATATGAGTAAATTTCATAAATAGCACTACATAACAAAATAATTACACAAAATAGCATATTTTATCTTAATTATATAAAGTAGTATTTCTTTAAAAAAATTCTGATACAAATTAACGATAACCTTGAGTGTTGTATCAAAAATCCAAACCCTTAATTTCCTCCTATGACGGTGCCAGTTAATATCTAATTAAACAAGCTTGCATATTTAATGGGAATAAAATTCATATTCATTTTGATCTCAATTTTTTTTACCATATATAGGAATTTTAAACAATTAATTCATATCATATCAAAAATTTCAAAAAATCGCAAATTTTCTGAGAATTTTTTTTCTTTGGGTGTATCATTATTGTAGGTTTGGTGAAATTAATATTTATGCATGTATTAAAAACATCGAAAGATATCTTACTGGATATATTTCATATGTATTACAAGTATCATTAGTACATATCAACTCCCATTTTTAAAATTGATACAAACAATACTATCATATTGTGTTCAATGTATATATGTATCAGAAATAAATTAAGATAGTTCTTTGTGTATCAGTCTATTATCAATTGATACATTTTAGTATTGCATCATTAACATAAAAATGATATTGTTCAAGTAGTTAGTTGTATCCAGAAAAAAAAAGGAGAATAGACTGATATATTGTATCATTAATATGAAACGATATTATTCAACTAGTTGGTTGTATCAAAAAAGAAAATTGATGTTACTCACAGACAAACAGAGTTATAACAGTACTATTATAATGTGTTCAATGTATATATGTATCAGAAATAAATTAAAACAGTTCTTTATGTATCAGTCTATTGTCAATTGATACATTTTAGTATTGTATCATTAATATGAAAACGATATTGTTCAAGTAGTTGGTTGTATCCAAAAAAAAAAAGAAAGGAGAAGAGTCTGATGCATTGTATCATTAATATGAAAATAATATTGTTAAAGTAGTTGATTGTATCAAAAAAAAATCGCCGTTATTCGCACACAAACAGAGCTGCAAACGCAGATCCAAATGAATAAACATACAGTTCTCTACATTCTATATTTCCAGCACCAAACATTTAGTCAAAGAAGCCTCCGGCAATTCCTCACCAATTCTTAGCATTAACAAGTAATGTTTAGATATACCTATCACAAAATTTAACATAACGTGAGCCATAAAACCGCCATTTACAGAAAATAATGAGTTTATGATATCAAGCAAACATAAGTAACAAATCACACCCAGAAAACCTACCATTTTCTACATTCTTTTCCAACACCAAAAATTATTCTAAAACACCTCAGCAAATCATATTCAATTCCGCCATTAACAATTACATTATTGTAATCCGTATCAAAATTTCAACAAATTTAACATAACTCGAACAGTAACACACATTCTCGTAGGCATTCGATCCCTTCGAAGTCCTTCAAATCTCAAACTCAACAGCCTCAAATGGCTCTTTTCCTTTCAACTCAAGTCTGTAAATGTGTCCATGGTTGTGTGTGTGTTTTTGTCTCTGTGTGTGTGAGAGAGAGAGAGAGAAAGAGAGAGAGATTTCGATTAAGCCATATCAGATCAAATCAAATACTTTAAAAAATCGCAGATTTCATGGAAAATTTTTTCCTTGATAGAGATGATCGGAGAAAATCTTAGGGGATTTGAAAGAGAAAAACTAGGGCAGTTAATTTTGGACAGTTACAATTAGAGAAAAAAAGGAAGTAATTGGAGAGAGAATGCAATAAGTTTGAAAGAGATAAAGAAAATTTGATACAAAAGTAATTTGCTACTTTCTGTAATTATTTTGCTATTTTTTATAATTTTTTAATAGGTTTGATAATTATTGTAAATAGCTAGTTAAGTTTGCTTAATTATGTAATTTTTCATATATATATATATGGTACCTCTCTAAGTATTTTTTCTCTTTCTATATTTTTATTATATAGAAATGTGAAGAGGTAGTACACCAAGGGTAGTATAGTCATTTTAAAAAACTTATTCATTCTTTTTTTTTGGTCATTGTCTCAACAATAAAATTTCTAATAACAAAATAATCAACCACTTTTTTTCTAAATGCCAAGTGTATCCCAAATAATTAAAAATCTCACATGGACCCCACATTTTTCAACCACAACTTTTTATGAGGTGAAGTTTCAGTTATGTACAACAATTTAGAATCAATTAATTTTTATCTACGTATTTAATTTTTGCACAAAATTATTATAATAATAAAATATTTTTAAAAAAATTTAAAAACTATTTGAAAGATAATTCATCCACGTTGTTTGAAAATAATTATAAATTATAAACTTTCGCATGTTTAAAGATAATTTTAAAGTATATTTTATTAAAACTCAAAAATTGATTTAAGCAATGTTTTCTGTTCATATTGTATTAGAATATTATATTTTGTATTCTTAAATGATGTAATAAGTTCATTTAAATAATATATACTATAAAGTAAATAATTTCTTACTATCAGGTCTAAAAATATTTATAGGTATCTTTTCATAAAGAGATTTATAATTTTAAAATAAGATAAATTATATATTATAAAAAAATAAGTCAATTTAATATTGTAATTATTTTACACTAATATTATGTATGACATATATGCACTTCTTTTATGATTAATTTTTTATTTGATTCCTCTTTTGATTGTGTAGTACTTATATTGGAGCCTCACTAATATGAATTCGCGTTGCGTAGGACCCACATAGGAAAAACGCTCTCTATCAAGAATTTTTTATATCTAGAACTCGAAATCGAGACCTTTAGAGGAGCAACCTCATCTGCTGCACCACATCCTTTGATGATCCATTAGCAATTTTCAACTATTGATAAATTGTCTTAGATTTTATCTTTTGTAATTTTATTTTATTTCATTATGAAAATTAATATATGACATATTTATAAAACAAAAAATAATTCTTATCTCCTTTTTTCGGCAATTAATTCTTATCTCCTTAACATACATTATTTTATTTACTTATTATCTACTAAATTAGTTAAAGAAAGCTATAACTTTTTTATTGAAAAGAATTAAAATACATATAATTAATGAAATTATATGCAAATTTTTATTATTTTATCAACATATATATTGTTATACCCCGTAGAATTCCCGGCACCTAGATGACCTATTCGCACGTTGGTTAAGCATATTTGAAGGCCATACGTGCTAGAGAAAGGCCCGGGAAAAGATCGGACAAGAAACCTGTCGAACCATCGCGGAAGGAGCCGAGGCAGCGTGTCACAGAGGTGAGGCCTCCGCGTTGGCTCCGTGACACGTTGGCCTTGTCCAGGCCCAAGTATATAAAGCCCCACTTCGGTTTTAAATGATTTAAACACTTGTAAATTTCCAGAAAACAGAGCAAATCGGCAGAGAAGGAAAAAGGAACGAAGTAGTAATATAATTTTTGTCCGATTACGCTGCTAAACGTTGTCCAAACTCAAATTAACCTCAGATACCGAGGTATTTAGCAGCAGAGAGCATTCCTACGGATTTAGTTTCGTGAAATACGGCCGACGAATCGTCGAGCTACCGAGCTAAGGTAAGTGGAATTGCTCTAAATTAGTGTCTATGTGTTCCTAGCTGTGAAGTAAATATTTCTCCCTTATGGACTGCTGGAAAATAGCGAGTTTTTGACCGTCTTTCGATAAGCCTAAGTTTAGGCTATAAACT
Organism: Datura wrightii; assembly: GCA_035772735.1. NCBI lineage: Eukaryota > Viridiplantae > Streptophyta > Magnoliopsida > Solanales > Solanaceae > Datura > Datura wrightii. The sequence continues at coordinate 21,069,622 of JASDFA010000001.1, forward strand.
ATATCGAAAGTGACGTTGCTCTTTACAACAAAGCTGTATTTAGTATTAATTGACACATTTATGAATGCAGTTGGGAGAAAATAGTTGAAGCACTGGCCGAGCCTCGTCCGACAGCCGGATAGTTCGAGGATAAGGTATGTAAAGCTAGTTTCCTCAGCAAGTTAGTAATCTTGGTATGGTAAGGTAGTTTAAAGGTCAGTAGAATGTTCAGAAATCAGGTGTTATGCTTATTATGAATGTTGGTACGATATCAGAAGCATCGAGTTATAACTTGCGTGCAACTAGCTAGCATGATATGGATTCTAATATAAGTATTAGAAATTGCACAGCATGCTCAATACGTGATGTGACACAGAACGTTAGGATAATATCGTATTCAGTTGAAACCCAGTAAAGCAATGTAATATCTGTAAGACATCTCAGAAATAGAATGATAAGTTAAAATGAGGTTAAAAAGCATATTCGGAATAGTAAATCATGTTACTATAGAAACTCAGCATACAACATCGTTTTCAGCAGAAACATTATATCTTGTTCAGCATTAGCCCCAGTATAGTCTGGCAGAAGACTATATGTATATATATATGCTATTACCAGCCTCAGCATGCACTAAGTACGTACATATCACTATCACTAGTCCATCATATAGTATATACAATACTTTACCACTATTAGTCTCGGTATGTGAGACATGCAGATAGTATTACTAGTTGAGACCGTTGTATTGTTTGGGGTTGGACTACCTAGCACCCATGACCGCCCCAGGGTTGATAGCTGTATCGACTCATCCGCCAGAGGATGAGGATACGTCACTCTACGGAGTGGTATGCCGTCCCACAGGGGACGGAGATGGGATGCCAGTTTTCCCCATATTGTGCCTTGGTCGGCCCTTATACACCCCCGTCGAGCGGATACGCCCGGGGTGTTAATTCAAGAGTCCTCCAGACTCAGGTACAGTTATAGTTAGGGGCTCAGCGAGCCCAAGTGCATACCCATGGGACCGGCAGGATGCTTACAGGGTTTATAGGAGATGGGATGACCGGGGTAGGGGTATAGATTCTGTGCTGGTTGTACCCCCCGGCTTATGGGGGTCGGGTAAGGTTTGTGTGTGCTATGTTATGTTATGTTATGTTATGCCATGTTACGTTAGATACGAGTAGATCAGCAGTAGAATGATACGTCTCCAGGTATGATTCCTACTCCTTCCAGTATAATTGAGAGAAGGTATGACTTACATTATCAGACAGTTAATCTATTCTCCCTACTTCAGTTTCATCAGTTATATTGTCGTTTTCAGATATTTCTTTCAGTTATTGCTTTACATACTCAATACCAGTGGTACTGAAGCCCGGTGGGGCGCTGCATTACTTGCCTGCAGGTACTCATAGATGAGTAGGCGATACCACGTGATTCCTGTCAGCGATCGAGTATTCAGCTCCTATCATCCGGAGACTGAATTCCAGAGGTGTATTTCATCTTCTTTTGTTGTATAGTACGGGTAGGTCGGGGCCCTGTCCTGATCATTTCTACTATTATTCCTAGAGGCTTGCAGTCTGTATATTTCCCTGTGGTCAGTTGAGCCGGTCGTGTGAGGCCGTGCAGTTGTTAGCTGTTAGTATTTTTGCTTCTTTTATGTTGGCCATGTGGGGCCATAAGTTTGACACTAGTGGTGACCTTGCTGGTCACGTAGCCTTCTAGTATTTTATTGTTGAGTTGCAGATAACTAGACAGCATGGTGGCCTTGTTGGCCCGCATAGGTTTCCCTATAGTTGCATGTTCTGGTCAGCTGTTATTACAGGTATAGGAGGCAATAGGCCAATGGGCCGGGGGCTGTGTTTACAGCCGTTATATAGCCCTTTGATTCCAGAAATGTGAGTTAGAGCCAGCCAGGCACCAGATGTGCCCATGCTTAGCAGTCCAGCAGTTCAGGTCCTAGTAGGGCACCAGGTGCCAGTCATACCCCCCAAGGCGGGGTGTGACAAACTTGGTATCAGAGCAGGTCGTGTCCTAGGGAGTCTGCAAGCCGTGCTAAGTAGAGTCTTGTCTATGGATGTGTTGTGCACCACATATTATAGGCAGGAGGCTGCGAGGTATGATAGGATGGTTACCCTTCCTTCTCAGTCAGTCGTGCTTTAGAGCGGTACAGTACAGGGTGGAGTCTCTAAAAACTTACCATATTCTTTGATTACAGATACAAAGGGAGATCAGCATTACCCTATTACAGGCAGAAGATCAGATATGGCAACAGAAGAAGGCATCAGCTAGTTACATGATAACTACGGTAGCAGGAGGAGGTACCCGAGACCTCCCAGCATGATACCTTTATCGGTACTATCCCCAGTATACGTTGATAACGTCAGAATAGGAAGTCAGGAGTGTAATGTGCATATGAGTGATTTATTTATTAGCTATATAAGATCTGATTAAGATTACAGACAAGGTCAGACTACCAGGTAAGTATAAGAAAAAGAGGAAAATGCAGGAATCTCAAATACATCTTTTTGGATATGGTACAGTTAAATGCTTTTACTTGTTGCAATAAGAAAAGGGTTATCCTTATCTCTTGATTTTGATGCCAGTATAGTAAAGGGGCATAATACTTGAGATGGGGCTGCCAAATCAAGCAGTAAGTAAAGATGGGCTGATTGATCCTAGTAAGTATTAGAAAGTATAAAGAGCCCCTACGATTCCGTAAGTGGTGCAGACCCTTATGATAATAAGCCAGTAGAGGAAGTAAGACCGTTAGCTTACTCGAAGCAGGGGTAAAAGACCTGTTAAGTGATGAATGTCGGGTAATAGTCAAGTTTGAGTCGGAAAAAGGCCAAGTCCTCCACGTATGTTAACAGATAGCAAGACATACCTGTATGATTGTAGTTATGATCCGGTTGCGATATCGAAAGGGTGAGGGGTCATGTGAATCAGATAGGTCTGACTGCAAGTCAGGGGAAGTATGAACTGATACTGGACCAGCAATCTTGTTAACAATGAAGAGCAGGTACTTTGAACCCCAGAGTTCAGCTTAAGTAAGATGAGGGAAAGAAGCAGGAATGTCAAATCTTGTGGGGAAATTAGAATTACCCCCGGATTGATAAAATATCGTATTAAGGATTAAGCCTCGGGCTGACAGTAAGATTGCGGTTTAAAATACCGCAGTATGCCCGCTATGGAAAAGTTAAGAAGTTACCGATACAGCAATTCTAATCTAGTGTAGCCTAGAGATAAGGCCCAGCAGACAGTCATGGGCTCTCAATATATGCCTAGTAAGGCTACAAGATTCGAATGTCGACCCCACATCGCAAGAGTGGCGGAATTTCAAACAGCAGACAATAACTAGAGTGTTTATGTTTGTTACTTTCAGAATGGGGTGACAATGCAATGAAATGATAAGTCAGGGCAGGAGATATTATTAGGCCGTAGAAGCGATGTATCATGTACGATATGAGACTCAACAGAGCATGTTAGAGATTATGTATTACCGCAGAACTCAGTACATATTGTACGTAGCTATTGATATATATATATATATATATATATATATACAGATAATAGATATGCTGTGAGTGGCTGCCTATAAGGGCTTTAATTACAAATGCTGATTAGTAATAGAAAGCATGTACAAATTGCATTGCAGGACACCCCCCCCCTTGCCAAAAAAAAGGAGAAAGAGGGAGAAGAAAGAAAGAAAAGGAGAAGGGAAAGGGCAGATTAAGTGTGAATTACGTATGAAATCATAGAAACTATCTCAGTTCTCCGTTATTAAGTTAATAGACTTATGTGTTGTTGCCAGATCTAGGCTCTAGGAGCTTACCAGAGTTAATGGTCTAAAACAGATGGCTAGATGATAAGGGCGTAGTTAGACGGTCTACCGATCAGCTGGCGCCTGCATTAGCAGGGAAGCATCCCTGAAGATCAGTAACATTAGTGTGTGTGCTAGAACCAGGATTAGAGGCCGAATAGGCAAAATTCAGTGATTAGGAATACCAGAATTGTTCTAGTATGTTAGGTGGTCGTGCGTCATTTTCCCAGCCTTGTAGGTAAGAGTCGGCCTTAGTCAACCTAGCAGTTATTATGTGAAACACCCCATAAGTCAGCCGGCCGCCCCAGTCAGAATACCCGTGGGTACCCCAAGGAAGGGTCCACATCAGTAGTCAGCGACAGACTAGTACTTCATCTGGTTTTCGTAAGATATTCAGATACAGAGCCCTAGCAGAAGGCCAATATTTACAGAATAGCTCATAAGACCGAGAATTCCCCATAATAGTAGTATAAATCCAAGTGGATACACACAAGGCGTAAGAAATTGATAGTACCCTGCTAGCACCGTGTTTATTAAGACTAGGGGATCAGTGGACTCCCCATGAAGGTTGATCGCCTGGGAGTAAGTCTGATTAAGCCCAGCCTTACAGTGGTTTAAGCAAAATAACAGAGCAATTAGATGCCCACAAGTCTGCGGTTATGCATGAACTATAAGCACTCAAGTAGAATAGTTAGAATATTGTTAGACTACTGCCACATCCGGGTCATTCAACCCGACTATTCAGTCATTTAAGGTTATGCAGCCAGATCATTAGAGGTCATGGTCAATATCAGGATCCTCTAATCAGATAAAGGCACAAGGTGCGCAGACGGTCGTTCAGGTTATCCCAGCAACAAGTAGCCTTAGCATGTGGCCGGAGGGCCAGATAAGCTCTAGTTACGCCTGTAAACTACCTGTCGATCTCTTCAGCAAGACAAGTTAGTATAACCGTCAATTATATGCCAAGCTCTCTAAGTATGAAAATGTTATATCAGCCAAGAAGAGGTAATGGAGCAACAACCGCTCTTAGCTATGGATCTATTAGAAGTGTGGTGTATGGGAAGCCCGAGCAACGGGAGTTGGTCAGAAAGATACATCAATTGGTCAATTTAGCCGTTCGTGTAATAGAAATGAAGGACAACAGAGCGGTAATCGAGAACATCGCCGTGTCGTCATCAATTGTGAAAATAAAAAGAACGGTAGTATAAGAATCCTGACCTGGTTAGCAGGGGAAAACGCCAGGTTTTCAGGCAACATAGGGTGGAGTGCTACGTTGTAAATGCCGTCTATATGTTCCAGATGTTTCAGGGCCCCACCAGCAAATTCTGAATGAGGTACCTTACGCCCGTTATTCTCTTCACCCCGGTACGACAAAAATGTACCATGACATCAAAGAAAACTACTGGTGGCCAAGTATGAAAAGGGAAATTGCTGAGTTTGTAGCCCAGTATCCTAACTGCCAGCGGGTGAAAGCAGAACATCAGAAACCAGGCGGTGATTCGGGACATAACTGTACCTCTCTGAAAATGGGAAGCAGTAAATATGGATTTTGTGGCAGGATCACCCCGTACTAAACATGGATATGATTCCATTTGGGTAACAGTTGACAGGCTGACAAAGTCAGCTCATTTCCTGCCAGTGAAGGCTACCTTCTCGGCTGAGAACTATGCCGAATTACATATCAGAGAAATAGTTAGATTGCACGGAGTGCCGGTATCCATCATTTCAGATAGGGGAGCACAGTTCACAGCTAGATTCTGGCAGTCGTTTCAGAAAGGTTTAGGAACGCAGATTAACTTGAGCACGGCATTCCATCCTCAGACAGATGGGCAGGCTGAACGTACAATTCAGACGCTCGAAGATATGCTACGAGTGTGTGTGCTAGATTTTGGGGGTAGCTGGGATGAGCATCTTTCGTTAATTGAATTTGCTTATAATAATAGCTATCATTCAGCCATCCAGATGGCGCCTTTCGAGGCATTATACGGGTGAAAATGTAGATCGCCGATTGGTTGGTTTGAAATAGGAGAATCAGCATTGGTTGGCCCAGACATTGTCCGGCAGTCAGAGAAAAAGATAAAGCTTATCCGAGAATGTTTACTGACTACTCAGAGCCGCCAGAAGTCTTATGCAGATGTGCGGCGCAGAAATCTAGAATTTGCAGTAAATGACTGGGTATATCTGAAAGTGTCTCCGATGAAAGGGGTAATGATATTTGGCAAGAAAGGCAAGCTTAGCCCGAGATTTATTGGGCCATATCAGATTCAGTGAAGAATAGGCCGAGTTGCATACGAATTGAACTTGCCTCCAGAGTTAGCATCTGTTCACCCAGTATTCCATGTCTCTATGTTGAGAAAGTTCGTAGGGGACCCTTCTACAGTAGTTCCAGTTCGGATGTCCAGGTCACAGAAGAGTTGGCATATGAAGAGGTTCCAGTAGCTATTTTAGACAGACAGATTCGCAGGTTGAGAACTAAAGATGTTGGGTCTGTCAAAGTATTGTGGCGTAACAGGAACCGAGAGGAAATGACATAGGAAGCTGAAGAAGATATGAAAGCCAGATACCCTCACCTATTTCAGGCCTAGTCAGGCGACAGGTATGTCCGTTTTATGCAGTACCTTATAGTTGTATGTGTGTGAATGAGAAAGATTGATACTTAGTTATTCAATGGATCTTGAAATATTACGTGCAGTGCCTGTGTTGGACTTTTCTGCATTTCAGGTTTTCTGCTATAGTCCATATTACAGGGGAAACTCTGCCAAAAATTTTTCTAGAAAGTAAGTTAAGTAGTCCTCCAGATAGCAGTGTACATTCGAGGATGAATGTTCTTAAGGGGGGGAGAATGTTATACCCCGTAGAATTCCCGGCACCAAGATGACCTATTCGCACGTTGGTTAAGCATATTTGAAGGTCATACGTGCTATAGAAAGGCCCGGGAAAAGATCGGACGAGAAACCTGTCGAACCATCGCGGAAGGAGCCGAGGCAGAGCCCCTCCGCGATGGCAGCGTGTCACGGAGGTGAGGCCTCCGCGTTGGCTCCATGACGCGTTGGCCTTGTCCAGGCCCAAGTATATAAAGCCCCACTTCGGTTTTAAATGATTTAAACACTTGTAAATTTCCAGAAAACAGAGCAAATCGGCAGAGAAGGAAAAAGGAACGAAGTAGTAATATAATTTTCGTTCGATTACGCTGCTAAACGTTGTCCAAACTCAAATTAACCTCAGATACTGAGGTATTTAGCAGCAGAGAGCATTCCTACGGATTTAGTTTCGTAAAATACGGCCGACGAATCGTCGAGCTACCGAACTAAGGTAAGTTGAATTGCTCTAAATTAGTGTCTATGTGTTCCTAGCTGTGAAGTGAATATTTCTCCCTTCTGAACCGCTGGAAAATAGCGAGTTTTTGACCGTCTTTCGATAAGCCTAAGTTTAGGCTATAAACTATATCGAAAGTGGCGTTGCTCTTTACAACAAAGCTGTATTTAGTATTAATTGACACATTTATGAATGCAGTTGGGAGAAAATAGTTAAAGTACTGGCCGAGCCTCGTCCGACAGCCGGATAGTTCGAGGATAAGGTATGTAAAGCTAGTTTCCTCGGCAAGTTAGTAATCTTGGTATGGTAAGGTAGTTTAAAGGCCAGTAGAATGTTCAGAAATCAGGTGTTATGCTTATTATGAATGTTGGTACGATATCAGAAGCATCGAGTTATAACTTGCGTGCAACTAGCTAGCATGATATGGATTCTAATATAAGTATTAGAAACTGCACAGCATGCTCAATACGTGATGTGACACAGAACGTTAGGATAATATCGTATTCAGTTGAAACCCAGTAAAGCAATGTAATATCTGTAAGACATCTCAGAAATAGAATGATAAGTTAAAATGAGGTTAAAAAGCATATTAGGAATAGTAAATCATGTTACTATAGAAACTCAGCATACAACATAGTTTTCAGCAGAAACATTATATCTTGTTCAGCATTAGCCCCAGTATAGTGTGGCAGAAGACTATATGTATATATATATGCTATTACCAGCCTCAGTATGTACTAAGTACGTACATATCACTATCACTAGTCCAGCATATAGTATATACAATACTTTACCACTTATTAGCCTCGGTATGTGAGACATGCAGATAGTATTACTAGTTGAGACCGTTGTATTGTTTGGGGTTGGACTACCTAGCACCCATGACCGCCCCAGGGTTGATAGTTGTATCGACTCGTCCGCCAGAGGACGAGGATACGTCACTCTACGGAGTGGTATGCCGTCCCACAGGGGACGGAGATGGGATGCCAGTTTTCCCTATATTGTGCCTTGGTCGGCCCTTATACACCCCCGTCGAGCGGATACGCCCGGGGTGTTAATTCAAGAGTCCTCTAGACTCAGGTACAGTTATAGTTAGGGGCTCAGCGAGCCCAAGTGCATACCCAGGGGACCGGCAGGATGCTTACAGGGTTTATAGGAGATGGGATGACCGGGGTAGGGGTATAGATTCTATGCTGGTTGTACCCCCCGGCTTGTGGGGGTCGGGTAAGGTTTGTGTGTGCTATGTTATGTTATGTTATATTATGCCATGTTACGTTAGATACGAGTAGATCAGCAGTAGAATGATACGTCTCCAGGTATGACTCCTACTCCTTCCAGTATAATTGAGAGAAGGTATGACTTACATTATCAGACAGTTAATCTATTCTCCCTACTTTAGTTTCATCAGTTATATTGTCGTTTTCAGATATTTCTTTCAGTTATTGCTTTACATACTCAGTACCAGCGGTACTGACGCCCGGTGGGGCGCTGCATTACTTGCCTGCAGGTACTCATAGATGAGAAGGCGATACCACGTGATTCCTGTCAGCGATCGAGTATTCAGCTCTTGTCATCCGGAGACTGAATTCCAGAGGTGTATTTCATCTTCTTTTGTTGTATAGTACGGGTAGGTCGGGGCCCTGTCCCGATCATTTCTACTGTTATTCCTAGAGGCTTGCAGTCTGTATATTTCCCTGTGGTCAGTTGAGCCGGTCGTGTGAGGTCGTGCAGTTGTTAGCTGTTAGTACTTTTGCTTCTTTTATGTTGTCCGTGTGGGGCCATAAGTTTGACAGTAGTGGTGACCTTGCCGGTTACGTAGCCTTCTAGTATTTTATTGCTGAGTTGCAGATAACTAGACAGCATGGTGGCCTTGTCGGCCCGCATAGGTTTCCCTATAGTTGCATGTTCTGGTCAGCTGTTATTACAGGTATAGGAGGCTATAGGCCAATGGGCCGGGGGCTGTGTTTACAGCAGTTCTATAGCCCTTTGATTCCAGAAATGTGAGTTAGAGCCAGCCAGGCACCAGATGTGCCCATGCTTAGCAGTCCAGCAGTTCAGGTCCTAGTAGGTCACCAGGTGCCAGTCATACCCCCCAAGGCGGGGTGTGACAAACTTGGTATCAGAGCAGGTCGTGTCCCAGGGAGTCTGCAAGCCGTTCTAAGTAGAGTCTTGTCTATAGATGTGTTGTGCACCACATATTATAGGCAGGAGACTGCGAGGTATGATAGGATGGTTACCCTTCCTTCTCAGTCAGTCGTGCTTTAGAGCGGTACAGTACAGGGTGGAGTCTCTGAAAACTTACCATATTCTTTGATTACAGATACAAAGGGAGATCAGCATTATCCTATTACAGGCAGAAGATCAGATATGGCAACAGAAGAAGGCATCAGCTAGTTACATGATAACTACAGTAGCAGGAGGAGGTACCCGAGACCTCCCAGCATGATACCTTTATCGGTACTATCCCCAGTATACGTTGATAACGTCAGAATAGGAAGTCAGGAGTGTAATGTGCATATGAGTGATTTATTTATTAGCTATATAAGATCTGATTAAGATTACAGACAAGGTCAGACCACCAGGTAAGTATAAGAAAAAGAGGGAAATGCAGGAATCTCAAATACATCTTTTTGGATACGGTACAGTTAAATGCTTTTACTTGTTGCAATAAGAAAAGGGCTATTCCTACCTCTTGATTTTGATGCCAGTATAGTAAAGGGGCATAAGACTTGAGATGGGGCTGCCAAATCAAGCAGTAAGTAAAGATGGGCTGATTGATCCTAGTAAGTATTAGAAAGTATAAAGAGCCCCTATGATTTCGTAAGTGGTGCAGACCCTTATGATAATAAGCCAGTAGAGAAAGTAAGACCGTTAGCTTACTCGAAGCAGGGGTAAAAGACCTGTTAAGTGATGAATGCCGGGTAATAGTCAAGTTTAAGTCAGAAAAAGGCCAAGTCCGCCACGTATGTTAACAGATAGCAAGACATACCTGTAAGATTGTAGTTATGATCCGGTTGCGATATCGAAAGGGTGAGGGATCATGTGAATCAGATAGGTCTGACTACAAGTCAGGGGAAGTATGAACTGATACTGGACCAGCAATCTTGTTAACAATGAAGAGCAGGTACTTTGAACACCAGAGTTCAGCTTAAGTAAGATGTGGGAAAGAAGCAGGAATGTCAGATCTTGTGGGGAAATTAGAATTACCCCCGGATTGATAAAATATCGTATTAAGGATTAAGCCTCGGGCTGACAGTAAGATTGCGGTTCAGAATACCGCAGTATGCCCGCTATGGAAAAGTTAAGAAGTTACTGATACAACAATTATAATCTAGTGTAGCCTAGAGATAAGGCCCAGCAGACAGTCATGGGCTCTCAATATATGCCTAGTAAAGCTACAAGATTCGAACGTCGACCTCACATCGCAAGAGTGGCGGAATTTCAAACAGCCGACAATAACTAGAATGTTTATGTTTGTTACTTTCAGAATGGGGTGACAATGCAATGAAATGATAAGTCAGGGCATGAGATATTATTAGGCCGTAGAAGCGATGTATCATGTACGGTATGAGACTCAGCAGAGCATGTTAGAGATTATGTATTACCGCAGAACTTAGTACATATTGTACGTAGCTATTGATATATATATATATATATATATATATATATATATATATATATATATATATATGCTGTGAGTGGCTGCCTATAAGGGCTACAATTACAGATGCTGATTAGTAATAGAAAGCATGTACAAATTGCATTGCAGGACCCCCCCCCCCTTGCCAAAAAAAAAGGAGAAAGAGGGAGAAGAAAGAAAGAAAAGGAGAAGGGAAAGGGTAGAGCAGATTAAGTGTGAATTACGTATGAAGTCATAGAAACTATCTCAGTTCTCCGTTATTAAGTTAATAGACTTATGTGTTGTTGCCAGATCTAGGCTCTAGGAGCTTACCAGAGTTAATGGCCTAAAACAGATGAAGCGTGATAAACCAAACGGTTCCAAATATAGAACTTCTTGAAGAAGGAGAGGAGCAAGTGATTAAGATGGTCATAATAATGAGGCAAGTGCTTTAAGAAAGCACCACGACATAACACTTCATAAAACCTTGACAAAGGTTCAGGTACCTGAAAATGACGAAAAATGAAGAGATCTCAATAAGTTATGTCGCATTGGAACTGATCGTCGACAATATTTTTGATACAATATAGTACGCAATATTATAAAAGATTGTGAGGATCTGAATTCTACGTCTATTAAAGCATGTTGAAGTAGAAATAATTATCAATTGAAATGATGCGTATTGATAAGCATAAAGCTTATTGGACCTGTAGTCCAGACACTAGAAGATGTCGCGCATTTAAATACTAATTAATGTTATCACTTGACAAAATTTGTACGAAAATCATGAAGGATTTGCAATTCCTGAAGCATTTACAAGTTTCTTTAAACTTGTTCAACATTCTTATATGAAGAAATTCTTGGTCCTGAAGTACCATATCTTAGTGCAATTGGTGCACTAATGTATCTTGCTAACACATATAGCCTTTTCGGTTAATTTGTTAGCAAGGTATAGTTCTGCTCCTACTAGGAGGCATTGGAATGGGATAAAACACATAATGCGGTATCTAAAAGGGACTACCGATATGGGCTTATTTTATTCTAATAATTGCAGCCCCGATCTTGTTGGTTATGCTGATGCTAGGTATTTATCTGACCCACACAAAGCTCGATCTCAAACTGGCTACATGTTCATATGTGGAGGTACTGCAATATCTTGGAGATCTACAAAGCAGTCTCTCGTGGCTACTTCATCAAATTATGCTGAGATAATAGCTATTCATGAAGCAAGCCAAGAATATATGTGGTTGAGGTCCATGATACATCTCATTAGAGAATGGTTTGTACTGTGACAAAGTACCCACAATTTTGTATGAAGATAATGCTGCATGCATAGCACAACTAAAGGGAGGATTCATAAAAGGAGATAGAACGAAACACATCTCGCCAAAGTTTTTCTACACACATGAGCTCCAAAAGAATAGTGATATGAATGTGCAACAGATTCGTTCAAGTGACAATGTGGCTGATTTATTCACCAAATCTCTACCAACTGCAACTTTCAAGAAGATGGTGCAGAAGATCGGGATTCAAAGATTCAAGGATGTTCTCATTAGGGGGAGTTAATGCGCGCTGTACTCTTTTTTCCTTACGAGGTTTTGTCCCACTGGGTTTTCCTTGTAAGGTTTTTAATGAGGCAGCCAAAATGCGTATTATTAGATATGTGTACTCTTTTTCCTTCACTAAATTTTTTTCCCACTGGGGTTTTTTCTAGTAAGGTTTTAACGAGGCACATTATCTATCAAATAGACATTCAAGGGGGAGTGTTATAAACATATTTGTGTTGTAGTGAATGTCTATAAAGGTATTTGTATTGTACTGGATACATGTGTTTATATCATTGTGAAAGTCTATCTTTTGGAGAAAAGTTAAGAGAAATTATCCCTATAAATAGAGGGGGTCTCCTTCATTGTATTTCATCCAATCAAGAGAAATAAAAACTTCTTTCATTCTCTTTTTCTCTATAACATTCTTGTTCTTTCTTTATTATTTCATAACAATAATAATAATAATAATTAAAAAAAAATTTGCGAGTCTGAAAAAGGAAAAAAAAATTATGTAACAATTTCCTACTCGTCAAAAAGGAAAAGAAAAACTTTTTCCATATCAAAAAGGAAAATAAAATTTGTGGAATTTTTTTTTAATTAAAGTTTACACTACAAATAGAATTATGTCATAGTAGAAAATCTAATATAACAAAATAAGATTAAAAAATTCGTCACTGAGAAAGGAAAAAAACTCGATGTAATTCTTTTTTAAAATTTACACCACAAATAGAGTTTATGCTACAAATAGAAAGTCTAATATGATAAAATAAGGTGGTAAAAATAATTTTAAATAATAACTGTGTCAAAATAGTAAATGACAATTTTATCTATTGGGGAGTCTCTTAATGAAGAACAAATATTCCTAAGGGCCTTCACACTTTTAATATAGTATAAATAGATATAAATAGATTATATAGACATATGATATGATTTGAAAGAAAAATAAATAAATAATCCCTCCATTTTGTTTTAATTGTTAGGCATACTAAAAATAGTTGTTTCCAAATACTTGTTAGTTTCAAAATTCAAGAGATAATTGACCATGTTATTTCCAATTTTATCCTTAGTGCTTAAGTCATTCTAAAATGTGAAAAGAATTATGTATTGTTATATGTTTTCAAAAAGCGTCTATCAATTAATAGAGCTATATTAGTCAAATTATAATCTCTATTAATTTTTTTAATAGGTATATAAATTTTAGAGAAAATGATCAAAAATATGCCTCTATATTTATTTATTAGCTGACTTTGCCCCTACTTATACTATGGAGCTAAATATGTCACTACCGTTAACAAAGTATACAAAAATATTCTTATTTTGGATGGAATCCTCTAAACCAAATAAAAATATCCAACTTTTCCTAAATACTACATTGCTCTCTTTTTAACCCGATTCAGCCCATTAAACTAAATAACCCATATCAAATTGAACTTTAATTATAAACACCCTAACCCAAATTGAAAATATTTTGGTATTTTTGCAGGCTAGTCTATATCAGCTGATCTAAGCTGCAAAAATCACGTATATAAGTATTGATCACCGCAGAACCCTCTACAAATACTATAAGAAGGTTTTACATATATGTATTGCCGATAGGACAAGTAAGCTTTAAGAATATAGAAGAGGATTCAATATACGATTTTCCGAAGCAGTAACTTGATGCAAATAATTTTTCTTTTAGAACATGATACTAGTGCTTGGATGCTAATAGGATTTCACTCTGCTCGTGAGCAAATATACCAGAATTTCATCTTGACTATGTTGTATGGTCAATGGGGACTGGACATGGAAGTTCTTAAAGAATGCAGCACATGTTTTGAGAAGTACTTTTCATGAATGTGTACCAAAATGTCATTTTAACTTTTTCATACAATTAAGAAACGTTTAAGAGTCCCAAATGTTTTGCTACAATTTTTCCTCATGTTATATCGACTCTTTTTGTTTATAATTAGAGTTAGAATTTGATATGAGTTATTTAGTTTAGTAGGTTGGATCGGGTTAAAAAGAGAAAATTGAATATTTTTATTTAGTTTGAGAAATGGGTTGCACCTGTTTATGGATTGAACGAGATTCAAGTTGGGAAAATAGTTGAATTTGTCAATCTAAAATATAGGCATTTTTGCATACTTTGTTAATGACAAGGGCATATTTGGCCCATAGTATAATTAGGATAAATTCAGCTAATAAATAAAACTAAAAAGATACTCGATTTCATGTTGGATCTGTTCTTCTATGTTCATATTTCTTCCAGGTGAGGTCTGTTTATGCATAGATCTAAGATATTTTGGGTACACGGTCTCTATTCTCTCCTTTCTCTCGGGTATGTTTTCCTTCATTGTTGTCGTTCCCGTTATTATCGGTGTCATTTATCTTCCTCTAAGGTTTCTCTGGTGCCCCGTAGTTGTGACAGTTCTTCAGAGTTGGGGTTTTGCTTCTGTTTATCTCTGTGTATCTTCCTATATGTTGTGTCTCGATTGGTATGCTGTTTAAGATATCTGTCATTCCTGTGGGTTTGCTTATTTGAGATATCTGGCATTTTTGTTCCCCTTATTTGATTTTGTTTTTTATTTTCAAGTGGTTGATGTTTTCTATGTTCCCTTATGTCTTCTCTTGTGGTTGTTGGAATCATGTGTTTTTTTTTATTGTGATACCTCCTTGCTCTTTTGTCTTGTAATTGCATGTACCTCTTTTCAGTTTTCTTAGCTTGAATCCATAGATACGGTATCTGTGATTTGTCATTGTTGATTTCGGCATTTAACAGAACCTGTATCAAGTGCCTGATTTTCTAGAGCATCACTCATTTTATTTCCTTATCTTAGTATGTGTGTACACCTTATGCGCATTCCTATGATGTTTTCCTCTATTTCTATCCAAATTACTATGTTCCAAGGAGGTTTCTAGCCCTCTGGTAATATATTTTGAATCACCATTGAGTTTGTTTGAATTTGAACGTAGTCTAATTTCTTGTCTCAGCAGCACTTTAGAGCTTCTAATATTGCAATTGATTTTGCATCATTATTTGTTATGTAACCAAACTTCTCTGCTTGTGCATGAATCAAATTACCATCTGAATTTCTCACACAGAATCCTTAGGCACTTCTGCCTGAATTTCCTCTAAAGGCTCTATTTGTGTTGCAGATTATCCATCCTTACGCCAAATTACCTTAGTAATCTTCAGTTTAGGTTTGTATCCTTCTAGTAGTTTGAAACAAATCTTTCCATCTATGAAGTATTTGCCTAATGGATGGATTACAATATTGTACCAATCTTTGAATGGTTGAATAGACCTAGTAGATACATCTTCCAGCAGACTTCTTTTTCCCATAATTAATAGCATTTCTCCTCTTCCATAGCTCTCATAGGATTATGGCAGTGACAACTTGACATATTGTCTTCAGTTTGTCGTCTGTCACTAGAGCTTCCCACCACTTCAATAGTATCTGTTGTAATTGTAGGCCATTTATATTTATACCTGCAAAAGAGCAAAAATAGGACAAAATCCTATTAGTTGAATAAGATCTGGCAAAAAGATGTTGGATCGTCTCCTCTTTAGAGTTGAACAACTTCAACATTTGGATGTCATGGTGTATATCATCCTCCTTTAACACATCATCCAAAGGAAGCTTGTACTTCCAACATCTCCATACAAAGAAGGATATTTTGAATGGTAAGCCTTTAATCCGCATATATTTGTACACCTCATTCCTGTTTCCTCTCAACCTTAGGTATTCCCAAGCAGAAGTTACTGAAATTCTCACTTTATATCCAGTAACCACTAGGGCTTATCCATCTCCTTCTCAATGTTTGGTGTCAGAATAGTATTAGTTAAATGTTCAACTGTGTCACGTTATACCGAACAATCCTCCTTACTTTGTATTTGCGAAAGGGAGTAGGAGTCCACCTATAAACTTATCAAATGCCACTTTTGATACCCCAAAAATCTGGTTTCAGTCCCATTCCGAACTTTCCCTTTAATTGAAGCTAGTCGTGAAATTTTCTCGCTCCGCTGCTGTCTAGCCGCCATTGCTGCCGAGGTTGTTTTCCGCCGGCGTTCTTCGATTGCCTTGTCTAGCGATTTCGTATTCTTTTCCGACAAAGGTTAGTGGAAAAACTTCATTACTTCTTCTCCCCTAACCATTCGCTCCTGGCCTACCGGGAAGTCTTATTTTTGTATTTTTTTCTTTTTAAAATTTTTTACTTTGCGTATGTACGTTAGATTCGAAAGCTTGGACTTTTTTTTTTGAGCTTTTATCTTGCATTCGTACTCCTGTACGAAACATTTGTACGGGAATTTAAAGAAAAGGTGAAAGATCTTTCTGCTTTTAGCATCAAGTAAGAGACTACATTTTGTGAAAACTCTTATCTACATTGTGAAAAAGGGTAGCGGCTAAAGGTCATGCAAGTAAAAACTATGAGTTTTCACACATTTCTGGCCCTCCGTTTGTTTTTTTGACAATGATGGTTTCCGGCAGCTTGAACGCACCTCCACTAATCCACTTGTTGCGTGCTAACTCCGGGTACCATATGTACTCTATTAAGTAGGCGTTTGGACATGCGATTTCATATCGCGATTTGAAATTATGAGATGAAATCAGTGTTTGGACATGCGATTTCATCTCATAATTTCAAATTATAAGATGAAATCCCAAATTCTCCAAAAAACATGATTTGAAATTTCAAATCATGAAATGAATTTTTCAAATGCAAAATTTAATCCACAAGTTTATATTTTGTTACAAAAAGTCCACCATTATATATATACCAACTATATTTACCAACCATTTATTTAATAAATGTAAACAACCTTTGCCAACTATTATATTGGACATAGTTTGTGCAGTGTTACGTAATTTTTTGTGACAATACCAAAGGAGTGATGAAATTTTCACGGAATATGGACACGATGATATAATTATTAATGATATGAACCAACAAATGATCCAAAGTAACAATGTTGGTTCATCTTCTCGGTCATCTGATCAAGAAATGCATGCTCAATGTGAGTAGATTGTCTGTACTATGTGGGGGGATTATATTAAAGAGTAGTACACTACAACTCATGTTTAATTTTACTTTTTATTGAACTAAAGTTCGATTCTTAATTTGTATTTTTTTTTCAGAATAACTTTGTGATAGTGTATTGTACTTTTTTTTTAATGAACTTTTACTTATTTGGTAAGATTGTATAAGAATTTGGGCAATTTAAATAGTTTTTACAATTTATGGAGTTCTTATGTTCATGAGAAAAAATACAACTTCAAAATTCCAAATTGCATGTCCAAACAAAACCTCAAACTTCATCTCATATGATCTCATATCATGATTTCAAATCGTGATTTCATCTCGTATGGCCAAACGGGCCCTAGCTCTCTAGTCTTCAATGCATAGGCACGCTAGAAAAATTAACCTAGTGTAATTTCTACTGGAACTCGAACCTTGATTTTTAAGCTCATTCCAACTCTTTAACCACTAGGCCTCCTCCTTAGAGTTGTTGCCACTCATTTTTAAAAGGCCGCTTCAAACACAGTGGACTACATAGTATCTTGAACAAATTTAAGATAGGGTTTCCCTGCTTTGAAGCTGCCTAGGAATTAGGCTTTCCTTTGTGCATGTATGATCCTGGAGTACCAGAAAAAAGCTCCCACACCCAAGTTGACAGTGAGTTTCTGTAGGAGAAATTAGAGAATAGGGTCCTCTTGTAAACCACACGGATCTCAAGATGACAAAGATTCACCCTATTCAAGCAAAGAAATGATGGATGAGGATGTCATCCCCTTCTCATGAACAAGGGCGTTGCTCTTTTACACTTAAGTAGAAAGTAGGACAAAGGTCTTTAAAAATTGGATAATGGGCCCGCCCCTCTACCCTTCTCCTCCTAAATACAAGTCTTTCGTCTACAACAGGGTACGAACCTGTGCTATGCGCCTAACCCGTGAACATTCATCTTGATGGAACAAATCTTTCAACCAGTAAAACTCAATGGTATTACTGACCAGTAACAATCTTTGTTGTTGATATAGACTAAAAAGTCCTCTCCTTAATAGGCATGTGCCAAATAACACAACCTAGGAACAATGAACACATATTTCTAAGTCAAGTTGGAAAGTTCCTCTTAACCTATTTTAATGGGTTGTAGACAAATCCTCTGTTTTTTTCTTTGTTTTGTTTTGTTTTGATAAGGTACAAATTTGCAATCCTTTAAGCAAAGATTTTTTATGAGTGCCCATTTATTATTTACTTTTGGACGGTAAGAGAATCTCCCATAATTTGTCATGTGAGGTCTCCTTTCTAATTGCAAACTAGAAGTTATTCTACTTTCTGTGTTTATTTAAGTGCAGGTGGCTGTAATTTGTGAATCACTTCTCTGAATTGAAATGACACAATGGCCATTGTATCATTTTTATCATCACACTAGTGGCTATCTGGTTTGCTAATTGTTGTTTTGACAATTAGACATTTGTTTTCTCTTTTCACCGGATACAAATTTTACCCAAAAAAATTAAATTTAATAATTTATACAGACCTTCCTATTTTTGATATTTTAACCGATAAAAAATATAGGTGCTTCATAAGCTCCATGTGTGCATGTGCTTAGGTCTATAGCAAGCCCTGTACACCCTCCATTCAATTTAAGGTTATGGTGGTGAGTTGTAAGATTGTAATTGACCTATATATTGCATTAGTTCAGTAAAAGAAAGTATTAAAGTAATGCTCGAAAATTAAAGAAATGAAAATATAAAATTTTGTACTCCCTCTATCCCAATTTATGTGACACACTTTCCACTTTAGCCCGTCCCGAAGAATGACACATTTTCTTATTTGGTAAATGTTTAATGACACTATCAACATTTTACCCATGTTGAATTCCACTTGTTTGACAAAAAGTCCAAAAGGTGTACTCTTCAATTTAAAAATTTATTTATCTTAAGGGTACTTTTGGAGCATTGCAAAGTCTTCCTATATTTCTTAAACTCTGTGTCCAGTCAAACTACATCATATAAATTGGGACGGAGGGAGTAACTAAGTAAATTTGAAATCTTGAAAGTTGTGAGAGCTATATAGAAATAATATTATTAGTGAATGGTATCAAACTTTTATAATATCTCAAAATAGAAAGTGTTGTATCACTCCGAATAGAGAGAGTACTATTTGTACCATGTGAAATGGAGTTTACACTATTGAGGTTATTTGCCTCCTGGTTAGGTGGTCTAGAATAATGAAACATTGCTCACATCCATTTTTTTTCTTGCTATTATTTGTTAAGCTTTTTTCCCACTTCTTGAATTATTGGAACTATAGACCGCCTCATGTGTATCTAAATACCTGAAGACTCAATCTTCATAGTGACGAAGTGTTATGTTTCTCGGGACTATGAGATTCAGTCTAGTATAACACTTCATCAATATATTGTACTTCTCAAAATTTCTCTTTTTTGTTTTTCTTTGCATTCTAGTAAGTTCTATCCTAAAGCATGATAAGGGTGAATTATGTAAAATAATGGTCTTTTTATTCACTATACTGTCAAACACAACTACGAGATAATTCATGTTGGAAGATTACTTGGTAAAAAAGTTCTTAGGAAGGTTGTACTTTAGCAAAATACTGATTTTACATGTAATATGGAATTATTTTAAGAGCTTGACATTGGTATTCCGAAAGAGGAGGTGGTTTAGTTCTTTAAGAATGTAATAGAGATTTTATTGAGGACTGAGTTTCAAAAACAACCAATCCATCTCTCTTTGACTTGGGAATTGTGCCAACACCACCTTCATGTGTGGTCTCTCCACCGAGAAATTACAATATGGGTGAAGAACTTTTCTTTATATCCGGCAACAAATCTTTTGAACTCAACAAGATTAGGGAGAAAACTGAAAGAAATGAAGGATATTAATGCTTATATGGCTACGTATAGGCAGTAGACCAGGCAAGAGAAACATTAGAGATTATACAGTACCAATTGAAGAATGATACATTTTCTCAGGATTTATTTGATCAGGAAAGGTTGTTGGGTCTTTTTAAAAAAGATGGTCCAACAAAAAGGTGGAAAAAATAAATTGAAAATATCTCTCAATGATTTTATTAAACATAGGAGGACTTTAAATCGCCAACTTAAAACAAAAGGTCTGCATAAAATTGAAAAACCTAAAATATCTCAACAACTCAAACAAACTCATACTAATTTAAAATTTAAATTCATCCTAAATCTAAGCAACTTATTGTGCTAAAAATTACTGCAATTTCTGAAAGCAAACTTCAACAAAGGCACATCTTAGTTGCTATTGGAAAATGGAGTGATGCAGAGGAACAAGTACTGACATGAAAGTATAGAGCTTCCTAGATTGGTTGTGGGGATTCAAATTCCAAATACTTCCATGCCCAATGGAAGATTAGATCTAGTAGAAATGCCATTAGCTCTGTGTACACTGGATCAGGGATCAAGTTGACTGCTCCACTCTTGATTGAACAATGATTCATAACTGTGTTCACTTCCTTGATGTGCTACTAAATTGCCCTGTTCAAATACAAAAGTCATTAAGGAAGGATCTTGTCTTACTGTTCAACAACAGAGATGTCTAATACAGGAGGTGATAGATGATGAAATTATTGTTGCAGTAAAGGATATGTCAAAGGACAAAGCTTCGGGAGTTGATGGGTTTCCTATTGAATCCTTCACAACAAATTGGAGTATAGTGAAGGATGATCTGTTTATAGCTGTTAAGGAATTCTTTAAAATAAAAGATCCCCCTCCCATAGATCACTTTGATCCCAAAAGTTTCATCTCCTACCAAGGTGAAAGACGACAGATCTATAGCCTGCCGTACAACTCTGTACAAGGTTATATCCAAGGTCCTGACCAGAAGAATGAAATTGGTCCTGGATGGATTCATTGGCCACTATGAATCTGCTTTCGTAGAGGGAAGGAGCTTCATTGATAATATCTTATTTAGCCATGAGCAATTCAAAGACTACACTAGGAAACGGGTATCTCCAATGTGTGATGAAAGTGGATCTTAGAAAAGCATATGATACACTGGAATGGAGCTTTCTCAAAAGAACGCTGGCAGATTTGGACCTCCCATTCAAGTTTATACAATGGATAATGGCTAGTGTCACCACTATATCATATTCACTGGTTCTAAATGGAGGCTTACAACCACCTTTCCCGGGCAAAAGAGGAATTAAACAGGGAGACCTAATGTCTCTATATCTATTTGTCATTGCAATGGAGTACTTGGGAAGAGAACTAGCGCAACTGAAAATAAATGGAACTTCAATTTTCATCCTAGATGCAGGAAACTGGACAGTACACAGCTGCTTTGCAGATGATTTGCTCATGTATTGCAGAGCAGATATCGAGTCTATCAGATTGCTAAATGAAGCTTTCCAGAGATTCTCAACAGTGTCTAGGCTACAAGCTAATGTTGATAAGAGTGCTATTTATTATGTGGCAGTATATCAGACTATACAAGCTAGGAGATACTAGAATCTTTGGGGTTGATTGAAGGCACACTACCTTTCTGATATCTGGGGATACCTTTTAACTCTAAGAAGCTAGCCATCCATCAATATTTGCCTCATTGAGAAGATTACTTCTAGAGTCAACTGCTGGTCTGCTAAGCTTCTCTCCTATGTTGGGAGACTCCAGTTCATAAAGTTGGTCATTTTTGGCATTCAAACATACTGGGCTCAGATTTTCTTTTTTCCCGAGAAAGTCATAAAACTAATATAAACTATATGCAGAACTTTCCTTCGGACAGGTTTTGTATCCCTCTCCAAGAAGGTTATAGTATCATGGAAAAAGTTTGTATGCCAAAGGCTGCGAGAGGACTAAATATCTTGAACCTAGAAATCTGGAATAAAGCAGCAATATTGAAGCAATTCTGGGATGCAACTAAAGAGAAAGATTGTTTATGGGTTCACAACTACTGCATAAAGATGAAGGATTTGGAAACTATTCCTACACCCAAGGCCGCCTCATGCGTTGTGAGAAAGAAATTGGATGTTAGGGGATTAATTAGGCAGCATCAACAGTTTCATGGGGACCTATCCGGTATAATATTTGTAGATCACTATGATAAAGGCTTCTCCATCAAGAAAATGTACATAAAGCTACTGCCTCAGTACCCCAAAGCAGAATGGAAGAGCATCACCTTACAAGCCAGGATTCACCCAAGATTTAAATTCACAGTTTGGTTAGCTGCACAGCAGCACATCAAAGATTAACCACAGAGGATAGGCTTCAGAAATTTGGCTTTCAAGTTCCTTTGGATTGTGCTTCTTGTGGACAGAATACTGGAACTTTTAGCTATTTATTCTTTAATTGGAGGATCACGAAACAACTATGCTCATGGATAGGGTTTAACAGGGTCATTGATGACTGGAAATGCGAATTGCAATGGGCTTGCCAGCAAGCTAAGAGGAAATTAGGTGTTGTTGGTGCTATTGCTAGTTGTGTTTTTTCCATGACCACGAGCCATCATCAGTACTCTTTCAATTTTATTATGTTTAAGAAATAAACTTATATCATTTATTTTACCCTATATATCCCCTTTTTTGTATTTTTTTTTCCTAAAAAGAAAACGTTCTATAAAAGAGTAATCTCTGCATTACAAATTTCTGTAGTACAATTGATGAATAACTTTTTTCTAAACCGAACAAAGCCAAACTTTTACATGGATTGCTTACTTGAGAACAATTTTATCTTTAGATATTTTTGTTATTATTGCTATGACGATTCAAATTCACATATCGATACTCCGACACGTTATCCAACTCAAGCGAATCAAATCATTCACATTAAAATTATATTAACCGTGAAAGATATTTAAAATCATAATTAAATGATAGTTACATTTCAAATGGTAGCTAAATGCTAATTAACAATCCAAAAAATGGTCATCCCACCTAATTTATACATAGATCTCAGCCACAAACTCAAATCCAATCAGGTCTAATCCAGGATGGGTAGGGGGATGGGTGGGAACCACACAAATAGTTAATTTTGGGATCATCATTTAAATCATAGCCCATAACATATAAAAATTTACAAGTTTAGTCATATTGAAACTAATTTCAGGCATACATAATAAAAATTGTAAAGATTTGCATTTAATGTTTGTCGGCAAGCTTTTAATCTTTACTTGAGATTTAATTTATCAAGATCAAACTTTTAATATTTTTGCCAAATATGATTTGTCATTGTCAAACTTTCAATAATCATGCTTGAAGTTTAATTTGTCCAGATCATCCTTCAAATATATATTTCTGCAAAATCGAAAATAATTCTTTTGAAGTTAAAGCCTTTGTTTTTGTCAATATTTAAAATGTTTTTTATTATATTTATTTAACTTAAACTTAATTTTTATTTTAAAAGTTTAAGAGCCACTTTTTCAAGCTCCCAAGTTGCAGCCATCGTAATTTTAATGCTGAAACCCCCTTTAATGGCTACAAATGTAAACTTTAGTGACTACGCCTTAAATAAATTATGCAAATAGGTTGTCAATGCAAATATTTCTGGGAAAAGATCAAGCGAGTTCCCAAATTCGGATTGCAGTCCTGGCCGCCTTCCTATGTCGTGAAGTTTTTCACATTTGTAAGCTGCAAGAACCCTAATTTAAGCATTTGAATCAGTTGATTTGATAAAACTGTTTTCTCTTTTTGGTTTGCGATGAAGAACTTCTTTATCTTGCGTAATGATTAATCAAAGTGTTGGGTGTATTGGTGATGGTTAACAAATTTTAGGAGCTTTTTCTGTTCTCGCGCTGTTGCTTCTTTAGATGTTTATGTTTTAATTTCCAGAGAGCTTTAGAGTACAAGTGTTTTGTATTAGTGCTATGGATGGACCCTAAATTTTGCAGTTAGTTGCTGGTATGTATAAGTGTGATTTGGTGGTATAGGTGATTATTGTTTATCATTAAGATTAGTTTCACACAAATTGTAATAATTACTGAATCTATGAGCTAGTATCTTTTATAAAAGCAATCAGTTTCTATAGAACGATATGTTCCGTTGCTGTCTGTATTTTTCACTAACAAAATGCTATTATTTTTGTGTTATCACAGGATACCTTTAATTGCTTCGAGATGATGAACTTTTAGATGCTGCCCTTTTCTGATAGATTGCTAAAATCTCTGTAGATATCAAGTTCTCATAATCATGAAACAACTTTCAGCTTAGTCAGATAGGATAATGTGTGGTTGTTATCTTGATTGTATTGATTGAAGGACAAAACTTTGACTTGTTACTTGAAATGGTGGTCGTGATTTCTAAACGAATAGATAAATTTGGCCAAGTTCTGAAAGTCGTTGGACAGCTAAATTATTGCTATTGGTCAAGCAGTTGGCTTCATTCTGTTTCAGAAACAAAAGATGAAATTGAGACAATTGCTAGAATCATCAATGACCACCCTTTTCCCGTACAGCCGCTGCAACCAACACTTAAACGTCATATCTCTCCTAGTATCCTGTCAACCACGTTTGTTGAAAATGTCCTTGGTCGCCTATTTGCAGCACATGCAAATGGTCTTAAAGCATATGAATTTTTTGAGTTCTGCCTCCGCCATTGTGAGTATAGTCCAACCTCTGATGCATTTGAGAAGACACTTCACGTACTAGCAAGAATGCGTTACTTTGATAAAGGTTGGGAACTAATGAAGAAAATTCAACAGCTACAACCATCATTGCTCACCCTTAAGTCATTGAGCATCATGCTATCAAGAATAGCAAAATATCAGTCCTATGAAGATACCCTTGAAGCCTTTGAGAAGATGGAGCAGCATTTATTCCCTGGAAAGAAATTTGGCACCGAAGAGTTCAATATTCTTCTTCGAGCATTTTGCACACAGAGGCAGATGAAAGAAGCTCGTTCGGTATTCAACAAACTCCATTCTAGGTTCCCACCTGATACCAAGACAATGAATATCTTGCTTTTGGGATTCAAGGAATCCGGGGATATTACTGCCATAGACTTATTTTACCATGAGATGGTTAAAAGAGGTTTTAAGCTTAATTCTGTAACATATAGTATAAGAATCGACGCATACTGCAAGAAAGGTCGTCTTGGTGATGCTTTGAAGCTATTTGAAGAAATGGATAGGGTAAATTGCTTGCCTACAATAGAGACAATAACAACTTTGATTCATGGAGCAGGGATTGCTCGTAATATAACTAAAGCCAGAGAACTCTTCAATGAAATCCTCAAGAGAAATTTGCAACCAGATACTGGAGCCTATAATGCCCTCTTGAGTTCTCTTATCAAATCTAGGGATGTTAAATCTGCAGCAGTCTTAATGGATGAGATGAAGGAAAAAAATATTGAGTTTGACCATTTAACTTTCCACACTATGTTCTGGGGATTGATACGATCAAATGATGTTGGTGGTGTCATTGAGCTTTATGAAAGGATGGTCGACAATAATTTCTTGCCTAAGGCACGTACTGTTGTGATGCTGATGAAATTCTTCTGTGAGAACCACAGACTTGATCGAGGTTTGAGTTTATGGAATTACCTTATGGATAAAGGGCATTGTCCACATTGCCACTCTTTGGAAATTCTGGTCACAGGATTGTGCTCGCGTGGGAGAGTTGAAGAAGCATTTGAGTGCTCTGAGGAAATGTTGAAGAGGGGTAGGCACATGAGCGAGCTAGTGTTTCAGATGTTGAAAAGGTCTCTCTTACAGCTAGGAGCGGAGGAAAAGTTACAGAAGCTGTACCAAATGACAAAGAGATTAGAAATGATATTGCCTCCTTGTGGACAAACTATTGGACACAGAATAGGTGCAGATCTGTAAGAAAGGTGAATAAAGTCACTCTCTTGATTTATTTGATTCTATGCAGAAATGATGTGTTGTGGCACTTTTGCCTCAATTCTCTTTTGGCACATGTATCTTTTGATCACATATAGGTGGCTGATCTATTCTTTCTGTTGATTTATATGTCTTAAAAAGCTGATAGTTCCTTTTTCTCAATTTTCTTTGATAGGAGTTTTTCCTGTTAAAGAGGTTTGCTATTCAGTTTAGTCCTCAACTCCTTATTTTGTAGATCTGTGGAAGTTACTTTGATAGCTTACCTTAATATGGGACACATCATACAGTGCGACATGAGATGCTTATAGCTGTTAGAAAGCAACATTTTGGCTGTGCCATCTAAAAGTACCACCTCCAAAAGGTGGCTAGTTGTCATGGAAGGAATGTTGGTTGCAGTGCTACATGAGATGTGGTGCATATAACTGTTAGAAAGCAACATTCTGGAGTGCTGTCTAAAAGTACAACCTGTGAAAGTTGGCTAGTTGGCATGGATGGAATATTAACCTGTTCAGTACTTCTGTATGTGCCAAGCATACTAAGATCTCATCACAAGTAACTGCGGAGGATCTAAATACTGAAAGGTAATTTCCCAGTTTCTATTATGACTTCCTGATTTGCCTTGCAATCAGTATGGCACTATCAGTCATCTATTTACTCCCCTCTGTCAGTTCTTTTTTTCTCATTAGCTAGTTTAGGAAACTATTGCTTGACTTCTAAACATGGGTATTTTCATGTCACTTGAATAGAAGATGTTTAATTGCTGGAAATAATTGAAGATTTGACCATGTTACTGCTCTCCTTTTCTTTCTAAAAATAAAATATAATTTTTTTTTGAATATTTGACTACAGTGCATCCTGCTGGACGGAATAAGCAACTTGGTTGTCTTAACTGATTTTGTGAATTCCTTTAAGCTCTACCGTAATCTATAGTAATTACTTACCTCCATCAGTTTTGTAAAACACAAAGTTATAAAGTGGTTGTCATCTGGCCAAGTCCTTGATTTCATCTGAAGTTCACATATATATACTTGGAGGGAGAATGCAGGCCTTTAGGTCCATCAACTATTGAAACTCAATGTGGTGCATAAACATTAAATATAAACAAGTTGGATGCACATCACATCAAATGGCCTTCTGCAGTGACTCAATTGGCCACAACTGTGGAATTTAGTCAGGCTGAGATATCTTCAAAATGGCTAATTTTCATATATAACTGATCAATTCAAAAACACAAAATCTGCTTGTAATTTTTCTAGTTATGCATTGCTTACTATTCATCTTTTGGTCCTCTTTTTCATTTCCTTTCTTGTTGTTCGAAGTGTCAGCCCTTTGTAAAAATTAAAAGAAATCAATCTTTCCGTTATTCTTTCATTGAAGCTAAAACATAGAAGGTTTAGCTTGTAATAATAGTTTTACTTCATTAGCTTTTATTGGTTCTGAAGGGATTGAATGGGTTAAAAGATGGGTTTCAGGTCCTTCTTTAAAAGGCCCATTCTCTTTCCAACCATATCCAGTTCAACCAACACATTTTCAGTCATGAGTAAATATGTCTAATCGGTCTCCCAGTTAACTCTTGTCCTTATCTCTCCATCATTTGGTCTTCAGGTTTTGACTTTAGCTTTTAGAGGTATACTGTGCTGAGGCGTCAAATGTGTCTTTTTTATGGGCATGTGACTTGCATTTAATTTGTAGTAAGTGCTCTTTGACCATCATTTTCTATGTTTGCAGTATTGTTGCTTGTTGTTTAAGGGCTTCTTTGAGTGATGAAGGATGTGGATAGGGGTTCTGGTTTAAGGGTAGATAGGTGGGAAGGAGGAAAAAGGATGACTAGTGGTTGCATCTTTGGAGATGGAGAAGATAAGACATCGGGTGATGTGGTGAGGAGGAAAAACAGTGAACTTAGTGCAGTGGGTTTAATGGGAAGGAATGGAAAGAAGATGCTTGTGGTGGGAAGGAGGGAAGAGAGTGCCAGCATGGAAAGGGAAGGGAGAACGACAGCCTTTGCATGATGAGGGGATGAAAGAATGGCAACTTTTTGCCTTTTCTTTTTTAGGGGTAGGGGGTGGGTGGGTGGGTGGGTGGGGTCTGGAAGCGGCACGGTGGGAGAGAGACGATGATATGCTTGTTGTCGTCAAGAGTCAACTTTTTTTCTTGTGGAACTAAATATATCACTATATTTTGAAAAAAAAGTGGGACAACTGAATGATTTTCATGGTAGACATCTATTTCTTGCCATTTTAAATCAATGCATATGAATCAAAGGACTCAAAATGCCTCCTTCAATCCAGATCCATATATCCAGGGGATAACAATAGTTTGTTATGGAACTTTATCTTAATGTCTCAATTAGTTATAATTTTTTCCCATAAACCAAGATAACCATTGACGGTATGAGTGGACATCTTTATGAATGTATTAGCTCCATATGTAAGTAGAATTCTTCTAATGTTGCACCTGCATTAAACTATCAATATGTTGATGTTCTGTTTCTATGTTAATTTAATAGTAATAATTGCCATTTTCTTGGTTTATATAATATCTTGAACTAGTTAGTTTCCCATATTGGCTTCACATTTTGCAGGCTGAGGTTACTCAGAGGCTTGTCAGTGACAGCGCCACTATTCTCTTGTCACATGAGTTGAACTCTATACTAAGAGATATATTACCGGCCTTCCAAGGTTTTCTTGCTATTTCCTTTTCGTACTCTCCTTTGCTCTCTGTCTTTTTGTTCTTTTCTTTCTTAACATGCTTGGTAACTGGGGAAGAGTCTTTCAAAATGTAAGGAAGCCATAAAAATATTCAAATCTTAGACTTGCATTAACATCTTGATGTTTTTGGTTCTGTGATAGATAAGAAACTCTGGCGAACTCATGGAACTTGGTAAAAACTTAAAATTGCAAAAAAGTTGTTTCCAGACATTAATATTAAGCTTCTAAACTCTCCACTTTCTCACAATACAGAACAGTGATATCATGTTCTTTCTTAAAGGCTTATCTACTTTCTCATTTTTGCACATCAAAGTCTTAACTGCCCTCATTGTGCAACTCTTCTTCAGATCATCAAATGGATGGTGTTATAATGGATTTCTCCTTTCTTTGGTCCCTCTTGTATTCCTGGCTTAAGATGGACTATACAGACCACCAAATGGCATCGTAAAAGCGCGGAACGTTAATGAATAATTTCTTTGGTATCAAATTGTCAGTGAAGTTCATTAAGAAGGTCCGAACATCTGAAATACACAGTTGATTTAATGGTTCTTACATGATTGTTAGAATGCAGTATAGTATTGAATTGAAAATATGCAGGAACCTGCCCGGTATGACTTTTTTTGGGCATTCTTTATATTTTGTCCCTTTTAGGTGTACAAATGTGTCTCTTTTATGTTTTATGTACACTTTTTACCCTGACTTCATACGATCCATTTCTCCAGAAACAAGTCATCAAAACCGATATCGTCACCAAGACACCAACTGGTACATTTTTGAAAACTCAAAACAAGTTTGCCTAGCGAAATTAAGTTATAATTAAGGATATTTTGAACATAAAATTTTCATTAAATAAGTTATAAGGGTAAAAATTAAAGATCACCAATAAAAAGAGCAAAAAGTAAATACCACCCCAAAATAAGAGCAGTTGCTGCAAAAATAAAAAAGTCCGTGCAATTATTTATGAAGAGTAAGTAGGTGTTTGGAGGTGAAAAAAGTAAATATAGAAAAAAAAGAATATTTGAAGTTGAAACAAAATATTTGACTAAATTCCAGCATGACTAATCAGAAACAAATTCGATCCAAACCCTGAAACAGTTGGAAGCAGCCACTATTGAGCGTCCTTTGAGTTGGGGTGAAAGGTGTGGAGTGAGTTTTAGAGAAAAATATTGAGTGGTGTTTTCACTATTTTTATTGATTATGTTTATTAGTTCAATCAATGAACTACGTCTCAACCCTTTAATTAACCAAGTATTTGAATATGAATTGGGTGAAAAAAACATTTAGAGGTTAAAATTTTATTTTGAAAAAAAATGTCAGAAAAATTTTGTGAGGTAACCTCAGTTTTTCACACTTCTTTTTTTCTTGTTTTAGTGAAGAATTATGGTTATATGAGAAAACATTGAAAAAAAAGCGGGGGAAAGGGGCAAATTTCGTATATATATATAAATAGTATTTAATATAATAAAATATATCAAAAATTTTCAGTTTACAAAAAATAACATCTAACTTTTTAAAAAATAATTAGTTTAAATTTTTGCTCAAAATTTCGTGCAAAAAAAGGTATAAAATGTGTATATTTTCTCAAAATTCTATGTATGAGAACTATATAAAATTAGTATAAAATATATATATATATATATATATATATATATATATATATATATATATATATATCTCGCTCAAGGGTTAAAAAATTCTCTCAAATTGTATGAAATGTGTATCTAATAATATAAAATTTATATAAAAATTCATATTACATTTTTGAAAATTTAATACATTTACGACAAACATTTTATACAACTTTCCTACAAATTTAATACTACCACAATAACATAAAATTAAATTCATATAAATTTATTCAAAACTACGTCAAATCTACATTAAATTATTCTAAATTTGAGATATAAGTTCCTCAAGGTGTTCTCTAATTTTTGAAACCACACCCATTTCAAAATTACTTTAATTTTCCAAACTCAAGTTTCAACTTTGAAACTTCAAGTATCATCCATGGTGGCATTCGAGATTGAATCTGAAATTTTAATCAAAACCACATCAAATCTACACCAAATCATCCTAAATTTGAGATATAAGCTCCCTAATATATTCTCAAATTTTCGAAACCACACCCAATCCAAAATTATTTAAATTTTTCAAAATCGAATTTCAACTTTGAAACTTCAAAAATTCATCAATGATGGAATTTAAGATTTTAAATTATAATTTTTTTTGATAAATTAGAAAAATAAAGAAGAAGGAAGAAATAAAGGAGGAGGGGGAGAAGGAAAATAGTTTTATTTTTTTAAAAAAAAAATCATTAAAGGTGGAATTTAAAATTTTAATTTACAAAGAAAAATTTAGTAAATTGAAAAAAAATAAAGAATAAGAAATAAAGAAGAAGAAGAGGAAGAAGGAGGAGAAGAGAAATATTTTTTCTAAACAAATATGTTATGCTTTGTAATATATATATATGTGTGTGTGTATTATATATTGTAAATAAGAAAAATTATTATTATGTTTTATAATATATATATATATAAGAAAAAAAGAAAGTTATAATCCAAATGAACCCTAATTAATCCAATAAATAACCAAAAAGAAAAGAAAAAAGTATTACATCTGTGATGATTTGATCTTAGAATAGCCATGTCCTTCAATTATTATATTATATGTTTTATTTAACCATTTGCTTCATGAAACTCTGGCACTTTCAGAACTCTGAAATTGGGACGCATGTGGTTCATTGACAAGCATTGCCTCTTTAAGATTCTTGACTAGTTTGCGGAATTTTCAGATTCAAGCTGACTGTTGAACAGTTTGATGAAGCTCTGATACCATTAGTTTTATGAATTTGAGCATCGAACAAGAGGTACTCTATCATGAGAACTGATTGTAAAGAAGAAGAAGAAGAAGGATGAGAAACGTTTTACTGTGAGAGAGAAGAGAGAATTTGCATTAAAGAAAGAATGATTATTATCTTATCAATAATTCATCATACATGTATTTATATACCACTATTTTAGGCTTCGAATATAATGATTATAAGTTAACTGCTACTTCTAACTAACTTAATTAATTCTTTAACTAACTAACTAACTGTAATTAATAGCTCATAGCTACTAATCTCAATTACTCTCATTTACACTCCCCCTCAAACTAGGAGGTGAGAAAATGTTTTGAACTCCTAGCTTGGAGTTGAGAAAATAATGCTGCACTTTGGTTAGCCATTTGGCCAGTAAGTCTGCTGGTTGTTCCTGAGTTGAAATATACTTTGTGCAGACCATGCCTTGTACAATCTTCTCCCTTATAAAGTGGCAGTCTATTTCAATGTGTTTTGTCCTTTCATGGTAGACCGAATTAGCTGCTAGTTGTATTGTTGTCTTGCTATTAGTAAAGATATCTACTGGTTTATGAACTTCAATGCCAAGATCTTTTACGAGTCCTAGAAACCATATGAGTTCAGTGATTGTTGAGGCAAAGCTTCTATACTCAGCTTCAGCTGAACTTCTGGATAGAGTAGTCTATTTTTTTAATTTCTAAGCTACTACTGAACTTCCAACCTTAATCAAATATCCTGTCACATATCATCTTGAAAGAGGACAAGATGCCCAAGCAACATCACAAAATGCTATGATTGTGTGTTCTGATTTACTTGATAGTAGAACTCCCAAACCAGGCTGTCCTTTTATGTATCTTACTATTCTTAATGTTGATTCCATGTGTGATTTCTTTGGTTGTTAAAGAAATTGGCTTAAGGTTTGCACCCCAAATGAAATATCAGGCCTGGTCATGGTCAAATAAAGTAGTTTTCAATCAATCTTTGATAAATTAATTGATCAACCTGAGGATCTACTTCTTCTGTCCTTGAGTTGGTACAGTCATCATATTATTTTTGTAATCAGTTTGTTGTTGATACTAATAGGGGTTGCTGCTGGTTTTGCACCGCTCGAACCAGTTTTAGAGATAAGCTTCAGGGCATACTTTCTTTCGTGCATTAAGATTCCCTTTTTTGATCTAGAGAATTCAATTCCTAGAAAGTATCTTAACTCACCCAAGTCCTTCATTTTAAAAGTCTGATTCAACCTATCTTTAGTCTCCTCAATGAGTTGAAGACTGCTTCCTACGATCAACATATCATCTACATAGATAAGGATAAATATGGAACCTACTGGTTTATGTTTGATGTACAAGGAGTGATCATGTTCACTTTATTTAAACTTGAACCTTATCAGTGCTTCTGATAGTTTGGCATTCCATTGCCTAGATGCTTGTTTTAATTCATAGAGGGATTTAATGAGTCTACATACTAATTTCTTTCCCTGACTCACAAAATCCTGAGGCAATTCCATATAAATTTCATCATGTAGGTCATCCTGTAGAAAAGCATTGAATACATCCATTTGATAGATGTGCCAATTTCTCTGTGCAACAATGGATAAAATAGTTCTTACTGTTTTCATCTTCACCACTGGACTGAAGGTCTTTTGATAGTCAATTCCTTCCTTTTGGCTGTATCCCTTAGCCACTAATCTTGCTTTGAACCTTTCAACTTCTCCTATTGCCTTGTATTTCACTTTGAATATCCATTTACAACCTATAGGAGTTTTCCCTTCAGGTAAGCTGACTACTTCCCAGGTTTTGTTCTCTTGTAAGGCTTGTATTTCTGTCTTCATAGCCTCAATCCACCTAGGATCAACTATAGATTCCTTGTAGGATTTAAGTTATGTGATACTAGACATCTTGGTTAGATAGGCTTGATATTTTGGAGTTATATTGTCATATGACATATACTTAGCAAGAGCATATGGTTCTTCATAAGTATTTAATGATACATAATCCTTCATCCATAGTGGTGGTTTAGTACCTCTTCCTGTCTTTCTGGTGATCACCTGCTGACGAACAGAATCACCATTTTGGATGTCTTTTTGATGTGTCCCTACCTGAACTTCATCATGTTCTCTTTTTGTTGGAGGATCATGTGTTTCATAGGATATATCTACCAATGGTGTACTACTGTCAGCATCATTCCTGATAGATTCTGATGACACAGTCTGAGGTAGTGCCAGTGACCCAGGAATATGATTTGTGCCAGTGTAATTAAAAATGGAAGCAGACCCTTGTGGTTGAGATTTGAAAAGGAAGACCTCTTCTTGGAAAGTTACATTTCTATTAACAAAGAAAACATGATTATACAGATCATACAAAATGTACACCTTCTGAGTTTCTGCATATCCCATAAGTACATATGTTGTAGTTCTTGATTGCATTTTGTCAGACTTGTTTACTTTCTTAGCAAAACATAGATACCCAATCACTCTTAAGTGATGTAGAGAAGGCTTCCTATTATGAAACTTCTCAAAAGGAGATTTGTACCCTATAACAACACTAGCTAGTCTGTTCATAATATACACAATAGTTTGAACACATAGACCCCAAAATTTTAGAGGAATATAGGCTTGAAGTCTGATAGCTCTATTAATCTCTAGTATCTGACTATGTTTTCTCTTAGCCGCCCCACTTTGTTGAGGTGTATAAGCACATGAAGTTTGATGTACTATACCTAAGTTTGTCAATAATTCTTTACACACAGTATTAACAAACTCAGTACCTTTATAACTTCTTACAACTTTAACCCTTTTTGTCAAATTGAGTTTGAACATAAACTAAGAAGTCCTTCAATATGGTGCTCACATCATATTTAAGTCTTAACAAGAAAATCCATGTCATTCTAGAATATTCATCTACCACAGTTAAGAAGTACTTATAACCATCAAAAGTAGCTAGTTTATAGGGACCCTAGAGATCCATGTGTAGCAAATCAAAGATAGTAGAACTGCAACTTGTACTATTAAGAAAGGGTAACACGACTTGTTTAGCACAGGGACACACTATGCATTTCTTTACAGTTTCAGTAATATCAATGAACTTCATAGGCAGTAGTATCTTAAGAACAGAACTAGAAACATGTCCAAGTCTTTTGTGCCACACATCTATATCTAACTTTGAAGTAAAATAGGTAGAGTTTCTAGATGCTAAAGTATCTTCTTATTTATATTGCTTGAAAGTATATATAGTCCTCCATCCTCTTTACCAATCATCTTCACCCTACCATTGAAGAGCTCCTGAAACAGACAAAAGTCAGGAAAAAGGAAGCTGAACAATTCAACTCTTTGGTTAGTTTGGACACAGATAATAAGTTGAATTTAAAGTGAGGTATGTCAAATATGTTTGTAATTGTATTTTCCTTAGTTAAAGTACTAGAACCTGTGTGAGTTATCAAAGATATATCTCTATTTGGAAGATATACCTTTTTTGGATTATCAGTCTTGGATATGGAATAATCATTTAATAGACTTAAGTCTACCACCATATGATTGGTAGCACCTATGTTTATTATCCAATCTGAATTGCTTTTGTGAGTAGTCAAGGCAAAGTTCATACCCGCCACATTTGCAGAATGAGGATATCAGATGACTTGTTTAGAAACTGTAGTATTTGATCAAATTGATTCCTTGTCAGAGTGCAAGGTTCATTTTGCAAAATCTGATGAGCAAGCTGAGATCTTGAGTGTTGTCCATATTCCTGAACTTGACTAAAGCCTTGTGGTACTGAATTGTAGATTCTTTATATCTGACCTTGTGAGTGTAATGACTCATGCACTGTATTGTAGCTCCTTTGTACTTGACTCTGAAGGTTTGTTGGATCACTTTCCTCAGTTATCACATTGCGAGCAGAATTATGTGCACCTTTCTTCCTAAACTTGGAATCTGTTGGATAACCAACAATTTTGAAACAGTTTTCTCTTGTGTGGCCTTTAATATTGCAAAAATTACAGAACAGATTTTGATTCTTCTTGAACTTCTGATTTCCATAGTTCCTTGAGTACATCAAAACATCATATGTACCTTGCAAGTTTGTAGGCTTAGCCCCTAACACCCTGTATTAACCACTGCAGTTTTTTTATTCTCATAATTGAGGATCATAGAGTAGGCTTGATTTACGCTTGGTATTGGATTCATCATCAAGATTTCACTTCTTGCTTGCATGTATGACTCATTGAGCCCCATGAGAAACTGAAACAATTTTAATTTTTGCAGATGCAGTATGAATTCTATAGATTTATCACAAGTGCAGGTTGGGGCTGGCACTAAGGCTTCAAATTCTTCCCACAATCCTTTGAGTTTGGAGTAGTATACAGATATAGAGTTTGTCCCTTGGGTTAATATAGCAATTTCTTGGTGGAGATTGAAGGTTCTTGAGCCATCTATCTTGTTGAACCTCTCATACAGATCATCCTACACTGCTTGAGTACTAGATGTATACATTATAACTCCTAGAAGACCTTTAGAAACAGAATTCATGATCCAAGACAATACTATGACATTCACTCTTTCCTAATTCCCCTCCAATACTGGAAAGTTTTCTTTCTTACAAGTTCCATCAACCATTCTTATTTTATTTCTCCCTAGCAATGCAATCTTTATAGACCTAAGCTATAGTGAATAGTTTTCTACTCCCATCAACTGAAATGGAATAATTTGCACTCCACCTATGTCTGATGCATATAAGAACAGTGGATGGTTGTAGTTGATTTCAGAACTAGAAACTCTGGCACTTCTAGAACTCTGAGACTGGGACATGTGTGGTTCACCATTGACAACCATTGCCTCTTTAACATTCTTGACTAGTTTGCGAAATTTCTAGATTCAAGATGACTAGTAAACAACTTGATGAAGCTCTGATACCATGTAGTTTTATGAATTTGAGGATCGAACAAGAGGAACTCTATCAAGAGTCCTGATAGTAAAGAAGAAGAAGAATGTATTGAAGAGAAGAAGAAGGATGAGAAACACATTCATTGTGAGAGAGAAGAGAGAATTTTCATTAAAGAATGATTATTATCTTTTCAATACTTCATCATACATGTGTTTATATACCACTATTTAGGCTCCGAATTGAATGATTATAAGCTAACTGCTACTTCTAACTAACTTAACTAATTCTTTAACTAACTAACTAACTAACTGTAATTAACAGCTCATAGCTACTATTCTCAATTACTCTCATTTACAAATTTGTGTGCTAAAATACTTTTTCTTTGGAACATCGTTAATGTGCAATTTGTTGCTGCAACTTGTTCTTCAGTGAGCTTTATGATGTAGTACCTATAATGTCTCACAAGCATCCTATTGTTCTTCTTCTAAATTTGTTTGATAGCTATTTCATAGTCTTCTACGTCTTAGCGCTCCTTCAACAGTGAGAATCGACATGGTATGGGAGGCCCCAATTCCTTAAGCTCATGAATGAGGTTTCATCGTACCTGTAACTCCATTTGTGTCTCAATCCACAAAAGTATTCACGTGGATTTGATTTTTTTTCACCATCAAAAATCGTCTTCTCGTTCTACAAGCATGTGAGATTTGTATATGTCCATCTCAAAATTATATCGTTGTTTTATGATCCTGAATTTAGGGTGTCATTGTTATTTTTCAGGGAATACCCAAGCAAAGGGTGATGTTGATTGTGTTTAGCGTGTGGAAGAGCTTCTAACATTATTGTCCACCTTGTTCAACATTTTCTTTTGTGACTATATTGTGAAAAGCTTCTAGAATGTAAAGATAATAGTGGCCTCCTAGAATGATGTATAGTCATGATATTCGTCCAAAACATGTAACTATATTTCAATCTTTTTTTTCCTCACTATACGTATAATGTGCTCGTGTAATTCAAATCACGCATGCTTGTAAGTTGACAACATATCTTTAACTTTTTAGAAGTAAAAATATTTTTTTTAACATGTATAAATTAAATCATACATAACGTTTCATAATTTTTAATTCACAAATGTCTGTGAATTGACAACACATCAATAACTTTTTAGAAGTAAGATTCTTTCTTTATATGCATAAGTTAAATCATAGATAACGTGTAATGTTTAAATTCACGAATGTCTATGAGTTTACAATACATTTATAAATTTTCAGAAGTAAGACTCTTTTATTTACATGTATAAGTTGAGTCTGAATTCTTTCAGAAGTAATTCAGACTCACACACGCTTGTGAGTTGGCAACACATATTTAACTTTTCAAAAGTAAGAATTTTTTTAAACATGTATAAGTTATATAATAGATGACGTGTGATAGTTTTTCAAATTCACAGATGTCTATGAGTACTTGGCAACACATCTATAATTTTTCAGAAGTAAGATTTTATGACTCAGTTAAATAATAGATAATGTGTGACAATTTTTCAAATTCACGGATATTTATGAGTTGACAACACATCTACAACTTTTTAGTAGTAAGATTTTTTTCTACATGACTAAATTAAATAACAGATAATGTGTCACAATTTTTCAAATTCATGGACATGTATGAGTTGACAACACAACTACAACTTTTCATAAGTAAGATTCTTTTTTTTTTCGACATGGTTAAGTTAAATAATAGATAATGTGTGACAATTTTTCTAATTCATAGACGTCTACTAACTCTATGAGTTGACGATGCATCTATAAATTTTCAGAAGTAAGATTTTTTTTTTTAGAATGGCTAAATTAAATAATAAATAACATGTGAAATTTTTTGAATTCACGGATGTCTATGAGTTGACAACATACACATTTACAACTTTTCCGAAGTTAGATTTTTTTTTTTTTTTTACATGTCTAAGATAAATAATAAATAATATGTGACCATTTTTAAAATTCACACACTTATGAATTGACAATAAATAGTGAAGGAAGAATAGCAAAAATAGAGAGAAATTAAGGTATCGTTTGGTAGGATGTATAAAAATACGGTTGAATAGTGTGTATTAGTAATGGTGACATCAGTAATATTGGTATTAGTTGTGGTTGCATTAGTTTGTGCACCAACATCTCTTATGCAGCCTCTCCTTACCTCCATTCCTCTCTATCAATGACTTAAAATTTCTTTTGTTGAACTTTGATCATGACCACTTTGATTTTGAAGCAGTAGATGTATCCCACATCTCTTTACTTTCATCCCAGTAGAGCCAGAGAGGAACTCTTCTGGTATTGAGAACAGAAATTGTTCTCCACTCTTTATTTGGTACTCAAATTGATTTGTTGGTATGTATGTTACCTCTGAGAACTCTCCTGAGGGACTTATAGGAGGAGTGGTAGAGTAATACACACGACCATCAGTTATATTGCTGATCGTTAGCGGGGTATGACTCCGACCACGTCCAGGAACAACCCAAACTACCCATGTGAACATTCCAATGAATTCTTGTTCTGTGTGTGTTGGCATGGTGAAAGTTACTGAACCTCCTGATACTTGATGGCTGAACCAATCAGGAATCTCGTCGACTTCAAGGTATAGATCCATACTTTTATATCTGTGAGGTCCCTGCATTGCAAAAGCCACTTATATGATCTGCTATTTTCTCGACAAGAGAGGACAGTCTAAAAGACCTGTCATCCAATTTTGACCCCCATATATTTGATAAGAAGAAAATTGAGAGAAGAGACTCACCTTAGAGAAACTTTCTATGTAATGATACGCCAGACTTGTAGAGCACTTCATCATTGTAACAGACCGTATTGATTCGAGATTCTTGAGGCCAGGAATCTCAGCCAACTTTAAGCAATTGTCAACATCTAATTTGACCAATTTTCTTAAGTCTGCCAAATTTGGTAGTTTCTCTAATGATTCACAGTTCCTTGCTAATAGCCTTTGCAAATTAGGAGAAAGTTCTGGAAGTGTTTGAAGACTCACGCAACCTTCCAGATTGAGTTCTTCGAGCTCAGACAAGTGACACAAATTTGGTAATTTCTCCATTGAGACGCAATCTTCTAGTTTGATTGTTTCTAAATTGGGAGGAAGTTCCGGGAGTTCCTGAAGATGCTTGCAACCTCGCAGTC
Source organism: Datura wrightii (assembly GCA_035772735.1). Taxonomy (NCBI): domain Eukaryota; kingdom Viridiplantae; phylum Streptophyta; class Magnoliopsida; order Solanales; family Solanaceae; genus Datura; species Datura wrightii. The sequence goes on from JASDFA010000001.1 coordinate 21,109,297, forward strand.
TTAGTTCAGATAGATTAGATAGTTGAAGCAGGCTAAAGGGTAAAGTATGAAAGTTATTTTTGCTCAAGTCTATGGACTTTAAGGAGGATAATAGACCAATCTCACACGGGATATCTGCTTCAGATAAATTGCAGGAAGAAAGAAACAGTTCCTCCAAGGAACATAAACTTGCAATAGAACGAGGCAGAAATCCAACATTTTCAAGGTCTGGTGCTTTTGGCTTTACACAAGAAGGAAGGAGTGAATGCCGGGATTTAGTTGTTGGAGCAATTCTTCCATACTCTCCCATATGAAAATGAACAAGATTCTTCAAACATCCAAAAGAAGCAGGAAGCTTTGTGATTCCAGTTCTTGTCGCGGAGAACTTTCTGAGAGACTGCAAATTTCCCAAGTCATCAGGCAATTCTCGCAGGGTTGAGCACCAGTTTAAAACTAAAGTCTCGAGTGATTTGAGCTTGCAGATACTAGTTGGTAGTTTCTTGAGTTTTCTGCACCACAACAAATTTAACTGGACTAGTCTTTCCAAATCTCCAATTGATGTTTGCACCTCACTCAGATTTGAACAATTATTTAATAACAATCTCTCAAGACTCCGTGCACCAGTGAAGTCTGGTGTTCTTTTAAGATTCTCGCAGGAACTCAGATTCAAGGCCTTCAAACTTCTCAACAACTGACAAAAACCGACAAAACAAAAAATGAATTTTAAGGAAAACAATTTATGAAAAGCTTCTTCGCTTTTCACTATGCTGTTTGGGAATTTCTTATTCTTTGCTGGCCTCAGTGCACAATACCAATGATAATACACATTGCCTTTTGTGGTGTTATGCATCAGACCAGTCAAGAACATAATCAAGAGAAAAGATTTATCAAAAGATACCTTTAGACTGGCTTTGAATTCTTCAAATTTACTTTCTGACATGTCAAGAGCAACAAGAGTCTCCAGATGAAAGTCAGATCTTATGTACTTCAACGGACAATGCTTCCAACGCAACCACTTGAGCTTGTTTGGTAAATGTTCAAATTTTCCTTTGAGATGCACATTATCAATTTGAAGTAGTCTAAGGTTAACCATCTTTGCAAATGCTTTGGTGCTTAACTGCATGTCCTTGAACATTGGTGAATTTACCATCATTACCTCTACTAGTTCAGTTGCCTGCAATTTGGTTCAAAGGAAAATGTTGTTCAGTGCTGGTCAGATTATAATCCATATGTATATACAGCATTTTACAAGAAGATGCGACTGCAACGAGCAAAAAAAACAGAAGACAGGTTTTTTAGTACGAAAACTTGATCTGCACTTGACAAGATCTACACTTAATATCCATGCAAGTATGAAAGTATAAACAAAAACCTTTAGGATCTTCATATACATAATTAACTAACAGAGACAATGCAACTATAAAAGAGTTACCTTGTCTCCCATGAGTACATCGGAAACATCTTCCTCAAAGAACAACCTACTACGCCTCCCAGCCTCGTCTGGTGATTCTTGACGGACAATTTCTCTTCCCATATCTTGAATTAGGCCATGCATGATCAATTTATTGTTTATATCAATTGTTAACAAACATCTGTCTAACAAATCCTGGATTCCAGCTTCAGCAAATAAATCACAAGCATCCAATATTGCAACAGCATCATCCTTGTCCACTCCTCTCAAGCAACAGGCAATATCTAGAAAGATTGCCTTAACCTTATCATCTGGGAGTGCGTTAAAACTTATTTCGAGTTTTTGTTGTATGTTGTCATCGGGAATTCGTTTCAGCTTCTCAAAGGTATTCCTCCACTCTTCAATTGATAGTCCAAATAAGGAAGAACCCAAAACTGTGAGAGCTAATGGAAGTCCCCGAGCATATGTTACAATGCCTTTTGCAACCTCAACATATTCTTCTAATGGGACTGGATTTTGAAGAGCATGCCAACTAAAGAGGTGCATAGACTCTTCGTTGTTCAATCCCCACGCCTCGTATCTCTCATTCACTTTGAACAAGTTCAACAAATGCTCATCTCTTGTGGTTATAATAACTCTACTGCCTGAACCAAACCAATCCCGGTTTCCTGCTAATGCTTCTAATTGGCTCCTGTGGTCCACATCATCGAGAACAATAAGAACCTTTTTTGATCTCAATCTTTCTCTGATCAAGTTGATTCCTCTATGGACATTGTTGACTCTGAAGTTCTCAGTCTTAAGAGTCTCATAAAGAAGTTTCTTTTGTAAATGAAGTAGGCCATCATGTTTCTCTGAAGCTTCTGATCTAACATCAGCAAGAAAGCAGCTACCTTCAAACTGTTTGTAGATTTGATTAAACATAGCTTTAGCAAGGGTAGTTTTACCTACTCCACCAATTCCATAGATCCCAACCATGACAACATCCTCTGCACTTTTGGTTAATTTTGAATATAAATTTTTAACTCGATAATCAATTCCGATTGGGTGCTTGGCAACATCCATATATTTGCGATTCAATTCCCATAAGACCACTTCAACAATTTTTTGAATGAACTTTGACTCGTATCTGTTATCAATCGAAAATCAGAAAATGAACGAAAAGAACAACCTTAGGTGTATATGTAGACATATAACAAGTGAAATGAAAATATATAAACTGCTCGACTGTAAGAATGTCCCTAACAAGCATCATAAACTAAAGAATAAGCTCGATATTATAACAGTAAACAGGACTAAATTTTCCTCTATACAACCTAAAACTCCTGGAGTTAGTAAGAGGCACTCACTAGGGACTCTGTGACAAGAAAGCACTGATCTCTGGTCGTTCTCAAGGGGTAGGTAGACAACAACAACGACTATGCTTCAATTCCACGCTTATTAGGGTTGGTTATATAAATCCTCACTAGCAACGCTGCTCCATCTAGACCCAAATCAGTCCAATATTTCTCGGGGTTAGGTATAGAAGTTATAAATTACACTAAGGTAGCAAATCTGATATAGCATGATCTTAGAGGAAATTGTATGTAAAAATTCACGAAAATTATAATGAATAGTAGATATGAACCCATAACTTCAAAGATATAGTGAGTTCATATGCTAGGAATCTTAGATATTGAACTCATAAAATTTAAATCTTAGATTTGTCTCTGGATATAACATAATCTTAGAGGAAATTGAATAATCTACCATATGATCACTAGACACTTACAGCCTAACACAACTGCATCTAAGGGTGTGGCCTAACGGCTGATAAAGTTTGGAAAAACTATGGGAGATCATAGTTCAAAGCTCAATAGAAGCCGGATAATTCTTGTCTAGCTAAACCTTGGTGGGGACAGTTATCCCATGTATCCTTGCTGGTGTTTGTCAAGGAGTACGCAAGCTTGGCCTGAACAACTGTTATAAAAAAAAAAAGAGAGAGAAAAAGCATAACATAAAGGAAATTTCAGCAATAAACAGTATATACCCTTGTGCAACATTTTCCAAATGCCATCCTGATAAATTTGCTACTTTAGTCAAAGCAGCTTTCCATCTCTCCACCTTTTGTATGCCACAAAATTCTTCTTGGTGTCTTGCTAAGGCTGTCCCAAAACTCCCAGTTTGTTTGCGAACTTGAGAAGGATCAAAATTGTAGAAAACAGGCAGAACCAAGTGCCCACAATCAACTACTTTTACAAGCTTATCAAGACACCCCTTAGAGAAAGCATAGTTTTCTGTAAAAACTATAATGGAAATTCTTGAGACTTGTATTGCTTTCACAATTTCAGAGGAAAGTTCCACCTCATCTCCATCATCATCCATGAATGTGTTGATTTCAAATTCACGTAGTCTTGCATAAAGATCCTCTGTAAATGTGTTTTTTTGCATTTCTTCACCTCTGAAACTCAAGAAAACGTCATATGATCCAAAAATATTTTCAGATTCCAGTAATTGATTGATTTGAGCAGCCATCATATATAGTAAAACTATTGATGCAAGTAAAAGAAGGAAAGTTGTAACTTGTGATTTAGTGAAATCTGAAAGATTGATTCTGATAGCTAGTTAGCAGAGGTCCTATAAGTGCATTATTGGAAAAATATGATTAAAGAAAGACGAAGACCCACTTTATGGTCTACCTGACAAAGACAGAGATTCCACACTAAGGATAAAAAGAAATACCTGGGGGCTGGGGTTCGTCCTTCCACTGCTCTACTTCAAAATGCGTGTCAATTGAATTTGGACTGATTATGCTCAAATGAATTGAATTTAAAATTGATTAAGATAGAGAAATTAGCATAGAATAGTACACTTTTAATTAATTCGCACGCAATCGCTTTTTTTATACTTATTGAATCAATAAAAGTGGTATTTAATGACTGAAAATTTGAGTAAAAATATAGTTTTTTTTTAACACGCTTATTTTTTTTTTTTTTTTTTTTTACGCTTTCATGGGCATTCTCTCTCTTGTAGATTTCTTCTCTATCTATTTTTTTCCCCTGCATTCTCTCAATTAGAAATTCATGTCAATGGTGAATCTTCAAACTAGGTAAATAAAATCCCACAGTGTATTTGTATATTCATGTGTGTATGTCCCCACACCTCCCCCCCTTCCCCCCCCAAAAAAAAAAAAAAGTTTTGGGTTCTTTGTATTGTAGTCGGAATAAAAGGAATTTGCCAATGATCAGAGTAATGACTTTGATTTCAAGATTCTTCACCTACAAGATCAACTTTATATCCGAGTCAAAGAAAAAAATCTTAAAAGAAGAAAGTAGGTATAAAGTGAAGTCTTATGATATTTTGAATGTATAATATTAAAATGTATATGCAATTGAATATTATGTATATATAGGTGACAATATGTATACAAACCTGATTATATACATAAAAATACTTTAAATGAAAATAGTATCATCTTTGACGTATTCATTAATAATTTATAATTGTATAAATCGCATAAATAAATATATACAATAGCTACGTAATACTATATGTATAAATACCTTGTATAAATATAACAGACTTTATATATGTTGAAGTTACTCTGTCATAATTAATATATATTTCTATATCTATATTATATTATAATTATATTTTATTATATAGAAGAGCCTTAAATGGACGATCAAGGGTAATTTTGGAATTTCACATCTAATCCATAAATATTCAAAAAAAAAAGAACACATGTTAAAATCTAAAAGTTAGATATTCCTTCATAATAAAAATACAAAAACACTAGAATGTTCCATTACTTTTGATTTTTTCTTCTTTTTCTCCATTAAATTTATTTATTGCTTCTTCATTTTTTTACTTTAACTTTATTGTATATTTCTATTTATATTATTATTATTATTATTATTACTTATTTATTTCTATTTTTTCTATTATATAGAAGAGCCATGGAAGAACAACCATGGCTATAAAGAGTTGTACAAGAAGCAATGAAAATTGTACTATGTACTTAGCCAAATCTTATTTTCTCACCAATAGTCTCTAAATACATGTAATATATATGAGCCTAATAGTATTTTTTATGAGTTCATTCTTTTTATATCATGTAATTATAGTAACTTGGTATTTTTTTTTATATAGACTTATTCAACCTCATAAAATTTAAAATATATGACCGTTATCAACTTTCATTCATGTATATTTTTTCACATTTAAAAAAAAAATTATTTCACTCATTATTTACTATCAATAGAATGGTGCATTCAATAAAAGTACAATACTTTTAAATATCAAACTATACTTTTTAATTTATTTTTCAAAATTCAAAGCTTTTAATATTATATTTTAGCCCAAAAATTATTATCATGAACTTCTACTAACAAACATATAAAATCACCGAAATTAGTTTATAGTTTGTATATAAAAATTATGTTAGATAAATTTCTTATTTGAAATTTACTGTACTATATAAAATATGATTATCAATGGGTTGAGTTTTAAACATTAAGATATGACTTTGACTTAGAATTATATATAATTTAAAAATATAATAATTTAAGTAATTATAATGGAATTGAATTTTCTATTATATTAGTTATATTTCTATTATATAGAAACGTGAAGCCCTGCACGACCAAGCGCAGTTGCGTCATTTTTCAAAATTTCCAGCTAAGAACAATTGTACACTATGCATGAAGGGTGTTAAATTTTTATAAAAAACATTAAGCAATATTTGTTTAATTTCCAATGTATCCCCTCACTAAGTGAATAGATGTGAATTCTCATTGTCACACGTGTACCAATATATTAGGAGTAGTAAAAGAAATCATTACAAAGCTAAAAAGGTGGATCCATGTAAATTGTTAAAAGTACTTTCATTATCATGCAAATCGAAAAATCGAACCGAATCGAACTAATTCGGTTTTTCGATTTCGATTTTTCGGTTTTTCGGTTCGATTTCAGTTTTATTTTTTAAATTTCAGTTTTTCGATTCGGTTTTCGATTTTAGGATTTCGATTTTTCGGTTTAACCAAAATTTTACATATTTTAAAAATAAAATATAACTTAATTTCAAAAAAATAAAAATACTACACCCAACCCAAATCTCAAAGCCCATTTAGAGAATTATTTATATAATTGATACAATTGCTTAAGTTTTTGTTACAAATAACAAATTTTATAATAGTTTTAGCATGTTAAGAAAATTCTTACAATTATTAATATGCTTTGAAAGAAAAATGAAATATATAATATTTATTTAATAAGAAATTAGGGACCGTAGATTATTGAAATCTTAAAAGACCCTTGACTTTTTATTGGTTTTGTTATAAGGATATTAAGCATATGAGAAAATTTATTATCAAAAATTCAAATGTTATGTATGTAGTACTAACTGTAAATCAATTGATCCCGCTATTTTCTTTATTTAAAAAGTTAAAATTAAGCTTAGTTGAATTAAACTTTAGAATTCAAACTTAAAATAATTTATTTTGAATTTAAAAAGATAAAGCAACTCATTTTTAATTAAAAAAGTAGCTCATTTTGTAAGTTAAAAAATAGCCCATTAAATAGGCCCATAACCGAAAAAATCGAATTAGAAAAACCGAACCGAACCGAACCGAATTTGAAAAAATCAAACTGAACCGAATTAGTTTGGTTCGGTATTCGGTACTCTATATGAAAAACCGAAAATCGAAAAAATCGAACCGAAATTTAAAAAAACCGAACCGAAAAATCGAATGCCCACCCCTACATGCAATTTCATTTTCTTTCTTAAAGTAGCATGGCAGTAATATAATTGCTACATTTTGTAATTTGCTTTATCTATTTATTATATTAAATATATGTTTTTATTTTTATTTATTTAATTTAAAAAATTAAGATATAATTATTATTTAATTTTTAATTTATTTTTATAGTTATTTTTTAATATATTTATCAAAATATTAAATTTATAATATTTAAAAAGTAATATAATAAAATTATGATTCTAAGCCATATTTGGTTGAATCTTAACTGTATGGTCAAACTTTTACCCAAGCAAGAGGCCTGTCAGATATACAAATACTGTAGAATTTCGAGACCATGTGTCTAGGACATCCCGAAGGATTCAGTGGGATATAATCGTCCTTAAAACATAACAACAAATCGGGCTTCTCACCACACGCTAGATGTAGCCACTAAGGCAAATCTGAAATTCTACAGTACTTGCATCGACTGTACCACCATCTCGGAACCAAGCTAAGCATTCAAACAGCATTGGTTGAAGTCATATAGTATTGGTTAATTATCTTTATGAATGAATCTCTGAATTTTAATAGGCCTAATTCATCATCAATATGCAATTAATAAGCTTGTATTCAATATAGAGAGAAAACATAGCCGGATATCATCCGACTTATGCAAATAAAAGAAATAAAAGAAAGAGAAATAAAGTACCTGTCAACACCAGAGTTGTGTCCAGGAGATGGACGATTTTCTTTTTCTTCTTATTAAAACTTTACAACACTTTTTATTACAAAAACTTCTTCTTCTAGGGAGAGACTAGAGAGAGGCTAGAGAAAACCTTTTTCACAAAGACTAAAACTTCTACCTAAAAGCTAAGGCAAATGCCTTCTTATATAGAAAATGAAAATACTGTTCTAACATCAATGAACAGTGACAATCTACAGTAAAATACTGTTCATTTATCAATGAACAGTGACAACTTTACTATTTACACAGTGACAACTATCTTTGTCATTTTTATCATGGATCCCACCGAATATGAACTGTGGGGTCTTCAATTTTATTCCATCGGTTTCTTTCCTTCTTTTTTTGATAAATTTCACAGAAATTCTTCTGCCTGATTTACAATTATCTCTGGATCATGTGATTCTGGTTCTTACGAATCATTGAGTTCTTGTATAAAACTCAAGTAGTCATCACTATCATTGACCTGGCTGTTATTACTCTTCATCGAAGTATCAGATTTATCTGCAATCTGCTCAATGGTTTCCATCAAATTTTTTCTTATTTGATCCAAATATTGAGCTATATACTCTTCCTTATCACCTTCTTGAAAATTGATTTTTCGAGCCATATACTTGATAGAATTATCCTCCACAAATATAGTCTTGGTTCTGGACTTATAAGTCTTAATTGTTTGAGAAATTAAGTCTATAAGACTTTGATCATATAACTGCCCTGTGCTTGGATCCTTTTTCAATAATTTATCCCAGAAATTATTATAATAAACTCTGTATAAACATGGGATCTGTTCTTCGGTATATCCGAATTCTGGAGTCCATTTATGGATCCATGGGATTGAGAATTCCAAAAAGAAATAGACTTGACCAATTTTTTCTCGACATGATTTTCCCTGAATAGAGCATCCACTTCAGGAGATACTTGTACCCATTCGTTGTATAATTCTTTGAATGGTGATGGTAGAATATCAACTGTAGGTCCATGATAGGTCCACCAATTTAGGAACCAATTTGGGATATTACCCGAAAATATATTTGCACATACTTTTATAAACCAAGTATGTTTATGCTTATCATTGTCATAAATCAAAACTGTTTTAAAAGCTTGGATATAATCCCAGTAAGTATAATTGATTCTTACTTTATTAAGAATCACCTGTCTTTCTTTCATTGAGGAAATCCCCCATTCTTCAATGGATATAACCTTTTTTATAATCATTTTCGAGAAGTTATAAACTTCATCAGTAACATTGAATCCTTTGAAATGCTGAAATTTAGCACTTTCAGTAGAAATCAAGATATTTTCATAATATGATCGGGTTTTGTATGACTCACCCGGAAAATATAAATTATCTGTCAAATATCTTTGCAGTATACGCCATGGATCATTTTGCCATTGAATTGCCTGATTATCTACAAGAAATATAATTTCCTTTTTTGGCAATTTTTCATAACTCTTTATATCATCAGAGTCATCTTGAGCCATTTTTGCATATGTATCACTATGCTTTGGCTGCTGTGCGGCTAAATATGCCTGCAAATGTTCGTATAAGGAACTATCTTTCGGAATATCCTCTAATTTTATAGAGTTTGAGGATTCTCCTCTTTCTTGAGAAATCTTCTCATTTATCAATGTTTTTCCACCCTTTTGTATTACAGGGTTCTCATATCTTGGAGTATTAGTGGAGCTATTACTTCCACTTTGACTTGTATAACTTGTTCTTGTTCTTTCTCTATTTACTCGTCTTCTTCCTCTATCAGGAGCATGCAACCCTGACCATTGTGGCCTCATGCTACAACTAAAATAAATTTTATTAGCACATATAAAACAACCTTTATTAGTCATCCTAAACTTGCTGAATGATTTGATATATAAATATCTTCTACCATTCTTATCAACTTCTTCTGATTTTCTATTATATCATCAAAATCAGATATTATTCGAATAACTTGATTAACATCTATAGCATTTTTATCAGCATTTTCTAGTAGTGTTTGACATCGTTCTTTATGAAATCTGGCATTTTTCAAACACCTTTGAAATTTCCAATATAAACTATAATTATCTTTTGTTTCTGAAAATGATTGTACATTATTCATTGTATATATTCACGAGATAAAAAATCAGGAAGAGAATTATCAATTCCCTTTTTATACTCAATTTCGAAATCAAATGGAGCCAATTGGGCTTGCCATCTAGCAAATATCATTTTCGAAGCATCATGTTTAAAATCTTTATTAAACATAAACTTTACTGCCTGAGCGTCAGTTCTTATCAAGAACTTCTGATTATACAAATCATCCTGAAATTTCAAAACACATTTAACAATAGTAAGCATTTCGTGAGCAACAATGACATATTTTTTCTGGACTTCTGTCCACTTGCCTGAATAATATCTAATCAAATATTCAATTTTATCATTAGGATTTATTTGTTTAAGAATTCCCCCAAAACCAATATTAGATGCATCTGTTTCTATAATCTTTTTCCACAACGGATTAGCAAGAGTTAAACTCGGAAGAGTTTTAACCTTCTCTTTAACCTTCTTTACTAATTCAGTATGACTATCAGTCCATGGCAAATTATGACATTTCTTTAAACGATCATATAAAGGAGCTAGATCTCGAGATAAATATTTATAAAATGGAGAAATATAATTTAAATTACCAAAAAATCTTTGTAGTTGTATTTTATCAGTTATAACATCAGGAAATTTTGATGCAAAATCAATAGATCGCTGCATAGGAGTGATCTTGCCTTGACAAATATAATGACCAAGAAATCTAACATTTGTTTGAAATAAACTCATTTTTGGTTTTGATATGACTAAACCATTTTGAATTACTATTTTCTTAAAAATATCTAAGTGTTTATAATGTAATTCTAATATTTTAGAAAAAATAAGAATATCATCAATATAAACAATAATAAAATTCATATAAGGATTAAATATATCATTCATAATCTTCTGAAATTCAGAAGGGGCATTTTTCAAACCAAATGGCATAACATTCCACTTGTATTGACCAAATGGAACATTAAAAGCAGTTCTATAGGTATGCTCTTTAAACAATTGTATTTGCCAGTATCCGGATTTTAAATCAAATTTAGAAAATATATTAGCATCATATAATCTAGAGAGTAAATCCTTCTTATTAGGAATTGGATATCTAATCCATTTTAAAACCTTATTTAATGGTTTATAGTTTATAACCAATCTAGGCACACCCCGTTCTTTTTCAGCAGCATTATTAACATAAAAAGCAGTGCATGACCATGGTGATTTAGAAGGTTGTATCAAACCCTTTTGTAAAAGATTATCAATCTCTTTTTTACAAAATTCAACTAACTCAGCGTTCATTTGACAGGGCCGAGATTTTGTAGGAATATTTTCTTCAGAGAAAGAATCTTCATATGGAAGAGATACTACATGTTTTTTCCTATCCCAAAAAGCACTTGGATGATCAGCACAAATAGATACAGCAAATTGTTCAGAAATCAATCTAATTTTTTCTTGAACTTTAGCAGATTTTAATGTATCATTTATTGTCATGCTATAAATTTCATATTGTAAATAATTTAAATGACTTTGTTTCAAATTAATCAAAGTATTAATATCACGAGAAATATGATCAGTAATAAATGTAAAAGAAATCTTTTTGCCATTATAAACGGCATCAAAACCTTTTTCATCTATTCTAGTAAATGGGTAAATGGCTTGAATAAAAGGGGTTTCAAGTATGATTGGAGGGTTTAAATGATCTTTTACTAAAATAAAGAAATGAGGAATACAAACTTTTTGTTGACATATATAAGCATTAGGTAACTTATATTCTATTTGCATTCTATTACCTGAAGCAGAGTTAACATTATGCGAAGTCTTGTGATAATATCTAGTTGGAATTAATCCTTCTTGAATACAAGAAATATCAGCACCGCTGTCTATTAAGGCAGTTTCCATTATAGAAAAGTTATTATCAATTAAAATAGTACATTTTACATACCATTTATGTGCAGTAACTATTTGCATCATTCCAAGAAACATATCATTTTCTGGGTTTAAAATAATTTGTGTAGAAGATTCAGAAAAATCATTTTCTTCCTCGGGTATATAAATTCCTTTTTTCTTAATGTCAACAGGTAACTCAGAGTTAGAATTTTCTAACTGGGTTACTCTATGATCTAAAATCATCTGATTTTGTTTAAGAGATTTGATTTCATTTTTGAGTTTTTCAACCTCAATTTTTAAATCATCCATAGAAGAATCATGACTATGAACTTTTGATTGATTCTTTTGTAAAAGCCTTTTTTGCACTTCTGCAAAAGTGTACGGAGTTTCATTAAAAATGTCTTTTTTAATTTGAACTGGCTTATCTGCTGATTTTGAAGAACTGGAGGCCATAGTAATAATCTTTTCTCGAAGATTATTATCATTGACTTCCTTTAATAATTCTAAAATATTATCAGAATTAATAGGTTTAGTTTCAAAATTTTGAAATTGTGATTGTAATTTATAAAAATCCGTATTACAAGTACAACTTCCAGGTTCGCAATTATGACAAGTATCACTATCAAAATTATCAAAATCAAGTAATTGCACAGAATCGTCAGAATCATAAACATCAGAAGAACTGCTATCATATTCTTCTACCGATGTCTCATCTATAACCTTAAGGAGTTGGTCCTTATACTTATCATCTAATTCTAACGCCAAAGTTTTCAACTTCTCTTTTTTACAATTAGGAGCAATATGACCAAATTTACCACATCTATAACATTTGGTATTCTTCAAATCTCTTTTCGATCTATTTTTAACAAATCTTTTTTCTTTCCGATGTCTTTTGCGTTCTTCACGCTCTTTTTTTGACCTTCGTCGATTTCTCTTACCTTTCCTTTGGTAAGTTTTTCCTTTATCACTTCTTTTCTTTGAGGAAGGAATATCTTCCATTGCAAACTGATTGCAAAAATCTCCTAAGTGATTTCTTTCAGTTAGTCTCTGCTTTTTCAACTGGTGATTTAATCTCAATTCATTACACAGATTTAATCCTTCCTGTGTACATACACCAATAAGTGTACCATACGTATAAACATTATAAGGAAATTGAGTATTATTTCCTCTAAGAGTTTTCCTTACTCTTTCTGCAAACAAATAAGACAAACCATCTATAAATTTTGCCTTCCAATGATCAGAATTGCTTTCGGGTAAATCCATAACCCTACTAAGAAATGTATCTTTGTACCATCGAAATTCACCTAAGTGTCTACACTTAAGTCCATTTAACATGGTACGAATATTTTCATATACATTGGTAAATCTACCACTAAAATGTTCTATAATGGTAAGTATTAATGTATAAACCGCATCAGGTCTATTTGCTGGTAATTCTTTTCCAAAAATATCAACTCCTGGGCTTGAAGTAGTGGCCTTATAAATGGCTTCTCTATCAGCTAAGGATAAAAAGTTTTCCCACCAACCTCTTAATTGTCCAGTAAATCCTGCGACAATCATTCTACATATTATCGGGTCGGTATTTCCACTACTTGTGGCTCTACAAATAGTAGAGTACATCATCATTCTATGAATTAAAATGCTAATCTGTCTATTAGTCAGACCATCTAGATTCCATTCGTAAATGGCATTACCTTCATAACTAGTATTAGTCTAATTCCAATCTCTTTCTTTCACTAAAACATCTTGTGGAGTGGGTCTTGGATAATAATGGGTATTCATACGAGGTTTATCAGCATACTTTCCCCCATAACGACTTCCAATTTTTCTAAGCTTATTAAGCTCAGACGAAATTACTTCCGTATGATCTTTCGAAGGATCCTGAATATCATCAGACAATTCAGAAGCTAGATTCAAGGGTTTTAAGTCTAGTTTAGCTAGTTTTTCATCTATAAGTTTTCCTAATTCCTCCTGGGCTCTAAACCAAAATCCATCTACCACTATTGGTCTCTGGATGGACGGAGGTAGTCTCGTAGCACTAGATGATGGGGCAGAATCAAATTTAACTTGACCTGAATGTATAACCATGGAATTTTCCAACTTAGAAGTAACAAATTTTTTAACCAAAGCAGATAATTCATCAATTTTTGAATCAAGAGAAGTAATATGTTCTCCTAAAATTTTAGCATATAAACTCATATAATTATTTTGAGAAATTAATTTATTAATTTCTTTCATAGTGATACTAGCAACTTCATTATCAATGAATTGCTGAAATGTAGTAAATGTTATACCAGTATTATTTGGTAAAGTAAATGATGTCTGTGGAGGGTAAATACCTTTTATCAAAATTTCACTTTCCTTATCCTTATATGTTCGTTCAAGAATTTTAACGTACAAAGGTACATATGTTGTTATAAACCAAGGAACAAAATACATTACCTTATTATGTAATGCACATACTTCATAAAATTCTTGTGAAATACTTCGTTTATCATCATCAGTATAATTTGCAAAAAACCAAGTTCTAAACTGGTTCCATTTATCACTGTAAAATTCAGATTGACTATGCTTCCTTGCTAGAGATATGCTTCCTTGCTAGAGATCCTGGACTAAAATCAATTTTATACGGAATCATTTAAACAGAATTTGGATCAAAATCCATCTCGGATTGTGAAGGAATATCCTTGTCAAAAGAACTATCATCTCTTATAATATTATTAGAGTCAATTTTTATATGATCTACTCTTTTATTATCATTAGTAGAAATTGTATGTAATGACGCGGCACGATTTAATCTAGTCGGATCATAAACTGGTTCTACTGGTGCAATAAAAGAATGAGTGGAAGGTAAAGTTAACCTTCTGTTACCGGAATAAGAATGCCTATAAGGCGTCAAAGATTTATTATCTTCAAACTGAATACAAATCTGTCCTTCAGGGGTCTGAGATATATGAGAATACTCAGAATTAGTAACACTATCAGCCTGTTGACTAGGAGATATAACAGAGTCTAAAATCCATGTAGAGGGGAAATTAATTTCATCCCATCTAATAGGTCTTCTAGTAGTAATCTTTGATTTAGAAAAATTAGTTTCAAATATAATAGACTGATTTGACTGATCTGTTTACTTACATCTAGGATTTAAAGTAGATAATAATTTATAATAAATTCTATATGATAAACAAATTAATTCAGATCCAGGTGCATAATTATAACCATGCGTTTTAACATTTAATGTTAATGCATCAAGAATATTAACATCAGACAATGATAATAGTAAATTGGGTTGTGTATTGAAATATACAGGACCATAAGCCACGGTGGATTCAATCGAACCCATTAGAGACTGTCTAAAATTTAAATTTCTAGCGTCTCTAAGAGCTGCCAGAAAAGTCTCTGGTAACCCTTTAAGGGTTAATGGTTTAAATGCAATTTGAACCATACCAATATGCATAAAAGGGTATCTATGTTTATGAACATCGATATCATGTTTGTTCAATAATTTAATCGTTTGTTCTGACGAAGTTAAAGCAAGAGATTGTTTAGTTGTTTTTATTAAATATTTAGGTGAAATCTTATCAAACCACCCATATTCATAAATCTTTTTAATCGGAACATAAGGAATTGTCCATTTGTTTAATAAATCTAAATTTTGAGGTACATCCACCTCTTCTAATCTAGTATTCTTTATATTAGGTTCACTAATTTCCATTTTATAAGAGTCTCTATATTGAATACTTACTTATCAATTACATACCAATTTTGTCCTAGGCTCTGATACCAATTTTCACCAGGATCTAGAAAGGCTGGCGGTAGTCCACACGGCTTCTCCAGAACTAGGCTAAGTTAATATCCTTAAACAAGGATTAAATTTAATTATTTGAACTTATGTTAGTTTGCTTTAATATTAAATTATCTGAATTAATTTTTATTAAGAAAAGAATATCTTTAAGCCTTATTTATGTTCATTGAAAATAGAATATTTTTATATTTTTAAATTAATCAAATCAAACTTTAAATGATTATAGCATATTACTTATTCTATTTTTTAAATTATCAATTACTTCCTTCATTTCAAAATAAATGGTATTTTATTTTTTTATTTTAAATTAAAATAAAAGGTGTTTCATATAATCAAGAAGACAATTAATGATATTTTTTGAATTTAAACTTTATTTAAATAAATGCAGCTTTACATAAGAAACTACTAAAGAACTACATCTTTTTCAAGGTATTTATTAAGAGTAAGTTAATAAAAATACATCTTACTTTCTAGAAATAAGTAGTTTTCTTAAGAATTTCTAAGAATAAGTAATTTTCTCAAGGATGTGGCTAAGTTAAAAACATCATTTATTTTGACATAGAGAGTATAGTACTTAATACTGCTAATTGTTTTGTCTTAAGAAGAGGAAAAGAGAATCCTTTTTTGCAACTCATTTCTTTTTAAAAAGTATACATAAAAAAATCCATGAAAATATTATATCAAAAAGTTGAATCTATACAAACTTTATATTTATAGAAAAAATTAATATAATAATATTTTGAATACATAACAAAAAATTACATTGATCGTATTTTTGTCACGCCCCACCTTGGGAGGCATGACTGGCACCTAGTGCTACACTAGGAGCTGGACTAACCTGACTAGGCTTGTGCACCCTTGCAACTTGGTTTAAGAAAATGACGAGCTATATCTAGGCTATAAATACAGCCTCTGGTCGACAAGGCCACCTGTAAAAGAAGACAGCTAACCAATAACAACGCAATAACAAGGATCTATGCAGGCCGACAAGACCACCATGTTATCTAGTTATAACTTAAATGAAAACAGAAAACTATAACTATACTATGACTGACAAGGCTGCAAACTGATAGCTAACTAGGCCCCACACGGCCATCACACGAAATAAAATATACATGGACCCCACACGGCCAACAACAAAACTAATAACTGGTGATCTATAGCCTGCAAGCCTCTAAGAGTGGAATAATGGTCGAGACAGGGCCCCAACCTACCCGTAAACTGTACAACAAAAGAACAAACCTTCTCTAACTATCAACTCCAAAAGAGCTTAATGCACTACCAACTCTGGTTGATGACTAAGAAGGTCCCGAACCACGTCTATCCGCACCTGCAGGCAAGTAATGCAGTGTCCCCAAGGATATGCATCAGTACAATATGTACCGAATATGTAAGGCAGTAAAATAATAACTGAATGAAAGCTGATAAAGCTGAAGTAATCATGAAAGAGGGTAAGAGTTTAACCTAAAAAATATCACCGTCTGAAATATCTAACTAACAAGTACATAAATACAATCAAGAACCTAACCGGGTCCCAATAAGCCTGGAAGATACAAACAACACAGAATAACCTACCTGGGCCCCCTTAAGCCTCGACAAGTATAAACAATGCACACTCCTGCTGTCTGGCTACTAAAGGTTCGTAAGCATACTGTAACTCAGGATTTACTCGTTCTCTAAAGTTGTATTTGAGACAGATAGGCTCCTATAGCTGTGTCTGTGTCTGAGCCGTCTGGACTATGTAACTGGACCCCGAGAAGGCTCGACTTGTGGGTCATCGTGTGACTGTTGCAACTAGATTTCGAGCCTTGGTGATATGCTATGGATTTACAACACTTTCGACGCTCAAAACTAAGAAAATAGCATGGACATAGGTGTGTTCATGTGGATATAAGGCACTTTTCCTTTAGTTGCAGGATAAATTGGTATTGGACCTAAAAATTGCAAAAGAAAGCGTGAAGTATGCAAAATATTCTCAAAGTGCAAACCACAGTACGAGCCGTAGGAAGGTCCTACGAGTCGTACTGATGGCCATGAAAAGTTGCAGAAGGCTAGAATTGAAGAGATGCAATGTACGAGTCTCAGTACGAGTCGTACCGACCTGGTACGAGTTGTGGTTTTGAAGTCATGAAAAAATCCAAAAAATTGCATAAGAGACTGACTCCTGCTATGGAAAGAAAGTACGACCCGTGGGAAGAAGGTACGAGTCGTACCATGACGGTCGTGATAAACTTCAGAAGAATTTCAAAGTTTCATAATCAAACCATGGGAGCTCAGTACGGATCGTAGGATGGACGTACGAATTGTACCAGGATCTAACACTTAGCCAAAATTCAGCCAACCATGCAAGGTATGAAAGAAAGCTACGGGTCGTAGGATGCTGCTACGGATCGTACATTGGCTCTTGATGAATGCGGAACCAACTATGGAAATTCATCATGTTAGCCCAGGAAAAGGATTCTTGTGTCTGTATAAATACGTTTTAGGTTTTATTTTTCTGTAGACAATAGGAGAGTTCGAGAGAGAAGAGATTTTTTAGGAGAATTGAGTTAATTCAACTTGTGATCAACCTTTTCTTGAATTCTTCTTGTTCTTGCTACTTGTTCTTTAAGATTTTGGTGATTAATTAAAGGAAGTATTTTTCTCATTCATTCTTGTAAGTATTGATTTATGTTCTTAATCATGAATACAATTCACAACCTTACAATGATGAGAGGCTAAAACCTCCATAGCTAGGGTTGTAGGAACCATGGTGGATTAACAAGCTAGGGTTGCACAAAGTGATTTTGAAACTAATACAAAATACTTATATTGTATTCTCTTCATACTTAAACGTTTCTTAATGGTGCGCAACGTTAGAACATGCCCGAATTCTTTACTTGCTTAGGACTAAGAGGTAGAGATTAGGAAAAGAGAATTACAACAGAGCCTTGATTTTGATAATCATTGTATTAACGTGAGTTGTGATCGCAGGTAGTTAAATCTGGAACTTAGTAACAATGGATAGTTTGAAAATCGCTCATGAGACTTGGTCGAGTGATTGAGTATAGTCATTGAATAGGGACTGGTCGGTCGTTTGAATGAACTTAAGTTATCAGTTCTATAAATAAGTATTGGTGATAATCACGATTGTATACCCAAAGAAATTATGAACCCATAGGGAACACAAACCCTAGTTTTCATTTAATATTGACTCAAAACCATAATTTTGATAATTGTTTTTATTATTGATTTTCTTTAGGACCCCCCAATTTTGAAGTAACTACCTCACAAGTTCACTTACCGGCTGTAATCTAGTTCTCTCATATTCCCCGTGGGTTCGACCCCAACCTCTAGTTGGATTCTTTATTGACAACGTTCGCTTCATACTTCAGTAGGAGGTGTGGCTTAAGCGTTATCAAAAAGTGGCACCGTTGCCGGAGAATACGGCTGAGACTAGGTTATTAGCTTGTATTTGACTTGTTGGTAGTTACGTTACTTCTTACACTTTTTCTTTGTTTTTCTTTGTTTTTCTTTAGTGACTCTTAGGCTACATCAAAGGAACAAGCTTTCACTCAAATATTCAAATGGACCATAACAAGCTGCCAATACCTGTGGAAGAATTGTGATTGATGATACATTGGCAGCTGTGATAATGAATTATGAAGAAGATGAAAACCCAGAATACACAAATACGGTAATGCATTGAATGGGACAAGGTCATATAACTTCAGCCCAAAGAAGTTAGACCTGGACTTAAAGAACCGTTCAACACCGCCGGCCAAGCCATCTGTGGAGGTACCACCAATCCTTGAACTGAAAGCATTACCTCCTCATCTCAAGTATGCATTCCTTGGGGAGGACGACACTTTGCCGGTGATCATTGCAACAAACCTGTTAGATGAGTAGGTGGAAGCTTTGGTTAGCATCTTGAAAAGATACAAAAAGGCAATTGGATGGACCATAGCTGACATCATCGGAATTCCACCAGGCATATGCACCCACAAGATCTAGCTTGAACCAAATTGTAAACCGAGTATAGAGCATCAACGTTGCCTGAACCCTCCAATGCAAAAAGTCATCAAAAAAGAGATTATTAAGTGGTTGGATACTGGGGTGATATATCATATAACAGACAATCAGTGGGTAAGTCCTGTCCAGTGCGTGCCAAAGAAGGGAGGAATTACAGTGGTGCCCAATGAAAAGAATGAACTGATACTGACATGACCAGTCATAGGATGGCGTGTATTCATGGATTATAGGAAACTCAACAGTTGTGCCCAGAAAGACCATTTTCCGATACCATTTTTGGATCAGATGCTTGATAGACTCATAGGTAGAGGATGGTACTCCTGGATGAATATTCCGGGTATAATCAGATCACTATTTCTCCAAACGATCAGGAGAAGACAACCTTCACCTATCCATATGGAACCTTTGCCTTCAGAAGAATGCCATTCGGATTGTGTAATGCACCAGCCACCTTCTAAAGCTGTCTGATATCCATATTCTCAAACATAGTGGAGGACACTATTGAAGTGTTTATGGATGATTTTTCTGTTGTAGTCGATTCATTTGAATCATGCCTTAATCATCTGGGCAGAGTACTGAAAAGATGTGAAGAAACCAATCTAGTCTTAAACTGGGAAAAATGTCATTTCATGGTTAAAGAAGGGATAGTGTTGGGCCATAAAATCTCAGAAAGGGTATCGAAGTGGAAAAGGCAAAAATAGAGGTTATAGCAGGATTTCCACCCCCTATTTCCATAAAAAGGGTCAGAAGCTTTTTAGGGCATGCAGGATTTTACCGGTGCTTTATCAAGGAATTTTCAAAAATTGCACAACCATTGTGCAAATTACTGGAGAAAGAGGTAAATTTCGTGTTCGATGATGCATGTCTAAAGGCCTTTGAATGCCTAAAGGAAAAGCTCACCACTGCTCCTATCATTACAGCTCCAGATTGGTCTCTTCCTTTTGAGGTAATGTGTGACGCTAGCGGTGTTGATTTTGGTGTTGTTTTAGGCCAAAGGAGAGAAAAGATGTTTCATCCAATCTATTACGCCAACAGAACACTCAATACAGCCCAAAAGAATTATATAGTCATAGAACAGGAACTACTGGCGGTGGTCTTTGCATTTGAAAAAATTCCGAGCATATTTGCTTGGAACCAAGGTGATTATTCATACGGACCAGCTGCATTGAGGTACCTGATGTCCAAGAAGGATGCCAAGCCTAGATTGATTTGATGGGTGCTCTTGCTCCAAGAATTTGAGTTTGAGGTGAAGGATCGAAAGGGAATAGAAAATCAGGTGGCATATCATCTATCTAGGATCGAGTCTGAAGCAAAGGAGAGGATGAAGTTTAATATCAATGATCTCTTCCCAAAAGAACAGGTACTAGCTGCATCGCAGGATTTGATTCCTAGGTTTGCCGACTTTGCAAATTACTTGGTTAGTGATGTGATGCCAGCAGACCTAACTCCTCAGCAGAAGAGGAAGTTCTTATTTGATGCCCGCAGATATTACTGGGATGAGCCATATTTATTCCGCATTTGTGCATACGGTATCATTCGTAGGTGTGTCCCTGAAGTAGAGATGCTGAGTATTCTGGAGGCATGTCACTCATCTCTAGTTGGAGGTCATTACAGTAGTATCAGAATGACACATAAAATTTTACAATGCGGATATTTTTAGCCATCTATTCACCAAGATGCATACGACTTTGCCAAGTCTTGTGAGCAATGTCAAAGACAGGGCAATATTACCCGTAGACATGATTTGCCACTAACCCCGATCTTGTAGCTAGAGTTGTTTGTGTATGAGGGATTGATTTTATGGGCCCATTTTTCAGCTCATATGGAATGAAGTATATTCTGCTGGCTGTGGATTATGTTTCCAAATGGGTGGAGGAAGTTGCCCTATCAAACAATGAATGCAAGAGTGTTACATCATTCCTTAGGAAACATATCTTTTCCAGGTTTGGCACTCCCAGAGCTATTATCAATGATGGTGGATCTTACTTCTACAATCACCTCTTCAAAACCTTGTTGGAGAAATATGGTGTTAAGCATAAGGTGTCCACACCCTACCACCCTCAGTCGAGTGGACAAGTGGAAGTTTTAAACAGGGAAATCAAGACCATCCTGGCCAAGACAGTGAATACTAACCGGACGGATTGGTCAAGAAAGCTCGATGATGCACAATGAGCTTACAGAACAGCTTATAAGACTCCCATTGGTTCATCTTCATACCATCTGGTTTATGAAAAAGCATGCCACTTACCAGTTGAAATAGAGAATAAAGGCATTATGGGCTCTGAAACGGCTGAACATGAACTGGAACGAAGCTTCCAAGCTAAGACTTAACCAACTTAATGAGTTGGATGAATCTTGACTTAAGGCTTATGAGAGTGCATCCATCTATAAAGAAAGAATGAAGATCTACCATGACAAAAAGGATTGCAAGAAGGGAGTTCAGCCCAGGTGATTTAGTCTTACTGTTTAACTCAAGACTTCGGTTACATCCTGAGAAGTTGAAATCTAGATGGATGGGACCTTACAAAGTAGTGCAGGTATCTCCGTATGGTGCAGTGGAACTTGAGAACAAAGAAGGAAAGAGATTTAAAGTAAATGGGAAAAGAATAAAAGTGTATCTGGGAGATGAGGAAGTATTAAAAAGAATAGAAGAAGTATATCTTGATGATGCTTGAGGAGTCATAAAAGTCATGTCGTGTCGCAACGTTAAATCAGGTGCTGCATGGGAGGTAATCCATGGAATGTGAAGTCTGAGTAGCCCGAGGTATGTTCCTTCCCTATGTTCTTATAGATGATGCTTCATATACTTGTGATTTTTGGGATTTTTGATTCGTTTGAGGGTTTTTCTTGCAGTGTTTCTTTTCCTTCAGGCGTGCTATCTAGTAGAACCGGCATGTGTAGGATTTTTATTTTTTAGGTTGTGATTTTTATTTAATTAGAAAGTAGCTTAGGAGTACTCAACCAACAAAAAATGCACTAGTTTTGATTTTTGAAAAAATTTGACCCTGTTTAAAAAAAATTCTGATGCGTTAGCTATGTATTTGTGACAACATGCATGATTGCTGTGGATTTTTTGATGTCATTTATTTTGTCAACATGAGTAGTTTTGTTAAGCCATATATAAACTAGACAGGTGAGGTAAAAATAGTTCATGTACCATGTGTGAGTGAGGTATAGTATTCAGTTCGGTATTGTGTTAAATATCTAAAACTTTCCTGATTGGTCTTTTCATAGGCCAAGGATGGTTGGTTAGGATATGATCATAGGCCATTTTTGTTTAGCTCACTTTAAACCTATATTACCCTACCAAAGTTGCATGAATCCCTTGATCCCAAGTTTGAGCTTTAATAGACCATATTTCTTTGATTTACTGATTAACTATACCCATTTTTTACAATGAACCTGTTTTGGCCCTGGTCCTTCCTTGGATATTGTGAACCTCAACATAAGAAAAATGCTTAAGTTGAGGTGGCTAGAGTAGAGGTGCATAAATGGTGGGAACGGAAGAAAGGAAAAGAAAAGAGAAAAGAAATGGTGAAAAATGAGGTGTGGTGAGATGAAAAGAAAAAAAAATGAAAAATGTTGAGAATATTGAAAAAGAAGTTTCAAAAGAAAATCAAAATGATGAAAAAGTTGAAAGCTCACCACACCCATGCAAATATGTAAAAAGGGGTAAAAAGGGAAGAAAAGGGAATGAAAGAATAAAAGGGTGAAATAGGTGAATGGTGTAGCCAATGTACGTAGTGTCAAGGAAGGGATAGTCACTTATAAAATCTTCCATTTTTACAATGTCCAGTCCTGAGCCTACATTACAAGCCAGAACAAGTCCGATAGTGATCCTAACTTGACCATCTGATAAACCAAAGCAGAGAAAATAAGGGCAAGCCTATGGTATCTGATACATAATACTTATAACTTTTTTGTGAGAGTGAGTGTCTTACTTGTTTAGTCCCATATTATGTTTGACATCTCATATTTGAGTGGGGACTTCATTTGTGTGAGGGTACATGGATTATATTTGCTTTTACCTTTGGTATGTGTGAAAAACATTAGTTATGACTTGATTGCCTGTTGATAGATGGATGACATGTTTTGATCCCTGTTTATGATGTTTTGAGGTTGCTTGTAATGCATTAGCTGATGTTGTTCCATAAGAAAGGGTCAATAGAGTTTGTATAGAAAGTGCAACTTTTGTTTGAGTATTGGCTATAGTATCTTAAGTCCATTTTTTAGTTGAGCGTCATGTTTAGTTTTTCTTTTCTTTGTCTGAGGACATGCAAAAGTCTTAAATTGAGGGTGTTGATGTGCTATGGATTTACAACACTTTCGACCCTTAAAACTAAGAAAATAGCATGGATATAGGTGTGTTCATGTGGATATAAGGCACTTTTCCTTTGGTTGCAGGATAAATTGGTGTTGGACCTAAAAATTGCAAAAGAAAGCCTGAAGTATGCAAAATATTCTCAAAGTGCAAACCACAGTACGAGCCGTAGGAAGGTCCTACGAGTCGTACTAATGGCTGTGAAAAGTTGCAGAAGGCTAGAATTGAAGAGATGCAATGTACGAGTCTCAGTACGAGTCGTACCAACCTGGTACGAGTTGTGGTGTTGAAGTCGTGAAAAAATCCAAAAAATTGCATAAGAGACTGACTCCTGCTATGGAAAGAAAGTACGACCTGTGGGAAAAAGGTACGAGTCGTACCATGACGGTCGTGATGAACTTCAGAAGAATTCCAAAGTTTTAGAATCAAACCACGGGAGCTCAGTACGGATCGCAGGATGGACGTACGAATTGTACCAGGATCCAACACTTAGCCAAAATTCAGCCAACCATGCAAGGTACGAAAGAAAGCTACGGATCGTAGGATGCTGCTACGGATCGTACGTTGGCTCTTGACGAATGCAGAACCAGATATGAAAATTCATCCTGTTAGCCCAGGAAAATGATTCTTGTGTCTGTATAAATACGTTTTAGGTTTTATTTTTCTGTAGACAATAGGAGAGTTCGAGAGAGAAGAGATTTTTTAGGAGAATTGAGTTAATTCAACTTGTGATCAACCTTTTCTTGAATTCTTCTTGTTCTTGCTACTTGTTCTTTAAGATTTTGGTGATTAATTAAAGGAAGTATTTTTCTCATTCATTCTTGTAAGTATTGATTTATGTTCTTAATCATGAATACAATTCACAACCTTACAACGATGAGAGGCTAAAACCTCCATAGCTAGGGTTGTAGGAACCACGGTGGATTAACAAGCTAGGATTGCACAAAGTGATATTGAAACCAATACAAAATACTTATATTGTATTCTCTTCATTCTTAAACATTTCTTAATGGTGCGCAACGTTAGGACATGCCCGAATTCTTTAATTGCTTAAGACTAAGAGGTAGAGATTAGGAAAAGAGAATTACAACAGAGCCTTGATTTTGATAATCATTGTATTAACTTGAGCTATGGTCGCAGTATAGTTAAATCTGGAACTTAGTGACAACGGATAGTTTGAAACCGCTCATGAGACTTGGTCGAGTGATTGAGTATAGTCATTCAATAGGGATTGGTCGGTCGTTTGAATGAACCTAAGTTATCAGCTCTATAAGTAAGTATTGGTGATAATCACGAGTGTATACCCAAAGCAGTTATGAACCCATGGGGAACACAAACCCTAGTTATCCATTAATATTGACTCAAAACCATAATTTTGATAATTGTTTTTATTATTGATTTTCTTTAGAACCCCCCAATTTTGAAGTAACTTCCTCACAAGTTCACTTACCGACTATAATCTAGTTCTCTCATATTCCCTGTGGGTTCGACCCCAACCTCTAGTTTAGTTCTTTATTGACAACGTCCGCTTCATACTTCAGTAGGAGGTGTGGTTTGAACATTATCACTTGGCTCGACTATGGATCATACTGTAGCTGCTGTGACTGGGTCCTGAGCCTTGGATCGACTATGGGCCATAAGGTAACTACTGTGGCTGGACCTTGAGACTTGGCCGACTATGGGTCATAATGGATCTGTTGTAGCTGGACCCCGAGCTTTGGCTCGACTATGGGTTATAATGGAACTGTTGTAACTAGATACAGCCCTCACAACCTCACGCTGGTCCCTCCGGACATCATACTTCTCCTGCGAGCATAACCCTATAGGCAACAACAACCAAATCCCGAATATCATATACAACAATCAAGCTGGCTATGGTTAACTCTGACGAGGGTAACTATATCATCGCTATCGTCGCAATTTAATTCATAACAGCTGACCACAATAGGTTTACCCTAAAGTACTATAGATACACTAGTCATACTAACTTTACGACAAACGTAACTTACCGAAAGGATAACTTTACATACCCTAGTGCTGATTTTTCATTTAACTGGTGAGTTTCACCTTGTTACTGACGGTTCTGTCCAACTACAACCCTTATACTGAGAGAATAGGCCTAATTTCAATACTAAATTCAACAAATAATGATAACTTTCACTAATAATATCGACTATAATTTAACTTCGAATAACTCAGTTGAAAACCTACAATTTCTCGAGAGCTCAAAAGGGAGAAGTTCTTACCTAATGCCTGCGGCTGTTTAGGATTTAATTTGGAGTAATTCTGACATTTTTTACTCGGCGGAGTTCCGGTATGCCAAGCAAATTTTTGAGAAAAAACTTCGTAGTAATACTTACCATAGGCCTAGAACTAGCTACCCGAAGTTGATTTGCATTTGGATGGCATTTGGTAGCATAATTGGATGAAAATATAGTGAAAATTGTGTGTCCTCTCTATTTTAGCTGTGGGAATATATTAAAAATGATCTACTATTGAACTAAGGGAGGATATATATAGTTGGGCGGTGGCCGGGGGGTGTGCGGTGCACCCTCCATCGTGCTACCTTAGGGGTTCGACGCGCCACTGTCTTCGCCAGGGCAGGCTGCCCGACGCAGCGCCCAGTGCACCAGCCCCTTGGCGTCGGCCCCCGTCCATTTGACGATGCACACACATTCTTACCTCCCGAGCCCTCTTCCGGAGGTTTGTATGCTAAAATTTTCAATGTATATGCACGCACAACAATCGTATTATGAAACTTTATGGGGTGTAACATCCTTTCCCCCATAGGAACATTCATCCTCGAATGTCATCTTTAAGCTTAAAGGGGTTAACTCTTTTGACTGATACTTAGAAAAATTTCAGCAGAGTCTCCTCTATAATATGGACTATCCGGAAACCTGAAACGCAGAAAAGCCCAACATAGACATCTCACAGGACGCTACAACCAACTAGACCTCAATATAGAAGTAGATAACGGAACAGTATTAGTAACATAAGTAATAAAGTAACATCTGAATAACGATCTCACCTCAACTACATATTCTGGGTCAATCCTGGAATAAGTGAGGGTATCTAGATCTCATGTCGTCCTCAGCTTCCCAAGTCATCATTTCTTTATTTTTGTTCCTCCATAGTACATTAATGGAGGCCACATCTTTAGTCTCAGTCTACGAACCTATCTATCTAATATTGCAAATGGCACCTCTCCGTACGCTAACTCTTTGGTAACATGAATATCCTCAACTGGCACAACTCGAGATGGGTCTCCTATACACTTTCGAAACATGGACACGTGAAAGACTGGGTGAACAGATTCTAGTTCTAGAGGCAACTCTAACTCGTATACCACTCGACCTATCCTTCAGAGGATCTGATACGACCCAATGAACCTCGGGCTAAGCTTTCCTTTCTTGCCAAATCTCATCATGCCATTCATTGGCGACAATTTAAGGAATACCCAATCGTTAACATTAAACTTCAAGTCTCTACACCGCACATCAGAGTAAGACTTCTGACAACTCTGGGTCGTTAGTAACCGCTCTCTAATAAGTTTTACTTTCTCTTCTATCTGATGAATCATATCTGGTCTGACTAACTCTGCTTCTCCTACCTCAAACCATTCGATGGGGGACCTCCATTTTCACCCATATAATACCTCATAAGGCGTCATCTGAATTGCAGAATGATAGTTATTATTATATGCAAATTCAATAAGGGTATAAATATTCATCCCAGCTTCCTTCAAAATCTAGCACACATGCTCGTAACATATCCTCGAGCATCTAAATGGTGTGCTCTGCCTGGCCATATGTCTGGGGGTGGAAGGCTGTACTCAAATTAACTTTTGTCCCCAAACCTTTCTGAAATGATTGCCAAAATCTAGTTGTAAACTGTGCCCCTCAGTCTAAAATGATAGATGTTGGGACACCGTGTAATCGGACTATCTCTTTAATGTATAGCTCGGCGTAATCTTTGGCTGAGAATATAGTCCGGACTAGCAGAAAGTGAGCTGATTTTTTCAACCTATCCACAATAACCCAAATAGAGTCAAATTTGTGGCTAGTACTGGGTAGTCCTATCACAAAGTCCATATTGATTGCCTCCCATTTCCACATAGGTATAGCCATCTCCTGGGTTAGGCCTCCAGGTTTCTGATATTCAGGTTTTACCTAGTGGCAACTAGGACACTGCGCTACGAATTTGGCTACACTTTTCTTCATTCCAGGCCATCGGTATATCTCTTTTATGTCGTGGCACATCTATATCGAACCTGAATAAAGAGAGTAACGAGAGTAGTGTACCTTTGCCATAATTTTCTAGGAGAGCCCTGCTATATCTAAAACGCATAGGCGACCCCTGTACCTCAAAACCTCATCTCCAGTTACCTCGAAAGCTGATAATTCACCTTGTTGAACCTTATCTCTGAGCTGTGTTAAATGAGAATCCTCATACTGTCTCTCTTTTACCTCTACCACCGGGGATGATACTACTGTATTCTGAATTATAGCCCCATTATCCTCTGAATCCACTATCCGAACTACTAAATTGGCTAGCTGATGCAATTCTCAGGCCATTTCTCGTTGTTCTGGTCTCAAATGTGCCAAACTGCTGATAGATCGACGACTAAGGGCATCTTCTACAATATTAGCTTTCCCTGGATGATACAAAATGTTCACATCATAATTTTTCAACAATTCTAGCCAACGGCGCTGACGCAAATTCAGCTCTTTCTACCTGAAAACATACTGGAGGCTTTTATCATCAGTAAAAATATACACATGCACGCCATACAAGTAATGCCTCCATATCTTTAAGGTGTGAATCACTGCAGCTAACTCCAGATCATGGGTGGGATAGTTCTTCTCATGTTTTCTTAATTGCCTTGAAGCGTACGCAATAACTTTTCTGTGTTGCATCAAAACACACCCTAACCCAATGCCTGAAGCGTCGCAATATACAGCTTAACCCTCTAAACCTTCTGGAAAAGCTAACATTGGTGTCTATGTCAATCTATTCTTCAATTTCTGGAAACTCTACTCACAAGCCTCGGTCCACTGAAACTTGGCTGCTTTCTGGGTCAATTTAGTCAAAGGCACTGACAGGGTAGAAAATCCTTCCACAATCCTTCTATAATACCCGGATAATCCCAGGAAACTGCGAATCTTTATTGGAGTTGTAGGTCTAGGACATGTCTTTACTACCTCTATTTTCTGCGAATCAACCTGAATACCAGCCTCTGATACAATGTGGCCCAAGAAAGCAACAGAAATTAACCAGAACTCACATTTAGAAAACTTTTCATATAGCTGGCAGTCTTTGAGGATTTGAAGTACTGTTCGTAAATAATCTCTGTGTTCTGTTTCTGAGCGGGAGTATACAAGAATATCATTATTGAATACTATGACAAACAGATCTAAATATGGCCTGAAGATACTATTCATTAGGTCCATGAACACCGCTGGTGCATTTGTCAACCCGAAGGACATAATTTGGAACTCAAAATGACCATCCCTAGTCCTAAAAGCCGTCTTCGGGATATCTTTCTCCCGAACTCGAACCTGGTGGTACCCGGATCTTAGGTCAATTTTAGAAAAATATTTCTCCCTTGCAGTTGATCGAACAAATCATCTATTCTTGGAAGAGGGTATTTATTCTTAATAGTAACTGTGAACTACCGATAATCTATACATATGCGTAGGCAACTATCTTTCTTTCTTACAAACAGAACCGGCGCAACCCCACGGTGAAGTACTTGGCCTAATAAAACCCTCATCTAGCAAATCTTTCAACTGTTCTTTCAATTCTTTCAATTCAATAGGGGCCATTGGATACGGGGGAGGATATAGGCTGAGTATCTGGTAGCAAGTCTATAGAGAAATCTATTTCCCGCTCTGGGGAATACCAGGAAGTTCATCTGGGAACACATCTAGGAACTCATTAACCACTGAAATAGATTGTAGAGTCGGGGATTCTGCTTGCATATCCCGAACCCTACAATATGGTAGATACAACCCTTTGCTATCAACTTTTTCGCCCGAAGATAGGATATAAACTTACCTTTTGGTGTAGCTGTATTACCTCTCCACTCTCATACTACTTTCCCTGAAAAGTGAAATCAGACAATTCTAGTCCAACACTCTACAGTGGCGTAACATGGTGCCAGCCAATCCATACCCATGATTTCATCAAAATCAATCATTTCTAATTCTACTAAATCTGCTAAGGTCTGACGACTAACAATCTCTATTGTACAACCCCGGTTCATTCGTTTAGCAATAATAGAGTCACCGATGGGTGTAAACACCGAGAAGGGTCGTTGAAGCAATTCTGGCATTATATCAAACTTTCAGGCCACTAAAGGAGTAACATAAGACAAAGTGGAGCCCAGACCTATCAAGGCATAAAATGAGTAAGAGCAAACATCTAATATACCTGTCACAACATCTGGCGATGACTTTGACTCCTGCTGCCCTGGTAGTGCATATGTACGATCCTGATTGCTGCCTGAACTGGATGCCCCTGATCTACCTCGGCCTCTGCCGGTTGAAACTGAGGGCCTGCGCCCTGCAGAAGGTGTTGGGGCATATGAACCTACTGAGGATCTATTCTGCTGGTCTTGACCTCCCTGGCGTCTAACCAGGAAATCCCTCATTATGTGTCCCTCCTGTCCACAGGAATAACAAGTGGTGGAACCAACCTGCATCTCCATAGATGCAGCCCATGATAGGTGTTGCAACGTGATACCGCTGATCCCATCTGATTTGGCCTTCTCTACAGTTTTGATCCTGATGCTCTTGAACTCTCGTCGGGACCTAACTGTCCGCGGCGATTTGATCTGCTGCCTTGCTGCTGCTGGAACGGGGGCCTAGGTGGCCTACCTGATACACGAAGGCCTGGGCCCACCCTGTAAGTCTGCCTAAAAGTTTGCAGGTCTAGCCCTCTAACGCTGCTCTTGACCTACCCTGTCCATGGCGTACGGATGTTGTCTGAGTTCCTCTATGTTCTGAGAGAAGGCCTGAATCTATGAAATATCCATGTCCTCTCGTAGTGTGGCTGTAATGCAAGACTCCACATATTCTGGCGCAAGTCCCATAATAAACCGATGCACCCTGGATGTCATAGTGTCGACAAACGAGGGCACATATCTAGCTAAAGAATCAAACCTCAATGCATATTCTCTGACACTCATTCTACCCTTCTCCAGATGTAAAAACTGCTCTACTATGTCCCGTCAGACCTCTTGGGGTAAATAATGGTCTATAAAAGCCTTAGAGAAGCTAGGCCACGTAGGTAAAGGTGTATCTCTGCCTCGGGATGTTTCCCAACTCTCATACTAGAAAACTTCAACCTCTCGCAATCGGAATACTGTTAACTCAATTGATTCTGTGGACGAGGTATGCATAACCCTGAATATTCTCTACAGTTGATCTATTAAATTCTAGGGGTCCTCTCTACGATCTGTCCTTGTAAACTGCGGGGGACTCAAAGAAAGGAACTCATGGACTCTCGAACTACCGGGCCCCTCAGTGGGCTCAACGGTAGCTGGTACTACTGCAATACCCCGAAAGTGCCTAGGAGTAGGCCCGAGAAGCTAAAATGTGAAACTGCTGAAAGTTGGGAAATTTTGCAGAACGAGAGGTTCCACGACTCGTGGGATCAACCTACGACCCGTGGGAGTGAGTCGTGAAAGGTGTCTGGTTGTGGGTCAGGGGAGACAATGACCAATCCAACGACTCATTGTAGGTTACAGCGAGTCGTCATATGGAACCATGGTGAGAGTTGGCTTGAGGTTCAGGGATGCCATGGGCCACCCAACAACCCATTTTGAGGTACCACAGATCGTGGTGAGCAGTCGTTGTTAGCTTAGTGAGGTGGTCAATGTATGTGCGGGAATGAGACCACAACTCGTGGGTTCTAGTAACGAGTCGTGGTAAGGCTCGTGGTTGGAGAGAGTGCCTAGGTTGATGAAGGAAACAACGGGTGATTGGACGACCCGTAGTAGGATTGAATGACCCATTGTTTAGGTCGTTGCGTGAGCCGAGGTCTAGCCTGGATAGTGCAAAGCACAAGTAGACACCACGGGTCATGGTATCCTCCAACAACCCATAGGGTCGGCCGTTGTTTGGTCCAGTGAGTAATTTTTCTGCATAATCAGTAAGGGTATTTCTGTTATACCTTCATTCTAAGGCCCTATACTACGTCGTTTAAGGCTTGTTTTGGAGGATTTTAGTAGGGCAAAACCTATTCTAAGTGTATTCCTTCCATGCATGCAAGTTTATAAAATTTAGGAGGTGATCAAGAGCTTTTTTAAAAGGGTTTTCTTCTAATTTCTCTTTGGGCAATCAGTGAGGTGGTAGAATCATTCCTTCCAGGTATGTAGGGTTTTAAATAGGTGTCTTCATTCCACACCCATGCCAAATATCTATCAAAATATAATGAAAGGTCTATGATCAAGTATGGGGTTTTACCCAAATTGTATAATTCTACAATTTCTATACATGGGTATGATTAGATTGCATTTATATTGATGAATTGTAAAGCTTGGGCAGATTCTAAATTATTTTTAATACACAAATAGTTTTCCAAATCTTGAATCTAAAATGCCCATGGATGAGAAGTTCATAAAAGTAGTGAATGATGATGAATGCATGATGATGTTGAGATTTAAGGATGAAAAGTATGTTTCTAAAGTTTTCCATGATTATGATGTTGTTTTCAAAATAAAATGTGTAGATCCTAGTATGATAAAGCGTTGGGAAATGTCCACATGGTGATTTAAAGTGATGATTTTCCCGACATAAGCTTACCACATTATTTCAAGTGAAGTTTCCAAATTTTTTTTCATAAATTCTAGTTTGTGGTATGTTGAGTTAAATAATTCTAAATGTAGCTTACCACATGATTTGGAGTAGATGTTCCCACCTATGATTGAGCTTGTGGTATGTTTCGAAATAGAGCTTCTCATATGCATGAATATATAATTGAGATGTATGTCATTATCGAGCTTTGTCAAAGGACAATGTTGAGCTTCATTTTCATATGATGTTGAGTCCATTCAGGATTTCGTCATTTAGCTTTGTCAATAAACAATGTTGAGCTGCATTTCATACGATGTTGAGTTATGCATGATTTCATGTTGAGCTGCATTTCATACGATGTTGAGTTATGCATGATTTCATATTGATCTTCATCAGTTGACGATGTTGAGCCTCATTATATACGATGTAGAGCATTGCATGTTTTTGGGAGAAGAGTCTAGCACCGAGCGGGTTAAAGTTTGATCACCCTATACCCCAGAACTACGCGCCAATGTAGATTGACACTATTATATTACTAGGACCTCCCTTGTGAGCTATCCCCAGTCGGATTGGCCCTTAAGCTTGATATTGATATCATGGGATCGTCCATCGCCCTAGCAAGGTTATGGACAGCTCTACCGACTTGAGTGTGATAGTTAGGACCACGTAAGCTCTATTGTGATATGTCGGTTAAGTGAAGAGTCTCCCACTATTTAAATTATTTAGATTGCATATTCATCACTCATGATAATTATCTTATGCATGCATGTTCAAAAAGTAAGGTTTGACTCATTGTTCAGCTTTTGATATAAATGTTATGTTCAGCTTTGAGTCATTCAAGTCGGTCATGAGGTTGTAAAGCTAAGCATGGTCATGTCATGATAAGATTTCGATTTCAGAATGAATGCATGTAGCCCTTCTACTTATACTTGAAAGCTTATGATATGCATGAAATGTTTTTTAATGAATTATGTTGCTAGAGCGATTTTACTTATCTTGCATACTCAGTACATTCTAGGTACTGAGCGCATACTTTCTATGCTGCATCATTTCATGATGTAGGACCCGGTTCTCAAGTTTAGCCCCGCTCGTAGTCGCTTATCAAAGTTAGCACCTGTTTGGTTGGTGAATCCTCATCTTTGGAGGACTAGACTATCATTTTCCTTTATGTATTTTTAGTTTCAGTATTGTTGAGTTAGTTGGGGTCTTGTCCCATCAACTCATCCAGATTAGAGGCTTTCCGACTTATGTATGTATAGTTTCGGATATTATTCTGATGTGTTGTTGTATGAGACTTCCGTTGATTATAATTATGTTCTCTTCATTATTATTAAATGAGTTAGTTGAATGCTTAGGCCATGGGTCGACTTGGTGTCTCTCAGGGTCCCTTGTCCCCTGTCTATGATCCTGGTCTACGCTTGGGTTATGACAAACTTGGTATCAGAGCCATAGGTTTGATGTGTCCTAGGGAGTCTGAAAGCCGCGTTAGGTAGTCTTTTTCATGGGTGTGAAGCGCACAACACTTATGACAAAGAGGCTACTAGACGTTTAGGAAATATTCCGTTCTTTCAGGATCTATGTCCTGTGGTGAAAAGCCTTTCTATCCTTCTAATTCGTGCTATTCGCGATTGCAGAATCATGGCTCCTCGAAGGATGAATGGTAGGAGGAATGTAGGTGGTGAGCGCCACGAGGATGGAAATGGTCATGGGCATCAGCCAGCCCCACTAGTTCAGGAGCCTCAGGCACCGAAGTAAGCCGCTCATGCTGAGTTTCGAGCTGCCATTCAGATGCTTGTGCAGGCCTTGACCGCTCAGGTTAATCAGCAGGCCGTTGCGCATGTTCCTCAAAATGGTAATGCAGCGGCAGCCAGAGTTCGAGACTTCTTGAGAATGAACCCATCGGAGTTTCTGGCGTCCAAGGTAGATGAGGATCCGCATGATTTCATTGATGAGATTGTCAAAATCACCCAGGTTACGGGGGTAAATAGTGTCGAGTGCGCAGAGTTGACCTCTTACCAGTTGAAAGGGGTTGCGCATATTTGGTTCCGCCAGTGGAAGGACAGCAGGATCGTAGGAGTAGGCTTGATCTCATGGGAGGAGTTTCAGGTTGCATTCCTAGATCGGTTCTTCCCTTGAGAGATGAGGGAGTTGAGAGCAGCTAAGTTCATGAATTTAAAGCAAGGAAGGATGACTGTTCAGGAGTACGCCCTTGAGTTCACCCGCCTATCTAAGTATGCCCCGGAGTTAGTGGTCGACCAGCGGGTGCAAATGAGCATATTTGTGCATGGTACAACAGGATATTTGGACAAGGACTGCAGGACAACTATGCTCCATCATGACATGGAATTCCCTCGCATTGTTTTATACGCTCAATAGATGAAGGAGGCACATTCGAGGGAGAGGGAGGCCAAGAAGGCCAGGACCGAGGACTACAGGTTCTCTTAGCAGAGGTCCGGTGGTGGGCATGGACAGCAGACCCACCAAATATCATCAGCCCCAGCATCTTCAGTGTTGAGTGTGCCATCTAGACCCATACATGATCAGAGAGGGCAAGCGTCAGGCTCAAGGGGTCATAGCAGTAGGCCCGCATACTCCAACATTCCAACTTATCATAGGTGAGACTAAGCACACACAGGCCAGTGCTTGGCAAGGTCAGGAGCTTGTTTTGGATATGGGAAGCTGGGACATATGCTCAGAGATTGTCCCGTTGCGCGACAGGATCAAGTTGGGGGCCGAGGCCCAGCTTCTAGTTCAGCAGCCCCTCCCCCATGCACAGCACATCAGGGGGCATCTACTAACATAGCTAGTGGGCAACATCAGAACAGATTCTATGCCTTAGCCACTCGCCAGGAGCAGGAGGCCTCACCAGATGTAGTCACCGGTATGTTGAGAGTCTTTCATGTTGATGTATATGCTTTGCTAGATCTGGGGCTACCTTGTCTTTTGTGACATCTTATGTGGCCAATAGCTTCGGAGTCAGTCCCGATTTCTTATCAGAGCCCTTCTCAGTTTCTACTCCATTAGGTGACTCAGTTATAGCTAGACGGATGTATAGAGATTTCCCGGTCTCAGTTCTTCATAAGGTCACCTCAGCACTTGATAGAGTTAGCCATGACTGATTTTGATGTTATTCTCAGCATGGATTACCTATTTGCATGCTATGCTTTAGTTAATTGTAAGACCCGATCAGTAGAATTCAGATTTCTGGGTGAACCAATCTTAGAATGGGAGGGTAGTTTAGCTGTGCCTGTAGGTTGATTTATTTCCTACCTTAAGGCCATAAAGATGATTTCTAAGGGTTGTTTGTACCATCTAGTTAGGGTTAAGGACGTGGAGTCCGAAACCCCGACTATCCAGTCTGTACTAGTAGTACGTGAGTATCTAGTGTTTGACCAGCTTCAGGGTGCCAAGTGTTTCTCCAAGATTGATCTCAGGTCCGAGTATCACCAGCTCAGGGTTCGGGAGAGTGAAATCCCAAAAACTACTTTCAAGACTCAATATGGTCACTACGAATTTGTTGTTATGTCTTTTGGACTAACCAATGCCCCTGCAGCTTTTATGGATCTAATGAACAGGGTGTTCAAGGCATATTTGGACATGTTCGCGATTGTGTTCATTGATGACATCCTTATATACTCTCGGAGCGAGAAGGAGCATACCGCTCACTTGAGAATAGTGCTTCAGACTGTCAAGGATCGTCAGTTGTATGCAAAGTTCAGCAAATGTGAGTTTTAGTTGGACTCCGTGGCATTTCTAGGCCATGTGGTATCAGGTGAGGGCATAAAAGTAGACTCTCAGAAGATTGAGGTGGTAAAGAATTGGCCCAGACCAGTGACCCCTCAGATACCAGGAGCTTTTTGTGCTTAGTGGGTTACTATCAGAGATTCATGGAGGGCTTTTCATCTGTTGCCGCACCATTGACTAAGTTGACTCAGAAAAAGGTGAAGTTTCAATGGTCAGAGGCTTGTGAGAAAAGCTTCCAAGAGTTGAAGACTCGAGTCACTTCAGCACCAGTGTTGACCCTACCTGAGGGTACGGATGGCTTTGTTGTGTATTGTGATGCTTCGGGAGTCGGATTAGGATGTGTGTTGATACAGCATGGGAAGGTGATAGCATACGCCTCAAGACAATTGAAAGTTCATGAGAAGAATTACCCGACCCATGATCTTGAATTGGTCGCGGTGGTGTTTGCCTTGAAGATATGGAGGCATTACTTGTATGAGGTCCACGTGGCTGTATTCACGGATCACAAGAGCTTGCAATATGTGTTCATGCATAAAGACCTCAATCTTCGACAAAGGAGGTGGTTGAAGCTACTTAAGGACTATGATATGAGTATTCTTTACCACCCGGGCAAGGCTAATATGGTAGCGAACGCACTTAGTAGACTCTCTATGGGAGTGTGTCACACATGGATGAGGAAAGAAAAAGCTGGTAAAAGATGTGCATCGACTTGCGAGGTTGGGAGATAGATTGGTCGACTCGACCGATGGCAGTGTTGTTGTGCAAAACAGATCAAAATCGTCCCTGGTGG
Source organism: Datura wrightii (assembly GCA_035772735.1). NCBI lineage: Eukaryota > Viridiplantae > Streptophyta > Magnoliopsida > Solanales > Solanaceae > Datura > Datura wrightii. The sequence continues at coordinate 21,146,564 of JASDFA010000001.1, forward strand.
TTGATGTTAAATCTAGACAAGGTGAGGATCCCATTTTAGTAAAGCTGAAGGAAGTTGTTAGAAGTCAAAAGGTGGAGGTCTTCTCCCAAGGGGGAGATGGTGTCCTGTGGTACCAGGGTCGTCTACGTGTTCTAGATGTCGAAAATATTTAGGCACTAGATATTGCATGAGGCACATGGATCCAGGTATTCTATCCATCCGAGTACTACCAAGATGTATCATGACGTGTGGAAAATAGCAGAATTTGTAGCCAAGTGCCTGAACTGTCAACAAGTGAAGGTCAAACATCAAAGGCTGGGAGGCGTACTTAAGGATATTAGCGTTCCCACTTGTGTCACACCCCGCCTTGGGGGGTATGACTGGCACCTGGTGCCCTACTAGGACCTAAACTGCTAAACTGCTGAGCCTAAGCACATCTGGTGCTTGGCTGGCTCTAACTCAGATTCAGGGAAACAACGGGCTATATAATGGCTGTAACTACAGCCTCCGGCCGACTAGGCCTATTGCCAGCTGTACCTGTACTAACAGCTAACCAGAAACATATCAATATAGGGGAGCCTATGCGGGCCGACAAGGCCACCATGCTGTCTAGTTATCTGTAACTCAACAATGAAATACTGAATAACTACGTGACCGACAAGGTCACCACTACTGACTAGATAAGGCCTCACGCGGCCAACATAACTGAAATGCTAAACAACTATAACAAACTGCACGGCCCCACACGACCGGCTCAACTGACTACAGGAAAATATATACAGACTGCAAGCCTCTAAGAATACGAATAAGATAGTCGGGACAAGGCCCCGGCCTACCCATGCTGTACAACAAAAGAAAGAGATAAACCTCTAGCAATCTAGCTTCGGATGACTGGAGATAATGACCCTGTGAGCTGGCTGGAAACACGAGGTATCGGCCCCTCGTCTATGAGTACCTGCAGGCAAGTAATGCAGCGCCCCCAAGGGGCGTCAGTACCACTGGTACTGAGTATGTAAAACAACAACTGAAAGATATCTGAAAACAACAATACAACTGATGGAACTGAAATAGAAAGGAATAGACTAAACTTGACTGAAAATGTAAAGCTATGCCTACTCTTAACTATACTGGAAGGAGTAGGAGTCATACCTAGAGATATATCGTTCTACTATCGATCTACTCGTATCTAGTGTAACATGGCATATCACAATATAACATAGCATAGCACATACAAACCTTACCCGGCCCCCATAAGCCGGGAGGTACAACCAACACACAATCTATACCCCTACCCCGGTCATCCCATCTCCTATAATAGCTATAAGCATCCTGCCGATCCCCTGGGTATGCACTTGGGCTCGCTGAGCCCCTGACTATAACTGTACCTGAGTCCGAAGGACTCCTGAATCAACACCCCGGGCGTACCCGCTCGACGGGGGTGTATAAGGGCCGACCAAGGAACAATATGGGGAAACTGGCATCCCATCTTCGTCCCCTGTGGGACGGCATGCCACTCCGTAGAGTGATGTATCCTCATCCTCTGGCAGACGAGTCGATACAGCTATTAACACTGGGGCGGTCATGAATGCTAGGTAATCCATCCCAAAACAATACAGTGGTCCCAACTAGTAATACTATCTGCATATACCACATGTTAAGCTAGTGATAATAATGTATCTGTACATACTGTACGCTGAACTAGTGATAGTGATATGTATGTGCTCAATATATGCTAAGACTGATAATGGTATGTATATATATATGTAATCTTCTCACTGTGCTGAGTCTAATTGTTGAACAAGATATAGTTTTTCTGCTGGAAATCATGTTGTATAACTGAGTTTCTATAGTAACATGATTTACTATTTCTAACATGCTTTCTAAACTTCATTTTAATCTATCATTCTACTTCTGAGATACCTTACAGATACTTACATTTCTTTGCTAGGTTTCAACTGAATACGATAATATCCTAACATTCTTTACTAAATCACATACTGGGCATGCTGTACAGTTCCTAACACTTGTATTAGAATTTATTTCGTGCTAGCAAGTTTCACGCTATACATAACATAATGCTTCCAATATCGTACCAACATCCGTAATAAACATAACACACGACTTCTGAACATTCTACTGGCCTTTAAACTACTTTACTATACCGAGACTACTTACTTGCCGAGGAAACTAGCTTTACATACCTTCACTTCTGATTTCTCGACTAACCGACGTAGCTTGTTTAGTATTTCAGCTATTCCTCCCAACTGCATTCATATATATGTCAATCAGTACTAAATGCAACTTTATTCTGAAGGACGACATTACTTTCGATATAATTATAGCCTAAACTTAGGTCTATCGAAAGACGGTCGAAAACCTGCTATTTTCCAGAAGTCCAGAAGAGAGAAGTATTCACTTTACAGCTAGGAACACATAGACACTAGTTTGGAGCAATTCCACTTACCTTAGTCCAGTAGCCCGACGATTTGTCGGCCGAATTTCGCGAAACTAAATCTGTAGGAATGCTCCCTGCTGCTAAATACCTCAGTACCTGAGGTTAATTCGAGTTTAGACTACGTTTGATAGCGTAATCGAACGATAATATATTACCTCTCTTCGCCTCACTCTGTTTCTCTGCATTTTCTGAAAATTAAATAAGAGATATGACCTCACAAACCGAAGTGGGGGCTTTATATACTTGGTCCTGGACAGGCCCAACGTGTCACAGAGCCAACGTGGAGGCTCCACCTCTGTGACACGTTGCCATCGCGGAGGGGCTCTGCCTCGGCTCCTTCCGCGATGGTTCGACAGGCTATCCGTCCGATCCTTTCCCGGGCCTTTCCCTAGCACGTATGGCTTTCAAATATGCTTAACCAACGCTCGAATAGGCCATCTAGGTGTCGGGAATCTTACGGGGTATAACATTCTCCCCCCCTTAAGAACATTCGTCCTCGAATGGAAACTGCTATCTAGAGGACTTCTCAAGTTACTTATTTAGAAAAATTTCAGCAGAGTTTCCCCCTGTAATACGGACTATACCAAAAACCTGAAACGCAGAAAAGTCCAATACAGGTACTACACACAATACTTTAAGATTCACTGGATAGCTAAATATCAATCTTTCTCATTTATACATACACAACCACAAGGTATTGGATAAGTAATAATACGGACATACTTGTTGCCTGACTAGGCCTGGAATAAGTGAGGATATCTAATCTTCATATCTTCCTTCGCCTCCCACGTCATCTCCTCTCGGGTCCTGTTACGCCACAATACCCTGACAGACGCAATATCCTTAGTCCTCAATCTGCGAATCTGTCTGTCTAGGATAGCTACTGGAACCTCTTCATAGGCCAGCTTTTCTGTAACCTGGATATCCTGGACTGGGACTGCTCTGGATGGGTTTCCTATGCATTTCCTCAGCATAGTCACATGAAAGACTGAATGAACGGATGCTAATTGTGGGGGCAAGTTCAACTCATATGCTACTCGGCCTATTCTTCGATGAATCTGATAAGGCCCAACAAACCTCGGACTGAGCTTACTTTTCTTGCCGAATCTCATCACCCCTTTCATTGGGGATACTTTCAAAATACCCAGTCATTCACATCAAACTCCAGGTCTCTGCGCCGCACATCTGCATATGATTTTTGGCGGCTCTGTGCAGTCAGTAAGCATTCTCGGATAAGCTTTACCTTTTCCCCTGACTGCTGAACAATGTCTGGCCCAACCAACGCTGATTCTCCTATTTCAAACCAACCAATCGGCGATCTGCATTTTTGCCCGTATAATGCCTCGAAAGGTGCCATCTGGATGGCTGAATGATAGTTATTATTATAAGCAAATTCAATTAACGGCAAATGCTCGTCCCAGCTACCTCCAAAATCTAGCACACGCTCGTAGCATGTCCTCGAGCGTCCGAATAGTGCGCTTAGCCTGTCCATCTGTCTGAGGGTGAAATGCTGTGTTCAAATTAATCTGCGTCCCCAGACCTCTCTGAATGACTGCCAAAATCTAGTCGTAAACTGTGCTCCTCTATCATAGATAACAGATACTGGAACACCGTGTAATCTAACTATTTCTCTGATATACAATTCGGCGTAATCTTCGGCAGAGAAGTAGCTTTTACTGGCAGGAAATGGGTTGATTTTGTCAGTCTGTCAACAATTACCCAGATTGAATCATGTCTATGCCTGGTACGGGGTAATCCTACTACAAAGTCCATGTTTACTGCTTCCCATTTCCAAAGAGGCACAGCTATGTCCTGGGTCAAACCGTCTGGTTTCTGATGTTCTGCTTTCACCTGTTGGCAGTTAGGACACTGAGCTACAAATTCAGCAATTTCTCTTTTCATACCTGGCCACCAGTAGTTTTCTTTGATATCATGGTACATTTTCATCGCGCTTGGGTGGAGAGAATAGCGGGCGTAATGCGCCTCGCTCATAATCTGCTGGCGAAGTCCCAAAATATCTGGAACACAAATGCGGCCTTTACATCGCAACACTTCATCCCCGGTTATCTAAAAATATGTCACCTCTCCTTGCTGAACCTTGTGTTCAAGTTGAACCCGGCTAGGGTCTCCATACTGCCGTTCCTTTACTTCCACCACTAAAGACAACACTGTGACATTCTGTATTACCTCCCTGTTGTCCTTTATTTCTGCTATGTGAACGGCTAAACCGGCTAACTGGTGTAATTCTCGGGCCAATTCTCGCTGTTCAGGCTGCAAGTATGCCAACTCCCCACAGATTTACGGCTAAGGGCATCTGCTACCACATTAGCCCTTCCTGGGTGATACAAAATATTAACTCTTTAAGGCATAAACTACTGTAGCCAACTCCAGGTCATGGGTAAGATAATTCTTTTCATGTTTCTTCAACTGCCTGAAAGCATAAGCTATTACTTTACCATGCTGCATCAACCCTCTGTACCTTCTGGCGATACTAACACTGGGGCTGATGTTAACCTGTCTTTTAACTCCTGGAAGTTCTGCTCACACGCCTCAGTCTGCTGGAACTTTGCTGCCTTCTGTGTCAATTTAGTCAGAGGTGCTGCTAAGGTGGAAAATCCTTCCACAAACCCTCTGTAGTACCCGGCTAACCGCAGGGATTGCGTATTTCGATCGGAGTGGTAAGTCTAGGCTATGTCTTCACTGCTTCGATTTTCTGTGTATCTACCTGTACACTAGCCTCCGACACAATGTGACCAAAAAGGCTACTGAACTCAGCCAAAATTCACATTTAGAAAAATTGACCTATAACTGACGGTCATACTGGTTTATTATACTGGAGAATCTGACAAGTAATCTACCGGTATAGCTAGAGCTTATCTGGCCTTCTGGCCGCATGCTAAGTGATCTTGGGCAGATTTATATGCCCAAGTGATACTCAAACGTATCATTTTCGCCTTGTTTGTTGTGCAATGTGTATATATTCTCATGTAGTTGGTAATAAAATGTGAATTTATACTAACCAACATGATTAGCATTTGTTTTGCAGGTAAATATGATTTTTAGGAGCTAAAATGCATGTTGGAACAATATCGGAGTTGGACTCGGATACGAGCGTGGAAAAGACATTGGAATGCACAAAGTATAGGGGCTCCGCGATGGAGCCGTGCCACGCTACCATCGCGGAGGCACACTGCCTGGAGAGGAAATTAAATGGCAAATTCCAGTGTGACCTCGCGACAGCTCCGTGGCACAGAGATAGGCCTCCGCGTTGGCCTCCGTGCCACGTTGAGGCTATTTTACCGGACCCTGGATTTCCAGTGAAGGTCCGCGTCCACGCTGTGTCACGGAGGCAGTGCTCCGCGATGGCCTCCGTGACACGTTGCTTGTTATTCTGGGAAAAATTTCCCACTAGTATAAATAGCACACTTAGGTTTATTTTAATTAGTTCAAACTTGGTGGAGCTAGGACGTGGGTTAGGAGCAGTTGAGGGACGAAAAAGCTAAGGGATTTCTTCTCTTCCTTTCTTCTTTCTTTCAATTGTATGTATGATTTACACTTGTTTTAGGATGATCAATCCACAAATGAGTGGCTAATTCTCTTCCTTGCTGAGGTTATGAACATTTGTGATGAGTTTTGATTATTAATTTTATGGTTTTCTTTTTTTTCTTCTATGTTGTTCTATTAATTCTTGTTTCTACTGCATTAGTGTGTGGCCGACATTAATGTACATCTAAAAAGTCCAATTTCACTCGAGAGAGCAAGAAATTGGAAAGTTGTGAATTAATAGGGTATTGTTCTTAACTTGATTTGGGAAAATTGGGTTTTCATGTGCTTTCCTGATAGAAATATACTTGAAAGCTGTATTAGTCAATTTAGGAACCGGAATTGTATTGCTAGGTCATAAATTGCATTTGATCACAGAAATGTAGACGGATGGTTTATGATTCTAAAGTGAAATTAAATACGAGAGTTTTAATTTCTAGGCTACTGTTCTTGGCTAGCAACATGAAGAAGAGATTAACCAAATTATTATTATAATCGAATTCATTACTTGTTCTTAACCTTGGCATGCTCACATCCATAGTTTAAATTCACAGTAAATAATTGTTAATAGTTTTAGTATATATATATATTTTATAAACAAAAACCTATTTAACTGTTGGTTACGCTGTTGTTAGCATAATTAGAAGTAAGATAAGAATATAGTGTACTTAAGCAATTTTACTTATCTTGAGTCTCCTTGGATCGATACTTGGCTTACTTAGCCACTTTATTACTTGTTTGACCACGTGCACTTGCGTGTCGGTTTTTACCCTAACAAACCTGCCGAACAAGTTTTTGGCGCCGCTGCCGGGGAGGCTAGGCAATTGGTGAAATTGTGTTAAGTGTAAATTTACTATATTTTTGTTTTATTTTCTTAAGTGTTGACAACTTGGTCTTAGTATTTGTTTTAATTCTTTGTTCATTTTAATTTTTCTCTCTTTTGGATACCCTCATTGACATGACATCTTGGAATATAAATGGTGGATACGCATATTTCGGCGAATCTTGCATGAATTGCGGAGGACCCCACTTGTGGCAAAACTGTAACACGTGCAATATATGTGGGTGTCAATATGCCCATTGGGGTGATTGTCCAAAGGCATATTCCCCTCCCCCAAGCCCCCGCTATGATCATTCTGTTGTTTTTGCTGAATATAGGCATGTTGAAAATGAGGACTTGGGACGCCAAGTTCAAATAGAGGACATGATGAAACAACTCCTGGAGCAATCAGAAGCAATGAAGGAGTCGGTGGCAGAGTTGATAATTCAGCAAAAGGAGAATGCCGAGGCTGTAAGCAGGATGAGCGTCAAACTCACGGAGATGTGTGCTGAGGCTGAAGCTTGTGATAATTCGCAGGTGACAGTTTTAGCCGATATTCAAGAGGAACTACAAGAGGAATACAAGGGTGAATTTTTGGATGAAGCCCAACAATTAGAATCTCTTGAGTGTCCCCGTGATCGGCTCATACCTATAGAAAATCCATTCATGGAAGAAGAGAAAGAATATCTCCCATTTGACCTTAATGGAGAAATAGATGTCGATGTTGAAAAGGTGTACACAAGTAAGGAAGTAAAGCACAATGCAATTTCAGAGTTGAGGTTGATTGGACCACACTCGAAGCATTTTTCGACATTAAGTTTGGTCGACAACATAGAAATAGAGTCTTCCAAGATTATAGAGAAATGTCTAGAGGAGGACCAAGCCCCGTATATTCTGAAATTTGCTAACTCAAAGCAACGAAATGACTTCACTTACTCAAGGGCCAATAAGTTCAAAAGAAAACATCTACTGCTTGGTCCTTACAATCTTTCACCACCACCCCAGGAGCATAAGAGGAAATTAGAGAAGAAATTAGGAGTGAAATTCATATCCTCAAGGCGGAGGAAAAAGCGGTGAAACTTGGTATGTCGAGCCGCGACGGTAAACCAGGCGCTGCACGGGAGGCAACCCGTGAAAAATATTTTTTTCTGTCTTTCTTTTTTAGTGTAAATAATTTTTATTTTTATTTTTCTTTTCTTGATTAGGTTTAGATTTTTGTTTTATTTAATATTTTTCATTTTAGTTAGGGAAATCTATTAATCTAACCAAGTTTGTTGAGTGAGGTGATTTTAAGGTCTAACGGAGAAAAATATACATGGAATCGGGAAGGAAAAGGCAAGGTATGAAAAAATAATTTAATTGAAGAAACAGTGCACTGGCACGTTGGCTCCGTGTCACGGAGGAAGGGCTCCGCGTTACCCTCCATGACACGTTGAAGGCAAAATCCGGATTTTTAAAATTTCCAGTAAGCCAACGCGTTGGCTCCGTGTCACGGAGGAGGGGCTCCGCGTTACCCTCCGTGACACGTTGCCGTGTATTTGGTGCCGGGTCACACCGGGTTGCCGAGTGACCCGCGTGTTTTTCTTTATATTAACCCCGATTTTTGCCCCTTTCTTCCCATTTCTTTTCCTCTCCGCGACCAAACACCCAAATCCCCCTCCCCAACCAACGTGCCACGCTACTAGGCAAAGAAATCGTCAAGTTTCTTCGGTTCTTCAACTCAACGGTATGTTTTCCTCGTTTCTCTCAAATTTTTGGCGATTTTAGTCGAATTTGGGCATGTGAGGTGAGATATATCACCCTAAGTAGAAATTTAACATGATGTTGAGTTATTTGTGATTGATATATGTTCGAATTGTTGTAATTAGCGTTTGAACGTGTAGATTATCTAAATAATTCGAATTTGATTGTAAAATTGTATTCTAGGGCATGGGTTGTTGAAATTGAATTGGGTTATTTGATAAGTTGATGAATTAGATGCCGGGGTGTGGTTGTAAATGGAGATAAGTCGTGTAAATATTATGTGAATGTTAACAGACGACGAATTCTCGAATTGTTGGGGAAAATGCGAAAATTGTGCAAATTGGTTTGATTATTTGGATTCGATTGTATATAGAATGTTTTGTCTTTGTTTTTTATTTGTCGTTTTTGTTGCTAAGTGCGATGGTTGAATTGTTAGCGATAGTAGGATTGGGATTAGCTGTATGAAGTCTGAGTAGTACGCTACCCGTTATGCTGTCGAAATTTTTGTGACCGCACTAAGCATAAATTGTATAGTTGATTGTTTTGGTGTAAATAGAGTTATCCTTGCCGTAGTTTCGTAAAAGTAGCTAAGGACTAAGTGTGGGGTAAACGTTGTGTAACCCGACCTTAGACGAAGTTAACATGTCTATAGCTGGACATTGTGCTTGTTTATGTATATTGACAGGTACAATGGCGAGTAGGCAGGATAAGGGCAAAGGTGCTTCTACTTCAGGCACCGGTAGAAAAAGAATGAGATTGGGCACCGCAGTCCCAGCTGCACCAGCTGTTCTGCGCGGCCAACGCCGCCAATACGGAACAAGGTGGGTAACCGAGGAAGGGAAGAAGTGGTATGCTAAGCATAAGGAAAGCAAGTACTTCCCGGAGGAACATATTGCACGGGAACCACTAGCACAGGAGTTCCCTCGTATTGTGCAGAGGATTGAAGCAGCTGGGCTCAGCTTTATATTTCAGGAGCCCAAGGAGTGCAACCTACATTTAGTCCGGGAGTTCTACGCAAATTGGAACCCGTCCATCAGAAGCCACACAATAAAAATCAGAGGGCAGATTGTCACTCTGGAACCCCAGCAATTTAATGCCATCGTTGGAGCGCGGGACACAGACGCCCACGTTCTCCGCCAGCTAAACATCACCCCACCGTACGCTGACATCAGACGTACGTTATGTGGGGCTCGATCTACAGCCCGATGGAGTAGACATAAGGAGAGAGGTTACCACCAGACTCTGCCTTATTCGCAGATGAACAGGGAGGCCAGAATATGGCTGAAGATTGTGTGTTCTTGCTTGATCCCGGGAGTTCACATGACGGATGTGACTCGGGACCGTGTCTGCTTGGTGTATGCCCTTATGAAAGGGCTTGAGATTAATGTTGGGGCGGTCATTATATCCGCCATGAAGAGAGCCAGACTACACCAGGGCCACAGATACGGGTTTGGCGGACTCATCACCACCTTCCTCTGAGGCCTCGATGTCGAGGAAGAAGCCTTGGATTACATCCCGCAGTTGGAGCGGAGGGCCCTCGATGTGAAAAAAACTAAGGCCCCCGACAGCACACACGGGCCAATGCTGACTTTGGGCGAGCGACATGCTCGTGACGATCAGTACATGGCACGTATGTTCGGCATGCAGATGCTTCAGCTACGGATTGGTGGGAAACCAGCCACCGAGGAAGAATTATGGCAGCTGGAACTGGACTACCCATTCGGCGAGAACGCCAGAGCTTTATGCCGAGTGGGACCAGCCTTCGTTGAGCCTACTGATGACGATGTCCCTACGGACGAGGAGACACGTCGGGAGGACTCCGATGTGGAGTCCGATGACGACGATGGAGCTGACTCAGACATGGGCGACGAGGCAGCAGCACCGGATGAAGAAGTCAAATATTTCTACAGAGCAGGGAGTTCCACCACCCAAAATTTTGTGCTTTGTATTTTTGTGAACACTGGGGACAGTGTTCGATTTAAGTGTGGGGTGGGGAGTAGATAGGTGCTGGGACTTAGGCTCTAATCTGCTGTATGCTTTTTCCTTGGTTTGTATGTATGTTTGTGTTTCCCTGTGGTGAACTGATTTGTGTTGTAGCTGTATATTTTTTGTGGTTAATGATGTGTGTTGTGAAAAGTTGTGGTTGCCAAGGTAAATATTTTGTGAATGCTGTAAATATTTTGTAAATATTTCTATATATCGAAATGATCGATATTTTTTTCCAAATTTTTGCGAAAATATTTTGCACTTATCAAAATCTTTTGTAAATATTTTTCTATCGAAATGATCGATGTGTTGCAAACTTTTTCGGTTTTTATTTTAGGGTTTCTCAAAGTTTGTTTTCGGTTCTTTTACCGAGAATAGTCCCATTGAACCGATGTCATAGTTAGTGACCGTTCCCTATGATGGATGGATGACGACCGTCTTAAGGGAAATGTAGTCGGTAGGAGTAGGATTTTAATTTGTTTTCAGTTTTTCTTTGGTGGATTGCATCAATGAACCTGTAGTTGCTTTATGGTTGCAAAATTTCGTTGCGTGTTATAACTGATGTTCAAAATGTGAAAGTGATTCGTTTGAAAGCATGTAATTTTGTAAATATGTTGAGTTACCTAGGCTGTAGAATTTGATTCGGTGTGATTGAGGCTTAAATTTTTGAATTCATGCAATTGGCAAATTAAAGAGTCTGTGAATACATCTTGATTCGAGCATGTGTATGTAGTGTGAAGTGAGGTATTGTTATTCCATGCTATTGTGAAGTGTCTAGAACTTGCCTGGTGTGTGTACGAAACAAAATGAAGGAGGTGTAGTGTTGGAAAGGATGTAGGCATTTCTTTGTTTTAACCGAGAGTTTCTATTTTTTTCTTTCTTTTCAATCTCTACCTTCTTATATGTTTGTATACCCTAGTCAGCCCTTTGAGCCTTTAGCCAATTCTTTCTTTCTTGTGTCCAAAAATGTATAAACTAAGCTTTATTCCTTCTTTTCATTAGCCGTAAAGTCTATACAAAACTCTTAAGCGCTTAAGAAGAACAGGAAATTTTTCTCAAAGTGTCAAAGAGTAAGAAGAGTGAAAAGAAAAAGAAAAGCAAAGTGAGGAAAGAAAAGATGAGGTTGAAGAGGCACTTGTTATAATTAAATGATATTGAGGGTACATGAAAACCTTTTGTTTTGTGTCAAGTGTGTTTGATGAAATGGGTTGTACGAAAGGAGACCAGCATGAATGAGAGAAAAAAAGAAGAAAAGTTATCCATGAGTCGATGGGAATGTGTTGAAAAGGCGCTTAAGGATGCTAGCAACTATTATTGGCTAATCCAATATACATACTAGTTCCATAGCTTCCATTACAACCCATTAAAGTCCTACGTGATCCTACATTGCATTTCTTTATATTAGTGGAGTAATACATTAAGGGCAAGCCTATGGGTCATGACATGATGCATGTGAATTCTTTTGGGAGAGAGAGTGAAATTAATTTTTATATGCCCCTACTTGAATGTTTGTGTGTTGCATGAACATAAAGGGGAAGACTCTCTTGAGTTGTGAGGGCACGTGCTTGATGAAAGATTGATTTTCGTGTCGGATATCTTGACTAGCTGATTTGCATGAGTTTGCCAATATCGAGAGTCGATTCTTAAAGTCTAGGAAGTCTTGATGTATGAAAGGTCATTGCATTGTAAGACCATGCATGTTTTCTTGATGATTTGCAAAAAATTGAATAATCGGTATGACCGTAGTGTAAATTGTTGCACCATAGTGACAAAGGTTGGGATGTAATTTGCATGAGTTGTGTATGTGTTGTTCGAGGACGAACAAGGATTTAAGTGTGGGGTAAGTGATCTTGGGCAGATTTATATGCCCAAGTGATACTCAAACGTATCATTTTTGCCTTGTTTGTTGTGCAATGTGTATATATTCTCATGTAGTTGGTAATAAAATGTGAATTTATACTAACCAACATGATTAGCATTTGTTTTGCAGGTAAATATGATTTTTAGGAGCTAAAATGCATGTTGGAACAATATCGGAGTTGGACTCGGATGCGAGCGTGGAAAAGACATTGGAATGCACAAAGTATAGGGGCTCCGCGATGGAGCCGTGCCACGCTACCATCGCGGAGGCACACTGCCTGGAGAGAAAATTAAATGGCAAATTCCAGTGTGGCCTCACGACAACTCCGTGGCACGGAGATAGGCCTCCGCGTTGGCCTCCGTGCCACGTTGAGGCTATTTTACCGGACCCTGGATTTCCAGTGAAGGTCCGCGTCCACGCCGTGTCACGGAGGCAGTGCTCCGCGATGGCCTCCGTGACACGTTGCTTGTTATTCCGGGAAAAATTTCCCACTAGTATAAATAGCATACTTAGGTTTATTTTAATTAGTTCAAACTTGGTGGAGCTAGGACGTGGGTTAGGAGCAGTTGAGGGACGAAAAAGCTAAGGGATTTCTTCTCTTCCTTTCTTTTTTCTTTCAATTGTATGTATGATTTACACTTGTTTTAGGATGATCAATCCACAAATGAGTGGCTAATTCTCTTCCTTGCTGAGGTTATGAACATTTGTGATGAATTTTGATTATTAATTTTATGGTTTTCTTTTTCTTCTTCTATGTTGTTCTATTAATTCTTGTTTCTACTGCATTAGTGTGTGGCCGACATTAATGTACATCTAAAAAGTCCAATTTCACTCGAGAGAGCAAGAAATTGGAAAGTTGTGAATTAATAGGGTATTGTTCTTAACTTGATTTGGGAAAATTGGGTTTTCATGTGCTTTCCTGATAGAAATATACTTGAAAGCTGTATTAGTCAATTTAGGAACCGGAATTGTATTGCTAGGTCATAAATTGCATTTGATCACAGAAATGTAGACGGATGGTTTATGATTCTAAAGTGAAATTAAATACGAGAGTTTTAATTTCTAGGCTACTGTTCTTGGCTAGCAACATGAAGAAGAGATTAACCAAATTATTATTATAATCGAATTCATTACTTGTTCTTAATCTTGGCATGCTCATATCCATAGTTTAAATTCATAGTAAATAATTGTTAATAGTTTTAGTATATATATATTTTATAAACAAAAACCTATTTAACTGTTGGTTACACTGTTGTTAGCATAATTAGAAGTAAGATAAGAATATAGTGTACTTAAGCAATTTTACTTATCGTGAGTCTCCTTGGATCGATACTTGGCTTACTTAGCCACTTTATTACTTGTTTGACCACGTGCACTTGCGTGTTGGTTTTTACCCTAACAATCCTGCCGAACACTAAGGCTACGTGTTGCTCAGGTAACCTGAACGACTATCTGCACACCATGTGCCCGTATCTGATCAGAGGATCCTGACAATGATCATGATCTCTAATAGTCTGGCTGAATAACCTTGACTAACTAAATAGCTGGGTTAAATTATCCGAATGCTGCAGTAGTCTAACGATGCCCTACATGTCCTACTCGGACATTTGTAGCTCATGCATAACTGCGGGGTTGTGGACAGCTAACTGTTTCATCCTCCTAATTGAACAATTGTGGTGTTGTGCTTAGTCCAACCTACTCTCAGGCGATCCGTCCCTGGATCTTCATAGGGAACCTACAGATCTCCTTGTCTTAGTAAATATTGTGCTAGCAGAGCACTACCAATTTCTTACGCCTTATTCATACCCCCTTGGATTTATATTACTGTCCTAGGAAATTCTCGGTCTTATGAGCCATTATGTAAAGACTGGCCTTCTGTTAGGGCTCTGTATCTAAATACCTTACGAGAACCAGCTGAAGTACTAGTCCGTCACTGACTACTGATATGGAATCTTTCTTGGGGTACCCACAGGTTTGTCTGACTGAGACGGTCGGCTGACTTGCGGGGCATTCTGCATAATAGCTGCTAGGTTGACTAAGGCCGACTCTCACCTACAATGCTGGGAAAATGATGTACGACCACTTAACATGCCCCCCTCTCTTTTGGTGAGGGGTCCTGCAGTATGATTTATATATATTTCCTAGCAGCTAACCAAAATCTGTGTGACTGTAACACCCATTGCCAACTACTTACATCATATCTATCATCTGTAGATATATATATATCAACAACTATGTACAATACATACTAAATTTTATGGTGATACATAATCTCTAACATGCCTTACTGAATTTCATACTGCACATGATATACCGCTCCTACGGTCTAATGATATCTCATATCCTCTCGTATCATTTCATGGGATTTTTTTTTTCATTCCATTCTGGAAGCAACACACACATGCACTTTAGCTATGATCTGCTATTTGAAATTTCGCCACTCTTACAATGTGGGGTCAACATCCGAACCTTGTGGCCTTACTTGGCATTATATTAATGCCCGTGACTGTCTGTTGGACCTTGTCTCTGGGCCACACTAGATTGGAGTCTCTGGTTCGGTACCCTTTTACCTTCTCCTTGGGCAGACATACCGCAACATTCTAAACTACAACCTTACTGTCTCTTAGCTGTTCGTCTAAGGTTTAGTCCTTAATACACGATGTTCTATCAATCTAGAGGTGATTCTGATTTCCCCTCAAAATCTAGTATTCATGCTCTTCACCTTCATCTTCCTTAAATTGGGCTATGGGGTTCAAGGTACATGCCTTACACTGTCAATAAGGTTGCCAGTCAAGTTCCAACCTATACTTCTTCTGACTTGCAGTCGAACCCATCTTATTCATATAATCTCCCTGTCTTTTGATATCACAGCTAAGATTATAACTATTATCTTGCAGACATACCCTGCCGTCGTTAGCATGCCACGGCGGATTCAACCCTTTCCTGACTTGAACTTGACTCTTACTGGGATTCCATCATTGACGGATCTCCTACACCCACATCGGGTAAGCTAGTAGTCTTGCTTGCTCTTCTGATTTATTACCGTGAGGGTCTGCACAACTTACATAATCATAAGGGCTCCTTACTCTTTCTAACACTTTCTGGAATCAACCAATCCACCTTTCACTTACTGCCTGCTTTGGGCAACATCATCTCAATCCTTATGCCCTTTGCTACACTGGGATCAAAACTAAGGGGTAGGAATGACTTTTTCTTACTGCAACAAAACGAAAACATGGAACTGTACCACACCTGAAGGAATGGAGGTGGGAATCCTACATTTCCCTCTCTTTCTCACACTTATCTGATAATCTAATATTGTCTACTATCTTAATCAGGTCTTTTATATATATATATATATAACAAATAAATCGACTCATTTATACGTTATGCTTATGACTTCCTATTCTGAAGTTATCGACATATACTGGGGATGGTACCAATAAAAGGATAACATTGGGAGGTCCCTATTACCTCCTCCTGCTGTTGTAGTTACCTTGTAACTGGCTGATGTTCTCTCCTGTTGCTATATCTGATCTTCTGCCTGGGATAGGATTTCGCTGGTCTGACTTGTATCTGTATTCAAAGAATATGATAAGTTTTAAAAGGACCACCCTGTACTGTACTGTGCTATGGCACGACTGAGTATGAAAGAAGGGTAACCATCCTATTATGCCTCGCAGCCTCCTGCCTATAGTATGTAGTGCACAACACATCCATAGACAAGACTCTACTTAGCACGGCTTGCAGACTCCCTGGGACACGACCTGCTCTGATACCAAGTTTGTCACACCCCGCCTTGGGGGGTATGACTGGCACCTGGTGCCCTACTAGGACCTGAACTGCTAAACTGCTGAGCCTAAGCACATCTGGTGCTTGGCTGGCTCTAACTCAGATTCAGGGAAACAACGGGCTATATAACGGCTGTAACTACAGCCTCCAGCCGACTAGGCCTATTGCCAACTGTACCTGTACTAACAACTAACCAGAAACATATCAATATAGGGGAGCCTATGCGGGCCGACAAGGCCACCATGCTGTCCAGTTATCTGTAACTCAATAATGAAATACTAAATAACTACGTGACCGACAAGGTCACCACTACTGACTAGATAAGGCCTCACGCGGCCAACATAACTGAAATGCTAAACAACTATAACAAACTGCACGGCCCCACACGACCGGCTCAACTGACCACAGGGAAATATATACAGACTGCAAGCCTTTAAGAATACGGATAAGATGGTCGGGACAAGGCCCCGGCCTACCCATGTTGTACAACAAAAGAAAGGGATAAACCTCTAGCAATCTAGCTCCGGATGATTGGAGCTGATGACCCTGTGAGCTGGCTGGAAACACGAGGTATCGGCCCCTCGTCTATGAGTACCTGCAGGCAAGTAATGCAGCGCCCCCAAGGGGCGTCAGTACCACTGGTACTGAGTATGTAAAACAACAACTGAAAGATATCTGAAAACAACAATACAACTGAGGGAACTGAAATAGAAAGGAATAGACTAAACTTGACTGAAAATGTAAAGCTATGCCTACTCTTAACTATACTGGAAGGAGTAGGAGTCATACCTAGAGATGTATCGTTCTACTATCGATCTACTCGTATCTAGTGTAACATGGCATATCACAACATAACATAGCATAGCACACACAAACCTTACCCGGCCCCCATAAGCCGGGAGGTACAACCAACACGCAATCTATACCCCTACCCCGGTCGTCCCATCTCCTATAATAGCTATAAGCATCCTGTCGATCCCCTGGGTATGCACTTGGGCTTGCTGAGCCCCTGACTATAACTGTACCTGAGTCCGGAGGACTCCTGAATCAACACCCCGGGCGTACCTGCTTGACGGGGGTGTATAAGGGCCGACCAAGGCACAATATGGGGAAACTAGCATCCCATCTTCGTCCCCTGTGGGACGGCATGCCACTCCGTAGAGTGACGTATCCTCGCCCTCTGGGGGACGAGTCGATACAGCTATTAACCCTGGGGCGGTCATGAATGCTAGGTAATCCATCCCAAAACAATACAGTGGTCCCAACTAGTAATACTATCTGCATATACCACATGTTAAGCTAGTGATAATAATGTATCTGTACATACTGTACGCTGAACTAGTGATAGTGATATGTATGTGCTCAATATATGCTGAGACTGATAATGGTATGTATATATATATATATGTAATCTTCTGTCATACTGTGCTGAGTCTAATTGTTGAACAAGATATAGTTTTTCTACTGGAAATCATGTTGTATAACTGAGTTTCTATAGTAACATGATTTACTATTTCTAACATGCTTTCTAAACTTCATTTTAATCTATCATTCTACTTCTGAGATACCTTACAGATACTTACATTGCTTTGCTAGGTCTCAACTGAATACGATAATATCCTAACATTCTTTACTAAATCACATACTGGGCATGCTGTACAGTTCCTAACACTTGTATTAGAATTTATTTCGTGCTAGCAAGTTTCACGCTATACATAACATAATGCTTCCAATATCGTACCAACATCCGTAATAAACATAACACACAACTTCTGAACATTCTACTGGCCTTTAAACTACTTTACTATACCGAGACTACTAACTTGCCGAGGAAACTAGCTTTGCATACCTTCACTTCTGATTTCCCGACTAACCGGTGTAGCTTGGTCAGTATTTCAGCTATTCCTCCCAACTGCATTCATATATATGTCAGTCAGTACTAAATGCAACTTTATTCTAAAGGACGACATTACTTTCAATATAATTATAGCCTAAACTTAGGCCTATCGAAAGACGGTCGAAAACCTGCTATTTTCCAGAAGTCCAGAAGAGAGAAGTATTCACTTTATAGCTAGGAACACATAGACACTAGTTTGGAGGAATTCCACTTACCTTAGTCCGGTATCCCGATGATTTGCCGGCCGAATTTCGCGAAACTAAATCCGTAGGAATGCTCCCTGCTGCTAAATACCTCGGTACCTGAGGTTAATTTGAGTTTAGACTACGTTTGACAGCGTAATGGAACGATAATATATTACCTCTCTTCGCCTCACTCTGTTTCTCTGGGTTTTCTGGAAATTAAATAAGAGATATGACCTCACAAACCGAAGTGGGGGCTTTATATACTTGGGCCTGGACAGTCCCAACGTGTCACGGTGCCAACGCGGAGGCTCCACCTTCGTGACACATTACCATCGCGGAGGGGCTCTGCCTCGGCTCCTTCCGCGATGGTTCGACAGGCTATCCGTCTGATCCTTTCCCGGGCCTTTCCCTAGCACGTATGGCTTTCAAATATGCTTAACCAACGCGCGAATAGGCCATCTAGGTGCCGGGAATCTTATGGGGTATAACAACTTAGAAGTGGGAAGATATTAATATGGATTTCATCACAAGCCTACCTCGTACTCGTTGACACTATGATTCTATTTGGGTGGTGGTAGACAGGTTGACCAATGCTGCACATTTTCTACCGATCAAAACCACAGATTTAGCGGAGAATTATGACAAATTGTATATTCAGGAGTTGGTTCGGCTTCATGGAGTGCCCTTGTCCATTATTTCTAACTGAGGTACTCAATTTACCTCTCAGTTTTGGCGGTCTTTCCAAAAAGGGCTTGGGACTCAGGTTAAGCTCAGCACAACATTCCATCCGCAAATGGATAGCCAGGTAGAGCAGACAATTCAAACTCTCAAGGACATGTTGAGAGCCTGTGTGATGGACTTTAAAGGTAGTTGGGATAATCACTTGCCTTTAATCGAGTTTGCTTACAATAATAGCTTTCACTCCAATATCCAAATGGCACCGTTCGAGGCTCTTTACGGGCGAAGGTGTAGATCATCCATCGGATGGTCTGAAGTTGGTGAGGCAGCCATGATAGGACCTGATTCGGTTCATGATACCATGGTAAAGGTTCAGTTGATAAGAGACAGGCTGAAGACCGCTCAGAGTCGTCAGAAATCATATGCTGATATAAGGAGAAGAGATCTAGAGTTTGAGGTGGATGATTGGGTATTTCTAAAGGTATCTCCCATGGGGATTGATGCAATTCGGAAAGAAAGGGAAACTTAGTCCCCACTATGTTGGTCCCTACCGGATTGTGGGGAGAGTTGGTAAGGTGGCGTATGAGTTGGACTTGCCCTCGGAGTTATTCTCAGTTCATCCCATGTTTCACGTGTCACTTTTGAAGAAGTGTTTGGGTGATCCAGCATTAGTAGTTCTGGTAGACAGCGTCGGTGTAAAAGACAGCCTCAGTTATGAAGAAATTTTCGTTGAAATCTTGAATCATTAGGTTTGGAAGCTAAGAAATAAGGAAGTAGCTCAGTTAAGGTATTATGGAGAAATCAGCATGTTGAAGGAGCTACGTGGGAAGCCGAAGCGGATATGATGGCTAGATACCCATATTTGTTTTCTACCAGCTCAGTTTCAGCTTGAGGTATCAGTTTTGCACTCAGTTAGTATTCATGATTAAATTATGTGCACAAGGTTCTTTTATGTGTGTGGATGTGTGTATGATTGGTGAATTCAGTTCAGCTGTGTAGTTATTATCGGGGGTAGTCGTTCCGCTAGTTTTCGGTTTAAATGATCAGTATTTGATTATGATAATTGCATGTTTCTATTTTCTGCTTGTTTCTAAAATTTGAGGACGAATGTTCCCAAGGGGGAGATATTGTAATACCCCGAAAGTGCCTAGGAGTAGGCCCGGGAAGCTAAAATGCAAAACTGCTGAAAGTTGAAAACTTGTTGCAGAACGAGAGGTTCCACGACTCGTGGGATCAACCTACGACCCGTGGGAATGAGTCGTGAAAGGTGCCTGGTTGTGGGTCAGGGGAGACAATGATCGATCCAACGACTCATTGTGAGAGTTAGACTTGATGTTCAGGGATGCCATGGGCCACCCAATGACCCGTTGTAAGGTATCACGAATCGGGGTGAGCAGCCGTTGTTAGCTTAGTGAGGTGGTCAGTGTATGTGACGGAATGAGACCACGACGCGTGGGTTCTAGTAACAAGTCGTGGTAAGGCTCGTGGATGGAGAGAGTGCCTAGGTTGATGAAGGTTAGACGACCCATTGTAGGATTGAACGGCCTATTGTTTAGGTCATTGTGTGAGTCGAGGTCTAGCCTGGACAGTGCAAAGCACGAGTAGACACCACGGGTCGTGGTATCCTTCAACGACCCGTAGGGTCGTTCGTTGTTTGGTCCAGTGAGCAATTTTTCTGCGTAATCAGTAAGGGTATTTCTGTTATTCCTTCATCCTAAAGCCTTATACTACGTCGTTTAAGGCTCGTTTTGGAGGATTTTAGTAGGGTAAAACCTATTCTAAGTGTATTCCTTCCATGCATGAAAGTTTATAAAATTTAGGAGGTGATGAAGAGCCTTTTTTAAAGGGTTCTCTTCCAATTTCTCTTTGGGCAATCAGTGAGGTGGTAGAATCATTCCTTCCAGGTATGTAGGGTTTTAAATGGGTGTCTTCATTCCACACCCATTCCCAATCTCTATCAAAATATAATGAAAGGTCTATGATCAAGTATAGGGTTTTACCCAAATTGTATAATTCTACAATTTCTATACATAGGTATGATTAGATTGCATTTATATTGATGAATTGTAAAGTTTAGGCAGATTCTAAATTATTTTCAATACACAAATTATTTTCCAAATCTTGAATCTAAAATGCCCATGGATGAGAAGTTCATAAAAGTAGTGAATGATGATGAATGCATGACGATGTTGAGATTTAAGGATGAAAAGTATGTTTCTAAAGCTTTCCATGATTATGATATTGTTTTCAAAATAAAATGTGTAGATCCTAGTATGATAAAGCTTTGGTCAATGCCGACATGGTGATTTAAAGTGATGATTTTCCCGACATAAGCTTACCACATTGTTTCAAGTGAAGTTTCCCAAATTTTTTTTCATAAATTCTAGCTTGTGGTATGTTGAGTTAAATAATTCTAAATGTAGCTTACCACATGATTTGGAGTAGATGCTCCCACCTATGATTGAGCTTGTGGTATGTTTTGAAATAGAGCTTCTCATATGCATGAATGTATAATTGAGATGTATGTCATTATCGAGCTTTGTCAAAGGACAATGTTGAGCTTCATTTTCATATGATGTCGAGTCTATGCATGATTTCATCATTTAGCTTTGTCAATAGACAATGTTGAGCTTCGTTTTATATGATGTTGAGTTATGCATGATTTCATATTGAGCTTCGTCAATTGACGATGTTGAGCCTCAGTATATACAATGTAGAGCATTGCATGTTTTTGGGAGAAGAGTCTAGCACCGAGTGGGTTAAAGGTCGATCACCCTATACCCAGAACTACACACCAATGTACATTGACACTATTATATTACTGGGACCTCCCCTGTGAGCTATCCCTGGACCGATTGGCCCTTAAGCTTGATATCGATATTATGGTATCGTCTATTTCCCTGGCAAGGTTATGGACGGCTCTACCCACTTGAGTGTGATAGTTGGGACTACGTAAGCTCTATTGTGGTATGTCGGTTAAGTGACGAGTCTCCCACTGTTTAAATCATTCAGATTGCATATTCATCACTCATGATAATTATCTTATGCATGTATGTTCAAAAAGTAAGGTTTGACTCATTGTTCAGCTTTTGATATAAATGCTATGTTCAGCTTTGAGTCATTCGAGTCGGTCATGAGGATGTAAAGCTAAGCATGGTCATGTCATGATAAGATTTCGATTATAGAATGAATGCATGTAGCCCTTCTCTTATACTTGAAAGCTTATGATATGCATAAAATGTTTTTTAATGAATTATGTTGCTAGAGCGATTTCACTTACCTTGCATACTCGGTACATTCCAGGTACTGACTGCATACTTTCTATGCTGCATCGTTTCATGATGCAGGACTCGATTCTCAGGTTCAAGCCCGCTCATAGTCGCTTATCAGAGTTAGCACCTGTTTGGTTGGTGAGCCCTCATCTTTCGAGGACTAGACTATCATTTTCCTTTATGTATTTTCAATTTCAGTATTGTTGAGTTAGTTGGGGTCTTGTCCCATCAACTCGTTTAGATGAGAGGCTTTCAGACTTATGTATGTATAGTTTCGAATATTATTCTGATGTGCTGTTGTATGAGACTTCTGCTGAGTTATAATTATGTTCTCTTCATGATTATTAAATGAGTTAGTTGAATGCTTAGGCAATGGGTTGACTTGGGGTCTCTCGGGGTCCCTTGTCCCGTGTCTACTATCCGGGTCTACGCTTGGGTCATGACAAACTACTAGCTGAGGCTGATGCTAGGCAACCATCATCTGAACCAACATATAGAATGCACCCCTGAGTTCCTAATCTGATGGCACAGGAATGGCTAGGGGTGGTACTGGTATATTTGCTGCCCTAGCGAGCTCTAAGTGTGGTGGTGAGTGTTAGGGAGATCGAGGCCTGTCACCCTCAGATCGGGCTGACTTTGCCTGGGGCCCCTACTATTTCCCTCTCCTGCTGACACATCCAATTCTCAAGTCGCAGTCCATCGTGCGTTAGACATTTCTTTGTAAATAAGTAGAATAACATAAGCTTAGAGAGTTACCCTATACAGAACAACTCTATTGCATGAATATAGGAGAAAGAAGAGTAACCATACTATTATGTCTCGTAGCCTCCTATCTATAGAATGTGGTGCACAATACATGCATAGACAAGACTCTACTTGACACGGCTTGCAGACTCCCTGGGATACGACCTGCTCTGATACCAAGTTTGTTACGCCCCACCTTGGGAAGCATGACTGGCACCTAGTGCCACACTGGGATCTGGACTAACTTAACTAGGCTTGTGCACCCCTAGTGCATGCCTGCAACTTGGTTTAAGAAAATGACGAGCTATATCTCGATTGTAAATACATTCTTTGGTCGACAAGGCCACCTGTAAAAGAAGACAGCTAACTAACAACAGCGCAATAATAGGGATTCTATATGGGACGACAAGATCACCATGTTGTCTAGTTATAACTTAAATGAAAATTGGAAACTATAGCTATGTTATAACTGATAAGGCTGCTAACTGATAGCTAACTAGGCCCCACACAATCATCACACGAAATAAAACATACATGGACCCCACACAGCCAACAACAAAACTAACAACTGGTGATCTATAGCCTAGAAGCCTCTAAGAGTGGAATAGTGGTCAAGACAGGGCCCCCACCTACCCGTAAACTGTACAACAAAAGAACAAACCTTCTCTAACTATCAACTCCAAAAGAGCTTAATGCACTGCCAACTCCGGTTGATGACTAAGAAGGTCCGGAACCACGTCTATCCGCACCTGCAGGCAAGTAATGCAGTGTCCCCAAGGATGGGCGTCAGTACAATATGTACCAAATATGTAACGCAATAAAATACTAACTGAATGAAAGCTGATAAAGCTGAAGTGATTATGAAGGAGGGTAAGAATTTAACTTGAAAAATATCACCGTATGAAATATCTAACTAACAAGTACATAAACACAAACAAGAACCTAATCGGGCCCCCATAAGCCTGGAAGGTACAAACAGTAAAGAATAACCTACCTGGACCCCCATAAGCCCCGACAAGTACAAATAATGCACACTCCTGCTGTCTGGCTACTAAAGATTCGTAAACATACTGTAACTCATGATTTACTCGTTCTCTAAAGTTGTATCTGAGCCTAAAAGGCTCCTGTAGTTGTGTCTGTGTCTGAGCCTCTGGGCTATGTAACTGGACCCCGAGCCTTGGCTCGGCTGTGGTTCATCGTGTGACTGTTGTAACTAGATCCCGAGCCTTGGCTCAACTATGGATCATATTGTAGTTGTTGTGACTGGGCCCCGAGCCTTGGCTCGACTATGGGCCATAAGGTAATTGCTGTGGATGGACCCCGAGCCTTGGTTCGACTGTGGATCATAATGGATCTACTGCAGCTGGACCCCGAGCCTTGAATCGACTATGGGTCATAATGGAACTGATATAACTGGATACGGCCCTCACGATCTCACTCTGGTCCCTCCGGACATCATACTACTCCTGCGAGCATAACCCTATTGGCAACAGCATCCAAACTCCGAATATTGTATACAACAATCAAGTTATCTAGGGTTAACTCTGACGAGGGTTACTATATCATCGTTATCGTCTCAATTTAATTCATAATAGCTTACCACAATAGGTTTACCCTGAAGTTCTATAGATACATAAGTCCTACTAACTTTACGACAAACATAACTTGCCGAAAGGATAGCTTTACCTACCTTGAGTGTTGACTTTTCGTTTAACTGGCGAGTTTCACCTTGTAACTGACGGTTCTATCCAACTACAGTCCTTATACTGAGAGAACAGGGCTAATTTCAATACTAAATTCGACAAATAACGATAACTTTCGATAATAATATCGACTATAATTCAACTTCGAATAACTCGGCCGAAAACCTATAATTTCCGGAGAACTCAGAAGGGAGAAGTGCTTACCTAATGCCTTTGGCTGTTTAGGATTCAATTTGGAGTAATTCTGACAATTTTTACTCGGAGGAGTTCCGGTATGCCGAGCGAATTTTCGAGAAATAACTCTGTAGTAATGCTTGTAGGCTTTCAACTCATTACTCGAATTTAATTTGCATTTGGACGGCGTTTGGTAGCGTAATAGGACAAAAATATAGTGAAAATTGTGTGTCCTCTCTGTTTTAGCCGTGGGAATATATTACAAATGATCTACTATTGAACTAAGGGAGGATATATATAGTTAGGTGGTGGCTAGGGGGTGTGCGGCACGCCCCCCATCGCACTACCTTCGGGGCGCGACGCGCCACTGCCTGTGCCAGGGCAAGCTGTGTGACACGGCGCCCATCGCGCCGGCCCCCGTCCGCTTGAAGACGCACTCGCATTCTTACCTCCCGGATCCTCTTCCGGAGGTTTGTATGCTAAAATTCTCAATGTATATGCGCGCACCACAATCGTACTACGGAAGTTTATGGGGTGTAACATCTGTACATACAATTTATTGAAAATAGAAGGCAAAAAAAAAATCAAGCCAATTATTATTTAAAAGAAAAAGATAACAATGAAAATGAACGCAAAATTATAGTTTGAGAAATTACTAAAGGAACAAATTTTGAAAAATATATATGAGCCAAGAAAGTAATTTGATATGTAACTATATCTTATATTTAGAAATGCCCATACAAGATAAACTATTAGTTGAACTTAATATAATAGTGAGATGTGCTTTTAAATCTTATTTTTAAAAAATAACACTTATTTTGAAATGGAGGGATTATATATCTTATCTCCTTAAATTACATAATTTTATTTAAATTTAATGCTAAATTAGAGAAAATTTTAGACTCAAAAAAAATTTAAAAAATACTCCCCCTGTTTCAAAATAAGTGGTATTTTTAAATTGTGTACACTCCTTAAGAAAACTACTAATTTCTAGAAAGTAAAATATATTTTTACCAATTTACCCTTAATAAATACCTTGAAAAGGATAGAACTCTTTAATATTTTCTTAGTTATGTAAAACTCTCTCCATTTAAATAAGGGTCCAAACATCACTTGTTTTAAAGCGGAGGGAGTATATGTGTACATTATCACATTTAGTTACAATTTATATCATGTTAATAATGGTTAATATCTTTTTGGCTTTTTAATGAGAGTACTATATTGTATCATTGGATGTGTAAATCTCTTTTGAAACTATTTTTTTTATATTTATTATACTAAATTATAGTCTTAATTTAGTGTACACAAGACATAAATTAAAGCAATCATATTTTTTTCTTTTCATCTTTTATGATCACATATTAGTTTTCTTTTGAAAATTTTGTCAATACATTTTTTTAATCTATTATCTAAATTCTCAAATACAAAATGTACAAAACATATTACCTAAATCAAATGTTCAATTTAATATTTGAATTTAGTGCTGAGAGGATACTGAGATACTCCCTCCATTTCAAAATAAATGGTGTTTTAGCCTTTTGATTTTGTATCAAAATAAGTGGTGTTTTATATAATAAAGAAGACATTAATGATGTTCTTCCAATTCTATCCTTATTTAAATGGAGAGAGTTTTACGTAACTAAGAAAATATCAAAGAGTTACATCTTTTTCAAGATATTTATTAGGGATAAGTGGGTAAAAATACATTTTTCTTTTTAAAAATGAGTATTTTTTTAAGAGGTGTGTCCAAACTGAAAGAACCACTTATTTTGAAATGAAGGAAGTAATAAGCAATGAAACATGTAATTCTTTTTAGTTAGTTGAATTTAACATATTACAAATTATTACTCAATTTGATAAATAAGAAAAAAATTACTTATTAAGAAACATAAATAAAGAATCCTATTATGGTTAAATAATTTTATTTTAAAAATAGATAAAAATTAACTTGTAATGATGGTGAAGCGGTTGAATGCGGAGTGGTGTAATGCGGGTTTAAGTTAATGCCGGACGGGGCAGGTTTATATGTGCATGTGGGTGCGACGTGGATACAAATAAAATATTAGGCGGGGTAGGGCGATTGTAAATTTTACTCTACTAACATTGAAGGTCATAAACTTTCTGTACATTTGTTAACTGACAATGAAGGTAATAATTTTTTTACAAATTAGTTTCTCTCTTTTTTTTTCTTTTTGTTTTGCTTTTTCTAGAAAAGTAAAAATATTTTAAAGGTAAATTATATATATTTGACATTTATATACCACATGCTAATAGACAAGAAATACTCATTAATGAGGGAAAAAAAATGGAAACGGGGGCGCCGTGGACGGGTTTATGCAAACGGTACGGATTGAAAAGAGGAACCTTTTTAGGTGGGGCAACGCGAAGTGGATTAAAGTCTTAGCGGATTAAGGTTAAATTTGCTTCGCAACAGCTCCGCTCTATTATTATTTCTAATTTTGAATTAGATTATAAAAGTATATATCAATTATATGTGCAATCTACTTTATGTATACATAAAAATTTGTGGTGGATACACAATTATTTTTTTAATTAAAAAGTAAAAATGATACGGTTGAAATTCTCATGTAAATAAATTAAATTAGGAACTGAGATATTAAATTTCCTATAAAGCGCCGATTAAAAAAGATGAAAATATTACATTCCTTATAAAACGCCGGTATTTTCTTGTTTAGCTAATTTTTGTCAGTACTTTTAGGCCTCAAGATTTGCTAATATGTTTTGCGTTTGGATTATAAAATTATCAATTATATATAAGACTTGTACTTATATGTCAATCCCCCATTAAAATACGGGTCAAAATTTAGTATGTTCAATTTTTATTAAATTTTAATTTCTTTATTTATTCTTTTATAATTTATTCGCACATAATAAAAAAAAATTAAAAACTATGGTTATATATAAACATATCAAATAAAAGAAATTGTCTTTTCGAAAATATTTTGATAAGATTTCTCAAGGATCAATTTGGATCAAATATCAGCCAAAATTCTAATTGGCTGAAATAAGTTGAGCTAATAAATAAGCAGGTCAATAATCAAGTTTTTGCATGGAATGCTATCGAAATGCAATGGTCTTTAATTATTACCCTTTGTACATGCAGTCTTTAGCTTTTCCAATTAATATTCATTAAATAATAATTTATGGACAATATTATCCTTATATGCTCATTAATTTTCTTATTCTTTTTAATTCAGTTCATTCTTCTCAATAAAAAAATTGCGCCTTTAGGCATAATTTTTTTTCTTGAGGCATAATTTTTTTTCCTTGAGGCATATTTTTTTTCTTGAGCCATAATTATTTTTCTTGAGGCATAATTTTTTTTTGAGGCATAATTTCTTTATTCATGAGATATAATTTTCTTTCTTGAGGCATAATTTTTTTCCTTGAGACATAATTTTTTTCTTGACGCATAATTTCTTTTTCTTGAGACATAATTTTTTTTTTCTTTTCCTTGAGGCATAATTTATTTTTTTTGCATAATTTCTTTTTTCTTGATAATTTTTGCCCTTCATGCATAAGTTGTGTAATATTTTTATAATTTGAAAATTGTTCGTATAAGGTTCATAGTCAATTTTTGAATGACATAAGTGCAAAAACTTAAGCGGATGAAGAAAAATACATGAAATCATGCCTCAAAGGCACAAGTCATGGCATAAGTGCAAAAAGTTAATTGAATGAAAAAATAAATAAATAAAATTATGCCCCAAAAATACAAGTCATGGCATAAGACACAAGTGTAAAAAGTTAATTGGATGGAAATAAATAAATAAAATCATGCCCCAAAAATACAAGTCATGGCATAAGGCATAAGTGTAAAACATTTATTAGATGGAAAAAAAAATTATGCCCCAAAAGGCACAAGTCGTTGCATAAGACATAACTGTAAAAAATTTATTAGATAGAAAAAAATAAAATTATGTCCCAAAAGGCACAAGTCATGGCATAAGGCGTAAGTTAAAAATTTAGGTAGTTATGCATAGAAAAGGCAAAAAATCTTAAACATAGACATAATTTAAGTAGCAGAATTTATGCCTCAAGCATAACTTGGCAAAACTCATGTGCTGCAATTTTTTTTTTTCTTTTGCTATTAGGGATATTTTTGACCATTTTTTATTTACTTAAAATGCTGAAGGTAAAAATTAAAGATCACAAATTTAAGGGGCAAAAATTAAAGACCACACCAAAATAAGGGCATTTATGCAAAGGACCCGTCAATAATCAGCCTAAAATTAAACGGATTGAGCGAGTTATATGGACTAATTTCCCACATCTAATATATTTATATATATATATATATATATATATATTGTTTGCCCCCGCGGTTATGAAAGACCTCATTGAACTGAAAAATAATATTTTTTTCAATTTTTGAACATTAAAAGTAGCAGTAAAATAAAGTATTGTAAAAACTTAGGGGTCGTTTGGTTATGGGTTAGAGTTATGCAGGTATCAATAAAACATGAATTAGTTATGAAAGAACCTATGTTTTATTTTATACAGGGATTAGTTATGCAGGTATTAGTTATGCAAATATTAATTATGTAGGATTTATAGTTATTGAAATTACAATACATGAATTATTAATTATTAAATATTTAATTTATTATAAGTTAATATATTATTTATAAATAAATAAGTAAACAAATAGAATAAAATTCTTCCTTTTTTTCACAAAAATAATATAACTTTTTGTTTTTAATTTTAATAAAACAGGGCTTAAAACCCTTTAAAAAAATTTAGTCAATAATTCTTTTAAGTTTAAAAATTGTGTACTCACATATCGAATTAAAAAAGAGTTTAAAAGTAATTAAATTGATAGGGGTAAATGTGTAATTTTATTATTTTAATCCATTTATAACTAATATATACATAACTTATTTCACCTTCTACCCAGCATAAAATTATACAGTATTAGTTATGTAAGTATTAGTTATGTAAAATTACTAAAACACAATCAAACACAGCATAAAATTAAAAATGAATAACTTTTATATAACATTTGAAACCTACCGACCAAACATGGTATAAAATTAATACATGAATAAAATTAATACATAAATAAAATTAATACATAATACATAAATAAAACATGGTAAAAATCAAACATGATATAAAATTAATACATAAATAACTTAATTATTAATATATTAACTTGTACTTTATCCAATAACCAAACGACCCCTTGAAGTATTGAGGACATTCCAAACTTAAACTAAATGAAAGGACAATAACACTGAAAACTTGTAAGAAAATTGGGATAACATGGATACATATTTATCTGATAAAAATATTTCCATCTAAAAAGTGAAATATTTATTGGTGTTAATCTGAGTGCATCTAAATATATATAATATTTGTTTAAGATATAATTATAAAATATATAAAATTGATATTGACCCCCCTATATTTCAAGAATTGCGACTGAATGATTCTTTTTTTGTTTTTTCACAAAGTTTTCAATACTCGAATTGAAGTTCAATTAATTTAAATTCACGCTTTGCCAGAACCATTTCTGGAGAAGACCCTTCCAATAGATTTTTCATTCCCAGAATTGTAGTAATATTGCTCTATGATCTGTTTTGTCAATGCTATATTCTATCTCAAACATTAATTTTTAAAAATAGTTGTCTGCTCAATGTTGTTATAATAAAAATTAATTTTATTTTTCTCCATTAAAATTGTAAAACCTTCAACTTCATGTGTTGTGCATCATATTGACATTCTCTTGAACTTCATTAATATTAAGTTTTTCTAAAATCAATTCCAAATAATACCAATGGTGAGTATACAAAAGCTAGAGACCTAAACTTGTATTTGAGTCATATTATACTATTTTTGAAAATATTTACACATTGACATATTAGCGTATTACACTGTTTTTGAACATATTTACATAATGACATATCAACGTATTACGCTATTCTTGAAAATATTTACATATTGATATATCAACATGATATTACATTATTTTTAAAAATATTTACATATTGACGTATCAATTTCAATATATTTTGCTAGTAAAGATATTACTACTTACACTTTTTCAAACATTAAATCACCCTATCAAGGCAAGAATAATATTACTCGAGAAAAGACACAATAGTGAGAGAAGAAAATACATATACTTTATTTATCCCTTACACATGAGAATATGTCGCAATCCGCTTTGTTTATTCTTAGGAGTACAATCACTCTCAATCGAAAATTTGCCAACATATTCAATTACTTTTTGCAACCTTGTCTCTTTGACAGTGGCGAACTCAAAAATTTCATTCAGGGTGTTTAAATTTAATATATATGTATAAAAATAATTTTTAATCTATATACTTTATATATTTTTCTATATACATAGTATAACTTTTTAACGAAGGGTGGCCTTCGCTATATGTGGCTACGCCACTGCGTTTTGATTTCCGTTGTATAAATTTCTTATCCCAAAATGGACTTGCCCAAAATCAATAAAAATTTTAAACAGGCTGGGCAGTAACATGTTTTTCGAGAAATAATGGCCACTATATTACCTGTCCGTTCACATTTCTAGTGAAACCAAAAAAGCACAGATCAAAACTTCATGGGAACTCACACACTTTGGGGATATAGATAATATTAATGTCTTCACGACTCACCTTAAAACTATCAATCAGTTCATTACTTCACAACTCCTAATTTTTTACCCTCTTCTGCATCCCAAAAATCTATAGTAATGGTTAACTTTCATGCATCTCCTCATTGTGTACTTTTACCTGCATTCAAAAAATCTACAACAATGGTTAAAAGCATCATACATGGATAGGTTGGAATTTTTGATGCATCAGAGGAATTTTGTATGTTAAAAGATAAGACGTATAATGAAAATATAAGCATATCAGCTTACATATGAAATAGCCAATTTAATGAAACAGTGAGCTTCGGATTGTTGGAAAAGGCTAAAATAACTAGATAAAATAATACTTCAATTAAAAGTAGGTGAAACATTCTATTAAATAAAATAGTAGTTGTAAATCTTCAAAGCATACCCGAAATCGTAATATAGTCTAAACGTATCAAAGTGGAGGAATTTTGAACGGCCCAAAGAAGAATTTAAAATTTCTCTGCGAAATTTGATATAAAGCAAGAAGGAAAATTTAAAAATCAATAAACCAAGTTAGTGAGCATGTAAATGTTGAAGTTTTTTCTTCCCACAACAGTCGGGAGAAATCGTAGGAAAAGTAAAAGGAGTAACCTGGAAGAAGTCGTAGGAAAGGTAAAAGGAATAAATTTATGGGGCAGAAGTAGAGTAAAGTGATTGTGAATTGAGAAGTTGAGCAACTTCAAAGTCTATGAACAACGACTTCCAATATTTCTTGCAAAAATTTCTGCCTTACAGAGGAGATACGTCACTGGCTGATGATTCTTTTTTTTATAAATATATATAAATTTGAAAGTAGAAAACCTCATAATTCAAAGTTGATTTACCATAATACTCTTTAAAAAATTATCAGACTTTTTTTGCCCCTTCATTTAACGCTACTCCTATAGTAGTTTTTTTTTTTAAATCAAAAAGTAAAATTATCTCATAATAAAATCATTTATAACAGATATTCCTAATAATTTGTTCTTCCTTTCGTTCACTTTTACTTGTCCAATTTGAATTTTACATACAATTTAATAATTAATGATTTGACATCAGTATTTTTAACATATGCTCAATTAGTGGATGTTTAAACTTAGGTTTTGAAAAATGATTTGGAGAAAAAGTAATTAATATTCAGAATTAAAAAAAATTAAAATTATTTTTCTTTTATATGCTAAAAATAACCAGTAAAGGTAAAAACAAAAATTTTAATATAATGAATAAATAAAAACGAATGAAGGAGTATAATAGAGCAGGTGACATTGATTATAAGCTTTTCTTGTACTTTAATCCTGTACTATGTTATGTGTATATTTGCTATCAAATTGTTTTTCATTTTTTTTAGTCATGACTAATAGCAACTGGTTAGATGTTAGTTATGTTGATTTTATAATTATTTATTAGTACCATTTATAAAGGTCAATGAGATGGCAAAACAAAAAAAAAAAAAAAGGAATTGATAAAAAGAATTGAAGTGGACGGTTATATATGGTGTGTATGTACCTTTCATCTCATTCTACAGTTTTGATATTATTCTTTTATTGTTCTCTTTTTAAATTGGTATTTTTTTTAAAAAAATAATTGTTTTGTTCTTTGAATTTAATTTGAAATCCGTGGAATTTAAAATTTGAAAGTGTCAGTGTAAAATTTTTTCGGGCTTCGTGCGGTTACAAAATAATTTACTTAATTTATGAAAATATTTTAAAAATAAAAGTCAAAAATTTAAGTGTACAACAATTAAAAAAAATCTTAAATTTTATCTTACAATCAAATAATATTGAAATTTAGGCCGCAAAAGACTTACGAAACTTTTAAAAAATGAAAAGATCAAAAATATAAGTTTGCAACAATTGAAAACATCTTAAATTTATCTTATCTTAGGAGAATCTAAAGTTAAAATATATAATTCCACCTCAAAAGTATTTCACAAATTTATATTTAAACTCTGATTGTTTTATCTATCGAACTGTCCTTCTAATATTAAAATCAAAACCAAAACATTAAAGCCAAACATAATCTTAAGGAAAAATGAAAAAAAGAAGTCGTGACAGCACAATCACCACGCTTATTTTTTTGTTCTACTTCAAGATTCTTCTTTAAAAAAAACTTAAGAATATTTTTCTCTACTTTTCATCGTTAGAAATGTGCACTTCTTAAAGAAGATTTTTGGTAAAACTTAATTATCTTCTTCTCTTTAAAATTTTATCAATTTTTCCTAATTATTTTCTGTGTTTCACCTCTTTCTTCTTTTTATTTTAAATCACTTTTAGTTTCTTCTGTCTCTTTCAAATCACTCGTCACCTTCTCGTAATTTATATCTTCACATTTTTCTTCAATTCATCAGCTCCTCATCTTTCCAGCATTTTCTCAAAATTTGATATTAAATGGCGATCATTTTTTTTAATGCTATATTGATACTTATATTTGGAGGGATTAATGGAGTTTTCGAGTTCATACATGGTAATTCTATTTTGGATAAATTACTTTATTTTTAAAGACGATTTTGTTCTCAAAATTTAATCTAATTAATAATTGAGGGATAAAAGACTAATTGGTATAAAATAAGAGTAGTTGAGAGTAGCACTAACTTGAACAAAAAAAAAATCCATCAAATTCTCAGCATAACCAAGCCTTATAACATCATTATGCATGTACCTTCTTATCTACGAAATAAAGAAAATAAAATATTCTCACTTAAAAAATTATTTATTACATTTATATATATAACTATTCTACATGCTGAAATAAATTTTGATGAAAATAAATAAAAAGTGATCTGGAGAAGGTGGTGAGTGCAATATGTAATGAAAATAAATAGAAAGTGATCTGGAGAAGGTGGTGAGTGCAATGAGAAATACACAAAGGAGGAAAAAATCAATAGCTACGTACTTGAATAATATTTATAGGCCTGTTATTTCTAGTGTCGTCAATGTTGCAATTATATTTAAGCTATATGTGATGAATTAATTGGATTTAATAATTATTTTTTAGGAGGAAAAAAAGCTCTAAGACGAGTTTTTCATCATTATTAAGTGAGTTAAAAAAGGAATTTTTGAGTTTTTAACACAAAATAAATGATAAAAAAAATTCACAAGACCAAAATTTTAAAAAGTATAAAATGCAGAAAAAGACCAAAAAAGATCAATCTAGATGTAATATGAAGAGACACAAGAATTAATACCAAAAATATAATATGAAGAGGCTAAAAAAATAATTAACATATAATTATTTAGAGATTAATACATATTAAAAATTCTTATAATTTTATAAATGATCCAACCTCTAATTGAGTTTTAGTGCAAACTATTATTTAGAAAAAATGATATTTGTATTCATAATTAATCACCAAGAAAACTAAAAGTTAAGAATATAGAAAATCATCAAAAGTTGAGAAAAACATAGTTTCATGATCTTAGAAGTATCTCACGTCACTGGTCATAAGACCAGAATCAATATATATATATATAGGAGACTTAGAGGCATGCTGATGTGACATGCCTTTTTGAGCTCCATTCCTTTTTTTTTCTAATTTTTTTGACTATTTTTCTTCTTTTTAAAATTATTTCTTCAAATTGTGAGGTTATATAAAAAGACTTTCAATGAAGGAAATATTTGGACTCTTGTTTAATTATTACTATTGATTGCTTGTGTTTTATTTACCTATCTTCGGTATTTATTTTACAAATTATCTATAAAAAAAAATAATCATATAATAACTAAAGAAACATCAATCAATCTATATCTATATATAATATAAAGTTAGATATTAAAGAAGTGATGTGGCACCTCTCTTTAGTCAAGAATATCTTTTCTCTCATTTTTTTTTTGATAATTTTTCTTATATTTTTATTTACTTATTATTGCACAAAAATAAATATGTCAATTACTACTCCCTTCATTCATTTCTATTTTTTGTTAAAAAAATTGAATATCTCAAAATTTACTACTCCAACCTTTCATTTTTATATTTTCTTTTAATATCATTTTTTCCTCCCAAACATCACATGTCATATAGAAAGAATTTATGATACCATTTTTTTCTTCATTTTGTGCATTATATATATATATATATATATATATATATATATATATAAGTTAAATAAAAGAAGAGTAGTATGACACCTCTTTTTGATCAAAGATCCTATTTTTTTTTATGGGGGATAATTTTTCCTATATTTTTATATCTCATTGTACAAGAATAAATATGTTAATTAATCATTCATTTATATTATTTAATTTAAAAATTTAATGACTTTTATGTCCATTACTCCACAACTTTTTATTGTCATAACCCCTAAACAATTAATATGCATGTTCATGACTTCATTTGCTCTTCCATATAGTAGTCCTATAAATAAAGGTATGTTGCAAAAATAATGATCACATTAGTAAAAAAAGAATTACCCTTCATGAACATCAGATATTATAAAATTCATATGTTTTATTTCGTGAGATCCTACCTAAGGTTATTCGTTCATTCTATATTTGAAATAGTACTGTTGTTATATTTACTGCAATATTGTATTCATGCTTTAATTTGCTTGAAGAAAAAGAAGACTCTTGGATTGATCAGCTTGTGGGAGGAGATATTAACAAGAGCTCGAAAATTATGCTTTGGTTTTAATTTTTCCTTTCATGTTTTAATAGTTAAAGTCATAAGAATGATGTGTCTATTATATTACTTTTCTTTCTTTATTTTTATTTTCGTATATTCTTTTTATGATTCTTCTTAGTTTGATTTCTATATCAATTTCTGATCGTCATTAGTGTATAATTTTATTTTATTCAAAATAGTGTCTTATGGCTTTGTTGAAGACTGACTAGCCACTAACCAATTATTTTTCTCTATGGAATCAATTGCATATTTGGGTATTTATATGTGATCAAGTGTGTGTAATTTTTTTTTCTTCATATTTTTCTATTTTACATGTTTTTATATGTAAGGTGAACGCATATATTAAATATATATTAGATAAAGACATTATTATATATAATAAAGACAATTTTTTTTCAAACTTCAACATTTTAAGAAATCAAGGAGATAATTGATAGAAAAATACATATCAACTTTACAAATGTAACTCATTTATAAAATCCGGGTCATCTATATGCTTTTGTGTGCAACTTCTAACATGTAATATTGCTTTAAGAATGAAATTTATCATCATATTATTGAAAGTGCTTTATATTGTAATATTATATTTAATAAATTATTAATATCTTTTATGATCGTGCGAAGTGCGGACAAATTCATTTTGACATTTTTTTCCCTTTTTCTATTTTCTCAATTTTTGATCTTGTGAGGTTTTTTTAATTATTTGTCTTGTGTTATGTTATAAATTCCAAAAGCCACTTCTTTAATCATCTTAATCACACTTCAATCCTTTCCTCTTCTTTTTATTAATCTTCTTAATAATAATTTTATATGGTCATATTAATCCTCTTAAATTAAGATAAAAGAAAGAATAAAAAAAATAAAGGCAAAATTTACATAAGAATTCGTATAAGTTGGTATGAATTTGAGGTAAACGAGCTCAATTTTATATTTTTTTTGTTTCGTTTTAAAACTTTTTTAGATTTTAAAGAAGAAGAAAGTTATGAAAGTACTATTTTCTCATATTTTATCTACTTTCTCATATTTTAAAATTTTTTCTCACTTTAATACAATATCTTGCTGCTTTTAAATTTTATTTAGAGGTTTTAATTGTAGCTCCGTAATGAAAAAAGAAAGAGAAAAAAACCATTTAAAATAATATAATACATCATAATATATCCAAAATTGAAGTACTTTTTTTTCTCTTTTTTTGACCTTCTTCTAATTATAAAATAAAAATATCTCCTTATATTTTAAGTATTCTTTTTTTTTATTTAATATATTTATAAGGAGTAACTATTCATAACTCACACTCTCTTTAATTTCTATACTTAACAATATCCATAACTCTCATAATTTTCATGTACATAACCCCCAAACTTTAATTTGTAAGTTTCTTGATACCTTATGGTATTCCATGGAGACTTTCATTCAAGGTTATCCTTCCTCTTCTCCATCACTTTGACTTGTGAATTAACTAACATATAATAGGAAAGGAGTACATGAAGATAAGAATTATTTAGTTCTCAAAACTTTTTTTTCATTTTTATGTACATGGCCGTACTTTTTATTAATTTTAATAAATTTTTCTTTACTTATGTATTATTATTCTCCGAACAAGTATAATCAAGAAGTCTTCATGACAATCAATGTTTTAGTAATTTTGATAGTGATATTTTAAATGCGTCGTTTGTGTATGGTTAATCTTTCTAAAAGTCAGTTTGTGGTTGACACTAATTTTAATAATCATATAGTGTAGTTTGATTGCGATATTTATTAGATTTCAAGAGATAATGATCTTTGATCGTTAGTATAATTGAAAAATAATTTGCAGATGTATTGTATAGTTTAGGTTCTTTCCTCTTTTTGATAAAATTATTTTTTATTTGGTATGACTGAAATCAAAATATTATATATATATATATATATATATATATATATATATATATATATATATATATACTGTTACACCCCGTAAATTCCCGACACATAGATGGCCTATTCGCATGTTGGTTAAGAGTATTTGAAAGCCATACATGCTAGAAAAAGGCTCGGGGAAAGATCGGACAAGCGCCAAGTCGGCGCGTCGCAAGGCAAAATGCGACTTATAAATCGCATTCCCTGAATGCGACTTATAAGTCCCAAAGTATATAACCCCCACTTCGATTTTAATTGATCATTTACCTTAAATGATTTCCAGAACTGGTGAGAAAACAGAGAGAAGGCGAAGAGTAATGTAAATTATCATTTGATTACGCTGCCAAACGTAGTCTAAACTCAAATTAACCTCAGGTACCGAGGTATTTAGCAGCAGGGAGCATTCCTACGGATTTTGTTTCGCGAAATACGGTCGACGAATCGTCGTGCTACCGGGCTAAGGTAAGTGGAATTGCTCCAAACTAGTGTCTATGTGCTCCTAGCTGTAAAGTGAATACTTCTCCCTTTTGGACTTCTGAAAAATAGCAAGTTTTCGACCGTCTTTCGATAAGCCTAAGTTTAGGCTATAATTTTATCGAAAGTGATGTTGTTCTTCAGAATAAGGTTATATTTAGTACTAATTGACGTATATATGAATGCAGTTGGGAGAAATAGCTGGAGTACTGACTGAGCCTCGTCCGAAAGTCGAGTAACTCGAGGTTAAGGTAAGTGAAGTTGTTCTTCGGCAAGTTAGTAAGTATTAGCTTTGTGAATCATAGTAAACTCCGTATTTGAAATTCCCGGAGTTGAATGTTGGGAATTGAATAAGTTTAGTAAATTCTGGTTTGCGTTGTCGTATCGTATCTTAGTCCGAAAGATAGGAAAGCATGCGCCAAAGGGCGAGTTAGCATTCCAGATTCAGTATAGCTTATTGTATGAGTAGCAAGCATGTTATAGAATAAAAAGAAACAGATTTTCAGAATATAAGCTAGTAAAGTAAAACCAGATAGACAGGCAGTTTCATGGCTATAGACTAGCCATTCAAACAGACGAGATATTGGCTACAGATTAGCCATTCAGACAGATAGTACCCTGGCTACAGATTAGCCAACAGTTAAAGAAATATTTCAGAATCAGTATAATCAGTAAAGAATCAGTTTAGTACAGAAACAAATCAGAATAAGAAATCAGATTTCAAATAGTCTTTTTCAGTTATACATGCTTGCTATTTATATGTGCTATTTGTTTGTTGAGACTTGTTGTGGCGTGAGGGCCCCTTATTGAGCGTCCTCGCCGCCCCTGGGTTGGTAATCGTGTCGCCCACTGAGCGGGTGGGTTTACGTCACTCCAAGGAGTGGCATGCCGTCCCCAGTTTGGACGAAGGTGGGATGCAGCTTTCCCCACAGCAGTCTGATCAGCATTACAGGTGTAGCTCCGGTTTCAGATAGCCCTGTTGAGTTTTATGTCCAGGGAACCAGACTCTATCTGTTACTGTCTGTACATTCAGTTATTATAGGTGTAGCTCCGGTTTCAGATAGCCCTGTTGAGTTTTGTGTCCAGGGATCCAGACCCTATCTGTTACTGTCTACACAGGAGTCCTCCGGACCCAGACACGGTTGCTTATATCGGAGGCTATGGCCCGAGCCGGAGACCCAGGGGGCCGGTAGAGGAGCTCTGAAGTGAGTAGATGAGTGGAGCGACGTATTTTTGGTTGGTTTTAACCCGGGTAGGGGTATATAGATTGTTTGCTTGCTTGGCGCCATCCGGCTTATGGGGGTTGGCATTGGCTCTTGCTTGCTACGTGTATATCTATTTATATGTTATATACTAGTTACTAGACAGCAGGCCGTCGCGTTCCCAGGTACGCCTCCGCCTTATCAGTACAGGGAGCATGATTCAGTTCTTATCAGTTTCTCCAGATACAGTTATCTTCTACCATACAGTTTTGCTAAATATGCTATCTATATTTAGTTGTTTCAGTTATATTATTTCAGTTGCTTTGCATAACTCAGTACCAGTGGTACTGACGCCCGCTTGGGGCACTGCATTACTTGCCTGCAGGTACTCACACACGAGGAGCCGATCCCTCGTGATCCTAGCCAGCGCAGAGTCATCAGCTCCTGTCCTCTGGAGCCTGATATTCAGAGGTGTATTTCATTTTCTTTTGTTGTATAGTACGGGTAGGTTGGGGCCCTGTCCCGACCATTTTATCAGTATTCCTAGAGGCTTGCAGTCTGTATATATTTCCCTGTGGTCAGTTGAGCCGGTCGTGTGAGGCCGTGCAGTTTGTTATAGCTGTCTAGCATTTCAGTTTATGTTGGCCGTGTGAGGCCTTAGTTTGACAGTAGTGGTGACCTTGCCGGTCACGTAGTCTTACAGTAGTCTTGTGTTGAGTTACAGACAACTAGACAGCATGGTGGCCTTGTCGGCCCGCATAGGCTCCCTTACATTGACATGTTTCTGGTTAGCTGTTATTACAGGTACAGGTGGCTATAGGCCAGTTGGCCTGAGGCTGTGTTTACAGCCGTTATATAGCCCGTTGTTTCCAGAAATCTGAGTTAGAGCTAGCCAGGCACCAGTTGTGCCTAGGCTCACCAGTTAACAGTCTAGATCTTACTAGAGCACCAGGTGCCAGTCACACCCCCTAATGCGGGGCGTGACAAACTTGGTATCAGAGCAGGCCGTGTCCCAGGGAGTCTGCAAGCCGTGCTAAGTAGAGTCTTGTCTATGGATGTGTTGTGCACCACATACTATAGGCAAGAGGCTGCGAGACATGATAGGATGGTTACCCTTCCTTCTCAGTCAGTCGTGCTTTAGAGCGGTACAATATAAGGTTGAGTCCCTAAAAACTTACCGTATTCTTTGATTACAGATACAAAGGCAGATCAGCATTACGCTATCACAGGCAGAAGATCAGATATAGCAACAGAAGAGGGCATCAGCCAGTTACATGATAACTACAGCAGCAGGAGGAGGTACCAGAGACCTCCCAGCGTGATACCTTTATCAGTACTATTCCCAGTATACGTTGATAACGTCAGAATAGGAAGTCAGAAGTATAATGTACATACGAGTTGACTTATTTATTAGATATATAAGATCTGGTTAAGATATCAGACAATATCAGACTATCAGATAAGTGAAAAAAAAGAAAATAAAAGAAAGAGAGGAAAATGCAGGGTTCCATATCCGTCTTTTCAGATGTAGTACAGTTCCATGTCTTCGTATTATAGCAATAAGAAAAGGGTATTCCCACCTCTTGACTTGATTCAGCTTAAAGACTATATTCCGTAAGGGGCATAAGACTTGAGGTGAGGTTGCTAAATCAAGCAGTAAGTGTTAGAAAGTATAAAGAGCCCCTATGATTACGTGAGTAGTGCAAACCCTTATGATAATAAGCCAGTAGAGAAAGTAAGACTGTTAGCTTACCCGAAGCAGGGGTAAAAGACCTGCCAGTAATGAATGCCTAGTAACAGTCAAATTTGAGTGA
Source organism: Datura wrightii (assembly GCA_035772735.1). Lineage (NCBI taxonomy): Eukaryota > Viridiplantae > Streptophyta > Magnoliopsida > Solanales > Solanaceae > Datura > Datura wrightii. The sequence continues at coordinate 21,188,034 of JASDFA010000001.1, forward strand.
GAAAAAGGCCAAGTCCGCCATATACGCTAATAGACAGTAAGATATACCTGCAAGATTATAGATATGATTCAGTTGTGATATCGAAAGGGTGAGAGGTCATGTGAATCAGATAGGTCTGACTGCAAGTCAGGGGAAGTATGAATTGATACTTGACCAGTAATCTTATTAACAATGAAAAGTAGGTACCTTGAACCCCAGAGTTCAGCTTAAGCAAGATGAGGGGAAGAAGCAGGAATGTCAGATTTTGTAGGGAAATTAGGATTACCCCCGGATTGATAGAATATCGTATTAAGGATTAAGCCTCGGGCTGACAGTAAGATTGTGGTCCAGAATGCTGCAGTATGTTCGCTTATGGGGAAGTTAAGAAATTACCGATACAGTGAATTTAATCTAGTGTGGCCTAGAGATAAGGCCCAGCAGACAGTCATGGGCTCTCAATATATGCCAAGTAAGGCCACAAGATTCGAACGTTGACCCCACATCGCAAGAGTGGCAGAATTTCAAACAGCAGACAATAACTAAAGTGTTTATGTTTGTTACTTTCAGAATGGGGTGACAATACAATGAAATGTTAAGAGAAGGCAGGAGGTATTATTAGACCATAGAAGCAGTATATCATGTACAATATGAATTTTAGCAAAGTGTGTCAGAGATTACGTATCACTACAGAATTCAGTATGTATTGTACGTATTTATTAATATATATCTGTGCAGATAATAAATATGCTGTGAGCAGCTGTAATAGGGGTTACAATCACACAGATGCATATTAGAGCTGGGAAGTATATACAAATTGCATTGCAGGACCCCTTGCCAAAAATAAAAAGAGAAAAGAGAGAGAAGAAAAAGAGAAAAGCGAAAAGAAGGGGCAAGTTAAGTGTGATTTACGTATGAATCCATAGAAACTGTCTCAGCTCTTAGTTATTAAGTTAATAGACTTATATGTTGTTTCCAGATCTAGGTTTTAGAAGCTTATAAGAGTTCGTAACCTGAATCAGGTAATTAGATGATAAGGGCGCAGTTAGACGGTCTACCGACCAGTTGGCGCCTGTATTAGCAGAGAAGCATCTCTAAAGATCAATAACACTAGCGCATGTGCCAGAACTAGAATTAGAGAATGAATAGGTATACTTCAGAGATTAGCAATACTAGAATTGTTCCAGTATGTTAAGTGGCCATACATCGTTTTCCCAGCCTTGTAGGTGAGAGTCGACCTTAGTCAACCTAGCAGTTATTACAAGGAATACCCCGCAAGTCAGACAAGCCCGTGGGCACCCCAAGAAAGGGGTCCACATCAGTAGTCAGTGACAGACTAGTAATTCAGCTGGTTCTCGTAAGATATTCAGATACAGAGCCCTAGCAGAAGGCCAGTATTTACAGAATAGCTCATAAGACCGAGAATTCCCCAGAATAGCAGTATAAATCCAAGTGGATACACACAAAGCGTAAGAAATTGATAGTACCCTACTAGCACAGTGTTTATTAAGACCAGGAGATCAGTAGACTCCCCGTGAAGATCCAGAGATTGATTGCCTGAGAGTAAGTTTGATTAAGCCCAGCCTTACAGTGGTTCAAGCAAAATAACAAAGCAATTAGATGCCCACAAGTCTGCAGTTATGCATGAACTATAAGTACTCAAGTAGAACAGTTAGAGCATTGTTAGACTACTGCCACATTCGGGTCATTCAACCCGACTATTCAGTTATTTAAGGTTATGCAGCCAGATCATTAGAGGTCATGATCAATATCAGGATCCTCTGATCAGATAAAGGCACAAGGTGCACAGACGGTCGTTCAGGTTATCCCAGCAACAAGTAGCCTTAGCATGTGGCCAGAAGGCCAGATAAGCTCTAGCTACGCCTGTAAACTACCTGTCGATCTCTTCGGCAAGACAAACCAGTATGATCGTCAATTATATGCCGAGCTCTCTAAGTATGAAAATGTTATATTAGTCAAGAAGAGGTAATGGAGCAGCAAACGCTCTTAGCTATAGATCTATTAGGAGTGTGGCGTATGTGCAACCCGAGCAACGGGAGTTGGTCAGGGAGATACATCAATTGGTCAATTTAGCCGTTCGTGTGATAGAAATAAAGGACAACAGAGCGGTAATCCAGAACACCGCCGTGTCGTCCTTAGTTGTGGAGGTAAGAGAACGGCAATATGCAGATCCTGACCTGGTCTAGCTTAAGGATAGAATCCTGCAAGGGAAGCGCCAGATTCACAAATAACAGAGGATGGAGTGTTGCATTGTAAAGACCGTCTATGTGTTCCAGATGTTTCAGGCCTCCGCCATCAGATCATGAACGGGGTGCACTGCGCCAGCAACTATTTTCTCCATCTTGGCGCGACAAAAAATGTACCATGATATCAAAGAAAACTACTGGTGGCTAGATAAAAAAAAAGAAATTGCTGAATTTGTAGCCGGTGTCCTAACTGCCAGCAGGTGAAAGCAGAACATCAGAAATCAGGCGGTTTGACTCAGGACATAGTTGTGCCTCTCTGGAAGTAGGAAGCAGTAAATATGGATTTTGTGGCAGGATTACCCTGTACTAAACATGGACATGACTCTATATGGGTGATAGTTGACAGATTGACCGAATCAGCTCATTTCCTGCCAGTGGAAACTACTTTCTCAGCCAGATTATGCAGAATTATATATCCGAGAAATAGTCAGGTTGCACGGAGTACCAGTATCCATTATTTCAGACAGAGGAGCACAGTTTACGGCTAGATTCTGGCAGTTGTTTCAGAAAGGTCTGGGAACGCAGATTAATTTGAGCACAGCATTCCACCCTCAGACAGATGGACAGGCGGAACGCACAATTCAGACGCTCGAAGATATGTTGCGAGCGTGTGTGTTAGATTTCGGTGGTAGCTGGGTTGAGCATTTGCCCCTAATCGATTTTGCTTATAATAATAGCTATCACTCAGCTATCCAGATGGCGCCTTTCGAGGCTTTATACGGGCGAAAATGTAGATCGCCGATTGGCTGGTTTGAAATAGGAAAATCAGCGTTGATTGGGCCATACATTGTTCAGCAGTCAGAGGAGAAGGTAAAACTTATCAGAGAACGCCTAATGACTGCACAGAGCCGCCAGAAGTCATATGCAGATGTGCGGCGCAGAAACCTGGAATTCGAGGTGAACGACTGGGTATTTTTAAAAGCATCACTGATGAAAGGGGTGATGAGATTCGGCAAGAAAGGTAAGCTCAGTCCAAGATTTGTTGGGCCTTATCAGATTCGTCGAAGAATAGGCCAAGTGGCAGATGAGTTGAACTTGCCTCCAGAGTTAGAATCCGTTCATCCGGTCATATATCCATGTTGAGGTAATGCAGACTCGTCCAGAGCAGTCCCAGTCCAGGATATCCGGGTTACAGAAGAGCTGGCCTACGAAGAGGTTCCAATAGCTATCCTAGACAGACAGATTCGCAGATTGAGAACTAAAGATATTGCGTCTGTCAAAGTATTGTGGCATAACAGGAACCAAGAAGAGATGACGCGGGAAGCGGAGGAAGATATGAAAGCTAGATATCCTCACTTATTCCAGGCCTAGCTAGGCGACAGATATGTCAGTATTGTTACCTATGCAGTACCTTATAGTTGCTTATATATAAGTGAGAGAGATTGATGTTTAGCTATGAAATGAATCTTGTAGTATCGTGTGGAGTACCTGTATTGGACTTTTCTGTGTTTCAGGTTTTTTGGGATAGTCCATATTACAGGGGAAACTCTCCCGAAATTTTCCTAAGTAGTCAGTTGAGATAAGTTGAGAAGTCCTCTAGATAACAATTTTCATTCGAGGACGAATGTTCTTAAGGGGGGAGAATGTTACACCCTGTAAATTCCCGACACATAGATGGGCTATTCGCATGTTGGTTAAGAGTATTTGAAAGCCATACATGCTAGAAAAAGGCCCGGGGAAAGATCGGACAAGCGCCAAGTCGGCGCGTCATAAGGCAAAATGCGACTTATAAATCGCATTCTCTGAATGCGACTTATAAGTCCCAAAGTATATAACCCCCACTTCGGTTTTAATTGATCATTTACCTTACATTATTTCCAGAACTCATGAGAAAACAGAGAGAAGGCGAAGAGTAATGTAAATTATCATTTGATTACGCTGCCAAACGTAGTCTAAACTCAAATTAACCTCAGGTACCGAGGTATTTAGCAGCAGGGAGCATTCCTACGGATTTTGTTTCGTGAAATACGGCCGATGAATCGTTGTGCTACCGGGCTAAGGTAAGTGGAATTGCTCCAAACTAGTTTCTATGTGCTCCTAGCTGTAAAGTGAATACTTCTCCCTTCTGGACTTCTGAAAAATAGCAAGTTTTCGACCGTCTTTTGATAAGCCTAAGTTTAGGTTATAATTTTATCGAAAGTGATGTTGTTCTTTAGAATAAGGTTATATTTAGTACTAATTGACGTATATATGAATGCAGTTGAGAGAAATAGCTGGAGTACTGACTGAGCCTCGTCCGACAGTCGAGTAACTCGAGGTTAAGGTATGTGAAGTTGTTCTTCGGCAAGTTAGTAAGTATTAGCTTTGTGAATCATAGTAAACTCTGTATTTGAAATTTCTGGAGTTGAATGTTGGGAATTAAATAAGTTTAGTAAATTCTGGTTTGCGTTGTCGTATCGTATCTTAGTCCAAAAGATAGGAAAGCATGCGCCAAAGGGCGAGTTAGCATTCCAGATTCAGTATAGCTTATTGTATGAGTAGCAAGCATGTTATAGAATAGAAAGAAACAGATTTTCAGAATATAAGCTAGTAAAGTAAAACCAGATAGACAGGCAGTTTCATGGCTATAGACTAGCCATTCAAATAGACGAGATATTGGCTACAGATTAGCCATTCAGACAGATAGTACCCTGGCTACAGATTAGCCAACAGTTAAAGAAATATTTCAGAATCAGTATAATCAGTAAAGAATCAGTTTAGTACAGAAACAGATCAGAATAAGAAATCAGATTTCAGATAGTCTTTTTCAGTTATACATGCTTGCTATTTATATGTGCTATTTGTTTGTTGAGACTTGTTGTGGCGTGAGGGCCCCTTATTGAGCGTCCTCGACGCCCCTGGGTTGGTAATCGTGTCGCACACTGAGCGGGTGTGTTTACGTCACTCCAAGGAGTGGCATGCCATCCCCAGCTTGGACGAAGGTGGGATGCAGCTTTCCCCACAGCAGTCTGATCAGCATTACAGGTGCAGCTCCGGTTTCAGATAGCCCTGTTGAGTTTTATGTCCAGGGAACCAGACCCTATCTGTTACTGTCTGTACATTCAGTTATTATAGGTGTAGCTCCGGTTTCAGATAGCCCTGTTGAGTTTTGTGTCTAGGGATCCAGACCCTATCTGTTACTGTCTACACAGGAGTCCTCCGGACCCAGACACGGTTGCTTATATCGGAGGCTATGGCCCGAGCCGGAGACCCAGGGGGCCGGTAGTGGAGCTCCGAAGTGAGTAGATGAGTGGAGCGACTTATTTTTGGTTGGTTTTGACCCGGGTAGGGGTATATAGATTGTTTGCTTGCTTGGCGCCATCCGGCTTATGGGGGTTGGCATTGGCCCTTGCTTGCTACTTGTATATCTATTTATGTGTTATATACTAGTTACTAGACAGCAGGCCGTCGCGTTCCCAGGTACGCCTCCGCCTTATCAGTACAGGGAGCATGATTCAGTTCTTATCAATTTCTCCAGATACAGTTATCTTCTACCATACAGTTTTGCTAAATATGCTATCTATATTTAGTTGTTTCAGTTATATTATTTCAGTTGCTTTGCATAACTCAGTACCAGTGGTACTGACGCCCACTTGGGGCGCTGCATTACTTGCCTGCAGGTATTCACAGACGAGGAGTCGATCCCTCGTGATCCTAGCCAGCGCAGAGTCATCAGCTCCTGTCCTCTGGAGCCTGATATTCAGAGGTGTATTTCATTTTCTTTTATTGTATAGTACGGGTAGGTTGGGGCCCTGTCCCGACCATTTTATCAGTATTCCTAGAGGCTTGCAGTCTATATATATTTCCCTGTGGTCAGTTGAGCCGGTCGTGTGAGGCCGTGCCGTTTGTTATAGCTGTCTAGCATTTCAGTTTATGTTGGCCGTGTGAGGCCTTAGTTTGATAGTAGTGGTGACCTTGTCGGTCACGTAGTCTTACAGTAGTCTTGTGTTGAGTTACAGACAACTAGACAGCATGGTGGCCTTGTCGGCCCGCATAGGCTCCCTTACATTGACATGTTTCTGGTTAGCTGTTATTACAGGTATAGGTGGCTATAGGCCAGTTGGCCGGAGGCTGTGTTTACAGCCGTTATATAGCCCGTTGTTTCCAGAAATCTGAGTTAGAGCTAGCCAGGCACCAGTTGTGCCTAGGCTCACCAGTTAACAGTCTAGATCCTACTAGGGCACCAGGTGCCAGTCATACCCCCAAGGCGGGGCGTGACACATACATAGTACTTAGTATCATATTAACAATTGTCTATTTTTTTTGTTCGTATTTTATATTATTGTAATTATCCAGTTTATTTTATTTATTCATAATTGTGTTAAAGAATTTTCTTTAATCAGTAGCATATGATGAAGAGTTTTGACATAACTTTATGGTTATGGATCTACTTGCAAAGGAATATGTTTAAAAAATTAAAGCATCACAAAGAACTACTTTTGCTAGATCTTTTTTTTTACTTTGGCTTGTAATAGTAACTTAGCTACACATATTAATATTGTTATTCATTTGGTCCTTTACAATTCTATTATTTGTTATGAAGCATAATTAATATAATTATCATATTTCAATTAAAAAAAATTATGTCGAGGAGTTTAATTTTTATTATTCTTGAAAAGAAAATTAAAAGATGAAATAATTACGTAGGTTATGTCTTGACAACATAATTAAGAATAATTTATCATCTATAAATTATATAATTGGGTCTTTGAAATAGTGATGTGGCACATATCTTTGCAGTCAAATCATTTCTTTTTTCTTCTTATTTTCGTCGTACATTTATTTATTTATTACAAATGAAATCAATGCATAATGATTAATATATTTAATGTCTAATAGATTTAAAATTATCTATAACTCATCTCTTCATCTTCCTTATAACTTATACTCTTAAATGTTATTCATAATCCTTGTGTGTTTTATTTTCATAATTCTTAAAAATATTTATTTGATTTGTTAAAGATTATAGTAGACAAATGTAATAATAAAGACACAATGTTTGCATAGAGGATCAAGTACTCCTTTAAAAGATAGAGGAATTTAAAACAAAAGATATTACTTTCAACTTAACACAATAGATTGTAGTTTCAAAATATGATCTCTTATTTCATTTACTTCACTACTCATACATCCTAATATTTTATTCTACTATGGACATATGAATGATTTATACTTAAAAAAAAAATCAAAGAACTTATATTTTGCAAGTTTAAAAAAATAAAAAGACATATCATATTCAGGATGAAAATAAAGATATACATTGACTTCTCTACCAAATGTTACATAGTACTAACATTATAATAAGAAACTATCAATGTATAAACTTACTTGTTTTGTGTATGTGTATATATATATATTTGTTAATTTTATTAGAGTTGTGCTAAGCGCAGATATCTTCACTAGTTATATAATATATAGATGTAACGTTCTTTCAAAAATTCTAATTAGTACCATATGCATTATGCATTAAATTTCAACAATAATTATAATTAAGTTTATAAAAGAATGAAGATATTGGAGTTTCATATTCGTATTGAAAGATTTAAGAAACTCAAACAACATATCATAATTATAAATATTCTAGATTTTGTATTATACATTAAGTGTTGTCTTCTCAAATTCTATCGACTTCAAACTAAAAGAATACAAAATTCAAGTAATAAATTTGCGGATCAAGGGAAAAAGTAGACAAAGATAATTAACTTGGGATATTTATTTATAATTTTACACAAAAATATTATAAAATTGGTGTTTGGTTGAATGGAAAAAACGTCATTTAACTTATGATGGTTATTTTGGTCTTTTAATTTTATATTTTGGGTCTTTTATATATATATATATATATATATATATATATATATTTGCATTTATTAAAAGTTAAATTTATTTTTTGTGCAAAATTATTAATAGGAGTAGTGTTTAAGTAAAGGGTAAAATGGTCGTTTATTATCTAATGGACATTTTGGTAATTCAACTTTTCAACTAAGGGGCTTCCCACTTATATAGTAATATGATACAGACACATACACATCATTTTAATATATTTTTATTTTTTATAGAAGAAATGAAAGGTTGCAGTAGTAAATATTTAGACTTTTAATATTACAATAAAAAATAAAAATAAGTGGAAAAGCAAACTTTGAGACATTTAATTTTTTACAATAAAATAAAAATAAATAAAGTGAGTAGTAATTGACACATTTATTTTTGTAATAATATTAAATAGAAATGTGCAGAAAATTATCAAAAAAAAAAAGATAAATAGAATTCTTGTTGAAAGAGAGGTGCCATATCACTTCTCTAATGTCTAACTTTATATTATATATAGATATAGATAGATGTAAATTATATATAGATAGATAGATTTAGATGTTTATATTAAAAAAATATTTTAAAAATTATTCTTTTAAATCTCTTAATTATAATTTTGTTTTTCTTAATTATGTTAAGTATGTTATATTTAACACTCTATATACATTGTGATAACATTAAATGACAACAATAATTAAATAAATAAATAATAATAATTTTAAATGGGAAAATGTTCAAAAAAACAAGAAAAAGAAAAATATCAATGGAGCTCTTAGAGGCATGCCACATCAGCATGCCTCTAAGTCTCCTTTATATATATATATATATATATATATTGATTCTTAAAAGTGCATTATTTATTATAAAATGTATTTAGTAATTGAAACAGTGTTTTTTAAAGGGCAAAAATATCGTTTCAATAAATTTAAGGACATTTTAGTAATTCAATTTTATACTTAGAATCTTTCCACTTATATAATAACGAGTTTCTGGACAAGTGCTTCGCACGTGTATATCCACATTAAATAATTAAATATAAAGTTAAGATAAGTGTAAATTTAAAATGATTGAATTGACGTTTTGGTTATCTTAGTTTACTATTCATGCTTTGATGATGATTAAATATAAAATGTAACAAGATCACATAAATAAAATAAAAATAATTTTTTTCAACATTTATGCATAAAAGTGCATGAATTACATAAAATACAAGTTACCATGATGGGCAGAAATATAAGTCATGCGCCAAGAGTAAATTTAATCTGCAGGTTTGAGGCTGCTTCTATCAAGTTTATTGACATTTCATACTAACCCAAAATGCTAACAACAACCAAACAAGAAGGTAAATCAGAAAATATATGAAAAACTATCAAAAAGAAGAAGAAAAAATGCAAAAACTTCATATTACCTATTAAAACGTGTAGAATATGATCATGACACAAAGACATATATTTTTTATACTGAGTCTGCTTAATGGTATAGATATTCATTAGAGGATTGTATATAAATACTATTGTTAACCGGTAAAAGTTTAGAAGATGAAATAATTGAAAGGTGTTAAAGTAGTATATGAAATAATAATTAAAAAAAAAATAAAAGTATAATCTACAATAATTACTGGCAGGTAAAACAACCCTCTTCATTTACTTGGTTCAATAATTAATTAATTAATATATATATATATATATATATTTGATGTTAAAATATTACTATTTAATTAGATATTTTATTATATTTTAATTTACTACAGGGGCAAAATGGTAATCCAACTTTTTAAGATAAAGGCTTCTCACTTTATATATATATATATTATGTATATTTATATTTGCTATTATTTGTCACGCCCCGCCCAGGGAGGCATGACTGGCACCTGGTGCCCAACTAGGATCTGAGCTGACTTAACTGGGCCTATACACTCCTGGTGCAGGCTTACTTCCCAAATCAAGAAAACAACGGGCTATATCTCGGCTGTAAATACAACCTCCGGTCGACAAGGCCTTATAGCCACCTGTGAAAGAAGACCAGCTAGCCAAAAACACATAGCAACAGGGAGTCCTATGTTGGCCGACAAGGCCACCATGATATCTAGTTACGACTGAAACTTAAATCCGGTGCTAAACTCGACTATAGCCGACAAGGCCGCTAACTATCAGCTAAAATAGGGCTCCACACGGCCAACATACAAGATAAAACACATATGGGCCCCACACGGCCAACAACAGACTAACCACAGGAAAATAGAAACAATCTGCAAGCCTCTAGGAGTAATATGATGGTCGGAACAGGGGCCCGACCTACCCATAAACTGTACAATCAAAAGAACAACCTTTTATCTACAAGCTTTGAAAGAAAGGAGCCGACTCTTCTGCTAATTCTGGCTGGAGGCTAAGAGAGATCAGCTCCTCGTCTATTCGTACCTGTAGGAAAGTAATGCAGCGCCGCAAAAGGGCGTCAGTACAACATATACCGAGTATGTAAGGCAATAACTGTAAATAACTGAATATAAAAGATAGGACTGAAAATGACTGAAAGAAAAGGGATAGGAGTCATATCTGAGTAGCTGGATTCTCTATTATCTAGTCTATCAATAACTAAAGCAAACAAGAACCTTACCTAGGCCCCATAAGCCGGAAGGTACAACCAGCACAAAACAACCCACTTTGGGCTCCCATAAGCTCTGGTGAGTACACTTCAATCTATATACCCCTAACAAGGTCATAATGGGTCAACTGGTAACTATAGCCGCCCTACCAGTCCCCTGGGTCTGCAACTGAGCTCGCTCGGCCCCTGACTGTAGCTGTGTCTGAGTCCAGTGGACTCCTGATATCTACACCCCGAGCATCAGGCTCATCGAGGGTGTGGTACTGATACGGCGTATGTATAATAGTCCAGCCATGGAATGAACTCTATGAGGACCTGGGACCCCATCATCTTAGTGGGATTCAAATTGAATTATAATGCTATAGGAACTAACTTGCCGAAGGAAACTACCTTAACATACCTCGTTCGCCGATTACTAATTAACTGGCGAGTTTCAGCTCGTATTCAACTGCTTTTCTCAACTGCAATCGTATTATTGGGAGAATGAGACTAATTTCAATACTAAATCCAAAGAAAACGATAACTTTATATATAAATATTAACTATATTTCAACTTAACGAAACAAGGTTGAAAAATTCGTAATTTATCGAAAGTCCAGAAGGAAGAAATGCTTACTTTAAGCTTGTGGTCGTATTGACACTAGTTTGGAGTAATTCTAACAACTTTAGCTCGGCGGGACTACGATTCGCCGGTCGAATTTTGCGAAACTAACTCCGTAGCAATGCTCCCTGCAGCCTTATACTTCGATACCCGAAGTTAATTTGAATTCGGGCTGCGTTTCGCAGCGTACGGAGGAAATACTATCAATTTGTTCGTCTTCTCCCTTTGTTGGTCGAATATAACATGTATATATTCAAAATAATGAAGGGAGGACCTATATACTTGGGCGGTGGATTTGGGGTCTGTGGCACGGACCACAACACGCCGATTTACGGGCGTTCCACGGAGCCCAACCCGGAGGGAGGGGGGTCCGTGCCACGTTGTCCCTTTGGGTAGCTGGCCCGGCCTTCTCCCGCGCAATTCCGACTTCATGCTCATACGACCTTTTCCGGGGCCCTTTTCTCACACGTATTGCACTCTAAAACTCTTAACCATCGTACGAATAGGTCGTTTAAATATTAGAAACTTACGGGGTGTAACATTATTCTTATTTATTATTTTTATTTATTTATTATCATTATTATTATTTATTATTTATTATTTTTATATTTATTTATTATTATTTATTTGTTTTAATTTTTTCACTTTTTGACTTTCCACTTATATAATAATAAATATATAAATATGATATTAATTATGTATTCATTAAATTTTGTTTTATCGAAGGGCAAAATGGTAATCTAATTTTCAACTTAGAAACTTTCCACTGATATAATAATATGATATATATATATATATATATATATATATATATATATATATATATATATATATATATATGATGATAATATTGTGCATAATATAAAACTCTTTCATTTCAGGAGGTTATTATAAAATTAATGAGAATGAATTATTGAAATCTGTCAAAAAGAGATTATAAATTCGCAAAAACTAATCCAAACAATGCTTTGACTTTTCCTCTTCATTTCTTTTCAAATATTACCTCTGCATCTTTGGTCTCCTAACTTATTTGATTTTATTAAAGATTGAACTATTAATCGTCATATTAATATTTCATAATCCGTAATTTCTTTTCTTACTATGTAAGGGGAGAGTCTCCCTCATTTATTGCTTTCCTAGAACTTATGTATTGGAGAGGAGTCCTCTCCGTTAGGTGCATAGTTTCCAGGATTTCATTTCGGTAACGGGGATGGGTTGGCTGTTCTTAGTAGGATGGCCGACCTATGAACCACCATTAAATCGGAGGTAAGATTTATGTCCCCCTCCATGTATTTATTTTTGTTGTTTTGTTGTTTTTATTTATGATAAGGCCTGGGGGTGTTGCTCAGCCCCTGCCCGCGACAAGGGCGTTTACTTAAAAAAAAAAAAAAAAAAAAAAAAAAAAAAAAAGTTGGCAGATTCATCTCAAGAAACACCTTACATATGAACCTTAATTTAATTAAATGTTTTAAAAATTAAATCATCATAAATTTTTAGGTCACTCCAAGTTAGGCCTTAAAATCAAAATTAAACTTTTCAAATTACGTTTTTGTACTTTAATACACGATAGTCATTTAGTTTTCGAAAAGGTAAAATGGTCGTTCAATATTTAATAAATATTTCGGTAATTTAATTTTTAATTTTTTAGAAGAGTATAGTTATACGATAAGGGGTAATTTAGTAATTCAACTTTTTATTTTTTCGACTTCTCACTTATATAATAATAATATAATAATAATAATAATAATAATAATAATATAATATAATATAATATAATATAATAATATAATAGGGTGAAAATCTTTTTCATCCCCGACTTTACTTTAAAAATTAAACTTCCCCCTCAACTTTGAATAATAGACATTCTCCCCCTTTTATTCTAATTGACTTTTTAAAATGTCTGTTTTGCTCTTACATTATCAACTTTGTCTTCTTCTTTTTGCTTTTTTAAAATCATAATTTTTTAAATCTATGTAACAAATTTTTAATAAAAAATAAATACTAACTTTTGGGATAAAATAAAATAAGAAATATTGGTTGAGTATATACGTTAATGACGTTCTATAATGAAGTAAATTAGTAGAATAAAAAAATAATTTTATTAATAATAATCAAAACTCTAATATTTATTTATACAAGTGAAAATAAAAGGTAATAATAATTTTATAAATATATCTCAATGCATAAAACACAAAAAATTAATAAAATAAATACAAATTTAAAGATTATTTATTTATAATGTGAATTAATTTTAAATTATAATTTATGAAATATTCTATTAATAACAATCAAATTTTATTTATTTATATAAAAAGAATAGAGGATAAGAAAGAAGAGAAACATAGATACACACACAATGCATGCACATACATATACACATTTAATGCATATAATATTTTAATAACAATAATAAAAATTACTAAATAGCATTAAATTTTGTGATAAATTCATAGAAGTATTTTTCTACTTATAATTTTAATAAATTTAAATAAGAAACTATAAATATCTAGGTTAAAAAATAAATATTATATATAATATAAAAATGTATTACATAAATAGAGGATTGAAAATAACAAAGATAAAATAAATATTTTAAAAAATCAATTAGGATAAAGGGGGAGAATATCTATTATTCAAAGTTGAGGGAAGAGTTTGATTTTTAAAGCAAAATTGGAGGGCAAAACCGATTTTCATCCTAATATAATATAACTAGAAAAATTGTTCGCGCTTCACGCGGTTATTAAAAAAAATAAATTATAAAATAATTATTGTTAAAAAATTTTAATAAACAATATTGATCTTTACATATCAATTGATTTATTTTTTCTCTATTTTTCATGTGTAAGATTGATATCAAACAGTAAAAGAAAATTTAACTTAACAATTATTGAACAAATGATCCTCTTTAATTTTGATCTTCCAATTACATATGTCAAATTAAGAATCATGTAATTTTAACCTATTAGTCTTAATTATTTCTTAATATTGCCGGTAAATATTTTAAATTAAAATAATTTCACAAATTTAAAATTTTAATTAAGAAAAAGCAAACAAAAAATTTTTTAATGCCTTTTGATTTTTTTTAGATCATCTTTTTTTTCTTTTGTTATTTTCTTGATTATTATTTTTTTCTATTAATTTATTTTAATAATACTTTTTATTAGACACATACTTAAGTAGACATGAAAGACGAAAGAACTAAACAACTCCTAGTTGCTCCTCTTAATATGTGCAATTGTTCAAGAATTTATATTTGTATGTATAACTCTTCAAAATTACTATTTATTTTTTTTTTCGTTTATGAGGAGTAAACAATTACAAAGGTTTCATTACTATTACAAAAGCCATAGAATTACTGAAGAAAAATAATAATAATTGGGGTGCTTCTTAATTAACATAAATCTGCATAAATAACAATATACTATTGATGAATACTCGTAGGAGGTTTTTTTTTAATTTTACTTTCACTCAATATTTTGTACTTGTTTTGAGACATCCGAATTTGTGCCAGAAAGTTCAACTTTAAAAGTAAAGCGTTCCCTGTCAACGACGTTTCATTTCGAGGCTCAAATCTGAAAAGTTAAGAGTGAGAAGATACTTGTTATCCCACCACAACATATAATAATACCTATTAAAATTGTAACTTTAATGCCATATCTTTTGCTATATTTTTCAGGAAAGTTCCTATATTATCATCCACCATTTTTCTCTCGACTAATCTAAATAAAGTTTGTGAGATAGGATGAAACTTGATGAAAATAAACTTTGAATTGATATACGAATAGATAATATTGATTTAAATTTCACTTATATAAGTTAATCATATTCTTTCATAATTGAGATAATTTATTAACAATTCAAGTGAATGTCTGATGACTTTTTTGAAATAATTCTTTTGTTGTATTAATTAAAATTTATTATTGAAAATATTAGAAAGGATAATTATTACATTTTTTTGACTTTGCACGGATGTTATTGAGCTTTGATATATATTTAATAAGAAAATTAATGGTCTTATGAGATGAAGATGATGTTCTATTTATAGCACCCCAAAGGCTTAGAGTTTGAAATTTGAAACCCACTTCCGAAACAAAGATACAAAGAGCAGTACAAAAACTTACTATTTTGATAAGAGAAGACGAGCGGCGGAGTTGGCGGATTTTAGGATCGAGGGGACGGGAGAGACGAGCTCTGCAGACAAAGGCGTGGGAGAGAGAAAAGGCCTGTGAATGACGGGAAAGGAGAAGGAAAGGGGTGAGATACGGGTGTGGGTTTGTAAACGTGAGAAGGAGAAAGTAGGGGATAGGGTCTGAAAAGAAAGAAAGTTTTGGAGGGGGGCGAAGTGGCATCATCTGAAACGTCCGATCAGGTGATCGGACGGTAAAGATTTAAAAGAAAATAAAAGAAGAATAAATAAACAAATAAATAAATAAATATAAAAAGGCTAATTTCTTGTAAATTTAAAATATACCAAAAGCATTTCGATTGTAAACAAAATATTAATAAAATAGTCAAATTGACTAAAATTAGAACTTTTCAAAGAAATTAAACTTGAGATAAATTGTTTTTCAATATTAATCAAGCTTCTTAAACTTAACAAAGTAAAAAATTATTTTTAATAAAAGCAAAATCATCAACTTGAGTTGTAAATAACTTTAGACTTTTTGCGTAATAATAACAACAATAATGACATCGACATCAACAAAAAAAATAAAAATAACAACAACAATAACAACAACAACAACAACAACAATAATAATAATAATAAAGATACTAAAGATGATAATGATAAAGATAATATTAAAAATAAAATAACGAAAATGGCGTACTTGGTATAATATTTATATATATATAAAATAAATTGAACCGATCAAAGTATATTTAACATGTGTTGTTTACATAAAATATGTTTTATATATGTGAGGATTTTTTGCCAAGTAAAATGGCAAAAATAGTACCAAAATATTAAACAAAATATTTTTTAATATAAAAAAAGCGTATTATACTCTGTTTGTATTTTGAAAAGCTTGAACAATTAATTTAAAATATGGAGGATCAAAATTGGGTGTCAACAGTATATATCTGCAAAGAAATAGTACTTAATTGTGAGAGAGATGTTGACATCAAAATAATTAATAAATTTGAATATTTTTTTGACATATATATGATTTTTATCTGACTCAAATCCATGAGTTCTTTCATCTGTAAATTGGGAGGAAGAGTAATAGTTAATTTATGCCGATAAAACAGTCTAACACTTAATAATTTACGATTGAGAGAAGAGATTTTGATGAAGGCAAAAATGAATAATCAAAATTCTTTATTGAATAAGACCATATCTTAGTTACAATAGTTTCATATAAAGTGAAAGGAGCTAATCAATAAAAAAAAGATGATAATAAAAGTACAATCATATAAGTCATGAAAAATTAAAGAAAGAGGAACTGCGAGCTCTAAGAGTCATACTAATGCATGGCAACAAAACTTGGTAAACAGAGAATTTTTGCTTTTTTAAAAAAAAATAAAATAAAATAAAATTAGATAATAAAGTAATTCGACACATTCTAAATGGTAGTGATTTTTATGTCCTCCCCTATAATTAAAAATATTGACTTACTTGTTTGTTGTGTTGTAACTTACACCCGAGAAAAAAAAACACCAAATGAAAAGAGTAGTAAGTTTCACAGGAAAAATAAAATTTCTGGCAGAAAAGATAAAACTATAATATGATGAACTGATTTAATTTCACACTTTGTTTGTTTTTATAAAGTGCACTAAGAATGTTAAAATGCCGCATAAATATATTATTAATGAGGAAGTTTAAAGGAACACTAATAACGGCTGAAATATGAAAAGATTATATAAAAAATAAAATTTATACAACTATTCATGAAAATGCAAAAAAAAAAGGAGAAAAATGCCAAAAAAATCACAAAAAAGAAAATTATGAATGGAGGCCTCAGAGGCATGCCACATAAGCATGTCTCTAAGTCTCCTTTATATATATATATATATATATATATATATATACTAGTTCTTGGGTACGCGTGTTGCGCGTCTTTCCATATTAATACTATTTTAAAAAAACATATGCTCCTTCCGTTTTCAATTTGTTTGTTTTACTTTTCTTTTTGGTCTGTTTAAAAAATTAATGTCTCTTACCCTTTTTGACAACTCTTTAATTCCTATTTTCCACGTGTCATGTTCAAGACCGGAAGATTAAAAGGATATTTTGGTACGTTACACATATCTTTAGTTTAAAATAACAAGATTCAAAAGTTTTCTTTACTTTCTTAAACTCCGTACCAAATCAAAATCAAACAAACAAATTGAAACGTACATTTTGCTTTCACAATTTGAAACTTCATCTTCTTCCTTGTCACAATTGGTGCCTTTTTCCTTATTATCATCACCATATTATTATTTGGTAAAAAATTATCAGTCTTTTGTTTTTTATTTTTCCATTCAGATTATTGTTTAGATACTTCCTTTTCATTGCATTCCTATGGTTTCTACAAGAGAAAGTATGTTATTAGTCTTTGTTAGACATGTAAAAATATTTAATTTATACCACACAAAATCAAACTATACACCCCCAAATGAGCGAAAACAAGCAAAGAAAATAATAAAAATGACAACTCTCAACTATGAAAGCTATCTAATCTTTTCATCCCTCTGCCTCCTATTGGTATAAACTTTCTATCCTCTCTCTCTCTCTTTAATTTATACTTGCTCTTTTATGTATGATGTCAAAAATTCTCTATCTGTATAGTGATCACCAGTGGCCTAAATTCTTTAGACATATACATAGGGACCTCCTTTGGCCACAAGTATGGTGAAAATATATATACCTGCTTAACAACAAAATCCAAACAAATGAATTAGAAATTAATAAAACAGCCCATCATATACTTTACCTGGGAAAATGTAACAACACAGAGTAGTTTCATGGAGAAAAAGAATCAAGTGATTTGACACTTTGGTGTCTACTTATATAAAAGTGTAGACTAAATGGTATGTATAAATGATATTATAACAGAAGAAACTCAAAGAACCAAGCAAATAAAAGTTTTGGATATGAAGAGAAATA
Organism: Datura wrightii; assembly: GCA_035772735.1. NCBI lineage: Eukaryota > Viridiplantae > Streptophyta > Magnoliopsida > Solanales > Solanaceae > Datura > Datura wrightii. The sequence continues at coordinate 21,206,359 of JASDFA010000001.1, forward strand.
TTTTAACACTTTTAAGAAAATCTATATATTTATAGCCTACAATAATTACTGATATATAAAATAACACCCCATTTACTTTTTTTATGCAGCTGATTTATTCATTTGAAATGTGAAAAGATATATTTTAAATAATATTTTAAGAAATTCTATCCATTTATAGCCTATAATAAAATTACTGATATATGAAATAACCCCCATTTATCTTTTTAATGCGGCTGATTTATTTAATTAATTTAATACTAAGTGATTTTTTTTGTTCAACAGTAAAATTGTAAATCAACTTTTAATGGGTAAAATTATAAATCAATCTTTAACTAAAAAGTGTTATAAACATATATTGCAATAAAAAAATGGATGCATCGGCTTTTTAAAAGAATGTTATCACATACACATTCTTCATAATTATAATAATTATTTCACTTTTTTACAAGAGATTACAATCTTAAATTTAATAAAAGTTGACATTTATTATAATTAATTATTCTAACTAAATAAATTATTTTTAAATTAAATATATTAAGAAAATGAAAAATTTGCTAGAGCTAACCATTCAATGAATCATATTTCTATTTCTAATTTTTTTTTTTAATCTTTATTTGAATGTATATTTGCTTTTTATACAAAAAATGTCATTAAAATAATATTTTATTAAAGGGTAAAAAATGTTATTCAATATTTCATAGATATATTGATAATATAATTTTTAACTTTTTTTTTATACTCACTTTTAGAATATCATAGATATATATGATATGATATGATATGATAAGATTATGAGCTTCTTCTTTCTATTTTATTTTTTTTTTAAATATTTTTAGTTTTGCAGTGAATTAATTAAATGAGTTTGATATATATTTGAATATATCTTTATTCAGCTCTTGAAATTCTCGCGTTTAAAAGCAAATTTAAAAATATTAAATTTGAAAAAATGTTTACATTTGAGTACATGTGCACCGTCAAAATTCATTGAATTTCAAAATAAATATTAAATGTAAAAGTTTTTTTTTATGCTTTCTAGAGAATAAATTAACAGTTAAGAGGTAAAATAATTTTTTAATTTTTAAAATGATATTTTTGTAATTCAACTTTTGACTTAGATGTGTACCACTTATATAGTAATATATGATATATGATATGATGATATTATTATTGTTATACCCCGTAAGATTTTCGGCACCTAGATGGCCTATTTGCGCGTTGGTTAAGCATATTTGAAAGCCATACGTGCTAGGAAAAGGCCCGGAAAAGGATCGGATGAGTAACTGGTCGAACCATCACGGAAGGAGCCAAGGCAGAGCCCCTCCGCGATGGCAATGTGTCACGGAGGTGGAGCCTCCGCGTTGGCTCCGTGACACGTTGGGCCTGTCCAGGCTCAAGTATGTAAAGCCCCACTTCGGTTTAATTCCATTTAACTCAATATAATTTCCAGAAAACGTAGAGAAACAGAGAGAGACGAAGAAGGTTGATATATAATCGTTCGATTACGCTGCCAAACGTAGTCTAAACTCAAATTAACCTCAGGTACCGAGGTATTTAGCAGCAGGGAGCATTCCTACGAATTTTGTTTCGCGAAATACGGCCGGCGAATCGTCGAGTTACCGAACCAAAGTAAGTAGAATTGCTCCAAACTAGTGTCTATGTGCTCCTAGCCGTAAAGTGAATACTTCTCCCTTTTGGACTTTTGAAAAATAGCAAGTTTTCGACCGTCTTTCGATAAGCCTAAGTTTAGGCTATAATTATATCGAAAGTGATGTTTTCTTTCAGAATAGTGTTGTATTTAGTACTAATTGACGTGTATATGAATGCAGTTGGGAGAAATAGCTGGAGTACTGACCGAGCCTCGTCCGATAGTCGGATAACTTGAGGTTAAGGTATGTGAAGCCGTTCTTCGACAAGTTAGTAAGCCTTAGCTTGGTAAATCATAGTAAACTCCGTATTTAAAACTCTCGGAGTTGAATGTTGAGAATTAAGTAAATCTAATAGATTCTGAGTTGTGTTGTCGTATCATATTCAGTCCGAAAGTTAGTAAAGCATGCGCCAAAGGGCGAGTTAGCATTCCAGATTCAGTATAGCTTATTGTATGACTAGCAAGCATGTTGTAGAATAAAAAGAGACAGATTTTCAGAATAAAGCTAGTAAAGTAAAATCAGATAGACAGACAGTTTTATGGCTACAGATTAGCCATTCAGACAGATAGTATCCCGACTACAGATTAGCCAAACAGTTAAAGAAAGATTTCAGAATCAGTATAATCAGTAAAGAATCAGTTCAGTATAGAAACAGATCAGAATAAGAAATCAGATTTCAGATAGTCTTTTTCAGTTATACATGCTTACTATTTATATGTGCTATTTGTTTGTTGAGACTTGATGTGACGTGAGGGCACCTTATTGAGCGTCCTCGCCGCCCCTGGATTGGTAATCGTGTCGCCCACTGAGCGGGTGGGTTTTACGTCACTCCGAGGGGTGGCATGCCGTCCCCAGCTTGGACGAAGATGGGATGAAGCTTTCCCCATAGCAGTCTGATCAGCATTACATGTGCAGCTCCGGTTTCAGATAGCCCTGTTGAGTTTTGTGTCCAGGGAACCAGACCCTATCTGTTACTGTCTGTACATTTAGTTATTATAGGTGTAGCTCCGGCTTCAGGTAGCCCCGTTGAGTTGTGTCCGGGGATCCAGACCCTATCTGTTACTGTCTACACAGGAGTCCTCCGGACCCAGACACGGTTGCTTATATCGGAGGCTATGGCCCGAGCCGGAGACCCAGGGGGCCGGTAGAGGAGCTCCAAAGTGAGCAGATGAGTGGAGTGACTTATTTTTGGCTGGTTTTGACCCGGGTAAGGGTATATAGATTGTTTGCTTGTTTGGCGCCATCCGGCTTATGGGGGTTGGTATTGGCTCTTGCTTGCTAAATGTATATGTATTTATGTGCTTTATATATATTAGTTAATAGATAGCAGGCCGCCGTGACTACAAACACGCTCCTGCCTATCAGAGCAGAAAGGTTTGATCTAGTTCCTATCAGCTCTTCAGATTCAGTTATCTTCTGCTCACAGACTTGTTAGTTATGCTATCTGTATTCAGTTATATTATTTAAGTTGCTTCGCATACTCGGTACCAGTGGTACTGACGCCCGGTGGGGCGCTGTATTACTTGCCTGCAGGTACTCATAGACGAGGAGGCGATCCCTCGTGATCCTAGCCAGCGCAGAGTCATCAGCTCCTGTCGTCCGGAGCTTGATATTTCAGAGGTTTATATCATTTCCTTTTGTTGTACAGTATGGGTAGGCCGGGGCCCTGTCCTGACCATCTTATCAGTATTCCTAGAGGCTTGCAGTCTGTATATATTTCCCTGTGGTCAGTTGAGCCGGTTGTGTGGGGCCGTGCAGTTTGTTATAGCTGTTTAGCATTTCAGTTTATGTTGGCCGTGTGAGGCCTTAGTTTGATAGTAGTGGTGACCTTGCCGGTCACGTAGTTATCCAGCATTTTATTGTTGTGTTATATAGCCCGTTGTTTCCCTGAATCTGAGTTAGAGCCAGCCAGGCACTAGATGTGCTTAGGCTCAGTAGTCTAGCAGTTTAGGTCCTAGTAGGGCACTAGGTGCCAGTCATACCCCCAAGGCGGGGTGTGACAATTATTATTATTACTAGTATATGTGTACGCGCGTTGCACGTGTATTTCATATCAAATATAAGTATAAAATTTTGTTAAATCACATAAATATTATGAGTACTAAATTTGTGTTCGAGTTGACAATTTGATTTTTTTTTGTTTGAAGTCCAAAAATAGAGTTGTTCATTGACTTACCAAAAGCAAAATAGTATAATTATGTGCTTGAATAGAATAAACGCAAATCAAATTTATAAAAAAACAGAAGAAAAGTTGTCGACCTTACTAAATTCCTCAAAAAATAATTCTAAATACGGTTTGTAAATCTCAAAGTTTTAATTTTTGGCATCGCCGCCATTCATTCAATTGACTTTATTCCATATGCTGGCTCTTACTTGACATGCATTTCTGTCTTTGTGTCCTGAACATGGATATATTAAAATGTAAATTAGAGAACATAATAACTTAATAAAAATATATTAATCATGGAACAAATATTTTTAAATAAAAGGGACCGTTTTAGTCGCGATAGAACAAATATAGTATAATAGGGAAAAATAAATATTGTTTAGCAAATAAATAAAGACAATTGAGAAATAATTAAATAGAAAAAAGTAATTAAAACACAGCTTAGAAGACTTCTCAGGCTCAGGATCAATGACTTGATTACATCACAATATCAATAGACCTCCATTGCATCATCTAAACAAAATATCACTGTCGCGCCCCATTTTTATCGCGAAAAGCGGAGACCGACATGTAACAACTCTTTTAGAATTTAAAAGAGTGAAGAGTCGCCACCTAACGATTTGGGGTGCGTTAGGGCACCGTACAAACCTACCGGTCTGTTTTCCTAGCCTAGGTCACCAGAGTCGGGCAAGGTTCAAATTATCTCGAAAAGAAGGTATTAGGCACCTCTCGAGGTCCACAAATGTGGTTCTCGGTCGGATTCTTTAATTATGTGGGGTATTTACTAAGCGAGCAAATAAGACTGATTTTAAGCCTTTTATGTAAAACAACTTAAATAAACTAAATGATAAAAAATCTTAGTGTGGTCAAATAGCTTCGCAATTAAAATAGAGGAAATCAAACAAACAAGAAGAAAGAAGATTGAGACAATGTAATGAAAGGAATAAATTTAGCAAATTTATGCAAATAAGGATTGACAAATAAAGGCAAACAATGATAAATAAATGATATATTACGAGGAAACAATAACAAAACAAATAAAACTTTTAAAGATTGGACTGAACCTCAAAGAGGCGTCTACGTATCCCAAAAGGAATCAAGTCTAACATAGTTCTGCCTCAAAAGAAGGGGGGGGGGGTTATTTTAACCTAACAGGATCACCCCGTGCAACTAAATAATATTACGCAATCATTTAAGATTGCTCGTATTATTCAGCGAGCACAGACTATCATGTCCCACTACCCACCTAATTTATTAATTATTAGTCTTAAATCGCTCTAAGTGAAAAAAAACTAATGCCCTAGCATGTGCCTACCCGTCCCAAACTCAATGTCCAAGAGGCGTTTGGACTGCTATTTTGGATTTTTTATCTAAGACATGCTTAAGGTTGTTAAAGATAAAAGTGTCAAAACAAAGCAACTAATAATATACAATTAGCGCAAAAGATTTCATATAAGCCTCAATATTAATTAAAGTGTATTAATCCTATGAGCAAATGGAGAATCCTACGCATAGAACTTCTGTATGGTGGACAATGCTACTTATGAAAGATCAGATTAAGATGACATATTTGAAACAAACGATAAGCATGATTCAAATGCAAATTAAGTGCAATTAACATATAAAGGGCTTCAAATAAACTTATAACTTGACTCCTGTAAACATGACTCAACATACAAATATATATTAGAGGGTGAGTGCAGTATCCCAGAATTGTTCTAATTTAAATAAAACCTGAAGTACTCGAAGCATTATCTAATATTAATCAAACAGACTAAATGTTATTAATACAAATAGGCTAAACCTTGAGACAGATAAAATCTAGTGAGCATGTTTGTTGATTAACAAATGCGGAATTCTTAGGCAATGTCTCTACAAACAGAGGAAATTTTCAACATATTCAAAGTAATTTAGTGGCAGTAAGCATACTTTGACATACTGAACAAGCACAAGATTCTTTTAACATGAGTCTGTCTTATAAGTATGAATTAGTATATAGATTCCTATGAGCATATTCTCCATTATCGAATGATCATGCTGAAATTTATTCCACATGCGCATGGTTTCTAAAATTAAAGATGCGTAAATTAAATCCCTATGGGCATGATTTTTACTATGTTTCAAATCAAGTTATTTAAATTTCTACGACCATGATTTCTAGCATAAATGATTAAATATGTTGATCCTATAAGCATGGTTTTTAATGAGACAATTAAGGCGATAAAGATATACATACCCCTTGCCCCCGTGACCCCTTTTCACTATCATGAGCGTTTATTACAATTTACAACTGATAAAAGGGAAATGACTAAATAAATTACAATGAAACATAAAAATAACATTAAATCAAATAGATCCTAAGTATCATCTTGTCCCGGTGACTCTTCTTTTCCATTCAAGAAGAACCTGTTAAGCAAATAATACAACAAGTATACGTGTACAAGCATATCCATTTTGAACTCAAGGGGTCATGATTTAATTAAATTGGAACGTAATTAGCCAAGTATGGGAAAAATATCAGATGAAAAATTTTGAATATATATCAGTAAGCACGGGATCCCAAACATATCAAGATACTAAAGAATAGAGCATGACACAGGTAGCAAGTTCAAACATTGTTACACAAAAACACAGAAGTAAACTAACTGGTTAGACGATAATAACCATAATTCCAGCAAACAAATGACAAGCATCAACAATTTTCACGTACTATCTTGTTACAAATTGACACCCGAAATCTCAATACATTAAGATCACAAGGATCTCAAGGATCCCGAGCAATGCTTGTATTGACCAGGGATTAGAGGAGAGCAGAAATAGTAGAGAACTGCTTAGTGTAGTAGCCGAAAATAAAAGACAGGTTGATTGCTTAAAGGATATTACTATAAAGTAAAACCATGTCCGAATGTTAAAAGGGCCAGTGATCTCCTCTTTTCTTTAGAGAGAGGAGAAGGGAATATTATTTATAGCTCATAAGAGAATAGAGGTTAAAGGAAAAGGAGGTATTTGGAAAAAAATTTATTAAAGGAATTATTTTCCTTAGTCATACACACAAAATCAACTAGACATTTCATGAATCAAAGTTTTCCAAGAATAGACAAGTAATACAATTGTTTTTAAATTACTCCAGCAAGGAAATGACCAGATATAAAACTCTAATATAAATACGTGTGCTCCCATTTAGGGGTGTCAATCAAGGAAAAACTTTCCTTCACAGAGTAGTCAAGTCAAACGACATTCAAATTTTTACCATATATATATATATATCAGTCACATAATTTAAGAGGCTGAAAAAGAAATCAACTGACAATGATATCAAAACTTTCCCTAAATATGAAAGTAGTAAAGTTGTACCCGATCAATCAAAGACAAGAATAAAAGGAAACATGAACCATATAAATCTTTCCTTAACAAAATAAATTGAATCAATATGAAGCGTAAATCATGTTGCCCCAAACAAAGCTTGAAATTACCAAAAATCAACATATATGAGAATTGTCAGGGCTTACAGAGAGAAGGAAATGACTATTTATGATTCTAAAAATCGCTTTTATATACTAGCAGATTTCTCAAATAGCAATTTTAAATTGCACCAATTTACCATAATTATGTACGAAAATTTATCAAATGGGTGAGCAGTGAAGCATTGATAAGACTATACCCTATAAGATTAAGGTCAACCCAAGTAAATACCCCATTGGTCACATGATTTGACGTTTATATACAAGTAAAATATTTGAACAACTATATTTCAACATGCGGGAGCTATTCGAAATTAAACTCAGTAAAGGAAGAAAACTAATCTGATATAACTTAGTACATAAGGAGGTTATGTTGAACAAAAGACTCAGACTAGAGCAGACACTACACCAAGCAATGGTCAAAATTTAAAGCATATTCTAGCTCAAATATGGCTATGTTTGAAAACGGGCTTTGGTCATGACGGAGAAGATAAAATGACTGAATCGAAAATCTGTATAATCTTATGTAGTAAATTACAGATGTATAATAGGTATAACATAATAAAATTAGGGTTAAAACAAGATATACAACACTTAGGGATTTTCGCACACTACAATATACCATCAGAAGAGAATAAATGCAAATTTAGATAAAAAAAGAACAGTAAATCTACTTACACCAATTTAGAGTTTTGAATCTGTCAAAACAAATATGCCAGTAAGGGAGGGAGACGGAAAAGTTGTGTGGAGAGGTGAAGAGGGGAGAAAGAGAAGGGAACGAATGCTAACCGGACTGTTGTTCGTCGTTTGAGGTGGTCAACTGGTGATGGTGTCTACCGGAGTAGGCAGTGGAGGGTCGATGGTTTTATTTCAACAACCGGAGCAATGCGGTGGTCACTAGCTGGAGAGGAGAAGAATGATGGAGAGGAAGAGAGGTATGGGCGTTGTTTCGTAGATAGTGGCCGGCGCGGTGGAGTAGTTTGTGAAAGAGGAAAAAATGGAGAAAGAGGGAGAAGAGGAGAGAAGAGGGGGGTAGCGCTGAAGGGGAGAAAGGAAAAATGAAAAGGAATTTAGGGTTTAGGGTGTAGGATAATAGAAATAGGAAAATGGGCAGGGTTTTAATCATGACCTTTGGATTAGATTAAATGAACGGATAAGATTAATCCTTAGGTTCTGGATTGGGTCATGGATTATAGCAGGTCGCAAGTGGATTATATGGGTAGGATTAGATTGAAATTGAATTGAACTAAAAAGTGGCCAGATTTGATTTAAAAAAAGGTTAAAATTAACTAATTTAAGCAGAAAGTTGCTAGAATTTTAATAAATTGGATGAAATTAAATAAAAAATGGCTAGAATTTAAATGAATTGGAGGAAAATTGAATTAGCCGCTATTAAATTAATAAAAACGCTACACTTATAAAATAAATTAATAAAGAGTTTAATTTACTACACTTATAAATAAATTAATAAATAGATAATATAATAATTTAATTTACAAAGATATAAATATTATTATCAATATAAATAATTTATTCAAGTAAAGTGATTCAAACATCATTATGTAAATATTTTATAAAATTTAAGTAACATTGTATATTTTGAAATAAGAACTTATTTAATTAAAGATATGCATGCACACATATTAATATGTAGTACACTATATATGACATAATTATAAAATATTAAGAAATTAATAAATTGAGACTAAAAATAAATAATTATATATTTTTTTTACATTATAATTTGAAATTATTACGCAAAAAAAATTACTCATTAAAATATGAATGTGAACTAAACAATTACGTAAAAAAAGTAATTTGTTTAAAATACATTACATATTAATACGCAGCTTGGACGGGGTATAGGGCGTCAAAATTGGGTGTCAACAACTGTCCCTTCTTTGCCGGGAATGAAGGATGAATGTTGAGTAAAGAATATTGACTTAGTAGCCAATTTTGTCCGACCAAAGAAAAAATTTCGGTGCTCCGGATGAAAGAAAATGAAATTATGAAAATGTTGTGGCTGAGACTTTGGTATTAAGTCGTCTACATATCTCGGGTTTCACGAGAATAGGGCCGTTTGTAGTTCTAGATTTAAAGACGAACGAGATCCCTAAAGAAAATTGATAATACGGGATTTGAATAAGGAACGAAAGAAGTATCAAATGATAAGATTAGAAAGATGAAAGAGATAGATATTCGTGTCAAAAATGCGAAAATATTAGAATGAAGGCTAGTCTGGAAGGCAAAAGATTGAAAAGCGAGAGGAAAGTGAAAGTCACTTCTAAGCAATATGCGATAAAAAGTGGTAGAGTTTAAAGGTAAATAAATAAACGAATAAATAAAGACGGGCATAGATAATTAAAATAACGTATGAATTCAAAAACAAAGCATAGCTCGGATAACTTTAAAGGTGGGTAGTGCTTAACCTGAACAACGTCCAAAAACAGTAGGACCAAGCTTAGTCCTTAAAATCTGTAAGGTAACGCCTAACCCATTTAAAAGAATTATGATGGTAATACCACGATGATATGTTAAGAGTAGCAAATAGGGGCTTGAACAAACACGATAATAGCTTGAAAGTAGCTTGAAAGTTTGAAAATAGTATAAGAGAGCTTGAAAGTAGCATTATAGTAGCTTGATTCAACATCACAAGAGTAGCTTGAAATAAGAAAATAGTAGCCCGCAAACTTAAAAATACTAGATAAAAAATGATTAGTCAATAAGCATAAAATAATATTTTACAAAGTTAATAATTAGCTCAAATAAATTTGAAAAGATAGAGATTAACACGATCAAAATTTAGAAGGCAATGCTTAGCCCTTAAAAATGAAGGGTAGTGCTTAACCCATAGGACAATGCTTAGTCCTTTAAAATTGAGGGTAGTGCTTAACCCATAGGACAATGCTTAGCCCTTAAAAATTAGGGGTAGTTCCTAACCCATAGGACAATACTTAGCCCTTAAAGAAATATTTTGGGTAGTGTTTAACCCATAAGACAATGCTTAGCCTTTAAAGAAAATTTTAAGGTAGTGCTTAACCCACAGGACAATGCTTAGCTCTTTAAAATTTAGGGTAGTGCTTAACTCATAGGGCAGTGTTTAGCCCTTAAAGAAAAATTTAGGGTAGTGCTTAACCCATAGAACAATGCTTAGCCCTTGAAGAAATATTTAGGGTAGTGCTTAACCCATAAAGAAATCAAAGTATTAATACTTAGCTTTAAATAAACAGTGTTCAGCTTTGAGTAACTTACTAAGAGGGTAGCACTTAACCCCATTCATGGACGAACTTCAAGTAGTTAGCTTTATCGTTGGTAACGAATACTTTTGTGAATTCAGATGATATAAATTTGTACCTGTGCTCAAAGGAAAATCATAAGTTTAAAAGGGGAAAGGTTGATTTGTGCCTTTATTCGTCTCATGTCATTTCAATTTCACGAGCTTGATGATCAGATTGGATTTCACATCATTCCACTAGACGTCCTTTTATCTCGAGATGTCATTTCGATGAAATTTTTGAGGACCTCTCAAAAATTTCTACCCCAGTTAATAAAGGAAAAGGGAAGAATTTTATTAAGATATAGACCGAACCCCATAAGGGCGCCTACGTATCCCTTTAAAATGGGAATCAGGTCCAATATAGTTCAGATTAAGAAATTTGAATGGTGGATAGACATTGATAATGCTTTGAGGGGAAGAATAAAAGCATAGTGCTCGGATGATGTTGAATAAGTTATAGAGATCATATAAGAATAGAGAATTGTATACATTATTAAAAAGCATGAATATAAAAAATAATAGTATTCTTATGATATCTCTTAGCCGAGGTGTGAGAATAGAATAAAAATGGATGAATAAAATTTATTTTAAAAAATTACGCCCATGCTAGGAAGTGCAGGAGGAAACTCAGATATAATGAGTTGATGTGGCTATAGAGTGAATATAAAGACCTTTGATTTTCAAAAGAAAATTAAAGCTTCAAAGAAAATGACGACAATTTGATTAGGCCTTAAGAGTTGTATGATTTAGGCCTAAAGGAATAAAAGTAAGCGAAACCATGAAATTATTAGCATTAGGCTCGAAGTAATTTTGGAGATATAAAAGCTTGATATTCTAAGGAAGATAGGGTAGACCAGATAGCAAATAAATAACCACGTAGATAAGATATACATATAGCAATTAACACATAGAAAATAAAATTGTGTCCTTTGGGATAGTAAACCCCTTTGAACTTCGAACAAGATCAACTATTAGGCTTGACGCACCATGGGCATTGAAACTTCTTAGGTATAATGTATACATGACTTAACATATCTAAGAATTGGGTGGACATGGACTAAAAGTTTCTTATGTGAGAATGCACGTGGTCATGTGGTAGTAAAACTATTCATTCACCCCACGTATATGCCAAACTCTCAAAATAGGTGTTTGAAAGAATTTTGGAGAAGTACAAAGCACAACTCGCGTCTTCAGTGTGTGATAGTGAGAAGTCCCAAGTGGGGGAAGTATGAGCAGAATGACAATTATATGCAGTTAAATAGCAATTAGTACATAATTAAAAGTAGTAACACTAGATAATTAAGTAACCAATAAATATAAATGACCGAAAAGATTAAACATTAACAAGGAAACATATATAGAGAATAATTAAATGAATTAATGACGTAAAAGAAGTATTTTAAATACGGAAACCAACAAAGAAAAATAACTTATTTCAAGAAACAAATAAAGAAAATGCTTGAAAGGAATGGAAACAAATAAATGGATCAAGTATGTAAATTAATCATGTAAAACAAGTATTTTTGAATAAGGAGATAACTAAAGGCAATAAGGAAAAGGGTTAAATATGAGAAAAATATTATATTCTACAAAAATGCAAATAAATTATGCAATATGAGAGTGGGTGTAGACACGGTTCTCTCAAGTGGACAACTTGAGAGTAGAGAGCTTATGGCTGTCGATGCACTGCTGATCGACCAATGCACAAGACATTTCCTTACACGGGTGTTTTAAGAATGAATATCCGTGTGACCACGCAACCGCCCCAAAAGAAAAGGATGAAGTTTCCAAATGGTGGAAGATATGAACAAAATGGTGACTATATAATGAAGAACAATTAGCACATAAAAATGATAAATATAATAAACAATTTGCAAAAATAATGGTAAATAACTATTTAAGCAATAAACTAAACACAACAATTTACGAATATGTCAAATAAGCAAATAATGGGGAATAGGAAAAGGAATATATATGAAATCATAAAGCAACATACAATTAGCATGATGTGAGAGGTTTTAGACACGGTTCTCTCAAGCAGACAACTTGAGAGTGAGAAAGCTCATGACCGTCGACACACCGCTAATCGACCAAATCATAAGACTTTCCTCGACATGGATTTTAATAGTGAACGACAGTGAAACCACGCAACCGTTATCAAGTGTGTGAGTGTGAAATATTAAATGGAAGACAAAATTAAAGGATAAGAGAATCATCAAACAAATAGATTAATTGTCATAAAAATAAATAAAAGGAAAAAGGAAAGAAATTAATCATGTTAAGAAAATAATTCAAATAAGGCAACAAAATAACAAAAGGAAAATTGCTAAAACATAAATATAATATATATGAAAATAAATATACCAAAAAATAGAAAATTTTAAGCTTAATTAAAAGTTAAACAAATAAATTTTGTAAATAAACAAATAAGCACGTAAGCCAAACACAAAATACCCACATAAACACGAACACGTATCGGTTAGAACCTAAAATATCTCCAGCAGAGTCGCCAGGCTGTCACGCCCCATTTTTCTCGCGAAAAGCAGAGACCAACACGTGACAACTCTTTTACGATTTAAAAGAGTGAAGAGTCGTCACCTAATGATTTTGGGTGCATTAGGGCACCGTACGAACCTACGGGTCTGTTTTACTAGTCTAGGTCACCAAAGTCGGGTAAGGATTCAAATTACCTCGAAAGGAAGGTGTTATGCACCTTTCAAGGTCCACAAATGTGGTTCCCGGCCGAATTCTTTAATTATTTGAGGTATTTACTAAACGAGCAAATAAGACTGATTTTAAGCATTTTATATAAAACAACTTAAATAAATTAAACGATAAAAAATCTTAGCGTGGTCAAATAGCTTCGCAATTAAAATAGAGAAAATCAAACAAGCAAAAAGAAAGAAGATTGAAACAATATAATGAAGGAATAAATTTAGCAAATTTATGCAAACAAGGATTGACAAATAAAGGCAAACAATGATAAATAAACGACAAATTAGGACAAAACATTAACAAAACAAATAAAACTTTTAAGAATTGCACTGAACCTCGAAGAGGCGCCTACGTATCCCAATAGGAATCAAGTCTAACGTAGTTCTGCCTCAAAAGAAGGGGGGGGTTATTTTAACCTAACAGGATCACCCCGTGCAACTAAAATAATATTTCACAATCATTTAAGATTGCTCGTATTATTCAGCGAGCACAGACTATCATGTCCCACTACCCACACAATTTATTAATTATTAGTCTTACATCACTCTGAGTGAAGGAAAACTAATGCCCTAGCATGTGCCTACCCGTCCCAAACATAATGTTCAAGAGGCATTTGGATTGCTATTTTGAATTTTTGGTCTAAGACATGCTTAAGGTTGTTGATGCGTAAATCATGTTGCCCCGAACAAACCTTGAAATTACCAAAAATCAACATATATGAGAGTTGTCAGGGCTTACAGAGAGAAGGAAATGACTATTTATAATTCTAAGAATCGCTTTTATATACTAGCAGATTTCTCATATAGCAATTTTAAATTGCACCAATTTACCATAATTATGTACAAAAATTTATCAAATGGGTGAGCAGTGAAGCATGGATAAGACTATACCCAATAAGATTTTTGACGTTCATATACAAGTAAAATATTTGAACAACTATATTTCAACATGCGGGAGCTATTTGAAATAAAACTCAGTAAAGGAAGAAAACTAATCTGATATAACTTAGTACATAATGAGGTTATGTCGAACAAAAGACTCAGATTAGAGCAGACACTACACCAAGCAATGGCCAAAATTTAAAGCATATTCTAGCTCAAATATGGCTATGTTTGAAAACGGGCTTCGGCCATGACGGAGAAGATAAAATGACTGAATCGAAAATCTGTATAATCTTATGTAGTAAATTACAGATGTATAATAGGTATAACATGATAAAATTAGGGTTAAGACAAGATATACAACACTTAGGGATTTTCTCACACTACAATATACCGTCAAAAGAGAATAAATGCAAATTTAGATAAAAAATAACAATAAATCTACTTGCACCAATTTAGAGCTTTGGATGTGTCAAAACAAATATGCCAGTGAGGGAGGGAGACGGAAAAGTTGTGTGGAGAGGATAAGAGGGAAGAAAGAGAAGGGAACGACTGCTAACCGGACTGCTGTTCGTCGATTGAGGTGGTCAGCTGGTGATGGTGTCTACCGGAGTAGGCAGTGGAGGTTCGATGGTTCATTTCAACTACCGAAGCAATGTGGTGGTCACTAGCCGGAGAGGAGAAGAATGATGGAGTGGAAGAGGGGTATGGGCGTTGTTCCACAGATGGTGGCCGGCGAGATGGAGCAGTTTGTGAAGGAGGAAAAACTGGAGAAAGAGGGAGAAGAGGAGAGAAGAGGGGAGCAACGCTGAAGGGGAGAAGGGAAAAATAAAAGGGAATTTAGGGTTTGGGGTGTAAGATAATAGAAATAGGAAAGTGGGTAGGGTTTTAATCATGACCGTTGGATTAGATTAGATGAACGGATAGAATTAATTCTTAGGTTATGGGTCGGGTCATGGGTTATGGAGCGGGTCGCGGGTGGATTATATGGGTAGGATTAGATTGAAATTAAATTGAATTAAAAAGTGGCCAGATTTGATACAAAATAGGCTAAAATTGGCAAATTTAGGCAGAAAATGGCTAAACTTTAAATAAACTGGATGAAATTAAATAAAAAGTGGCTAGTATTTAAATGAATTGGAGGAAAATTGAATTAGCCGCTATTAAATTAATAAAAACACTACACTTGTAAAATAAATTAATAAAGAGTTTAATTTACTACACTTGTAAATAAATTAATAAATAGATAGTATAATAATCTAATTTACAAAGATATAAATATTATTATCAATATAAATAATTTATTCAGGTAAAGTTATTCAAACATCATTATGTAAATATTTTATAAAATTTAAGTAAAATTATATATTTTGAAATAAGAACTTGTTTAATTAAAGATATATATGCACACATATTAATACGTGTACACTATATATGACATAATTACAAAATATTAAGAAATTAATAGATTGAGAGTAAAAATAAATAAATATTTTTTTTACATTATAATTTGAAATTATTAAGCAAAAAAATTACTCATTAAAATATGAATGTGAACTAAATAATTACGTAAAAGAGGTAATTTTTTAAAAATACATTACATATTAATACGCAACTTGAACGGGGTATAGGGCGATCGAAATTGAGTGTCAACAATCACCAATTAAAATAACAAAAGAGAAGACTAACCATCACCAACAGGGACACACTTTGAACACAAAAATATGTCATTAAGCTTTTTTCTTTAAGTAATGAACGAATTATATACTTTCCATCAGGAAGTTGAAAGATTAAGGAACTAAATATTGAATAGACATATTAAAGATTGATATTAACGGACATTTGTAATAGATAGGGAAGATTAAGTAATTCTAAATTTAATTGATTACAATAAATTACATCAATTTTAGAAACATGAACATTTTCATATTATTCATCTTTTACATTTATTATGTACTATCACTTTATTATTTTTGAAAATGTAAATTACATTTTAGTAGATGAATAGGTTTGAAGTAAAGGGTAAATATGGTCGTTCAATTTTTTATGGATATTTTGGTCTTTTAATTTTAGACTTGGCGCTTCCCACTTTTTAGTATAATCATATTATTATTTAAGTGGAAAGCCAAAAAGTGAAAAGTTAGATTACCATGAAAGTCAATCAAAGATATATGATATATAAGCAAGTGTTCATGAAATATTAAATGACTATTTTGCCCTTCAATCTAAAACTATTCCTATAATATTATATATACTAAAAGCTAAAATTGCATAAAAATAAATATTATTAGACCATTAAATATTTTATAATGTATTATTTAGATGATGATGAAGGAGTAAACTTATTTATTGTTTGAAGGGTATATTAGTCTCTCAATATTTGAAGGTTATTTTAGTATTTTAACTTTTCACTTTTTGTCTTCCCACTTATACAGTAATAATAATAATAATAATAATAATAATAATAATAATAATAATAATAATAATAATAATAATAATAATAATAATAATAATAATAATAACAATAATAATAATAATAATAATAATAATAATAATAAAGAAAGGCTGGCGGTAGTCCGCACGGCTTCTCCAAAACTAGGCTTAATTAATATCCTTAAACAAGGATTAAAATAGAGAGATTCAGGCATAAAAACTCATAACCTTATTTATATAACCTCAAGCCATATTTGGTTGAATCTTAACTGTATGGTCAAACTTTTACCCAAGCAAGGGGTCTGTCAGATATACAAATATTGTAGAATTTCGAGACCATGTGTCTAGGACATCCCGAAGGATTCAGTGGGATATAATCGCCCTTAAAACATAACAACAATTCGGGCTTGTCACCACACGCTAGACGTAGCCACTAAGGCAAACCTGAAATTCTACAGTACTTGCATCGACTGTACCACCATCTCGGAACCAAGCTAAGCATTCAAACACAATTGGTTGAAGTCATATAGTATTGGTTAATTATCTTTATGTATGAATCTCCGAATTTTAATAGGCCTAATTCATCATCAATATGCAATTAATAAGCTTGTATTCAATATAGAGAGAAAACTTAGCCGGATATCATCCGACTTATGCAAATAAAATAAATAAAAGAAAGAGAAATAAAGTACCTCTTAACACCAGAGTTGTGTCCAAAAGATGGACGATTTTCTTCTTATTATTATTAAAGCTTTACAAGACTTTATTACAAAAACTTTCTTCTTCTAGAGAGAGGCTAGAGAAAACTTTTTACAAAAGCTAAAAACTTCTACCTAAAATCTAAGGCAAATGCCTTATTATATAGAAAATAAAAATACTGTTCACACATCAATGAACAGTGACAATCTACAGTAAGATATTGTTCACACATCAATGAACAGTGACATCTTTACTTTTTACACAGTGACAACTATCTTTGTCATCTTATCACGGATCCCGTCGAATATAAACTGTGGGGTCTTCAATTTTATTCCATTGGTTTCTTTCCTTCTTTCTTTGATAATTTCCGCAGGAATTCTTCTGCCTGATTCATAGTTATCTCTGGATCATGTGATTCTGGTTCTTGTGAATCATTGAGTTCTTGTATAAAACTCAAGTAGTCATCACTATCATTGACCTGGTTGTTATTACTCTTCATCGAAGTATCAAATTTATCTGCAATCTGCTCAATGGTTTCCATCAAATTTTTTCTTATTTGATCCAAATATTGAGCTATATATTCTTCCTTATCACCTTCTTGAAAATTGATCTTTCGAGCCATATATTTGATAGAATTATCTTCTACAAATATAGTCTTGGCTTTGGACTTATAAGTCTTAATTGTTTGAGAAATTAAGTCTATAAGACTTTGACCATATAACTGCCCTGTGCTTGGATCCTTTTTCAATAATTTATCCCAGAAATTATTATAATAAGCTCTGTATAAACATGGGATCTGTTCTTCGGTATATCCGAATTCTGGAGTCCATTTATGGATCCATGGGATTGAGAATTCTAAAAAGAAATAGACTTGACCAATTTTTTCTGGCCAACTGACATGATTTTCCCTGAATAGAGCATCCACTTCAGGAGATACCTGTACCCATTCGTTGTATAATTCTCTGAATGGTGATGGTAGAATATCAACTGTAGGTCCATGATAGGTCCACCAATTTAGGAACCAATTTGGGATATTACCCGAAAATATTTTTGCACATACTTTTATAAACCAAGTATGTTTATGCTTATCATTGTCATAAATCAAAACTGTTTTAAAAGCTTGGATATAATCCCAGTAAGTATAATTGATTCTTACTTTATTAAGAATCACCTGTCTTTCTCATTGAGGAAATCCCCCATTCTTCAATGGATATAACCTTTTTTATAATCATTTTCGAGAAGTTATAAACTTCATCAGTAACATTGAATCCTTTGAAATGCTGAAATTCAGCACTTTCAGTGGAAATCAAGATATTTCATAATATGATCGGGTTTTGTATGACTCACCCGAAAAATATAAATTATCTGTCAAATATCTTTGCAATATTCGCCATGGATCATTTTGCCATTGAATTGCCTGATTATCTACAAGAAATATCATTTCCTTTTTTGGCAATTTTTCATAACTCTTTATATCATCAGAGTCGTCTTGAGCCATTTTTGCATATGTATCACTATGCTTTGGCTGTTGTGTGGCTAAATATGCCTGCAAATGTTCGTATAAGGAACTGTCTTTCGGAATATCCCCTAATTTTATAGAGTTTGAGGATTCTCCTCTTTCTTGAGAAATCTTCTCATTTATCAATGTTCTTCCACCCCTTTGTATTACAGGGTTCTCATATCTTGGAGTATTAGTGGAGCTATTACTTCCACTTTGACTTGTATAACTTGTCCTTGTTCTTCCTCTATTTCCTCGTCCTCTTCCTCTATCAGGAGCAGGCAACCCTGGCCATTGTGGCCTCATGCTACAGTTAAAACAAATTTTGTTAGCACATATAAAACAATATTTATTAGTCATCCTAAACTTGCTGAATGATTTGATATATAAATATCTTCTACCATTCTTATCAAATTCTTTTGATCTTCTATTATATCATCGAAATCAGATATTATTCGAATAACTTGATTAACATCTATAGCATTTTTATCAGTATTTTCTAGTAGTGTTTGACATCGTTCTTTATGAAATCTGGCATATTTCAAACACCTCTGAAATTTCCAATATAAACTATAATTATCCTTTATTTTTTAAAATGATTGTACATTATTCATTGTATGTATTCACGAGATAAAAAATCAGGAAGAGAATTATCAATTCCCCTTTTATACTCAATTTCGAAATCTAATGGAGCCAATTGGGCTTGCCATCTAGCAAATATCATTTTCGAAGCATCATGTTTAAAATCTTTATTAAACATAAACTTTACTGCTTGAGCGTCAGTTCTTATCAAGAACTTCTGATTATACAGATCATCCTGAAATTTCAAAACACATTTAACAATAGTAAGCATTTCGTGAGCAACAGTGGCATATTTTTTCTGAGCTTCTGTCCACTTACCTGAATAATATCTAATCAAATATTCAATTTTATCATTGGAGTTTATTTGTTTAAGAATTCCCCCAAAACCAATATTAGATGCATCTGTTTCTATAATCTTTTTCCACAACGGATTAGCAAGAGTTAAACACGGAAGAGTTTTAACCTTCTCTTTAACTTTTTTTACTAATTCAGTATGGCTATCAGTCCAGGGCGACTTATGACCTTTCTTTAAACGATCATACAAAGGGGCTAGATCTCGAGATAAATCTTTATAAAATGGAGAAATATAATTTAAACTACCAAGAAATCTTTGTAGTTGTATTTTATCAGTTATAATATCAGGAAATTTTGATGCAAAATCAATAGATCGCTGTATAGGAGTGATCTTGCCTTGGCAAATATAATGACCAAGAAATCTAACATTTGTTTGAAATAAACTCATTTTTGGTTTTGATATAACTAAACCATTTTGAATTACTATTTTCTTAAAAATATCTAAGTGTTTATAATGTAATTCTAATGTTTTAGAAAAAACAAGAATATCATCAATATAAACAATAATAAAATCCATATAAGGATTAAATATACCATTCATAATTTTCTAAAATTCAGAAGGGGCATTTTTCAAACCAAATGGCATAACATTCCACTCGTATTGACCAAATGGAACATTAAAAGCAGTTCTATAAGTGTGCTCTTTAAACAATTGTATTTGCCAGTATCCTGATTTTAAATCAAATTTAGAAAATATATTAGCATCGTATAATCGAGAAAGTAAATCTTTCTTATTGGGGATTGGATATCTAATCCATTTTAAAACTTTGTTTAATGGTTTATAGTTTATAACTAATCTAGGCATACCTCGTTCTTTTTCAGCTGCATTATTAACATAAAACGCAGTACATGACCATGGAGATTTAGAAGGTTTTATCAAGCCTTTTTGCAAAAGATTATCAATCTCTTTTTTGCAAAATTCAACTAACTCAGCATTCATTTGATAGGGTCGAGATTTTGTAGGAATATTTTCTTCAGAGAAAGAATCTTCATATGGAAGAAACACTACATGCTTTTTTCCTATCCCAAAAAGCACTTGGATGATCAGCACAAATAGATACGACAAATTATTCAGAAATTAATTTAATTTTTTCTTGAACTTTAGCAGATTTTAATGTATCATTTATTGTCATGCTATAAATTTCATATTGTAAATAATTTAAATGACTTTGTTTTGAATTAATCAAAGTGTTGATATTACGAAAAATAGGGTCAGTAATAAATGTGAAAGAAATCTTTTCGCCATTATAAACAGCCTCGAAACCCTTTTCATCTACCCTAGTAAATGGGTAAATGGCTTGAATAAAAGGGGTTCCAAGTATAATTGGAGGATTCAAATGATCCTTTATTAAAATAAAGAAATGAGGAATACAAACTTTTTGCTGACATATATAAGCATTAGGCAATTTGTATTCTATTTGCATTTTATTACCTGAAGCAGACTTAACATTGTGCGAAGTCTTATGATAATATCTAGTTGGAATTAATCCTTCTTGAATACAAGTAATATCAGCACCACTATCTATTAAAGCAGTCTCAGTTATAGAAAAGTTATTATCGATTAAAATAGTACATCTTACATACCATTTATGTGCAGTAACTATTTGCATCATTCCAAGAAACATATCATTTTCTGGGTTTAAATTAATTTGTGTAGAAGATTTAGAAAAATCATTTTCTTCCTCGGGTATATAAATTCCCTTTTTCTTAATGTCAACAGGTAACTCAGAGTTAGAATTTTCTAACTGGGTTACTCTATGATCTAAAATCATCTGATTTTGTTTAAGAGATTTAATTTCATTTTTGAGTTTTTCAACCTCAATTTTTAAATCATCCATGGAAGAATTATGACTATGAACTTTTGATTGATTCTTTTGTAATAGCCTTTTTTGCACTTCTGCAAAAGTACGGAGTTTCATTAAAAATATCTTTTTTAATTTTAACTGGCTTATGTGCCGATTTTGAAGAACTGGAGGCCATAGCAATAATCTTTTCTCGAAGATTATTATCATTGACTTCCTTTAATAATTCTAAAATATTATCAGAATTTATAGGTTTAATTTCAAAATTTTTAAATTGTGATTGTAATTTATAAAAATCCATATTACAAGTACAACTTTCAGGTTCACAATTATGACAAGTATCACTATCAGAATTATCAAAATCAAGTAGTTGCACAGAATCGTCAGAATCATAAACATCAGAAGAACTGCTATCATATTCGTCTACCGATGTCTCATCTATAACCTTAAGGAGTTGGTCCTTATACTTATCGTCTAATTCTAACGCCAAAGTTTTCAACTTCTCTTTCTTACAATTAGGAGCAATATGACCAAATTTACCACATCTATAACATTTGGTATTCTTCAAATCTCTTTTCGATCTATTTTTAACAAATCTTTTTTCTTTCCGATGTCTTTTGCGTTCTTCACGCTCTTCTTTTGACCTTCGTCGATTTCTCTTACCTTTCCTTTGGTAAGTTTTTCCTTTATCACTTCTTTTCCTTGAAGAAGGAACATCTTCCATTGCAAACTGATTGCAAAAATCTCCTAACTGATTTCTTTCAGTTAGTCTCTGCTTTTTCAACTAGTGATTTAATCTCAATTCATTACACAGATTTAATCCTTCCTGTGTACATACACCAATAAGTGTACCATATGTATAAACATTATAAGGAATTTGGGTATTATTTCCTCTAAGAGTTTTCCTTACTCTTTCTGCAAACAAATAAGGCAAACCATCTATAAATTTTGCCTTCCAATGATCAGAATTGCTTTCGGGTAAATCCATAACCCTACTAAGAAATGTATCTTTGTACCATCGAAATTCACCTAAGTGTCTACATTTGAGTCCATTTAACATGGTACGAATATTTTCATAAACATTGGTAAATCTACCACTAAAATGTTCTATAATGGTAAGTATTAATGTATAAACCGCATCAAGTCTATTTGCTGGTAATTCTTTTCCAAAAATATCAACTCCTGGGCTTGAAGTAGTGGCCTTATAAATGGCTTCTCTATCAGCTAAGGATAAAAAGTTTTCCCACCAACCTCTTAATTGTCCGGTAAATCCTGCGACAATCATTCTACATATTACTGGGTCGGTATTTCCACTACTTGTGGCTCTACAAATAGTAGAGTACATCATCATTCTATGAATTAAAATGCTAATCTGTCTATCAGTCAGACCATCTAGATTCCATTCATAAATGGCATTACCTTCATAACTAGTATTAGTCTGATTCCAATCTCTTTCTTCCACTAAAACATCTTGTGGAGTAGGTCTTGGATAATAATGGGTATTCATACGGGGTTTATCAGCATACTTTCCCCCATAACGACTTCCAATTTTTCTAAGCTTATTAAGTTCAGACGAAATTACTTCCTTATGATCTTTCGAAGGATCCTGAATATCATCAGAAAATTCAGAAGCTAGATTCAAGGGTTTTAAGTCTAGTCTAGCTAGCTTTTCATCTATCATTTTTCCTAATTCCTCCTGTGCTCTAAACCGAAATCCATCTACCACTACTGGTCTCTGAATGGACGGAGGTAGTCTTGTGGCACTAGATGACGGGGCAGAATCAAATTTAACTTGACCTGAATGTATAACCATAGAATTTTCCAACTTAGAAGTAACAAATTTTTTAACCAAAGCAGATAATTCATCAATTTTTGAGTCAAGAGAAGTAATATGTTCTCCTAAAATTTTAGCATATAAACTCATATAATTATTTTGAGAAATTAATTTATTAATTTCTTTCATAGTGATACTAGCAACTTCATTATCAATAAATTGCTTAAATGCAGTAAATGTTATACCAGTATTATTTGGTAAAGTAAATGATGCCTGTGGAGGGTAAATACCTTTTATCAAATTTTCACTTTCCTTATCTTTATAAGTTCGTTCAAGAATTTTTATGTACAAAGGTACATATGTAGTTATAAACCAAGGAACAAAATACATTACTTTATTATGTAATGCACATACTTCATAAAATTCTTGTGAAATACTTCGTTTATCCTCATCTGTATAATTTGCAAAAAAACAAGTTCTAAACTGGTTCCATTTATCACTGTAAAATTCAGATTGAATATGCTTCCTTGCCAGAGATCCTGGACTAAAATCAATTTTATACGGAATCATTTAAACAGAGTTTGGATCAAAATCCATCTCGAATTGTGAAGGAATATCCTTGTCAAAAGAACTATCATCTCTTATAATATTATTAGAGTCAATTTTTATATGATCTACTCTTTTATTATCATTAGTAGAAATCGTATGTAATGACGCGGCACGATTTAATCTAGCCGGACCATAAACTGGTTCTACCGGCGCAATAAAAGAATGAGTGGAAGGTAAAGTTAACCTTCTGTTACTGGAATAAGAATGCCTATAAGGCGTCAAAGATTTATTATCTTCAAACTGAATACAAATCTGTCCTTCAGGGGTCTGAGATATATGAGAATACTCAGAATTAGTAACACTATCAGCCTGTTGACTAGGAGATATAACAGAATCTAAGATCCATGTAGGGGGGAAGTTAATTTCATCCCATCTAATAGGTCTTCTAGTAGTAATCTTTGACTTGGAAAAATTAGTTTCAAATATAATAGATTGATTTGACTGATCTGTCAACTTACATTTAGGATTCAAAGTAGATAAAAATTTATAATAAATTCTATATGATAAACAAATTAATTCAGATCCAGGTGCATAATTATAACCATGTGTTTTAACATTTAATTTTAATGCATCAAGAATATTAACATCAGACAATGATAATTGTAAATTGGGTTGAGTATTGAAATATACAGGACCATAAGCCACTGTGGATTCAATCGAACCCATTAGAGACTGTCTAAAATTTAAATTTCTAGCGTCTCTAAGAGCTGCCAGAAAAGTCTCTGGTAACCCTTTAAGAGTTAATGGTTTAAATGCAATTTGAACCATACAAATATGCATAAAAGGGTATTTATGTTTATGAACATCGATATCATGTTTGTTCAATAATTTAATCGTTTGTTCTGACGAAGTTAAAGCAAGAGATTGGTCAGTTGTTTTTATTAAATATTTAGGTGAAATCTTATCAAACCACCCATATTCATAAATCTTTTTAATCGGAACATAAGGAATTGTCCATTTGTTTAATATATCTAAATTTTGAGGTACATCCACCTCTTCTAATCTAGTATTCTTTATATTAGGTTCACTAACTTCCATTTTATAAGAGTCTCTATATTGTTATTATTATTATTATTTAGTTAGTTAGTTAGTTATTATTTATATTTATTTTTTACATTTATTATTATTATTATTATTATTATTATTATTATTTATTTATTTATTTATTTATTATATTTATTTATTTTAACTTTTTATTTTTTGGCTTCTCATTTATATAGTAATAAATATATAATTATGATATGATATGATAAAATATTAATATTTAATTATGTATTTAATTAAATTTTAATTTAATGAAGGGGCAAAATGATAATCTAACTTGTTATTTTTTGGCTTCCCACTTATATAATAATATGATATGATGATATTTTTACATATTATATTTATTTTTATTTTATTTAGTGGAGGGTTAAAATGGTAATGTAACTTTGAAGTTAGAAATTTTTTACTTTTATTATATTTTAATTTAATTTTTTATTTTTATTTATTTATTTTATTTAGTGAAACTTGTTTAATGACATAATATTAAATGACATTAATTAAATGAATAAAATAAAAAATAATTTTAAAATAGAAAAAAATCAAAAAAATAAGAAAAAAAAAAATGGAGGCCTTAGAGGCATGTCACATAAGCATGTCTCTAAGTCTCCTATATATATATATATTAATAATATGATGATGACATGATGTTATGGACGTATATTTGCATGATTATTCCTTTAAAATTTATATATTCTCTTATATAATAAGAGGGAGTTAAAAGTTAAGTAGGTACCTCGCCATCAATATGTCTACTTATTAATGAGGATAATTTGGTAATTCAAATATTTTAATTTTTGCTTTAAAAATATATTTCATGTAGGTACGTGGATCGGAATAATTTAGTAATTTCACATATTTTAAGACATAGAAATTTTTTAAACTTTTACGCATTATTTATTTTTTCTGTGCATTTGTTCATCTGAGTCATTATATTTATAGATAACTATTTTTAACTTATCCGCTACACAATATATAATAAATAATACTCTCTCTATTTTATTTTAATTACTAGATATACTAAAAATAGTTGTTTCAAAATTCAAGAGATAATTGACCATGTTTTTTCAATTCTACACTTAGTACTTAAAGTCATTTTAAAATGTGAAAAGAATTATTATTGTATATTTCTAAGAAATTAATAGGGTCATGTTAGTTAAATTACCATGCCTATTAATTTTTTTTAATGGATATGTAAATCTTATCCTAATAATTAAAATAAAACAGAAGGAATATAATATTATTCATATTAGGTCGGCCCGACACATCCCGACTATTATATATACTAGTTTAAGCGTACACGCCTCGCGCGTGTCCCTCATATTAATAAGAACACATTTTTAAAAAATAACATAAATAATATCTAAAAGATATGTTTATTTCAAACTAATAAATGATTATATTAATGATCCAATCTAGTGATGTTTTCTTAAGTTTGTTATAATACTTGTTTTATGAACAAAAACATCCTAGAAATAACATTTGATTGAAATATCAAAAAATTATTTGCTTTTATATGAGCAATTAAATGCATGAATTATATGTATATTTCATGTTAATTATTATAAAATATTTTATTACTATACCGTTGATATACTAATATTTAATATAAATATTAGCATTATAAAGACACATTGCAATACAAAGTTGTATTGTAGAATTGAACATATAGTATAAGTTATTCATTTAAATAATTAGCACTTGCAAAATCGTATCGTGAGTTATTACTGACATATTCTGACACTAATAAATTGATATCATATCACAAATATTTTTTTTTGTAATTGATCGTCCAGGTTAAGAAAGACTCATTAAAATTAGTGAAAATAAAACTCTATTTTTAAAAGGGTAAAAAAGTGAATGATAGTTTGCTATGAGCTTCATATTTTAAATACTTAATTATAGCGTAATTATAAGTTTTTTATTTTATCCTTTATGAGATGATTTCAGTTCAATTTTTTATCTCGATCTTAATCTATGTGTCTAATCTAACTCCTTTATATAAATTAAAATGAAAAAATAGTGTAAATTTAACTAAAGAGTGTGAATAGCAAGATCACTTGATTAATTGAAACAACTTAAAGTATGGTGTGTTTCTATATATATCTTTTTTATGGTACAATTTTTTTTAAAAAAAAAAGAAAGAAGAAAAAGATGAAATTCAACATATTAATGTATAATAAAATTATATTTTTTAATTTAATTTTTCTCTTACCGTGAGTTAAAAAATTAGATGGATAATTAGTTAGTTTAATAAATAAAAGATTGATATAAGTTAACAAAATTATAATTAATTTTAAAATTTTAAATGTTAGAACTTTTAATATAGTCCTAATAAGGAAAAATTTAAGAAGAAAAAATTTAGTTAATTTTAAAATACTAAATATGAGGAATTGTTATCTTTTATAAATAAGCAGTTAAGAAAAATAGTAAATAATAGTTTTGTCTGCGGTGATGTTTTTTAGTGAAGGGCAAAATGTTCAATCAACATTACTAAGGACCTTCACACTTGAAAATCTTATAACTCACGAAGATGTTAAGTATATCTACAGAGAATATTTTGTTAAGTAAATAGAAGTAAAACATTATGCGTACTATTGAATGTTAGATTAGTTGATAAAATCTAAAGAAATTATCAAAGATTGTTTCCATTAGAAGATTGTATAGCATCTTCAAACGAAACAAAATTGTTTGAAAAAGTAACAGTAGAAAAGTAACTGTTGCATTCATGAACTATAGTGTTGTCATTAAATCCAATCTTAATCTCCTTGTTTACTAATATAAAAGTAGGGTTAACACTATTAATGCATTCGTTTATGATGCAACGAATCTTATCTTATTGTAAATATTTTTTTCACTTTTCAATATAATTATTGAAAAGTATAGGCTATAGCATCAATTTTTATGCACTGCAAAAAATTAAATTCTAGTGGTCTATACATATATAATAAAAATAGATAAGAGCTCAAACATATATGTAAAAATATAAAATATAAATATAGAATATAATACGATAAAAAATTATTACCTCTTCGTCAGCTAATGTTATAGTCATTCGAGTGCCTTCCTTTGTTCGCTTTTTATACTCTTTTACTAATTCAACTCCAATTACTAAGACTTTTACTATCCAGTAAGAATCGTAATGCCTTATGTTGTTAATTGACATAATTTCATTTACGAAATTCTTTTCAGATTCCATTGCAAGATTATATAAAATAAATTATGCACAAGAGTTATAATTATAATAATTTATAATTTTATAAAAATAAAAAAAATTAGTTTATGATATATGAAGAGATTACTTTACCTGAATAGATGAAACTTGTAAATGTATAAGTAGATGGAGAATGTCAGTTGCAAATAACACAAACTTTAAATTACATAATATCAATATAAGACTCAATTAAAGGAGATAACATAGTGTCAATGTTACACTCAACTAAAAGAGACAATCTAAGTAAAATTATTTTGAATAGAAATAATTTGAATTGACATAACAATTGTTATTGTCTTTTTCAAATTCACAATACAAAAACATTCATAACATGAAAAAAGAAAAAAAAAA
Source organism: Datura wrightii (assembly GCA_035772735.1). Taxonomy (NCBI): domain Eukaryota; kingdom Viridiplantae; phylum Streptophyta; class Magnoliopsida; order Solanales; family Solanaceae; genus Datura; species Datura wrightii. The sequence continues at coordinate 21,234,845 of JASDFA010000001.1, forward strand.
GAGACAAACTAACACGAAATCATACAATATTGGACATTAAATCAAAAGTGTTAATATAGATGATTGATGAATTAAATTTGCAATTACAAATTTTTTTATAGAAGTACAAAAATTTATAAATTAAAAAGAATTAAATATATAAAAAATTAAGATATTAATATCAAAAATGAAAAGAAAATCTGAAAAAGGAAAAAAAACTTCTACAAGAATTTCATAACATAAAAAAGGGGAATTTATTTTTCCAAATAAAAGATGCAAAAATATTTCGGTGGATGTTTGTTTCTTCTCTTTTCTTTTATTTTTCATTTTAAAATTTACACTATAACTAGAGCTATGTCACAAGTAAAAAATTTAATAAAATAAAAAAAATTGCAATTATCAAAAAAAGATAAAATATAGATGAAAATTTTGTATTTTTTATTTTAAATTTATACCATAAATAAAATAGTTAATATAATAAAATAATTAAAAATAATAATTATATTAAAATAATAAAATAATAATTTTACTAAAAAAATAAAAAATTCAATAAATATTTTTACGGGGCTTCATAGTTTCAATATAATACGTATAAAATCGAGATGAGGAATCTACATATGCCTGCATATTTCGGCCCGACCTCCGACCTCCGCCCTCAGACGTCTAAAGAAACAACTGAGAAGTAGTCAGTGCTGGTGTGCGAGGTCGGTGGTGAATGGTAAGAAACTTCTCTGAAGTTGCAAGGAACTAAGGCTGCAGAAAGAGCAAAATTAGCAATGAATTCACACACAAACATTCTGTTCATAAGAACTAGGTCTCCTTATTCAGCGATTTTTCTTGTCATGACAGGGGATCACAATTCTCACCTTCTACTCACCACTACTTATGATGTTTTCTTGAGCTTTAGAGGTGAAGATACACGAAATACCTTCACCAATCGTTTGTATACAAGGTTGTGTCAATTTGGAGTGAACACATTTAGAGACGACGATGAGCTCAGAAGAGGCAGGGAAATTGCTTCCGAGCTTCTCAAAGCAATTGAAGATTCGCGGATTTCCATCGTCATTTTCTCTGAAAATTATGCTTCTTCAAGGTGGTGTCTTGATGAGTTGGTTAAAATTGTTGAATGTAAGGAAAAATTGAAGCAGTTGGTGTTTCCTGTTTTCTATTGCGTTGATCCTATTGAAGTAAGGGAACATACTGGGACTTTTGGGGAAGCCTTGAAAAGACATCAAGAACGTTTTGGTTCGCACAAGGTAGAGACCTGGAGAAATGCACTCACTGAAGCTGCAAATTTATCAGGATGGTATTTGGAAAATATTGATCAAGGGTAACATAATTTCTTGCTCTACTATGTTTACATCTTCTCATCCCTTTTTTTGCTTATCCCAAGATAGAAAAATAGTATAAACTTAAACTAATAAGCAGACTATGACTAGGGAATAAATCCCCCTTAGTAATTCCACTGTAGAACAGATTAATTTTGTAAATACCCGCAATGTTGTGTGGCCTTACCAATCACAATTCACAGATTAGGCACGTGCTTATTTGAGGATATTCCCTGAGGTCTGCTGATATGATACACTAGGATTAGTGTGGTGATAAGGCTGATGCAGTATCTCGGAAACTTGGATGGGATTTGATGGCATTTATAGAGCGGATCCGTGCAAGAATCCTTTCTTTTCACTCCGGGATCAGTGCAAGAATCCTTTCTATTGACACGGTTCCCCTAAACGACTGAAAAAGATCCGTTTGGTTTTGAATGGTTGTATTGTAGGGGAGGTTAGTACAAAAAAGTTTAAACAGAGATGACTTAGGAAGAGTTTTGAAGAGATATAACTGCTTTGCAGAAACAGAAATGAAAAAGAAAACAACGTCTGCCCACGCAATTCTGAACAGCTAATTAAGATGCGACAGCTCGTACTATGCTTCTAACCTTTTCTTGAGTAACTAGCTTGGCAAATAATATTATCGACTGTGCTCAAACTTATTAGCATTATTACAAGCAAGACTTAATAAAGATTATCTTAATTATCTTGACAGAACAACATTTACAGTGAAGGCATACAATTCTGCTTGGTGTAAAACTCAATGTAAAAAGATTTATATGGGTGGAGAAATCTTATCCAGTTGATCACATTCACTTAATCTTTTGGTATCCGAGAAATTCCCTAGGGCCAGTGGCACACAGGTCAAAACTTGGCAGATAATGGGCCCTTCCCCTCAACCCTTCTCCCCTTTAAATGCGGCAGGACCCCAACCTGCACCTAACTGATACATCAGGCATTGCACTCTTACCACTAGACCAAAGCTGTGGGGCTCATTTAATTTTTCTTCCTTTTGTCCAAGCTCCTGTTAAAGTTTTCCTTATTTTTTTCCCTGAAAATGCTAGGTGTGAATCAAGGTTTATTCAGAAAATTATTGAGGTGATCTTATGGGAATTGAATCGCAAATATCTCGATGTTGCCAAGTACCCGACTGGAATTGATTCTCGAGTTAAACATTTATATTCTCTATTATGCAAAAGGCAAGATGATGTTCGCTTCATTGGGATCTATGGAGCTGCAGGAATAGGAAAAACAACTGTTGCTAAAGCAATCTTCAACCAGATTTTTCAGCACTTTGAAGGTTGTTGCTTTCTGGCTGATATTAGAGTGGAAACTTCAGAGGAACATGCTGGTCCAGTGACGTTACAAGAGGAGCTTCTTTGTGAAACCCTTGGAAGTACTAATTTTAAAGTTGACAATGTGAATAATGGAGTTGATTTGATCAAAGAGAAACTTTGTTCAAAGAAAGTTCTCATTGTCCTTGATGATGTTGATCATAAATGCCAATTAGAATCATTAGCAGGAGCTCGAGATTGGTTTGGATCGGGTAGTCGAGTTATTATAACTACTAGGGATGAAATTTTGCTTAATACTGTCAAAGTGGATGAGATATACAAGGCCACAGAGTTGAACAATGATGAGTCCTTGCACCTCTTCAGTTGGCATGCCTTCGAAAATCCAGTCCCATCGAGAGATTACGGCGAGATTTCAAAAGATATTGTAGCTTATATTGGAGGGCTTCCCTCAGCTCTTATAGCTATGGGTTCTTCATTATTTGGTAAACACAGACCCGTTTGGAGAAGTACTTTTGAGAAATTAAAGCAGTTTCCTCATGATGAGTATTGGAGAAAGCTGAGATAAGTACCATTTAGCTTTGGGATTCTTGAAGGTTACAACTCTTAGTAGTAGTCTTTTATGCCTAGTTCTTAAAGACCTCAGGTGCCTTCTGCTAAGTTGGAACTGAAATTTGTTGATTGTTACTGCCAACTATGAATGAATTCATGAGATTGTGTACATGGGAAGCCTAATTCAAGTTACAAGAACAGAAACTCTTATTAGAAGAACAATGGATGAGCCTAGCTAGCACAAAGCTTGTCTTTTGAGGAAAATGTAATGTCCTCATATGACAAGGTAACAAGTTTTATTCCCAACAGTTTTTTCCGTGTTCATCCTTCCACTATCTATATAGTTGTTCTTCTACAAAGTCAATGATGCCTGACAGACTATTTTATTTTTGTTTGCTATGCCTTTTGTATTTCCTTCCTTGAAAGGCTTTTAAATATACTATTGGAAAAGAGAAAAAATGAAGCTTAGATGTTTACTACTTTTTTATTGAAAAAAGTTTTTGTCTAATGGAAATAAATCTTGTATTAACTAGAACTCAAAATTAAACATGCAGAAGCATGCCTCTAGTTGTATAGAATACAAAACCCTATTTGATGTCTCTTCTGAAAGACACAGTGATGCAAACTTGCTTCAGTTCAGCTCTCGTTTCTCCTTAAGAACTAGTACTTACGAAGTTATTGGCTCCGTGAAGGGGAACAGTAGGCGCTTTGCACCAGAAAAGTGAGGATCGAACTTATGAGAGTGAAGAGAGGAAGAAACCTTCTTTTTAAATCCTATGTAATGGTTTTTTCTCAATCGCTCTTCGCTATTCGGAAGTGGAAAGCGAACTGCTGGTTGGGGACTGAAAAAGAGGCTTTGTCTTTCTTCCTTCAAGTAAGAACAATATAGGACACCGAAAAAACCTGTGTGAGAGGAAGAGAATCATTAGAACTCTTGTCCGCACCTCTATTTACCTTATGTAGCTAAACTTTCTTACTTATGCAATGAGGAGCTTACTTTGTATTGGAATCAAGTTAGGAGAAAATACTGAAAGTCAGCCGCCAAACTTAATTCTTGTCTCCAAAACTCTCTTTTGGTTTTTGAAACTTCGGTTCATGATAGCTTCACATACGCACCAAAGAAACATGTGATTTCCTTCCATTACCCCGATTGCATCAAGTGCCTAAACTTGCCAACTACTTTTATAAAATTAGGAATTTGTCCAAGTTTTATTCCTTACAAGGATTTGCGCAACCAATTATATGAAGACCTTGTAGGTGAATACATGAGATATTTCCTCAAATAGAAGGGGATGACTATTATTTTAGTTGATCTCTTACCCATATTGCAAATGGATATTGGGATGATGCTTATCTAATTCTTCCTTCTAATATTGGATTCTAACAGGGCTAACAGCAACTGATACAGATAGAAGCTTAAAAGTGATTATATATCTCCTTTGAAAAAGTGGGAAAATCTCTTCTATATAAGCCTGCAATTGCACCAGAAACTCTTTTGGTTGGTTTCTTCTTCTGTTAGCACCTCGTCCTGCTAAACTTACTTTTAATTTCCTAGTTTTAAACTTTAAGCATGTTGGTAACAGTACCTATGACTTGTTCAGAGTGGGGGGAGTGAGTGGGGGCTACATTCGCCCTCCTTATGAAATTTGTTCATCTAATTTAAAATTAAACGTACCTAAATGCTCAAATATGTGGGGATATATTGTTTTCATGTCATCTTTAGCTTCATACATGGCTTCTTCACTGGAATGATTCCTCCATTGTACTATAACTAAAGCTATCTCCTTGGGACCCGATTTCTCACTGCTTAGTGTACTACAACCACTGGTTCCTGCTCGTAGGATATATCCTCATCCAACTCTATTTTCTGTGTAGAATGGCATATGAGGGGTCGTATATGTACTTTTGCAACATGAAGACATGGAAAACTGGATGTATAGACATCATATCAAGAGGGAGTGCGCTGGTGGGCTACTGCACCCATTCACCAAGAATTTGACATGGTCCAAGAAACATGAACTCCACCTCCATTTCTTGTGAAGCCTCATTAACACCTTTCATGGATGATACCTTTAGAAACACTTGGTTAGCAACCACGAAATCTAGCCTCCGGTGTATCGCTGCATATGATTTCTGTTTACTTTGGTACCTTTTAATCTGTCTCGGATAAGTTCGACTCTGCCATTGTGTCCGATATCACGCCTGGTGAAAAAACATGCGCTCAGTTGGCTCGAACTACCTTATAGAAGACACTATGTACAATTCCGCGCCTCATAAGGTGTCATCTGAATGCTGAACTAATAAATGTTGCAAGAAAACTCTATCAACAGCTAGTGACTGCTTCAGTTCCCTCCAAAGACTATAGTACATAACCTCAACATATGATCTAAAATATATACAACCTTTTCGGACTGTCAATCTGGTTATGGTGAAAAGTTTTTTAAAGATGTACTTGAGTATCCAATGCTTCCTACAACACCTTAAAAAAATGAGACATGAATTGTGTCCCTCTGTCTGAAATGACAGAGACGGATACTTTGTCTATATAAATATGGGCATACTTAGCTGATGTCTAAGTGGTCTTGACAAGTGTGAAGTGCGCAAACTTAGTCAACCTGTTCATAAATACCACAACAAAATATTTCTTTTGTAAGGTCAGTGGTAAATCCTTCACGAAGCCCATAGTAATCATTTCTCACTTGTAGTCTCAATCATCTATCGTAAACTTGCTAGCCTTTGACATTTTACATTTACATGTTGACAACTTAAACAAGTTAACACAAACTCTAGAGCTAGAGTTGATGTGATCTTAGCGTGTGTTATGATATGTGTTAGACCGCGTTGCTTTTGTCATTGGTAAATCATGTAGTTACTAATTAACCAAGTGAGCACTGACATCATGTGCATGCCGCATAGTGCATTCAAACATTTTAAGAAGACTATTAAGTCTAGTGTATATATATTTCAGTGGTGATCCTTTTGTATTAGAAAGGTTCATTGATGCTAGTTGTATTAGTGATGAGAAAGATTATTCTTCCATTAGTGGTTAGATTTTATGTATGAATGAGGTGCAATTGATTTCCTGGCAATCCAAGAAAGAAACTTTTATAACTGATTCAGTCATGACAACTTTATAGCATTAGCTTCTATCAATAAAGAAGCTGGGGGCTTTTTATTAAAAGCTCCTGGGTCTTGCTTTTTTTTTTTAAAAAAAAGAAAATATTCTCATGTTTGATATTATTAGAACGAACCCTCTTCTTAGATTAAGGGGAATTAGTAGTTGATGATTTTTGGGGTAATTGAAAGCTAAATCTGAATAGATAATTAGACTTTCCAAAAGAGCCCCAAAGAAACTTTATTTACAAAAGGTCTGATAGACATAATGCCTTTTACCAATGGCGGATCCAAAATTTTCGGCTCATGAGTGCTCACTTCTTTTAATATAAGTTACTACAAATTACAAATCATATAATATAAGTGTACAACTGTTTAAACACGATAATTTAATAAGTTAATAAAAAAATTACAATCATAGTACCATTAATTAATAGAAAGACTTCACTTTTTGAAGAAAAAAAAATAAATTAGCTTGAAAGATTTCTTAGCTAAATTGCTAAAATGTCTCAAGAAAAATAAGAGAAATGATTGGAGCTGATTTTTCTCTCTTTGTATGTCAAAAGAAATTACATTGACATAAAAAGAAGTTAAAACTAAAAGTTAAGTAAATAAAGAAAGTTTTTTTAAAAGAAGAAGAAGAAGAAGAAGAAGAAGAAGAAAGAACATGGAAGACTCTGCACTGGAAAAAAAAGAGGAAAATAGGAAACGTCATTTAAAAATGAATCTGACTTGTAAAATATTTTTGTATTGCCTGAGACTCGAACCCCTTACTTCCCCAAAATGCTACCTTCCAACAAGCCGCCCAACCAATGCACCCATTAGGCTTTTGATTCATTAGGTGCTCTTGAGTTAATATATCTTTTTTCGAGCAGTTTTTATATAGATATTAATAATTTACGTCAGGGTTAATAAGTGCCCGAGCACCCGGTAGACTGTATGTGGGTCCGCCCCTGCCTTTTACCCCACAAAATGGGAAGTTGCAGTCGCGCTCTGCCCCTTCTTCTTCATCATCCATTCCTTTTCCTTCCAAACCCCTAATTCTTCACATCTCAGCTCCCCCTTCTTCCTCATCCCTAGTTCATATCTTAACTCTCATTTGGTTACAGCAACCACAAACCCAGTGTAGTCCCACAAGTGGGGTTTGGAAAACAACTCTCATTTGCTTGAACCATTAAAAGTATCGTGTTTTGATTGAGGTAGATACTATTACATTCTTGTTGGTGTGTGTTTGTGCGTGGATTTTGGCTGTCAATGGAGCATAATACCTGTAAAGAATGCAAAGAAGAGTAATATAGAAGTGCTGGATTTTGAGGGAGTTCTATCAATACATTGGTTTAAGCAGTACTTTCAAGAGGATATTTGATCCATCCTTCAGCTGGTAGGTGGAGAAGATTTGGAAAAATTAAAAAACTGTTCTTGTTTGAGATTGTGCAGTCTTTTATTTGCAGCTCTGTAACTGGTCTGATTAATAGACCAAAGGGGTCGATTAATCAAACCTTCGTCAACCAAAGGTTGATTAATCAACAACTTGATGTATATAATATTGTTTGGTTGTCAAAAGTTAATGACAAAGTACATAGGTATCTTTGTGATTGCTTCAGGTAGTGTGACCACTAATGAGGGTCCTTGTACTATTGCATGGTGATTATTTTGGTGAATGAGTGAAGAGCACAGAATGTTTTACGTGGCATTCGATGGTAAGGTCACAATACCTATTGGTGTGAGTAGGGAACTTACCTATAGTGAGTTGGTTGACAACGTCGTTACAAGTGGTCAATTGAGATGTGAGTTCTTGCATGCATAATGTTGCACCAGCAATGCAAAGGACAGCACCTTCTATCATAAAGAATGACAATGATATACATATTTATCTGCTTGATGTGGCAATTCTAGGTCCATTCTGAGGATATTTGTGGTTGATAGGTCTGAAGATGTTTCAATGTAGCAGTAAAGGAAGCAAATATACAAAATGATGGATGAAATGATTATACTACTATATATTTCCAAAATGATTAAAGCTTCAAGGACGTTAGAAGGAACTGTGATAGTTAATTACACTACTATATATTTCCATAAAAACAGTCTTCAGTCCTCTACTTTCCTGAATAAATCAGAGTTGAGCAGAGGTGAAGAGACGGTTGTGAAGGAGGTTAAATATTAAACATGATCACGTTTTAAACTGCAGAATATTGGATCTCCTTGACAGAGAAATGGAGAATATAAGGGCTTAAATGTAATCAGAGAGGGGGGAATGGGATAAGGGTAAATTTGGTGGTATGAATAATTACTGATGAAAGAAATACCAGAAAGTTAACGGAGCATTAACTATGTTAATATTTTTATAGGATTCTTTATAGAGGTATACAAGTGTTTGATTTAGATACATAGGAGGTGTATAGCAAATGAGCTATATTATAAGTGTGTATAGTCTATTAAGGAATTTCCCAGTCCAGTACTCTATACTTAATTTGTCGGCGTCTATTATGTGATTCATTTGGAAAGCCAAGCCAGGAATGTGTTTAATGTTTAATTCTGGAAAGTGGGATATATATGCATCTAAAATTGCTTCAAAAGTTTTGTTTGATTTTCATGAGATATGTAATATCTTGTAAACTAGGTCAAGATGTAGATCTTTTTTAAGTATATTGGATTTTTTAAACATATGCAGGTCTTCCGAAGGATGCTTTCTAAGCCAATTGGTGCTGTAGCAATAGCACTGGAAACCCAAGGATTATCATTTCATGCTCATTCCTTCCAGATTAACTATGTGGGGAAGCAGATTGAAACTTTTACTATTAGGAAAGTCTAGCAGATGGCTATTTAGGAAGAATGCAAATCAATACAAATCTTGTCTGATGGATGCATGGAATGTGATTCAAATGTTACAAAAGTATACTTTCTTGGGAAGCTCACACTATTTGTGAGTAACATTTGGTGTAGTCACAGTTTAGCCAGATTCTCTTTAAATTAGCAGCCAATAGGTGTAGTCACAGTTTAGCCAGATTCTCTTTAAATTAGCAGCCAATAGGTGTAGTCACAGTTTAGCCAGTTTCTCTTAATTTGCCTCTGTGAGAAATCTCCTGGGATAGAGCTTTTCCTCTTTCACTTGTGGGCGAGACTGGTGACTTGGCCGGTCTGTTGACCTAACTTTATTAGGAGTAATGTATTGCATCAGCTCTGGGTGCTACTGAACCCACTGACTATTAAAGTTTCTAGGTTCGAATTTTAATATTTATATATGTTACAGCTAGCCCTTTTGGCTGAGCCCATAGCTTATAGGCTATAGTGTGCATTCGCCCCTTCCTAAAAGGCACATTTGCAGCGCTGGTTTATGATTGGCAAGGATTGAGCCCTAAGAGATATACACAGTAAAGTCACCACAAAATAACTGTGAGTTCCTTTCTTACTTGATACTTTTCTTTTATTATTATTAGGCATAATACAAAAATAGCCACTTAAACTTGGCCTCAACTGGCAATTAAGCACTCAAACTGTGAGGTCTCAACTGACAACTAAGCACTCCAACTAGTTCTCACTATGTCTTGTAGGCACACGATGCTAATGTGGAACATGACATAGTAAAACCAAGTTGAGGTGCCTAGATGATCATCTTGTAAGTTGGAGTGCTCAATTGACACAGTGAAACCAAGTTGAGGTGCCTAGATGTGCATTCTCAAAGTTTAAGTGCTTAATTGCCAGTTGAGTGCCTATTTATGGCACTCCAACTAGTTCTCACTATGTCTTGTAGGCACACGATGCTGATGTGGAACATGACATAGTAAAACCAAGTTGAGGTGCCTAGATGATCATCTTGTAAGTTGGAGTGCTCAATTGACACAGTGAAACCAAGTTGAGGTGCCTAGATGTGCATTCTCAAAGTTTAAGTGCTTAATTGCCAGTTGAGTGCCTATTTATGTATCATGTCTTATTATTAATATAACTTCATACAACGTCAAATAATAAAAGAGATACCCATACTTTGGAAACAAAAGAAAAACTTAAAGAACACTTCAGTTCTTTATATGTGTGTATATATATAAAATTTACAATATGAAGTTCGAATAATATCCCAAAATCCCAAATATTTGATTATTGGAGATACAAAATTGTGGGAGATTCCACTTTTAACAATTCACTCATATAGTTCAGTTATATTGTTATACTGGTAAAAGTTTATGACTTTCCTATTATATTAGGCAAAGTATATTTGGCTTTTTGACCAACAACACATGGTTCAGTTCCTTTATATGTTAAAAGAAGAAGAAAAAATGTTGTGATGTTAGTATTATGGCAAGTAACATTCAATTATTTTGATGTAAAAAATAGTTGTATGATTTTGTTGCAATAATTGCGGAATGCTAGATGAAATAAACCCTCTTGGAACCACCTTTTTTGTTTTGTTAAACAGTTTTCTTGATTATCACGTTCGTCTTTTCTAACATATTAAACTCTACAAATTGTGCCAAGAAAAATTTTTTTATGTTGATTTCTATTGAAGTTTATGATATATTCATCAATAATTTCTTTTAACGGAAAAAAATTTAAAGAAATTGTTACCTTTCATAAGAGAAGAAAAAGAGTTGGTAAAAAATATTTATCCAGTATAAACCCTATGTCAGGTAATAATTTGATGTTCAGCTAATTTGTAATTACATCCAAGATATTAAGTTACATAGTACTATTTGTCTTGTTCAGTACCTTGCTTCTAGAAAAGAATCAGCCTGATCATGAATTATGATGGTTGGCTAATGCCAACATCCTGTCTATATGGCAAGGTCCACGAGGGGAATGGGGTGGTCCGGATCAGAATCATGATCAAACATGACGCTTGCTTGTTAGGCTTGGTTAAGAATACAGTTGCGCTTTTTTATCGGCTATAACTTTTGACATAATGGTAAGCGCTTGATCCTAACAATGACGAGGTTGATCCGGATGAAAATGGCAAACCTCCAAAATCTCTTTTGCGCCCGAGATAAAATTCCTGCACTTGGATATTAAATGTGCCTAATTAATATAAAAGATTATGGAGAAAGTAGTTATATCAAGAGAATACAAGAAACTTAGATCCAAATTGACTGGTGAACACAAATGATTTACTCCTGTGAGTCTCAACTATGTAGGCTGCCGGCATTATTCGTGGAACTGTTGATTTGATGATCATTTATAGGAGGAAAAGGAGATCAATTTAGCAAAGAAATATGGAACCTATGAGTCTTGACCAATTTAGCAATGAAAGAAAGATACTATTTCTTGACATCTATGTTAAGGATATTCATCATGTCTTTCTATATCTATAACAGAGAACAGACCCCTATCTTATTACAATGAGGTTAAACAATTCTAAGTTGAAACTATAATATATGCAATTTAATTATAAACTAGGATTTCTGTTCCTTACTAGTTTAGCATTGTACCATCATCCAGATACAGGTACTAACCAAATATATGTAATGAATTGTAGGCAATATATCAGCCTTTATATTTCTGAGTCTTTAAAGAGAGAGATCATCTTCATTTGCACTTAGTTTTGCTAAACAATCAACCAAATGGTTAAAAGTTGTACCAAAGAGCTAGATACGGATGAGAATGCAAGAGAGATGTTTAAAAGTCATGTTGAAGGGCTGAGGGAAGCCAAAACCTCAATTATTTCGAATACATGTACGCGTTTTCACTCAGACATGTCAAGAAGGTGAGGGACTTACCTTGGAAGTAACTTGTTTGCCGGAGTTTTGTAGAGCACTGTTGCATGCTAACCTCTCTTGTTGACTCAAGATTCTCTAGGCAGAGTATTCCTGCTCCAACCTTTCACAATTATCAGCATATATTGTTGGCAGGTTTCATAACTTGGTAGTAACTAATTTCTCCTTTGATCTACAATTTGTCTGCAGAGACAAGGGCATAAATGCTGAGGAAGTTCTGGGAGCGTTTGAAGACTCCTGCAACCTTTCAGCTCCAGTTCGATTAGCTTAGATAGCTGGGACAATGTGGTAATTCCTCCAGTGATGTACATCCCTCAAGATTGAGTCTTTCTACATTAGAAGGAAGCTCTGGAAGCTTTTGAAAACTCCTGCAGCCTTGCAACTTCACTTCAATTAACTTAGACAGCTGAGACAGAGCTGGTAATTTCTCCATTGATGTGCATTCCTCAAGATAGAATCTTTCTAAATTAGGAGGAAGTTCTGGGAGCTGTAGAGGATTCTTGCAACGTAGCAATCTCAGTTCCGAAGCTTAGATAGTTGGAAAAGGCTAAAAGGTAGACAGCTAAAGTTGTTTTTGCTTAAATCCAGGAACTCTAAAGACGTTAATTGACCAAGTGTGCTGGGGATATCTTTTACAGACAAATCACATGAAGCAAGACACAGTTTGTTCAAGGAACATAAATTTGTAATAGACGGAGGCAGAAAGCTAATTTGTTCCTGACTTGCTGTACAAGGTACTGATCTGCCAAACCCTCCCATATGCATGTATTCAAGTTTCTTCAAGCGTCCCAAAGAAGACGGAAGATATGTCACAGCTATTCTTGGTGCAGAAAACTTTCTTAGAGACTGTAAATTTCCCAAGTCATCAGGCAATTCTTGCATGGTTACACACCAATTCAGAATCAGAATCTCAAGTGATTTGAGCTTGCTGATACTGCTTGGTAGTTTCTCCAGTTTTATGCACCATAATAGATTTAACTGAACAAGTTTATTCAAATCTCCAATGGATGATTGCACCTCAGTTAAACTTGAACAGTTTTCAAATGATAATCTCTCAAGACTCAGTGCACCGGTGAAGTCTGGTGTTCTTATGAGATTTTTACAAGAATTCAGATTCAAGGCCTTCAAACTTCTCAAGAACTGACAACCAAAAGTAAAACAAAATTAAGGAAAGATCAAAAAACCAAATGAGAGCTCTGTATTTAATAGTCTTTGTAATGTTTCATTATTTGTTGATCCCAGTGCACAAAGTTAAAAAAATTTCCAGCAGAAGGGGTGTGACTTGTGAGACAGGTAAAAGTAGCAGCCCCTGACTGGTGTTTCTGTTATGCACCGGGACCAATCAAGAGTTTACTTACAAAGAAGAATTTAGTGAAACATACCTTTAGACTGGCTTTAAATTCTTCAAATTTACTTTCTGACATGTCAAAGAGCAACAAGAGTCTTCAGATTGAAGTCACATGGTACATATTTCAATGGACAATGCTCCAACACAACCACTTCAGCTAGTTTAGTAGATACTCAAACTTCCCTTTGAGATGAATATTATCAATTTGGAGGAGTCTCAGGTTAACCACCTTGGCAAAAGCTTCTGTACTCAACTGTAAGTCCTTGAAAACTGCAGAATTTACCATCATTACCTCAACAGCTTCAGCAGCCTGCATTTTAGCGAAAACTAAATAATGTGTTCACTGGCCAACCAGACACAATAGTGTGAACAGGAAAACACAAAAGGCAATATGAGGAAATTAAAGGGTTAACCTTGTCTCCGAAAAGTACATCAGAAACATCTTCCTCAAAGAACAACCTGCTACGCTTGCTAGCCTCATTTGGTGATTCTCGACGAACAATTTCTCTTCCCATATCTCGAATAATGCAGTGCACGGCCAGTTTGTTGCTTTCATTAATAACCAACAAGCATCTGTCAATCAAGTCCTGGATTCCAGCTTCAGCAAACAAGTCACAAGCATCCAATATTGTAACGGCATCATCCTTGTCCACTCCTCTCAAGCAACAGGCAATATCTAGGAAAATTGCCTTAACCTTATTATCTGGGAGTGCATCATAGCTTATTTTTAGTTTTTCTTGTATGTTGTCATTGGGTATCCATTTCAGCTTCTCCAAGGTCTTTCTCCACTCTTCAATTGACTGTCCCAACAAAGAAGAACCCAAAACCGTAAGAGCTACTGGAAGGCCCCGAGCATATGTCACAATGCCTTCTGCAATCTCAACATAGTCTGCTAATGGAACTGGATTTTGAAAAGCATGACAACTAAAGAGGTGCATAGCCTCATCGCTGTTCAATCCCAATGCCACATATCTTTCATCCACTTTGAACAAGTTCAACAAATGTTCATCTCTAGTGGTTATAATAACTCTACTGCCTGAACCAAACCAATCCCGATTTCCTGCTAATGCTTCTACTTGGCTCCTGTCGTCCACATCATCAAGAACAATAAGAACTTTCTTCGATCTCAATCTTTCTCTGATCAAGTTGATGCCTCTATGGACGTTGTTGACTCTGAAGTTCTCAGTCCTAAGAGTCTCATAAAGAAGTTTCTTTTGTAAATGAAGTAGGCCATCATGTTTCTCTGAAGCTTCTGATCCAACATCAGCAAGAAAGCAGCTACCTTCGAAATGTTTGTAGATTTGGTTAAAAGTAGCTTTAGCAAGGGTGGTTTTACCGACTCCACCAATTCCATAGACCCCAACCATGACAACCTCCTTTGGGCTTTTGGATAATAACGAGGACAAATATTTAACTCGATAGTCCATGCCAATGGAATGCTTTGTAACGTCCCTATATTTTCGATCCAATTCCCATAAGACGACTTCAATTATCTTTTGGATAAACTTTGACTCATGCCTGTCAGTCAATTAAAATTTGCACAATTGGAATAGTGGATCAGAAAGAAGAAGTAAAAGATTAGCTGAAGTATATGTGCATTACAAAAGAAGGAAAGAAACTACTAGCATAAAGCTTTGTGTATTTGATGTCTATCATTACCATGACTATAACTTAAAGTATCAGAAAAGGGGGACAAGTTATTAAACTACTAGTATGTCCTTAGGCAGAATGAAATTTTTTTCTATGCAGTCAGGGGCAGAGCTGCAGCCTGCGAAGGATGTTTAGGGCTGGTCAGTTGAAAAATTATAATGTGTATGTAAGTCGAATATTGCTTATAGATAAAATCTTGAACACCCTTAGAAAATTCCTAGTTTCGCCGTTGTATGCAATCTAAAGCAAATTTCCTTAAAGGATCATAGTTTTTGGCAAGACATACAAGTCCTTTGCTGCAGCAAAATATGCATAAAGCTTTAGGATTCTACTTAATTAGTGTTGTTAGGGGGGATCTATTTTAGGTCCAAAGGGAAAAAAGAAGCAATACAGGAGTAGTAATTTTAGCAAGAAAATGCCCTTCCAAGTGCCATCTTGATAGATTTGCAACATCTGTTAGTGCAGCTTTCCACCTCTCCACCTTTTGTATGCCATGGAGTACTTCCTGTCTTGCCAGGGCTTCACCAAATGTCTGTGTTTGTTTGGGAAGTTGAGAAGGATCAACGTCATGGAAAACAGGTAGAACTAATAAGTGCGGCCTGCAATCAAGAACTTTTACAAGCTTATCAAGAAACTCACTAGAGTCAGCATAATGTTTTGTGAAAATTATAATGCAGATCCTGGAGCCTTCAATTGCTTTCATGAGAAGGTGATCAAGGGAAACCACCTCTGTCTCGCCATCGTCATCCTTAAAATGGAAAGAACATCACTGAATTTTGTTTGCATCATCATCATATCTTCACCTCTAAAATTCAACAAGACCTCATAACATCCCAACATTTCCGCTCTACTGATTTCCTCATCCAGGGCTGCTTTTACTTTTTTTAAAAAATTAGAGAGCCACTACCCTTGCTCCCTCGATGGAGATAAAAATGAAATATCAAACCTTATACTTAATCGTTCAAATAGACTAGTCTGTCTCTTTTGATCTTCACTTGTCTGCTTTTGTTCCACATATTTTAAACTTATTTCTTCAATTCAACAATTCTAACACCACACCTCATTCTCCAGCACGGCAAATGGGTGTATGGTGTAAGAATAATTAAGATGATTATGAGAAAGAGATGGGGAAAAGTAGTGAAATGAGAAAGATTGATTCTTGTTGTTAGCTAGCAAAGCTCAGCATCTTTAGCCAACATAATATAAAAACAGAAGTTGCAATATCGAAAAAATATAGTATTAAAAAAAGGGACGAAGACCCATAATGGTCTACGACACAAGACAAAGACCCGAGACTAAAGGATTAAAACACAAAATAAAATGAAAGTAGAAAAAATAATTTGATATACAAAATATTTCATGTTCACTTAAAATTCAAAAAAAAAAAAAAGCATCTACATAATTATTCAAATGCTAGTAATTTGTGATTAGTTTTTTCTTAAAAAAAAAAAATAGATATCAAGTAAAAGTATTTAATTAAAAGTCAAAAATTAAAAAATTGAGGTCCCTCGACTTATAATTTATCCGCTCCAAATCGCAAAGTTGAGGGGTATATTTATCCCTTTATATTATATTTTGTTTAACATCAATTGCTATTTTTCAACAATTCATTCTTCTTTTATGCATTTTATATTGATTGACATGATGCACGTGTGCGTCATACGTATACTAAAAATAGCCATATCAGCAAAGACGAATCTAAAGTGATATGTACGGGTTAACTTTTTCCTAAATCTTATATTTATATTGAAAAATCTTATTAAGGAAGTAAGAAAATATAGATTCAAACCACAACTAAAATTGTAGGTTGGTTGTAGGTGTGTCAAAATCAGTCAATGACATCATAACTTGCCCAACATTTATTAGTTTAGCCCAACTCATTTCAATTTATTAAAGTTTAGGCTAATATTTCGACCAAATTGATTCATGAGAAATCTTGCCAAAATATTTTTAGAAAAATGTTTTATTTTATTTAGTATGTTATATTTAGTCATAATAAAGAAAACTATTAATTTTATAATTTATCAAAAGATTATAAAAGAATAAATAAAACAATTAAAACTTAATTAGAGTTAGGCGGGTTGAATCATGACCCGAATTTCAGCCCATTTCGGCCCAAGTAATTTTTGAACGGTTCAATAACCAACTCATTTATTAATGGAAAACTTACATAGTTGCCATAAAAAATAAAATATTTATATGAGCATGCCTCTTTACTTTTAATGCCCCCCAAAGTAATTACACAAAATACCTCATTTAATTTATACTTTTTTCGGGCCGACGTCAGCACCATACTTTTTCCTTTTTTGTCTTATGCATGTCACTATCATGGTATTAATTTATTTCATTTTCTCTCTTTTTTTTAATTTATTCCTTTTTAAATTAATTTAAGTTTTTGTTACTATTTTTTGGTCTTTTTTATTTTTTTTAATTTACTTTTTAATAAAAAATAAATACAGTAGCTAATTATATTTAGACTACTAAAAATATAAAAAATTAAATAATTTAATTACAACAAGAAGTAATTTACAAAAAATATTAAAATCACTAGCTTATTTATTAAAATTAAAATTAATAAAAAGATATATTTTTTTTAAAAAAAAATTCAAATCATTATTCTTATTTTTTTCACCATAATCTAATTTCATGCTCGAATTTGGCTCCTTTTTTTTTCATTGTTCAATTTTAAATTTTTCTACTTCTTTTTTCTCGTTTTTTCTTTATTTCTTTATCTTTTTCTCTTATTTTGTTAATTTTTTTCTCAAATTATATTAATTTTTTTTTAATCGTAATCTAATTTGACTCTAAAATTTGATCCCCTTTTTTTCTTTTATATTTTCATCTTATTTTTTTATTTTTGTTTTATCTAATTTATTTTTGTTTTTTCCATAATCTATTTTCATTTTTTTTTAAGTTCTACTTTTAAATTTTTTTGATACCGTTGAATTATCCTCTAGTCCTCCAATGTACACTCTTCAGTCTTCCATGATACCATCACAGTATATTTATATACTGACATGGTATCATGGAGGACTACTCCAATCTTTCAATGAATCATTTTTTAATACTCCATGATACCATCACAGTATATCTATATACTGGTATAGTATCATGGAGGACTGCTTCAGTCCTTCAATAAGACACTCTTCAATCCTCCATGATACCATCATAGTATATCTATGTACTAGCATAGAATAATTAAGGTCGGTTTTAGTCCTATAGGAAGAAAATCCTCAATCCTTAGTGATACAATCATAGCAGTCTATATACTGTCATGGTATCATTTAGATCTGCTTTAGTCCTCAATGATACCATCACAATGTATCTATATACTAGTGTGGTCTCATTAAGGGGTGCTTGTCTTCAGTAAGACTCCTCAGTCCTCCATGATACCATCACAATATATCTATATACTGTCATGGCATCATTGAGGTCTGCTTTAGTTCTTCAATAAGACACTCCTCATCCCTCCATGATACCATTCACAGTATACCTATATAATATTGTAGTATCATTGAGGTCTCTTTCAGTCCTTCAGCAAGACACTCCTCAGTCTCCCATGATACCATCATAGTATATCTATATACTAGCATGATATCATTAAGGTCTTCTTCAATCTTTCAGTGAGAAACTTTGTAATCTTTAGTGATACCATCACGGTATATCTTTATATTATCATGGTATCATTGAGGTCTGTTTTAGTCATCACTTATACTATCATAATATATCTATATATTGTCATGGTATCACTGAGGCTTGCTTCAATAAAAGAGACATTCCTCAGTCCTCTATGATACTATCACAATATACTTATATAATGTCATGGTAGCATTCAAGTTTGCTTCAGTCCTTAATGATACCATCACAATATATCTATATACTATCATAGTATCATTGAGGTCTTCTTTTGTCCTTCAGTGAGACACTCATCTGTCCTTCATGATACCATCATAGTGTATCTGTATAGTAGCATGATATCATTAAGGTCTTTTTCGACCTTTTACTAAGGAACTTCTCAGTCTTCAATGATACCATCACAATATATTTATATACTGTCATGGTATCATTGAGGTTTGCTTCTTAAATCCTTCAGTGAAACACTTCTAAGTTCTCTATGATACCATCACAACATATTTATATACTGGTATGGTATCATTGAGGTTTGCTTCAATCCTTCAAGATACAAATCTATATACTACCATGGTATCATTGAGGTCTGCTTCAATTCTTCAATGAGACACTCCTCAGCCCTCCATGATACCATCACAATATATCTTTATAATATTGTGGTATCATTGAGGTCTTTTTCAGTCCTTTAGTGAGACAATCCTTAGTCCTCTATGATACCTTCATAGTATATCTATACACTAGTATGAAATCATTAAAGGAGAAAATCTTCAGTTCTCAATGATATCATCACAATATTTCTATATACTGTCATAGAATCATTGAGGTCTACTTCAGTCATCAATGATACCATCACAATATATTTATATACCAGTATAGTATCATAGAATTTACGCTTAATTTTGATATTTTAATTTTTATATTAGTTTTATCAAGTTAATTTTTATAAAAAATAGAGTCATATTTTAGATATAAGTTTCTGTTTTCATTTGCAAAAACAAAAAAAAAATTATAAAAATAAATTCTTTATCACTTTATATTTTAATAAATAAACTAGTGGACTTTCATATTTTTTAATTATTTTTTATTATAGTCTAATTATGTTTTTTTATTTTTATTAATATAGAATAGTTAGTTATTTTTTTTATTTTTTAAAAAATATAAAAATATAGAAAGGAACAAAATTTTTTTTTAAAAAAGATAACCTAACAAGAAAAAGTAAAAATAATCGAGAGAAAAAACAGAAAGAACAAATAAAATAAAAAATAAGAAACAAATTATAAAAATGTTACTAAATAATATCTCTAATAAAGAATACAATAAGACAAAATAATAAAAATAATAAATAAGAAAAGGACAAAACAATAAATGAATTGACAAAAAAATAAATGAAAGGACAAAAATAATAAATGCAAGGACAAGAAAAAGGGAAAGAAACACTCTACAACATGCAAAGTGAGTTGGTATTTGGAGTAAATATTTTGCCCCAAATAATTATTAAATGAAATTAGTATGAAAAGGATAAATCAGATTAATTAATTTACTTTAATAAAATATTTTATATATTATTTTCTTTATTAATTCAATTTATTTTGATCCGTTCAAATTTAATCTAACCCGCTCATTTATTCGCTATAGTTAGTTCTGTGGCATTTTAAGGACCTCACTGAATGTGCTTTGCTTTCTACTCTCCGTGGGATCGAATCATTGGGCCACTTTTTGAATTCCATTTCTTAAATACTACACTTCTTACCTTTTTCACTTTTATTTTGTAAAAGAACATAAATTAAGTCGAATCAACTTTGAAATTTAAAAATGGTGACAAGTAAAAAAAGATTTAGGGTTTTAAAAGATGGTTCGTCTAAGTTCTTCCACATTCATACAAATAATCAAATTAATTTACTATCCTGCTTCCTTCCGTGCTTCTGCTGGTCAGGTTCTTCCTTCTTCTTTCACTATTTTTTTATTTGTTTTCTCTTATATTATATTGTGTATTTGTTGCTGGCCAGCTTGCTTCCCAGTATTCTTTACTTATAGTATATTGTTTTCGTAATGGGTAAGGGGTTATTGAAGTAAAACAAATAATCTTGGGTTATTGCCTCAAGTAGTTTTCACAATGGGTAATGAGATTTTTCAATGAGAAAGAAAGTGATAATAGATTTGCTAGTATAATGGTGAATTTTACTATTTAGGCAGTGTGGTATTTGTTGGGTTCTAGTTATTTATTTAATTTTTATATTTAAATAGGTTGAAATTATGAAGCTAGAGTCAATGTAGGGCCTGTTTGGTTTGGCTTATGACTCATGACTTATAAGTCAAAAGCTATAAGTTAGAATTTTTAACTTATTATTTGACTTATTTTGACTTAAAAGCACTTTTTAAACTTACCCAAACACTATAAAAGTGCTTAAAAGCTATTTAACTTAAAAGCGCTTAAAATCCTAACAGGCTCATAATCACAAAAATTTTCAAGCCTCAAGTCACTTCAGATTCTCCTTCCCTGAGCTCTCCTTCATGTCCAGTTATCGACGACGATGTCAATCCTTCTCGACCATCAGAAAAGATAAATTGTTGGATTTGGTCCTCTTGAATCTGATCCTGCTAAAGGAAAACAAATTTTAGACTATTATCCTAATCTACGTGATAGAGTGAGGAGGTTTACAGTCAAAAGGGACCCTATAAACCTCGTGATTTTACTTTTTCAAAAAGGGATTTTGGTGAAGAATTGTGACATTTTAATCGTTATTGGTTTAAGGCATATCCTAAATGGTTAGAATACAACTTTTTTCTTAACAATCATTTTGATGTAGTGAATACTAATCTTCTTTTTGGTATGATGGCTAATTTTGCGTCTAGATAATTCTTTTATAGATTTCTATGATAAAGATAGAATTATGAAACTTGCTACATATTATCGGGATGATTTTAGTATATCCATGCTTGAGAATCTTAGTTTTGAGCTTGTCAACTATATTGACTATGTGAGAGAAGTGGAAAATAATTTCTCTAACTTGAAAAGACTTGGAGATCTTTCTAGAGACATTGGTTAAAACAAATTTGCACTAGACTTGAAGATTTGTTTATTTGTTTATGAACTTGAGTTTGATATTACATGTCGCTGCCACAATGATGGAAAAAACTTATTCATAGATGAAGTATATTAAAAATGACTTGCGTAGCTGAATTGGTGATGAATTTTTGGATAATTGTTTAGTTTGTTATATAGAGGATGAAATATTTGAAAGTGTACCTAATGATGCGATCATTGGGCGTTTTCAAAACATGACAAGTTCTCTAGTACAATTGTAAGGTATTTTAATATATTGTGTTTAAGTGGTTCATTACTTTTTAAAATACAAGAGTTTCAGTACTCACTTTTTATTCAATTATTATTATATATTAATTTATTTTACTGGGAACTCACAAATTTAAAATCATGGATCTGCCTCTGAGATTGTCTGTTTTTGTATCATTTTATCATTGTGTGTCTTGGTACTGTTATTTTATTTTTGTAAATTGGTTGCTGTCTGTATTTGTAACTTATAAATGCTATTATTTTTGTGTTGTCACAGGATACCTTTAATTGTTTTGAGTTGATTAGCTTTTTGATGCTGCCTTTTTCTGATAGATTGCTTAATTTCTGTTGATATCAAGTTCTCATAATTGTTAAGCAACTGTCAGCTCACTCAGATAGGATAAGGTCTGGTTGTTAGCTTGCTCATATTGATTGAAGCTCAAAACTTTTGACGTTTTACATGAAATGGTGGTCGTCATTTCTAAGCGAATAGATAAATTTGGCCAAGTTCTGCGAGTCATTGGACAACTACTTAAGGATCGATTTTGGTCAAGTCGTGGGCTTCATTCTGTTTCAGAAACAAAAGATGAAATTGAAACAATTGCTAGAATCATCAATGACCACCCTTTTCCTGCTCAACCTCTGCAACCAACACTTAAATGTCATATCTCTCCGAGTATCCTGTCTACCACGTTTGTTGAAGATGTCCTTGGTTGCCTATTTGCAGCACATGCAAATGGTCTTAAAGCATATGAATTTTTTGAGTTCTGCCTCCGCCATTCTGTGTATAGTCCAACCTCTGATGCATTTGAGAAGACACTTCATCTTCTAGCAAGAATGCGTTACTTTGATAAAGGTTGGGAATTAATGAAGAAAATTCATAGGCTACAACCGTCGTTGCTCACCCTTAAGTCATTGAGCATCATGCTATCAAGAATATCAAAATATTAGTCCTATGAAGATACCCTTGAAGCATTTGAGAAGCTGGAGAGACATTTATTCTCCGGGAGAAATTTGGCACCGAGGAGTTCAATATTCTTCTTCGGGCGTTCTGCACGCAGAGGCAGATGAAAGAAGCTTGTGCAGTATTCAACAAAACTCCATTCTAGGTTCCCACCTGATACCAAGACAATGAATATCTTGCTTTTGGGATTCAAGGAATCGGGGGATATTACTGCTGTAGAGTTATTTTACCATGAGATGGTTAAAAGAGGTTTTAAGCTTAATTCCATAACATACAGTATAAGGATTGACGCATACTGCAAGAAAGGCCGTCTTGGTGATGCTTTAAGTTATTTGAAGAAATGGATAGGGTAAATTGCTTGCTTACACTAGAAACGATGACAACTTTGATTCATGGGGCAGGGATTGCTCGTAATATAACTAAAGCTAAAGAACTCTTCAATGAAATCTTCAAGAGAAATTTGCAACCAGATACTGGAGCCTATAATGCCCTCTTGAGTTCTCTTATCAAATCTAGGGATGTTAAATCTGCAGCAGTCTTAATGGATGAGACAGAGGAGAAAAGTATTAAGTTTGACCATTTAACTTACCACACTATGTTCTGGGGATTGATAAGATCAAATGATGTTGATTCTGTCATTGATCTTTACAAAAGGATGGTCGACAATAATTTCTTGCCTAAAGCACGTGTTGTTGTGATGCTGATGAAATTCTTCTGTGAGAACCACAGACTTGATCTGGGTTTGAGTTTATGGAATTACCTGATGGATAAAGGTCACTGTCCACACTGCCATTCTTTGGAAATTCTGGTCAGAGGATTGTGCTCCCATGGGAGAGATGAAGAAGCATTTGAGTGCTCTGAGGAAATGTTGAAGAGGGGTAGGCATATGAGCGAGTTTGTGTTTCAGATGTTGAAGAGGTCTCTCTTACAACTAGGAGAGGAGGAAAAGTTACAGAAGCTGTTCCAAATGACAAAGAGATTAAAAATGATATGATATTGCATTCTTATGGACGAACTATTGGGCACAACCTAGGTGCAGATCTGTAGGTAAGGTGAATAAAGTTACTTGTTGGTATTGCTGCGAATTAAATGTTCATTTTGGTTTAATGAGTGCTCTGTTTCAGTTGGAATTAGTGTAACAATGGTATAGTCCTTTTAGTTTTTTTTGTGTTCGATTCTTTGTTGCCGTTTTTGTAGCTGTTTCATGACCACTGAAACTGTCTACCAGATTTTTTCCTGCAAAGAAAGACTGTTCCTATTGTTGTTTCAGATTTATTGGAGAAACTCTATTGTTGTTATTTTGCAAGAATGCTAAAAGATCATTTTTAAGTATGGTGAGCATTTGACCTTAAGCACGTGATTTATATCTAAATCTTTTTATCTCTACTCATGTGGTGCAAGTTCCCTTTTCTTCTCCCCTTGAAATGTTTGAACACTTCTACAAAATGGAAAGATTCATGCAACATGAATTTGTTTTAGAATTTCGGCTCTTCCAGAATCTTCATTCTTTGAGTTTAGTTTGTGCAAGTGTATTATGCTTATGGGTTTTCTGCTTTTGGTCTTCCTAATTCTCATGTATTGTTGTTAGCTATATGACCATTATGGGAAATATTTCCTGCTAAATGCCAAGAATTATTGGTGCCAGTAGACTTCATTTTCACAGCAGCCTCTACAGTTGTTGATGTCTACATGTAAATGTTATATTACTATATGTTAAGGCTGAGATGTCAAGGTTCTCCAGACCAATTTTTACTTCAGATGTTACGTGATATTTAATTTTATCTCACTTAGGATTTCCTTGTAGTGAGTTTATAAGTACTAGTTAGACCATTTCTCCTATATTTAATCTATTGCTTGCGTGAATTCCACTGAAATGTCGTGGCATTTTGTCTCAATCATATATTACTGTCATTTATATGTTCTTTTGGTCATTTAAACTTAGGTGCCGTTGGATTTTTGGGCTCAAATTTGCTTATGAGGAGGATTTATAGAAACATCAAATGGGACCGATCTTTTGATAAAGAAGAGTAGGACTCCGCTACTCCATTTGCTTGATATCTGGAAGTAAGGTTATTTAGTTGCTTGACAGTGACCAAACTTGCACCAATTTTTGTATCGTATTATCAGAAACAATCTTCAGGTATCGTTTTATTTATAATCAAGCCCCCTGCATCATTTTTACAAGCCACAGAGGAGTATGTGAGAAAAAGCACCAAATAATTGAATAAATGAATGAGAATAATTGAATATAATATTTTTTTTAAAAAGAATCTCCATATCTTGAAATAAAATGGGTCATCCATATGGCGATGAAAGATGGATCATATTATGTGATCACCTAAAGATTGTTTGGGAGGTATATTTTTCCTTGTGTTTGTCCCAGGGGTTGAAGCTAGAATTGTGTACCACGGAGAGAGTAAGGATTTTGTTTGATGTTACGAGAATCTTCCGTGAGAATAGCCTCGTTGTCAACTCGAGCAGAAGTGACAACAAGAGCAGACAAAGTGCTAATACATTTTATGTTAGCGATTCATCAGGGTATACGGTCGATATTAAGATCATCGAATATGTTCGACAAACAATACTTCAAATGAAAAGTTGCGCTCAAGAGTTAAATCCAGTTCAACAAGAATCTCCAACTAGGTTACTCTTTGGTGGTTTGTTCAAGTGTAGAACCTTTTGTAATTTCCGTTTGACTCTAATTCTCCTCTGTCCATTGTATACTCTCATTTGCTCTTCCTAGGTTTTAGGTATGGTTAGTTAGCAAATGAATAGGAACAAGAGATGAAGGCAAGGTGTATTGCCAATTTGTTTAGCTGGTCCAATTTGGTTCCTGTTGTTAATGCATACATCTTTTGGATTTTATTAGCTCATTACTTGTGGCTTAAATAGTTTTTGCACAGCCAGACAACCATCTTTATGGGCTAAATCTTGAGGGAAGAAAGACTCTTCAAGAGATGGTTCTATTGCTCAAAATTTTCATGAAAATGTCTTTTTTTCCTTTAGGAATGGAGAGAATGGAGATGAGTAAGAGGACTAAGAGAGAATCGGAGACTGTTGAGCTGAGATGAAGAGACGGTTGTAAAGGAGGGTAAATATCGAACGAAGATCACGTTTTAAACTGCAGGAGATCAGATCTTTTGACAGAAAAATGAAGCATATAAGAGCTTAAATGTAATCCGAGAGGGGAGAAATGGGATAAGGGCAAATTTGGCCTTATGATAACTACTGTATGAAAGAAATACCAAAAAATTAACGGAGCATTAACTGTGTTAATGTCTTTGTAGGATTCTTATAGCATGGAATGAATAATATTTTTCCACACTATTCATCTTTCTCTACTATCCAACTATAGAAGAAACATCCTTTATATAGTTGTAGGATTTCTTTCATAAAGTAAATATAAGATATGGATAATAACTTGAGGTTTAGTGGAGTAATTAGTAGGATATAATATAGTTGTAGCATTGTGGTTACATGAGTTAAAAAGAATAATAACATTACTTTTTTCACTTTATATCCACTAATTATTATGCACTTTAATATTATAATTTTAATATTAAAATGCATAAACAGCAACAAATGCTATGTCACGTAATAATTTGATGTTCAGCTATATTATGACTACACTAAGATGTTAAGTTACATAGTACTATTTGTCTTGTTATATACCCTGCTTCCGACGAGATAAACTTCTTGGACTTGGATATTAAATGTGCCTAATTAATATAAAAAATTATGGAGATAGTACTTTGATCAAGAGAATACAAGAAAGTTAGATCCAAAATGATTGGTGTACACAAGGTGGTTTAATCCTGTGAGAAATATGTAGGCCGCAAGCATTGTTCATGAACTGTTGATTTGATGATCAAATAATGACCAATTTAGCAGAGGAAGATATGGAACATGTGACTCTTGACCATGATACTATTTGACATATATGTTAAGAGTTCAATTAATTTCGGACCATACTTTATTTCAGCATCTGTGTTTTACCTCTAACTCCATTTTCGGAAGCAACCACCTAGCTTGAGGCTTCTAGGTAGGATATTCACCACGTCTTGCTATATCTATGACAGAGAACAGACCCCTATCTTATTACAAGGAGGTTAAAATATTCTAAGCTGAAAGTATAATATATGCAATTTAATCATAAATTAGGATTTCTGTTCTTTACTAGTTTAGCATTGTACCACCATCCAAATATGGGTACCAACCAAATGAAGAGAGATCATCTTCATTTGCACACACTTAGTTTTTTTGCTAAACAATAAGCCAAATGGCTAAAAGTTATACCAAACGTTTACACATACCAAAGAGCTAGATACAGATGCAAATGCAAAAGAGATGTTTAAAAGTCTTATTGAAGGGCTGAGGGAAGCCAAAACCTCAATTATTTCGAACACATGTACAAGTTCTCACTCAGACATGTCAAGAAGGTGAGGGACTTACCTTGGAAGTTACTTGGTTTGCTGGAGTTTTAAGAGCACTTTTGCATGCTAACCTCTCTTGTTGGCTTAAGACTCTCTAAGCAGAGTATTCCTGGTCCAACCTTTCACAATTATCAGCATATATTGTTGGCAGGTTTCATAACTTGGACAAACTTGGTAGTAACTAATTTCTCCTTTGGTTTACAATTTGTCTACGGCAACAAGGGCATAAATGTTGAGGATGTTTTGGGAGTGTTTAAAGACTCCAGCAACCTTTCAGCTCCAGTTCAATTAGCTTAGACAGCTGGGACAAATTTGGTAATTCCTCCAGTGATGTGCATCCTCAAGATTGAGTCTTTCTACAAAAGAAGGAAGTTTTGGAAGCTTTCAAAACTCCTGCAACCTTGCAACTTCACTTCAATCAACTGAGAAAGCTGAGACAAAGCTGGTAATTTCTCCATTGATGTGCAACCCTCAAGATAGAATCTTTCTAAATTGGGAAGAAGTTTTGGGAGTTGTTGAAGATTCTTGCAACATAGCAGCCTCAGTTCCAATAGCTTAAATAGTTGGAAAAGCTAAAAGGTAGACTACTGAAGTTGTTGCTTAAATCCAGGAACTCTAAAGACGTTAATTGACCAAGCGTGCCGGGATATCTTTTTCAGAAAAATCACATGAAGCAAGACATAGTTTGTTCAAGGAACATAAATTTGTAATAGACGGAGGCAGAAATCCAATTGGTTCCTGACTTCCCGTACTAGGTATTGATATGTGAAACCCTCCCATATGCATGTATTCAGGTTTCATCAAGCCTCACAAAGAAAGCGGAAGATATGTCACAGTTGTTCTTGGTGCAGAAAACTTTCTTAGAGACTGTAAATTTCCCAAGTCATCAGACAATTCTTGCATGGTTACACACTAATTCAGAATCAGAGTCTCAAGTGATTTGAGCTTGCTGATACTGCTCGGTAGTTTCTCCAGTTTTATGCACCATAATAGATTTAATTGAACAAGTTTATTCAAATCTCCAATGGATGATTGCACCTCAGTCAAACTTGAACAGTTTTCAAATGATAATCTCTCGAGACTGAATGCACCAGTGAAGTCTGGTGTTCTTATGAGATTCTTACAAGAATTCAGATTCAATGACTTAAACTTCTCAAGAACTAAAAACTAAAAGTAAAATAAAATTAAGGAAAGATCAAAAAACCAAATGAGAGCTTTGTATTTAATAGTCTCTGTCATTTTTCCTTATTTGTTGAAAATTAAGGAAAGAGTGCGACCTACATATTTCTCACAAGATTAAACCACCTTGTGTTCATCAGTCATTTGGAATCTAACTTTTTTGTTTTCTCTTGATCGAAGTACTGTCTCCGTAATCTTTTATATTAATTAAGTACATTTAATATCCAAGTGCAGGAGTTTTATCTCGGTGGAAAAGAGATTTTGGAGGTTTACCATTTTCATCCGGATCAACATGGTCATTGTTAGGACCAAGTGCTTACCATCATATCAAAAGATATAGCTGATAGCAAGGACGCAACTTTATTTCTTAACCAAACCTATCAAGAAGCACCATGTTTGATCATGACTCGACCTGGGCCACCCTGGCCCCCTCATGGGCCTTGCCATAGGCAACATGTTGGCGTTACCCAACAGTTATAACTCATGATCAAGCTGATTCTTTTTCAGAAGCAGGGTACTTAACAAGACAAATAGTACTATGTAACTTAACATTTTGGATGTAGTCACAATATAACTGAACATCAAATTATTATTTGACATAGTGTTTGTTGGTGTTTATGCATTTTAATATTAAAATTATAATATTAAAGTGCATGATAATTAGTGGATTTAAAGTGGAGAAAGTGATGTTATTATTCTTTGTAACTCTGGTGACCACAATAGCATGTTCTCCACATTATATCCTACTAATTACTCCGCTAAACCTCAAGTTATTATCCACTATCTTTTACTTACTCATCTTTTTTATTATTAAGCAGGTATTCAATTTTGGGAAAGAAATCCTACAATTATATAAAGGATGTTTCTTCTTATGTTGGATAGTAAAGAAAGATGAGTAGTGTGGAAAAATATTATACGTCCATGCTATAAGAATCCTGCAAAGAAATTAACACAGTCAATGCTTTGTTAATTTTTGGTATTTTCTTTCATACAGTAGTTACCATATGACCAAATTTACCCTTATCCCATTTCTCCCCTCTGGTTACATTTAGGGATCGTTTGGTAGGCCGTACTAATCAGAATAGTCCTTGTATTAAATTTAGTCCAAGCTAATACATTGTTTGGTTGCTTAATTTAATTTAATCATACCTAATACATGGATTACTTATACACCATATGGTGTATTAATTTATACTAAGGAAACAAAGGGATTACTGATCCTTGTATTAACAATACAAGGATAAGACCCCTAAATGACTAGACTACCCCTCAATTCCTTTTCCTAAATTTCTTTATATAAAAATTCAAGGGTATAATTGTAAAGAAGATTTTTGTATAGTTTTAAACCAAACACAATACATGGTATATTTAGTTTTTAATACAATTAGCCAAACACTTGATAAAATGTAATCCCAACATTACAATCCTTGCATTAGCAATCCTTGCATTACTAATTCATGTATTACTAATCCTTGCATTACTTGTCTTCGTACCAAACGACCCCTTAAGCTCTTATATTCTCCATTTTTCTGTCACAAAGATATGATCTCCTGCAGTTTTAAACGTGATCTTCATTCGATATTTACCCTCCTTTTCAACCATCTCTTCATCTTAACTCAACAATCTCGTGTTCCCTCGTACTCATCTCCACTCTCTCCATTCCTAAAGGAAAAAAAAGACATTTTCATGAAAATTTTGAACAATAGAACCATCTCTTGAAGAGTCTTTCTTCCCTCAAGATTTAGCCGTTAAAGATGACTACTTGAATGTGCAAAAACTATCTAAAGCCACAAGTACTGAGCTAATAAAATCCAAAAGATGTATGCATTAACAACAGGAACCAAATTGGACTAGCTAAACAAATTGGCAATACACCTTGCCTTTATCTCCTGTTCCTATTTATTTGCTAACTAACCATACTTAAAACCTAGGAAGAGCAAATGAGAGTATACAATGGACAGAGGAGAATTAGAGTCAAACGAAAATTATAAAAGGTTCTACACTTGAACAAACCACCAAAGAGGAACCTAGTTGGAGATTCTTGTTGAACTGGATTTAACTCTTGAGCGCAACTTTTCATTTGAAGTATCGTTTGTCGAACAGATTCGATGATCTTAATATTGACCGTATACCCTGATGAATCGCTAACATAAAATGTATTTAGCATTTTGTTTGCTGTTGTTGTCACTTCTGCTCAAGTTGACAATGAGGCTATTCTAGTAATATCGAACAAAATACCTCTGGTACATCATTCTAGCTTTAATCCTTGGACAAACACAAGTATACCTTCCAAACAATCTTTAGGTGATCACATACTATGATCAATCCTTCATCTCTATTTGGATGACCCATTTTATTTCAAGATACGAAGATTCTTAAAAGAAATATTATATTCAATTATTAACAAAATATTATATTCAATTATTCTGATTCATTTATTTCCATTCATCTTCTACTTCTGCTGTCGTCTCCTTCCTTTTCCCTGACCTCCTGCCTATTTCTACCTCTTTAGTGGTTTGGCTTCTGTGCGCAGCAAATTACATGTGAATGCCTTATATTTTGTGTGCTTGTGCGTAATTATGGATTCTCTGTTTTCCTCCTCCTGTTCTGATATATTTTCTTCCTTGCTATGTGTTTTCTTAGCTTTTGCCCTATAATCCTGCTTTACTTCCGGATGTGTTTGATAAAATTCTTCATTCAATCTAATATTTAATGTTGCATAGCTAAAGAAATTTTTTTATGAAGTCGGCGGCCCTTGTGTTTGATATAATTTTGCTTTCCTAAAAAAAATTGATGTAGTAGACTATGGCCCTGCTCTCTTATGTAAATTGTGACTGTTTGCATGTAAGGGTGCACATCGGATATGTGTATTCAGCATCTTCTGACCTTGAACACAGTTCCAATCAAAGGTTTGCACTAATTTGGTGCTACAATAATGAAGCCCGTTACTATATGCTACAACTCCCTTTCCTTCTAGTGATACTTCTTACATATCTTAAATATTTAGGTCATAGGCGAACCAAAAAATTGTGAGTATTAGATATACCAATAGTGCTTCCTTATTAATACATAGTATTTTTATTAGAATGGAGAATTTATAGGGGCTAATTGAGTTTATTAAATATTCCTCATATTTATTCGACTTATTGAAGAAAGAATATAACCTATCAGATTTAGTTTTCTCATTTATAAGAAAACTGTTATATTCAAAAAGGTATCATTTTCTCATTTATAAAATATATATCATAGATAATGTAATTTAGTTCAAGAAGAGATAGTGTACGATATGAGAACTAAGATTAGGTGATGTTTAACATCTTGAAATGGTTTAATTCACGTTTACATGAAAGGCGAGTAGAGCATGCTACAAATAACAAACCAAGAAAGTATCTACTTCATATTTTATTTTCCTAGCTAAGTAGTAGTATTTTTTGTGAAAGTTGTATTGTGCGGCTTGTGTGTCTTCAGATCTGTGGTATGCTCATGTGATTTGTTGGCGTTGTTAGGTAAGTTTGGTAATCCAGAAATAGCAAGCCTTTTGTTGAAGTGAGGATTAAAGATGGTGACGTTAAAGTGTAAGCTTAGAGAAGATTAGATCCAGAAATAGCAAGCCTAAGTGCAACCAATAGGTTTACGGATAGCGTGATTACTTTAGCATTATAATGTTGCTACTCCAGTAGGGAAATTAGCTCTAACTTATGCTGCTGGTATGAATTGTATATCTGCCATTTTTTTATCCTTTTGATAGAATTTCTTTTCGCAGATTTTAATTTATTGTTACTACAAAAGGATTCAATGACTTACAAGAATATAATGCAAGTATCAAAAACTACATGAAATACGCTGGAAGCCATTTTTTGTTTTCGTATTTGATCATTGTCCATTCCTGGGTTGGAATGTAAACCTAGCTGCTTCAGCATTCTTGTTTCAATCATCACTGAACCATCAGTTCTGTGTGAAGTATGCTCATGATTCATTCTTATTTCCTGAAGTTTAAATTTTTTTATTGGCAATATTTGACATACCTAAATTATCTCCTTGAAGTTGACACAATGAAAAACACTTGCAGTTGATAGACAACCTGCTAGAGTCACCTTAGTATAAAAGGGCTTACAACATTTGTAGTCGAGAAAGGAATGAGAAAATTAGCATTTTAGGTTAAAACATACTCTTTTCCTGTTTGTTTAACTAACTGGAATATACAAAGCCTTATTAATTGTTAGAATCCTACAAGCTTTAATGAGAGACGATGAATTAGAATATGGTAATTAGGCGCACAGAATTAAGTTGGTAGATCATAATCCAGCTCTACTCTGTTTTGTACACTAACTAGACCCAACAAATATCTGTTTTGGTCCTACTAACTTTATTATAAGAATAATTTTTATAGTTACTTCGATTGATGTCATAGTACATAACCCTCTTCAATTCATCTTTTGAAAAAATCTTTGCAATGTGATTTCTTGAAAGCTCAATTTTTAAGCCGATTTAAATTCTTGGCATCTCTGCAGTTTGTACATCTCCTGAAAGGTTGTTCCTTTTGATGTTTGAGCTGACGGTAGAAACTGTGACTATCAAAAACTAAAGCTTTTATTTATGTTGTCCAGGAATCAAAAAAGAACTTCAGGCTGAGGTAAAAAAGGGTATCTCCTTTGTGCATTCCTTATCTATTATAATTTCCACCATTTGTCAACGTTATTTGTCTTTTGTTTTTTTCTCTGCTGCCTTAGTTATGGACATTCTATTGAAGGATGACCTGGACTTGTCTGTTTCCTCTTTAAATTTTGATCCAATTAGTGTTGCTAATTGGCTAATAACAGGCATCAGTAACGACCTTTATGAGACAGTCGTAAAGAGGTTTATTAATGCCATCGTGACTTTATTAACTCCTTACACAGGCGATACTTAACTATTAGAAACAGGATCAGCCTTTTTGTGACGCCCCTTTTTACTTTTTAGTTTCTTGGTAGTTGAAATGTCTCTATCTGATTTCACCCCTACCAAAAAATTGTCCGTAAATATCATCTGCAAGATGTTTTAGTAACCTTACAACATGCTGGAATTGAGGCCCAATTATCTTCCTTGTTTGTATCCTTGGCAGTTATTGAGTCTCTATATAAAAATTCCCTCATATTTTCGTTTCTCACTTTGTCTCGCTGCTTCTTCTACAGCTTTCTCTGCTTGTTTTGGGTTCTTCTCCTCTTTTTCCTTTATATGGTATTGTTTTAAGAATATCAAGTTAGATTGCACCAAAGGGGCGAATGCTAATTATGAGACTCATTTCGTGGCTCAAATTTTCATTTGCTGTCAACATATTGTGCAATGCTATGAATATAATGAAAACCTTCCTGCCATCCACATTTGCAATGTGCAGTTGCCTTCTCGCAAGTCTCGTTGTCATAGATTGGTCAAAGTTAACGTTTATTATGGTACTTTTTCTTGACAGGGGTGCTGTATTGGCTTGTGCCCTTCCTTGGCTGCAAAGTCTGCTTCTCCAACATGCTAGTGGAATAATGTCTCAAGAATCCTCTTTGCTTGCACTCAACTCTTTATATCAGGTAAGGGGCAGTAACTCATCAGTATGTGATAGAGTACAGCCACCGGTAGAATGTATTCAAAGGATCTTTGTTGGTCTTTGTTCAGCTTATTGATGCGAGACTTTCAACTCTCCACCAAGCTGTTCAGCTATCAAGCTCCTCCCTCTCAACCTCTTCCGCACAGAATCTTGACAAATTTATTTATGTTTTCAGACTATTGATGATGGTGATGATGAAGATGGTGCCATACAGTCATCTATGAAGATAAATGATAAGAGTGATGGGGAAGGCTCTGAAGTTACCATGGAGACAGAAAGCATCCAGATGTTGAGGAACCCGAGTTCTTTCACAAGTGATCACGAAGGAAGTGATGGCATGAGCGAGTGAGTTCTAACCAAGAACTCATCCAGTTTTATGTGAATGCATACATATTTTGGACAAATGGGCAACAGATCCAAGTGGATGTCATGACAACTCGATAGAGGATACAAATGGGAGAAGACGCCTTGTGACCTGAGGATTTTGTTTTAAAGAGCATCGACAATATCATCTGATTTTGAGGTTCCAAAGGGCTATAATTGTTTATCTGCCTACCATGTACTGTCAAAGATGAAATTAAATTTGCAAATTTTTTGTTCCCTCTTCTGTGTTTTATACTTGTGGAGATAGGTAAATCTCAATAAAATTTGGTATCAAAGCAAATCGTTACGCCATCTCTTTTGGTTGTTGTATGATCTTGGTGTCGAGTTGAACTAATTGAACTGCTACTAGAGTTGTTAAAATGGGTTTGGCCCTTGAGGCTAGCCCGACCTAGCCCTCTATTAGGGTAGAGTTGGGTTAAGATTTTTAACTTCATTTAAACTGAAGCTTATAAGCCCAACCCAAGTTAGCTCTCTGGCGCTTGAAGCTTAACTGAGGCTGGGCTGAGGTCGGTCCGTGGGCCAAAAGGCTATTTAATTTAAATTAAAATTTAAAAAAAGAAGTAAAAACTAAAAATAGTGACCAAATAAGTCTGAATACTTTACACAATACTTCACTCATTTAGTGTTAAATTTGTAACATTAAAATTTTTACTCACCAAGTATAAAAATTGCATGTTCAGACACTTGTCGCAACTCGAAATCGGGTTGCACGACTTTACCCAAATTCAAAGTGGTAATGTTTTGAAGTGAATTTAAATATTATTAATTTTGATATATAGATATTTGATAATGTTTAACTAATTAAATTTGCATATGAATATAGATGAAAATGAAGATCTTAATTAAGATAATTTTATAAGTGGATTCAAATATGCTTGACGATGTATGGGTGTGAAATATATTATAAGTTATCATAAAATTATGTACTTTCATATAATCATATGTTAGAAATGTTAACAAATTATCATACTTATAAATTTAAATATATATTGAAAAAATTAAAGGGATAGCCTGTCCTAACCCGCGGCTCTTTTAGAGTTGGGTTAGACTAATCATTTTAAGGCCCTTTAAAATGACTGGTCCGGGGCCATCAAATTTCTTGAACATCTAGCTTGAGACGGTGTAATCAGGTTCAGTTACAATTTAACTACTGTGTCGAGCTTGAGCTACGGTCAATCATGTTCAGTTACTACCCAGTTTAACTGGAGCCCAGTTGGCATCATCAGAGAAAGGAAAATCTTACAAAATTGATTTGATAAAAGACAAAAACATAGAAGAATCGAGGTTTTAACAGAATTAAACTATACAACAAATAGCCTGTTTGAAGCTTATCTTAAATTAAAAGTGCTTATTTTAAGTGTAATAAAAGTTATTTTTCAGAAATTTTTAAAAGTATTTTTTTTTAAAAGCTATTTTGAGAAAAAATACTTAAAGATACGTTTAAAAAATTTATCAAAACATTAATTATTGTTCAAGAATATCTCTTAAATTTATTGGTTAAACAAATACTGCTTCTTGCACTAAAAAGTGTTTTTCAGCTATAAACAAATACTGCTTCTCACACTAAACAGATTATAAGTTAAATAACTGTTATATGAAATTTAACAATTTCTTCACTCTGTGTGAAATAATTTCCTTTATTTATTTATTTAATATATTGAAAAAAAAAAACACTTTTGCCCACTTATCTCTTCTTCTTATTTCTCCCTGTTTATTGACCTCATACGGTCCATAATCGATAAAGTAACCAACGGGAACAGCATGTCACTTTGCAATTTTTAAAACTCATTCACAAAGGAAACTATATCATAAATTCCAGGAAATGCAAATGATAAACAATATTATAATTCCAAGAAAAAGAAAAAAAAAAGTAAGTTACTCATTTTCATTATCAAAATAATGTAAAACTAAAAAAATAGAT
Organism: Datura wrightii; assembly: GCA_035772735.1. Classification (NCBI taxonomy): domain Eukaryota; kingdom Viridiplantae; phylum Streptophyta; class Magnoliopsida; order Solanales; family Solanaceae; genus Datura; species Datura wrightii. The sequence goes on from JASDFA010000001.1 coordinate 21,271,188, forward strand.
ATTTTAACACTATACTTATTATTGCTCTACGCGATGTAAAAATTCTCATGATCATGATTCACGAACCCTTAGTTTCGGTGGCTAGTTTTTCAAATACGAGTAACTAAAATGACTACTTTAGATATATTGGTAATTTACTTTGTACGAAGTTGGGCCAAATTTATATAAATCTATAAAGGAGAGACCTCAACTCAGTAATGTGGCATGCTTCATTGATCAGAAAAGTTATTTATCTTTTTTCATGTTTTTTTTTTTTGCATTTTTCTCAAATTTTTAGAGTTTTAATTCTATTTTTTCTTATAAGGTGCTTTTTTGAAAAACCAAAAGTCGTTTTCATTAACTCCTATTCGTTACATCATACAACTTTTTCATCTTCTGCATTTTCCCAACAATTATAATATTTTTTTCCCTGTAATTTTTTTTCTCAAAAGGTTTTTTCTCTTTTTATGGAAATACATGTATTCTCTATTTTTAATGGGACTTTTTAAATAATTACCATCAACTTCATGCCTTTACATCTATTATTCATGATCCAGATTTTAATATTCCCAACAAACAAATAATCAAAAAAACTTTCAATCGTATATGTCAATTTATAATAATAGTCAGGAGATTTTTCATACATGACTAAAGTGTTTTATGAAGCAAATTCCAAAGGTATGTTTGAATCTTTGCAAATTTCTGTTTATTTCTTATATGACACTTCAACTCTTAAAGGTCAAATCTACTTTTCAATTTGTTAGATTTTAAATTTTGTGAACTAATTTTTCAATCATTACAATTTATTTGTTATGCAGTTCGTGGTGTTATCATGGACTTCTCATTTTACTATTTTTTGTAGAATTACCTTCAAGTTTTGATCATACAAGTAATTTACGAATTTGCGACAACTTGAGGATCTCAAAATGGATTTTGGGATTGAAGGATGACTTGAAGATGGGAAAAAAAAGATATCTGCGTAATTTTTTCATCCAACTTTGCGTCTATACCAGAAGATATAGGGGCCAAAAAACTTCAAACAAGTCAGAGATTTGTGATTTTATTATGAGATATATGTATTCTCTATTTTCTATTGGAGTTTTTAAATGATTTACCATCAACTTCATGCCCTTTTCATCTATTACTCATTATCCAAATTTTATGCTCTTATATCCCAATAAACAAACAAATAAAAAACATTTCTATCGTATATGTCAGTTTATAATTGAAGTCGGTAGATTTTTCATACATGACTAGAGTGTCTTGTATAGGAAATGGCAAAGGTGTGTTTGGGTCTTTGCAAATTTCAGTCTATTTCTTAGATGATACTTCAATTCTTAAAGGATCAAATCTACTTTTCTATTTGTTAGATTTTAAATTTTGTCTACTAATTTATCAATCATTACAATTTATTTGTTAGACAGTTCATGTTATTATGATGGGTTTCTCATGTTAATTGTTTTTTTTATATAGAATTATCTTCAAGTTTGATCAAATAAGTAAATGGGTGTTTAGGTCTTTACAAATTTTTATCTATTTCTTAGATGACATTTCAACTCTTAAAATATTAAATCTACTTTTTGATTTGTTAGGTTTTAAATTTTGTGAACTAATTTGTCAATCATTACAATTTATTTATTATGCAGTTTGTGGTATTATGATGGGCTTATCATTTTACTATTTGTTTTGTAGAATTACCTTCAAGTTTTGATCATATAAGTAATTTACAGAGCGGCGACAACTTGAGGATCTCAAAATGAATTTTGGGATTGAGGGGTGACTTGAAGATAGGAAAAAAAGAAGATATCTGCATAATTTTTTCATCCAATTTTGTGTCTCTTCCAGAAGATTCAAATTACATGTATATAGTGCCAAAAAACCTTTAAACAAGTGGGAGATTTGTGATTTTATTATGAGCAATATTTGTCTTTACTCAAGTTACATGTATATATTTTGGGTCATTATGCTGAGCAAACGATGAAATACATGTTAATACTTTTTCTTTCAATCATAAAAAGGAAGAACCATTCCAATTTTCCTCTTGCTCCTATGTTTTGTGAGTCTTTTTTCAACACTTTGCTCTGAAGTAGAAAAATAAAATTACTGCAACATTGTTTCATGACTTGCCTGAGTTTATTTAAAGATTTACTTAATTCAAATAAAATAATATATTTTTCCACAAGAGAATGTGTTTGATTTGGTATCTTATTAGCTATATATTCTTAAGAGTAAAATTAGAGATGTAATTTTTGATAGTTTCATTAAAAGAATCGAATGTAATTGTTGTTGTCTTTTTGTTTTATAATAGGTTATGTCTTTTGTTTTATGATGTGCGCGTGCTTGATGGATTATAATTTTTTTGGTTACTTATTTATTGGTAATATTACTCCTTACTTGAAGAAGCATATATGTTCTTATTATTTATTTTGTCATATTTGATTTTGATAGTTGTTTTGAATGTTTGATTAGGAACACGAAAAGACAATGGAAGTATTAATCCCACAAAAATTAGTAAATTACTTAAAATCTGGACAAGAAAATGACCTTTTTGTATTCACTTTTTAGCATGATAATATATATAATTCTCTTCTTTTGCTTTTTGTATGTTATTCTTGTGGTTTTTTATTCTTGTATATCACCAATAATTTTAACCATGACCATTAATTTCATCCATTATATTTTCTTTGTGTCTCTTTTATATATTTTTAGCACTTATATGCTTGAAATTTTTTGATGTAAATACTTAATAGTATCATTATGTAACCAACTTAGGGGTCATCTACTCACTATCTTACTTGGATTTATTTTTTGCAGGAAATTTAGGAATCATATGATATACTCATTAACTATGATAATTAAGGTGATCAATAAAATTTGAACTTCTATTAATAGAAACGAAAGAAGGAGTACAAAAAAGAGGAACAAAAACGGTTCTTATATAGGAGGTATGGGCCTTTCAAATGCTATGTTCCTTAAATTAGATGTTGACCAAATATTTCTACTTATATCATTTCTAAAAGTTGGTTTCCAAAGAAAATATTAGTTTCATTTATCAACTTGACTAAACATAATTGAATCAAGAGTCATTTTCAAAATCCAAATTGGAAGAACTTCTATATCTATAAAGTCTATCATAACTTTTTATTTTTTGTTTTATGTAAAGTATGAAATATATTAGTTGTATCATTCCAACTTAACCTGATAATGTTAGGATAAATTATTATACCTCAATAAATAATGTCTCATTACAACAACTATAAGCCCTTATCCCAAACATACTTAAGTTAGTTATACGAATAGTCACTGTGCCTATCACTTTTCATTTACGATTATAATCTAAGTTGCTCAGATCCTCCATAAAATGCTATCATAATCGTGTTGGGTCTTTCAAAAATATACATCTTTTGGAGGAGAATATTTTCAATATAAAAGAATATAGTTAGATTTGTTGGTTCAGTAATTATATCTTACAAATCTATGCAAAACATGGTAAAAAGTTTATCCAATAGTTTTTTTTGTGTAATAGTTAATGGTCGCCATGCCAAACATGTACCTTTTCTTTGTAATAGATAATAGGTCCTTTGCAAATTAGTTATGACTTTGGTATATATGTATAATTTTTTTTACTTTGTAAAGTAACTCTACTTTTTTGCCAGCATAAAATTTAATCGTCAAGTATAATCTCTTCATTAATTGATTAGTCTGAAGTTGTATGTATGATTTATTATGGGATATCAAAATTATCTTAACGTCCTGAGTTGATATTGAGCTGCTTCACATGACTGCTTTACATTAAATAATTTTTTTGCCATTTAAACTTCCAAGATATTTCATCCTATATTTATCTAATTAAGATGTTTAAATATTTACTTTAATTGATAAATCCACATGCTTATTAATTGTATATAATAATGTCATTTTTTATGCATAAATGATTAAACGATACTCGTAGGAACATCTCACTCACCAAAATGAATCCAAGAATGCATAAGTAAGGTTATGCAATCTATTCAAGTTATCTGATCTAATCATTCAGGGTTGTATAATAGAAAGTGAAATGTAGCAGGAATTTTATTATAATTTTTTTTTCATGGTGCCATCTTTCATAGAAAATTCCTTTTTGCTTGAAGTGGATAGAGAATTCGGAAGTTCTAGCACTGTCATTTGTATTTATGTTTCATGTATTTATTTGTTTAGCCGGCTTTCTCTTAACGATAATATATAGTAATATTTTTCTGATTTGATGCATCGATGACAGTGCAAAATAATAATATTAAAAGTAAATATTATAAGTATTACGGAGAAGATTGTATTCATATATGATATATCGTACATACTTTCCACCTTAATGAGAGGAAAGACAATTATATTTATGTTTGTGGATTTGTAATTCAAGATTGTTGTATTTATTTATTAAAATTATTTTCGAGATCATTCTGATGAGGGAGCAACAACGGAAAGTGTCTATTGTGTGTTGATTTACTATAATTTTAAAAGCTTTTTTCACTCGATACTACTTTATAAAACTTTCAAATTTTACTTAAAAGAGAGATTTGATTAGTTTAGACTTTAAATATGTCATTTATAAATAAAAATTAATTAAAATATTTTTTAAATTTGTTATTTCTTTATAAATTAATTTATATTAAATAATCACGTTAGCAAGTTAACTTCTATTCGTGCGAGAAAATTAACTAGTATTTAAATAGTTTGTAAACTTGACTATATCTTAAACAGTGTGCACTCAGTGTCAAAACAAAAGAAAGAAAAATACAAATGCAAATGTATGTCCGTTCTTCCTGCCCCACACAGAAAATCGCCAAGTTTCCTTGTGAGTAGCCTCTTTGGATTATAGGTTCTCTCGTTGTTTTGTGCTTCAATTAAAATTTCCGACATCCTTATTTCATCTTTGGTTTTCTTATGATTCTACAAATTTAAGCAATTGGGTTTTCATTATTATTAATAGCCTTCAAGTGAATCGTAATTGATTTCATATGTTTACTGTGGCAGAATCTATGTTGTTGTTGAGAACGAAGAGAACCCATGTTGGTTTTATATGAGACAGTAATAGCATCCTAGGGCTTTCAAAATTTGAACTTTGTACCGTCGAACCCACTAACCATTTCAATATCTGGGTGCAAAATGTGATATTTGTTCATCTGAACCCTTAGCTCATACTGAGCATCCGCACTGCTACTTGGTATAAATGTTACTGGTGATTAGGAAATGGCAGCTCGGATTTTTGTGAAAAGCCAAAGAAATGGGTACTTGAGCTTGTGTGATGCTGTGTTTAATTTTCATCTTGGGCGAAGATTTTCTCTCTGGTCAATGAAGAAAGATCCAGATCTTGAAGCCGCATTACATAGGAACCGTCGGTGGGTAGTGAATAATCAGATTAAGAACATTATTATGAGATGTCCTAACCAGGTTGCATCAGTAAAATATCTGCAGAAGAAGTTCAAGACTCTTGATCTTCAAGGCAAAGCTCTAAATTGGCTGAAAAAGTACCCTTGTTGCTTTGAAGTCTATCTTGAGAATGATGAGTACTATTGTGGACTGACTAAAAGAATGATGTTTTTGGCTGAAGAGGAAGAGTCTGTAAAGGATATGCAAGAACCGTTGTATGCAGACCGACTAGCAAAGTTGTTGATGATGAGTCGTGGTCAAAGGCTGAATGTTATGAAACTTAATGAACTGAGGAGAAATTTTGGATTTCCTGATGATTATTTGCTCAGAATTGTACCCAAGTACCCTCAAATATTTAGAGTTGTTAACCACACTGGGAGACGGAGTTCAATGGAGATAGAGCTCACAACTTGGAATCCGGATTTAGCTATTTCTGCAATCGAAAGAACGGCTAAAAAGGATGGTCGAGACCCATGCTTTCCGTGCTCGTTGCCTCCAACTTGGGTCAAATCACGGGAAAGGTTTGAAGATTTTAATTCTACTCCATATATTTCACCTTATTCGGGACTTGATGGTTTAGTGGAGGGTTCAAAGGAAATGGACAAGAGAACAGTGGGGCTGGTGCATGAATTACTGTCATTGACCTTGTGGAAAAAAGCATCAATTTTCAAGTTGGGCCATTTTAGAAGGGAATTATGTTTACCAGAGAAATTAAATGTTTTTCTGCTCAAACATCCTGGAATATTCTATGTTTCTAACAGATACCAGATCTATACAGTTCTCCTGAGGGAAGCATATAATGGGTCTGAACTGATCGAAAAGGATCCTCTTCTTGTTGTCAAGGAGAAGTTTGGAGAATTAATGCAGGAAGGACTCCATGAATATAATCGCAGACATTATATATTAAATCTAGAAAAGAAGAGAAACAGAGGCATGATAAAGCCAAAGCTAGAAAAAAGGAGGAACCAAAGTGATGAAACATCAGAACAAGATAAGGAAGGAGGAGATCTAGGTGGCATATTTGATCCCGAAGAGAGGAAGCGGTTTTACAAAGTTCTGTTTGATGACAATGCTCCATAAGCAACGGAAGAAGTAAATATATCCATATTAACATCAGTTATACAGGTTCATCAGTATTACATGCAGATTCTATTTTGTCCATACTCCATGGGCAATAGAGCTTTACAGTGTTATATGTTATCAACACCAAAACCTCTAAAGCTAAATTTTCTTTGCTTTTACCATATAGTCTAGATTATCTCTCTGATCCCCTTGTGCTTCTCCCTGTTGTGCTACCCAAGAAAAGCTTAGAAGATAACCCAAAAGAAGCAGTTAGGATCAGCTCCTTTCTCTCTTCCTATTTATTTGTTTTTCAGGTAAAGATTGGTACTTCTAAATGATGATATTCTGCAGCTAAACTACTCAATTTATTTCGTAAACCTGTCTTTTTGTTGTTGAGAGGTCATGAAACTTCCAAACTGTCTTTTCTCGTCTCAAGAAATAGAGAAGGATCAAGAGATTTTGTGCTACTTACATAATTTATTTCGCACCATTTTCATATTTTATACTATTCGTGGCATTCTTAATGTAACATACCCTTTTTTATTATCTTCTAAGTTAAAACTTGGATCAGGTTTGAAATATTTACGTTAAATGTATAGCCATACGTTTTATTGTGGATTCTTCATGTAGGATTCCACTACTTCAGCATTCTTTAGCACCTTGAGATGTAAAAGTTGAGGGCTTTTCGATTTGTAATTCCCAAAACGGGGGATTATGACAGACATTATCCAGAAGTTCTACTTTATTGATCAAATAGAAAATGTGTAATGATAAAAAATAAAAGATAGATGAAATATAAAATGTGATCTAGGGGGTTCTGAAGTATTTTCTGTCAAGTTGAGGGTGGGGGTATGTCAAAGTTTGTCATTTTTCTCAGTTCAGTTAAAGGTGTAAATATAATTCTTAGTAATATTTTTTCAAAGATAAGTGTAGCCTTGAATTTTGTAAATTTAATGTCGTTTCAGTACATAAAGCTGGGATGAGCCCTTAGTTCCATTTTTTCTTTTTATAAATATCCTTCTTGAAATATTCTAGCCCCTAAATCATAAAGAAGATGGTAGAGGTAGGACATAGGGATGATTCAAGGGCATTGGCAGTTTTCTTGTGCTATCATCAAATTTCCTTGCTATTTGAAATCTGTTATTTGGTCTTGCCTTTTATGATATTGTTTCCAAATAAACGTATAATGTCTGAATTTGTGCTATGTAACTCAGACAATCTTAACTAGGTCTTATATACAGTTATGATTAGACTGTTCAAGGAGTATGAGTTTAGCTGTGGTTTCATTCACTAATTATAGCCTTAACAGTGTGAAGATAGAAGTTTTCCTTTAGTGGGTAAGTCATCAAACATTTTTATGCATATTTCAATATAGATAACAAATTATTGTAGTGAAAAGGAATTAATGATGTAATAGGTTTTCTGTTTCCGTTCTTTCCTTTACTTTGGATAAGCGAGAGGGAAAAATCTGAAACGAAATCTTTATATTAATGCCTTCTTTCGATGCCTTTGCAGTATATAGGTTGGTTCCCTATTAGTGCCCTGTTTATTTGACCAATTTGAGACCAGCTATCTTAGTTTTGCAATTGCAACACTAATGGACTTCACTTCTCTTTCCTCCACTGATAGGTGTTAATTTCAACTTGAAGGGGTTTGATCCCTATTTTATGCCCGATATCTTTGGCGACCTGGTTCCTCTGTTGATTTGTAATGTTTATTTCCCACTTTGTTTAGGTAGAAACAAAACAAATGTTAGGCTGAACTCTGAAGCTCTCGTGTTTCACCATGGAGATACATTCATTGTTACTCTACTTTGTTAAATGAAGAGATGAAGACTACATACTATGCTCCCATTTGTGGGAGGGTGACTCCCAAGATATCTGCAGGATGATGGAAATATACTTGTGTGTGTCATATGTCATCCTTTAAGTAAAGCTTTAAATTTCTATTCTTTTCTCTGCTTTATAGGACCTATTTTCATCTGCCACTCCTGATGTCTTACTTTGCACAATCTATTGATTGGGAAAGGGAGAAATAAACTACTTTTACTGTCCCAAATTGTTCTGGTACTTACTATTTGCCGAATAAATAAAATATCAAATCAAGAAGCCATCATTTCAGTCCCAAATTCAAGTTTTTCTCACATTCTGTTTCAATTGAAGTACAATTCAAGATTCTCACTTCGAATTTTCTGAAACCTGCCACTAGGGACTCTCAAGAAGTTCATGTTTTGTTGAAGAATCTCTCTGCGGTTGAAAGAGCACTTATTGGTGCAACTGTTGGTGGCTTGCTGGTGCATTCACATATGGGTGTCTTCACCCACTTGACACTATCAAAACTAAGCTTCAAATTAAAGGGGCATCTGAGATTTGCAGTGGAACAATTGATGTCATTGTCAAGACTTTTCAAAGAAAAGGGATTCTTGGATTTCACAGTGGTGTTTCTTCTGTAATTGTTGGGTCCATTGCTTCTTTTGCTGTGTATTTTGGGACTTGTGAGTTTGGCAAGTCAATCTTGTCCAAATTTCCACTGTACCCTTCTGTGCTTATTCCACCAACAGCTGGTGCAATGGGAGTATAGTGTCATCTGCTATAATGGTGCTGATGGAATTGATTACTCATAGGATGCAGGCTGGGGCTAAAGGGAGGTCTTGGCAGGTATTGATGAGAGTCTTGGAAAAAGATGGAATCTTGGGGTTGTATGCTGGATAGAGTGCTACATTATTGAGGAATTTCCCTGCTGGTGTCGTGAGCTGTTCATCGTTTGGGCACTTGAAGGCCGAACGCAAAAGAGCATTTGGAGCCATTTCAGAGTGATTGTTGTGGAGCACTGGCTGGTGTAATATCAGCTTCACTAACAACCCCTTTGGATGTGGGGAACACTAGGTTGATGACTCAAATTTATTCTGAAGCTGCCAATAAAATTGATGCTGCTATGGTTACTGGCGTCTCGGCTACTGTTACACAGATATTGAAAGGTGAATTGGCTTTACAAGGGTGAACGGGTCCTAGAGTACTTCACAGTGCTTGTTTTTCAGCTCTGGGGTACATTGCATTTGAAACAGCTAAGCTTACAATTCTGGATTAGTATCTGAAGCATAAGGAGCTAAGAAATTTCGGTTCCTGCAGAAGTGCAGCTGCAGCCCTGGTCAATTAGAGTGTATGAGTATGGTTCTTAAATCCAGTTATTAAACTTTTGGTGAATGCTCTTCTTTGTTATTGTTTTCCAATCATATCTCTGTAGATTAGTGTCTTCACAAGTTGGAACTTTACAAGTTGGCTTACAAGAATGTCTCTGGATTCAGTTTGCTAATATTAGAGGGATATGTATATCTACTTGCCTGCTTCTTTTTTCTCCCTTATGTAAGACAAATGATTGAGTGAAGTTTAGTGAACTTCTGGTTCTGGTTGGGAAGCAGCAAAACTTTTACTAAGTGGATCTTATATAGTCCCTTTTTTCAGAAATCAACTAAGCAAAAGTAAATAAGTGTTGTCTTCTAATTAATTATGACACTTAGGGTAATAGTCTAGTATCTGCTTACTTGACTGAAAATGTGAGAACATCAATCTACTGTTGAATAATTAATGTATGCATAATGAAGTAACGCAAGAGAGTGCCTTACATTGGAGCTTCACATTTATAGATTGAAAGGTAACAAAAATGAACCACAAGATGGAACATATAGCAGTAGGGTAACACAATGAAAGATGAATATGAACACTATTGGTTGGCTTGCTAGTTGACAGAATGATTGTGTCACACACTTCTTCAGAGGAAATAAGAAAATTTCTCAGCTAGCAGGTTTTTCCTCTATTTCTTTGTTTTCCTTAATTGAGTGGAATACAGTTGACTACAGTGACTATTTTCTAGTGAGTTGTTGTATAGCCAAGTCCTGCCTAGAAGGATGCACGTCTTCCTGATTGACCTTTGAATCTGCGATGTGGTCAGCACATGCATTTATTTGTATTAGCGTGGGCCAGAATAAGTAATATGCTTAATCGCCTTACTTCCTCTATTGCCCTACTCTGCTATGTCTAATGTAGAGAAAAGCTTTATAAGTCAAGTTACCTGAATGACAGTTGAAATTTGTCTTTTTTGATCATCGCCAGGCCCTTTGAAGATGTCCTTAAACTCTGCTATTAGGCTGTCCATTTACCGGATTTATCCTGCATATCACGTCAATTATCACATAGCATCTTCAGTCATGACACGCAATGCCTAGAATTCCTCCAAAAGCAGCATCTAATGAACTTGTAAGCAACCATCTAATGAACTTGTAAAGCTGATCAATAGAAAAAGGGAAAAGAAAAGAACTGCTAATGGCAGCCGAGGAAACACCTTGAATTCCGTTTAAGGATGTTATTTAGGGGATCTTCCTCCACGTCATTTAGTGCTTTCCCCAATTCCCTGCTCGCATATGTTTTGGTGTCTACTCAGCTCAGGGCTGTACTTTTTTATCCATTGTCAATTTCTAGGCCCACATTGGAAAGAGGATATCCTAACAAATATTTCTCCCACCTGGGCTGTCCCTATTTGATCAATCTGATACATGCAATTGCTAAAGCAGTGTTGACTATCAACCTTCTCTTGTTTCAACTTTCTAACATGAATGTTGGGTTCTTCATACCAGTCTTGAACCTTTGACCTAGTGGAAGACCTTGAAATCAATAAGCATTTACTAAACCACTTGTAATCAACAGTCTCCTGTTTACAACTTTTATTTTTTTTTTTGAGAAAAGGGAACTTTGTATTCACAAAATACTCATCCTTCAAACGATGAAGTATCGTTACAGCCTGTAAAAAAAAACTGAGGGCTCCCCCTGTAAGAGCTAACAAGATTTACAAGTTACCTATGAAATCAACTAAATTTAGTGGCTCCCCTATCATATCTTGTATACACCAAAAAAACAGAAAACTAAGACTCTTCATTTTAATCTTCTGTGTGTTGCTGCTCTGTCCTTCAAAACATCTGTCATTCCTTTCCTTCCATAATGTCCACCATATGCAGATTGGAATAACTTTCCACCAGTCTTCTTCTTTTCGTCTGTTTCCAATTCCCTCCCAGCTGTTTAGGAGGTCCATAGTAGTTTTTGGCATTACCCAACTCACCCCTGGAATACATAAGAACATGTTCCACAGATCTGCAGCTGTTTTGCAATGGAGGAACAGATGATTATTGACCTCTGCTTTCTGTTTCACACATAAAACACCTTGAGCATATCTGTGCACCTCTTCTTTGTAATGCCTCATGAGTTAGGCAAGCCCTTCTCACCACCAGCCAGGCAAAATAAGAAACTTTCATAGGGCTTTTTACTTTCCAGATTAACTTCCAGGGCCATGTAATTGTCATTGTTTGATTAGAAATCTTGCTCCAGTAGCTTGATTTGACAGTGAAAATCCCCTTGCTATTCAGTCCCCATACTGGCTTGTCTGGTCTGTCATGTGACTGAAGGTGCAAGCACCTGACGTTTGGAGATCAGAAAGCCTCTCTTAACATAGTCAGATATAGCTAGTATGCTGTTTTGCTCCTAACCGTTAGAGGACAATTTGGAAGGAGAGAAACTCAAGATATCTTCGCGGCTGGACATCTGGACTATTACAAGTTACCTTGGGGAATACCAGATATAGCATTTTGTTATGTGTGGAAGTGCACCATGTTCTGGTTGGTGCAAACTACAACTTTGTTTTTATGCTATCTTCTGAATAAAATTTCATTTTACTGATTCAAAAAGGAAAAAATGTGAAAGTGCATCTTCGCACCTTTTTTTTTGAAATTTGGTAATGTTGTATTCTTCAGCATTAAGGAAATGTTGGGGACCTTTAAAACTGGAAAAAAACTTACAAAGCTCCTAGAAATTCTATAAGCTGATCTGAATCCTCTAGGCCTAATTCTTTACACCAAAAAAAGAGAGATACTATACAATTCCACTTGACCTTGTGAATGGAATTGGATATATCTCCAAAATTTCTATTGTTCCTTTCTATCCAAATTGTCCACCATATGCAGTGTGGGATCAAACTCCACCAAGTCTTCTGTCTCTTACTGCCCCCTCTCCTAATCCAACAACTTAATAAGTCTGCAGTGTGTTCAGGCATAGTCCATTTAGTATCTGAAATATTGAGGAATATGACCCAGATTTGAGCTGTGAAGCTGCAATGCAAAAATAGATGATTGTTGGTCTCTTTTGTCTTCCCACACAGAGCACCAAGAAACTATGGTCATTCCTTTCTTCTTTAGAACTTCACGTGTCAGGCATGCTCTTCTAACAACTAACCATGTAAAACATTTGATTTTGGTTGGTGCCGAATTTCTCCACACCTTTCTCCACAAGTTCTGTTGGCTGTTACTCTCCTGGGAATTCTCCCATTTATATGCCCTGCCAACAGTGAAGATGCCATCCTCACTGTGTGACCATCTCACAGAATCTGGTTCATGGTTGGTACCTGGAAAAGCTCCAATTTCTTCTAATAGTATGGCTACTCTCTCCACTTCCCAATCATTCAAGAATCTTCTAAAGGTTAGGTTCCATCCGTGAGCTGTCCAACATTCATTGATCCAAGCCTCAGGATTGTTACATAATAGGAACAAATTTGGATAAGAGTCCTTCAGAGGCCTCTGATTAATCCAAATATCCTTCCAGAATTTGGTACTCTTACCATCTCCCACCTTTATATGCAAATTTGCCTCTAGAATTGGCCACAAATTTCTTATAGTTCTCCATACCCCAACTCCATAAGTGTCAGTGCTGACATTGCTGCACCAATTTCCATCTTCTCCATGTTTGCATTTGATCATTTCCTTCCAAAGTGCTTGCCCCTCCTTATTGTATCTCCACAGCCACTTCATCCGCAGGCTATTGTTATGCTTCCTCAAATCTCTAATGCCCAGGCCTCCTCTATTTTTGCTCCTCAGTGTTATCTCCCATCTGACTAGGTTATATCCTTTTGGCTTTTTGCATCCATGCCAAAGAAAATCTCTTCTAAGCTTGTCCAGTTTCTTCAACACCTTTGATGGTAATGAGAATAGTGACATTACATATGTAGGAAGAGCATTTAGGACTGAGTTAATTAATATGTGTCTTCCCCCTAGGGACAAATATTGTGTCTTCCATCTAGCTATTCTCTTTTCTGTCTTTTCCACTATGTTGTCCCATATCTCCACATCTTTGTGTTTGTTGCACAATGGCATGCCCAAATACAGTGGGCATATTGTCCACTTCACAACCCAGGATATCTGCCAGAATCTGAATATTGATCACCACCTTGATAGAAAACAGATTTCTTTTTCCCCAATTCACTTTAAGGCCTGTGGTAGCTTCAAAGAAGATTAAGATTGTTTTGATGAATGTTATTTGCTCCTCCTGGGGTTCACAGAAAATGACTGTGTCATTTGCATATAATAAATGACACATTTCTTTAAATTCACCATTATTTCCATTAATCTGGAAGCCTTTGATCCATCTGTTTTCTATTGCTATCCTCATCAAACTGTCAAAACCTTCCATTGCCAGAATAAACAAAAAAGGTGATAGAGGATCTCCTTGTCTAATTTCCCTTTCTGCTGGGAAGAAACCCACTGGTTCACCATTTACAAGTATAGAAAACCTGATAGTGCTGATGTAGAAATTGATCCACCCTATCCACCTATCTCCAAAACCCATTTGTTTCGAGGTGTTCAATAAATACTTTCAGTTTACATGGTCATAAGCCTTTTCAATGTCCAGCTTGCACATTACTCCAGGATCATTCCCTTTCAGCCTAGAGTCAACACATTCACTTGCAATAAGAGCAGCATCCATTATTTGTCTGATGTTTGTTGACTAGCTTACCTTCTTTAACCTTTCTGCCAGAATCTTTGCCAACATCTTATAAATTCCTGTGATCAGACTTATTGGTCTAAAGTCTTTCAAGTCAGATGCACCTGCTTTTTTTGGGATAAGTGCCATAAAGTAGCATTGAAACTTCTCTCTGTCTTCTGGTGGGTATGGAAGTCCTTGAAGACCCTTATGACATCCTCTTTCATTACCTCCCAAAATGAAAGGTATAATGACATAGGGAAACCATCAGGCCTTGGGGCTTTTTCCATAGCACATAGCTTGATGCTGCCCAAAATCTCTTCCTCCTCAAAAGGTTTCTATAATTCTATCTGTTCCTCCAAGCTGATGCATGAAACCCCTTGTAGTTGTAATTCTGGTCTCCATTCCTCTTTGATAAAAGCTTATGATGCACAGGATTCTTAGCCATGTTAAGAGCACTTGTATTGTCACACATTAGTGGCACACGTTCAGGTAGAATTTCAAAATCTTCCAGCTGCTACCTTATCCACAATAATTGAGCACGACATGATGCAGCAGCTACATACTTTGCTTCAGCTGTAGAGAGAGACACTTAATTTTGCTTTCTTGATCTCCAAGAGATTAGTTAAGGACCTAGAAAATGAGCCATTTCAGAGGTACTTTTCTTGTCAACCAGGTACCCAACATAGTCAACATCAGAGTAGCCAACTAAATCAAAAGAGCTTGTAGAAGGATAGAAGAGAACCAAGTCAATGGTTTCTTTGAGATATCTGAGAATCCTTTTAGCAGCTTTCAGATGAGATTTCTTGGGACAAGCTTGAAACCGAGCACACATACCCACAGTGAACACAATATCAGGGCTGGTGCTGTCAGGTATAACAATGATCCAATGATTCCGCCATACATGGTTTCATCAGTGTCCAATTTCGAAGCAGTTCCAATTGGTGTATCAGTTGGCTTGGCATTATCCATTTGAAATCTTGTGAGCAGCTCCTTGATGTATTTCTGCTGACTGATCATAGTTTCATTTTCAGCCTACCGGACTTGTAAACCTAGGAAGAAATTGAGTTCTCACATCATGCTCATTTCGAACTCATTCCCCATAAGCTAAACTCTTCACATAGAGAATTGAGAGTGGCTCCAAAGATGATGTCATCGACATATACCTAAATAATGAGCAGGTTCCTCCCTCTAGCCTTGAGAAAGAGAGTATTATCAATTTTTCCTCTCTTAAATCCATTATCCAGGAGAAACTTGGACAATCTTTCATACCATGCTCGAGGGGCTTGCTTCAATCCATACAGTGTCTTGTCCAGCTTGTACACATGATGAGGTCTATCAATATTTTCAAAACCTGGAGGATGCTTCACATAGACTTCCTCCTTCAAATATACATTCAGAAAGGCACTTTTCATATTCATTTGAAACAGTTTGAATTCCATGAAGGAGGCAAAAGCAATCAACATTCGAATAGCCTCCATCCTTGCCACAGGTGCGAAGGTCTCGTCATAGTCAATTCCTTCTTCTTGATTGTATCCTTGAACAACCAGTCTAGGCTTGTTTCTAGTTGTAACACCTTGTTCATTCAACTTATTCCTGAAGACCCACCTGGTCCATATAACTGTTCGATCCGATGGCCTTGGAATTAGATGCCATACTTTGTTTCTTTCAAACTGATGGAGTTGCTCCTGCATGGCATTGGCCCATTCTACATCTTTCAGGGCCTCCTTTATATTTGTGGGTTCAATCTGTGATATAAAGGCTGAGGACGCAAACATGTCCTGAGTCTTTGACCTGGTTTGCATGTTTGAATCCAGGGGAGATAGTAGATTGTCCAGCGGATGCGATGATCTGTATTTCCAGTTGGACCTTTTAATTGAAGATTCTCCGTCTGCTGCACCTAGTCCCTCTTCTGGGTTGTTGTCTGCATTGATCCTTGCTGATCTTCTGAACTCACATTCTCCATTGCATCATTTGAGGGAATATGATTTTCTTCCTGCCTTGAATCCTCCAATGGCTGGCCTGCATCTTTCTCATCTGTTTTTACTAATTCCTCAAGTAGATCATGATCAATTGTATCTCTTTAAGTTTTCCATAGCTGTTCAAGCTCATCATCATTGATCTTGTCTGTATCCTTCAGCTTCCCAGACTCATCAAATATGACATGAATACTTTCCTCAACACATTGAGTTCTCTTGTTGTAGACCTTGTATGCCTTGCTATTTATGAGTAACCTAGAAAAATTCCCTCATCACTTTTAGGGTCAAATTTTTCCAGATTATCCTTGCCATTATTCAGCACAAAACATTTGCATCCAAAAACCCTGAGGTAGTTTAGCATGAGCTTCTTCTTGTTCAACAGCTCATAGGGAGTTTTCCTAAGCAGGGATCGGATCAGGCACCTTTTCACTACATGGCAGGCAGTGTTAACTGCTTCTGCCCAGAAGGACATAACAACACTTTCATCTATCAGTAGAATTCTAGCAATATCCAGAAGAGTTTGATTTTTTCTTTCCACCACTCCATTTTGTTGCGGAGTTCTAGGAGCAGAGAAATTATGACTGATTCCCTTAGCAACACAAAAAGCATCAAACTTAGCATTCTTGAATTCAGTCCTATGGTCAGACCTGATCCCTGCAATGTTGCAGCCTAACTTCACTTGTATTTGATTTGCAAAGGATTCAAATACTGGGAATGTCTCATCCTTTGAACGAAGAGACATTGTCCAGGTGTATCTTGAGTAATCATCTACGACCACAAAGATAAATTTCTTTCCTCCACGACTTGCAATTTTAATAGGTTCACACAGATCCATGTGGAGCAGCTCCAGCGGTCTGGAAGTACTCACTTTCTTTTTATTCTTGAATGAGGTCCTGGTGTGTTACCTTTTGACACAAGCTTCACGTAACTGACTTTGAGCAAATTTCACCTTGGAAAGTCTTCGAACCAGGTCCTTTGACACCAACTTATTGAGAAGAATTATGCTTACATGCTCCAATCTTCTGTGCCACAGGGTAGCTTCATCCTGAACTACACTCAAACAGGTGAGACCATCACCAACTACCGAGTCAAGATTAGCAACGTACATGCTCTTACACCTGCTAGTTGTCAAATCAACTTTTCCTAATTGAATGTTGGTCACTGTGCATAAAGCTGAAAGAAACTTAACCTCATTCCCTTTGTCATAGATCTGAGACATACTTAGAAGATTATACTTCAGCCCATTGACATGGAAGACATTTTCAATGGCATGTTCAAGTGATTTCCCTATCTTCCCTACACAAAAAATGTACCCCTTTTTTCCATCTCCAAAGGACACCGAGCCCCCTTGGCAGGCCTTGAGTGAGAGAAAATTTTTGATTTCTCCAGTCATGTGCTTTGAGCAGCCACTATCCATATACCATTTTTGACTGCTTCCCTCGCTCTTTCCTGCAAGAACAAGTCATGGATTGGACTTCGGAACCCATTTAAGCTTGAGTTCCCAAAAATGAGACAGAGGAAAGATCAAGTTTCTTTTTGTCCACCTAGGCAAATTGATTTGGGACACCTGAGGACCAAGTACCCTGTAGTTCATCAATGTTTCTGAACCATCTAGACTCCTTCTCAAGGCATTTCTCCTAGACATGCAATTAGAATTGAGATGACCGTTTCTCCCATAGTGTGTGCACAACAGGTTGTTCGGATCAGACACATACTTGCTAAGAGGATTATAGGGTGGACAAACCTTCCTATATCCAATCCCTTCACTAGTATTAGACCTATGATTAGTCAATTTGTCCAGAACTTGAGAGGAAGTAGTCCATTTAAGAGACTTATCAAGATCAGTCTTGAGTTTGACCTGTTCCCTCTCTAGCTCAGAGTTTCTTTCCAAAGAGACAACAAGTTCTAGTTGAGAATGTTTCAATTTAGCTTCAAGCTCAAATTGGGAATTTTCTACATCACTTCCAGTTCCATTTTTAATGAGAGAGGTTTTCTCGGACAACAACTCTTGGCATTTCTCATTTAAATCAGCTAGGCTAGCAATCAACACAATTTTTCTCAAATTCAAGATTATCAATATACTTGTTTAAGGCTTCCTTTTCTTTAGTGAGGTCACAAAAGGAATCAATCAACACACTGGCTAGAGATCTCAGTTCTTTAAAGTTGTAATCTTTCAGATTTTTCTTAATGTTAAGAAAGGTTACCTCCTCTTCTTCATCTACTTCTGACTTAGCCATGAAAAGGAAACATTTGGTTGAATGGAGAATCATCATCTTCAACAGCCATCATTGAAGCATCTTCTGGTGCTTCATCATTTTCAGACTCATCAGATGAGCCTCCCCACGCTGCCAGAGCTTGTTTAACTAGTTTATTAGCTGCTGCTCCTCTCTTGCATTTTTCTAGGACTCGGTTCTTCTTCCTAGCTTTGTCAGCATTGGCTCTCATGTATTTCTTATAGTCAACCTTGTGCATAGGATAGTCTTTGATGAGGTGACCTGGTTTACCACATTTATGACAAAATTCATTTGGACCAGTACCCTTATTAGCATTAGACTTCTTTTGAAATCTTCCACTTCTTCTGATCACCTTTTGGAATCTTCTTGTTAAATAGGCCATGTCTTCACCTCTTCACTTGAATCAACCTGAGTGTTTTTGAGAGCCAACCCTTTGTCTTTCCTTGGTTCACTTCTGCTTTGATCTTGTTGCCTTTTGAGCTCATAGGTTTTCAGATTACCTATAAGTTCATCCATGGTGAGAGTCTCAAGATTTCAGGCTTCAGTAATAGCATCCACCTTGCTTTCCCATGACTTGAGAAGAATTCTAAGAATCTTCCTTACTAATATGCTTGGCTTTATCCTTTCCCAGACAGAAGAGTTCATTTGTGATAGAGGTAAATCTAGTGTGCATTTCTTGAATAGACTCACCTTCTCTCATAGAGAACATCTCATATTGAGTAGTGAGCATGTCAACTTTAGATTGCTTGACCTAACTGGTCCCTTCATGAGTTGTTCTAAGGCAGTCCCAGATCTCTTTGGCTGTCTCACAAGCTAAGATTCGATTGTATTCATCTGGACCTATGCCACAAACCAACAGTTTTTTGGCCTTGTAGTTCTTCTCAATCTGCTTTCGATCACCATCATTGTCTTCCTTTCTGGTCTTGGGAACAGATGTGGTAGTTTCTACTTCTGTTACAGTCTTCATAGGCACATAGCGACCATCTAGAATGATATCTAATAGTTCACTATCTTCAGCCATAATGAAGTCATATAGACGGGTCTTCCACCATCCATAGTATTGGCCGTTGAAACAAGGAGGTCTTGTAGTAGATTGCCCTTCTTCCAGACTCGGTGCTGTTGCCATATTTTATAGGATTCTTTCTAGGTGTTAACCTTTTAGAAAGAACCTGCTCTTATACCAATTAATGAGTTATATGAGTCCATCACCGTACACAAGACCTGGTCCTCTAATTAGGTTGCACAAGATAGAGCACTCAAACAAATAATGCAACAAGAAAAATGATATTTACGTGAAAATCTCCGTGCTCAAGGGAAGAAAGTCACTACCTACCTCGTAGGATATCACCATAACTTCACTAGATCTGAGCAACTACGATTATGCACTCTTGTAATCCTAAGAGATTAAACTCTTAATCTCCCACTTGCAATAACTCTATCACAAGACTTCAAAGTTCTAACACCATTACTATGCAACCCAACTAACTCTAACCAGAACATAAAAGTGATTCTAGCTAAAACCTTAACTAACTCTAGTTGACAACCTTTCTAGAATCATTCAACAGTTACAAAGAAAAAACTTACACCACCTTCATGTTTTCTAGCTATTACAACTCAACAAATACAACTCTAACAATATCCCTAAGATAAGAATGCATAAGCACCAATCTTCAGCGATAATCACTTCTTCAAAGGATAGGGAATATGCTTGAGGAGTGTGTATGTTATTTTCTATTTTGAAAATATTTATTTTTGGTTGTCCAAAAACTAGGATAAGTATTGGACACACCAAAACCAAAAACAAATCCTATTGGTTTAGTACATTTGACCAGCTGGAGTAAAGCTGCTGCTACCGCTGCACTCTCACCAACTTTCTGCAGAAAAGTAATGTTGACAGCTTTGTGAAGTTTCCTGCCAATTCCAGCCAAACAAGCCCTTTCCAGGGGATCGAAACAAGGGAGCAGGTCCCTACATGGTTTTGGCAATCATTGTGGTCACTGGTGATGATGTTGATGAGATTGCAAGATTGAAGGCTTAACAGGTTAGAAACACAAAGGTGACTTTATATTGACATTCTCAATTCCTGCACAATGTAGTGGCAACAACATGAAAGAAGTTACTTCTGTATATTATGGAGGTACATGGTGTGTAAGTAATAACCTCAACAAGATTTATTTGGAGCTCGACTCGTTGATTATTGTTGATATGCTCAAGAACAAAGACATGAAAACTCTCAAGCCGAAGAGAATCATCCATGACACTGCCCAAATTCTGGAGGGTGTGGAGGTTAATATTTCTCATCTTTTGGAAGTAGTACCTTCTTCTCCTCTTTTAACTAATGCCAAGAAACGTGAAGAGATTTTTTCAACTAGACAAGAACTTTCCCCTATTAGAAGGAGATTGGATAAATCCAAATCTTTTTGTTAGTTAAATATAGGGGAGGCAAAATCAAACTTAACTCGCGCAACCCTTTCGAGTTTGGGGGGTTATTGACCCATTCATATATGAAAATTTGTGTTTGATCTTCTATGAACTTTAACTACGAAACTTCATTTGAAATGGATCAAATCTTTTTCAAATGACTTTAAATTTTAACCATAACTTTAAAATGATGCCGCTAATAAATCACAATCATTAATTTGTTAAAATTTTCAATAGATTTAAAATCTATTTGTGAATTTTTAAGCTTTTAAGAACTCCAACAACGGAGTTTTAAATTTTTTTAATTTAATTTATTAGTAATTAATGTTTAAATTTATAATAATGATAAAAAAATATAAAATTCAAACTTAAGATTTATAGATCTGAATATAAAAATTGTGAAAGAAGAAGATAGAAAGAAGTAACTGAAAAAAGAAAACGAAGAAGAAAGAAAGAAAAAATAGAAATAGAAAAAAGAAAAAGAACGAAGAACAAGAAAAAAAATAGCTGGAAAACAGTAATCTATCTATATTATATTAAAAACGTGAACATTCTTAGAAATGTTGATTGAAAAGACTCCGCAATAAACAAAATTTTCATTTACTATTTTGCTTCAATAATTATTATTTTAATATTTAGGTTTTTGAAATTAATTAAAGTTACAACTATTAAATATGTACTTATTTATAAAAGGTAAGAACTCCTAATATTTAGTATTTTAAAATTGATTAAATTTTTTTCTATTTGAACTATAATAAAAGTCCTAATGTTTAAGACTTTAAAATCTATTACAATTATGTTAGCTTATATCAATTCTTTATTTATTAAACTAACTAATTATCTGTCACAATTTTTTAACTTATGATACGAGAAAATAAATTTAAAAGTATAACTTTATTATGCATTAATTGGTTGAATTCCTCCTCTTTTTTCTCCTTTTTTTTTTAAAAAAAAGATATTGTATAATCGTAAAAAAAGAAAAAATATATAGAAACACAACATATTTTAAGTTGTTTCGATTAATCAAATATTTTTGTTATTCGCTCTCTTTAGTTAAATATATACTATTTCATCCATTTCACTTTATATGAAGGTGTTTGACTAGACACATAGATTAAGAAAAAAATTGAGCTGAAATTATCTCATAAAGGATAAAATTGACTAAAATTTTGCTTCTTAAATTTATTCTTATTTGAAGTATATTAAAATTCCTAACATTTAAGACCAATTACAACTCTGTTAAATATCCATAATAAATTTTCAACTCACGGTGCAAGCAAATAAATTGAAGAATGTAATTTTATTATACATTAATACATTGAATTTTTCTTCTTCGTCTTTAAAAAAATTGAGCTAAAATCATCTCATAAAGGGTGAAATGAAATGTTTAAAATTAAGTTATTATTAAATATTTGAAGTACGAAGCTTCAAAGCAAAATATCATTAATATTTTTGTCCTTTTTAAAATAAAATTCATACTTGATAAAATAGTTATTTAATTAATTTTTTAATATTTAAGATTTTAAATTAAATAAATTTTATGGATTAAATCCTTTCTTATTTGAGATGTATAAAAAAGTATTAATATTTAGAAATTCAAAAGCGATTAAGATTTTATCTTTTAAAAAATAATTATACGTTGAATAAAATTGTACTTATAATGCAAATCAATATTATTTTTAGGACTTTTGAAAAGACAGTTTAAAAAAGGGTAGCCCGGTGCACAATGCATCCCGCGCTAACAAGGTCCAAAGAAGGATCGTATCCAAGAAGTGTGATATAGATTGTAGATAATCTTGAATGCAAGCATTAGTGGTTGTTTGCACTAATTTTTTAATGAGTCTTTCTTATTTTGCACAATCAATTACAAATAAATAAATACATTTGCGATATGATATCAATTGGTGCCAAAACAAGCTAGTAATAACTCACAATACAATTTCGTAAGTGCTAATTGTGTACACTAATAACTTATGTTATATGTTATATTCTACTATACAACTTTGTATTATAATGTGTCTCTATAATGCTAATATTTGTATTAAATGTTGATATGTCAATAGTGTAATAACAGAAATTTTATAATAATTAACATGAAATTTACATATAATGCATGCATTTTAGTGCTCATGTAAAAGTGAACATTTTTTAACCTTTCAATCAAACATTATTTCTATAACCTTTTTGTTCATTGAAACAAGTATTAGAACAAACTGAAGAATGATCTAATAGGTTTTGGATCAACCTCTTAAACGTAATCATTTCTTAATTTGAAATTCATAATTTTTTTTCTAAAATCTTACATTGTTACACAAACATGTTTTTAAATATTAGTTATACTATTTTTAAAAATTTATTCTTGTTAATATGACTATACGAGGGACACACGCGAGACGTGTATACTAAAATTAGACTATATTAAAAGCGTGAAGACCCTTAGAAATGTTAATTGAACTTTTTCCCTTTATTAAAAAATTCCGCAATAAACAAAATTGTTTACTATTTTTCTTAAATAATTGTTATTTAGTTATCATTCCAATATTTATGCTTTGAAATTAATTAAAATTATAGCTATTAAATATTTATTTATTTTTAAAAGGTAAGAACTCCTAATGTTTGGTATTTTATATTTGATTGAAATTTTACTTCTTAAATCTTTCCTTATTTGAATTATATTAAAGTTCTAACATTTAAAACTTTAACATCAATTACAATTTGATTAACTTATATTGTAAAGAATTAATAGAAGACGGAATCACTGAAATCTTGTTTCGTCTTCACTTGAAACTTGAGTAAGGATTAGACCTTTTTATTTTGGAATTTTCTAGAGTTTTTACTTTATTTATTGAACTAATTAATTATCCATAATAATTTTTTACTTATGATACAAAAATTAAATTAAAGAATATAAGTTTATTATTTGTTAATACATTCACACTTGATGAAATAATTATTTAATTATTTTTTAATATTTAAAATTTTAAAATTAATAAAATTTTATATGCGTGAATTCTGGGTTAATATCAAATCCACCGTATAGTGAATTCTTAAAGATGTTGTACACAGACCATGGATGGCATCATTACCTTCTTTCCTTGGCTCTAACATGCTCCCCTTTTCTAATTTGAAATATATAAAAAAAAATTAATATTTAGAAATTAAAAGTGATTAAAATTTTATTTTTAAAATAAAAATATACTTATGTAAATCAATCTTATGTTTAGAACTTTCGAAAATACAATCTTAAAAAAGAAAAAAGAAAGCTCGATGCACAAAGCATCCCGCGTTAACAGAGTCCGAAGAAGGCTCGCACCCCAAGGAGTGTGATATAGACAGTCTATCCTAATGTAAGTGTTCGCGGTTGTTTTCACTAATTTTGATGAGTCTTTCTTATTTTGGACGATTAATTACAAATAAATAAATAAATGTGTTTTTAATGTGATAGCAATTTATTAGTGTCAAAACAAGCCAGTAATAGCTTACGATATGATTTCCTAAGTGCTAATTGTATAAACGAATAACTTATACCATGTGTTAACTGTCACACCCCGCCTTGGGGGGTATGACTGACACCTGGTGCCCTACTGGGACCTGAACTGCTGGACTGCTAAGCCTGGGCACATCTGGTGCCTGGCTGGCTCTAACTCATATTTCTGGAAACAAAGGGCTATATAACGGCTGTAAACACAGCCCCCGACCCATTGGCCTATAGCCTCCTGTACCTGTACTAACAGCTGACCAGAAACATATCAATTAAGGGAAACCTATGCGGGCCGACAAGGCCACCATGCTGTCTAGTTATCTATAACTCAATCATGAAGTACTAGAAGGCTACGTGACCGACAAGGTCACCACTACTGGCAAACTATGGCCCCACACGACCAACATAAAAGAAAGAAAGAGTACTAACAGCTATACAACTGCACGGCCTCACACGACCGGCTCATCTGGCCATAGGAAAATATATACAGACTGCAAGCCTCTAGGAATAGCAATAGAAATGATCGGGACAGGGCCCCGACCTACTCGTACTATACAACAAAAGAAACTGGAATACACCTCTGGGATTCAGTCTCCGGATAACAGGAGCTGAATACTCGATCGCTGACAGGAATCACGTAGTATCGCCTGCTCGTCTATGAGTACCTGCAGGCAAGTAATGCAGCACCCCACCGGGCGTCAGTACCCCTGGTACTGAGTATGTAAAGCAATAACTGAAAGCAAAATCTGAAAACAACAATGTAACTGATGAAACTGAAGTAAGAAGAATTAGATTAACTGTCTGATAATGTAAGTCATACCTTCTCTCATTTATACGGAAAGGAAATAGGGGTCGTATCTGGAGACGTATCACTCAACTGCTGATCTACTCGTATCTAACGTGACATGACATAACATAACAAAACAAAACATAGCACACACAAACCTTACTCGGCCCCCATAAGCCGGGAGGTACAACCAGCACAAAATCTACACCCCTACCCCGGTCATCCCATCTCCTATAACCCTGTAAGCGTCCTGCCGATCCCCTGGGTATGCACTTGGGCTCGCTGAGCCGCTGACTATAACTGCATCTGAGTCCGGAGGACTCCTGAATCAACACCCGGGCGTATCCGCTCGACAGGGGTGTGTAAAAGCCGACCAAGGCATAATATGGGGAAAATTGGCATCCCATCTTCGTCCCCTGTGGGACGGCATGCCACTCCGTAGAGTGACGTATCCTCGTCCTCTGGCGGACGAGTCGATACAGCTATCAACCCTGGGGCGGTCATGGATGCTAGGTAGTCTAACCCCAACAATACAAGGGTCTCAAATAGTAGTACTGTCTGCATATCTCACATGCTGAGACTAGTAGGGGTAAAGTATCATATATATTACATGCTGAACTAGTGATAGTAATCTGTACGTATTTAATAAGTGCTGAGGCTGGTAAATATATATATATGAATATAATCTTCTGCCAGAATGTTCTGGGGCTAATACTGAACAGGATATAGTATTTCTGCTGGAGACCATGCTGTATACTGAGTTTCTATAGTAGCATGATTTACTAGTTCTAATGTGCTTTCTAGCTTCACTTTAACTTGTCGTTCTATTTCTGAGACGTCTTACAGTTATTACATTGCTTTACTGGGTTTCAACTGAATACAATGATATCCTAACATTTCGTATTATATTACATACTGAGCATGCTGTGCAGTTCTTAACACTTATATTAGAATCTATATCGTGCTAGCAAGTCTCACGCTGATCATAACATAACGTTTCTAGTATCGTACCATCATTCATAGTGAACATCATACATGACTTCTGAATATTCTACTGGCCTTTAAATTACTGTACTGTACCAAGATTACTAACTTGCCGAGGAAACTAACTTTACATACCTTATTCTTGAACTATTCGTCTGTCGGAGAGACTCGGCCGGTACTTCAACTATTTTCTCCCAACTGCATTCATAAATATGTCAATTAATGCTAAATACAACTTTATTTTAAAAGGCAACGTCACTTTCGATATCGTTTATAGCCTAAACTTAGGCTTATCGAAAGACGACCGGAAACTCGCTATTTTTCAGAGGTCCAGAAGGGAGAAATACTCACTTCACAGCTAGGAACACATAGACACTAATTTAGAGCAATTCCACTTACCTTATCTCGGTGGCTCAACGATTCGCCGGCCGTATTTCACGAAACTGAACCCGTAGGAATGCTCTCTGCTGCTAAATACCTCAGTATCTGAGGTTAATTTGAGTTTGGACAACGTTTAGCAGCGTAATCGGATGAAAATTATATTATCTCCTTCGTTCCT
Source organism: Datura wrightii (assembly GCA_035772735.1). Lineage (NCBI taxonomy): Eukaryota > Viridiplantae > Streptophyta > Magnoliopsida > Solanales > Solanaceae > Datura > Datura wrightii. Next base: position 21,297,876 of record JASDFA010000001.1, read on the forward strand.
TTTCTCCCTCTGCTGGCTTGCTCTGTTTTCTGGAAGTTTATAAATGTTTTTATCATTTAAAACCGAAGTGGGGCTTTATATACTTGGGCCTGGACAAGGCCAACGTGTCACAGAGCCAACGCGGAGGCCTCTCCTCCGTGACACGCTGCCATCGCGGAGGGGCTCTGCCTCGGCTCCTTCCGCGATGGTTCGACAGGTTTCTCGTCCGATCTTTTCCCGGGCCTTTCTCCAGCACGTATGGCCTTCAAATATGCTTAACCATCGTGCGAATAGGTCGTCTGGGTGCCGGGAATTCTACGGGGTATAACATTCTCCCCCCTTAAGAACATTCGTCCTCGAATGTACACTGTTATCTAGAGGACTACTTACTTTACTTTCTAGAAAAATTTCGGCAGAGTTTCCCCTGTAATATGGACTATAGCAAAAACCTAAAATGCAGAAAAGTCCAACACAGGCTCTGCACATAATATTCTAGGATCCACTGGATAACTAAGTATCAATTTTTCTCATTCACACACATACAACTATAAGGTACTGCATAAGTAATAATACGGACATACCTGTCGCCTGACTAGGCCTGAAATAGGTGAGGGTATCTGGCTTTCATATCTTCTTCAGCTTCCCACGTCATTTCCTCACGGTTCCTGTTACGCCACAATACTTTGACATATGCAATATCTTTAGTCCTTAACCTGCGAATCTGTCTATCTAAGATAGCTACGGGAACCTCTTCATATGCTAACTCTTCTGTGACCTGGACATCCTGAACTGGAACTACTGTAGAAGGGTCCCCTACGAACTTCCTCAACATAGAGACATGGAATACTGGGTGAACAGATGCTAACTCTGGAGGCAAGTTTAATTCGTATGCAACTCGGCCTATTCTTCGCCGAATCTGATATGGTCCAATGAATCTCGGGCTAAGCTTGCCTTTCTTGCCAAACCTCATTACCCCCTTCATCGGAGACACTTTCAGATATACCCAGTCATTTACCGCAAATTCTAGATTTCTGCGCCGCACATCTGCATAAGACTTCTGGCGGCTCTGAGCAGTCAGTAAACGTTCTCGGATAAGCTTTACCTTTTCCTCCGACTGCCGAACAATGTCTGGGCCAACCAATGCTGATTCTCCTATTTCAAACCAACCAATCGGCGATCTACATTTTCGCCCATATAATGCTTCAAAGGGCGCCATCTGAATAGCTGAATGGTAGCTGTTATTATAAGCAAATTCGATTAACGAAAGATGCTCATCCCAGCTACCCCCAAAATCTAGCACACACGCTCGTAGCATATCTTCGAGCGTCTGAATTGTACGTTCAGCCTGCCCATCTGTCTGAGGATGGAATGCTGTGCTCAAGTTAATCTGCGTTCCCAAACCTTTCTGAAACGACTGCCAGAATCTAGCTGTAAACTGTGCTCCCCTATCTGAAATGATGGATACCGGCACTCCATGTAATCTAACTATTTCTCTGATATATAATTCGGCATAATCCTCAGCCGAGAAGGTAGCCTTCACTGGCAGGAAATGAGCTGATTTTGTCAGCCTGTCAACTATTACCCAAATGGAATCATTTCTGCGTCTAGTACGGGGTAACCCTGTTACAAAATCCATGTTTATCGCTTCCCATTTCCACATAGGCACCGTTATATCTTGTGTCAAACCGCCCGGTTTCTGGTGCTCTGCTTTCACCTGCTGACAGTTAGAACATCTAGATACAAATTCGGCTATCTCAGCTTTCATACCTGGCCACCAGTAGATGTCTCTGATGTCGTGGTACATTTTGGTCGCTCCTGGATGGAGGGAATAGAGAGCGTAATGTACCTCATGCATGATCCGCCTGCGAAGCCCTGAAATATTCGGGACACAGAGGCGACCCTTACAGCGTAGCACATTATCCTCGGTTATCTGAAAATCTGACTCCTTACCTCTCTGAATTCTATCTCTGAGTTGAACTAAATCAGGATCCTCGTACTGTCGTTCTTTTACCTCTGTAACTAATGATGACACAACAGAATTCTGAATTACTGCTCTATTATTTTCTGTTTCCATTACTCGAACGGCTAAACCAGCTAACTGATGAATTTCTTTGGCTAACTTCCGCTTCTCAGGTCGCAAATACGCCAAACTCCCCATTGACTTACGGCTCAGGGCATCTGCTACAACATTAGCTTTTCCGGGGTGATATAGAATATTCACATCATAATCTTTTAACAACTCCAACCAGCGGCGTTGCCGTAGATTCAACTCCCTCTGAGTAAAAATGTACTGTAAGCTCTTATGATCTGTGTAAATATCAACATGGACACCGTACAGGTAATGCCTCCACATCTTTAAGGCGTGGATTACTGCGGCCAATTCCAGGTCGTGGGTAGGATAATTCTTTTCATGTTTCCTCAGCTGCCTGGAAGCATATGCAATTACTCTACCATGCTGCATCAACACACAACCTAATCCGACACCTGACGCGTCACAATAGACTGAATAACCTTCTGTGCCTTCCGGCAATGCTAACACTGGGGCGGAGGTTAATCTGTCTTTCAGTTCCTGGAAGCTCTGCTCGCATGCCTCTGTCCATTGAAACTTTGCTGTTTTCTGTGTCAATTTGGTTAGAGGTGCCGCAATGGTCGAGAACCCTTCAACGAACCTCCTGTAATACCCTGCCAATCCCAGAAAGCTACGAACTTCAGTTGGAGTGGTAGGCCTAGGCCATGACTTAACTGCTTCTATTTTCTGCTTGTCTACCTGTATACCAGCGTCTGAGACGATATGCCCTAAGAAGGCCACTGAGTTAAGCCAAAATTCACACTTAGAAAATTTAGCATACAGCTGACGGTCCCTGAGAATCTGGAGCACTGTCCGCAAATGAGTCCGGTGATCTGCTTCAGTGCGAGAATACACCATATGTCATCAATGAATACTATCACGAACAAGTCCAGGAAAGGTCTGAAAATACTGTTCATCAGGTCCATGAAGACTGCTGGGGCATTCGTTAACCCGAAGGACATAACTAGAAATTCAAAATGTCCATATCGGGTCCTGAACGCTGTCTTAGGAATATCTCTCTCACGTACTCGGACCTGGTGATATCCGGACCGCAAGTCAATCTTAGAAAAGTATCTGGCTCCCTGTAACTGATCAAATAAGTCGTCAATTTTAGGGAGCGGGTACTTGTTCTTTACTGTAACTTTGTTTAGTTGCCGGTAATCTATGCACATTCGGAGCGAGCCATCTTTCTTTCTCACGAATAAAACTGGCGCACCCCACGGTGAAGTACTCGGCCTGATGAAACCTTTATCCAACAAATCCTTCAACTGCTCCTTTAATTCTCTGAGTTCTGCAAGAGCCATACGATAGGGAGGAATTGATATCGGCTGAGTGCCTGGTAACAAGTCAATAGCAAAGTCTATTTCCCTTTCTGGGGGAATACCAGGTAACTCATCAGGAAACACATCAAGAAATTCATTCACCACTGGAACAGACTGGATTGTCGGAGATTCTGCTTGGACATCCTGGACTCTGACCAGATGGTAAATACATCCCTTAGATATCAACTTTCTCGCCTGAAGGTAGGAAATAAACCTACTTTTTGGCGTAGCGGTGCTGCCCTTCCACTCTCGCACTGCTTCTCCCGGGAAGTGGAATCGGACCGTCTTGGTCCAACATTCAACGTTGGCAAAACACGGTACTAACCAATCCATACCCATTATGGCATCAAAGTCTATCATTTCTAACTCGACTAGATCTACTGTGGTCTGACGGTCAGCAACCTCTACTGTACACCCGCGGTAGATTCGGCTAGCTGTGATAGAGTCACCGACGGGCGTGGATACTAAGAAGGGCTGCTGCAATAATTCTGGTACAATACTAAACTTTCGTGCCACAAATGGGGTAATGTAGGACAAAGTAGACCCTGGATCAATCAACACATAAGCAGGGTGTGAGCAGATAGTTAACATACCTGTCACAACATCAGGCGACGCTTCTGAATCTTGCCTCCCTGGTAAGGCATATGTGCGGCTTGGACCCGCACCTGTACTGGAGGCCCCTGATCTGCCCCGACCCCTGCCTGCTGAAACTGAGGGCCTGCGCCCAGTCGAGGATGCTGTGGATCGTGACCCTGCAGATGCCCCATCCTGTCTATCTCGGTCCTCTCGGCCTCTGGCTGGGCAATCTTTCATCAAATGGCCTTCTTGGCCACAAATATAACATGCAGTGGAACCATACCTGCATGCTCCAGGATGGTGTCGACTGCATATAGGGCAAAGTGGTGGGGTATACCTACTCTGCTCCGCCCTCCTCTGTAATGGTGAATCTGCCATCTGCGAGCCTCTACCAGTCTCTGACTGCCCCTGCGGCTAAATCTACCCCCCTGCGACTGCGGCGGAGGCGGGGGCCTGGGCGGCCTGTCTAACAATCGTGGCCTGGGTCCTCCCCGGGCCTCCCTCTGTAACTCAACTGGCCTGTCCTGGCGACGCTGTTCCTGACTGACCCTTCTGATCTCCCGTTGTCGCTGTCTGATGCCCTCAATATTCTGGGCAAATGCCTGAACTCGAGCAATGTCCATGTCCTCTCGCAGTGTGGCTGTAATACAAGTCTCAACATATTCTGGATTCAACCCCATGATGAAGCGGTGTACTCTGGATGCCATGGTATCAACAAAGGCTGGTGCATACCGGGCCAAAGAATCAAACCGCAAGGAATATTCCCGGACACTCAGGGCCCCCTGCTCCAGATGTAGGAACTGGTCTACCCGGGCCTGTCGAATCTCCCGCGGCAGATAATGATCCAGAAAGGCTCCTGAAAAGCTGGACCAGGTGGGAGGGGAAACATCTCTCCCTCGGGACCTTTCCCAGCTTTCATACCATAACACAGCGATATCCCGTAACCGGAATGCTGCCAACTCAACTGATTCGGTAGGCGTGGCATGCAAAACCCTGAAGATTCTCTGCATTTGATCCAAAAAATCCTGAGGGTCCTCTGTCCGATCCGTACCTGTAAACTGTGGGGGATTCAGGGCTAAGAACTCTCGGACCCTCGAACTACCGAGCCCTCCTGATAATTCTGCAACTGTAGACGGCATTGGCTGACGCTGAGCAGCCATCATCTGTGCTAACATAACTACAGCACTCCTAACCTCCTGGTCGGAAGGTGTCGGTATAGGGACTGCTGAAGGTAGTGTCGCCCCAAGTGGCTCCTGACGTGGTGGAGACTGCTGAGGAGGCTGGGACGATGCCTCTGTCGTGCCCTCTGATCGGGCTGTTTCTAAATGAGGGTGAGGCATCCTGCTGGTGCCTTCCCCTGCTGCAACATCTAAGCTCCGACCTGTGATAGGATGGCGCTGGTCTGACATTATCTGTAACCAAAGAATATGGTAAGCTTTTAGGGACTCAACCCTATACTGTACCGCTCTACAACACGACTGAATAAGAATAAAAGACAACCATCCTATCATGCCTTGCAGCCTCCTACACATAGTATGTGGTGCACAACACATCCAGGGACAGGACTCTACTTAGCACGGCTTGCAGACTCCCTGGGATACGACCTGCTCTGATACCAAGTTTGTCACACCCCGCCTTGGGGGGTATGACTGGCACCTGGTGCCCTACTGGGACCTGAACTGCTGAACTGCTAAGCCTGGGCACATCTGGTGCCTGGCTGGCTCTAACTCATATTTCTGGAAACAAAGGGCTATATAACGGCTGTAAACACAGCCCCCGACCCATTGACCTATAGCCTCCTGTACCTGTACTAACAGCTGACCAGAAACATATCAATTCAGGGAAACCTATGCGGGCCGACAAGGCCACCATGCTGTCTAGTTATCTATAACTCAATCATGAAGTACTAGAAGGCTACGTGACCGGCAAGGTCACCACTACTGGCAAACTATGGCCCCACACGGCCAACATAAAAGAAAGAAAGAGTACTAACAGCTATACAACTGCACGGCCTCACACGACCGGCTCATCTGGCCACAGGGAAATATATACAGACTGCAAGCCTCTAGGAATAGCAATAGAAATGTTCGGGACAGGGCCCCGACCTACCCGTACTATACAACAAAAGAAACTGGAATACGCCTCTGGGATTCAGTCTCCGGATAACAGGAGCTGAATACTCGATCGCTGACAGGAATCACGTAGTATCGCCTGCTCGTCTATGAGTACCTGCAGGCAAGTAATGCAGTGCCCCACCGGGCGTCAGTACCCCTGGTACTGAGTATGTAAAGCAATAACTGAAAGCAAAATCTGAAAACAACAATGTAACTGATGAAACTGAAGTAAGAAGAATTAGATTAACTGTCTGATAATGTAAGTCATACCTTCTCTCATTTATACGGAAAGGAAATAGGGGTCGTATCTGGAGACGTATCACTCAACTGCTGATCTACTCGTATCTAACGTGACATGACATAACATAACAAAACATAATATAGCACACACAAACCTTACCCGGCCCCCATAAGCCGGGAGGTACAACCAACACAAAATCTACACCCCAACCCCGGTCATCCCATCTCCTATAACCCTGTAAGCGTCCTGCCGATCCCCTGGGTATGCACTTGGGCTTGCTGAGCCCCTGACTATAACTGCATCTGAGTCTAGAGGACTCCTGAATCAACACCCGGGCGTATCCGCTCGACAGGGGTGTGTAAAAGCCGACCAAGGCATAATATGGGGAAAACTGGCATCCCATCTTCGTCCCCTGTGGGACGGCATGCCACTCCGTAGAGTGACGTATCCTCGTCATCTGGCGGACGAGTCGATACAGCTATCAACCCTGGGGCGGTCATGGATGCTAGGTAGTCCAACCCCAACAATACAACGGTCTCAACTAGTAGTACTGTCTGCATATCTCACATGCTGAGACTAGTAGGGGTAAAGTATCATATATATTACATGCTGAACTAGTGATAGTAATCTGTACGTATTTAATACGTGCTGAGGCTGGTAAATATATATATATGAATATAATCTTCTGCCAGACTGTTCTGGGGCTAATACTGAACAGGATATTGTATTTCTGCTGGAGACCATGCTGTATACTGAGTTTCTATAGTAGCATGATTTACTAGTTCTAATGTGCTTTCTAGCTTCACTTTAACTTGTCGTTCTATTTCTGAGACGTCTTATAGTTATTACATTGCTTTACTGGGTTTCAACTGAATACAATGATATCCTAACATTTCGTATTATATTACATACTGAGCATGCTGTGCAGTTCTTAACACTTATATTAGAATCTATATCGTGCTAGCAAGTCTCACACTGATCATAACATAACGTTTCTAGTATCGTACCATCATTCATAGTGAACATCATACATGGCTTCTGAATATTCTACTGGCCTTTAAATTACTGTACTGTACCAAGATTACTAACTTGCCGAGGAAACTAACTTTACATACCTTATTCTTGAACTATTCGTCTGTCGGAGAGACTCGGCCGGTACTTCAACTATTTTCTCCCAACTGCATTCATAAATATGTCAATTAATGCTAAATACAACTTTATTTTAAAAGGCAACGTCACTTTCGATATCGTTTATAGCCTAAACTTAGGCTTATCGAAAGACGGCCGGAAACTCGCTATTTTTCAGAGGTCCAGAAGGGAGAATTACTCACTTCACAGCTAGGAACACATAGACACTAATTTAGAGCAATTCCACTTACCTTAGCTCGGTGGCTCAACGATTCGCCGGCCGTATTTCACGAAACTGAACCCGTAGGAATGCTCTCTGCTGCTAAATACCTCAGTATCTGAGGTTAATTTGAGTTTGGACAACATTTAGCAGCGTAATCGGACGAAAATTATATTATCTCCTTCGTTCCTTTTCTCCCTCTGCTGGCTTGCTCTGTTTTCTGGAAGTTTATAAATGTTTTTATCATTTAAAACCGAAGTGGGGCTTTATATACTTGGGCCTGGACAAGGCCAACGTGTCACAGAGCCAACACGGAGGCCTCTCCTCCGTGACACGCTGCCATCGCGGAGGGGCTCTGCCTCGGCTCCTTCCGCGATGGTTCGACAGGTTTCTCGTCCGATCTTTTCCTGGGCCTTTCTCCAGCACGTATGGCCTTCAAATATGCTTAACCATCGTGCGAATAGGTCGTCTGGGTGCCGGGAATTCTACGGGGTATAACATTAACTTTGTATTACAATGCATTTTCGTAATGTTAATATTTATATTAAATGTTAATATGTTAATAAGAAGTAGTACAAAATTTATAATAATTAATATGAAATATACATATAATGCATACATTTAAGTGCTCATGTCAAAGAAAATAATTTTTTTACCTTTCAAGCAAATGTTATTTCTATTAACGTTTTGTTCATTGAAATGAGTATTAGAACAAACTGAAAAAAAAAAATTATTAGATTAGATCAAATTCTTAAACATAATCATTTATTAATTTGAAATTTTCTAATTTTCTTTCTAAATACTTATATTGTTACATAAATACATCTTTTAAATATTATTTATGATATTTTTAAATATATGTTCTTGTTAATATGAGGGACACGCACGAGGTGCTTATGCTAAAATTCATTTTATTACTTCTTAAAATTGAAAATAATTTTTATTAGATTCATTTTAGGTTAGGATTCCTTTATATCAATTAATGTTACGTGGACTTTTAAGAACCAACTCTTTTTATAGTGTTTGTTTTTATATAAGGTATGCGCTTTTGTCGTGCACAAAGTGTGTATACTAAACTAGTTAAAAAAAACAGGAAGAAAGAAAAGCTAAGCAAAAAAATAAACTAATAACAAAGATTAGGCTAAAGAGGTAGAAATACTGGTTAAAGGATAATTATTTTACTTTAATTGCCATAGAATATAATTTTTTCTTAAAAAAGTGGTGCATATATACCGTCGAACAAATAGTACATATTTACTATTTTTGTTAACAGATCTATAGTTATTAAATTACACTCGAATAAGAAAAATTCAGTCCCTCTTTTAATTAGTCATAAAATAGATTTGGATCGAGTCTGAATAAAAAAATAATTGAACTTTTTTTAGTTGGATCGGTTCTTTGGAGGGGTAAAAAAAAGGGAATTTTACAAAAATATACAACCTAATATAAAATATTACATTTACATAACCCATATTTTTATATTATACCCGCGTAGTTCTTTTTTTTTTTTGCAACAATGAATATACAATATTATAAAATATTATTCACTTACTGTACACAATGTATAAACCTCATATAAAAGTGTATAATAGTGTATAAGAGGTGCTTACACACACTCTTACATATTTATATAAAATACATAACTTATACGAAAAATTATATTTGGTCTCCTACGAACTTCAACTACAAAACTCCATTCGAAATGGGTTAAATCTTTTCCAAATAGTTTTAAATTTTAACCACAACTTTGAAATGATACCACCAATAAATGTCAATTTGTCAAATTTTTAACAAATTCAAAATATATTTGCTAGTTTTCAAGCTTTAAAAAATTTCAACAATGAAGTTTTAAATTTTTTAATTTAATTTTTTTAAAAATTAATATTTAAATTTATAATAATAAAAGAATATCAAATTCACATATAGTGTCTATAGATCTTAATATAAAAACTATGAAAGAAGAAGAAGAAAAACAAAAAAAGTGACAGGCGCAACAGAAAAGAAAAGGAATGAAGAAAGAAAGAAAGAAAGAAAGTAAGAAAAGAAGCAACAGAAGAAAAAAAAAGAATGAAGAAGCAGAAGGAAGAAAAAAATTAAGAGAAAGAAAAAAGGAATAAAGAAGAACGAAGAAGGAAAATAAATAAGCTAACCAAAAAATCTAGCCTAAAGAAGTAATAAACTGAAATATGGTTAAAGTAGGTAATTATTTTACTTTAAGTATCATAGAGTGTAATTTTCCTTAAGAAATAGGTGAGATAATTATTTAAAGTCAGACGGTATTTTACAATTAAAAAATTAGTTTTAAATTTCTTTTTTAATTGAGTATGTTAACGAAAATGGTAGATATGCATCATGTTTTAGACAACGAAGATATATATGTATCGCTCTTCTAAGAAGAGTTATATTCACTCTAAATCGCAAAGTTAAAGTGTATATTTTCCCTTTGTCTCATAAATAAATATACATCATATTATATTGTGGATTTCTCCAGATATTTTTATTTTTAAAAAATATACCATATAAGTCTTGAAGAAAAAGAGATTGGATCATAATGTATTTCTTTTCTCGATAATAATGTGGAGATACAATCAAACGTTTTTATAACAACCTTCTCCGTTCAGATCTTTTCTTTCTCATTATCGCGATTGACCGTTAACATTTGATATTTGATTTTATTTGACTGTTATAGACAAAGATTACCCCAAAATATTTTTTTATCTTCCTCTTATCATTCACGAGTCTTGCACCTCTATCGTGGTTATCAGTCATTTCGTATATTGTACTGTTATGAGTATTTTAATCCGACAATCTAACATGAACTTGTAAAAATAACACAGAAGGGGCATTATTACATAACGTCACACATTAGAAATTTGAAGGATAGACTTATAAGATAAGTAGGATACAAGGTAGAACTATTATAAAAAAAAAATCAGGGTAAAAAGGATAACATAAAATCATATTATTATATATGTGGGAAACCCCCATTTGAGAAGTTGAATTACCAAAATGTCCATCAAATATTGATGGACCATTTTATCCTTTTAATTAATTACTAATCCTATAATAATTTTGTACAAAAATCTAAATATACATTAATTAAATTTATTAAGTCATTAAATATCTTTTTATGTATGCAATGGATATGCATACACACACATATACACACACTTTTTAATATATATTAAACCGAACAATTAATACATATTAATGTTTATGCTTTTTTATCTTCTAGAAAATATATATATATATATATATATATATATATATATATATATATATATATATATATATATATATATATATATATAAAGTTGTGAATGGAAAAGGTGATTTGGCATATCTAGTTGAGCAAGAAAGATTTATGAAGTTGTGAATGAAAGTATAATTTGGCATATCTCACTGAGCAAAAAAGGTTTTTATCTTTTCTTTTAAAAAAAATTATTATTTGTCTTTTCCTTTTAGTTTTTAAAATTTTATATTTTTCTTATGTCACGCCCCAAAACTAGGGTAGGGCACAACTGACACTCGATTTATAATTGAGAGAGAAGCCGATTATATAGTATCTATAAATGTAACGCTAAGGTTGACCAAGCCACCTGTCACAACCAACCAAGATAAATACTGGACCTGTAATGTCTCAATAATAACGAATATGCAACCTGAAAAGCCGACAAGGCTACAATAAAGCTAAACAGAGCAATGAAAAATCAACACAACTACACAACCAAAACTACTACACAAACTAGTCCACATCAGCCTTTATAGAGTAAACAAAATGAAATGCACGGGATACGACCCCGACCTACCCATGTTGTACACAAAATTCAAAATAGTCAAAACTAGGACATGGCTCCTGAAAGAGAGGAGCATACCACTATTCCGCTGAAATCTGGCTCCTATTGCGTCTAATGATCTGAGGCTCGGCTTGTACCTATAGCACGATTGTAGGAAGGGTCCCCAGATGAAGGGACGTCAATACGAATAAAATGTATTGGTATGTAAAGCTGAAAACTGTAAACATATAAGATAACAATGATAACTGAGCCAGAAATAAGGAATAGTAACAACCTGATTCCTGAAAACTGAAACCTGACAATAACTCAATATTGCAATGTAAATGCAATCATCTAATACACAACAAAAACTATAACTAAAATGCCAACAGCTAGCCGACCATAAAATCCATATAAAATTCATCCAGCCAGTGTATCACTCCGAGGTAAAAATAAAAATGCCTCCAGCCGGTGTACCACATTGGTGTAAAATACCTCCAGCCAGTGTACCACACTGGGGTAAAATCAATAAATCTTAAACAAAATCATAAACAGAGCCGATATGACTTATACTGGACCAACTTAACATGTATAGCATAGAAATGACGAATACTAAATATGTGGCCTGCACAGGCCTCCTTCGTAATGCATAACTGCAAGTGAGCACATATAACATGTAAAGCTAGAAAATAGCACTTAAATACATGTATTCAAAACTTGTATAAATTATAAGGAACTGCTGATGACCTAAGAGTTTCAACAAGATTTATAGATCTTGTTCAAGGGACATTAGAGTCCGGAGACTCGCTAGCTTGTCGTTTGACTTAAGAAAAAAGGATTGTGAAATCTCTCCTTGGCCTGACATATTTCATAACATATATATAAGATAAAGGACAACTATAACTAGACAATCCTAATTCAATAAGCTCGTTTACCCTTAATAGCTTGCGACGTCTTTACTTGACTTAAAATCATTTACACGCCATCATCTTGGCTCTTTCACCAATTTTAGTTAGCAACCAGACCTTTAAACACATTTAACATCACACACACACATACATACACAAACATATATATATATAAAACATATAGTAAGGACCAACTAACAATGCCCATACTGAGGGATCTCCAATTCGATGTACAACTACGACAACGATCAACACTATATCACACTTTAGATGCCTCACTTCGGCTAGGCATAATCTTAAAATTTAACCTCAATAAACATAAAACTTTAAAGCTTAATGAATCTTAACATACTGCCTCAAGAGTTGTAAAGAGGTTGCTGGCTCATTCAATCCACAACGCATGAATCGTGCTTAAAAGAACGATGGACGGGGCACCTAACATACCTTTCTCCGATGAACTTTTCTTTAGCTGATTTTTAATTTCAATGATCAGCCTTCAACCTCCTTAATCTAGTGGTTTTATAGGTCAACAACAAGCTTAATCTGTAGCACAAAATGAAGCCCAAAATAACTAACCAAAGGCAGTCACAATAGCAACAACAACACACGGCAACATCAACAACATTTAGCTATTTTCTCAACTAGTTTTCACTAACTTTTGAGGGAGAAGCAATAGAAAATTTTACCTTAGTTCTACTGTAATTCTTCCCCTCAATATGAATTATGATTTCAGAAAAAGAAATAGCCGAAAAGCTTAAGGAAAATGAGCAAAACTCAACTCACAAACAGTCCATTGGCAGCTAACTTAGCTGTCAATTTTCAACTTTTCTCTTTGCAATTTGAGAGATTTAAAAAGGGAAAAATCCTTATCTTTTGATGGGGGATTGTTCTTGGTTAAAAATAGGAGTAATTGAACTCAACTTTTTATCCAAAAACACAGCAACCTTGCTGTCCAAAATGCAGCAAAAACAGTTCACCAACACACCTCCAACTTCTAGTCTTTTAATCAAGAATTCAAGCAAGGTTAGTAGTAGAATTCTAACCTTTTATACTTGTATTTAATCCCTACCAAGAGGTAAAATATATGTAGCTTAGAACAGCTTCAAAAATGCAGCAAATTCACCATAGCAACACAACCCAAGTGCAGCCAAAACAACCACCAACACACCACCTTCACCTTATGATAGATCCTCTTTACTTAACTTTAGTTTTAATGGAGTTTAGCTTGGTTTTTTCCTTAGTTTTTTTGCTGGAAATTTGAGAGGATTTCAGAGGATAAGCAAGCACCTCAAATCTGAAAAAGTTGAAAATGATCTCATAGCACAAGAGTTAAGATAAAAAGGTATTTGGGCGGTGGCTACATCACTGTCCGATAGTGCCACCATAAATCGTCTATAACTTTTTACTACGAACTCCGATTGATGAGGGGTTTAATGTTCTGAAAACTAGATTCAAAGACCTTTAATTTGATAGGTCGTGGGCCTTATAATTTATTATATATTGGGAGATATGATCGTTTAAAGTTGACCATTATTTATGAACTTCACATACTCTTTGCTTTTCCGTTCGTACACATTTCCCTTGTCATCTACGCCCAATATACAACCCGTACTTCCCTTAACCTAGCATAAAAATATCAAATAATCACTAAAAAGTTTCCGGAATGTAATATCTTATTCATATATTTTTGTGCTATTTATAAATAATAATTAAAAACTCTTTTTATCATAAATGTTAATGATTCTCTTTTGTCTTCCACACATCAATGATTACCCTTTTTGCTAATATATTTTCATTTGATTAATAAAAGAAAATCAAACGTAATAAATTAATATTTAATGGGATGTTGTCATTTGTATATTATTTTTACTACATTATTTTTCTCATTCATTCTCCAATTTAATTCTCTCTCACTGTGATGAATATTTAATCATTCCTAATTGAAGATTGTTATTGTCACTTTTATGGATGGCACAAGTTTGCATCTTACTACCAACAACTTAAAATTTTATTTATTTTCTTGTAATTAGATGCTTTTTATCTTAGGAATTTGATTTTGAAAAGTTAATATTTGTTATTTGCTTTCACAGAGGACGAGAAGAGGTATATGCAAGATTCAGTAAGAAGTCAGAGAAGTTAGAAAATGAATTATTCTTCCTTTCGATGTCCTTCAAATATTACTTTCTTATTTTTTTAAAATTAATAAATTGAATAAGGTTCATTTAAATTTGTGCTTGTCTTATAATACTAAAATTTGGACCCTTAATATTGCTTCACATTAATTATTTATTTGGTCCTTTTAATTTTTGATTATCATATTCTTATTTATTTGTTTATTTATGTAAGAAAATCTTTTTTCTTCCTTTGCTTTCTTACTTTTTTTAATTTGTGTAATTATTTTATTGGTCTTCTTTCTGCCTCTACACTATTGTGAGGTATATCACAGATCAGTTTTCCCTCACATATTCTCTTCAATTTAGGCAGATCTTTTGGGTAGAGCTCTTTTAGCTTTGGAAGGATGAGAATGTCACTACTTGTAGATGTAATGAGGTGCTGCTGGGGATTGCTGCTTTGGTTGTTGGAAATCCTTAGAAAATACTTCATCACAGAATCTGTAGAGAATTTCTTATATCTTGAGGCGTGTCAATGACATTGTTCTTAAAGATATTTCACCCGGTATAGGTGTATCCCCCAAGATTTAACAAGCTCTTCTTGTATAAATTTAGGAGGCAAAATCTAACAAAGATTAAATAGAGAAAAAAAATTTAGCAAAAAAAATAATATTGAAAAGAGAGAAGAAATTCTTTTCATATCTCGAAGAAATTCTTTTGATATCTCTTATCCATCAAATGAAAAAACTTCTTTTAAATGGTATAAGAAAATCATCTCACAGGAGTGAGGTTGTAAGCAAATTTAAAGCTCCAAATAAATGATAATAAAGCGGAATAATGATCCTAAAGAGGTTATAATAATTTTTTAATTTAGTCAAAATAGTAGTTTGCAACCGAAAATTTTATCTCATAAAAATAGTCATTCAATGACCAAATTCAATATGCGAAATAGTGATTTAAATTATTTGTTACAATAATAATAATATATATTAGAAAATAATATTTCCTTTTAAGATATCGAATATTTTTTCAACTTCCCCTAGATATCTTAAAAAAAAAATCAAGGAATAAAATGAAGTAAGAAGTTTTGCTGGATTTTCACATATGAATTAATGCGTCGAATTTGGTGTCGTACAGACTATAAAACTTAGATCTAGATAAATAAGATTAAACTTACAGAATAATTGGTGAAACTTAGAATTTCTATGAACGAAGAATTCTTTTGTAAGCCAATGGTCTTATTCTATCATATTATACTTGCACAATCTTTATCGTTATCAGAGTTTTGCGCTAAGAGGCCATGTGTGTGTCCTGGTATTCATGAGTGCTCTAGAAATTTGTAACAATTTCATAGAAGCGGCACTACTCCATACTCATATAGGTTCAATCATCAAGTGTATTCTGAGGAGCAATACACCACCTATAAAGGATATGAATTGGATTAAGAGTTTAACTCAACCTCACTTTGCTTTGCAGTATTATTGCACTATTTTCACAAATCACAGGAGGGACATAATTTCATAGTGCATACTTGATCAGCTAATGACTTGTTATTACCCATTTGAACTTAATTCATGGGATATCCAATCACATAGGTTGGTTACCATAATTGTTGATCTTCTCAAATTGACTAAAGTCTCATTCCCCTCAATGGTTCTTTTAGTCTATGAATTGATCAGATTCATTCCAGACTTCACATAATTTACGTAAATAAATTCATTACACAGCAACTGCTTTATTACATTATGTCTCAACTTGCCAATGAAAATAACACACAAAGGGCATCATTATGTAATGTTACACGTCAGTAATTTGAACGATAAGCTTATAAAATAAGTAGGATATAAGGTAGAACTATTATATAAAAAAAAGAAGGTAGGGTAAAAAGGATAACATAAGATTATTAAATAACAGGCAAACACAAATGAGAGAAAAAAAAAAGGTGACAAATGTGATCACATCAAACTGATTGTTACATAAAATGAGACTTTTTATTATTACATAACGACATATTTAACAATACGGTACAATAAAATTTAAGCAACAATAAAAACAAATATTATATTTAAATTATCAGCAAGTTACAATGGGTAACAACCAACCAAACTAATATGAAAGGGGAAAACATAAAGCTGAATCTAAAACCATGTTTTTTTCCTGAAGAACAGAACAAAATAAAACAAAACAAATGTTTCTTTTTAACACAACATGGACCCCTTGACTATACTACAAGTATGTAAGGTAAGGTTGTAAGATGGTCTTGACATGGGATTTTTCCCACTCCATTTTTTCCCACCAATTTTCTTCAACCTTGATTTGTCTAAGGACTGGAAAAGGATGTCCATTTGCAGTGGGAATATAGATAGATAGCCTCTTCATATTGGGGCAGAAAAGTAATGGATTCAAGGGAATCACAGATCAGTTTTCCCTCACATATTCTCTTCAATTTAGGCAGGTCTTCTAGGTAGAGCTCTTTTAGCTTTGGAAGGATGAGAATGTCACTACTTATAGATGTAATATGGTGCCGCTGGAGATTGCTGCTTTGGCTACTTCCCTCTTCCTCTGTTTCTACTATCTCCTCCATCTCATTACACCAATGTACTTCAAGCTTCTCAAGGTTTTCGAGATCCTGCTAGATAGCCCGTGGAAACGACTTCTTCATCTCATGGCAGTTGTCGATATGCAATTCTGTTAGGCACGATAAGGTGTGAGATGCATTTTTTCCCTTAAAAAAGTCCAACAAGATTTCGAAAACAGGAAACTGTCAGACTATGGAAACATATGCAGTGTGGGTCAGTAGTAGTATTTCTCTTGACAATCCATTCTATGTCATCACAACGCTCGATCTTGCAGCTCAATCCTCTTAAAGTAGTCTGTAACAGAAAATTGTCCACCAAGCAGCTACTTATCCCATGACAGTCGTCAATATGTAGAATTTGAATGCAATGTGGAAGAATAATTGATGTTGGCGCTTCTCCTTCATCCGCTTCAAGGCTCAAACTCTGTAAAGACACTTCTCTTTTTTTGACTCTATGATTTCCAGAATCATGGTCAAAAAAGTCTCTTTGCTACCATAACCCTTGGGCTAGAATTAATTTTAGTGTGATTGCTAGGGATCTAAAAGTCAGATTATATAACATAAATTTTAGAGAGAGCACCAAAAATGTTGTAATACAGATTCAGTAAACACATGGGAAGTTAAACAAATTGAACTTTCAGTTAGTTTGTAATTTTTTTTTTTAAAAAGGAAGAATGAAAGAATGAGTATTTACCTTTGAAATCTTCAAGTTGAAGCAGAATTTAGGTAAGAAATCAAAAGCAAGAGAGAAACAGTGCACTTTATAAATTGTGTGTGTGGGGGGGGAGGGGGGGATGGGGGATACACTGATTGCTTTTGGTCAAGGTCTTTCTTTGAGGATTAAAAAAAAATGTGTGTGTGGTCTAAGAATTGAAAAGAAAAAATGGGGAGAAAAGACTTCTTTCTTAAGAAAATAAAGCATCTAAACTATTATATTTTTCGCGAGTTTTATACATTAACTATTTCTTGTTTCATTTACCTATTTAAATTATCATTTTTTTTATTAATTTAAAACACACCTTGATGTTGAGTTGACCTACAAGTGCACACCTGTTGTCGATTAGGAAAAAGAACGTAGACTTTCCAACTTGGTCCAGAGTCTTTAATTTAGAGCAACATCTTGGTGACCCATCAAGATTTTGCTCTAAATTCTGATGAAACGGTTATTTCTATTTGAAATTTCTCTAACTCGAGATCCCTCGTTAATATTGAAGGTATTTCATCCATCTCACAACACTCCTTAATAGTCCTTATTTTCATTTTCATTTCTTCCCTACTCTCCTTTTTTTTTTTTTTTCCACTCTATTTTCCCATTCACTTGCATTTCCTTTACTTCTTTCCACTTTCTTCTCTGCTCCTTCCCCCTCTTTCCATTAAAGTATTTTTTCAACAAGCATGAAACTTCATTGCACTTTCTAAAACAAAATTAAGAAGAAGAAAGCACCTGAGATCCTTCTCAAACTACAACTAGACAAAAGCAACGTCGATTCCCTGTCCCCTTCCAGCCCTAGCCATGTAGATCATGTTTAGCATTTGTGATCCGCAATGTCATTTCCCCGAGTAAATCATACATCTTTACTGCTGCATCGCGTCTACTAATATATCCTTTTACCAGTCCCTTCTTGAAAGTGCATGAGAGGGGCGGGGGCTGTATTGTAGCATTTTTTTTTTCTTTTCGGTCAACTGGACTGTGTTGTCATTCAACTTAAGACAAGCAGGGAACAGAGTTATATAAAGAGCAGAAATGAAAGTGCAGTAATTAAAAATGACACTTGAGAGTTTTATACTAGTTCGCATTCACTGGTGAGTTTCATATGCACACACCAGCTATCTTCTCAACTTATTTATCCTCTAATGATTGATGCAAGATAATGCCTCGTCAGTATTGAGTTCCTCCACTTCGAATTTTTCCTGACAATCCCTCTTTCGGCAGACATCAAACGAGGGAGTAGTTAGAATCAGTTTACAATCTTCCACACCAAGAGGGTTGCCCAACTTCTCCGAGCTAAGGCGTTCCCGGACATAATCCAATATGATAACAATGTTATTCCCTTTTTCGAATGCCGGGTTTAATTTGGCTGCCCTTCTATGCTCATCCTCCTCATATCAAAGATCAAATTCACAATTTTGGCAAGATTATCTTGTAATCTTTTGATGCAGTAACCCAACGGGACTCGATAGTGAGTCTCATTAACAAGACGATTATGTATATGCTTTGCCAAAGACGTTTTGCCCAGACCTTTCATACCATATATACTGATGCTTGAGATTCTATCATCCTGTAACCACATCCAAATCGCTTCCATATTTTGTTTTGATTTTTGCTCATGAACGTGAGGTACCAGCAGTAGACTCCTCGCGCTCATACATATCATGTACGAGCGCCTTGAAATGTTTACTTTGCTCTAGAATTTCTTCCTTCTTGTTGCTTTTTCTTTTATCGCATGTAATTCTTCTTCAACCTTCATAACATCGTCAAGCCAAGAATCAACTTCTCTTTTCCTCTTCTTCGCTCAGATAGCTCTCGTTTCTCAACCTTTTGTCTTTTACATCAAGTTCTTTATATGATAATTGCTTTACATTTCTTTCTAGAGTTTTTAAATTCTCATTGAAGTCACTAATACTTTTAAACTTCTTTATTCCAAAATCAACTACATTCTCGATAAAAGTGTCCATGATCTTACGAAAAGCACTGCAAAAGAACCATAATAATGTAGTTCAGTTGCAGTGGATATAATCATACTCGACATGCAGTAGTTCACTGAAGAACAATACTTAAATACTGTAACAGAAATTTCTATGCAAGTTGTTTTCCTTATATCTTCTTTTGAGATTCTCCTCTCCATTAATATTTTCTCCATGAAATTTCTAAGTTCTTTTCAATATCTTTCTTTAATGAATAAGAAATGAAACAAAGATGTGGGAAGAATTTTTTGGATATAACCCAAGAATTTTTTAGAGAAGAAACATTTGATTTTTTTTTTCTCACCGGAAAATTTATCGGAGAAAATTATAACCCAAAATCCTTCAGCCCTTTCACTCTTCTCGAGGAAAGAACGAAGGGATTTCTGAAAATACACATTAAAAAGAAAGAGGAAAAAAGAAAAAGATATAATTTAACTCTCTTTATATATAACTTAAATTTATATTTTTTATTTCTTAGCTCATAATTCTCTATGTATTTCCTTTCCTCTACTCCTTCTCCCTCTCTAGTTGGTTTCCATAATTCTCTACCTACAGTTCTTCGCGACTCTATGCACGAGAGGAGCCAAAAAGATGAGTCCATTTTCTCTCCTAACCCCATGTCATTACAAAAATCAATATAATCCCACATTATCATTAATTTAAGACAAAAAAATGTGAACAGGAAACAAAAATTCTATAAATGTCTTATTAAAGTTTAAAATTTCAAAGCTTGAAAATTGGATTTCATAAATACGCTTTGTTTCGAGTTGATAGTGTTATAAAAGATTGGATACGTATTGAAGTGCCTAATTTGAAATTTAGAGTAATTTGGTATAGTTTGTAAAAGAAAATGCCGCCTATGGATAATTTGGGGTTTATAGCACAGAGGTGTGGATATATTTATATTCACGTGGATATATTTAGGCAGATATCTGGTATATGTGCAAATGCATTTATTATGTGTCTTCATTATTGTTATGCGCTCAGATATAATATATTTTGCTATAGGGATATTGCATATGTGCAAATACTCTTATTATTTGTGTGAATACAGTTAGACAATGATTTATATATGCACGGGATACACTTATTAAGCGCTTTCATTATTACTACACATGTGAATATAGTGTATCCACTATAGAGATTTATATACGTGCGAATATAATGTATTTCATTATTATTATGCGCATGGTATACAATGCATTTTGCTATATTCTCATAATTCTCTACCTATTTCCTCTTTCTCTCACTTTGCAATCAGTTCTTCGCGACTCTATGCACGAGAGGAGCCAAAAAGATGAGTCCATTTTCTCTCCTAACCCCATGTCATTACAAAAACCAATATAATCCCACATTATCATTAATTTAAGACAAAAAATGTGAACAGAAAACAAAAATTCTATAAATATCTTATTAAAGCTTAAAATTTCAAATCTTGAAAATTGAATTTCATAAATACGCTTTGTTTCGAGTTGATATTGTTATAAAAGATTGGATACGTATTGAGGTACCTAATTTGAAATTTAGAGTAATTTGGTACAGTTTGTAAAAGAAAATGCCGCCTATGGATAATTTGGGGTTTATAGCACATAGGTGTGGATATATTTATATTCACGTGGATATATTTAGGCAGATATATGGTATATGTGCAAATACATTTATTATATGTCTTCACTATTGTTATGCGCTCAGATATAATATATTTTGCTATAGGGATATTGCATATGTGCAAATACTCTTATTATTTGTGTGCATACAGTTAGATAATGATTTATATATGCAGGGGATACACTTATTAAGCACTTTCATTATTACTACACATGTGAATATAGTGTATTCACTATAGGAATTTATATACGCACGAATACAATGTATTTCATTATTATTATGCGCGTGGTATACAATGCATTTCGCTATATTTTCATAATTCTCTACCTATTTCCTCTTTCTCTCCCTTTGCAATCAGTTCTTCGCGACTCTATGCATGAAAGGAGCCAAAAAGATGAGTCCATTTTCTCTCCTAACCCCATGTCATTACAAAAATCAATATAATCCCACATTATCATTAATTTAAGACAAAAAATGTGAATAGAAAATAGAAATTCTATAAATGTCTTATTAAAGCTTAAAATTTCAAAGCTTGAAAATTGAATTTCATAAATACGTTTTGTTTCGAGTTGATATTGTTATAAAAGATTGGATACGTATTGAGGTGCCTAATTTGATATTTAGAGTAATTTGGTACAGTTTGTAAAAGAAAATGCCGCCTATGGATAATTTGGGGTTTATAGCACATTGGTGTGGATATATTTATATTCATGTGGATATATTTAGGCAGAACGGTATATGTGCAAATACATTTATTATGTGTCTTCACTATTGTTATGCGCTCAGATATAATATATTTTGCTATAGGGATATTGCATATGTGCAAATACTCTTATTATTTGTGTGAATACAGTTAGACAATGATTTATATATGCAGGGGATACACTTATTAAGCGCTTTCATTATTACTACACATGTGAATATAGTGTATTCACTATAGAGATTTATATACGCGCGAATATAATGTATTTCATTTTTATTATGCGCGTGATATACAATGCATTTCGCTATATTTTCATAATTCTCTACCTATTTCCTCTTTCTCTCCCTTTACAATCAGTTCTTCGCGACTCTATGCATGAGAGGAGCCAAAAAGATGAGTCCATTTTCTCTCCTAACCCCATGTCATTACAAAAATCAATATAATCCCACATTATCATTAATTTAAGACCGAAAATGTGAATAGAAAACATAAATTTCATAAATGTCTTATTAAAACTCAAAATTTCAAAGCTTGAAAATCAGATTTCATAAATACGCTTTGTTTCGAGTTGATAGTGTTATAAAAGATTGGATACGTATTGAAGTGCCTAATTTGAAATTTAGAGTAATTTGGTATAGTTTGTAAAAGAAAATGCCGCCTATGGATAATTTGGGGTTTATAGCACATAGGTGTGGATATATTTATATTCACATGGATATAATTAGGCAGATATCTGATATATGTGCAAATACATTTATTATGTGTCTTCATTATTGTTATGCGCTCAGATATAATATATTTTGC
Source organism: Datura wrightii (assembly GCA_035772735.1). Taxonomy (NCBI): domain Eukaryota; kingdom Viridiplantae; phylum Streptophyta; class Magnoliopsida; order Solanales; family Solanaceae; genus Datura; species Datura wrightii. The sequence continues at coordinate 21,320,697 of JASDFA010000001.1, forward strand.
TATAGGGATATTGTATATGTGCAAATACTCTTATTATTTGTGTGAATACAGTTAGACAATGATTTATATATGCACGGGAGACACTTATTAAGCGCTTTCATTATTACTACACATGTGAATATAGTGTATTCACTAAAGAGATTTATATACGGGCGAATATAATGTATTTCATTATTATTATGCGCGTGGTATACAATGCATTTCGCTATATTTTGAAATCATAATATTTATACATTTCGTAATTAAGTAAAATCTCATTGTTTTTTGTAAATCCAAGCATAAATAAAGCTATTTACGAAAATTTTTCATTTAAATGACGAAGATTAACATTATATTTTTGGTCTTAAATTAAATATTTACTCATCAATTTTCTTTACTTTATAGTCTACGTATTTAGAAATTACATAAAAATACTATAAATTAAATTTTGTTATAATTAAAGTACAATTTCAATTGAATGATTTTTATTTGACTCTCTAAATAGTAATGATATCATAGTGTTTAGAATTTTTAATTTGTTGAAAATATTCCTGTTTAATTTCTATAATTATCAAATTTCAATCAAAATTAAAAAAAAATATTACAAGATAATCGAGAGTGTTATGATTGTGTAACAACTTACGGAACAAAATTGTAATGAATCATATATAAACAGACACTCAAATTTAACTTCAGCTGACAAATAAACACTCTAAATTTAAAAGTGTACGTTTAGACATTTCAACTTAATTTTAATTGACAATTAAACGCTCCAACTTATTCTCATTGAGTCTCTTAGACACCCGACACTGACATGACACATAAATTTTAGAGGCGTCTAAATGATCATTTTATAAATTAAAGTTTTTAACCAACACAAAAAAAAAAAAATTGAGATGTCTAGATCTATGCACTCCCAAAATTGAACTCACTTACCAAATGAGGCTGAATTTGAGCTAAATGAAGTCACCCTAACCCATTGAGTTTTCTACCTCGGACAATCAACATAATGCAGTCTACTGAAATAGATCTTGCGAAAAGCAATTGAACCAAAGAATGTGATTGCATCATAATATCTCAATTGGACACATCTAGCAAGCTCCTCGAATTGACATAACTTGAAACTTATTTGGCCATGTATTATGTCAATTGCAACCAAACACCAATTTTTAAATGTTTATACCTTATGGCACTCACTAGCTCATATTTAAGACAAAAAATGAGATTCCTTCACTTTTAACCAGGTTCTAGGTTCAAGTCCTGTTTCACCATTGATGAACCTTATATGATGCAAATTTGAATTGATTAGGGCCCTAAAATGAATACAAAACACCGAATGAAAAATCAAAAAAGATTAAAAAAAAGTGAGGCTAAAATCATGGCATCTAACTAGCGAGAATTCATATCAAACTCCCAGAAAATATTGAAGAAATATTCTACAACTTGTGAATGTTGGTAAGCAAATTGCACAGACGTACTAAGGTGTTGTAAGGTGTTGTTTGGTACAGGAACTAAATTATCCTAGGATTATTATCCCAGAACTAATTTATCCCACTTGAGAGATGGAATAAAATAATTTCAAGTTGGATGGAATAAGGTAGGATATCTCAGAATTAAGCCTGCGATAAAATTTATACTGTGTTTGGTTGATGTATAAATTTATATATCAACCAAACACAGTATAAATTTTATCCCATGCTTAATCTCGGAATATCCCACCTTATCCCACATACAAGCGATCCCTAAAAGTTACTTCTTTTAGTTGTGTTTGTTTGTATAAATTTTATCCCTGCTTAATCTCGGGATATCCCACCTTATCCCGCATACAAATGATCCTTAAAAGTTACTTCTTTTAGTTGTGTTTGTTTGTTCGTCTTCTTGGAAATATGGAGCTTCGAGAAGATTGATGGTTACAAATTGCAGAAACTTTAAGCTCTAATACATAATTTGATTGGTTCGCAAACAAATTTATCCCGGAATTATAATCCTAGGATTAGTTATATCTTCAACCAAACAAAGTATAAATTTAATTTTAACCTTAATCCTAGGATATCCCATGTTATCCCATGAACCAAACGACCCTTCAAACAGTATAGACAAACATAATAGAGTGAAGTTGCAAGCATTTACCTTGATATCCGAAACTTATTTCTTTACTTTAGAGAATTTATGGAAGACGTGATGAAAGAATGTTTGGTAGATCATACTAGTAGAAGCCCAGTAATGAAGAAAACAATAATAATATACTCAGTGTAACCTCACAAATGGGGCTGTACTTGGTCCCTAGACCTGCTAACTGAACCGTCATAGGGACCAGGTGGGTGTACCAAAACAAGTTGGATGAACAAGGATTCACCACAAGAGAACCAAGCATATTGACTAGAGGTGGGCATTCGGTGTTTCGGTTCAGTTTTTTTAAATTTTGGTTCGATTTTTTCAGTTTTCGTTTATGCATATGGGGCACCGAACACCAAACCGTTTTAGTTTGGTTCGGTTCAGTTTTTTTTAATTTGGTTCAATTTATTTATTTTGGTTTTTCGATTTTGGGCTTGGCTGATGGGCTTTTTTATGATTGTAAAATGCCTACTTTTTAAATAAAATATAAATTATTTCAAGCTTTTTAATTTAAAATGATGTATTTTTAACTATTGTAAATCTTTCTTTTATTAATATCAATTATAAATTTACAATAAAAATTAAAATTTCATAAATCGAGTGCCTACCGGTACCGGCTACCGCCTACCGCAGTCCACAAATTGCACAACTGCCAGTTGGGCGCTGCAACTGCTAGCCTGCTGCGGCCACCTGCCTGTGGTGCTGCCTTCCTGCCTCACTGGCCAGTGGTCACTGCCACTTAGTGCTTACAGTTACAAATCTACAATTAGTACTGACTACTGCCAAATTATTTGTCAAATAATTTGCAGGCTGCAACACTGCCACTCTGCCAGGCTGCCAGCACACACACTGACACACACAAACTGCTTGGGACTTAGGGAGTTGGGGTTAATCAAACACTTAGAGAATAGTATTAGTAACAAACTAACATGTAACAACTAACAATTCACAAATTATGAAACTACATCTTAAATCCATCAACAAAAATAACACTTAAACGAATAGTAACAACTAAGAACTAACAATCACATATTAAGTCTTAAAAGTTAAAATCACAAAAAAAAAAACACCAAATTCATTCAACCATAAGGTCCATAACTCCATAAGATTAAATACGAATACGATTCTCTTGATAGAGATTACGCTCAAGACACTTCTCAACATGCTTCTTCAAGTGTGTTGTTCCACACCATTTTGGATCAAAATTATAGATCACTCCACATCTCAATCACCTAGCTTTACGCCTTTCTTCATTGTTTTGAACAACCTCAAAGTATTTTCAAACAGGTGAGCAAAATTTAGGAGGCATTATTGAACTTGAACGTTGAGCCTAATAAATAGTAAGATAAAATCAAAAATTAGAATATAACTTTCAAGATAAAAAAATAATATTAAAAAGAATATCATCAATGAGACTATGAGAGTATGAGACAATGACCAAACAAATAAAGTAGTCGATAATTCAACTCACTGGTCACCACTAGGAACTAGTAGCAAATTGCAATTTGCAATCATACATCAATAATGCAAGACTCTCTTCCATTTATTGCCATCTCTAAAGATAATTTAATCAAATATGTCATAAAACACAAATGAGTATACTATTAATTTATTATTGCATTAAAAGTCTAAACACCCAACTAAAAAATATAAAATCTTACCAAGATCGAGTTTCTCAAGATACTCCAAACTTTCCTCAACACAAATAGGATAAGTCTCTTCTCTAAGCCAATCTTGGACACAAACACGAGATTGCACACATTTAGGAGTCAATGAACTTCTAAATGGATCAAGAATACAACCACTAGTACTAAATGCACATTCTGACGCCACACTTGAAATTGGAATAACCAACACATCACGAGCTAACTCTGAAAGAACAGGAAACCTAGGAGAATTAACCCTCCACCAATCTAATATATCAAAATCAGGCTCTTGTTCTTCACTAATGTATCTACCCAACTCCGATTTAGCACCTCCACTTCCACAATCTTCTTTTTATTTTTTCAAGTAAATCTTAGTTCTCAAAGCTTTTGTTTTCATACTTAGAAAGCGCCAAAACTAGATGTATCAGATGTGTCCTGAGATGAAGTAGATCTAGATGGAGATGATTGATTAGATCCTTTTGAATATTGTCTTATATACACTCCAAACAAAGAAGTCATATAATCACGCACTCCTTCATTTACTTTCTTTCCTATTTCCTCCCCAAATAACTCTTCAAGTGCAAAGCTAACATACACAAACTTATTTCGAGGATCCAATGCAGAAGCAATAAAAATCATTTTGTTCATCTTTTCAGGACAACCCCAATGCTTCTTAAATTTTTGTTTCATACGTTTAGCCATGTTACTCAAATTAAGATCTTCACTTGCTAAACACACATTTAAATGTGCATCAAGCTCACATATATACTCAAAATGAACATTAGAAGTAACATAATGTGAACCTGAAACCTTTATAGTGAGCTCGTAGAATCTTTCAAGAAACTTCACCACATTCCTCACATTTACCCAATCATCACATTCGAGCGGACTTGCAACACTTCCATCTTCACACACATTAGTTGAAAGACAAGTATTAAATTGGTCATCAAAAAGATCAAACCTGTCAAAGGCCTTCTCAAAATTTTGTGCTATATCCAACATCAAATAGGTGGAATTCCACCTAGTAGGCGCATCTAGAGATAATGTTTTATCACATTCTACCCTTTGGACTTCACAACATTTCTTAAAGTTTCTTGTTCTTGCCGGGGATGATTTAACATACTTCACCATTTGTCGTACCCTTTTGACAGAAGGATCAATTTCTTTCAAACCTTCTTGCACAATCAGATTAAGAATGTGAGCCATACATCTCACATGAAGATGTTTACCTTACATTATTTTAGTTCCCCACATATTCAACTGTTTAAACAATTCTTTAAACAATTCTTTAACTGTAACATCATTAGAAGACGCATTGTCAACAGTTATAGAGAATACCTTGTCCAAGTTTCAATCAAGCAAACAATTACTAATAGCCTCTGCCATTTGCTCACCCTTATGACTAGAGATTGGGCAAAAATTTAATATTCTTTTATGCAACACCCAATTTCTATCAATAAAATGAGCAGTCAAACACATATAATTAATTGTTTGCAATGATGTCCATGTGTCTGTGGTAAGACAAATCTTTGGTTGTACTTCTTTAAAAGACTTATTCAAATCTTGTCTCAATTTACTATAAACTTCATAACTATCCCTTGTTATTGTTCTATGGGAAGGAATTCTAAATAGAGGTTGGGCTTTGCTCATAAACTTCTTGAAACCTTCATTCTCTACAAAGCTAAAGGATAGTTCATCGATAATTATCATTTCAACTAAATCCCTTCTAACTACTTCTTATTCAAATTTCCAAAGCGGGGCATCTTTAGTTTGAAAAGATATTTTCATTTGAAAAGAAGTTTCAAGGATAGGTTTATATACCTTACACCTATCCAAATGTTGTTTCAAACCCGTTGTTCCATTTTTACTTGAATTGACAGCATAAGTATTCTTACAATACTTGCACTTCGCTCTACCAATACCATTTTCAACTACCTTATCAAAATGAGCCCAAACCCCAGATCTTGGTTGCATTTCTTTCCTTTTCTTTGTATCCCCAGTTTGTGTATCAAGTGAGTTGTCAGTTGAACCAGCATCACTTATTCTACTTTCATCATCCATCTATACAAAATTAAAAAGAAAAATCATAAATAATTAACCAACAAATCAACAACCAACAGATGATATATCAAAGACTATTCAAAGTATTAAGTATGTATAGTGAAAGTGATTCCAAAGACTATTTAAAATAAATAGAAGCAGGAAGGAATTTATTGGAGTATAGAGAAGTAGAACTGATTGAGGCCTAAGCAAAAGGAGACTCTTACAGGAGATGAGTTCAGAGCTATACTCTCAGAATTCACTGATATACCACCAGGCACCAGCTAACATAAACAAGAAACCAATTAGAGAATTGATTGAGGCCTAAACAAAATTACTTCCGGTGTACAGCTGCAGAGACCTAAATACTTTCACTAGATTTTACATGTATTATGTATAATGTAGTGCAGTAGCCAGCAAGCAAGATCAGTGAAATATAAATATATAATTTTCATTGACTTTGTGTATAAAAATATATCCTTTTCAATAAAGCATTTCCAGATAGATGGGTAATATAGGAAGCGAACAAGCGTAATAATAATTGAATTACAGAAATCTAATGGATGAAATAGATGCTTATGATATCCCAATATGCTAAAACTCTCACTCCACAGTCCACGCTCTAATAGGCATTTCATCAAACAGGTAATAGATGTAAAACATTCACACAAATAATAAGTAATAACAGTATAACACCCAACTTCTTTAAGCTAGATTTACAACATACATAACAGAAAAAGTATATTGAACTCATGAATCATTATTTAAAAATCATAAAACAAGAAAAATTATCATACACAACTACAAGGCTGAGACTTACCTGAGGGCTAAGAAGAACCGGCGAATAAGCTGCCGAGTGCCGGGGTCACTGGGGAGGCACCGAGGTTGGCGGCCGGCGGTATGAGACGAGGTCGCGACTCGTGAGGAGAAGGAGGCGAGGTCGGCAGGCCGTGAGGACAAAGGCACAGTCGGCAGTCGCACAGAGACAGAGCTGAGACTTGAGATGAGACCACAGAGGAGGCAGACAGGCAGTGCACGCTAGTTGCTGGGGCTTTTTCTTTTTTGTTATTTAAGTTTTATTATTTATTATAATTTATAAATATAAATATATAATATATATAATATAATATATTATTTCGGTAAATCGGTTAAACTAAAAATTCAGTGTACCTTAACTGAATAAAAACCGAACACAGAATTATGCTATAAAAAATTCGTAACCGGACCAAAAAATTGAAAAACTGAATTAATTCGACTCGGTTCGATTTTTTGGTGTTTATGCCCACCCCTAATATTGACATCAGGCATCACTTTTTGAGAGAGTGTTGAGAAAGCAAACATTCACATTCAATTCTGCAAAATTGAGGACCAGATAGCTGACATCTTCACAGAGGCCTTAAGCAGGGACTAGTTTGAAAAGAATCGACTGAAGCTGGGGTTGATCAAGATGAATTAGCTACATCTTTTTCTATCTCCTTAAGAACTCCCTTTTCTTGGCTATGATTAGGCTGCAGGTATCCATGTGTGTATCTATTAAACTAGGTCTAACTCAGTCTCATACCTCTACAGGTATACACGCATGGTGAGCAAGGGAAAAACAAGAGTAGAGATGAGACAGATTTTTGAGCAACAGAGTTCAGAACTTCAGAGGAGGGACCCAGTCCTCCTCACAGGTCAGTATCACATCTATTACTTATGCAAGTCTTGTAAAAATTGTTTGAGAAATGCCACATAGGATGATCTGTTCCTGCCTCTCTATACTGTTATCATGTCACTTGAAATTCAATCATCATCTCTCTTCCCTGATGTGACACATTTCTATCTTCTCTCTCTTACAACCATGTCTCTACCTCCATCTCCTTCTAAATCTCTTGAACCCTTTGTCCAAGAAATTCCCCTACATTCTCCTCACTTTGCTTCATTTCCGCTATTTGTGGATTTTCAAAACCCTTTTTCTAAAACCCTTGTTCCCTCGTCTTCTCCTCCAATTGAAAATATGTCAGTCCGTCCATTACACATAAATCCTTCTGATGCTTAGATCGACATCTTGTTCCCTTTATTCTCGGTAGTGCCTCTTTCCCGAAAGTTCATGAAAATCACTTTCAAAAATTTGCCAACCTAGTCAGGGGACCTGGTCAGGCTTCCTAGTACTAGGAAAAGTACTAAGAAGGTTATGAAGGAAGTGTTGAAAGATAACCAAGAAAAGACTGCTCGAAAAAGAAATTTGAAAAACAGAGCCGTAGTTGAAGAGGAAGTACAGCCTGAGAATGTTCTTGATCACGAAGGAGGAGAAATTGAGAAAGATATTGATGATGATATTGCGATAGGAGTTATGTTGATACGTGAGAAAGCTTTATCTCAATCTTTTACTGATGGAGGGGTGCAGAACATTGGGACCAGGTCGGCTAAGAAAGTCTTCAAGAAGAGCATCCTTACAGGGACTAAGATAAAGCAAAGGGAAATGCTTGCAGAGGAGGAACTTGAGGTGGCTGCCAAATCATCCAAGCCAAAGAGAATCAAGACATGTGAAGGGTCCATAACTGAGGGACCTGATACCACTTCCAATTCTGCCAAATAGAGGGAACTGTTAAGTGTCTCACTCGAAAGAGGCAAGGCATTCTGAATACATAAAAGGTTCTTAGAGGATGAGTTTTTAACCCTGAGGTTGCTAACCTGCGAGGGATGATGGACTTGGTCAAGATGGTAAGATACCAAGATTGGAGTTATCTAGCTGGAGGTGCAAGAATTTTATCATGAAATGACATTTACAAATGGAGGTGTGAAATTGAGTACCACGGTGAATGGGGTTGTTGCAACTATTAGGGTAGATTTTGGAGGTGCCCATTAAAGAGATCAGGTTGGTGGAAGAAAAGTGTGCTTCTAAAAAGTTATTATCACTTATTGGGAAAGTGGAAAACCTGAATGTTAAGAGGCTCTTCAAGAAGCAGCTGGAAGAGTGTATGTGTCTGAAGGAAAGGTGGTTTCGGGTTTCATTCTATCATTTTCGAACTCATCTCTATCCAAGAGAAGTCAAATGCTGAAGTGGAGAAATTGACAGGGTTACTGGCCCAAAGAGATGCTTAAATTGCTCATCTAAAGGCTGCTCTGCAGCAAACATCTTCTGTACATGTTGAGGGATCAGGTCCCATGGCAGTTGTCAATAGGAAAATGAGGAGTTGAAGTTAAAGGTAGGGCAACTAACTCAAAAACTGTTGTAAGCCCAAGATGTTGAATGAGAGAATCATTATGCTACTTCAGAAGTTACTTAGTTCCTCATCTTGAGCCCCTCCTACCCCCTTAGAAAGTATTCTTTTTTTTTTCATCCACTAAATCTCCTCTTTTTTGTAATTCTCCTAACTTTTCTTGGGGATTCCTCTGTGGCGGTCCCTAACTATTTTTATTGCTTTCATTTGTAATATTTGTGATGCTAATCAGTAATGGATGATGAACTCGTTGTCCTTATATCTACTGTTCTCTTACTCTTTGTTATCCTTTATTTATTCGTGTTAGTGTTGCCCCAGTGGCCATGAGTTAACCCTGTGCAATTGCTCTGCATGATTTACTATTTTTCCTTTTTTATGATGCCAAAAGGGGGAAGTTATGAGGAATTGAGAGAGGTGTAGATGAAAGAAAGAACAACTTTGTTTCTATAGACAGGAACAAACTGTGGAAATATGGATGCTGGTGAAAGGGGGAAGCTTTGAGGAGTCTATTACTGTCATTAGGTTGTCATCATCAAAAAGGGGGAAAAATGTTGTAATCTTGATTTTGATGATTGAAAAACTGGTAAGGGGACTGGGTTTGCATTTTGTATCCCTTGCATAGACTTGGTTCATGTGTATCAGGTGGTCAACTTACATCTGTAAAGTGGGGAAACATCTATGGCTATGTGTAAGGTGGAACATTCATTCAGGGGGAACTATATGGGAATCTGGTTCATAGGGGGAACTTGGCTTATGAGTTTGTCAGCATAAAAAGGGGGGAAATTGATGAAGCACTATGCCTTGTTTTGATGATTAGACAAACCTGTTGAGGAACCAGATACACTAGTTTGCAGGGGGAACAAGGATGAACACTTTAGGTGTCTGGGTGTAAGGGGGAATATTGATCTTTTATGGGTTGTGCATGTTCACTCCCATTACACGCAAGTGCACATGGTCGTACAAGTAATAAAGTGATTTTATTTTAAGCCAGGTATCGAACCCACAGGGACTGTAATGTGGCAGTAATTTTTCTTTAAGTGTTTAGTATACACACGTCTTTATACAAGCATACAAACAGAACAAATGGTGATTTTTCAAGAATACTAGTTAATGTAACTTAAAGGAAAAAGATTTTAAATTATAATCTGAACAATAGCACGAACAAGCTGAGGTTAAGGCAAAACATACAGATATGTAATTTGTTGATTAAACTTCAGTTAACACTTCTCTTCAGTTGTTAGTCAGGAATTATTAACCCATGGATTGGGTCTTTTTGAACTCCTCTCCAATTAAAGAATCATGAGACTTACATTACACATTTCTGTGATGCAAAAACTTTGTATTCTAGCAATACACAACAAATTCCATAGATAACCAAATATGACATTACAGATATATTTCTATTCTGAACGTTAATCTTCTCTTAATTTCTCAACCAAGAGAAGAACATATTCTACCAATTCACATCTATCCAATTAATCTTTCTTTCGGAAATAAAACTGGAATTCTAGGATGTACATTAACAATGGTCAAGCATTAATGTAGTGAAAACAAGAATTAGTAGAACAACCGTTGTAGAGAAGACAAAAACTGAAATAACATCAATTACATACTACTTCAATAATCCTCAACGTCAATCAAAGGTGAATTAGCCACTCATTTGATGATTAAACATCTTCAGACAAGTAGAAATCATACAAGCAATTGAAATTTAAGAGAAAAAAGGAAGAAAATTAACCCAAGAACTTCTTCAGCTCAACTGCCTGATACCCACGTTCTAGCTTGAAAAATGTCAGATCTCTTAAATAAAACCTAAGTGTGCTATTTATACAAGTGAGAAATTTCCCAAAACAAACTAACAACGTGGCACGGAGGGTATCGCGGAGCATCAGCTCTGTGCCACGGCCCTGTCGCGGAGCCTCACTGGAACTTGGATGCCGGATTATTATCCTTAGCGTGGCACAGAGGGTATCGCGGAGCCTCAGCTCCGTGCCACGGACCTGTCGCGCACCTTCACTGGAATCTGGGTGTGCAGCTAAGTCTTCCCACCGTGTCACTGAAGTGAACGCGGAGCATAGGCTCCGTGACACGGTGCCATCGCACACCTTCACTGGGATTCAAATCACTTTTCACTCTAGACAGAATGCCTCCGTGATGGTGGCGTGACACGGCCTTGTCGCGGAGCATCAAGTTTTTAGCATTTTCTTGCCGACTTCCGAGTTTTGCTTCCGAGTCCATTCCTCCACTTCACCAACTTGTAGATTAGTTTCCAAAATTCATTCTAATTGCAAAAACAATAACTAATCATGTTGATTAGTATAAATCCACATTTACATAAAAATCACATGAGAATGTGCACATAAAAGTAAATAAACAAGTCCATATTAAGCAATAAAGTATCACTTAGGCATGCAATTATGCCCAAGATCACCTACCCCACACTTAAAGCCTTGTTCGTCCTCGAACAACCCTTTCACATCTGATGTAATTGAACACTCACGCATAGCTAATTTAGCAAGACAATTCAAGGTATGGCTATAAGGATTGTTTAAGATAGCAAGTTAAAAATAAGGCATGCATTATTTAATCATTGAAATGAATTACAACTATGTTAAGACTTCTTAACCTCAAGAATCGACTCTCAATCTTAGCAAACTCATGCAAATCAACTGATCAAGAAATCCACATGAATGTTATCTCTCATTAAACATGTTCCCTCACAACACAAGAGAGTTACCCCATTTTTACTTCAAAAGAATTTCAAATCACAAAAGGTATGGGTATATGAATAAAATTACGCTCACTCTCTCAAAGAATTCACATGCATCATGTAGTGAACCATAAGCTTGCCCTTAGTGTTTACTCCACTAATTTAAGGATGTATGAACATAAGATCAAGTAGGACTTAATGGGTTGTAATGTAAGCTAAGGGACGGGTAGGTACTATTCTGGCCAGTAATAGTGACTATCTTCCCCCAAGCGCTTTTAATACATCCACATTCACTAGAGACATCTCCTCTATACTTCCTCATTCTTCTCACTCTTGAATTTTCTCTTTTTGTTTCCATTTCTTCAAGCACACTCAGCTTACTAGTAAAGCGTATTTAAGCAAAATTTTCATTTACTTTCGTACTCTCTACTAATAATCAATCATTTTCAAACAAGTGCACCTTTGTCCTTTTCTCAACTTTCACAACTTCTACTTTTACTTCTGTTTCACTCTTCTCACTCCTTCACTTAAGCGCTTAGGAGTTTTGGATCAAATTCACGGCTAATGAAAGAAAAGGATTAAGCTTATGTTGTAACTATCAAAGAGTACGCTTAAAGCTCAATGGGCTAACTAGGATTTAACTTTCAAGGTAGGTAAGATAAGGGATAAAATTTAAGTTCATCCAAAGAAATGCCTACATCCTCTCCTACAATCCACATCCTTCATTTTGTTTTATATACACACCAGACAAGTTCTAGACACTTCACTGTAGCATGGAATATTAGAAAAACTCGCACTCATTGCACATGCTCAATTCAAGACATATTCACAGACTCTTCACTCAGCTAATTATAAGAATTAAGCTTTAATCACATCGAGTCGAATTCTAGAGCCTAGGTGTCTCAACATGTTTAACACACTTGCATGCTTCCATACGAATCACACTTGCATCTTACAATATAGCACATAACAAGAATGTCGAACCATTAATTAGCTATGTGTTCAAAAAATATCTAAACCTACTGACTAAATTCCCCTTAAGACGGTCGTCATCCATCCATCATAGGGAACAATCTCTATCTAAGACTTCAGTTCAAAGGGACTATTCTCGAAAAAAGCACCGAAAACAAAAATCGAGAAACCCAAATAAAAAAAATAAAAAAAATAATAAAAAAATAAACAAAAATAGCAAATAACTTACACAAATAATTACACAAATAACTCCTTAACAATTAATTACATCACCAGCACCAACACACAAAATCATCAACAACATACACGAAACACAATGTCACACATTAAACAACCACAGAAGCAAAAGCTCAGCACAACCTTACTACACCAGCACCTAACTACTCCCACCCCACACTTAGTTGGAACACTGTCCCCAGTGTTCGCATATCTGCAATTAAAAACAAAGTTTGGGTGGTGTAACTCCCTGATTAATCAAAATGTTCAGTCTCTTCGTCAGGTGCCAGTGCCTCATCTCCAAGATCAGAATCTTCTTCGCCGTCCTCCTCTGACTTAATGTCTGAGTCATCCCGGCGCGTTTCCTCATCAGTAGGGACGCCGTCATCGACTGGTTCTACAAATGCGGGCCCAACTCTGCATAATGCTTGGGCATGATCATTATATGGATAATCCATGTCGAGCTGCCACAATTCTTCCTCCGTAGAGGGCCTTCCACCAATCCGCAGTTGCAGCATCTGCATTCCATACATTCGGGCCATGTATTGGTCGTCCCGCGCATGTCGCTCGGCGAGTGTAAGCACAGGCCCAAATGTGGTATCAGGTGCTTTGGTCTTAGTTACATCCAAAGCACGCCGGTCAAGTTGAGGAATGTAGTCCAGGGCCTCCTCTTCAATACCATGGCCCCTGAGGAAAGCTGTTAGAAGACCACCGAAACCATACCGATGCCCTTGATGAAGTCTGGCTTTCTTCATTGCTGAAATAATCACCGCTCCAACATTTATCTCCAATTCTTTCATCAATACATATACCAAACAAACTCTGTCCCCGGTGACATCAGTCATGTGCACCCCCGGGATCAGGCAAGTACACACTATCTTCAACCAGATCCTCGCTTCTCTGTTCATTTGGGAGTATGGCAATGTCTAGTGATATCCTCTTTCCTTGTGATGACTCCACCTAGTTGTTGATCTTGCTCCACATAATGTGCGTCTAATATCTGCATATGGTTGAGTGATATTCAGCTGGCGGAGGACATGCGCGTTTGTGTCCCGCGTCCCCAAGATGGCATTAAGATACCGTGGTTCAAAAGTAACCACCTGTCCTCTGATCTTGACTGTGTGGCTGCGAACAGTGGGGTTCCAGTTAGCGTAGAATTCCCTTATGAGGTGGAGATTACACTCTTTGGGTTCTTCAAAGATGAAGTTTAACCCAACAGTGTTTATCCTGTGTAGGATTATCGGGAATTCTTAAGCTAGTGGTTCCCGTGCTATTTGTTCCTCTGGGAAATACTTAGTTTCCTTATGTTTGGAGTACCATTTTTTCCCTCATATGTAACCCATCGTGTTCCATATTGTCTATGTTGCCCCCTTGGAACAGGTGGTGCTGCTGGCACTGCCGCCCCAATTCTCAGTCTTTTTCTGCTGGCGCCAGATGTGGATGTGCCTTTCTCTTTTTCTTGCCTTCCAGACATTTGCCCTATCCATCAAAAGCATATATTTCAAATGTCATTCATGGTATAGTTGGCTACTACTAAGGCTGGGCTTAAATTGATCACCCCACACTTAGTCGTTAGCCGTAATTAATACAATTCGACAAGAACAACCATATAATTACAACTCTTATTTCCCAAAAGATTCAGTGCATTAATAAAAGTCGATGGAACAGTTTCATTGTACTACTCAGACTTAATACAATGCATTATTAAAGTTCATCCATCTATCCCTTTACAAAATCATGAGCAATTCTCAAGTTTGTGCACACAAACCTATTGGATTTTTCCTACTCTCATCCCCAAAAATCAATCTTCAACCATAACATAATATAACTTTAATCACAACATTTTTCAACTCAAACAACATGAAAAACCCAAAATATCTCCATTTTTACTCATTTCTTCTTCTTCCCAACTCAATTCTCAACCCTAGTTATCAACAATGTAAGATTTTTAACAAAGATCATGTAATCAATGAATTCATCCAATCAAAACGATCATACAAGCCACATTCATCCATAACCCAATTGATTACAACACTTTATATGAACTTAGGGCAGAAATTAAACATACACTATGTTCATGATACAAAATTTGCAGAAAAATGAATAGAAGTGCAAGAACATACCTGGTATGTGATGTTTCTGAAGAAGGAATTGAAATTTTTTTTGATGTTAGGGGCGTGTCACGTTGAGGGAGAAAAAAAGTGATTTCGCATGGGTCAACCCGCTGCCACGAACTGATTCGACGCGAAATTGGCCTCAACGTGTCACGGAGGCCAATGCGGAGGGTAAGCTCCGTGACATGGAGCTGACGTGGAGGCTTACTAGAAACCTGAACATACCTGGATTAGCCTCAACGTGTCACAGAGGGTAACGCGGAGCCAACGCGGCAGCTTACTGTCTCTTGCCCCAATTTTCACTTTTTACCTTTATTTTTCCACTGGAGATTTTGTATTTTTGCCCTCCATATTTCTGAAAATCATCAAACAACAATAACTTGTTAGAAAATCGTGGGTTGCCTCCCACCTAGTGCCAACCTTTTCTTTATTTTTTTTTTTGAATTTGTTCTTAACTAGTCTAGTACATTACATCCATGGGTTGCCTCCCGTGCAGCGCCTGATTTACCGTCGCGGCTCGACGCTTGACATCCTCATTCATCTACTAAGGTGATAGACGTCTTCTCTCGATTAACGTCTTCACCCCAGTAGTGCTTACACCTCTGTCCATTCACCAAAAATTTGGCACTTTTATCCTCTTGCCACAATTCAACCGCCCCGTGCGGGGTCATCCTTACTACTTCAAACGGCCCTGACCACTTGGAGCGCAATTTCCCTGGGAAGAGTTTCAACCTAGAGTTGAATAGCAACACCTTTTGGCCCGGCTCAAAGATTCGGTGCACCATGTGCCTATCGTTCCACCTTTTCATTTTTTCGTTGTAGCATTTTGCACTTTCATATGCGTGCCTTCGAAACTCGTCCAACTCACTCAGCTGCATCAATCTCCTCTTTCCTGCAAGCTCAGGATCCATGTTCATCTTCCGCACAGCCCAAAAAGCTCGATGTTCCAGCTCCACGGGTAGATAACATGCCTTCCCGTAAATCAATCTGTACGATGAAGTCCCAATAGGTGTATTATATGCAGTTCGATATGCCCACAACGCATCATCCAGTTTGCTTGCCCAATCCAAGCGTTGTGCATTCACCATTTTCTGCAAAATCTGTTTAATTTCCCTGTTTGACACCTCTACTTGCCCGCTAGTTTAGGGATGATATGCTGTAGCCACTTTATGCCGAACCCCATATTTCGCTAGCAAATTCCTGAACCCTGCATTCACAAAATGTGGCCCTCCATCACTGATAATTACTCGTGGCGTACCAAACCTGGTGAAAATCTGCTTCTTCACAAATCTAGTCACCACCTTGTTGTCATTCCTGGGACAAGCTACTGCCTCAACCCACTTAGACACGTAGTCCACCGCCACCAAGATGTATCGATTGCCAAACGATGGTGGAAACGGGCCCATAAAATCTATCCCCCACACATCAAACACCTCAACTTCCAATATGTGATGCAATGGCATTTCCTGTCTTCTGTCGATTGTTCCTATTCTTTGACATCTCACATACTTTGACATAAGCTGCAACATCTTTGAACAGTGTGGGCCAAAAGAACCCAGATTGCAGCACTTTGAGCAGTACGCTCTCCTCTATGATGACCTTCATACAACGATGAATGACAACTCCTCAGTACCTCTGCCGTCTGACTTTCTGGAATGCATCGCCTCATTACTTGATCTGGTCTTTGCTTGAATAGATACGGCTCATCCCACATGTAGTACCGGGACTCATGCCTCAGTTTCTTCCTTTGTTGAGCCGTTGGCTCAGGTGGGTATACTCCACTTACCAACAAGTTCACAATATCTGCATACCAAGGGAGTTCAGCTTCCCTTATTACCAAGAGTTGTTCATCGGGGAACTCTTCTCTGATGCGCTCACCTTCCTTCACATGTGAACTGTTCTCTATCCGCGATAGGTGATCTGCAACCTGATTTTCACTTCCCTTCCTATCATGGATCTCCAGATCAAACTCTTGCAGCAATAATATCCACCTAATTAGCCAGGGCTTCGCATCTTTCTTACCAAATAAGTACCGAGTTGCCGCATGATCAGTGTGTACCACCACTTTCGACCCCACCAGATAGGATCTAAACTTGTCAAATGCAAATACTAGAGCCAGCATCTCCTTCTCAGTGACTTATAATTAACTTGTGCAGCATCAAGTGTTTTGCTTGCATAGTAGATGGAATGAAAAATCTTATTCCTTCGCTGCCCCAATACCGCTCCTACAGCCACATCACTTGCACCACACAATAACTTAAAAGGATATTCCCAATCCGGAGCAATGAGAATAGGAGCTTCCACCAGCTTCTTTTTCGGCTCCTCAAATGCTTCTACACATTCCTTGTCAAATTCAAACTTCACCTCTTTTTCTAGCAACCGGCATCACGGTCTAGAAATTTTAGAGAAGTCTTGAATAAACCGTCTGTAAAACCCAGCATGTCCTAGAAAGATGCAGACACCCTTAACTGATACTGGCGGTGGTAGCTTTTCAATCACCTCTATCTTTGCACGATCGACTTCCAACCCTCTGCATGACACCTTATGGCCAAGAACAATACCCTCAACTAAAAAGTGACACTTTTCCCAGTTGAGCACCAGGTTTGAGTCTTCATCTAGCTAACACCCTGTCAAGATTCTGCAAACACATAGAAAACGAGTTACAAAAAATAGAAAAGTCATCCATAAATACCTCGACATAATCTTCCACCATATCATGGAATATCGCCATCATGCATCGTTGGAATGTGGCTGGTGCATTGCATAGACCAAAGGGCATCCGCCTAAAAGCATATGTCCCATAAGGACATGTAAACGTGGTCTTCTCCTGATCTTCTAGTGCTATGGCTATTTGATTATAGCCAGAGTAACCATCCAAAAAGCAATAATATTCATGCCCTGCAAGCCTGTCCAACATCTGATCAATGAATGGAATAGGATAATGATCTTTCCGAGTAGCCTCATTGAACTTTCTATAATCCATGCAAATTCGCCAGCCCATGAATGTGCATGTGGGAATTAGCTCATTCTTCTCATTTGTGACCACTGTCATTCCCCGTTTCTTTGGAACGCATTGAACTGGGCTAACCCATTCACTGTTTGAGATGGGATATGCCACTCCTGCATCTAACCACTTGATCACTTCCTTTCTGACTACATCCTTCATCACCGGATTCAATCTCTGTTGATGTTGCACGGTTTTCTTGGATCCCTCCTCCATAAATATCCTGTGCATGCAGAAAGCTGGACTAATCCCCTTAATGTCCGACATCTGCCATCCCATTGCTCTCTTTCTCCTATTAAGGACCACCAATGTATCTTTCACTTGTGCATCTGTCAGTTCTGCTGAAATGATGACTGGTAAGGTGTCATCTTCACCCAAGAATACATACTGCAGATGTGGAGGCAATGTCTTTAACTCCAATTTAGGTGCCTCCTCTATTGATGGCTTTGGGGATGGTTCCAAGGACCTATGCAATGGTTCAAAATCTTGCTTCCTGAAGAACCATTTTGGCTCATTCAAAGCCTGCACCATCTCATATGTCGCACTGTCCCCAAAATGATCACATCCCACCAAGGCTCTCTCCAAGGGATCCTGTGAATCAATAATCTGAAGGGTCGACTCCTGATTCAACACACTGATTGCTGATAACTCTTCATAGATGGCCGATAGCTTCATGACCTTGTAGACATCAAAGACCTCTACCTTATCACGAGCTCTCATGGTTAGCTGCCCAGCAGCTACATCAATTAAGGCTCGCCCGGTTGCCAAAAAGGGACTTCCCAAAATAAATGGGACTTCCGCGTCTGGCTTAAAATCAAGAATTATAAAATCCACCGATAAAATGAGGGAGCCTACTTGCACTAGCACATCCTCCACAATTCCATCAGGTCTGGCCAATGAACGGTCAGCTAGCTGCAAGATCACAGTAGTGGGTCTAGGACTGCCTAGCCCCAGCTTCTTGAATACTGATGTTGACATCAAATTTATACTTGCTCCCAAATCACACAAACCACGAGCTCGAATAGACTGCCCAATTGTAATATGAATAGTGAAGCTCCCATGATCCTTGAGCTTTGTCAGCAATCGATTCTGAATACGGGAGGTGCACTCCTCAGTAAGTGCAATTGTAGCATACTCTGTCAGACTGCTCTTGTTTGCTACAATGTCTTTGATGTACTTAGCATATTTTGGCACTCCCTGCAACACATCAACTAAAAGAAGATTAATATGTACTTGCTTCAGCACTTTCATGAACTTCTTGAAGCATGCTTCCTCCTTGTGCTTTTTCAATCTTTGAAAAAACGGGGGCGGTGGTCTTTCCATCTTTGCCACCTTTTTATTCCCCCTCACATCATCGTTTCCTTCATCCTTTTCTGTTGCTCCAGATTTCTGAGGTGGCCTTTCGGGTTCCACCTCCCCGAGTTGCTTTCCACTTTGGGTAGTAACTACATTCACCTGCTTAGGATTTGGGTCTGTATCACTAGGTAATCCTCCCATTGATCTAGTATTTTGGGCTCCAACTAACTGTCCCAACTGATACTCCAATGCCTTTGTAGCTAACTGCTGATTTTTCATATCAGCTGTCAATTTTACCTGATCAGCCTGCATCTGCGCCTGGTTAGCTATTATGGTTTTAAGCATATCCTCGATGTTGCTAGACTTAGGAGGTGCATTATTTCCTCTGAACTGCAGCTGAAAATTGTGATGACCCCCTTGATTTCTGTGCATGCCCTGATTTGAACTCTGTCCCTGATGACTATTACTCCCCCATGAAAAATTCGGATGATTCCTCCAATTTGGGTTGTAACTGTTGCCATACTGCTGATTACTACTCCTCTGGGCGTTTCCAACAAAATTTACTGAATCTGGATTGGCACCACAACACTCAGCTGAGTGTTCACTACTTCCACAGACTTCACACCACACCTGATGAACTGCATTGACTGGGGCTTGTGCCTGGCTCAAGCTCATACTGCTGAAATGAGTGGTAAGTTGATTTTGCAAAGCAGTTATCTGTGCAGCGATAGCTGTGAATCCATCCACCTCAAAGACCCCTGCGGCTTTCTTTGCTCCCCCTCGAGTTGTATCCACATTCCATTCTGGATTATCTTGTGAAATACGGTTCAACAAGGTGTAAAGCTCTTCGTAGGTCTTTTCCAATGCCTGCCCCCCAGCTGCTGAATCTAACAAAATCTTCGTATGCGGTTCCAAGACCTCAATGAATGTATGCACCAACGCATCATTTGACTGGTGATGGTGAGGACAATCTCTTAGCATTGACTTGAACCTCTCCCAAGCCTGATACAAATTCTCACCCTCTCTCTGTTTGAAACTTAGAATCTGACTTCTAAACCTGGCTGTCTTCCTTGATGGAAAGAATCATATCAAAAACTTCCTCGCTAGGTCATCCCAAGTAGTAATAGAATTTGGCGGTTCAGCCTTCAACCATCTCTTGGCTTCCCCCAGCAGTGAGAACGGGAATAGTGTTAGCCTCACATAATCAGATGATACTCTAACGGGTATATATGTGTCACTTATCTCCAAGAAGTTTTGGAAATGCTGTTGTGGATCTTCATGAGGGAGACCTATAAATTTCCTGCTGGTGTGCAATAACTGCACCATATTCTGCTTAAGTTTAAATCTCCCTCCTGGTTCCGGCCTGCGAATGCTGGATGTTACATTGTTCGCATGTGGGATTGCCACCTCGTGGACCGGTCTTGCTGCCATCTCTTCGGGCACTAAAACTGCCCTTACAATTGGTGGTTGCTGTTGTTGCTCCAGAATTGCCCTACTTAATAAGTGCAAATTCTTTTCTAGAGCTTCCCTCTTCTGTAGATAAAATTGTCTCTCCGGCTCAAAAAACGAATCCACCAACTCCTTATCTCTTGCCAGCGTTCAGAAACAACTTAGTACTTGCAAGAGAAATACTAAGATCAAGTTGTCAACACTTGTATCAAACTTGTAAACTAACACTAAGAAAATTTAAGTCACCAGTTGCTAGTCCCGACAACGGCGCCAAAAACTTGTTCACTCCCAATTACACGCAAGTGCACGTGGTCGTACAAGTAATAAAGTGGCTTTATTTCAAGCCAGGTATCGAACCCACAGGGACTGTAATGTGGCAGTAATTTTTCTTTAAGTGTTTAGTATACGCACGTCTTTATGCAAGCAGACAAACAGAACAAATGGTGATTTTTCAAGAATACTAGTTAATGTAACTTAAAGTAAAAAGATTGTAAATTATAATCTGAACAATAGCACGAACAAGCTGAGGTTAAGGAAAAACATGCAGATATGTAATTTGTTGATTAAACTTCAGTTAACACTTCTCTTCGGTTGTTAGTCAGGAATTATAACCCATGGATTAGGTATTTCGAACTCCTCTCCAATTAAAGAATCATGAGACTTACATTACACATTTCTGTGATGCAAAAACTTCATATTCTATCAATACACAACAAATTCCATAGATGAACAAATATGACATTATAGATATATTTCTATTTTGAACGTTAATCTTCTCTTAATTTCTCAACCAAGACAAGAACATATTCTACAAATTCACATCTATCCAATTAATCTTCCTTTCGGAAATAAAACTGAAAGTCTAGGATGTACATTAACAATGGCCAAGCATTAATGTAGTGAAAACAAGAATTAGTAGAACAACCGCTGTAGAGAAGACAAAAACTGAAATAACATCAATTACATACTACTGCAATAATCCTCAACCTCAACCAAAGGTGAATTAGCCACTCATTTGATGATTAAACATCTTCAAACAAGTAGAAATCATACAAGCAATTGAATTTTAAGAGAAAAAGGAAGAAAATTAACCCAAGAACTTCTTCAGCTCAACTGCCTGATACCTACGTTCTAGCTTGAAATGTCAGATCTCTTAAAATAAAACCTAAGTGTGCTATTTATACAAGTGAGAAATGTTACACCCTGTAAATTTTAAATGAATAAATAGCCTAATGGCATGTTGGTTAAGGGATTTAGAAGGCAAGCAAAAAAAAAAGGGGGAAAAGTCAGTTTTTTTCATATATATTAATAATTTCCAGAAAACAGGGGAATATAGATATGGAAAAGGAAACCCACGACTATTTACATATATTTCTTGCCGATTACGCTATGAAACGCGGTCTAAACTCCATTTCGGCTTAGATACCGAGGTATAAAGCTGCAGAGAGCAATCCTACGGAGTTGGTTTTGTGAAATTTGGCCGGCGAAATGTCGTGCTACCGAGGTAAAGTAAATAGAATTGCTTTAAATTAGTACCAATGTGTTCCTAGCCTTGCAGTGAGCATTTATCCCTTCTGGACTATCGAGAAATAACGAGTTTTCGACCGTTTTTCGATAAGTCAAAGTTTGGGATAAATATATATCAAAAGTGATAATTTCTCCCGGATCTTAATGTATTTAGTTCTAATTGACATATATGTAAATGCAGTTGGGAGAAATAGCTGGAGTACTGACCGAGCTTCATCCGTTAGTCGGATAAACCGAGGTTAAGGTATGTAAAGCCAGTTTCTTCGGCAAGTTAGTAGTTTTAGCCTTGTATAGCATAGTAAACTACGTAGTAGAATTCCCGGAGTTGAATATTGAGTATTGTGCAAGTTCAGTAAATCTGGTTTGCGTTGTTATATCGTACTCAGTCCGAAAGTTAGTAAAGCATGCGCCAAAATGGCAAGTTAGCATTCCAGACTCAGTATAGCCCAGTATGTGATTAGCAAGCATGTTTCTAGAATAATATGACAGATATTCAGAATAAGAGTTAGTAAAGTAAAATCAGACAGTCAGGTAGTATCTTGGCTACAGATTAGCCATACAGACAGATGATATCTTGTCTACAGTATAGCCATACAGTTAGATAGTATCTTGGCTACAGATTAGCCATACAGTTAGATAAAGATCACAGATTCAGTATAAAGCAGTATGAGAATCAGTATAATACAGAAAGAGATTAGAATAAGAAATCAGAACTCAGATAGTATTTTTTTCGGTTTAAACATGCTTGTTATATATGTGTTTATTGCATGTTGAGACTTGGTTGTGTCGTGAGGGCACCCTTTTGAGCGTCCTCGCCGCCCCTGGGTTGGTATCTGTGTCGCCCACTGAGCGGGTGGGTTTACGTCACTCCAAGGAGTGGCATGCCATCCCCAGTTTGGACGAAGATGGGATGAAGCTTTCCCCATATCAGGCTGATCAGCATTACAGTACAGATAGCCCTGTTGTGCGCAAGCGCCCAGGGAACAGATTCAGATACAGTTACAGTTACAGATACAGTATAGGAAACCTCCGAACTCAGACACAGTTATTTATATCAGAGGCCATAGCCCGAGCTGGAGACCCAGGGGGCCGACAGAGGTGCTCGTAGTTAGCAGATGAGTTGAGTGACTTATATTTGGCTGGTTTTGACCCGGGTAGGGGTATATAGATCGTTTGCTTGCTTGGAGCCATCCGGCTTATGGGGGTTGGTATTGGCTCTTGTTTTCTATATATATATATATATATATATATATATATATATATATTTATGTGCTATATATTAGTTAATAGACAGCAGGCCGCCGCGTCTACAGGTACGCCCCTGCCCTATCACAGCACAGAAAGTATGATTCAGTTCATATCAGTTCTTACAGATTTAGTTACCTCCTGCTATTCAGAATTGCTGGTTATGTTATTTGTATTCAGTTGTATTCAGTTGCTTTGCATACTCGGTACCTGTGGTACTGACGCCCGTGGGGGCGCTGCATTGCTTGCCTGCAGGTACACATAGACGAGGAGTCGATCCCTCGTGATCCAGTCAGCAGAGTTATCAGCTCTTATCCTCCGGAGCTAGACAGTCAGAGGTTGTTCCTATTTCCTTTTGATTACAGTTTGGGTAGGTCGGGGCCCTGTCCCGACCATTCTATTATTACTTCCTAGAGGCTTGCAGTTTGATGTTTCCCTGTGGTGGTGGAGCCGGTCGTGTGGGGCCGTGCATGTATATATGTGTTTAGTTATTGATGTTGGCCGCGAGGGGCCTTCTTCTGGTTATAGTTAGTGACCTTGTCGGTCACAAATGTGAATAGCAGTTGCTTCGGATTATAGTGTCATCATTCTGGTTAGCTGTTGTGCATTGCAGGTGGCTATAGGCCTAATCGGTCGGGGGCTGTATTTACAGCCGCTATATAGCTAGTTCGTTTCTTGAAATAGAGCCAGAGTCTAGCAGGCACCAGTGCCCGTCATACCCCCCAAGGTGGGGTGTGACAAACTTGGTATCAGAACAGGTCGTGTCCCAGGGAGTCTGCAAGCCGTGCTAAGTAGAGTCTTGTCTATGGATGTGTTGTGCACCACATACTATAGGCAGGAGGCTGCGAGGCATAATAGGATGGTTACCCTTCTTTCATACTTAGTCGTGCCATAGCACAGTACAGTATAGGGTTGGTTCTTTTGAAACTTATCACCCTCTTTGTCTACAGATACTATGGCAGATCAGTGGCACCCTGCTAGAAGCAGGAGATTAGATACAGCGGTAGGTGAGGGCACCAACAGGATGCCTCACTTACAG
This sequence comes from Datura wrightii, assembly GCA_035772735.1. Classification (NCBI taxonomy): domain Eukaryota; kingdom Viridiplantae; phylum Streptophyta; class Magnoliopsida; order Solanales; family Solanaceae; genus Datura; species Datura wrightii. The sequence goes on from JASDFA010000001.1 coordinate 21,345,252, forward strand.
CCAGACTCAGCCCGGTCTGAGGGCGATACAGAGGTGTCATCTCAACCCTCCCAGCAGTCTCCGCCTCGTCAGGAACCATTTGAGGCAGCACCGCCTCCCACAACTCCTGCACCCACTTCATCTAATTAGGAGCTACGTAGTGCGGTGGTTATGTTAACCCAGATGCTAGCTACTCAGCGTCAGCCAGTACCACCTGCAGCAGCAGAATCTCTAGGTGGGCTAGGTAGTTCCAGGGTTAGAGAATTCTTGGCATTGGGTCCCCCACAGTTCACTGGGTCAGATCAAGCAGAGGACCCCCAGGATTTCCTAGATCAGATGTAGAGAATTTTTCGGGTTATGCATGTGACCCCTACAAAATCAGTTGAACTGGCAATGTTTCGGTTGTGGGACATAGCTGTATTATGGTACCAGAGTTGGGAAAGGTTTCGAGGGAGAGATGTTGCCCCTCCGACCTAGTCCAGCTTCTCGGAGGCCTTCCTGGACCATTACTTGCCATGGGAGAACCGGCAAGCCCGGATGGATTAGTTTTTGCATTTGGAACAGGGGGCGAGGAGCGTACGAGAATATGCTTTACAGTTTGACTCCTTAGCCCGCTATGCTCCAGCCTTTGTGGACACTATGCCATCCAGAGTCCACCGATTCATTATGGGTCTGAACCCGGAATACATTGAAGCATGCATGGCGGCTACGTTACGAGAAGATATGGATATTGCCCGTGTATAGGCCTTTGCCCAGACCATTGAGGGCCTTAGACAGCGGCAACAGGGCAGTAGACAGACAAATCAGGAACAACGCCGCAGAGACTGATCAGATGATATGCAGAGGGAGGTTCAGAGAGGACCCAGGCCTCGATTGTCAGACAGACCCCCTAGACCCCCACCTCCACCACAGCAGCAGCAGCGAGGTAGATTTGCTCGTCGAGGGCAGTTAGAGTCTGGTGGCAGTTCTCGAACAATAGATTCCCCGCAGCAGAGAAAGGGAGAGCAGAGCAAATTTACACCCCCACCCTGCCCTAATTGCGGCCGACCTCATATCGGAGCTTGTAGATATGGCTCCTCGGGGTGTTATATTTGCGGGCAGGAGGGGCACCGCATGAGAGATTGTCCGGCCAGGGGGCAAAAGAGTAGAGATAATTAGGACAGGGGATCCACAGGGCCACGAGCTCTAGCAGCCTCAGCAGGGCGTAGGCCCTCAGGTTCAGCAGGTAGAGGCCGAGGTAGATCAGGAGTCTCTAGTTCAGGGACGGGCTCAAGCCGTACTTATGCAATACCAGGGAGACAGGACTCAGAGGCGTCTCCAGACGTAGTGACAGGTATGATGACTATCTATTCATGCCTTGCTTATGTACTGATTGATCCAGGGTCCACTCTGTCATATATTACCCCATTTGTGGCCTGAAAGTTTAATGTCGCACCAGAGTTATTACAACAACCCTTTTCAGTATCCACACCCGTCGGTGACTCTATTATAGCTAGCAGAATTTATCGAGGGTGTACAGTAGAGGTTGCTGATCGTCAGACTACCGTAGATCTGGTAGAGCTAGAAATGATTGATTTCGATGCCATTATGGGTATGGATTGGTTACTGCCGTGCTATGCCAATGTAGAATGTTGGACCAAGATGGTCCGATTCCACTTTCCAGGAGAGGCAGTGCGAGAGTGGAAAGGCAACACAGCTACTCCAAAAGGTAGGTTTATTTCCTACCTTCAGGCGAGGAAATTGATAACTAAGGGATGTATTTACCACCTAGTCAGGGTTCAGGATGTTCGGGTAGAATCTCCGACACTTCAATCTGTTCTGGTGGTGAATGAATTCCCTGATGTATTTCCAGACGAGTTACCTGGTATTCCCCCAAAAAGGGAGATAGATTTTGCAATTGACTTGCTACCAGGCACTCAGCCTATATCAATTCCTCCGTATCGCATGGCTCCTGCTGAACTCAGAGAATTAAAGGAGAAGCTGAAGGACTTGCTAGATAAGGGTTTTATCAGGCCGAGTACTTCACCGTGGGGTGCGCCAGTTCTATTTGTGAGAAAGAAGGCTGGCTCGCTCCGCATGTGTATAGATTACCGGCAGCTGAATAAAGTTACAGTAAAGAATAAGTATCCGCTTCCCAGAATAGATGATTTGTTTGATGAGTTACAGGGGGCCAGATATTTCTCCAAGATTGACTTGCGGTCCGGATATCATCAGGTTCGAGTTCGTGAAAGGGATATTCCCAAAACGACTTTCAGGACCTGATATGGACACTTTGAATTCCTAGTTATGTCCTTTGGGTTGACGAATGCCCCAGCAATATTCATGGACCTGATGAATAGCATTTTCAGACCATACCTAGACCTATTCGTGATAGTGTTTATTGATGATATTCTAGTGTATTCTCGCTCTGAAGCAGATCACCAGGCTCATTTACGGACAGTGCTCCAGATTCTCAAGGACCGTCAATTATATGCTAAGTTCTCCAAGTGTGAATTCTGGCTGAACTCAGTAGCCTTCTTGGGGCATGTTGTGTCAGATGCTGGTATACAGGTTGACATGCAGAAGATAGCAGCAGTTAAAACCTGGCCTAGGCCTACCCCTCCGCCCGAAGTCTGCAGTTTTCTGGGGTTAGCGGGATATTACAGGAGATTTATTGAGGGATTCTCTACTATAGCGGCACCTCTGACCAAACTGACACAGAAAGCAGCAAAGTTTCAGTGGACAGAGGCATGTGAGCAGAGCTTCCAGGAGTTAAAAGACTGATTAACCTCCGCCCCAGTGTTAGCATTGCCGGAAGGTACAGAAGGTTATTCAGTGTATTGCGACGCATCAGGCGTTGGGTTGGGTTGTGTGTTGATGCAGCATGGTAAGGTGATTGCGTATGCTTCCAGACAGCTGAGGAAACATGAAAAGAGTTACCCTACCCACGACCTGGAGTTAGCCGCAGTGATCCACGCTCTAAAAATCTGGAGGCATTATCTGTATGGCGTTCATGTAGATATTTTTACAGATCATAAAATCCTGCAGTACATTTTCACACAGAGGGAGTTAAATTTGCGGCAGCGTCGCTGGTTAGAATTGCTGAAAGATTATGACGTAAATATTTTTTACCACCCAGGGAGAGCTAATGTAGTAGAAGATGCCCTCAGTCGTAAGTCAATGGGGAGTTTAGTGTATTTGCGACCCCAGAAGCGGGAGTTAGCCAAGGAAATTCATCAGCTAGCTGGTTTAGCCGTTCGAGTAGTAGAAACAGAAAATAACAGAGCGGTGATTCAGAACTCTGTTGTGTCATCATTAGTTACAGAGATAAAAGAACGGCAGTACGAGGATCCTGACTTAGTCCAGCTCAGAGATAGAGTTCAGAAAGGTAAGTAGCCAGATTTCCAAGTGACTGAGGATGAAGTGCTGCATTGTAAGGGCCGCCTATGTGTCCCGAATGTTTCAGGGCTTCACCAGCAGATCATGCATGAGGTACATTACGCTCGTTATTCCCTCCATCGAGGAGTAACGAAAATGTACCACAACGAAATTTGTAAAATTTGTATTCAATGCAATTGATCCTAATGGGACTAAATCTGGAAAAAAAGCGATTGGAATAAAAAAAAGACATCAGAGACATCTACTGGTGGCCAGATATGAAAGCTGAAATAGCTGAATTTGTATCTAGATGTCCTCACTGCCAGCAGGTGAAAGCAGAACACCAGAAACTGGGCGGTCTGACACAGGATATAACCGTGCCTTTATGGAAATGGGAAGCGATAAATATGGATTTTGTAACAGGGTTACCCCGTACCAGACGCAGAAACGATTCTATTTGGGTATTCGTTGACAGATTAACAAAATCAGCCCATTTCCTGCCAGTATGAACTACATTCTCTGCTGAGGATTATGCTGAACTGTATATCAGAGAGATAGTCAGATTGCACGGTGTTCCGGTGTCTATTATCTCAGATAGAGGAGCACAATTTACAGCGAGATTCTGGCAGTCGTTCCAGAGAGGCCTGGGGACATAGATTAACTTAAGCACAACTTTTCATCCTCAGACAGACGGGTAAGCAGAACGAACTATCCAGACGCTCGAAGATATGCTACGAGCGTGTGCACTAGATTTTGGGGGTAGCTGGGATGAGCATCTGCCGTTGATTGAATTTGCCTATAATAACAGTTATCATTCAGCTATCCAGATGGCACCCTTTGCAGCATTATACGGGCAGAAATGTAGATCATCCGTTGGCTGATTTGAAGCGGGGGAGACAGCACTGATTGGGCCGGATATTATTCGTCAGTCAGAAGAGGCGGTGAAGCTTATCAGAGAACGCCTACTGACTGCTCAGAGCCGCCAGAAGTCTTATGCAGATATGCATCGCAGAAATTTAGAACATGCAGTGGATGACTGGGTATATTTAAAAGTGTCTCCGATGAAAGGGGTGATGAGATTTGGCAAGAAAGGCAAGCTTAGCCCGAGGTTCATTGGGCCATATCAGATTCGGCGTAGAATAGGCCGAGTAGCATACAAATTGAACTTGCCCCCATAATTAGAGTTTGTTCACCCAGTATTTCATGTATCTATGTTGAGGAAGTTCGTAGGAGACCCTTCCACAGTTGTTCCAGTTCAGGATGTCCAGGTCACAGAAGAGTTAGCATATGAAGAGGTTCCAGTAGCTATCTTAGACAGACAGATTCGTAGATTGAGAACTAAAGATATTGCGTCTGTCAAGGTATTGTGGCATAACAGGAACCGAGAAGAGATGACCTGGGAAGCTGAGGAGGACATGAAAGCCAGATATCCCCACTTATTCCAGGCATAGGCAAACATGAGGTATGTTAGAACTGTTTTTCCTTATGAATGCTTATATTTCATATATGAAAGCAGGCGATTGATTATAGACAGTTATATATGAATATTATTATATAGTGTGGAGTACCTGTATTGGGCTTTTCTGCTTTTCAGGAATTTTAAGATAGTCCATAATACAGGGGAAACTCTGCCGAAATTTTTTTTCTTTCCAGGGATAAGTCAGCCAGTTAAGATTTCTATAAGTCAGAATGTCATTCGAGGACGAAGGTTCTTAAGGGGGGGAGGATGTTACACCCCATAAATTTTAGAATAAATAGCCTAATGGCATGTTGGTTAAGGAATTTAGAAGGCAAGGAAAAAAAAGGGAAAAGACGGTTTTTTTCATATATATCAATAATTTCCAGAAAATAGGGGAATATAGATAGGGAAAAGGAAACCAACGACTATTTACATATATTTCTTGCCGATTATGCTACGAAACGCGGTCTAAACTCCATTTCGGCTTAGATACCGAGGTATAAAGCTGCAGAGAGCAATCTTACGGAGTTGGTTTCGTGAAATTTGGCCGGCGAAACGTCGTGCTACCGAGGTAAAGTAAATAAAATTGCTTTAAATTAGTACCAATGTGTTCCTAGCCTTGCAGTGAGCATTTATCCCTTCAGGACTATCGGGAAATAACGAGTTTTCGACCGTTTTCCGATAAGTCGAAGTTTGGGATAAATATATATCAAAAGTGATAATTTCTCCTGGATATTAATGTATTTAGTTCTAATTGACATATATGTAAATGCAGTTGGGAGAAATAGCTGGAGTACTGACAGAGCTTCGTCCGTTAGTCGGATAAACCGAGGTTAAGGTATGTAAAGCCAGTTTCTTCGGCAAGTTAGTAGTTTTAGCCTTGTATAGCACAGTAAACTATGTAGTAGAATTCCCGGAGTTGAATATTGAGTATTGTGCAAGTTCAGTAAATCTGGTTTGCGTTGTTATATCGTACTCAGTCTGAAAGTTAGTAAAGCATGCGCCAAAATGGCAAGTTAGCATTCCAGACTCAGTATAGCCCAGTATGTGATTAGCAAGCATGTTTCTAGAATAATATGACAGATATTCAGAATAAGAGTTAGTAAAGTAAAATCAGGCAGTCAGGTAGTACCTTGGCTACAGATTAGCCATACAGACAGATGATATCTTGTCTACAGTATAGCCATACAGTTAGATAGTATCTTGGCTACAGATTAGCCATACAGTTAGATAAAGATCACAGATTCAGTATAAAGCAGTATGAGAATCAGTATAATACAGAAAGAGATTAGAATAAGAAATCAGAACTCAGATAGTATTTTTTTCAGTTTAAACATGCTTGCTATATATGTGTTTATTGCATGTTGAGACTTGGTTGTGTCGTGAGGGCACCCTTTTGAGCGTCCTCGCCGCCCCTGGGTTGGTAACTGTGTCGCCCACTGAGCGGGTGGGTTTACGTCACTCCAAGGAGTGGCATGCCGTCTCCAGTTTGGACGAAGATGGGATGAAGCTTTCCCCATATCAGGCTGATCAGCATTACAGTACAGATAGCCCTGTTGTGCGCAAGCGCCCAGGGAACAGATTCAGATACAGTTACAGTTACAGATACAGTATAGGAGTCCTCCGAACTCAAACACAGTTATTTATATCAGAGGCCATAGCCCGAGCTGGAGACCCAGGGGGCCGACAGAGGTGCTCGTAGTTAGCAGATGAGTGGAGTGACTTATATTTGGCTAGTTTTGACCCGGGTAGGGGTATATAGATCGTTTGCTTGCTTGGAGCCATCCGGCTTATGGGGGTTGGTATTGGCTCTTGTTTTCTCTCTCTCTTTCTCTCTCTCTATATATATATATATTTATGTGCTATATATTAGTTAATAGACAGCAGGCCACCGCGTCTACAGGTACGCTCCTGTCCTATCACAACACAGAAAGTATGATTCAGTTCATATCAGTTCTTACAGATTCAGTTACCTCCTGCTATTCAGAATTGCTAGTTATGTTATTTGTATTCAGTTGCTTTGCATACTCGGTACCTATGGTACTGACGCTCGTGGGGGCGCTGCATTGCTTGCCTGCAGGTACACATAGACGAGGAGTCGATCCCTCGTGATCCAGTCAGCAGAGTTATCAGCTCTTATCCTCCGGAGGTAGACAGTCGGAGGTTGTTCCTATTTCCTTTTGATTACAGTTTGGGTAGGTCGGGGCCTTGTCTCGACCATTCTATTATTACTTCCTAGAGGCTTGCAGTTTGATGTTTCCCTGTGATGGTGGAGCCGGTCGTGTGGGGTCGTGCATGTATATATGTGTTTAGTTATTGATGTTGGCCACGTGGGGCCTTCTTCTGGTTATAGTTAGTGACCTTGTCGGTCACAAATGTGAATAGCAGTTGCTTCGGATTATAGTGTCATCGTTCTGATTAGCTGTTGTGCATTGCAGGTGGCTATAGGCATAATCATCCGGGGGCTATATTTACAGCCGCTATATAGCCGGTTCGTTTCTTGAAATAGAGCCAGAGTCTAGCAGGCACCAGGTGCCCGTCATACCCCCTAAGGTGGGATGTGACAAGAAATTTCCCGGAATAAACTGGCAACGTGGCACGGAGGGTGTCATGGAGCATCAGCTCCGTGCCACGGCCCTGTCGCGGAGCCTCACTGGAACTTGGATGCCAGATTATTATCCTTGGCGTGGCACAGAGGGTATCACGGAGCCTCAGCTCCGTGCCATGGACCTGTCGCGCACCTTCACTGGAATCCGGGTGTGCAGCTAAGTCTTCGCACCGTGTCACTGAAGTGAACGCGGAGAATAGGCTCTGTGATATGGTGCCATCGCGCACCTTCACTAGAATTCAGCTCACTTTTCACTCTAGGCAGAATGCCTCCGCCGATGGTGGCGTGACACGGCCTTGTCGCGGAGCATCAAGTTTTTAGCATTTTCTTGCCGACTTCTAGTTTTGCTTCCGAGTCCATTCCTCCACTTCACCAACTTGTAGATTAGTTTTCAAAATTCATTCTAACAGAAAAAACAATAACTAATCACGTTGGTTAGTATAAATCCACATTTACATAAAAACCACATGAGAATGTGCACATAAAAGTAAATAAACAAGTCCAAATTAAGCAATAAAGTATCACTTAGGCATGCAATTATGCCCAAGATCAGTGCATAAGAGGAAAATGAAAAGCTATAACTTGTGTTTAGAAGGAAGCAGATGGGGATCTAGCTCTTAGGAGGAATGTGGTCATGTGTCTGTCATCATAAAAAAAGAGGGAAAATTATTAGAGCCTTTGTTTTGATGATAGACAAACCCATACAGAAACCCGATCCCTTATTATGGTCCCCCAGAAGGGACCAGGTTCGCGCGAGAGTCAGTAAAGTCAACATATAACTATAAAGTGTACCTTTATCTGCACTGGTTAGTGAAGCTACAACAGACTTGCAACAGCGCTTTTGCAGCAAGGTAGATGTACTAACTAATGGGATTGATTCTAGGTTTTTGGTCTCTCTTATATGGATAGAGATGACCAAAAATCAAAATCCTAGTTTTTGCACATTTGAAATTGAAATATTTTCTGCAAAAGCCACCGGGTGCTCACCAAGAACAAGGCTCATCAACAACAAAGGACCAGATCGTGATCAACTCAAGTTGTTTCTTAATACTTGTTTTTTGAGTCTCTATAATCTGTTCAAAAAGTATAAACCTACTCTTCTCCTTATGAAGCTGGTGTAGGTGTTTCTTTTATTGTCTTCTTGTGTCTTCAGAAAGAGTCATCAACTAGAGGTGGTTGGTGGTAGGGCTAGAGTTAGCGGAGTTTTGTATCAACTAGAGTTAGTTGGTAGTTGGGCTAGACTTAGCCATTGTGCATCAGTTAGAGGTAGCTGGTTGGAGAGCCGGTAGTAGAGTTACTTCTTTGTAGTCTTGCAATAGAGGTATTGCAAGAGGGGTTGTATTAAGAGTTTAATCCAAAGGATTACTGGAGTCTGTAATCGTTGTTGCTCAGATCTAGTGAAGTTGTTGAGAAATCCTACAAGGTAGGTCGTGGTTTTACTCCCCTGAGCAAGGAGGTTTCCACGTAAATATTCTGTGTCATTTATATTTACTGCCCTAGTTGTTTCTTGGTAGAATATCTGTTATTGATAGTCGAAGGAACTGGTCCCTTGACTAGCAGTGGACTCATACAAGTCAACAAAGTTAGAAAAACCTTGGCTTAAGATCTAAAAAGTGGCAGTACGTCCCCTTCCAATTTCCAAAATGGTCATGCCGATAATAAACGAAGATCTGATAATAATGAAGTAATTTATGTGAAAAATGAGACAATAAACCAAGTAGAAACAAACAACTAAAGGGGACCAATACTGTATAAAGGAGACAATCAAGAGAGTAATCTTCGCCTTGCCAACTCTTAATAGGACATTCAACAGTATGTTAAAATCCAGAAAATATTGGCGTTAAGCAAGAAGTGATATCAGAAAAATGCTGCTTATGAGGAGAGAACATAAAACTAACATAATACTCACAGAAACAAAATTAAGACAACAAGAGAATAACTACCAATTTAGTTGACAAAGATTAAGTCCTTGTGGTCTCTAAAACTCCACAAATGAGAACTCAGGGTGATTCAAGTTTCCCCTAGGCAGATGGAGTTTTAATGTACGAAGTGAGATGAGTCAACTCCACAGTCTAATCCCCATATCATACTGTGCAGATAATATCAATGATCAAAGAAGAATGATCTATGAAGGTATAGAAGGGAGACAGAGCAACACCCAAATTCAACAAGATTAGAAGGCATATGCAGGGACAATACCAAGTATGGATTGTGCTTATTGAGAAAAAGTGGCCTCCACTCTATCCAGTGACGCTTGTATTCGTCCAGAATTCATATTGAACAACGGTTCACCAGTGCCTAAAGCCCTGAAAATGGAGTCCAAAATTCATACTAGGTAAGAGCACCACTAAGTATTCTTAAAGTACCATATTGTTATGGGTGTAAGAAGACAGTTATTTTCTTTAAAGTGAAAGACAAATGAGGATAAAGAAACTTTCCCAGTAACTTCTAGAAATACATAATCTACTTTCCATCCAAAACGGAAATCCATACCAGGACATAATCCAAGTGATGTTTTATTCCGGATGCTGGAGAGATCATCTCCACCGAAACAAGTAGTGAGCTTCCATTTCCAACCAGTTGCATGGAACTGAAAGCTATAGCCTACACCAACCTGTATAAGTTCAAATGGTTACCCTATAGCTTTTATGCTGATAAGGAACAAAAATAGTATAGTATAGGGAAGGAACTGAAAATTTCAACCCAAAGATTTAGAAATTTTGTCACTGGGATCTTCTTCGAAAGAAGGCGCACTTTGATGCAAAGGCTCATATATGAACTTCCATCTCCGATCAGGGGCTAAAGGCTTTAAGACCAGCTTAGCCAGATATTCATTGTATGGGGCATTGTAAAACTAACCAAAAGGTATCATAAAAAGAACTAGTTAAAGCCAGAAATACCCACAGACACAAAGTTAAAATGCTTGCGCTCAATATCCTTTCAGGTGATTTCAGCAACTATGACATTACTACAGTAAAATTGCATATTGCATCTGCAATTTAGATTTCAGTACTGTGCATTAACTTTTTTTTGATGAAGTAAATAATTTCATTACAGGCATCAAGTAGATGCATAATATTTAGAAAAGTAGAGTTTCAAAAGACTCAGCTCCTCTACATAGCTAGTTAAGAGCCAGAAAGCTGATAAAGTTCAGAAAGGTATCAGGGGGATCTAAAGGGGAAAATAGACCCAACTATACAGAAACATGAGACACCTAGCTTTAAAGGATTGGTAGGTATAGTTGATATTCCATCAAAGTATCTTCCATTCCTTTCATTAACTTTTCTAATGCGGAAATGACTTTCATAAAGCAGATCGTGTATCACACAACAATAAGTATGCTCAACCATTAACTTTTAGCAAACTCGGCCTATTTGAGCTTGCTCTTATTGTCGGCCGAACTAGGATAAAGAGTTGTCGTAGGTTGATAGTCAGCATAAAGCAAGTAAATTTATAATGAATCCTCACAACCCAAAACACATTTTGGACATGCTCATGCATTGAGGTAAGCCTTTTTTTTAAAATTAGGTAAAGGTATTTCATTCATAAACTTGAGGTAAGCTTAAATGGAGTGATATGGAAAGTGAGGATTCATATAGCTGGTCACAAACTCGCATAAAGAGTAGTAGTAGGTTGATAGTCAGCATAAAACATGCAAATTTATGATGAATCCTCACTACACAAAATTCGTTTGGACATGCTCATGCACTGAGATAAACTTAAATGGAGTAACATGACAAGTGTCTAAGTAAGGATTCATAAGCCGGTCTAAACTTGCTTAGGATTTGAAGCATAGTTGTTTAACAATTAACAATAGCAAATAGGAAATGTTTACAGTGAAATGATAGAAATTATATTTAAAGTTCCACGTCAGTTGTTGAGATGGTAATCAAGGATGTGAAGAAAAATATAAAAATGGGGCTCATTCAAGGATAAGGTCCGGCTATGTTCAAGCAGCTTACCGAATGCCCAATGATCAGTACATTTACAACCAAATTTCCTTAAGGTATATACAAATCTAACCAATAACTAATTTTCTGCTTACTGTGTTTGCAAAAGTAAATTGCTCCATCTCCATCCAAGGGAAAGATTATTTCTCACTCGTATTAACTCATACTAACAAGTGCAACTGGGGGAGTTTAACTAAAATAACCCAAAATGTCTTGAAACTTTGTTACGATAGTCCAGTTAAACTAATACAACAAAGAAAGCATCAATGAAGCATCATATTCATATAATCGACCCCAACTGGTTTGGGATTGAGACGGAGTTTATTGATTAAACACTAACGATATAGAAGGTTAGTGCGTTCACTCTACCCTCCCTAGATTCCACATGTGAGATTACTCTTAGTTTGTTGTTGTTGTTGATATAGATGGTCAGTAAGAAATTAGTACCTCCAAGTTAACACCAACTCGATAGCCCTCGATTTCTTTTCTGAACTTGAGAAAAATCTCCGAAGGCATCAGATTGACATTGTAAAGCTCATCCGATGACGTTGGTTCTTCTCCACTTTGACTCGGACCACCCTCCTCCATTCTCGGAACCAAGAATCAATTCAAACTGCAAATGGATCAACAACCAACCACCTCAAAATCAAATTGTTACACATCAAATTTAATGCCAGAATCAATTCAAACCAAAAATGGTTCAACAGTCAAACACCTTAAAAACAAATCTTTACACATTAAAATGATTTCTTTATATATTAATTCATATTTGTTCATCAAACTTAATGCCATAATCGATTCAACTATAAAACACCTCAAAATTAAATCTTTAGCCGTCAAATGATTTCTTTATATATATATATATATATATATATATATATATATATATATCAGTTCATACTTCTTCATCAAATTTAATGCCAGAATCAATTTGCAAATGGGTCAACATCCAAACATCTCAAAATCAAATCTTTACACATAAAAGTGATTTCTCTATACATCAATTCATATTTGTTTTAATCGAATTTATTTTCAGAACCAATTCAAACTGCAGGGTCAAGGACCAAACACCTCAATATCAAATCTTTACACATAAAAATGTCAATTCATAGTTGTTCATCAAATATTAAGGCCAAGAATCAATTCAAACTGCAAATGGGTCAACGACCAAACACCTCAAAATCAAATTTCTACACATACTAATGATTTTTTTTAATATATTATTTAAAACTTGTTCATCAAACTTTATTGCCAAGAATCATTCAACTGCTAAACTACCTCAAAAATGAAATCTTCAGACATAAAAATGATTTCTTTATGTATTAATTTATACTTCTTTGTCAAAATCTTAATTTTCGATGAAGATATGATAGATATAAGGGAGGTGGGTTCCTCAGAAAAGGGGGGCATAGCTCGAAATAGAGCAAGTCCATACCTTGAGGATACTCCAACTGGAATTGGGTGAGAAGCAGTGTAAATTTAATGAACAAATTTACTGGATATTCATTTGCTATTTGAGGCAGACGTGAAAACAGTAGAGTGAAGGGAATAGAAGTTTCATTGCTTTGGCTCCATTGATAATTAAAAAAAAAAAAAGAACAGAAACACACTCCAACTTGGACTTGAGTGTAAATTTGACAGTAAACATGTGAAAGTGATCATCTCTGCACCTCTATCTATCTCTATCTATATCCATTATATTATATAATTATGATCTTAAAAAAATAATATAACATAATTTTTTAGCCAACGATTTTTTTCTCTTTTCACTATTTTTATTATTCTCATTCAATCACTAACACAATAAATATTCCAATATAAATATTTTTTTTTCATTATTTAATTTATTTAATAATTATAAAATATATCATAAGTTACAAATATCTGCATTCTCTACTTAAATAACATATCTCCTCAACTCCCTTCTATCTAATTCTTATGTCTTGATTAATATATAAATAACAATCATCTATGGAGTTGTTGGATGTTCAATTTTTATTTTCTCCTCTCTTTTTTCTAATTAGAATGTCTTTTTCTCGTTTTTTGATTTTTTTCTTCATTTTCTTTATCATAGAAAAGATGATGTAGCAATATGACCATCACTTTGATGAAGATCATAGATATATTCTTTAAAATTTCTTCTTGTGTCATAATAGCCAAACACAAGTTCATCGAGATGAAAAAAATAGTTTGAAGGAGGTGTAAGATTCATCAAAGAAAGTTGATCAAATTAGGTTGGTACAAGTTCATCAAGATGAAGAAGAAAGTTTAATAGTGATGAAAGATTCATCAAGAGAGATGGTCAATTAGCTCTAAAAAGTAGAAGTTTGAATGATTTACAAATATATGTAGATACACTTATTGTTTCTTATTTTAGTATTTTTAATTAATTATTTTTTCTAAATATAAGATATGTATTGCTAACATAAAATTTATGTATTTCATTATATATAAACTTTTATCTTTTAAATATGTATACAATCTATATTATATAATGTTGTTGATGTGAGAGTGCCTCTTTTTTAATTTCTTTCTCTTCCTTTATTTTTTTTCCCTCTTCTCTTTTGTATAATTTATTATTATTTCTATATGTCACTTTAAGATGTCAATAAGTGTCTAAATAAATTACTTTATTAAAGATTAATATATTTAAAAAAATGAAAGATGAAACAACTTCAACTTCTAAGATTTTTCATTTTCTAGAATTCTTATCTTAGAGGAAAAATTTATATAATCATATTTTTTATTTTTTATTTTTTTGTTATCTTTTTATTTTGTGTTCTTTCCTTGTCAAGTCCCTAAGTACTAAATTATGTTGGTTATTCTTTATTGAACCTGGAATATGTTTCTCCTAAATTCTTTGTGAAAGAACTCCATACATAGGCTGATGCTAAAATGTCATAACCAAAATAATAAAATCATAAACAAATGTTAGATTAATAAAGATTGAGATTAATAATTCATCATATATCGATATTATTTTAATAATCGCACGAAGCGCGGACAAGTACACTAGTTGAGGATAAATATGGACATAATATAATGGATATCAAATACGATACTACTAAAATTAAAAAATTTAATAGCGTGATTTTAGTATTATAGCATTTGGTATACATTTTTAAAAATTTTAATATTTAATATAATATTTGATATTTATAAAAAAAGTATTAAAATATATAATTACATATATAATTTATATACATTATTATAATATTAAAAATATATAAAATATTATTAGCAAAAACTAATTATTCAAATGTGAGAACTTTGACTACTCTATCTTGATTGAAATATCTTTCTTGTATAATTGATTAATGAAAGGAATTACATGTTTGTACTTTTTTTGAATATTTCTACACATGTAAAATGTTGGTATGATATAATTAAAACATTTCTTAAAAAGTCGAAATCATAATTTTTTATTATATGAGTATATATAAGTCGAAATCGAACAAATTATAATTACCGATTTACAATATCATAAAACATCAAAAATCAAATTTTAAAATATCAAATTAATTTTATATGATAATAATAATATTTTTATAACTTAAAAACTAAATTTATTGCATTAAAATTTTTAACACCGTACCATGCTATTCCCAACTCAGGCGTGAACTCCACTTGTTGCTGACGTATCAAATGAATAAATTAGTGAATGACACATGTATTATTTTTTTTAAAAAAAAAAGGAGTTACGATGTTTAATTTAAAATATAAAAACTCTCCTCTCGATCCCCAATTAAAAGATCAAATTGAGGCCTCTTCGTATTTTGTCATTTCTCAGCACATAAAAAAATAATGATTTTATTTATTTATTTTATGAGACAATATTTATCTATAAAAGTCAAATAAAAATAAATGTCAAATATTATTATAAGTGTGTAAGGCCTTGTTTATGTTTATTAAGATTAACACGTTTGAATTTAAATGGACATCTGAATGATTAAAATATTGTCTCTAGATCTGAACACTGAATGATTAAAAATTTTTATTTTTCAACATCTGAATGTGCATAGTTTATTTATTTATAAATAATTGAATTCAAATTCAAAAGTAATTAGATATTAGAAAAATATCAATTTAATTTATCTGATTAAAAAATAAAATATTTATATTCACTGGTGATGATGGAGATAGTTTATACTGATGGTCGTGGTAATATTTGGTAATGGTTGTAGGTAATGGTGGTGGTGGTAGTTATGATGATGGGGGTGGTTGATCTTTGTGGTGACTGAAGTGATGACGATGATTGGTAGTGGTGATTGTGATAGTGAAGTTGGTTGATGTTAGGAGTTGCGGTGTTAATGGTGGTGACTGAAGAATATGTGATGGTTTAGATGTGTTCGGTAGAAGTTGGCAGGGGTGCTAGTTGTGATGATGAAGGTGGTTGGTAGTAGAGATTTATCGTAGTGTTGGTAGTGAGTGATAGTGATAGCAGAGTGGTGGCGGCGATAGTGGCGATGATAGTGAATATAATCATAATGATTTGGGGGGGGGGAGGGGGGGGGGAGAGCGGAGTATGTGTAGTAGTGATTGACAACAGTAATGATTGCCGACGGTTGTTATGATGTCAGGGGTGGTTGGTGAAGATAATGATGATGGTTGATAATGATGGTGGCGGCTGATTGTTGGCAATGGTAATGGTGGGGTCCTTGTGATGATAGAAGTTGTTAATGGGGGTGACTGATGATTGTTGACAAAATAATGGTGAAAATTATACATATAAATATACCTCTTAATGATATTAAGACTTTGTTTCATATCTTAATAATTAAAACATATTCAGATCAAATAAGTGTTTAAATCTTAATAAAAATAAATACACCTAATGATCTTAATTCAGACATTCATTGAATGCAAACAAATGAGACCTAAGTATAATAATCAATCATGATAATAGGGAAGAAAAGGTCCGAACAAATAAAATTGTTATCAAAAAGTTTAATAGTACATTTACAGTATTATTGAAGTTACACTCCAAAATATTTACATATCCTACGAACCAAACATAAGATAAGTACAAATATAGTGACTTTCTTCTCCGTTAGCTCTCCATATTTAAATCTTTGATATTACAATTCACACACACACACATTTTATTGCATTACGAATGACCCTTCAATATTAAAGTTTCATCTACAATCTCTAGTTGTTTTATTTCTTTCCTTTTTCTTTTTTCATTTTGTATGTGCAATATTTATCACATGATTTTAAC
Organism: Datura wrightii; assembly: GCA_035772735.1. NCBI lineage: Eukaryota > Viridiplantae > Streptophyta > Magnoliopsida > Solanales > Solanaceae > Datura > Datura wrightii. The sequence continues at coordinate 21,361,826 of JASDFA010000001.1, forward strand.
TATATTTGTTCATTCATTACTGTAACGAAATAGAAAAATACTCTTTAATTATAAACATTGGATATTATGTATTATCCCTTATTTTTTTTCCGTACGAAATAATAAATAAAATGATAGAAAATAACCAATTATAACTAATTAAATTGCACTAATAATTTTTAAAAATATAAAATTATGTAATATGATACATATTTATATTTTTGATATATTAAATATAATTTCTTTACACTATTAAGTCACTTGTATAAATGTAAATACATACAAATTTCTTAATGAACCTCAATTGTTATTAAAATTTATGTAAAAAAAATTACACTACTAATAAATTCCTATTTTCTTTTTTTCTTTTCCTTTTTTTATATGTAATTTCAAGATTCTGTTAATTGTTTCCTCTCAAGAGAGCCAAAGAGCTGAAGGGATTTTGGGGTATAACTCTCTCTGATGAACTTTTCGATGAGAAGAAAAGGAAATTGTTCTGTAATCAGCAATATTACTTTGTTATTCACTAGTATTTCATAATGGCAGCCAAATACTCACAGAAGTGTCTTAATATGTTGAGAGCATTAATGGTGTTAAAGAAGGACAGTGGAAAGCTACTCTTAGTTTCTATAAACCCATGCCCAGAGGTATTTCATTACTTAATAAACCATATAGTATCTTTGTATTTTTTGGTTATACATGTTATTTACTTTGTATGAGTGATCTTTTATTATCTGGGATTCATCAAAAAGATCGAATTTTTGGAATAATTTTGGTCAAGAATAGAGCAAACTGGTTGTGAAGGATTTATCTAACCGACCCCGACTTTGTTTTTAATTGATTGATTGGGCCTTTTCCGTGTCCTTTCAGAAGGGTGATAAACTTCTAGAGGAAATGGGGATGAGGGAAGAGGATGATTTAAACATTTATAGGGTAAAATATTACATATGAAGAGTTAGGGCAAGATATGAAGATTTACTGGAAAAAATATTTAAAAGAAAAGTTAAGAGTCCCATTGAGTTGAGCAGCCTCTAGTGAGGCTGAAAAAGGTGTCTTGTCCTTTGATGTACGAGAGAAAAACCCTTATCCTTCTAGGTTATATAACAAATGCACACATACATTGATGTATATGTTTGCATTTGGTCTTTGAGGGAAAAACCCTTATCCTTCTAGGCTATATAACCGATGCAGACATACATTGATGTATATGTTGCTAATATGTTTAAGCTATTCATTTACAAGCTAGTTAGGCTTGATAGTACATATATTGTGCACATGTGAACCTGCTTCAACCTCGCATGTCATTTTCTTATAATCGAGAAATCTCTCGAGTGGAGTGGTACATGATTGAAAACTCGATGTATAATGGGTCCATCTCTCTACTTTTTCACTTAAACGCTTGACTTTTGTTTTCGTGACATACGTCTAATTCACACATTTTTCCTCTTATGACTAGACCAAAGCCCAGGGGCAATCTTGCATGTCATTTTTGTGAGTACTGTTGCACCTTTATAGGAGAATTGATGAAATTGTCTTTTTTTTGCTATTAGTAGAACAAGAAAATGCATTGGAGTTTCCCCGAGACTTTACGGGGATTTCATAGTTTCCATCAATTTAACATATATAGTTCACATATAGAGTTTGATAAATATTTTTTCGGGGACTAAAAGTGTTAAATTTTAACAAACTTAAAGGACAAAACTTTTAAGTGTATACTTAAGAGACTAATTTGAACCTATCCTCAAACATAAGGAACTATTTTGTCAACTTATGAAAAACTTAAAGGATTAAAACTATTAAGCATATACATATATAAGTGACTATTTTGAATGTACATTCAAATATAAGGGACCATTTTTGTTATTTTCTCTAAAATCCTATTTAGTAAGTATTAATAATGCTACCTTTAGAGGCATTTGCTTTTTCCTTATACTTTTTTCATATATGTTTCAAGGGTTTTCTTAATTCTTTCCTTCTAGAAGAGCCAAAGGGCAGAAGGGATGCTGAGGTGCAATTTTAACTGCAAATTTTCAAGCGAGATTAAAAAAAGGGGACGCTATCTGCAATCAACAACATGCCAATCAAATGGTAATGATTTTGAGTTTCACTAAAATTGTCACGCCCTACCTTGGGAGGCATGACTGGCACCTGGTGCCCTACTAGGACCTGGACTACTGGACTAACTGAGCCTAAGCACTTCTGGTGCTAGGATGGATCTAACTCTGGATTCAAGAAAACGACGGGCTATATAACGGCTGTAAACACAGCCTCCGACCGACAAGGCCTATAGCCACCTAAGAATATAAACAGCTAACCAGAACAACCAACTACAAGGGATCCTATGCGGGCTGACAAGGCCACCATGCTATCTAGTTATATCTGAGAAATGAAATCGAGCACTAAACTGATCTGTGACTGACAAGGCCACAAACTAACAGCTGAATAAGGCCCCACACGGCCAATACAGCTAACCACAGGGAAAATATACAATCTTCAAGCCTCTAGGAATAATAAGATGGTCGGGACAGGGCCCTGGCCTACCCATACTGTACAAACAAAAAGAAAGTACACCTCTATTTTCCAGGCTCTGGATGAAAGGAGTTGAAGGCTCTGTAACGCTGACTGGAACTACGAGGGATCTGCTCCTCGTCTATGTGTACCTGCAGGCAAGTAATGTAGCACCCCGAACGGGCGTCAATACCGCTGGTACTGAGTATGCAAAGCAATAACTGAAAATAACTGAAAGTAAGTAACTAAACTGATAGTAACAGGAAAACAAAATGAATCTGACTGAAGTAGTGGAAATTTGGACTAACCTTAACTATACTGAGAAGGATAGGAATCTTACCTGATAACATGGCGTTATACTGTCTGTCTATCAATAACTAAAATAACATAACACAATATAAATCTTACCTGGCCCCCATAAGTTGGAAGGTACAATCATCACAATCTATTTACCCCTACCCAGGTCATACCACATCACCTAGTAACTATAAGCAACCCGCCGATCCCCTAGGTATGCAAGTTGGGCCCGCTGGGCCCCTGACTATAACTGTACCTGAATCCGGAGGACTCCTAAAATCAACACCCCGGGCGCAAGCGCTCGACAGGGGTGTATAAAGGTTGACCAAGGCAAAATATGGGAAAACTAGCATCCCATCTTCGTCCCTAGCGGACGGCATGCCACTCCATAGAGCGACGTATCCTCTCCCTCTGGCGGACGAGTCGATACAGCTATTAACCCTGGGGCAGTCACGGAAGCTATACGGGTAATCCAGCCCAAAACAATACAATCAAGTCTCAATTGATAACAATAACTACATATAATACACAATGAATAAGATAATAATATAATCTCTAACATGCTGACCGAGTCTCATACTGAACATGATATAATACTTCTGACGTGCTTTACTAAATTTCATACTGAGCATGATATACTATTTCTGAAATATCTTACTGAGATTCATACTGTTTTACTATACTGGAGAAACTAACTTGCCGAAAGAGACTGGCTTTACATACCTCGATTGTCGGCTTGCTGATTAACTGGCGTAGCTCGGCTAATATTCAACTATTTCCCCAACTGTAATCATTTTCACAACAGCATAGAACTAATTTCATCATTATTTTGGAAGAAAACAATACTATGTATATATCTACTGGCTATTCTTTGGCTTATCGAAGAACGACCGAAAACTCAAAATTTCTCGAAAGTCTAGAAGAGAGAAATACTCATTTTAATGCTGGGAGTGTATTAACACTAGTTTGGAGCAATTCCAATCATTTTGACTCGGCGGAACGACGATTCGCCGGACGATTTTCGCAAAATTAACTCTGTAGAAATGCTCCCTTCAGCTTTATACTTCAGTACCCAAAGTTAATTTAACTTTGGACAATGTTTGACGGTGTAATCAGAAGGAAATTTATGTAAACCCTTCGCTTCTCTCTATTTTCTGGTCGTGACTTAGGAAAATAACTTGAAAAAGAGGTGAGAGGCCTTTATATACTTGGAGCCTGAACCATGTCAATGTGGCACGCTGGCCAACGTGCCAATCCAGCTCCGTGCCATGTTGGCCATTGCGTAGGAGGGGCCTCTGTGCCACATTGCCCCTTTGGGCAGCGCGGTTCGGCCTCCTCTTGCGAAAATCCGACTTGGCACTCGTTCGGCCTTTTCTCGGGCCCTTTTCTTGCACGTATGATATTCTAAAACTCTTAACCAACATGTGAATAGGCCAACTAAGTACCAAAAACTTACGGGGTGTAACAAAAATCGTAACATTATTTATAGATTTAAGTGTGTATGTTTATGTTTATGTGTATAATTTGTAACTTCGTTTGTTTCTTGGATTTTGCGTTGGCAGCCAAATGCAGGCACAACAATCAACACTCAAATACTCATAGAAGTATCTCAATGTGTTGATAGCTTTAATGGTATTAAAGAAGGAGAATGGAAAGTTACTCTTAGCTTTTATAAACTTATACACAAAGGTATTTCATTGCTTAATGAACTATGAAAGGATGTTCTTTTTTTTCTTTGGATTCATTAAAATGATTATATTTTTAGGAACATTATAATATCTTTGCATTTTCTTGTTTATACCTGTGATTCGCTGTAAGAACATCGTCCGTTAGTTCAAACCCGAAGGAGCCCATCTACTATTTATTTTTCTCATATCCCACTTATGGGATTTCACTAGTTATGTTGTTGTTGTACTTTTGATTTACTATAAAGGGGTTATTTTTTTAATAATTTGAATTCATTAAAAGATTGGATTTTTAGGAAGGTTTCCTTTTAAGTAAGGTAAATTATTTATAAAAGAAGTAACAATTTAATGATTTTGGTCAAGAATAGTGCAAAATGGTAGTGGAGGATTTATTTAGCCGGCTTAACTTTGTATAGTCAATTGATTGATGGTCCTCTTCCGTAAGGCAGGCTATCAAAAGAGTGGTAAACTCACAAAGAAAATAGGAGGTGAGGGTGGGGAGGATTTGAACATTTATATAGTATAAGATTAAAATGAATAGTTAGGGCAAGGATGTGAAGATTTACTAGGTAAAGCATTTAAAAGAATAGTTAGGACTCCCGTTGAGTTGAGCAGCCTCTAGTGAGGCTGAAAAAGATGTCATGTCTTTTGGTCTTTGAGAGAAAAACCTGATTCTTCTAGGCTATATAATGGTAGTGGAGGATTTGTTTAGCTGGCTTAGCTTTGTATAGTCAATTGATTGATGGTCCTCTTCCGTAAGGCAGGCTATCAAAAGAGTGATAAACTCACGAAGAAAATAGGAGGTGAGGGTGGGGAGGATTTGAACATTTATATAGTATAAGATTAAAACGAATAGTTAGGGCAAGGATGTGAAGATTTACTGGGTAAAGCATTTAAAAGAATAGTTAGGACTCCCGTTGAGTTGAGCAGCCTCTAGTCAGGCTGAAAAAGATGTCATGTCTTTTGGTCTTTGAGAGAAAAATCTGATTCTTCTAGGCTATATAATGGATGCGCACATACATTGATGTATATGTTAGTCATCAAGGTTCTAAAACATACTTTTCCTTGATTATGAGCCTCTTCTATAGAGTCGACAATAGACAATTGATATTTCACTTTATCGTATTTTTCTTAAATTTCTTTATTCATATATTTGTCATCATGCTTATAATTATTAGTCTTGGACTAAAAATATATATTTGCGATTTGCTCTAAAAATCCCAACGGACCTTAGAGCTTTTTTGCACTTTTTGCTTTTGATAATACTGGTTAGACTTGAAAATGTATGTATTGTGCACACGTGAACCTGTTTCAACCTCGCATGTCATTTTCTTATAATTGAGAAATCTCTACAGAGTAGAGGTGCACTATTGAAAACTCAATATATAATGGGTCTACCCATCTACTTTTCCATTTAAATGTTTGATTTTTGTTTGCGCCAAGCTCTGAGCCCATGAAATACGTCTAATTCATACATCACGTATTGCCCTCTTACAACTAGACCAAAGCCTGGGGCAACCTTGCATATGTGAGTACTTTTGCACATTTATAGGAGAATTGATAAAGTTATTTATTTCTCTTTGTAGAGCAAGCAAATTCATCAGAGTTTCCTCGAGAATATTTGGGAATTTCACTTCAAGAATAGCCCAACAAGATTTATATGATAATTAGAGGGCAACATTGATCATGGAAGCATAGTCATGAATCTAGACGATAATGGAGAAGTTATAGTCATAAAAAACGAGGGGTGCACTTAATTTTAAGGTTTATATCACTGAAATCTATAAATTATTATTCTTACGACAGGAGGATGATTAACTTATCTAGTACCATCCACAATCTTGGCTTTATATAATTTAGTGTCTATGGGCGATATAATCTGCATTTATTTTGCTTCAATATTTTGTGAAGATAAATCAATCATAAATAAAGCTTCAATTATTTTGAAAATGTGTCACCCAGTTGGGTGGCTATTGGCCAACTATACTTTTTCAATTGGGACTCATTCATTGAACTGACCAAGCATGTTCTTGCGATACCAAAAGAATTATATGCTATTGGCAAAGGTTCCCTTTTTTTTTGCAAATGAACGGTTACAATACAAGGAGACTTATAAAAACCAATCTCCACTCTCAAAATATAAGAAAGAAACTATTAAAACTGAACTTGTCTAAGCACATTTACATTTGATAAAAATTGAGGAATTCAAACTAAGGTGCTATTCTTAGTATCGATTGGCCTCTAAAGAATATCTTTGGGACAATGATTCTGCATAAACTCTTTACATTACTGTTCTTGTGTTGAAATATCCTCCAATTCCTTTCTTTTCATATATGGTAGACACAACATGTTGTAACAATTTGGAAGATAAGTGTAACAACTTGTTTGCCTCTAGTATTACTTTTAATCCATACCAATGTCACGTCCCATCTTGGGAGACATGACTGGCACCTGGTGCCCTACTAGGACCTGGACCGCTGGACTAGCTGAGCCTAAGCACTTCTGGTGCCAGGCTGGCTCTAACTCTGGATTTAAGAAAACAACGGGCTATATAACGGCTGTAAATACAGCCTCCGGCCGACTAGGCCTATAGCCACCTGTAAGAAACAACAGCTACCCAGAACAACTGAATCAATAGGGAACCTATGCAAGGTCACCATGCTGTCTAGTTATTTCTGTATCAAGAAAACAAGTACTAAACTGCTACGTGACCAACAAGATTACCACTACCAACCAAATAAGGATCCACACGGCCATCATAAATAAACTAAAACATAGGCACGACCTCACACGATTGGTACAGCTAACCACAGGAAATATACAATCTGCAAGCCTCTAAGAATACTGATAAGATGGTCGGGACAGGGCCCCGGCCTATCCATACTGTACAACAAAGAAAAGGAATAAACCTCTAGCTGTCTAGCTCCGGATGAAAGAAGCTGATGACTCTGTGTGTTGAATAGAATCACAAGGGATCGGCTCCTCATCTGTGAGTACCTACAAGCAAGTAATGCAGCGCCCCAAACGGGCGTCAGTACCGCTGGTACTGAGTATGTAAAGCAAAAACTGGAAAAATAACTGAAGACAAGTAATATAACTGATAGAACTGAAATAGAAAGAAATAGACTGTAACTGACTGAAAGTATGAGTTTAAGACTGTCCTCAACTATGCTGAAAGGAGTAGGAGTCATACCTGGTAACGTAGCATTCTACTGTCGATCTACTCATAACTAACGTAACATGGCATAATATAACATAACATGCATAATATATCATAACATACATAACATAGCACACATAATCCTTACCTGGCCCCCATAAGTCGGAAGGTACAACCAACACGCAATCTATACCCCTACCCCGATCATCCCATCTCCCATAGCAACTATAAGCATCCTACCGGTCCCCTGGGTATGCACTTGGGCCCGTTGAGCCCCTGACTATAACTGTACCTGAGTACGGAGGACTCCTGAAGCAACATCTCGGGCGTACCCGCTCGACGGGGGTGTATAAAAGCCGACCAAGGAAAAATATGGGTAAATTGGCATCCCATCTTCGTCCCCTAGGGGAAGGCATGCCACTCCATAGAGCGACATATCCTCGCCCTCTAGAGGATGATTCGATACAGCTATTAACCCTGGGGCGATCATGAATGCTAGGTAGTCCAACCCAAAACAATACAGTCAAGTCTCAACTGATAATACTAACTGCATACGATGCATGCTGAAGCTAATGATAGTAATGTGTATATATATAATACATGCTGGAACTGATAATGGTATATATATAATTTTTGTCATACTATGCTGAATCTGATACTGAAACAAGATGTAATATTTCTGATGAGAATCATGTTGTATAACTAAGTTTCATGGTAAACATGATTTACTGTTTCTAACATGCTTTCTAAAATTCATATTAAGCTACTATTCTATTTCTGAAATACTTTACGGGAACTTATATTGCTTTACTAAGTTTCGTCTTAACACGATTATATCCTGACATACTTTACTGAATTACATACTGGGAATGCTGTACTGTTTCTGAAACTTCCTACTAGAATTTACATCGTGCTAGTAAGTTTCACGCTACACATGACATGACGTTTCCAACATCATACTAAAATTTATACTAAACATAATATGCGGCTTCTGAAACATTCTACTGGCACTTGAGCTATTTTACTATACCGGAACTACTAGCTTTCCGAAGAAACTAGCTTTACATACCTTGTTCGTTAACTTCCTGAGTATCTGGCGTGACTCGGCTGATTTTAAGCTATTTCTTCCAACTGCATTCATATTCATAGCAAGTTTTACTGAATTACATACTGGGAATGTTGTACTGTTTCTGAAACTTCCTACTAGAATTTACATCGTGCTAGTAAGTTTCACGCTACACATGACATGACGTTTCCAACATCATACTAAAATTTATACTAAACATAATATGCGGCTTATGAAACATTCTACTGGCACTTGAGCTATTTTACTATACCGGAACTACTAGCTTTCCGAAGAAACTGGCTTTACATACCTTGTCCGTTAACTTCCTGAGTATCTGGCGTGACTCGGCTGATTTTAAGCTATTTCTTCCAACTGCATTCATATTCATAGCAATTAGAACTAAATTCATCGATATTCTGGAAGAAAATACTACTTTGAATATATATATATATATAGCCCAAACTTTGACTTATCGAAGAACAACCGAAAACTCGCCATTTCTCAGAAGTCCAAAAGGGAGAAATACTCACTTTAGGGCTGGGAGTATATTGACACTAATTTGGAGCAATTTCACTTAACTTATCTTGGTAGGACGATGATTCGCCGACTGAATTTCACGAAACTAACTCTGCAGGAATGCTCCCGGCAGCTTAATACTTCACTACCCAAGATTAATTCGAGTTTGGACCGCGTTTAATAACGTAAACGGACGGAATTTTGTAGGAATTCTTCGTACCCTCTGTTTTCTGATTTGTTTCTGGAAAATTATGATAATTATCCTAAAAAAATGAAGTGGGGGCTTATATAGTTGAGGCTGGACCTCACCTCCATGACACGCCGGCCAATGCGGAGGTGAGCCCTCCTTGACACGTTGGCTATCACGGAGGGGGCCTGCCCAGCCTCCTCTTGCGATGGTTCAACGTGGCGCTTGTCCGGTCTTTCCCCGGGCCTTTTTCTAGCATGTATGGCTTTCTAAAACTCTTAACCAACATGCGAATAGGCCATCTAAATATCAAGAATTTATAGGGTGTAACATCCTCCCCCCTTAAGAACATTCGTCCTCGAATGTAAACTTCTATTTTCAAGAATTTCAACTTACTTGAGTTATTCTAGAAAAATTTCGACAGAGTTTCCCCTGTAATATGGACTATCTCAAAAATCCTTACACTCAAAAAAGTCCAATACAAGTACTTCGCATAATGCTATAACATTCATTCCATCAAACTGAAGTCAACATCTCACTTTTGCACGTGAATATAAAGCAACAGTAATAGCAACATATCTCTGGCTGACTAAGTCTGAAATAACTGAGGATATCTGACTTTCATATCTTCCTCTGCTTCCCAAGTCATTTCCTCTTGGTTCCTGTTACGCCATAATACCTTGACAGAAGCAATGTCTTTAGTTCTCAACCTGCGAATTTGCCTGTCCAGTATGGCTACTAGAACCTCTTCATAAGCCAGCTCCTCCGTAACCTAGACATCCTAAACTGGGACAACTCTGGAGGGGTCTCCTATATACTTCCTCAACATGGACACGTGGAAAACTGGGTGAACAGACTCAAATTCTGGAGGTAAGTTCAACTCATATGCCACTTGGCCTATTCTTCGGAGGATCTGATAAGGCCCAACAAATCTTGAGCTGAGCTTGCCTTTCTTGCCGAATCTCATCACCCCTTTCATCGGAGAAACTTTCAAAAACACCCAGTCATTCACATTAAATTCCAGGTTTCTGCGCCGCACATCAGCATACGATTTCTGGTGGCTCTGAGCAGTCAGTAGGCGTTCTCTGATAAGCTTTACCTTTTCTTCTGACAGATGAATAATATCCGGCCCAATCAGCGCTGACTCTCCTACTTCAAACCAGCCAACCGGCGATCTGCATTTGCGCCCATACAAAGCCTCATAGGGCGCCATCTGGATAGCTGAGTGGTAACTATTGTTATAAGCAAACTCAATAAGGGGTAAATGCTCATCCCAGCTACCTCCAAAGTCCAACACACACGCTCGCAACATATCCTCGAGCGTCTGAATAGTGCGTTCTGCCTGCCCATCTATCTGAGGGTGGAATGCTGTACTCAGATTAATCTGTGTTCCCAGGCCTCTCTGAAATGATTGCCAAAATTTAGCTGTGAATTGCGCCCCTCTGTCAGAGATGATGGATACTGGAACACCATGCAGTCTGACTATTTCTCTGATATACAACTCAGCATAATCTTCGATAGAGAAAGTAGCCCTTACTGGCAGGAAGTGGGCTGATTTTGTCAATCTGTCAACATTTACCCAAATTGAGTCATTTCTATGTCTGGTACGGGGTAATCCTGCTAAAAAAATCCATATTTACTGCTTCCCACTTCCAAAGAGGCACAACTATGTCTTGAGTAAATCCGCCTAGTTTCTGGTGTTCTGCTTTTACTTGCTGGCAGTTAGGATACTAGGCTACGAATTTCTGCTATTTCCCTCTTCATACCTTGCCACCAATAGATTTCTTTAATATCATGGTACATTTTCATCGCACCTGGGTGGAGAGAATAGCGAGTGTAATGTTCGTCGCTCATAATCTACTGGCGAAGCCCTGAAATATCTGGAACACAAAGGCGGCCTTTACATCACAACACTTCATCCTCAGTTACCTAAAAATCCGGCAATTTTCCTTGTTGAACTCTGTCCTTAAGCTGAACCAGGTCAGGATCTTTGTACTGCCATTCCTTTACCTCCACAACTAATGATGACATTGCGGTGTTCTGAATTACCGCTCTGTTGTCCTCTGTTTCCGCTACACGAACGGATAAACTGGCTAACTGGTGTATTTCTCAGGCATATTCCTGCTGCTCGTGCTACAAGTACGCCAAACTCCCCATAGACTTACGGCTAAGGGCATTTTCTACTACGTTGGCTCTGCCTGGGTGATACAAAATATTTACATCATAGTCTTTCAACAGCTCCAACCAGCGACGCTGCCATAAGTTCAACTCTCTCTAGGTGAAGATATACTGCAGGCTCTAGTGGTCGGTGAAAATATCCACATGAACGCCATACAAGTAATGTCTCCATATATTAGGGTGTGGATCACTACATCTAGTTCCAGGTCATGGGTAGGATAATTCTTTTCGTGTTTCCTCAGCTGTCTGGAAGCATAAGCGATTACTTTACTGTATTGCATCAAGACACATCCTAACCCAATACCCCAAGCATCACAATAAATTGTATAACCCTCTGTACCTTCTGGCAATGCTAACACTGGGGCGGAGGTCAACCTGTCTTTCAATTCTTGGAAACTCTACTCACATGCCTCCGTCCACCGAAACTTTATTGTTTTTTGCGTCAGCTTAGTCAGAGGTGCCGCTATGGTGGAGAATCCTTCAACAAATCTTCTGTAGTACCCTTCTAATCCCAGAAAACTGCGGACTTCAGTCGGAGTGGTAGGTCTGGGCCATGTTTTTACTGCGTCTATTTCTGCGTGTCTACCTGTATACCAGCATCCGACACGATGTGTCCCAAGAAAGCCACTGAATTTAGCCAAAATTCACATTTACAGAACTTGGCATACAGCTGACGGTCCCTGAGAATCTGGAGCACTGTCCGTAAATGAGCCTGGTGGTCTACCTCTGAGCGAGAATACACCAGAATGTTGTCAATAAACACTATCACGAACAGGTCTAGGTATGGTCTGAAGATGTTGTTCATCAGGTCCATAAATACTGTTGGGGCATTCGTCAGCCCAAAGGACATGAGTAGGAATTCAAAATGGCCGTATCTGGTCCTGAAAGCAGTCTTTGGAATGTCCCTTCCACGAAATCGAACCTGATGGTATCCGGACCGTAAGTCAATCTTGGAGAAATATCTGGCCCCCAGTAACTGATCAAACAAATCATCTATTTTGGGAAGTGGATACTTATTCTTGACTGTAACCTTATTCAACTGCCGGTAGTCTATACACATGCGGAGTGAGCTATCCTTCTTCCTCACAAATAGAACTGGCACACCCCAAGGTGAAGTACTCGGCCTGATAAAGCCCTTATCTAACAAATCTTTTAGCTACTCCTTTAATTCTCTAAGTTCAGTAGGAGCCATACGATACGGAGGAATTGATATGGGCTGAGTTCCCGGTAGTAAATCAATTGCAAAATCTATTTCCCTTTCTGGGGGAATACCAGGTAACTCATTTGGAAATACATCTGGAAATTCATTCACCACTTGAACAGACTGAAGAGTCGGAGGCTCTACTCGAACATCCAAAACTCTGACAATGTGGTAGATGCACCCTTTAGCTATCAACTTCCTCGCCTGAAGATAGGAAATAAACCTACCTTTTGGCGTAATCGTATTGCCCTTCCACTCTCGTACTGCCTCCCCTAGAAAGTGGAATCGGACTATCTTGGTCCATCATTCTACATTTGCATAGCACGGAACCAACCAATCCATACCCATAATGGCGTCGAAATCAACCATCTCTAATTCTACCAGATCTACTGTGGTCTGACGATCAACAACCTCTACTGTACACCCTCGATAGACCATTCTGGCTATAATGGAGTCACCGACGGGTGTGGATACTGAAAAGGGTTGCTGAAGCAACTCTGGTGCAACACTAAACTTTCGAGCCACAAATGGGGTAACATAAGACAGAGTAGATCCTGGATCAATCAATACATAAGCAGGGTATGAGCAGATAGTCATCATACCTGTCACAACATCAGGTGATGCTTCTGAATCCTTCCTTCCTGGTAAAGCATATGTGTGGCTTGGACCCGCACCTAACTGGAGGCCCCTGATCTGGCCCGGCCTCTGCCTGCTGAAACTGAGGGCCTACGCCCTGCCGAGGATGCCGAAGCTCGTGACCCTACGGATGCCCTGTCCTGTCTATCTCGGTCATCCTAACCTCGGGCTGGACAATCTCTCATCAGATGACCCTCTTGGCCACAAATATAACATCCGATGAAGCCATACCTGCATGCTCCAGAATGGCATCGACTTCATATAGGGCAAAGTGGTAGGGTATACCTACTCTGCTCTGCGCTCCTCTGTAGTGGTAAATTTGCAGTCTGCAAGCCTCTTTCGGTCTCTGACTGCCCCCTGCGACTAAATCTGCCCCTCTACGGCTGTGGTGGAGGCGGGGGTCTGGGCGGCCTATCTAACAATCGTGGCCTGGGTCCTCCCCGAGCCTCCCTATGTAACTAGACTGGCCTATCCCTGCGGCGCTGTTCCTGACTGGTCCTCCTGATCTCCCGCTCCCGCTGCTTGATGCCTTCAATATTCTAGGCGAATGCCTGACTCGGGAAATATCCATGTCCTCTCGTAGAGTAGCCGTAATACAAGTCTCAACATACTCTGGATTCAATCCTATGATGAAGAGGTGTACTCTGGATGCCATGGTATTAACAAAGGCTGGTGCATACCGGGCCAAAGAATCAAACTACAAGGCGTATTTCTGAACACTCATGGCCCCCTGCTTTAAATGTAAAAACTAATCCACCCGGGCCTGTCGAATCTCCCATGGTAAATAGTGATCCAGAAAGCTCCTGAGAAGCTAGACCAAGTTGGAGAGGAAACATCTCTCCCTCGAGACCTTTCCCAACTTTCATACCACAACACGGCGATGTCCCGTAACCGGAATGCTGCCAACTCAACCGATTCTGTAGGCGTGGCATGCATAACCCTGAAAATTCTCTGCATCTGGTCTAGAAAATCCTGAGGATCCTCTGTCGGGTTCGTACCTGTAAACTGTGGGGGATTCAGAGCCAAAAATTCCCGAACCCTCGAACTACCGGGCCCTCCTGATGGCGCTGCAACTGTAGACGGCATCGGCTGATGCTGAGCAGCCATCATTTGTGCTAACATGACTACCGCACTCCTGACCTCCTGGTCGGAAGGTGTCGATATAGGGACTGCTGGAGGTGGTGTCGCCCCAAGTGGCTCCTGATGTGGTGGAGACTGCTGAGAAGGTTGAGACGATGCCTCTATATTGCCCTCTGATCGGGCTGTTTCTAAACGAGGGTGAGGCATCCTGCGGGTGCTTTCCCCTGCTGCAGTGTCTAATCTCCGGCCTGTGATAGGATGTCACTGGTCTGACATTTTATCTGTAACCAAAGAATATAGTAAGCTCTAAGGGCTCAACCCTATACTGCACCGCTCTACAGCACGACTGAATAAGAATAAAACGCAACCATCCTATCATGCCTTGTAGCCTCCTGCCTATAGTATGTGGTGCACAACACATCCATAGGCAAGACACTACTTAGCACGACTTGCAGACTCCCTGGGATATGACCTGATCTGATACCAAGTTTGTCACCCCCCACCTTGGGAGGCATGATTGGCACTTGGTGCCCTACTAGGACCTGGACCGCTGGACTAGCTGAGCCTAAGCACTTCTGGTGCCAAGCTGGTTCTAACTCTGGATTCAAGAAAACGACGGGCTATATAACGGCTATAAATACAGCCTCCATCCGACTAGGCCTATAGCCGCATGTAAGAAACAACAGCTACCCAGAACAACTAAATCAATAGGGAACCTATGCGGGCCGACAAGGCCACCATGCTGTCTAGTTATTTCTGTATCAAGAAAACAAGTACTAAACTGCTATGTGACCAACAAGATCACCACTACCAACCGAATAAGGCCCCACACGACCATCATAAACAAACTAAAACATACACACGGCCTCACACGATCGGTACAGCTAACCACAGGGAATATACAATCTGCAAGCCTCTAAGAATACTGATAAGATGGTCAGGACAGGGCCCCGGCCTACCCATACTATACAACAAAGAAAAGGAATAAACCTCTAGTTGTCTAGCTCCGGATGACAGGAGTTGATGACTCTGTGTGCTGACTGGAATCACGAGGGATCGACTACTCATCTATGAGTACCTGCAGGCAAGTAATGCAGCGCCCCGAACAGGCGTCAGTACCGCTGGTACTGAGTATGTAAAGCAACAACTGGAAAAATAACTGAAGACAAGCAATATAACTGATAGAACTGAAATAGAAAGAAATAGACTGTAACTGACTGAAAGTATGAGTTTAAGACTGTCCTCAACTATGCTGAAAGGAGTAGGAGTCGTACCTGGTAACGTAGCATTCTACTGTCGATATACTTATAACTAACGTAACATGGCATAATATAGCATAACATACATAACATAGCACACATAAACCTTACCTGGCCCCCATAAGCTGGAAGGTACAACCAACACACAATCTATACCCCTACCCCGGTCATCCCATCTCCCATAGCAACTATAAGCATCCTGCCGGTCCCCTAGGTATGCACTTGGGCCTGCTGAGCCCCTGACTATAACTGTACCTGAGTCTGGAGGAAACCTGAATCAACATCCCGAGCGTACCCGCTCGACGGCGGTGTATAAAAGACGACCAAGGCAAAGTATGGGGAAATTGGCATCCCATCTTCGTCCCCTAGGGGACGGCATGCCACTCCATAGAGTGACGTATCCTCGCCCTATGGCGGATGATTCGATATAGCTATTAACCCTGGGGCGGTCATGGATGCTAGGTAGTCCAGCCCAAAACAATATAGTCAAGTCTCAACTGATAATACTAACTGCATACGATGCATGCTGAAGCTAATGATAGTAATGTGTATATATATAATACATGCTGAAACTGATAATGGTATATATATAATTTCTGTCATACTGTGCTGAATCTGATACTGAAATAAGATGTAATATTTCTGCTGAGAATCATGCTGTATAACTAAGTTTCATGGTAAACATGGTTTACTGTTTCTAACATGCTTTCTAAAATTCATATTAAACTACTATTCTATTTCTGAAATACTTTACGGGAACTTATATTGCTTTACTAAGTTTCGACTGAACATGATAATATCCTGACGTACTTTACTAAATTACATACTGGGCATCCAGTACAGTTTCTGAAACTTCCTACTAGAATTTACATCGTGCTAGTAAGTTTCATGCTACACATGAGATGACGTTGCCAACATCATACTAAAATTTATACTAAACATAATATGCGGCTTCTGAAACATTCTACTGGCACTTGAGTTATTTTACTATACAGAAACTACTAGCTTGTCGAAGAAACTGGCTTTAATACCTTGTCCGTCAACTTTCTGAGTATCTGGCATGACTCGGTTGATTTTCAGCTATTTCTTCCAACTACATTCATATTCATATCAATTAGAACTAAATTAATCGATATTCTGGAAGAAAATACTACTTTGAATATATATATATATATATATATATATATATATATAGCCCAAACTTTGACTTATCGAAGAACAACCGAAAACTCACCATTTCTCGGAAGTCCAGAAGGGAGAAATACTCACTTTAGGGCTTGGAGTATATTGACACTAATTTGGAGCAATTCCACTTAACTTATCTCGGTAAGACGATGATTCGCCGGCAGAATTTCATGAAAGTAACTCTGCAAGAATGCTCCCAACAGCTTAATACTTCACTACCCAAGATTAATTCGAGTTTGGACCGCGTTTAATAGCGTAAACACACGGAATTTTGTAGGAATGTTTCGTACCCTCTGTTTTCTGATTTGTTTCTGAAAAATTATGATAATTATCCTAAAAAAAATGAAGTGGGGGCTTATATAGTTGAGGCTGGACCTCACCTCCGTGACACGTCGGCCAACGCGAAGGTGAGCCCTCCGTGACATGTTGGCCATCGCGGAGGGGGCCTTCCCAGCCTCCTCTTGTGATGGTTCAACGTGGCGCTTGTCCAGTCTTTCCCCGGACCTTTTTCTAGCATGTATGGCTTTCTAAAACTCTTAACCAACATGTGAATAGGCCATCTAAATATCAAGAATTTACGAGGTGTAATAACCAACTCCTCTCTCCATATCAAGGCCTGTCTGGATATCCCTTTCCAGATTGGTAATTTACTCCATAACTCCGCGGTGAAATGGCATTCAAAAAAATATGCGAAAGTGATTCAACCTAGCAGGACATAACACACAGCTCTGGTTAATGTTAATTCCCCATTTTGTTAGCCTGTCTTAGTATTTAACCTCTCAAGAGCAACTAGTCTTAAATTAAAGATACATTTTTCAGCCCTATAGTTTGTTGCACACCAGCCTTCTTCAGGAGACTTTTTCAAAGTTTCCAAGAAAAGATAAGTAGATACTCTTAATAGAGCATGAACTCATAGCTTGGAATTGATGAAAATCCATACCTGCATCCCAAATGAACTTCTTGGCTTTGATTATTTTCTGAATGATCCAAGAGGCGTTTTTATGCTCCACACCGCATACATCTTTATCTTTGATATAATAATTTTGTACCCATTTCACCAATAACTTATCCTTCTTTTGGGTTAGATTTCATAACAGTTTTGTGATAGCTTCTCTATTCCATGTAGTAATATTGAGAATGTTCAAACTACTAACAATTCATGGGCTACATAACTTGTCCCAGGCAACCAAGGCTCCTCTTGGATATGTCGGCACTACCAGACCATAAAAAGTTCCAACATATAACTTCAATCACCTTGACACCTTCTTGGGAAGAAAAATCAGTTGGGACCAAAATGTTTGAATTGAGAACAATACAGTCTTGTAAAGTTGTGTCCTCCCAACATAGAGACGAATTTAGTTGTCCTACTAGAGATTTTATTAGATTTAAATGATGGGTGTGAATTGAGAAATGGAGGAAAATAAAATGGAGGGAAGAAAAATTTGAAATTTCCTTTAAGAAGGAACTTTGTCCTACATTGGTAGGGAAAAAGAAAATGTGAATGCTTATATTGAGAAGCATATATTCTATCTATTAAAGAGTTGAGAAGAAGGTCTCCTCTCGCGCCGTCGTCGTCGCTCGGATTCGGATTCAGATTTAGATCTGATTGATTGATAATATTTTTGGACCTAATTTTAAAATCCAACTGCGGGTCTTCACCTACGAAATGCCGGTGCGAGCGTGGAATTTCCTGATGGATTCTGTGACAAATCGGCGGGCCACAAATCCTCACCGGCGAAACGTCGGTGCCAGCTTAAGTCCGACCGAAATATTTATTACCTAAACAGTAATAAATCCGAGTTTGATGAACTTATTGGTGTTTGAGGTACTGCCACAGGTTAATCCTTTTTATCTTGGGAGGAAGTAATCCAAAAACCTCGAGTACAGTGAGGGGATTAAATTTCTTAAGGACACACGTTGAATTCTATGGACTCGGATATTATTCTTTTCATTGCTTTACATATTTGAACATAGGACATCAACAAGCTTAAGGAATTTAATTTATTTCTTTTCTGTGTTCATCTATTTTCTGATTTTGGAGACTAAAACCTTTTTGGTTTTCTACTCCATTATTGGAGATTAAAATCGTCGGATTTTCTACTCCCGTTGAGATTAAAATCCTTGTGATTTTCTACTCACTGTGATTGTTGGTTTTAAGATTTAAAAATTTTTCCAAGAAAATCTGATTGTTGATAATTCGTTTGAAGATATAGAAACTTCACCGATTACTAAATATAGTTCTATTAAAAGTTTTTCAATTTGAAGAAATAGAATCTTCATCGATTGCTAACTTTTTCTGTTATTGTTCAATAGACATGATAGGAACAACTGATTTCATGCTTGCCTCTACAAGAAATGGAATCTCCTCCACCCGTGTTGTGCAAGCATCGGTTCTGGTAGAAAAGCCTGAAAAATTTTCTGGCATTGACTTCAAATGTTGGCAGCAGAAGATGTTCTTCTATCTGACCACATTGTGTCTGTAGAAGTTCATTAAGGAGGATAAACCGGTTATGCCGGAATCAACTCCCGAAAATGAACGGTTCTTGGTGATTGAGGCTTGGAAGCACTCAGATTTTTTTGTGCAAGAACTATATCCTGAGCGGATTGGAGGATGATCTGTATAATGTATACAACAATATGGAGACTTCTAAAGAACTCTGGGATGCGCTAGAGAATAAGTACAAAATGGAAGATGTCCGTTTAAAGAAATTTGTTGCTTCCAAGTTTCTGGACTACAAAATGATAGAAAGCAAGCCTGTTATCACACAAGTCCAAGAGCTGCAAGTGATAATTCATGATCTCCTTGCTGAAGGTATAATTCATACTAATGCTTTTATCAGTATTAATTATGGTGCTAATAATGAGTTGTTCATTGAAGGTTTGGTCATCAATGAAGCTTTTAAAGTTGTAGCCATGATTGAAAAGCTACCTTCCTCATGGAGGGACTTTAAGAATTATTTAAATCACAAGAGCAAGGAGATGATGCTTGAAAATCTTATCGTTCGATTGAGAATCGAAGAATATAACAAAGTTGCTAAAAGGAAGGTAAGCGAAAACTCAACAATTATGGGGCAAATATTTTTGAGACCAATCCATCTAATCTGAAAAAGAGGAAGAAGCCTCCTGGACCAAAGAATTTTTCTAGCAAGAAGAAATTCAAAGGAAACTGCCACAACTGTAAAAGGATTGGACAAAAGGCTGCTGAATGTCATGCTCCAAAGAAAGGAAAGCAAAAAGGACAAGCTAACATGGTTGAAAGAACCGTGGAGATTTATGACTTATGCGCTATGGTGTCTGAATGCAACCTAGTGGGAAGCCCCACAGATTGGTGGCTTGACTCTGGAGCCACTCGACATGTTTGTGTTGTTAGAGAAGCATTTACTTCCTATGCCCCTGTTGGACCCAATGAGATCATGTATATGGGAAACTCTTCAATAGCCAAGATTGAAGGCTATGGAAAAATATTTCTGAAAATGACATCCGGCAAAGTGGTGATTCTCAATAATATCTGTCATGTTCCATAAATGAGGAAGAACTTAGTTTCTGTAGGTCTTCTCATCGAGAACAGATTTAAGTGCATTCTTGTTTCAAACCGTACTGTAATAAGTAAGAATGATGTGTATGTAGGAAAAGGTTACCTAACTGAGGGCCTTTTCAAATTGAATGTAATTGTTGTTGAAAGCAATAAAATTACTGCTTTTTCTTACTTTATTGAGTCAAATGATTTATGGCGTTCCTGTTTGGGACATGTCAATTATAAAACCTTGTGTAAAATGATCAATTTGGAATTATTGCCAAAGTTTGAATGCAATCAATCAAAATGCCAAATCTGTGTTGAATCTAAGTATGTTAAACATCCTTATAAGTCAGTTGAAAGGAATTAAAGTCCCTTAGACTTAATTCACACAGACATTTGTGACATGAAGTCAATACCATCTCGTGATGGAAAGAAGTATTTCATAACTTTAATTGATGATAGTACGCGGTACCGCTATGTTTACTTACTCAAAAGTAAATACGAAGCAATTGAAGTATTCAGACAAGATAAAAGTGAAGTTGAAACACGACTTAACAAAAAGATCAAAATGTTAAGGAGTGATAGGGCTGACGAATATGAATCTCCTTTTGAAGAAATATGTTTGGAATATGGCATTATTCATCAAACAATTGCCCTTTACTCACCTTAATCTAATGGGATTGCGGAAAGGAAAAATATAATATTAAAAGAGATGATGAATGCTCTGTTGATAAGCTCTGGTTTGCTGCAGAACTTATGGGGGGAAGCTATCCTTACGGCTAGCAGAATACTCAATCGAGTGGCCTATAGCAAAACGCAATCTATTCCATACGAAAAATGGAAAGGAAGAAAGCCTAACCTTGAATACATGAAAGTGTGGGGGTATTTGGCTAAGGTACAAGTTCCTAAAACTAAAAGGGTTAAGATAGGACCTAAAACCGTTGATTGTGTTTTCATAGGTTATGCTACAAATAGTAAAGCATATCGATTTCTGGTTCATAAATCAGAAAATCCTAACATTCATGTTAATACGGTAATGGAATCAGATAATGCTAAATTCTTTGAAAATATATATCTGTATAAATAGAATTGTGAGTTGTCTAGCGAAGGATCTAAACGACCTCGGGAATAGACAAAAGAAAGTGTTTCTAATGAGGAAAATCTAAGACGTAGCAAACATCAAAGGATTTATACTTCCTTTGGACCAGATTTTTCTAACATTTTTATTGGAAAATGAGCCATAAACTTTTCAAGAAGCTATAACTTCTTCGAAAGCTCAATATTGGAAAGAGGCAGTCAATAGTGAAATTGAATCCATAATGAATAACCATACATTAAAATTGGTTGACCTTCCTCCAGGGAACAAACCATTAGGTTGTAAATGGATTTTCAAAAAGAAAGTTAAAGATGATGGCACTAATGAAAAATACAAAGAAAGACTTGTAGTCAAAGGGTTTAGACAAAAAGAAGGTCTATTACTTTGATACATACTCATCGGTAACCAGAATTACATCCATTCGGGTGTTAATAGCGTTAGCCGCCGTATACGGTCTTGAAATCCATCAAATGAATGTGAAAACAGCCTTCTTGAATGGAGATTTGGAGAAAGAAACTTAAATGGAACAACCTAAAGGGTTTGTAGTTCTTGGAAATGAAAAGAAGGTGTGCCGACTTGTAAAGTCCTTGTATGGACTAAAACAAGAGCCCAAGCAATGACATGCAAAATTTGACCAGACTATGTTGTCAAATGTTTTCAAGATTAATGAGTGCAATAAATGTGTTTACATTAAGAAAACTCAAAATCAAGTTGTCATTGTTTGCCTATATGTGGATGACATGTTAATAATGAGTAACGACATTGCCAACATAAATGCTACCAAGCATATGCTTGCTAGTAAGTTTAAGATGAAAGATCTAGGAGTTGCTGACTTGATATTGGGGACTAAGATCTACAAAACTCCTGAAGGTCTAGCATTGTCTCAGTCTCATTATATCCAAACGATACTTGAAAAATTTAAGTATTTGAATTTCAAAATTGCAAAGACACCAATTGATGTGAATCTTTCTCTTTCTAAGAACAAAGTTGAAATTAAGTCCCAATTAGACTATGCAAGAGTATTGGGAAGTCTGATGTACATCATGAACTGTACACGACTAGATATAGCTTGTGCGATAAGTAAACTTAGTCGATATACAAGTAATCCCAATCAGAGTCATTGGATGGCTATGAAACTAGTTTTGGGGTATTTAAAACATACTCAAAACTTTGCTTTGCATTATAAAAAGTATCCAGCAGTTGTTGAAGGATATTGTGATGCCAATTGGATCACCGAATCAATTGAAATTAAATCCAAAAGTGGATATGTGTTTACCATTGTTGGAGGAGCAGTGTCTTGGAAGTCATCCAAACAAACATGTATTGCTCGCTCTACAATGGAGTCTGAATTCATAGCTTTAGATAAGGATAGTGAAGAAGCTGAATGGCTCAGAAATTTCCTAGAGGACATTCCATTTTGGCCCAAACTATTGGCACCAATATGTATAGATTGCGATAGCCAAGCGGCAATCAGAAGGGTTAGAAGTGTAATGTATAACGAAAAATCTCGTCACACACAATGGAGACATAACACTATTAGACAAGATCTTTTAGATACTAAAGTAATGGATTTGGGCTTAATTATGACTAAAAAGAGCAAGAATAGTTGTCATGCCCCGAGCCTACACCCTGGACGAAAGACGGTACTTGAGGTCACAAGTCAACCCCTGATCTATCATGCACTGGTATTCTGAGTAAAACAAGCATAGCGGAAATTTAAAATAATAACATAAAGGTATTTTATGAAAGTTTAAAATAAAACTTAAAACATGAAAATTGAACATCTATAGGTCTGAAAGTCTTCTAATTAATAACCTACTGGGACAAGCCCCCAGCTAACTCTAAGTATAGAGTAAAACTACAACTGACTATAAAAAAAATAAAAATAAGGCCCTCGAATGATGAGGACTCACACTTCCACTACGGCTGATGAGGAGCTGGAACGTGGCGACTAACGCTGCTGAATCTGGGAACATGCAGCTGTATCATGAAACGATACAGCATAAAAGTATGCGTCAGTACTTTGAATGTACTGAGTAAGTGAGAGGTATAAATAAAATGAAAGAACTAGTAACTGAGCTGAAATGACATGAAATGACAAACTGAAAATATTGAAAACTGAAACAACTAGAATATAACTGATATGGTCAATAATGACCCTGGCTGATGGTCATAAACATGCCCTAAGTCTGAAATACTAAGTCTGAGATACTGTACTGAATTGAGAAATCTGAGAATGACTAAACTGACTAGTGGGAGAGTCTATAATCGACATTTAACCACGTGAGCTAGACGTGGAGTCCGATGTATACACCTCACTGGTAGGACCCAATATACCTTGTCAGGATATAAAGACATGAACTGGGTGATCACAAAAGTTTGGGGCCAATCAGGACAAGTAATATTGTAACCTATGTTGGCAACGTAGTTTTGGAAACCTGGGTGTGCTGGAACCCCAGCCCGCTCGGTGCTAAGTCCTACTCCCACTGGACTCCTATACTGAAATGCTAGGCTGGTAGCTCGAAACTAGGGCCCAAGACTAGTCAGGGACATATAACTGAAAGTACCTTGAGAGTCTTATCGAACCAGATTCTGAAACTGGATTCTAGACTAGTTAGAGCTACTTATCCAGAAGCGTCGTAACCATCTAAGGACAAACTGTACTGAACTGGGGTCCTGGGGATAATCAGAGCTATATACTAGAATGTCATGACCACTTAATGGACCAAATAACTATAATCTAAGTCTAATTCTGAAGA
Source organism: Datura wrightii (assembly GCA_035772735.1). Taxonomy (NCBI): domain Eukaryota; kingdom Viridiplantae; phylum Streptophyta; class Magnoliopsida; order Solanales; family Solanaceae; genus Datura; species Datura wrightii. The sequence continues at coordinate 21,386,135 of JASDFA010000001.1, forward strand.
TTGAGAGGCATCACAGACACCTCGGGAAAAGACTATAATCAAACTGATCAGTTGACATTTCTGACTAACACTGGATATTTATTATTTTGACCTGACAATAGTCTAACTAGTTTTCAATACAATCAACAACATGAAAATTCTCAACACTGATAGAATCAAGCAAAAATCTCGGTATGTGAATACTATTGCAAGATTCTAGTTTTCATGTATTCAAGACTAGGGCTGGATTTCATATTTATAGGAATGAGCAACAACACAATCACAAACTGGTAGAAAAACATCAGCAATTTAACATAGAAGATGATTCATAGGATTTAAGGGAGGTCTGACAAATAATTTCATCACTTTCGAAAGTCTCAGGGCTAGATCTGATAAAAAAAGGAAGAATTTTGGGGACACAAGGGAAGAACTATTCCCTTATTGAATTCTCACATACCTGACTAAAATTCTCCCGGAGAAGAGATTTGAACTGCTGCAATGATGAACAACCCTAAGCTTGTTTGGAGGGTTCTTGAGAGGAGAATTTTCGATGTTTTTCTGAGAACTGAGAATGGGAATGAGGAATGAACCATTTTTTCCCACTAAAACGTCTAAAATTATTGCTAAAATGGCGTAGTTTAAGCTTGGGAGAGTAGAAAATTACTAAATAGCCCTTAGAAATTCGCTGGGAAAAATTGTCAGGTGACCCTAACGAGTGACCTAACGGGTCATGGTGGCTGACCACGACACGTGGTCATTCCCATCAGGTACACTGCCTGGGCTACTCAGTAGGTCACCACGAGGGACCTAACGAGTCGTGGTTGGACCACACTGTCTCGCATCTGAAGGTTTAATACTAGGTTGGGTAACGAGTCACCTAATGAGTCGTTGGCACTGATGACGACTCGTTGTGACACTCGTCAGGTACACTTGCTAAAAACTCAATAGGGATGGTAACGGGGGAAATAATGAGTCGTTACTGCGGACCACGACTCGTTTCCCCCACCCGTCAAGTACACTGTTCCACCAAATATATTCTCAACTCAGACCTAACCACGAGTGACTCAACGGGTCGTGGTCAGTGACCACGACTCGTGAAGTCCCTCGTTGGGTACACTGCCTCCCTTCTCAAAAACCTCAAGACTCCTCCTGACGTCTCACCTAACGAGTCGTGTGGTCACTTAACGACTCGTTAAGTGGGTCGTCCTGTAGCTTTTTCTACAGTTTTTTTCCAGATTTCTTGATTTAAGTCCCGGATTTAGGTTTTGAGTTTTCGAGCATTACAATATCTCCCCCTTGTAAATATTCATCCTTGAATGTTAGAATACACACAGAAAAGTAGAGAACAACAATAAAAAAAATTCCAAATACTGCTCATTTAGCTCCAAAATTGTCGGAATGACTACCTCCGTTTTAAAATACATAACTGATCTGAATTTACTTTTCATACATACATCTAAAGTCGTAAAAGAAACTTATAAATCTGAATTGAATTCAACAACTAGATCTGGTCCTAAGGCAAACTAACATTTTAAGCTACAACAGAGTTGGTAGAGAGCAAGTGCGGGTGTTTGGCCATCAAATCCGCTTCGGCCTCCCACATAGCTCTCTCAACCTACTGATTTCTCCATAAGACCTTGACCGAAGCTATTTCCTTATTCCTCAACTTACGGACCTGACAGTTAAGGATCTGAACTGGTACCTCCTCATATGAGAGACTATCCTTTATTCCTACGTTGTCCAATGGCACAACTAAGGTTGGATCTCCAATGCACTTCTTCAGAAGTGACACATGGAAAACTGGATGTACAGCTGCTAGTTCTGAAGGTAGTTAACTCTAGCTCATAGGCTACATTGCTAATATGCCTCAAAATTCTATAAGGTCCCACATACCTCGGACTGAGCTTCCCCTTCTTTCCAAATCTCATCACCACTTTCATGGGCGAAATTTTCAGGTATACCCAGTCATCAACTGCAAACTCCAACTCTTCTCCGCACATCGATATAAGATTTCTGGCAGCTCTGAGCTATTTTCAACCTTTCTCGGATGAGCTGAACTTTCTGCATTGCCTCGTGAACCGAGTCTGGCCCTATCAAGGTAGCTTCACCAACTTCAAATCACCCTGTAGGAGATCTATTCCTACCATACAATGCTTAAAATGGGGCCATATGGATGCTAGAATGGTAGTTGTTGTTGTACGCAAACTCGATAAGAGGTAAGTGGTTATCCCAATTACCCTTAAAGTCGATCGTGCATGCTTTTAGCATATCTTCTAGGGTATGAATGGTCCCCTCTGCTTGCCCATCGGTCTGCGGGTGAAAAGCAATGTTGAGTTTGACCTGAGTGCCTAGTCCCTTCTAAAAAGACTTTCAAAAGTGCGAGGTGAACTGTGTTCCGCTGTCTGAAATGATAGCCAAAGGCACCCCATGGAGTCTGACTAACTTTCATATGTAAAGTTTGGCATAGTCCTCAGCTGAGTCTGTGGTTTTAACTGGGAGGAAGTGAGCTGACTTAGTCATCCGATCTACTATCACCCAGATTCAGTCATGCTGTCGGGGAGTCCGAGGTAGACCCGTAATGAAATCCATATTCACTTATTCCCACTTCCACGTTGGTATACTAATATCTTGGGTCATGCCTCCTAGCCTTTGATGCTTTACCTTGACTTGCTGGCAGTTTAGGCACTCTACGAATTCAGCAATGTCTCTTTTCATGTTGTTCCACCAGTAAATATCCCTCAAGTTGAGGTACATTTTAGTAGCACCAGGGTGAATGGAGTATCTCGAGCTGTATGCCTCATCCAGTATTTGCTATCACAACTCACCAACATTCGGTACACACAACCTCCCCTGGTAACGGAGCACACCATCTCCCCTTTTTAAGAAAGCCTCGACCTCCTTTCTGAGAACTGCCTCTTTAAGTTTAAGTAGAACTGAATCTTCATCTTGTTTGGACTTAACTTCAACTACCAAGGATGAATCTGACCCACTTTGTAATACCACCCCACCTTCAGCTAAATCCACCAGATGCACCCTTAACTGGGTGAGTCTGTGAACTTTCTTCGCTAACTCCTTCTTGTCTCCCTCAATGTGAGCTACACTCCCCATCGACCGTCTTCTTAGGGCGTCAGCCACAACATTGGCTTTGTCCGGGTGGTACAGTACACTCATGTCATAATCTTTTAGTAACTCCAACCACCTTCTCTGACGCAGATTTAGTTCCTTCTAACTCAGCACATACTGAAGACTCTTATGATTTGTAAATACATCTATGTGATCTCCATATAAGTAATACCTCCATATTTTTAGCGCAAACACCACCACTGCCAACTCCAAGTCATGAGTTGGATAGTTTTTCTCATGAACTTTGAGCTGTCTGGAGGCGTAGGCTATCACTTTGCCCCGCTGCATCAGAACGCAACCGAGTCCAACCCTAAAAGCATCACAATAAACAGCCAATCCGTCTGTTCCTTCTGGCAAGGTCAAAACTGGATCAATAATGAGTCGAGTCTTCAACTCCTAAAACTCTTCTCACACTCGTCCGACCACTGAAATTTCACCTTCTTCTGGATTAACTTAGTCAGAGGAGAGGCTATAGAGGAGAAGCGTTCCACAAACCGTCGGTAATAACTCGCTAAGCCCAGGAAACTCCTAATTTCAGTAGGAGAGGTAGGTCTGGATCAATCCTTCACTGCTGCTATCTTATGAGGGTCTACTTGTATTTTCTCACCCTAAACCACATGACCTAATAAAGTCACAGACTTTAAGCAAAATTCGCACTTGCTGAACTTGGCGAATAACTAGCGGTCCCTGAGTGTCTGTAATGCTAGTCTTAGGTGATTGTCATGCTCTTCCTTATTTCTGGAGTATACTAGAATATCGTCGATAAATACAATGAAGAACATATCCAGATACTGTTTGAAGACTATGTTCATTAAATCCATGAAAGCTGTTGGGGCGTTTGTTAACCCGAAGGATGTCACCACAAACTCGTAGTGACCATACTAAGTTCCGAATGTTGTTTTCGGTATGTTACACTCCCTAACCCTTAGCTAATGGTACCCTGACCTGAGATCGATCTTGGAGAAACAACTAGCTCCCTGAAGTTGGTAGAATAGATCGTCAATTCTAGGTAGAGGGTACTTGTTCTTAACTGTGCCTTTTTTAGTTGATGATAATCTACACACATTCTGAGGATACCGTCTTTCTTACGCACGAATAGCACTGGAGCACCCCAGGGAGAGATGTTGGGTCTGATAAAACCCTTATCAAGAAGATCCTTTAACTACTCCTGCAGTTCCTTAAGCTCAGCTGGAGCCATTCTGTAAGGAGAGATGGGGATGGGGTGAGTGTCTGGGAGGAGATCTTTTTGAAGTCTATTTCCCGTTAAGGGGGAACTCCGGGAAGATCCTCGAGAAATACATTTGGGAACTTGCTGACCACTGGAACTGACTGAATGGTTGGGGTTTCAGAGTTGGAATCCTTGACCCAAACCAGATGGTAAATACATCCCTTGGAAATGAGTTTCTAGGCCTTAAGGTAGGAAATAAACCTACCCTTAGGCGCTGAACTACTGCCCGTCCATTCTAACACAGGTTCATTCAGAAACTGGAACTTGACAACTCTAGTTCTGCAATCGACTGAGGCATAGCAAGAGTGTAACCAATCTGTGCCGAGAATAAGGTTGAAGTCGACCATGTCTAACTCAACAAGATTAGCTGGAATAACTTTATTCAGGACTAAGATTGGGCAGTTTCTGTACACCCAGATGGCTCTAACTGACTAGCCAACTGGGGTGGAGACTGAGAATGGTTCTGAGAGGATCTCTAGACTAATGTTGAACTGGACTGCTATGTATGGAGTCACGAATGAAAGAGTGGCTCCTAGATCTAGGAGGGCATACATGTCTAGATGGAAGAGACACAACATACCAGTAACTACGTCAAGTGAGCTTTCCTGATCCTGAGGGGAAGATAGAGCATTGAAACGATTTTGGCGCTGATCGCGATCTATACCTGATGTGTTAGCCTGCTGAGCTGGTCGGCCTACTGGAGCTGATGAGGTGGTAGATTGTGATCTCCCTACCCCTGCTAACGGGCACTCCCTAAGCCTGTGTCCAAGCTGTCCACACCCAAAACAACCTTCTCTTCCTTGAAGGCACTCTCCAGGGTGGTTCCTACCACACCTTGGGCAAGTTGGATACCTGTTCCCGGTACTGTAAGCCTGAGACTGAGTGCCAAATGACCCACCCCTTCGATCCTGGTGAGACCGAAAGGTTGGGGCGCTGGCTGAACTAGGTGTTCGGGCTTTCTGCTATTGTTGTTCCTGCTGTTACTGCTGTGGGTGGCTACCACCGCTAGATCTCTAATGGCCAAAATCTAACTGGCCAGTCCTTGCTCGTTTGTTCTTACGCTCCATATCTTTCATCTTTTCGGCCTCAATTTGCTGGGCATAAACAATTAAGCTAGAAAGGTCCATGTCCTTAATCAGCATAGCAGTCCTGCACTTCTTGAGGACCAGATTAGATACTTCATTTACAAATTTCAACATACGAGCCCTTGGCTCGGCTACCATCTCTAAAGCGTACTTTGATAGTCTGGTAAACTCCAGAGCATACTCCTCCACAGTCCTGTTGCCCTATCGCAAGTTCATAAATTCCGCTATCTTAGCCTCCCTCAGCTCCCGAGGAAAAAACTTGTCCATGAAAGCTGTGTGGAATTCTTCCCACTCCACTGGTCCTGCTCCCGCTGGCCGTCCTTCTTTCCACTGGTCATGCCAGACTTGAGCTACTCCTTTCAGCTGCTAGGCAACCAAATCGGCACTTTTAGAGGAACTGACACCCATAATTCGAGTGATCTTCTTGATTTCGTCCACGGACTCTTAGGGGTCCTCCCCTACTTTGGACCCATGAAATGATGGAGGGTTCATCCAGGTGAAATCCCTCACCCTTGCAGCGGCTGCAAACCCATTGGTGTTCATCGACACTACCTGCTGGTTCACCTGGTTAGTGACTGTTTGGGCCAGCAATTGGATGGCCGCCCTGAATTCGGCGATAGATATGGAATCATCCTGAGGAGCTGCCAGGGCTGGTGTGGCAGGTTTGTTGGCGTTACCAACCCTTCTTCCATTTCCACGTTGGGAAAGCATGGTTCACTGAAATGAAACTAAGCACGAGTTAGAAGGGCGTTTCTAGAATTGAACTTTAAGGCACGATAAGGAGTATGAACAAAAGGGAATTTTCCAAATAACATCTTGTGGCCTCCTCGCCATAAGTGTGGCGCACTTCACGCTCGTGAAAAGGACTCTACTCGATGCGTCTTTCAGACTTTTCAAGGATATCTAAACCTAGTGCTCTGATACAAAGTTTGTCACGCCCCGAGCCTACACCCTGGATGAAATACGGTACTTGGGGTCACTTTTCTATGATGCACTGTATTCTGAGTAAAACAAGCACAACAGAAATTTAAAATAATAACATAAAGGTATTTTATGAAAGTTTAAAATAAAACTTAAAACATGAAAACTGAACATCTGTAGGTTTGAAAGTCTTCTAACTGATGAGCTACTAGGACAAGCCTCCAGCTAACTCTAAGTATAGAGTAAAACTGCAACTGACTATAAGAAAAATGAAAATAAGACCCTCGAATGATAAGGACTCACACTTCTACTGCGGCTGAGGAGGAGCTGGAATGTGGCGACTAATGCTGCTGAATCTGGAAACCTGCAGTTGTATCATGAAACGATACAGCATAAAAGTATGCGTTAATATTTTGAATGTACTGAGTAAGTGAAGTATAAATAACATGAAAGAACTAGTAACTAAGACGAAATGACATGAAATGACCAACTGAAAATACTGAAAACTGAAACAACTAGAATATAACTGATATGGTCAATAATGACCCTGGCTGATGGTCATAAACATGCCCTAAGTCTGAAATACTAAGTCTGAGATACTGTACTGGACTTATCTGAACCGAACTGAACTGAGAATCTGAGAGTGACTAAACTGACTAGTGGGAGAGTCTATAACCGACATTTAACCACGTGAGCTAGACGTGGAGTCCGATGTATACACCCCACCGGTAGGACCCAATATACCTTACCAGGGTATAAAGGCATGAATTGGGTGATCACAAAAGTCTGGGGCCAATCAGGCCAAGTAATACTGTAACCTACGCTGGCAATATAGTTCTGAAAACCTGGGTGCGCTGGAACCCCGACCCGCTCGGTGCTAAGTCCTACTCCCACTGGAATCCAACTGAACTGCTAGGCTGGTAGCTCGAGACTGGGGCCGAAGATTAGTCAGGGACATATAATAGGAAGTACCCTGAGAGTCTTATCGGACTAGATTCTGAAACTGGGTTCTAGACTGGTTAGAGCTGCTTATCTGGAAGCGCCGTAACCGTCTAAGAACAAACTGTACTGAACTGGGGTCCTGGGGATAGTCAGAGCTATATACTAGAATGTTATTATTGCCTAATGGACCAAATAACTATAATCTAAGTCTAATTCTGAAGACTGGGAGACACCACTGACACCTCGAGAAACGACTATAGTCAAACTGATCAGCTGACATTTCTGACTAACATTGGATATTCTATTATTTTGACTGAAACTGAATTGACAATAATCAAACTAGTTTTCAATACGATAAACAACATGAAAATTCTCAACACTGATAGAATCAAGCAAAAATCTCGGTATGTGAACACTATTGCAAGATTCTAGTTTTTCTATATTCAAGACTAGGGCTAGATTTCATATTTATAGGAATGAGCAACAACACAATCACAAATTGGTAGAAAAACGTCAGCAATTTAACATAGATGATAATTCATAGGATTTAAGGGAGGTCTGACAAATAATTTCATCACTTTCGAAAGTCTCAGTGCTAGATCTAATAGAAAAAAAGGAAGGATTTTGGGGACACAAGGGAAGAATTATTCCCTTGTTGAATTCCCACATACCTGACTAAAATTCTTCCGGAGAAGAGACTTGAACTACTGCAATGATGAATTATCCTAAGCTTGCTTGGAGGGTTCTTCAGAGGAGAATTTTTGATGTTTTTCTGAGAACTGAGAGTTGGAATGACGAATGAACCACTTTTTCCCAATAAAACGTCTAAAATTATTGCTAAAGTGGCGTAGTTTAAGCTTGGGAGAGTAGAAAATTACAAAATAGCCCTTAGAAATTCGCTGGGAAAAACTATCAGGTGACTCTAACGGGTCGTGATGGCTGACCCGTACTCGTGGTCACTCCCGTCAGGTACACTGCCTGGGCTCCTCAGTAGGTCACCACGAGGGACCTAATGAGTCATGGTCACCTGTCGTGGACCACACTATCTCGCATCTGAGGGCTTAATACTAGGCTGGGTAACGAGTCACCTAACGAGTCGTTGGCACTGATGACGACTCGTTGTGACACTCGTCAGGTATATTGGCTAAAAACTCAATAGGGTTGGTAACGGGGGACATAACGAGTTGTTACGGAGGACCATGACCTCGTTGCCCCCACCCGTCAAGTACACTGTTCCACCAAATATATTCTCAACTCAAACCTGACCATGAGTGACTCAACGGGTCGTGGTCAGTGACCACGACTCGTGAAGTCCCTCGTTGTGTATACTGCCTCCCTTCTCAAAAATCTCAAGCCTCCTCCTGACTGCTCACCTAACGAGTCGTGCGGTCACTTAACGACTCGTTAGGTGGGTCGTCCTGTAGCTTTTCTGCAGCTTTTTTTCAGATTTCTTGATTTAAGTCCCGGATTTAGGTTTTGAGTTTCCAGGGCATTAGAATAGCAAAATGGGATTGACGAAATAAGTGTGATAGAAGTTGGCATCACATAGGAACACATGTGCAATGGCCTGCACAGCAAGTCCATGCTACCACTGGCGCGATGCGGTGCCATACTGGCGCTATGAGAGGCGCGACGCACAAGGCTGTATGGGTGGCCAGCCAATGCCGATCCCAATTCGACTAGTAACAGAAGCTGCAAAACCCAATTTCAATCCAAGCAGGAACAATGAAGGCTTAATCTACTACTATATATACCCTTGCTTAGTATGTCTTAGGTGTCGAATATAGTCCCATTATTGTCCAACAACGAAAATATTGTGGAATTTAGTGTCAAGTGTTGCACAATTTATACTTTACGAGTTTGTGTAATTACTTAGTTGAATATTTGTTGGAGAATTCGTCAAGTACTTGTGATACTACTTAGCTTTGGAGATTTGTTTAACAATTTCATATTATAGTAAGTATTTCATTATAATTTCTTCTATATCTTATGTTATTGTTTTCATAAATATGAGTGGCTAAATCTCTTAAGCTGTGGTTGTGGGAACCTTGAAGAAATAATGAAAGTAGACAAAAAATAAAATAATGATTTTTGAATGGTGAATTTGAGTAGATTATTATTCTCTTCGTTTTAACATTTAATTGTCCGCGTCTTCAACTTGCTTGACCAAAGAGGTTGAAGTTAGGAAAAGAGAATAATAGTGGTAATTTTAGGTTACCAACCCTCATCTAATTAACTTGAGTTTTAATCGAGGATAGTTAATCCAAGACTTATGACGATGGAAAAATATACATACCTAAAATTCACGAGGATTTAGGTTAAATTCATCTATGTAGGTCGAGAGATATTAGATGAACTTAATCATCAATCTTAAACAAAATTCATCAGGATAGATCACTAATAAAATAGGCCTAATACGTTATGAAATCATAGGGAACACAGTCCTAGTTTTGTCTCAACAATTTGATAATAACTCAATCATAGTTTTAGATTACTTTTTTTTATTTGCAATCCCCCTTCTGAAATATTAACTACAGGTTAATTTAATCATCGTTAACATATTATTTATTCCCTATTCCCTGTGGAATCAACCCCAACCTAGATGGGTTATTATATCTGACAGCGACCGATTCATATTTCATTGAGAGGTGTAATTTAAACGTGATCAGAAGACTTCGATGATTCATAATAAAAGGGAATAACGGCGTAATTCGGAAAGTGATATGATTGGTGCAAGTATAAGGAACATGGAGCTTATTATAAAAATTATTACAAGGGATACTGCAAAAAAAAAAATTACACGTTGTATTTACAACCGATAATAATCTTGATTTTGCCAATTAATGCTGCAAAGCTCTAATGTTTTGTTTTTATTGGGACCATCAAAATTTGCTTCACGGATTAAATTTTTTAATATCAGAATGCTTTATATATTCATGATTCAATTTAGTTTGATTTTGATTGATTTCTCTTTTTTTTTTTTTTAATCTGATTGTAATAATGAAAAAGTATGAACATTTTAATGATCGATAATAGAAGATTTCTTGGCCAATTTGTTATGCCCCAATGATGTCAAGGAACAATCCCCTTGTCAATTTGTATTTTGCATACCAGATATGCCTAGAAGTGCAAAAGGCCCTCATCACTTGGATAAAAGACAACTGCCCAACATTAGAATTCTCCTTTTTTTGAAAAAAAAAATTAAATAAATAAAACTGTCAGTATTTAAGATTAGACTCACCATTTGAAGCAATGAGGAGCAAGCAAAGAAATATCACAAGAAATCTAGAGTACCAAACATTAGATTCAGACATTTTCTTCTTTCTATATGAAATAACAAGTTTGTTATAGAAATTGGGTATCCACTTAAGAATAACATATATTTATAGGCAAAACAAAATTTTGGTATCAATAATAAATACAGATATAGAATTAGTTTATTCAATAAGCAACATTAATTAATTCTTGGTATCTTCAAAATCACCATGAAGACAACAAAATTTATTTTGATAAATAAGAGATCGTCTGACACTTCTATTTTTTCTGGTTTGACTTTTTCTTAATTACTATTCCGTTTTAAATAGTTTGAATTTTAAAAATAATTTTCTTAAATTATTTATTATTTTAATAGTTTGAATTTTAAAAATAGTATTCTTAAATTATTTATCGATTTAGAAGTTTAAAGATAAAATTAAATATTTATTCCTATTTTATTAGCAGTAGTTTAATATTATTCTTGAATACTACGAAGACCTCAATTATGAGTGATGTTATGATCGTTCAAACATAATGAAGGGTAAAATAGCTTTTAAAAAAATCTTTTAATTAATATTATTTAAGGAACATGTAAAAAATATTATGACAGACAAAACGAAGGGATAGATTTTTCTTTTTGTTGGTATTGGTTATTATATTCCGTATATACCATAATATTTTGTCAGGTTCAACAATCTTCACCTCAATTGATTTTTTGTAATTATCAATTCCAACATACAAAAAAAATCCAAAAGAAAAAAATTAAAGGGAAAAAATGTGTAATTACAGTTCACCTACAACAACAATAACAACCCAGTGTGATCCCACAAAGTAAGGCCTGGGAGAGTAGAACATACGCATACTTTACCTCCATCTCAGAGGTAGAGAGGTTGTTTCTGGTAGACCCTTGACTTATAGAAAAATAGTTTTGAAAAATATAACAGTAGTAAATGGGGCAACATACAGTATAAAACATCAACTAGTAATAACATCAACGATACAACAGTCCACTAATCAAGATATAAGTCACAACAATTAGTAACATATATTGAAAGACAAAAAATTATACGACCAATACTAGGCCTACTGCTAAGGGTGGCAAAACAATATAATACACTACAACTTACTACTCTGCTATCCTAATTCGTGCACTCCACAACTTCCTATCTAGGGTCAAGTCCTCGGTAAGCTGCAACTGCGCCATATCCTTTCTAATCATATCTCCCCATTATTTCTTCGGTCTACTTCTACCTCTCCTAAAATCATCTGTAGCCAACCTCTCCCACCTTCGCAGGGCACTCGGACACCTCCTCTTCACATGTCCGAAACTACCTCAGTCTCGCCTCACACATTTTTTTCTCCGCCACAGCCACTCCCACCTTGACCCGAATATCATCGTTTCTAATCCTATCCCTCTTAGTATGCCCACACATCCACCATATTATCCGCATCTCTACAACCTTCATCTTCTTCAGATGAGAGTTTTTTACTAGCCAGCACTTCGCTCTATACAACATAGTCGGTCTAACTACCACTCTGCAGAACTTACCTTTAATCTTTGCTGGCACCTTCTTGTCATACAAGACACCAAATGAGAGCCTCTATTTCATCCATCCTGCACTGATATGGTGGGCAACATCCTCGTCGATCTCTGCAAATTGCATAATTCCGGTTCATCTCTTATAAAGTAAAGGTCAAATTATAGTGGTATAAAAATAGTAACATAATAATATGATCCTATACATAAACTAGTAAATTTCTCCGCGCTTCGCGTGGTTACAAAAAAGTTTACTTAATTTATAAAAATATTTAAAAATAAAAGTCAAAATAAGTGCAACAATTAAAAATATCTTAAATTTTATCTTTCGATCAAATAATATTGAAATTTAGGCCATAAAAGATTTACGAAACTTATTTTTTTTAAAAAAATATCACAAATATAAGTTTGCAACAATTGAAAGTATCTTAAATTTATCTTATAATAGGAGAATCTAAAGTTAAAATATATAATTTTAACTCAGAAATATTTCACAAATTTATATTTAAACTCTTATTGTATTGTCCATCGAGCTGTCCTTCTAATATTAAAAACCGAAACTAAAATTTTAAAGTCAAATATAATCTTAAGGGAAAATAAAAAGAAGTCGCAGCATAATCACCACACTAATTTTTTTTGTTTTACTTCAAGATTCTTCTAATAAAATTTAAAAATAGTTTTCTCTATTTTTTATCGTTAGAAATATACATTTCACTAAAGAAGATTTTTTGATAAAACTTAATTACCTTCTTCTCTTTTAAGATTTTGTCAATTTTTTCTAATTATTTTCTATGTTTCTCTTCTTTCTTCTTCTTCTTCTTTTTTTAAAATCATTTTTAGTTTCTTCTGTCTCTTTCAAATCACTCGTCACCTTCTCATAATTTGTACCTTCACATTTTTCTTCAATTCATCGACTCCTCATCTTTCCAGCATTATCTCAAAAAATGGTATTAAATAGAGATTATATTTTATTTTATTTTTGACTCCATATTGGTACTTATATTTGGAGGGATTAATAGAGTTTACGAGTTCATGCAGGGTAATTGTACTTTGAATAAATTATTTTTTTAAAGACGATTTTGTTCTCAAAGTCTAATCTAAAATCTCTAATTAAAATTGAGGGATATGAGATTAAACTTTATATTTAAGGTAATTCAAAAGACTAATTGATATATAAGAGTAGTTGAGAGTAGCATTCACTTGAACAAAAGAACAATCCATCAGATTCTCAACATGACCAAGCCTTATAACATCATTATGCACGTACTTTCTTATCTGCAAAATAAAGAAAATAAAAATATTTTCACGTACAATTATATATATATATAACTATTTTACATGCTCAAACAAATTTTGGTGAAAATAAATAGAAAGTGGTCGGGAGAAGATGATGAGTGCAATGAGGAATACACAAAGGAGGAAAAAATCAATAGCTACTTGAATAATATTTATAGACCTGGTATTTCTAGTGTTGTCAATATTGTAATTATATTTAAGTTATAGGTGATGAATTAATTGGGTTTAATAATTATTTTTAGGGGAGGAAAAAAGGCTCTAAAAAGAATTTTTCATCATAATTAAGTGAGTTAAAAGTGGAACTTTTGAGTTTTTAACAGAAAATAAATGGTTAAAAATTTCACAAGACCAAAAATTAAAATATATAGAGTGAAAAAAAAAATCAAAAAAGATGAATCCAAATGTAATATGAAGAGACACAAGTATTAACTTAAAAAATATAATACGAAGATGCTCAAGAATTAGTTAACATATAATTATTTAGAGATTAATACACACTAAAAACTATTATAATTATAACCGATCTAACCTCTAATTGAGTTTTAGTGCAAACCTATTTACTGTTATTTAGGGGGAAAAATGATATTTGTATTCATAATTAATCACCAAGAAAACTAAAAGTTAAGGAAATAGGAAATCATCAAAGAGTTGAGAAATACATAGTTTCCTGATCTTAGAAATATACCATGTCACTGGTATTAAGACCAGAATTATATAATATATAGATGTAACGTTCAAAATTTCTAATTAATATCATATGCATTATGCATTAAATTTCAATAATAATTATAATTAAGTTTATAAAAGAACGAAGACATTGGAGTTTCATATTTGTATCGGAAGATTTGAAAGAAACTCAAACATCATATCGTGATTATAAATATTCTAGATTTTGTATTATACATTAAGTGTTGTCTTCTCAAATTTCACCGTTCAAACTAAAAGAATACTATATATATATTAAATATTAAATTTACTTTTTTTTTATACAAAATTATTAATAAGAGTAGTGTTTAATTAAAGGGTAAAATGATTGTTTATTATTTAATTGACATTTTTTGATAATTTAATTTTTTAACTAAGGGGATTCCCACTTATATAGTAATATGATACAATACATACGTGCGCATGCGCGAGCGCGCACACACACACACACATTATTTTAACATATTTTTATTTTTATAGAGGAAATGAACTATTACATTAGTAAATATTTAGGGTTTTAATATTACAATAAAGAATAAAATAAGTGAAGTAGTAAATTTTTGAGACATTTAATTTTTTACAATAAAATAAAAATAAATAGAGTGAGTAAATTGACATATTTATTTTCGTATAATAATAAGTAAATAGATATGTGAGGAAAATTATCAAAAAAAGAAAAAAGAAAAAAGATAAATAAAATACTTATCCAAAGAGAGGTACCACATCACTTCTCTAAACCCTAACTTTATATTATATATAGATATGGATAGATATAAATTACATATAGATAGACAGATTTAGATGTGTTATAATAAAAAAAATATTTAAAAAATTATTCTTTTAACTCTCTTAATTATATTAAATGTATTATATTTAACACACTCTATACATTGTGGTAACACTAAATGACAATAATAATTAAATAAATAAGTTAATAAAATAATTTTTAAAATGAAAAAATAATCAAAAAATTCAAAAGAAAAATGGAAATAAAGACCTTAGAAGCATACTATGTAGCCTCTTATATATATATATATATATAGATTTCTTGAGAAGCATTAATTGGTAATGTGATAAAAATAATAATATGCTACAACATATTAAAGTTCATTGATAGTCACATAAAGACTTCTTTTCATTATCAATATATATAATTTAAATTCAAAATACAAATACCGAAAAATAGCTTATACCATTGGCTTCTTGAGCTTAGAGGAATCGAGATTATTTCATTATTATGAGACAGATAACTACAGTCTACAAATACAACAAGAATGAAAAACAGCTAAAACGATTATTTATTCGATGTTTTTCACTATATTAATTTGGAATTTAGATACCAAGAATGTTGCTTCTTGAATTGTCTAATTCTAACTTTGAATTTATCAAAGGTTTGGTTGGTGGGGAGGAAAATATTTTTAAATTTTTTTATCTATCAAAAATTTTGAAAAATATTTATCCAGAATAATAAATTTCTTAAAAATAAGAAAAATGAATTTCGTGCTGAAAGTTAGGAAAAATAAGTTCTACAAGTGGCATTCCACTTTGATTGTATTCTCCCACCTTCCAACATAATTCATTCCATCCTCAAAGCCCCTACCTCCACCACCTTCCCCTATTCCTTATCCCAACCTTACATAGTATTTGTTTAGATTATATGCAAAAGCTTTTAGGACAATACTTTTTGATTACATACCATTTGAAGACAAGAAAATAAGTAAGAAACCCACTTATTTTTAAAAAAAATATTTTTCAATAAAAAATTTTCCTAAAAAATATTTTCCTTTATATCAAACACACGAAGGGCGGAGCCGGGTAGGGTCTTTATACTGATCATCCCTGAGAGGTTGTTAAAACTAATAAGGATAAGGTGTTTAACATCTGTCAAACGGCCAATTTCCAACTCCTTAGTATGATACTTTGGAAATTGTTCAAGCTAAGTTAGTCCAAGAAAATAAGATTTATACAATTTGGTGGAAATATCCGATACGAATAAGTATTTATCTTTTGTAATATGCTCCCTAGTTTCCTTTTTGTTTCAAATATTTTAACTGTTTCTTTTCGTTGAAAATCATATATTTGAGAAATGCCAACAAAATTTTCCTTGTGTGTAACACCCCAAAAGTCCTCAAGATCAAATCAAGGAATTGAAATGAAGAAAACAGGAAAAACTTGCACCAAATTACAGAACAAGTCATTGAGTGACTCGTAAGCCGACGAGTCATTAAGTGTCCTTTCGTGTGTGCCTCAGTTGGTAAATATTGGGATTTCCTGGGGACTTAATGAGTTGGGGGATGAGTCGTGATACCACTTCACGATTCGTTAAGAGAGTCATCGTCTGGAAGGGGTGGAAAAAGAGAAAATTTCAGTGATGATGACAAGTAGTTTGGATTCGAGTCTTAGGACATCAGTTTCGAGCTATCAGCCTAGTTAGTAAAAAATTAGGATTTTCAATGGGAATAGAACTTAGCACCAAGCAGGTCGGGGTTTAACGCACCCAGGTTACTAGAACTACGTTGCCACCATAGGTTATTAGCTTGAATGGGCATTAGACAGTGATCAACCAGCTCAGATACTATCCCCTGGCAAGGTGTAGTGGGCTTTATCCGATGGGGGATATACATCGGACTCCATGTCTAGCTCACGTAGTTACATGTCAGTTATGGTTTCTCCCATAGTATAGTACACTACAGCTCAGTCCGATACAAACATAGTCTCCAATTCAGTTCAGTTCTCCAGAATTCAGGATATGTGTGTGAACTTAAGACAGTTACTAATACATATAGTACTATCAGATTTTTTGATATTTCAGTATTTATGATTCCGGTTATAGTCATTGCATGTTTTGTCAGTTCAGCTTATAGAATCTCAACATCTTTACCTTTACTTCATATCTCACTTACTCAGTACATGCAAAGTACTGATGCATACTCTTTATGTTGTATCGTCTTATGATACAGGCGCAGATTCCCAGTGTCAGCATTGACATTAGCCTTTCTTTGGCAGAAATCAGCAGAGTCTAGTGGTGCGTCCTCATTTGCAGAGGGCCGAAGTTTCTTTTCAAACTTTTTATTTGATGTTTTAGTTCAAACTTTAGAGTAAGGTGGGGACTTGTTCCAGCAACTCATCAGTTCTTAGATGGATTTCAGACGTAGTTAGCAATTTAGTGTTTTATCAGATGTTTGTTACTTTAAATATTTTAACCCAGTTATGTTTGCAAAAACATCCGCTTATAGATTATATTCAGTATTCAGAATTTCAGTAGTATGCTATGCTATGGGTTAGGTTGGGGTCACTTGTGGCCTTAAGTACCGTGTCGTGTGCAGGGTGTGGACTCGGATCGTGACATTGTGCCAAAATAAAGAAGAAATAGACAACTGTGTGGCCTGAATTCTTGTTAGAATTTAGACAAGTGCTTACTGCTTATAATGATGTACACTACTTTGGCTTAATAAAAATTGTGTGAATCTGATCTCTAATTGTGCGGCGCTATAAAAGATATACAGAATTCTGCCTCACTAGCCATTTGTACAATAACTTTTGTGTTAATAATCCATATTCATATTCTGTAGAAATAGAGGATTGCAAATCCCAAACAACAGTCACTTTTAATTTAGTTTTTAGCAAAAATAGAACTAAAACAAAGTTCCTTTGGTCTATATATAGAATTTTAAAACCACATAGGCTTTCCTCCATAACCACAACCAGTTTGTTTCTAACTAGCCTTGCTTATTCCAGTTCCGTTGTCAATAACAAGTGTTTGAATGTCCATCCCATCAGCCATCTTGTAAGGACATCAAATATTAAAAGTATGGTGAACAATTAGGGGATTCATGCAAAAACCCGCAAAGGGATTCAACAAATTTCTTAATCACATGAAATTATCATAAATACTAGTAGAGAAAAATCAAATTCAAACAGAATAGAAGCTTACCTTTATGGAGACCTAGTTCAGGAATCAGTATTCAGAGTACGTATAACTGTAAATGCAAATAAAAGTGAAGGTTCCAATCAAAATCATTCTTCTTATTGGACCTATTCTTTCGTTTTTTAATCAGTCAAATTTGCCCAATATTATCCTCTTGGGGTCAAATTTGCAACTATGCAAAAAAGAATAAACTTACCCTTATTTTTAAATGGAGGGTAAATTTGAAACCTTTCGCATAGTTCAGAGACAAATTCAATTTTTTGCATAATTTAGTAGTTATTATTGAGAGTGTTGTAACTATAAATGCAAATAAAACTGACGTTTATCCAAACCATTCTTATTCTTTGGACCAATTCTTTCTTTTCTAATTTGTGCCTTTTTTAATGCCTAATAAATATTTGTAAAATGCTCCCTACGGGTTTTGATTTGGGGTGAAAATTATTTTAAGTGACATTTTTAGTTTGAGCAATTCCGATAAAAGTTTTTCACTGCGCCAAAATGATCATTAAAAAAGGGATGGCCTGGTGCACTAAGCTCCCTATGGGGGCCCTGGAGAAGGGCTGGACTACAAGGTCTACTGTACGCAGTCTTACCTTACATTTCTGTGAGAAATTGTTTCCACGATGCGCCAAAATAATCATTATTAAATTTTAAAAAATCAATTCAATGACCTTACTAATATTGGTTTTATTATACAATAAACTAATTATTATTTTAGATGCTCCTTCAAATCCATCAAACAATATACGTACCTTATTAACAGTAACATATTTTATAATCCAAACAAAATGCCATGCTCAACGTTAATAATTATTGCTTGTTATTGTTATTGTTGTTATATATACAGAGAGACCTCCATTTCGTTATATACCTATTATGTGGACCAAATTTCCTTCCTATACTACGTCACAAGGATCTTTGCTTGTTTATCTTAAGTAATCAAACCAGCTTAGTTAACCAAATTTAATTTGCCCAAAATTATTTTCAAGAATTTGTTTTCTCGTGTAGAAGTAAATTGAATTATTTTAACAAAACTATTATGTTCTAGACTACGTAATATACATATACTTTTGAGATAATATTTTTTATTTACTTATAAAACACAAAAAAATAAGCAAGAAAATATTTTAAAAACATAATTCTACTAAATTTTTTTTGGATAATCATCTTTTTATTGAAATGACATATCCAAATTCACATAGATTAGGGCCCATAAAGGGGAAACACTCCCTTGCAAGAGTTTCTTCATTCCTGCAGCTCAAATTCCAAAAAAAAAAAAAATTAGAACCATCTTCTATTCTTAGCACATTTGTCTAACTAAATGAAATTTGAGCCGACTCACCGAATTGGAGGAATCTTACACGAATTTAAATTAGTTAGACTAGCGGTTTCTAACCTAAGAACCCCGATAAAGTATAGAGTAATTTCATTCATCCACACCGCTTGATGATATTCTTACACCTTCATTGCTCGTTAAACATGTGACATTCACCTTCATTAGTTAGAGTAGCGTGACCTGGATTCTTGTTTAGAGTTTAGAAAAGTGTTTAATGCTTATAATTATGTACACTGCTTTGGCTTGATAAAAATTATGTAAATCTGATCTCTAATGGTGCGACGCTATGAAAATAAGAAATTTTATTTTTCAACTGATGATTTATTTTTTTCCTTTGTAATCTCCCGTTCAAAATCTAGTGTAACATAAGAAATTAGTTCTTTCATATGACGAATAATATCTAATCCCCAATCATTATTAAATAAATAAAAACCCTTTACGAAAAACTTTATGACATATGCGGTAAGATCTCGACCACCAAGAACTAACCATGAGATAACATGGGGAAGTATATGTCCCTCATAGATGGGGACAGTGTGGGTCACACTCACCGGAATCAAGCACAATGCCTAGTTGAAAAATGAAATTAGTGTGACCAAGTAAAACAGTAGATAACTAGCTTATGCTGGTATTCCATTCTGCTTCTTACCAGTTGTGCGACCATTAGCAAACAGAGAAAGAATGGCTTGGATTGCAACATACATGGCTGGAACATTGAATGTCTCAAACATGATTTGAGTCGTTTTCTCTCGGTTTGCCTTGGGGTTAAATAGTGCCTCGTTTAGAAGAAGGGGATAATGCTCCTCGGGAGAGACACGGAATTCATTGAAAAATGTGTAATGCCAGAGTTTCTCCATATCATCCCAGTTTCTTACTATGCCATGTTTAATGGGATATTTCAGAGTCAAAATACCTCTTTTAAACTGAGCTTCTTCTCCAACATAGGCATCTCTGTCTCCCATTCCATCCCAGGCACCAGTATGACGAGAACGACCAACTATACTTTGGAAAACAGTTGTTGGAGAATGATCCCCAGTAGCCAACCTACAGAAACAAACTACAATAATTATTATTCCTTACTAGGTTACCTAGGGAGAAATGTAGTTACACCACACATGAAGCTGAAATTGCAATCAGTTTATTTCTAACTAACCTTGGTCATTCTAGTTCCGTTGTTTGAATATCCATCTTGTAACGACTTCAAATATTAATTTTGAAAGTATAATTTAGGTGATACATCGTTGGCAGAAATATGGAGTCAAAGTGAAAACTGGTGACTTAGATCAACTCAGTTTGCGAGAAATTTCTGATTCCCCTTTTAAACTCCCTTTGATCTCAAGGTGAGGAGGATTTTTATACATCCAGTAGAAGTCATCACCTGCTATTAATAGCACATCAACCTCCCAATTTCTCACTAAATGCAGAGAAAACAACAAGAACAATAGATGCCATTTTATACAGTTTCAGTTTTAATTGGAATATTATCACTGTTTTGTTGCATGGTTAATGGTTATGCTTTTCTTTTTAAACACATCAAAGCACAAAACTTTAAGGTATTCATCTTTCCTTTGAGAAAAGTTACTTTGTTATAATATATCACATTTGTAAACCGATTGACACGAGCAAGAATTATCTTGTAAATCCTTTAGCTTGATGACTTCCCCCTAATATCTAATGAATAGATTTCCTAGAAATCAATAATCCCATCCATCTTTGACATTCCTTTTTATAATCACTTGAAAGCAGTGACAGGGACAAAAATTCTAACATGGGGAATCAAAAAACGACACACTAAAGTTTTCTTTATATAAAGGGGATTCAATATATAAGTTACATATACATATACATATATATATATATATATATATATATACACACGTACTACAATGTTCCGGTGAGGAGTTTCAATTGAACATAGCTCCCCACTGCTTGAAAGTCGATACACAAATTTCTTACTAGCAATTTGACGCGTACCGTAGTGATCAAGACACTTATGTGTAAAGGTCTCATCAGATAATCAATGGGACACTCTTTCTCTAAACCACTTCCATGATCTAGATGATACAGATAATTTCTTCTGACCAAAACATGTTCAACAAAATTTGGATAGTGTCAAACTGAATCTAAAATCAAGATTAGTCAAAAATTCAAAATTTAGCAAACACTATCAAGCACATAAGTACACGTGAAACAGGAACAAATCAGATTCGATTGACAATCAAACAAATATGAAGCTTTAACCTTTATGAAAACGAATTCAATGCTAATTCAATAATCAGTATTGAGAGTGTAACTGTAAATGCAATTAAAACTGAAGTTTCCAATCAAAATCATTATTTCTCTTTGACCAATTCTTCTTTTTCTTTTTCTTTTTCTTCTTCTTCTTCTTCTTCTTATTTTCCTCCCCCCGCCCCCCCCCCCCCCCCCCCCCTTAGTTTTTTTGGCCTTTTGCCCTTCTTTTTAGCAACGCCAACAAATGATGTTTAATTTTCTCAAAGTTTATAAATATGGCAAGACATATTTCAAAAAATAAAAACAAAAATTTATACCCCAAGCGTACCAAACCGAAGAACAAATATCCAAACATCTCTACTAGTATGACACTTTTTCTAGTGTGCTACTCTTAGGCATGCTTAGGTAACTTTCAATTATTTAACTGATTTAATTAACAGAAAATCCATATTATTAATGTTTGGCTACTGCACAAAAATGTAATTACTTATTTCACTTAACATAATATTGTTCTTCAAAAAAGTTAATTGTTTTAATTTTTTTTAAAATTAAATATGGTGGCAATTATGCCATTTTATTAATAATAAAAGAAATAAAGCAACTACAAATAAATGTCTTCCATCTAATTACAAAAAGGAAACCCTACTCTATTTCCCCTTCCTCTGCCGCTTCTGATGGAAGTCTTCTTCACTGATCTCATGTCTCCCTTCTTCAATCCTCACTTCCTTCTTCTCCAACTCTGGGTGGTGAATGGGTTTGCACTGGTCCTCTGCTCCAACAATAGTAGCTCAGAAAGGTATTGTTCTATTAACATTAGCCAAGCTATCAGCTAACTGATTGGCTTCTCTAAAAACATGTACTACTTGAATCCTTAATCTAGATAGCATCTCCCAGTTCTCCTCCTTTATATCCTCTATCTCCCAAGGTATCTTCCACTCCCTATTGAACATTTTCTGTAAACCTAACGAATCAGTCTCTAAAATTATATTCCCCTGTAAAGCTAAGAATTTTTTAAATGCTTGCCTTACTGTTATAGCTTCTGCAACTATGTTATTAGTAATTCTAATGGTTTGAGCTTCAGCAAATATAAGATCTCCTTGCTGGTCTCTTAAGCAGAAACTATAGGCACTAAACCCTGGATTGTCTTTGCTTGCTCTATCAGTATTGCACTTTATCAATCCACTTCCTGGCATTTCCCATTTAATAATTTTATAATTAATTCCCAACCTGCAACTCTTGATGAAATCTATAATCTCCTCCCACTGATAGGGAATCTGACTTCCTAGATGCATCAATTTGACTAGTTGATGAATAGTCTTCAAACATTGAGTTAATAACTTGTAATAGTTACACTCCTTATCATGCCTTCTATTATTTCTTCTCTTCCACAATTCCCAGCATAAAACTAGTGGGACTGCTTTGAAAATTTTCTTCAAGCTATGACTGTCAGGAATGGTCCACCAATCCTTGATGTGCTGATGAGGGGATCTTCCATCAATTGATAAATCTGCAAAACTAGCAAACTGCTTCCATAGCTTAATTGTTATAGGAGCTATTAGAAAAAGATGTCTCCTTGTGTCCATCTCATAATTCTCACAACAGTAGCATCTAGAAGCAATCTGAATATTCATCCTGCTTAGAACATCATCTGTGGAAACCCTTCCCCTCCATAGTCTCCACATGAAAAAATATATCTGAAAAGGCAATCCTTTCACCCAAATGTTCTTGTGCCACTCTCTTTCCTCCTTTCTACTTTTTATCCTATTAAAAGCTAACTTCACAATGAAAGTTCCTTTAGAATTTCCCATCTACCATGGTTTATCATTCTCCCCTCCAGTTATTGGTCTTATATTCTCCACAATGTAGTTAACCATTTCCACTGAAATTTTTTCCTTTAGTTTGTTAACATCCCACTCCCCTAAATGTATGAAATCTCTGACCTCCAACTCCTCCATTACCTGATTTGTTTTCTCCAAATAACACAAAGCCCCCTTCTGAGTCCAGTTGTCAAACCAGAAGCTAGCAGACCAGCCCTAGTTTTCCACCATATATCCTAATCTATTTCATCTCTAATCAATACCATTCTTCTTCAAATCTGAGAAGCTCCTCTACCATGAGCTAATATAGGATGAACCTTTTTACAATATTTATTCCAAATGAAGGAGCTCCATAAAGAAGAAGTAGAAGTTCTAAAATTCCACCACAACTTTGATATAAGAGCTTTGGACACATCATACAGTGATTTGAAACCCACTCCACCCTCCTCCTTAGGAAAGTACATGTCATCCCAAGAAACTCAATGTTTTCCCTAAGTTCCTTCAAGCTTACTCCAAAAGAATTTAACAAACACCTTATGTAACTGTTTTAGGACACTTTTAGGAGGATTTAAAGCAGATAATAAGTAGACTGGCATAGTTTATAACACATGGGCAATTAAAATATATCTCCCTCCAAAATACAACCATTTATTATTCCAGGTCATGATCTTTCTAGTTATTTTCCTGATGTTATCCTCAAAGTAAGATTTTTCCCCCTTCCATAATAAACTGGACAGCCTAAATAAATTAAAGGGAAACATCCTTGATTTATACCTATCCATCTTCTAATTCTTGCACTCAAACCAACCATTGCCTTTTCATGAAGATAGAAGAAACTCTTCTGCCTATTAATCATCTATCCTGATATCCTCTCATACTCCATCAAAGTAAACACCATTTTCATCACTGAGCTTTTATTCCCTGAACAAAACAGAATAGTATCATCAGCATATGAAAAATGATTAATTTCAGCATTCCACTTTGGCATTACAAACCCTCTAAAATTAGGATGTTCATGAAGCTTATTTAATCCCTCTTGATAAGACCTCATCAACAATGATAAAGAAAGTAGGAGAGATTGGATCTCCCTGTTTAATCCCTTTAGAAGACTTGAAAAAACCAGCAGACTTACCATTAATTAAAATAGAGTATCAGTTATTAGAAACCAATCTCCACACCATATCAATAATAATTTCAGAAAATCCAAACTTCCTCAGGACTTTGGTTAAGAAGATCCAAGAAACTTTATCATAAGCCTTGACCATGTCCAACTTAACTACCATATTCTGTCATTTATTCCTTTTATTCATATCCCTGATAATCTCCTGAGCCAGCAAAATATTTTCTGTGATATTCCTCCCTTTTTCCTAAAACCAGTCTGATTCCTAAAGATTATCCTTGGCAAGTGAACCTGTATTCTATCATGTAAAACTCTAATATGATCTTATTAATAAAGGAGCTAAGGCTGATAGGTCTATAATCAGTAAGCTTTTCTGCTCTTTTCTTTTTTGGAATTAACACTAGATTTGTATGAGTAATGAACCTAGGTAATTCCTGCACATAGAAAAAAGTTTTAACCATATTAGCCACATCTTTGCCAATAATCCCCCATCTAGCTTGAAAGAACCATCCTGAAAATCCATCAGGACCACTAGTGTTGTCTCCATTCAATTCAAAAATCACATTCTTCACCTCCTCCTTTGTTGGCAGTTTAACCATCTCCTCATTTTGTTCCAGAGAAATGAGTTGAGGAATATTCTCCATTAAGATAGAATCAATGAAACTACCTTCCTCCTTAAATTGATCCTCAAAAAACTTCACTGTCTCTCTTTCAATATCCCCTTGTTCATTCAACACCATTCCCTGATTATCCCTTATTTCTCCTATAAACAACTTTTTCCTCCTCTCATTCATATAAGAATGAAAAAATTTTGTATTATTATCCCCATCCTTAAACCACTTCATGCCTGATTTCTTCTTCATACTTCCTGTACCTGTTTAAGTCTGCCTCTGCCTTCATAAGTTTCATTCTAAAATCTCCAGATGGTAAAATCTCCAGATGAATTTCACTTATTTTTGCCACATCTTCTAGAGTAGAAACTCTCTGAAATATGTCCCCATAGGTAGCTTTACTCCAGACTGCCAAGGCTTTCTTGACCTTATGAAGTTTTGCCTAGAAAATCATGAACGGATTGCCCATGAAATCCTCCTTCCAATTATCCTCTATAAGTTTCTTAAACTAATTATGTCCTGCCCAGAAATTAAGAAACTTAAAAGGCTTCACCACTACTTCTTCATTTGAATTACAAAGGACATGCAAAGGAGTATGGTCTGACCCTTGTCTTATTAAGTGATGTACCTCACTAGATGATAACATGTCAAAAAACTCCTTGTTTGCCAAAACTCTGTCTAGTCTTTTGAAGATGCAATCCTCCTCCAATCTCCCATTCCACCAAGTAAAAATACTGCCCCTGAATACAAGTTCCTTTAACTCACAGTTATTTAAACACTGCACAAAACTATAGCCTCACTATGAGAAAAATCCAAACCTCCTTGTTTCTCATCTTCATTCAAAATAACATTGGAATCTCCACCAACAACCCATGGCTGATTATTGTGAATAGCAACAGATTGCAAGTCCTCCCATAGTTCTAACATTTCTAGAGCACTACATTTAGTATATACTGAAGAAATTTTAAACCTTTTACCAAAGGCTTTAAATTTCATAGTAATTTGTTGATAAGTGTCCAACTCCACTTCTCCTTTCCAGAAATCTCTCCAAAAAATCCAAATTTTACAAGAACTATTAGTAACAACATGATCCATCCCTAATCTTCTTTTAAATTGATTCAGATTCTCTGGCCCCTGAAATAGCTCCATTAAAGCTATGAAAGAATATCGATGTCTTCTATTTAAATTTGTTAATCTCTCAAAAGCTTTTTGAGTATTAACATATCTTATATTTCAAAAAAAAAATTTATCAATCATTGATCACTGCTATAAGTTCTCTCCTTACTGCTCCTTGTTTGTACCTCTAGTGGGACTGCTGCCTGATGTTTGAATTTTTTGGAAGTAGCTTTTATGTCTGCAATATTCCTTGGTGACAAATCCCCTTCTTGCTCATTCTCCTTCAATACATCAAACTGATTAGTAGTATTCACCTCATTAACTTCCTTTTACTGCTTTTGTTTCCATCTCTGTTCTTTGTCCTTCCGTTCCCCTCCTCTTTCTTGAACAGGTCCTCTCTTCTTTCTATTCCTTTGAATCTGAAGTTCTTGCTCATTATTATGCTTTACTCCATTGTCTACTTGTTGAGTTATCCCTATACCTTCTGTGTTACATTTTCCTTTTGCGCCTTCTTCTGCTTCTCTTCCTCCCCAGGAAACAATTCAGGGTGCAAAATATAGCATTTTTTATCATTATGACCCTGTAACTTGCAATTGACACAATATTTAGGCACATAGTCATATTTAATAGGAATCCACTTCTCTACCACCTCCCCATTATGTCTTCTGATTCCTACATTAATCCTTTTTGGGAAATCCCCTAATAGATCCACCTCCACTTTAACCCTTGCACAACTGGGTCTTGTTTGGTTTCTAGTAGCCATATCAACCTGTAAAGGTTTTTCCACTGCTGATGCCAATGAAAATATTGCTTCCTTCATGGAAAAATTTGGGGGTAGGGATGGAAAAGAAATCCATGCAATTGTTGTAGTTGTTTCCTCCTCCGGATCAAAAAAGCGGATCCCACTTCAATGTCCTCTTGGTATACGTCCATTGTTTATGCAAGATATAGAACACTGGCTTGGACAGTAAATTAACATAATCTTTCATATTATCTGTCCTGATTAGAACATGTCGACTATTCAGCACTCCAATTGAACATTCTCCTTTCAGATTACATTGCTTTGGAATCAATTTCCTCAGATCATGAATATCAAGTGCTCCATATGAAAATTTTTCAATGATGGCAAATTGAAGATTTTCTTTAATAATCATTTGATTTATCTCTTCCTCCTCCCAAACTACCCGTGGTCCACTATGTAAATAGGTAACAAGTTTCATTGAAACAGGTTTGATTTGAACATGTGTAGGTTTTAATGTGGCAGCATAGTTAATCGCAGACGTGGTTTCCTCCCTCTGGGGAGGTTGTCCTGGCAAAATGGTGGTCATAGCCACCGATGAAAATCACAATTCCGATAGACAGTAGGAACGGCGGCGGTAAGGAGAGAGCTTATAGCAGTGATAAAATTTTAATCAATTTTATGATTAATTGAATTGGATTCCCCGATTATATAATCCATGTACTAATTATTGTGACATCTTATGTTGCATCCATGTACTAATTATTGTGACATCTTATGTTGCTCTAAGGTTAAAATTTACATTCAAAAATATTTAAACATTTGTTTGAACTTAAAATGGTTCTGAAATAGTTGGAGGACAAAAATACTCGATAATTTTTTCTCATCCATTCTAGTATTGGTGAACAGACTTACCCGATCGATATGCACGCAAGCTGTCCCGAACACGATTATCAAAATAATGGTTCCGAAACACCAACAGAGTACTAGTTCCACTGGACGAATGAACCATTTTTTTGGCTAAATGAAATGATTCTTGAGCAAAATTACAAAAAAGAAAAAAAAATTTATATAAGCAATACCAATTAGTTTTTAGGGGGGTCGCAATAAGCAATCACTTTTTCTTGTCAAAGGAAACCAAAATAGCTTTGGCCTATATAATCTTCAAACTATATAATAATTCATTCATTAATATCAACTACAATTTGGTTTGAGGTTAAATTCACAATAGAAAGATATGAACAAGATTCTATGCATGCAAATTCAGTAACATAAAGTGTCTCATAACATTCAAAACTAAATAAAGTTCCAAATCCAAACGGCACGTTCCACAAAACTCAGAGCTCTAACAAATATAATTCATTTGATGGAAAATTAACTAAGGAGGATTAAAGTTCTCAAAACCACTCCTAGAAGCACTTCCTATGGACAATTGCTGGACCAGATTCATCATACTCGCCCTTCGTTATCCACATCTGCAAAGCAAGTAGAAGTTAGCACATACAAAGTAGAGAACCAATTATTTGGTACTTAGACGTAGATGATCGGTTGATTGATCAGTGACGGCAACAACAAAAAAAAAGTAAAAAGAGACTAACTTGTTGGAAAGTACTGAGGGAAGCTAAAATTGATCCTCCAATCCAGACGCTGTATTTTCTCTCAGGTGGGGCAACAACCTTGATCTTCATGCTGCTTGGAGCAAGAGAAGTGATTTCCTTGCTCATACGATCTGTTATACCAGGAAACATAGTTGAGCCACCACTAAGCACAACGTTTCCATATAAATCTCTCCTAATATCCACATCACACTTCATGATTGAGTTATAGGTTGTTTCATGAATTCCGGCTGCTTCCATCCCAATCAATGATGGCTGGAAGAGGACTTCAGAGCAGCGGAACCTCTCAGCACCAATAGTGATTATTTGTCCATCTGGAAGCTCATAGCTCTTCTCAACATCCTTGTCGTTCTTTGAAGTCTTGATCTCCTGTTCGTAATCCAGTGCAACATACGCAAGCTTCTCCTTCACATCACGAACAATCTCCCGTTCAGCAGCAGTGGTGAATGAATAACCTCTCTCTGTGAGAATCTTCATGAGATAATCTGTAAGATCACGACCAGCAAGATCTAACCGCAAGATAGCATGGGGAAGTGCATATCCCTCATAGATAGGGACAGTGTGGCTCACACCATCACCAGAATCAAGCACAATGCCTTGTTGAAAAACAACAACCGAATTAGTAACAGAAAGCCATAAGGAACTAGTATACGTTCCTCATCAATATGTGATGCTTACCGGTTGTACGACCACTAGCATAAAGAGATAGAACAGCCTGGATTGCAACATACATGGCTGGCACATTGAATGTCTCAAACATGATTTGAGTCATTTTCTCTCGGTTTGCCTTGGGGTTAAGTGGTGCCTCAGTCAGAAGAATGGAATGCTCCTCTGGAGCAACTCGGAGCTCATTGTAAAAAGTGTGATGCCAGATTTTCTCCATATCATCCCAGTTGCTTACTATACCATGCTCAATCGGATATTTTAGAGTCAAAATACCTCTTTTGGACTGAGCTTCATCACCAACATAGGCATCTTTTTGTCCCATTCCAACCATGACGCCAGTGTAACGAGGACGACCAACTATACTTGGAAAAACTGCCCTTGGAGCATCATCCCCGGCAAAACCAGCCTAAAGAAACAAATGATACAGTTATTGTACATCAGTAAGTCACATAGAGAGTAATGAGAACTGCAGGCAGTTTTTTGCTAACTAACCTTGACCATTCCAGTTCCATTGTCAACGACAAGTGGTTGAATATCCTCTCCATCAGCCATCTTATAAGAGCTACAAATGTTAATTTACAAGTAAAATTTAAGTAATACATCACTAGTACAAATACATAATCAATGTAAAAGATGTTCAAAGTATCAGCTCGATTATGTGAAAGCTTTCTGTAGAAATCTCTTACTTTATGTATTGTTATTTCAACCTCCTCTCAACTCGAGATAAGATAGACTTAACATATTTATAGTAGAAATCACCAAAAGAGTGGCACAAGTAGTAGGGTATTCATGCAGAAGAAAGGAATAAGAGGTGTCAATTTGTGCAGTGGCAGTTCATTCATGCAATTGTTTACACTTCATTGTTCACTGCACTTGATGACACATTCAGCCTAAACATAACAGTGAAACACGAAATCTATCTCTCTCAAGTAGAAAATGATGAATCTAGGACACAGAATGTTAGTAATCTTAATCCTAGGAAATGACTGATCACATTAGGTAGAATTTATGTTCTAATCGAATCAATGTAGTGTTTGTTGGCTAATTTTCTTATTTAATGGTCAAACCGGGATTCCCATGGAAATGATTTACGCCCGGGACAAAGTGGCTGCGAAACGGGTGCTTAGCATGTGGAAATCTGCTTAACAGTTCTAACAAAACAAAAAAGAATAAACCATACTAGTTCAAAACATCACTTGTTCCCACCAAAACATGTTAAAAAACTTTTCCATCAACCTAACCAAGTGTCAAAAGTGATTCTTTGTTTAACCTGTTATACTAATAAATAGTTATAATAATCCATAAAAAATATCAATATCAAAAGCACATAGCCATGGAAGCAGATATACAGATTAGGCCGAACCCTGTGGTATTAATTCAAAAATCATGTATTTGTATTAATAAATTGGTAAAAAAATTAGTTACTAACACGATTGAGAACACATAAAGTTTAAATCCTGAATTGGCGGTCTAAAAACTAAATCCAAAAAGTGAAATAGAAACAACCCAAATTCAAGATCAAGTTAAAAGACAAAAGCAGAGTATTAAAACTTACCCTTAGGATTAGGATGGAATTGAAACCGTTGGTTGCTAGTTTTGTATAGGGTTCTTAAGAGAAAACAGAGGATGTTTCTTTTTTCTCCTAGTAAAAAAACAGGGAAGAGAATTTTTATGTTATTAAAAGAGAAAGAATCAAGAATTTGAAACTTATTATATCTTTTTCTGTAGACACGTACCATTGTAAATAACTGTAAATACAAATGAAATTTAAATTTTAAATCATATAATTAATTCTTTTGGAGCATTTTTTTTTTAAAAAAAACTTTTTGTTTCCTTTTTAAAACCCAAAAGAAAATCTCTTGTAATATTACGTGCTCGGTTTCAATTAT
The DNA here is from genome assembly GCA_035772735.1 of Datura wrightii. Lineage (NCBI taxonomy): Eukaryota > Viridiplantae > Streptophyta > Magnoliopsida > Solanales > Solanaceae > Datura > Datura wrightii. Next base: position 21,417,276 of record JASDFA010000001.1, read on the forward strand.
TTCAACAGATTTTCCATTGAAGAAACAAATATCCTTATTAGTGTAAAACTTTTGATTTGAATTACTGTATTTTAACTTATTATTATTGAAATCAGATCAATAATTATTTTAACTGCAAAGTTTAATTCATGTATTGCACTTTTATTACTTGATCAGAACTCTAAGACTCAAATTAGTGTCTTATTATCATAACTGAACAGTTTTCTTTTTTTTTAATATTCTAAATCATAAAATGGAATAAATTTGTATAGTCAATCAAATACAATGTTATTTACATATTATGTTCACCCTCATCTGTCCTCTTAGAAAAATAAATGTTTAAAAATCCCTCATTTGGAACGGTGATAGACATATTTCTTTCCACGAAAATCTTTTTTTTTAAACAAAAGAAAATATTGTAATATATTAGTACTTGTTGATTGATTTCTTATAACTTTTAGAAAATAGTACTAGAGGATATTTAGATTTTTTTTTCTTTTTCTATCACTCCCTAATACATGAGAATTTTACGGCTCCCCCACCCCTTTTTTCTTTAGACCATTGAAACTGGAAAATTAGTTTACCATTTAAAAATTAAAACATGCTTTTATGACTAATACATTTAAGTGAGTAACTGCAACATATAATAGGAAATCATGAAACGCAATTTACTTTAGTGAATAAATGTCACAAAGTATTTTAGGTAGATAGATCTTTTCCATATGAAATAGGTGTATCCTTAGATAGAGAAAAAGATTATCGAATCGTTGATTGTTTTATTTCGTGATTCTGGATGATTTTAGGTTACTCCACATAAGAATTAAGATATTAATATCTTCATAATCATTTTCTTGTTATAATCAAATTGGTTTGGAGAACAATCCTCAAGAATAGTTTAAAACTAGACGTCTGCTGCCAAGTTTTTGTGTGGATTACCCATATTTTGGGTGGGTCTTTAATTTTTACCTCTCAAATTGATAGTCTTTAATTTTTGTTATTTAATATTTTAAGTAATAAAAACAGGATAAAAATATTCCTAAATTTAGATGCTATGGTCCAATATAATATGCCAACGCATCAAGGATTCAAACTCTCTTATTACAAGTAATGGATGAGTACTACAACTACTCCCTCGGGTATGATTTATTACATGACGTGCTTTTTTTTTTTAAGTTTGTCTAAACAAAGTATTTTTTTTATAGTTAAAATTAATTTAATTTAATTTAAACTTAATAAAATAATTTATAATCATATTAAAAAATTTGAAATTATAAACTTTAAAATATATATATTAAATTAACTAATATTACATAAATTAAGACAGATAAAATAATATTTAATTGGCATTGAAATTTTGTGAGAGTATTGGGAAGCATGTTTGGCAACATATATCCCTAATAAAAATTAAAGCACAAGACACAAGTCGTGGCATAAGACGTAAGTGTAAAAAGTTTATTAGATGAAAATAAAAAAAATTATGCTCCAAAAGACACAAGTCATGGCATAAGTGTAAAAAGTTTATCAGATGGAAAAAAAATAAAATTATGCCCAAAAGGCACAAGTCATAACATAAGGCATAAGTGTGAAAGATTTATTAGATGACAAAAAAAAAAAAATTATGCCCCAAAAGGTATAAGTCATGGCATGAGACATAAGTGCAAAAAGTTAATTGGATGGAAAAAAATAAATAAAATCATGTTCCAAAAGCACAAGTCATGACATAAGGCAAGTGTAAAAAGTTTACTAGATGGAAAAAAAATTATGTCCCAAAAGGTACAAGTCATGGTATAAGGCATAAATATAAAAAGTTTAGTAAATGAAAAAAAATGAAATTATGCCCCAAAAGACACAAGTCATGGCATAAGACATAAGTTAAACATGCAGGTAGTTATACATGGAAAATGCAGAAGATCTTAAGCATAAACACAATTTAAGTAGCAGAATTTACGCCTCAAGAATAACTTGGGCAAAACTCATGTCGTGCGATTTTTTTTTTGTTTTTGCTGTTAAGGATATTTTTGACCACTTTTTATTTACTTAAAGTATTGAAGGATAAACATTAAAACCCACAAATTTAAGGAGCAACAATTAAAAATCACAACAAAATAAGAATATTTATGCGAATAATCTGCTGCCCATGTTCTGTATGGACCCAATATCAGATGGGGGACTACAACCAAGTAAAGATGGTCAACTGAAAGTGATAGTCTAATTGTAAGGGCTTCATTTGAACCCTTGAGGTCTGTGGTTCAATCCCTGCTAGTAGCAGTTTTTAACCTTTCGTGCTCATTTTGAAGAAAAGAGAAATAAAGCAGGCAAAATTTGTTGGGCTAAGATTTAACTACGGGTACATATTTAGTCTCTTTCTTATTAGACTTTACCAACTCTTGTTTAATTTTGAACGCATTAATCGTGGGATAATTGGATGGGCACTGAACCACTAGCACATCAACTCTCTGTGGCTTACAAATAAAAAAAAATAAAATCAAAATCTCTGATTTTATTCTTAACAGAGAATGGAACTTGACCAAGCTTCAGAATACTCTTCCTAACCACCTGGCTGAACAGAGCAAGAATATCACTATTCACAAGGTCAGTGAAGACTTCCCTGTATGGACTCCTAATTAACATTCATGATCAATTCAACACAAAATCAGCTTGGCAAGTATTTAGAAGAACCAAAAGCAGTCCCTTCACTACTGTTAAATTACCTTATAGAATTTCTTTCTTTATGCTAAGGTTGCTTAGAATGATATTACCTACTGATGTGACACTTGAAAAATACAAAGTTCATGACCGCCCATCCAGATGTTTTTGTTGCAAGGATGGTCATCTAGAAAACATTGATCATTTATTCTATCATGGGGATCTTGCTAGCTCCCTCTGAAATTTCTTCTCAACTACTTATGGTGTTACTATAAGACAGTCCAGCATCAGAGACACTTTAATAACTTGATGGCTTAGCACTAGCAAAAACAAGGTTCACTCAAACCTTATTCAATGTTTGCCATCTATCATTTGTTGGAAAATTTGAAAAATTAGGTGTAGCCACAATTTTGATGACATCAAAAGTACTCCCAGGAGAGTTATTTCACAAGTTATTCATCTCTTTAAGATGTTGATCAATGCGCAATACCCTATTGTTCAGCTGGAGCATGAATGTATACATATTTACTATCACATTGAAAATCTATAGCCCAAAATCAACATCAAATGCCTAAGATGGATTTATTCCAGCCTGGGGAGATTTAAGTTCAATACTGATGGTTGTACTAAAAGAAATTCGGGTAATGCAGGTGGAGGGGGTATTCTTAGACACTCTTCTGGCTTTTACCATTACTGTGGACAATGCTCCAACAATATTGCAGAAGCAAAGGCTATTCTTCATGGACTCCAATGGTGCACCAATAATGGTTACTATGATACTGATGTGGAATCGAACTCTTTTATTACATTAACATGATCAATGACGCCACTAAGGGGACCTGACAAGTAAAGCATATCATCAACGACATCAACTATCTGAAGATGCAAGGAAACTATATTTTTCAGCACTGCTACAGGAAAATCAAAAATAAACATTGTTTAGCAAAAAAAATGAAGACAATTGAGAAATAATTAAATAGAAAAAGTAATTAAAACACAGTTTAGAAGATTTCACATGCTCAGGATTAATGACTTGATTACATCACAACATCAACATACCTCCATTGCATCATCTAAACAAAATGTCACCAATTAAAATAACGAAAGAGAAGACTAACCATTACCAACAGGGACACACGTTGAACACGAAAATATGTCATTGAGCTTTTTTTTTAAGTAATGAATGAAGTAATATATTTTCCATCAGGAAGTTGAAAGATGAAGGAACTAAATATTGAATAGACATATTAAAGATTGATATTAAGGACATTCGTAATAGATAGAGAAGATTAAAGTAATTCTAAATATAATTGATTACAATAAATGACATTAATTTTAAAAACATGAATCGTCTTCATATTATTTATCTTTTACATTTATAATGTACTATCACTTTATTATTTTTTGAAATGTAACTTACATTTCAGTAGATGAATAGGTTTGAAGTAAAGGGTAAATATGGTCTTTCATTTTTTATGGATATTTTGGTCTTTTAACTTTAGACGTATACACTTTTCACTTTTAGTATAATCATATTATTATATAAATGGAAAGCCAAAAAGTGAAAAGCTAGATTACCATGAAAGTAAATTAAAGATATATGATATATCAGCAAGTGTTCATGAAATATTGAATGACTATTTTACCCTTCAATCTAAAACTATTCCTATAATATTATATATACAAAAAGCTAAAATTGCATAAAAATAAATATTATTAGACCATTAAATATTTCACAACGAATTATTTAGATGATGATGAAGGAGTAAACCTATTTATTATTAGAAGGGTATATTAGTCTCTCAATATTTGGAAGTTATTTTAGTATTTTAACTTTTCACTTTTTGCCTTCCTACTTATAATATAATATGATTATTATTATTTTTTTAAATTTTTTTTATTTTATTTATTTATTTTAGTTAGTTAGTTATTTATTATTTATATGTATTTTTTATATTTATTATTTACATCTATTCTTATTCTTTTTTATTATTATTATTATTATTATTATTATTATTATTATTATTTATTAGCTATATTTATTTATTATTATTTACTTATTTATTTTAACTTTTTATTTTTTAATTTTTTACTTATATAGTAATGAATATATAATTATGAGATGATATGATAAAATATTAATATTTAATTATGTATTTAATTAAATTTTAATTTAGTGAAGAGGCAAAATGGTAATCCAACTTTTCACTTTTTGACTTCCCACTTATATAATAATATGATATGATGATGATTTTTACATATTATATTTATTTTTATTTTATTTATTTATTTTATTTAGTGGAGAGTTAAAATGGTAATGCAACTTTGAAGTTAGGAATTTTTCACTTTTATTATATTTTAATTTAATTTATTTTTATTTTTATTTATTTATTTTATTTAGTGGAGTTTGTTTAATGACATAACATTAAATGACATTAATTAAATAAATTAAATAAAAAAATAATGTTAAAATAAAAAAAATTTAAAAAATAAGAAAAAAGAAAAATAAGAATGGAGGCCTTAGAGGCATGCCTCTAAGTTATTTTATTTAGTGGAGCTTGTTTAATGACATAACATTAAATGACATTAATTAAATAAATTAAATAAAAAATAATTTTAAAATTAAAAAAATTAAAAAAATAAGAAAAAAGAAAAATAAGAATGGAGGCCTTAGAGGCATGCCACATCAGCATGCGTCTAAGTTTTCTTTATATATATATATATATATATCAACTAAAGAATATATTCGCGCTTCGCTCGATACATTAATTTTGCTAAAATAGATACGATAAAACTTCCTGTCTATATGCATAAAAGTATTAATTATAATATTCATGAAAATACACTTGTAAAATTTCAATATTAGAATTAGAGGGTAGATGAATTGTATCTTTTATTATTATTTCATCTTAATGTACACACACGCACATACATATATAAAAAATTTTCACTTCTAGATACAATGTGTGCCTATGTTTTAATAGTATTAGATTTCTAACATTAGATAGTATATAACTTTTGTTTTTCAAAGATTTCATTACAGACAATTAAAATTTTGAGAAGTTACTTCACCAAGTAACTACAAAAAATATCATATTCATCATATATTAGCGCTGATTTAACAACTAATATAAGAAATAGTTCTTCATCATTTCTTCTTCCTGTGGATAACTAAAAAGAGAAAAATGTCCATGGACCAAACATGGGAGGAATACATCTAATATTACAATTAGTGCTAATGTAATGATCGAGCCAATTAATAGATTATTATTTTAATTTATTTTTCTTTATGTACTCTTTGTCTCTAATAAGCATATAAGAAAGTGATTAAAAGAAGAAAGAGAGTCCAAAAAGGAGAAGATTGAAAACAATTAACAGGAAACACATACAATGGGATTGGTCCTGTTTATACTGGACAATTAAAGAGGGGTCGTAATTAAAATTCTGAAACAATATCATTTTTCATTCCTTAATTTAAATTTTGAAACAATGTGAAATAAATCTTATTTGTAATAATCATGTCTTTTCCTTTTCTTATATATTTTCATATGATCAGAATAACGATGTCTTTATTTGTGCTTATTCATTATGGAGTTGCAATTTAATTTTTATTTTGTGAAACAATGTCTTTTTCTTTCCTCATTATTGTGGAGCTGCAATTAAAAATTAATTTATCTTTTAAATATGTAGTAATAGAGTATATATTGTATTTTATAATTAAAGTGACAAAGAAAATTGAATAAATAATAATCCTGTTAGAGAGTGTCACTTTACCTCTTCAAACTCTAGCTTTATATAGATACATAGATATAAATTGAGTCCCTCTTTATTTTACTTTTTAAAATTATAATTTGCAGGGTAAGTTCTAATAAATCTTGCACAAACATTCGATCTTAAAGCACTATAATTAATAAGCATTTCAACTGTGAAATACCATAAGGCCACCTATATGCTCCTATTTTATTATTATGTAGCATGTCGATACAACAGATAAATAAAATTTAATAAAATGAGCAGTCAAATACTAAGAAGAATATAACTTCTTCATGCACAATAAAATTTCTTCATATATATTTGGGAGTGGAGCTAGGCTTTCGGTTACGTGTTCGATTGAATTCAATAACTTTGATTCAAATCTTGTATTTATCTTAAGAAATCTGTTGAATATATACAAAACGTTGATTAATTAGAATCTAATAACATAAAGAATTAAAATTTCGAACTCGTAAATTTTAAATTCTCACTCCGTTCCTATGTGCATCAGAAGACGATATACATAATTGCAAATGCAGAATGCCCATAAAATATCACAAGAAAAAAAATACCATATTCAATTTTTATGGAGCATACAATTGCAAATTCAAATAGAAAAAGAAAAAAAGATGAAAGAACTATATATGTACATAAAAGTGTTTATGCCTTCCATTTCAATCAATTATTTTCTCTTTCATAAAAGACAAAACCTTAAATTCTTCTAGAAGCCTAGAACATAATCCTTGTTGTCTGTTATTCTTCAGATTCTGAAAAGCTAGAACAAAAGTCTTAGATTCTGTTCTTGATATGCCTAAATTTCTTGGCTCATCCTCGAGCAAGGAGAAATATGAATGGCAATGTAAGTAGACTCATAGATAGATTTTTTTATTTGGGTGGCAACTTAACCTTCAACTTAATTTTTTCTTTGTGATTCATGTTGGTTGAGACACTCTTTGTCACAATTTATATGCAGGTAAGAGTTAAGAACACTCTTTTTCTTCATTAATTATAGAAAATGAAAAGACATGAGTTATAAAAAACTGTACAATTTAGAAAATTAAAGTTTTGTAATTTAATTGAGTAATTATATAAGCAGTTTTAAATTTGTTTTCAAAATAAAATTAACATAAACAAAAAATAAATAGAAGAAAAATCCAAAAAAGGAGAAAAAAGATAAATGGTCTTCTAGACATAGAGAAGTGCCACATCACCTTATTTATATATATATATATATATATATATGTATATATATATATATTGATTCATCACGTATGTCTCCCTTTTTCGTTTTTTTCTTTTAATAGACAGGAAAAAGAAAAATGTCAAAACTAAACTTTGAATCATGAAGTACCGTGGTAGTGGGAGCTTATGTTACTACTACTGTATTGGGATCTGAAATAAACCGAAAATGACACTATGTATGCTCCAAATTCTTATTTTCTGCATGCCTCTTTTATCATTTTTAATTAACTATTAATTATTTTCCCCAATGCTCGAGTAATGACTAAATTGTATCATAGTTATTAGAGGAAGCTGGAAGGGTTATTTCAAGGGATAGATATATGAGTTAAAATTAAATAATAATAATTAGATAAATGGATAGAAAAAATAATTTAAAATGAATAAAAATAATTTTTTTTTAAAAAAAAGATAAATATAAATAAAGCTCTTAGATGCATACTACATCAGCATATCTCTAAGTCTCCTTTATTATATATATTGATTCTTGCCGACTGAATAAATTCCATCCTCACATATGATAAGAAGGAATCAAAACTTATTAACACTCGATGTTTATATTTAATTAAGCATTTTATATGTGAGTGCACTTAAGTATTTACCATAAGAAAGTTCTTTTCTATTTAGTGTTACTTTATATGTACTTATCATCTGTGAAATAAAGTTGAAAAAAATAATTATAGATATATAGTTTTTTTGGAGGTTGCTATGGTGGGGAGATTGTAAGTTCTTACATCAACAAAGAAGTAGTTAATTTTTATTAGCAAACACATGGAAAGAAAATCTTGAAGAAGAAAAAAACAGGGAAAGAAAAGCAAAAGAACTTTTCATAGCCACACTAGCTAGTGGGACCTATTCTATAAGAAAGACGAAGTGCGGCATATAGAGCATATATAAGGAACGGTCGGATTGCTCACACAGTAAATTAAGTCTCTTTGTATTTATATAGATAGACAAAAGGAGACGTGAAAGTGATGGTCTTCTGTTATAGGAATTCAAAACTTAAATAATTCATCACAAATTAATAAATATTAAAATTGATCATATTTTTAAAAAATAATTGAAATAAGTTTAATGAATTAATTTAATTCGTTATATTTTTTTTCTTTAAACATTTAATTAACACTATAATTGATTGTATATCATATTAAATTAATTCGTCATATATATAACGAATTAAATTAATCCATCATACATATAACGAACTAATTTAGTCCATTATATATCTTTACTTTGCCTTACTGACCTCCCCTCCAAATACAGATCTATGTTGTATGTGTTTACTTTTATATGCAAACACATATAATTAATTGCATATAAAAGTAAACCCAAGCCACAATATTTGCTTATATAAAATTAATTATAATATGTTATTTATTTTACTTTTATAATATTAATTTGATATGAAGAAATTAATTAGAGTTATTAATTAACTTAATTTGATAACATGAAAAAAATTATTATTTTTAAATAAAAAAATTTCATAAGTGGGGTGTCAAGGCTGTGGAGGGTATATATATATATATATATATCAAGAATTTCTTTCTTTTTTAGCAAATGAATTAGGAATTTTGTAAAAAATTAATTTAAATTTTTTCCTTTGCTTTTCTTTGTAGTTTCCAGAGAATTTAACTATGTTGTGTTGATAATAGGTTTCTTCTTTCCTCTTTAACTCATAATTAAATATTCTTTAAAATTTTTATTTGATTAGTTAACTTTCTTTTTTTTCTTTGTTAGTAAGTTTAACTTATTGTATTTTTGGGTTAAGATATTTTCAAAAATAAAAGTATAAAAAAAACTAACATATACAGGCATGCTACTCATGAAAGTATGAACATATCCTTTCATAGTCATATGAATCAACTTTTAATAAGCATAATGATAGAACATGAGAATAAAGTTAATTTGTTATTTTTCAAATATAGTTTATTTCATAAGAAAGTTGTTTATTGTTATGTAAACTTGCAGTCTTCAAGTTTTTTATTTTTTATTGTTGTTAGAAGTTCTCAAATTTTTTTTTCCAGATTTTTCGAGATCATTACCATGGTCTGTTAGGTATGAACTCTTCACACTTGCTACTTGAAAAATGCAAAATTTTAGGTTAGGATAAAAGTAATTTAGTAGAGTTATTTGTCTCTCTATCTATACTTTCTTTATCAAGAGAGGAATTGTTGTTCTTCTTTGAACCTTGATTCATTATTTACTTTCAAGGAATAAATTTTTAGTACTGATACTGAATTATTATTATTTTGGTTAAAATAAGATAAGAAATATTAACAAAATAATAATAATTTGAAACATGTCTATGGTGGATATTAAAAAATGAGCAATGATACGTGGAATTAGTCGCAATAGAAACTAATTTTTAGGATATTTCATACGATTAGTAAGAGGTGAAGGATAATTGATTTAATAATTCAAGAAAAGATAACAATTTTTAAAGGGCACATATATGAAAAAAAGTAAATTTGTAAACAATTATAAACTTATGGTATGAATATAAATTATATCTTAAAGAAGAATTATATACGTCTAATTTAAGATAATAGATGGTTAGATCGTAAATCCTTTAATAATAAAAAAATATAATATTTAGTTGAAAAAGCAATTACATCTATAACTATATATAATTGGTGCTACTTAAACTCATAAATATTTCACGATTATTTTTATTAAATGAACAAGGAGGATGACGAAATTTTAATTTTCTGAGCTCTCTAAATTTATAATGCTATACATATATAATTTTTTGTTATTTATAAAGATGATACAAATTAAATTATATACATAAAAATAAAGTAGATATGAAAAAAATGTACAAAATTATAAGAGAAATCATCGATAAAAGTGTTTATCAAAAAGTATTTTTTTAAAAATATTACATTCGTTGATATACTTTATCAACGTGTGTTTTTATAAATGTGGAAAATAAAGAAGATAACCAATTATAAATAAAATCATTTATAATTTTATTACTTGGTGTTCAATATATCATGTAAATTATGAAAAATATATGAAAAAAGTTAATAAATAATTTTTTTTGTAAAATTAATAGAAGGAGAAAAAAAATTAATTTAATTATTTTAAAGAAGGATAATAATAATTACTGATTATTTTGGACGTATTAAATGAATAAAAGTAAGAAAATAAAAAAATAAATAGGTGAAGAATAGAATTACATAAGAAAATTATTTAAATGGAAAAATAGAAGAAAAAAGGTAGATAACCAAGAAAATTAATTAAAAAAAATTAAAAATTCAAAGAAGGTCACGAGGATACAAGAAAATAAGAATTTTTTTATTTTATTTTTGATTTTTTCTTAATTAAATTTATAAAATTATTAAAATAATTTATTTTTATTTTTATTTGAAAAATTAAGAAAATATTAAGATGCGCCCAGATTAAATTTGCACATTTGCCACATCACTGATATATGATTCTTTATAGTTTGAGATAGAGTCAAAATTAAGGAGGGTCATTTATTTGATATTGAATTTTATTTCTTATTTCTTATTAACCATGAAAATACAATTAAAACAATAAAAGTACTGCAATTGAAGAACAGAAAAAAGATAAATTAATCAATAAATAAAAATTAATTATTTAATTAAAATTAATAATAATAATTATATAATTATATTTTAAATTTACTTGATCAACCGCGCGAAGCGCAGATAAATTCACTAATCAATACACACACACACACACATATATATGAATGTGTGTGTGTATATATATATATATAGGTATATGTATGTAAATATGTATATACACACACTATTCTAAAAGTGGGAACAACCTAACTTGAAAAGTTTAATTATTAAAATATTTATTAAATATTGATTGACCATTTTATCCTTCGAAAATAAAATTGATTATTCTTCGTCAATGTACAAAAAAGTAATTTTAAATAATTTTTTTAATAAAATAATATAAATGTAGGAGTTATACTAATGCTCGATTCGTTTAATCTAATGATGGGTGAGAGCTTTTTTATTTGAAAAACTCTTCACATTATTATCAGAGATAACATTAAGGAATATTTTTTCTCCAATTTTTATTTTTAAATATGATCCAAGGAATTAATTATCTCATCAATCTAATTTACTACGATTATGATTTATACATTCTGAATTTAAATTTTAACAATGTTATTTTTGTGTTCAATAGTTTAAATTAGTGTAAAATCTTGCATGATATTTCTGAAATTTATTGTTCAGTTGTTAAATAACATATCATTGAGTACCATGATAATCAAAATTATATATATTTTTTTAAAAAAATTATCTACCATCAATTTTCAAAAAGTTAATTTCTTTTTAATAATTCTTCTTTCTATTAATTGTTGACGTTATAAAATTTTTCTAATAATTTATTACACACCACCCACATCTCCAACAAAGTATTCTTTTTAATATGTTATTATTCCAATTAAAATTAATTTAATGGTGAAATACATATAGTTGTTCAATAAATTTATATATATCTATATATTATGTTTTTCTTAATTTTTTGATGATTTCTTATTTCCTCAACTTTCTGCATTATTAGTTTCTTGGTAATTAATTATGAATACCATTTATTTTTCTAAATAATAAATAGGTTTGCATTAAAGCCCAATTAGGGGTTAGGTGTTTTCCTCAACTGTTTAACTTTTTATATTATTAGTTTTCTTGGTCATTAATTATGAGTACCGTTCTTTTTCTAAATAAAAAATAAGTTTACATTAAAACCCAATTAGGGGTTATGCATATATATAATTGTGGTTTCTTTAGCCAAGAATTCATCCTTTTTTTTTAAACCTTTTTTCTTCCTTTCTACTTTCTCAATTTTGGTCTTGTGACTATTTTCTTTATTATGCTATAAATTTCAAAAGTTACTTTTTTAATCCTTTTAATTATGCCTCAATCCTTTCTTCTTCTTTTATGAGTTGACACCTTTCTTTAGCTAATAATCTTATTTATTTATTTATTTATTTATTATTATTATTATTATTATTATTATTATTATTATTATTATTATTATTATTATTATTATTATTATTATTATTTTGGTAACTAACTTTTTATTACCAAAGTAAGAATTACAAAGCAGCTACCCAGTTTGTATCATACACTAGGTCATCTCAACAAACTGCAATGGTTTAGGATCTATTTCATACAATCATGGATAGTAATCTAACTCGGAAATCCTATTCTTCAACTTAGGCTTCAGACTAGCAAGATAGACAACCTCTTGTATACGCGTTCTAATCACTTTGTCTGGGCATCCCTCAATACTTTGAAAAATTCTATGATTCCTTTCTAACCATATGTGATATATACATGCTGCAAACGACATTCTTAGAATATGCGCTAATGCTGAGTTCCTCTTAGTATGCTGCAGAAGCCGTTCCAGCTCCTCCTCCCATTTTTCAGAAACCATTCTCATCTTTTGCTAAACCAGTAACTTACTCTATACCGCGGCTGCAAATGGACATTCAAAAAATAAATGATCCCTGCATTCAGAATCTGCTTGACATAGCTGACATTTCTCATTCACTGCAACTCCCCATTTGATCAACCTATCCTTAGTATACAACCTATTTAGTACCACCAATCTTACCAGAAAAATCCACTTTGATGCACCATAATTGTTACAAACAAGCCTCTTCCATCGAACTTTTTGAAAAGTACCTAACAATTTCTGATACACCTGCCTAATAAAAATCTGCTACATTTCATCAACCTCTTGAGCATTCATCCCCGCCTCTTCAAAATACTTTGCTGCCTTAAAAATTCTCTGCATAATCCAGGAAGCTTACTTTGGTCTGATTTCCTAAATCTGCTGGCCTTTTATGTAGTAAGCATGCATCCACTTCACCAACAGCTTATCTTTTTCCTAAAACTCCACAAAAACTTATTTCATATTGTTAGATCAGTTATAATATACTCCTCCAGCAGTAGCAGGTCGACATAATTTCTCCTATACGAGGAGGACCTTCCTTGATATATCAACACTTCCTGTCCAAAGGAACCTCCGACAAATAGCTTCTATTACTTGTATCACTTTCTTAGGCAATACAAACACTTGAGCCCAGAAAATTTGGATTGAAAATAATACACTTTTAATTAGCTGCAACCTTCCAGCATAGGACAAGTATTTAGAAGTCCAAGAAGTGACCCTTCCCGTGATCTTGTTCACTAAAGGTTGACATTATATGATTGATAACCTCTTTGTACTTAGAGAAATTCCCAAGTATCTAAAAGGCATTTCTCCTTTTGTAAATCCCAAAAAGTGCAGAAAATATTGTTGAATAGCCTGCTCCACTCCTCCGAAATAAATACTACTTTTACTAGCATTTTCCTTGAGACCTGATGCTGTGGAGAACAAAGTATAACAGTGGTGCAACTGATTTACTATCTCCCCTGCAAAACAGTAATAAGTCATCAACAAACCCAAGCTGAATAATCTTCAATTTTGCACACTTTAGGTGATATTTAAACTCTTTATTTGCCTTAAGAGTTTTCAGCAGCCCTGTAAAATATTCTATAGCAATAACAAATAGATAAGGTGAAAGTGTATCACCCTGTCTAAGCCCCTTCTTAGCATCAAATGGAACATTAGGATATCCATTAATAATAATAGAATTAGAGACTGTCGTAATGCATGCCGTTATCCACTTCACAAATTTAGGAGGAAATTGCAAATCAATTAGAATCTGTTCTAGAAAACGCCACTCCACTGAATCATATGACTTCTGTATATCTATTTTTAACATACATCTAGGAGACACACCCTTCCTTCCATACCCTTTAATCAACTCATGACTCAAAACAATGTTATCTGTTATAACTCTTCCAGGGATAAAAGCAGCCTGACTGGAATCAACAATGGTATCCATAATATTCTTCATTCTATGAGTAAGCACTTTGAAAATAATTTTATACATTGTATTACAACAGGATATAGGTCTATATTCCTTAATGCTTGTGGGATTCTTCACCTTTGGTTTAATGTCACACTAGTACAATTGACTGGCTTGAACAGTTTGCTAGAATCAAAAAACTCCATTACAGCAGTAATAATATCTTCCTCTATCACACTCCATGCTCTTTTATAAAAACATCCATTCATTTCATCACAACCCGAAGCCTTATTCTCATCAATATCATTCATAGCTTCAACCACCTCTTATCTTGATATTGCTTTAATAAGTTCTTCTTGCTGTGATCTAGTTAACCTCTTACCAGGCTTCATGATTTTAGGATCAATTGCAGGTAGACTGCTAGCTGATGTGCCCAATAGGCTCCTGTAAAACTGAACAACCTCATTTTGCACTTCATTTTCAGTGGTAAGCATTTTCCCATCTAGTGAGATAAGATTCCTTATCTTGTTGCATGCTTGTCTGTCTTTCAAACTAGCAAAGAAATATTTAGTACTAGCATCCCCAGCTTTCAGCCATTGCATTCTAGAATTTTGTTTTATAATGCTTTCGTCTATATCAATCCATCTCTGTAGTTGCCTTTTTTAATTCCTTCTCTGCTTCAACCAGATACATATGCTGATCTACACTTCTCATCTGACTTTGAATATTTGCTAGCTCCTCTCTGATTGAGTTAATCTTACCATCACTACTACTACTACATTCCTTCATATTCAAAAGCTTCAAACCTTTCTTCACATGTTTTAGCTCATGCCAAATTTTTTGCATTGATGTATTCTGATTAGTTGTCTAGCAAGCTTCTTTCACCAGCTGTAAGAAATCATCATGCTCAGATAGGATGTTTAGGAACTTGAAAGGCTTCTTTTGTGAGTTTGCAGCAATATCCAACTTTATAACATATGGAGAATGATCTGAACACACAGGATCCAGCGCCACACCCTCCATATGAGGGAACATCAGCATCCACTCAGCATTAACTATAGCTTTTTCTATGTATATGCCCATTCGACCATGTATACTTTCTTCTCACAGACTTCATCTTTGCTAGATTATGATCTTGCACAAAGTTCTGAAAATCTCTCACCTCACCTTCCTGGACATCATTTCCCCTTACTCTGTCCTCAGCCTCCAAAATAGTATTGAAGTCACCCATAAGTATCCAAGTTCCTTGAGGTACCAACCCTGATAGCTATATCTGAAATGGTATGTAAACCATATATAGCTGTCATATAGAAGTTCATATTAGATCTATAAACCTCTATTTTACCATGTATGAATTGCTCATGTATTGTGATAGGTATAAAATTAATAACCTCAGCATTCAGATCATCCATATTTTTCCTCTTCCCTCTGCATTGTAGTTATCACACTATCTCCACAGCTTTGCCACCCTCTGAATAATCTTTTTAGCAAACTTCTCTTGTACTTTATGTTCTAGTATAGCTATTAGACAAACTCTCTGCTTATTTAAGAAAACACTTAACTCCTTTCGCTTATAAACTTTATTTATCCCTCTAACATTCCAAGCTACTATATTCATGATTATTATTATTATTATTACTATTATTATTATTTGTATCTTTTTCCCTTTTAATCTTATTTATTATTTATGTTATATTTAACAAAAGCTCAACAACCACCTCCATGAACTTTTAGTTCAACCAACAAAAAATTAAAAGGACGGGACAATTACACAAACAAGTAATTAAAGAAACGTTTTAGTTACAATTTCTAATTTCTCTTTAATTTTTTAATACAATTTTCTTTCAATTAGTGTTAATTACTCTCAAGTATCCGTTATACATTACAATATTATAAATGAAGCATTTGAGTCATTCAAGAGTATTACGAGCAATCACATGATTTATTTTCTTTTCGCCAAAAAGAAATTCAATTGCCAAGAAAATGATCAAATGATTAATATTTAACTTTCTTTGTTATCTAAGACTACTTATTTTACTTTTGACGCTTTCATTCTCATTTTTGGGTTGATATTACTATTATTTTGTTGATAGGGATTTTACAAGAAGTTTCAATTTTTCATTAGTTTCCGACTTTTGATCAAAGGACATGAGACTCTAGTAAGTTTTAATTGTAAAAAGTATTTATAACTTCTTGTATTTCTTTATGTTAGTATTACACTATTGTTTCTTTATTATTATCAATTTTCAGTTTGAATTGTTATTGAGTTTAATGATGAGATAGAATTGTGCCTTAAAACTTTGAGATTTGCAGTATTTGAATTTAGTTTTACTAATCAAATTTATAATTAATTAATATGAAGTTGTCATTGTTTGGTTATCCTACTTTCTTTATATATTTTGAATCAAATTGTGTGTTGCATCTATGATTTATATTCATTACTCTAATTATTTTATTTTTATATCATTTACCTGTTGTCTCTCTTTTGTATTTTATTCATCTCCTATCAATATAAATTGGACGTGTCAAGGTAATCAACTTTTCAATCCAAGTTTAAAGAAGATAGGATAGAAATTTTTCAACACGTAATTAAACATTAATATAATGTTGATCTCTCAAGTAATAATATTATTTTTATCATTAGAAATTAGCGAAACGTGATTATTTTTAGCAAATATTGACAACATGCATTAACACTCCACCAAAAATAAGGTATGATTTACTTTCTTTCATTAGTTGAATCTCTTCTCAAATTTTCCATGCTATAACTTTTTTTCTTAAATTAAAAAGGATTAGAAGAAACATGTAAGGTGTTCTTCATTTTAAATAAAATTGTTATTGACGATGAGTTTGAAAAGAGTTGTTATATTAGTATGAAAAATGGCTAGGTATTATTCTTCTCATCTAACAATTTTTTTGTTTAATGTTCGTTCATTTTTTCAGATAACCTATTTAAGACTTGAGTATAGAAATGATACGGAGTTGAAGGCTGAAATAATAGTCCAATACTCAGAGAAAACAAAAGAAATGTGATTAAATTAAAGTTAGAATAAGAAGAGAAAAACTCCTAGAACATTTTGATCTTTATCAGAGAATTTGTTAAGGATTTGGTAACATTTTTCTTAACTATTTTAGGAGTATTATGTATGCTTCAATAATTGTTAAATGATTTTATATATAAAGTATAGAGTATAATACCATCATTTAATTTAATTTTCACTATCTTTGTATCTTTCATATTATAGATGTCTTTTGTGTAGAATTGGAGATATCAAATATATGTGATTTTTTAAAATTATTATTTTATGCATATTTCGTAATATATTTATCTCCTTTATCTTTATTATTTATTTATTTTTAATAATCGCACGAAGCGCGGATAAATTTTCTAATCATATATATATATATATATATATGAAGAAGAGTTAGAGGCATACTGATGTGGCATGCCTCTTTGAATTTCATCCATATTTTTCTTTATTGTGATTTTTTGGCATTTTTCTCCCCCTTTTTTTTGTATTTTCATGAATAGTTGTATACATTTTATTTTTCTATACAATCTTTTCATATTTCAGCTGTTATTAGTGTTCCTTTCAACTTCCGCATTAATAATATATTTATGCAGCATTTTGACATTCTTAGTGCACTTTATAAAAACAAAGTGTGAAATTAAATCAGTTCATCACATTATAATTTTATCTTCTCTGCCAGAAATTTTATTTTTCCCATGAAACTTACGCTCTTTTCATTTGGTGTTTTTTTTCTCAGGTATAAGTTACAACGCTACCATTTAGAATATGTTGAATTACTTTATTATCTAATTTTATTTTATTTTATTTTTTTTAAAAAAAGCAAAAATTCTCTGTTTACTAAGTTTTGTTGTCATGCATTAGTACGACTCTTAGAGCTCGCAACTCCTCTTTCTTTAATTTTTCATGACTTGTATGGTTGTACTCTTGTTATCATCCTATTCTTTTTTCTTGATTAGCTCCTTTCACTTTACATGGAACTATTGTAATTAAGATATGATCTTATTCGGTAAAGAATTTTGATTATTCTTTTTTGCCTTCATCAAAATCTCTTCTCTCAATCTTAAATTATTAAGTGTTAGACTGTTTTATTGACATAAGTTAACTATTACTCTTCCTCCTAATTTACAAATGA
The DNA here is from genome assembly GCA_035772735.1 of Datura wrightii. NCBI lineage: Eukaryota > Viridiplantae > Streptophyta > Magnoliopsida > Solanales > Solanaceae > Datura > Datura wrightii. The sequence continues at coordinate 21,435,904 of JASDFA010000001.1, forward strand.
AAGAACTCATGCGTTTGAGTCAGATAAAAATCATATATACATGAAAAAAATATTTAAATTTATTAATTATTTTGATGTCAATATCTCTCTCACAATTAACTACTATTTCTTTGCAGATCTAGACCATGAAATCGATAATGAGTACTAGCCATTCTTAAGAAGACATATATTGATAGAAATTATATAATTTTTAGCAAATACTACTCTCATTCGACAGCTTCATGGTAGCAAAAATATAAATATAAATTGGATAGATTAAAAAAATAAATTAACAAAGATTAAAAAAATGGAAAGACAGAGAAATTTGAGCCATTCACATGGCCATAAATAAAAAAACTTGTATTTAACAAGATCATTATCTCATAATTAAGGCCATTAATTTTCTTATTAAATGTATATCAAAGCTCAATAATTTCGTAAAAAATTAAAAAGATGTAATGATTATCCTTTCTAATATTTTCAATAATAAATTGTAAAGAAATAACAACAAAATAATTATTTTAGCTGTTCAAAAAAGTCATTAGACATTCACTTGAATTGTTAATGAATTATCTCAGTTATAAAAAAAATATGATTAGCTTATATAAGTGAGTTTTAAATCAATAAATCTATTCGTATACCAATACAAAGTTTATTTTCATCAAGTTTCATCCTATCTCACAAACTTTATTAACTGGATTAGTAGAGAGAAAAACAGTGGATGATAATTAGGAACTTTCCTGAAAAATATAGCAGAAGATATACCATTAAAGTTATAATTTTAATAGGTAAATTCATTTTCTTCTTTGTTGCTTTCTATTAGTATTATCATATGTTGTGGTGGAATGACAAGTATCTTCTCACTCTTAACTTTTCAGGTTTGAGCCTTGAAATGAAACGCCATTGATAGGGAACACTTTACTTTTAAAGTTGAGCTTTCTGACACAAATTCGGATATCTCAAAACAAGTACAAAATATTGAGTGAAAGTAAAAAAAATCTCCTACGAGTATTCGTCAAATGATATATTGTTATTTATGCAGATTTATGTTAATTAAGAAGCACCCCAATTATTATTATTTTTTCTTCAGTAATTATATGGGCTTTTTTAACAGTAATGAAACCTTTATAATTTTTTACTCCTCAACGGAGAAAAATAATAATAGCAATCTTGAAGAATTATACATACAAATACAAATTTTTGAACAATTGCACATATTAAGAGGAGCAACTCGGAGTTGTTTAGTTCTTTTGTCTTTCATGTCTACCTAAGTATGTGTTTAATAAAAAGTATTATTAAAATAAAATTAATAAAAAAAAATAATAATCAAGAAAATAACAAAAGAAAAAAAAGGTGATCTAAAAAATATCAAAAGGCAATAAAAATATTTTTTTTGCTCTTTCTTAGTTAAGTTCTTAAATTTGTGAAACTATTTTAATTTAAAATATTTACTAATAATATTAAGAAAATAATTAAGACTAATAGGTTAAAATTACATGATTCTTAATTTGACATATGCAATTGGAAGATCAAAATTAAAGAGGATCATTTATTCAATAATTGTTAAGTTAAATTTTCTTTTACTATTTGATATCAATCTTACACATGAAAAATAGAAAAAATATCAAATTAATCGATATGTAAAGATCAATATTTTTTATTAAAATTTTTAACAATAATTATTTTATTATAATTTATTTATTCTTTTAATAATCGCGCGAAGAGCGGATAAATTTTCTATTTATATTATATAACACACACATTGTGCCATAAGAAAAGTCCGATGGCCATATATTGTGCTTCATTTATTTTTCTAACATTTATTATAGCAGTAACAATACCCCTTATAACAATCTCCATAAGCTTCATATTCATTATTCTTGCACCAATTGTCACATTTTTTAGGAAAACACTTCCCATTCCAGCCTTTACTAGGCTTTCTACAGTATTTTGCTTCTGTTATCTGTGTCTCTGCATTAAATCACGAAATAAAAAAAATCTTAGGAAATAATATAAATAAATAAAACACGTCATTTTTCTGATTTTTATTACTCTTTCAGTTTCAATTTATGTGGAAGCTTTCGCTTTTGAAAAGTCAATTTGACTAATTTTTGAAGCTAAATTGAATTAGATAAGAAATATACTTGAAATATCACTTTTTTTATGAGTTTCACACCTCAATTATCAGTTGTTCTTTTTATCTGAATATTTTCTAATGTTTGTTTGTATATAAAATAAGTGTGATGGAAAGAGTTGATGTATTTGTTAAGAAAAATAATTTCCGCCCATAAATAATGAACGCTAAGTACTAGAAAATGATTTTCGCCAATGGAAAAAACATATTTTTTTTGTAACCAAGTACCATAAAATGATTTTATCATGATAAATAATGTTATCCGTCATACAAAATAACAAACCAGTGAAACTCATAATGAACTAACTTATAATGTTTATACTTCCCATTGAACCTAAAAAAAAATTGAACTTATAATAGTGTTTATTCTATGGAACAGACCTCAGTAACAACCAAAAAAAATCAAGAAATGGGAGATAAATTGTCACAATTCGAATATAGGCCCGGATCTAGACACGAAATTTAAAATCATAAATGGCTCCAAGTCGATCCATGACATGAACATGATATCTAAAGCTCAACATAATTGATGCGGAAAACTAACATTTGAAATCATAATTTGTAATTGAAATCATTATAAAACATGCCCATGAATCTTAAAACAACATTAGAAACATGAATAGAATTGACTCATGATAGATACATAGAGAATTTCATCAATTGGGTTAAAACTCCATAAAGTCATCAACCTTGAGTTTCGTGAATTTAGAAGAGGATTTGGGCATGAGAGTGAAGGAATACTCTCATTCATGACCCGACATACCTCGGTACTTTGATTTCACAATCTCCCTTGAAAACCGAATCCTCTAGCTTGATCTCCAATGAACTCCTTAATCTTGCATGCATGGTATGAGAAGGTTTAGGATAGGTTAAGCACCCTTAGAACTCTTCTAACTGAGCTTAAAACGACGTAGTTTAGGACTTAGAGGCCTAGGAATTACGAAAACACCTTTACTAAAACGCAAAAAATTTATACACTGCCAGTCACCACGAGGGACATCATGACTCGTGGTGAACCTAACGACTCGTGGTGAACAACTCATGAAGTACACTGACCAATCTTAAATTTCCAACTCTGCTCTTGACCACGACCAACTCCACGAGTCATGGAGTCATATCACGACTCATGGCTGCCTTTCCGTGGTCACCCCCAGACCATGAAACTTAGCAATCTGCTCTTCACTTCACGAGTCACTTAACGACTCATGAAGTCTCCCCATGGATCACTGGATGACTCGTCCTGTGGCCCGGACAACATTTAATTTCTTACTTTCTTCGCTTGAACTCTCAGGTCTGATCTTAGAGACTTTCGGGGTATAACATATTCTTCCTCATTTTACTGTTTAATATTTTAAATGATACCAAAAGGGGGAAATTTGGGTGTGTGAGTGAAGTTTGAATTTTGGATGTAAGGGGGAACATCTATGGCTATGAGCAAGGTGGAACATGCTTTTAGGGGTGAAAGAATCCAAAATATTTCACTCAGAAGGATCTTTCATTTAGGAAACTTGGTCAAATGTTTGTCATCATCAAAAAGGAAAAAATTAATGTAGCATAGACATTGAAGTACTATGCATTTGTTTTGTTAATTTGACAAACCTATTGAGGAACCAGATACGATGCTTATTGATGGAGCATAGACATTGAAGTACTATGCATTTATGGGGAACTTCATCCATGCAATATATGAGAATCTGGTTCATAGAGGGAACTTAGTTCATCAGTTTGTCATCATAAAAAAGGGAAAAATTGATGAACCATAAATACTAAAAGTACTATGCCTTGTTTTGATTATTTAACAAGCCTAATAAGGAACCAGAATGCCCAGGGACCAGGTTTCTTAGTTTTGAAGTCAACCTTCACAGTTGTAAAGCTGCTGCCACGGTAGTAGAGTCACAACACTGTAGTAGAACTACTGCGGTCCCAGCTCTTTATCCAACGGTCCAAGGAGTTCATCTCTCTCAAGTTCTCTCACATATATTGAATATCACAAGATGAAAACCTGATGGAACCAGATAAAAGCAACCTGGTGAGGAACCAGATATGTTGTTGTTCTCTATTCTCGGAGTCAACCCTTATAGCAATAAAAAACTACTGCAGCAAAGAAACAACACAACAACAGCCAGCTTTTCATGACCAATGGACAAAGACTCCATCTCTCATTCTTCCTCTCATATACATTGAACAAGACAAAGAGTAAAAATTATGTTTTTGCAAAAATCAAAATATTGGCCTTCTTCTACATCTGCAAAATAGCCAGACCTCTCCACAAGATAAAGCTCCAACAATTCTGAAGAGCCTGTTCCTTATCAACGAGTTATGTATTATGGTCTTTGTTGATGAATCTTTGTCTTTTTTCTCTTAACATTATGAACCTACTCCTCATTTAAAAAGATTTTGTAGATAGTTTCTATTTCATATTTGAACCTTTTGTGATGGGCTAGAGTTAGTGTTTTTTGTCTTTATAATAAAGTTATTACAAAGGGCTTAGAATAGAGTTATTATAAGGGGGAGGGATTAAAAGTTTAACTCCTAGATTGCAATAGGTTATAATCTGAACGTTGCTCGATTGTTAGTGAAGTTGAAAAATCCTACTAGGGTAGGTTGTGATTTTTTCCTCTCTTGAGCAAAGAGGTTTTCACGTAGAAATCTGGTGTTATTTACTTTCTGTTTTTAACTGTGGAACCAAGTAAGGAACTTAGTTCTCTATATCGTTTGGTGGACTCTTGTGTACTATCACAAACCTTACCTCTACCTTGTGAGAGATAGAAGATATTTTCGATAGACCCTCAACTCTAGAAAAGCGTTCTGAAAAACATGTTTGAAACACTTTCCACACATTTTTCTTCCCTTTCAAAGACAGGTAATAGGATATTTCCCACAGTCCACGCATTCTTTTCTTCCCTTTCTCCACTTTCCATTGACACTTGCTGCAGGCACTTTAGTGTAGTGGTTAGAGCGCATATCACAGGCGTTAAACAACTAGTTGAAACATAGCATTTTTGGTTGGAGAGATATTGGTGCACAAATTGTTTAACTTAGAGTTCAGAAACTAGCATTTTAGCTTCTTTCGTAATACATATATCAACATCAACAAACAATATATATATTTTTGGTCCATCGTAATCATCTTAATAGCAATTTAGTTTCTCTCTGTTTTTGCTTTTCCTAATATTTTTCCTTCACTACATGTCATATTCCTTCTCAGTTGCTTTCATTCATTCCAAAAATTCAGATTTTAACAACAATTATATCTCTTAGGGTGGAGAAGAAACTTATACACCCTGATTTTGAGTTGTTTTGAAATAAGGGTATTTCTGTGAGCGAAGCAAATACGCTGTGAAATTGTGAACTTGATAAGAGAATTAAAACATCAAGCCAATAAAGCTCTGAAATAGATTTATACAAACCTTGTCATGAAGTCAATTAAGAAAAGAAGAAGAAAATCAAATGTAAACGTAGATGCAAGACAGTTCACAAAATAAAGCTTATATGAATTAATAAGCAAATTATCCTTCTTATCCTTGACATCCGCAAATGCTAGGTATTTATATGGACCAGGTCCTGAACCAAGTCGGAGTTCAGCTGGTGCCTTCACAGCACTCAATTCCTATATTATGTATATGATAATTTGAATAAAAATATTACATAACTCGACATTATCAAAAAAGACATTTTTTTTCCCAAGTTAATTCCTACTCTAAAGAGAAAGATCTTGCTGAAACTTATGAAAGATCAAAAATATATCAGAAACTGTAGCATATATATATATATATATATATGATATTGCATCTCCTAAATCCTATGAGCATTCCACCAAGCACCTCATGTTTTAAACAAATTAAAGTTGCGAATATTTTTTATCAAAATTAAGTCATTATTTAAATTAATTTTCAAAAATAATATATTTTTTTAAAAAGTTTCAAAACTAGTATAAACGTCTTTCACAGTAACGTATTAAGTATTATTTTATTCAAAAAAATCAACGGGGGAAAAAGTTAGTGGTTATTGGTGTTAAATATAAATTCGTTACTGAGAGTAATGTTTTATGCTTAATACATAACTCACAGTAATGACTCTTTATCAAACTCTGCCCATGTACGGAATCTGACTGAAATACCCATATTGAGACTTTAAAAAAAGTGCTTTTATCTTAATTAGATTGATTAGTATCCCACATTTTTATATTTTAAAGATAAATACTTATTTGTTTTTATTTATTACGTCATTAATATTCGCATGACAACTCACTGTACACATAAAGAACCACTATTCATTTATTTATTTTTCAAGCCTTCAAAGATGGTGAATATCAATATAGAAAATTAAAATTAGATGATATGCAAATAATCTAATTATTTAGAAGAGAAAACTGTATAAATTATTTTGCAACGGTTTCAAGCTGTTAGAATAACTTTTCAAACTTAAATTTATAAAAAATTTGATTAGATTGATTTTCCATAGTTTAAACTTGAAACTTTATGTAAAACATTTACGACCGCTTAAAATGCTTAAATTTATAAATATATATCATCCGTGAACGGGTTCCTTAAAGTCATTACTGTCAGTAACATTTTAGTCTTAAGTCGTAATTCAGGGTTGCGTCTTTATAAAATGCTCAGTCAGATTCTGTACATGAGCAAAATTTGACAGAGAGTCGTCACTGTGAGTAACATATTAAGCATAAAACATTACTCACAGTAACAAATTTCTATTTAACGCCGTCAATTACCAACTTTTTCTTCCGTTGATTTTTTTGGATAAAATAATACCTAATACGTTACTGTGAAATACATTTATTCGAATTTTAAAAAATTTTTTAAAAATATATTATTCTTATAAATTAGTTTAAATAATGACTTATTTTGGTCAAACTCTCTAAAGTTGCCTTCCTTTTGGAAATTATGTAGGCAAACATCAAAGATGAAAATACAAACTTAAAACTATTATGAAAACTGTAACTAAAATTGTTACAAGTATAAACGTTTTTCCACATTCACATACAAAGTTATTGGAATATTAGACTCGAATATATTAGCCTCCAAAAATCGTCCGTTTCTGGAGGGCGAAGTTTTCATCAAAATAAGTTATAATTTAAATCAATTCATCAAAATAATATATTTTTTTTAACAAATTTTACAAAACTATAATAAATTTACTTGGCAATAACGTATTAGGTAAAAGAAGTATTTAATTGATGTTAACAGTGTTAAACATAAATACGTAATTGGAAGTAACATTTTACGTCTAAGACGTAATTGGCAGTAACGTTTAATTGATTTGTTACCGAGGATAACAACAATCTGCCTCATAATTTGTACGAACATTAAAATCGTAACTGGGTGAGTCACATTTTAAGGCTAATACATTACTGACATTAGCGACCATATCAAATTCAGTCATGAATCTTGCAAATTAGGAATCTTTCTGATTGATTTACCAATAAAATATTAAGTAGGAAAAGAAAATAGTGAAGTAGTTGTTGTTGATGGAATATATGTATTCATTTGGTTATTAATGATGGCGATAAAATTTATTTTGATTCTAAGGCTCCTAATAACCAAATGAATACATATAATCTATCAACGACAATTACTACTTCACTGTTTTTTTTCCTACTTAATGTTTTATTGGTAAATCAATCAGAAAGATTCCTAATTTGCAGGATTTGATAGCTCGTGATTGGATTTGATATAGTCGTTACTTTCAGTGACGTATTAGCCTTAAAACGTGACTCACAGTTATGATTATAATGTTTGTACAAATTATGAGACAAAGTGTCGTTATCCTCGGTAACGAATTAATAATACGTTACTGCCAATTACGTCTTAGGCATAAAACGTTACTCCCAGTTACATATTTATATTTAACACCGTTAACATCAGTTAAATTTTTTTTACCTAATATGTTACTACCAAGTACATTTCTTCTAGTTTCATAAATTTTTTTGAAAAATATATTATTTTGATGAATTAATTTAAATTATAACTTATTTGAGTCAAAAATTCGTGAAGAGCTAAGAAGTGCGTTGACCCTGCTTGTATATATTTAATCTTCACAATCACATAAAGGCTAAAAGGTTTACCAGCAGATTTTTCTTTAGCCTCAGCGCAGTGGTTCAGTTGCATCAGCATTTGCAATCAAACAATTGTCATTATTCGATAATTAAGTTGAGTAAGAGCATTTTAAACTAACTTTTGTCTTCTAAACCGCCTATTATCTCAGTTAATTAGAACATGTAAATTGTGTTTCACTTGTGTTTTGCATAGTTTTGGAGTTCTCACAAAAATTACACACTGGTGAAGCAGCTTATAAGAACAAGAATAAATATAAAAGGATAAAAGATAGACGCAAGAATGGGGCTAATAGACAACAATGACTTTAGACACAAGAATGAGGCTAATAGACAACGATGACTATCTTAAAGCCAAAACCTTCTATTAGAAATTCTAAACAAACTCTTAAGAGGAATAATTTCCCCTTGCAAGCAATCTTGAGGCCCGTTTACTTATGTTTTCTCATATGAATCTTTTGTCTCCGGCTATTGGGGATCCCATTTCCGTACCAACGCAAGATATGCTTATTGGACTCTATGTATTAACGAGCGGAAATCATCGAGGTATTTGTGTAAATAGATATTATCCATGTAATCGCAGAAACTATCAAAATCAAAAAAGAAGTGACAATAGTTACTATAAGTATACGAAAGAACCCTTAATATTGTCAAGTAACAAAGATCTTAACTTCACACTCTCCCAAGAGTTTACTAAATTCATGAGAATTCAACGTAACAAAATAATCTAACTAATAAAATGACATAGTGTAGTATTTATGTTAGGCTAGGCTAAAGACTAGTAATTTTTATTATAAAAATACTCTTAATGAAATTAATAAGGGCCTTCTTAGTCTTCTTAGGTATGAGGGCTTTTATTTTAAGAATAGTCTCTTTGGATACTTAGCCTCTTCCTTCTCCAAGTAGTCTTCCAAGTGGATCCTTGTACTTCCATTTTAGCATGTTCTCGAGCTTCAAGCCTTCATTCCAAGCACCTTCTAAACTTCCAAAGTAGCGACTTGCTCGGATGTCCTCGAACTCCTTTGCTCGGCTTTGAATGCTTGTTCTTGAGACAACTCGACTTGCATCATCAAGATTCATGTAAATTGCATTCGACTTTGTAAATCGTGAATGCATTTTGTAAATTGCATTCCAATATGCATTTTGCAAATCGCATTGCACACCAATATATACATGAAAAAAAATCCCATTTTTATTAATCAAATATTTTATCTATTACATCTACATGAACTAGGGTATAGCCTCATACTTCGAAATTTATAATGGACACAATCAAATCTTTAACACTTAGAAGTTTTGAAATCGATTCTTGCTCGATTGATAACTTGTCTAAAAGTGATTATTTCTCTTTGTGTAATTCCTTTGACCTTGCTGCTTCTTTCTCTTTCACATAACAATTTTGTATTCCATCTCTTCAATGATTCTTGCAAGCCATTTTCAGACTTCCAGTTGACATCATGAAATATACAATGGATAATATTATTATACCTAAACAATTGCTTCTAGAAAATCTAAAAAGGTTATAACTCGATCACGGTCCTAATAAAAGAATTTTAGATTTGAAGACTGTAAAACACTTAAGCATGACGTAGGTTCTTGTTATAAATGACTTCTTAATTAGACTCAAGAGGAGAAAGGGGGGGGGGATTGTCTACTTTCTATTCTATTAAAAACTTAAGCCACTTCTTTTCTAAGTTCAAGGAAATACACTCAACCGTTGTTCCTTTGACCATTATCTTTGGTAATTAAGCAGAAAAGCAATTGTGTAGAATAAAATGGAGATATCAGATCTATATGTGAGAAATTATCCAGGCTCAAATGGATATAAAAACCATGACCCACTCCCTAGAATAATTTCAATTCACTTTCACTAAAATAACACTGAATCAATTTATGTATTATCCTCTGCAATTCAATGGACCTACCTTTAAGCCCTTACAAAAATCCTAACTTGTTCTAAACTATCCTTAGCTTAAACAGAAAAGCAACCAAAACAACAAAAGAAAATTTGACAAAAACAAACTTTGTTTACAACTTCAAATTTAATCTACTTCATTACCTAAGAGTTAACTCTAGAGATAATCTGCAGCAGGCAACTGAACATACCAGGGAACTGCCTCGAGCACTGTCAACTCTCCTTAGCTCTTCAACCTTGATTGCTAATAAAAGATCAGAAACAGTGGGACGCTGAAGATGTTGTTGTGAATGAGTGATTCACTTCATCGTGTTGGCTTCTCTTTTATAGGGCGCCAATGTGCTGATCCTCTATGACTCCAACTAGGATAAGGTGTCTCTAAATATCAATTAAGAGTCCTTTCTTTATATTATGTGAGAGTCTATAAGCAATAATTTCTTCTTCCGTAATGCTTTTAACCTTGCTGCTTCTTTCTCATTCGCATAATAATTTTGTGTTCCAGTTCTTCAATGATTCTTGCAAGCCATTTTGGATTTTCACCTGAAATTATGAAATATATTATGGATAATTCAATACATAGTCCACTTCCATAGCCCATAAGAGCAACTTTTCAAAAATCATTTAGAAATTCAAAATTGCTTTCTTGATCTAGCACATATGAGGTGTAAATTGTCTCGGGCACCAAATTCTTGCCATAGCCTTTTGAAACTAGAAATTCACATAATCCATCATTACCTCCGTATGAGTTGCTCTCAAAGGTATAAATTTGGTTTTCTTGAGGAATGCACCATTCGAGATGATTATAGGAGAGATTTAATACTTCAAGAGATGTAAGAGAAGCAAATTGTATTGGTATCTCTCCTACAAGATGGTTACCGGATAGGTCCAATGATTCAACCCAACATAAACTTCCATGTGATGGCGGTATATGACCTTGCAACCAATTATGAGATAAATTCAACACCAGAAGTGCAATAAGTTCTCCTATAATATTTGGAATATGCCCTTCAAATTTGTTACTTGAAAAATCAATACTGGTGTAAATAGTCAAATTCGGACAAGTTTAAGCTCTAGTCCCTTGCTTGCAATCGTAATGGAATCTTGGTGGTAATATATATCTCCAAGATATCTTGGTTCCTTCAGTGATAGATCAATTGTCCTCATGGCTTTCAGATGTTGAAGCAGACTTGTAGGTAAATTTTTCGAGAAAACATTGTAAGAGAGATCTATGATTCGAAGATGAGAAAAGTACCCTCTATCCTTGAAGGTTGAATGGATCCATGCAATTTGTTGCATCTCAAGCGTAAACTTGCAGCTCTGGAAGCAACCATATTGGAAATGTGTCATTGAAATGATTATCTCCTATATCAACAACCTGCAATCTTTTGAAATTGGACAAAGATCGAGATATTTTCCCCTCTAGATCATTGATGTGCATGTTGAGGCTTCTAAGTGAATTTCCAATGCTAAAATTTGTTGGAAGAGCCCCCAGAAAGTTTGTTGTTGTGCATATCAAAAAACTAGAGGCCATTGATATTGCCAAAACATTGTGGAATTGCTCCCTTCAGATTATTTTTGCCCAAATCTAGAATTCATAGTGATGTTAAATTGGAAATAGCTGAAGGGATTTCACCATTGAGATTATTATGTGCTATGGTCAAAACCTGGAGGCTACTGATATTATCCAAACATTGGGTAATTTTTCCTTTCAAGTTATTTCTCGTCAGATGCAACACTTCTAGTGATGTCAACGTGCACATAGATGAAGGAATTTTCTCAGTGAGATTGTTAATAAGGAGAAACAGGCTTTGCAAGTTTCTCGGATTCCCCAATGATGCAGGAATAGAACTACTAAGAGAGTTATTACTCAGATTTAATTGAATAAGAGACTTTAGGTAACCTATTTCTCCTGGAATGGAACCACTAAAAAAGTTTACCCAAAGATAGGTATGTAAGTGACCTTCGGCAACCCATTTCTTCAGGAATGGAGCCATAAAGGTGATTATCATAAAGAAACAAAAGAGACAAGTTGTATAAGTTCCCCAATGAAGCAGGAATAGAACCATTAAGAAAGTTATAACTCAGAACTAGCTCTGTAAGTGACCTCAGATAACCTATTTCTCCGGGAATGGAGCTAGAAAGCTGATTTCCAATAAGATGCATAAAAGATAAGTTGGTCAAGTTGCCCAATGAAGCAGGAAAAGAATCATTAAGAAAGTTAAAACTCAAAGATATATTTCTCCTGGAATAGAACCATTTAAATGGCTATCAAATAAGCAGAGGGTACAAAGCTTGGCCAATGAGCCGATTTGTGGTGGGATTGTGCCTGAAATCTTATTGTAGGCCAAGTCAAGATAGACAAGATTAGTGACCAAGTCAAGATAGACAAGATTAGTGAGATTACCGGCATCAGGCGGGATAGTACTAGAGAAGTGATTCCTGCTAAGATCAAGATACTCAAGAAAAAGGAGAGATGAAATGGAAAATCATAGAGAGTACCAATGACACCAGCATTCGTAATATTCAATATGTTTATCCTACCATTAAAGCATATAACTCCATACAAGACCATGCACGTATTAGAACTTGGTGTCCATGAAGGCAATAAGGAATTATTCTGATTTTGCAAAATTGCTTTCCATTTCAGGAGGGCAGTTGCTTCCTCAATGGAAGGAAAAGTAACTGTAAAGACACATAAAAAGCGTGAAAAGCTGAAACAAAGAGATTTCCCTGGGAACCATCATCATATATTGCTAAATGATGTTGAGTTGATTATTTTGATTTTTGATGGATGAACTTTTGTGCAGGGTACACTATTTATATTGTATTAAACCAGTACAAGACTTGCGTGTGAAATACGGTGTAGAATCAGAACGACTCACTAGTCAATGAGTCTTCATCTTAAATTAAGTAGCATTTAATTTAAATTTAGAGCCAGTTTGGTTTAACTGAAAAAAAAATAGTTTTTACATATAAGTGCTTAAAATATTTTTTAATTGCTGAAGCTTATTTTATAAGTAAGCAGTTATGTGTTTGGATAAAAGTGATGAAGCTCAAAAAATGTTGTTGATCTGTTTGGGTCAAATGGCTTAAATGCCCTTAAAACTGTTAACACTATAAAAAGTGAATTACTATGATATTTTTATTTCTACAATAATTAAAATTTAAATTATTTTTTTATTTTTAATATAAACTAATTATTAAAGTTATTTTTAATTTTTAGAATAAATAATTTGAGTAAAATTAGGTAAATCTCCCCTTTACTTTTTATTAGGAGTATAGTTCTATTTTTTATTTATAAAATTGAATATAATAATTTAAATAAATTAATACACTTTCAAATTTTTTCCTCTTTTTTTTCTTTTCAGATTTTTAATTTTTTTTTCTAATATGTTCAAAAAATAAAATTTTGTCAAAGATTTGAGTGAGAGTATCATTGAAATTAGAAAAATATTATGAGATAAAAAGTTAAATAGTTTGGTCAAACTTAAATGACTTATAAGCCAAAAAATCTTTTGACTTTTGACTTTTTAAAAGCACTTTTCAAATTTTTAAGCACTTTTTAATAATAATAAACACTATAAAAAATTAAAAATCAAACCAGCTTATAAGCTAAACTAAACACCCTCTTAATATTTTGCTAGTAATGTTATTATAGCAACATATCCTTTGGAGAACTAACGATAAAATCTCTTGCACCAGCTCTGAAAGTTTAGTTAACCACATTGAGGACATATATATAAAGATTAAGTACTTAGATCCCAACTTTTAAAAGATTAAATCAAACTTTGAATCCATAGTAAACTGAAAATAATTAAATACACTTAGCTTATTTGGTCCCAAATGAAAAACAAAAAAATTAAGTCAAGAAAGACTTTGAAAGTCGTTGAACAAATCTTGCTATGGAAATTTCAGATGAAAACTACAACACATAAATCCCTTTCTCTTTGAATTTTCGTTTGATGTTACTACTCATTAACTGCATGTATTCTTTACTCTAATCATCAAGCATCATGTGTAGGTTGTTTGAACTATTAAAAGAACAAATTACCCTTTTCTTTTATTAATCTCCCCAGAGGAAATGAAAGGTAAAAAGAAATAAAAGATGGTAGTGTAAATAATATTCTCCAATTTATTTTATTGAAACAAAAATTAGCATAGATTATTGAGCCCGAGACTTACAGGCGTCGAGAAGTGAGTGTGTGCTTTAAGGATCAATAAGTGACCTAATCGCCAATGAAATAGGTGAAAATTACGGGAGTATTAAGGCAATCAAAGAGGAGAAACATAGGAAAGAATTATCTCCACAGGCTTCTCTAATTTTAGAGGTCTAAAAAATGTGTTTTGGCGAATAAATGCTTGATCTCTGTTATGCTGCAATACCAAGAAGCCAATGCATATAAAAAATTTGGGATCTTTATATCTAATCTAATTTCACTCTCAAATTTGGTTCCTTTTTTTCTGTTTTTTTTCTTTTTTCATCTTATTTATTTATTTTTTTAAATTTTATCTTTTTATTATTATTATTTTTTGCCATAATCTAATTTTATTTATTTATTTTGACTTTTTTCTAATTCTACTTTTTAATTTTTTTTATTTCATTGAGATATCCTCTAGTCCTCTAGTGAACACTCTTTAGTCCTCCATGATACCATCACAGTATATCTATATACTGGCATGATATCATGGAGGACTAATTCAGTCTTTCAATGAAACACCCTTTAGTACTCCATGATACCATCACAGTATATCTATATACTGGCATGGTATCATGGAGGACTGTTTCAGTCCTTCAATAAGACACTCTTCAATCCTCCATGATACCATCATATTATATCTATATACTAGCATGGAATCATTAAGGTCAGCTTCAGTCCTTTAGGGAGAAAATCCTCATTCCTTAGTGATACAATCATGGTATCATTTAGGTCTGCTTTAGTCCTCAATGATATCATCTTAGTATATCTATATATTGTCATGGTATCATTTAAGTCTATTTTAGTCCTTCAGCGAGACACTCCTCGGTCCTCAATGACAGCATCACAATATACCTATATAATGCCATGGTATCTTTTAAATATGCTTCAATCCTCAATAATATCATCATAATATATCTATATACTAGCATGATATCATTGAGGTATGATTCGGTCTTCTAGTGAGAAACTTCTCAGTCTTCAATGATACCATCTCAATATATCTATATAATTTCATGGTGTCATTGAGGTTTGTTTCAGTCTTTCAGTAAAACACTTCTCATTCCCCTATGATATCATCACAACATGTTTATATACTGGTATAGTATCATTGGGGTTTGCTTCAGTCCTTCAGTGAGACTTCTCAGTCCTCCATGATACTATCACAATATATTTATACATGGTATCATTAAGGTCTGCTTCAGTTCTTCAATGAGACACTTCTTGGCCCTCCATAATATCATCACAGTATACCTATATAATATTGTGGTATCATTGAGGTCTATTTCAGTCTTCAATGATACCATCACAACATATTTATATACTGTCATGGTATCATTGAGGTCTTTTTCATGAATCCTTCAGTGAGACACTCCTCAGTCATCCATGATATCATCATAGTACATCTATATACTAGCATGATATCATTAAGGTATACTTCTATCTTTCATTGAGAAACTCCTTAGTCTTTAATGATACTATTACAGTATATCTATATACTGTTATGGTATCATTGAGGTATGTTTCAGTCCTCACTTATACCATCATAGTATATCTATATATTGTCGTGGTATCTTCGAGGTTTGACTCAGTCCTTCAGTGATACATTCTTAGTCCTATATGATACCATCACCGTATATTTATATACTAGCATGGTAATATTGAGGTTTGCTTTAGTCCTTCAGTGAGACTTCTCTGTCCTCCATGATACTATCACAATATATACTTATATTTGCTTTAATGAGACACTTTTCTGTCTTTGATGATACCACATGATATATATCATATACTGATAGGGTATCATAAAATGGATAAAAGAATTGAAAAAAATTGGATAAAACAAAACAGAAAAAAAAAAGCTACCAAGAGAAAAATAGAAATAAAAAAAGGAGCCAACATGAGAAATAAAAAAAGACTACAAAAGAAAAAACATAGTCTAATCAAGAGAATAGTTAGTTCATTTTTTTAATTTAATTTTTTATTTTTAAAAAAAATATAAAAATATAGAAAAGGAGGAATAAATTTAAAAAAGATAAGCTAACAAAAAAAATAATTAAGAGAATAATCATATAAAATAAAGAAAAATAAAAAATATTATCAAATAATATTTCTAATAAAGAATAAAAGGAGCCAAAAAGATAAAAAATAATAAATGAAAAAAGAACAAAATAATAAATAAAAGGATAAAAGCAATAAATTGAAGGGCAAAAGCAATAAATAAAAAGACAAAAAAAAAAAGAGAGAAAAGGAAGCACTGTCCTGTGTGCAGCAAAGTAAGGGTGCATTTTGGATAAATATTTTTTTTTCAAATGGGTATTAATGAAACTAGTATGAAAAGAACCAAATTAAGATAGTTAGTTTATTATTATAGAGTATTTTGTTTACTTTCCCAATAATTAACGGCATAAAAGAAAAATGATTCTCTGACTTTGCCCAAATTTAAATCTGTCGCAAATTAGGCCTATTTTCCTGTTCGCCTGGACTGGGGACTAGGCTAGCTGCAATCTCTTGCTGTTTTCGAAGTAAATGCATTTTCTGTTTTTGTCATAATAAAACTCAAATAGATTAATTCACAAACTGAAAAGAAAAAAAAAAGTCTAAATGCAAATGAGAAACATTGGCACAAAATAAAGGTTAAAGATGAACATAGTAGCGTAATGAATTTGGTTCTTCCTATTTTCACACTCCATTAACAAATTAATCACAGCTTTTAACTGATTGTGGTATAGATTTGAAATATTGTTCACATGATTCCTCCTCCGTCGCATATTATTGTAAATTTACTACTAGCGTAAGCATCAGCTAAGGCTAATCCTTTTCAAAATCTTCACCTTCTTGAAATTATTGGAGAAGAAAATATGCTTCGTATTGAGCATCAATTAGTTGTTGTTGTTGTTATGACAAAGAAGTATGAAAACTAATATATTAGTAGCTAAAACAATCTAAAAAGATTAGTGTAGATCTTAGCTTGGATACATGAAGTTCTAAAATCAAAATCCTTCTTGATCTGGTAATGATGAGTTATATGAGTCCACCACCGTACAAAAACTGAATCAACGATTTCACTTAACTACATAATCGGGTCTAATCTTGGAACAACTGAGGATATCTGATCTCATGTCATCCTCAGCTTCCTAAGTCGTTTCTTCTTTATTTTTATTTCTCCACAATATTTTAACAGAAGCGACATCTTTGGTTCTCAACCTGCAAACCTACCGATCTAATATGGCCATTGGAACCTCTTCGTAGGCTAACTCCTTAGTAACCTGGATGTCCTCAACTAGCACAACACGGGACGAATCTGTCACACCCCACTTTGGGGGGTATGACGGGCACCTGGTGCCTGATAGACTCTGGGCTGCTAAACGGTCCAGCCTGAGCATATCTGGTGCCTTGGCTGACTCTGGCTCTATTTCAAGAAACGAACCGGCTATATAGCGGCTGTAAATATAGCCCCCGGCCGATTAGGCCTATAGCCACCTGTACTGTATCATCAGCTAACCGGAATCATCACATATAGGGAAACCTATGCGGGCCGACAAGGCCACCATGCTGTCTAGTTATCTCTAACTCAATATAACAAATGCGAATCAGCTACGTGACCGGCAAGGTCACCACTACTGACTGGATAAGGCCTCACACGGCCAACATCAACAACTAGACACATATATACATGCACGGCCCCACACGACCGGCTCTACCACCACAGGAAACATCAGACTGCAAGCCTCTAGGAAGTAATAATAGAATGGTCGGGACAGGGCCCCGACCTACCCATACTGTAATCAAAAAGGAAATAGGAGCAACCTCCGACTGTCTAGCTCCGGAGGATAGGAGTTGACAACTCTGCTGATTGGATCACGAGGGATCGACTCCTCGTCTATGTGTACCTGCAGGCAAGCAATGCAGCGCCCATACGGGCGTCAGTACCACAGGTACCGAGCATGTAAAGCAAACTGAAATATACAACTGAAATGGGTAACAACAATAACATGAAGTATAAGCAGGAAGTAGCTGAATCTATCTAGCTGAGGATAACTGGGGAGAGTTTACCTATTCCGTAACTAAACTGGGCGTACCTAACGACGTGTCGTCCTACAGTCTATCAGTATCTAATAGCACATATAGATATACATATAAATACACACAATACCTGACCGACCCCCATAAGTCGGAAGGTGCCAACCAACAGAACAATCTATTAGCCCTACCCGGGTCTAAACCAACCAAAAATAAGTCACTCCACTCATTTGATAACTGTGAGCTCCTCCTACCGGCCCCCTTGGGTACGTAGCTCAGGCCTTGGCCTCTGACAATAAACTGTGTCTGAGTCCGAAGACTCCTGCCTCTGGGCGCAAGTGCGCAACGGGGTAATCTGCTGCTGTATCTGTGACTGAAACTGCCCCTGGGTGCAAGCACACAACAGGGTAATTTTATAAAAATCTGTATCTGAAACTTCCCCCGGCCACAAGCGCACACAGAGTAATCTGCCCCTGTAAATAGGGTAATCTGGCTCTGCGCAGAGCGAACTGAACTGCCCCTGCAAGCAGGGTAATCTAGACCGTATTATTATGGTGGTTAGCCATCATCGTCCTCTAGGCGGACGACATCGCCCAGCTGGTGGCGGTATCTGAATCTGGTATCGACACAGCTATAACCCAGGGGCGGCGGGGATGCTGAAAGGTGCCCACATGCCATAACAAGTCTCAACATGCAAAACACATACACAACAAGCATGCTCAAATGAAAAATACTAATCCTATTCTCTTCTTTTATTTCAAGGCCAGTCCGTATTAAACAACTGATGCTATATTCTGTTTTACACTGTTTCTGATTGCTGGGCTAACTGCTACCTGGCCTTTATCTGTTTATCTGATTATTGTTACCCGTGATCTGAAGCTATATTAGTTTCTAGAGCCATATCTATTTTTGGAGCTACATCTGTATCTGGAGCTATTTCTATATCTGATTACTGATCTGGTTACATCTGGATATAATTCAATAACATAGGACATGTCATCTATAACTGGATATAGCTCAATAACATAAGATGTACCATCGATTACCGGATACAGTCTCAACAAATGTAATACATACTATCTGTAATCTTGCTAATTCATTATACTGCTTTTACAACTTCCATTCTAGGTATTACGTAAGAACATGCTAAGCTACTAGCGGATACCACATTACTATCTGAAATCATCTGACTATCCGTTATTCTGATTATCGCATAATACGTAATGACGTATTAGCATGCTTGCTGGAAATTATACTGAAATCGTTCCTGTATGCTGGGTATCTGTTAATAGCCTTTATTCTATTTATTTTCTAGATTGTACTTCCTGGCTTGACGAAAGAATAGCTTTACATACCTGGTTTCTGAGTACCCGACTGACCGATGTGATTTCCGTCAGTACTTCTGCTGTTTCTCCCAACTACATTCATATACAAGTCAATTAGAATCAAATACACCAATATTCTGAAAGAAAACGTCACTTGCGATATATATATGTAGCCCAAACTTTGGCTTATCGAAAAACGGTCAGAAACTCGCTATTTCTCGAAAGTCCAGAAGGGAGAAATATTCACTTTAAGGCTAGGAGTATTTTGACACTAATTTGGAGCAGTTCCACTTACCTTAGTTCGGTAGCACGACAATTCGCTGGCCGAATTTCGCGAAACTAAATCTGTAGGAATGCTCCTCACTGCTTAATACCTCGGTATCTGGAGTTAATTTGAGTTTGGGCCGCGTTTGACGGCGTAATCGAAAGGAAATTTCAATGGAATCTTCGTCCTCTCTGTTTTTCCCTCGACTTCTCTAGAAATTATATGAAATAAAACATTTAAACCAAAGTGGAGGGCTTATATAGTTGGGCCTGGACAGGGCCAACGTGTCACGGAGCCAACGCGGAGGCTCCACCTCCGTGACATGTTGCCATCGCGGAGGGGCTATTCCCCGACTCCTTCCGCGATGGTTCGACAGGTTTCTAGTCCGGTCTTTTCCCGGGCCTTTTTCTAGCATGTATGGTTTTCAAATGCACTTAACCAACACGCGAATAGGCCATCTATGTGTTGGGAATTTCACGGGGTATAACATTCTCCCCCCCCCTTAAGAACATTCGTCCTCGAATGTAAACTTCCATCTAAAGGACTTCTCAACTTACTCAACTTGTTTCTAGAAAAATTTCGGCAGAGTTTCCCCTATAATACGGACTATCCCAAAAACCTGAAATGTAGAAAAGTCCCATACAGGTACTCCACATAATACTATAGTATTTAAATGACAGATTAAAATAGACCTTCTCATTTATATATACTATACGACACTGCACAAGATAATGATACTAACATACCTGTCGCCTGACTGGGCTTGAAATAAATGAGGGTATCTGGTCTTCATATCCTCCTCCGCCTCCCAAGTCATCTCCTCTCGGTTCCTGTTACGCCACAATACTTTGACTGAAGCAACATCTTTCGTTCTCAGTCTACGGACCTATCTGTCTCGTATAGCTACTGGAACCTCTTAATATGCTAACTCTTCTGTGACCTGGACATCCTGAATTGGAACAACAGTGGAAGGGTCTCCTACGAACTTCCTCAACATAGATACATGGAATACCGGGTGAACAGACGCTAACTCTGGAGGCAAGTTCAACTCGTATGCAACTCGGCCTATTCTCCGCCGAATCTGATATGGCCCAATGAACCTCGGGCTAAGCTTGCCTTTCTTGCCAAATCTCATCACCCCTTTCATCGAAGACACTTTCAAATATACCCAGTCATCCACTGCAAATTCTAGATTTCTGCGCCGCATATTTGCATAAGACTTCTAGCGGCTCTGAGCAGTCAGTAGGCGTTCTCTGATAAGCTTCACCGCCTCTTTTGACTGACGAATAATATCCGACCCAATCAACGCTGTCTCCCCCACTTCAAACCAGCCGACGGGTGATCTACATTTCCGCTCGTATAATGCTTCAAAGGGCGCCATCTGGATAGCTGAATGATAACTGTTATTATAGGCAAATTCGATCAACGGCAGATGCTCATCCCAGCTACCCCAAAATCTAGTACACACGCTAGTAGCATATCTTCGAGCGTTTGGATAGTTCGTTCTACTTGCCCGTCTGTCTGAGGATGAAAGGCTGTACTTAAGTTAATCTGTGTCCCCAGGCCTCTTTGGAACGACTGCCAGAATCTCGCTGTAAATTGTGCTCTTCTATCTGAGATAATAGACACCGGAATACCGTGCAATCTGACTATCTCTCTAATATACAGTTCAGCATAATCCTCAGCAGAGAATGTAGTTCGTACTGGCAGGAAATGGGCTGATTTTGTTAATCTGTCAATGATTACCCAAATAGAATCGTTTCTGCGTCTAGTACGGGGTAACCCTGTTACAAAATCCATATTTATCGCTTCCCATTTCCACAAAGGCACGGCTATATCCTGCGTCAGACCGCCCAATTCCTGGTGTTCTGCTTTCACCTGCTGGCAGTTAGGACATCTAGATACAAATTCAGCTATTTCAGCTTTCATACATGGCCACCAGTAGATGTCTCTAATGTCGTGGTACATTTTCGTTGCTCCTGGATGGACAGAATAGCGAGCATAATGTACCTCATGCATGATCTGCCGGAGAAGCCCTGGAACATTCGGGACACATAGGCGGCCCTTACAACGTAGCACTTCATCCTCAGTCACTTGGAAATCTGGCTCCTTACCTTTATGAACTCTATCTCTGAGCTGGACTAAGTCAGGGTCCTCGTACTGCCGTTCTCTTACCTCTGTAACTAACGATGACACAGTAGAGTTCTGAATCACCGCTCTGTTATTTTCTATTTCTGCTACTTGAACGGCTAAACCAGCTAGCTGATGAATTTCCTTGACTAACTCCTGCTTCTCGGGTCGTAAATACGCTAAATTCCCCATTGACTTACGGCCGAGGGCATATGCTACTACATTAGCTTTTCCCGGATGATACAAAATGTCCACGTCATAGTCTTTCAGCAATTCTAACCAACGACGCTGCCGCAGATTTAACTCCCTCTGTGTGAAAATGTACTCCAGGCTCTTATGATCTGTAAAAATGTCTACATGAACGCCATACAGATAATGCCTCCAGATTTTTAAAGCGTGGATCACTGCAGCCAGTTCCAGGTCATGGGTTGATAGTTCTTTTCGTGCTTCCTCAGCTGTCTGGAAGCATAAGCACTTACCTTTCCATGCTGCATCAGCACACAACCTAGTCCAATGCTTGAAGCGTCGAATACACCGCATACCCATCTGTTCCCTCTGGCAATGCTAGTACTGGGGCGGAGGTCAATCTGTCTTTCAACTCTTGAAAACTCTTCTCACATGCCTCCGTCCACTGAAATTTCGCTGCTTTCTGTGTCAGCTTTATCAGAGGTGCTGCTATAATGGAGAATCCTTCAACAAATCTTTGGTAATACCCTGCTAAACCCAGGAAACTGCGAACATCGGTCGGAGTGGTAGGTCTGGGCCATGTCTTGACCACCTCTATTTTCTGCGTGTCCACCTGTATACCAGCATCTGACACGATATGCCCCAAAAAGGCAACTGAGTTCAACCAGAACTCACACTTAGAAAACTTGGCGTATAGATGACGGTCTCTAAGGATCTAGAGTATTGTTTGTAAATGGTTCTGGTGATCTGTCTCTGAACGAGAATATACCAGAATATCATCAATAAATACTATCATGAACAGATCCAAATATGGTCTGAATATGCTGTTCATCAGGTCCATAAACACTGCGGGAGCATTCGTCAGCCAAAAAGACATGACTAGAAATTCAAAGTGACCATATCTGGTCCTAAAAGCAGTCTTTGGAATGTCCCTCTCACGAACTCGGACCTGGTGGTATTCGGACCTCAGATCTATCTTAGAGAAACATCTGGCCCCCTGCAACTGGTCAAACAAATCATCTATTCTAGGGAGCGGGTATTTGTTCTTAACCGTTACCTTATTCAGCTGCCGGTACATACGGAGTGAGCCATCTTTCTTTCTTAAAAACAGAACTGGCGCACCCCACGGGGAAGTACTAGGCCTGATAAAGCCTTTGTCGAGCAAATTTTTTAACTGCTCTTTCAACTCTCTAAGCTCAGCTGGTGCCATGCGATACGGGGGAATGGATATAGGTTGAGTCCCTGGCAACAAGTCAATTGCAAAATCTATCTCCCTTTCGGGAGGGATACCAGGCAACTTATCTGGAAATACGTCAGGGAATTCATTGACCAATAGAACAGACTGAAGAGTCGGAGGTTCCACCCGAACGTCCTGGACTCTAACTAGGTGGTAAATACATCCCTTTGCTATTAATTTTCTCGCTTGAAGGTTGGAAATAAACCTACCTTTTGGCGTAGTTGTGCTCCCTTTCCACTCCCGCACTGCTTCTCCCGGAAAGTGAAATCGGACTATCTTAGTCCAGCATTCTAAGTTGGCATAGCATGGCACTAACCAGTCCATACCCATAATGGCATCGAAGTCAACCATCTCAAGTTCTATTAAGTCTACTGTGGTCTGGCAATCAGCAACCTCTACCGTACACCCTCGGTAAACTCTTTTAGCTGTAATCGAGTCACCGACTGGTGTAAGCACTGAAAAGGGCTGCTGAAGCAATTCTGATTTGATACCCAACTTCCGGGCCACAAATGGTGTAATATATGACAAGGTAGACCCTGGATCAATCAATACATAAATAGGGTATGAGCAGATAATCAGTATACGTGTGACCACTTCGGGAGATGCCTCTGAATCCTGCCTCCCTGGTAATGCATAGGTACGGCTGGGGCCTGCACCTGAGCCAGAGGCTCCTGATCTACCTCGGCCCCTATTTGATGAACCTGAGGGTCTGCGTCCTACTGAGGCTGCTGGAGCTCGTAGCCCCGCTGATGCTCTATCCAAACTATCCCGGCTACCCTGTCCTCTGGCCGAACAATCTCTCATTAAATGCCCTTCCTGTCCGCAATAATAGCACCCTGAGAAGACTTGCCTGCAGGCTCCAGGATGGGGGCGGTGGCATATAGGACAAGGGGTAGGTGCAAATCTACTCTGTTCTACCCTCCGCTGCTGAGGTGATGCTACTGTCCGTAAACTGCTATCGGACTCTGACTGACTCCGGCGAACAAATATGCCTCTCTGCTGCTGTACCGGAGCTAAAGATCTGGGTGGCCTATCTGAAAATCATGGTATCGGCCCCCCCAGGGATTTCCCCCTGAATCTCAGCGGATCTATTTCTACGGTGCTGCTCTGAAGTTGTCTGCCTGTCGCCCCGCTGCCGTTGCCTCAGGCACTCAATTGTCTGTGCGAAGGCCTGTACCCTAGCTATGTCCATGTCCTCTCTCAAAGTAGCCGTCATGCACGTCTCTATGTAATCTGAATTCAGGCCCATAATAAAGCGATGGACTCTGGACGACATGGTGTCCACAAATGCTGGAGCATAGCGGGCTAAGGAGTCGAACTGTAAAGAATACTCACGGACGCTCCTGGCCCCCTGCTCTAAGTGTAAGAACTGGTCCATCCGGGCCTGTCTGACCTCCCAGGGTAAGTAGTGGTCCAGGAAGGCCTCCGAGAAGCTGGACCAGGTCGGAGGGTCAACATCTCTCCCTCGAGACCTTTCCCAACTCTCATACCATAATACAACTATGTCCCATAACCGAAACACTGCCAGCTCAACTGATTCTGTAGGGGTCACATGCATAACCCGAAAAATTCTCTGCATCTGATCTAGGAAATCCTGGGGGTCCTCTACTGAATCTGACCCTGTAAACTGAGGGGGTCCCAATGCCAAGAATTCTCTAACCCTGGAACTACCTGGCCCACCTAGAGATTCTACTGCTGCAGGTGGTACTGGCTGACGCTGAGTAGCTAGCATCTGGGTCAACATAACCAACGCACTACGTAGCTCCTGATCAGATGAAGTAGGTGCAGGAGCTGTGGGAGGCGGTGCTGCCTCAAATGGTGTCTGGCGAGGCGGAGACTGCTGGGAGGGTCGAGACGACACCTCCGTATCGCCCTCAGACCGGGCTGAGTGTGGCTGTAAGTTAGGCATCCTGCTGGTGCCTTCACCTGCCGCTGTATCTAATCTCCTGCCTGTAGTAGGGTGCCACTGATCTGCCATAGTATCTGTAGACAAAGAGGTTGGTAAGTTTCAAAGAACCAACCCTATACTATATTGTGCTATGGCACGACTGAGTATGAAAGAAGGGTAACCATCCTATTATGCCTCACAGCCTCCTGCCTATAGTATGTGGTGCACAACACATCCATAGACAAGACTCTGCTTAGCACGGCTTGCAGACTCCCTGGGACACGAACTGCTCTGATACCAAGTTTGTCACACCCCACCTTAGGGGGGTATGACGGGCACCTGGTGCCTGCTAGACTCTGGGCTGCTAAACGGTCCAGCCTGAGCACATCTGGTGCCTTGGCTGACTCTGGCTCTATTTCAAGAAACGAACCGGCTATATAGCGGCTGTAAATATAGCCCCCGACCAATTAGGCCTATAGCCACTTGTACTGTATCATTAGCTAACCGGAATCATCTCATATAGGAAAACCTATGCGGGCCGACAAGGCCACTATGCTGTCTAGTTATCTCTAACTCAACATAACAAATGCGGAACAGCTACGTGACCAGCAAGGTCACCACTACTGACTGGATAAGGCCTCACACGGCCAACATCAACAACTAGACACATATATACATGCACGGCTCCGCACGACCGGCTCTACCACCACAGGAAACATCAAACTGCAAACCTCTAGGAAGTAATAATAGAATGGTCGGGACAGGGCCCCGACCTACCCATACTGTAATCAAAAAGGAAATAGGAGCAACCTCCGACTGTCTAGCTCCGGAGGATAGGAGCTGACAACTCTGCTGACTTAATCACGAGGGATCAACTCCTCGTCTATGTGTACCTGAAGGCAAGCAGTGCAGCGCCCCTACGGGCGTCAGTACCGCAGGTACCGAGCATGTAAAGCAAACTGAAATATACAACTGAAATGGGTAACAACAATAACATGAAGTATAAGCAGGAAGTAGCTGAATCTATCTGGCTGAGGATAACTGGGGAGAGTTTACCTATTCTGTAACTAAACTGGGCGTACCTGACGACGTGTCGTTCTACTGTCTATCAGTATCTAATAGCACATATAGATATACATATAAATACACACAATACCTGACCGACCCCCATAAGTCGGAAGGTGCCAACCAACAGAACAATCTATTTACCCCTACCCGGGTCTAAACCAACCAAAAATAAGTCACTCCACTCATTTGATAACTGTGAGCTCCTCCTACTGGCCCCCTTGGGTACGTAGCTCAGGCCTTGGCCTCTGATAATAAACTGTGTCTGAGTCCGAAGACTCCTGCCTCTGGGCACAAGTGCGCAACGGGGTAATCTGCTGCTGTATATGTGACTGAAACTGCCCCTGGGTGCAAGCACGCAACAGGGTAATTTATAAAAATCTGTATCTGAAACTGCCCCCGGCCACAAGCGCACACAGAGTAATCTGCCCTTGTAAACAAGGTAATCTGGCTCTGCGCAGAGCGAACTGAACTGCCCCTGCAAGCAGGGTAATCTGGACCGTATTATTATGGTGGTCAGCCATCATCGTCCTCTAGGCGGACGGCATCGCCCGACTGGTGGCGGTATCTGAATCTGGTACCGACACAGCTATAACCCAGGGGCAGCGGGGATGCTGAAAGGTGCCCACATGCCATAACAAGTCTCAACATGCAAAAGACATACATAACAAACATGCTCAAATGAAAAATACTAATCCTATTCTCTTCTTTTATTTCAAGGCCAGTCCGTATTAAACAACTGATGCTATATTCTGTTTTACACTGTTTCTGATTGCTGGGCTAACTGCTACCTGGCCTTTATCTATTTATCTGATTATTGTTACCCGTGATCTGAAGCTATATTAGTTTCTAGAGCCATATCTATTTCTGGAGCTACATCTATATCTGGAGCTATTTCTATATCTGATTACTGATCTGGTTACATCTGGATATAATTCAATAACATAGGACATGTCATCTATAACTGGATATAGCTTAATAAAATAAGATGTACCATCTATTACCGGATACAGTCTCAACAAATGTAATACATACTATCTGTAATCTTGCAAATTCATTATACTGCTTTTACAACTTCCATTCTGGGTATTACGTAAGAACATGCTAAGCTACTAGTGGATACCACATTACTATCTGAAATCATCTGACTATCCGTTATTCTGATTATCGCATAATACGTAATGACGTACCAGCATGCTTGCTGGAAATTATACTGAAATCGTTCTTGTACGCTGGGTATCTGTTAATAGCCTTTATTCTATTTATTTTCTAGACTGTACTTCCTGGCTTGCCGAAAGAATAGCTTTACATACATGGTTTCTGAGTACCCGACTGACCGATGTGATTTCCGTCGGTACTTCTGCTGTTTCTCCCAGCTACATTCATATACAAGTCAATTAGAATCAAATACACCAATATTCTGAAAGAAAACGTCACTTTCGATATATATATGTAGCCCAAACTTTGGCTTATCGAAAAACGGTCAGAAACTCGCTATTTCTCGAAAGTCCAGAAGGGAGAAATATTCACTTTAAGGCTAGGAGTATTTTGACACTAATTTGGAGCAGTTCCACTTACCTTAGTTCGGTAGCACGACAATTCGCTGGCCGAATTTCGCGAAACTAAATCTGTAGGAATGCTCCTCACTGCTTAATACCTCGGTATCTGGAGTTAATTTGAGTTTGGGCCGCATTTGACGGCGTAATCGAAAGGAAATTTCAATGGAATCTTCATCCTCTCTGTTTTTCCCTCGACTTCTCTGGAAATTATATGAAATATAACATTTAAACCGAAGTGGAGGGCTTATATAGTTGGGCCTAGACAGCGCCAACGTGTCACGGAGCCAACGCGGAGGCTCCACCTCCGTGACACGTTGCCATCGCGGTGGGGCTCTTCCCCGACTCCTTCCGCGATGGTTCGACAGGTTTCTAGTCCGGTCTTTTCCCGGGCCTTTTTCAAGCATGTATGGCTTTCAAATACTCTTAACCAACACGTGAATAGGCCATCTCTGTTTTGGGAATTTCATGGGGTATAACAGAATCCCTTATACACTTCCGTAACACTGATACATGAAAGACCGGGTGAACAAACTCTAATTCTGAAGGCAAATCTAATTCGTATGCCACCTGCCCTATTCTGTGGAGGATCTGATATGACCCAATAAACCTTGGCTAAGTTTTCCTTTTTTGGCAAATCTCATTACGCCCTTCATCGACGATACCTTAAGGAATACCTAGTCACCAACACTGAACTCTAGGTCTCTATGTCGAATTTAGAGTAGGACTTTTGACGACTATGGGCTGTCAAAGCATTCTTTGATAAGCTTTACTTTTTCCTCTAATTGGTGGATCATGTCTGGTCCAATTAGTTCTGATTCACCTACCTCGAACCAACCAGCTGGGGATCTGCACTTCCGCCCATATAAAGCCTCGTACGGTACCATCTGAATCGCTGAATGATAACTATTATTATAAGCAAACTCAACAAGGGGTAAATGTTCATCCCAGCTGCCCCCCAAGTCTAGCACACACGCCCATAGCATATCCTCGAGTGTCTGAATTATACGTTCTGCTTGCCCGTCTGTCTGAGGATGGAATGTTGTACTCAAATTAACTTGTGTCCCCAAACCTTTCTGAAATGATTTCCAGAATCTAGCTGTAAATTGTGATCCTCTGTCAAAAATGATAGATACTGGGACACCATGTAGTATAACTATTTCTCTAATGTATAACTCGGCATAGTCCTCGACTGAAAAAGTGGTCCTGAATGGCAGAAAATAAGCTAACTTCGTCAATCTATCGACAGTCACCCAGATGGAATCAAATATGCGCCTGGTACGGGGTAGTCCTGTCACAAAATCCATATTGACTACCTCCCATTTCCACATAGGTATAGCTATTTCTTGAGTTAGGCCGCCGGGTTTCTGATGTTCAGCTTTTACCTGTTGACAATTAGAACACTGCGCTACAAATTCAACTATACCTTTCTTCATTTCAGGCCACCAATATATCTCTTTTATGTCATGGTACATCTTCATTTAACCTGGATGAAGAGAATAACGAGAGTAATGTACCTCTGCAATAATCTGCTAGAAGAGTCCTACTACATCCGGGATGCAGAGGCGACCTCTGTACCTCAAAACTCCATCTCCGGCTACCTCAAAAACTGATATTTCACCCTATTGAACTCT
This sequence comes from Datura wrightii, assembly GCA_035772735.1. Classification (NCBI taxonomy): domain Eukaryota; kingdom Viridiplantae; phylum Streptophyta; class Magnoliopsida; order Solanales; family Solanaceae; genus Datura; species Datura wrightii. The sequence goes on from JASDFA010000001.1 coordinate 21,465,507, forward strand.
ATCTCAGAGTTGTGCTAAATAAGAATCTTTATATTACCGCTCTTTTACCTCTACTACCAGGGACGACACTGTTGTATTCTGAATTATGGCTCCATTATCCTCTGTATCAACTACCCGAACTGCTAAGCTGGCTAGCCGATGCAATTCTCGGGCCATTTCCCACTGCTCTGGCCTCAGATATGCCAAACTGCCCATGGATCTACGTCTAAGGGCATCTGCTACAATGTTCCCCTTTCCTGGATGATACAAATTGTTCACATCGTAGTCTTTAAGTAATTCTAACCAGCGATGCTGCCGTAGATTCAACTCTTTCTGTGTGAAGATGTACTGGAGGCTTTTGTGATCAGTAAAAATGTCTAGCACCCCATACATGTAATGTCTCCAAAATTTTAAGGCGTGAATTACTACAGCTAACTCCAGATCGTGGATGGGATAGTTCTTTTCATGTTTTCTCAATTGCCTCAAAGAATACGCTATCACCTTTCCACGTTGCATTAAAACACACCCTATCCGACACCTGAAGCATCACAATATACCGCATAACCCTCTGAACCCTTCGACAAAACTAACACTGGTGCTGATGTCAATCTGCTTTTCAATTCTTGATAACTCAGCTCACAGGCTTCGGTCCACTGAAACTTGGCTGCTTTTTGAGTCAAGTTAGTCAAAGGTGTTGATAGGGTAGAAAATCCTTCCACGAACCTTCTGTAATACCCGGCTAACCCCAAGAAATTGCGAACCTCTATTGGGGTCGTAGGTCTAGGCCACGTTTTCACTACCTCAATTTTCTGCGAATTAACTTGAATACCAGCCTCTAATACAATGTGACCCAAGAAAGCTGCAGAATTCAATCAGAACTCACATTTTGAAAACTTTGCATATAACTGGCGGTCTCTGAGGATCTGAAGTACTGGCCGTAAATGATCTTTATGTTCCGCTTCTGAGCGGGAGTAGACTAGAATATCATCAATGAACACTTACAAATAGATGCAAATATGGCCTGAAGGTACAATTAATTAGGTCCATGAACACCGCTGGCGCATTTGTCAACCTGAAAGACATAACTAAGAACTCAAGATGACCATACCTAGTCCTAAAAGCTGTCTTCGGGATATCTTTCTCCCGAACTCGAACCTGGTGGTACTCGTATCTCAAATCAATTTTAGAGAAGTATTTCGCCCCTTGCAGATGATCAAACAAATCATCTATTTTCGAAAGAGGATATTTATTCTTAACAGTAGCTTTATTCAATTGCCGGTTGTCGCGCCCCATTTTTCTTGCGAAAAGCGAGATACAACATGTGACGGCTCTTAAGGGTTTGTTGTGAAAGACGAGTTGCCACCTAACGATTTGAGGTGCGTTAGGGCACCGTTCTAAGCTAAAAATCTTCTTAGTTATCTATGTTACCAGAGTCGGGAAAGGGATTAAATTACCTCTAAAGGAAGGTGTTAGGCACCTTTCGAGGTCCAAAAATGTGGTTCCCGGTCGGATCCATTAATATATGGGGAAATTAACTAGGCAAGCAAATAAGATTGATTTTAACTTATATTGCTACAATTTTAAATAGATCGATAGGCGTAAAAATAAATAAAGGATTACAGACAAGCGAGAAGAAAGAAATCAAGACAGAACGAAATTAAAAATAACCATTTTTCACATTACTTTTTCTATACAATAAAATATTGCAAATAACATAAGAAAAATAATTTAACGCATTTTCCTATAGACATGAATATAACATAATAATTTATAAAATCCCACACAAAAGGCAACCAAATAAATATTTATTTAAATATGGGGTTGAACCTCGATGAGGCGCCTACGTATCCCTAAAGGGAATCAGGCCGAACGTAGTTCTATGCTTAAAGAGGGGTTATTTTATCCTAATGGGATCAGCCTGTGCAACTTAAATAATACTTCGCAACCATTTAGATTGCTTGTATTATTCAGCGAACACAGACTATTATATCCCGCTACCCGCCTAATTAATTGATTATTAACTTAAGGCGTTTCTATGTGAATAAACTAACGCCCTAAAATTTTTCTACCCTTCCCGACCCTAAAGTCCAAGAAACATTGGACAACTAGTTTGGGTTTGGATCTAAAAAATCTTAGGGTTTTTAACAGTGATTAATCGTCAAACAAAACAAATAATCAACAAATACATGACGGTTTCACATAGCCTCAAATTTTATAAGCATGATTTATAAATATGTGAATAAATCCTACATACATGATTTCTAATACAAAGACCAAATCTAAGTGCACGACATATAATATAGCCTGTTAGACAAGATCTCTAAATTCATGGACAATCCATGAGAACAGGATTTCTAATTTAAAGACATTAGGAAAAATGCAACACCTTGACAAAACTGTATGAGTTAGGTATTATATTCCTTTAAGTAGAGATTTTACAATTTAAATATATATATTGAATAAAGTGGTCTTTATGGATAGGCTTTCCATATGAATTTCAACACTGGATGAACAATAACAGGTATAATTTAAGAACTCGAACAATCACAGTTACACCATTTTAACACATCCTGACATGAACAAAAATATTGTAAATAGGCGATTAAGTTGAAAATCAGCAGTTTTACAATGCCAATCTTATGATATCTCTATAGGAATATTCTCTTAAATGACGAAATCAAATTCACATGCTTCTCTATGTAATTAATGCACTAATTATGGACTGATTTATGGCATGTTATTTTATAACATATTATTAACATAATAACTATTGAAATAAATAGATTTAATAAATTAAATTAGTGAAAAACCAATGAGAAAATTATGATTTACGCGATCTTATTACAACAGTGAATTCCGATTCTTCTAGTTCCTAAGGCAGCGATTTAATAGAGATGACTATATGCATTATAAACTTGGTTTCGAGTTATATCAGATTGTCGATCCTATAGGCATGATTTCTAGGTATTGATACCCTATAGACATGATATCTAATGAATAATGCATAGGTTAGTCCTATAGGCATGCTTTCTAGGTGAATTTAGCAATTAAAAAAATAGTAAAGAAGAAACATGCAATCCCCGCCGCCAGACCCTTTTCCACTATTTATTATCGTTTTTACAATTATTACATGCTGCTGAAAATAAATAAATACATCACCATATATTAAAATAATAAATAAGTAAAAATAATAATAATTCTACAGCCCCTCTTGTCCCAGCAACTCTTCTTCTCTGTTAAAGAAGAACCTGTTAAACAAATATGTTGCAACTACACACATCCAAGTAAATATGCCTAATTTCAAACACTTAGTCGAATATGCAACCGAAATAAAACATCAAACATCACAGAACGTGCATTAGTATAAGATTAGACCAGCCATTAGAGTGCACTAACCAGTTTACTATAATTCTGGCGAAACAACAAATACCAAACGACAAGTATCAATGAACTCTAAAAATTTTCACAATTGAGACCCCCAAACCTTAACACATCAAGATCACGAGAACTTCAAGAGTTCCGAGCAGTGCTTGTATCGAGGTGGGTTAAGGGAATTAGAAAAATAGGGCGAATAGCAGAGAAGTATTAAGAATAAAGTATTTTTCAATTTTTTCTCAATGTTCGAATGAATGACAAGAGGGGAGGATACCCGTTTATATAGTTAAATAGTAAAGGGATTAAAGGAGGAAATATTTTCAGAAAATTAATCACAAGAAATCCTTTACCTCAATTAACAAAATCAGATTTTAAAAAAAAATCTAAAATTAATCAAACTTTCTATATTTAAACGAATACCGAATAAATTTTAAACAATCACCATATTTTATCATACTTAAATCGAGGGAAACAATAAAAGGGAAGTACATTGCGGAACCTAAAATAAATGAGTGCAAATAGTCACATGTTTACCATAAATAAACATTCTAAAGTTGTGCAAATCTTCAACAAAAGAAAAAAGTCAAATCAAATTATATAAAATCAGTCAAAGTTTACCATAATAGGTCAAGTAATAATATGATTTCAATTGATCAGGAAAGGAAAGAAATCAATTTAAATAAAGCAAGGTAAAATTCACGAGAAACTATTGCATGCATATAAGCCTTACCATAATAAGTAAATCAAAAATTACCTTCGCTCAATACTCATGCACATGGAAGAATATTTAAATCAATTAAGAATCCTATAACAGAACCTATTCATAGGGCAATAAGAACTTAAGATTTAATTGGTCAAATGTTATAATGCCACTACAATTAACAGTGAGGGGCTAGCCTAAAGCTTTTCATACATTATTATTTAAACAAGTGAATAACTAAAACTCTATAGACAAATTAGCACAAGTTTTAGATTTAAAATTCTTTAAAAAGGAAAGGAAGAGCCGGAACAAACATATTGTCAACCAAAACGTATATGTATACAATATAAACATACTAAGCGGATAACAAATAACGAAAAGGGTCATCAATTTGACAATGGTTTCAGCCGGATTGTAGTGATATAAAAAAAATCATTTAAACATTTTAGGGATTTAAGATATTTTAGAGACAAACACAAGTAACAACTGAACATTTCTAGTCAATCAATTTCAAAGAAACATAACTAATTTTTAGATTTAATAGGCACAGGTAAAGGCAATATAGAAAAGAGAAGAAACATCAACATTAAATAAATTAAACACAGGCAGATTCGTTGTTTCCCGGTGACAGGAGAACTCGCCGGAGTTTCACCGAAACGAAGAGAGGGAAAAGAGGCGAGGAGGCGACAGATCTATATGGTGGCGGCTGGAGGTGTGGTTGTTTATTTTCCGATCTGAGAGAGATGGGTGGTGCTGCTGTTTTCTCGGCGGGTTGGGAGAAGAAGGGAAGAGGGGATAGGGTAAGGGTGGTGTCGCCAGGCAGAGGAGAAGGAAAAGAGAGAAGGCAGCGATTTGGGTTTTGTTCACCGGAGAAGAAGATGAGCGAGAAGAGAGGAAAAGGTTTCACGGTGGTTCCGGCAGAGAGGGAGAGAGGGAGAGAGGGAGAGAGGGGAGAAGGCGACTGGTTGTGGTCGAAGATCGGAGGGAGAAGAGGGCTGAGAGTGTTCGGCGCCAGTGAGAGAGAAAGAGAGGGAGTAGGTGGGGCATCTGGTGGTGCGCGACGCAGTGGCAGCGAGGAGGAAAAGGTAAGTTGGCGCTGTGGGTGAGTTGCGGTGGAGATGGCGGTTCACCGGAGAGGAGGAAGACAGAGATAAGGGTGTGTTTCGCCGGAGTGGAGGAGAAGGAAAAGAGAGAAGGTGGCGGGTTGTTCTCCGGCCACGGTGGCTGGAAATAATGGTGAGAGGGGAACAAAGATGGGAGTGGTGTGAGGTGTTGTGGGTGTGCGGCGCTGCGGTGGTTGTCGGAGAAGAAAGAGACGAGGAGAAGGAGAGAAGACGAGGAAGAGAGGCGGCAACTTCTTTTTGTGAGGGTGAGAAGAATGAGGGGAAAACGTTAGGATTTGGGATGAGAGGGGATATTAAAGGAAATTAAGTAGGGTTTAATACCAGCCTTTAGATCAAAATAGATGAACGACTAGGATTAATTTTAAGGAAGATAGGTCGTATTCGGGTCGGATTAATGGGTTACAGATTGGGTGAATAGAGTAAATAGTAGGTACTTAATTGAAAAATAAATTGAGTTCAAAATATGGCTAAAAGTGACCAAAATAGGCTAAAATTGAATGAAATTGAATGAAAGTGGCTAGTTTTTAAGTAAATTGGGAAGCATTCAAAATTAGCTGCTATATAATTAATAAGATACTATTTTTGTAAATAAATTAACAAATAGGTAATATAATAACTTAAACTACGGAAAATCATATAAATATTATTATTAAAATAAATAAGTTATAAAAATGAGTAGACTCATGTAAATATTATATAATTGTTATGAAATAATAAAGAAAGAACAAGAATATTGTAGAGAAAGAGAGAAGGAGAGAAGTTCTTATTTCTCTTTGATGGGATTAAATACAATGAAGGAGAACCCCTCTATTTATAGGGATAATTTCTCCTAACTTTTCTCCAAAAGATAGACTTTCACAATGATATAAACACATATATCTAGTACAATACAAATACCTTTATAGACATTCACTACAACACAAATATGTTTATAACACTCCCCCTTGAATGTCTATTTGATAGATAATGTGCCTCGTTTAAACCTTACTAGAAAAACCAGTGGGAAAAAATCTAGTGAAGGAAAAAGAGTACACATATCTAATAATACGCATTTTGGCTGCCTCGTTAAAAACCTTACAAGGAAAACCCAGTGGGACAAAACCTCGCAAGGGAAAAAGAGTACAACGCGTATTAACTCCCCCTAATGAGAACATCCTTGAATCTTTGCATCCCGATCTTGTGCACCATCTTCTTGAAAGTTGCAGTTGGTAGAGATTTGGTGAATAAATCAGCCACATTATCACTTGAACGAATCTATTGCACATTGATATCACCATTCTTTTGGAGCTCATGTGTGTACAAAAACTTTGGCGAGATGTGTTTCGTTCTATCTCCTTTTATGAATCCTCCCTTTAGTTGTGCTATGCATGTAGCATTATCTTCATACAAAATTGTGGGTACTTTGTTCACAGTTCAAACCACATTTTTCTCTAATGAGATGTACCATGGACCTCAACCACACACATTCTCGGCTTGCTTCATGAATAGCTATTATCTCAGCATGATTTGATGAAGTAGCTATGAGAGACTGCTTTGTAGATCTCCAAGATATTGCAGTACCTCCACATATGAACACGTAGCCAGTTTGAGATCGAGCTTTGTGGGGGTCAGATAGATACCCTGCATTAGCATAATCAACAAGATCCAGACTTGCTAACAAATTAACCGAATGTTATGCCTTATAGTATTAGCAAGATATATTAGTGCAACAATCACAGTAAGATATGGTACTTCAGGACCAAGGATTTCCTCATATAAGAATTATGAACAAGTTTAAAGAAACTTGTAAATGCTTCAGGCATTTTGAATCCTTCATGATTTTCATATAAATTTTATCAAGTGATAGTATTCATTAATATTTAAATGCATGACATCTTCTAGTGTCTGGACTACAGGTCCAATAAGCTTTATGCTTATCAATACGCATCATTTCACTTGATAATTATTTCTACATCAGCATGCTTTAATAGATGTAGAATTCAGATCCTCACAATCTTTTACAATATTGCGCACTATATTGTATCAAAAATATCGTCGACGATCAGTTCCAATGCGACATAACTTATTGAGATCTCTTCATTTTTCGTCACTTTCAGGTACCTGAACCTTTGCCAAGGTTTTATGAAGTGTTATGTCGTGGTGCTTTCTTAAAGCACTTGCCTCATCATTATGACCATCTTAATCACTTGCTCCTCTTCTTTTTCAAGAAGTTCTATATTTGGAACCGTTTGGTCTATCACGCTTCAGGCGTCTCATAGACTCTATCCTTCAAGGACTTTCCATTGGAGCATTTGCAACTTTTCTTTTTCCCGAGGATCTAGATAATTCATCCCACACTCAATTTTCAGTTGCTAATCATTTCTCCCCCTAATGTTAGAAAAACTAACATTTCCTCCCCAAGCTCATTTGGGGACCCATCTTTGTGCGTTGTGGTGGGGAAATTCAATCATATATCGCACATTCAAATTTTAGATGGAATTATTTGGTTCCTGACCCTGGACCAATTGTGATAGGGGAACCTTGTTGGCTTGATGCATTCAAGTGTTGCTATATGTTAAATAAACATATCTCATACCAAATTTTATTTGGGAGTTTTATTCTCATAATCAATGATTTAGCTATAATTGGAGGCATACAATTCTCGCTAAACCAACATAGATATGAATCAGCATTATCAACATGATTTTATAATTTGGAACTATGCTCTTAGTTTAATAATTCGAGCAACAACCTTACAAAAATCAATTGCAAGTGATATCAAAACACATGTGACCATTTCATAGATGCATCTGTTAGCAAACGGTTCACATGGTAGGTGAATGGGCCCATATTCACCCTTTTATAAGTTCCAAAATTTCAGGGAATATAATTCCAATCTTAGCTGATCAAGATCATTCTATGATGAGAACAAGCAACACAAGAGAATTCTTGAAGAATCTTTTATTTCTTCAACATATAGCCACGTGAATTCTCAATTATTTTTGCATCACATTTGAACCGGGATGGCCAACCGGTATGCCAACTTATTTCAGTAAACTTCTGGTTTACTTTCGTATGTGATTTCATCATCATACCCATATTTATGTACTATAAATAAAAAAAACCGTCGGGTAATCTTTTACATAAATATTTATAACCCGCTTCAATTGTAGTAGCATGAAGATATTAGATCTTCCCATAATTTATAGTCTCATTTTTTTTTTCAATGTCATTGAAACTTATAAGTTTCCTTTTGAGACTCAATACAACAATTTCATTCCTTCAGGTAGTAATACATTAGCTCTTCCGGAGCTCTCAATTAATTTTGTATACTACCACATATTCAATCATATCAAAATAGTTTCTCCACATAGTTTCAATTTTGAATGTTGATGAGCTATACTCATTAACAGACTTATAGTCTTGATGGATCCAATCATATCGTGTCTTTGGGTGGATGACCATCTTCAGGTGGTCATACCTTTCTTTTAGGCTATTCCATAAAACAAGTGGATCCTTGATCATGAGATATTCAATTTTAAGAATTTCGTCAAGATGATGACGCAAGAATATCATAGCCTTAGCACGATCTTGATTTGATGCTTTGTTTTCACTTTTAATGGTGTCTCCAAGACCCATTGCATCCATATAGATTTTGATGCTTTGTTTTCACTTTTAATGGTGTCTCCAAGACCCATTGCATCCATATGGATTTTGATGCTTTGATTTCCCTTCAGGGACTAGATCTGTATTAGATCTATATTTGTAACATTTATCAAAGTTCTCATTCTTCGGGAATGGAATATGATCATCTAAATATGTCTTAACCACATAAGGTATGATAGCTTAAAACCTCTTTTAAGATATTGCTACTTCGGGAGCAAATCGAGGTATGAATAGATGATTTCTCTTACATATTTTCACAATATTGTTCTGCTGGAACAAATATATTTTTTCACAATATTGTTCTTCTGGAACAAATATATTTTTCACAATATTGTTCTTCTGGAACAAATATATTTTTCACAATATTGTTCTTCTGGAACAATTATATTTTTCACAATATTGTTCTTCTGGAACAAATATATTTTTCACAATATTGTTCTTCTGGAACAAATATATTTTTCACAATATTGTTCTTCTGGAACAAATATATTTTTCACAATATTGTTCTTCTGGAACAAATATATTTTTCACAATATTGTTCTTCTGAAACAATTATGAGGCATGAATTGCCAAGTGAATCAATAAGTCGTCCTCAAGTTCATATACAAAATCGATATTGTTATTAGTAAATACATAAATATCAAGAAATACTAACCTTCATCTTTCTAAGAAAACTTTGATTTTTCTTACCTCAGATCTTTCAAAGTGAGTGCTCAAGGCAGAGACTCGTGCTGATAACGTGTTATGAAATAATAAAGAAAGAACAAGAATATTGTAGAGAAAGAGAGAAGGAGAGAAGTTCTTATTTCTCTTTGATGGGATTAAATACAATGAAGGAGAACCCCTCTATTTATAGGGATAATTTCTCCCAACTTTTCTCCAAAAGATAGACTTTCACAATGATATAAACACATATATCTAGTACAATACAAATACCTTTATAGACATTCACTACAACACAAATATGTTTATAACAATAATTAAATTTTGTAAGTAATTCAATGCCTAGGAAATATGATTAATTTATCAAAAATTATATAAGCTTTGCTATCAACATAAACAATTTATAAATTCAGATAATATTGTTACACAAATAAATTTGTAAAATTTAATAAATTTGTAAAATTTAGTAAATTTATGTAAATAGTTTATAAAGATTAAGTAAAATATATAATTTACAATAAGAATGTAATACGAAATATATTATATACGACATAATTATTTAATATAAGAAAATTAATAAATTAAAATTAATGCAAATTATATATGTAATTTAAAATGATTTGGCAAGATTATGATAATTAATTATTTTAAAAATATGAATGCAAGTCGAATAATTACGTAAAAAAGGTAAATAAAATATACATACATAAGCAGCATACATGTGGCATCGGGAGGTCAAAATTGGGTGTCAACAACTGCCCCTTCTTTGCTCGGGAATGAAGGATGAGTTGATGAGCAAAGAACGTTGACCTAGTGGCCAATTTTGTCCGACCGAGGAACGATCTCGATGGGGCTAAAAGAAAAAGGAAATGAGGGTTCTGGTGAAATTGCGGCCGAGATTTCGGTATCAAGTTGCCTACATATCTCGGGTTTCACGAGAATCAGACCTCGTGTAGTTCTAGATTTAGGGATGAATGAAGTCCCTAAAAAGAAATTGGTAACGCGAGGCTTGAATAAGGATGGGGATAGCATGAATCAACGAGATTTAGAATGCATTACAAAATAAATAGGTGGGAGTATGACTCGAAAAAATAGTAGGAAAGGTGTTATCATTCGCAGCTCGTTCTACCTCGGTATTCGCATAATCAAAATAATTAAAGAATATGCATCGAATACTTCGTAATATAAACCGATACAAAAGATTAAACATGATGCAAGTTTCCTTTAGACGATGGAAGTTTGCTTCGAGATGAGGTCTCTACGCCATGATGTCTTGGGCCATGATACGCAAAATAAATTCCTTATGGCCATGAAATGATGTCCGCGGGCCATAAAATATGACGCCTTTAGACTATGAAGCCTTAGGAGCATGATGATAATAAAATAAATTCCCTAGGCCATGACATGATGTCCGCAGGCCATGAAAAATTACGTCTTTAGACTATGACGCCTTAGGAGCATGATAAGCGGGAAAGTAAATCTTCAGGCTATGACATGATGTCCACAGGCCATGAAATGATGCCTTTAGACCATGACGCCTTCAGATGAGTGGAAGAATGCTAATTCAAAGAGAGTAAATTATTCGAGAGCCTCAATAACTCAATCGGAAGATCAAGTTTATTCGGGCTCAATGCAAATAAGTCATAGGGCTCAGAATGCAACAACGGGCTCAAAATGCATAAAATGGGCTTCAAAATGCCAATAACGGGCTCAACGGGCTCAAATGCAAGTGCAGGCTCAATTGTATATCAAATTGCGTATATCACGTGCATCACGGGCTCAATATGCAAATACGGGCTCAAATTTATATAAAAATGCATGTTATCATATATATGACGGGCTCAATATGCAAATACGGGCTCAAGTGTATATCAATATGCAAATACGGGCTCAAATATGCAATACAGGCTCGGATGCATATTGTCATATATATCACGAGATCAATTTGCAAATACGGGCTCGAATGTATATAAAAATGCATGTTATCATGTATATCACGGGCTTGATATGCAATTGAGTGCTCAAGTGTAGATAAAAAATGCATATCGTATATCATGGGCTCAATATGCAAATGCGGGCTTAAATGCAAATACGAGCTCAGATACATATATCAAAATGTATACCATGGGCTCAAATGTATATATAAAAATATATACCATGGGCTCAAATGCATATATAAAAATGTATACTACGGGCTCTATATGCAAATAAGGGCTTAGATGTATATCAAAATGCAAATACGGGCTTGAGTGCATATATCATGTATATCACGGGCTCGAGAATGCATATAAAAGCTTAAAATGCGAATACGGGCTCAAATGATGGAATATAAAGATATAAATAGGGGCATAAGGGTATAATGACTTAGCTCTATGTCGCCTTACGACAAGATATTCTCCATTTCTGCCTTTTGCATTTTCATTATTTCTGCACTCAAACAAAAATTATTAGTTTGTAAAGGGGAGGTTGATCTGTGTGTCTGTCTTGTAACTTCCTCATTTCTACCAGACAACTGTTGTTGAACTCTGTCCAGGTATACGATCGGGTATAAAGTTTAAATAAAAAGGCAAACTTTTTAAAATAAATTAGTAAAAGTAAAAGTAAAAGTAAGTTTGAGGTATGTAGAAAAATTGAGTTGAATCACACGCCATGACATGTTTTAAAACCATACAACGTCCTTTTGTAAATCGAACCCTTGTCTTGACTTAGTCTCGATGAAATTTTGAGATCCTTCTAAAAATTTCTGCCACAGTGTAGAACATGACATCGATTCCTTTGCAAATGACATAGAGTTGCGAATCTTTTAGGTCCTCTCAAAAATTCTGCCCCAGTTTGCAGCTTGTTAACCGAATCACCATAGAAAATATGACAGAATCACCATAGTAAAGTTGACCATGACAAACTGCATTTATCCTTTTCCCATCAATGAGTGCTAGTTGCTCAAATGTACTTTGCACCCATGCTGCAATGTTCAGTTCTGCTTCTTGAATGATTCTCAAAGAAGGAATTTCCTCCTCAGCTGGTATCAGTGCTTCATTACCATATACCGACATATAAGGCGTAGCTCCAGTAGACGTTTGGAGAGTGGTACGATATCCCAACAAAGCAAAGGGAAGCTTCTCATGCCAGTGTCTGTAGTTATCAATCATCTTGCGCAAAATCCTCTTGATGTTCTTGTTTGCAGCCTCCACGGCTCCATTCATCTGCGGCCTATATGCAGTAGAATTGTGGTGCTTGATTTTGAAGTTTTCATATGTCGTTCTCATCAAGTCACTATTTAGATTAGCGCCATTGTCAGTAATAATAGATTTAGGTACCCCAAATCGGCAAATGAGATGGTCGCGGACAAAATCTGTCACCACCTTTTTTGTTACGGACTTGTGAGAGGTAGCTTCAACCCATTTGGTGAAGTAGTCGATCGCAACCAGAATGAATTTATGTCCATTAGACACTGCAGGCTCGATGGGACCAATTACATCCATTCCCCAAGCTGTGAATGGCCATGGCGAGCTCATGGCATGAAGCTCGTTGGGAGGAGCTCGAATCACATCTGCGTGAGTTTGACAACGATGACATCTTTGTACGTACTTGATACAGTCCGTCTCCATAGTTAACCAGAAATAGCCAGCTCTCAAGATCTTCTTTGCAAAAATGAAACCATTCATGTGAGGACCACAAGTTCCGGCATGGACTTCCTCAATTGAATTTGTTACCTCCTTAGCATCCACACATCTTTGCAATCCCAAGTCTGGGGTCCTCCTACAAAGGATTTCTCCGTTTAGGAAAAATGGATTGGCTAGCCTCCGAACCGTGCTTTTTTGGACACTTGTAGCATGCTGAGGGTAACCCCCATTTTTCAAATACCCTTTGATGTCAGCATACCATGGTTCACCATCTGGTTCTTCCTCAACATTAAAGCAATAAGATGGTTGCTTATGTATGTAAACAGGAATGGGATCAATCTAATTCTTATCAAGGTGCTGGATCAACGAAGACAATGTAGCCAAAGCATATGCAAATTCATTCTGTACTCGGGGAACATGCTGGAACTCAATCTTGACAAACCTCTTACATAATTCTTGCACACAATGTAAATAGGGCAAGATCTTCGTGCTCTTCGTGGCCCATTCTCCCCTTACTTGATGCATCAGCAAATCTGAGTCTCCAATTACCAGTAACAACTGCACGTTCATGTCGACTTCCAGTCGAATACCCAAGATGCAGGCTTCATACTCAGCCATGTTGTTAGTATAAGGGAATCAAAGCTTAGCTGATACAGGGTAATGCTGCCCAGTCTCTTATACCAACACTACTCCAATGCCTACTCCTTTGAAGTTTGCTGCTCCATCGAAGAATAACCTCCAACCATCATACCCTTCGACAATATCTTCTCCTATGAAGGCTACTTCTTCATCGGGGAAGTATGTCTTTAGTGGTTCATACTCCTCATCTACAGGATTTTTTGCCAAATGATCTGCAAGAGTCTGTCCTTTTACTGCTTTCTGCGTGACATAGACAATATCAAACTCACTTAACAATATCTGCCATTTGGCCAGCTTCCCTGTAGGCATGGGCTTTAGGAAAATATACTTCAGCGGATCCATTCTAGAGATCAGATAAGTCGTGTAAGCAGACAACTAGTGCCTCAGCTCTGAGCAACGCAAGTCAAAGTGCAACACGTCCTCTCCAGCAATGTATATCGAGTCTCATACGGCGTGAACTTCTTGCTCAAATTGTATATGGCTTGCTCCTTTCTCTCTGCCTTGTCATGTTGTCCCAAAACACAACCAAAGGCGTTTTCTAGCACGGACAAATACAAGAGCAAAGGTATTCCTTGTTCTGGTGGGACTAAAACCGGAGGCTTTGATAGATAATCCTTGATTCTATCGAAATCTTGTTGACACTTAGGAGTCCACTCTGTAGCAGCATCTTTTTTCAGCAATTTGAAGATAGGCTCACAAATAACCATTGACTGAGCAATGAAACGGCTAATATAGTTGAGTCATCCTAAAAAGATCATGACTTCCTTCTTACTCCTTGGGGGTGGGAGCTCTTGGATGGCCTTAATCTTGGTTGGATCCAACTCGATACCCCGACGGCTGATGATAAATCCCAATAATTTTCCCGATGGAACACCAAATGCACATTTCGCCGGATTTAGCTTCAGATTATACTTCCGCAATCTTTCGAAGAACTTTCTGAGGTCTGTCAAATGATCTGAGCTTTTCTTTGACTTAATGATGACATCATCCACATAAACCTCAATTTCCTTGTGGATCATGTCATGGAAGATGGTGTTCATGATCCGCATGTAGGTGGATCCAGCATTTTTCAACTCGAATGGCATTACCTTATAGCAATATACGCCCCATGGCGAAAGGAATGCAGTTTTCTCAGCATCCTCATCGTGCATTCTGACCTGATGATAGCCGGCAAAACAATCTATGAACGACTGTGTCTCATGCTTGGCATAGTTGTCAATAAGGATGTGGATGTTTGGCAGCGGAAAATCATCTTTAGGGATAGCCTTGTTGAGATCCCTGTAATGCACACAAACTCTGACCTTTCAGTCCTTCTTCGGTACTGGCACAATATTAGCAAACCAAGTGGGATATTCTACTACTTTGAGGATTCCAGCGTCGATCTGCTTAGCCACTTCCTCTTTGTTTTTCAGACTCATGTCAGGCTTGTATTTTCTCTGGTTTTGCTTGACAGGAGGATACGCTGGATCGGTAGGCAATCTATGCGCTATTATGGAATGGCTGGTCCCCATCATATCAGCATAGGACCAGGCGAAGACGTCTTTATATTCCTTCAGAAACTCTATGTACTCCTCAACCTCATCTTTTGGCAAATGAGTGCTGACTTGAGTCTCTTTAGGTGTCTTTGCATCTTCCAGGGTTACCACATCGGTCTATGTCAGATTTTCTTTGGGCTTGTCTTCGAACTCTTCTACCTCCCTGACAATTTCAGCAGGTACCTCATCTTCTTCGGCTTCTAATGAGTTGCTTGCGTTATATCATATAGTTTCATTACAATCCATGACCTTAGATTCAACGCGTTCGATATTAGAAATGCTGAAAATAAATAAAATTGAATCAAATATATGAAAAGAAAATAATTTTATTAATTTAAAATTTGTTTAGAAGTTTGAAATAATATTTAAAAGAAAATTTAACGACTTAGAAAACAAATATTTTATTTCGAAACAATAGAAAAACTGATCCTTTTAGTCTACACAAATGCCCGGTGAGCTCTGGATGGAGTGGCTGTCCAGTTGGCAGCTCCTCTTTGAAATCCTGCTTCCTGTTGTGGGGCCCCTCCTTTCTCCTCATTGATAATGGCATGGCAACTGTTATCACTTTGCTCATCCAAAAATAGATTCCTTAAACTGAGCAGCACGGTGTCTTCTTCGCCCGCTTGATATCAAGAAAACCATCAGAAACGAAGGTTTGCTGAAGCGAAGGCAGTGGATTTGGCAACAAAAAACTTTTCTTTCCCAAAGGATATATCCAATTGTCCATCTCTTCAGCGGTGGGTTGATATCCCAATCCAAAAGTGGTCTTTTGTGTTGCCACTTGCAGCGGCTCCTTCATCCCCTTGCAATTTGACTCCAAGGCCCTTGCCTGGCTCAAACCCCAACCACAACAGCATACTTAAAATCTTGTCGCTCCACCACCTTCCTTCCTCGACGACACCGACAAGTTCTAAGGTATGGAAACTCTCCCCATCCAAACCTACTTTTCCTTCAATGAAGGGGATAACAGGAGCAACATAGATTGGACGCCTTTCGTCCCCGTGGACCACGACCTCTTGGTGATCCCACTTAAACTTCCTGCCTTGGTGCAGAGTTGAAGGCACAGCTCCCGCAACATGAATCCATGGGTGTCCCAATAGCAAATTGTAGGAGGCTGGGATGTCCATTACTTGGAATGTTATAGTGAATGTGGCAGGGCCAACCAGTACATCCAGATCGATTTCCCCCACGGTGTCTCTTTGTGAACCATCAAATGCTTTGACGTTCATCTTCCATAGCTTGATTCAGGCGAGGTCAACTTCCAGCTGAGTCAAAGTGTTTAACGGGCAATTATTTAAGCCGGAGCCTGGGTCAATTAACACCTTGGTGATGAACTTGTCCGAGTGCTGCACCGTGATATGCAGTGCTTTGTTATGAGCCACGCCTTCCACAGGCAATTCATCTTCATGGAACGAGATTTTTTGAACTTCAAATACTTGACCCACCATATGGGCCACTTCATTGCTAGATATTCTTGCAGGAACGTATGCTTCTCCTAACACCTTCATCAGAGCCTTTTGGTGTTGATCAGAGCTTTGCAAAAAGGATAAAATAGAAATTTGAGCCGGGGTCTTGCTCAACTATTCCACCACAGAGTAATCCTCTGCTTGCACCTTCTTCCAGATACCATTATTTTCTGCTTTTGCTGCAGGTTGTTTTCCTTTGTCGGCTCCTTGAGCCAGAGTGTCAGGAGTGTATACCCGTCCAGACCGCGTCACCCCTTGTGCCGCATCTGCCTCTAACACCTTTGTTCTCTGTGGGGCATTTTCCTCGTAGCTCCAAGGTACCGTTTTGTACAAAGTTTGAGCAGCTCTTACCACTGTTAATGGAGGCTTTGGCATAGCTACCTCAACCTCGAACGGAGGACGTCCCTGCACTGTTATGGATGAGTCTGACGAAGAACCTGCTTTATGTTCGATCACCCCAATAGTATTTGACAAGTCTTCAGCCTCATCATAAGAAATCATATTCACTTAGTGGTTTGGCAGAGGATTACTTGTTACATTCGGTGCCGGATCTTTGAGGTGAATAACCTTTGTATCAATCAGTTTTTGTATTTTGTCCTTCAACGATCTACAGGACTCTATAGTGTTCCCCCTCATGCCCGAGTGATACATACACACTTTGTTGTGGTCATACCACTTAGCTTGGGTATCGACCGGGAGTGCAGGAATAGACTCAATGTAACCAGCCTCTTTCAGTCTCACATACAGTTGAGCAATCGGTTCGGCTAATGGGGTATAGGTTTTTGTTGGCCTCCTTTCAAATTGAGCCCTAGGCCTTTGGCTTGGTGAGGAAGAAGGTCGTGGGTGAGAGGGTTGTGGATAAGTGGATTGTGTGCTATAAATGGGGTAAATGGGGGCTTGGTAATGTGATGGAGGTGTTGGGAAATGGATCGGAAGGGGAGTTTGATATGGAGCTTGGTAGGAAGAGGGAGTTTTTTATGGTGATGGAGCTTGATAAGGTGATGATGGAGCTTGATATGGTGGAGGTGGAGTTTGGTAGGGTGAAGTCTGGTAAACTACAACACATAAATCCCTTTCTCTTTGAATTTTCATTTGATGTTACTACTCATTAACAACATGTATTCTTTACTCTAATCATCAAGCATCATGAGTAGGTTGTTTGAACTATTAAAAGAACAAATTATCCTTTTTTTTATTCATTTCCCCAGAGGAAATGAAAGGTAAAAAGAAATAAAAGATGGTAGTGTAAATAATATTCTCCAATTTATTTTATTGAAACACAAATTAGCATAGACTATTGAGCCTACCGAGACTTACCGGTGTCAAGAAGTGAGTGTGTGCTTTAAGGATCAATAAGTGACCTAATCGTCGATGAAATAGGTGAAAATCATGGGAGTATTAAGGCATTCAAATCGGAGAAATTTAGGAAAGAATTATCTCCATAGGCTTCTCTAATTTTAGAGGTCTAAAAAATGTGTTTTGGCGGATAAATGCTTGATCTCTGTTATGCTGCAATACTAAGAAGCCAATGTATATAAAAAATTTGGGATCTTTATAACTAATCTAATTTCACTCTCAAATTTGTTTCCTTTTTGTCTGATTTTTTTTCTTTTTTCATCTTATTTATTTATTTTTTTTAATTTTATCTTTTTATTATTATTATTTTTTTCCATAATCAAACTTTATTTATTTTTTTGACTTTTTTCTAATTCTACTTTTTAATTTTTTTGATTTTATTGAGATATCCTCTAGTCCTCTAGTGAACACTCTTCAGTCCTCCATCATACCATCGCAGTATATCTATATACTGGCATGGTATCATGGAGGACTAATTCAGTCTTTCAATGAAACACCCATTAGTACTTCATGATACCATCACAATATATCTATATACTGGCATGGTATCATGGAGGACTCTTTCAGTCCTTCAATAAGACACTCTTCGATCCTCCATGATACCATCATAGTATATCTATATACTAGAATGGAATCATTAAGGTCAGCTTCAGTCCTTTAGGGAGAAAATCCTCATTCCTTAGTGATACAATCATGGTATCATTTAGGTCTCCTTTAGTCCTCAATGATATCATCGTAGTATATCTATATATTGTCATGGTATCATTTAAGTCTATTTTAGTCCTTCACCGAGACACTCCTCGGTCCTCAATGACACCATCACAATATACCTATATAATGCCATGGTATCTTTCAAGTATGCTTCAATCCTCAATAATATCATCATAATATATCTATATACTAGCATGACATCATTGAGGTATGATTCGGTCTTCCAGTGAGAATATTCTCAGTCATCAACGATACCATCTCAACATATCTATATAATTTCATGGTGTCATTGAGGTTTGTTTCAGTCTTTCAGTAAAAGACTTCTCATTCCCCTATTATATCATCACAACATGTTTATATACTGGTATAGTGTCATTGAGGCTTGCTTCAGTCCTTCAGTGAGACTTCTTAGTCCTCTATGATACCATCACAGTATATGTATACATGGTCATGTATCATTAAAGTCTGCTTTAATTCTTCAATGAGACACTCCTTGGCCCTCCATGATACCATCACAGTGTACCTATATAATATTGTGGTATCATTGAGGTCTATTTCAGTCTTAAATGATACCATCACAACATATTTATATACTGTCATGGTATCATTGAGGTATTTTTCATGAATCCTTCAGTGAGACACTCCTCAGTCATCCATGATACCATCATAATACATCTATATACTAGCATGATATTTTAAGGTCTGCTTCTATCTTTCAGTGAGAAATTCCTTAGTCTTTAATGATACCATTACAGTATATCTATATACTGTTATGGTATGTCTGTTTTAGTCCTCACTTATACCATCATAGTATATCTATATATTGTCGTGGTATCTTCGAGGTTTGACTCAGTCCTTCAGTGATACACTTCTTAGTCCTATATGATACCATCACCGTATATTTATATACTAGCATGGTAATATTGAGGTTTGCTTTAGTCCTTCAGTGAGACTTCTCTGTCCTCCATGATACTATCACAATATATACTTATATTTGCTTTAATGAGATACTTTTCTGTCTTTGATGATACCACATGATATATATCATATACTGATACGGTATCATAAAATGGATAAAAGAATTGAAAAAAATTGGATAAAACAAAACAGAAAAAAAAGCTACCAAGAGAAAAATAGAAATAAAAAAAGGAGCCAACATGAGAAATAAAAAAAGACTACAAAAGAAAAAACATAGTCTAATCAAGAGAATAGTTAGTTCATTTTTTTAATTTAATTTTTTATTTTTAAAAAAAATATAAAAATATAGAAAAGGAGGAATAAATTTAAAAAAGATAAGCTAACAAAAAAAATAATTAAG
Organism: Datura wrightii; assembly: GCA_035772735.1. Lineage (NCBI taxonomy): Eukaryota > Viridiplantae > Streptophyta > Magnoliopsida > Solanales > Solanaceae > Datura > Datura wrightii. Next base: position 21,485,641 of record JASDFA010000001.1, read on the forward strand.
AGAATAATCATATAAAATAAAGAAAAATAAAAAATATTATCAAATAATATTTCTAATAAAGAATAAAAGGAGCCAAAAAGATAAAAAATAATAAATGAAAAAAGAACAAAATAATAAATAAAAGGATAAAAATAATAAATTGAAGGGCAAAAGCAATAAATAAAAAGACAAAAAAAAAGAGAGAAAAGGAAGCACTGTCCTGTGTGCAGCAAAGTAAGGGTGCATTTTGGATAAAATATTTTTTTTTCAAATGGGTATTAATGAAACTAGTATGAAAAGAACCAAATTAAGATAATTAGTTTATTATTATGGAGTATTTTGTTTACTTTTCCCAATAATTAATGGCATAAAGGAAAAATGATTCTCTGACTTTGCCCAAATTTAAATCTGTCGCAAATTAGGCCCATTTTCCTATTCGCCTGGACTGGGGACTAGGCTAGCTGCAATCTCTTGCTGTTTTCGAAGTAAATGCATTTTTTGTTTTTGTCATAATAAAACTCAAATAGATTAATTCACAAACTGAAAAGAAAAAAAATGTCTAAATGCAAATGAGAAACATTGGCACAAAATAAAGGTTAAAGATGAACATAGTAGCGTAATGGATTTGGTTCTTCCTATTTTCACAGTCCATTAACAAATTAATCACAGCTTCTAACTGGTTGTGGTATAGATTTGAAGTATTGTTCACATGATTCCTCCCCCGTCGCATATTATTGTAAATTTACTACTAGCGTAAAGCATCAGCTAAGGCTAATCCTTTTCAAAATCTTCACCTTCTTGAAATTATTGGAGAAGAAAATATGCTTTGTATCGAGCATCAATTAGTTGTTGTTGTTGTTATGACAAAGAAGTATGAAAACTAATATATTAGTAGCTAAAACAATCTAAAAAGATTAGTGTAGATCTTAGCTTGGATACCTGAAGTTCTAAAATCAAAATCCTTCTTGATCTAGTAATGATGAGTTATATGAGTCCACTACCGTAAACAAGACCCAGTCCTCTGATTAGGTTGTACAAGTTAAGACACACAAACAGGTAATGCAACAAGAAAAATGACATTCGATATTTACGTGGAAACCTCTTTGCTCAAGGAAAGAAAAAACCACTACCTACCACGTAGGATTTCACTGCAACTTTATTAGATCTGAGCAATAACAATTATAGACTCTTGGATCCTTAGAGATTAAGCTCTTAATATTCCACTTGCAATAACTCTATTACAAGATTTCAATGTTCTAACATCATTGCTATGTAACCCAGCTAACTCTAACTGGTACATAAGAGTAATTCTAGCTAAAACCTCAACCTAACTCTAGTTGGCAACTTTTTTAAAATCATTCGACATTTATAAAAGAAAAGGAATACACAAACTCCATGTTTTCTAGGTTTTACAACTCAATAAACATAACTCTAACAATAGCCCTAAAATGAGAATGCACAAGCACAAGCTTCAGAGCTGGTCACCTCTTCAGAAAATAGGAAATATCTTGAGGAGTGTATGTGATTTCTTGTCCTTTGAAAACTTGCTTTTTTGGTTGTCCAAAACTAGGATAAGTATTGGACACACCAAAACCTAGAACCAATCCCATTGGTTTAGTACATTTGATTAGCTGGAGTAAGGCTACTGTTTCTGCTGCATATTCACCAACTTTTGTAGAAATAGTACTTTTGACAGCTATGTGTAGGTTCCCGCCAACTTCAGCCAAATAAGTCCCTTCCAAGGGATCAAAATGTGGGAGCAGATCCCTCCATGATATATCGATCATCAAAATCAAGAATATAACAATTTCTCCCTTTTTGATGATGACAACCATATCCACCGAGTTTCTTTCCCCTGAAAATTAGGTCCACCACAATATCCAGAACTTCCCCCAGCCACATATACCATTAGGTTTTTAAGAGCATTCCCCCTGCCTATATTCAAGAGCCTTCCCCTGCCTATGTTCTCCCCAATAGCCCAGATATTGATATATTCCCCCTTTTGCATCATTAAAAAGCACCACAATAAACCAAAATAGAGAGAAAACAGATATGATAACTCATGTCCACTGGGGTAACACTAACATGAGTGAGACATAAACAAGACAAGAGAAATAGATAATAGAAGCTAAAGCAAAAGATTTGTTCATTCAGTAGGTCAGCATATTACACATTCACATAGAACAAAGTAACAAAAATAGTCTAAGAACATGCCATACCAAAAAAGGGAGAAATGTATAATAGGTAAAAGCATCAGGAGTATTAAGGAAGGGGAGGGACGGGGTTTTAAGGTTTGGAAAGCTTTGGGAGGAGAGCAATGATGCGGTCATTGAAAGTCTCATGAGCATAAAGCAGCTTCTTGGTTAAGTCCTTGACCTCTGCCTTCAGTGCCTCATTTTCTTATCAAAGACCCGAGACTAGACCTGGTTCCTCAACTGGGTTTGCTTTAAGCCTCATAATTTCAACCTCCTTTTGAGCAAGCAGACCCGTTAGTCACTCAATCTTGAAATTCGATTTCTCCTGTGAGGCTATCAAGTCAGACACCAACAATTTCCCCTTCGCACCAACCTTGCGAGACACACACTCATATTCCTAGAGTGTGGTGAGTGAGAACATTTGCTTCTTCATTCCTGCAATACCCTGACCACATTTTACTTTAAAAAATTCAAAGACCTTATTCAGCAGAAAACCATAAGCAAGAACGTGCTTCCCATCTTTCACAGTCATCACCTTATGCACATGCTCAATCATCATAGTAGCCACGTTAATTGGTTGAAAAGTACTTAGAGCTTCCATCAAGAAAATATTAGGCACACCAGTGATAGTTCTCTTTTTCGTCCGTAGAAGGAGGACCTTGTTTACAAACTCAAATAGCAGCTGATACTTTCCCTTCATTTGCTTCTTCAACATTCGTTCACCAGTTCAGTTCTCCAGTTTGCAAATAAGCGAAATGAACTTCCTCTTTGCACACTGATTCTCAACTAATCTGATCCCTTCAATGGGCACCTCTAGGATAGCCCCATGAATCTGTTCATTAAGCGTGAAATTCACCCCATTTACCTTGGTGAATAGCTTCTTTCCATCCTCAGTGAACACAATCTCTTGATAGAATTCCCGGACCTCTTTATCGTGAAGTTCCGTAACTGGAGGTACAAACAAATGTCTCCACAATTGAAAACCAACCATCTCGACTAGCTCAGCCATGCCATCCATATCAACAATTTCTGGGTCAAATACCCTTCCTCTCAGCACCTTCTACAACTTCAAGATTTGTTGTCTTTCTTATCTCGACAGAAACAAGGAAGACTCAGGTTGTGGCCTGAACCTGGAGGGAATACTAGGTCCCTTTGTCTGACAGGCTTGCGATCTTGAAAAGGTTCTTCCTTGAGGAATTGTTGGAGAGTCTTCCTCTGTATGTTCTTCCTCATCAACTTCTGATCCAACACTTGTACGTTTTCTCTTTTTTTGAGTAGCGATCACCTTTCCCTTTGAGACTGTATGAACTGCCTTTCTACTAGAGCTTGATACCTTTTCCTTTTCCTTGCATGCAGTCTTCTTAACTTTCCCCCTTTCATCAATACCTTTTCTCTGTGTCTTACTTTCCTCCTAATCTAAAACAATATTAGGTTGAACATCTTCCTCCCCAGTCACTATTCTTCGTTTAAGTTTCCTCCTCTTTGACGTCTGAACTTGACTTGCTTTTAGGGCTTCATCCAGTAGTTTCCTTGCTGATATTCTGGTTTTGTGAGCTCGAACTAGGTCCCTTGATTGGGTTTCTTGAGAGCGTGAAGCAAGCTTACAAACTTTCCATGATAGGGGCTGCTCATCCTCACTATCTTTATCCCCAATTGCGTTTGTTAGAATATTCAGCTCCTGCGGAGTACCATCTCATTTCAGGGAAAAGGGAAGCCCATGAGAGGTCGGAGAAGGGGAAGGAATTTCCGACAAGATTTCAAATGAGACAGCCCTAGATGTGTCCTTCTTTGTAGAGCCAACAGTGGAGGCCGGTGGAGGTGGGAAACCAGGTTCTTCAATGGGTACCTCACAAGTGGAACTCCTTATAAATGCACAGGAGATGGGATCCTCCGAAGGGGTTTCCTTTCCAGTCATGAAGGGAGATGCAACTTTCAAGGAAGGAAGATAGGCAAGAGGGGTAACAGATATAGAGTTTTCCAGACCTTTTTCGATTGATCCTCCGGAAGGCTCATATATTGAGGTTAATGCAATGTTCTAATCCGCCATAAGGGGGTTGAGGGGCTGATAATGGGGTATCAGAGAACGGGTTTTCGAAAAGGGTGGAAGAGGGAGTCGATTCCATGGTGGCCGACTGATTGGGTGAAGAAGGGGTTAGGTTTTCTGAGGGCTTTGAGGGAGATGAAGGTTGAGACATGGCTTGGGTAGTAGAAAAGAAGAGTTGCAGAGATGGAGGAAGAGGGATTTCTGAAGAAGAATAAAGGAAAGAAAGTTTTTTTATTTCAAAGAGAGATGATTTGAAATAGGGAGAGGAAATGACAGTTGAGAGTTTTTTAAAGAGACCAAGGGATGCGTCGTATCACCGAAATATTTGGACTTAAAGGGAGAGAGAAAGAGAGGGGAGGTGATCGGGTATCGATTAGAAGAAGGGGGAAAATAGAGCTTAGACAGTCATAGACAATTTTCACATATGTTCATTAGTGAAGAGTGTAGTGCTAACCTGTAAGAAGGACTTGGTCCCTCCTTTGAACTTAAATCATATGTGCCAAGCATTTGTCTTGCTAACCTCTTGCTTCTCCACATCCACCATGCGTGTATACTTGTTAAGGTATGGAGATGAGTTAGGCACATAATTTGCAACCTTGCTAGGATACTTGTAGCCTGATTATAGCTAAGAAAAAGGAAAATAATTCAGAAGAGGGAATTAAAGAGAAAAGAAAAAAAAATTAAGTCATCTTGATCAACCCCAACTTCAATTGATTTCTTTAAAACTGGTCTCTATTTAAGGCCTTAGTAAAGATATCTGCAATCTGATCTTCTATTATATAAAACTCTACTCGGATATTTCCCTTCTCCACATTGTCGCTCAGGAAGCGATTCCGAATATCAATGTGCTTGATTCGCTTATGTTGCACAGAATTCTTAGCCATGTTGAAGGCACTTGTATTTTCACACATTAGTGGCACACATTCAGGTAGAATTCTAAAAAATCTTCTGGCTGCTGCGTTATCCATAACAGTTGAGCACAACATGATGTAGAAGCTACATACTCTTTTTCAGCTGTAGAGAGTGCCACTGAATTTTGCTTTCTTGACCCCTAGGAGATCAGTGAGGGGCTTAGGAAATGAGCCATCCAGAGGTACTTTTCCTGTCAACTAGGTACCTAGCATATTCAGCATCAGAGTAGCCAACTAAATCAAAGGAGCTTCCAGAAGGATAAAAGAGAACCAAGTCAATGGTTCCTTTGAGATATCTGAGAATCCTTGTAGCAACTTTTAGATGAGATTCCTCGGGACAAGCTTGGAACCGAGCACACATACCCACACTGAACACAATATTAGGCCTACTGGCTGTTAGGTATAGAAGTGATTCAATGATTCCTCTGTACATGGTTTCATTCACCAGAGGACCAGGTTCATCAATATCCAATTTTGAAGCAGTTCCAATGGTTGTATCAATTGGCTTGGCATTATCCATTTGAAATCTTGTAAGTAGCTCCTTAATGCATTTCTACTAGCTGATCATGGTACCATTTTCAGCTTGCTTGACTTGTAAACCCAAGAAGAAGTTAAGTTCTCCCATCATGCTCATTTCAAACTCATTTCCCATAAGCTTAGAAATTTTTCATATAGAGAGTTGAGGGTTGCTCCAAAGATGATGTTGTCGACATATACCTGAACAATGACCAGGCTTCTCCCTCTAGCCTTGAGAAAGAGAGTGTCACATCCCACCTTGGGAGGTATGACTAGCACCTGGTTCCCTACTGGTCTGAGCTAACTTGACTAGACTGGGGCACGTTTGACACTTAATTCAAGAAACGAATGGGCTATATCTCGGCTGTAAGTACAGCCCCTGGCCGACAAGGCCACCTGTAAAAGAAGATAGTTGACCACAATAACGCCATAATAGGGATCCTATGCGGGCCGACAAGGCCACCATGCTGTCTAGTTATAATTAAAAAGTAAATCAGACATTAAACTATGCTATGGCTGACAAGGCCGCCAACTAACAGCTAAACAAGGCCCCACACGGCCAACATAGGAAATAAAGCATACACTGGTCCCACAAAGACAATAGCAACTAACCACAGGGAATGTACAACAGTCTGCAAGCCTCTAGGAGTACTATAATGGTCAAGACAAGGCCCCGACCTACCCAAAAATTGTACATCAAAAGTACAAACCTCTACTGACTTTCAATTCCGGAGGGAAGGAGCTAAACAAACTACTGACTTCAGCAGGAGGCTAGGAACGTCCCAAAATGCGTCTATCCGCACCTGCAGGCAAGCAATCCAGCTACCCTGGTAGGCGTCAGTACAACATATACCAAATATGTAAGGCAGAAAGATAATAACTGACTGAAAGCTGGTAAAACTGTAGTAATTAAAGAAAGAGAGTAAGAATTTAACCTGAATACCTCCATTGTCTGAATTATCTAAACAACAAGTTTATTAAACAAACAAGAACCTAACTGGGCCCCCATAAGCCTGAAAGGTACAAACAACATAGAAGAACCTACCTGGGCTCCCATAAGCCCCGGCAAGTACAAACAAGGTCCACTCTTACTACCTGAGTACTAAGGATGGTGTGTACTATAACTCGGGATGGCCCTCGCAGCCTTAATCTGATGTAACTCATTACGGCCCTCGTGGCCTCAATCTTATTAAACTCAATACGGCCCTCGCGGCCTCAGTAAATGGAACTCAAAATGGCCCTCACGGCCTCAATAAATGAAACTCAAAATGGCCCTCGCGGCCTCAATAAATGGAACTCAAAATGGCCCTCACGGCCTCAATAAATGGAACTCAAAATAGCTCTTGCAGCCTCAATAAATGAAATTCAAAATGTCCCTCGCTACATCAATAAATGGGACTCAAAATGGCCCTCACGACCTCAGTAAATGGAACTCGATATGGCACAACATATGACAACCTAACGTCGAAAGCAAACCAATCTAACTAGGGTTAACTTTGATGAGGGTTACTATTTTATCATTATCGTCTCAACTCAGTTCATAACAACTGAACACAATAGGCTTACCCTGAAATACTATAGATACACAGGTCGTACTAACTTTCCGACGAACGTAACTTGCGAAAAGGACAGCCTTACATTCCTGGATTGCCGATTTAGGATTACCTAGCGAGTTTCAATTCCTATTCAATAGCCCTTCCAATTGCAATCGTATTACTAGGAGAATGAGACTAGTTTAATACTCAATTTAGCAGAAAATGATAACTTTTAATAATAACATCAACTATACTTCAACTTGACGAAATACGGCCGAAAATATATAATTTCCCGAGAGTTCAGAAGGGAAAAGTACTTACTTGAAGTCTGTGATCGTATAGAAATTAGTTTGGAGAGATTCTGACAAATTTTGCTTGGCAGGGCTACGATTTGCTAGGCGAATTTCATGAAAATAACTCCTTAGTAATGCTCCCTACGGGCTTATAACTCCATACCCGAAGTTAATTTGAATTTGGACGACATTTGATAGCGTAATCAGATGAAAAACAGTTGAATTTCACGTGCTATACTCTTCTCTGGCCGTGGATCTCTTTGGAAATGACCAAAAAATAAGCTAACGGGGTATATTTACATAGGATGTCGGTGGCAGGGGGCGGCCCCGCACCTCTCAAAGGGCTACAGGGCTGACATCTCGTGCCTGTCAAAGCGCCATAGGCTTGGCGCCCCATGCTGGCCAATGCACTGCTGGCTGGCGCGTCGCGCTGGTCCCGTCCGACCCAGCTTTCAAGACTTTTCCTCCATGCGTTAAGCTCTCTTTATTCGTCACAAATCTACGTGTATGCTTACTAATCACTATATTTTACGGGGTGTAACATCCTTCCCCCTTAGGAACATTCGTCCTTGAATGTCAACTACAATTCCCAGGAGTTTAACTCCTTTAACTATTATCTTGAAATATTTTGGCAGAGTCTCCCCTATAACATGGACTATCCGAAAATCCTAAAACGCAGAAAAGTCCAATATAAATATATCACATGATACTATAACAACTCTTTCACAATAAAATGGCAATCAACTGAATAGTCTAAGTAACATGAATCATAGAACAACAACTGAATCAACGATTTCACTTAACTGCATAATCGGGTCTAATCTTGAACAATTGAGGATATCTGGATCTCATGTCATCCTTAGCTTCCTAAGTCATTTCTTCTTTATTTTTGTTTCTCCACAATATTTTAACAAAAGAGACATCTTTGGTTCTCAACCTATGAACCTATCGATCCAATATGGACACTGGAACCTCTTCGTAGGCTAACTCCTCAGTAACCTGGACGTCCTCAACTAGCACAACATGGGACAGATCCCCTATACACTTCCGTAACATTGATACATAAAAGACCGGGTAAACAGACTCTAATTCTGAAGGCAAATCTAACTCGTATGCCACCTGGCCTATTCTCCGGAGGATCTGATACGACCCAATAAACCTTGGGCTAAGTTTTCCTTTCTTGCCAAATCTCATTACGCCCTTCATTGACGATACCTTAAGGAATACCCAATCACCAACACTAAACTCTAAGTCTCTTTGTCGAATATCAGAATAGGACTTTTGACGACTCTGGTCTGTCAACAAGCATTCTCTGATAAGCTTTACTTTTTCCTCTGATTGGTGGATCATGTCTGGTACAATTAGTTCTGATTCACCTACCTCGAACCAACCAACTGGGGATCTGCACTTCCGCCCATATAAAGCCTCGTACGGTACCATCTGAATCGCTGAATGATAACTATTATTATAAGCAAGCTCAATAAGGGGTAAATGTTCATCCCAGCTGCCCCCTAAGTCTAGCACTCACGTCCATAGCATATCCTCGAGTGTCTGAATTATACGTTCTGCTCGCCGTCTGTCTGAGGATGAAATGCTGTACTCAAATTAACTTGTGTCCCCAAACCTTTCTGAAATGATTTCTAGAATCTAGCTGTAAATTGTGATCCTTTGTCAAAAATGATAGATACTGGGACACCATATAGTCTAACTATTTCTCTAATGTATAACTTGGCATAGTCCTTGGCTGAAAAAGTGGTCCTGAATGGCAAAAAATGTGCTGACTTCGTCAATCTATCGATAATCACCCAAATGGAATCAAATCTGCGCCTGGTGCGGGGTAGTCCTGTCACAAAATCCATATTAACTACCTCCCATTTCCACATAGGTATAGCTATTTCTTGAGTTAGGCTGCCGGGTTTCTGATGTTCAACTTTTACCTGTTGACAAGTAGGACACTGCGCTACAAATTCAACTATACCTTTCTTCATTCCATGCCACCAATATATCTCTTTTATGTCATGATACATCTTCATTGAACCTGGATGAAGAGAATAACGAGAGTAATGCACCTCTGCAATAATCTGCTAGAAGAGTCCTGCTACATCCGGGACGCAGAGGCGACCTCTGTACCTTAAAACTCTATCTCCAGCTACCTCAAAAACTGATATTTCATCCTGTTGAATTCTATCTCTGAGCTATGCTAAATAAGAATCTTCATATTGCCGCTCTTTTACCTCTACTACTAGGGATGACACTGATGTTTGCTGAATTATGGCTCCATTACCCTCTGTATCAACTACCCGAACTGCTAAGCTGGCTAGCCGGTGCAATTCTCGGGCCATTTCCCACTGCTCCGGCCTCAGATATGCCAAACTGCCCATAGATCTACGTCTGAGGGCATCTTCTACAATGTTGGCCTTTCCTGGATGATACAAAATGTTCACATCGTAGTCTTTAAGTAATTTTAACCAGTGACATTGTTGTAGATTCAACTCTTTCTGTGTAAAGATGTACTGGAGGCTCTTGTGATCAGTAAAAATGTCCATGTGCACCCCATACATGTAATGTCTCCAGATTTTTAAGGCGTGAATTACTGCAACTAACTCCAGATCGTGGGTGGGATAGTTCTTTTCATGTTTTCTCAATTGCCTTAAAGCATACGCTATCACCTTTCCATGTTTCTTTAAAACACACCCTAACCCGATGCCTGAAGCGTCACAATACACCGCATAACCCTCTGAACCCTCTGACAAAGCTAACACTGGTGCTGATGTCAGTCTACTTTCAATTCTTGAAAACTCAGCTCACAGGCTTCGGTCCACTAAAACTTGGCTGCTTTTTGAGTCAAGTTAGTCAAAGGTGTTGATAGGGTAGAAAATCCTTCCACGAACCTTCTGTAATACCCGGCTAACCCCAAGAAACTACGAACATCTATTGGGGTTGTAGGTCTAGGCCACGTTTTCACTGCCTCAATTTTCTGCGAATCGACTTGAATACCAGCCTCTAATACAATGTGGCCCAAGAAAGCTACAGAATTCAACCAGAACTCACATTTAGAAAACTTTGCATATAACTGGCAGTCTCTGAGGATCCGAAGTACTGGCCGTAAATGATCTTTATGTCCCTCTTCTGAGCGGGAGTTGACTAGAATATCATCAATGAACACTATTACAAATAGATCCAAATACGGCCTAAGGTACTATTCATTAGGTCCTTGAACACCGCTGGCGCATTTGTCAACTCGAAAGACATAACTAAGAACTCAAGATGGCCATACCTAGTCCTAAAAGCTGTCATCGGGATATCTTTCTCCTGAACTCGAACCTGGTGGTACTCGGATCTCAAATCAATTTTAGAGAAGTGTTTCTCCCCTTGCAGCTGATCAAATAAATCATCTATTCTCAAAAGAGGATATTTATTCTTAACAGTAGCTTTATTCAATTGTCGGTTGTCATGCCTCATTTTTCTCACGAAAAGCGGGATGCAACATGTGACGGCTCTTAAGGGTTTATTGTGAAAAAAGAGTCGCCACCTAACGATTTGAGGTGCGTTAGGGCACCATTATAAGATAAAAGTCTGCTTAGTTATCTATGTGACTAGAGTCGGGCAAGGGCTTAAATTACCTCGAAAGGAAGGTGTTAGACACCTTTCGAGGTCCACAAATGTGGTTGCCGGCCGAATCCATTTATATGTGGGGAAATTAACTAGGCGAGCAAATAATATTGATTTTAACTTATATTGCTACAATTTTAAATAGATCGATAGGCGTAAAAATAAATAAAGGATTACAGACAAGCGAGAAGAAAGAAATCAAGACAGAATGAAATTAAAAATAACCATTTTTTACATTAATTTTTCTATATAATAAAATATTGCAAATAAAATAAGAAAAATAATTTAACGCATAATAGCTATTGTTCATTTTCCTATAGACATGAATATAACAGAATAATTTATAAAATCCCACACAAAAGGCAACCAAATAAATATTTATTTAAATATGGGGCCGAACCTCGATGAGCCGCCTACGTATCCCTAAAGGGAATCAGGCGGAACGTAGTTCTACGCTTAAAGAGGGGTTATTTTATCCTAATGGGATCACCCCATGCAACTTAAATAATACTTCACAACCATTTAGATTGCTCGTATTATTCAGCGAGCACGGACTATTATATCCCGCTACCCGCCGAATTAATTGATTATTAGCTTAAGGCGTTTCTATGTGAATAAACTAACTCCCTAAAATTTGCCTACCCTTCTTGAGCCTAAAGTCCAATAGGCATTGGACAACTAGTTTGGGTTTGGATCTAAAAAATCTCAGGGTTTTTAACAGTGATTAATCGTTAAACAAAATAAATAATCAATAAATACATGACGGTTTCACATAGCCTCAAATTTTATAAGCATGATTTGTAAATATGTGAATAAATCCTACATACATGATTTATAATGCAAAAACCAAATCTAAGTGCACGACATATAATATAGCCTGTTAGACAAGATCTCTAAATGCATGGACAATCCATGAGAACAAGATTTCTAATTTAAAGACGTTAGGAAAAATGCAGCACCTTGGCAAAACTGTATGAGTTAGGTATTATATTCCTTTAGGCAGGGATTTTACGATTTAAATATATATTGAATAAAGTGGTCTTTATGGATAGGATTTCCATATGAATCTCAACACTGGATGAACAACAACAGGTATAATTTAAGAACTCGAACAACCACAGTTACACTATTTTAACACATCCTGACATGAACAAAAATATTGTAAATAGGCGATTTAGTTGAAAATCAGCAGTTTTACAATGCCAATCTTATGATATCTCTATAGGCATATTCTCTTAAATGACGAAATCAAATTCACATGCTTCTCTATGTAATTAATGCACTAATTATGGACTAATTTATGGCATGTTATTGTATAACATATTATTAGCATAATAACTATTGAAATAAATAGATTTAATAAATTAAATCAGTGACAAACCGATGAGAAAATTATGATTTACGCGATCTTATTACAACAGTGAATTCCGATTCTTCTAGTTCCTAGGGTAGCTATTTAATAGAGATGACTGTATGCATTATAAACTTGGTTTCAAGTTATATTAGATTGTCGATCCTATAGGCATGATTTCTAGGTATTGATATCCTATAGACATGTTATCTAATGAACGATGCATACGTTAGTCTTATAGGCATGCTTTCTAGGTGAATTTAGCAATTAAAAAAAACAGTAAAGAAGAAACATGCAATCCCCGCTAGCAGACCCTTTTCCACTATTTATTATCGTTTTTACAATTATTACATGCTGCTGAAAATAAATAAATACATCACCATATATTAAAATAATAAATAAGTAAAAATAATAATAATTCTACAGCCCCTCTTGTCCCAGCGACTCTTCTTCTCTGTTAAAGAAGAATCTGTTAAACAAATAATGTTGCAACTACACACATCCAAGTAAATATGCCTAATTTCAAACACTTAGTCTAATATGCAACCGAAATAAAACATCAAACATCACAGAACGTGCATTAGTATAAGATTAGACCAGCCATTAGAGTGCACTAACCAGTTTACTATAATTCTGGCGAAACAGCAAATACCAAATGGCAAGTACCAATGAACTCTAAAAATTTTCATAATTGATACCCCCAAACCTTAACACATCAAGATCACGAGAACTTCAAGAGTTCCGAGCAGTGCTTGTGTCGAGGTGGGTTAAGGGAATTAGAAAAATAGGGCGAATAGCAGAGAAGTATTAAGAATAAAGTACTTTTCAATTTTTTCTCAATGTTCGAATGAATGAAAAGAGGGGAGGATACCCGTTTATATAGTTAAATAGTAAAGGGATTAAACGAGGAAAGATTTCCAGAAAATTAATCACAAGAAATCCTTTACCTTAATTAACAAAATCAGATTTTTTAAAAAAATCTAAAATTAATCAAACTTTCTATATTTAAATGAACACCGAATAAATTTTAAACAATCACCATATTTTATCATACTTAAATCGAGGGAAACAATAATAGGGAAGTACATCACGGAACCTAAAATATGTGAGTGCAAATAGTCACATGTTTACCATAAATAAACATTGTAAAGTTGTTCAAATCTTCAACAAAAGGAAAAAGTCGAATCAATTTATATAAAACCAGTCAAGGTTTACCATAATAGGTCAAGTAATAATATGATTTCAATTGATCAGGAACGGAAAGAAATCAATTTAAATAAAGCAAGGTAATATTCACGAGAAACTATTGCATGTATATAAGCCTTACCATAATAAATAAATCAAAAATTACCTTCGCTCAATACTCATGCACATGGATGTATATTTAGATCAATTAAGAATCCTACAACAGAACCTATTCATAGGGAAATAAGAACTTCAGATTTAATGGGTCAAATGTTATAGTGCCACTACAATTGACGTGAGGGGCTAGCCTAAAGCTTTTCATACATTATTATTTAAACAAGTGAATAACTAAAACTCTATAGACAAATTAGCACAAGTTTTAGATTTAAAATTCTGTAAAAAGGAAAGGAAGAACCTGAATAAACATACTGTCAAGCAAAACGTATATGTATACAATATAAGCATACTAAGCGGGTAACAAATAACGAAAAGGGTCATCAATATGCACAATGGTTTCAGCCGGATTGTAGTGATATAAAAAAATCATTTAAACATTTTAGGGATTTAAGATATTTCAGAGACAAACACAAATAACAACTGAACATTTCTAATCAATCAATTTCAAAGAAACATAACTAATTTTCAGATTTAATTGGAACAGGTAAAGGCAATATAGAAAAGAGAAGAAACATCAACATTAAATAAATCAAACACAGGCAGATTCGTTGTTTTGCAGCGATAGGAGAACTCGCTGGAGTTTCACCGAGATGAAGAGAGGGGGAAGAGGCGAGGAGGCGACAGATCTATATGGTGGCGGCTGGAGGTGTGGTTGTTTATTTTCCGGTGTGAGAGAGATGGGTGGTGCTTCTGTTTTCTCAGCGGGTTGGGAGAAGAGATGGGAAGAGGGGATAGGGTAAGGGTGGTGTCGCCGGGCAGAGGAGAAGGAAAAGAGAGAAGGCGGCGATTTGGGTTTTGTTCGGCAGAGAAGAAGATGAACGAGAAGAGAGAAAGAGGTTTCACGATGGTTTCCGTCGGAGAGGGAGAGAGGGGAGAAGACGGCTGGTTGTGGTTGAAGATCGGAGGGAGAAGAGGGTTGAGGGTGTTCGGAGCCAGTGAGAAGGAAAGAGAGGGAGTAGGTGGGGCGTCTGGTGGTGCGCGACGCAGTGGAAGCAAGGAGGAAAAGGTAAGTTAGCGCTGTGGTGAGTAGCGGTGGAGATGGCGGTTCACCAGAGAGGAGGAAGACGGAGATAAGGGTGTGTTTCGCTGGAGTGGAGGAGAAGGAAAAGAGAGAAGGCGGCAGGTTTTTCTCCGGCCATGGTGGCCGGAAATAATGGTGAGAGGGGAACAAATATGGGAGTGGTGTGAGGTGTTGTGGGTGTGCGGCGCTGCGGTGGCTGTCGGAGAAGACAGAGACGAGGAGAAGGAGAGAAGACGAGGAAGAGAGGCGGCAACTTCTTTTTGTGAGGGTGAGAAGAAAGAGGGGAAAATGTTAGGATTTAGGATGAGAGGGGATATTAAAGGAAATTAAGTAGTGTTTAATATCAGCCTTTAGATCAAAATAGATGAACGACTAGGATTAATTTTAAGGAAGATGGGTCGGATTTGGGTCGGATTAATAGGTTACGGATTGGGTGAATAGAGTAAATGGTAGGTACTTAATTGAAAATGAATTGAGTTCAAAATGTGGCTAAAATTGATCAAAATTGGCTAAAATTGAATGAAATTGGCTAGTTTTTAAATAAATTGGGAAGCATTCAAAATTAGCTGCTATATAATTAATAAAATACTATTTTTGTAAATAATTTAACAAATAGGTAATATAATAACTTAAACTATGAAAAATCATATAAACATTATTATTAATATAAATTCCGTAGGCCATGACATGATGTCCGCAGGCCATGAAAAATGACGCCTTTAGACTATGGCGCCTTAGGAGCATGATAAGTGGGAAAGTAAATCTTCAGGCTATGACATGATGTCCGCAGGCCCTGAAACGATGCCTTTAGACCATGACGCCTTCAGATGAGTGGAAGAATTCTAAAAAAAAGAGAGTAAATTATTCGAGAGCCTCAATAACTCAATCGAAAGCTCTGGTTTATTCGGGCTCAATGCAACTAAGTCATAGGGCTCAAAATGCAACAACGGGCTCAAAATGCATAAAATGGGCTTGGAAATGCCAATAACGGGCTCAAAATATAAATAACGGGCTCAAATGCAGGTGCATGCTCAACTGTATATCAAATTGCGTATATCACGTGCATCACGGGCTCAATATGCAAATACGGGCTCAAATTTATATAAAAATGCATGTTATCATATATATCATGGGCTCAATATGCAAATACGGGCTCAAATGTATGTCAATATGCAAATACGGGCTCAAATATGCTATTGAGGCTCGGATGCATATTGTCATATATATCATGGGCTCAATCTGCAAATACGGGCTCGAATGTATATAAAAATGCATGTTATCATGTATATCACGGGCTTGATATGCAATTGAGTGCTCAAGTGTAGATAAAAAATGCATATCGTATATTATGGGCTCAATATGCAAATACGGGCTCAAATGCAAATACGAGCTCAGATGCATATATCAAAATGTATACCATGGGCTCAAATGTATATATAAAGATGTATACCACGGGCTCAAATGCACATATAAAAACGTATACTACGGGCTCGATATGCAAGTAAGGGCTTAGATGTATATAAAAATGCAACTACGGGCTTGAATGCATATATCATGTTTATCACGGGCTCAAGAATGCATATAAAAGCTTAAAATGCGAATACGGGCTATGATGGAATAGAAAGATATAAATAGGGGCAAAAGGGTAGAATGACTTACCTCTATGTCGCCTTGCGACAAGATGTTCTCCATCTCTGCCTTTTGCATTTTCGTTATTTCTGCACTCAAAGAAAAATTATTAGTTTGTAAAGGGGAGGTTGATCTGTGTGTCTATCCTGTAACTTCCTCATTTCTGCCAGACAACTGTTGTTGAACTCCGTCCAGGTATACGTTCGGGCATAAAGTTTAAATAAAAAGGCAAACTTTTTATGATAAATCAGTAAAATAAAAGTAAAAGTAAGTTTGAGGTATTTAGAAAAATTGAGTTGAATCACGGGCCATGACATGTTTTAAAATCATACAACATCCTTTTCTAAATCGAACCCTTGTCTTGACTTAGTCTCGACGAAATTTTGAGATCCTTCTAAAAATTTCTGCCCCAGTGTAGAACATGACATCGATTCCTTTTTCAAATGACATAGAGTTGCGAAATTTTTAGGTCCTCTCAAAAATTATGCCCCAGTTTGCAGCTTGTTAACCGAATCACCATAGAAAATATGACAGAATCACCAAGACCTTTTAACGAAAGGTGAGAAGAAAATTTTATAAAGATATAGACCAAGTCCCACTGGGACACCTACATATCCCTCTTAAACGGGAATCAGGTCCAACATAGTTCAGGTTACAAGGCAGAGCAAAAAAAAAACAAATTCCCAATCTAAATGTAGTATCTCTTAACAGCGTCTGAGTTGATAGATTTGGGCCAGATTTCACCATCCATCTTTGCTAGGATAAGTGCTCCTCCTGTCAGCACTCGATGAACTATGTAAGGACCTTGCCAGTTAGGCGAGAACTTGCCTTTAGCTTCATCTTGGTGTGGAAAAATCCTCTTCAAAACCAATTGCCCAGGCGTAAAAAGTCTTGGCCGAACTTTCTTGTTAAAGGCCTTGGTCATCTTGTTCTAGTAAAGTTGACCATGGAAGACTGCATTTTTCCTTTTCCCATCAATGAGTGCTAGTTGCTCAAATGTACTTTGCACCCATGCTGCATCGTTCAGTTCTGCTTCTTGAATGATTCTCAAAGAAGGAATTTCCACCTCAGCTGGTATCACTGCTTCATTACCATATACCGACATATAAGGCGTAGCTCCAGTAGACGTTAGGAGAGTGGTATGATATCCCAAAAAAGCAAAGGGAAGCTTCTCATGCCAGTATCTGTAGTTATCAATCATCTTGCACAAAATCCTCTTGATGTTCTTGTTTGCAGCCTCCACGGCTCCATTCATCTGCGGCCTATATGCAGTAGAATTGCGGTGCTTGATTTTGAAGTTTTCATTCGTCGTTCTCACCATGTCACTATTTAGATTAGCGCCATTGTCAGTAATAATAGATTCAGGTACCCCAAATCAGCAAATGAGATGGTCACAGACAAAATCTGTCACCACCTTCTTTGTTACGGACTTGTGAGAGGTAGCTTTAACCCATTTAGTGAAGTAGTCGATCGCAACCAGAATGAATCTACGTCCATTAGATGCTGCAGGATCGATGGGACCAATTACATCCATTCCCCAAGCTGCGAATGGCCAAGGCGAGCTCGTGGCATGAAGCTCGTTGGGAGGAGCTCGAATCACATATACGTGGGTTTGACAGCTATGACATCTTTGCACATACTTGATACAGTCCGTCTCAATAGTCACCAAAAATAGCCAGCTTTCAAGATCTTCTTTGCCAAGACAAAACCATTCATGTGAGGACCACAAGTTCCGGCATGGACTTCCCCAATCAAATTTGTTGCCTCCTTAGAATCCACACATCTTAGCAATCCCAAGTCCGGGGTCCTCCTATAAAGGATTTCTCCGTTTAGGAAAAACTGATTGGCTAGCCTCCAAACCGTGCTTTTTTAGACACTTGTAGCATGCTCAGGATAACCCCCGTTTTTCAAATACCCTTTGATGTCAGCATACCATGGTTCACCGTCTGGTGAAAGCAATAAGCTGGTTGCTTATGTATGTAAACAGGAATGGGATCAATGTAATTCTTATCAGGGTGCTGGATCATCAAAGACAATGTAGCCAAAGCATCTGCAAATTCATTCTGTACTCGGGGAACATGCTGGAACTCAATCTTGACAAACCTTTTACATAATTCTTGCACACAATGTAAATAGGGCAAGATCTTTGTGTTCTTCATGGCCCATTCTCCCCTCACTTGATGCATCAGCAAATCTGACTCTCCAAGTACCAGTAACGATTGCATGTTCATGTCGACTTCCAGTCGAATACCCAAGATGCAGGCTTCATACTCAACCCTGTTATTAGTACAAGGGAATCAAAGCTTAGCTGATACAGGGTAATGCTGCCCAGTCTCTAATACCAGCACTGCTCCAATGCCTACTCCTTTGAAGTTTTCTTCTCCATCGAAGAATAACCTCCAACCATCATACCCTTCGACAATATCTTCTCCTATGAAGGCTACTTCCTCGTCGGGAAAGTGTGTCTTCAGTGGTTCATACTCCTCATCCACAGGATTTTCTGCGAAATGATCTGTCACGCTCCACCTTGGGAGGCATGATTGGTACTTGGTGCCCTACTAGGACCTGAACTACTGAGCTGACTGAGCCTAGGAACCTCTGGTGCAGGGCTGACTCTAGCTCTGGAATCAAGAAAATAATGGACTATATAGCAGCTGTAAATACAACCCTCGGCCGATAAGGCCTATAGCCCCTGTGAAAGCAAACAGCTAACCAGAGACAAACAATCATATGGAGTTCTATGCGGGCTGACAAGGCCGCCAATCAACAGCTAAATAGGGCCCCACACAGCCAAACACATCATCTAAAACACAGGGGAGTAACACAATCTGCAAGCCTATAGGAGTAATAAGATGGTCGAGAGAAGGCCCCGACCTACCCATACTGTACAAACAAAAGGAATAAACATCTATCTCACCAGCCCCAGAAGAAGGGAGTTGATGGTTCTGTACGGCTGACAGGAACTACAAGGGACCTGCTCCTCGTCTATCTGTACCTGCATGCAAGTAATGCAGCGCCTCGGGAAGGGCGTCAGTACAACATGTACCGAATATGTTAGGCAATAGATAAGATGAATAGGACTAGAAGTGAATAAAAAGAAGAGCTTAAAGATTAACCTGTACGCCTGCTGATTCGTAATCTGCATCTAACTGACACTACATGTACATAAGCTAAGACTGCATACTTACACATTTATACATTACTTCTAGCAGACAAGAATTCATACAAGAACCCCACCTGGTCCCCATAAGCCAGGAGGTACAATCTGCATGGAATAACTCGTTCAGGACCCCATAAGTCCTAGCAAGCACATCTCAATCTATATACCCCTATTCAGGTGTCTACAACTCTACTAGCAGTGTAGCCAACCTACCGGTCCCCTGGGTCTACAACTGGGCTTGCTTGGCCCCTGAACTGTAGCTGTGTCTGAGTCCGGAGGACTCCTGATATCCACAACCCCGGCGTAAATGCTCGGCGGGGGTGTGTATAAGGCTAACCACGGCATATGAGGATCTGGATCCCCACCTTCATCCCTTGTAGACAGCATGCCGCTTTGTAGAGCGATGTATCCTCACCCCTGGGGAGCGAGCAACACAGCTATTAACCCTGGGGCGGTCATGGAAGGCATCTAACAGAGGGCAACCCCAACCTAGGTGCTATAATGACACATCAATCAATCTGTATAAAGAGAGCATATCTGGCCTTCTAGGCTAACTCTAACGCTACTCACTTCTGGGATAATCTGTATAGCTGTCTGCAGGCACGCCATGCGCCCGTATTTGATCAGAGGATTCTAATAGTGATCATGATCTCTAATAGTATGGGCCGAATAGATCGATGTCTGAAGTGGCCTACCAATACCCTGAATGTCCTACTCGGACATCTATAACTCATGAATAACTATGGGGTTGCGGATAGCTAACTACTTTATTCTTCTAATTAAACAACTATAGGGTTGGGCTTGGTCGAACTTGCTTTTACGCGATCGGCACCCTGGTCCTCCATAGGTAGCTTACCGATCTCCTTAATTTGTGGTTAACACTGTACTAGCAGAGTATTACTGACTCCTTAGGCCTTGTCTTAATCCACTCGGATCTATATTGCTGTTCTGGGAAATTCTCAATCTTATAGGCAATTCTATATAGACTGGCCCTCTCCTGGTGCTCTTTACCTGAATACCTTAAAAGAACCGGCTAGGGTGCTGGCCCATCGCTAACTACTGATGTGGACCCCTCCTTGGGGTACCTACGGGTTTATCTGACTCGGAAAACTGGACTGGCTTACTGGGCACCCTACGTGATAACTGTTAAGTCGACTAAGACTGATAATCGCTGATAAGGCTAAAGGGATGGCGGGCGATCACTCAATACACTGAAGAACCCTGGTGTCACTAACTCTAGAATATACCTATTCTGTCTCTATTTCTGGCTCTGGAATGTGCGATAACGTCAATGACCTCTAGGGATGCTTTCCTGCCAATACAGGCGCCAACTGGTCGTTACACCGCCTAACTACGCCCATACTGTTTAACCAACTGATTCAGGCCAATAACTCTTACGAGCTTCTGAAGTCTAGGCCTGGAAACAAACATATAAGTCTACCATCACAATAAACTAAGAACTAAAAGAGTTTCTATAGCGTTCACAACGCGAATCACATTTAACCTGCTCCCTTTTAACGAGGGGTCCTGCAGTACGATATGTATATTTCTTCTAGCAGCTAACCAGAATTTATGTAACTATAATCCCTATTAGTAGCTACTTGCAACATATCTGTTATTTATATATGTATATCAATAACAGCTAATTACAACATATCGAATTCCAATCTAGTGGTAGAAACCATCTGCAGTATCTGAGATTGTTATTTCTATTCGAGAACATAAGTCGTAACACTGTACGACTAGGATACTTGCCGAGAGTTAATTCTTACATACCTCGTTCGCCGTTTTCTGACTAACAGATGAGTATCAACTCGTATTCAACTTCCCTTCTCAACTGTAATCATATTAATAGAAGAATAGGGCTAACTTCATTACTGAATTCGAAGAAAAGAATAACTTATACATACATACATACATACATACATATATATATATATACTGACTATATTTCAACTTATCGAAAGATGATCAAAAACTCGTAATTTCTCGGGAATCTAGAAGAGAGAAATACTTACTTTAGGCACGTGATCATATTGACACTAGTTTGAAATAATTCCATCAACCTAGGCTCGGTGGGATGATGATTTGCCGGGCGTATTTTACGAAACAACTCTACAGCGATGCTCTCTGCAGCCTTATACAACTCTACCCAGAGTTAATTTGGATTTGAACGGCGTTTAGCAGCGTAATCAGATGATTTCCCAATGTTTTCCTTCGTTCTCCCCCTGTTCTGGCCGTGATTATTTGGATAATGATCTAATTTCTAAGTGTGAGGCCTTGATATACTTGAGGCAGCAGAAAAGGCAATGTGGCACTCTGCCCATCGCGCTGATTTTGCTCTGTGCCACATTGGCTAACACGGAGGAGCTGCTCCGTGCCACTTTGCCCCTCTGGGCAGCTTGGTTCGGCCTCCTCCCGCGAAATCCCACTTTGCATTCGTTCGGCCTTTCCCCGGGCCCTTTCCTCATACGTATGAAACTCTAAAACTCTTAACCAACATTCGAATTGGCTGACTAAACGTTAAAAACTTATGGGGTGTAACATCCTCCCCCCCTTAAGAACATTCATCCTCGAATGTTAACTTCTACTTGCAAAAACCTTAACCTTGCAATTACTTATTCTGGAAAAATTTCGGCAGAGTCTCCCCTGTAATATGGACTATCCAAAAAAAACTTGAAACGCAGAAAAGTCTAATACAGGTACTTCACAATAGAATGAAGTCAATTATCTCACATATACATGTATATAATGCAACTTATGAAACAACAACAATATACCTCTAGCTGCACAAGCTGACTAAGTCTGAAATAACAGAGGATATATGGTTTTCATATAATCTTCTTCCTCCCAGGTCATCTCCTCTCGGTTCTTATTTCTCCATAACACTTTAACGGAAGCAACATTTTTAGTTCTTTGTCTGCGGATCTGCCGATCTAGTATGGCTACTGGAGCTTCTTCATAAGCTAGCTCCTCAGTGATTTGTACGTCTTTGACTGCTTTACTTTTTCCTTCTGCCCATTTTAACATGTCTAGGTTTGCTCTATCTGCTTGAAGTTATCATCCCAAAGGCTTCCACTTCCATTTATAGTGGGCCTCGAGAGTCTGAGTTGTATATTCTACTTAGCCACCAGTTGGGGTACGAGGAACTGTGCTTAAGTTAACATGTGTCACCGTCTGTTCTAACATCCGTTCCTAAAATTTAGTCTTAGATTGGGCCCTCTGTCGGAGTTTATCAAACATTGAGGCTCCATGCACTCCATCTACTTCTGGGGTATTTAACCTGACATAAGTCTTAATGGCGACATAAATTCATCTGGCGAGGCATGAATTGACCTCATTGGTCTTATTATACTGACTCAAATAAGGGCAGGCTACACCTAGTGTGAGATAACCCTGTGACTGTATTCATATTAATTACTCTATTCATATTAATTACTCTCCACTCCCTTGCAGACACGACCATCTCTTATATTGGATAACTTGGTTCCTGCTATTTCACCTTTTCTGGCCTGTCATTGGGGCTCTGCTTCTATGATTTAATGATATCTCCTGTCCTCTCGTACCATCTCATTGCATTTTCGTTGAATTCTGGGAGCAACCTTTGCTATGATCTGCTATTTGAAGTTTCACCACCCTTGGAACGTGAGGTCAACATCCGAACCTTGTGACCTTGCTTGTTGTTATATTGAAGGCCCGTAAATGTCCGCTGGGCCTTGTTTCCAGGATGCACTAGATTAGAGTGTCCGTGTCGGCACTTTCTTACCTTCCCCTTAGGTGGGCGTACCGCAACATTCTAGGCTACAAACTTACTGTCTTTTAACTATTAGCCTGAGGTTTAGTCCTCAATATACGATGTTCTGTAAACCTGGAGGTGATTCTAATTTCCCACAAAGTCTGGTATTCGTGCTTTTCCCCTTACCTTCCTTAGACTGAGCTCTGGGATTCATGGTACCTGCCTTACATTGTCAATAAGGTTACCGGCCAAGTTTCGGCCTATACTTCTTCTGGCTTGCATCAGACCCATTTTACTCATATGACCTCCCTGTCTTTTGATATCACAAACTAAGATCATAACCATTATATTGCAGGCATATCCTGCCGTCATTAGCATGCTATGGCAGATTCAGCCTTTTTCTGACTTGAACTTGACTATTACTGGGAATTTATCACTGATGGATTTCTTACGCACACTTCGAGTAAGCTGGTAGTCTTACCCACTCTTCTGACTTATTACCGTGAAGGTCTGGACAACTTACATAAACATTGGGGCTCCCTACTCTTTCCGAACACTTTCTCGAGTCAACAAATCCAACCTTCGCTTACTATTTACTCTAGGCAACATCACCTCAATTCTTACACCTTTTGCTATACTGGAAACAAAACTAAGAGGTAGGAATAGCCTTTTCTTATCGCAATGAAATGGAAATATGGAACTGTACAACATTCGAAAGGATGGAGGTGGGAATACTGCAATTCCCTCTCTTTCTCACATCCATCAGGTAATCTAATATTAACTGTCGTCTTGACCAGATCTTGTATATCTAATAGACTAATAGATAAGTCGACTTGTATATATGCTATACTCTTGAATTCCTACTTTGAGGTTATAAAAAGGAATTGGGGATGGTAATGGTAGATGTATCACACTGTGAGGTTCCTGGTACCTCGGGAGAGTATTGGGGAGATCAAGGACGTCCGCTCCCATCCTTAGGCTGACTATCTCCCAACTGTGGCGTCTTAATGATACCTCCTCCTGCCGTTGTAGTTATCTTGCAACTGGCTGGTGTCTGTCTTATATTAAACATTACCCTAGACGAACATAATAAGGAAAACCTAGGGACTTAACCCTATACAACTTTTCTCTATACCATGGTTTGAGAAGAAGGAGGGGTAACCACACTATCATGCCTCATAGCCTCCTCCTTATAGAATGTGGTGCACAACACATTTATAAACAAGGCTCTACTTAGCACGACTTGCAGACTCCCCGGGATACGAACTGCTCTGATACCAAGTTTGTCACGCCCCACCTTGGGAGGCATGACTGGCACCTGGTGCCCTACTAGGACCTGAACTGCTGAGATGACAGAGCCTAAGCACCTTTGGTGTAGGGCTGACTCTAGCTCTGGAATCAAGAAAACAACGGGCTATATAGCGGCTGTAAATACCACCCCCGACTGAGAAGGCCTATAGCCCCTATGAAAGTAAACAGCTAACTAGAGACAAACAATCATAGGGAGCTCTATGCGGGCCGACAAGGCCGCCAATCAACAGCTAAACAGGGCCCCACACGGCCAACACACATCATCTAAAACACAGGGGAATAACACAATCTGCAAGCCTCTAGGAGTAATAAGATGGTCGGGACAGGGCCCTGACCTACCCATACTGTACAAACAAAAGGAATAAACCTCTATCACACCAGCCCCGGAAAAAGGGAGATGATAGTTCTGTACGACTGACTGGAACTACGAGGTACCTGCTCCTCGTCTATCTGTACTTGCAGGTAAGTAATGCAGCGCCCCGAGAAGGGCGTCAGTACAACATGTACTAAATATGTAAGGCAATAGATAAGCTGAATAGGACTAGAAGTAAATAAAAAGAAGAGCCGAAAGATTAACCTGTACGCCTGTTGATTCATAATCTGCATCTAACTGACACTACATGTACATAAGCTAAGACTGCATACTTACACATTTATACACTACTGCTAGTAGACAAGAATTCATACAAGAACCCACCTGGTCCCCATAAGCCGGGAGGTACAATCTGCATGGAATAACTCGTTCAGGACCCCATAAGTCCTAGCAAGCACATCTCAATCTATATACCCCTACTCAGGTGTCTACAACTCTACTGGCAGTGTAGCCAACCTACCGGTCCCCTGGGTCTACAACTGGGCCTGCTTGGCCCCTGAACTGTAGCTGTGTCTGAGTCTGGAGGACTCCTGATATCTACACTCCGGGCGTAAACATTCGGCGGGGGTGTGTATAAGGCCAACCATGGAATATGAGGATCTGGATCCCCATCTTTGTCCCTTGTGGATGGCATGCCACTCCATAGAGCAACGTATCCTCGCCCCTGGCGGGCGAGCGCACAGCTATTAACCCTTGGGCAGTCATGGAAGGCTTATAATAGAGGGCAACCCCAACCCAGGTGCTATACTGACACATAAATCTATTTGTATAAAGAGAGCGTATCTGTCCTTCTGGGCCAAACGCTAACGCTACTCGCTTCAGGGATAATCTGTATGGCTGTCTGCAGGCACGCCATGCGCTCGTATTTGATCATAGGATCCAGATAGTGATCATGATCTCTAATAGTCTGGTCCGAATAGAGCGAGGTCTGAAGTGGCCTAAAAATACTCTGAATGTCCTACTCGGACATCTATAACTCATGATTAACTGTGGCTTATGGATAACTAACTACTTTATTCTTCTAATTAAAAAACTATAGGGCTGGGCTTGGTCTAACTTGCTTCTACGCGATCGACACCCTGGTCCTCCATAGGTAGCTTACCGCTCTCCTTAACTTGTGGTTAACACTGTACTAGCAGAGTACTACTGACTCCTTATGCCTTGTATGAATCCACTCGGATCTATATTGCTATTCTGGGAAATTCTCAATATTATAGGCAATTCTATATAGACTGGCCCTCTCCTGGCACTCTATACCTGAATACCTTACGAGAACCGGTTAGGGTGCTGGCCCGTCGCCGACTACTGATGTGGACCCCTCCTTGGGGTACCCACGGGTTTATTTGACTTGGACAACTGGGCTGGCTTGCTGGGCGCCCTACGTGATATTTGTTAAGTCGACTAAGACTGACAATCGCTGATAAGGCTAAAGGGATGGCAGGCGATCACTCAATACACTGGAGAAACCTGGTGTCGCTAACTCTAGAATATACCTATTCTGTCTCTATTTTTGGTTCTGGAACGTGCGATAACGTCTATGACCTATAGGGATGCTTTCCTGCTAATACAGGCGCCAACTGGTCGTTACACCGCCTAACTGCGCCCATACTGTTTAACCAACTGATTCAGGCCAATAACTCTTACGAGCTTCTGAAGTCTAGGCCTGGAAACAAACAAATGAGTCTACCATCACAATAAACTGAGAACTAAAAGAGTTTCTATAGCATTCACAACGCGAATCACATTTAACCTGCTCCTTTTTAGCGAGGGATCCTGCAGTACGATCTGTATATGTCTTCTAGCAGCTAACCAGAGTTTATGTAACTGTAATCCCTATTAGCTACTCGCAACATATCTGATATTTATATATGTATATCAATAACAACTAATTACAACATATCGAATTCGAATCTAATGGTAGCAACCGTCTGCAGCATCTGAGATCGTTATTTCTGTTCGAGAACATAAGTCGTAACACTGTACGACTAGGATACTTGCCGAGAGTTAAGCCTTACACACCTCGTTCGCTGTTTTCTGACTAACTGATGAGTATCAGCTCGTATTCAACCACCCTTCTCAATTGTAATCATATTAATAGAAGAATAGGGCCAACTTCGTTACTAAATTCGAAGAAAACAATAACTTATATATATATATATTGACTATATTTCAACTTATCGAAAAACAATCAAAAACTCGTAATTTCTCGGGAATCTAGAAGGGAGAAATACTTAATTTAGGCACGTGATCGTATTGACACTAGTTTGAAACAATTACATCAACCTAGGCTCGACGGGACGATGATTCGCTGGGCGTATTTTACGACAACAACTTCACAGCGATGCTCTCTGCAGCCTTATACTTCACTACCCGGAGTTAATTTGGATTTGAACGGCATTTAGCGGTGTAATCGGATGATTTCCCAATGTTTTCCTTTGTTCCCCCCCTGTTCTGGCCATGATTATTTGGATAATGATCTAATTTCTAAGTGTGAGGCCTTGATATACTTGAGGCAGCAGACAAGGCAATGTGGCACTCTGCCCATCGTGCTGATTTTGCTCTGTGCCACGTTGGCTAACGTGGAAGAGATGCTCCATGCCACTTTGCCCCTCTGGGCAGCTTGGTTCGGGCTCCTCCCGCGAAATCCCGACTTTGCACTCGTTCGGCCTTTCCCCAGGCCCTTTCCTTGTACTATGGCACTCTACAATTTTTAACAAACATACGAATAGACCGACTAAACATTAAAAACTTACGTGGTGTAACATGATCTGCAAGAGCCTATCCTTTTACCGCTTTCTGCGTGACATAGACAATATCAAACTCACTTAGCTATATTTGCCATTTGGCCAGCTTCCCTTTAGGCATGGGCTTTTGGAAAATATACTTCAGCGGATCCATTCTGGAGATCAGATAAGTCGTGTAAGCAGAGAAATAGTGCCTCAGATCTGAGCAACCTAAGTCAAAGCGCAACATGTCCTCTCCAGCAATGTATATGGAGTCTCATACATGGTGAACTTCTTACTCAAATAGTACATGGCTTGCTCCTTTCTCCCTGCCTCGTCATGTTTTCCCAAAACACAACCAAAGGCGTTTTCTAGCACGGACAAATACAAGAGCAAAGGTCTTCCTTATTCTGGTGGGACTAAAACCGGAGGCTTTGATAGATAATCTTTGATAAAGCTTGTTGACACTTAGGAGTCCACTCTGTAGTAGCATCTTTTTTCAGCAATTTGAAGATAGGCTCACAAATAACCGTTGACTGAGCAATGAAACGGCTGATATAGTTGAGTCGTCCTAAAAAGCTCATGACTTCCTTCTTACTCCTTGGCGGTGGGAGCTCTTGGATGGCCTTAATCTTGGTTGGATCCAACTCGATACCCCTACGGCTGACGATAAATCCCAATAATTTTCCTGATGGAACACCAAATGCACATTTTGCCGGCTTTAGCTTCAGATTATACTTCCGCAATCTATCGAAGAACTTTCTGAGGTCCGTCAAATGATCTAAGCTTTTATTTGACTTAATGATGACATCATCCACATAAACCTCAATTTCCTTTTGGATTATGTCGTGGAAGATGGTGGTCATGGCCCACATGTAGGTGGCTCCAGTATTTTCAACCCGAATGGCATTACCTTATAGCAATATACGCCCCATGGCGAAAGGAATGCAGTTTTCTCAGCATCCTCATTATGTATTTTGACCTGATGATAGCCGGCGAAACAATCTACGAACGATTGTGTCTCATGCTTGGCATAGTTGTCAATAAGGATGTGGATGTTTGGCAGCGGAAAATCATCTTTAGGGCTGGCCTTGTTAAGATCCTGTAATCCACACAAACTCTGACCTTTCCGTCCTTCTTCGGTACTGGCACGATATTAGCAAACCAAGTGGGATATTCTACTACTTTGAGGATTCCAGCGTCGATCTGCTTAGCCACTTCCTCTTTGATTTTCAGACTCATGTCAGGCTTGTATTTTCTCAGCTTTTGCTTGACAGGAGGATACACTGGATCGATAGGCAATCTACGCGCTATTATGGAATGGCTGGGCCCCGTCATATCAGAATAGGACCAGGCAAAGACGTCTTTATATTCCTTCAAAAACTCTATGTACTCCTCAACCTCATCTTTTGGCAAATGAGTGCTTACTTGAGTCTCTTTAGGTGTCTCTGCATCTTCCAGGGTTACCATATCAGTCTATGTCAGATTTGCTTTGGGCTTGTCTTCGAACTCTTCTACCTCCCTGACAATTTCAGCAGGTACCTCATCTTCTTCGGCTTCTAATGAGTTGCTTGCATTACGTCATATAGTTTCATTACAAGCCATGGCCTTAGATTTAACGCGTTCGATATTAGAAATGCTGAAAATAAATAAAATTGAATCAAATATATGAAAAGAAAATAATTTTATTAATTTAAAAATTTGTTCAGAAGTTTGAAATAATATTTAAAAGAAAATTTAACGACTTCGAAAACAAATATTTTATTTCGAAACAATAGAAAAACTGATTCTTTTAGTCTACCCAAATGCCTGGCGAGCTCTGGATGGAGTGGTTATCCAGTTGGCGGCTCCTCTTTGAACTCCTGCTTCCTGTTGTGGGGCCCCTCCTTCCTCCTCGTTGATAATGGCATGGAAACTGTTATCACTTGGCTCATCTAAAAATAGATTCCTTAAACTAAGCAGCACGGCGTCTTCTTTGGCCCACTTGATATCAAGAAAACCGTCAGAAATGAAGGTTTGCTAAAGCGAAGGCAGTGGATTTGGCAACAAAAAACGTTTCTTTCCCAAAGGATATCTACAATTGTCCAGCTCTTCAGCGGTGGGTTGATATCCAAATCCAAAAGTGGTTTTTTGTGTTGCCACTTG
Organism: Datura wrightii; assembly: GCA_035772735.1. Lineage (NCBI taxonomy): Eukaryota > Viridiplantae > Streptophyta > Magnoliopsida > Solanales > Solanaceae > Datura > Datura wrightii. Next base: position 21,515,537 of record JASDFA010000001.1, read on the forward strand.
CAGCGGCTCTGACATCCCTTGCAATTTTTCTCTGAAGCCCTTGCCTGGCTCAAACCCTAACCACAACAACATACTTAAAATCTTGTCGCTCCACCACCTTCCTTCCTCGACGACACCGACATGTTCTAAGGTGTGGAAACTCTCCCCATCCAAACCTCCTTTACCTTCAATGACGGGGATAACAAGAGCAACATAGATTGGACGGCTTTCGTCCCCGTGGACCACGACCTCTTGGTGATCCCACTCAAACTTCAGGCATTGGTGCAGAGTTGAAGGCACAACTCCCGCAACATGAATCCATGGGCGTCCCAATAGAAAATTGTAGGAGGCTGGGATGTCCATTACTTGGAATGTTATAGTGAATATGGCAGGGCAAACTAGCACATCTAGATCGATTTATAATACTGTAACCTACGCTGGCAACATAGTTCTGGGAATCTGGGTTCACTGAAACCCCGTCCCGTTCGGTGCTAAGTCCTACTCCCACTGGAAAACCTAGACTGAATTAGTAAGCTGATAGCTCAAAACTGGGTCCAAGACTAGTTAGGAATATAACTGAAAGTACCTTGAGAGTCTTATCAGACCAGATTCTGAAACTGGGTCCTAGACTGGTCATAGATGCTTATCTAGAAGCGTCGTAACCGTCCAAGAACAAACTGTAATCTGAACTGGGGTCCTGAGGCTAGTCAGAGCTATATATCTAAAATTTCATGACTGCCTAATGGACCAATAATTGGGTTCTGAATCTGATTCTGATAACTGGGAGGCACCACTGACACCTCAGGAAAAGACTGAAGTCAAACTGATCAGTTGACAAAATATGCATAGTTTTGAAGAGGTTCTATGTTCTAACTAAGCTGAACTACTTAGCAGCTAACACAGAGCTCAACTCATTCCAGCGACACGGGAATTCCATAATAAGAATTAAAGGAATCACATCCCACAACAATGCTATAACTTTCTTATTCATGCCAGGGCTAAAGTCCTTCTTTTCAATGGAGTATTTACTCAACATCTAGATAATAAGAAATACTAGAAAATCAGCCCAAATCACACTTCACAAACTAGACTGAATTTAATACGCAAATAATCTCCACTCGAAAATCTAGGGCTTAAATCCACTTTTGCAAGAACATCAATAATTTAGGTAAGAACTGATGGAGATCATATCAATATTAAGCATGGATATCATTCTCTGTGAGATTAACGAAAAATAATATATAATTCATCGTATTCGGAAACTCAGGGCTAAAACTGATAGAGGACCTATAAGAGGGTTTTGGGGGACACAAGGGAAGGACAATCCCCTTGTTGAATTCCCACATACCTGGATAAAATTTCCCTTGAGGGGGAAACTTGAATTTATGAGATGAATGAAGAACCCTGGCCCTTACTCTGAAAGTTCTTGAGAGAATCTTCGATGTTTTTCTGAGAATGAACATGGGGGATGAGGGGAGAGGCCGTTCATTCCCACTAATAGGTCTGAAATTATGTCTAAAATGACGTAGTTTAAAGTTTAGGAGAGTAGGAAATTACTAAACTACCCTTATAAAATCATAGGGAAAAACTATCAAGTGCTCCTAACGGGTGACCTAACGAGTCGTTACCCAGGACAACAAACTCGTTACTTCGCCTGTCAAGTAGACTGTCTATCAGTTGTCTGGGGTTGGTAACGGATGACCTCACGACTCGTTGCCAATGGCCATGAGTCGTGGTCACCATTCGTTAGGTAAACTGCCTCACCTTTAGGGAATTCTCCCTTAGCTGATCACGACTCACCTCACGACTCATGGTGGCTAACCACGAATGTGAGGACCTTTCATCAAGTACACTACCCAATTTCTTAATTTTTCTGACCCCAGCCTGACCACGAGTGACCTAACGGGTCGTTAGGTCTCATAATGACTCGTTAGGGGAGTCGTTCTGAGGAAATTCTGCAGAATCCAGATTTTCTGATTTAAGTCCCGGATTTAGTCTTTGAGTTTTCGGGACATTACAACTGCCATGCAGGAGGAACTTCTTCACTTTGAGAGAAATAAAGTATGACACTTGGTTCCCAGACCCTCAGAAAAAATGTCATAGGGAGAAGGTGGGTTTTTAGGAATAAACTGGATGAACAAGGAGTTACTACAAGGAACAAGGAAAGATTGGTAGTGCAGGGATATAATCAGGAGAAAGGTATAGACTATGATGAGACTTTTGCTCCAGTTTCTAGAATAGAGGCTATCAGAATGTTGATTTCTTTTGCATCCTTTATTGATATCAAATTGTTCCAAATAGATGTCAAAAATGCATTTCTGAACGAGTACCTAAAGGAAGAAGTCTACAAGAAGCTGACTCCTAGGTTCGAAGATATTGATCATCTACACCATGTGTATAATTTGGACAAGACATTGTATGGGTTGAAATAAACACCAAGGGCTTGATATGAGGATTATCACGGTTTCTCCTATATAATTGATTCAAGAGAGGGAAAATTGATAGCACTCTCTTTCTAAAGTCTAGAGGAAGAAATCTACTTATTGTTCAAGTTTATGTGGATGACATTATTTTTGGAGTAACTCTTGACTTCTTGTGTGAAGACTTTTCCAAGCTCATGGGAAGTGAGTTTGAAATGAGTATGATGAGAGAATTGAATTTCTTCTTGGTTTTGCAAGCAAAACAGGTGCAAAATGGAACCATGATTAGCTAACAAAAGTACATCAAGGAATCGTTGACAAGATTTCACATGGACAATGCCAAGTCAATTAACACTCCTATTGGTACCTCATCAAAACTGGATATTGATGAACCTGGTCCCTTGATGAATGAGATTATGTATAGAGGAATCATTGGGTTCCTCCTGTATATGATAGCCAACAGACTTGATATAATTTTCATTGTGGGAATGTGTGCTCGTTTTCAAGTTTGTCCCAAGGAGTCCTATCTCAATGCTGCCAAGAGCATTCTTAGATATCTCATGGGAACTTCTATTGTCCTCTTATATCCCTCCGATAGCACCTTTGATTTAATTGGTTATATTGATGTTGCCTATGCAGGGTACCTGGTTGATAGAAAGAGCACTTCATGAATGGCTCATTTCCTTGGTTCCTCACTGATCTCTTGGGGTTCTAGAAAGCAAAATTCAGTAGCTCTCTCCACAACTGAGGTTAAATACATAGTTGTTACCTCGTGTTGTGCTCAATTGCTATGGATAAAGTAGCAGCTAGAAGATTTTGGAATTTTGTTAGAGTGTGTGCCTCTACTGTGTAACAACACAAGTGCTCTCAACATGGAAAAAAATCTAGTCCAACATAAGAGGACCAAACACATTGATATCAAGCATCATTTCTTTATGGACAACATTGAAAAGGGGAACATTCATATGGAGTTTTGCAAAACTAAAGATCAGATTGCAAATATTTTCACAAAGGCCTTGAATTGGGACCAGTTTGAAAACAACTGACTGAAACTATGACTAATAAGAATGAACTAGTCTCACCTGCTCCTCTCACTTCTCTCTTTGAAATCCTTTCTCCTAACAAGCTATGCTTAGGATATAGGTATCCTAGTGTGGATTTGCCAGCATGTCTAACTCGGTTTCATACCTTCACATGTATACACGCATGGTAAATGTGGGAGAAGAAAGAGCAGAAGTAAGACAAATGCTGAGCATTTTTATTCAGAAAGAACTTTAGAGGAAGGACCTGATCACCTTATAGGTAAGCATTACACTCTTTACTTATGAAAATGCATTGAGAAAACCATCTGTAATTGCTATATATCCTTTCTCGCCTTTTTGTACCATTGTCTTGTCAAATTTTTTAAGAAGCCCAATCATCATCTCTTTTCTTGGCTCGACACGATGCTTCTTTCCTTTTAAAACCCTCATCCCAACCGTCTCTCTCTCTTCATTCTTCTCTCAAATCTCAGATCCAAAAGCAAAAAGGGAAAAGTTTCCAAACCTTCTTCTTTCTTAAACTATTTGTTCCCTCCATCAGTTCATACCTAGTCCCTCTTTCTAAATTATGTCTCAGCCATCCTCACCGTCGAAATTTGCTCAAGCCCCTACCCTAGTTGTTCTGATGGAGACCTCCAATACTCCACCATCCCCTTCTCCTACCACCTTTGAAAACCCTTTTTCAGGGACTCTTATCTCCTCTCCCTCTCCTCCTATGGACAATTTAGCAGTCCAGGCCTTTTTTGAGGACTCCTCCGCAGTCCCCCTCAATTCTCTACTCTCTTCATCTGCAACTGGTGGAGGCAAGATTTGATATGTCTGAAGGAGCGAAGGAAAGCTCTGACTTTCCTAACTTCGATGCGTTTGTATCACTACCAGATCCATTATCATCTCTTGAACTTGAAGTGGAAACTATGCCGGAAGGACTGGTGTCAAGGGAATCTGCAGATAGGGTGATCGAAAAGGATCTAACTAAGGAACCTGGCCAGACATCTGCTCTCTCACTCCTAGAGATGAGTTGATGGTTCAAAGTCAGACTCATATGGCCCAAACTGGGTCACAGAGTACGATGAGTGAAGAAAATGCTGAGTTTTCGTCCCCTATTCATGAAAATGCTGAACTGCCCCCCCCCCCCAACTTTTCCTTCCAAAAATCTATTTCGGAAGAAGTGAGTGACCCAAAATCCACTTCTTTTGAAGGAGGTGAAGAAAGAGAAGACGAGCAGGAGTGAAAAGATTGTTTGAGAACATATTCCCCATATTCGGAGACAAGGGGCAGAACGACCTCTCGATCTACTTACTGCAGCCCAGGAATAAAAACGTCGTCTAGGCGTTCCCTGTTGCGAACACCAAGGAACCTACACATTGAAAAGGTTGTTACTGATTCTAATATCAGCAAAGATGAGCAGTTCTTGTCTTGGAAAGTTCAAAGAATTGCCTCCAAACTTCAAAACGCTCAATCTGGGGACCTGGTCCATCCACCAACCACAAGGGATAGTTCAAGAAAAGTAATGGAAGATTCCTTGAAAGAAAATCAAGTCAGAACAGCCAAGAGGAGAAAGCTAAAGAAGAGAGTATTTATGGAAGATGAAGTTCAACCAGAAATCATTCTAGACCATGATGACGAAAAAGTAGAAAAGGGCATAGATGATAGTTGGAATAAGTGTATTGATGCAACGAGAGGAAGTTCTGTCACAATCCTCAGCTGGTGGGGAAAAGAGGAGAGAAGGGACCGGGTCAACAAGTAAAGCATAAAAAAGAAAGGTAGCTGCTGGACCAAAGAGGAAACAGTGGAAAGTAATTGCGTATGAAGAGAATTTCATACCTACTAGGGGTTCAAAATCCAATAAAATAGAGGCAAGCAAGGCTCAATAGACTGAAGTACCTGGTGTCTCCTCCAGGCCCACTCATCAATAAGGGCCCGTGCAGTGTCTCACTAGAGAGGAGAGATAGGAAATCTTGAAACTCAAAAAGTGTTGAGAGGACGGGTCGTTGATCCTGAGATAGCCAACGTGGAGGGAATGACAGACCTGATAGAGATAGTTGTATATCAATCATGGAGCCATTTGTTCACTCCACTTGTTCCTGAGTTGCACGAGAATAAAGTGCTTGAATTCTACCATGAGATGATGTTTGTTAAGGAAGGGATGGAACTAATCACAAATGTGAATGGGGTAAACATAACCCTAGATGAGCAAGTTCTTGGGCAAGTCCAGGAGGTTCCCACTGAGGGGATCAAGTCCGTGGAAGAATAATGTTTGACCAAAAAGTTCTTGTCCCTGATTGGAAAGCTAAAGAACCTAAGTGGGGAAAGACTTCTTAAAAAGTAGATGAAAGGCAAATACCAACTGGTATTCAAATTTGTGAACATGGTTCTTCTTTCTAGGACTGAAAAAAGAACAATCATTGGGATGTCTGACCTGTTTTTTGTGGAAGCTCTTAGTACCTTCCAAACCATCAATTTACCTGCACTTATGATTGAGCACATGCATAAGGTAATGATGGTCAACAACAGAAAATATGGGCTGGCCTATGGTTTTTTTCTGAATAGGGTGTTCGACTTCTTCAAAGTGACTTGTGGACAAGGAATTACATGAACAAGAAAGCAGATGTTCCACTTTAGAAGAATGTGAATGTGTGCATAGGCGAGGAGGTGTGAAGGGTCAGTTTGTGATCTCAGATCTCTTTTCATCTTAGGAAAAGTCAAATGTCGAGGTCAAAAGGTTAACTGGGGTGCTGGCTCAATGGGATGCTGAAATTACGCGCCTCAAGGAAGCTATATAGGAATCCACAACCACCCTTGTAGAGGAACTAGGTCTTATGTATGTTCTTTGTCAGGAGAATGATGCTTTGAAGGCCCATGTGGGGGAACTGACTCAGAAGCTACTACAGGCACATGAAGCTACGAATGAAAGACTGACTCTGTTGCTGCAGAAACTATCGGGTCCCTGAGTCCTTGTCCTTTTCTCTAATATTCCTATTCTTTTCCTCCTTGATTTCCAATCCCTTGTCACCCTTTTGTCCCTGAACCTTTGGAAAGGCAATTTTAAGATTGGTTAATTAATGTATTTTTGTTTGTATTTGGTGTGATGTTTAATCCTAATGAATGATGAATTTTCTTGCTCTTATGTCTACTGCTCTTTCCTCTATTTATTTCATGCTTATTCGTGTTAGTATTGTCCCAGTGGCCATGAGTTAACATTCTATTGTCTTTTCCTCTACTTGGTTTACTATATGTCCTTTTTTATGATGCCAAAAGGGGGAAGTAATCATGATGGAGAAAAAGGAACGGGATGTTCGGTGGTCTATTGACAGGGGGAAGAAAGGAAAGGAAAGTTCTTCGATAGGGGGAAGAAAAGGGATTCATGAAAGAGGGAAGCACTAGCACTTGAAAGTGTATGTTTGCCATCATCAAAAAGGCGAAAATTATTGTACTTACGATTTTGATGATAGACAAAACCATGAAGGAATCAGATCCACCATTATGATCCTCCTGATGGGACCTAGTTGGACGTGTAGCAGAAGATCACTTACAGCTGTAAAGTGTACTATCTCGCTACTGGTTGGTACGATTACAACAGTACTGCAGTAGAGACACAACAGTATGGAAGAAGGTCAATTGTACTCGACTAATGAGATTACTCCTAAGTTTTGGATTTCTCATACTTATCTAGATGAGACAATTTTCAAGACCTAGTTTTTCACAATTGAAGAAACACACATTTTCTAGAAGACGTAATCGTGGTTATCAAGAACAAAGCTCTGCAACAACAACAAGGGACCTGCTCGTGGATAATGAAAGTATCATTTACTCTAGGTTTTTGTTTAGTCTTTGTATTGATTCTTAAATGTAAACCTGTTGTTTAATATGAAGCTTGTGTAGGTATCTTTCACTGTAATCGTTCTTAAGTTCTTAGAAGAGAATATCAACTAGAGTTAGTTGAGTGAGGGGCTAGAGTTAGCTGTAAAGTGCCAATTAGAGTTAGCTGGTTAGAGGATATTGCAATATAGCTATCACACTGCTGCCTTGTCGTAGAGTTACTTCAAGGAGGTTTGGATTAAGATTTTAATTCTAAGGGTTACTAGAGTTTGTAATCACTGTTTCTCAGATTTAGTGAAGCTGTTGGTGAAATCCTACATGGTAGGTCATGGTTTTACTCCCTTTGAGCAAGGAGGTTTTCACATAAACATCCTGTATCTCTTTTATTATTGTTTACTAGCTTTATCTATTGTGGTTACTGTTTGTGTTAGTCGAAGGACCAGATTCCTAGACTAGTGGTGGACTCTAACAATTTAACACAGATTCTCTTACACAAATACTCTTGAATTTTCATAGCTAGCTCCTAGTCAAGTGAGATTCTCATTCAAAGCTTAAAGCATTTATAGGCCTTTCCTTTCGTGGTAAAACTTGTCAGTCCTACAATTTACATCCATAGGGGTATCTAGGACGAATCTCTTTTGTGGATAAGTCCTATAATTTACATCCATAGATACATGAGTTGTCCTTCTTAATTTGGATTTGTTATCAGTTGTGTAGTCATATATGAATTACACAGTTTTCCAATAAGAAGGAAAATTACCCGGGAAACTCATCGCACAACCAATGGCTAGCCCCCCAAACGTTGCCGGTAAGCAGCTAGCAAGAATCATAACAAAGCGTGTCTGGCTCTCAATCTTGTCACTGCAATTCAATTTAAAAAAGCATATATTAATCAAAATGTTATGGCATAGTTAATACAAAGACAAGTAGCTAATGTACTATTAGTATATAGACATTATGTATTGAGTTCTGTGAGAACTAAAATGTACCTGTGACTGGCCTGTGATGCTAGAGCATTGGTGCTTTCTACATCTGGTGCCAAAGGGACGGTACTGAAGCTATCGCTACCTTCGGAATGTATTTCCTCCTAAAAAGTTCATATTAAAATGCAAACAAAATATGTAATGAAACACAGAAGGGAGCTCATTACTAAAGCAAAGGGAATTATAAAGTGCAAGAAGTGATTAAATACCATGGCATTTTTGAACTAATCAAACTTCTTTAACAATAACATGATAGAGGTGCAAGCTGCCTTATTAGAATTCAATGGATGAAATATCGTACATGATTGGATCCTTGCACTTCCAGATAGAAACTAAGGAGGCCAAGGCAATATATTCTCCGCCTTATGTATATATCTAACTAGTTAATTTAGACGTCACATTAATAGCTTGTAATTTAGCAGGAATGATCAGTTCAATTATTTGTTACTGGTTACTAATAAAAAAGGAATACAGAATATCAAAAATAAAGAACTTGTTGTTTGTGTGTATGATGAACAATACAATCTAAACAAGCTTCCTCGCCGATCAGTTTGAACAAGCTTTAATTTTTGAGTTATATTGGAATACATGAGACGATATTTTTTCCAGGGGATAGGTCCAAATAAAATATATATAATCAATCGTCAACATACTGAAGCTGAGGAGTTGAGTTGCAGATTCCATCCTCTGCAAATATGTTATTGCAGGGTAGGAATGAATGTTTGCAGGAAGAATTTGACCTCAACTGTAACTGTACGGATCCTATAGCTAATTATCAATCAATAATCAAACTGCTGCATTTACAGTAGTAAACTAAAAAAGAAGAAACATGAAAATAGTATCTCACCGTTTGTACGGGATGAAGGGATGAGGATGATGAGTTTATCCCTTCTGCTTCTGCCTCCTGAAGAGAGAAAGGAAGACATGTCCGGTCATCATTACTAGTAAAGCCCCTGTAAGATATATGAGAAAAGTTGGTTCAAATTTCAAAATGACTGATTGGAAGAAAATAACATTTGTAGATACTAGTGGAGTAAAAAGACCAAATATAAAAACATTTATATGAGTATTCCTGACAAGAAAATGAAAAAAAAACCATGAAAATGGGAAATGGTTATGGCATTTTCCAACCCAATTATTAACTAACAACTTTAGTGAAGTGCGTGCAGGATGCTCGCTCTATTTGGTATTCTTTGGTGTTTGGTTCTTAAAGTGCAAGACAAGGGCATACATTAGTGATAGCAGATGCACTGGCAAAGGATGCAACCACAATTTCAGAAGGGAAGCTATTTCGGACAGAGGTAAAAGACCTATTCAGAGTGTAGCAGAGAAACATTCAAGGTGGTCTTTTGAACCTCCATGACTGCTGAATCTCTACGATATAAGATGTTCAAGTTCATCATGTCTTTTTGTTATTCTAGATGGTTAATTGAATATCTTGTGTCTTGTTAAACCTATAAACCTATCCAGGGTAGTGAATCTTGTTATGAAAGAGTGGAGTTGTTCTAGTAATATTAAAGTTTATTTCCAGCAAATAAAAATTACGATTGGGTAAGAAGTGGGGTCTATGGGATGGTAATTGAGATAACGTAAGTGTGGTCTGGGAAGCTAACTTGGCTCATCCAAAAGATCATTAAAGCCACCAAGTTTGTCAATCAAGCAGGAATGCAAATGGAAGACCTTTTGGCAATGGAACAATTCTCAACTAGGAAGATGTATCACAGACTAAGGCCAATTCCCTAAGGTTGCATGGAGGAGGCTGGTTTGCAATAATACAGGAGCGCTCAAATGGACCTTTCTGCTAAGGCTAACAATAGTTTATATTCCAAAGATAGACTGATCAATGAATATTGTCAGCACCTAATGCCCTTTATGTAGTATGGCGCCGGAATGTGTGAACCATCTATTATTTAAATGTGAGGTTTCTGCAGATATATGGGATAGGATGTTGCAATGGCAAGGATCCACAGACAAGCACTTTCATGGACATTTCAGAGGAAGGAATGCAAGAGCTGTGATGTCTAGAATTATACGAATCCATATACTTTCTTTGGAACTTGATAACTTTTCAGGGCAACCAGAGACCAAATGGTGTCATTGTTAGATCAGTGGTTCAACAAGTATTAAATAGAGGTCACGTAAAGCCTAAGTTAGCAGAGGCTCTCCAGCAATTGAATTAGCACACTGAAGAAAGGGACTATGTTCAACCTCAATTTTCTTTTGTCTATACTGTAAATATGCACTTATTCAGTCGCGTGAATTTAAAGTTCAAACGTACACCCCTGAAGTATGGCGTGCCATATCTTAACTTCAGATATTACGAAGCAAGTAATTTGTAAGACATTTTACATGAACAAATTAACATGATTAATCTAATCACTTTAAATACTTCGGTCAAAGAAATTCCATCTCAACAGGTGACTCTTCTAGCGAGCAAAAAGGTGTTACAAGTGAGAATCTATGGGCCAACATGGTGGAAGAAGAGGATGCTCATCTCACACCTTTTAGAAAATTGAGAAACCAAGCATCAACTTTTGTGCCTAAGCATAGTGGAATTACCAATACTTCATCTCCGTTACACTCTGGGCGACAATTGACTTTAACCGGTCTAGTGTTCATAAACTTTCTTATAGTGATAAGGAGCTTCTTGATGTATTGATGAGTTATAATGTTGAAAATTTGACTTCTCTTACATCTATTAACACTAACAAACAACTACAAGTTTGTGGTTATAGTACTTTCTCTCCAAAAAGATTTGCTAACCCACAAGATGAGGACATCTTTGAGGAAGGTGAGGAAGAGGCTATGTAGGATCATTATTTTGAAAACGCAGCTAAGGATGCAGATAGTTCTCCTAGGCATCGAAGCAATAACAAAAAGTATCATGGAAGAAAGAACAGTTGGGATGGCAAAGTGACTGAAGAATTTACTCCAAGGAACCTACTGATGTGACTGGCAAAGCAGAATCAAATGACAATATCAACAACTTCAAGGAGATCCAATAAATTTAAGAAGTGATGAGCTATCAAGAGTTATTAGACAGATTTAAAGAAGAAGAAGACAAGAGGAGTATACTCCAGGTTACTTTGGACGGAGAATTTATCTTTTTAGTTCATACATGCATAAAAGAAAGTTTAAGGTAGATAACTCAGCTTTCTTTTCGGCTTTTCTATTTTTGCATTACTTAAATATCATCATTTATAATATCATTATAGAATGTATTATATGCTCTTTGATGATTATAGAATACTTAGTTTTCTCTAACTCTTATTTTTTTCATGTTCGTTACCTCATTAGAATTGGTAAAGTAAGATGTAGCCCCCCCTGCTTCTACTTAGATCTATTGAGGATTTTTATTTTATCATGTCAAAAGTGGGAACATTCCAAGTGAAAGATTAAAATACCAATATGCCGCTTAAAAGTTGAGTAACCATTTTGTCCTTCATAAAAAAAATCAATTTTCAATTATAAATTTTCATAATTATGTATTAGAAGCACAAATCCAATTTTTTTCTTTCCATCTTCCAAAGTAATGGGATATTAATACAATCTTTTCACATTCTCAATTTAATTTTATGTACTTATTTAAGCATTATATAAGATTAGTATCAGATTTCTCTTGCTTCTATCAAAATTTTATCTTTTCTCCTAAATATTGATCAAACAGGCTCATCATTTATCCCTTTGAGCTTTCGTCTTTCCCCAATAATTTTTGTGTAACTCATCACATACTTATTATAATATTTTAAAATATTTATATTAATTAATTAGAGATACATGTGCAATGCACATATTCGTAACTATTATTACTAAAAGTGGAAAGCTCCTTAGTGCAAAGTTAGATTACCATAATGCCCATTAAAAGTTAGACTTTTATACCGTTTAAGAATTAAATTAATTATTTAATATTAAATACAAAAAATATCAACTATATTTTTCTTGGAATTTGATAACTTTTCTTGAATTTTTAGAGAACTTAATATGGCACTTATGTGAAATCTTTATAATTGTAATGTTATACTTTTCAAATTGGTTCAAATTCCTATACACATAGTCTTTACAAAATTAACTAGTACACATAATTAAATGTCCCTATGATCTGGTGATGCTGCAGTATGAGTGATGTTTGTAGCCGCAGGAACGATGTTGCTCTACTCAATCACATCTGGAACTATCTCATGGGAGCTGCAGAAACAAATTGAAGAGTTGATTCAGAGTTCAACACTTTGGCCAAATATTTCTTAGTTTCCTCTTAGGCTCTGCTTAAGTAACATCTTATGTTCTGTCTTTGTGATACAGTACAGTTTCCTTTTCAAGTTGTTTCATCAAAGAAATCTTAAAGTCATAAATGATTAAAAATATTGTTGTTTAAACTAATGTGAATATAAATCAACCCATTATGCTACTATATTTGCTCTCTTAAAGCACATACATAACTTATATATATACAAAAGAAAATAAGGCACCTGAGGACTTTTGCATAAGAAGGTTTCTTCCATTTATGTGCATTCATAGAGTTAGTTGAAGTAGTTAGTCGAGTCACGTGAGTTGCACATGGTCACATATGTTGTTAAAGTTAGTTATAACTAACTCTCGAAAGTCGTCTTCCATTTCTCTATTTCTTAAATAGCTGTAATTGAATCCATTGTAGCCGAGATGTGTAATTTTGTTGATGGAAAAGTGGCCCAGGCAACAGAAGAAATGAAGAGAATATTACTGGGTAACATGAGAAATGCTATGAACCCTAATGATGGTATTCCAATTCATGAGGGTCACAGAAATGGTTAGTATCAACTACATACTAAGGGTTATCAGGTACAGTTTCCTAAGTTCGATGGTCAGGCTATGAGGTATTTGCTATACATATGTGAGCAATTCTTCGATTTCTACGAGACTCCTAAAGGATTCCAAGGTGAATCTGGCCTCCTGTAAACTGAAGGGAAAGGCACTTCAATGACTTCAGTCGTTCATCAAGCAAAAACTCACTCGAGACTGGCCTCATTGGAGGAGTATGTAAGATGCTTTCACGCACAATTTGGGTCAAAATTGTTTGATGATCCTATGGGGAATTTCAAGGATCTAAAATAGGTAAAGTCTGTCGAAGAAACATATTGTGGTATTGTGTCTTGCCCATGTTTGCTCTTTTCTTGATTAGACTTCTCCAGCATTTTTCACAACTAAATCCATGTATAATTTTTACTCTTTTATATATAAAAGCCTTAATATTAACCAAAAAAAATGATATAAACTATAAAATTCTAGTATTAATATGACATGTTTTATTTTATTACATTCTATTAGAGTGGTTCAATCTGTTAGAAATATGTACATTCTTATTTTTTGGGGTAAAGATATAAGCTGTAAAGTTGGAGGAGTTGATTGTGAAGAACATTCACCTAGTTAATAGAATTGCAAGTAATACATAGTAAAATATTCATCTCTATTTGGGCATGGAGAGAATTTAAATGTACCTATGACTCGGTGATGCTACAGTATGAGTGACGTTTGTAGCCACAAGAATGACGTTGCTATGCTCAATCGCATCCGAAACTATCTCATGGGAGCTGCAAAAACAGATTGAAATAGTTGATTCAGAGTTTAACACTTTGGCCAAATATTTCTTGATTTCCTATTATGCTCTACTTAAGTAACAGGAAGACCGTTGATGACACATCGTATATTCTGTCTTTGTGATACAGTATAGTTTTTGTTTTTATGTCATTCATTTTTTAGGATTATTATCCAAAATCTCAAATACTCAAATAAGCAGAATTTGAAAAGTTATATACTTATAATTTGAATTGTCATTAAAGTAGAATAGAATTAAGAAATAGTAATTTGATTAGTCATTAAAATGGAAAAAGGCTAAGCTCGAATAATGAGCTTGTACTTTCTACTGTTCTACTGGTAATATAGTGCGGACAGGGATTTGAGCATAGCTGGATGGTGGTTGATACAAATTTGATGTGTCTATATGCACCCTTACGTTGTGTGTTGTTATAAGTCACACTCCTGCTGGATAGTTAGGCTTTCTAAACATTGTTATTTGCTTTCCTAGCGCCCTTCTCATTGGAGGTTTCAAGCTGCTTGAGTATTACGTACTTTTATTAGCCTATTGTGACAGTGGCGCAGCCAGAAAATTCACGAAGGGTATTCAAGCATTGGATAAGTATATAAAAAATTTTAACAAATGAGCGCAAGCGATAATTTTAAAATCAAACTATCCAATATTAATAATTAATTCTTTTCGAATGGATGTACCAAAAGCGTAATATTTAGCTTTAATGAGTTCATATTCAATTTAATATAAATTGAACGGATTGGGATAAAAAGAAAAAGAAAAAAAGAGAAAGTTCCACCTAAATTTCTTTTATGCTTAAAGCTTTCACCGTCCTCTGACGACAACAATAATAACAACAAGACATGGAAAATGAAGAGCAAAATCATACGAGATTTTTTTTAAAAAAAATTCTCTATGGAACCTTTTTGCTTTCAATTTTAATAGGGTTGTAGAGAGCTTTTAAAATTTGCTTATTTACTTTAAAATAAAAAATTACTTATAAGTCATTTGATAATTTTAATGAAAAGAAAAATAAATTCAAAAACAAATTGACTTTTAAAAAAATGAATTAAATTTAGCCAAAAGAAAAACAAATCAATTGAAAATTCGATTGACTACTAAAATTACTTTTTTCTTAGATCCTTATATCGTAGGTCTCTAATTAAAAAATATTTTAATAAGTAATATTAATTTTAAATTATTTAAAAAATAATAGATTTATTAATGTGTAATAAAAAATAGATTGTCACGCCCCGAGTCTATACTTTGGACGGAACACGGTACTTGGGATCAAGAGTAACCCCAAGTCAACCCATGGTCTATCATTCACTAGTATTCTGAGTAAAACATGCATAGCGGAAGCTTTTGAAAAAATAATATAACAACAGTTATGAAAAACTAAAACTGTAAAATAAAGTGTAAAACAATTGAACAATCCTAATGATCCGAAATCAAGTCTGTGTCTGAAAGTCATCTAACTGATGAGTTGCTGGGACAATCCCCCAGCTAACTCTAAACCAAACTAAAAGTGATGAAATGACTTTAACGGAATGAAATAACACCCTCGAGAGATGAGGACTCACACTTCTTCTGCTGAGGAGGATGATCTAAACTACGACGACTAACGATGCCGAGTCTGAGAACCTGTAGCTGTATCATAAAATAATACAACATAAACCTATGCATCAGTACTTTGAATGTACTGAGTAGGTGAGGGAAAACATAATGCTGGACATAAATTACTGAACTGAAGTGACATGCAATGACCAACTAATATATTGAACTGAAACAACTCAAGTAAACTGAGATGGTCAAGATGACCCTGTCTGGTGGTCAAAGACATGCCCTAAATCTGATAGTTCTGAGTCTGAGATACTGTACGGAACTAATCTAAACTAATAGAGCTGGAACTGAACTGAGCTGCTTATTCTGAAACTGGACTGGACTGACTAGTAGGAGAGTCTATAACCGATATATAACCACGTGAGCTAGACGTGGAGTTTGATGTATACACCCCACTGGTAGGACCCAATATACCTTGACAGGGTATAAAGGCATGAACTGAGTGATCACATAAGTTTGGGGCCAACCAGGCAAATAAATACTGTAACCTACGCTGACAACGTAGTTTTAGGAACCTGGGTGCGCTGGAACCCCGGTCCGCTCGGTGCTAAGTCCTGCTCCCACTAGATTACCTAAAATGAATACAAAGCTGATAGCTCGAAACTAAGGTCCAAGACTAGTCAGGAATAAATAACTGAAAGTACCCTGAGAGTCTTATCGGACTAGATTCTAAAACTGGGTTCTAAACTGGTCAGAGCTGCTTGTCTAGAAGCATCGTAACCGTCTAAGAACAAACTGTGATCTGAAATGGGGTGCTAAGGCTAGTCAGAGGTATTTATGTATCTAAAATATCATTACAGCCTGGTGGACTAATAACTGAGTTCTGAATCTGATTCTGACAACTGGGAGGTGGTGCTGACACCTTGAGAATTTCTGTAGTCAAACTGATCAACTGACAAATTATGAGTAGCACTAAAAGATTTCTATGTTCTGACGAACTGAACTACTAATCAGCTAATAGAGAATTTAGTTTATTCAGGCAACACTCGGATCCACCATATGACTAAAGTTTTAAGAAAATAGGGAATTCACATCCGACAAGATAAATTATAATTTTCTCATTCATGCCAGGGCTGAAATCATTCTTATCAAGGGAGTAATTACTCAACATCTACATAATAATAAATACTAGAAAATCAGCCCAAATCACACTTCACAAACCATGAGGAATTTAATATAAATATATACATTTCATTAAAAAACTTAGGGCTTAAAATTCACTTTTGCAGGAACATCAACAATTTGATCAAGAACTGATGGAGATCATATCGACAATAAGCATGAACATCATTCTAGGTGAAATCAATGAAAATAAACATGTAATCTTTTCATACTCGAAAGCTCAGGGCTAAGACTGATAGAGAAACTATAAGAGGGTTTTTTGGGGGGACACAAGGGAAGAACTATTCCCTTGTTGAATTACCACATACCTATCTAAAAATTTCCTGAAGAAGAAAACTCGAACTACTGTAATGGAGGAAAATCCTACGCTATCTTCAGAGTTATTGAGAGGAAGTACGATCGGTTTCTTAAAGTTTTACGTGAGAATGAGGGGAGAGGTCGTTCATTCCCACTAATAGATCTGAAATTACATCTAAAACGACGTAGTTTAAAGTTTAGGGGATTAGGAAATTACTAAACAACCCTTAGAAAATTGCAGGGAAAAATTGTCAGTTGGTCCTAGCGAGTGACCTAACGGGTCGTGGTCAGTGACCATGACTCGTGGTCACACTCGTTGAGTACACTGCTCAGAAATCCTTGAAGGTCACCACGAGGGACCTAACTAGTTGTGGTGAGTGACCACGACTCGTGGTCACCTGTCGTGGACCACATTACCCAAATTCCTAAAGCTCTCCACAGGTGACACTACGGCTCGTGGTTTCCCATAACGAGTCGTGGTGAGGACTCCTGAGGTACACCGCTTAACTCTCAAAAAATCCTCCTCTAGCTGATCACGACTCACCTCACGACTCGTGGTGACTAACTACGAATCAAGGGGTCCTTTCGTCAAGTCCACTTCCCAACTCTTTAATTTCCTGACCCCAGCGTGACCACGAGCCACCTAATGGCTCGTGGTGTCTGACCACGACTCGTGAGGTCTTCTGTTGGGTACACTATCTCTCCCTTTCCATTTCTCAATTCCCCTTCGCATGACTGACCTAACGAGTCGTTAGGTCTCATAACGACCTCTTAGGTAAGTCGTGCTGAGGCATTTTCTGTAGATTTCCAGATTTTCTGATTTAAATCCCGGATCTAGTCTTTGAGTTTTCGGAGCATTACAATATCTCCCCCTTGGAAACGTCCATCCTCGAATGTTGGAAAACACACAAGAAAGCAGGGATTAACAATCATAATGATCAAATACTACTCATTTAACTCCAGAACTGATAGAATGACTACCCCTGTATCAACATATGTAACTGAACTAAATTCACTTTTCATACATACATCCAAAATCATAAAAGAAACTTAAACACGTGAATTTAACCCAAAAACTAAATTGGTCTAAGGAAAAACTAGTATTTTAAGCTGTAACAGAGTCGGTAGAGAACAAGTGTAGGTATTTGGCCATCATATCAGCTTCGGCCTCCCACGTAGCTCCCTCCACCTGCTGATTTCTCCACAAAACCTTGACTGACACTATCTCCTTGTTTCTCAGCTTACGAACCTGAGGGTCAAGGATCTGAACTGGAAGCTCCTCATATGAGAGACTATCTTTCACACCCACACTATCCAATGGCATAATTGAGGTTGGATCTCCGATGCACTTCTTGAAAAGTGACATATGGAATACCAGGTGCACAACTACTAATTCTGAAGGTAATTTTAGCTCATAGGCTACATTGCCAATATGCCTCAAAATTCTATAGGGTCCTACATATCTCGGACTGAGCTTTCCCTTCTTTTCGAATCTCATCACCCCTTTTAAGGGCAAAATTTTTAGGTAAACCCAGTCATCAACTGCAAACTCCAACTTTCTTCTCCGCACATCGGCATAAGATTTCTGACAGCTCTGAGCTATTTTCAATCTTTCTCGGATGAGCTGAACTTTTTGCATTGCCTCGTGAAGTGATTCTGGCCCTATCAAGATAGCTCCACCAACCTCAAACCACCCTATAGGAGATCTACACCTCCTACCATATAATGCCTCAAACGGGGCCATCTGAATGCTAGAGTGGTAGTTTTTGTTGTATGCAAACTTGATAAGAGGCAAATGGTCATCTCAATTACCGTTAAAATCGATCACACACGCTCTCAACATATCTTCTAGGGTCTGAATAGTCCTCTCAGATTGCCCATCTGTCTGCAGGTGAAAAGTTGTGCTGAGCTTGACCTGAGTGGCTAGTCCTTTCTGAAAAGACCTCCAGAAGTTTGAGGTGAACTGAGTTCCTCTGTCTAAAATGATCGCCAATGGCACCCCATGAAGTCTGACTAACTCTCGGATGTAAAGTCTAGCATAGTCCTCAGTTGAATTCGTCGTTTTGATTGGGAGGAAGTGTGCTGACTTAGTCATCCAATCTACTACTACCCAGATTGAGTCATGTTGCCGACGAGTTCGAGTAGACCCATAATGAAGTCCATTTTACTTCTTCACACTTCCATGTGGGTATTCTGATATCCTGATCATACCTCCCGGTCTTTGGTGCTCCACTTTAACTTGCTGGCAGTTTGGGCACCTTTCCACGAATTTAGCGATGTCTCTTTTCATGTTGTTCCACCAGTAGATATCTCGTAAATCGTGGTACATTTTGGTAGCACCAGGGTGGATGGAATATCTAGAGCCGAGCGCTTCAACCAATATCTGCTGCCTCAACTCACCGACATCTGGGACACACAATCTACCCTGGTAACAGAGCACCCCATCTCTCCCTTGGGCGAAAGCTTCTATTTCTTTTCTGAGAACTGCTTCCTTAAGCTTAAGTAAGATGGGGTACTCATCCTTTCTGGACTTAAATTCCACAACTAATGAAGAATCTGACCTGCTGTTCATTACAACTCCACTCTCGGATGACTCCACTATTTGTACTCCCAACTGAGCTAGGCGGTGGATATCCCTTACCATTTCTTTCTTATCCTCTTCAACATGAGCTACGCTCCCCATGGACAATCCACTTAGAGCATCAGCCACCATATTGGCTTTGCCTGGGTGATACAGCACACTCATGTCGTAGTCTTTCAGTAGCTCGAACCACATTCTCTGTCGAAGATTTAGGTCTTTCTGACTCAACACATACTGAAGTCTCTTGTGATCCGTAAATACATCCATGTGAACCCCATATAGGTAATGTCTCCATATTTTCATTGCAAATACCACCGCTACAAACTCCAAGTCATGAGTTGGATAGTTCTTCTCATGAACTTTGAGTTTTCTGGAGGCGTAGGCTATCACCTTGCCCCGCTGTATTAGAAAGCAACCGAGTCCAACTCTGGAAGAATCACAATAAAAAACCAACCCATATGTTCCTTCTGACAAGGTCAAAACTGGATCACTAGTGAGTCGAGTTTTTAATTCCTAAAAACTCTTTTCACACGCATCTGACCATTGGAATTTCACCTTTTTCTGAGTTAACCTGGTCAGAGGAGATTCTATAGAGGAGAAACCTTCCACAAACCATCGGTAATAACCATCTAAGCCCAGAAAACTTCTGATTTTCGTAGGAGAGGTAGGTCTGGGCCAATCTTTTACTGCTGCTATTTTGTGAGGATCTACCTCTATTCCCTTACTCGAGACCACATGACCCAAGAAAGTCACGGACTTTAACCAGAATTCGCACTTGCTAAACTTGGCGAACAGCTGGTGGTCTCTGAGTGTCTGTAATACTAATCTCAGGTGGTTAGCATGCTTTTTCTCATTTCTGTAGTATACCAGAATGTCGTCAATAAATACAATGACGAACATATCTAGATACTATTTGAAGACTCTGTTCATCAAATCCATGAAGGCTGGGGGGGCATTTGTTAGCCCAAAGGACATCACCAAAAAATCGTAGTGACCATATCGAGTTCTAAATGTTGTTTTTAATATGTCACACTTTTTGACCCTTAGTTGATGATACCCTGACCGAAGATTGATTTTTGAGAAACAATTGGCTCCCTAAAGTTGGTCAAACAGGTCGTCAAATTTGGGTAGAGGATACCTGTGCTTGACTGTGACTTTGTTCAGCTGATGGTAATCTATGCACATTCTGGGGGTACCGACTTTCTTACAATGAATAGTACTAGAGCACCCTCGGGAGAGATGCTAGGCCTAATAAAACCCTTCGCAAGAAGGTCCTTTAGTTGTTCCTTTAATTCCTTGAGCTTAGCTGGAGCCATTCTGTAAGGAGGGGTGGAGATGGGCAGAGTATCTGGGAGGAGATCTATTCCGAAGTCTATTTCCCGTTCAAGGGGAACTCCGGGAAGATCCTCAGGAAATACATTTGGGAACTCGCTGACCACTGAAACTGACTGGATAGTTAGGGTCTCAGAGTTGAAATTCTTGACCTGAACTAGATGATAAATACATCCCTTGGAAATGAGTTTTTGGGCCTTAAGGTAGTAAATAAACCTACAATTAGGTGCTGAACTACTATCCGACCATTCTAATACCAGTTCATTTGGAAACTGAAACTTGACAACTCTAGTTCTGCAGTCAACTGAGGCATAACTGGAATGTAATCAATCTATGCCGAACTCTACAAGATTAGCTGGAATGACTTTATTCAAGATCGAGATTGGGCAGTTTTTATACACCCGACTAGCTCTAACTGCCTCGTCAATAGGGGTGGAGACTGAGAATGGTTTTGAGAGGACTTCTGGGCTGATATTAAACTGAACTACTGCGTAAGGAGTCACAAATGAAAGGGTGGCTCCTAGATCTAGGAGGGCATACACGTCTAGATGAAAGAGATGTAACATACCCGTGACTACGTCTGGTCAGCTCTCCTGATCCTAACGGGAAGACAATGCATAGAATCGATTTTGGCGTTGACTGCCATCCCTACTTGATGTGTTGGCTTGCTGAGCTGGTTAGCTTGCTGAAGCTGATGATGTGGTAGATTTCTACCTCCCTCTCCCTATTGACGGGCATTCTCTAAGTTGAAGTCCAAGTTATCGACACCCAAAACAGCCCTCTCGACCTTGAATGCACTCTCCTGGGTGATTCTTGCCACACTTGGGGCAAGCTGGATATCTATTTCCGGCGCTGTGGCTCTGAGACAGAGTGCTAGAAGCTCCACCCCTCCGGTCCTGGTGAGACCAAAAGGTAGGGGCACTGGCTGAGCTAGGCGTTAGAGCCCTCTGCTGCTATTGCTTCTATTGTGGGCGGTTGCTACCGCTTGAACTCTGGTGGCCATGATCTAACTAGCTAGTACTTTCCCATTTATTCTTCCACTTCATATCCTTTAGTTTTTCGGTCTTAATCTTTTGGGCATAGACAATCAAGCTGGAGAGGTCCATATCTCTGATCAGCGTTGCTGTCCTGCACTCTTTGAGAACCAGGTTCGACACTCCGTTCAAAAACTTCAACATGTGAGCCCTTGGATCGGCTACCATCTTTGGAGTGTACTTAGACAGCCTGGTAAACTCCAATGCGTATTCTTCCATGGTCCTATTGCCCTGTCTCAGGTTCATAAACTCAACAACTTTTGCCTTCCTTAGATCTCGAGGGAAAAATCTATCTAGGAAGGCTGTGTTGAACTCCTCCCACTCCACTAGTCCTGCTCTCGCTGGCCGCCCCTCTTTCCACTGTTCATACCAGACTTGGGCTACTCCTTTTAGCTGGTAGGCAGCCAAATCAGCACTCTCAGAGGAGCTGACACCCCTAATGCGGGTTATTTTTTTATCTCATCCATGAACTCTTAGGGATCCTCCCCTACTTTGGAACCCTGAAAAGTGGAGGGTTCATGTGAGTGAAGTCCTGCACCCTAGCAGTAGCCGCGGACCAGCTTGAGTTGACCAGAACCACCTGTTGGATCACTTGGTTGGTGACTGCTTGAGCGAGCAGCTGGATAGCCGCCCTAAACTTCGCTGTGGAAACTGTGTCATCATGGGGGGCAATTGGGGCTAGTTGAGTCGGTCTGTTGGCGTTGCCGGCCCTTCTTCTATTACCGCATCTGGGAGGCATGATTCACTAAAATGAAACAGAGCATGAGTCAAAGGGTTATTTCTGGAATTGAATCTTAACACACGATACAGAGTATGAACAAAAGAGAGTTTTTCTAATAACATCTCGTAGCCTCCTCATCATAAGTGTGGCGTGCTCCACACCCATGAAAAGGATTCTACTCAATATGTCTTTCAAACATTCGAGGATACTCTAAACCTAGTGTTCTGATACCAAGTTTTTCACGCCCCAAGTCTATACCCTGGACGGAACACGGTACTTGGGGTCACAAGAAACCTAAGTCAACCCTTGGTCTATCATTCACCGGTATTTTGAGTAAAATATGCATAGCGGAAGCTTTTGAAATAATAATATAAAAACAGTTATGAAAAACTAAAACTGTAAAATAAAGTGTAAAACAGCTGAACAATACTAATGATCCGAAATCAACTCTGTGTTTGAAAGTCATCTAACTGATGAGTTGCTGGGACAAGCCCCCATCTAACTCTAAATCAAACTAAAAGTGATGAAATGACTTTAACGGAATGAAATAACTCCCTCGAGAGATGAGAACTCACACTTCTGCTGCTAAGGAGGAGGATCTAGGCTGCAGCGACTAACGATGCTGAGTTTGAGAACTTGCAGCTGTATCATAAAACGATACAGCATAAACGTATACATTAGTACTTTGAATGTACTGAGTAAGTGAGGAAAAACATAATGCTGGATATAAATGACTGAACTAAAGTGACATGCAATGACCAACTAATATATCGAACTGAAACAACTGAAGTAAACTAAGATGGTCAAGATAACCCTGTTTGGTGGTCAAAGACATGCCCTAAGTCTGAGATACTGTACTGAACTAATCTAAACTGATAGAGCTGGAACTGAACCGAGCTACTTATTCATAAACTGTACTGTACTGGACTGACTAGTGGGAGAGTCTATAACCGACATATAACCACGTAAGCTAGATGTGGAGTCCGATGTATACAACCCACCGGTAGGACCCAATATACCTTGACAGGGTATAAAGGCATGAACTGAGTGATCACATAAGTCTGGGGCCAATCAGGCCAATAAATACTGTAACCACTGGCAACGTAGTTCTAGGAACCTGGGTGCGTTGGAACCCCGGTCCGCTAGGTGCTAAGTCCTGCTCCCACTAGATTACCTAAAATGAATACTAAGCTGATAGCTCGAAACTGGGGTCCAAGACTAGTCAGGAATAAATAACTAAAGTTACCCTGAGAGCCTTATCGGACTAGATTTTGAAACTGGGTTCTAGACTGGATAGATTTGCTTGTCTAGAAGCATCGTAACTGTCTAAGAATAAACTATGATCTGAACTGGGGTGCTAAGGCTAGTAAGAGCTATTTATATATCTAAAATATCATTACAGCCTGGTGGACCAATAACTGAATTCTGAATCTGATTCTGATAACTGGGAGGTAGTGCTAACACCTAGGGAATTTCTGTAGTCAAACTGATCAGCTGACAAATTATGAGTAGCACTAAAAGATTTCTACGTTCTGACGAACTGAACTACTAAGCAGCTAATAGAGAATTTAGTTTATTCAGGCAACACTCGGACCCAACATATGACTAAAGTTTCAAGAAAATAGGGAATTCTTATCCGACAAGCTAAATTATAATTTTCTTATTCATGTCAGGGCTGAAATCATTCTTATCAAGGGAGTAATTACTCAACATCTAAATAATAAGAAATACTAGAAAATCAGCCCAAATCACACTTCACAAACCATGAGGAATTTAAATATAAATATATACGTTTCATTCAAAAACTTAGGGCTTAAAATTCACTTTTGCAGGAACATCAACAATTTGGTCAAGAACTCATGGAAAGCATATCAACAATAAGCATGAACATCATTCTAGGTGAAATCAAAGAAAATAAAATCTTTTCATACTCAAAAGCTCAAGTCTAAGCCTGATAGAGAAACTATAAGAGGGTTTTTAGGGGGACACAAGGGAAGAACTATTCCCTTGTTGAATTCCCACATACCTGTCTAAAAATTTCCTAAAGAAGAAAACTCGAACTACTATAATGGAGGAAAACCCTAAGCTTGCTTGAGAGTTCTTGAGAGGAAGGACGATCGGTTTCTGAAAGTGTTACCTGGGGAATGAGGGGAGAGGTAGTTCATTCCCACTAATAGGTCTGAAATTATGTATAAAACGACGTAGTTTAAAGTTTAGGGGAGTAGGGATTTACTAAACAACCCTTAGAAAATCGCTGGGAAAACTGTCAGGTGTCCTAACAAATGACCTAACAGGTCGTGGTCACACACATTGAGTACACTGCCCAGAAATCCCTGAAGGTCACCACGAGGGACCTAACGAGTCGTGGTGAGTAACCACAAATCGTGGTCACCTATCTTTGACCATACTGCCCAAATGCCTGAAGCTCCCCATCGTGGTGTCCCATAACGAGTCGTGGTGAGGACTCGTGGGGTATACTGCTTAACTCTCAGAAAATCCTCCTCTAGCTGATCGTGAATCACCTCATGACTCGTGGTGACTGACCACATATCGTGGGATCCTTTCATCCAATAACCAACTCTTTAATTTCCTGACCCCGGCCTGACCACGAGCAACCTAACGGGTTGTGGTGTCTGACCACGGCTCGTGAGATCTTCTGTTGGATACACCGTATCTCCCTTTCCATTTCTCAACCCCCTTCCCACGAGACCTAATGAGTCGTTAGGTCTCATAATGACCCGTTAGGTGAGTTGTTCTGAGGCATTCTCTGCAGATTTCCAAATTTTCTGATTTAAGTCCCGAATCTAATCTTTGAGTTTCCGTGGGATTACATAGATTTATAAAGTAATTAATTATTCTTATATAAAGGACAAATTTTGATACTTATCATTTTATTTCTTTTCCCCTACAAAATAGAAGCTCTTTTTAAAATGTCAAAATAGGCATAAAATGGTAGCTTCTGAGATTCAAACTTGTGTGCCCAAGGGGAGTGTTGAATTTTATAGAAAGTCTTGCGCCGTTGGACCACAATATTTAGTTGTTTAAGGGTGTTTAAAATATACCATTTAACTACATATATTAGCATTTTACTTATATCCGTAGTGTAACTTTCAGACGAAGGGTGTTCGACTTACCACCCTCGGGATACTATAGCTCCGGCCTTGTATTGTGGTGTCCAAATATTTCAGGTAATTAAATACCATAATTTTCTGTTTTGCTCCCATAAACTCTCTTTTGTGTGCCAATATAAACTAGCTGTTATAGTTTCAAAAATGCATAGTACTTTATGTGTTATCTATAACCTCCAAATTAGACGACTTTCCATTTATGTGCATTCATAGAGTTAATTAAAGTAGTTAGACGAGTCACATGAGTTGCACGTGGTCACATATGTTTCTAGGTTAGTTAGATTTAGTTATAACTAACTCTCATAAGTCTTCCATTTCTCTCTTTCTAAAATAGTGGTAATTGAATCCATTATAGACAACTGGAAATTATACCAAGATCAATAAGAAATCTCTCTCTTTCTTTTACTAGAATTGAGCTCAACTTTAGTTCTTAAGTAGGTTGTTCAAGAGAAATTTTCTTTAATTTTCTCTTCAGGATTCTTAATTTTCCTTCTAAATTTGTAATCCAAATTTTAGAGTTCTATCAATTATTAAATTATGTTAGGAATTTCTTTTGAATTGAAGTTAATTTATTTTTACTACCTTTGTTTTCAATACGACCTAGTCAATTAGTTGATAGCCATTTATTCCTATTATTTAGGAGTAAGTTCTAATATTTGTAGTTCCCTTAATCTGCTAGGATTGTGTTTTTTACTGCTTTTTCCAGGTTTTATAAATGTAACCTGAAGAGGTCAATAAAAATGTACTTCCACTGCTATACTTCTCTATTTATCTAATATCTTTTCATTTAGAAAATAACAGACAATTGGTATCCAGAGCCTTTTTTTTGTTACAGGATCTGTGATCATTCTCAGTGAGTGAGTGTTTCTAGTGAGTTGAACACCGCAAGCAGAAGCACCAAAATTTCAAACACAGAAGAAAGCTCAAGTTTCTCAACAATTGCACACCTCCTGTCTTCAATAGTGAAAATTTTCACATGTGGGCAGTGCAGATGGAAGCCTGTCTAGAAGCTTTAGATCTTTTGGGAGGAAATCGAGGAAGACTGTGAAGTTCTTCCACTACTTGAAAATCCAACAGTAGCTCAAATCAAGAATCACAAAGACAAAAAGGCCACAAGTCTTAGGCAAAGGTGTGTCTCTTTTCGACAGTCTTGTCAATAATTTTTCACCCGCATTATGTCTCTAAAATCAGCAAAAGCCATCTGGGATTATCTCAAGGCACAATATGATAGAGATGATCATATCAAAGGCATGCAGGTGTTGAATCTCATTAGAGACTCTGAGTTGCAGAAGATGAAAGAGATGAAAACCATCAAGGAGTACCCTGACAGGCAAATGAACATAGAAATCAGAGTAAGATTACTTGGTTCTTAGATTAAATAATCTCGTATTATTGAAAAGATTCTGGTTACTGTACCTGAAATATTTGAAGCCAGCATAACCACTTTGGACAACCCCAAGGATCTGTCCGGAATTACCTTGGCAGAATTATTAAATTCCTTGCAGGCACAAGAACAAAGAAGGGTTATAAGAGAAGATGAAATTAGAGAGAGAGCATTGCCATCCAAACATAAAGATGGTGGAAGATATAAAAAGAAAAATTATAAGAAGAATCAGCCAACAAATGGAGAAGGAGCAGCTTGCAACAATAAAAGCAAAGAAGGTAGCTCCAAAGGAAACTACCCTCTTTGTAAACATTGTGGAAAGAATGGACATGCATCATACAAGTGTTGGAAAAGGCCTGATGCTAAGTGCAGTAAGGGCAACCAATTTGGGAACAAAGCAATCACCTGCAAGAATAAATCTCAGCAGCATGATACAAATTCTCAGTTGGTTAATGAACAAGAAGAGGATCAACTCTTCGTTGCATCGTCTTTTGCAAGTAATAGTTTAAGAGAGTCTTGGATGATTAATACCGGATGCACAAATCATATGACTTATGATAAAGAGCTCTTTAAAGATTTGAAGCCTACTGGACTTGCAAAAGTTAGAATAGGCCACGACGGTCATATTCTAGTAAAAGGAATGGGAACCATTACAATTGAAACACAATCAGAAAAAGGTTTCGAATTGTATTTCGAAGATAAATATTGCTTGATCAAGGAAGCCTCAGGACAAGACTTATTTAAAGTCAAAATGAGAGGTAGAAGTTTCTCATCAAATCCATTAGAGGAAGAGCAGAGAGTGTATTCAACAAAATAAAATGTTGTTGATTTATGGCATAGGCGACTCAAACATTATCAATATTAAGGGCTTCTCAAAATGGAAAAATTGAAGATGGTGGAGAAACTTC
This sequence comes from Datura wrightii, assembly GCA_035772735.1. Classification (NCBI taxonomy): domain Eukaryota; kingdom Viridiplantae; phylum Streptophyta; class Magnoliopsida; order Solanales; family Solanaceae; genus Datura; species Datura wrightii. Next base: position 21,543,468 of record JASDFA010000001.1, read on the forward strand.
CTAACCTTGCAGTGAGTTCTACAAATTGTCGTGCTTGCCAATTTGGGAAATAAAGTAGCCTTCTATTCCCAAAGAAAACTTGGAGGGAAACAAGAAAGTTGCAGCTGGTGCACATAGATATTGGAGGACTCCAAGGGACTCCTTCACTTAAAGGTAGTCTTTACTATGTTATTTTTATTGATGATCTGTCCATGATGTGCTGGATTTATTTTATAAATTTCAAATCTGAGGTCAAGAGCATTTTCTGGACATTCAAAGTTAAAGTGAAAAATGAAAGTTGTTGCAAAGTTCAGATTTTAAGATCTTATAATGGTAAGGAGTATACTTCTCATCAATTCGGTCTTTTTTGTTAGGAAGTGGGGATTGAACATCTACTTACCGCTCCCTATACTCCTGAACAAAATGAAATTAGCAAAAGAAGAAATAGATTTATTATGGAGATGGCAAGATGTATGTTGCTTGAAAAAAATTTGCCAAAGATGTTTTTGGCAGAGGCAGCAAATACGGTTGTGTTCCTTCCGAATAGACTTCCCTCAGAGTGTTTTCTTAAAGTGTTTAGTTGTCTATATTTTACCTATATTCCTAACCTATGGAGAACCTTCCTAACTTGGCAGTGAATTCTATAAATTTTCTTAAAGTGTTTTGTTGTCTTTGTTTTACCTATGTTCCTTAGATTAAACGAGATAAACTAGACAAAAAGGCTGCCCAGACTTTTTTATTGAGTACAATACTGTTTGAAAAGCGTACAAAATTATTCAACCAGAAGTCGAAAAGATAATTATCAGTAGAGATGTCCACTTCATGGAAAATGAAGAATGGAATTGGGAAGACTCAAAGGATTCCTTCTAGAAGACAAGCTCATGGTTAAATGAAGGGAGAATGATCCACCGGTTAGGGGAACTTGATTGCTTTCTTATATATATCGGAGATGCAATGTTGCAATATGTGAACCTTCTAACCCTGAAGATGCTCTCAAAGACCCAAAGTGGAAAAATGCTATCGAGGAGGAGTTATTTATGATCAAAAAATAATACGTGGCAGTTTGTTGACAAACCTCAAGGCAGAAAGGTAATTGGGGTAAAATGGGTATTTCTAACCAAGATAAATGTTGATGGTTCAATCAAAAATCATAAAGCAAGGCTTGTAGTTAAGGGTTATGCACAAATATTTGGTGTTGAATATTCTGACACTTTTGCTCCAGCTTCTAGGCTCGACACAATCAGATTGCTTCTTACTATTTCTGCACAACGTGGATGGAAAGTGCATCAGATGGATGTCAAATAAGCATTCCTTAACGGAATTCTTGGAGAAGAAATTTATATCAAGCAACCTGAAGGTGTTGTTGTAGAAGGAAAAGAAGATAAAATCTACCAACTACATAAAGCTCTTTACGGCCTAAAACAGGCACCAAGAGCTTCACATAGTCGACTAGATGATTATTTGCTTGGCCTCGGTTTTGAAAAAAGTCTTTCAAAATTCACATTGTATGCTAAACACAATAACAGTGAGATTCTTATTGTTTCTCTTAATGTGGATGACCTTTTAATCACAGGGGCAGTGCAAAGTTTATTAATGAGTTTAAGCAAGATATGATGCAAGCTTTTGAAATGAGTGATCTTAATCTGATGACTTATTTCCTTGAAATGGAGATTACACAAGGAAAATATGATTTTTTCATTTGCCAAAAAAATACGCAAAGGAAATTCTCAAGAAATTCAAATTAGAAAATTGCAAAGAGATGAATGCTCTCATGAACCAAAAGGAGAAACTAAGTAAAGATGATGGAGCAGGAAAAGTGGAGGAAACATACTTCAAAAGTTTCATTGGGTGTTTGATGTACCTTACAGCAACACGACCCAATATATTATATGTTGTAAGTGTTTTATCAAGGTTCATGCATTGTCTGAGTGAAGTACATTTGAAGGCAACCAAAAGAATTATGCGGTATATCAAAGGAACCATCACCTATGGAATCAAGTTTTAGAAGAGTCAACATGTGAAGCTTTTTGGGCATTCTGACAGTGATTGGGGAGGTTCCATGGATGATTTGAGAAGTATTTCAAGCAACTGTTATAGTCTTGATTCTGGAATTTTCTCATGGAGTTGTTAGAAACAGGATATTGTAGCTCAATCTATTGTCGAAGCTGAGTTTGTGGAAACTATAGCAGCACTAAATCAAGCATTATGGATGAAGAAAATTCTAGTTGATGTGTATATGGAACCGATAGGAAGCATTGAAATGTTCGACAACCAAGCAACAATAGTAATTTCTCACAATACTGTGTTTCATGGGGAAACTAAGCACTTCAATATTAATTTTTTCTTCTTGAGAGAAGTGCAAAGAGCTGGAGATATAACTCTTGTCTATTGTAAGACGGAAGAACAATTGGCTAATATATTCACTAAGTCTTTACCAATCAACAAATTCAAGCTTCTTAGACAGAAAATAAATGTTAGGAATTTTCTTTTGAACTGAAGTAAATTTATTTTTACAGCCTTAGTTCTTTTGGACTTGGTGTAAACATATAAATGATATCAAATATGCATTAGCGCTTTGGGTGAATCTGGTCTGCCTAAGATATTAGTACATCCTTGTATGTTGTAGAGTTGCAGAAATCCTCAGAGGATTCTATAGTATATAAAATGTAAACCTCAACGTCCTTATCTTCCTTATTGAAACTTCACAACCTATGAAACTAACAAGACCATCTTTATCACACAATTGTGTAACAAGATATCGAGTGACTTGGGTATCTTGCAGAATAAGGATAGCCTAACTACAGATCTTTTGTGAAAGTTCAAACTATCCTTCCAACGACATTCCACTAGATCAACCATTCTTTTGTTATTTTTCCCCTCTTCCTTATTAGTTGTGAGCAGTAAGGTGGGGTTTGATGTAGCTAGGGTTCGTGATTTGGGAAACGAGGCATCTAATCACTTTAAATACTTCGGTCAAAGAAATTCCATCTCAAACAGGTGACTCTTCTAGCGGGCAAAAAGGTGTTACAAGTGAGAATCTATGGGTCAACATGGTGGAAGAGGAGGATGATCATCTCACACCTCATAGAAAATTGAGACCCCAAGCACCAAATTTTATGCCTAAGCATAGTGGAATTACCAATGCTTCATCTCCGTTACATTCTGAGCGACAATTGGCTTTAACCGGTTCTAGTGTTCATAAACTTTCTTACAGTGATATGGAGCTTCTTGATGCATTGGTGAGTTAAATTTTGAAAATTTCACTTCTCTTACACCAATTAACACTAACAAACAACTACAAGTTTGTGGTTGGAGTACTTTCTCTCCAAAAAGATTTGCTAACCCACAAGATGAGGACATCTTTGAGGAAGGTGAGGAAGAGGCTATGTTCGATCATTGTTTTGAAAATGAAGCTAAGGATGAAGATATTTCTCCTAGGCATCGAAGCAATAGCAAAGAGTATCATGGAAGAAAGAACAGTTAGAATGGCAACATGACTGAGGAATTTACTCCAAGGAACCTATTGATGCGACTAGCAAAGAAGAAATCAAATAATAGAATCAATAACTTTAAAAAGATCAAATAAATTCAAGAAGAAGTGATGAACTATCAAGTGTTATTAAAAAGATTTGAAGAATAAGAAGACAAGAGAAAAATACTCCAGGTTACTTTGAACGGGCAATTTATCTTTTTAGTTCATACATATATAAGAGACTGTTTGAGGAAGATAACTCAACTTTCTTTTTGGCTTTTCTATTTTTGTATTACTTTAGCATCATCATTTGTAATATCATTATAGAGTGTATTATAAACTCTTTGATGATCATAGAATACTTAGTTTTTCTCTATCTCTTATTTTCTTTAGGCTCGTTACCTTATTAGAATTGGTAAAGTAAGATGTAGCCCCCCTTGCTTATACTTATCTCTGTTGAGGATATTTATTTTATCATATATCATATCATATTAAAAGTGGAAACACTCCAATTGAAAGTTAAGATACCAATATGCCTCTTAAAAGTTGAGTGACTATTTTGTCCTTCATTAAAAAATGATTTTCAATTATAAATTTTTATAATTATGTATTAGAAGCACAAATCAGTTTTTTCTTTCCATCTTCCAAAGTAATGGGATATTATTATAATCTTTTCACATTCTCAATTTTATGTAATTATCTAATCACTATATAAGATTAGTATCATATTTCACTTGCTTCTATCAAAAATTATCTTTTCGCCTAAATAGTGATCAAACAAGCTCATCATTTATACCTTTGAGCTTTCATCTTTCCCCAATAATTGTGCAACTCATCGCGTACTTATTATAATATTTTTGACATATTTATATTAATTAAAACGAGATACACGTGCAGCGCACGTATTAGTAACTATTATTACTAAAAGGGGAAAGCCCCTTCTTGAAAAGTTAGATTACCATAATGCCCATTAAAAGTTGGACTTTTATACCATTTAAGAATTAAATTAATTATTTAATATTAGATATACAAAATATCAACTATATTTTTCTTGGAATTTGATAATTTTTCTTGTAATTTTTAAAGAACTTAATATGACACTTATGTGAAGTCTTTATAATTCTAAAGTTACACTTTCCAAATTGGTTCAAATTCCTATACACATACTCTTTACAACATTAACTGGTACCCACAATTAAATGTACCTATGATCCGGTGATATTGCAGTATGAGTGACGTTTGTAGCCACAAGAACGATGTTGCTTTGTTCAATCGCATTCGGAACTATCTCATGGGAGCTGCAGAAACAAATTGAAGAGTTGATCTAGAGATCAATACTTCGGCCAAATATTTCTTGGTTTCCTCTTAGGCTTTGCTTAAGTAACATCTATGTTCTGTCTTTGTGATACGATATAGTTTCCTTTTCAAGTTGTTTCATCAAAGAAATCTTTAAAGTCATGAATGATAAAAAAATATTGTTGTTGAAACTAATGTGAATATAAATCAAACCATTATGCTACTATATTTGTGCTCTTAAAGCACATACATGACTTATATATATATACAAAAGAAAATAAGGCATCTAAGGACTTTTGCATAACAAGGTTTCTTTAATTTATGTGCATCCATAGAGTGAGTTGAAGTAGTTAGTCAAGTAACGTGAGCTGCACATGGTCACATATGTTGTGAGAGTTAGTTATAACTAACTCTCGAAATTCTTCCATTTCTCTATTTCCTAAATAGCTATAATCGAATCCATTGTAGCCGAGATGTGTAATTTTGTTGATGGCAAAGTTGCCCAAGCTACATAAGAAATGAAGAGAATATTATTGGGTAACATGAGCAATGCTGCGAACCCAAATGATGGTATTCCAGTTTGTGAGGGTCACAGAAATGGTGAATATCAACTACATAGTAAGGGTTATCAGGTACAGTTTCCTAAGTTCGATGGTCAGGATATGAGGTATTTACTCTACATATGTGAGAAATTCCTCGATTTCTGTGAGACTCCTAAAGGATTCCAAGGTGAATCTGGCCTCCTGCAAACTGAAGGGAAAGACACTTCAATGGCATCAGTCGTTCATCAAGCAAATACTCACTCGAGACTGGCCTCATTGGAGGAGTATGTAAGATGCTTTTACGCACAATTTGGGTCAGAATTGTTTGATGATCCTATGGGTAATTTCAAGGATCTAAAATAGGTAAAGTCTGTCGAAGAAACATATTGTGGTATTGTTTCTTGCCCCTGTTTGCTCTTTTCTTGATTAGACTTCTCCAACATTTTTCACAACTAAATCCAGGTATAAGTTTTACTCTTTAATATATAAAAGCCTTAATATTAACAAAAAAAATGATATAAACTATAAAATTCTAGTATTAATATGACATGTTTTATTCTATTACATTCTATTAGAGTGGTTCAATCTGTTAGAAATATGTACATTCTTATTTTTTGGGGTAAAGATATAAGCTGTACAGTTGGAGGAGTTGATTGTGAAGCTACATTCACCCAGTTAATAGAATTGCAAGTAATACATAGTAAAATATTCATCTCTATTTAGGCATGGAGAGAATTTAAATGTACCTATGAATCGGTGATGCTGCAGTATGAGTGACGTTTGTAGCCATAGGAATGACGTTTCTATGCTCAATCGCATCCGAAGCTATCTCATGGGAGCTGCAGAAACAGATTGAAATAGTTGATTCAGAGTTTAACACTTTAGCCAAATATTTCTTGATTTCCTCTTATGCTCTACTTAAGTAACATGAAGACAGTTGATGACACATCGTATATTCTGTCTTTGTGATACAGTATAGTTTATGTTTTTATGTCGTTCATTTTTTAGAATTATTATCCAAAATCTCAAATACTCAAATAAGCAGAATTTGAAAAGTTATATACTTATAATCTGAAGTATCATTAAAGTAGAATAGAACTAAGAAATAGTAGTTTGATTAGTCATTAAAATGGAAAAAGGCTAAGCTCGAATAATGAGCTTGTACTTTCTATTGTTCTACTGGTAATATAGTGCGGACAGGGATTTGAGCATAGTTGGATGGTGGTTGATACAAATTTGATGTGTCTATATGCACCCTTATGTTGTGTGTTGTTATAAGTCACACTCCAGCTGGATAGTTAGGCTTTCTAAACATTGTTATTTGCTTTCCTAGCTCCCTTCTCATTGGAGGTTTCAACCTGCTTGAGTATTACATACTTTTATGTGCCTATTGTGACAGTGGCGCAACCAGAAAATTCACGAAGGGTATTCAAGCATTGGATAAGTATGTAAAAGATTTTAACAAATGAGCGCAAGCGATAATTTTAAAATCAAACTACCCAATATTAATAATTAATTCTTTTCGAATGGATGTACCAAAAGCGTAATATTTAGCTTTAATGAGTTCATGTTCAATTTAATATAAATTGAACGGATTGGGATAAAAAAAAAGAGAAAAAAGAGAAAGTTCAACCTAAATTTCTTTTACGCTTAAAGCTTTCACCGGCCTCTGACGACAACAATAATAACAACAAGACACGAAAAATGAAGAGCAGAATCATACGAGATTTTTTTTTAAAAAAATTCTCTATGGAGCCTTTTCGTTTTCAATTTTAAAAGGGTTGTAGAGAGCTTCTAAAATTTGCTTATTAACTTTAAAATAAACAATTACTTACAAGTTATTTGATAATTTTAATGAAAAGAAAAATAAATTCAAAAACAAATCGACTTTTAAAAATATAAATTAAATCTAGCCAAAAGAAAAACAAATCAATTGAAAATTCGATTGGCTACTAAATTTACTTTTTATTAGATCTTTATATAGTAGGTCTCTAATTAAGAATTATTTTAATAAGTAATATTAATTTTAAATTATTTAAAAAATAATGGATTTATTAATGTGTAATAAAAAATAGATTTAGAAAGTAATTAATTATTCTTATTTAAAGGACAAATTTTGATACTTATCATTTTATTTCTTTTTCCCAAAATAGAAGCTCTTTTTTAAAATGTCAAAAAATAGGCATAAAATGGCAGTTTCTGAGATTTGAACTTGTGCGCCCAAGGGGAATCTTGAATTTTACAGAAGGTCTTGCGCTGCTGGACCACAATGCTTAGTTGTTTAAGGGTGTTCAAAATATATCATTTAACTACATATATTGTCATTTTACTTATATCTGTAGTGTAATTTTCAGATGAAGGGTGTTCGACTTACCACCCCCGGGACACTATAGCTCCACTCCCGTATTGTGGTGTCCAAATATTTCAGGTAATTAAATACCATAATTTTTTGTTTCCCTCCCATAAACTCTCTTTTTTGTGACAATATAAACTAGCCGTTACAGTCTCAAAAAACATAGCACTTTATGTGTTATCTATACGATCCTAATTAGACGACTTTCCATTTATGCGCATTCATAGAGTCAGTTGAAGTAGTTAGACGAGTCACGTGAGCTGCATGTGGTCACATATGTTGCTAGGTCAGTTAGATTTAGTTATAACTAACTCTTATAAGTCTTCCATTTCTCTCTTTCTAAAATAGTAGTAATTGAATCCATTATAGACAGCTGGAAATTATACCAAGATCAATAACAAATCTCTCTCTTTCTTTTACCAGAATTGAGCTCAACTTGAGTTCTTAAGTAGGTTGTTCAAGAGAAATTCTCTTTAATTTTCTCTTCAGGCTTCTCAATTTTCCTTCTAAATTTGTAATCCAAATTTCAGAGTTCTATCAGTTATTAAATTATATTAGGAATTTGCTTTTGAACTGAAGTAAATTTATTTTTACTGCCTTAGTTTTCAATACGACCTAGTCAATTAGTTGTTAGACATTTATTCCTATTATTTAGGAGTAAGTTCTAATATATGTAATTCTCTTAATCTTCTAGAATTGCGTTTTTTACTGCTTTTTCCAAGTTTTATAAATGTAACCTGAAGAGGTCAATAAAAATGTACTTCTCACTGCTATACTTCTCTATTTTTCTAATTTCTTTTCATCTAGAAAATAACTGACAATTGGTATTCATAGCCCTTTTTTCTTACGGGATATGTGATCATTCTCAGTGAGTGAGTGTTTCTAGTGAGTCAAGCACCACAAGCAGAAGCACCAAAAGTTCAAACATGGAAGAAAGCTCAAGTTTCTCAGCAATGACACCTCCAGTCTTCAATGGTGAAAATTTTCACATGTGAGTGGTGCAGATGGAAGCCTATGTTTAAGCTTTAGATCCTTGGGAGGAAATCGAGGAAGACTATGAAGTTCTTCCACTACCCAGAAATCCAACAGTAGCTCAAATCAAGAATAACAAGGACAAAAGACCACAAAGTCTAAGGCAAAGGCGTGTCTCTTTTCGGCAGTCTCATCAATAATTTTCACCCATATTATGTCTCTAAAATTAGCAAAATCCTTCTGGGATTATATCAAGCACAATATTATGGAGATGATCATATAAAAGGCATGCAGGTGTTGAATCTCATTAGAGACTTTGAGTGCAGAAGATGAAAGAGTCGAAAACCATCAAGGAGTACTCTGACAGGCTAATGAACATAGAAAACAGAGTAAGATTACTTGGTTCTGAGTTTAAAGACTCTCGTATTGTTGAAAAGATTCTAGTTACTATACATGAAAGGTTTGAAGCCACCACAACCACTTTGGAAAACACCAAGGATCTGTCCAAAACTACCTTGGCAGAATTATTGAATTCCTTGCAAGCACAATAACAAAGAAGGGTTATGAGAGAAGAGGGAATTAGAGAGGGAGCATTGCCATCCAAACATGAAGATGGTGGAAGATACAAAAAGAAAAATTATAAGAATAATCAGCCAACAAATGGAAAAGGAGAAGCTCGCAACAATAAAAGCAAAGCAGGTAGCTCCAAAGAAAACTACCCTCTTTGTAAACATTGTGGAAAGAATGGACATGCATCATACAAGTGTTGAAAAAGGCCTGATGCTAAGTGCAGTAAGTGCAACCAATTTGGGCACAAAGCAATCATCTGCAAGAATAAATCTCAGCAGCATGATGCAGATTCTCAGTTGGTTAATGAACAAGAAGAGGATTAACTCTTTGTTGCATCGTCTTTTACAAGCAATAGTTTAAGCGATTCTTGGATGACTGATACCGGATGCACAAATCATATGACTTTTGTTAAAGAGCTCTTTAAAGCTTTGAAGCCTATTGGAGTTGCAAAAGTTAGAATAGGCCATGACAATCATATTCCAATAAAAAGAATGGGAAGCATTATAATTGAAACACAATCAGAAAAAGGTTTCAAATTGTATTTCGAAGATAAATATTGCTTGATCAAGGAAGCCTCAGGACAAGACTTATTTAAAGTCAAAATGAGAGGTAGAAGTTTCTCATCAAATCCATTAGAGGAAGAGCAGATAGTGTATTCAACAAAACAAAATATTGTTGAGTTATGGCATAGAAGACTCGGGCATTATCATTATCAAGGGCTTCTCAAAATGGAAAAATTAAAGATGGTGGAGAACCTTCCTAACCTAGCAGTGATTTCTACAAATTGTCGTGCTTGTCAATTTGGGAAACAAAGTAGACTTCCATTTCCAAAGACAACTTGGAGAGCAATGATGTAGAGTGTATATATGCATTTATTAACCATATTTTTCCCGTACTTAGCTATGTTTTGAGAACAAATCATGTGTGTTTTCTTGTGTTTTATGTGATTTATGTGAAAAAGAGCTAACACACATGATTAGATATTTTCAGGTATTAAAGTGATGGATTTGGGCTTAATTGTGGTTAAAAAGAGCAAGTATGGCAAAATGGGATTGACAAAATGAGTATGGTAGAAGTTGGCATCGTGCACGCACACCTATGCTACAAAGCAAGGAGAGGGACGGCACGCTAATGTCTGGCGCCTTGAGCAGCGAGAGGCACAACCATGTCCAGAAGGACAAAGACTCCAATCCCAGTTCTACTAGGAACAGAAGCTGCAAAATCTAATTCCAATATAAGAAGGAACAATGAAGGCTTAATCTACTATAAACACCCTCTCTTAACATGTCTTACGCATCCAAGTCTCATTATCGTGCTTCCATAGTCCAACAACGAAATTGTGTAATAGCTTAGTCAAATATTTGTTGGAGAATTCATCAAGTTCTTGTGATTCTACTTAGCTTTGGAGATTTTGTTAAATAATTTTATATTAAAGTAAGTACTTCATTATGATTTCTTCTACATCTTATTTTTTTCTTCTTGTAAACATGAGTGGCTAAATCTCTTAAGCTAGGATTGTCAGAACCATGATGGATTAATGAAAGTATGTAAAGTAAAGTAGTGATCTTGAATGGTGAATTGGGTGGATTGTTATTCTTTTCATCTTAATGCTTAATTGCCTGTATCTTCAACTTGCCCGACCAAGGAGGTTGAAGTTACAAAAAGAGAATAACAATGAAAATTTGAGGCTACCAACCCTCATCTAAATTAACTTAAGCTCTAACCGAGATAGTTACGTCAAGACTTATGGTGAGGGCACAATATACACACTTAAAGTCCTAGAGGATTTAAGTGAAATGTATCTATGTAGGTCAAGAGACGTTAGGTGAACTTCATCCTCAATCTTACACAAAATTCATCAGGATAGATCACTAATAAAATAGCCTACTACGTTATTAAATCATAGGGAACACAATCTTAGTCTTGTCTCAATAATTTGATAAACAACTCAATCAATGTTAGAATTATTTTCTTTTTTTATTTGCAAACCTCTTTTCGAAATATTGACTACAAGTTAGTTTAATCATTGTTAACATATTATTTGTTCCCTATTCCCCATGGAATCGACCCCAACCTAGTTGGGTTACTATATTTGACAGCGATTGCTTTATACTTCAATTGCGACGTTTAATTTGTGCATGATCAAATTTTAGCGTCATTATCGGGGAATAGGTTAAAGAAAAGTTAATTGGTGTTTAAATTCTTCTTGTAGTCTTTATCTCCTACTTGTATCACTTGGTTTGGTTTTGTGTTTCTTTTTTTTTAGTTAGTTTTTATTTTTATTATGGCATCATGGAATGAAATGAGATTTGGTATTAGTAACCCATATCTTGATGACCATGTCCATATTGTGGAGGACCCCATTTTTGGCAAGATTGTACATACACCCCCAAAAGAGAGATGTGTGCACCTTCTCACTTTTATGATGGGTATAATTGCACTTTATGAGGTGGTCAAGGTGGACATTGGGGTGATTTTCCTAATTATTTCATTTATTGACCCAGTTGCTATAATAAAAATGCTAGTTGTGCTTTTAAAAGGGACGATGACATGGCATGTGAAGGACAAAGCACTGCATATGAATATATGGAAGCCATGCTCCATGATTTTTTGGAGCGGGAGTCTAACTTGAAGAAGGATGTCGACTTCTCAATACCCATGGAATTAAATCCTCAAGAAGAAATGGTTGAAGAAGAGATTTCGAGCTCAAAAGATGAGCCAAAATATCTTTTTGACCACAAAGAAAATTGTGGAATTGAATAAGAGAAAAAATTTGAAGAACAGAAGAAGTTGAGGAGATATTGAGAAGGATAATGGGGAAAAGTGAATAATGGGGCTGAGTCCTGATTAACTGGTGGAAAAAAGTGCAACACGATGATGAGAAAGATATCCAAAATATGGATTTTTCCGTAGGAGGATTTTTGTATGCAAAGTTCTCATCACGAAGGAAAACTTGACCAAGTGGAAATTGTAAGCAGCGATTGCCAACCAATCAACCCAACAATAATGCAAGATGCCGAAATTAATGAAGTGACACTAGAGTTGCAAAGAGAAGTACATCAAATCATTTTTGAGGAATCTAGTGCTTTTGAGAGTGAGGATGTTAAGAAGGAAGCATACTTGAAAATGGAGTGACTTAGACCACATTCCAATCATTTTTCAAAAATGTAATTGGTTGACGATATGAAATTTGAGGCAACCGAGTCTATGAAGGACTTTGGAGTGGAAGATCAAAGTTCTTAATTCTAAAATTTATCATGCCAACGGGACAAAATCACACCCCTCCTTTAAGGGCCAAGAAGTGCAAGATGCGACATCTATTGTTTGGTGCCTCTATTTTTATATCACCACAACTTGAGCAGAGTAGAAAATTGGAAAAGAAATTAGGGGTGCAATTTATAAGTTTAAAGTGGAAAGAAAAGTGGTAAAATTGATGACATTGTGCCAAGACATTAAATCAGGCACTACTTGGGAGGCAACCCAAGGTAACTTAATTTTTGTTTTTGTTAATTTTGAGATTTGATATGTTTGCTCAAGTGTGCTAGAAAGAAGTCAAAGGTACATAACGGGTCTTTAGGCTCCAAAAAATAACATAAGAGCCATGCAGGCCAAGTGCCGCACAATGCGGCTTGCCGGTACTACAATGAAGAACGCGACAGGGAAGCTACTTGATTATCATTGTTGAGCCATGTGTGTCATTGTGTGAGTGAGTATATTGCATACTCCATGCTTGCAATTTGATGTCTAGAACTTGCCCATTGTGTGTGAAAAATGAAATAAGGATGTTGAATCTAGGAAGTAATATAGGTGTTTCTTTGGTAACCTATGTGTATCCTATTTTACTTACCTTGATGTAATTATCCCAGTTAACCATTTTGAGTTTTAGCCTATTCTTTTGATAACAATATTTCAAGCTTAATGCCTTTTTATTCTATTGACTTTTATTTGATCCAAATAAATCCTAGACCACTTTAATTGATTATTATTGCATGAAAAGAGCATGATTGGAGAAAAGAAAGGGAAAAGGCCTAAGTGTGAAAATTAGAAGAAACGAAAAGGGTGAAAAATTACTAAACAAGGAGGGTGATATTAGTGGGGAAAGAAAAAGTTTGAAAAAATGAATGAATGAAAGAAAAATTGTGAATAAGCTTAAAAGTGAAAATTCCCTACTAGTCACCTAATGTTGTAAATTGAAAAATAAAAGGAGGTACAAGGAGAAATAGGAGATTGAAGAATGTGCTAAAAAAATCAAAAAAAAAGGATTATGATGTATTAAAGTGCTTAGAGAGATTAATCACTATCTTGGTCAAATAGTTCCTACCCGTCCCTTAGCCGACATTACAACCACCTTAAATCCTAATTGATCTTAGATTTGATGTTCTATATTAGTGGAGTATTACACTAAGGGCAAGCCTATGGGTCATCTTTTGCATGCTCGTTGAGTTCTTTGGGAGAGTGAGCGATTTTGTTATATCTATCCCCAAGTTTATATTGTCATATATCATGTGAGTAAAAGGGCATCTGTCCAAATAGTGAGGGGCACATAATGGTAAGACTTTGGTATATCTTGATTGCTAAATTACATATTCATGTTGGTCCAAATATATCTTGTTGAGTTAGTTCTTAAAGCTAAGTGATTTCAAACTTTGAATTTTGAATGTTGATCATGTATGCATGTTGAGTGAGTTGTTGGAGCTTGATTGATTTGTCTCATGATCCTAAGTGTAAGTAGACCTGTTCGTAAGGTGAATTTTGTGATTGAATTGAGAAGGGAAGTAGTAGATTGTTCGAGGACAAACAATAATTTAAGTGTGGGGTGGTGATGTAAGGCGTACTTACGCATTTATTAACCATATTTTGCTCATACTTAGCTATGTTTTGAGAATAAATTGTGTGTTTTTCATGTATTTTATGTGAAAAAGAGCTACCGCACATGATTAGATATTTTCAGGTATTAAAGTGATGGATTTGGGCTTAGTTTGGCTAAAAAGAGAAAGCATAGAAAAATGAAGTTGATGAAACGAGTATGATAAAAGTTGACATCGCGGGGGTACACTTGTGCTATGGCCTGCGCGGCATGCAGGCAAGGACAGAGAAAGGAGGGAAAGGCACGCCAAAGGTCAGTGGCGCCTTGAGCAGCGAGAGGTACAGCCATGTCCAGACATTCAAAGACTGCAATCCCATTTCTACTAGGAATAGAAGCTATAAAAACCCAATGTCAATCCAAGCAAGAACAACGAGGGCTTAATCTACTATTATAAATACCCTCTCTTAACATGTCGTAGGCGTCCAAGTCCCATTATTGTGCTACTATAGTCCAATAACAAATTTTTGTGATAGATTAGTCGAATATTTTCTGGAGAATTCATCATGTTCTTGTGATTCTACTTAGCTTTGGAGATTTTGTTAGACAATTTTATATTAAAGTAAAGTACTTCATTATGATTTCTTCTACATCTTTTATTTTCCTTCTCATAAACATCAGTTGCTAAATCTCTTAAGATAGGTTGTGGAAATGATGATGGATTAATGAAAGTAGGCAAAATAAAATAGTGATTCTTGAATGGTGAATTTGATAGATTGTTATTCTTTTCATCTTAATGCTTAATTTCCCATATCTTCAACTTGCCCAATCAAGGAGATTGAAGCTAGGAAAATAGAATAACAATGGCAATTTGAGGATACCAACCCTCATCTAAATAAACTTGAGATCTAACCAAGGATAGTTAAGTCAAGACTTATGGCAAAGGCACAATACACACACTTAAAGTCCGAGAAGATTTAAGTGAAATTCATCTAGGTAGGTCGAGAGACGTTAGGTGAACTTAATCCTCAGTCTTGCACAAAATTCACTAGGATAGATTATTAATAAAATAGCCTACTATGTTATGAAATCATGGGGAACACAATCCTACTAGTGTCTCAATAATTTGATTAACAACTCAATCATTGTTAGAATTATTTTCTTCTTTTTATTTGCAAACCCCCTATATGAAATTTGACTACAAGTTAGTTTAATCATCGTTAATATATTATTTCTTTCCTATTCCCTATGGGATCAACCCTAACCAAGTTAGGTTACTATATTTGACAGTGACTTTTTTATACTTCAATTGCAAGGTATAATTTGGGTGTGATCAAGGAACAAGAAAGTTGCAGGTGGTTCACGAAAATATTGGAGGACCCTAAAGGACTCCTTCACTTAAAGGTAGTCTTTACTATGTTATTTCTATTGATGATATGACCTAGATGTGCTGAATTTATTTTCTGAAGTTTAAATTTTAGGTCAAGAGCCTTTTTTGGAAGTTCAAAGCGAAAATGAAAAATGAAAGCAGCTGCAAAATTCATATTTTACAAACTGATAATGGCAAGGAGTATACTTCTTATCAATTCGATATATTTTTTGAGGAAGCCGGGATTGGATGTCAACTTACCACTCTCCTGAACAAAATGGAGTTAGTGAAACAAGAAATAGATTTATTATGGAGATGGCAAGATGTAAGTTGCATGAAAAAAATTTGCCAAAGATGTTTTGGGTAGAGGCAACAAATACAGTTGTGTTCCTTCATAATAGACTTCCCCTCAAAGGCTTTTGTTCGGCTTCTGTGGTGACTATACGCAAGTGCACGTGGTCGAACAAGTAGAAAGTGGATTAAGTAAAGCCAAGTATCGTTCCCACAGGGACTGAGCTACAGCACTAATTAACTTAAGTGTCAGTGAACTATATCTTTATGAATGCAGACAACCAAATAAATAATATTTTGAGAGTTTACTTTACTAAGTAATAAAAATCTAAGTTAAACTTATAATTTGAGTCTGAATAATAGTGATGAGCAAGCTGAGGTTAAAACGAACATGCAGGGAATTAATTTATCAATACAATTCAGCTAATCTTTTCTTCGGTTGCTAGTCAAGAATTATTGCCTATGGATTGGAACTTTCGAATCTTATCCAATTTAAGAATCATGAACCTTAATCTACATTTCTTTGATAAAAGAATTTCATGTTCTATCCATACATAATCGATTCCTCAATTGACTAATAAGACTTTCAGATATATTTCTATTCTGAATGTAAATCAATTCTCAATTTTCTAAACTAAGAAGAGATCATATCCTACCAATTCACATCTTTCCAATTTCTTTCCTTTTCAAAATCAAAATTGGATTTTTAGATATACATTAACATTGGCCAAACATTAATGCAGTAAGAACAAGAATTGATAGAACAACTATTAAAGAAAAGATGAAAACTGAAATGATTAACAATTACATTCCACTACAATTGTTCTTAACCTCAGCAAGAAGTGAATTTAGCCACTCATTTGTGGATTTAACATCATCAAATAAGTAGAATTCATACAAACAATTGAGATAAAAAAGAAAGAGATAGAGAAGAACCCTAGAATTTTCGTCCCCTCAACTGTCTGTAGCCCACGTTCTTGCTCAACCAAGTCAGAATGTTTAAAATAAAATCTAAGTGTGCTATTTATACTAGTGGGAATTTTTCCCGGAATAACAAGCTACGTGTCACGGAGTGTATCGCGGAGCACTGCCTCTCTGACACGGAGTGTATCGCGGAGTACTGCCTCCGTGACACAGTGTGTATCGCGGAGCACTGCCTCCGTGACACGAAGGTATCGCGGAAGCCCTCTGGAAATCGCCCAATTTATTCCAACTTTGGTGTTTCGCTCCCAATATCGTTCCTCCACTTCACCAAATCATAGATTGGGTCCTCCAATGCATTATTTCCTTCAAAAACAACGACTAATCATGTTGGTTAATATTTCTTCTCATTTATATAAAAAGGCATGAAAATGTACATAATTAAATACATAAACAAGACAAAACTAAGTTATAAAGTATCACTTTGGCATGTAATTATGCGCAAGATCACAACCCCACACTTAAAGTCTTGTTCGTCCTCGAACAAAATTTTTGCATCTCATGCACATGAAGATTCACACATAGCTAATTTAGCAAGATAATTCAAGCTATGGCTATAATGATTATTTAAAATAACAAGTTAAAAATAGAGCATGCACGATTTAATCAATGAAATGATATACAACTCCGTTAAGACTTCCTAACCTCAAGAATCGACTCTCAATCTTGGCAAACTCATGCAAATCAACTGATCTAGAAATCCGACATTGATGTTATCTCTCATTAAACATGTGCCCTCACAACAAGAGAGTTACTTCTTTTTACTCACAAATATTCAAATCACACCAAGTATGGGTATATGAATAAAAATTACGCTCGCTCTCACAAAGAATTCACATGCATCATGTAGTGATCCATAAGCTTGCCCTAAGTGTTTTACTCCACTCATTTAAGGATGTATGAACGCAAGATCAAGTAGGACTTAATGGGTTGTAATGTAAGCTAAGGGATAGATAGGTACTATTCTGGCCAGTAATAGTGACTATCTTCCCCAAGCGCTTTTAATAACTTCAACCTTCATTAAGGATATCTCTTCTCTTACTTCACCCTCATTCTTTTCAATCCTGAATTTTTTTTCTTCTTATTCCCCTTTCTTTAAGCACACTCAACTTAGTAGTAAGGAGTACTTAAGCAATTTTTTTCATTCATTTATTTTCTTACTCCCTACTAATAATCAATCATTTTCACACAAGTGAACCTTTGTCCTTTTCTCAACTTTTACAACTTGCTACTTTCCCTTCTTTTTCCCAATTCTCACTCCTTCACTCTTTCGGATTTTTCACTTAAGCGCTTCGGAGTTTTGGATCAAATTCAAGGCTAATGAAAGAAAAATGATTAAGCTTATGTTGTAGCTATCACAGAACAGTCTCAAGGCTCAATGGGGCTAACTAGGATTAAATATTCAAGGTAGGTAAAGTGAGGGATAACATTTAGGTTAATTCAAAGAAATGCCTAAATCATCTCCTACAATTCACATCCTTCATTTCGTTTTATATACACACCAGGCAAGTTCTATACATTCCACAATAGCACGGAATATTCAAAAAACTTACACTCACATCACATGCTCAATTCAAGACACATTCCGCAGACTCTTAACTCAGCTAATCACAAGAATTCAAAATTAAGCTTCAATCACATTGAGTCAAAGTCAAGAGCCGAAGTGTCTCACACAAAGTTATACACTTCTTACATGCTTCAACACTAACCATACTTGTATCTTACAATCATGCATAGCACATAACAAGAACACCAAGCCATCAATTAGATATGGGTTCAAAAACCAACCTACGGACTAATTTTTCCTCAAGACGGTCGTCATCCATCCATCGTCGGAAATAGTCTCTAACTATGACTACAAACATTATATACATACAAAGAAATTTTTTTTTTATTCTTCGGTTCAAAGACCTCCTGTCGGGGAAGAACCGAAAAGAAAAACCAATGGGTGATGAAGTCATGCTTGACTCAAAAAAAAAAATCAAATATTTCTCACAACCATTACATTCACCAAAAATCGTTAAGCACAAAAATTTTAAGATTTTCCTCACCCCACACTTGAATCATGCTATGTCCCCATAGCATCAACTTAACATTTAAAGAGGGTGAGAAATACTCCCTGAGGCCTTTAGGCCTAGCTAACAGCATGCTTTTCTTCAACTTTGCACAAGTGGGTGTTCGACCCCACACTTTTTCTCTTCCATGCTTGTTAGCTTCCTCCTCCACGGGTATTCAGACTTCCCCTCCATCTGTGCTTAACTTTCCACCAAAACAACACAAGAAGAAAAATAAATAAAATCAACTTAAATGTAAGAAATTAAAATGATACCCTTGGGTTGCCTCCCAAGCAGCGCCTAATTTTATGTCACGGCACGACGTATCAAGTTTCACCACTTTTTCCTCCACCTTGAGGATATTAATCTCACCCCTAATTTCTTCTCTAATTTCCTCTTATGCTCCAGGGGTGGTGGTGAAAAATTGTAAGGACCAAGCAGTAGATGTTGCCTTTTGAACTTATTGGCCCTTAAGTAAGTGAAGTCATTTTGTCTCTCCGAGTCAGCAAATTTCAAAATATATGGGGCTTGGTCCTCCTCTAGACATTTCTCTATAAGCTTGGAAGACTTTATTTCTCGGTTTTCAACCAAACTTAATGTCGAAAAATGCTTCGAGTGTGGTCCAATACACCTCAACTCTGAAACTGCATTGTGCTTGACCTCCTTACTTGTATACACCTTCTCAGCATCGACATCTATCTCTCCATTAAAGTCAACTGGGGGATACTCTATCTCTTCTTCCATGAGTGGATTTTCCATAAGTGTGAGCCCATCACGGGGACACTCAATAGATTCTACTTGTTGGGCTTCATCCAAAAATTTACCCTTGTCTTCTTCTTGTAGTTCCTCTTGAGTATCGCCTAAAACCGTTACCTGCAATTTACCACAAGTTTCTGCCTCAGCCATCATCTCCGTGACTTTGACACTCATCCTTTCTATAGCCTCTCCATTCTCTTCTTGCTGAATTCTCAATGCTTCCATCGCCTCCTTCGCTGCTTCTGTTTGCTCAAGGAGCTGTTTCAGCATGTCTTCTATTCGATCTTGGCGTCCCAAGTCCGCATTTTCATCATGCCTATATTCAGCAAAAACAACAGAAGGATCATAGTAGGGGCTTGGGGGATGAGAGTATGCATTCGGAAAGCCATCCCAATGGCCATCTTGACCACCACATATATTGCACGTGTTACAGTGTTGCCACAAGTGGGGTCCTCCGCAATTCAGACAAGATTCGCCAAAATATGAGTATCCACCATTTAAACCATTTGTATTCCATGATGTCATGTCAAGAAGGGTATCCGAAAAAAATCAAAAAGAATTAAAACAAATATCTACAATTTTTATTTTTATTTTTATTTTTATTTCAAAAATAAGACTAACACAAGAATTCTATACCTGCAAGAGAAAGGCTAAGACCAAGTTGTCAGCACTTATATAGAATTTGTAAACTAACACTAAGAAAGTAAATTTACCAATTGCCAGTCCCCGGCAACAGCGCCAAAAACTTGTTCAGCTTCTGTGGTGACTACACGCAAGTGCATGTGGTCGAACAAGTAGTAAAGTGGCTTAAGTAAAGCCAAGTATCGTTCCCACAGGGACTGAGCTACGGCACTAATTAACTTAAGTGTCAGTGAACTATATCTTTATGAATGCAGACAACCAAATAAATAATATTTTGAGAGTTTAGTTTACTAAGTAATAAAAATCTAAGTTAAACTTATAATTTGAGTCTGAATAATAGTGATGAGCAAGCTGAGGTTAAAATGAACATACAGGGAATTAATTTATCAATACAATTCAGCTAATCTTTTCTTCGGTTGCTAGTCAAGAATTATTGCCTATGGATTGGAACTTTCGACTCCTATCCAATTTAAGAATCATGAACCTTAATCTACATTTCTGTGATAAAAGAATTTCATGTTCTATCCATACATAACCGATTCCTTAATTGACTAATAAGACTTTCAGATATATTTCTATTCTGAATGTAAATCAATTCTCAATTTTCTAAACTAAGAAGAGATCATATCCTACCAATTCACATCTTTCCAATTTCTTTCCTTTTCAAAATCAAAATTGGATTTTTAGATATACATTAACATTGGCCAAACATTAATGCAGTAAGAACAACAATTGATAGAACAACCATTGAAGAAAAGATGAAAACTGAAATGATTAATAATTACATTCCACTACAATTGTTCTTAACCTCAGCAATAAGTGAATTTAGCCACTCATTTGTGGATTTAACATCATCAAATAAGTAGAATTCATACAAACAATTGAGATAAAAAAGAAAGAGATAGAGAAGAACCCTAGAATTTCCGTCCCCTCAACTGCCTGTAGCCCACGTTCTTGCTCAACCAAGTCAGAATATTTAAAATAAAATCTAAGTGTGCTATTTATACTAGTGGAAATTTTTCCCGAAATAACAAGCAACGTGTCACGGAGTGTGTTACGGAGCACTGCCTCCATGACACGGAGTGTATCGCGGAGCGTTGCCTCCGTGACACGGTGTGTATCGTGGAGCACTGCCTTTGTGACACGGTGTGCATCGCGGAGCACTGCCTCCGTGACACGGAGGTATCGCAGAAGCCCTCTGGAAATCGCCCAATTTATTCCAACTTTGGTGTTTCGCTCCCAATATCATTCCTCCACTTCACCAAATCATAGATTTGGTCCTCCAATGCATTATTTCCTTCAAAAATAAAGACTAATCATGTTGGTTAATATTTCTTCTCATTTATATAAAAAGGCATGAAAATGTACATAATTAAATACATAAACAAGACAAAACTAAGTTATAAAGTATCACTTTGGCATGTAATTATGCCCAAGATCAGTTGTGAAAGATCAAACTCATTTTTTTAGCACGGTATAGATACAAGCCTTCGCTGCATTTTCTTAAAGTGTTTGGTTGTCATTGTTTTACCTATGTTCCTAAGGTTAACCGAGATAAACTAGACAAAAAGGCTGCCCAGGCATTTTTATTGGGTAAAATACTGTTTCAAAGGAGTACAAAATCTTTCAACCAGAAGTCAAGAAGATACTTATCAGTAGATAAGTCCACTTCATGGAAATTGAAGAATGGAGTTGGGAAGACTCAAAGGATTCCATCCAGAAAACAAGCTCATGGTTAAATAAAAGGGGGGATGATCCACCAGTTAGGGGAACTCAATTGCTCACTGATATACATAAGAGATGCAATGCTGCATTATGTGAACCTGCTAACCCTGAAGATGCTCTCAAAGACCCTAAGTGGAAAAATGTTATGGAGGAGGAGCTGTTTATGATTGACAAAAATACGTCGCAGCTTCTTGAGAAACCTTAAGGCAGAAAGGTAATTGGGGTAAAATGGGTATTTTAACCAAGCTAAATGTTGATGGTTCAATCAATAAACATAAAGAAAGGCTTGTAGTTAAGGGTTATAAACAAATTTTTAGTATTGATTATTCTGACACTTTTGCTCCGATTGCTAGGCTCGACACAATCAGATTGCTTTTTACTATTTCTGCACAACATGGCTAGAAAGTGCATCAGATGAATGTCAAATCAGCATTCCTAAATGAAATTCTTGAAGAAGAAATTTATGTCGAACAATCTGAAGATTTTGTTGTTGAAGGAAAAAAAGAGAAAGTCTGCAAACTACATAAAGCTCTTATGGCCTAAAACAGGCACCAAAAGCTTGGTATAGTCGGATAGATGATTATTTGCTTGGCCTCGATTTTGAAAAAAAAAACTTTTTGAATTCACGTTGTATGCTACACACAATAATAGTGAGATTCTTGTTGTTTCTCTTAATGTGGGATGACCTTTTAATCACAGGGATAGTGCAAAGCTTATTAATGAGTTCAAGTAAGATATGATGCAATCTTTTGAAATGAGTGATCTTGGTCTGATGACTTATTTCCTTGGAATAGATATTACACAAGAAAAAGATGAATTATTCATTTGCCGAAGAAAATACACAAAGTAAATTCTCAAGAAATTCAAATTGGAAAATTGCAAAGAGATGAATACTCCCATGAACCAAAAGTAGAAACTAAGTAAGGATGATGGAGCTTGAAAAGTGGAGGAAACATACTTCAGAAGTTTCATTAGGTATTTGATGTATCTTACAACAACACGACCCGATATATTGTATGTTGTAAGTGTTCTATCAAGGTTCATCCGTTGTCCGAGTGAAGTACATCTGAAGGCAGCCAAAAAAATTGTGTGTTACATCAAAGGAACCATCACCTATAGAGTCAAGTTTCAGAAGAGTCAACCTATGAAGCTTTTTGGGTACTCTGACAGTGATTGGGGTGGTTCCTTGGATGATTTGAAGAGTACATCAGGGAACTGTTTTTAATCTTGATTTAAGAATTTTCTCATGGAGTTGTAAGAAATAGGAAATTGTGGCTCAATCTACTGCTGAAGCTGAGTTTGTGGCAGATGCAGCAGTAGTAAATCAAGCATTGTGGCTGAAGAAAATTCTTGTTGATCTGCGTATGGAACTGATAGGAAGCAGTGAAGTGTTCCTTGATAACCAAGAAACAATAGATATTTCTCATAATCCTGTGTTTCATGGGAAACGAAGCACTTTAATATTAAGTTTTTCTTCTTGAGAGAAGTCCAAAAAGATGGAGATATAACTCTTGTCTTTTGCAAGATGGAAGAACAATTGGCTGATATATTCACTAAGCCTTTACCAGTCAACAAATTTGATCTTCTTAGATAAAAAATTGGAGCTTACAGCTTCCAAAGCAAGGAGTGTTAGGAATTTTCTTTTGAACTGCAGTATATTTACTTTTAGTACCTTAGTTTTTAATATGACCAGTCAACTAGTTGTTAGTCATTTATTCCTATTATTTAGGAGTTAGATCTAATATCAGTAATTCTCTTAATTTGTTAGGATTGTGTTTTTTACTTCTTTTTTTAGATTTTATAAATGTACCTAAAGATGTCAATAAAAACGTACTTCCACTGCTATACTTCTCTGTTTTTCTAATATCTTTTCATTTTGAAAATAACTGACAAATTAAACCCAACTTTTGTGGTATTCTCCTAACTTCTCAATGGTGTAATTTTCTTTTGGACTTGGTGTAAACATATGAATGATATCGAATATGCATTAGTACTTTGGGTGAATCTGGTCTGCCTAAGAGATTAGTACATCCTTGTATGTTGTAGAGTTGCAGAAATCCTCAGGGGATTCTACAGTATATAAGCAGGTAAATGTCAACGTCCTCATCTTCCTTATTGAAACTTCCCAACCTTTGCAACTAACAAGACCATCTTTATCACACAATTGTGTAACAAGATATCGAGTGATTTGTGTATCCTGCGGAAGCAGGATAGCCTAATTAATGCTCATTTGTGAAAGTTGGAACTACTCCTTCCAACGACATTCCACTAGATCAACCATTCTTTTGTTATTTTCCCCCTCTTCCATATTAGTTGTGAGCAGTAAGGTGATGTTTGATGTAGCTGGGGTCCCTGATCTTGGAAATGAGGCATCTAATCACTTTAAATACTTCGTTCAAAGAAATCCCATCTCAAACAAGTGACTCTTCTAAAGGGAAAAAAGGTTCTACAAATGAGAATCTATGGGCCAACATGGTGGAAGAGGAGGAGGATCATCTCACACCTCATAGAAAATTGAGACCCCAAGCACCAAATTTTGTGCCTAAGCAATGTGGAATTACCAATACTTCATCTCCATTACATTATGGGCGAAAATTGGTTTTAACAGGTTCTAGTGTTCATAAACTTTCATATAGTGATAAGGAGCTTCTTGATGCATTGGTGAGTTATAATATTGAAAATTTGACTTCTCTTACACCTGTTAACAATAACAAACAACTACAAGTTTGTGGTTGTAGTACT
Organism: Datura wrightii; assembly: GCA_035772735.1. Lineage (NCBI taxonomy): Eukaryota > Viridiplantae > Streptophyta > Magnoliopsida > Solanales > Solanaceae > Datura > Datura wrightii. Next base: position 21,568,016 of record JASDFA010000001.1, read on the forward strand.
TTATCTCCAAAAGATTTGTTAATCCACAAGATGAGGACATCTTTGAGGAAGGAGAGGAAGAGGCTATATTGGATCATTGTTTTGAAAAAGTATCATGGAAGAAAGAACATTTGGGATGGCGAGATGACTGAGGAATTTACTCCAAGGCACCTACTGATGTGAGTGGCAAAGCAGAATCAAATGACAGTATCAACAACTTTAACGAGATCCAATAAATTCAAGAAGAGATGATGAACTATCAAGTGTTATTACAAAGATTTGAAGAAGAAGAAGAAGAAGAAGAAGAAGAAGAAGACAAGAAGAAAATACTCCAGGTTACTTTGAATGGGCAATTTATCTCTTTATTTCATACATGTATAAGAAAAAGGTTGGGGAAGATAACTCAATTTTCCTTTCGGCTTTTCTATTTTTGCATTACTTAAGCATCATCATTTGTAATATCATTATAGAGTGTATTATAATCTCTTTGATGATCATAGAATACTTGGTTTTCTCTAACTCTTATTTTCGTCATGCTCCTTACCTCATTAGAATTGGTAAATTAAGACGTTGCACCGTTGCTTCTACTTATCTCTGTTGAGGATTTTTATTTTATCATATTAAAAGTGGAAACACTTCATGTGAAAAGTTAAAGTACCAATATTTTCCTTAATTGAGTGGTTATTTTGTCCTTCACAGGAAAAAGCGATTTTCAATTATAAATTTTCATAATTATGTAATAGAAGCACAAATCAGTTTTTTTGTCTTTCCATCTTCCAAATTAATAGGATATTATTACAATCTTTTCATATTCTCAATTTAGTTCTATGTAATTATCTACTCACTATATAATATTACTATCATATTTTACTTGCTTCTATCAAATTTTATCTTTTCTCCTAAATATTGATCAAAAGGCTCATCATTTATCCCTTTAATCTTTCATCTTTCTACAATAATTTTTGTACACCTCATCGCATACTTATTATAATATTTTAAAATATTTATATTAATTAATAAGAGATACACGTGAACCACACTTATTCATAACTATTACTACTAAAAGTGAAAAGCTCCTTAGTACAAAGTTAGATTACAATAATTCTCATTAAAAGTTGGACTTTTATACCATTTAAGAATTAAATTAATTATTTAATATTGTATATACAGAATATCAACTATATTTTGCTTGGAAATTTATAATTTTTCTTGAATTTTTAAAGAACTTAATATGGCACTTATATGAAGTCTTTATAATTCTAAAGTTATACTTTTCAAATTGGTTCAAATTCCTATATCTTTAATAGGTTTATGTTATTTTAGCTATGTAAATATTATGTTAGTGGCATTTTTTGTCAGTTATATCACTTTTTTGTTAAAATTAATTCTTATTTTCTAACTAATTAAAAGATTAACCAAATTCTACCTTATTTATTGAGTTTGATTAAATAAAATCATTTAATTTCATATTAGTCACAACTGCTTTTTATTTTCGATATTAACTTCAAATCTATTCATCTTATCTAAACTCTATTTTCTATTATATTTAAAAAGTTCAAAACTCTCTTATATATAAGGTAAATGTCAAGCAAGTTCTTCTGCAAATGTAACACCCCAGAAGCTGAAGTTTATATTCGGGACTTAAATTAGAAAATCTGAAAAATTGCAGAAATGTTGCAGAACAACCCACCTAACGAGTCGTTAAGCGACCCAATGACTCATTAGGTCAACCGTGAGAAGGAGGTCTAAGAATAGACAGTGTTCCCAACGGACTACCTCATAAGTCGTGGTCAGGTCCCACGACCCGTTAGGTCACTCGTGGTCAGACCTGAGTTGAGAAAATATTGTGTTGTCCAGTGTACTTGATGAATGGGGGCAACGAGTCGTGGTCCCCAGTAACGATTCATTCTGTCCCCATTACTAGCCCCAGTTAATTTTAGCCAGTATACCTACCAGGCGTGACTACGAGTCCTGGTCAATCACCAGACCCGTTAGGTCACCCGTTAGGTCACCCGTTAGGATCACCTGGCAGTTTTTTCCAGTGAATTTTTAAGGGCTATTTAGTAATTTTCTACTTTCCCAAGCTTTAAACTATGTCATTTTAAACGTAAATTCAGACTTATTAGAGGCTTTGTACGGTTCCTCCCCTCATTCTCACGTTTACACTTAGAAAACTATCGAAGAGTTCCTCTAGAAAACTCTCAAGCAAGCTTAGTGTTGTCCTCCATTGCAGCGGTTCAAGTTCTCTTCTTCGGGAGAATATTAGTCAAGTATGTGGGTATTCAACAAGGAAAATTATTCTTCCCTTGTTCTCCCAAAATTCTTCCATAACTTCTCTATTAGTTTTAACCCTGAGTTTTTGCACACGAAGAAATTACATGTTATTATTCATCAATCTCTCATAGAATGATATTCTCGTTTATTATTGATATGAACTGCATCAGTTCTTACTTAAATTATCGATATTCTTGCAAGAGTGAATTAAAGCCCCTAATTCTTGTATGAATATGACTTTGCTTGAAAATCTCCCTCTAGTGCATTAAGCATTTTTGGGCTGAATTTTCCTTGAAACTCTTTTATATATGAAACGAGCAGATATTCCATTACTAAGAATAATTTTTTACTTGAAAAATTAGTTTTCTTGAATTCTTGACTTGTTGCTACATTACGGAATTCCCGTGTTGTTGGAACAAGTCGAATTCTCTATTAGCTGCTTAATAGTTCAGTTTAGTTAGAATGTAGAATCCCTTTAGAACTATACAGAAATTGTCATCTAATCAGTTTGACTATAGAAATTCTTGAGGTGTCAGTAGTACCTACGAGATATCAGAATTAGAATCAGAATTCAGTTATTGGTCCACTAGGCAGTCATGACATTTCAAATATATGGCTCTGACTTGCCCCAGGAACCCAGTTCAGATTTTAGTTTGTTCTTAAACGGTTATGACGCTTCTAGATGAGCAACTCTGACCAGTCTAGAACCCAATTTCAAAATCTGGTTCGATAAGACTCTCAAGGTACTTTCAGTTATATGTCCCTGACTAGTCTTGGACCCCAGTCTCAAGCTATCAGTCGAGTAGTTCAGTATAGGTTTTCCAATGGGAGTAGGACTTAGCACCGAGTGGACCGAGGTTCCAGTGCACCCAGGTTCCCAGAACTACGTTGCCAGCGTAGGTTACAGTTACATATTATTGGCCTGATTGGCCCCAAACTTTTGTGATCACCCGCTTCATGCCTTTATACCCTGGAAAGGTATATTGGGTCCTACCGGTGGGGTGTATACATCGGACTCCACGTCTAGCTCACGTGGTTATATGTCGGTTATAGACTCTCTCACTAGTCAGTCCAGTCCAGTTTCAGATCTATCAGTTCAGTTCAATTCAGTGCAATATTTCAGATTCAGTAGTACAAATTTAGGGCATGTCTTTGACCGCTAGACAGGGTCATTTTGACCATCTTAGATACTTCAGATTATTTCAGTTCAGATAATTAGTAGGTCATTGAATGTCTTTCCAGTTCAGTCATTTATATCTATCAGTATATTCCTCTCACATACTCAGTACATTCAAAATACTGACAGATATTTTTATGTTGTATCATTTCATGATACAACTGCAGGTTCCCAAACTCAGCATCGTTAGGCATTGCGATTCAGATCCTCTTCCGCTGAAGCTGAAGTGTGAGTCCTCATCATTCGAGGACCTTGTTTTATTTTCTTTGAGTTGAGTTATTATTTTAGTTAAACTTAGAGTTAGTCGGGGGCTTGTCCCAGCAACTCCTCAGTAGATGGCTTTCAAACCAGACTTGATTTTCATAGTTATTTTTTTATATTTTAAATTCTTTATTTTCACTCTTTACATTTTCTTAAAATGCTTTGATGTGATTATTTTAAATTTTCTCTGTGCATGATTATTCAGAATACTAGTGGATGATAGACCAGGGATTGACTTGAGGTCACTTGTGGCTTCAAGTACCGTGTTTCACCCAGGGTGTAGGCTCGGGGGGTGACAAACTTGGTATCAGAGCCCTAGGTTTAGAGTATCCTCGGAAAGTCTAAAAGCCACATCGAGTAGAGTCCTTTTCGTGAGTGTGAAGCGCGTCACACTTATGACGAGGAGGCTACGAGATGTTATTAGGAAAATTCCCTTTTGATCATATTCTTTATGGTGCGTTAGAGTTCAATTCCAAAAGTGTCCCTCTAATTCGTGCTCTATTTTATTTCAGTGAACCGTGCCTCCTAGACGCAGTGACGGAAGGAGGGTCGAAAGTTCCAACAGACCTGCACCACCATCCCTGGCAGCTCCCCAAGGTGATTCGATTTCTATCACAGAGTTTAAAGCGGACATTTAGTTACTGGCTCAAACTGTGACCAATCAGGTGAATCAGCAGTTGGCACCGGTGAACACGAACAGGTCTGCAGCAGCGTAAGGGGTATGGGACTTCACCCATATGAACCCTCCATCATCCCAGGGATCTAAAGTGGGGGAGGACCTCCAAGAGTTTGTAGATGAATTCAGGAAGATTACCCGTATTATGGGTGTCAGCTCCTTCGAAAGCGCTGACCTGGCTGCCTATCAGCTTAAAGGGGTAGCCCAGGTTTCGTATGAGCAGTGAAAGGAGGGGCGGTCAGCGGAAGCAGGACCAGTGGAGTGGGAAGAATTCCACACAGCTTTCCTAGATAGGTGTTTCCCCTGAGAGCTGAGGGAGGATAAGATGGCTGAGTTTATGAACCTGCGACAAGGCAACCGTACAGTGGAGGAGTATGCTTTGGAGTTTACCAGGTTATCAAAGTATGCTCCAGAGATGGTAACTGAGCCAAGGGCTCGCATGCTGAAGTTCGTTAATGGAGTATCTAATCTGGTCCTCAAGGAGTGCAGGACTGCTATGCTAATCAAGGACACGGACCTCTCTGGCCTAATTGTTTATGCCCAACAAATTGAGGCCGAGAGTTAAAAGATGTGGAGCATAAGAACAAGCGGGAAAGAACTAGTCATCAGATTTTGGCCACCAGAGATCTGGCAGTGGTAGCCGCCCACAGCAGCAGCAATAACAGTAGAGGACCCCAGCACCCCAAACTTTCGGTCCCGCCAGGATCAAAGGGGTGGGTCATTTGGCACTCAGTCTCAGGCACACAGTACAGGGAACAGGTATCCAATTTGCCCCAAGTGCGGCAAGAATCATCCTGGAGAGTGTCTACAGGGCAGGGAAGGCTGTTTCGGTTATGGACAGCTCAGGCATCAAATTAAAGAATGTCCGACAGCAAGACGGAGAAGATCACAATCCACCACCTCAGCAGCTCCAGCAGGCCAACCAGCTCAGCAGGCCAACTCATCAGGTACAGATGGCGGCCAGTGCCAGAATCGTTTCTATGCTCTATCTTCTCATCAGGATCAGGAAAGCTCCCCTGACATAGTGACTAGTATGTTACGTCTCTTTCATCTAGACGTGTATGCCCTCCTAGATCCAGGAGCCACTCTTTCATTTGTGACTCCTGATATAGCAGTCCAGTTCAACATCAGTCTAGAAGTCCTATCAGAACCCTTCTCAGTCTCTACCCCAGTTGGCGAGTCAGTTAGAGCCATCCGGGTGTATAGAAACTGCCCAGTCTCAATCCTGAATAAATTCATTCCAGCGGATCTCATAGAATTAGACATGGTCGACTTCGACCTTATTCTTGGCATGGATTGGTTGCACTCCTGTTATGCCTCATTTGAATGTAGAACTAGAGTTGTCAAGTTCCAGTTTCTGAATGAGTCAGTGTTAGAGTGGATGTGCAGTAGCTCATCGCCTAAGGGTAGGTTTATTTCCTTCCTTAAGGCCTAAAAACTCATTCCAAAGGATGTCTATATCATCTGGTTTGGGTCAAGGATTCCAAAGCTGAGACCCCAGCCATACAGTCAGTTCCAGTTGTCAGTGAGTTCCCATATGTATTTCTTGAAGATCTTCCCAGAGTTCCCCCTGAACGGGAGATAGACTTCGGAATAGATCTCCTCCCAGACACTCAACCTATCTCCATCCCTCCTTACAAAATGGATCCACCTGAGCTTAAGGAGCTGAAGGAGCAGTTAAAGAATCCTCTTGATAAGGGTTTTATCAGACCTAGTATCTCTCCCTACGGTGCTCCAGTGCTATTCGTGCGTAACAAAGACGGTTCCCTCAGAATGTGCATAGATTACTGTCACCTGAAGAAGGTCATAGTTAAGAATAAGTATCCTCTACCCAGAATTGACGATCTGTTCGACCAACTTCAGGAGCCAGTTGTTTCTCCAAGATCAATCTCATATCAGGAAACCATCAATTAAGGGTCAGAGAGTGTGACATTCCGAAAACAGCATTCAGAACTCGGTATGGTCACTATGAGTTTGTTGTGATGTCCTTAAGGTTAACGAACACCCCAGCAGCCTTCATGGATTTGATGAATAGAGTTTTAAAGCAGTACCTAGATATGTTCATCATTGTATTTATCGAAGACATTCTGGTGTACTCCAAAAATGAAGAAGAGAATGCCCATCACCTAAGGTTAGCATTACATACCCTCAGAAATCGCCAGTTATTCGCCAAGTTTAGCAAATGTGAATTCTGGTTGAAGTCTGTGACTTTCTTGGGTCATGTGGTCTCAGGTGAGTGGATACAAGTAGGTCCTCATATAATAGAAGCGGTGAAGGATTGGCCAAAATCTACCTCTCCTACCGAAATCAGGAGTTTCTTGGGATTAGCAGGCTATTACCGACGGTTTGTGGAAGGTTTCTCCACCATAGCATCCCCTCTGACCAAGCTAACCCAGAAGAAGGTGAAATTTCAGTGGTCGTATGAGTGTGAGAAGAGTTTTCAGGAGTTAAAGACTCGACTCACTACTGCTCCAGTTTTGACCCTGCCAGAAGGAACAGATGGGTTTGTTGTATATTGTGACGCCTCCAGAGTTGGACTTGGTTTCGTTCTAATGCAGTGGGGTAAAGTGATAGCCTATGCCTCCAGACAGCTTAAAGTCCATGAGAAGAACTATTCGACTCTGACTTGGAGTTGGCAGCGGTGGTATTCGCGTTAAAAATTTGGAGACACTACTTGTACGGGGCACAGGTGGATGTGTTCACAGATCACAAGAGCCTTCAGTATGTGTTCATCCAGAAGGACCTAAACCTGCGTCAGAGACGGTGGTTGGAATTGCTAAAGGATTATGACATTAGTGTGTTGTATCACCCAGGTAAGGCCAATGTGGTGGAAAACACCCTAAACATACGGTCTATGGGAAGTGTGGCCCACATTGAGGAAGGCAAGAGGGAGCTAGCGAAAGAAGTTCACAGGCTAGCCCGGTTAGGGGTGCAGTTGGTGGATTCAGCTGAAGGTGGCGTGGTAATGCAAAGCGGGTCAGATTCATCCTTGATAGTTTAAGTCAAATCTAGAGAAGATGAGGATCCCATTTTACTTAATCTTAAGGTAGCGGTCCTCAGAAATGAGATAGAAGCTTTCTCCCAAGGGGGAGATGGGGTGCTCCATTACCAGGGCAGGTTGTGTTTATCGGATGTTGGAAAGTTGAGACAGCAATTACTGGCCGAGACGCACAGCTCGAGATACTCTATTCACCCCGGTGCTACTAAAATATACCACGACTTGCGGGATATCTACTGGTGGAATGGCATGAAAAGGGATATCACGGAATTTCTAACACAGTGCCCGAACTGCCAACAAGTCAAGGTAGAACACCAGAGACTCGGAGGCATGACTCAAGATATCAGTATACCCACTTAGAAGTGGGAAGAAGTAAATATGGACTTCATTATAGGTCCACCCCAGACTCGACGACAACATGACTCAATCTGGGTGGTAGTTGATCGGATGACTGAGTCATCTCACTTCCTCCTAGTCAAGACCACAGACTCAGCTGAGGACTATGCCAAACTTCACATCCAAGAGTTAGTCAGACTCCATGGGTTACCCTTGGCAATCATTTCAGATAGGGGAACACAGTTCACCTCACACTTTTGGAAGTCCTTTCAGAAGGGACTAGGCACTCAGGTCAAACTCAGCACTGCTTTTCATCTGTAGACCGATGGGCATGCTGAGCAGACTATTTAGACCCTGGAAGATATGCTAAGAGCGTGCGTAATCGATTTTAAGTGTAATTGGGATGACCATTTGCCTCTTATCGAGTTTGCGTACAATAACAGCTACCATTCCAGCATCCAGATGGCCCCATTTGAAGCATTGTATGGTAGAAGGTGTAGATCTCATGTAGGGTGGTTTGAAGTTGTTGAAGCTACCTTGATAGGACCAGACTCAGTTCAAGAGGCAATGCAGAAAGTTTAGCTCATTCGAGAAGGATTGAAAACAGCTTAGAGCCATCAGAAATCTTATGCCGATGTGCGAAGAAGGGAGTTGGAGTTTGCAGTTGATGACTGGGTATACCTAAAAATTTCGCCCATGAAAGGGGTGATGAGGTTTGGGAAGAAGGGAAAGCTCAGTTCGAGATATGTGGGACCTTATAGAATTTTGAGGCGTATCGAAAATGTTGCCTATGAGCTAGAGTTACCTTCAGAACTAGCAGTTGTACATCTAGTTTTCTATGTGTCACTTCTGAAGATGTGCATCAGAGATCCAACCTCAGTCGTGCCATTGGACAGCGTGGGAATAAAGGATAACCTCTCATATGAGGAGGTACCAGTCTAATCCTTGACCGTCATGTTCGTAAGCTAAGAAACAAGGAGACAGCTTCAGTCAAGATTCTATGGAAAAATCAGCAGGTTGAAGGAGCTACGTGTGAGGCTGAAACAGATATGATGGCCAAATACCCGCATTTGTTCTCTACCAGTTTTAGCACAATTTGAGGTATTAGTTGTCACACCCCGCCTTGGGGGGTATGACTGGCACCTGGTGCCCTACTAAGACTTGAACTGCTGGACTGCTGAGCCTGGGCACATCTGGTGCCTGGCTGGATCTAACTCACATTTCTGGAAACAAAGGGCTATATAACGGCTGTAAACACAGCCTCCGGCCCATTGGCCTATGGCCTCCTGTACCTGCACTAACAGCTGACCAGAAACCTATCAATTCAGGGAAACCTATGCGGGCCGACAAGGCCACCATGCTGTCTAGTTATCTACAACTCAATCATGAAGTACTAGAAAGCTACGTGACCGGCAAGGTCACCACTACTGGCAAACTATGGCCCCACACGGCCAACATAAAAGAAAGAAAGAGTACTAACAGCTAACAACTGCACGGCCTCACACGACCGGCTCATCTGACCACAAGGAACATATACCGACTGCAAGCCTCTAGGAATAGCAATAAAAATGATCGGGACAGGGTCCCGACCTACCCGTACTATACAACAAAAGAAACTGAAATACACCTCTGGAATTCAGTCTCCGGATGACAGGAGCTGAATACTCGATCGCTGACAGGAATCACGTAGTATCGCCTGCTCGTCTATGAGTACCTGCAGGCAAGTAATGCAGCGCCCCACCGGGCGTCAGTACCGCTGGTACTGAGTATGTAAAGCAATAACTGGAAGCAAAATCTGAAAACGACAATGTAACTGATAAAACTAAAGTAGGAAGAAACAGATTAACTTGTCTGATAATGTAAATCATACCTGCTCTCAATTATACTGGATGGGATAGGAGTCATACCTGGAGACATATCCCTCTACCGTTGATCTACTCGCATCTAACGTAACAGGGCATAACATGAAATAACATAACATGACACACACAAACCTTACCCGGCCCCCATAAGCCGGGAGGTACAACCAGCACAGAATCTACACCCCTACCCCGGTCATCCCATCTCCTATAATGGCTGTAAGCATCCCGCCAGTCCCCTGGGTATGCACTTGGGCTCGCTGAGCCCCTGACTATAACTGTACCTGAGTCCGAAGGACTCCTGAATCAACACCCGGGCGTATCTGCTCGACGGGGGTGTATAAAAGCCGACCAAGGCAAAATATGGGGAAAACTGGCATCCCATCTTCGTCCCCTGGGGGACGGCATGCCACTCCGTAGAGCGACGTATCCTCATCCTCTGGCGGACGAGTCGATACAACTATTAACCCTGGGGCGGTCATGGATGTTAGGTAGTCCAACCCCAAACAATACAACGGTCTCAACTAGTGATACTGTCTGCATATCTCACATGCTGAGACTAATAGGGGTAAAGTATCATATATATTACATGCTGAACTAATGATAGTAATCTGTACGTATTTAATACGTGCTAAGACTGGTAAATATATATATATATATATATGAATATAGTCTCCTGCCAGACTGTACTGGGCAAATGCTATACAAGATAGTGTTTCTGCTGAAAACTATGTTGTTTACTGAGTTTCTGTATTAACATGATTTCCTATTCCTAACATGCTTTTTAAACTTCATTTTAGCCTGCCATTCTATTTCTGAGGTGCTTTACGGATATTGCATCGCTTTACGGGGTTTCAACTTAATACAATAATATCTTAACATTTCGTATTACATCACATACTGAGCATGTTGGGCAGTTTCTAACACTTGTGTTAGAATCTATGTCGTACTAGTAAGTTTTACGCAAGTTACAACTTGATGCTTCTAATACTGTATCAACATTCACAATAAACGTAACACTTGACTACTGGACATTCTACTGGCCTGTAAATTACTATACTGTGCCGATATTACTTAACTTGCCGAGGGAATTAGCTTTACATACCTTATCCTTGAATTATTCGTCTGTCGGACGAGACTCGGCCGGTACTTCAACTATTTTCTCCCAACTGCATGCATAAATATGTCAATTAATACTAAATTCAACTTCACTTTAAAGAGTAACGTCACTTTCGATATAGTTTATAGCCCGAACTTAGGCTTATCAAAAGACGGTTGAAAACTCGCTATTTTTCAGCGGTCCAGAAGGGAGAAATATTCACTTCACAGCTAGGAACACATAGACACTAATTTAGAGCAATTCCACTTACCTTAACTCGGTGGCTCGACGATTCGTCGGCGGTATTTTACGAAACTGAATCCGTAGGAATGCTCTCTGCTGCTAAATACCTCAGTATCTGGAGTTAATTTGAATTTGGGCAACGTTTAGCAGCGATCGGATGAAAATTATAATATTTCCTTCGTTCTTACTTCTCTCTGCCGCTCACCCTCTGTTTTCTGGAAATAATTGTGTGATTAAATGATTTAAAACCGAAGTGGCCTTTATATAGTTGGGCCTGGACAAGGCCAACGTGTCACGGAGCCAACGCGGAGGCCTCTCCTCCGTGACACGCTGCCATCGCGGAGGGGCTCTGCCTCGGCTCCTTCCGCGATGGTTCGACAGGTTTCTCGTCCGATCTTTTCCCGAGCCTTTCTCCAGCACGTATGGCCTTCAAATATGCTTAACCAACGTGCGAATAGGTCGTTTAGGTGCCGGGAATTCTACGGGGTATAACATTCTCCCCCCCCCCCCTAAGAACATTCGTCCTCGAATGTACTCTGTGATCTAGAGGACTACTTACTTTACTTTCTAGAAAAATTTTCGCAGAGTTTCCCCTGTATATGGACTATAGCCAAAAACCTGAAATGCAGAAAAGTCTAACACAGGTGCTGCACATAATAATCTAGGATCCACTGGATAACTAAGTATCAATCTTTCTCATTCACACACATACAATTATAAGGTACTGCATAAGTAACAATACGGACATACCTGTCGCCTGACTAGGCCTGAAATAAGTGAGGGTATCTGGCTTTCATATATTCTTCAGCTTCCTACGTCATTTCCCCACGGTTCCTGTTACGCCACAATGCTTTGACAGATGCAACATCTTTAGTCCTCAACCTGCGAATCTATCTGTCTAAGATAGCTACGGGAACCTCTTCATATGCTAACTCTTCTGTGACCTGGACATCCTGAACTAGAACTACCGTAGAGGGTCCCCTACGAACTTCCTTAACATAGAGACATGAAATACTGGGTAACAGATGCTAACTCCGGAGGCAAGTTCAATTCGTATGCAACTCGGCCTATTCTTCGCCGAATTTGATATGGCCCAATGAACCTCGGGCTAAGCTTGCCTTTCTTGCCGAATCTCATCACCCCTTTCATCGGAGATACTTTCAGATATACCCAGTCATTTACCGCAAATTCTAGATTTCTGTGCCGCATATCTGCATAAGACTTCTGGCGGCTCTGAGCAGTCAGTAAACGTTCTCGGATAAGCTTTATCTTTTCCTCTGACTGCCGAACAATGTTTGGGCCAACCAATGCTGATTCTCCTATTTCAAACCAGCCCACCGGCGATCTACATTTTCGTCCATATAATGCTTCAAGGGCGCCATCTGAATGGCTGAATGGTAGCTGTTATTATACGCAAATTCAATTAACGAAAGATGCTCATCCCAGCTACCCCAAAATCTAGCACACACGCTCGCAACATATCTTCGAGCGTCTGAATTGTACGTTCAGCCTGCCCATCTGTCTGAGGGTGGAATGTTGTGCTCAAGTTAATCTGTGTTCCCAAACCTTTCTGAAACAACTACCAGAATCTAGCTGTGAATTGTGCTCCCCTATCTGAAATAATGGATACTGGCACTCCGTGTAATCTAACTATTTCTCTGATATATAATTCGGCATAATCCTCAGCCGAGAAGGTAGCCTTCACTGACAGGAAATGAGCTGATTTTGTTAGCCTGTCAACTATTACCCAAATGGAATCATTTCTGCATCTGGTACGGGGTAACCCTGCCACAAAATCCATATTCACCGCTTCCCATTTCCAGAGAGGCACAGCTATGTCCTGAGTTAACCCGCCTGGTTTCTGATGTTCTGCTTTCGCTTGTTGGCAGTTAGGACACTGGGCTACAAATTCAGTAATTCCTCTTTTCATATCTGGCCACCAGTAGTTCCCTTTGATGTCATGGTACATTTTTGTCATACCTGGGTGGAGAGAATAGCGGGCGTAATGCGCCTCGCTCATAAGCTACTGGCGATGCCCCCAAAATATCTGGAACACAAATGCGGCCTTTATATCGTAACACTTCATCCCCGGTTATCTGAGAATATGTCACCTTTCCTTACTGAACCTTGTGTTCAAGTTGAACCTGGTTGGGGTCTCTATACTGTCGTTCCTTTACTTCCACCACTACCGACAACACTGCGACATTCTATATTATCGCTCTGTTATCCTTTATTTCTGCTATGTGAACGGCTAAACCGGCTAACTAGTGTAATTCTCGGGTCTATTCTCGCTGTCCAGGCTGCAAGTATGCCAACTCCCCATAGATTTACGGCTAAGGGCATCTGCTACCATATTAGCCCTTCCTGGGTGATACAAAATTTTCACTCTTTAAGGCATAAACTACTGCAGCTTACTCCAGGTCATGGGTAAGATAATTCTTTTCACGTTTCTTCAACTGCCTGAAAGCATAAGCTATTACTTTACCATGCTGTATCCACCCTCTGTACCTCCTGGCGATACTAACACTGGAGTTGATGTTAACCTGGCTTTTAACTCTTAGAAGTTCTGCTCACACGCCTCAGTCTACTGGAACTTTGCTGCCTTCTGTGCCAATTTAGTCAAAGGTGCTGCTAAGGTGGAAAATCCTTCCACAAACCCTCTGTAGTACCCGGCTAAACGCAGAGATTGCGTACTTCGATCGGAGTGGTAGTTCTAGGCTATATCTTCACTATTTCGATTTTCTGTATATCTATCTGTACACCAGCCTCCGACACAATGTGACCAAAAAAGCTACTAAACCCAACCAAAATTCACATTTACAAGGAATTGGCATATAACTAACGGTCATACTGGTTTATTATGCCGAAGAATCTGACAAGTAATCTACCGGTATAGCTAGAATTTATCTCGCCTTCTGGCCGTATGCTAAGGCTACTTGTTGCTAAGGTAACCTGAACGACCGTCTGCGCACCTTGTGCCTTTATCTGATCAGAGGATCCTGATATTGACCATGACCTCTAATGATCTGGCTGCATAACCTTAACTAACTGAATAGTCGGGTTGAATGACCCGAATGTGGCTGTAGTCTAACAATGCTTTAACTGTTCTACTTGAGTACTTATAGTTCATGCATACTGTAGACTTGTGGGCATCTAATTGCTTTGTTATTTTGCTTAAACCACTGTAAGGCTGGACTTAATTAAACTTACTCCCAGGCGATCAATCTCTGGATCTTCACGGGGAGTCTACTGATCCCCTGGTCTTAGTAAACACTATGCTAGCAGGGTACTATCAATCTCTTACGCCTTGTGTGTATCCACTTGGATTTATACTGCTATTCTGGGGAATTCTCGGTCTTATGAGCTATTCTGTAAATACTGGCCTTCTGCCAGGGCTCCGCATCTGAATATCTTATGAGAACTGGCTGAAGCACTAGTCTATCGCTGACTACTGATGTGGACCCTTCTTTGGGGTACCCACGGGTATTCTGACTAGGGCGGCCAGCTGACTTATGGGGTGTTTCACATAATAACTGCTAGGTTAACTAAGGCCGACTCTCACCTACAAGGCTGGGAAAATGACGTACGACCACTTAACATACTAGAACAATTCTGGTATTACTAATCTCTGAAATTTGCCTATTCGGCCTCTAATCCTGATTCTAGCATATGCACTAATGTTACCGATCTTCAGGAATGCTTCCCTGCTAATATAAGCGCCAGCTAGTCATTAGACCATCTAACTGTGCTCTTATCATCTAGCCATCTGATTCAGGCCATTAACTCTTATAAGCTCCTAGAGCCTAGATCTGGCAACAACATATAAGTCTATTAACTTAATAACTGAGAACTGAGATAGTTTCTATGACTTCATACGTGACTCACACTTAATCTGTCCTTTCTCTTCTCCTTTCCCTTTCTCCTTTCTTCCCTCTTCTCTCTCTTTTTCTCTTTTTTTTGGCAACAATTTGTACATGCTTTCTATTACTAATCAGTATCTGTGATTATATCCCTTAGGCAGCTACTCACAGCATACCTATTATCTGTATATATATATATATATCGCTAGCTACGTACAATATGTACTGAATTCTGCGGTAATACATAATCTCTGACATGCTCTGCTGAGTCTCATGCCGTACATGATACACCGCTTCTACGGTCTAATGATATCTCCTGCCCTGACTTATTATTTCATTGCATTGTCACCCCATTCTGAAAGTAACAAACATAAACACTGTAGTTATTGTCTGCTATTTGAAATTCCGCCACTCCTGCGATGTGGGGTCAACGTTCGAATCTTGTGGCCTCACTTGGCTTATATTAAGAGCCCATGACTGTCTGCTGGGACTTATCTTTAGGCCACACTAGATTAGAATTGTTGTATCAGTAATTTCTTAACTTCTCCATGAACAGGCATACTGCGGTATTCTAAACCGCAATCTTACTGTCAGCCTGAGGCTTAATCCTTAAAACGATACTCTATCAATCTGGGGGGGGTAACCCTGATTTCCCCACAAAATCTGGCATTCCTGCTTCTTCCTCTCATCTTGCTTAAGCTGAACTCTGGGGTTCAAGGTACCTGCCTTTCGTTGCTAATGAGATTACTGATCAAGCCTCGGCCTATACTTCTTCTGGCTTATATTCAAGCCCATCTGATTCACATGACCTCTATATCTTTCGATGTCACAACTGGATCATAACTATAATCTTACTGGTATATCTTGCTATCTGTTAGCGTATATGGCGGACTTGGACTTTTTCTAACTCAAACTTGACTATTATTAGGCATTCATCACTAGCAGGTCTTTTACCCCTACTTCGGGTAAGCTAACAGTCTTGCTTGCTCTTCTGACTTATTACCGTGAGGGTCTGCACAACTTACATAATCATAAGGGCTCCTTACTCTTTCTAACACTTATCTGATAATCTAATATTGTCTACTATTTTAATCAGGTCTTATATTTATATATATATATCTAACAAATAAATTGACTCATTTATACGTTATGCTTATGACTTCCTATTCTGAAGTTATCGACATATACTGGGGACGGTACCAATAAAAGAGATAACATTGGGAGGTCCCTGTTACCTCCTCCTGCGGCTGTAGTCACCTTGTAACTGGCTAATGCCTTCTTCTGTTGTTATATCTGATCTTCTGCCTGTAGTAGGGTAATGCTGATCTACCTTTGTATCTGTAATCAAAGAATACGGTAAGTTTTTAGGGACTCAACCCTATACTGTACCGCTCTAAAGCACGACTGACTGAGAAGGAAGGGTAACCATCCTATCATGCCTCGCAGCCTCCTGCCTATAGTATGTGGTGCACAACACATCCATAGACAAGACTCTACTTAACACGGCTTGCAGACTTCCTAGGACACGACCTGCTCTGATACCAAGTTTGTCACACCCCGCCTTGGGGGGTATGACTGGCACCTAGTGCCCTACTAAAACTTGAACTACTGGACTACTGAGCCTGGGCACATCTGGTGCCTGGCTGGCTCTAACTCACATTTCTGGAAACAAAGGGCTATATAACGGTTGTAAACACAGCCTCCGGCCCATTGGCCTATGGCCTCCTGTACCTGCACTAACAGCTGACCAGAAACCTATCAATTCAGGGAAACCTATGCGGGCCGACAAGGCCACCATGCTGTCTAGTTATCTACAACTCAATCATGAAGTACTAGAAAGCTACGTGACCGGCAAGGTCACCACAACTGGCAAACTATGGCCCCACACGGTCAACATAAAAGAAAGAAAGAGTACTAACAGCTAACATATGCACGGCCTCACACGACCGGCTCATCTGACCACAGGGAACATATACCGACTGTAAGCCTCTAGGAATAGCAATAAAAATGATCGGGACAGGGCCCCGACCTACCCGTACTATACAACAAAAGAAACTGAAATACACCTCTGGAATTCAGTCTCCGAATGACAGGAGCTGAATACTCGATCGCTGACAGGAATCACGTAGTATCGCCTGCTCGTCTATGAGTACCTGCAGGCAAGTAATGCAGCGCCCCACCGGGCGTTAGTACCGCTGGTACTGAGTATGTAAAGCAATAACTGGAAGCAAAATCTGAAAACGACAATGTAACTGATAAAACTAAAGTAGGAAGAAACAGATTAACTTGTCTGATAATGTAAATCATACCTGCTCTCAATTATACTGGATGGGATAGGAGTCATACCTGGAGACATATCCCTCTACCGTTGATCTACTCGCATCTAACGTAACAGGGCATAACATGAAATAACATAACATGACACACACAAACCTTACCCGGCCCCCATAAGCCGGGAGGTACAACCAGCACAGAATCTACACCCCTACCCCGGTCATCCCATCTCCTATAATGGCTGTAAGCATCCCGCCGGTCCCCTGGGTATGCACTTGGGCTCGCTGAGCCCCTGACTATAATTGTACCTGAGTCCGAAGGACTCCTGAATCAACACCCGGGCGTATCCGCTCGACGGGGGTGTATAAAAGCCGACCAAGGCAAAATATGGGGAAAACTGGCATCCCATCTTCGTCCCCTGGGGGACGGCATGCCACTCCGTAGAGCGACGTATCCTCATCCTCTGGCGGATGAGTCGATACATCTATTAACCCTGGGGCGGTCATGGATGCTAGGTAGTCCAACCCCAAACAATACAACGGTCTCAACTAGTGATACTGTCTGCATATCTCACATGCTGAGACTAATAGGGGTAAAGTATCGTATATATCACATGCTGAACTAATGATAGTAATCTGTACGTATTTAATACGTGCTGAGACTAGTAAATATATATATATATATATATGAATATAGTCTCCTGCCAGACTGTACTGGGGCAAATGCTATACAAGATAGTGTTTCTGCTAAAAACTATGTTGTTTACTGAGTTTCTATATTAACATGATTTCCTACTCCTAACATGCTTTTTAAACTTCATTTTAGCCTGCCATTCTATTTCTGAGGTGCTTTACGGATATTGCATCGCTTTACGGGGTTTCAACTAAATACAATAATATCATAACATTTCGTATTACATCACATATTGAGCATGCTGGGCAGTTTCTAACACTTGTGTTAGAATCTATGTCGTACTAGTAAGTTTTACGCAAGTTACAACTTGATGCTTCTAATACTGTATCAACATTCACAATAAACGTAACACTTGACTACTGGACATTCTGCTGGCCTGTAAATTACTATACTGTGCCGATATTACTTAACTTGCTGAGGGAATTAGCTTTACATACCTTATCCTTGAATTATTCGTCTGTCGGACGAGACTCGGCCGATACTTCAACTATTTTCTCCCAACTGCATGCATAAATATGTCAATTAATACTAAATACAACTTCACTTTAAAGAGTAACGTCACTTTCGATATAGTTTATAGCCCGAACTTAGGCTTATCGAAAGACGGTCGAAAACTCGCTATTTTTCAGCGGTCCAGAAGGGAGAAATATTCACTTCACAGCTAGGAACACATAGACACTAATTTAGAGCAATTCCACTTACCTTAACTCGGTGGCTCGACGATTCGTCGACCGTATTTTACGAAACTGAATCCGTAGGAATGCTCTCTGCTGCTAAATACCTCAGTATCTGGAGTTAATTTGAATTTGGGCAACGTTTAGCAGCGTAATCGGACGAAAATTATAATATTTCCTTCGTTTTTACTTCTCTCTGTCGCTCACCCTCTGTTTTCTGGAAATAATTGTCTGATTAAATGATTTAAAACCGAAGTGGCCTTTATATACTTGAGCCTGGACAAGGCCAACGTGTCACGGAGCCAATGCGGAGGCCTCTCCTCCGTGACACGCTGCCATCGCGGAGGGGCTCTGCCTCGGCTCCTTCCGCGATGGTTCGACAGGTTTCTCGTCCGATCTTTTCCCGGGCCTTTCTCCAGCACGTATGGCCTTCAAATATGCTTAACCAACGTACAAATAGGTCGTTTAGGTGCCGAGAATTCTACGGGGTATAACATTAGTTTTGACCCTATAACTCAATTTTGTTTTCATAGCTTAGTTCAGGTGTTCAAGTCTCTTTTATGTTTTTAAATGTACGTATGAAAAGAGAATTCAGTTCAGTTATGTATTCTGAAATGGAGGTAGTTATTTCGGTAGTTTGGGACTTAAATGAGCAGTATTTGGAGATTTTGATTGCTATTTTCTGGTTCCTATGAGTTTTCTAACATTCGAGGATGAATGTTTCCAAGGGGGAGATATTGTAACACCCCAGAAGCTTGAAATTTATATCCGGGACTTAAATCAAAAAATATGAAAAACTGCAGAAATATTGCAGAATGACCCACCTAACGAGTCGTTAAGCGACCCAACGACTTGCTAGGTCAACCGTGAGAAGGAGGTCTAAGAATAGACAGTGTTCCCAACGGACGACATCACGAGTCATGGTTAGGTCCCACGACCCATTAGGTCACTCGTGGTCAAACCTAAGTTGAGAAAATATTGTGTTGTCCAGTGTACTTGACGAATGGGGGCAAAGAGTCGTGGTCCCCAATAACGACTCGTTATGTCCCCCGTTACCAGCCCAATTAATTTTAGCCAGTATACCTGACAGGCATGACCACGAGTCGTGGTCAGTCACCATGACCCGTTAGGTCACCCGTTAGGGTCACCTGGTAGTTTTTCCTAGTGAATTTCTAAGGGCTATTTAATAATCTTCTACTCTCCTAAGCTTTAAACTACGTTGTGTTGAACGTAATTCAGACTTATTAGAGGGTTTGGACGGTTCCTCCCCTCATTCTCATGTTTACACTCAGAAAACTATTGAAGAGTTCCTCTAGAAAACTCTCAAGCAAGCTTAGGGTTGTCCTCCATTGCGGTGGTTCAAGTTCTCTTCTCCGGGAGAACAATGGGTATTCATAAAGGGAAATTATTCTTCCCTTGTGTCCCCCAAAATTCTTCCATAACTTCTCTATTAGTTTTAGCCCTGAGTTTTCGAATACGAAGAAATTACATGTTATTATTCGTCAATCTCTCATAGAATCATATTCTCGTTTATTATTGATATGAATTGCATCAGTTCTTACTTAAATTATTGAGATTCTTGCAAGAGTGAATTGAAGCCCCGAATTCTTGTATGAAGATGATTTTGCTTGAAAATCACCCTCTAGTGTATTAAGCATGTTTGGGCTGAATTTTCATTGAAACTCTTTTATATATGAAACGAGTAGATATTCCATTACTAAGAATAATTTTTGAATTGATAAATTAGTTTTATTGAATTCTTGAGTTTTTGCTACATTACGGAATTCCCGTGTTGTTTGGATAAGTTGAATTCTCTATTAGCTGTTTAACAGTTCAGTTTAGTTAGAATGTAGAATCCCTTCAAAACTATACAGAAATTGTCAACTAATTAGTTTGACTATAGAAATTCTTGAGGTGTCAGTAGTACCTCCCAGATATCAGAATTAGAATCAGAATTCAATTATTAGTCAATTAGGCAGTCATGACATTTCAGATATATGGATCTGACTTGCCCCAGGAACCCAGTTCAGATTTTAGTTTGTTCTTATACGGTTACGACGCTTTTAGATGAGCAGCTCTGACCAGTCTAGAACTTAGTTTTAGAATCTGGTCTGATAAGACTCTCAAGGTACTTTTAGTTATATGTCCCTGACTAGTCTTGGACCCCAGTTTCGAGCTATCAGCCTAGTAGTTCAGTATAGGTTTTCCTGTGGGAGTAGGACTTAGCACCGAGCGGACCGGGGTTCCAGCGCACCCAGGTTCCCAAAACTACATTGCCAGCTTAGGTTACAATTATAAATTATTGTCCTGATTGGCCCCAGACTTTTGTGATCACCCAGTTCATGCCTTTATACCCTGGCAAGGTATATTTGGTCCTACCGATGGGGTGTATACATCGTACTCCAAGTCTAACTCATGTTGTTATATGTCGGTTACAGACTCTCTCACTAGTCAGTTCAGTCCAGTTTTAGATCTATCAGTTCAGTGCAGTATATCAGATTCAGTATTACAGATTTAGGGCATGTCTTTGATCGCAAGACAGGGTCATTTTGACCATCTCAGATACTTCAGATTATTTCAGTTCAGATAATTAGTGGTCCATTGAATGTTTTTCCAGTTCAGTCATTTACATCTATCAGTATATTCCTCTCACATACTCAGTACATTCAAAGTACTAACGCATATTTTTGTGTTGTATCATTTCAAGATACAGCTGCAGGTTCCCAAACTCAGCATCATTAGCCGTTGCGATCCAGATCCTCTTCCGCTGTAGCCGAAGTGTGAGTCCTCATCATTCAAGGACCTTGTTTTATTTTCTTTCAGTTGAGTTATTGTTTTAGTTAGACTTAGAGTTAGCTGGGGGCTTGTCCCAGCAACTCTTCAGTAGATGGCTCTCAGACCAGACTTGATTTTCAGAGTTATTTTATTATATTTTGAATTCTTTATTTTCACTCTTTACATTTTCTTAAAATGCTTTGATGTGATTATTTTAAATTTTCGTTGTGCATGATTACTCAGAATACTAGTGGATGATAGACCAGGGGTTGACTTGAGGTCGCTTGTGGCTTCAAGTACCGTGTTTCGTCTAGAGTGTAGGATCGGGGCATGACAACAAAAGTGAGAGTTGATCAACCAAAAATATTCTCTACTCCAGAGTTTGGAGTTTGTTATAGGTTTCTTTTACTCTTTTCTCCCCTATCTTTCTCACTCAAGCCATGTTTTGTTTGATGTGTTGGTATCCCCTTTCTATGAATTGTTTGTTTATAAGAATTTATTTGGTGCAACTAATTGTTATTTAGATTATATATTTTGGTCGTATTCACTATCACTGATATTGTTGATTTTTGACTTTAGGATTTTCTTCTTTTTCCTATTCTCTCACACTAATAATTGTTCTATTTTCTTCCTTTCAAAGATTAATAATTTTTTTCTACCAATGTGGTTGGATTTTGAGGCTCTTCACGACTCGCAACAATGATGAGGAAGTTGGTCGTTCAATTCTCAGTTTGTCTATATTTTTACAACTTTTACAATGTAAATTATTCTAACTAGATTGTGTTGGTTGATAATGTTGATGTAGATAGGATGAAGTTAGAAATGCAAAAGAAAGATGGACAAGGAGTACGTAGTAAAATATTCTTATATGAAATAGTGAATACATTGTATTCATATATTTATTAATGTTTGAAGGTGTACAAGGAGCGGTAAAATATCATTTGAACACATCAATAGAAGGTGCTTCAATAGTAACTTGATCATAATACAACGGCTAATTTTACTAAGAACTAATTTATTTATTTATTTTTCACAATACACGAATTTGTAATGGTGATTTTAGTTAGATCTCTAAACTCTTTATAGTTTATTTTTAATATATAAGAAATTATTAGAATATGATTGAGAAATAATATAGAGTATATTGAGCATTTTAAACTTGATTTTAAAAAAACAAATCAATTATGCTGCATGTATGATGTATTTAAATTCCTTATCCTTTGATAACAATATTTAGAAAAGGTAGCCTTGCAAAATAGTTGAACTTTGTACTTCAAAGACTATAAAGCAGGGGCAGATCTATGTATTGAATTGGGAGTGTCATGGCATTCGGATGTTCGGGTAAAATTTAATATACATACTAGTATTTCAGATAAAAATATAGATATAAAATAAGAGTGGCACCCCAAGTCACAAGTTGATGGTGGGTGCCATGGTTAAGGCGTTGAACTTTTGTCTGTAGGTCTCGTGTACGCGACTCTATCAGGTACCAAATCACTATTTCCTTTTTCCAATTAAGCCTACTTTGCTTCTTTTTTCTCTTCTCTTTCCGTTTTTTCACCTTGATTTCTTTTATTTTCTTTTCTCTTTTTATAATTTGTATTTTATTATTTTATTTAAATTGTGTAAATATTTTTAATCTTTAAATTCTTATTTGAATATAATTTAATATTTTTTCTTTTTGTCCATCTACTGTTACTATTTTCTTAATTTTTAAAATCCTTTAGAATAATGATACGAAGAGACATAATATTAATCTCTATTGGGTGTATTTGCTAGATGAAAGTTTTATCTTATTATATATTTTTATTCACTCAATTTAATAGAATTTGCATCGAGAAAATTAGTTGAATTGGATGAAATTTATTTAGTTTGGTGATTAAATTTTTATTTTTACTCTAAAAGTTGTTTATAAGTGAAACTAAATGAACTAATTCAAAATAGATGGACCCGACTGAATGGAGACCTTCATTCAATCTTATTAACTACTAGTGGTAAGTTTACATTAAAGATAGTGAACTACTAAAAACATACCCTTTTTCAAGGGACAAAAAGGACAAAAGTCCATCAATTAAAAGGGATTACCGCGATACAAAATCAATAAATAATTATTTATCTAAAATTAACATCTCAAAATAAAATATTGATGGACTCCCTTGAATTATTTTTTTTTTGATAACCTTAATTAAGTTAAAGTGAAGACGCTATTAGAAAAAAATTCTTTTTTTGCGCATTTTTATGCAAAATTAATAGACGAACATCTGTCGATTTTATTAAATAAATAAAAATTATCAGTAGTACTCTGTCACTTTCATTAAAAAATATTTAAAAAATTTTATAATTTTTTAATAGTATCTGTCGATTACCTTAACTCAATATAGACCAATGTCATACATCATTTTTCATCTCTTGAAAAAATTATGTCTTTCTATATTGTTGGCATCCATAGTCATCAAATTCTGGATCCATCTCTGCTATAAAGTATGATCATGTTAAATGGAGCTTTGATAACATTGCCATTTGTTGTGAAGCTGCTTAAAGATATTGTTCCATATCATCATAGTATTGATATTTCATGTTTTAATGATATGGGATAATGCATAAGTAAGCCCTCAATCTATGATCAAACTTTCAGGGGCACACTTTATCTTTACGGGGATCCTATTACCTCTCTCCCTCCCCCCCCCTAAATTATTTTAAAGTGTAATAAATACACCCTTCGGTGCTGAGGTGGCACAGAGAGCGTGCTCACTCTCTTGAAAGCAAGTGAGAAATGAAAATTACATGAAAAATCTTATCAATATGGACACATGTCCCTTTATAATTGGACACTTTACAATTAACTGTTGGGGTTTTAAGATGTGAATGAGAATGAGAAAATGCATCTTTTGGATTACACCAAAAAGCACCTTTTGGATTGCACCTCTCCATCTCACCCTTGCATTCTCTATAAATTCATAGATCTTGCCTCCGATTTTATAGATCAAAAAAACAGAAAATACTCTTCTTCTTTCCCTCATTTTTGCATTATTTTTTAAATAATAAAGTAAGTATCGTGTGATCTGCTCTGTTTGTTGAGTTCGCTGGAGTTCTATAATTTTCATTTTCGCTATTACAGAAATATTTTCCCGTTCAATCCTGGGAGGAATAAATCCAAAACCTTGACAACAGTGAGGGGGTTACAATTTCTTAAGGACACAAACAATTTGTGGGTTTAGAATAAAATTCTACTTCTTCTATATTTTTGCGTAATTATTTTTTTATTTTTTGAGAATAAAAAGAAACTAATTTATACAAATACTGTCCGGAACACAGATAACAACAATCTTAAGGAATTAGAAATTTTAGTTTTTGTGTTCATCTCCTTTCTATTTTTTTGGAGATTAAAACCTTTATGGCTTTCTACTCCAATGCTAGAGATTAAAATCTGCATGATTTTCTACTTTGATTTAATATTTGATTTGAAGATATAAGAATTTCGTTGATTTATTAAACTGTTTGTGTCAGAGATTATTCGATTTGAAAATATAAAAACTTCATCGTTTATTATATCTGATTAAGAAAATAGAAAGATAACATTGATGTTATCGTTGGTAAAGTGAAAGTTCGACACAAAAAATTGGCAAAGTCCTGTCATCTGTTGCAAAATATTTTGTTTTGTTAAGATGGTTAACAGAGTGAAAGACGACATTCAAGATCGTTAAATATGCAGAGAGTGAAGACTTGCATTCACTGTTAGTTACATTCCAGTGAGTATTCCGGTGCCTATGTCTGCTATGGATTGAACTTTGTGGTTTCTATTTTTAATTGTGTGCCTAGAATTAATTGTCCAAGAAAAATCTTGCACAAGAAACGTTTAATTTAAAGCATAGAAAAGGGATGAACAAATAAAGAAAATTATTTTAGTCCTTTGTCTGGTTAAAGCAGAATCACACAAACAAGAATACGGGATTTGTTGTGGGATTGTGAAATCCAATTAACAAGTTTGCCTAGCTTTCAACTATATAGTGTTGTAGTCAAAACATTCAAAATTGAATTTTTATATTAATAAACTTTCTATTTCAAGCAAAGTTGTTGTATATGATTTGGCATCTCCAAGATGGGACCGTAGTGAATTTTGTATGCATTAGTTGCAGTGTGAATACACGGAAAAAAAAGGAATTCATCACATCTTTATCATATGTATAATTAATGTGGAAGAGTGCAATGTGAAGGGTGTCATATGAGAAAGCCATCAAATATTTTCTTTACGGGAAACAATTTTAATTTTGATGAGAAAAATAATCATGTTGATGATCAAAGTTGGAGACGTGCCTATTGCCGACAGATGCCAAGACATTAGAGTTTGAAGTGCTACAACTATTTGGTAAATGATAAGGATACGCCAACTTGGTAAATGATGAATTGAGAAGAAAGTGAAAATAAAATCGGAATCTACTTTCTGTACTCTATTTGCCCTTAATTTAAATCTCCTACCCTTTATGATATATAAAAATTCAATTCTTATAAATATTACGGTAGACATTTATTATTTGATGATCTCAAAGTATATTCTATTTTTGTGCCACAAAAATAATTAGTTGGTATACAATTTGTTAGCATGTATGAAATATGTGGAGGATCATTTTCAAGGTAGTAAGACATGAATTAGGCTTACATTAATACTTGAAAAATATTTTGAGATCATGGGAATAATATGTACACATCTTTTTGGATTAACAAAGAGATACATATGTTAATTTGGTAAGAACAAGAGATCAAAATTAAAATATCTTGTTTTGAGAAGTTTTGATTTACTCATGAACTTGTAGGAGAAATGATTCTTATGGCTAACCAAATGCTCAATTGAGTGTCCAGAGAAAACACAATCTACTCCATATGAAGATGGAAAGAAAAAAGTCAACTTGAATTACTTCAAAGTGTGGGGGTGTTTGGCTAAAGTGCAAGTCCCAAAACCTAAAAAGGTAAAAACAAGATTGAAAATTATTGATTGTGCCACCAATAGTAAGGGATATCTGTTCTGTTTCGCAAATCAGAAAATTATGATATTCATATTAATATAGTGATAGAATCAGAAAATATTGAAATATTGGCATTATGTATTATGCCAACCCCACTATATTTCTCCTTGGTGGATATTGATATGGTAGTTAGTGAAATTTTCACATAACTAATTCTATCTTGGTGAGGACTAATTGATCGAACTACTCATTTGATAGTTGATCATATGTATTTTGATTAAAGATTGTGTCCTTTAATTTTGTGAAGGAATATCACTTCATATAAAATGTTATGCTCTTTCATGATCGGAGTCACTTGAAAGGTTGTGACTTTCATGATAAGATGTGTTTGTTGAAAGACAACCCTTTATAAAGACAATATTATTCACTGAACATATAAGTTCATTGATTTATAAAGCGAAGGATCAACTAATAAAAATTTTAGTAGGTTGAATTTTCACATCGGTGAATGTGCTATTAGTTGGGTACTAAAAAGTAGAATTACAAGAGGTGGAATGGTTGAGAAATATATTATTAAAATTAAAAGGTTGTGGCTACAACTAATGCTAACTATCCACGAGTATTTGTACAATGATGTCACTTTAAGTGTAGTCATCAGACTATGCCTATTTTTTAAGTTGTGTTTTGCATTACAATAAATATTCTGCAGTTAATTGAGGGATAAAAAGATGCAAATTGAATCACCAGATCAATTGATAGCTTTAAATAATATCGATGGAAAAGTTGAGTGACTCCAGAATGGACCAAAACGTTGACATTGATATGCATATATATATATATATATATATATATATATATATATATATATATATATATATATATATATATATATATATTACGATAGTCGAGCAACAATAGAAAGGGCTGGGAGCATTATGTATAACGAAAGATCTCATCATATACAACAAAGACATAATACTTTTAGACAACTATTCTCTAGCGGAAATTATGATGATTGACTATCCAAAGTCAAAGGATAATGTGTTGGATCCACTCAAAAAAGGCCTAATTAGAGAGGTGGTTGAAAGATCATCAAAAGGAATGGGACTATGGCCGAGGAAAAGTCATCATGGTGGTAACTCTACCTAGAAGACTGGAGATCCTAAGATCTAGGTTCAAGGAGAAAATAAAGTTATGCTTGACGGTTCAACATTGTCAAAATAATATTTTTGGTCTATTGTCATGATGAGACAATGTTCAGTAACAAGGATAAACTATTAAGGCTTTTTCATTGTTTCTAAGTTTGATACGGGGTATATCAAATAATGTATCTAAAGGATAACACGTTTAGGAATCACCTATGTAAATGTAAAATGCAAGTCGCTTCAAGAAAAATTACGTAAGGTAAATTCTCTACGCACTTGTAACACCTCGGACCCCGAAATAGCTTGATGAAGGAAAATAACTGAAATTGCAGGTCTGGTGCAGGGGTGACAGCGTGACTGACAGCCTGTCACGTCTCTGACGGCACAAGTGATGATCGTCAGAAAGGAAGTGGGCCGTCACTAGTGATTATAAGGTGTGATGACATAGCAGACGGCCCGTCACAGACCTGATGGTGCTGGTGACGGACGTCAGAGCATCAATGGACCGTCGGTTGAGCCGTCGAAGGGAAAATTTCTGGACTCATGGGTGAAGGCAGACCTGACGAACCATCGAAGTAGTGACGGTTCATCACTCATACTGTCAGATGGAGGTTTTTTTCGATCTCACTGGTTTAGGGCGACGTCACGAATGACGGATCATCGAGAGTGTGACGACCCATCACGGGTACAGTTGGGGTGCCCAGTTGTGGAATACTACCCGATTCTCAGGGGAAATTTTATAATATCTCATACTTTTAACTCCTATACTACGTCGTTTTGAGGCTTGGGAAGTGTGTTTTGAAGGGTTTTAGCTTTTGTAAACTTCCCTCTTATTCCAAATACTCCCAATACAAGATCAAATCCTCTCAAGAAATTCTTAGGGTTCTTCTTCAAGTTTCTTCTAGAATCAAGTGGGGTTTCAATTTCAATTAGGGATTGATCAATTAAAGTATATGGGTCTATCAATCAGGGTTCCTTTCAACCTCATGTCCCTTTTTCAATCAAAAGTATGATCACCTAATTTCCCCAAAGCCCTAATTTCAAAAATTATGAATCTATGTTGGGTTTTGAAATATGTTCATGATTCCTTTATGGGTAGAGCTAACTTTATATGAAAATACGATTTCCATGATATGGTTTATGATCTCTTCAAGTATTTTATGAAATTAGATTATCTTATGATTCAAGCATGATTATAAAATCTTAGGGATAAATTCCTTCTCATGAATTTCTTTAATTCTCTTACAAATATTAAATCTCTTAAGTCCTAATTTATGATTTATCCTTTATGATACATGATTTCCTACAAGCATCCTTCATGAAATATTGAATTTATGTAAGAGGAAATGTCTTTCATGATCTTCACAATTATGATTATGGCCGACTCACGGGCCTTATTTCATGGCTAGTTCAGGTATTTCAAGCATGTTTATGATTATCTTAATTTAAACTAGCCCGTGAACCTCATGCATGCTTTTTCCTACTATGACATGAGCACTATATATATTTTGAAAGTAGTATTTAATACCGACTAGACTGAAGTCTAAGCATACCTCGAGTCTTAGAACTAAGTACCAATGTAGCCATGATGGGACCTCCCTTGAGACTGTCCCCCTTTGCCCATATGGGCCTCCCATTAGTGATATCACACCTTTTTCATGGTTCTACCCTTGACAAGGTACGAACACCCTCCCGACTAGGGATTTACAGGTCGGGCTCCATGTGTGCTCATGTGGGTTAGGTCAGTTATAAGAATCTCTCGTTGCTCCTTATGTTATGTATGATTATGTTATGATGTTCGGCTCAGGTTATCATTTAAAAAGCTTCTTTATGATTACGATTATGACTATTTATGAACAGTTTGGAAAGCCTTGAGCCTCATGTTTAAATTATGATTTCAAATGCATGATTTCAGAAATGTTATATTCTCTTGTACCCTTATGTATTTCTATGGTCCTTTTTGTTTAACCCACATACTCAGTACTGACCGCATACTCTATGTTGTATCGTCTCATGATACAGGTCCGAGCGATCAGGTTCCGCTCCGCCGTTAGTTGCTCCCATTCCAGTCCAGTCAGCTGTACTTTTGGTGAGGCCTCATCTACTGAGGACATGCAACTTATCTCTTTTTATTTTGTTATCTTCTTTTTTCAGACTTAGAGAGCTAGTTCGGAGTGCTCTCACATCAGCTCGTCAGATAGTTAGAGGCTTTTCAGACATCATGTAGTTATTCAGCTTTTGTCAGATGTTGACTACTCACACCTTTATGAATTCTATTATTTAGACTTCTTCTTAGTCATGATATGGTTGATTTCAATTTTTAGTTATGCTCTCAAATTGCTATGATTATGCCATGGGTCGACTTGGGGCTATTCGTGGTTCTAGGTCCTATGTCTCGATCCAGGTCCCAGCTCAAGTCGTGACAAACTTGATATTAGAGCATTAAGTCTTAAAGTGTCCTTGGGTGTCTAAAAGTCACGTTAAGTAGAGTCTTTTTCATGGGTGTGAAGCGCGCCACACTTATGACAAAGAGGCTACGAAACATTTTAGGAAATTTCCCTTCTTTCATGATTCTATCTCATGATATGAGTTCAACTCTCTTTATTCCTCTAACTCTAACTTTACGCATTTGTAGAATCATGCATCTAGGTCAAGTTAAAGAAAATAAGAAATGGCAATATAAATGTCCATGGTTATGGCAATGGAGGTGGGCATCAGCAAGCCCCTGTGGATCTTGTGCCTGAGCAGGTTGCCCACAATGAGTTTAAGGCAGCCATTTAGATGTTGGTATAGGTTTTGACCGCTCAGGTGAATCAGCAAGCAGTGGCTCATATTCCCCAGAATGGGAAAACATTGACGGCTCAAGTCCGGACTTCCTCAGGATGAACCCACCTGAGTTCCTAGGGTCAAGAGTGGGTGAGAACCCACACGAGTTCATTAAGGAGATCCAAAAGATCACCCAAATTATGGGGGTGACGGGAGATGAGTGTGCAGACTTAGACTCCTATCAGTTGAAGGGGGTCGCTCATATATGGTATAGGAAATGGAAGGATAGTTGGGGAGTCGAAGAAGGCCCATTGGTTGGGATAAGTTTCTCACTAAATTCTTAGATCAATTCTTTCCTCAGGAGATGAGGGAGATCAAGGCTACCGAGTTTGTGAATTTGAAATAGAACAACATGATCATCCAGGAGTATGCTCTAGAGTTCACCCGGTTGTCCAAATATGCACCAGAGATGGTGGCCGATCAGAGGGCTTGGGTGAGCAAATTTGTGAATGGAGTAGCGGATTCCTTGGTCAAGGATTGCAAGACCGCCATGCTACATCAGGACATTGACTTTCCTCAATTGGTTTTATATGCTCAGTAGATGGAGGCGGTGCAGATGAGGGAGAGGGAGAGAGAGGCTTAGAGGGCTAGAATAGACAGCATTGGTTTACCTAACAGAGATCCAGTGGCGATCATCTCCCTCAATTTCAGCAGAGGTCATCGACCCCAGCATCGTCATCAGCCAATGCTCCGTCTTTACCTAGACAGGATCAGAAGAGTAAGGCGTCAGGCTTGAGGGACCAGTGGAGCACTACAGGGAGAGCACTTTTTCGGCCTATGCGAAGTGTGGTAAGAACCACCCGAAGCAGTGTTTAGTTGGCCCAGATGCTTGTTTCAGGTGTGGCAAATTCGGACATAGGCTCAGAGATTGACTGGGCGATGGTGGGATCCATACCCCAGCCACTAGTTCAGTAGCTCCTGTGGCACGTTCTTTCTAACAGGGTGCTTCTACTAGTTTAGCTGGCGGTCAGTGCCATAACAAATTCTACGCACTCTCATCATGATAGGAGCAAGAGACTTCACCCGATGTAGTGACTGGTATGTTGCGAGTATTTCATCTTGATATATATGCATTGTTAGATCCAGGGGATACCTTTTCTTTTGTGAACCCCTATGTTTCTATTAGTTTCGTAGTAAGTTCCGAGATTCTATCAAAACTCTTCTCAATCTTTACTCCAGCCGGTGACTCAGTTATAGCTCGACGGGGTATACAGAAATTTCCCTGTCATAGTCCTTCAGAAAGTCACCTTAGCCGACCTAGTAGAGTTATACATGACTGATCTTGATGTTATATTCAGTATGGATTAGCTACATGCACGTTATGCCTCAGTGAATTGTAGGACCCGTATGGTAGAGTTTCAATTTTCAGGTGAGACAGTTCTAGAATGGAAGGGTAGTTCAATCGTACCTGTAGGTCATTTTTTCTCCTATCTTAAGGCGGAAAGATGATCTCTAAGGGTTATGCATACCATCTAGTTCGAGTTAAGAATTCTACGTCAGGGACCTCAACTCTCCAGTCTGTCCATGTTGTATGTGAGTATCTAGAGGTGTTCCCAGATGATCTACCTGGAGTCTCTCCCGAGTCGGAGATCAAATTCATCATTGACCTTCTTCCCGACACTCAGCCTATATCTATTCCTCCTGACAAAATGGCTCCAACACAACTAAAGAGTTGAAGAAGCAGTTGAAAGATATCTTAGATAAAGGGTTTATCAGGCCTAGCAAATCCCAATGGGGTACACCGATTCTATTTGTGCGAAAGAATGATGGTTCTCTTCGTATGTGCATTGACTATCGACAGTTGAACAAAGTCATGATCAAGAATAAGTATCCTCTTCCTAGGATTGATTACTTGTTCGACCAACTTTAGAGTGTCAGGTGCTTTTATAAAATCAATCTTAGATCTGGTTATCATCAGCTCAGAGTTAGGGAGAGTGACATTACTTGTATGGAATGCATGTGGATGTATTCACGGATCATAGGAGCCTATAGTATGTGTTCACTCAGAAGGACTTGAACTTGCGATAGAGGAGATGGTTAGAGCTCCTCAAGGATTATGATATGAGTGTCCTTTATCATTCGGGCAAGACCAATGTAGTGGTGGATGCCCTTGGTAGATTCTCCATTGGAGAGTTTGTCTCATGTCGAAGGTGGAAGAGAGGAGTTAGTGAAGGATGTTCATCAGCTTACATGGTTAGGAGTTCGCCTTGTGCACTTAGTAGATGGTGGTGTGGTTGTTCAAAATGGGTCTGAATCTTTTTTGGTGACAAAGGTCAAGGCCAGGCAAGACGAATATCCTATTTTGGTAAGGTCGAAGGAAGTGGTCCGAACTCAGAAGGTGGAGGTTGTCACACCCCACCTTGGGGGTATGACGGGCACCTGGTGCCTGCTAGACTCTGGCTCTACTTCAAGAAACGAACCGGCTATATAGCGGCTGTAAATACAGCCCCCGACCGACTGGGCCTATAGCCACCTGTACTGTATAATCAGCTAACCAGAATCATTCACATGTAGGGAAACCTATGCAGGCCGACAAGGCCACCATGTTTTCTAGTTATCTCTAACTCAATATAACAAATGCGGAACAGCTACGTGACCGGCAAGGTCACCACTACTGACTGGATAAGGCCTCACACGGCCAACATAGACAACTAAACATACGCACGGCCCCACACGACCGGCACAACTAACCACAGGGAAATATATATAGACTGCAAGCCTCTAGGAATACTGATAAGATGGTCGGGACAGGGCCCCGACCTACCCATACTATACAACAAAAGAAAATGAAATACACCTCTGAATATCAAGCTCCGGATGACAGGAGCTGATAATCTGCGGTGGCTAGGATCACGAGGGATCGGCTCTCCATCTGTGAGTACCTGCAGGCAAGCAATGCAGCGCCCTTACAGGCGTCAGTACCACAGGTACCGAGCATGTAAAGCAAACTGAAATATACAACTGAAATGGGTAACAACAATAACATGAAGTATAAGCAGGAAGTAGCTGAATCTATCTGGTTGAGGATAACTGGGGAGAGTTTACCTATTCTGTAACTAAACTGGGCATACCTGACGATGTGTCGTCCTACTGTCTATCAGTATCTAACAGCACATATAGATATACATATAAATACACACAATACCTAACCGACCCCCATAAGTCGGAAGGTGCCAATCAACAAAACAATCTATTTACCCCTACCCGGGTCTAAACCAACCAAAAATAAGTCACTCCACTCATCTAATAACTGTGAGATCCTCCTACCGGACCCCTTGGGTACGTAGCTCAGGCGTTGGTCTCTGACAATGAACTGTGTCTGAGTCTGAAGACTCCTGCCTCTGGGCGCAAGCGCTCAACGGGGTAATATGTTGTTGTATCTGTGACTGAAACTGCCCCTGGGTGTAAACATGCAATAGGGAAATTTTATAAAAATATGTATCTGAAACTGCCCCCGGCCACAAGCGCACACAGAGTAGTCTGCCCCTGTAAACAGGGTAATCTGGCTCTGCGCAGAGTGAACTGAACTGCCCCTGCAAGCAGGGTAATCTGGACCATATTATTATGGTGGTCAGCCATCATCGTCCTCTAGGCGGACGACATCGCCCGGCTGGGGGCGGTATCTGAATCTGGTATCGACACAGCTATAACCTAGGGGCGGCGGGGATGTTAAAGGGTGCCCACATGCCATAACAAGTCTCAACATGCAAAACACATACACAGCAAGCATGCTCAAATGAAATATACTAATCATATTCTCTTCTTTTATTCCAAGGCTAGTCCGTATTAAACAACTGATGCTATATTCTGTTTTACACTGTTTCTGATTGCTGGGCTAACTGCTACCTGGCCTTTATCTGTTTATCTGATTATTGTTATCCGTGATCTGAAGCTATATCAGTTTCTAGAGCCATTTCTATTTCTGGAGCTATATTTGTATCTGGAGCTATATCGGTGTCTGGAGCTATTTCTATATCTGATTTCTAATCTGATTATATCTGGATATAACTCAATAACATAGAACATGCCATCTATAACTGGGTATAGCTCAATAATATAAAATGTGACATCTATTACCGGATACAGTCTCAACAAATGTAATACATACTATCTGTAATCTTGCTAATTCATTATACTGCCTTTACAACTTCCATTCTGGGTATTACGTAAGAACATGCTAAGCTACTAGCGAATACCACATTACTATCTGAAATCATCTGACTATCCGTTCTTCTGATTATCGCATAATACGTAATGATGTACTAGCATGCTTGCTGGAAATTGTACTGAAATCGTTCCTGTACGTTGGGTATCTGTTAATAGCCTTTATTCTATTTATTTTCTAGACTGTACTTCCTGGCTTGCCGAAAGAATAGCTTTACATACCTTAACCTCGGTTTATCTGACTAACGGACGTAGCTCGTTCAGTACTCCAGCTATTTCTCCCAACTGCGTTTACATATATGTCAATTAGAACTAAATACACCAATATTCTGAAAGAAAACGTCACTTTCGATACATTTATAGCCTAAACTTTGGCTTATCGAAAGACGGTCAAAAACTCGCTATTTCTCGAAAGTCCAGAAGGGAGAAATATTCACTTTAAGGCTAGGAGTATATTGACACTAGTTTAGAGCAATTCCACTTACCTTAGCCCGGTAGCAGGACGATTTGTCGGTTGAATTTCGCGAAACTAAATCAGTAGGACTGCTCCTTACTGCTTAATACCTCGGTATCTGGAGTTAATTTGAGTTTGGACTGCGTTTGATGGTGTAATCGGACGAATATTATAAGAGATTTTCGATCCTCCCTGTTTTCCCTCGGTTTCTCTAGAAATTATATAATTTTTTGAAATAAACCGAAGTGAGGGGTTTATATACGTGGGCTTGGATAGGGTCAATGTGTCACGGAGCCATCGCGGAGGCTCCACCTCTGTGACATGTTGCCATCGCGGAGGGGCTCTGCCTTGGCTCCTTCCGTGATAGTTCGACAGGTTTCTCGTCCAGTCTTTTCCCGGGCCTTTTTCTAGCATGTATGGCTTTCAAATACTCTTAACCAACACGCCATTAGGCTATTTATTCGTTTAAAATTTACGGGGTGTAACAGAGATCTTCTCCCAAGGGGGAGATGGTGTGCTTCAATATCAGGGTCGTTATGTGTTTCGAGCATTGGTGATTTGAGAGAGCGAATGTTTCTTGAGGCTCATGGTTCCTGCTACTCTATCCACCCAGGTGCCACCAAGATGTACCATGACCTACGGGAAACTTATTAGTGGAACGACATGAAGAGGGATATATCCGAGTTTGTAGCTAAGTGCCCTAATGGCCAACAGGTAAAAGTTGAGCATCAAAGACCTGGTAGTGTACTTCAGGATATTAGTATCCCCACTTATAAGTGGGAATAGATCAATATGGACTTCGTTACAGGGTTGTCTCATACTCGTCAACAGTATGACTCCATATGGGTGGTTGTGGGAAGGTTGACCAAAGCAGCCTATTTCTTACCTGTCAAGACTACCAACTCAGTCAAGGACTATGCTAGATTGTACATTCGGGAGTTAGTCTGGTTATATGGAGTTCCATTATCCATCATTTCATATAGGGGTACTCAGTTTTGGAGATCGTTTTAGAAGGATCTTGGTACTCAAGTCAAGCTTATTGCAACTTTTCACCTGCAGATAGATGGTCAAGCCGAGCGGACCATTCAGACTCTTGAGGATATGTTACGAGCGTGTGTGATTAATTTCAAAGGTGGTTGGGATGATCATTTATCTCTCATCAAATTTTCCTATAATAATAGTTACCACTCCATCATTTAGATGGCTTCGTTTGAGGCTCTTTAGGGAAAGAGGTGTAGATCACCTACTGGATGATTCGAGGTAGGTGAAGCTGCATTGATTGGGATAGATTTTGTTCATAAGGCCATGGAGAAGATTCATCTTATTAGAGAAAGGCTGAAAACGGCTCAGAGTCGTTAGAAATATTATGTGGATGTTAGACGGAGAGAGTTGAGTTCGAGGTAGATGATTGGGTATTTCTAAAGGTGTCTCCCATGAAGGGAGTGATGAGCTTCAGAAATAAAGGGAAGCTTACTCCCCATTATGTTGGGCCATACAGGATTGTGAGGCATGTTGTCAAGGTGGCATATGAGTTAGAGCTACCAGCAGAGTTAGCTTTGGTGCACCCAGTTTTCCATGTATCTCTGTTGAAGAAGTGCCTTGGTGACCCGGCCTTAGTAGTTCTGCTGGAGAATATAGGTGTAAAGGATAGTCTTACCTATGAGGAGGTTACGTTTGGGATCCTTAATCGTCAGGTTCGTAAGTTGAGGAATAAGGAAGTAGCTTCTGTGAAGATATTGTGGAGGAATTAGCATGTTGAGGGAGTTACATGGGAAGCCAAAGCAGATATGAAGACTAGATACCCACATCTTTTCCCTTCCAGCTCAGTTCCATCAAGAGGTATCAGTTTCCCTCCCTTGTACTCTATTAAGTCTCATGTTGAGTTCATGTCCCTAAGTTTCTTTCATGTCCTTACATGCATGTATGTTTCGTGAGTTTAGTTCAGTCATATATTTCAGTTCGAAGTTAGTTGCTCCGTCAG
Organism: Datura wrightii; assembly: GCA_035772735.1. Taxonomy (NCBI): domain Eukaryota; kingdom Viridiplantae; phylum Streptophyta; class Magnoliopsida; order Solanales; family Solanaceae; genus Datura; species Datura wrightii. The sequence continues at coordinate 21,604,725 of JASDFA010000001.1, forward strand.
TTTTCAGTTAAAATTGCTCAGTTTTGGAGTTGTAGTTCTCTTCCTTATCCCCCCATCAGGTTTAAATCAACATTCAAGGATGAATTTTCCTAAAGGGGAGATATTGTAACACCTCGGACCCCGGAATAGCTTGATGAAAGAAAATAAGTAAAATTGCAAGTCTGGTGTAGGAAGTGACGGCGTGACTGACGGCCCGTCACGTCCCTGAAAGTGTAAGTGACGGTCGCCAGGAAGGCGACGGATTGTCACTGGTGATGATCAGGTGTGACAACATGGCGGATGAACCGTCAAGGACCTGACAGTGCTGGTGACGGCCGTCGGAGCAGGATCGTCGGTTGAGCCGTCGAAGGGAAAATTTTTGGACTCATGGGTGACGGCAGACCTGATGGGTCGTCAGATTAGTGACGGCCCATCACTCATACTGTCAGAAGGAGGTTTTTGCCGGTCTCACTGGTTTAGGGAGACAGCACGAATGACGGACCGTCGGGAGTGTGATAGCCCATCACGGGTACCGTCGGGGTGCCTAGTCGTGGAATTCTGCCCGATTCTCAGGGGCAATTTTATAATCACCCATGCTTTTAACTCCTATAGTATGTCATTTTAAGCCTTGGAAAATGTGTTTTGAAGGGTTTTAGATTTTATAAACTTCTCTCTTATTCTTAATATTCGAAATACAAGATCAAATCCTCTCAAGAAATTCTTAGGGATCAAGTCCTAATTTGTGATTTATCCTTTATGATACATTATCTCCTACAAGTATCCTTCATGAAATATTGAATATAAGTATGACGATTTTATCAAGAATGGTATAATGTCTTTCATGATATTCACAATTATGATTATGGCCGACTCACGAGCCCTATTTCATGGCTAGTTCATGTATTTCAAGTATGTTTATGATTATCATGATTTAAACTAGCTCATGAACCTCATGCATGCTTTTTCCTACTATGATATGAGCACTATATATGTTTTGAAAGTAGTATTTAATACCTACTAGACCGGAGTCTAAGTATACCTCGAGTTCAGAACTACGTAACAATGTAGCCATGATGGGATCTCCCTAGAGATTATCCCCTTTTGCCCGTATGGGCCTTCCATTAGTGATATCACACCCTTTTTCAGGGTTCTACCCTTGGCAAGGTACGAACACCCTCCCGACTAGGGGTTTACAGGTCAGGCTCCATGTGTGCTCATGCGGGGTCTGTCGGTTATAAGAATCTCCTATTGTTCCTTAAGTTATTTGTGATTATGTTATGATGTTTTGGCTTAGGTTATCATTTATAAAGATTCTTTATGATTACAATTATGACTATTTATGAACAGCTTGGAAAGCCTTGAGCCTCATGTTTAAGTTATGATTTCAAATGCATGATTTTAGAAATGTTATATTCTCTTGTTACCTTATGTATTTTTATGGTCATTTTTATTTAACCTGCATGCTCAATACATTTCAAATACTGGCCACATACTTTATGTTGTATCATCTCATGATACAGGTCCAAGCGATCAGGTTCCGCCTCGCCGTTAGCCGCTCTCGTTCCAGTCCAGTTAGCCTATACTTTTGGTGAGTCCTCATCTACCCAAGAAATGCAGCTTAGCTCTTGTTATTTTGTTATCTTCTGGTTTCAGACTTAGAGAGCTAGTTCGGGGTATTGTCACATCAGCTCGTCAGATAGTTAGAGGCTTTTCAGACATCATGTAGTTATTCAGCTTTTGTCAGATGTTGACTACTCGCACCTTTATGAATTCTTTTATTCAGGCTTTCGCTTAGTCATGATATGGTTGATTTCCATTTTTAGTTATGCTCCCAAATTGCTATGATTATGCGGGTCATTCATGGTTCTAGGTCCCGTGTCTCGATCCGGGTCCGAGCGCGGGTCGTGACAGCACTTATGAACCAGGCAGCGTTCATGGTTGAAACGAACCAAACAATGAGAACTAAAGATGGTTTAAGGGTTGATTATGTGACATATGGTTGTCTAGGTATACACCAAAGCTCGATGGTTCAAAGATATTAAATTTATCGATTAACCGAGTATATCCAACATATGTTCACTATGAAAAGTTCAAAGGGAAACCTACTTATCCGGATGCGATTAATTCTTACTTGCGAATCACACAATATTTTCATGCATTTTTCAATCTTATAGACATTCCACATTCATGTGGGGGATTGTTGGGGTTCTAAAATGTGAATGAAAAATGAGAAAATTCACCTTTTGGATTACACCAAAAAGGCACCTTTTGGAATTGCATCTGTCCATCTTACCCTTGCATTCTCTATAAATTCAGAGGTTTTGCCTCAGATTTTACAGATCAGAGAAATAGAAAATACTCTTCTTCTTTCCCTTATTTTTGCATTATTTTTTAAAAAACAAAGTAAGTGCCGTGTGATCTACTCCGTTTGTTGAGTTAGCTGGAGTTCTGTAATTTGCGTTGCCGCTATTACAGAAATATTTTTAAGTTCTATCCTGGGAGAAAGTAACCCAAAACCTTGGCAACAATTAGGGGGTTATAATTCCTTAAGGACACACAAGCAAATTGTCGGCTCGAACTAATTTTCTACTTCTTCTATATTTCTGCATAATTATTTTTTTCTGTTTTCTGAGTATAAACAGAAACTAGTTTATACAAATAATGTCTGAAGCACAGATAACAACATTAACTAGTACACATAATTAAATGCACCTATGATCCGGTGATGTTGCAGTATGAGTGACGTTTGTAGCCACAGGAACGATGTTGCTCTGCTCAATCGCATCTGGAACTATCTCATGAGAGCTGCAGAAACAGATTGAAGAATTGATTTAGATTTCAACACTTTGGCCAAATATTTCTTGGTTTCCTCTTATTCTCTGCGTAAGTAACATCTTATGTTCTGTCTTTATGATACAGTACAGTTTCCTTTTCGAGTTGTTTTATCAAAGAAATCTTAAAGTCATAAATGATAAAAAAATATTGTTATTGAAACTAATGTGAATATAAATCAACCCATTATTCTACTATATTTGCGCTCTTAAAGCACATACATAACTTATATATATACAAAAGAAAATAAGGCATCTGAGGACTTTTGCATAACAAGGTTTCTTCCATTTATATGCATTCATAGAGTTAGTTGAAGTAGTTAGTCAAGTCATGAGCTGCACATGGTCACATGTGTTGTTAGAGTTAGTTATAACTAACTCTCAAAAGTCTTCCATTTCTCTGTTTCCTAAATAGCTACAATCGAATCCATTGTAACCAAGATGTGTAATGTTATTGACGGAAAAGTGGCACAGGCTATAGAAGAAATGAAGAGAATATTAGTGGGGTAACATGAGCAATTTTGCGAACCCTAATGATGGTATTCCAGTTCGTGAAGGTCACAGAAATGGTGAGTATCAACTACATACTAGGGGTTATCAGGTACAGTTTCCTAAGTTCGATGGTAAGACTATGAGGTATTTGCTCTACATATGTGAGCAATTCTTCAAGTTCTATGAGACTCCTAAAGGATTCCAAGGTGAATCTGGCCTTCTGCAAACTGAAGGGAAAGGCACTTCAATGGCATCAGTCGTTCATCAAGCAAAGACTCACTCGAGACTGGCCTCATTGGAGGAGTATGTAAGATACTTTTATGCACAATTTGGGTAAGAATTGTTTGATGATCCTATTGGGAATTTCAAGGATCTAAAACAGGTAAACTCTGTCGAAGAAACATATTGTGGTATTGTGTCTTGCCCCTGTTTGCTCTTTTCTTGTTTAGACTTTTCCAGCATTTTTCACAATTAAATCCAGGTATAATTTTACTCTTTAATATAGAAAATCCTTAATATTAACAAAAATAAAAATTATATAAACTATAAAATTCTAATATTAATATAATATGTTTTATTCTTTTACATTTTATTAGAGTGGTTCAATCTGTTAGAAATATGTACATTCTTATTTCTTGGGGTAAAGATGTTAGTTGTAAAGTCGGAGGAGTTGATTGTGAAGATACATTCACCCAGTCAACACATTGCAAGTAATGTATAATAAAATATGCATCTCTAGTTAGGCTTGGAGAGAATTTAAATGTACCTATGACTCAGTGATGTTGCGTTATGAATGACGTTTGTGGCCACAGGAATGACGTTGCTCTGCTCAATCGCATCCGGAACTATCTCATGGGAGCTGCAGAAATAGATTGAAATAGTTGATTCAGAGTTCAACACTTTGGCCAAATATTTCTTGATTTCCTCTTATGCTCTACTTAAGTAACAGGAAGACAATTTATGACACATCTTATGTTCGGTCTCTGTGATACAGTATAGTTTCTGTCTTTATTTCATTCATTTTTTGGAATTATTATCCAAAATCTCAAATACTCAAATAAGCAGAATTTGAAAAGTTATGTACTTATAATCTGAATTGTCAATAAAGTAACACCTGTTACTATTTTCACTGCCCAATAACCAATTTGGTCCCGAGGTAAGGAATAACCAATTACGCCATAAGATGAATTAAGGAATAGTAATTTGATTAGTCATTAAAATGGAAAAGGCTAAGCTCAAATAGTGAGCTTGTACTTTCTACTGTTCTATTAGTAATATAGTGCGGATGGGGATCTGAGCTTAACTGGATGGTCGTTGATACAGATTTAATGTGTCTATATGCACCCTTACGTTGTTTGTCGTTATAAGTCACACTCCTGCTTCATAGTTAGGCTTTCTAAATATTGTTATTTGCTTTCCTAGCATCCTTCTCATTGGAGGTTTCAAGATGCTTGAGTATTACATACTTTTATGTGCCTATTGTGGTGTACAAATATTTCAGGTTATTAAATACCATAATTTTCTATTTTTCCTCCCATAAACTCTCTTTTTTGTGCCAATACAAACTAGTTGTTACAGTTTCAAAAAGCACAGTACTTTATGTGTTATCTATACGATCCTAGTTATATGACTTTCCATTTATGTAAATTCATAGAGTTAGTTGAAGTAGTTAGACTAGTCATGTGAGCTGCACGTGGTCACATATGTTGTTAGGTTAGTTAGATTTAGTTATAACTAACTCTCATAAGTCTTCCATTTCTCTCTTTCTTAAATAGTGGTAATTGAGTCCATTATAGACAGCTGGAAATTGTTTCAAGATCAATAAGATATCTCTTTCTTTTATCAAAATTGAGCTCAACTTGAGTTCTTAAGTAGGTTGTTCAAGAGAAATTCTCTTTAGTTTTCTCTTCAGGCTTCTCAAATTTCCTTCTAAATTTGTAATCCAAATTTCAGAGTTCTATCAGTTATTAAATTATGTTAGGAATTTGCTTTTGAACTGAAGTAAATTTATTTTTACTGCCTTAGTTTTCAATACGACCTAGTCAATTAGTTGTTAGCCATTTATTCCTATTATTTAAAAGTAAGTTCTAATATCTGTAATTCTCTTAATCTGCTAGGAATGTGTTTTTTTACTGCTTTTTTCAGGTTTTATAAATGTAACCTAAAGAGGTCAATAAAAATGTACTTCCACTGCTATACTTCTCTATTTGTTTGATATCTTTTCATTTAGAAAATAACTGACAATTTGTATCAAGAGCCCTTTTTTCTTATGGGATCTGTGATCATTCTCAGTGAGTGAGTGTTTCTAGTGAGTCAAGTACCACAAGCAGAAGCACCAAAAGTTCAAACACGGAAGAAAGCTCAAGTTTCTTAGCAATGACACCTCCAGTCGTCAATGGTGAAAATTTTCACATGTGGGTGGTGCCTATCTAGAAGCTTTAGATCTTTGGGAGGAAATTCAGGAAGACTATGAAGTTCTTCCGCTACCCGGAAATCCAACAGTAGCTCAAATCAAGAATCACAAGGACAAACAGACCACAAAGTCTAAGGCAAATGCGTGTCTCTTTTCGGTAGTCTCGTCAATAATTTCACCCGTATTATATCTAAAATTAGCAAAATCCATCTAGGATTATCTCAAGGAACAATATGATGGAGATGATCATATCAAAGGCATACAGGTATTGAATCTCATTAGAGACTCTAAGTTGCAGAAGATGAAAGAGTTGGAAACCATCAAGGAGTACTCTGACAGGCAAATGAACATAGAAAACAGAGTAAGATTACTTGGTTCTTAGTTTAAAGACTCTCGTATTGTTAAAAGATTATGGTTACTATACCTGAAAGATTTGAAGCCACCATAACCACTTTGGAAAACCCCAAGGATCTGTCCAAAATTACCTTGGCAGAATTATTGAATTCCTTGCAGGCACAAGAACAAAAGGGTTATGAGAGAAGGTGGAATTAGAGAGAGAGCATTGCCATCCAAACATGAAGATGGTGGAAGATATAAAAAGAAAAATTATAAGAAGAATCAGCCAACAAATAGAGAAGGAGCAGCTCACAGCAATAAAAGCAAAGCAGGTAGCTCCAAAAGAAACTACCCTCCTTGTAAACATTGTGGAAAGAATGGACATGCGTCGTACAAGTGTTGAAAAAGGTCTGATGCTAAGTGCAGTAAGTGCAACCAATTTGGGCATGAAGCAATCATCTGCAAGAACAAATCTCAGCAGCATGATGCAAACGTCCAGTTGGTTAATGAAGAAGAAGAGGATCAACTCTTTGTTGCATTATCTTTTGCAAGCAATAGTTCAAGCGAGTCTTGGCTGATGGATAGCGGATGCACAAATCATATGACTTATGATAAAGAGCTCTTTAAAGATTTGAAACCTACTGGACTTGCAAAAGTTAGAATAGGCCACGACGGTCATATTCCAGCAAAAGGAACGGGAACCATTACAATTGCAACACAATCAGAAAAAGGTTTCAAATTGTATCTCGAAGATAAAAATATTGCTTGATCAAGAAAGCCTTAGGACAAGACTTGTTTAAAGTCAAAATGAGAGGTAGAAGTTTCTCATCAAATCCATTAGAAGAAGAGCAGATAGTGTATTCAACAAAAGAAAAGGTTATTGAGTTGTGGCGTAGGAGACTCGGACATTATTATTATCAAGGGCTTCTCAAAATGGAAAAATTGAAGATGGTGGAGAACCTTCCTAACCTAGCAGTGAGTTCTACAAATTATCGTGCTTGTCAATTTGGGAAACAAAGTAGACTTCTATTCCCAAAGACAACTTGGAGAGCAACAAGAAAGTTGCAGCTGGTGACCCCAAAGGACTCCTTCACTTAAAGGTAGTCTTTACTATGTTATTTTTATTGATGATCTGACTAGGATGTGGCTAATTTATTTTCTAAATTTCAAATCTGAGGTCAAGAGAATTTTCTGGAAGTTCAAAGCTAAAGTGGAAAATGAAAGCTGCTGCAAAATTCAGATTTTACGATCTGATGATGGCAAGGAGTATACTTCTCATCAATTCGATCTATTTTGTGAGGAAGCAGGGATTGAACGTCAAATGCTCTTTGGCCAAATATTTCTTGATTCCTCTTATGCATCTCAAATGTTGCAAGATTCTAATAGAAGGCAGTTTCTCTTTTTACGAAGTTCGTTTTTTAGAATTACTATCCTAAATCTCAAATATGCAGAATTTGAAAGTTATATACCTATAATTTGAATTGTCATTAAAGTGGAATAGAATTAAGGAATAGTAATTTGATTAGTCATTCAAATGGAAAAAGGCTAAGCTTAAATAGTGAGCTTGTACTTTCTATTGTTCTAGTGGAAATATAGTGCGGAAAGGTCGTTGATACAGATTTGAGCATAGCTGGATGATCGTTGATACAGAATTGATGTGTCTATATGCACCCTTATGCAACTAGCTTTATTACATTGTGTTACATTTTTTTTTTTGCGTATCGTGATGAGAAGTACACTTTGGGACATGTTTGTAAAAAGGTGAGGCAACTCCAACTCTTCTTTATGGAAGTGGAAAAGGATGAAGAAATTTCTGAAGAGACAGAACATTCTGTTAGATCTTGTTGAATTTATGACCATGATTGATCAAGGATTAGAAACTGATGAAGGAGGAGTTATTTTGCCCCATATGTTTGTCCATGACATAAATGGGATATTCATGACTTTAGGACTATGTGGTAACATTTTTTTTGTTCGTTCATGTTTTGATAGATACTAGGAGCACTCATAATTTCTTGGACTTAAACACTGCCAAGAAATTAGGCTGTCTGTTAACTAATATTTCTCCTTTTGGGGTATCTATAGCTGAAAATTCAGATCAACTATGTTTGCAAGAAATTAGCCATGAAAATGCAGGTTGTGATCACTTTTGTTGGAGGGTGTAATATGGTTTTGGGAATCCAATGATTGATCACACTTGGGGACATTGTGTGGAACTTTAGGAAACTGGAAATGGAGTTCAGTATCATGTGTCACAAGATTTCCCCTTGAGGGTAATTCAATCACCAAGAACTAAGTTGATCCAATATAATAGTATGGAGAACTTGTTGGCTAAAACAGAGTTATTGGAGCTAGTTTATTTTCTATGGAGGTTTCCGAAAACCAAAATAAGGAAAATAAGCTACAACTAAACTCCAGAACTACTTGGATTTGTTTGAGGTTCCTACGTCTAAACTACCTTCATCCAGGTCACATGATCACAAAATTATTCTGAAGGAAGGCACTTCTCCAATCAACATCAGGCCCATAGATATCCAGCTATACAAAAGGATGAGACTAAGAAGATGGTTAATGAGATGCTTGGCAGTAGGGTGATCAGAAACAACACTAGCTAGCCCCCATTCTTACTTTAATTGTCATGGTGACAAGTTAGTTTTGTCGCCATTAACAAAGTTCTATTAGTGACGAAAACAACACCATTGCAAAATACTTGTCATAATTTACTTTTTGAGAGTCAAATGATATGAACTTTGACCTGCATTTTAACATAAACCTGAAGGAGTTGATTTTGAAGATAACATACCTCTGACCCTGAGATTGTAGAGTCTCTGTACGTGGAGCAACTGTAGTGACGTGTGAGGCGTGGTCACTTTCTTCTGAAGCCATTTCGTCCTAAAAAATTAGAATGCAATTCCAGATAGACGTCAAACCAGCAAGTTTATTTAGACGTCACACTAATTAATAGCAGAAGAAAAAATAACTTCGGTTGTTTGTGTGTATGATGAACAATACCAAATTCTAAACTAGCAATCAGTTTGAACCGTCTTTAACTTTTATATAAGATTGAGCAATTTTTTTTTCCTTCCATTCAGAGGATTAAGCGCGCGGTTGTACGTTTCAAAGAACAAAACTAAGTTACATGGTATACACTGCTCTGATTCACTTCAAACATAACATGAGGAGTCTTGGCTCAAACCATATCACAAGCTGAAAAGGAGATGATCATCCTTGTCGGAAGAAACACTGTCAATCTCACCCAAAAAACAAATACTTTGGTTCGCAATTTTACCTCTAATAGGCTAGCTTGCTCTCGTTTAAAAATAAGTATGATTTGTACAGCTTGGCAAGTCTCATAAATTGTCTCTTCCTATTAGTGTCAATAAAAGTTCCTCTGTTTTGCAAATTGTTTAATTATAGTGATGTTTGGGGGCCATCTCCATTTTTATCTTCTCAACGTCATTGCTACTTTCTTGTGTTTGTGGATAATTATTCAAACTTTACATGGGGTTATTCTTTGGCTAAGAGATCTCATGTTCTTTCCACCTTTCTTCAATTCATGATCTTAGTCGAAAAACAATTAAAACCGGAAGTGTCTAGTTTTAGAAGTAATTGTCCAATCACTCTTTTGTTTGAAGATTAACTTTGGACTTCGCATAGCATACATGTTTCGGTACCTACCACTACAAATCGAAATTGATTCCCTCCAGGTAATACACATGTTAGGCCATGACAACTTTTTGTACTCACCTTTTTTTTTTTTGGGAAACCCACAGCCTCTGCCCTTCGGGTGAGGACTTTATGATGAGCACTCTATGGTAATTTGTTCACCATGCAATAGCTCGCAAACCACACGGGAGATATAAACCGCACTAGACAAGCCCTATGCGACGAGCTCATGGTTGAGTGATAGACAGAGGCTAGATTCGATCCCGGTCTTCCACATGGGAAACTCACCTCCCAACCACTCAACCATGCCCCTGAGGGCTTTGCTAAATGATTGCATGGCGGTTGATAGCAATGCTATGTAATCCGTCTCTACAACACATCTACCGGGAGCAGAACTTTTTGGCAGATAGGATGGCAAAGACAGGAATGGAATCAGTTCGAGAAAATGACGTTAAGGTACAGCTCTTTGATCAACCACCGGCATCTGGTGTATATTTTGAAAGATGACAAAATGGGACGAGTATATGCACGAAATACTGCATGCCCCTTGAACTCACTGGCTCCAAATCCTTCTAATAGTTTAACTACTTCTGTAGGTGTAAATATATTAGTACTGCTGTAGGTGTAATCAGTTTGACTACTACCTCTGCTCCTGTTGTAAACAAAACTGGGTGATGTACTAGCTACTTAATCTAGTTTTCTGTTTTCTGTTTTCTGTTTTATAAATAAAGAGGCCCTGAGCATCACCTGTTCATTTAAAAAATAAAAAGAAGTTACCCATTTTTAGGAAACCTTGGGGGCATTTAATGATACCCTACTATTTCACCTACATTATGTACTTGTATATTTACGAGCTACTTATCTGGTTTTCTATTTTCTGTTTTATCAATAAAGAGGCCCTGAGCCTCACCTGTTCATTTAAAAAAAAAAAATTACCCATTTAGGAAACCTTGGGGGCATTTAATGAGACCCTATTACTTCACCTGCACTATGTACTTGTATTTTCCTCCTCCGGTATCATTTATTTTCTTTATCTCAATTTATATCTTTTAGAATTTGTTTGGCGCGAAAGATACGAAATAAATAATTTTGAAATAAATTTTTAAATTAATTTATCTCACATTTAGTAGGAATAAAATTTCAGAATAATTTATTGTAAAACTAGTTATCCAATAATTATAATATTATTTTAATTCCACGTAAAAGATGAAATATCGAGGATACGGAATAAATAGTTGGAAAGAAATTTGACCAGAAAAAAAAGTGGTACAGTCAAGATGTAAAGCTTGTGGTACTAAATTTGAGTAAAAGTTAGTAATTCATAGCTTGTCAAAATGTTTTACGAGATTGGCCTCCAGTGAAGCATTATTTTCGTACTCTTGCCACAGTTGTTTAATCTCTTTAGCTGGAAATTAAATTACACATTATAGAAGTGATATTTATATAGTCATATGAAAAGAAACTCCTTTACAGCTAGAGTTTTTGAGTAGTGCTTTGGAGAGAAAAAAGTAAAGTATGGTATGAAAGATAAAAAAAGTCTTGTTGATTAGATAAAGGAATACCACTCATCCCTCCGACCACCAAGAAAGAACTTTGCACATTTCAGTCAAAGCAGCTTATGAACTCCACATATGTTGCACCTGACGGATTTTGTCCGGTCATGTGCCAAAACGTATACACACAGATGAGTAGGGTGTATGTTACTTCCCATTTAATAACTATCCATTTTATTATATTCTTATTCTCTTCTAAGTTGTATCACATAACTGAATAAACAAACCAAAAAACTGAACCAAAGAGAGAAATAGTAAATCAAACCAAATTTATTTTAATTCTTTCTAAAAGTATTGAGAAAAATACATTTTGAAACATTTTTTTAAAACTTGGTTGAACACTAATTATTATTAAAAAATATTTTTAAAAATTATTATCGAATCACCCTTTTGTTTGAAGATTAACTTTGAAATTCACAAATTTACACACTTTTGGATATATTATTATGATTGTACTACATTTCATTTCATTTCGAGGTTGGATTGAACATGATCATAAACAAGTTAGGGATGGTAAATGGTACATGCGAGAAAAAGGTCTTTTCAGAAAAATTGTCTAATTAGCGGGAAGGATGAATGCAATCTTGTTATCTTGGATCACAAATTAAGTCTCTTTAAGTGGTTGTTTGGTAAAGTATATTAACAAAAATAATGCAAGCATTAGTTTGGTATAATATTAATATCTTGTTTGATATATTAGTTATACACTCTATTTGGTATTATAGTATGTATTACTAATGCATCATAAATCATGATATTAGTAATACAAAGGATTTGAATACCTGCATTAGAAGTCCCTTTAAAATCTTCTCGAAAATTCTTTCCACGGATGAATGCAATCATCTTCTTCTTCAACCTTCTACATTGTCTTTCATTATCTGCTTTTCTCAACAAGGTCAGAACTACTATTAAACCAATATGTTTGCTGTTTCTACCCATGTTTCACAAATTGGATTAAGTTTCTATCTCTACCAATGTAATAACCTTTCTTGAATGCTATCAAAATCAGCGTATGCAAACCCGTATTTGAATGCTGTTAAAGTGTTTTGCCAAGTTCAATTTAGCAAATAATACATTACAAGAGACTTTCATACCGCACCTGGTCACGGGCAGGAAGATTATGTAACCGGCTGAAAATACAGCTTGCCTTTAATTTACCCAGTTGACGATGATGGGAAATTTACAGAAGAAGCTGGACAATTTAGGGGGCTTGATGTGCTTGCCAATGGCAATTGTTGCTGTTATTGATTACTTGGATGAACCCCTGTCAATGGTCATGGTAGAGCCATACAAACACAAATACCCTCCTTATCATTGGACAACAAATTAAGAAACCCCCACTATATTCAGGGCTACTAAACAATGGTTTAAGGATTTCTTGATGCTGCAATCAACCAAGTAACTTGGATTCCTTCTCAGGCAGTAAACAGCATTTATTTCTGCTGTGACATCTGCCCACTCTGATTTTTAATGGATTTGATTCAGACCCTGTTTAATAAACTCAACAAACTTTCCTTTTCTTTTTTTCTTTTTTTTTTTTTTTGAAAACATCTTCAACATTAATCCAGATATAATGAATATAAATATCTCGGAAACAAAAAGCTTTTCTTTTTCTTTATCGTACGTAACTACTACAATAAATTTCCCTGTACAAATTTTGCATAGAAAAATATTACTACTACTGTGCAAAAAAAAAAAGGTGGCTAAAGCAGTATTTGTTATGACTTTTTCCATAAAGTGATACTAGGTTGGTAGCCGTGAATTTACTCATGCAACTCCTTTCTTCTTTTAGGAAATCCTATCCTAAGGACAACTATTCAATACTATATAAGTGGTATTTTAATCTTTTATCTCGGCTATAGTCACAGTGATCCTTCTATTCAACTATTTCGACCATTTTCGGCACCTCATATCTTTTTCGGAGCGTCCGAAGATTCGATCATTTTTGTATGATTTCTCTTGCATTGCCCTTTCCAATGGGTTTTGAAGATAAAAAATCTTTATTGATTAGCCCATAAACTGACCTAGGTAAATCCATGAACTCCACTGGATTATTCCTTCTGACTAAACATATGAACCATGAATTGTCGTAATAAGACACTTGATCTAAGTAAGGATATGATTCTTTAGCCCTTATCCCGTCCCTGTGAATGAGCTGGCTTTGGAAGCTAGGATGAGAAGCTGATTCCCGACATAGACTATTTCCTTCTCATCGAAAGATGCCTAAGACCTTTTCACCAAAAAAAAAAACTAAACCCCCTGCTCCTCGAACAATTGAATCAGAAGTCAAAATATTCACACTCACGCATAAAGAATAGCCCGTGAATGCCCTCTTTTTTAGGAAGAATTTGACATTGACCAGGAATGAGAGCAGAATGTTTTTAAATAGGTAGTATTTTATATAATCAAAAAGATATTAATTATGTTCTTTCAATTTTACCCTTATTTAAGTGAAGAAAATTTTACATAATCAAGAAAATATTAAGAAATTATATTTTTTAAAAATATTTATTAAAAATAAATTAATAAAAATATATATTTTTTAAAAATAAATTATATTTTTAAGATTAAAAGTACCATTTAATTTGAAGCCGAGGGAGTAGAAGTTAATTTGACTGTGAGCATTTATTGAAGCTAACAATATTCTTTTACCTATTTAATTAGGAAACCTGGGGGGCATTTAATAATCAACAAGGACCCTACTACAAGATTTCCTCATAAAATATTTCAACTTCACCTATGACTATCATACTTGTATATTTCCTCCACCGGTATCATTTACCTTTTTTTAATTTATCTCAATTTATATCTCTTAGAGTTTGTTTGGTACGATGGATAAAAAATAAATAATTTTAAGATTAATTTTTAAATTAATTTATTTTATATTTAATTAAAATAAAATTCTAAAATAATTTATTCTAGATTAATTTTTTAATAATATTTTTAAGTACTTTAGATTGTTATGCAAGTTTTAAGTTATTTGTCGTCCAAATTAGAAGTCTGCCAGTGTGGAGGAAACGGCGGAGATTTTTCTGATATCAAAAGATAATGGAGAGTAAATATTTTAAATTGTTACGTAAGCTTTATTCATGCATTATATATATAAATTTAAAGGATATTGATTTATTTTCATTTAGAGTTTTTTTTTTATTTTTCTAAAAAGAAATTTAAAAAGCTAAAATTGAAATGATACAATACTTTGAATTTCTTGCCTCCTTAGGACCATTTTACACACAAAATTAATCGTGCATTTAATGATCATTTCTCCAATGAATTTAATTTGAGTGTTTTGAGGGGGATTCTGGTGAAGATATTGAAGACACACTTTTTCAGGGTTTTAAGATACACATCGAAAACATTAAGGGTCCGTTTGAAAAGTTACTGTAGAATTAAAATTGATGTAATTATTAATTTATTAATTATACAGCCTATTAATTATATAGTATAGTAATTATAATAATATGTTTGTTTGTTATGATGTAATTATACTGTAATTATGTAATTAGATTAAAATTTTAAAATAAGAGTTAATTATTAAAAATTAATAGTTGACAAATATGTATCTTTATAAATGATATTAAATTAGGTATTTAAGAGATATATTATCTTTAAAAAATATATTAATTAATAAATATATATTTTTAACTAATATAATAAATAACAATTGATACGTATTTTTAAATTAATAATATTTTAATATAATTAATTATAATAACTAAAATTCATATTTTTTAAGAACATCATGGAATGCATGATATAAAGTTATTCAAATATTTGACAAAAGATAATCTATCAATTCTAACTAAAAAATAAATAGCATGCTGTGAAATTCTATGTCAATTCAAAGCCTAGAATAATAATATATTTTTTAAATAAAATTAAAAATTAAAAATATGAGCAATTATATGGAATCACAAGAAGTAAAGATCGGGAAATGAAAAGAAAGAAATAGAATAAAAAATATTTTGAAAATAAAAAAAGTAGAAATAAAAAAACTAAAATAATAAAAATAAAAAATAATTTAAAATGAATAACTAAAGAAAATGAATTAAATAAAAATAAAAATAAAAATTTTTTAAAGTAACCTTGTAATTACATAATGTAATTACCTGCAATTATCACCTCTCCTTAGAAATTGGAGAGTGTAATTATAGCCTCCTAATTACACTAAATTTTCTGTTGACCATGTAATTACTTGATCAAACAAATATATCAAACTATATAATTACACCCAATTTAATTATCGATGGCTTTCCAAACATGCTCTAAAGTGATGAGTACTTTTGCATTTCAATTTATGAGACTTAATTTAGAGTACAAAGGTTAAATTAACTTAGTTCAATGTGAGTTCAAACATAAAATATTTATTTTAAAAAAATTAAAATTTAGGAAAAATCCACGGAATCTCTTTTAAACTTGTCCACATAATGTAATTTTGTACTTTAATTTTATAGGCGTTTATTCACCCCCTAATTTAACCGAAAGCGAATTAATACCACCTTTCTAAGACAATCCCAGATTCATGCATAGAAGTATTATACACGCGCCTGACACATATATAACATCATTATTTTTAATTTTTTTAATTTTTATCATTTTTTTAAGTTTTTCCTTTCTTCTTCTTTTTCTCCATTTTTTTTCTTTCCATATTCATGGCAACATTTCATATGTACAAACCACACTCATAGCTTGCTTATAATTCAAAGACTTCTCAATAAGATAATTTATAGATGAGTCATGAGATAAACAATCTAATTGAAGAAAGAAAAGTCATCTGAATTTAATTTTTTCGGGACGAGTGCGACGATTGCAATTTCAATTTTGGAACTTGAATTTCGATTAAGAAAAGGGAAAGATTTGAGGAAAGTGTTTTAGTCAGTGTTTTAAAAGGAAAACATATATGGGTCAGCTTCACTTTTTGGCTTCCCACTTATATAGTAATAAATATATAAATATGATATGATATGATAAAATATTAATATTTAATTATGTATTAATTAAATTTTAATTTAATTAAGGGAGGAGAGGAGGGGGGGGGGGGGGGGGAAGGAATGATAATTTAACTTTTAAATTAAAGACTTCTCACTTATATAATAATATGATCGCGTAACTGGATAAACAAATGGAACAACTAAATCAAAGAGAGAATATTAAATCAAACCAAATTTATTTTAATTCAAATTGGATTGATGATCTTCTTTTAAAATCAATATTGAGAAATAGAAATTGTAAAATCAAATGCCTTTAGGAAATTAATAGCCTGTTGATCAAATTTTTAAGAGGTTAAAAGTGTTTTTTTTCTTTCTAAAAAGTGTTTATTTCAAAAAAAAAATTGCTGTTTGACCAAGCTTTGGGGAGAAAATAAGTGTTTTTAGGGAATAAAATAAACTGTTTTTCATAAGCTAAAAAATAGCTTTTCCCCAAAAAATATTTATTTGAAAAATACTTTTGAAAAAAAATACACTTAAAAATATTTTTTAAAAACTTGGTCAAACACTATTTACTGATCAAAAGTCTTTTTAAAATTTATTGGCTAAATACAAACCGCTTCTTACCAAAAGTATTTTTAAAAAAATATTTCTCAAAATAAATTAATTTTAGAAATTTGGTCAAACAAACTATAAATGTATGCTTGTTGTGCTAACTAGCTTGTTTATTTTCCTGATGACAAATATGACATAATTTATTTATTGTGATTGTCAAAAATAATTATATTAAATTATTTATCAGTATAAAATAAAATTAATTACTTTGTTTTATTTTGCTTTGAATAATTAAGCATTATTTTTTGTAGCTATAAAAACATTATTTGTAGATGATGTTATAATTATTCAAATATTAATTAAGATAAAATATAATTAAAAGCCCCTTCTAATAATTGGAGCAAGTTGTCTTGGCAAAAGTACAGCCAAAAGGAAAAATAAATCTAATTTAGTTGTGAACATTTATTGAAGCTAACAATATTCTTTGTCTTTGAAACCTTGGGGAATTTAATGATCAGACGAGGGCCCTACTACAAGATTTCCTGTCAATATCCTCCTCCGGTATCATTTACTTCTTTTTTTTTTTTTTAATCTCAATTTATATCTCTTAAGGGTTGTATGATATAAAGCATAAAAGAATAATAATTTTGAGATAAAATATAAAATTATTTTATTTGATATTTGATTAAAATTATTAATTAGTCTTAAAATTATTTATCTCATTATTTATATTATAATAAAGACATAAATTATCTGATATATATAATGATATAACTAAGTTCATAAGATTATGAAATAGCTCAATGTCATGACCCGAGCCTAAACCCTGGACGTAACACGGTACTTGAAGTAACAAGTGACCCTAAGTCAAACCTTGGTCCATCATACACTGGTGTTCTGAGTAAACATGTACATTGGAAATTTGAAATAATACATAATAGCATCTATGAAAAATTAAAGACTGAACATAGAGATTTTAAATATCTGAAAGTCTGAAATCAAATCTAGTCTGAAATCCATCTAACTGAGAAGTTGTTGGGACAAGCCCCCAGCTAACGCTGAGTCTAACTGAAAATAATAAAGAAAACTGAAATGAATAAAATAAAGCCCTCGAAATATGAGGACTCACACTGCTGCTATTGATAGAGAGATCCGAACGAAATCAGCTAATAGCGCTGGGTCGGAGAACCTGCAGCTGTATCATGAAACGATACAACATAAAAGTATGCGTCAGTACTTTGAATGTACTGAGTAAGTGAGAGATATAAATAGTATGAAAGAACTAGTAACTGAACTGAAATGACATGAAATGACCAACTGAAAATACTGAAAACTGATATAACTGGGATATAGCTGATATGGTCAATAATGACCCTGGCTGATGGTCATAAACATGCTCTAAGTCTCAAAAACTGAGTCTGAGAAACCACACTGAACTGATATGAATTGAACTGAACTGTCAAAATTGAGACTGAACTAAACTGACTAGTGGGAGAGTCTATAACCAACATATAACCATATGAGCTAGACGTGGAGTTCGATGTATACACCCCACCAGTGCGACCCAATATACCTTGTTAGGGTATAAAGGCATGAACTGGGTGATCACAAAAGTCTGATGCCAATCAAGCTAAGTAATGTTGTAACCTATGCTGGCAACGTAATTCTGGGAACCTGGATGCGCTGGAACCCCGGCCCGCTCGGTGCTAAGTCCTACTCCCACTGGAAACTTATACTGAACTGCTAAGTTAATAGCTCAAAACTGGGTCCAAGACTAGTCAGGGACATGTAACTGAAAGTACCCTGAGAGTATTATCGGATCAGATTCTGAAATTGGGTTCTAGACTGGTCAGAGTTGCTTATCTGGAAGCGTCTTAACCGTCTAAGAACAAACTGTAAACTGAACTGAGGTCTTGGGGATGGTCAGCGTTATATACCTAAAATGTCATGATCGTCTAATGGATCAAAAACTAGATTTTGAGTCTTATTTTAATAACTGGGAGGCACCTTGGGAAAAGACTAGAGTCGAACTGATCAGCTGACATTTCTGACTGACATTGGATATTCTATTATTTTTTTTGAAACTGTACTGTCAATAGTCTAACTAGTTTAAGTACAATCAACAACATGGAAATTCTAAATACTGTTAGAATCAAGCAAAAATCTCGAGATGTGAACACTATTGCAAGATTCTAGTTTTTTCTGTATTCAAAATTAGGGCTAGATTTCATATTTATTGGAATGAGAAACAACACGATCACAAACTGGTGGAAAAACATCAGCAATTAACATAAATGATAATTTGTAGGATTTAAAGAGGTCTGACAATTAATCTCATCATTTTTGAAAGTCTAAAGGCCAAAACTGATAGAGAAAACAAAGAAGAATTTTGGGGACACAAAGGAAGAACTATTCCCTTGTTAAATTCCCGGATACCTAACTAAAATCCTTTCGGAGAAGAAGCTTGAACTGCTGCAAGAGATGAGAAGCCCTAGTCTTGCTTGGAGGGTTTTTGAGAGGAGAACTTTCATGTTTTTGAGAACTGAGAGTGAGAAATGAGGAATGAATCATTTTCCCCACTAAAACGTCTAAAATTATTACTAAAATGACGTAGTTTAAAGCTTGGGAGAGTAGGATATTACTAAATAGCCTTTAGAAATTCGCTGGCAAAACTGCTAGGTGCCCCTAACGGATGACCTAACGGGTCGTGGTGGCCGACCATGAATCGTGGTCACTCTCATCAGGTACACTACCTAGGCTCCCCAGTAGGTCACCACGAGGGACTTAACGAGGACTCGTGGTCACCAGTTGTGGACCACACTGTCACACTTTGAAGATTAAATGCTAAGCTTGGTAACGAGTCACCTAACGAGTCGTTACCACCGACGACGACTCATTGTGACACTCGTTCGGTGTTAAAACTTATTAGTGATGGCAACCGGGGGACGTAATGAGTCGTTATTAGGGACCACGACTCGTTGCCCCCCACCCGTTAAGTACACTGTTCCTCTGATAATATCCCCAACTCAGGCCTGACCACGAGTGACTTAACGGGTCGTGGTCGGTGACCATGACTCGTGAAGTCTCTCGTTGGGTGCACTGCTTTGTATTTTCAATACTGTCTCCTTCTTCTCACGACTGACCTAATGAGTCATTGGGTCTCGTAACGACTCGTCAGGTGAGTCATTCTGTAGCACTTCTGCAGCTTTTCTAGATTTTCTGATTTAAGTCTCGGAATTAGATTTTGACTTTCTGGGGCATTACAATATCTCCCCCTTGTAAACATTCATCCTCAAATGTTAGAAAACACACGGGAAGCAGAAAAATAGCAATCAAAATTTCCAAATACTACTCATTTAACTCCAAAATTGCCGGAATGACTACCTCCGTTTCAAAATACATAACTGAACTGGATTTACTTTTGATACACACATCCAAAGTCGTAAAAGAAACTTATACACACGTATTGAATTCAACAACTAGATCAGATCCTAAGGCAAAACTAGCATTTCAAGCTACAACAGAGTCGGTAGAGAACAAGTGCGGGTATTTGGTCATCACATCTGCTTCGGCCTCCCACGTAGCTCCTTCAACCTGCTGATTTCTCCATAGCACCTTGACTGAAGCTATTTCTTTATTCCTCAACTTACAAACCTGATAGTCAAGGATCTGGATTGGTACCTCCTCATATGTGAGACTATCCTTTATTCCCACGTTGTCCAATGACACAATTGAGGTTGGATCTCCAATGCACTTCTTCAAAAGTGACACATGAAAAATTGGGTGTACAACTGCTAGTTCTGAAGGTAACTCTAGCTCATAGGCTACATTGCTGATACGTCTCAAAATTCTATAAGGTCCCACCTATCTCGGACTGAGTTTCCCCTTCTTTCCAAACCTTATCACCCCTTTCATGGGCGAAATTTTCAGGTATACCCAGTCATCAACTGCAAACTCCAATTCTCTTCTCTGCACATCGGCATAAGATTTCTGACGGCTCTGAGCTGTTTTCAACCTTTCTCGGATGAGCTGAACTTTATGTATTGCCTCGTGAACCGAGTCTGGCCCTATCAAGGTAGCTTCACCAACTTCAAACCACCCTATAGGAGATCTACACCTTCTACCATACAATGCTTCAAATGGGGCCATTTGGATGCTAGAATGGTAGTTGTTGTTGTACGCAAACTCGATAAGGGGCAAATGGTCAACCCAATTACCCTTAAATTCGATCACGCACGCTCTTAGCATATCTTCTAGGGTCTGAATGGTCCGCTCAGCTTGCCCATCTGTCTACGGATGAAAAGCGGTGCTGAGTTTGACCTGAGTGCCTAGTCCTTTCTGAAAGGACTTCCAGAAGTATGAGGTGAACTGTGTCCCCCTGTCTGAAATGATAGCCAAAGGTACCCCATGGAGTCTGAATAACTCTCGGATGTAAAGTTTGGCATAGTCCTCAGCTGAGTCCGTGGTTTTAACTGGGAGGAAATGAGCTGACTTTATAATCTGATCTACTACTACCCAGATTGAATCATGCTGTCGGCGAATCCGAGGTAGACCCGTAATGAAATCCATATTCACTTCCTCCCACTTCCACGTGGGTATATTGATATCTTGGGTCATGCCTCCTGGCCTTTGATGCTCTACCTTGACTTGCTGGCAGTTCGGGCACTTGGCTACGAATTCAGCAATGTCTCTTTTCATGCCGTTCCACCAGTAACCGCAAGTCGCGGTACATTTTAGTAGCACCAGGGTGAATGGAGTATCTCGAGCTGTGTGTCTCAGCCAATATCTGCTATCTTAAATCACCAACATCCGGCACACACAATCTTCCCTGGTAACGAAGCACCCTATCTCCCTCTTTGGGAAAAGCCTCAACCTCCTTTTTGAGAACTGCTTCTTTAAGTTTAAGTTGGACTGGATCTTCATCTTGTCTGGACTTAACTTCAACTACCAAGGATGAATTCGATCCATTTTGCACTACCACCCTACCTTTGATTGAGTCCATCAGCTGCACCCTTAACCGGGCTAGTCTGTGAACATCCCTTGCTAACTCCTTTTTGTCTTCCTCGATATATGTCACACTCCCCATAGACCGTCTGCTTAGGGCGTCAGCCACCACATTGGCCTTGCCTGGGTGATACAGTACACTCATGTCATAATCTTTTAGTAACTCCAACCACCTTCTCTGACGCAGATTTAGATCCTTCTGACTCAGCATGTACTGAAGACTCTTATGATCTGTGAATACATCTACATGAGCTCCATATTAGTAATGCCTCCATATTTTTAGCGCAAACACCACTGCTGCCAACTCCAAGTCATGAGTTGGATAATTCTTCTCATGAACTTTGAGTTGTCTGGAGGCGTAGGCTATCACTTTGCCCCGTTGCATCAGAACGCGACCCAGTCCTACTCTGGAGGCATCACAATAAACCACCAATCCATCTGTTCCTTCTGGCAAAGTCAGAACTAGAGCAGTGATGAGTCGATTCTTCAACTCTTGGAAACTCTTCTCACACTTGTCCGACCACTAGAATTTCACCTTCTGAGTTAACTTGGTCATAGGCGGTGCTATGGAGGAGAAACCTTCCACAAACCGTCGGTAATAACCTGCTAAGCCCAGAAAACTCCTGATTTCAGTAGGAGAGGTAGGTCTGGACCAATCCTTCACTGCTGCTATCTTATGAGGATCTACTTGTATCCCTTCACTGGAGATCACATGACCTAAGAAAGTCACGGACTTTAACCAAAACTCGCACTTGCCGAACTTGGCGAATAATTAGCGGTCCCTGAGTGTTTGTAATGCTAGTTTTAGGTGATTGGCATGCTCTTTCTCATTTATGGAGTATACTAGGATGCCATCGATAAATACAATGACGAACATATCCAGATACTGCTTGAAAACTCTGTTCATTAAATCCATGAAGGCTGTTGGGGAGTTTGTTAACCCGAAGGACATCACCACAAACTCGTAGTGACCATACCAAGTTTTGAATGTTGTTTTTGATATGTCACACTCCCTAACCCTTAGCTGATGGTACCCTGGCCTGAGATCGATCTTGGAGAAACAACTAGCTCCTTAAAGTTGGTCAAACGGGTCATCGATTCTGGGTAGGGGATACTTGTTCTTGACTGTGACTTTGTTCAGCTGATGGTAATCGATGCACATTCTGAGGGTACCGTCCTTCTTACGCACGAATAGCATTGGGGCGCCCCAAGGAGAGATGCTGGGTCTGATAAAACCCTTGTCAAGAAGATCTTTTAGCTGCTCCTTCAACTCTGTAAGCTCAGCTGGAGCCATTCTGTAAGGAGGGATGGAGATGGGCTAAGTGTCTGGGAGGAGATTTATTCCGAAGTCTATTTCCCGTTTAGGGGAAACTCTTGGAAGATCCTCAGGAAACACGTCTAGGAACTCACTGACCACAGGGACTGACTGGATGGTTGAGGTCTCAGAGTTGGAATTCTTGACCCGAACCAGATGATAAATACATCCCTTGGAAATGAGTTTCTGGTCGTTAAGGTAGGAAATAAACCTACCCTTAGGCGCCGAACTACTGCCCGTCTATTCTAGCACTAGTTCATTTGGAAACTGAAACTTGACAACTCTAGTTCTGCAATCGACTGAGGCATAGCAAGAGTGTAACCAATCCATGTTGAGAATGAGATCGAAATCGACCATGTCTAACTCTACAAGATCAACTGGAATAACTTTACCCAGGACTGAGACTGGGCAGTTTCTATACAGCTGACTAGCTCTAATTGACTCACCAACTGGGGTGGAGACTGAGAATGGTTCTAAGAGGACCTATGGACTGATGTTGAATTGGACTGCTATATAGGGAGTCACGAACGAAAGAGTGGCTCCTGGATATAAGAGGGCATACACGTCTAGAAGGAAGAGACGTAACATATCAGTAACTAAGTCAGGTGAGCTTTTATGATCCTGACGAGAAGATAGAGCATAGAAACAATTCTGGCGCTGACCGCCATTTGTACCTGATGTGTTGGCCTGCTGAGCTGGTCGGCCTGCTGGAGCTGATGAGGTGATAGATTGTGATCTCCCTCGCCCTGTAGATGGGCACTCCCTAAGCCTGTGTCCAAGCTGTCCATACCTAAAATAGCCTTCTCGTCCCAGAAGGCACTCTCCGGGGTGGTTCCTACCACACTTGGGGCAAGCTGGATACCTCTTTCCGGTACTGTGAGCCTGAGACTGAGTGCCAGATGACCCACCCCTCTGATCCTGGCGGGACCGAAAGGTTGGGGTGTTGGCTGAACTAGGTGTTGGGGCTCTCTACGTTGTTGCTGCTGTGGGCGGTTACTACTGCTAGACCTCTGATGGCTGAAATCTGACTGGCCAGTCCTTTCTCGTTTGTTCTTACGCTCCATATCTTTTAGCTTTTCGGCCTCAATTTGTTGGGCATAAACAATTAAGCTAGAGAGGTCCATATCCTTGATTAGCATCGCCGTCCTGCACTCCTTGAGGACCAGGTTTGACACTCCATTTACAAACTTCAGCATGCGAGCCCTTGGCTCAACTACCATCTCTGGAGCATACTTAGACAACTTAGTAAACTCCAGAGCATACTCTTCCATAGTTCAATTGCCCTATCGCAAATTCATAAACTCCTCCATCTTGGCCTCCCTCAGCTCCCGAGTGAAAAACCTGTCCAAGAAAGCTGTGTGGAATTCTTTCCACTCCACTGGTCCTGCTCCCGCTGGTTGCCCTTTTTTCCACTGGTCATGCTAGACTTGGGCTACCCCTTTCAACTGGTAGACAGCCAAGTCAGCAATCTCAAAGGGACTAACACCCATAATTCGGGTGATTTTTTTAACCTTGTCTACAAACCCTTGGGGGTCCTCTCTCACCTTTGTTTCATGAAAATCTGGAGGGTTCATCCGAGTAAAATCCCATATTTTAGCAGCTGCTGCGGACCCATTTGTGGCTACCAGAACCACCTGCTGATTCACCTGATTCGTGACTGCCTGAGTGAGCAGCTAGATAGGCACTCTAAACTCTGCAGTGGACACTGTGTCGTCCTGAGGGGCTGGTGGGGCAGGTCTGTTGGCATTGCCGGCCCTTCTTTCATTACAGCGTCTAGGAGGCATGGTTCATTGAAATGAAATAGAGCACGAGTTAGAAGGGTGTTTCTGGAATTGAACTTTAGCGCACGATAAGGAGTATGAACAAAAGGGAGTTTTTCTAATAACATCTTGTAGCCTCCTCGTCAAAAGTGTGGCGCGCTTCACACTCATGAAAAGGACTCTACTCGATGCAGCTTTCAGACTTTCCGAGGATACTCTAAATCTAGGGCTCTGATACCAAGTTTGTCATGACCCGAGCCTACACCCTGAACATAACACGGTACTTGATATCGCAAGTGACTCTAATTCAACCTGTGGTCTATCATACACTGGTGTTCTGAGTAAACATGCACAACGGAAATTTGAAATAATACATAATAGCATCTATGAAGAATTAAAGACTGAACATAGAGATTTTAAATATCTGAAAGTCTGAAATCAAGTCTGGTCTGAAAGCCATCTAACTGAGGAGTTGCTAGGACAAGCCCCCAGCTAACTCTGAGTCTAACTGAATGTAATAAAGAAAATTGAAATGAATAAAATAACGCCCTCGGAATATGAGGACTCACACTGCTATTGCTGATAGAGAGATCCAAACGAAATCTGCTAACGGCGCTAGATCGGAGAACCTGCGGCTGTATCATGAAACGATATAGCATTAAAGTATGCGTCAGTACTTTGAATGTACTGAGTAAGTGAGAGATATAAATAGTATGAAAGAACTAGTAATGAACAATGGCATGAAATGACCAACTGAAGATACTGAAAACTGATACAACTGGATATAGCTGATATGGTCAATAATGACCCTGGCTGATGGTCATAAACACGCCCTAAGTCTGAAATACTGAGCCTGAGTAACCACATTGAACTGAATTGTCAAAACTAAGCCTGAACTGAACTGACTAGTGGGAGAGTCTATAATCGACATATAACCACGTGAGCTAGACGTGGAGTCCGATGTATGCACCCCAGGACCCAATATACCTTGTCAGGGTATAAAGGCATGAACTGGGTGATCACAAAAGTCTGATGCTAATCAGGCCAAGTAATACTGTAACCTACACTGGCAACGTAGTTCTGGAAACTTGGGTGTGCTGGAACCCCAGCCCACTTAGTGCTAAGTCCTACTCCCACTGAAAACCTATACTGAACTACTAAGTTGATAGCTCAAAAGTGGGGTCCAAGACTAGTCAGGGACATATAACTGAAAGTACCCTGAGAGTCTTATCGGACCAGATTCTGAAATGGGGTTCTAGACTGGTCAGAACTTCTTGTCTGGAAGCGTCGTAACCGTCTAAGAAAAAACTGTAAACTGAACTGGGGTCCTGGGACTGTTCAGAGCTATATACCTAAAATGTCATGACCGCCTAATGGACCAAAAACTAGATTCTGAGTCTGATTCTAATAATTGAGAGGCACCACTGACACCTCGGGAAAAGACTGAAGTCAAACTGATCAGCTGACATTCTAATTGACACTGGATATTCTATTATTTTGTCTGAAATTGTACTGTCAATAGTATAACTAGTTTAAATACAATCAACAACATGGAATTTCTCAACACTGTTAGATTCAAGCAAAAATCTCGGGATGTGAACACTATTGCAAGATTCTAGTTTTTCCTGTATTCAAAACTAGGGCTAGATTTCATATTTATTGGAATGAGCAACAACACGATCACAAACTGGTGAAAAAACATCAGCAATTAACATAAACGATAATTCATAGGATTTAAGAGAGGTTTGACAATTAATCTCATCACTTTCGAAAGTCTCAGGGCTAAAACTGATAGAGAAAATAAAGAAGGATTTTGGGGGCACAAGGGAAGAACTATTCCCTTGTTGAATTCCCACATACCTGACTAAAATCCTTCTGGAGAAGAAGCTTGAACTGCTGCCAGAGATGAGAAGCCTTAATCTTTCTTCGAGGGTTCTTGAGAGGAGAACTTTCGATGTTTCTGAGAATGACAGTGGGAAATAAGGAATGAACCGTTTTTCCCCACTAAAACGTCTAAAATTATTACTAAAACGACGTAGTTTAAAGCTTGGGAGAGTAGGAAATTACTAAATAGCCCTTAAAAATTCGCTGGAAAAAACTGCCAGGCGCTCTTAACAGGTCGTGATGGCTCCCATTAGGTACACTACCTAGGCTCCCTAGTAGGTCACCACGAGGGACTTAACGAGTCGTGGTCACCAGTTGTTGACCACACTGTCACACTTATAAATATTAAATGCTAAGCTTGGTAACGGGTTACCTAACGAGTCATTACCACTGACGACTGACGACGACTCGTTAGGTGCACTGGCTAAAAACTGATTAGTGCTGGCAACGGGAGACGTAACGAGTCGTTACTGGGGACCACGACTCGTTGCCCCCCACCCGTCAAGTACACTGCTCCTCTGATAATATTCTCAACTCATCTGACCACGAGTGACTTAACGGATCGTGGTCAGTGACCACGACTCGTGAAGTCTCTCGTTGGGTGCACTGCTTCTTATTTCAATAACGTCTCCTTCTTCTCACTATTGACCTAACGAGTCGTGGGTCTCGTAACGAATCGTCAAGTGAGTCATTCTGTAGCACTTCTGCAGCTTTTTCAGATTTTCTGATTTAAGTTCCGAAATTAGATTTTGAATTTTCGGAGCATTACACTCAATTTATAGGGTAATTTTGTCCATTTCATTTCTCATACCAAACAATCCCTTAGTTATTATTTGAAGAGTCAAACATAATTTTCTAATAACTTTTATGTACTTTAAATTGTTAAGTTTCAAGTTATTTGTTCTCCAGCTTTCTGATATCAAAAGATAACGGGGCAAATATATTGAATTGTAATGTAAGTTTTATGCACGTATAAATAATTTAAAATGTTAATTTGTGTCTTAGAATATAATTTTATATATTTACTTTATTTAAATATGTGTCGTCACTTCATAATTAAAGTATTTAATTTGTAATCTTTAAAAGTAATTATCAGCAAGGATAAAAAAATTAAAAATAATTAATTTTATTTTAAATTTTTAAAGCACGTATAAATAATTAAAAATGTTGATTTGTGTCTTAAAATATAATTCTATATATTTACTCTATTTAAATATGTATCGTCACTTCATAATTAAAGTGTTTAATTTGTAATCTTTAAAAGTAAATCTGAGATAATTATTTTTAAAAATTATAATGAAATATTTTGACACAAAGAAAATAATATATGTTGCTTGGAGAATTTTTTGAGACAAGTACAGATAAAACTTTTGCAGCTTAATTAAAGCTCAAATGGATACACCGGAAGGGTTAGCATATGCATTTAATCTTAGTGCAACAACCTCTTTCCTTTTTAGAAAATTAAACCCTTAGTACATTTAATTCAAAAGATCTCCTAACAAAATCTTAGAGAGTATAATGTCATGTGCCAAAGTGTATCCACATAATTATAGGTAGGCTGCACAAGTAACCGGGTATAAAATTATATATATATATATATATATTCAAGAAGCTTCTGTTTATTCCCCTGCTTCTTTTTATTCTTTGATGGATCAATCAAATAATTTTACGTATAAAAATGAAATTTCAAATTTTGAGAAGCGAACAATTTGCAATCATGAATTATAGTCTTTGTTTATTCGATTAATTGATTTAAATATATTGAGATTTATTTAAGATAGTATTTCTGTTTGTCTTCATTTGTCTGCTTTCTTTTCACTTCTTT
Organism: Datura wrightii; assembly: GCA_035772735.1. Lineage (NCBI taxonomy): Eukaryota > Viridiplantae > Streptophyta > Magnoliopsida > Solanales > Solanaceae > Datura > Datura wrightii. Next base: position 21,633,266 of record JASDFA010000001.1, read on the forward strand.
CCAATTCATTTCTTGGATTCAACAATTTCAACACCATACCCCTTCTCCAGAGCGATATATGAATCTAAGGAACCAAATTGTTTCACAATTTTAATTCGATTAAAAAAGCTTTCTCCTCAGCTATTCACGTATCAATCCTTTCTAATCTAAATTTCTTGGGACAGTGATACATGCCCATGAGCTACAGTACTAACAGCAAAAACAATATCAATTTATTTAAGGGAAAAACAACTAAAGTATCTTGACATGGAAAAAAAAAATTCACTTTAATTTATAAATCAAATAGTCATTCAACCAGATAAAATCTGTAAGTACAATTAAATAGGAGAAATAGAACAAATTCGTGTGCATTGTTTAGATTAAATCAAAAAATTAATTGAAAAAGAAAAATTAATTTGTTATTTGATTTGGTTTCAGATTTAAAATTTAGAAATTATAATTTTGTGTTTCGATTTCGAAACTTTACAAAAATCAAATTAATATATATAACACATTCCATTCTTGTATATGGTCTGTAAATAGATTAACCAGCATTAAGTAATACCTATTTTGATTATATGATATTAGGCGTGCAATTTTTTTATGATTATCACATCAACTATATTTGCTATGTACTTATCAGTGGTGTCTATTATCTAATTATTTTAATTAAGTAAATTTAATTTTTAAAAATTATTTAAGAAATTTGATATTATTACTTTTCATATTTTTTTAATAAATATTCTCTTTTATATTCAAATATATCTATCGATTATATTATATTAGATTCGTTTTTCTTATAAGTTATGTCACGTAACTGAATAAATAAACAAAAACAATTGAATTAGAAAAAGAAATATTATATCTAATCTAATTTATTTTGGTTCCGATTAAATGGTCTTTAAAAAGAAAAACACCAATAATTGAGAAATTGAAATCAAAAAATTGAATATGCACTCCTAAGCACAAATACTTGATAGCTTAACCGTCAACGGTTAGACAGCTCAAAATAAATTACCTAAATATTTTTCTTATCTCTGATAAAATTTAAATTCTAAATTATTATCTTTTTATTATTAATTACAACACTACAACATCAATCATTATATAACTTATTTCTAAACTAAACAATCTCTAAGGTTTCATCCCGTAAGACATGAGATATTTCTGAAGTGTGTTAAATATTATTTGTTCATTCTACAAAACATGAATATATATATTACGAATAAATGTCAAAGCAAGCACCTCCTCGTCAACATGACTGCTTGTTGATAGGGACAATTTGGTAATTTCAGACATTTTAAACAGATAGTTATTTTCTGAACTTATGTCACTACTAATAATAGAGATTATTTTCACCTCAAGTCAATGAGAAATTTGTGTTATAAAACATGATTTTCCCTCTCATTTCCTACCAAACTAGTTCACTGAAAAAATGCATGTTGGAAAACAGATTTTCACTGAAATAGTGGAATGTTCATGTTTTTTTTTCATGTGAAAACACTATTTTTTTCATTTTCACCGATATTTAGTGAGAAATTTCAATGCAAAAATAATTATTTTTTAGTAGTGTATGCATTACTTATTTTTCGTGTGCATTTGTTCACGTGGGGCATTATACTCATAATTAAAGTTTGTGATTTTCAAGAATAATAACTATTAAGGCTAGAATGAGCAAAAATAATTACTTTTATTTTGAACTTCAAAAATAACAAATAATTTTAGATTACTATTTTAGTTTTTTGGTCCATTTAAACAAATATATATGTTTCCTTCTTTAACAACTCTATGATATGTTTTAAATCATAATACTAAAAAGTATTTTGGTACACTCGAGATATCTTTAGTGTAAGATTACAAAATTCAAAACTCTTCTTTACTTTTTAAAATTTTAGGTCAAATCAAAATAAAACAATAAATTAAAACAGAGAAAATACGATCTAATTATCTTAATCTTTTATAAAATTTAAAAATCAAAAAATAAAATAAATTTATCCGTTATATAATATATAATAAATAATATAATATTATTTATATTGATCTCGAATAACGCTCGAATCATGTTGACTAGTTACTCTCTTAAAGTGAATAGACACAACTTACTGAATTATTTCAGTAAATTCATTTAAGATGGATTGATGTGATTGGACCAGAGGAAATCTTATTATGACTGCATATAATTTTTTTATGCCTTTTGACCAAATTGTCATTTTGCTCATCTCATGTACCATCAGCCATAACCATGAGCCATAACTTTTATGCCTCATGTGGCAATTAAAATGAGCCACAATAAGTTAATAAATATTAAAACAGATATCTTTTTAATTTAATATAAAAATAAATTTAACGGATTAATTTAATTTATTATGCTTTTTTGTAAAATGAAATTAAACATTATCTAAATATGTTATTGAACTAATTTAATTTGATATATATAACGGACTCATTTAGTCCGTTATATGCTTCTTCACCAAGTGCAGTTAACAAGTGAGTACTAGTTAACTCCTCATGCCTTTGACCCAATTTTTATTTTTTTAGTACAGCGAGACAGAAAGTAGATGCTGAAACTAATCAGTATTCCTGTTTTAATTTATATGATATAATTTAATTAAATAAAAAAAATCAGATCAACTAAAATAAAAAAAAATATATGACATAAATTAAAACAAAAAAAGGTAATAATATTAAAGTCTGTGTTAAAGTGAGCAGATTGAAAATGAAATACAGGCATTAAAAAATTAGAACTCGTGTTAAAATGTAAACTTGTATTGAAATTGATTTTTGTTTCTGAAAATAGACTAGCAAGATTTGTTTAAAATATGATTAAAAATTTGTTCTCACATATAGCATTCTGAAAATTATCGACAAATTGGTTGCGGTTAAAATGGAACTCGCTTTGCATCGGTCATTGACCGTGCTTTCATTATTATTTATTAAGATTGCGATATTTAAAATGTTATGTGGAAATTAGTAATTATAAATTTTTTAAAATGATATATTAAGAATAAAAGATAAATATATTATTATGTGGTTAAATTAGTTGACCAAATATAAAAAAATCAATACAAATAAAATATAAAAACTGTAGAAAAAATACTCTAGTTTAAATAAGTTTCTTATAATAATTAATAATAATATTATTATGTTGTTGCCTGAGGAGAGAAAATATTTGATGTATGAAAGTTCAAAATCTTTTTCTATAACTATTACTCACATGTTAACTATTACTTACCTGTAAATTATTGCAACTGGTGAAAAAGTAACAGACTAATTTAGTCTAATATATATGTTTAGATAATGTTTAGTTTGATGTTAAAACAAAAACGAATAATAGATTAAATTAGTCCGTTAAATTTATTTTCATATCAAATTTAAAAAAAAATTATTTTGATATTTGTTAATTTATTGTGGCTCATTTTGATTTCGAATTCTCAATTGACCAACTATTAATTTATTACACTGTTTTTCTTCACCTTTAAACACGGAAAACTCTTCAATTCTTTAGGGTGGTGCTTTCACTTTTTTTTTGGTTACAACAAAATTTTAAGATTAACCATCTTCATTTAGAAATAATAAAATAACTAATTAATCAAATAATAAAGCATAATCTACAAACACAGATGTATTATTATTTGTAATTATAAAAGACTAATATGATCTATTTGATGTTAATAGCCGGAATTATCATTTCTTGATATTAAATATTAAATATAATAATCCTTTATTAATGTCATTAAATTTTTTCAGCCAAAAATAATAAATTAATTCACGGTGTAATATTCCTTGCACAAAGAAAATGCCGGGAAACATGTCATGTTTTATGTTATACTTTTTAACGTAATAATAATCTACTTATAATAAATTTTGACTTTGAACAGTAATATGATTTTCAAATATAATAAATCAAAATCGATTTTTATTTACTGAATTTGAACTTCAGCTTAAAAAAATAAATTAAACATCATCACAAATATTTCATATATATAAAACACTTAAGCAATTACATATTTTAAAGAATTCCTTTTTAAATTAATTTAAAAGATTGATTTTAAAAAAAATGGTGCATATCAAGTGCAATATTATAAGGTAATTCAGCTATCGTGCTAACTTCACTAGTATATATCTATATCTATATCTATATCTATATTATATTAAAAGTGTGAAAACTTTTAAAAAATATTAATTAAATTTTTTGCCCCTTATTAAAAAAAATATTATAATAGACAAAATTAGCATTTACTATTTTTATATAATTATTATTTAAAATTATTATTTTTAATTATTTTCATCACTTTATTATATCATATTAGATTTTTTATTTATGGCATAACTCTATTTGCGGTATAACTTTTTTAAAAGAAATATTTCCATCAGTTTTTTTTTCCTTTTAATGATCATAATTTTTTTTACCTTATTTTATTATATTAGATTTTCTACTCGTGACATAATTCTATGTTATAAATTTTTAAAATTATATATATATAAAAAGAGTATACTTCCACGAAAGTGTTTTTCTCTTATTGATTTGAAATTTTTTTTTCCTTTTTGATTATAGGGAATATTTACAAAAGTCCTTTCTTTTTTGACCTTTTTTATAAAGTTGTTTTTTTCTCCTTTTTAATAGTAATGTACTAATATTTTTATATTTTAAATTTTTTAAAATTTATAAATTCTTCCACTCCTATAAAAGAATTTATAATTGCATAATTTAATTTATCAATTCTTCTTCATCAATACCTTTGATTCAATCTCCAACATTATATGTTTTCATGTTAATCTATCCCTTTTTTTCATGTTATGAATTTTTTTTATGTTGTGGATTTAAAAAATACAATCGTAATTATTATGCCAACTCGTATCCAAAATAATTTAATTTAGATTGTCTTCTTTAATTGAGTCTAATATTGATATTGTACTATGTCCTTTAATTGAGTCTTATATTGATATTATGTGATAATACAATTCAAATGGTGCCATATTTGGGTCATAATTTTGGTGGATGAAGGAGCACAAGTTGGCCAAGAGAATGAAGAAGGCCAAGAGAATGAAGAAAGTGGCTAGATGTTCAATTGGTCATTCTTTGATTGCAAAGAAAAGGAAGACCACCCAAAGAAGGCCCTTACTCATTAAGGTATATTTGTAATAGTCTCCCCTTTCCTTTAGTTAGTATAAATAGGTGTTCTTTTAATTTGAAAGGTGGATTTGGTTGATATGATGTCTTTGAATATATAGTAGTTTGAGTACGGAGAGTTTGTCTAAAGCTTTGAATTGTTCTTGATTAGAAAGAAGGTTGCAAGAGTAATTAATCTCCCTTGAGGTCTTTCTAAAAACTTGGTGCTTGTTGGATTGCGGATTTGAGGTTCTTGTTTCTTAACAAGGGTTGCGCTTCATTCAAATTTTATGTCAAGTTAGTTATCCTTTACTTTTCTTGTATCATGTGATTTGATTTTTTATAACTGACATTCTTTATCTACTCATATATTCACAAGTTTCATCTATTCAGGTAAAATAATCTCATCTCATAAAATATTTTTTTTATAAAATTATAAATTATTATAATTATAATTCTTGTGCACAATTTATTTTAGATAAGATTGTAATGGAATTTGAAAAGGATTTTATGAACAAAATTATGCAAATTAACAACTTAAGTCAATATGATTCTCAATAGATAATAAAAGTCTTAGTAATTGGAGTTAGATTAGTATAAGAGTATAAAAAAGAAACAAAGAAAGGCAAACGAATGATTATAATACTAGTTGATAAAGAGGTAATAATTCCTTTTCGTATTATATTTTATATTTTTACATATATGTTTGAGTTGTTATCTATTTTTATTATATTTAATATTTTTATATGTATATTTTTTGACCATTAAAGTTAAATTTTTTGCATGGCACAAAAGTTGATGTTATATTTTTTAATAATTATATATTAAAAAGCAAAAAAAAAATATTTATAACAAGACAAGATCTGTTAAATCATAAACAGACGTATTAATAGTGTTAATCCTAATTCTTTTATCAGTAAACAAGGAGATTGATGTTGGGTTCAATGACAACACTATAGTTGGGGAATGCAACATTCACTTTTCTACCGTTTCTTTTTCAAACAATTTTGTTTTGTTTAAAGATGCAATACATGGAAAAATCTTTGATAATTTCTTTAGATTTCGTCAATTAATTTAACATTCAATATACACATAATATTTTACTCGTATTTACTTAACAAAATATTCTTTGTAGAAATAAGTAGGAAGGTCCTTATAATGTTCACTGAACTTATTGCGCTTCATGAAAAGATTCTACAATAGATAAAATTGTCATTTACTATTTTCCTCAATTAGCTATTATTTACTTATTATAAATCTTAACTAATTTGTAAAAGGTAAAATTCCTAATATTTAGTATTTTAAAATTGAATAAGATTTTTTTCTTAAATTTTTCCTTATTTGAACTGTATTAAAAGTCCTAACATTTAAGACTTTCCATTACAATTTGATTAACTTATATATCAATCCATTATTTATTAAACTAACTAATTATCCATCACAATATTTCAATATGAAAAAAATAAATTAAAGAGAGCAATTTTATTATGTATTAATACGTGATTTCCTTCTTCTTCTTTTAAAAAATTGTATAATAAAAAAAAAAGAAATATAACATACTTTAAGTTGTTTCAATAAATCGAGTACTCTTGTTATTCACTCTCTTTATTTAAAGCTACACTATTCTTTTTATTTTAATTTATGTGAAGTGTTTGACTAAACACTTAGATTAAGAGAAAGAGGGAAAAAATTGAGCTGAATAATCTCATAAAGGGTCAAATGAAAAGTTTACAATTATGTTGTTATTGAATATTTAAACTACGGAACCTCATAACAAAATATCATTCACTTTTTTACCCTTTTAAAAATAGATCCACACTTGACAAAATAGTTATTTAATTATTTTTCTAATATTTAGGATTTTAAAATTAACTAAATTTTATGTATTAAACTTCTTCCTTATTTGAAATATATAGAAAATAGTAATATCTATATATACATATAATGCATGCATTTAAGTCCTTATGTAAATGCGAATAATTTTTTTACATTTCAATCAAACGCTATTTCTATGAGGTTTTTATTCATTGAAATAAGTATTTGAACAAACCGAAGAAATAACTACTAGATTGGATCAAACTTTTAAACATAATCGTTTATCAATTTGAAATTCATAATTTTTTTTTTAAATTCTTATACAGTTATATAAACACATCTTCTTACTATTATTAATGGCATTTTTATGAATTTGCCCTTATTAATATGAGGGACACATACGAGACGCATACTCATAGACTAGTTATATTAAAAGTGTGATGACCCTTAAAAGTGTAGATTGAATTTTTTGCCCTTCGTTAAAAAATATCACAATAGATAAAATTATTATTTACTATTTCTATAGAATTATTATTTTTAATTATTTTCATCACTTTATTTTATCATATTAGATTTTCTATTTATGCGTAACTCTATTTGTGGAAATCCAAAAAATAAAATAAAAAATTTTCACCGATCTTTTCCCCTTTTTGATAGTCACGAATTTGTTTTTACTTTATTTTGTTATATTATATTTTTTATTTGTGGCATAACTTTATTTATAGTGAAAATCTTTAAAACAAATTTAACAAATAAAATAAAATAAAAAAAGAACACTTCCACTAATATTTTTTTCCCTTTTTGAGTTGGAAATTTTTCCTTTCTTTTCCCTTTTTGATGGTAGGAATTTTTATAAAAGTTTTTTTTTCAATAGTCACAATTTATTTATTTATTTATTTAATTAATTAAATTTTTTCAATAGGAATATCCTAATATTTTTACACTTTCAAATTTTTTTTGATTTATAAATTCTTCCATTTTTATAAAAGGATTTATAATTTCATAATTTAATTCATTAACTCTTCTATATCAATACTTTTGATTCAAGTTCCAACCTTGTATTTTTTCGTGTTAATTTATCTTTTTTTTTCATGTTATGAATTTTTTTAATGTTATGGATTTGAAAAACACAATAATAATTGTTATGCCAGCTTGTTTGTATTTAAAATAATTTAACTTAGTTTGTCTCATTTAATTGAGTCTAATATTGATATTATGTTATCTCCTTTAGTTGAGTCTTATATTGATATTATGTGATATAGAATTTTGTGTTATTTATAACTGACATTTTTCATGTACTCATATGTCCACAAGTATCATCTATTCAGGTAAAGTAATATTTCATCTCATAAAATAACTTTTTAAATAAAATTATAAATTATTATAATTATAACTCTTGTGCACAATTTATTTTAGATAATATTGTAATGAAATATGAAAAAGATTTCATGAACAATTTAGGTCAATCAACAACTTAAGGCGATATGATTCTCAATGGATAATAAAAGTCTTAGTAATTGGAGTTAAATTAGAGAAAGAGTATAAAACGTGAACTAAGAAAGGCACATGAATGAGTATAATATTAGTTGACGAAGAGGTAATAATTATTCTTTTTTGTATCATATTCTATATTTATATTTTATATTTTTAGATATATGATTGAGTTATTATCTATTTTTATGATGTTTGATATATTTATATTTTTATATATATGGTTTTTGACCATAAAGGTTTAATTTTTTGGAGCACAAAAAATCATGCTATACTTTTCAATAATTATATATTGATGTTACACACCGAAAGTTCTGGTGTTTAACCAGTGCGTTCGTGCATAAGTCGAGAATTTTAGGGTGCGATGCATATGCAAAGGGCTTGGGAAAGGAATGCACGAGCACGGTACTGAGTTATCAGATGGTGGAGGGATGGTGACTGGTCGCGACGGCACCGTGCCACGGACCCCCCCGCCTCAGCGATGGGCGGTGTGGCACGCCCGTAAATCGGTGTGATGGGGGCTGTGCCACGGACCCTCCGGCCACTGCCCATGTATCTATATATAGTCCCTTAGTGAAATTTCCTTTCATTTGAAAAGAGAACCCACAACCAGATTAGAGAGAGTACAAAGAGTTCATAGAGTTTTCATCCGATTACGCTTTCAAATGCTGTCCAAACGCAAATTAATTTCGGGTAACGAGTTCTAGACCTACGGGAAGCATTACTACAAAGTTATTTCTCGAAAATTCGCTCGGCAAATCGAAAATCCGTCGAGTAAAAATTGTTAGAATTACTCCAAATTGAATCCTAAACGGCTACAGGCATTAGATAAACACTTCTCCCTTCTGAACTCTCGGGAAATTATAGGTTTTCGACCGAGTTATTCGAAGTTGAATTATAGCTGCTATTGTTATCGAAAGTTATCCTTGTTTGCCGAATTTAATATTGAAATTATCCCCATTCTCTCAGTATCAGGGCTGCAGTTGGATAGAACCACCAATTGCAAGTTGAAACTTATACGAAAGTCAGCACTCGAGGTATGTAAGGCTATTCTTTTTGGCAAGTTACATTCGTTGTAAAGTTAGTACAACTTGTGTATCTACAGTAATTTAGAGTAAATCTATTGTGGTCAGCTGTTATGAACTGAATTGAGAAGATAGCAATAATATAGTAACCCTTGTCAGAGTTAATCCTAGCCAGCTTGATTGTTGTATAAGATATTCAGAGTTTGGATGTGATTTCCTATAGAGTTATGCTTGCAGGATCAGTATGAGGTCCAGAGGAACCAGAGTGAGGCCGTGAGGGTTGTATCTAGTTTTCAGAGCTTCTATTATGACTCATATTCGAGCCAAGGCTTGGGGTCCAATTACAGCAGATTCATTCTGACCTGTAGTTGAGCCAAGGCTCGGGGTCCAGCCACAATAGTTACATTATGGCCAATAGTCGAGCCAAGGCCCGGGGCCCAGTCACAATAACTACAATATGATCCATAGTCGAGCCAAGGCTCGGGATCTAGTTACAACAGTCACACGATGATCCACAGTCGAGCCTAGCTCGGGGTTCAGTTACACAACCCAGACGACTCAGACATAGACATAGCTACAGGAGCCTATTAGGCTCAGATACAGCTTTAGAGAGCGAGTATGCCTGAGTACAGTTTGCTTACGAATCATTAGTAACCAGATAGCAGGAGAGTGCATTGTTTGTACCTGCCGGGGCTTATGGGGGACTAGGTAGGTTATTTCGGTGCAGTTTGTACCTTTTAAGCTTATGGGGGCTCGGTTAGGTTCTTGTTTGCGTTGATGTGCTTGTTAATTAGACATTTCAGACGGTGATATTTCTTAGATTCGTACTCTTCTTCCTGTTTACTTCAGCTTATTCAGTTTCATTTAGTTATTACTTTGCTGCCTTACATATTCGATACATATTATCCTGAAGCCCATCCTTGGGGCGCTGCATTACTTGCCGCAGGTGCGGATAGACGCGGTATGGGACCTCCTTAGTTATCAACTGGAGATAGCAATGCATTCAGCTCCCTTCTTCCAGAGTTGATAGTTAGAGAAGGTTTGCTCTTTTGTTGTATAGTTTACAGGTAGGCCGAGGCCCTGTCTCGATCATTATTCCACTCTTAGAGGCTTGCAGACTACAAATCCTTAGTTATTAGCTTTTGTTGTTGGCCGTGTAGGGACTATGTATATTTTATTGTGTGATGGTCGTATAGGGCCTAGTTAGCTATCAGTTAGTAGCCTTGTTAGCTATAACATAGTTGTAGTTGCCTGTTCATTTAAGTTATAACTAGACAACATGGTGGTCTTGTTGGCCCGCATAGGATCCCTGTTATTGCGCTATTTTTGGTTAGCTATCTTTCAGGGTTATGCATGCCTCGTCCATAGAATTAGTTGAGTTAGCAGTATTCCGATTACGAGATGTGTCAGTTTTGTGGTACGAGAGTTGGGAGAGGTCTCGAGGCAAAGATGCGCCTTCACCTACGTGGCCTAGCTTCTTGGAGGCTTTCATAGACTATTATTTTCCCCGAGAGGTTTGGTAGGCCAGAGTAGAGAAGTTTTTACATCTGGAGCAAGGCAGAATAAGTGTTAGAGAATATGCATTGAGATTTGAATCCTTAGCCATATATGCACCCTCATTTGTGGACACTATCCCAGCCAGGGTGCACCAGTTTATTATGGGACTTGCACCAGAATATGTGGAGTCTTGCATTACAGCCACACTGTGAGAGCATATGGATATTTCGCGGATTCAGGCCTTTGCTCAGAATATAGAGGAGCTCAAACTGCGTCAGTATGTCATGGAAAGGGTAGGTCAAGAGCAGCGTCGGAGGGCTAGACCCGCAAATTTTCAGGGTGGGCCTAGGCCCCATTTATCAGGTAGGCCACCTGGGCCTCCTTTCCAGCAGCAGCAGGGAAGGAGATCGAATCGTTGCAGGAAGTCAGGTCCCAGCGAGATTTCACGAGTGTCAGGCTTGCAGCAGCAGAGGGGGCCAAACCAGACAGGACCAACGGTGCCACGTTGTAGCACCTGTCATAGGCTGCATTTGGGGAGATGCAGGTATGGTTCCACTGCTTGTTATACTGTGGACAGGAGGGGCACATAATGAGAGATTGTTCGGCTAGATGATAGGGAGGTCGGGACCAGTAGAACAAATCCTCAGCAGGTTCATATACCCCAGCACCTTCTGCAGGGCGTTGGCCAGTAGCTCCAGCCGGCAGAGGCCGAGGTAGATCAGGGGCATCCAGTTCAAGCGGTGGTCAGGACCGGACATATGCACTACTAGGGAGACAGGATCCAGACTCATCGCCAGATGTTGTAATAGGTATATTAGATGTTTGCTCTCACTCAGTTTATGCTTTGATAGATCTGGGCTCTACTTTGTCGTATGTTACTCCGTTACAAGCCCCAAAGTTTGATATAGTACCAGAATTGCTCCAGCAACCTTTCTCAGTGTCTACACCCATCGGTGACTCTTTATTGCTAGAAGAATTTATCGGGGTTGTACAGTACAGATTGTTGGTCATCAGACCTTAACAAATCAGTAGAATTAGAAATGATTGATTTTGATGTAATCATGAGTATGGACTGACTAGCACCATGTTATGCCACTGTAGAGTTTGGACCAACATTGTCCGATTTCACTTTCCAGGGGAAGTAGTACGAGAGTAGAGAGGTAATACAGCTATGCCAAAAGGTAAGTTTATATCCTATCTTCGGGCGAAAAAGTTGATAGAAAAGGGTTGTATCTACCATATTATTAGGGTTGGGGATATACAAGCAGAATCCCCGATTTTTCAGTCCATTCTAGTGGTTAATGAGTTTCCAGAAGTGTTTCCAGGGGAACTTCCTGGTATTCCCCCAGAGCGGGAAATATATTTCTCTATAGACTTGCTGCCAGATACTCAGCCTATATCCATTCCCCCGTATCAAATGGCCCCTGCTGAGTTAAAAGAATTGAAAGAATAGTTGAAAGATTTGCTAGGTAAGGATTTTATCAGGCCGAATACTTCCTCGTGGGGTGCGCCGATTTTGTTTGTGAGAAAGAAAGATGGTTCCCTACGTATGTGTATAGATTATCAGCAGTTGAACAAGGTTACTATTAAGAATAAATACCCACTTTCAAGAATAGATGATTTGTTCAATCAACTGCAAGGGGAAAAATATTTCTCTAAAATAGACTTGAGATCCGGGTACCACCAGGTTCGAGTTCAGGAGAAAGATATTCCAAAGACAACTTTCAGGACCAGGTATGGTCATTTTGAATTCCTAGTCATATCCTTCAGGTTGACAAATGCTCCAGCAGTGTTTATGGATCTGATGAACAGCATCTTCAGGATGTATTTAGATATGTTCGTGATAGTTGTTCGGTGGTTCGTTGGGTATCTAAACCGACACGCAAGTGCACGTGGTCGAACAAGTAGTAAGTGGCTTTAGTAAGCCAAGTATCGATCCCTCAGAGACTCGGATTAAGTGAAGGTTGCTTAAGTATACTATACTATATTTAACTTCTAAATATGCTGACAACAACGTAACCAAAAAGTGAATAATTTGTTTTATACATTTTATACTAAACTACAAACAATTATCTACTTTGAATTTGGACTATGAATAAGAGCATGCTGAGGTTAAAGAACATGTAATGAAACTGATTATCATCATAAATTGGTTAATCTTTTCTTCCAGTTGCTAGCCAAGAACATTAGCCAAGAGATTAAAACTCTTGTATTTAATCTCACTTAAGAATCATAAACCATCCGTCAACATTTCTGTGATCAAATGCAATTCATGACCTAGCAATACAATTCCGGTTCCTAAATTGACTAATACGGCTTTCAAGTATATTTCTATAAGGAAAGCACATCAAAACTCAATTTTCCCAAATCAAGTAAAGAACAATATCCTATTAATTCACAACTTTCCAATTTCGTGCTCTCTCGAGTGAAATCGGACTTTTTAGATGTACATTAATGTAGGCCACACACCAATGCAGTAGAAACAAGAATTAATAGAACAACATGGAAGAAAAAGATGAAAAACCCTATAATTCAATAATCAAAATTCATCACAAGTGTTCATAACCTCACCAAGGAAGGGAATTAGCCACTCATTTGTGGATTAATCATCCTAAAACAAGTGTTAATCATAATAACAATTGAATTAGAGAAGAAAGAAAGAGAGAAAAAACCCTGAACTTTTCGTCCCTCAACTGCCTGTAACCCACGTCCTTGCTCCACCAAGTCTGAATTATGGAAAAATGAACCTAAGTGTTCTATTTATACTAGTGGGAATTTTTCCCGGAATAACAAGCAACGTGTCACGGAGTGCATCGCGGAGCACTGCCTCCGTGACACGCCGTGGACGCGGACCCTCACTGAGATTGGGGGTCCGGGAATATAACACCATCGTGGCACGGCGTGCAACGCGGAGGCTAGCCACCGTGCCACGGAGCTGTCGCCAACCTCCACTGAAAATTGGTGAATTTTCACCCTCCAGGCAGAATGCTCCGCGATGGCAGCGTGACACGGCTCCATCGCGGAGCCCCTTTAATTTGTGCAGTCCAATGCCTTTTCCCTTGCTCGCATCCAAGTCTAACTCCGATATCATCCAACATGCATTTTAGCTCCTCGAAATCACATGTTACCTACAAAACAATGCTAATCATGTTGGTTAGTATAAATTCACATTTTATTACCAATTACATGAAAATGTATACACATTGCTAGATAAACAAGGCGAAAATGATACTTTTGAGTATCACTTGGGGATATAAATCTGCCCAAGATCACTTACCCCACACATAAATCCTTGTTCGTCCTCGAACAACAAACATACAATTCATGCAATTTACATCCCAACCTTAGCTAATATGGTGCGACAATTTAAGCTACGGTCATCCCGATCATTCAAGATTTCAGATCATCAAGAAAATATGCATGGTCTTAACCATGCAATGACCTTCAATACATTAAGACTTCCTAGACTTTAAGAATCGATTCTCGATATCGGCAAACTCATGCAAATCAGCTAATCAAGTTATCTGACACGAAAATCAATCTTTCATCAAGCATGTGCCCTCACAACTCAAGAGAATCTACCCCCTTTTTGCTCATGTGACACACAAACATTCAAGTAGGGGCATGTAAAAACAATTTCACTCTCTCTCCTAAAAGAATTCACATGCATCATGTCATGACCCATAAGCTTGCCCTTAGTGTATTACTCCACTAATATAAAGAAATGCAATGTAAGATCACGTAGGACTTTAATGGGTTGTAATGGAAGCTATGGAACTAGTATATATTGAATTAGCCAATAATAACCACTACATCCTTAAGAGTCTTTGCAACACATTCCCATCAACTCATAGACATTGTTTCTCTCTTTCCTTTTTTCATCATCCCATTCTTGACGATTTACTTTAGTATGGCCCATCTCATTAAGCACACTTGACACAATAACAAAGGTTATTCATGCACCTTCATTAGCATTTATTTATAGCAAGTGCACCTTCAACCTTTTCTTTTCTTCCCTCACTCTGCTTTTCTTTTTCTTTTCACCATCATCACTCTTTGACACTTTGGGAAAATTATTTTCTCTTCTTAAGCGCTTAAGAGTTTTTTTCTAGACTTTACGGCTAATGAAAAGAAAGAATTAAGCTCGGTTTGTACTTTTTGGACAAAAGAAAGAAATAATAGGCTAAAGGCTCAAAGGGCTGACTAGGGTATACAATCACATAAAGGTGGAGTATGACAAGAAAAAATTAGAAACTCTCGGTTAAAACAAAGAAATGCCTACATCCTTTCCAATAATACACCTCCTTCATTTCATTTTGTACACACACCAGGCAAGTTCTAGACACTTCACAATATCATGGAATAACAATACCTCACTTCACACTTTATGCACATGCTCGATTCAAGATGTATTCACAGATTCTTCAATCAGCTACTTACATGAATTCAAACATTAAGCCTCAATCACACCGAATCGAACTCTACAGCCTAGGTATCTCAACATATTTACAAGATTGCATGCTTTCATACGAATCACTTTTGCATTTTGAATATCAGGTACAACACGCAACCAACAATTCACAACCATATAGTAACTACAGGTTCCGGGATGCAATCCACCAAAGAAAAAACTGAAAATAACTTAAAATAACTACTCCTACCGACTACATTTCCCTTAAGAAGGTCGTCATCCATCCATCATAGGGAACAGTCACTAACTATGACGTCGGTTCAATGGGACCATTCTCGCTAAAAGAACCGAAAACAAACGCCGAGAAACCCAAAATAAAAATAAAAATAAATTGAAAATTTTTGCAAAACCCTCGATCATTTCGATAGAAAAATTATTTACAACATATTTTAAATATGAACAAAATATTTTCACAAAATTTTAAAAATATCGATCATTTCGATAAGCAAAAATATTTACAAAAATTTTTACAGACTCAACTAGCAACATTCCACAACACACATCAATTCCACAAATATGTACAAATACAGAACAATTTAAAAATTCACAAACACAAGGAAACATAACATACAAATATACAGAGGAAAAACATACAAGCAAACCAGCCCAGCCCAGCACCTAACTACTCCCACCCCACACTTAAACCGAACACGGTCCCCAGTGTTCACAAAAATCAAATAGCACAAAATCAGGTGGTGGAACTCCCTGATCAGTCAAAGTATTCCACTTCTTCATCAGGTGCTGCTGCCTCATCTCCCATGTCCGAGTCGCCTCCATCGTCGTCATCAGACTCCATATCGGAGTCCTCCCGACGTGTCTCCTCTTCCGTGGGGACATCATCGTCTGTGGGCTCTACAAAGGCTGGCCCCATTCGGCATAGAGCCCTGGCGTTTTCGCCAAACGGGTAATCTAGCTCGAGTTGCCATAGCTCCTCCTCCGTGGCTGGTCTCCCACCTATCCTTAGCTGGAGCATTTGCATCCCATACATCCGCGCCATGTACTGGTCATCACGAGCATGTCGCTCGCCAAGTGTCAGCACTGGCCCGTGGGTGGTGTCGGGAGCCTTAGTTTTGGTCACAACCAAGGCTCGCCGCTCCAACTGCGGGATATAATCCAAAGCCTCCTCCTCGATGTCGAGGCCTCTGAGAAAGGTGGTGAGTAGTCCACCGAAACCATACCTGTGGCCCTGGTGCAATCGGGCTCTCTTTATGGCGGATATGATGACCGCCTC
The DNA here is from genome assembly GCA_035772735.1 of Datura wrightii. Classification (NCBI taxonomy): domain Eukaryota; kingdom Viridiplantae; phylum Streptophyta; class Magnoliopsida; order Solanales; family Solanaceae; genus Datura; species Datura wrightii. Next base: position 21,649,885 of record JASDFA010000001.1, read on the forward strand.
GATATTAATCTCCAGCCCTTTCATCAGGGCGTACACCAGGCAAACATGGTCCCGGGTCACATCAGTCATGTGTACCCCCGGGATTAGGCACGAGCAGACTATCTTCAGCCAGATTCGGGCTTCCCTGTTCATTTGAGAATAAGGCAGAGTCTGGTGGTAGCCCCTTTCTTTGTGTCTGCTCCATCTAGCTGTAGATCGAGCCCCACACGGTGTGCGTCTGATGTCGGCATACGGTGGGGTAATGTTCAACTGGCGGAGAACGTGGGCATCTGTGTCCCGCGCTCCGATGATGGCATTTAGCTGGTGGGGTTCCAGAGTGACTATCTGCCCTCTGATCTTGATGGTGTGGCTTCTGATTGACGGGTTCCAATTAGCATAGAACTCCTGGACCAGGTGCAGGTTGCATTCCTTGGGCTCCTGAAATATGAAACCGAGCCCAGCTGCCTCGATCCAGTGAACCATTCTGGGAAACTCCTGTGCCAATGGCTCCCGTGCTATATGCTCCTCGGGGAAATATTTATTCTCTATGTGCTTGGCATACCACTTTTTCCCCTCGTCAGTCACCCATCTCATTCCGTATTGGCGGTGTTGGCCGCGTGGAACTTCTGGTGCAGCTGGGACTGCTGTGCCCAGTCTGAGTCTTTTCCTTCCGGTGCCTGAAGTTGATGCACCCTTACCTTTATCTTGCCTGCTTGCCATTTTACCTGTCAACACAAGTGAACAAGCTTAATGTCAAGCTAAATGAATATTAACTTCGGCTAAGGTCGGGTTATGCTAAATTTACCCCACACTTAGTCCTTAGCTACAGTTACGATACTACGGCAAGAATAACTTTATTTACACCCAACAACCAACTATACAATCATGCTTAGTGCGTTCAAACGAAAATTCGACGGTATAACTTATGCGTACTACTTAGACTTCGTACAGCTAATCCCAATCACTACCGTCGCTAGCATATTAACCATCGCACTTAGCAAAGAAAAACAACGAAACAAAAACAACAACAAAAATTCTATACACATGAACCTATACAACCAACCAAATTTGAACAAAATTTCAACATTTTCCCCAAACCCGAGAATTCGTCGTCTATTAACATTCAAACAATTTTTACAACGATTCATCCCATTCACCACGTACACCCCGGCATAGAATTCACGAATTCAACACATTACCAACTTCAAATTCAACAACAAAGCCCTAGAATTGATTTCTTCCATCAAATTCGAATAATTCATGCAATCGACAAGTTCAAACAATCCTTACAACATTCCGAACGTTTATCAATCAACAAATAACTCGAATTCATGCTTAATTTCGACTTAGGGCGATTTATCTCACCTCCCATGCTTAATTTCGAATAAAATCGACAAAAACTTTAGACAGAATCGGAAAACATACCTTGTAGTTGAGTAAGCGAACAAAACTTGGTAATTTGTTGCCTTAAGCCGTGGCACGTCGATGGGAGAGGGGTTTTGGGACGTTTGGTCGCGGAGGAAAATGAAAATGAGGGAAAAAAAGGGAGAAATCGGGGTTTAAAAGGTAGAAAACACGCGGGTCACCCGGCAACCCGGTGTGACCCGTCACGATATACACGGCAACGTGTCACGGAGTGCATCGCGGTGCACTGCCTCCATGACACGGAGCCATCGCGACAGCATACTGGAAATTTTAAAATTTCCGGATTACACCTCAACGTGTCACGGAGGGTAACGCGGAGGTCCTCCTCCGTGACACGGAGTTATCGCCCCAGCTCACTGTCTTCTACATTTTATTAATTTTTCATACCTCGCCTTTTCCTTCACGATTCTGTGCACATTTTCCTCAGTTTGACCTGAAAATCATCTCACTAAACAAAATTGGTTAGAATAATACGTCTCACCTAACTAAAAATAAAAAATACTAACTAAAACAAAAAATTTTGTAATAAATCAAGAAAAAGAAAAAGTAAAATCTATTTACACTTTACAAAATGAAAGAAAAAAATTTTCACGGGTTGCCTCCCGTGCAGCGCCTGGTTTACCGTCGCGGCTCGACGTCATTTAAGCTCAATTGTCCGCTAGGGTGATGGACGATTTCTCACGATCACTGTCCTCCCCCCAGTAGTGCTTACACCTATCCGGTGGTCTTCCCATTAACTCTCGGTAATGCTTCATCTGCTTAGCATTACCATGATCAATTACATTGATCACCGAGAGTTCTTCATGCACCATCGGGAGCTTGGGTGCTTTATACACATCGAACACCTCTACCTTGTCGTGTGCTCGCATTGTCAGTTGCCCCGCAGCTACATCGATTAATGCTTTCCCGGTTGCCAAGAAGGGTCATCCCAAAATAAATGGGACTTCCGCGTCTGGTTCAAAATCCAGAACAATAAAATCTACCGGAAAAATTAGGGAGCCAACTTGCACTAGAACATCCTCAACAATGCCATCCGGCCTAGCTAAGGATCGATCCGCCAACTGCAAGATTACGGTTATGGGTCTAGTACTCCCTAGACCCAACTTTCTGAATACCGAAGATGGCATCAGATTTATACTTGGCCCCAAGTCACACAATCCACGAGCTCGGATGCTTTGCCCAATAGTAAGCTGGATAGTAAAACTTCCAGGGTCTTTTAGCTTTGTGGGCAATCTATTTTGGATCCGGGAAGTGCACTCCTCCGTCAAAGCCACCGTGGCATACTTAGTCAAACGACTTTTGTTGGCCACGATGTCCTTTATGTATTTGGCATATTTCGGCACTCCCTGCAAGACATCAACAAGAGGTAAGTTAACATGTACCTGTTTAAGCACCTCCATGAATTTCTTGAAACACGCCACCTCCTTGTGTTTCTTGAGTCATTGAGGGAACGGGGGTGGAGGTCTTTCTGATTCAGCTTTTTTGGTCTTCCCCCTTTCTGAACTTTGCTCCCCCTCAACTTCTGCTGCTCCCGAATTTTGAGGTGGTCTTTCCGGTTCCACCTCCTTCAGCTGCAAACCACTCCTTGTGGTCACTGCATTTACCTGCTTCGGATTCGGATGCGTGTCGCTCGGAAGTCCTCCTCTGGGCCTTGTATTTTGGGCACTAGCAAATTGCCCAAATTGATACTCAAGAGCCTTGGTCGCTAACTGGTTATTTTTCACTTCGGCTGCCAATTTAACATAGTCAGCCTGCAATTGCGCTTGGTTAGCGATCATGGTCTTGAACATCTCCTCAATGCTGGGTGATGGTGGTGGAGGAGGTGCATTGTTATTTCTGAATTGAGATTGGTAGTTCTGTTGCCCTCCTTGATTCCTTTGCATACCCTGACCCGAACTTTGGCCTTGATGGTTGTTGCTACCCTATGAAAAATTTGGATGATTCCTCCAATTTGAATTGTAGCCACCACCATACTGCTGGTGATTTCTTTGTGCATTACCCACAAAGTTTACCGAATCAGGATTTGCTCCACAGCACTCAGCTGAGTGCTCACTGCTTCCACACACTTCACACCACAATTGCTGGACTGCATTAACTGGAGCTGACGGCTGGTTCAAAGTCATGTTGCTGAAGTGGTTGTTCAATTGATTTTGCAAGGCATCTATCTGTGCAGCGATAGCTGTAAATCCATCCCCTTCAAGCACTCCTACTGCTTTCCTTGTTCCACCTCGTGATGAATCAGCATTCCATTCTATATTGCCCTGTGAAATCCGGTTTAGCAAGGTATACAGCTCCTCATAAATCTTTTCCAGCGCTTGCCCTCCAGCTGCTGAATCTATCAAAATTTTGGTATGGGGTTCCAAACCCTCAATCAATGTGTGCACCAACACCTCATTGGACTGATGATGATGAGGACAGTCCCACAACATGGATTTAAATCTCTCCCAGGCTTGATATAAGTTTTCTCCCTCCCTCTGTTTGAAACTTAGAATTTGACTTCTAAGTCTTGCTGTTTTGCCAGAGGGAAAAAACCTTATCAAGAACTTTCGTGCAAGATTATCCCACGTTGAAATAGAATTTGGTGGCTCAGCTTTCAACCACCTCTTGGCTTCTCCAAGTAATGAGAACGGAAATAATGTAAGCCGAACATAATCAGGTGACACTCCAGCGGGTATATAAGTGTCACTTATCTCCAAAAAGTTTTGGAGATGCTGTTGTGGGTCTTCATGAGGGAGACCGGTAAATTGCCCGCTTGTGTGCAACAATTGCACCATATTTTGCTTGAGCTCAAATCTCCCTCCAGGCTCTGGTTTGCGGATACTGGATGTAACATTGTTGGCATGTGGGATTGCCACCTCGCGAACCGGCCTTGCTGCTGCTTCTTCAGGCACTAACACTTACTACCGGTGGATTTTGTTGCTCCATAATAGTCTGTCTGAGCAACTGCAGCTTCCTTTGTAGAGCTTCTCTCCGTTTACTGTGAAATATACGTTCAAGCTCTATATAAGATTCCACCAGCTCTTTGTCTCTTGCCAGTGTTCACAACAATTAAGTCTGCAAAATACAGGCTAAGACCAAGTTGTCAACACTTAAGAAAATAAAATAAAAATACAGTAAATTGACACTTAAAACAATTTCACCAATTGCCAAGTCCCCGGCAACGGCGCCAAAAACTTGTTCGGTGGTTCTTTGGGTATCTAAACCGACACGCAAGTGCACGTGGTCGAACAAGTAGTAAGTGGCTTTAGTAAGCCAAGTATCGATCCCTCAGAGACTCGGATTAAGTGAAGGTTGCTTAAGTATACTATACTATATTTAACTTCTAAATATGCTGACAACAACGTAACCAAAAAGTGATTAATTTGTTTTATACATTTTATACTAAACTACAAATAATTATCTACTTTGAATTTGGACTATGAATAAGAGCATGCTGAGGTTAAAGAACATGTAATGAAACTGATTATCATCATAAATTGGTTAATCTTTTCTTCCAGTTGCTAGCCAAGAACATTAGCCAAGAGATTAAAACTCTCGTATTTAATTTCACTTAAGAATCATAAACCATCCGTCTACATTTCTGTGATCAAATGCAATTCATGACCTAGCAATACAATTCCGGTTCCTAAATTGACTAATACGACTTTTAAGTATATTTCTATAAGGAAAGCACATCAAAACTCAATTTTCCCAAATCAAGTAAAGAACAATATCCTATTAATTCACAATTTTCCAATTTCGTGCTCTCTCGAGTGAAATCGGACTTTTTAGATGTACATTAATGTAGGCCACACACCAATGCAGTAGAAACAAGAATTAATAGAACAACATGGAAGAAAAAGATGAAAAACCCTATAATTCAATAATCAAAATTCATCACAAGTGTTCATAACCTCACCAAGGAAGGGAATTAGCCACTCATTTGTGGATTAATCATCCTAAAACAAGTGTTAATCATACAAGCAATTGAATTAGAGAAGAAAGAAAGAGAGAAAAAACCCTGAACTTTTCATCCCTCAACTGCCTGTAACCCACGTCCTTGCTCCACCAAGTCTGAATTATGGAAAAATGAACCTAAGTGTTCTATTTATACTAGTGGGAATTTTTCCCGGAATAACAAGCAATGTGTCACGGAGTGCATCGCGGAGCACTGCCTTCGTGACACGCCGTGGATGCGGACCCTCACTAGAATTGGGGGTCCGGGAATATAACACCAATGTGGCACGACGTGCAATGCGGAGGCTAGCCACCGTGCCACGGAGCTGTCGCCAACCTCCACTGGAAATTGGTGAATTTTCACCCTCCAGGCAGAATGCCTCCGCGATGGCAGCGTGACACGGCTCCATCGCGGAGCCCCTTTAAATTGTGCAGTCCAATGCCTTTTCCCTTGCTCGCATCTAAGTCTAACTCCGATATCATCCGACATGCATTTTAGCTCCTCGAAATCACATGTTACCTACAAAACAATGCTAATCATGTTGGTTAGTATAAATTCACATTTTATTACCAATTACATGAAAATGTATACACATTGCTTGATAAACAAGGCGAAAATGATACTTTTGAGTATCACTTGGGCATATAAATCTGCCCAAGATCAATAGTATTCATTGATGACATCCTGGTGTATTCTCGTTTAGAAACAGAACACAGAAATCATTTGCGAATAGTACTCCAGATCCTCAGAGACTGCTAGCTATATGCAAAGTTCTCCAAATGTGAGTTCTGGTTAAATTCTGTAGCTTTCTTGGGCCATATAATGTCAGATACTGGTATTCAGGTTGATTCACAGAAAATTGAGGCAATAAAGACATGGCCTAGACCTACAACTCCAATGGAGGTTCGCAGTTTCCTGGGATTAGCCGGGTATTATAGAAGGTTTGTGAAAGGATGTTCTACTTTGTCAACGCCCGTAACAAAATTTACTCAAGAAAGCAGTCAAGTTCTAGTGGACGAAGCATGTGAGCAGAGTTTTCAGAAATTGAAAAACAGATTGACATCGGCACCAGTGCTAGCTTTGCCAGAAGGTTATGCTGTGTATTGCGACGCTTCAGGCATTGGGTTAGGGTGTGTTTTGATACAACATGGAAAGGTAATTGCTTATGCTTCAAGGCAATTAAAGAAACATGAGAAGAATTATTTCACCCACGATCTGGAGTTAGCTGCAGTGGTTCATGTCTTAAAGATATGGAGACACTACTTGTATGGGGTGCATGTAGATATTTTTACTGACCATAAAAGCGTCCAGTATATTTTCACGCAGAAGGAGCTGAATTTGCGGCAACGCCGTTGGCTAGAATTATTGAAAGATTATGATGTGAATATTCTGTATCATCTAGGGAAAGCTAATATTGTAGCAGATGCCCTTAGTCGCTGATCCATGGCAATTTAGTACATCTGAGAACAGAACAACTAGAAATAGCTCGAGAATTGCATCGGCTAGTCATTTTAGCACTTAGGATAGTAGATACAGAGAATAAGGAGGCTATAATTTAGAATACATCAGTATCATCCCTAGTTGTGGAAGTAAAAGAACGGTAGCATGATGATTCTCATCTATTACAACTTAGAGATAAGAATCAACAAGGTGAATTATTAGCTTTCGAGATAAGTGGAGATGGGGTTTTGAGATACTGAGGCCACCTCTACATTCCAGATGTAGCAGGGCTTTGCCAGAAAACTATGGCAGAGGTATATTACTCTCATTACTCTCTTCATCCAGGTTCGACAAAAATGTACCATGACATAAAAGAGATATACTAGTGGCCTAGAATGAAGAAATATGTAGCCGAATTCGTAGCGCAGTTTCCTAATTGTCAACAGGTAAAGCCTGAAGATTAGAAACCTGGCATATTAACTCAAGAGATGGCAATACCGATATGGAAATGGGAGGCAGTTAATATGGATTTTGTCATAGGACTACTCCATACTAGACGCAAGTTTGACTCTATTTGGGTTGTTGTTGATAGACTAATGAAATCAGCTCATTTCCTGCCAGTTCGGACCATATTTTCAGCCGAAGATTACGCCGAGTTGTATATTAAAGAGATAGTCCAATTGCATGGTGTCCCAACATCTATTATTTTTGATAGAGAGGCACAAGTTATAGCTATATTTTGGCAGTCATTTCAAAGAGGTTTGGGGACACAAGTTAATTTGAGTACAACTTTTTATCCCCAGACAGATGGCCAAGCAGAGCGCACCATTTAGACGCTCGAGGACATGTTGCAAGCGTGTGTGCTAGAGTTTGGAAGGAGTTGGGATGAGCATTTACCCCTTATTGAGTTTGCATATAATAACAATATCATTCTACAATTCAGATGGCGCCTTATGAGGCATTGTATGGGTGGAAATGCAAGTCCCCTATCAGGTGGTTTGAAGTAGGAGAAGTAAGGTTAGTCGGACTTGATATGATACACCAGGCAGAAGAGAAAGTAAAATTCATCAGAGGACGGTTACTGACAGCCCAAGGTCGTCAGAAGTCCTACTCCGATGTGCAGCGTAGAGACTTGGAATTTGATGTAGATGACTGGTATTCCTTAAAGTGTCACCATTGAAGGGCGTGATGAGATTTGGAAAGAAGGGCAAGTTTAGCCCTAGGTTCATTGGTCCGTATAGGATCCTCTAGAGGATAGGCTGAGTGGCATATGAGTTAGAGGTACCTTCAGAATTGAAATCTGTTCACCCAATATTTCACGTGTCTATGTTGCGAAAGTGTATCAGGTACCCATCTCGGGTTGTGCAGTTGAGGATATTCAGGTTATCGAAGAGTTAGCTTACGAAGAAATTCCAGTTGCAATATTAGATAGACAGGTACTGAGAAATAAAGATGTAGCCTCCGTTAAAGTGCTGTGGAGAAACAGGAATAAATAAGAGATTACCTAGGAAGCTAAGGATGATATGAGGTCTAAATATCCTCACTTATTCCACAATTGACCCAGATTATGCAGTTGAGGCGAGGTCGTGGTTCAGTTGTTACTTTACTGCTTATATTACTAGTGTTGCCCAATTGATTATCACTATATGGTGGAATAGTTGATTGTAGCATCCTGTGAGATGCCTATATTGGACTTTTCTGCGTTTCAGATTATTGGATAGTCCATATTATAGGCGAGACTTTGTCGAAATTTTTCTAAATATTAGTCAGAAAAGTTAACTTATGTAAGCCTGAAGATGTCATTTGAGGACGAATGTTCCTAAGGGGGGAGGCTGTTACACCCCGTAAATTCTGGTGTTTAACCAGTGTGTTCGTGCGTAAGTCGAGAATTTTAGGGTGCAATGCATATGCAAAGGGCTTGGATAGAACCATCAGTTACAAGTTTAAAATTGCCAGTTACACGAAAGTCAGCACTCAATGTATGTAAGGCTATCCTTTTCAGCAAGTTACGTTCGTCGTAAAGTTAGTACAACTTGTGTATCTATAGTACTTCAGAGTAAATCTATTATGGTCAACTGTTATGAACTGAATTGAGACGATATCGATGATATAGTAATCCTCGTCAGAGTTAACCCTAGCCAGCTTGATTGTTGTATACGATATTCGGAGTTTGGATGTGATTGCCTATAAAGTTATGCCTGTAGGATCAGTATGAGGTCCGGAGGAACAAGAGTGAGGCCTTGAGGGTCGTATCTAGTTTTCAGAGCTTCTATTATAACCCATAGTAGATCCAAGGCTCGGGGTCCAATTACAGCAAATTCATTATGACCCATAGTCGAGCCAAGGCTCGGGGTCCAGCCACAACAGTTACATTATGGCCCATAGTCAATCCATGGCTCGGGGCCCAGTCACAGCAGCTACAATATGATCCATAGTCGAGCAAAGGCTTGGGATCTAGTTACAGCAGTCACACGATGACCCACAGTCGAGCCAAGGCTCGGGGTCCAGTTACATAGCCCAAAAGGCTCAGAAACAGCTTCAGAGAGCGAGTATGCATGAGTACAGTTTGCTTACGAATCATTATTAGCCAGATAGCATGAGAGTGCCTTGTTTGTACCTATCGGGGCTTTTGGGGGCCCAGGTAGGTTATTTTGGTGTTGTTTATACCTTCCAGGCTTTTGGGGGCCCGGTTAGGTTCTTGTTTACGTTGATGTGCTTGTTAATTATATATTTCAGATGGTGATATTTCTCAGATTCGTACTCTTCGTCCTATTTACTTCAGCTCATTCAGTTTCATTTAGTTATTACTTTGCTGCCTTACATATTCGGTACATATTGTATTGAGGCCTATCCTTGGGGCGCTGCATTACTTACCTGCAGGTGAGGATAGACGCGGTACATGACCTCCTTAGTTATTAGCTGGAGATAGCAATGCATTCTGCTCCCTTCTTCCGGAGTTGATAGTTAGAGAATGTTTGCTCTTTTGTTGTACAGTTTACGTGTCACACCCCACCTTGGGGGGTATGACGGGCACCTGGTGCCTGCTAGACTCTAGACTGCTAAATGGTCCAGCCTGAGCACATCTGGTGCTTTGGCTGGCTTTGGCTCTATTTCAAGAAACAAACCGGCTATATAACGGCTGTAAATACAGCCTCCGGCCAACTGGCCTGTAGCCATCTGTACCTGTAACAACAGCTAACCAGAAACAGACTTGTAACAAGGAACCTATGCGGGCCGACAAGGCCACCATGCTGTCTAGTTATCTGTAACTCAACACAAGACTGCTGTAAAACTACGTGACCGGCAAGGTCACCACTACTGTCAAACTAAGGCCCCACACGGCCAACATATACTGAGATACTAAACAGCTACAGCAGACTGCACGGCCCTACACGACCGGCTCAAGTAACCACAGGGAATATATACAGACTGCAAGCCTCTACGGATACCGTAAGAATTTAATAGAAATGATCGGGACAGGGCCCCGACCTACCCATGCTGCACAACAAAAGAAAAGGAGCTACACCTCTGGGAATCAAACTCCGGATGACAGGAGCTAATGACTCACTGGCTGGCTGGAATCATGAGGGATCGGCTCCTCGTCCGTGAGTACCTGCAGGCAAGCAATGCAGCGCCCCGCTGGGCGTCAGTACCATAGGTACTGAGCATGCAAAGCAAACTGAAATATGCAACTGAAATAAATAGCAACATTAACATGACGTATAAGCAAGAAGTAGCTGAGTCTATCTAGCTGAGGATAACTGGGGAGAGTTTGTTCATTCTGTAGCTAACTGAGCGTACCTGATGACGTGTCTTCCTACTGTCAGTCATTATCTAATAGCACATATCAATATACATAATAGTACACAATACCTGACCGATTCCCATAAGCCGGAAGGTGCCAACCAAGCAAGCAATCTATTTACCCCTACCCGGGTCTAAACCAACCAAAAACAAGTCACTCCACTCATCTGATAACTGTGAGCTCCTCCTACCGGCCCCCTTGGGTACGTAGCTCAAGCCTTGGCCTCTAACAATAAACTGTGTCTGAGTCCGAAGACTTCTGCCTCTGGGCACAGGTGTGCACACAGAGTGGTCTGCCCCTATAAACAGGGTGTGCTAGTTCTGCGCAGAGGAAACTGAACTACCCCTGCAAGCAGGGTGGTCTGGACCGTATTATCATGGTGGTCAGCCATCATCGTCCTTTAGTCGGACGGCATCGCCCAGCTGGTGGCGGCATCTGAATCTGGTATCGACACAGCTATAACCCAAGGGCGGTGGGGATGCTAAAGGGTGCCCACATGCCACAACAAGTCTCAACATACAAACACATACACAACAAGCATGCTCAAATGAAAAATACTAATCATATTTTCTTCTTTTGTTTCGAGGCTAATCTGTATTAAATAACTGATGCTATATGTTGTCTTACACTGTTTCTGACTGCTGGACTTACTGCTACCTGACACTTATCTGTCTATCTAATTATATCTAGATATAACTCAATAACATAGTACATGCCATCTATAACTGGATACAGCTCAATGATATAAAATGTACCATCTACTACTGGATACAATCTCAACAGATGAAATACGTATTGCCTGAATATCTATTATTCTGATTATCGCATGATACGTAATAACATACTAGCATGCTTGCTGGAATTTGTACTAAAATCGTTCCTGTATGCTGGATATCTGCTAATAGCGTTTATTCTATTTATTTTCTACCCTGTACTTCCTGGCTTGCCGAAAGAATAACTTTACATACCTGGTTTCTGAGTACTCGACTGACCGATGTGATTTCCGTCGGTACTTCTGCTGTTTCTCCCAAATACATTTATATACATGTCAATTAGAACTAAATACATTAATATTCGGGAGAAATTATCACTTTGATATATATATTTATCCCAACTTTAACCTTTCGGAAAATGGTCGAAAACTCGTTATTTCTCGATAGTTCAGAAGGGATAAATGCTCACTGCAACGCTAGGAACACATTGGTACTAATTTAAAGCAATTCTATTTACTTTACCTCGGTAGCACGACGTTTCACCGGCCAAATTTCACGAAACCAACTCCGTAGGATTGCTCTCTACAGCTTTATACACCTGTACCTAAGCCGGAATAGAGTTTAGACCGCGTTTTGTCGCGTAATTAGAAGGAAATATATATATATTGTCGTGGGTTTGCCTAACAATGGCTACCCTCTGTTTTCTTTGGTTTTTATTGCTGAAAACAGCAAGGGCCGACCTTGCTATTTAATTTAATTTAATTTTTTTTTTGCTTTCTAAATCCCTTAACCAACATGACATTAGGCTATTTATTTATTTAAAATTTACGGGGTGTAACATTACGGGTAGGCCGAGGCCCTGTCTCGACCATTATTCCACTCTTATAGGCTTGCAGGCTACAGACCCTCAATTATTAGCTTTTGTTGTTGGCCGTATGGGGTCCATGTATGTTTTATTTCTTGTGATGGTCGTGTGGGGCCTAGTTAGCTCTCAGTTTGTAGCCTTGTCGGTATAGCATAGTTGTAGTTGCCTGTTTCATTTAAGTTATAACTAGACAACATGGTGGTCTTATCCGCCCGTATAGGATCCCTGTTATTACACTATTGTTGGTTAGCTGTCTTCTTTTACAAGTGGCCTTATCGGCCAGAGGATGTATTTATAGCCGAGATATTGCTCGTCTTTTTCTTGAACTAAGTGGCAGGCATGCACCGGGAGTGCACAGGCCTAGTTAGGTTAGTCCAGATCCATTGAACTTTTTGCCTTTCATTAAAAGATTCTACAATAGATAAAATTGTCATTCACTATTTTCCTCAATCAGTTGTTATTTAATTGTTATAAGATCTTTAGTAATTTATAAAAGGTAAAACTCTTAATATTTAGTATTTTAAAATTGACTAAAATTTTACTTCTTTAATCTTTCCTTATTTGAATTATATTAAAAGTCCCGACATTTAAGACATTCAATTACAATTTTGTTAATTTATATATCAATCCATGATTTATCAAACCAACTAATTATCCATCACAATATTTCAATATGAAAAAAATAAATTAAATAGTGTAATTTTATTATGTATTAATATGTGAATTCCTCCTCCTCCTCCTCCTCCTCCTGCTTCTTCTTCTTCTTCTTCTTCTTCTTCTTCTTATAATCAAAATTTTTTGATAGAAACATAACATACTTTAAGTTGTGTCAATTAATCGAGTACTCTTGTTATTCACTCTCTTTAGTTAAATATACACTATTTTTTTCATTTCAATTTATGTGAAGTTTATTTTATGTGAAATGTTTGACTAAACACATAGGTTAAGAGAAAGACAGAAAAAAATTGAACTGAAATAATATCATAAAGGGTGAAACTAAAAGTTTAAAATTAAGTCATTATTAAATATTTATAAGTATGAAGCCTCGTAACAAAATATCATTTACCTTTTTAAAAATAGAGTTCACACTTGACAAAATAGTTATATAATTATTTTTTTAATATTTAGAATTTTAAAATTAATGAAATTTATATATTAAATTCTTTCATTTTTTTAAATATACAGAAAATACTAATATTTATATATACATATAATGCATGTATTAAGTGCTCGTGTCAAGGAGAATAATTTTTTTTACCTTTCTATCAAAAGTTATTTTTATGACGTTTTTATTCATTGAAACAAGTATTAGAAGTTAGAACAAACTGAAGAAAGAATTATTAGGTTGGATCACTCTTATAATCATTTATCAATTTGAAATTCATAATTTTCTTTTTAAATTCTTTTATTGTTATATAAATACATCTTTAAATATGGTTTATGCTATTTTTATGAATTTATTTTTATTAATATGAGGGACAAGCGCGAAACACGCACACTTAAACTAGTATATATAAATAGCTCAATTAAAAGTTAAAAATATGTCGCTGGAGCTTTTGTATTGACTATTATAACGTGGGTTGGATGATGAATGTTGTAACATGGATCTATATATAAAGAAGGCTATCATGACCTGAGTTCAAACCCTAGTCGAAACACAGGACAGGGAACCCCGAAAGGTTCCAAGTCGACCCATGGCATGATCATAGAATATCACTTAACAATAGAAATAACCAACAACATGAATAAGCGGAAGCTAATAGCAAGAATCTAATAGAAACCTTAAGGACAATTTTAACAACACTTAGATACAACACCGAATCTATCTAGACAAGTCTAAAAGCCTTCTACTAAACTGATGAGCTATTGGGACAAGCCTCCAGCTAACTCTTAAAGTCTGAAAACTAAAACATAAGGAAAATGAAACATAAATCATGTCCTCGGGTGGTGAGGACTCACCACTAGCAGCTGAGAGAGGACGAAACGTATCCAACCATGAGGCTGAGTCTGGAGATCTGAATCAATATCATGAAACGATATAGCACATAATGGCGTGCGGTCAGTACTTGAAGTGTATTGAGTATGTAGGAAGCATAAATAAATTGAAACATACAAATATACAAAAAGGAAATAAATCGAACACACATTAATAGTAATATAATTAAAAGGGAATACAACAACCTTATATGAGATTTACATATACATATTAACATAACCACTTTATAAGGAAATGCACTAATATAAGATCAAATGATACGCAAAATAGTATAAACGGAAACAATAGAGAGGTCTGAAGCTGTGACTGATAGCATAGAGAGTCCCTGACCGTCTAAGGAAAATGTTCTCGGCTGTGGAGAGTCCTTGACTTTTGAAGGGAGAGTAGGCTCTGATATATAGAGAGTCACAGACTAACTTGGGATGTGAGTCCCATCGGACTAAGGCAATATGCTTAACTGGTAACTAGGGATGTGATTCCCGAATAACTAAGGCAACATGCTCAATTGGTAACTAGGGAAGTGAGTCCCGACAGACCAAGGCAACATGCTCAACTGGTAACTAGGGATATGAGTTTCGATAGACTAGGGATGTGAGTCCCGACAGGCTAGGGGAAACGTTCTCAGCTGGTGACTAGGGATGTGAGTCCCGGCAGGCTAGAGCTAGTCTAAATTACTGCAGCTAATCAACAACAAGAACATTCATCACTTTCGTCATAGAATATTTGTTTTGAAAGGATTAGGGCTACCTTATAATTCACACAAGTTCAAAAGTCTGGCATATCATTCTCATGCTTTATCATCATAATTTACATTATCATGAAACCAAGTCAATATTTTTGATCGTGGGCTATAATAGCATGCCCGAGTGATGCTTTATGACTTAAATTAGTCTTGTTATCTAAGTTATTGTATACATTTTCATGTAAGTTTATATGAATGTGAAGATATGTTCTAACCAACATGATTAGCCTTTGTTTTGTAGGTTTTGATGACTTTTGAGTAACTAATCCATGAGTTGGTGAAGTAGAGGCTTGGAAACGGTATTAGCCCGCGAACGTCGGCAAAGAGGAGGCACAAAACAGCCCACCTGCGCGTCGGCAACGTGCCACGGCAGGCTGGCTGCGCGACATGGAGGTGTCAACGCGCTGCCCAAGCAGCGTGACACGCTGCCAATGCGGCAGGGTGCTGCCGAGGCCAAATTTCGGGTGATTTCCAGAGAGCTTTCGTGTTGCCTCCGTGTCACGGAGGCAGTGCTCCGCGATACACTCCGTGACATGGAGCCGTTCCACGACAGGCTAAATTATGCACGTTTCTCATTTATTATAAATAGGTCCCTTAGCTCCTAATTTCATTTGGTCACGATTTTATTTTGGAAAACTACCTAGGAGTGAAGGGAGAAGTGGGAGAACTCATCTAGGGTTTGTCAAACTCCCTTCTCATCTACCAAATTCATGTAAGTATGTTAGTTTAGTAGTAGTTAGTGTAGTTTTACGAACATGAATGGCAAGAACCCTTCCTCTAGGGTTGAAGCCATGAATTATGATTGTGATTTTATGAAATTGTTTTGGAATTAAGTTATTGATTGTTGTTTTCGTCTTGCATTCTGGATTGTTGGTTGTTTTTATGATTGATCACCATGAAAGCATATTTGTTAGCTTGAGTAATAGCTTGAGAAAGCATTACCTAGGTCAGGACATGAGAATGTGAGGAGCACGTTCGTATCTCGGGAGAGATTTTTATGTCAGGATAGAAATATACCTAACACCGTGCTTGGTTGAGACACGGGGGTTATGAAAGACCAACTTGGGATGTCACATCACCACTCGAAGAAGTAGTTGTGAGGCTAAGTTGAGTTAAATGGTTAGACGCACGAAAGTCCCTAATCGTTTCCCCGTAAACCACAACATAATTGATTGCCCGTGACTAGAAATTAAACTCCTCGCTCACAATGATGCAGTGAGGCTAGATTGCCGTGTTTAGAGGCTCGAAAGACCATAAACATGCAATTCTAATTATGTGAAATAACAATTGATAGTTCCATGCTTAACCCATTGCAAATCATAGTATCGCATGGTTAATTGGTTTTAACTCCATGTTGCTCCTAGAGTAATTTCAGAATACTTCGTTGACCCAAACTTAGACTTAATTAATCTCAATCAAAAATATCTATAACCAACACTTGAAGTATTTAAGATCACACTAGAAATGGATAGTTAGAGGAATGGGTCCAGTCCCTGTGGGTTCGACAATCCGGTTCTCAAAAAGAGCCACTATATTACTTGCACGACCCGTACACTTGCGGGTACGTCAAGTTTTTGGCGCCGTTGCCGGGGACTCGGCGAAGTTTTGATAATTTATCTATTTTTGTGTGATTTTTAAATTTCCTTAAGTGTTGAGAAACTTGTTCTTAGTCTACTTATTGCAGGTGACAGGTTGTCCTGCCGAGCTGGCTAGAAATAGAGAGCTTTTGGAACCGTTGCTTGAACCTGAATGTCAAATCCATTTGCGAAGGAGAGTAGCTCTAGAGCAAAAGATGAAGAGACTTCAAGAAAAGGTAGAACAACAACCACCCGCGAGACAAGCACAATTGTCATCGACAGCAATGATAGCTAGACCAGTTCGCGAAGTGGCAATCCCACTAGTGACTAATGTGAACTCCAGTATCCGTAAATTGGAGCCTGGAGGGAACTTTGTGCTTAAACAGGACATGGTGCAGCTGTTACATTCTAGTAGTCAATTCACTGGGATGGCACATGAGGACCCGCAGCAGCACTTACAAAGCTTTTTAGAGATTAGTGACACGTTTGTCCCCACCGGCGTGTCCACAGATTATGTCTGACTGACCCTCTTCCCATTTTCACTGTTGGGAGAGGCGAAAAAGTGGCTGAAGGCTGAGCCACCGAACTCCATAACTTCATGGAATGACTTGGCTAAGAAGTTCCTTATCAGATTCTTTCCTTCAGGCAAGACTGCAAAGTTGAGAAGTGAAATACTCAGTTTCAAGCAGAGGCCTGATGAGAACTTGTATATGGCTTGGGAAAGATTCAAGTCATTGTTGAGAGACTGCCCCCATCACCAACAATCAAATGAAGTGCTGGATCATACCTTTGTAGAAAGTCTAGACCCACACACAAAAATATTACTAGACTCTGCATCGGGTGGGTAAGCCTTGGATAAAACATATGATGAGTTGTACACTTTGTTGAACAGAATTGCACAAGGAAATCCAGAGTGGCACAGCGAGTCATCGAGGGGGGCAGGAAAGAGATTGGGGTTGATAGAAGTAGATGGTTTGAATGCCTTGGCAGCACAGTTAGCTGCGTTCCAGCATTAGATGATGACTCAGTTCAATAAACTGAGTATGAACCAACACCAGGGCCAGGTTAATGCAGTTCAGCAAGCTCCGAGTTGGTGTGAAATTTGTGGTAATAATGGGCACAATGCAGAATCTTGTGGAGCCAATCCGGAATCAGTCAATTTTGTTGGTAATGTGCATAGGAGTCAGAATTTTGGGAACAACTCCAACAGAAATTGGCAGGGCCACTCGAATTTTTCTTGGGGTGGAAACCAAAAGCAGAATTATAGGCAATCTCAACAACAGCAGTATCAGCAGAATAGGCAGAATGATGGGCAATTGAGTAGAATCATTGAGGAAACACTGCAGAAAATTATGGAGACCCAGAATCAGTTAGCGAAAAATTAGGCGAGGATGGCAACAGACTTAATGAATCAGCAAGTAGCCACCCACAATCTTGAAAAACAAGTGGGTCAGATAGCAGCTGCTTAAAACATGAGATCACAAGGGGGATTACCAAGCGACACAAATCCTAACCCCCGGCAGATCAATGCCATCAGTCTGAGAAGCGGTAAGCAATTAGCTGATGCAGTGCCAAAAGAGCTGAGAAAGGAGGTGCAGCCGGAGTTGGTTAGACCAGGACCATCCATCAACATGGGAGGTAATAAGAGTGTTGGGTAACAAAATACGCAACCTTCATTGCAGCCAGCACAAAGACCACCACCACCATTCCCTCAGAAATTCAGAAAGAGCAAGGAGGAGGAATGCTTTAAAAAGTTCTTCGAGAGCTTCAAAGAACTTCACATAAATTTGCCTCTTATTGATGTCTTGTAGGGAATGCCCAAGTATGCTAAATACTTGAAGGAAGTGATGGCGAACAAAGTTAGATTGGTGGATGTTCAGACTGTAGCACTGACTGAGGAGTGCAGTCACAAGGTATTGAGCAAAATGCCGAAGAAGCTCAAAGACCCAGGGAGTTTTACCCTCCCCATACAAATTGGTAAAGCTGAGGTGCTGCGAGCTTTGTGTGATTTAGGGGCAGCAGTTAATGTAATTCCCCTATCCTTATTCAACACCCTGGGGTTGGGAAAACCGAGGCCGACAAGGTTGAAGATGCAACTGGCTGACAAGTCGCGAGTGACACCTGATGGAATAATAGAGGACCTTCTCATCAAAGTAGGTAAGTTCATTATACCTGCTGATTTTATTGTCTTAGATTTTCAGGTTGATGACCAGGTACCTCTGATCTTGGGACGGCCATTCTTGGCCACCGGAGGAGCGGTGATTGATTTGAAAGCAGGGACCCTGAAAATGAGGGTCGAAGATGAAGAAGAACTCTTTCGTGTTTACCAAGAAATGAACCCATCCGCACACTACACTGACCTTTGTCAAGTTAGTGTGTTGGCAGGGGATGAGTGTGGGGTGGAGGATTCCATAGGTGCACGGCCAAAGGCAAGGTCAAGTGTTCAGCCCGAGTCTGATAGAGGACTTCAAACTGAGAAAAAGTTGGAGAAAGAGAGGAACAGAGTGGAGGTCGTTTCCTCTAAACAGCAAAATAAAAGGAGATGGTTCTCGAAAGAGAACCCAGGTATGAGGATGTCTTGAGAAGGACAGTCCACGTCGGGCCACGACGTAAAATAAGGCGCTGCTTGGGAGGCAACCCAAGGGTACCTCAGGTACAATTTGTAATTTTGATTTTGTGTTGATTTTGTTATGTTCATTGTGTTTGTGTTTTTGGTGGAAAGTTAAGCACAGATGGCGGGAAGTCTGAGTACCGAGACGGTGGAAGCTAAAGAGCATGGAAGAGAAGAAGTGTGGGTTCGAACACCCACCTCTGAAAACTTGAAAGGAAAGTATGCTTTTAGCTTGGCATAAAGGCTCAGGGAGTATTTCTCATCCTTTAAATGTTAATTTGATGCTATGAGGACATAGCATGATTTAAGTGTGTGGTGAAGGAAATTTCAAGAAAATTTTAATTTTTTTTGTGCTTAGCGATTTTTGGTGAATGTAATGCTTGTGAGAAGAATTTTGAAAATTGTTTTATGAGTCAAGCATGACTTCATCACCCGTTGGTTTTTCTTTTCGGTTCTTTTCCGACGGGGGGTATTTGAACCGAAGAATAAAATTTTTCTTTTTCTTTCCTTTGTCTGTATATAATGTTTTAGTCATAACTAGGGACTGTTTCCAATGATGGATGGATGACGACCGTCTTGAGGAAAAATTAGTCGATATGTTTTGGGTTTTTGAAACTATAACTAATTGGTGCTTGATGTTCTTGGTATGTGCTATACGTGATTGTAAGATGCAAGTATGTTCGGTGTGAAGCATGCAGGTGTATAACTTTGTGTGAGACGCTTAGGCTCTTGAATTTGACTCAATATGATTGAAGCTTAATTCTGAATTCTTGTGATTAGCTGAGTAAGAGTCTACTGAATGTGTCTTGAATTGAGCATGTGCCATGAGTGTAAGGTTTTTGAGTATTCTGCGCTATTGTGGATTGTCTAGAACTTGCCTGGTGTGTTTATAAAATGAAATGAAGGATGTAAATTGTAGGAGATGATTTAGGCATTTCTTTGAATGAACCAAATTTTTATCCCTCATTTTACCTACCTTGGAAAATTAATCCTAGTTAGCCCCATTGAGCCTTGAGCCTATTCTTTGACAACTGCAACATAAGTTTAATCCTTTTTATTTCATTAACCTTGAACTTGATCCAAAACTCCTAAGCGCTTGAGTGAAAAAATCCGAAGGAGTAAAGGAGTGAGAAGAATGAAAAGAAAGGAAAAGTAGCAAGTTGTAGAAGTGAGAAAAGGACAAAGGTACACTTGTGTGAAAATGGTTGGGTATTAGTAAGGAGTAAGAAAACAAATTAATTTTATAGAGCTCCTTACTAATAAGCTAAAAGTGCCTAAAGAAATGGGGGAGCAAAAGAGGAAAAAGAAAAGCTGAAAGGAGAAAAAGGTGAAGTAAGGGAAGGGAAGTTCGTAATGAAGGTGTAATGTATTAAAAGCGCTTAGGAAAGATAGTCACTATTACTGGCCATAATAGTACCTACCCGCACCTGAGTTACATTACAACCTAAAAAGTCCTACTTGATCTTACATTCACACATCCTTAAATTAGTGGAATAAAACACTAAGGGCAAGCTTATGGGTCATTACATGATGCATGTGAATTCTTTGTGAGAGTGAGCGTAATTCTATTCATGTACCCACACATGTTGTGATTTAAAAATTGTTTTTGCGTGTGAAATTGGGTAACTCTCTTTCCGTGAGGACACATGTTGAATGAAGGATATAATTCATGTGGGATTTCTTAATCAGTTGATTTACAGGAGTTTGCTAGGATTGAGAGTCGATTCTTGAGGTTAAGAAGTCTTAACATAGTTGTACTTCATTTCGATGATCAAATCATGCATGCTCTATTTTTAGCTTGTTATCTTACATAATCATTGTAGCCGTAGCTTGGATATTCTTGCTAAATGAGTTATGCGTGAGTCTCCATAAGCATGAGATGTAATAGGTTGTTCGAGGACGAACAAGACTTTAAGTGTGGGGTAGGTGATCGTGGGCTAAAATAGCATGCCCGAGTGATGCTTTAGGACTTAAATTAGTCTTGTTATATAAGTTATTATATACATTTTCATGTAAGTTTATATGAATGTGAAGATATGTGCTAACCAACATGATTAGCCTTTGTTTTGTAGGTTTTGATGACTTTTGAGTAACTAATCCATGAGTTGGTGAAGTAGAGGCTTGGAAACGGAATTAGCCCGCGAACGTCGGCAAAGAGGAGGCACAAAACAGCCCACCTGCGCATCGGCAACGTGCCACGGCAGGCTGGCTGCGCGACATGGAGGTGTCAATGCGCTGCCCAAGCAGCGTGACAAGCTGCCAATGCGGCAGGGTGCTGCCGAGGCCAAATTTCGGGTGATTTCCAGAGAGCTTTCGCGTTGCCTCCGTGTCACAGAGGCAGTGCTCCGCGATACACTCCGTGACACGGAGCCGTTCCACGACAGGCTAAATTATGCACGTTTCTCATTTATTATAAATAGGTCCCTTAGCTCCTAATTTCATTTGGTCACGATTTTATTCTGGAAAACTACCTAGGAGTGAAGGGAGAAGTGGGAGAACTCATCTAGGGTTTGTCAAATTCCCTTCTCATCTACCAAATTCATGTAAGTATGTTAGTTTAGTAGTAGTTAGTGTAGTTTTACGAACATGAATGGCAAGAACCCTTCCTCTAGGGTTGAAGCCATGAATTATGATTGTGATTTTATGAAATTGTTTTGGAATTAAGTTATTGATTGTTGTTTTCGTCTTGCATTCTAGATTGTTGGTTGTTTTTATGATTGATCACCATGAAAGCATATTTGTTAGCTTGAGTAATAGCTTGAGAAAGCATTATATAGGTCAGGACATGAGAATGTGAGGAGCACGTTTGTATCTCGGGAGAGATTTTTGTGTCAGGATTGAAATATACCTAACACCGTGCTTGGTTGAGACACGGGGGTTATGAAAGACCAACTTGGGATGTCACATCACCACTCGAAGAAGTAGTTGTGAGGCTAAGTTGAGTTAAATGGTTAGACGCACGAAAGTCCCTAATCGTTTCCCCGTAAACCACAACATAATTGATTGCCCACGACTAGAAATTAAACTCCTCGCTCACAATGATGCAGTGAGGCTAGATTGCCGTGTTTAGAGGCTCGAAAGACCATAAACATACAATTCTAATTATGTGAAATAACAATTGATAGTTCCATGCTTAACCCATTGCAAATCGTAGTATCGCATGATTAATTGGTTTTAACTCTATGTTGCTCCTAGAGTAATTTCAGAATACTTCGTTGACCCAAACTTAGACTTAATTAATCTCAATCGAAAATATCTATAACCAACACTTGAGGTATTTAAGATCACACTAGAAATGGATAGTTAGAGGAATGGGTCCAGTCCCTGTGGGTTCGACAATCCGGTTCTCAAAAAGAGCCACTATATTACTTGCACGACCCGTACACTTGCGGGCACGTCAATTTTCTTCAAACATCTTAACACTAACGAGCCTTCTATAAATTCACATTATGCACTATACTTTCACCACATTTCCAATTTCGAATTAATCTCATTTAACATATAGCTTAGGGTCATGCATGGTCCATAGGTTCAATTCATACTTTATCGTAGATATATATCTTCATTTATTTAGATTTATGGACAACCCGCACATTTAACTCATACCTCATCATTTACAACAAAACCATGGGAGGAGCATTCATTTTTAGTTCATAAGACCCATTTCATAATTTACTCCAATTTATGATAAAGACGCAATAATTAGGCCATTATCATAGATTCACCTCATACCCAATCAATTCCATCGAAAACATAGTGATAATACATAATTTATTTTCAATTGTTCAAGCCCATAAACTCCAACTCATCTCAAGATAATTATCAATGGTATAATCGGGTTATTAGGAATAATCATACGATATTCTCATAATTTAGACATGGACATGAGTTACTACGATAATCAAGTGAACAATAATAAAGTCTCATTCCAATTTCAAACCAATTTATGAAGAACATTCTATACTTATGCATTTCCATCATCTAACCCACAATTCAAGATAACCCATTAATTTATATCCCAAATTAATGCATAATCACAGTAGATTTTGGCATCCAAGAAAATGTGAAATAAATTACCCATCACACAAATCCTAGATCATGTTTTTCCAGATTAGTTGAAACCGAATTTTTAATAAATCATTTTGGGGCACAAGGATGGAATAATATCCTTTTTGAAGAACCCACATACCTGCTTCGAAGAATCACCCACTCAAGCTTGACCTTGAAGCCCTTGAAAACTTCCTTGAATGATCCTTGGACTTGAGAGAGAAAAGGGAAAAAAAGTTTGAGAGAGTGTTTCTGAGAGAATTAGAGATTCGGCTTAGAAAAACCCTTAAAAGTGTCCCCAAAATACTTAAAACAACGTCACTTCAGAATTGGGAGCATAGGATTTTACCAAATTACCCCTAAGAAAAACCTTAAAAATACCCAAACTGGAATCACGACCCTCAGGATGAGTCATTGCTTCCTCTAACGACTCGTCGTCAGCTTTCGTTAGGTACACTGGAAAGATTACACAACTTCAGCTCCTTCAACCCACGACCAACATGACGAGTCGTTACTTCCTCTAACGATTCATCAGAACCACTCGTCAAGTACACTGGAACCACTTCACGACTTCAGCTCCTCCCATCTAACGACTGACATGACCAGTCGTTGCCACATCTGATGACTCACCATACCCTTCCGTTAACTACACTTCCCGAGACTTTACCCAGGTACCCTAGCCTCTACACAGCAACCAATCTAACGAGTCGTTGCTAGGCAAGATGACTCGTCAGGTCGTCCGTTACCATCGGGCTTGACAAGACCTTAGAATTATTTCCCACGGGTCTGACCACGATTCGTGGGGCCTCCTAATGAGTCGTCCCCCGACTCGTTCTGCACCAAAACTCCCATTTTCAGTCTGATTTCTTTCCTTAGGCATGGAATCTGATCGTAAAAACATTCGGGGTGTTACAAAGGCGGAACCCATCGACAGCCCCCTAAAGTTGGCATCAACTTTTACTAAAACACCTCAACTGGGTCTTGTTCATTTTAAACACCTTATGTATGGTTCTTTGTGTCATTTTGACATGTTTTTTACAATCAGCAAAAATAAGAAGAAGAGTATAATACACTCGCGATGACATGACAAATTAAAAGACCAACTAAATAATTACATCTGGAATTTTAAGTAAAAGAAAAAGAAAAGAACTATTTATTTTAAAACCCCCACTCCCTCCCCCATCCCGGTATTGTCTTCTCCATTGAAATTTTAAATAAAATAATGGATTTCTTAAGCTAATATCTTCCATCCTTTCTCCAAGCTTAGACTTCTTCAATGGAAGTTGGAGTTTTAGATTCAAATTTATTTCCCCTACCTTTTTTTTCAGTTTTTCCTGGAAGAGTTTTCCACTAAAAATCTTTTTTTGCATTCTGCAGGTCTTTAGCAAAAATCAAGAAAGATGATAGGTTATAGAGCAGTTTAAGTTTTGCTTCAACTTTCTCAATCAAATATGCCAAATGTGGTGTTATTTGCGTCCTAATTATTACTGCAATGTGTTTGGTTGCTGAGAAATTGTTGAAAATCCTTCCAAAAAAATAAAAGAAAAATATCAAAATTTCCTGTGCATCCTCTATATTTTTTTGCAAAATAGAGGCGGGCCAGCGTGGCAACAGTGTGGCGCACCAGCACCCTTGGTGCGATACGCAGCGCGGGGTGCCTTTATGCCACCGACCATGCCCCTATATATATTCCTTTTTTATTTCAATTCATTTCTTAAGTAAAACCCACGACAAGAATAGAGAACTCACACAGCTTTCTTCATAATTTCGACCGATTACGCTACCAAACACTGTGCAAACGTAAATTAACTGAGAATAATGATTTCTACCCCTACGGAAAACATTACTATGGAGTTATTTCTCAAAAACTCGCTTGCCAAACTGGAGCTCCCCCAGATAAAAGTTGTCAGAATTATTTCAAAATTGATTCCTAAATGGCCACGAGCCGTAGGTGAGTATTTCTCCTTTTTAAACTCTCGAGAAATTGCGGATTTTCGTTGAATTATTCAGAGTTGAATTATAGTTACTATTATTATTAAAATTTATCATTTATGTCGAGTTAGTATTGAAGTTAGCCCTGTTTTCTTGGTATAAGGGCGCTACAGTTTGACAGAACCTCCTGTTACAAGTTGAAACTCACCAGTTAAATGAAAATCGGTACTCGAGGTATGTAAAGCTATCCTTTTCGGCAAGTTAAGTTTGTCATAAAATTAGTACGACCTGTGTATCTATAGTACTTCAGAGTAAACTGATTGTCGTCAGCTGTTATGAATTGAATTGAGGCGATAGCGATGATATAGCAACCCTCGTCAGAGTTAACCCTAGCCAGCTTGATTGTTGTGAATGATATTCGGGGTTTGGGTGTTATTGACTATAGGGTTATGCTTGCAGGATTAGCATGATGTCCGAAGCGATTAGATTGAGGTCGTGAGGGCCAGAGTGAGTTCTATCAGATTGAGGTCGTGAGGGCCATATTGAGTCTTATCAGACTGAGGCCGTGAGGACCATACTGAGTCCTATCAAATTGAGGCCGTGAGGGCCACAGTGCGTTCTATTAGGTTGGGACTGTGAGAGCCGTCTTGAGTTATCCCAGATAGAGGCCGTGAGGGCCGTATTCAGCTACAAAAATTATCTTATGACCCATAGTCGAGCTAAGGCTTGGGGTCCAGGTACACAACCTAGACAGCTTAGACGTAGATACAGCTATAGGAGCCTACATGGCTCAGATACAGTTTTAGAGAATGAGTAGTCCTGAGTTACAGTATGTTTATGAACCTTCAGTAGCCAAATAATAGAGTGTATATTGTTTATACTTGCCAGGGCTTATTGGGGCCTAGGTAAGTTATTCTGTGTTGTTTGTACCTTTAAGGCTTATGGAGCCCGGTTAGGTTCTTGTTTGTATATGTGTACTTGTTAGTTAGATGTTTCAGATGGTGAGATTGTTCAGGTTAAACTCTTACCCTTCTTCATGACTACTTCAGTTTTACCATCTTTAATTCCTTTATCATTTCATTGCCTTATATATTTGGTACATATTGTACTGACCCATCCTTGGGGTGCTGCATCACTTTCCTGCAGGTGCGGATAGGCTCGATTCGGGGCATTCTTAGCCATCAGCTAGGGTTAGCAGTTTATTCAGCTCCATCCCTCCGGAGTTGATAGTTAGAAAAGGTTTGTTCTTTTGTTGTATAGTTTATGGGTAGGTCGAGGCCCTATCTCTATCATTATTCCACTCTTAGAGGCTTTCAGGCTACAAATTTCCAGTAGTTAGTTTTTGTTGTTAGTCGTGTGGGGTTTATATGTGTTTTATTTCATGTGATGGCCGTGCGGCGCCTTGTTTAGCTGTCAGTTAGCAGCCTTATCAACTATAACATAGTTTAGCTGCCTGATTTCATTTCAATTATGACTAGACAATATGGTGGTCTTGTCGGCCCGTATAAAATCCTTTTTAATGTGTTGTTGGTAGTTAACTGTCTTCTTTTACAGGTGGCCTTGTCGGCCAGAGGCTGTATTTACAGCCAAGATATAGCTCGTTGTTTTCTTGCATAAGTTACAGGTATGAACCAGTAGTGCACCAGGCCAATCAAATTAGTCCAAATCTCAGTGTGGCACTAGGTGCCAGTCATGCCTCCCAAGGTGGGGCGTGATAAATTTGGTATCAGAGAAGGTCGTATCCTAGGAAGTCTGCAAGCTGTATCAAGTAGAGTCTTGCCTATGGATGTGTTGTGCACCACATTCTATAGGAAGGAGGCTAAAAGGCATAATAGTGTGATCACTCTTCCTCCAGTCGTACTATAGAGTTATGCTATATAGGGTGACTCCCTAAGCTTATGTTACTTTATTTGTTTACAGAGAAAAATGTCAGACGCACGACAGACCGCGACTGGTCGAGATTTAGATGTGGCAGCAAGAGAGGGCACTAGTAGGGGGGCCCAGTCAGAATCATCCCGATTTGAGGGCGATATGGAGATGTCACCTCGATCTCCCCAACACTCACCACCGCACTCAAAGCCCGCTAGAGCTGCAGATATACCAGCACGACCCCCAGCTATTCCTGTACCATCAAATCAGGAGCTCAAGGGTGCATTCTATATGTTGGTTTAGATGATGGCTGCCCAGCCTCAGCCTCATCCAGTAGTACCAGCTGCCGTTGAGCCCAATGAGGGCCCGGTAGTTCAAGAGTCTGTGAGTTCCTTGCTTTGAGTCCCCCGCAGTTTACAGGGACAAATCATAGAGAGGACCCCCAGTTGCAGAGACTATTCAGGGTCATGCATGCCTCATCCACAAAATCAGTTGAGTTAGTAGTATTTCGATTATGGGATGTAGCAGTTTTGTGGTACGAGAATTGGGAGAGATTTTGAGGCCGAGATGCAACTCCACCCACGCGGCCTAGCTTCTCTGAGGCTTTTATAGACCATTACTTTCCCTGATAGGTTCGACAAGTCAGAGTAGAGCAGTTTTTGCATTTGGAGCAGCGCAGAATAAGTGTCAAAAATATGCACTGAGATTTGATTCCTTAGCCAGATAAGCGCCCTCATTTTTCGACACTATGCCAGTCAGGGTGCACCGATTTATTATGGGACTTGCGCAAGAATATGTTGAGTCTTGCATTACAGCTACAATGCGAGAGGATATGGATATATCATGAATCCAGGCCTTTGCTCAGAATATAGAGGAGCTCAAACAACATCAATACGCAATGGAAAGGACTGGTTGGGAGCAACGTCAGGGGGTTAGACCCGCAGGTTCTCAGGTAGATATTCAGGGTAGGCCCAGGCCTCATTTATAAGGTAGGCCACCTAGGCCCCAATTTCAGCAGCAGCAGGACAGCGGATTGGATCGTCGGAGACAGTCAGGTCCCGACGAGAGTTCACCAAGCGCCAGGCTTGCGGTATCATCGGGGGCCAGATCAGATAGAATTAGCAGTACCCTGATACAGTACTTGCCATAGGCAACATTTGGGAAGGTGCAGGTATGGTTCCATCGCCTGTTATTCCTACGAAAAAGGAGGGACACATGATGAGAGATTACCTGACTAGACGCTAGGGCGGTTAGGACCAGCAGAATAGATCCATAGCAAGTTCATATGCCCCAACACCTTCTGCAGGTCCCAGACCCTCAGCTCCAGCAGACAGAGGCCGAGGTAGATTAGGGGCATCCAGTTCAGGCAGCGGTCAGGACGCACATATGCACTAACAGGGCGAATGGAGTCAGAATCGTCGCCAGATGTTGTGACAGGTACATTAGATGTTTTCTCTCACTCAGTTTATGCTTTAATTGACCCGAGCTCCACTTTATCGTATGTTACTCCATTAGTAGCCTGATAGTTTGATATAGTGCCAAAATTGCTTCAGCGACCCTTCTCAGTGTCTATACCCGTTGGTGACTCCGATATTGCAAAAAGAAATTATTGGGTCTGTATAGTAGAGGTTGTTGGTCGCCAGACCTTAGCGGATCTAGTAGAATTAGAAATGATCGATTTTGATATGATTATGGGTATGGATTGGTTGGCACCATATTACGCCAATGTAGAGTGTTGGACCAGAATTGTCTGATTTCACTTTCCAGGGGAAGTAGTACGTGAGTTGAGGGGTAATGTAGCTATGCCAAGAGGTAAGTTTATATCCTATCTTCGGGCAAAAAAGTTGATAGCAAAAGGTTGCCTCTACCATATTGTTAGGGTTCGGGATATGCAAGCAGAATCCCCGACTCTCCAGTGTATTCCAGTGGTTAATGAGTTCCCAGATGAACTTTCTGGTATTCCCCCAGAGAGGGAAATAAATTTCTCTATAGGCTTTCTCCAAGTACTCAGCCTATATCTATCCCCCCGTACCGAATGGCTCCTGCTGAATTGAGAGAATTGAAAGAACAACTAGAAGATCTGCTGGATAAGGGTTTTAT
This sequence comes from Datura wrightii, assembly GCA_035772735.1. Lineage (NCBI taxonomy): Eukaryota > Viridiplantae > Streptophyta > Magnoliopsida > Solanales > Solanaceae > Datura > Datura wrightii. Next base: position 21,678,923 of record JASDFA010000001.1, read on the forward strand.
CAGGCCAAGTACGTCACCGTGGGGTGCGCTAGTTATGTTTTTGAGAAAGAAAGATGGCTCCCTCTACATGTGCATAGACTATCGGCAATTGAACAAGGTTACTTTTAAGAAAAAAATACCCACTTTCTAGGATAGATGATTTGTTTGATCAGTTGCAAGGGGCAAAATATTTTTTCAATATTGACTTAAGGTCAGGGTATCATCAGGTGCGGGTTCAGGAGAGAGATATCCCAAAGACTGTTTTCAGGACCAGGTATGGTCATTTTGAATTCCTAGTCATGTTCTTTGGGTTGACAAATGCCCCAGCAGTGTTCATCGATCTGATGAACAGTATTTTCAGGCCATATTTAGATCTGTTTGTGATAGTATTCATTGACGATATTCTGGTATACTCCCGTTCATAAGCGGAACACAGAGATCATTTGCGCACAGTACTTCAGATCCTTAGAGACCGCCAGCTATATGCAAAATTTTCTAAATGTAAGTTCTGGTCAAATTCTGTAGCTTTCTTGGGCCACATTATATTAGAGGCTGGTATTCAAGTTGATTCGCAGAAAATAGACAGTAAAGACATGGCCTAATCCTACAACTCTAATAGAGGTTCGCAGTTTCTTGGGGTTGGCCGGGTATTACAGAAGGTTTGTGAAAGGATTTTCTATCCTGTCAGCGCCTTTGACTAAATTGACTCAGAAAACAGCTAAATTTCAATGGACCGAGGCCTGTGAGCAGAGTTTCCAAGAATTGAAAAATAGATTGACACCAGCACCAGTGCTAACTTTGCTAGAAGAGTCAGAAGGTTAGGCCGTGTATTGTAATGCTTTAGGCGTTGGGTTAGGGTGTGTCCTGATGCAGTACAGTAAGGTAATCGCTTATGATTCGAGGTAGCTCAGAAAGCACGAAAAGAACTACCCCACCCATGACCTGAAATTAGCTGCGGTGATTCATGCCTTAAAAATATGAAGGCATTACTTATATGGTGTACATGTAGATATTTTCACGGATCATAAAAGCATCCAGTACATCTTCATGCAGAAAAAGCTGAATTTGCGACAACATCGTTAGTTAGAGTTGTTGAAAGATTACAACATGAACATTTTGTATCACCCATGGAAGACCAATATTGTAGCAGATACCCTCAGTGTAGATCTATGGGGAGTTTAGCACACTTGAGGCCAGAACAGCTGGAAATGGCCCAAGAATTGCACTGGCTAGCCAGTTTAGCAGTTCAAATACTGGATTCAGAGGATAATGGGGCTATAATTCTGAATACAACAGTATCATCCCTGGTGGTAGAGGTAAAAGAACGGCAGTACGAGGATTCTCATTTAGCAAAACTTAGAGATAAGGTTCAGCAAGGTGAATTATCAGCTTTTGAGATAATCGGAGATGGGGTTTTACGGTACAGAAGTCGCCTCTGTGTTTCAGATGTAATAGGACTCCGCCAACAGATTATGGCAGAGGTACATTACTCTCTCTACTGTCTTCATCTGTGCTCGATGAAGATGTACCCGACATAAAAGAGATATACTGGTGGCCTAGAAAGAAGAAAGGTGTAGCCGAATTCGTAGCGTAGTGTCCTAATTTCCAAGAGGTGAAAGCTGAATATCAGAAACTTGGCATCCTAATTTAGAAGATAGCTATACCAACGTGGAAATGGGAGGCAGTTAATATGAATTTGTGATAGGACTACCCCGTACCAAATGCAAGTTCGACTCTATTTGGGTGATTGTTGATAGGTTGACAAAATTAGGTCACTTCTTGCCAGTTCGAACTATGTTCTCAGCTGAAGATTATGCCGAGCTATATATTAAAGAGATAGTCCATTTACACAATGTCCCAGCATCTATCATCTCAGACAAAGGGGCTCAATTTAAAGCTAGATTTTGACAATCATTTTAGAAAGGTTTGACGACACAGGTTAATCTGAGTACAGCATTCCATCCTCAGACAGAAGGTCAGGCAGAGCGCACCATTCAAACGCTCGAGGATATATTACGGGTGTGTATGCTAGATTTTAGAGAAAGCTGGGAGGAACATTTACGCCTTATTGAATTTGCATATAATAATAACTATCATTCTGCAATACAGATGGCACCTAATGAGGCATTATATGGGCAAAAATACAGGTCCCCCATTGGATGGTTTGAGGTAGGAGAGGTAGAGTTAATCAGACTAGATATGATTCACCAATCAGAGGAGAAAGTAAAACTTATCACAGAGCAGTTACTGACAGCCAGAGTCGCTAGAAGTCCTACTCTGATGTGCAGCGTAGAGACTTGGAATTTAATGTAGATGATTGGGTATTCCTTAAAGTGTCGGCGATGAAGGGCGTGATGAGATTTGAACAAGAAAGGAAATCTTAGTCCTAGATACGTTGGTACGTATCGGATCCTCTGAAGGATAGGCCGAGTGGCATATGAGTTATAATTGCCTCCAGAATTAGAGTCTGTTCACCCAGTATTTCACGTGTCTATGTTGGGAAAGTGTATAGGGGACCCATCCCGAGTTGTCCCAGTTGAGGACGTTCAAGTTACTGAAGAGTTAGCCTACGAAGAAATTCCAGTTGCAATATTAGATAAATAGGTTTGTAGGCTGAGAACTAAAGATGTGGCCCCGTTAAAGTGCTATGGAGAAATAGAAATAAAGAAGAAATGAACTGGGAAGCTGAGGACGACATGAGGTCTGGATACCCTCACCTATTCCAAGATTGATTCAGGTTATGTAGTTGAGGTGAGATCGTTGTTCAGATGTTACTTTATTATTTATGTTACTAGTACTATTCAGATACCTATTTCTATATTGTGGACTAGTTGATTGTAGCGTCTTGTAAGATGCCTGTGTACGACTTTTCTACGTTTCAAGTTTCTAGATAGTCTATATTTTAGAGGAGACTCTGCCAAATTTTTTTTATAAATATTGGTTAAAAAGAGTTGACTTCTTTAAGCCTAAAGATGACATTCGAGGAAGACTGTTCCTAAGGGAGGAGGATGTTACACCCCGTAAAATATTATCAGTTAGTAGGCGTATGTATGGGTTTGTAACAAGTAAGGAGAGCTCAACGCGTATGGAGAAAAACCTCAAAAGTAGGATCAGGCGAGGCCAGGCAGCGAGGGGCCAGAGCGATGCGCCAGCCGGCCTGCCTCAAGGGGCAGCACGGTGCACCAACACCATCAGCGCAAGGGGTAGCGCGACGCCTAAGCACCCTTGGCGCGATGGGCAGCGTGAGGCGCCCCTATGCCACCGGCCATGCCCCTATATATATATATTCCTTTGTTATTTCAATTCATTTCTTAAGTAAAACCCACGACAAGAATAGAGAACTCATGTAACTTTCTTCATAGTTTCATTCGATTACGCTACCAAACACCATTCAAACGTAAATTAACTTTGGGTAACAAGTTCTAGACCTACGGAAAGCATTACTACGGAGTTATTTCTCAAAAACTCGCTCGGTAAACTGGAGCTCCGCCAGATAAAAGTTATCAAAATTATTTCAAATTGATTCCTAGACAGCCACGGGCCTTAGGTGAGTATTTCTTCCTTCTAAAATCTCGAGAAATTGCAGGTTTTCACCGAATTATTCAGATTTGAATTATAGTTACTATTATTATTAAAAGTTATCATTTATGCTGAGTTAGTATTGAAGTTAGCCCTATTTTCTTGGTATAAGGGCGCTACAGTTGGACAGAAACTCCGGTTACAAGTCGAAACTCACCAGTTAAATGAAAATCGACACTCGAGGTATGTAAGGCTATCCTTTTCGGCAAGTTACGTTCGTCATAAAATTAGTACGACCTGTGTATCTATAGTACTTCAGAGTAAACTGATTGTCGTCAGCTGTTATGAATTGAATTGAGATGATGATAATGATATAGCAACCCTCGATAGAGTTAACCCTATCCAGCTTGATTGTTGTGTATGATATTCGGGGTTTGGGAGTTATTGCCTATAGGGTTACGCTTGCAGGATCAATATGATGTATAAAGGGATCAGATTGAGATTGTGATGCCGTATTGAGTCTTATCATACTAAGGTTGTGAGGGCCATAGTGAGTTCTATCAGATTGAGGTCGTGAGGGCCATATTGAGTCTTATCAAACTGAGGTTGTGAGGGCCATATTGAGTCTTATCAAACTGAGGCTGTGAGGGCCATAGTGAGTCCTATCATATTGAGGTCGTGAGGGCCATAGTGAGTTCTATTAGGTTGGGTCCGTGAGGGCCGTCTAGAGTTACCCCAGATAGAGGCCATGAAGGTCGTATCCAGCTATAGAAATTACCTTATGACCCATAGTCGAGTCAAGACTCAGGGTCCAGGTACACATCCCAGACAGCTCAGACGCAGATGCAGCTATAGGAGCCTACTTGGCTCAGATACAGTTTCAGAGAATGAGTATTCTTGAGTTACAGTATATTTATGAATCTTCAGTAGCCAAATAACAAAGTGCATATTGTTTGTACTTGTCGGGGCTTATGAGGGCCCAGGTAAATTATTCTGTGTTGTTTGTACCTTTCAGGCTTATGGGGGCCGATTAGGTTCTTGTTTATATATGTAAACTTGTTAGTTAGATGTTTTAGATGGTGAAATCGTTCAGGTTAAACTCTTACCCTCTTCATGACTACTTCAGTTTTACCAGCTTTCATTCAGTTATCATTTCATTGCCTTACATATTCGGTACATATTGTACTGACGCCCATCCTTTGGGCGCTGCATTACTTGTCTGCAGGTGCTGATAGACGCGGTTCGAGGCATTCTTAGCCATCAGCTAGGGTTAACAGTTTATTCAGCTCCTTTCCTCCGAAATTGATCAATAAAAAAAGTTTGTTCTTTTGTTTTACAGTTTATGAGAGGTCGAGGTCATGTTTCGACCATTATTCCATTCTTAGAGGCTTGCAGACTACAGATTTCCGATAGTTAGTTTTTGTTGTTGGCCGTGTGGGGCCTATATGTTTTTTATTTCATGTGATGGCCATGTGGGGCCTTATATAGCTGTCAGTTAGCATCCTTATCGGCTATAGCATAGTTTAGCTTCTTGATTTCATTTCAGTTATGACTAGACATCATGGTGGTCTTGTCGGTCCGCATAGAATTCTTGTTAATGTGTTGTTGGTAGTTAGCTGTCTTCTTTTACAGGTGGCCTTGTCGGTCAGAGGCTATATTTACAGCCGAGATATAGCTCGTTGTTTTCTTGAATAAGTTACAGGCGCACACCAGTTGTGCACTAGGTCAGTCAAGTTAGTCCAGATCCCAGTGTGGCACTAAGTACCAGTCATGCCTCCCAAGGTGGGGCATGACATGAATATCAACACCCATATTTTATACTTTCTCCCCCTACCCTCACCCCCTCTTATTTTCACAAAATAATATAGAAGAAGATTTAAAAAAAATAGATCTGAATTATTATAATATCCTAAGAAACTTTGGTAATATGTGGAGTCGATGATGGAAGGAAGAAGGAGTAGTCATGGCTGCGCCTGCACCAATATGGACAACAGATGAAGGTGGAAATGGGGGTGGGAGTGGAAGAAGTGTTGGAAGGAGAGAGAAGGAAGAAGAAGAAATAAAAAAATTATAAAATTTAAGTCTTTTACACGCTCAAAATCAGTGCAACACACACAATGTGTCAAGTCAGCAAAAAGTGTCAAAATGACACAACGAACCCCTACTTGAGGTGTTTTAAATGAACAACATTTACTTGAGGTGTATAAGTAAAAGTTGATGCCAACTTAGAGGGCTGTTGATGGGTACCGCCTGTAAAGAAGCATCCATATATATATATTCATGTAATAAGTTAGTCAGAAATGATTCTTGTAACTTCTTTTAAGTAGTTGCTAAATTGGTTATTTTTTAGAAAAAATTGATTGATTTTATCTCTAAGTAATCTCTAAATATGTCACCCCAACTTGCACGTTGTAATTAAGTAATTATGTCTTTGCTCCTTTTGTCATTGCATAATTAAAAGTTTAAGAGTTAACTAAATTCTCTTTTGATATATATATATATATACAAGCTAGCCAGAAGTGATTCTTGTAACTCCTTTTAACTAGTTGCTATTTTTTTTTTTTGAAAAAGGTTGATTTTATCTCTAAGTGATCTCTAAATACGTCACCCCAACTTGCACGTTGTAATCAAGTAATTATGTTTTTACTTCTTTTATCTCAATTTATATTATATAATTAAAATTTTAAGAGTTAACTAAATTTTCTTTTGATCAAATTATTATATATATATTAAATATTTTAAGTTATTAATTATTATAACTTAATTATAATATTGTTTCACATAACTTTCAAACATATAATTTTTATTTTTTAAAAACTTAAAACTTATATCAAAATTTAAACATTTGAATCTCAAATTTTTAATAATGCCATTGAAACAGAAGGAATAAACGAAGAACCTACATTGCACTTCATAAATTGATGGACATTCGTCAGTTCTCCTAAAAAATAATAATAATGGTGTATCATCGACATAGACATATCATGACATTGTTTCAACTGACAGAGGACAAATCATAGATAGGAGATTGCGGAGGGATTAGGATACACTGTTAGTAGGTAGTAGAGCGTTATCTCACTTATTTTTTCATACTAGTAGTCGTAATATTACTTCTGTAATTTTTTATACTTTCATTATCGTATTATTTTGTTGTAGTTACTGTTTCTTTTTTTTTTTCCAGAAAGTTTTGTCATGCTTTCTGTAGTATTTTGCTATGCTTCTTTACTTACGCAATTTCCTTCTCCAATCTGCTTTGAAATATTTTTTCTTGAGCCGAGGGTATATTGGATATAATCTCTCAGCTTTCTAAGATAGGAGTAAGGTCTACGTACACTTTACCCTCCTCAAACTCCATTTGTGGATTACATTGGGTATGTTGTTGATAATGGTGTACTATCGATTTTCTTTTTTAAAAAAATATTTTTTAAAATAATTTTTACATATTTTTATGCGAAAAATAACTTACGAACATTCATTGATTTTCTTTTAATTTTTTTTTAAAAGATCATTAAAAGCCTGATAATCAATTTTATTTATCAACTTTTAACTATTTCTTAATAGTGCTTTTCTGTCTCAATTGCTTGTCGAATTATCAACAACAGCAACAATAACAACTATAATAAAGAAGAAGAAAGATAGAAATAGAGAAGATAGATATAAGGAATTTTAAGAAAAGTACAACTAATAATAAGAAATTATTGAAAAAACACTTTTTGGACTAATTAGTTGTTTGGACATTTTACCTGGACAAAAAACTTAACTTTCTCTATTTCAAAATAAGTGGTATTTTAGTCTTTTAATTTTATTTCAAAATAAATGGTATTTTGGCCTTTTAATTTTATTTCAAAATAAATGGTGTTTTACATAATCAAGAAGACATTAATGATGTTCTTTCAATTTTACCCTTATTTAAGCAGAGGGATTTACATAATTAAGAAAAATATTAAAAAGTACATCTTTTTCAAGGTATTTATTAGGGGTAAGCGAGTAAAAATACATTTTTCTATCTAGAAATGAGTAGTTTTTTTAAGGGATGTGTGCAAACTGAAAACACCACTTATTTTAAAACAGAGGGAGTAACTTCTACGCGCTTTTCAGACATTAAAGTTACTTTCTCAATCACATGGCACTTTAAGGTAGGGGTAGGCGTTCGGGCCATCGGATTGAATATGAAAATTTTGATTTGGGTATTTAATTTTTGAATTAAAAAAAGTACAATTCAAATCTAATTCAAATAAATTCAGATTGGATTAAATTTATTAAGTTTGGTTTCAGATTAATCGGTTTGGATTTTTTAGATTTTCGGATATCCAAAATTCATAATACTAAATCCAATATCCAATCCAAAATTCATAATTTTAAAAACAAAATTCGAATTCCATTCCGCAATCCAAAATTCAACTCAAATATCTAAAAAATTCAAATTTTGGATTGACCCAGACGATGTCCACCCCTATTTTAAGGGCCAGTATTTTAATATGATAATAATATAGTTTAGGAGATTTTGTGTACATCAATAATTTAAGTAAAAGAACTTGCAAAATAATAATAATTTAATTTTCTTAACGTATTAACTTAATTAAAAAATAATTTTTGCACTTAAGTTTAAAAAATTTTAAAAAAGCTTTTAACATAATTTCAGATACCTCTCTTATTTTTTATTTGTAACATTAACATCAACAGTTGAATTATAAGAAATTAAACTTGTTGCAACGGCAATCACTTATTGAGAGGATTGTTACAATCAAGGGTATATAAAGAAAATCAACAAATCACACTAATTTAATAATTTGAGAAAAGAATTTATTTAGTGATTTGGTTTAATTTAATTTGGTATTGAAATTTTTTTTTTGATTATAATTGGTTTGGTTTGATTTTAACTAAAAAAAGTTAAATCGAATCAAATCAATCCGACGTTATATGTATATAATTTTAATATATATTTTATGTAATTTATATTAATACTTTTTAAATTTTTTTATAGTTTTTATCTTTTAACATGTATTATTTCAAGTTCGGACTTAGAATTTTGAATGATCAAATACGTTTTATAGTTCATAGATGCATGTTATTAACTCAAATAAATCCCAAATCAATATTTTAATACTAACAAAAGAAATAATTTCAACACTGGGAATGACAATAATATTATATATCTATTCTTTAATTTCACAGGTTAATTTAAACAATGAAAATACATAACTTATTTTTTTAATGTTAGTTATTTAATAAATACTTATTAGTCGTACTTTGTTTGACATGACTTAGTACTTTTAGAGAATGATCGTTTTCATATAATTTATTAATTAACAATATTTATTTTATGCGTTTTTCTTTTTGTTGAATATCCTAGTACAATGTTATATTCATCTCATATGTTGTGTTATTTTCTTAATTATGAAACACCTTATATAGTTGTATGTTACTATGATTAAAGAAATATTTCAAGCATTATATGTTTTGTATGAATACTTTATCAGGAATAAAATCCCAAAAAATCCAAAAAACTCGAGAAATTAAAAAATTCCGAGGTTGAAAAATCTGATTTTTATTGATTTATAAATTTTAAAATCAGATATAATTGATTTGGTTTGATATTTAAAAAATATGAACCAACTCAAATTATGTACACCTTTAATTGCCAAGAATATAATATCCTCTTGGACAATAAAAAATATTTTATAATTAATAAAAAATTAGTGATATTTGTAATTTGAGCTTAGTATTGGTCCTAATTCTTTGCGATTTATAAGAGAGTCGATAGAAGCTTACTGTAGAAGTTTCTTTTGATATGAGCAGACACAGTATATCAATAAAGAGTATATAGTGACTTGAAATAAAATATGCCTACCATAGATGGTACAAGGATTCAATTGTATAAATTTAAAATAATATAACATAGATTGTAGTGATAAAAGGTGTTCTGAATCCATACTTACTATGTCAAGGGACAACAATTTGATCAAAATGACACTATTAGAGAATTATAATTTTTTCGATGAATTTTTTTATTGAAAAATATTAAGTAATTATTTTTATAAATATTTTAATTAAATTGGTGAGAAAAAAAATAATAGTATTTCATATAGAAAAATTTAAAAACTTTTCAATATTTTATTGAGAATTTATTAATTCTTCATCATGCGTTTTTTTCAGTAAACTACTTCGGTGAAAATGAGTGAAAAATATTATGTTCCATATATAATTTTTTTTATTAATTTGCGATAATTTTTTATTTTTATTTTTAAATTTCTAATGGATTGAGTATACCACAGCAAGCAAGTGAGGTGGATGATAGAGAAAAGTATTTGGGCCAAGAGATCATCTATCTATGTTATATTAAAAGTGTGAAGGCCTTTACAAATATTGATTGAACTTTTTGTTCTTCATTAAAATATATTGCAATAGAAAAAATCGTCATTTGCTATTTTTCTTAAATTATTATTTTACCACATTAGTTAGGTTTTTTTATTTTTTCTAAAATATTTCACCATTTTAGATTTTCTATTTGTAGCATAACTCTATTTATGGTAAACATATAAAAAAAGAATTTGACCAAATTATCACCACCCTAAAAAATTTCCACGCCAACATTTTTTTTCCTTTTTGATAGTCATTTTTTTTTTGATAAATTTTTTTCTTTGAATTTTTCTTTTACCTTTTATGATAGTCACGTTCATTTTTTATATTTTTTTTTTTGTTTGGAAGCTTTTTCACCTGTTTTATAAATTTTTTTCCAAATTTTATTTTCCTTTTTGATATTCACTTTTTTTTTTTTGATAATATTTTTCATTGAATTTTTTTTTTCTCTTTTTGGCGGTGGTGAGTTTTTACAAAAGTTTTCTTTTCCTTTTTAACAGTAGTATTTTACTTCTATAAAATAATTTTTAATTGCATAATTTAATTCATCAACTCTTTTAGATCAATACATTTGATTCAATCTCCAACTTTGTATGTTTTTGTATTTTCTTGTCTTAAAATCTATGTTTTTTTCATGTTGTGGATTTGAAGAAGACAATAGTAATTGTTATGCCAGCCCAAGTTGTTTATATTCAAAATAATTTAACTTAGATTGTGTCATTTAGTTGAGTCTAATATTGATACTATGTTATCTTCTTTAATTGAGTCTAATGTTGATATTATGTGATTTAAAAATTAATTTTATTCGTAACTGATATTCTTAATCTGCTCATACAGTCACAAGTTTCATCTATTCAAGTATAGTAATCTCCTCATTTCATAAAATAATTTTTTTATAAAATAATTTGAAGAAGACAGTAGTAATTGTTAAGCCAGCTCAAGTTGTTTACATTTAAAATAATTTAACTTAATTGTCTCTTTTAGTGGAGTCTGATACAATACTATGTTATCTCCTTTAATTGAGTCTAATGTTGATATTATGTGTTTTAAAATTTATATTATTTGTAACTGATACTCTTCATCTGCTTATACAGTCACAAATATCATCTATTCAAGTAAAGTAATCCCTGATTTCATAAAATAATTTTTTAATAAAATTATATATTATTATAATTATAACGCTTGTGCACAATTTGTTTTAGATGATCTTTCAATAAAATCTGAAGAGGATTTCATGTAAAAGAGAAAAAGAAATTATCAAAAAAAATTAAATATAGTTAGCAATCTCTCCAATTTGAAAGCCATAATTTTCTTAAATGTAATTATATATCATTTTGAAATTCACAATTTTCTTTTTAAATTCTTGTATTATCACAAAAACATAAATTTTAAATATTACTTATATTATTTTTATAAATTTATTCTTATTAATACGACGAATACGCGCTTAGCGCGTAGATTAAAATTAGTGCTAAAAAAACAAACAAACGTATTGCAAGAGAAATTTGATTAAGCACATTTACTTGTAGTGAAGAGATGACCTCTCGTTTCGTGAAAGTGTTTTTTAAGTTAAAATAATTTTAAACAAATTAAATTATAAATTAGTTTATCTTATTTTATGATTTTTAATTTGTAAGTACTTAAAGTTTGATCAATATTTTACTCTCTTTGTTTTATTTTAATTGTTACGTATATTAAAAATAGTTGTTTCAAAATATTTGCTAGTTTTAAAATTCAAGAGATAATTAACCATTTTTTTCAATTCTAAAATGTGAAAAGAATTATTATTATATGTTTTCAAAAAATTAATAGGATTATATTAGTCAAATTATCATCCCTATTAATTTTTCTTTTAATAGATATGCAAATCTCATCCTATCAACTAAAATAGAATAGAGAGTGCCGTATTATTCTCCAGTAATTTTTACAATCCCCAAAGTACCTTTCCTCACTAAAATCCCTAATGCTACTTTCTTTTTTTCTTCTTCATCTGCATATGCCATTGTCACACTGAAGACTAATTAAGTTACTCTATTTTGAATCGCTCCCTATATTATAGAATGCGGAATCAAACTGAGCCACAATAAGTTAACAAATATTAAATTAGATCACTTTTTTAATTTGATATAAAAATAGGTTTAACGGACTAATTTAGTCTTTTATGCACTTTTTTTTAACGTGAAACTAAACGTCGTCAAAGCATGTATATCGGACTATTTAGTTCGTTATATGCCAGTTGTAGACAATAAAATCTCGCGCTGAGAAAATAATAATCAAGACGGAAAAATATCGCAACAATCGTAGTATTTATTATGAATATGAGTGTTACAATCTCTATTAATCCTCTGATTCTTCTTTTCGAATATAAATTCAAGGGCTTTTGAGCTTGATCTTGAACTTGATGGATTTGATCTTGACTTGTACTTGAATTCAAGGGTTTTTGAGCTTGATCTTGAATCTGGTGGTCTCGATCTTGATTCGTGTTTAAATTCAAGAGCTTAAGCTTGTTCTTGAATCTTCGTCTTGATCTCTGAATCTTGTAGAGGAAAATGGGAGTACTTGAATGCTTATAGCTTGTAGAGAAATCTACAGCGTTTGATCCACGAGCTCTCTGGCTTGTTGTTGGAATTCAGGTCCCCTTTTCTGAATTATGAGACCCCTATTTATAGTTATAGGATGGAAGAGTTGCGATAAGGACGAACTTCTTTCAACCAATCAGATTTAAGTTGACATGTCGATATTTGATTGGTCGGAACATGTCATTTATACACGTGGCGCATTTTCATTGGCCTTTGATTTGAGTAGGCATGCTGTGTCATTTTGACATGTGGCATGATCCTATTGCCTCTTTCATTTGACTTGGCGTGATACGTCATATGACATGTGGCACCAACTTAGGCCTCTAGGAAGATGACATCTTGGGCTCCTTAAAATGAACTTATCATTTGTAGCCCAATTTGATAGACTAACCCAATGAAATTGGATCATACTCAAATCCATATTTAATGGACGCAAATGGTTAATACAATTATATTAATCCGTAATATTTATTTAAACTAATATATCGTGAATTTAATACAATTCAAATTTATTGAATAATATTTTATTATCAACAAAATGGCCCCTACTTCAAGACTTGTTGATATATTGATTTTATGAAATCAAAGACTAGTCTTGAAGCATTAGTGGATTATTGAATTGAATTTGAGTCACATTAAAAATTACCCACACAATTTATTTGTTGAAAATTGCTTGGCACATAAATAATCATCATTTATTTATGTGTCATAAAAAATAAGAATATGAGCAGGAAAGGAATCCAACATGTGTAATGATTGCACATCATTGAATTCTATAGAGATTGAACTTTAAGTTAACTTAAGTCAGCGGCTGCTACACTGCTATCCTATTTCATTTACCATTGAACAGGCGTGCAATAGTTATCTCATAGCAGACCAAATTTGTATAGGACGTGAATTTGAAAGCCACCTCTTTGTGATTTATAAATAGATGTTCACTCTTTTTTTTAAGCACAAATTTGTGAGTTTTCTCTAGCAGAAGCTTTCGGGTGCGATCTGCGAGCATCAAGATCAGGTATATTTCTGTTCATGCTGTTGACACCCAATTTTAACCTACCTGCGCCTTAATATGCTGCTTATATATATTTTATGTATTTATTTATTTTTACGCAAATATTTGACTTACTTTTATATTTATAAAATAATTTATTATCATAATTGTGAAAATTATTTCAAGTCACATATATAGGACTCATATTAAATTTTAATTTTTTGATAATAAATAACTACGTTGTATATAATATATTTCGTATTAATATGCGCCCTTATCTTGAAATATATTCTTTACTTAATAAACGATTTACCTAATTTTACTAAATTTTACAAATTTATTTGACTAATAGTATTACTCGAATTTATAAATTATTTATGTTAATAATATGATTTTTATAATATTTGATAACTTGATTTTATATTTTAGTCATTACATTATTCATAAATCTAATAATTTTATTATGTGATATTTACATAAGTATACTAAGATTTATGATTTTATTTATTAATAATAATATTTAAATAATTTTCTATAATTTGAACTATTTTTATTATTTATTATTTATTTATCTATAAATGTAGTATATTTATTAATTTAATAGCAGCTAAATTCACTTTCCTCAAATTTATTTAAATTCTAGTCATTTTCTGTTCAATTTCATCCAATTTATTTCAATTCTGGCCACTCTCTATTGAATTTATGTCAATTTTAGCCACTTTTGATCAATTGTGGCTACTATTTAAATTCAATTTCAGCCTAAATTAATTTATAACCTAATAACCCATCCGGACGATCCAATTAACCCGCGACCCGACCCATCTATCCTAGAATCTAATCCTAGCCGTCCATCCCATCTAATCTAACGGTCCTGATAAAACCCTAACTTTACTTCCTTATTTACCACTTATCACCCCAAACCCTAAAACATTTTCTATTTTCTCCTCTCCCTCAACAAAAGCTGCCGCCCCTCACTTCCCATTTTCCCCTTCCCCCTCTCCGGCCGACAACACCACTTCGCCGGAAACAGCCACACCAACAACACACCACCAGCTTCTCCCTTTCTCGTCGCAACCATTCTCTCATCTTCCCCGTCGAAACACCATCTCCAACCAAAACAACAGCAGCCGCAACTCCCTCCTTCTCCCTCGTCTTCTCCGGCGAACACCCACCGCCGGACCTCCCTCCTCTTTCTTTTCTCTCCACTGCCGGCAACGGTAGTGGCAGCACCACCACTTCGATAGTGAAACCACCAGCTGCACTACACCACTGCTCGCCGGACCTCACCAGTTGCCTCCCCGTTTCCCTCCTCTCCTTTCATTTCTGCCACCCCGCCATTATTTCTGGCCGCATCTCGGCCGGAAAACAATAACAATCAGATCCGCCGGATCTAAAGAATCATTAAGATCTACAGTGTTATTTTCGATTAATATATGTGCAAATGCATGTTCGATTTCAGGATATTCTCTCTTGACTGTTGCTCATCTATTTAAAATTATCATATGTGAATGCCTCATAAATGTTGAATTTCTGATTTCTAGTAAATTAGTTGTTGTTTGTATCAGCAAGTCTCGTTGATATATGTATTGAGCCTCAAATTTATGCTATTCTTTTTTTAATCAACATGCTTAATCGTGTTATCTTCTTTTTCTTTTCAAAATTGATTCTTAAATGTATTCCTTTCTTCTCAGATTTACTCTGTCCACGCCCCGTATGTTAATACCAGAATATTACCTTTATTTTGAAAATGCCTCATATGTTAATATTGGAATATTTTGTCTCATGAACAAAATCATATGATGACATTTAGACTACAACTGGTCCGCAACGCATTGTTTTCTTTTCTCTCGCTTATAAAATCATAAGATGACATCAGTCAACGCTTTTGTATTGATGGAAATTCGATATCTCAATCGAGTTACTTCCTAATTGTAAAGGACATTTTAGTACTTGACTATTTATTGTAGTTTCAATATGTTTGAATTGTTTTATTTACTGCCCCATATAAGGAATTTTGATTGATTTCATGCTAAATTGATTCTTTTGTTCCGTTCATGGAAAATCTGCTATGATTTAGTCCTTCCTTTAATTATTGAATAATTATTGTCACAGCTCTAATATTTATCTATATATGGTAAACTGTGATTTATTTTTTTACCATTCATGTATTTGAAATCTGTGATATCTAGAATAGTATATATGGTTAATTTATATATTTGTGATATCTATATATGGTTAATTTATATATTCCCTTCGATTATGCAACGACTATAACATTTATTTGTTTTGCTGATTTAGACATAATTGTGTTTAATTGAACTAATTATGGTAGATGTATATTTGTTTTACATATGAAATGTTTTTTTTAGAAGGAATCCGTTTGATTAAGGATTTTTCCTTCATCTTTTATTCTCTGACTAATTATTATCTCTGCTATAAGAATTGACCTTCTTTCTTACAAAGAGGGGAGAGGGGAACACGTTGAGAAAAGGAACATATTTTTTCACAAATATTGTTCTGCTCCTTAAAAATTCTTTGTCCTTCTTTCCACCTCAATACGAGCACTGCTCGGAATCCTCGAGATTCTCGTGATCTTGACATGTTGAGTGTGGGTAACAACCGTGGTATCCGTGACCTTTTGGTTTTCTTTTTCTTTTGTTATTTACAGATTATTGTTGCATCCATGATTGTACTAACCTTTAAGCATGTATCATCTTATTCCGACATTCATCAGAGAGTCGCCGGGACGAAAGAAGACTACCGGAATTATTTTAATTATTTTAATATGCCGTAATTATTCATTCTATTTTGTTTTTCTTTTTGTAATATTTGTAATAAAACTCTCACAATAGTGAAAAGGGGTTTATGGGCGGGGGTTCGTATGTTCTTTATCGTTCTTACTTTTTGATGCTTAGTTAGGCAATTTCGGATAGAAAGCATGCCTATAGGATTAACACACACATAGAAATCATGCTTATAGGTCTTAAATAATTTACTTTAAAGTATGTTTTATGTTTAGACTTCTTAAACACTGCTTGTAGCTATTAAGATCAATCTAGAAATAATGCTTATAGGATTTAAATAATGCGTGCAAGATCTCCCTCTTAAAAAACATAGAAATCATGCCTCTAGGTTAATATATTAATTTAAATCATAATTCTTGTTTAAACATCACATTATATTTATCTATTTTTAAACTGCTTTTACCTTTATGTTACATTTTGTTCTCATTAATCTACATTTCTGCATTCATTTTTAGGCTTGTATTACGTTTACATTAAGTTTCATTTCATTAAATTTGCATTTCTGAATCTGTTTTGAAATTAGCTCTACTTTTACATTAAATTTTGTTTTCTTTAATTTACGATTTTACATTTATTTCAAATTGGCGCTATACATGAAGTCTGCATATTCGTGTTAGAGATCATATTTATAAGATCACTTGCCCCATTTTAGAAATCATATTCATAGGTTTAAATGCAGAGGCTTATCTGAAACCTTCATATGTTCATTGTGCTAAGTACTGTTTTTTGTTTCATGTTTAATCACCTTTAATAAAGCCTTAGGAATTTTAGATCCAAAATCCAATTTAGTAGTCCATCGCTCTTGGACATTAGGATTAAGGCGGGTAGGTAAACACTAAGACGTTAGTTTGTCACGTAGAATATTTTAGGTTAACAACAATTAAATTAATTAGACGGGTAATGAGAAATGATAGTCTGTGCCCGCTGAATAATATGAGTAACCTCAATAGGTTGCGAAATATTATTTTAGTCGCACAGGATGATCCCGTTAGGTTAAAATAAAAAGGTAGAACTACGTTCGGCCTGATTCCCATAAGGGATACGTAGGCACCTCTATGAAGTTCGGCCCCATAATTAAAATAAATATTTATTTGTTTGTTTGTTATGTGGATTTTAATAAATTGTTCTGTTTTAATATTTATGTTTTTTACTTATTTTATTTGCCATAATTTTTGTATTTATTGATAAACTATCTTTAGATTTTAGTTTGCCCAAATTTCTTTCTACTTGCTTGTCTAAACTTAATTATCTATTTAATTATTTAGTCTTTTATCAATTTAGTTTAAGTAATAAGCTAAAATCAGCTTTACTTGGTCATTTAGCTAATTCTCCCATTTAATGAATCCGACCGGGAACCACATTTATGGACCTCGAAAGGTGCCTAACACCTTCCTTTCGAGGTAATTAAAGTCCTTGCCCGACTCTAGTAACCTAGGAAATAAACTTAGTTTAGAACGGTGCCCTAACGCACCTTAATTCGTTAGGTGGCGACTCTTCAAAGACATAAACCCTTAAGAGTTGTCACATGTTGTATCCCGTTTTCCGCGAGGTAAAAATGGGGCGCGACAGCATGGCGACTTTGCTGGGGATTTTAGGCTTTTACCAATACGTGTTCATTATGTGGGGTCTTATTTGAGTTTGAATTTGCCAACTGTCTAATTTATTTATGATTGTCCTGAAGTTACTAACCGTTTTACTTCTTTCTTTTTTCATTATTGTGTATTATTTATTTTCATATGTAATTGTAATTCATAAATTGTTGCATTTTTATCAACTGTCATACCGTTCATATTTCCCCACTTGGAAATTTTACACTATCACACACAACGATGGTTGCGTGGTTTCACGACCGTTCACCATTAAAAATATCTCGAGGATAGTCTTGTGATTTGGTCGATCAGCGGTGCGTCGACGGTCATAAGCTTCCTCACTCTCAAGTTGTCCGCTCGAGGGAACCGTGTCATACCCACTCTTATTCCTAGATCTTGGCCGTGTACACCTTTAGTAAGGTATACACATCATGCATACATTATCCCTAAGAGGTCTTGATATACTTGGTATCTTGAGATCGTTAGCTTGACTTTGCCCGAATCAAAGAGATCTACAATCTTGAAAAGGACATTATCATGTTTATTTGCATTTTTTGAGAGGCAAATACGTCTAAATACATTGACTATTTGTTCCTTAGGGAGAAAAATCAAAATTAAACTTTTTATAATACAGGTTGTAATGCTGAAAAAAGAAAGATCATTTTATTTAAATTATAGTTTCATTTCTCTTGTAACTTTTTCTTGTGACATTTCATTTTTAAAAATTAAAGAAAAAAATAAATTATATTGATTACTTCAGCGAGAACAAATAGAATGATATATTATGATATATTTGTCTCTCAAAATCCATTAGGCCTACCTCTAGCACCAAGAGGTCACAATACATTAGAACGCACGAATTATTTGCTACATGATTAATTTGAGATATACTTGTGTAATTGTTTCTTATTTTATTTTACTTCGTTCGTTGATCTTTATATAATTTTAAAAATCGTCTCATGTTTACACTGTCACAATTTCATATTTCATATAACTCATATTTTTAAACCCTAAAACATACAATCATGTAGCCTTCTCAAATTTTCTTTCACAAAAATTGGTTTATGTGTCTTCATAAATAGCCTCTTTAGCATCCATATTTTATTTGTTCAAATTAAATCCTATCGTCTGCATTAGTTTATTCTTTTTCCACTAAGGTTGACATTCTCATAAAGCTCTCACAATTTTGATCCATTTCTTTTAAGAATAGTTCACTATTTTTATTTACCATTATGTGTTGCCTTTCGTTTAAATATCAAGAATCCGATTGTCCAGCATAAGTCGACATTGCTCATTCCACCAACTTGCTAAATCCTTTTGCAATATCACCATTTCAAATGTTAACTCTCTGACTTCGTTAATATGATTCGTCTTAAATCACGTGTTTTGTCACCCTCATTCGCATCAGGCTGTGAGTTTTTGTTGTGTCAAGGCTTAAATTTACTTATCTTGCTTGAAATTCTTTAACGAAATCGTTATTTCGATGTAATTGTTAATACTTTCTATTTTGTATGCTATCCGGATGTTTGCTTTTGATATGTTTATTTTTGTTTAAAGGTTGTCAAATATTTGAACCTCAATTCAGCAAGAATCTGTAATTCTCACAAAATGTCCAACATCACAAACAATTCTACTTTTATTCCTGACACAAACTTTGGTTCTCTCCCACAAAGTCTCTTCTCGACAGTATCTCTCCATCCAACCCCATTTCTTACACTTCCTCAACAAATTCCTTCATTGCATACTCATCTTGGCCCTTTGCAAGACGTGGCAATATCCGAAAGGGAGATCATCACATTAGGGAGAGAGTTCACTATTCTCTAAAATCTGAACTACGTTGGACCTGATTCCCGTTTAAGAGGGATACGTTGGCGCCCTTATGGGGTTGTCTATATTTTAATAAAATTTTCTTTCTCTTTTCCTTTACCAACTGGGGCAGAAATTTTGAGAGGACCTCAAAAATTTACAACTTTACATCATTTGCAATAGAAGTCTAAATTGGGGCAGAATTTTTTAGAGGACCTCAAAAATTAAATAGATCGAGCGCTTATACGTAACTGGGGCAGAAATTTTGAGAAGGATCTCAAAATTTCATCAAGGCTCAGTCAAGCCAAGGAGTTGACTCCCAAAAAAGACGTGACATTCAGTCTGATCATCAAGCTCATGAGATCGGAATAGCAACGGACAAATAAAGGCACAAATCAGCCTTCCCCATTTTAATCTCATAATTTTTTTCTTTGAGCACAGGATGCAACAGGTACCAAATTTGCAATCATGCTATACATCATCTGGATTTATTATCAACTGCAACGTTAAGCTCTTTGAAGTTTGTCCACGAACGGGGTTAAGCGCTACCCTCTTAGTAAGTTACTCAAAACTGAACGCTCTTCATTTGAAACTAAGTATTAATACTCTGATTCCTAAGGGTTAAGCACTACCCTAAATTTTTCTTTTTAAGGGCTAAGCATTGTCCTAGGGTTAAGCACTACCCTAAATTTTCTTCTAAGGGCTAAGCACTGTCCTAGGGTTAAGCACTACCCTAAATTTGTCTTTTAAGGGCTAAGCACTACCCTAAATTTTCTTCTAAAGGCTAATCATTGTCCTACGGGTTAAGCACTACCCTAAACTTTCTTCCAAGGGCTAAGCATTGTCCTAGGGTTAAGCACTACCCTAAATTCTCTTTCAAGGGCTAAGCAGTGTCCTAAGGTTAAGCATTACCCTAAATTTTCTTTTTAGGACTAATCATTGTCCTACGGGTTAAGCACTACCCTCTGATTTTAAAGGCTAAGCATTGTCTCCTAAATTTTGATCTGATTAAGCACTTTCATTTCAAATTTATTTGAGCTAATCGTTAGTTACTTCATGCTTATTGACTAATCATTTTATTCAGTTTTTTCTGAAGCTTGCAGGCTACCATTGCGTTCTTCTCATGCCGTTTAATCGAGTTACTATCATGCCATTTTCAAGCTTTCATGCTCTTTGTTATTTTTACGCTACTTTTAACCTATTATCATCGTGCTATTCTCATTCTTGTGATTTTATATGGGTCAAACTTTACCCCCCAAGCTTTTAAGGGCTAAGCATAGTCCTACCGTTTTACGTCATTTGGGTAAAGCACTACCCTGCCAAAATTATCTAAGCCACGACGTGTTCTCGAAGTCTATACGTTATGTTAGTTATCTCTGCCCATCACTATTTATTTATTTAGTTTTCCACTTTTGAGCCTATATTTGCATTTTAAGCTGTGATATACATTTTATATCTGTTTGAGCCCGTGATATTTATTTATATACATCTGAGCCCGTGGTATACATTTATATATGCATTTGAGCTCGAGATATACATTTACATATGCATTTGAGCCCTTGATATCCATTTGAGCCCTTGATATACATTTACATAGACATTTGAGCCCTAAATATACATTTTGCATATGCATTCGAGCCCGTAATATATATTTATATTCATTTTGAGCCCGTGGTATGCACTTATATTCATTTTGAGCCCGGATATACATTTTATATATGCATTTGAGCCCTGGATATACATCCATATATGCATTTGAGCCCTTGATATACACTTATATATGCATTTGAGCCTTTGATATACATTTACATATGTATTCTGAGCCCGTGTATACATTCTGACGTATGCATCTGAGCCCCTATTTGCATTTAAGCCCGAACCTGCATATGAGTCAGTGATATACATGCATTTTGAGCCCGTGGTATATATTTATATAAGCATTTAAGCCCCTGGTATACATTTATATATGCATTTGAGCATTTGATATACATTTACATATGCATTCTAAGTCCGTGTATACATTCTGATGTATGCATCTAAGCCCCTATTTGCATTTAAGCCCGAATCTGCATATGAGTCAGTGATATACATGCATTTTTGAGCCCGTGGAACACATCTATATATGCATTTGAGCCCTTGATATACATTTTATATATGCATCTGAGCCCGTGGTATATATTTATATATGCATTTTGAGCCGTGGTATGCATTTTATATAAGCATTTGAGCCCGTGGTATCTATGCATTTTGAGCCCGTTATATGGATTTTGAGCCCGTTTATGCATTTCAAGCCCGTTTATGCATTACGAGCCCGTTATTTGCCTTTTAAGCCTGTTTATGCATTTTAGCCCATTATTCACATTTCGAGCCCGTTGTTGCATTTTGAGCCCTGTGACTTATTTGCATTGAGCCCCCATAAACTGGAGCTCTCGATTGAATTATTGAGGCTCTCGAATAATTTACTTTCTTTGAATTAGCATTTCTTCCACTCATCCGAAGGCATCATAGTCTAAAGGCGTCATTTTTCATGGCCTGCAGACATCAGTCATGGCCTAAGGAATTTTACTTTCCAGTTTATCATGCCTTAAGGCGTCATAGTCTAAAGACGTCATTTTTAATGGTCTGCAGGCATCATTTCATGGCCTAGGGAATTTATTTTTTGCTTATCATGCTCCTAAGGCATCATAGTCTAAATGCATCAGTTTTTCATGGCCTGCAGACATCATTTCATGGCCTAAGGAATTTATTTTGCGTATCATGGCCCAAGAGATCATGGTTTAGAGACATCATCCGTTATCTCTAAACAAACTTTCATCGTCTAAAGGGAACTTGCATCATGTTTAAATTTTTTGCATCCGTTTATTTTACGAGGTATTTGATGCACATGCGAGCGCTGAGAAATATCAAGCTACGAATGATAGTGCCTTCCTACTATTTTCTTTCGAACCATATTCCCACCTGTTTATTTTAAGCAATGCATTTTAAATCGTGTCGATTCGTGCTACCCCATCTTTATTCAAGCCTCGTGTTGTAAATTTTTAGGGATCTCGTTCGTCCCTAAATCTAGAATTACACGCGGCCTGATTCTCGTGAAACCCGAGATATGTAGGCGACTTGAAACTAAAGTCTCGGCCGCGATATCTTCATGACTTTATTTCCTTTTATTTGGCCCCACCGAAAATTTTTGCTTCCGTCGGACAAAATTGGCTACTAAGTCAACGTTCTTTGCTCAACAATTCATTCTTCATTCCCGAGCAAAGAAGGGGTAGCTGTTGACACCCAATTTTGACCTACCTGCGCCTTAATATGCTGCTTATATATATTTTATGTATTTATTTATTTTTACGCAAATATTTGACTTACTTTTATATTTATAAAATAATTTATTATCATAATTGTGAAAATTATTTCAAGTCACATATATAGGACTCATATTAAATTTTAATTTTTTGATAATAAATAACTACGTTGTATATAATATATTTCGTATTAATATGCACCCTTATCTTGAAATATATTCTTTACTTAATAAACGATTTACCTAATTTTATTAAATTTTACAAATTTATTTGACTAATAGTATTACTCGAATTTATAAATTATTTATGTTAATAATATGATTTTTATAATATTTGATAACTTGATTTTATATTTTAGTCATTACATTATTCATAAATCTAATAATTTTATTATGTGATATTTACATAAGTATACTAAGATTTATGATTTTATTTATTAATAATAATATTTAAATAATTTTCTATAATTTGAACTATTTTTATTATTTATTATTTATTTATCTATAAATGTAGTATATTTATTAATTTAATAGCAGCTAAATTCACTTTCCTCAAATTTATTTAAATTCTAGTCATTTTCTGTTCAATTTCATCCAATTTATTTCAATTCTGGCCACTCTCTATTGAATTTATGTCAATTTTAGCCACTTTTGATCAATTGTGGCTACTATTTAAATTCAATTTCAGCCTAAATTAATTTATAACCTAATAACCCATCCGGATGATCCAATTAACCCGCGACCCGACCCATCTATCCTAGAATCTAATTCTAGCCGTCCATCCCATCTAATCTAACGGTCCTGATAAAACCCTAACTTTACTTCCTTATTTACCACTTATCACCCCAAACCCTAAAACATTTTCTATTTTCTCCTCTCCCTCGACAAAAGCTGCCGCCCCTCACTTCCCATTTTCCCCTTCCCCCTCTCCGGCCGGCAACACCACTTCGCCGGAAACAGCCACACCAACAACACACCACCAGCTTCTCCCTTTCTCGTCGCAACCATTCTCTCATCTTCCCCGTCGAAACACCATCTCCAACCAAAACAACAGCAGCCGCAACTCCCTCCTTCTCCCTCGTCTTCTCCGGCGAACACCCACCGCCGGACCTCCCTCCTCTTTCTTTTCTCTCCACTGCCGGCGACGGTAGTGGCAGCACCACCACTTCGACAGTGAAACCACCAACTGCACTACACCACTGCTCGCCGGACCTCACCAGTTGCCTCCCCGTTTCCCTCCTCTCCTTTCATTTCTGCCACCCCGCCATTATTTCTGGCCGCATCTCGGCCGGAAAACAATAACAATCAGATCCGCCGGATCTAAAGAATCATTAAGATCTACAGTGTTATTTTCGATTAATATATGTGCAAATGCATGTTCGATTTCAGGATATTCTCTCTTGACTGTTGCTCATCTATTTAAAATTATCATATGTGAATGCCTCATAAATGTTGAATTTCTGATTTCTAGTAAATTAGTTGTTGTTTGTATCAGCAAGTCTCGTTGATATGTGTATTGAGCCTCGAATTTATGCAATTCTTTTTTTAATCAACATGCTTAATCGTGTTATCTTCTTTTTCTCTTCAAAATTGATTCTTAAATGTATTCCTTTCTTCTCAGATTTACTCTGTCCACGCCCCGTATGTTAATACCAGAATATTACCTTTATTTTGAAAATGCCTCATATGTTAATATTGGAATATTTTGTCTCATGAACAAAATCATATGATGACATTTAGACTACAACTGGTCCGCAACGCATTGTTTTCTTTTCTCTCGCTTATAAAATCATAAGATGACATCAGTCAACGCTTTTGTATTGATGGAAATTCGATATCTCAATCGAGTTACTTCCTAATTGTAAAGGACATTTTAGTACTTGACTATTTATTGTAGTTTCAATATGTTTGAATTGTTTTATTTACTGCCCCATATAAGGAATTTTGATTGATTTCATGCTAAATTGATTCTTTTGTTCCGTTCATGGAAAATCTGCTATGATTTAGTCCTTCCTTTAATTATTGAATAATTATTGTCACAGCTCTAATATTTATCTATATATGGTAAACTGTGATTTATTTTTTTACCATTCATGTATTTGAAATCTGTGATATCTAGAATAGTATATATGGTTAATTTATATATTTGTGATATCTATATATGGTTAATTTATATATTCCCTTCGATTATGCAACGACTATAACATTTATTTGTTTTGCTGATTTAGACATAATTGTGTTTAATTGAACTAATTATGGTAGATGTATATTTGTTTTACATATGAAATGTTTTTTTTAGAAGGAATCCGTTTGATTAAGGATTTTTCCTTCATCTTTTATTCTCTGACTAATTATTATCTCTGCTATAAGAATTGACCTTCTTTCTTACAAAGAGGGGAGAGGGGAACACGTTGAGAAAAGGAACATATTTTTTCACAAATATTGTTCTGCTCCTTAAAAATTCTTTGTCCTTCTTTCCACCTCAATACGAGCACTGCTCGGAATCCTCGAGATTCTCGTGATCTTGACATGTTGAGTGTGGGTAACAACCGTGGTATCCGTGACCTTTTGGTTTTCTTTTTCTTTTGTTATTTACAGATTATTGTTGCATCCATGATTGTACTAACCTTTAAGCATGTATCATCTTATTCCGACATTCATCAGAGAGTCGCCGGGACGAAAGAAGACTACCGGAATTATTTTAATTATTTTAATATGCCGTAATTATTCATTCTATTTTGTTTTTCTTTTTGTAATATTTGTAATAAAACTCTCACAATAGTGAAAAGGGGTTTATGGGCGGGGGTTCGTATGTTCTTTATCGTTCTTACTTTTTGATGCTTAGTTAGGCAATTTCGGATAGAAAGCATGCCTATAGGATTAACACACACATAGAAATCATGCCTATAGGTCTTAAATAAGTTACTTTAAAGTATGTTTTATGTTTAGACTTCTTAAACACTGCTTGTAGCTATTAAGATCAATCTAGAAATAATGCTTATAGGATTTAAATAATGCGTGCAAGATCTCCCTCTTAAAAAACATAGAAATCATGCCTCTAGGTTAATATATTAATTTAAATCATAATTCTTGTTTAAACATCACATTATATTTATCTATTTTTAAACTGCTTTTACCTTTATGTTACATTTTGTTCTCATTAATCTACATTTCTGCATTCATTTTTAGGCTTGTATTACGTTTACATTAAGTTTCATTTCATTAAATTTGCATTTCTGAATCTGTTTTGAAATTAGCTCTACTTTTACATTAAATTCTGTTTTCTTTAATTTACGATTTTACAATTATTTCAAATTGGCGCTATACATGAAGTCTGCATATTCGTGTTAGAGATCATATTTATAAGATTACTTGCCCCATTTTAGAAATCATATTCATAGGTTTAAATGCAGAGGCTTATCTGAAACCTTCATATGTTCATTGGGCTAAGTACTGTTTTTTGTTTGATGTTTAATCACCTTTAATAAAGCCTTAGAAATTTTAGATCCAAAATCCAATTTAGTAGTCCATCGCTCTTGGATATTAGGATTGGTGTGGGTAGGCAAACACTAAGACGTTAGTTTGTCACGTAGAATGTTTTAGGTTAACAACAATTAAATTAATTAGGCGGGTAGTGGGAAATGATAGTCTGTGCCCGCTGAATAATATGAGTAACCTCAATAGGTAGTGAAATATTATTTTAGTCGCACAGGATGATCCCGTTAGGATAAAATAAAAAGGTAGAACTACGTTCGGCCTGATTCCCATAAGGGATACGTAGGCACCTCTATGAGGTTTGACCCCATAATTAAAATAAATATTTATTTGTTTGTTTGTTATGTGGATTTTAATAAATTGTTCTGTTTTAATATTTATGTTTTTTACTTACTTTATTTGCCATAATTGTTGTATTTATTGATAAACTATCTTTAGATTTTAGTTTGCCCAAATTTCTTTCTACTTGCTTGTCTAAACTTAATTATCTATTTAATTATTTAGTCTTTTATCAATTTAGTTTAAGTACATAAGCTAAAATCAGCTTTAATTGGTCATTTAGCTAATTCCCCCATTTAATGAATTCGGTCGGGAACCACATTTGTGGACCTCGAAAGGTACCTAACACCTTCCGTTGCCCGACTCTGGTAACCTAGGAAATAAACTTAGTTTAGAATGGTGCCCTAACGCACCTTAATCCGTTAGGTGGCGACTCTTCAAAGACATAAACCTTTAAGAGTTGTCACATGTTGTATCTCATTTTCCGCGAGGAAAAAATGGGGCGCGACACATGCGTTCCTTTTTTTTTACTTGAATTTTTTTTCTTTTCTTTTATTTTTTATTAGGTCAGAAGAACACGTTCTAGTTCAATGCGGATTAATGTTGCCGAATTATCCATTACTAATGGAGTTGCATATTTTTCCTTCAAAGATATCAGGCTTAAGGCGTAGTACAAGATGAATTTTATCCGCGCTTTAGGATTTTGGTTATTCTTTTGAAGAAACCGGCCTAAGGCGTAGTATAGGATGAATTTCATCCACGCTTTAGGACTTTGGTTATTGTTTTGAAGAAACCGGCCTAAGGCCTAGTACATGATGAATTTCATCCGCGCTTTAGGACTTTGGTTATTCTTTTGAAGAAACCGGCCTAAGGCGTAGTACATGATGAATTTCATCCGTGCTTTAGGACTTTGGTTATTTTTTTGAAGAAACCGGCCTAAGGACTAGTACAGGATGAATTTCATCTGCGCTTTAGGAATTTGGTTATTCTTATTTGTCATGATCTCTATATTCATCCTTATGTCTTTGAGCTGGATGATATTTTTTTTATTGCATCTTAACCGGATGGTGAACTTTAAAGATTATACCTCTCCTTTGTCCAAACTCAAATACCTTATTATTGAGAGTAGTGAACGACCTGCGATGCAAACAAAATTGTTGGTTTAAACTCATTTAATTGGATGGTATGCAGGTCCCTGGCCACTACTTAGGAACACACTCCATATGAAAAATTGGACTTTCAAATGCAAATCTACTTCAACTCGATCTTCTCAGATGTGGTCTCTACAGTTGCCGCTCCATCATTATACAAATATAGCAAGTGCTCTTCCTAGCCTGGCTCGTTGCATAGTCCTAGAAGAAATATGCTGGGGTGAGACAATAGCGTTCGAGGATAAATATTGTCATATCCCAGGATATTGGGAGTGGGCTGAGGATACACTCGCTAGAAGCCAAGAAGCTTTAATTGCGGTAGACATTTATGACATTGTTTATGCCTCGCTTTTCACCTATGATCGAATTTCAAACGTACTACAGGCATTTTGTGAGGCGTGGTGCCCGAAGGTGAATATAGTTCTTACATCCGTTGGTGAACTATCTATTTCTTTGTGGGACTTATATATCCTTAGAGGCTTGCCAGTCGGAGGTTCCTTATATGAGGAGGTTATTCCCGAGGCTACGGAACTCATAGGTACTGATGCGAAAGATCAAAGATACACTCCTCAAGTTTGTGAGTACTTGTTTGTAGCTTTTCATTATTTACAAGAGAGCCAGAGTGACGACTCAAGAGTCCCTTTGAGTAAGTGGATGGGTTTTTGGTATAAAAAATCTCTAAAGTACGAGCCTGCTCCGCCGAGAAAGGACAAGAAGACTGCACGTTTAAAATTTACACATAACCCTTCGAGGATCATACCTGAGACATCTCAATGGTCAAGAGATGAGGAAAGCGTATTTCATAAGCTTAGGGTGAGGCCTGTCAAGAAAGATGAAACATACCTTGCAACATTTTTATTTTATTGGTTATGCGCCTTCGTGCTTCCTTCTGGAGAGGATGACTTTATTCGACCAGGGACCTTTAAGATAGCGACTATGGTGGCAATCAAACGGAAGATCAGTCTTATGGTGCCCATTTTATCAAGTATCTATAATGGTCTTTAATGAGATTTCTAGTTTGCCACAACTTGATCTAATCAAGATCCGCTTTCCGATCCATTATGTTTATGGTTGACTTGCTCATTATTTCAAGACTCATTATGCGCTTGCAAATATACCGTCAAATCCACTTATGGTGGCATTTTCTGGAGAGGGCGTTGCACGATACTTTGACAAAAAGGAAGCAAGAAAATGCATCCATCTAGGAGATAACATAACTTGGACTTCTACTATGTTAAATAATTCTGAGCCATATAACTATATTGATAATGACGAGGCACAAGCATTAGAGTCAAATTATTTCATGAGCATCCATTTCAGATATCTCTCCGTAAGAAATGGAAACTCAACTATCATCGAGCCATATAGCCCACACTGATTTAACCTTCAATTTGGATTTTACCAAAGAATCCCAGGCGTTTTAGCAAATGATAATCGTAGTGCTTCGTTGGCTGCAGGACTTAGATATTGGCGGATTTGCGTGTTAGATAAATCGATTTCATGTGCGACTTTTCCCCCCATTACTCCTAACGTGAAGAAACTCTTCGCAGATAATTATAAGACTTGGTGGTCGAAAAGGTATGGAAATTTTCTTGATGGCTACTTACAAACTTTGGTGGATGCAGCTGGGCCAATTTCTACTAAGATTCTAGAGGTTTCACATCAAGAATGTAGCAATGCGGTCCCACAGACTGGAAATTGTTTTACTCCATTAGTCATGTCATCGGAGCAATGCAAAGGCAAAGGACCTCAGTCACTTAAAAAAACTCCAACTGAACAAGTGTCTGATAAAGATTGTCAGAGTGGCAAAGGCTCCTTTCCATTAAGTATGGCTGCTCATGTTTCTAAAAAGAGATCGTCTCAAGGTGAAAGTAATAGCAGTCATGAGGATCGTTGTTGGAAGAAGGTAAGACCACGTTCAGACAAATCCGGGGATGCAGATTTAACAGTGGTCGAGATTCATGACAGTGTTGATAGTCCTTCGAGGACTTTGACCGTTCTTATTAAAGAGGTATGCTTACAACTTTTAGTTTACCTAATATGTCTGCAATAACTTTTATTAATTGTTTGTTTTGCCTCTACATTCAAATGGTAGCGGAGTATTACCACGAGAAAGGTCGTAGAAAAGTGGTGAGTCTATTTCTAGTCCAAACCCAATAAAGTCATCTTCTACAGGAAAAATTGAAAAAGAGGCAACTTCTGCTCCTCGTGATAGAGTGAGAGCAAGATCGAGTTCTGATTTACAAAAGCATCCAACAACTGCGGTGTCCGTGTTTGACGGAAAGAAGGTTGTCCTAAGCTACCGAAAGATGTTTATTTCTGAACTTTGGACTGTAATTCGGGGTAAGCTTTCCGGAAGTAATGCAGATTGTGCTTCCTCTCTTAAAGAAGAAGTCCAAGTGATTCTTGATGAGATGGATGTCAAGGGTGTGGATGTATCCCCTTTAATGAAATTATTGAAGTCCTTTTTCGAGCTTGCTGCTATATATGATCAGGCACGGTCGGCCCTACATGATAAGAATATGGAAGCTGCAAGAAAAGAGTCTTCCATAACAACTGAGGAACTTCTTTCAAATGCCATGCTTGAAGAATACGAGAAGATTGAGAAAGTTTCCTCCATTTGTCAATTTCTAAGCTAGGTGAAAGAGAAGATAGAGAAGCTGCGCAGAAAAGAGAAGGATCTAAAAATCCTCTTAGACACTACAGGGAAAGAAGTTGAAGAAGCCAAATTAGAGGTCTCAACTGCTAAAAAGGATTTTGATGCATGCAATGATGCAGATTTATTAAATTCTGACTATTTGACCGATTTAGAGCAGAATAAGGAACACCTGGAAGCTATGCGCCAAGACTTAATCAATTACAAACTATGTTTAGATTAGTCTCAAGATTTTGCTAGTTTTTTTTATTTCTTTCAATTCATCAGTGGATACTCTTATTATGAATAAAGTCTATTTCCATTTTGATTCGAATAATCATTTTTTTTACTTTCTGAAATAAACTTTGAATGTTGGTCCGCTAACAATTTCGAATCCGCATGCGCACACCAAGTTTAAAAAATATACCTTGATGCATCAATGCTGGAATCACAAGAAACTCAACTTCTCAATCTAGGACATATCTGAAATTCAAAATTTTAAAACCATCGAGAAAGTACCAGATTATAGATATATTTGAAATTATCTTTGAATGCTGACAAGTTGACAAACTCAGATTTACCTACATCGTGGTTTTAAATCTTCAACTCAAAGGCTTTGCAAACCTGCAGACTATGACTTGCACATTTAATAACTCGCTGAAAATGTAGTCATCTTGTTTTGGGAAACTGAATCCTGATAAAGGCTTGCCCCCGTTTGTATTGAACCATCAAGATTTAATGAAGGTTCGAAGTAGAAAAGAAAGAACCCCTCTAAATTTGATCTTCATGTGTTGGTTAGGTGAATTTTAAGTCATCACCTTTTTCTTGAACATCTCTTGGAGTGATATATCCTTTTTAAACTCATGAGACTGAACTTATAATAAAACTCTAAGCTGCCTACGTACCTCGGTGAAGAGGATCAAGTCATTCCATAGTTCATAAAAAGTGAGTTTATTTATTTATTTTAATGTCCTAATCTTTTGCCTAGATCGCCTCTTGCAAGGTTTTCAATCTAGCGAACCTCTTTTTTTTAAATTTTTTTTTAATAATAAAGTCGTGCACAGTTTATACTCTTACGAGCCAGAAGTGACATGCAGTTTGTGCTTGTGCCTTAAGGAGCGTTGTCTTGCTTCAAGGATAGTATCTTTTCAAGAACTTTGTGTTGATAGGACCAATTCTCATGCCATCTGCGTCAACAAGCTTGTAAGTGCCACTTGAATATACTTCTTGTATGACATATAGTCCATCCCACTTTGAGGTGAATTTGCCCCCAGACTTACGAGAAGTGATGATAGGCCTTCTTACTGCCAGGACTTGATCACCTACTTGAAAGCATCTCAAGCGAACCTTTTTTTTGAAAGCACGAGATAGACGAGCTTGATAACATTCCAAATTTTGTTGAGCCTCCAGTATCTTCTCATCAAGTGCTTCTAACTCTGCAAGCTGTAATCGAGCATTTTCTTCTTCGGTGAGCCCTTCTTGAATAGCAAGCCTTAGAGAACGTATTTGGCACTCAAGTGGTAGGACTGCTTCAACTCCATAAGCAAGCGAGTATGGCGTCACTTGTGTCGGTGTGCTGTGAATCATTCTATATGCCCACAAAGATTACTCCATCCATTCATGCCAATCCCGTTTGGACTTGGAGACAGCCTTTTTCAACAAGTTTCACAATGTCTTATTAAATGCTTCAGCTAGACCATTGGTGGCAGCATGATACATAGAAGATTTATGCTGCTTGAAACCAAAAAGCTCACAAATTTTATTCATCAACTTGTTATCAAATGGCTTGCCGTTGTCTATTATTGTATAACGAGGATACCAAAATGGTAGATGATATTGACTCGGATGAAATTTATAACATTCTCTTTCTTTACCTTTTTAAGAGCAACAACTTCAGCCAATTTGGAGAAGTAATCTGTTGCAGCCAAGATGTACAAGTGTCCACCAGAAGATTTCAGCAATGAACCAATGATATCTAATCCCCATGCATCAAATGGCCAAGATGTGACGGTTGGGAGTAATACTTCAGGTGGCTGATGTACGAAATTTGCATAAAACTGGAAAAGCCTTGCACCTTCGGGCGTAGTCCAAGCAATCTTTTACAATAGTTGGCTAGTAATATCCCATCCTTTTTATGTGGAAGTGAAGCTTCAGTCCAGAATGATGTGACCCACATACTCCTGAATGTGCTTCTTGTAAAGTTTGGGATGCTTCTTCCTCCCCCAAACATTGCAAGAATACTCCCTCAAATGATCTTCTGTATAATGTTCCTTGTAGCAAAGGAAGCAGGGTGCACGACGGCGGATTTCAATCATTCTTCTTGAATTTTCTGGCAAAATTCCATAACACAAATAGTCAATAATGGATTGTCGTCAGTCCTCCTTCACCCCTTCAGAGACAGCGACGAGATTCTCAAACTTATTTTCTATATATTCATCCTCATTTGGTGGCGGTACTACCCATTTTTGGCAGATAGTAACTTGTGCTTGATCTAGCAAAGTTAGTATTGAAGCTAGAGTAGCCAATGTATCAGCTTTCTTATTTTTCTTCCTTGGTACATGTTGGAGGGTCACATCCCCAAGCCATCCTATCAACTTTTGAGCATAATCATGATAGTGGCACAGTTTAGGTTTCTTGACCTCATAGCTTCCCAAGAGTTGATTGATCACCAATTGAGAGTCACCAAAGACTTGTAATAGCAATTGCTTCATGTCAACGGCCATTTCCAGCCCAAGTATTAACGCTTGATATTCAGCGACATTATTGGAGCAACATTGCGTCAAAGTAAATGAGTATCGTAGAACCTCTCCTTGTGAAGTGACAAATACTACGCCAGCCCCATCTCCGCCACGATGTGCAACACCGACAAAGTACATCTTCCATGGAGGTTGAACTTCAATGATGTCACACCCCGCCTTGGGGGGTATGACCGGCACCTGGTGCCCTACTAGGACCTGAACGGCTGGACTGCTAAGCCTGGGCACATCTGGTGCCTGGCTGGCTCTAACTCACATTTCTAGAAACAAAGGGCTATATAACGGCTGTAAACACAGCCCCCCCAGCCCACTGGCCTATAGCCTCCTGTACCTGTAATAACAGCTGACCAGAACATGCAACTATAGGGAAATCTATGCGGGCCGGCAAGGCTACCATGCTGTCTAGTTATCTGCAACTCAGCATCAAAATACTAGAAGGCTACGTGACAGGCAAGGTCACCACTACTGTCAAACTTATGGCCCCACACGGCCAACATAAAAGAAGTAAAAGTACTAACAGCTAACAACTGCACGACCTCACACGACAGGCTCAACTGACCACAGGGAAATATGCAGACTGCAAGCCTCTAGGAATAACAATAGAAATGATCGGGACAGGGCCCCGACCTACCCTTACTATACAACAAAAGAACTGAAATACACCTCTGGAATTCAGTCTCTGGATGACAGGAGCTGAATACTCGATCGCTGACAGGAATCACGTGGTATCGCCTGCTCGTCTACAAGTACCTACAGGCAAGTAATGCAGCGCCCCACCGGGCATCAGTACCGCTGGTACTGAGTATGTAAAGCAATAACTGAAGCAAAGTCTGAAACAACAATGTAACTGATAAACTGAAGTAGGAAGAATTAGATTAACTGCCTGATACTGTAAGTCATACCTTTTCTCATTTACACTGGAGAGAAATAGAAGTCATACCTGGAGACATATCCCTCTACTGCTGATCTACTCGTGTCTAACATAACATGGCATAACATAAAATAGCATAACATGGCACACAAAAACCTTACCCGGCCCCCATAAGCCGGGAGGTACAACCAGCACAGAATCTACACCCCTACCCCGGTCATCCCATCTCCTATAGTGGCTGTAAGCATCCCGCCGGTCCCCTGGGTATGCACTTGGGCTCGCTGAGCCCCTGACTATAACTGTGCCTGAGTCCGGAGGACTCCTGAATCAACACCCGGGCGTATCCCCTCGACGGGGGTGTATAAAAGCCGACCAAGGCAAAATATGGGGAAACTGGCATCCCATCTTCGTCCCCTTGTGGGACGGCATACCACTCCGAAGAGTGACGTATCCTCGTCCTCTGGCGGACGAGTCGATACAACTATTAACCCTGGGGCGGTCGTGGATGCTAGGTAGTCCAACCCCAAACAATACAACGGTCTCAACTAGTAATGCTGTCTGTGTATCTCACATGCTGAGGCTAATAGGGGTAAGGTATCGTATATATTACATGCTGAGCTAATAATAGTAATCTGTACATATTTAATACGTGCTGAGGCAGGTAAATATATATAAATATGAATATAGTCTCCTGTCGGGCTGTACTGGGGTAAATGCCATACAAGATAGTGTTTCTGCTGAAAACTATACTGTTTACTGAGTTTCTGTATTAACATGATTTCCTATTCCTAACATGCTTTCTAAACTTCATTTTAGCCTGCTATTCTGTTTCTGAAGTGCTTTAAGGATATTGCATTGCGTTGCGGGGTTTCAACTGAATACAACAATATCTTAACATTTTGTATTACATCACATACTGAGCATGCTATGCAGTTTCTAACACTTATGCTGGAATCTATATCGTACTAGTAAGTCTTACGCAAGTTGCAACTTGATGCTTCTAATACCGTATCAACATTCACAATAAACGTAATACTTAACTTCTGAACATTCTACTGGTCGGTAAATTACTATACTGCACTGATATTACTTAACTTGCCGAGGGAACTAGCTTTACATACCTTATCCTTGAACTATTCGTCCGTCGGACGAGGCTTGGCCGGTACTTCAACTATTTTTTCCCAACTGCATTCATAAATACATCAATTAATACTAAATACAGCTTTATTGTAAAGAGCAACATTACTTTCGATATAGTCTATAGCCTAAACTTAGGCTTATCGAAAGACGGCCAAAAACTCGCTATTTTTCAGAGGTCCAGAAGGGAGAAATATTCACTTCACAGCTAGGAACGCATAGACACTAGTTTAGAGTAATTCCACTTACCTTAGCTCGGTGGCTCGACGATTCGTTGGCCGTATTTTACGAAACTGAATCCGTAGGAATGCTCTCTGCTTCTAAATACCTCAGTATCTGGAGTTAATTTGAATTTGGGCAGCGATTCGCAGCGTAATCGGACGAAAATTATTTAATTTCCTTCGTTCCCCCTTTCTCTCTGCGTGTAGCCTCTGTTTTCTGATATTTCCTTTGATTAAAATGAATTTAAACCGAAGTGGGGCTTATATACTTGAGCCTGAACCTGGGCAACGTGTCACGGAGCCATCGCGGAGGCCTCACCTCCGTGACACGCTGCCATCGCGGAGGGGCTCTGCCTCGGCTCCTGCCACGATGGTTCGACGGGTTTCTCGTCCGATCTTTTTTTCGGCCTTTCTCTGGCACGTATGGCCTTCAAATATGCTTAACCAACGTGCGAATAGGTCGTCTAGGTGCCTGGAATTCTACGGGGTATAACATTCTCCCCCCCTTAAGAACATTCGTCCTCGAATGTACACTGTTATCTAGAGGACTACTTACTTTACTTTCTAGAAAAATTTCGGCAGAGTTTCCCCTGTAATATGGACTATAGCAAAAACCTGAAATGCAGAAAAGTCCAATACAGGTACTGTACACAATACTGTAGGATTCACTGGATGGTTACGTATCAATTTTTCTCATTTATACACATATAACCATAAGATACTACATAAGCAATAATACGGACATACCTGTCGCCTGACTAGGCCTGGAATAGGTGAGGATATCTGGTCCTCATATCTTCCTCTACTTCTCGAGTCATCCCCTCTCGGTTCTTGTTACGTCTCAATACCTTGATAAACATAATATCTGTAGTCCTCAATATGCGAATCTGTCTGTTTAAGATAGTTATTGGGACCTCTTCATAGGCCAACTTTTTCGTAACTTGGATATTCTGGACTGGGACTGCTCTGGACGGGTCTCCTATGCATTTCCTCAGCATAGATACATGAAAGACCAGATGAACGAATTCTAATCCTGGAGGCAAATTCAACTAACGGTAAATGCTCACTTTGGCTACTACTGAAATCTAGCACACACGCTCGCAATATGTCTTCGAGCGTCTGAATTGTGCGCTCAGCTTGCTCATCTGTCTGAGGATAGAATACTGTGCTTAAATTAATCTGCGTTTCCAGACCCCTCTGGAATGACTGCCAGAATCTAGCTGTGAACTGTGCTCCCCTATCTGAAATGATGGATACCGGCACTCCATGTAATCTAACTATTTCTCTGATATATAATTCGGCATAATCCTCAGCCGAGAAGGTAACTTTCACTGGCAGGAAATGAGCTTGATTTTGTCAATTTGTCAACTATCACCCATATAGAGTCATGTCTGTGTCTGGTACGGGGTAATCCTGCCACAAAATCCACATTCACTGCTTCCATTTCCAGAGAGGCACAACTATGTCCTGAGTTAACCCACCTGGTTTCTAATGTTCTGCTTCCGCCTGTTGGCAGTTAGGACACTGGGATACCAGTAGTTCTCTTTAATGTCATGGTACCTCTTTGTTGTATCGGGATGAAGAAAATAGCGGGCGTAATGCGCCTCGCTCATAAACTGCTGGCGATGCCCCAAAATATCTGGAGCACAAATGCGGCCTTTATATCGCCACACTTCATCCCCGGGTATCTAAAAATATGTCACCTCTCCTTACTGAACCTTGTGCTTAAGTTGAACCCGGCTAGGGTCTCCATACTGTCGTTCCTTTACTTTCACCACTAACGACAACACTGCGACATTCTGTGTTATCGCTCTTTTATCCTTTATTTCTGCTATGTGAACGGCTAAACTGACTAACTAGTGTAATTCTCGGGTCTATTCTCACTGTTCAGGTTGTAGGTATGCCAACTCCCCATAGATCTACGGCTAAGGGCACCTACTACCGTATTAGCCCTTCCCGGGTGATACAAAATTCTCACTCTTTAAGGCATAAACTACTGCAACTAACTCCAGGTCATGGGTAAGATAATTCTTTTCACGTTTCTTCAACTGCCTGAAAGCATAAGCTATTACTTTACCATGCTGCGTCAACCCTCTGTATCTCTTGGCGATACTAACACTGGAGCTGATGTTAACCTGGCTTTTAACTTTTGGAAGTTCTGCTCACACGCCTCAGTCTACTGGAACTTTGCTGCCTTCTGTATCAATTTAGTCAGAGGTGCTCCTAAAGTGGAAAATCCTTCCACAAACCCTCCGCAGTACCCGGCTAATCGCAGGGATTGCATACTTCGATCGGAGTGGTAGGTCTAAGCTATGTCTCCACTACTTCGATTTTCTGTGTATCTATCTGTACACCAGCCTCCAACACAATATGACCAAAAAGGCTACTAAACTCAACCAAAATTCACATTTACAAAATTTTGACATATAAATGATGGTCATACTGGTTTATTATACCGGAGAATCTAACAAGTAGTCTACCGGTATAGCTAAAGCTTATCTAGCCTCCTGGCCGCATGCTTAAGGCTACTTGCTGCTAAGGTAACCTTGAACGACTATCTGCACACCATGTGCCTTTATCTGATCAGAGGATCCTGATATTGATCATGACCTCTGACGATCTGGCTGCATAACCTTAAATAACTGAATAATCGGGTTGAATGACCCGAATGTGGCTATAGTCTAACAATGCTCTAACTGTTCTACTTGAGTGCTTATAGTTCGTGCATAACCGCAAACTCGTGGGCATCTAATTGCTCTATTATTTTTCTTAAACCACTGTAAGGCTGGACTTAATCAAACTTACTCCCAGGCGATCAATCTCTGGATCTTCACGGGGAGTCTACTGATCCCCTGGTCTTAATAAACACTGTGCTAGCAGGGTACTATCAATTTCTTACGCCTTGTGTGTATCCACTTGGATTTTTACTGCTATTCTGGGGAATTCTCGGTCTTATGAACTATTCTGTAAATACTGGCCTTTTGTTAGGGCTCTGTATCTAAATATCTTACGAGAACCAGCTGAAGTACTAGTCTGTCGCTGACTACTGATGTGGACCCTTCCTTAGGGTACCCACGGGTATTCTGACTGGGGCGGCCGGCTGACTTATGGGGTGTTTCACATAATAACTGTTGGGTTGACTAAGGCTGACTCTCACCTACAAGACTGGGAAAATAACGTACGACCACTTGACATACTAGAACAATTCTGGTATTGCTAATCTCTGAAATTTGCCTATTTGGCCTCTAATCCTGGTTCTAGCACACACACTAATGTTACCGATCTTCAGGGATGCTTCTCTGCTAATGCAGGCGTCAGCTGGTCGGTAGACCGTCTAACTGCGCCCTTATCATCTAGCCATCTGTTTTAGGCCACTAACTCTGGTAAGCTCCTAGAGCCTAGATCTGACAACCACATATAAGTCCATTAACTTAATAACTGAAAACTGAGATAGTTTCTATGACTTCATACGTAATTCACACTTAATTTGCCCTTTCTCTTCTTCTTTTCTTTCTTTCTTCTCCCTCTTTCTTCTCTTTTTTTTTGGCAAGGGGGGGGGGGGGTGTCCCGCAATGCAATTTGTATATTCTTTCTATTACTAATCAGTATCTGTGATTGTAGCCCTTATAGGCAGCCACTCACAGCATATCTATTATCTGTATATATATATATATATATATATCAATAGCTACGTACAATATGTACCGAGTTCTGCGATAATACATAATCTCTGACATGCTCTGCTGAATCTCATACCGTACATGATACATTGCTTCTACGGCCTAATAATATCTCCTGCCCTGACTTATCATTTCATTGCATTGTCACCCCATTCTGGAAGTAACAAACATAAACATTCTAGTTATTGTCTGCTGTTTGAAATTCCGCCACTCTTGCGATGTGGGGTCAACGTTTGAATCTTGTGGCCTTACTAGACATATATTGAGAGCCCATGATTGTTTGCTGGGCCTTATCTCTAGGCTACACTAGATTAGAATTGTTGTATCGGTAACTTCTTAACTTTTCCATGGCGGACATACTGTGGTATTCTGAACCGCAATCCTACTGTCAGCCCGAAGCTTAATCCTTAAAACGATACTCTATTAATCTGGGGGGGGGGGGGGTAACCCTGATTTCCCCACGAAATCTGGCATTCCTGCTTCTTCCTCTCATCTTGCTTAAGCTGAACTCTGGGGTTCGAGGTACCTGCCTTTCGTTGCTAATGAAATTACTGATCAAGCCTCGGCCTATACTTCTTCGGGCGTATACTCAAGCCCATCTGATTCACATGACCTCTATATCTTTCGATGTCACGACTAGATCATAACTGTAATCTTACAGGTATGTCTTGCTATCTGTTAGCATATATGGCAGACTTGGCCTTTTTCTGACTCAAACTCGACTATTATTAGGCATTCATCACTAGCAGGTCTTTTACCCCTACTTCGGGTAAGCTAACAGTCTTACTTCCTTTACTGGCTTGTTATCATAAGGGTCTGCACAGCTTACGTAATCATAAGGGCTCTTTATACTTTCTAATACTTACTAGGGTCAATCAGCCCATCTTTACTTACTGCTTGATTTGGCAACCCCATCTCAAGTCTTATGCCCCTTTACTATACTGGCATCAAAACCAAGAGGTGGGAATAGCCCTTTTCTTATTGCAACAAGTAAAAGCAGTTAACTGTACCATATCCGAAAAGATGTATTTGGGATTCCTGCATTTCCCTCTCTTATTCATACTTACCTGGTGGTCTGACCTTGTCTATAATCTTAATCAGATCTTATATAACTAATAAGTAAATCAACTCATATGTACATTACATTCCTAACTTCCTATTTTGACGTTATCAACATATACTGGGGATAGTACCGATAAAGGTATCATGCTGGGAGGTTTCGAGTACCTCCTCCTGCTACTGTAGTTATCATGTAACTGGCTGATGCCCTCTTCTGTTGCTATATCTGATCTTCTTCCTGTGATATAGTAATGCTGATTTGCCTTTGTATCTGTAATCAAAGAATATGGTAAGTTCTCAGGGACTCAACCCTATACTGTACCGCTCTAAAGCACGACTGACTGAAAAGGAAGGGTAACCATCATATCATGCCTCGCAGCCTCCTGCCTATAGTATGTGGTGCACAACACATCCATAGACAAGACTCTACTTAGCACGGCTTGCAGACTCCCTGGGATACGACCTGCTCAGATACCAAGTTTGTCACACCCCGCCTTGGGGGGTATGACCGGCACCTGGTGCCCTACTAGGACCTGAATGGCTGGACTGCTAAGCCTGGGCACATCTGGTGCCTAACTGGCTCTAACTCACATTTCTGGAAACAAAGGGCTATATAACGGCTGTAAACACAGCCCCCTGGCCCACTGGCCTATAGCCTCCTGTACCTGTAATAACAGCTGACCAGAACATGCAACTATAGGGAAATCTATGCGGGCTGACAAGGCCACCATGCTGTCTAGTTATCTGCAAATCAGCATCAAAATACTAGAAGGCTACGTGACCGGCAAGGTCACCACTACTGTCAAACTTATGGCCCCACACGACCAACATAAAAGAAGTAAAAGTACTAACAGCTAACAACTGCACGGCCTCACACGACCGGCTCAACTGACCATAGGGAAATATGCAGACTGGAAGCCTTTAGGAATAGCAATAGAAATGATCGGGACAGGGCCCCGACCTACCCGTACTATACAACAAAAGAACTGAAATACACCTCTGGAATTCAGTCTCCGGATGACAGGAGCTGAATACTCGATCGCTGACAGGAATCACGTGGTATCGCGTGCTCGTCTACAAGTACCTGCAGGCAAGTAATGCAGCGCCCCACCGAGCGTCAGTACCGCTGTTACTGAGTATGTAAAGCAATAACTGAAGCAAAGTCTGAAACAACAATGTAACTGATAAACTGAAGTAGGAAGAATTAGATTAACTACCTGATACTGTAAGTCATACCTTTTCTCATTTACACTGGAGAGAAATAGAAGTCATACCTGGAGACATATCCCTCTACTGCTGATCTACTCGTGTCTAACATAACATGACATAACATAAAATAGCATAACATGGCACACACAAACCTTACCCGGCCCCCATAAGCCGGGAGGTACAA
Source organism: Datura wrightii (assembly GCA_035772735.1). NCBI lineage: Eukaryota > Viridiplantae > Streptophyta > Magnoliopsida > Solanales > Solanaceae > Datura > Datura wrightii. The sequence continues at coordinate 21,720,525 of JASDFA010000001.1, forward strand.
CCAGCACAGAATCTACACCCCTACCCCGGTCATCCCATCTCCTATAGTGGCTGTAAGCATCCCGCCGGTCCCCTGGGTATGCACTTGGGCTCGCTGAGCCCCTGACTATAACTGTACCTGAGTCCATAGGACTCCTGAATCAACACCCGGGCGTATCCCCTCGACGGGGGTGTATAAAAGCCGACCAAGGCAAAATATGGGGAAACTGGCATCCCATCTTCGTCCCCTTGCGGGACGGCATACCACTCCGAAGAGTGACGTATCCTCGTCCTCTGGCGGACGAGTCGATACAACTATTAACCTTGGGGCGGTCGTGGATGCTATACTGTTTCTGCTGAAAACTATACTGTTTACTGAGTTTCTGTATTAACATGATTTCCTATTCCTAACATGCTTTCTAAACTTCATTTTAGCCTGCTATTTCTGTTTTTGAAGTGCTTTACGGATATTGCATTGCGTTGCGGGGTTTCAACTGAATACAACAATATCTTAACATTTCGTATTACATCACATACTGAGCATGCTATGCAGTTTCTAACACTTATGCTGGAATCTATATCGTACTAGTAAGTCTTACGCAAGTTGCAACTTGATGCTTCTAATACCGTATCAACATTCACAATAAACGTAATACTTAACTTCTGAACATTCTACTGGTCGGTAAATTACTATACTGCACTGATATTACTTAACTTGCCGAGGTAACTAGCTTTACATACCTTATCCTTGAACTATTCGTCCGTCGGACGAGGCTCGGCCGGTACTTCAACTATTTTCTCCCAACTGCATTCATAAATACATCAATTAATACTAAATACAGCTTTATTGTAAAGAGCAACATTACTTTCGATATAGTCTATAGCCTAAACTTAGGCTTATCGAAAGACGGCCAAAAACTCACTATTTTTCAGAGGTCCAGAAGGGAGAAATATTCACTTCACAGCTAGGAACGCATAGACACTAGTTTAGAGTAATTCCACTTACCTTAGCTCGGTGGCTCGACGATTCATCGGCCGTATTTTACGAAACTGAATCCGTGGAATGCTCTCTGCTGCTAAATACCTCAGTATCTGGAGTTAATTTGAATTTGGGCAGCGATTAGCAGCGTAATCAGACGAAAATTATTTAATTTCCTTCGTCCCCCCTTTCTCTCCGCGTGTAGCCTCTGTTTTCTGATATTTCCTTTGATTAAAATGAATTTAAACCGAAGTGGGGCTTATATACTTGAGCCTGAACCTGGGCAACGTGTCACGGAGCCATCGCGGAGGCCTCACCTCCGTGACACGCTGCCATCGCGGAGGGGCTCTGCCTCGGCTCCTCCCGCGATGGTTCGACGGGTTTCTCGTCCGATCTTTTTCCCGGCCTTTCTCTGGCACGTATGGCCTTCAAATATGCTTAACCAACGTGCGAATAGGTCGTCTAGGTGCCGGAAATGCTACGGGGTATAACAAATGACCATTGCATCTTTATCACGCAATTCATCGGTTAGCTTCCAATCATCAGGTATTGGGTGATCTGGCAAGAAATCTGCTAACGCTTGTCCCTTTATGGCCCTTTGAGGGATGTACAATCTCAAATTTTTGAAACTCGAGGTACCACCTTGCTAATCGATCACCGAGGACTGGTTTTGACAACATAAATTTGATGGGATTTGCTCTAGAGATGAGATGAACAATGTGAGCTTGAAAGTAGTGCTTTAATTTTTGAATTGAGAAGACTAACACCAAACATAACTTTTCAATTGGCGAATAATTCAACTCATTTGGTGTCATCATTCTCCTTAAGTAATAAAGGGACTTTTCCTTCCCTTCATCATTCCCTTGGGCCAGTAGCGCTCCAACAGACCTTTCTTGTGCTGAAATATATAATATCAACAGCTTTTCAGGTACAGGGAGCCGCTAGAACTGGAGGTTTCATTAAATATGATTTGATGCTCTCAAAGGCGTTAGCACAAGATCGATCCCACTTGAAAAGAGCACCCTTCTTCATAAGATAGCTAAATGGTTGGCATCTCCCAGCTAGGTTCCAGATGAATCTCCTAAGATAAACTAGCATTCCTTGAAGGATTTCTAATTCATGAATATTTCGAGGCTCGGGCATCTTCAAAATTGCTTCAAACTTGGCTTGATCGATTTCGATTCCCCTATGTCGCACAATGAAGCCCAGAAACTTTCCAGAACTAACTCCAAAGGCACATTTCAATGGGTTCATTCTAAGTTGATATCTTCGAAGCAGCTCGAACACCATTCTCAAGTCTTGCAAGTGGTCGTTTCGCTTTCTTGACTTCACCACCAAGTCATCAATATAACATTCAAATTTTTATGGAGCAAGTCGTCAAAGATATTCTACATAGCCCTTTGATAAATGGCACCAGCATTCTTCAAACTGAAAGGCATTACTTTGTAGCAATAAATGCCCTTGGGCGTACGAAATGCAATGAGTTCTTCATCCTTTGGTGCCGTGCGGATTTGGTTATAACCTAATGAACCATCCATGAAAGACATCGCCTCGTAACCAGTGGTAGCATCAATCATCAACTCTGGGATGGGGTTCAGAAACTCATCCTTAGGGCATGCGTTATTGAGATCCCTAAAATCAACGCAGACTCGAATTTGGCCATTCTTCTTTCTTACGGGAACGGTACTTGAAATCCATGTGGGGTATTTAACTTCGCGAATAAAGCCAGCTTCAATGAGTTTGTTAACTTCATTTTCAATTAATAGAACTAAGTCTGGTCTAAAACGTCTTTGAGCCTGCTTAACAGGACGAGCACCGTTCTTGACTCCAAGTTGATGGAGAGCTACTTTGGGATCCAGTCCAGGCATTGTCGCGCCCCATTTTTTCTCGCGGAAAAGCGGGACACAACATGTGACGTTTCTTAAGGGTATATGTTTTTGAAGAGTCGCCACCTAACGGATTAAGGTGCGGTAGGGCACCGTTCTAAGCTAAGTTTATTTTATTAACTAGGTCACCAGAGTTGGGCAAGGGCTTAAATTACCTCGAAAGGAAGATGTTAGGCACCTTTCGAGGTCTACAAATGTGGTTCCCGACTGGATTCATTAAATGGGAGAATTAGCTAAGTGAACAAATAAAAATTGATTTTAGCTTATATTATAATAATTAAAGTAAATAATTAAAGAAAGCTGAGAAGAAAGAAATTTAGGCAAAATAAAATCTAAAGGTAATTTACCTTATTTTGTTTAACAATTAAATACAACAGTTATGGCAAACAAAGCAAATAAATAAAAAACAAACAATAAACCAGGACAAAATACACATAACATTATAATCAAATAAATAATTATTTTAATAATGGGGCCGAACCTCATAGAGGTGCCTACGTATTCCTTAAGGGAATCAGGCCAAACGTAGTTTCACCTTTTATTTTAACCTAAAGGGATCACCCCGTTTGACTAAAATAATATTTCGCAACCGATTGAGGTTACTCATATTATTCAGCGGGCACAGACTATCATTTCCCACTACCCGCCTAGTTAATTTAAATATTGTTAAGCCTAAATGATCTAAGTGGAGAAGACTAGCGCCTTAATATGTGCCTACCCGTCCCAATCCTAATGTCCAAGAGGCAATTGGACTACTAATTTGGAGTTTGAGTTCTAAAATTCTTAGGCTGTTATTAAAGGTAATTAACGTCAAATAAGGACATAATATTAAATAGCAAAGTAATTATTTCACATAAGCCTCTGTAGATGTTTATCCAAACAAGTGTGAACAGGTAGTCCTACGGACATGATTTCTAAAAGAAAGTGAACAAATTAATTTATGTCAGATAAGCAAATCTTCTAATATCAAGAAATTTATCGAAAGTCTTACTGATGTGGACAAATTGCGACGTATAAGTATGATTAACAATCACCAAATTTGATTTAAACAAACTGTTACTGACTAGAGCTTAGATGTAAACAACTTTATTAAACATGCCAGCATCATTAAGGGTAAACATATTAAGGACAAAAACTTATGTCGAAGGTAATTTCTATACACGAAATTACTAAAATTTAAACATACGATATGTTTCGAATCCAATTATTTAGCTCCTATAGGCATGATTTCTAGAAAAAGTAATTGAAATCGTGTTACTCTTATAGACACGAATTCTAGCGTTGCATCTGTTATTAAAATTATTTAGCTCCTATAGGCATGATTTCTATTGTCACATATATCATTAAAATCCTATGAACATGCTTTCTAGGTGTAGCTAATATTTAAAAAATAACACATACAAATCCCCATCCCCGTAGACCCCATTTTCACTATTATTATCGTCTTTACAATTATTACAAATAAAAAAAATTAATTAATTAATACAAATATTAAAAGAACTAAATAAGTAAAATAGATCCAGAGTCCTTTGTATCCCAGGCGATTCTTCATTCCGGACTGGGGTCACCTATTAAGAAAATAACACAACAGATATGCACGTACAAACACATATTCGGGAATCCCTAATTCACAAGTTAATTGGCTTTTACATAATAATAATGGAAACAAATTTATTATGAGACTTAAGAATACATACTTAAAGAATTATCATGATGCAAGTGCAAGCTTACACATAGTTATCATAAAAGTATTAAAAACTAACCGATTAATCAAATGGAGCAACAACCAACAATTCTGAAAGACTTTGCCAACAAATTGAGACCCAAACTTCAACACGTCAAGATCACAAGGACCTCGTAGATCCCGAGCAGTGCTCGTGTTGAAGCGGGTTTATAGAAATAGAGGGAAGAGCAGAGCAATATTAAGGATAAAATAGTGCGCAAATCTTGACAATGCCATCATGAGGAACAAAAGATAAACCAAGTTATGTTGTTTAAAAATAAGTGAGGTCTCCCTTCCTCCAAGAAAAAAATGAACTGTTTATATAGCTAGTCAGTAAGGAAATTAAAGGAAAGGGAAGATATTCAATCAAATCAGTCGCCAAGATTTCTCCCTTAATTTCTCCCTTAATTAACGAGATCAAATAAAAATTAAATAAAAGCAATTGAACCTTGCCATATTTAGACATGTACTGGATCAATAACAATATTTCCAACTATTCAAAACAATAGGCTCAGCCACAAATTTACCATAAATAAAAGATACTAGAGCTGTCAAATAATTTATTTAGAGACAAGGATGCATTAATTTCACACGACCTTCCTTACAAGAAATAAGCACAATCAATTAGTGAGATTATATCAAATCATCTAGAATATAGAGTTAAAAACTGTCAAAATTGTCAAGAAAAAAAAATATATATATATATAACCACTATAATAGGAAGCAAGACTAACTCTACTCTGATTCAAACCGTAGAAAGGAAGGCAGCAATTATTATGGGGACCAAATTATCGATAATTACCAAATATTTAATGTAAATATGACAGCTTTCACATAATCGTCTAGAAGAGTAACATCATAAATTACTGTGCAAACACCAACATTAGTAAAAGGAGGAAAAATATTCAATATTTTCGAATAAGCATATTTCCTTTAATTGAATCAAAGTCGATTATAATTAGACAAACCTCAAGAAGAGAAATCATATAGATTACGTTCCAACATAGGTAATCGCACTAAAGCTTTTCATAGTTTTTGAGAGAATCAACTATACCAGTCAAAATATCCATATTAACATAATCACACAAACAGATTTTATTAATTAAGATTGTGAAGGAAAAATAACTAAAGAACACCAAAGATTATTTAAAGGAGCAATAATAGAGAAAGTCTTTCAAGTTCAAACTTGAAGATGAACTAATGCGGATACAATGAATTTACCCTTTTCAATGCTTTGAAATGACGATTATTAAACTCAACCATCCAAGAGGAGAATATGAGCATAAATTGTAAATAATTACTATGCCAATCTAAAAGAAAAGAAATAAAATAAGAACATACATTTGACATAACAGACCCACATCAGTGATTTAATACATTTTCAATGAGGGAGAATAGGGAGATCTGGTGGTGGCGAGGCAGTGAGAGGGGAAATGGGGTACCGGGTGTTGTTCGGGTGAAGGGAAAAAGGGGGTGACCGGAGGTATGGAGGTTCGCCGGTGTTTTTCGGTTGGAGAAGATGGAGGGTTTTGGTGGTGGTGGTGTTCTAGTGGTGGCGGCAGGAGAAGAAAAATGGAGAAGAAGGGAGAGAGGTGGCGTTGGTCTTGGCTGCTGGCAGTGTTGTTTCGCCGAGTATTTTTTGTGGTTTTTGTCGGTGGTGGTGAAAGAAGGTGGGGCTGCGGCTGCTTGTAGCATTTTCCGGTCAAAGAGTTCGACCGGAGGAGGGGAAGGCGAGGTGTTGTTTGGAGGGTGTTGCTACTGCCATCGCCAGCAGTGGAGAGAAAAGAGAGAGGAGGTCGGCAGATCTTGGTGTTCTCCGGCCACGGTGGCTGTCGGAGAAACAAAGACGAGGAGAAGGAGGGAGTTGCGGCTGCTGTTGTTTTTCCGGGTTGTTGGTCAGCCGGAGAGGAGAAAGAGAGAAGAGGGAGAGGCGACGACTTTTGTTTTTGGTGGTGGCTGGAGAAATCGAGGGAGAGAAGAGGGAGGTTGGGCGATGGCAGGCTTAGGAGGGGAAGAGAAATGAAAATGAATTTAGGGTTTTGGGGTAAAGAGAATATTAAAGGAAATATAGTGGGGTTTATTTGTAGCCGTAGGATTAAATTAGATGGACAGATCAGATTTAAAAATAAGTTGGGTCGGGTAACGGGTCGTCCGGATTAAGATAAATGGGTTAATTAAATTGAAATTGAATTGGGTTAAGATTGTAGCCCAAAATTGACTAAATTGGCTAGAATTGACATAAATTGAATGGAAGTGGCCAGATTTTAAATAAATTGAATGAATTGAATAGCAAGTGGCAAGAATTTAAATAAGTTGGAGGAAAGTTTTTGAATTAGCTGCTATTAAATTAATAAAGACATTATACTTGTAAATAATTTAATAAAAAATAATTTAAATTATAGGAAAATCATATAAATATTATTATTAATAAATAAATCCTAAATTTAAGTATATTTATGTAAATATCATATAATATATTTATAAATAATTTAATGACTAGAAAATAAAATTAAGTTATCAAATATTATAAAAATTATATTATTAACATAAATAATTTATAAATTCGAGTAATATTATTAGTCAAATAAATTTATAAAATTTAGTAAAATTAGGTAAATAGTTTATTAAGTAAATAATATATTTCAAAATAAGGGCGCATATTAATACGAAATATATTATATACGACATAATTATTTAATATCAAAAATTAAAATTAATACGAGTCATATATATATGTAACTTGAAATAATTTTCACAATATTACGATAATAAATTATTTTATAAATATAAAAGTAAGTCGAATATTTGCGTAAGATAAATAAATAAATATATACATATATAAGCAGCATATTAAGGCGTAGGTAGGTCAAAATTGGGTGTCAACAGACATCTCCCTATAACTCCAAGCAAACACATCCTTATATTCTCTGAGTATATCCATGTAAACGATTTCTTCATCAATTGTGAGGGAAGCACTTAGATAGGTCGGCCTTGGATCTTCATCGATGCCAAGATTAACTTCCTTCAGAGAGTCTACTGTGGCCTTCACTCCTTCAAGTTCTGGAGGGGCATCCCCAACATCTTCCTCCTCCCAAGGATCGCTATCATTGACCGCTATGTGATAACACCAGATGACATCCTCTAGCTTCTCGTTAACCTCCATTTGAGATGAGGTATCGTGCTCACTTTGTGTACATAAAGATCCTACACTTTCTTCATCTTCGTCGCGTTCCTTGGTATAAACCACAGTGTGATTCTTCACCTTCAGCACCTGACCTTCACGAAACAACAAGTTTTGTTTGTCGCCTCATTCTAGAAGGAATCAAACTTTGAAAATCTTTCTGGGTTCTGAATGAAGTGGGCATTCTCATGATCTGATAGTTTCTCTGGAACTTGCTCTTCTGCTTCAATAGGCCTAACCTTTCAAACACAGAAGTTCTCACAATTGATTTCCCCAATCGGTCAAAGATAGAAGGTCTTTTATTAGGCGCACCGGATTCGTCTACGATAGTGATGTGATTGGCAGTCGCTCTTCTTATGGAGATATGAATTGGCGGTGGTTGCTTATACCCCAAACCCTCACATGATTGCCTGATGGAAGTTTCTGATGGGAGTTTCCCTAACTTCAATGGTTCATTGCGGTTGTAACCAGCCTTTGCAAATAACTTATAGGCATTTGGATCAAAACCTTCATTTGTGCATTTTGTAGGGAGTGCCACATTTTGAGGAGTATCTTGAACCATGATCTCTTCAAGTAGCTTAGAGGATAAATTAATCATGTCAATATGTCTGACAGGGAAGGTTAGCCCCTTTGATACACTTGTTTGGGTATCAAACGATTGACCTTCCTCTTTCTTCACCTTCGGTACATAGCAGAGTACATGTGTTATCTTCTTTTTTAGAGGCACAATGTTCCCTTTATTTGAAAGGGAGTGCGGCTCCTCATTGCCTACTTTAACCTTTTCGGCAATCGCATCAGCTCTTTTAGTTGTGAAATTATCGACTTTCACTTCTTTCACAATGTAGTTTTTAAGTAGAACTTTGCATCAGCGAAGTGTGATTCAGCTTCTGCAAATGGCTTATCTTCAGCAACTATCTTCTTCTCGACTCCACCTTCAAGATACTTCAAACATTGATAGTAGGCAGACAAAACTATTTTATTCTCGTGTATCCAAGGCCTTCCAAGAAACATATTATATGAAGTATTTGCGTCGATTACATGCATCCATGCGCTCGATCACAGATCTTCAATGCTAATCTCTAGCTTGATAGCACCTATGGCCCTTTGCTCCCCTTGATTGAATCCTTGAATCATCAAGCGACTCTCTGAAAGTTCCTCAGGTGAGATGCCGAGTTCCTTCATGGTGCGAATAAGAAGAATGTTAACTCCAGATCCATCATCTATCAAGATTTTATTTATCCTCTTCTCAAGCGTGTGATCCATCATATTTAAAGGACGATTGTGCAGTATTTCACCAAGTAGAAGATCGTCATCTGTAAATATGATTTTTGTATCACATGCGCGAACTTCTTGAAGAGAAGGCTCAGAAAGCTTTTTTGAGCAATCTTCATGTAGAACCCACTTGGTAGGAATTCCTCCAAAGTCACAAGACGTCGTGGTTTCTGGTGGTACTGCACCTCCACCTTTGTTTTCTTTGACTACTCAACATATTTTTGATTCCTTGGTCTTCTCACTACCTTCTTTATTGTTAGTTGTTTAGACGATTCCTTCTATGGGCGTGCTTTGGAGCGTCTCCATCTAGTCACTAGAATCCAACCCTTATCATCATCTTCATCAACTTGGGTTTTACCTTGCTTTAATGGTCCTTCTTTACGCTCTTCATAGTTGCATATTTGGATTGGATCAAGAGAGCCAAAGGTGATAGATATTTGATTAGAACTTGTCTTATCATCCTCAAGCACGATCTTCTTCTCATTAGCCAGCTACATAATTTTTTCCTTGAAAATAAAACACTTCTCAAGAGGGTGACCCACAAGCCGATGATACTTGCAATAATTTGGATCATTTGTTCTTCCAGCTTAATTGAGTCGCTTCATCTTTGGCAATTCAATGAGTTTTAACTCAAGTAGTTCATCAAAAATTTCAGGGACATCGGAATCAAGGAAGGAGTATTCCCTTTCTTGCATTTCCTTCAAGGTTAATTTTTGATTTTGGTTACCTCGAGAAGAAGTTGTTTTCATACTCTGCTTCTTGCTCACCTTTGTAGGAAACTTCACAGGTGATACATCGGCGTTCCTAGATTCTTTGTTGTCACCCTTGGGTACAAACTTGCTCCATCTCTTGGGTTCTTGCTTGTCCTTCCCTTTACGAGGATCAAAAGTAGACATCACTCCATTTCCAGCAAAAGACATGCTCAATTCCATGTCATGAGAACGAGTAGCTAACTCTTCAAAAGACCTTGGTTTAATTCCCTGCAAGATGTAGAGAAGTCCCCAATGCATTCCTTGGATACACATCTCTATTGTAGAAGTATCGCTGAGTCTATCTTTGCAGTTTAAGCTTACAATTTTCTCCAATGATTAATGAAATCAATGACCGGTTCATCCTTTATTTGGCGAGTATTTGTGAGTTCCACCATGCTCACCATACGCCTTGTGCTGTAGAAGTGATTAAGGAAATCCTGCTCCAGTTGCCCCCAACTATCGATAGAATTAGGCTCAAGATCTATGTACCAATTGAAAACATTCCCTTTGAGTGAGCGGACAAACTTCTTAACAAGGTAATCCCCATAGGTTCCCGCATTATTACATGTTTCGATAAAGTGTGAAATATGCTGCTTCCAATTTCCTTTGCCTTCAAATTGTTGAAATTTGGGAGGCTGATAACCAGCGGGCATCTTGAGGCTATTAATTCTTGTGGTGTACAGTTTTGCATACATGAGAGAGGACTTGGAAGTAACTTCATACTTGTTCTTGATAGTCCCTTCAATGAACTCCTTCAGCTGGTCCGGTGGAATCATTCTTTCAGAAGAAACTGGAATTTCCTTAGTAGGTGACGCATGTTTCGCGGGAGCTTCAGTTTCTTGAACTTCTGGAGCCTTTCCAGGTGCATGACTAGATTATCCTTCCACTAGGCCATCCACTTTGTTCATCAACTTCTCAATCCGAGCATCTTGAATTTGCACATACTTGGTCAGGCCTTCAATTACCTTGGTCAAGTTCGCTAGTTGCTCATCCATAGATGAAGCGTCGGTTACCATCGCTTGCATGATTGTTGGAGATGTTGGAGAATAGCATGGATTATGACAAAAATTAATCTTCGACGGGCTCACCTTATGTGGTGTGAGTGGAGAAGACGCATCGCTCGAAGTATTATCATCTCCCTTCGTAGCAGAGTTCTTAGATCCAGAGAGGTAAAGTAGAGCCAGAGTCTTCTTGATTCTCTCAGCAACATTGCCTTCTTCTTTTGATGTGTTGGTAGAGGATCTTGCTCTTTTGGGGGATGGAGATCCAAAAATTGGAGTTGATGCAGACGACACTTGGAGTGCTTGTTCTCCAAGCATGATTGCTTTGCTTCTCGTGATGGGTCCAAAACTTCCAAAAGTAACACCGAGGATGCTTTCCACCTCAACAAAGAACTTGGAGTTAGCAATCTTGGGAGAAGTTTAATTGGAATTGATCTTCTTGGAAGCCATTTTGATGTTTCGATATTCTTGATCTTTGAAGATTGAAAAGATGAGATGAGAAGTAGAAATTGTCCCACTGGGCGTGCCAATTTTTAGACAATAAAATATCGCGATGAGAAAATAATAATCAAGACGGAAAAATATCACAACAATCGTAGTATTTATTATGAATATGAGTGTTACAATCTCCATTAATCATCTGATTCTTCTTTTCGAATATAAACTCAAGGACTTTTGAGATTGATCTTGAACTTGATGGATTTGATCTTGACTTATACTTGAATTCAAGGGCTTTTGAGCTTGATCTTGAATCTGGTGGTCTCGATCTTGATTCGTATTTAAATCAAGAGCTTGAAGCTTGTTCTTGAATCTTCGTCTTGATCTTTGAATCTTGTAGAGGAAAACCGGAGTACTTGAATGCTTATAGCTTGTAGAGAAATCTATAGCATTTGATCCACGAGCTCTCTCTGGCTTGTTGTTGGAATTCAGGTCCCTTTTTCTGAATTATGAGACCCCTATTTATAGTTTTAGGATGAAAGAGTTGCGATAAGAACGGACTTCTTTCAACTAATCAGATTTAAGTTGACATGTCGATATTTGATTGGTCGCAACATGTCATTTATACACCTGACGCATTTTCATTGGCCTTTGATTTGAGTAGGCATGCTGTGTCATTTTGACATATGGAATGATCCTATTGCCTCTTTCATTTGACTTGGCATGACATGTCATTTGACACGTGGCACCAATTTGGGCCTTTAGGAAGATGACATCTTGGGCTCCTTAAAATGAACTTATCATTTGTAGCCCAATTTGATGGACTAACCCAATGAAATTGGACTATTACTCAAATTCATATTTAATGGACTCAAATGGTTAATTCAATTATATTAATCCGAAATATTTATTTGAACTAATATATCTTTAATTTAATACAATTCAAATTTATTGAATAATATTTTATTATCTACACCAGTATAGTACTAACTGTTTTCAATACTTTGATTCCCCCTACATTGATTCAAGGCCCCTCTTTATTGAATTTTGAGCTTCTTTAGTTAATTAATTATTATTAATTACTATCACCAGTTCTCCAAGTGTTAGATTTTTGAGCTTCGTTAGTTAATTAATAATTATTAATTACTATCATCAGTTCTCTAAGTGTTAGACTTTTGAGTTATTTCTTCAATCTCTACAATTCCATTCCTCCACATAATTATTAGATTCTTTTTTTTCTTCTACATCAGAAAGAAAAAAAATGACTCTCTTTTAAAAATTAAAAAAAAATCTAATCATTTGGTTCTGAAAATTATTATATGGACATAAATCCCTTATAACATCACTTATCAGCTATTAAAAAATTATTCCGGATGATTACGTTTTCGCGGCGGTTTCATTTCTTTTGAGTCGAGGATTTATTGAAAATAAATTTTCTATCCCATAAATTTAGAGATACGTATGTGAATATTCCTCTAATAATCAACATAATCAAAGTGACTAATTATTTTGTTTGAATTTTAGATTTTTATGAATATACGTACGTGAATGTTCCTCTAATTTAATTTATCAATTTCTCTTTTTATTATGGCATATCACTGCTAAGTATATATATGGATTCCCTCTAATAAATTAAATTTTAGTATATATAAATTAAATTAGAGGAACATTCACGTACGTATATTCATAAAAATCTAAAATTCGAACAAAATAATTTGTCACTTTGATTATTAGAGGAATATTCATGTACGTATCTCTATTTTTGTGGGATAGAAAATTTATTTTCAATAAATCCTCGACTCAAAATAAATGTAACCGCCGCGAAAACGTAATCATTCGGAATAATTTTTTAATAGCTGATAAGTGATGTTATAAGGGATTTATGTCCATGTAATAATTTTCAGAACCAAACGATTAGATTTTTTTTTTATTTTTATTTTTTAAAAGAGAGTTATTTTTGTTCTTTCTGATGTAGAAGAAAAAAAAGAATCTAACAATTATGTGGAGGAATGGAATTGCAGAGATTGAAGAAATAACTCAAAAGTGTAACACTTGGAGAACCGGTGATAGTAATTAATAATTATTAATTAACTAACGAAGCTTTAAATTCTAACACTTGAAGAACTTGTGATAGTAATTAATAATAATTAATTAACTAAAGAAGCTCAAAATTCAATAAAGAGGGGCCTTGAATCAATGTAGGAGAAATCAAAGTATTCGAAAAAGTAAGTACTATACTGGCATATAACGGACTAAATTAGTCCGTTATATTTAGTTCGATATACATACTTTGACGGTGTTTAATTTCACGTTAAAAAACAGTACATAATGAACTAAATTAGTCCATTAAGCCTATTTTTATATTAAATTAAAAAAGTGACCTATTTCGATTTTTATTAACTTATTGTGGCTCAATTTAATTCCGAATTCTATATTATACTACTTTATTATAGAAATGCTCTTCAATTTTCTCCTTCTTGTCCTATGCATAATCTAATTAAGTAAAAAGTGACTTTTGATCTATCATACACAACAATAATAGATATTTGTTTCTATAGAAAAACAAATTAAAGTTGTGTGACAAAGTTGTTTATCATACACTTAGTTGACTTTCATACTTAAACCTTCAAATATCACTATTCAAACAAATTAAAATCAAGGTACCTTTTCCATCTCCTAATAAATACAAGCTTCCCACTCATCTCTACCACCTGCGCCTCCAAATGAGAAAGTGATAAAAATATTATATTGCATTATGAGATTAGTATAGTGAAAGAGATCGCGTTAAGATCGCAAAAAAAAAATATTTTAAATTTTCAATTAATTTACTATATAAAAGAGATTAATTAATTTTTATATTAAAGGAGGGTATTCATTTTTTTTTGGAGCTTTGGACTCTTCAATTAATTCAGAGTTATTTGGGTCATACGATGTTATTAGATTGTATTCTAGAGGAAACGAGCAAGAGAATTACTGTTAAATCGGTAATGATTATATATACCACGGTAGACTTGATTCTTCTTAAAAAAATAAAATATTCACGTTTCAATTTAAATATTTATTTATTTATTTTATTTTTAACTTTAATTTATAATATATTCATCAACGCATTATATAGATAGGAATGACCTTTTTTTTTGTAACATTAATTAACGCCCAGTACCAAAAGATGATACTGAATCTTACAAGGATGATAAAACCATAGTTCTCTGAGCTACTGACAAAGCTATTAATAATTTGGCAACTCAAATCTATTGGACGAGGCTCCTCTCCATTTTACATTATCTTTATTTTTTTGGATTTCTATTTAGACGATAAATATGTGTCATAGATATAAATTAATGATTGAAATATAATTGCTTAAATCAAGATTCAAATTATAATTAAAATAATAAATATTTTTTCTTATTTACTCTAAAATGATTTGATAATTCTACATTTCTAGCTAGAACATTATCTCATCTATAAATTAATTAAAAATTTCTTTCTTTTTTTATTTTATCTTGAGTTCTTTTTTTTATTTTTTATTTTGAAAAGTTTTTTTTTTAGAAAAATATATAATTTTTTAAATGTTTTTTACCCTACGTCCTCTTTACACTCTATCGACCATGAAAAAAAATAGATATTTAGGTAATACATAATAAGACCAAAATAAATCAACGTATGACAATAAAGAATCTAAAAAGAAAAATTATTTTCTAAATTTTAATTTAAATGAAAAAAAAGAACTTGTAATATAATTTAGAAAGAAAGATTTGCTTGGTTACGACTTCTTCATAATTGTAGAATTCTATAATGAAAGAACTCATAATTTTTAATTCAATTCTACACTTTATTTCTCTTCTTAATATTATTATGAATTCTTCTTTTATTTTTTCATTTAAATTATATTTCTTTTTAAAAAAAATTCAAAATAAAAAAGAAAAAAAGAACTCAAGATAAAATAGAAAAAGAAAGAAATTTTTCGAATTAATTTATAGATGAGATAATGTCCTAACTAGAAATGTGGAATTGTCAAATCTGTTTTAGAGTAAATAAAGAAAATATCTGTTATTTTAATTATGATTTGGACCTTGATTTAAGCAATTAAATCTCAATCATTAATCTATATTTATGACTCGTATCTCTTCATCTAAGTAGGAACTTGAAGAAATGGAGAGGAGCCTCATCATAGGTCAATGAAACTGATGATTACGCGGAATATGATGAAAAAACTAGGATATGTTCGGTATGAAGAAAAATATATTTTAAAAAATATTTTTTTATTTTCTCATATTTGATTGGTCAAAAATTTATGATTAAAATAAAATCCTTCAAAATTAAAAAAAAATAAAAAATTTCTAACCTCACAATTATCCACTCCACTCACCTACCCTCACCAACCTAGACCCCATCCCACCCCCACCCATCACTTTATCGTTTATCCTATCCCATTCTCATTTTAATAATATTTTTTTATTTATATATATACCAAATAGTAAAATTTAAATAAAAAATTAACTGTTTTCCTAGAAAATATTTTTTTCCCCATCATACTGAACCCTCCCTAGTTGCCTAATAATTTGACAACACTGGTTCCGATTAAAGGTATACATGTTACGAAATACAGAAACATGGTCATGAATTAAGGCTTTTGGATTAACATAACTGGTATGTTCTCAGTGGACTAACTGCATAAAAGGGATCAATGTGCAATTCTTAATTTAGAAAAACAGAACCAATAATAAAAGCCTTTTTCTTTCAAACAAAAATAGAAGAGATGACATTGCTAGGTATGTACTCATGTATTTTTTTTTTCTTTTCTTAATACTGACAAGATTCACTTTGATCTCTGCCACCAGCACCCCCAAATAAGAAGTTATAGTCCCAGTAGCCATCGTTGGCATTATGATGATCTCCTTCGTAGTAACACCTTGATTCATGAGGTTCAACCTTAAGAGTCATCTGGCACTACTTGTTTTCTCTGTCCATTTCATATAATACTTTGCGCATATAACATGTTAGCTGCCAATGTCCTCCCCTAAATTGACCATTCCCCACAAGAGGGCTAACATCTTGACCTCCCGGTGTGTACACCTTCCCTCCATATTGCACTAAGTCCGCTCCATTTCCACTCAATCTGTTGAACACTTCATAGGACCACATTCCTATCTCCTCGTTCATCACCGGCATCACAAGATGATAATCCAGATATTCCGTCTAACAAAATGATAACACAAAAATGTTAGTGATATATACGATCAAACCTCGTTATAACAACATTTCACTGTAACAGTTTGATTTTCTCCACAACTTATTTTTCATATTATATTTTACTTTTCTATAACAACATTCTCCTTGTAACAATAGTGATGTTCAGTATAGTGCATTACCCCTATATAACTGTCATACTCAAATATTGTGCAATGATTTTTTGAAAGAAATATATTATGTATAAAAATAAATATTAAAATATTTTATGATATGGACATAGTAAATTTCAAGTACGAATATCTAAAAAAAATTATATTAAAATAGTATCCACCAATTATGGTTGTAACTTCATGAAGAAAGGATATGAGTGTTTACTTTTTTTTTTTTTACATTCATGCTTAGGCTTGGGCGTCGAGCCGAGCCCAAGCCGAGCTGAGTATATACCAAGCTCGAGCTGAGCTCGAGCCAAACCTTATCGAACTTTAAACAATACCGAGTCGAGTCAAGCCGAGCCTAGCTCAACCTTAGTTTTTCTATATTTTGCCCGAGCCCGAGCCGAGCCCGAGCTCGAGCCCGAGCCGACTTTTTTTTTCTTGACTTTTTTTATTTTCTTATAAATTTTATTTACCTAATTAAAACTTATAGTTCTCATTCAATAATCAAAAAAATTATACCGACCATAAAAAGGATATCAAAGGATTATAAGTTGACTAATAATGAAATTTATTTTTCTAATTGTAGGACGAAATATAAAGAGAGAAATAGCAATAGATTTTTTTAAATTGAAAAAACAGAACCACATCCAACAACAACCAAATCGATGAATATGTTTTATGTTTGATTTGACTTGATTTGATCTTGCTTATTATCAAAAATCGATCCAAACCGAACTATGAGTACCCATACTCATATAATAGGCTTAAGTTACATTGTGGTTAAAAATTTACCAACATTGAATAAATATTAATTATAAAATGTTAAGTTAACATAGTATTTTAAGTTAAATTTCTAATATACTTAATAATTGAGCTTAAAGAAAGGATATTATTTCTTATATTGAGCCAACCGAGCCAACTCAATCGAGCCTGAGCTTTGACCGAGCCGAGCTTTTTTTCAAAACGAGCCGAGTCGAGCCAAACTAAATACATGTGAGCCGAGCTGAGCTCCGAGCCGGCTCGGCTCTTTGCCTAGCCCTATTCATACTCTTTCTATTTTTTTGCATTAAATTGGTTAACAAATACATTCATTCTTCTTGGTACGCAAAAATTATTAAACTAGATTTTTGCATAGTTTTGTTTATAACAGCTAAATGAGGTCTACCGTCAAATGTTGGTATACATATATAAGAACACCTTACTATAGTAATCATGAAATTTTCAAACAAATACTGTTACTTTAAAGAGATTTGACTGTAATAAGAATAAATATTGAATTGCATGGCAGAATATATATAATACCTGGTACACCCTGAGAAGCACTTCCTCTTTGTACTCAGTTTCTATGTCGGAGGTCCTTGGGAAACCATAATCAATAGGTATTACTCGACTTAATTGAATAAATCCTGGACACTTAGTGTTGTAACACCCTGTTTTTTATGGCCATCCACCAATTCCAAGTATTTCTTGATTAATTTTATTTTTCCGAATAATTTCTTATTCAGGTAAAGGTACATATATACACTTACTGTCCACGAGGTATATAAATGAGTTCGGGTGTCACCATTCAAACTTGGATGCACCTGGAAAAAATGAATATAGAGACAAAATTATAATAGCAATCTTTTGATAAGAGGAAAAAAAAACAAAATAGAATAAGAAATCGACTGAATGACTAAATTGTCTGTCCTTTTTGATAGAAATATCACGATTCTGGACTAACTGTAAAGAATTTGTTGGATAAAAGAATATTATATTTTATAGTACATTTCCTTTCACTCCGATCTTGGCATTTCAATTCATGTTACATTATTTGATTTTGATACGCGATTTAAGGAAAAAAAAAAGAAATTTGTGATTCAAATAAAGACATAATATTCTGCTTGTAAAAACTTTAACATCGGAATAAAAAGAAAAGTATAAAGTTAAATTATATACATTTCAATACTGAAATGTTCTATTTTCTTGAAACAGATTATTAATATTAATTAAAAAAAATATCACATAAAATAGAAATGGAGAGAGTTAGGCAGTGAACCCAAAGCAATGATAACAAGATAAAAAGATGCAATATATATGAGCAAGTTACTATGGATGATTCAATTTTTATAATATAAATGTTGAAGGGAAAAAAAAGAAGTTGAATAATATAATGGAGTTTCTAAAAGAAATGACAACTTACAATCCATCCGACTTGTATTTCCTCTCGGTTTTGCACATTCCCATTTGAAAGAAAAATGGTTGCGGCACTGTATTGGCCAGCTTCATTTGGTTGAGGATTGTATAAACTAATAAATGCCGACGCACCCAAAAATCTGTCTATCGGTGGAGACGCTCTTATCCTAATTCCTGCAAACTATATACAATATCTTTTATTATTTTCTGTCAATACAATTAAACAATTTTAAATCTAACAAAATTTCATATAACTCTCACTTTATATGCATTGTATAAAAATGTATGGTGTTTGAATGAATTTTATGAGTCATCTAAGGAGTGTATATACTTTGTATAAAAATGTGCACCTTTATACACACACACACATTTTTATATACTACTTATATATTTTTATACATTATATATACATTGTATAATAAACATATAAGGTAGCGTAAATATACTATATAATACTAATAATAATGTATAAAAGAAAGAAGTTCAATAACATGAACTTGTGTCTTCTAAAGCTAACCTATGCCATAAAGGTACAAGACTTACGTCAATCCAATTATATCCAAAGTATTTATGAGTCAAACTCGAGGCATAACTATTAGAATTTTGGAATTGTTTATTTGTCATTCTGCATATTGGCACAGTTTCAATTGGACATCCTTCCTTATTCAACCAATATTCCCTTGCCTTCAAATCACCCGATTTGTTTTCCATTTTTGGCTCCATAGCTTTAAATTTTTGTATTTCAAGCTTCATCGCAATGACCATCTGTTTTTCATATTATGGTAAATATGAAAATCATCATAAGTATTAAATCAAAATCACATCACATAATCAGGAGGGAAATAAAAGAAAAAAAATTATATGGGGTACTAGTATTTTTATGGTATTTTATGATATGCACCTCTCTGTTTGTTAATTTTTTAGAGAATACATAATTACTTTCTTCAATTATAATATTTCTTTTAAAAAGATATTTTAACTTTGATGGAGTTCTAATATTCCTTTGAACAATTTCAAATACAATCAATCTTGTACCAATCATTGCCTGCCACATGCCTGATTAATTTAATTTTTGTTTTTCTTACTTTATTTAACTTTTTTTTTTGCTATCTCTCCAATTCTTTATTCTTTTGCCCTTACCTCCATTCCCTCTTCTCTTCACCGCACCCCATACCCTCCGACGAAAGTCATTAATAATAATTCGTGTTTCATGTTAATCAACCATATTTTATGCTTAGACAATTCATTTGAAATTAAAAATATCTCATAAATAAATTATTGGGTCTTTAAGTAAAACATTAAGATGGAGCTTTATAGTACTTAGGAGCTGTTTGGTTACTGTGTAAGTCTCAAATTAATATATGAATAATTTGGTTATTCATGTATTAGTTTAATACTATGTTTGGTTTTTAAATAGAATAAAAAAGTTATTCATATATTAATTTTATACCATGTTTGGTTGGTAGATTTCAAATGTTGTATAAAAGTTATTCATGTATTAATTTTATGCGGTGTTTGGTTGTGTTTTAGTAATTCTATATAACGAATACTTACATAATTTATGAGGAAATTTGTGTATAATTTTATGCGGGGTAGAAGGTGGAATAAGTTATGTAGGTATTAGTTATACATGGATTAAAATAATAATATTACACATCTACCTCTATCAATTTACTTTTAAAATCTTTTTTAATTCGATATGTGAGTACACAATTTTTAAATTAAAAAAATTATTTACCAATTTTTTTTAAAGGGCTGTAAGCCCTCTTTTATTAAAATTAAAAAAATATATATTTATTTTTGTGAAAAAGGAAGAATTTTATACTATTTGTTTACTTATTTATTTATAAATAGTATATGTTAATTTATAATAAATTAAATATTTAATAATTAATATTTCATGCATTGTAATTTTAATAACTATAAATCCTATATAAATAATACTTACGTAACTAATACATGAATAACTAATTGCTGCATAAAATAATAATAAATTTTCTCATAATTAATTCATGTATTACTAATATCTGCATGACTCTAACCCATAACCAAACAACCCCTTACCGGTTAACCAAACAAGAACCTCATAACCAAAAATATATATATAAAATAAACGAAGAACCATGAGAACGGTTCAAGGAGGAAAATAGCTTGAACAAACAGAGGGAAAAGAAGATAAAAGGGAAAAAAGACAAAGTAAGAAGATGCGGAAAAAATAAATAAAATAAAAGAGATTGGACGAAGAAGAGGAGAAAGAGAAATTGAAAAGTAAATTAGAATAAATATTTTTAAAGTAAATACTGAAAAATAAAAAATAATAAATTTATTTTATCTCATCTCACACTCTGTTGAAGAATAGAATACACTCTCTATATCATGTGGGCTCAAAAAGAAGATAATAAATTCACTCAAGATTATGGGTACCATGACCCTCACAAAATTAAAGTGTTTTTCTTTTTAAAAAAAATTATAATTGAGAAGGATAATTATGCGTTCTCTCTTTAATCTGCAATATTTTCAGGAGGCTTCACAAGTGAAAAAAAATAACTAAAAGAAAACATGACAAAGTTGTCCACTCTGTAAAAAGATGCTGTAACAAAACTTATACCTTAATTATTTCTGAGCTCAGTGTTGAATGCAAAAGAGTTGGTTGCTTGTCGATATCCACACAATCATAAAAATCTCCATGAATGGTCTACAAAGAAAATCAAGAATATTTTTGTAAAATTGAAATGTCGAAACATATAATAGCGAAGGAGAAAAATCTATAGAAATTATACCTCAATGGTAAGGTTTGATCTTCCGTCGACCACATTGACAATCGAAACTAAAAGAGAGAAGAAAATTGTGGTCACTCTCATCGCATCCATTTGATTTGTTAATGGAATGGAAGTATTATTAGCACATATAAAAGATTTCGACTCAATAATAGAAAGTGGTTCAAAAATAATTCTATATGATATCTATCTTAAAATTAAGGTTGATATGGAAATTAATTCAATACGATTAGCAAAAACTCTTCCTCATTTGGACGTTGCCCATATCTTCTTTTCTATACATTCCTCTTACACAAGTTTTTTCTATATTAATTTATTGTAAGTATGGTGCTCATGTGTTTCGCGTCATCTAATAATTTTTTACAAGATATTTTAGTTGAGAAAAAAGGGTAAATCTATCACTCAACTTTGCGATTTAAAACAAATATACCTCTTGTTAAAAAAAAGTATATATATACCCTCGTTGTTTAATAAATTATATATATTTATCCTCGCTATTTAATAAATGATACATATTACCTTTTTCATTAACATACCTAAATTTAATTAATTAAAATTTTTAAAACTAATTTTTTTAATTTCAAAAATGCCACGTGATTTTAAAATATTATCTCGCTTATTTTTTTTTACCCCTCTTGACTTGATCCAAATGGAAAAAAATGCCTCAATCCCTCTTCTTCTCAGTCATAAAATGTGTTTGGAACGGATCTAAATAAAAGAGGAATTGAATTATTTTTAGTTGGGTGGGTCAGGAGGGGTAAAAAAATGAGTAAGGTGACTTTTTAACGTCATGTGACATTTTTAAAGTTAAAAAATCAGTTTTAATTTTTTTTATATTCAATCTGCTAAACAAATGGTAAATATGCATCGTTTGTTAGACAACAAGGGTATATATGCACCATTTGTTAAACGACGAGGATATATATGCACCACTTTTTTAAGGAGGGGTATATCCGCTCTAAATCGCAAAGTTGAAGAGTATATTTGCCCCTTTACCCTTGTTAGTTTATGTTCTCTTTTTGTCGTTTTGATTATTTTATCATGATTAAATTTTTTTTATCTCTATTGATAATCATTTTGAAAGTGCAATATATATATATATATATATATATATAATATAAAGCTAGGCACTAGAGAAGTGATGTGGCACCTCTCTTTGACTAAGGATCTTATTTATTTTTCTTCTCATTTTTCTGGCAATTTTCCCTATATTTTTATTTACTTATTATTATAATAAGTGTGTCAGTATTCTCTCTATTTGTTTCTATTTTTAATTATAAAACTTCAATGTGTCAAAATTACTTTTATGCGTTTCGCGCGGTCATTTAAGTAAAATTAAAATATGTTCATGAATTTAGGCATAACGACGATAAGCAACAGTAAGATGATTAAAGAAAAGTTCATGTACATCACCATATTTTGGATTCAAGCAGACACTAAAAATTCCTAAGCCTCTTTTTTTTTTTCTCATCTTCTCTGTGTCAGACAAATCAAGAAGGCTTCAAATACCTCCAAAAGATGTGTTTAAATGACTCATAGAGAAGACTTTACTGAATATTAGGAAACAATGCAAGATTTCAACAGAATAAAAGCGTTCCATATCTTTATATATTGTACAAAAAAAACACTCTTTCTTGCATCACCTAGTCATTGAATTGATAGAAAACTTTATCTTCTGAGTATGAAGGCATTTGCCAGGAACTTGTCCAAAGCACTCCTTGATCACATAATAACATAGGAAGCTTCATAGTCTTATATTGGAGTCCGCTTACTTTTAGCAGAAGTTCAACCTCATCGTTGGCTCATTCTGCTTTAGGAGATCATTTGGCTAATTTGAGGATACCATCATCTACCAACGGTTGCACTTCTTTCTTCACAAGCTTGTGTACCATAGAACTTGAAGTTTCCAATAACACACTAATTACTTTGGCACTGAGAATTCCTAAGCCTCACCTGTGCGATTGCACCTCATTTCATTCCTCGAAGTTTTGCTCCAAGAGCTCTCTCCAGTTTTGAGATTATCTGCTGGTTTGGAATTGTAACGTCTTTTAATCACTTTTATCAATTAATTATAGGAATATAAATGTTGATTAATACTGAAATGGTTTCACTACTTGGTGATTATTAGACTCAATTCTAAAAATATGTATAACTAAATTCAAATAAAAATCATTAAAAAGGCAAAAAATTTTGGTAAAAGATAAATAACAATGTTGACTTTATAGAGCGTCACGTCACCGATTCATGTTCCTCTGTTATATATACTAGTGTTACTTGACCGCGCTTCGCGCAATTATTAAAACAAAATTAATATATGATTGATTATTAATTTCATAATTTTAAGTGAAGAAAATCATTTTTAATTAATCAAACATTTATTTATAATTCTATCATTTTTTTTATTATGATTCTTTTAGCATTTTATATATGAAATTCTTTGATAAAGAATTTGTGAGAAACATTCCAAGTTAAATAAAGACCAACTAATTTAACTTAATACATATGGATTGAATAAGAAAAAATAGAAAATAAAAAGATAACGAATAAATATAAAATATGTAAGAGTTCTAGAAAATGAAAAGGCTTAGAAACCGAAGTTGTTTCATCTTTCGTTTTCTTAAATGTCTTAACTTTTAATTGGTTAACTTATTTAAATATTTATTGATATCTTAAAATGGCTTATACAAAAATATATAAAATAAATTATACAGACGGGAAGAAGGAAAAATTGGACTAAACTGAATGAGAAGAAGTCAAAAATGATGTATTATTGTCCATAGAACTATGTCACATCAACAGACTATGGACCACAATTATATAGAATATTGATTTTATATATTTAAAAGGTAAAAATTTATCTAATGAACTATCAATATATTGACCGTAAAATAATTAGTTAAAGACCATTTTCTGATGTCCTTGATACAAAAAAAATGTAATAATAGTCTTGTTGTTGCGGAGTATATATTTTGTATTTGAAGAAATAATTAATTGAAAAATATGAAAATAAGCAACAATAAGTGTGTGTGTGTGTGTATATATATATATATGCATACACACATATAAAAATCACTCAAACTTCTATTTTTTTAAACTAATCTAACCATCCCTCTTGATGAATTTTGTACCGTGTATATATATATATATATCACTCACACTTCTATTTTTTTCAAACTAATCTAATCACCCCTCTTGATGAATCATACATCATCATTAAACTTTCTTATTTATCTTGATGAACTTGTACCAAACTAATTTGGTCATCTCTCTTTTATAAATCTTACACCGCCACCAGACTTCCTTCTTCATCTTGATGAACTTGTGTTTGTCTATATTATGACACAAGAATTAAAAAAAATAAAGAAAAAAAATTAAAAAAGAGAAAAAAATATATATATTAATTAAAAAAGAAGAAGGAGAAAACGAAAATGAACATGGAACATCTCAATAGATTATTGTTTAATCCATAAGAATTAGTTAGAATATATATATAGATTCATAAAATTTATAAATTAAATATTTGGAAGGTTATGAAATGAAAAGTTTGTGAGTTATTGAGAATATTAATGACATAGGTTATGAAAATAAAGAGGTGTAAGTTATGAAATGAAATTTTCAGCAAATATTTTAAGAGAAATATAAGAGAAAAGAGTCAAAAAATTGAGAAAAATGATAAATATAAACCCTAGCATATGAGAGATGCCACTTCACTTTTTTATAACTTTGCTTTATATTATATATAGATTTAAAAGCCTAAATTGTTATACCCCATAAGCCTTCAGTGATTAACCGATGTATACATATGCATGTTGAAGAGTTTATAGAGTACGGCGTGCGGAAGAAGGCTCGGAAGTAGAACACATAAGTGTGTTATCGAGTGAGCGGAAGGTCTGGGCCCGGGGTAGGGTGCACCGGGCAACGCGCCGTGCCCCTCTCACGATGCAAGGAATGCCGCGTCGTGCCCCTCCCTCGGCGCGTTGGGAGGTGCGTCGTGCCCATGTTTCGACACATTGGGAGGCGCGCTGCAGACCTCCCTCCACCGCCCAATTTATATGTATATGTTAAGTGATGAAAGACTTGTCATTTTAAACATTTCCCCAAATCAGGAAAACGCATCTAAGCAGAGTTCTCTCCATCTTCTCGTCTGCTAATACCAAATTACGCTATCAAACCTCGTCTAATTATAAATTCTTCTAAGGTAATGATTTTCGAGCCTACGAAGAATATATTTGCGGAGTTATATCTTGGAAATTGGACTGATTTAACGGAGCCCTAATGGGTAAAAGTCGTAGAAATCATCCTTAACTATGGCTAACGCGTCTACAAGTGACAGTAAGTATTTCTACCCTTCTAAATCTATAAGAATTTGTAAGTTTCTGCCTAATTGAACTCGTTTTGACTTATTGTTGTTATGTTTTGTGGGTTATGGCTATGAGCCTAACTCTTGAATTAGGAAGCCCTCTTTCCTTGATGTGTAAGCTAGGATATGAAGGAATTACAAGTTCTAAACCGAAGCAGAGTTTATTGAGCAGGATTCGACAATCGAGGTATGTTAAGGCTAATCTTTTTTGGCAAGTATTCTCGTCGTATAGTTGATATGATCTGTACCTCTATAGTTGCTTCTGAATATATATGTTGTGGTTAGCTATTGCGAGACGAATTGAGGTTATAACATAGCATCCCCTGTCGGGAAAGCGTACTTTCAGTTGGACTATTGCTAGGAGCGTTATAGAGACTTCCCTATTCACCTATGTACCGTCTAGAAGGACCACTGATATCCTGCTATCGTACCAAGGCCTTAAGAATCTTGTAGTTAGTTGTGGAGCATACCTCGTTAGATTGGGCAGTATAGAGCGCAGGTGGGTAATATAACTTTCTGTTTGACGCCTATATAGATAGTAAAGCTCGCCCACAGGCTGTTGGCATACCTTGACACCTCCAGAGCTAGAAGCTTGATAGGGTGGTCTTACCTTTGAGTCAGTGGCACCAGGGTTGCCTAATGAACTGAGCAATAGCTTTCCATGTGATCGGCCTACTGTCAGTGACTGTATAGTTCCAACCGACTTACTACTTGCCGTATAGGTCGCTCAAGAAACCACCCCAGTTGTTAGAAGTCTGATAGACTAAGTGATACCCTAAGTAGGGACCTTGTTGGTGGTTATACATGGGGTCAACGCCTTGGGCTACTCTTGCAGATTCCCACATACATGTTTCCACGAAGGGCTAAATCCAGATATACCCACCTACGGAGCTATAAATTGCTCACGAGAGCTATATACTGGACAGACCAAGATGATGTCTCGGGGACTAGAACCCTTAGTATCACGGTATTACCTTCAGGCTAAGGGCTGACTGCGCGAAGTTAGGGTTGACTGCTTAAGGACATATCCAGTTAGTAGCAGCCTTGTAGTCGTTCTAAGCGAAGGAACCATATAGATGGTCGCCTACGACCTTGCTGTTCACTTATGAACTACCAATGTCCTAGTATGACCTTCAGAGTACCTCTTAGGTCACCCCAGACCTCGCCATTTCCTGTCTAAGCCGTTTCGGGTTGTAATTGCTGCCATGACCATGTGGTCAGTTGTAGGCACGAGGAATGTGCTTGTTGGCTGCTTTATAGACTGTTTTAGGGGAAACTAGCAGTTGCATTAGGTCTAAGGGGCTAGATATGCCTATTGAGCGATATGTAGTATATAAGTTAGGCCTACCAAATGTTATTCTATTGTTCGAGAAGAGAGTTATAATCATAATATGCCTAAGGGGTTATATTATCCTTACGGAGCTATACGGAGTCGCGAGCGACTATATTGAGGCCTGCAGAGCAATTTGAAGCTTGGTGCCCTTACCAGCTTCCCCTATGTCTGATTTGGCATGGTGGACCCACAGTAGAGCCTTGTGTGTTCAAGGTGCAGTTACAGCAGCCCAGAGGTCTCAGATAAAGTTACAGGATCCCAAAGGGCTCAATTACAATTTTAGAGACCGATTACACCTTAGTTACAGGTTGTCTATGAGTGCAGATAGGAGGAGTATATGAATTGCTTGTACTTGTCGGGCTTTTGGGGCCCCGGGTAGGTAATCTCTTTGTTACTTGCACCTTCCATGCTTATGGGGGCCAAGTTAGGTTCTTGTTTGTATACTTGCTTGCTAGATATAACTTATGAATGTATAACCATACAACTAAAGTTCATGTTTGTATACTTGTCTACTAGATGCAGGCTATGGTTATGAGAACATACAGGTTAACTCCCGCCCTTTTTGCTGATTACTTTTAGTTCTTTATCAGCTTCTATTCAGTTATTATTATTGCATTAAATATTCGGTACATATTGTACTGACGCGCAGGCTTGGGGCGCTGCATACTTGCCTGAAGGTTTAGACAGACAGGTTTCGGGACCTCCTAAGCAACTATTCAAAGTCAACAGATTGATCAGCTCCTTTTCTCCGGAGTTGCCAGATAGTAGAGGTTTGCCTATCTTTTGTTATACAGTTTTTGGGTAGGCCCGGGCCCTGTCCCGACCAATATTTCACTCTTAAAGGCTTGCAGACTACAATTTATAGTTAGTGGTGTATTGTTGGCCGTGTGGGGTCTATATGTGTTGTAATTTAAGTATTGGCCGTGTGAGGCCTAGTTATAATACCTGTTAGACAGCATGGTGGTCTTGCCCCGCATAGGATGATATTGTTATTGCACCCATTGGGTTAGCTGTTTTTGTGCAGGTTTATATTGCGGCTTTGTCGGCCGGAAGCTATGCTTAAGCCGAGATATAGCCCTTTGTTTTTTTGTTGTGTGTTGCAAAGAGAAATAAGAACTTCGGTCCTTCTCTCTTTCTCTACAATATTCTTGTTCTTTCTTTATTATTTCATAATATGATATTTGTCTTGTAATAATAATATAGATTTTGTGGAATAATAACAATTGTGAAATATATATATATATATATATATATATATATATAGTCAGTATCTATATTTGGACTTCTATTGAAATTTCTTTTTTAGATGAATAACATTTTTCTCGTATGTTGCTTTATATTTACCTAATTAAGTATAAAATAAGACCAAGAATATATTAAATTAATAAGAAAAATCAAATTTCTTGAAACATATTTTCTCTTTCTGTAATTTTAAAAAAATTAAGGAAATAACTAAATGTAATTCACATATGCATTTTATAAGATCTTTTAAGTTTAATAAAATAATTTGATTATGTCTAAAATTTCTCAATGATGAAAAGTAAATAGTCAACTTGAAATCAAATCTATTTGAATCGGAAGACTAAGATCTTCACATATGTTTTAACTATTTGGAATGTGACAATTTTGTCCTCTAGTTAAAGTTAGGGATAAGTGTTCTAAATAAATACTTGAGTAAAAATTTATATCGGAGATTATGATTAAGTACTTTAATTATTTTAAATGATCATTTTTATATAATGGTATTTTGTGTACTAAAAAATTTATTTACCAACATTAATATTTCAATTAAACACTTACTTCTGCTATTCATTTCAAAATTATCATACTCTTGATTAAAATTTGAAATGACTTAAAGTTACCGTAAGTAATATAAAATTTTAATTTATACTACCATATCATTCTTATAGTTAAAAATGTAAATCCATTATCATTAATCTAAAAATATAAAATGCTAAATGGTTATTGAAGAAAAAGTACATGATTTTATGTTTAAAATAATAATTCATATCTAATGTGTAAGGAATCAGAGAAAAATATTATGTGTCAGCATTTTTTTTTATTAAACTAAAAAGTCTTTATATTACTTATTTTCTTCCGTTGTTATTATATTTCTCATCTTCAACCCTCATCTCCACTATAAACAATAATAAAAGCATAAACGCAAAAATACTTCAATTTCAAATAGCTCAAAGGCAATAATTACCTATTTTTCCTTGTTTTGGAATAAACTGATAGTATGAATAGTATTTTTGAACTATTTAGCTAGTAAAAGGTATTACTAGGCCAATTGATTAACGGCAGACATTTTTTGAAGAAAAAAAACGTAACGGCACGTAATATTAATCAATTTCTAATTGTTTAGAGTCATTTTTGGTCATTTACCCTATAACTATATAAGTCTACAACTTATAACAATACCAGCTCTTCCTGGTATGTATCACACAAGTTAAATATAATATATACGGCTGTAGAGTAGCCGTTTTGAGAAGGGAAAACGTTGCCCTCTTTCTGGCTCTCCATCAAATTTTGCTTCTCAGGGACCAACACATTAACAATTGTGGGAAAATGTTTATGAGACATGCAGTATGTCATTTTCACCATTTCAAAAAAGTTGTCACTTTATGGTTATCAATCAAGACAATTAACTGATTTACGAAGAAAAAACTAACGTATTTATACTCATAATTTAAATACATTATTAATTCAGACACTACAAGTATTACTTATTGATGTTTTTCAACTCAAAAGGTATGGGGAAGTACTCTAAAAACTTCTGGTCAAAAAAAGGTAATAAAGCTGACTCTCAAAGGTGGGGGTGGTGGGGAGAAGGGACAAAGGAAAAAGTTGAGCCTTATTATCAAAGCTCATCATAAACTCAACTATGCCGCAAAATTTAGAGCATGGCTTTATTGTCTCTGCATTAATATGATAATAAAACATCAAAGTTGATACTGATATCACAAACTTTTAGCAGATCTTAAAAGCAATTAGCTTGGAACTGGTATCTTGGAATTCCTTGCAACGGTTTGCTAATAGGCAGTTTCAAGAACCCTGACTGAATTTCCGGCCAGCCATCTTCTCAGATTCATGCAGCATGTGATTTATGAGCCCCCTTGCGGCACTGTAATATCAAAGGAAGGCAATGGAAGACATCCAATCAGAAGTTGGTTCATGATGTGAACCGGCTCCAAGTTATTATTGTTAGAAAATTCCCGCCAGTTCGGAAGACAATTCATTTTATAGAAAAACAAAAAAGCAAAAACAACAAGACAGAATGAACTTACTCATCCTTCAATTTCTGAATTTTATCTGGATCGGTCTCATGCATATGCTTTTTGAACTGCTGTCTCACCATACCAACAAGAAGCTGTGTGTTATGTTGCTGCAAATTAAAGACAGACAACTATATAAGTAGCTAGTTCTCAAGAGACAACTTGAAGATGGAATTTTTAAGTCTATATCTTTTTTGTGTTGGAACACCACTCAGTTCAAACAAGTCAAATTTTATCTGAAAAGACAAAGGGAAACAAAACTCCAGATTCAGCGAAGTAATCATCTAAACAAAATAACATTTCTGGGTGCAGTAGAAGAAAAGACAAACCTAGCTCTTGCTCCGTGCTTCAATTGATTCTACAAAATTTTACCTAATAAGATTTCCTCATGCCCAATGTCCAGTTAAAAGCGTCTAATTTTAGGGGAAGCAACTCTATAACAGGTAAAAAAAAGACAAATATATGACAAGTTACATTCTTTTCTTTTGCGGGGGAGAAGGTGTGGCAAATTGTTGAGGAGCTTCTAACAGCTTTATGGAATGTATTTACAAGGAAGATAAAAACTTCAAATCTTCAGAAGCTAGCATGAGGCCATGCAACCCTGTACATCTTTATTGCTGATCTAAGTAAAACTGAGCAGCCATCCGTGGAAGACAAAAAGGAGCTAATCTTTAGATCACATAAACAGATTGCGCCTAGAATCAACCAACTAACCATGCATTTGAATTTTAAGGACCACATGAAAGGACAATCAAACCTTAGAGAATCGTGGGAAAAAGAAGACTGAAATTCTTTTTTGACAATAACCAACACAACTGATATAATTTCTGAGAAGCATAAAGAAGAAAAACATACCTTACTGCCAATGTATTTTGCTCGCCGGAGACACTCTCGATAAAGCTAAGAGACAATAGCAAAAGAAAGAAATGCATGGTTAAATCACTTTGAAAGAAATTCTAGAAGCTGCATATATACAAATAGCTGACCATTAGATGATACTAACCCGGATGGCATTGTTGGCTAGTTCAGGAGGCAATGCTGATTGGAGAGATGGCATTATGCAACTCAATTCAAACGGTTCCTATGGAAAAATAGAGATATAAGACCTGTTTGGATGAGGGGATTTAGTTTTAAAATTGATTCCAATTTAATGAATTCAAACTCTGCATAACTGAAATACTTGGAACTGGAATCTAAAATGTATTAACCAATTTGCACACCTTATATTTTATGTATCTGTGAAAAGGAAAAAAAGAATACTTGGAAGACTATCTATGAACAACACAATCCCACAATAAAAATGACTATGATGTTCCTTTAACATTACATGATGTGACATACTAACTTTTCAAAAGTTCTAAACTTTTCGTCCAAAATAGTTCTCAATTCATCAACCAAATAATTGCCTCAATTTGGTGGGGCATCATGGATCAAATTGGGAGTCAAATTTATGTTACTATTGCAGAAAGGATGAGTTTCAGGTTGAAAAAACATGATTATCATCCATTTCATCAGACACCATGGGTGGATTATCAGGTAGATTTTGACATCCACAAGCCTAAATCTTCCACAAAAAGGGCCCCTTTCAACAATATTAGTCAATCAATCAACTAAACTTCAATCATAAACTAATTCAAGACAGCTATATAAATTCTCTACCACTATTAGAAGGTTCACCATAATTAAGACTTTTTTACACTGTCGACCTAACACAACCCTCTTTGTAACATCCGAGTTTTGGATCGGCTATACTTTGCGAAACTCATAGGCAGAACTACCTGTTTCAAAAATGAACCAAACAAAATCAAAAGAATGCCAGAATGATTAAGTTTGTAGTACACATTATAGTGGAAGGTGAATATGAGGAACAAGAGCACATATCTGAGAACCAATTCTAAGCAAACACACACATACAGACACAAAATACTGGAGTAAGAAGATTCATTTGATTCTAGTTTTGGAAATTA
Source organism: Datura wrightii (assembly GCA_035772735.1). Classification (NCBI taxonomy): domain Eukaryota; kingdom Viridiplantae; phylum Streptophyta; class Magnoliopsida; order Solanales; family Solanaceae; genus Datura; species Datura wrightii. The sequence continues at coordinate 21,752,970 of JASDFA010000001.1, forward strand.
GACAAGTTCTAACAGATAATCGAATCATCTGTTTTTCTTGATAGCGGAAGAGAAGAGAAGAGAGAAGAAACAGTGACTGGGTACTATCAGTAGTTGTTTGTCGTATTAAATAAGGCACAACTGAAGAGGAGCATCAATTTGGACAATCTCACAAGTCACAGATTGAGCTATTAAAAAGAACAGATTAACTTGGAGTCTTGGACACAGCCAAAATGATTCTCATACTGAGTAACATTAAATTCTAGATTCCAGTAGTACAATAACCCAGTACTACCATCAATTAAGCCCTTCCGAGAGTGCGGTAAAGTTGAATCATCGGGTGCATAACAAAGTCCTAAGGAAGCCAGAGCTGCCTCAACAGTCGCCATACTTAGGCTACCTAAGGCAATCTATGAAAAAGTCATATATGAATTGACCAGATACAATGACAAGCAAAGGGTACTACAGTACGGACTAAACGAGAATATGCGAACAAGAATACTATTACCAAGTGAATCAGATAATAATTAAGCAGATATTCCCAATGAAAACAATCCAAAGTCCAAACTCAGGTTGCTATTCCACGGGGGCATAACAAGTCCAGATGACAGAGCTTATGTCTATCGAGTTGAAGTACAAACTTAGCAGAAGGAGACATTTCTAGCATTCTCAACCCCATATCGGCTGCGAATGGTGAACTTGTTAAATTCACACCTTAACTGCCAACATAGGAAACCAGTATCCATGAATCTATTTCTTTAGCTTCAACTCCCATTAGTAGATATACAGAAGGATTGGCCAATCAACTTTACAAGCCTTTCCTCCCCCCTCTTTTCTTTTCCAACAACTCAAAAACCAAAATCATAAACAAAAACAATACAACACAGCAAATGGTGCAAACTCATCATCAGATAACCAAGAGATAAGAAAAAGAATTGCTTATTTTTTGTAAGAATTCTTGAAATTATAAACTGTTGGAGCTAAACAGAACGTGCAAACTTGATTGGTAGGTCAACATGAAAGAAAGAGCATCAAAATAAACTAATTTGTTGCATTAAGATACTGAAAACTTAAAATAATATACACGCACTTCAAGCAAAGAAGAACTTTTCTTTAGTGAACCACCAAAACTAAATAATTACAACTAATTCATGCATAACGTAGGACTCTTACTTCATTGCACAACTGAAAAAAGATCTTTTTTAAACAAAAAACACGTACAAACAGACACAAGTACTTGATGACAACAACAAAATTGATCTGCGGAAATCAAACCTTAAATCAGAAACCTTAGCCAAATCTTTTTGAGAGCCGAGCTCCGGTTTATGTATCAGCACGGAAGAGGATTGGACCGATATCATGATCCACGAAAATAGTAGCACAGAAGAGGACTGGACTCTTAATTTGAAGTTTAGGGTTGAGGCCTTTCAAGAAGAGAAATGCCTACTTGTCCGCAATGTTGGGTAGGATTAGTGTCGACAAATGAGCGGGTCGGATTGGATATGGGGGGATAGAAAATGAGTTAGACAAAAATGGTTATATTATCCAATCCGCCCATATTTAATACGGATATAAACGGGTTGAGTGACTGATAATAAGAGCATCCACATTATCCGTAGTAATTGTTAAATACCAGAACATAAGAATACCAAGCGACCTTTTTAGGTGCATTTTGATAATTCCTTGCCAGCTCAAACTTAAGATCCCTACTTTTTTGTAATCAATGGCACTGTAAACTAAAATTCAATGCAAAAGCTGAGCAAACCTTGTATTTTTACACAAATCATAAATACAATCATCTAGCAATTAGACTTTGAACACTTCTTTAAATGGGCATTCAAATGATGTTGTTCCATTCAATCATGAATCCACCCTTATAATCACGACCACAATAATTACACTTTGCTCTATCAAATCCATTAGCATCTTTAAACTTTCAAAATGTTTCCAAGCACTTGATCTAGATTGTATGGTCTCTCTTTTCTTTGTAGCTTGACTAGTAGTTTTAACTAAATTTGTAGGTTAAGTAAGTTAGCTTTCAGTTAAAGCCACCTCACTTACTCTACTTTCAAGTTCTGCAATCTATGAAAAATTGAATGGAAAGAGAATTTAAAAAATGCTAACAGATATACAGATTATAAAATCAACAACAGGATATCTAATTCATCTGATGCTTTATATTTTTCTATGCCAAATAACTTCTCAGAATATATAGTAATTCATCCAACCAATGCTTATGCATTCCAACAGTAGGCATACATGGAGTAAACTGAAAGCAGGCAGGATCTAAGTGTCCAATTGTTCATTCATTTGGTTAATATAATCAGTAAATCCTATAGGCATACTCATTAAGCATGAAAGAAGGCAGAATCAAAGCGGAAGCAGCAATTTCTAAGGTCAGAAATACATACAGATTCGAGTAATTTATTTTAAAAAAGGTTCCTGAGGAAAAATCCAGAACTAAACAGAATCTCAAACATACGAATAATCGAATTCACGGCTTCAAAGCAGAAATCAGGAGTAGTATTTATTTAACCTAAGGACATTAAGTCCGAAACTTCATATTCAGAGGATGCAAAATAGAATTCACCGCTTCAACAAGCGAAATCACGCTTTGAATTAGTCTGGATTCAATTATAGCGTGTTCTTTTCAGAAGATTTATCTTAATCTTCAGTTGTTTCGTTTGAAAAAAAAAAAGAGAAAAGAAACGATGATGAAATTTACCTGATGATAAGGAAGACGACGAGCAGCGGCAGGCGGCAACCGGCGGCAGCAAACGCTACTCAGAGCAGCAAGCGGCAGCGAGCAGAGACTCTCAGCAAAGCAAGATGGAAATTTTGAAAAATGAGACTTTTTGGAAAGTCTAAAGTCGCAACTCACAGAGGAGTTACTAACCTATTAAAAACCAGGAAAAACGTCTGATTTTTTTTTCTCGTTTCGCATAAAATATAATATTGCTAATGTAATATTTAATTTAAATTTTTTTTTTTCATGTAGCACAAAAAGTAAAAATTATATTTTATATAATTAATTTTTATATTATTAATATCCGCGTAACTCTAACTGGCCATCAAATAATAGTATACACTGTAAAGCAAAGGTGCCGTTTGGTTGGTACTTTAGAAGAGTTAATCCGTGTGTGAAATTAACCATAGCTTATTATAGTGTTTGATTGGTATTTTTGTCTCCGTATAAAAAATGTTACACACCTTATATAACATTTAATTGAATTTTACTCTTTAATACATAACATTTGTATAAAATAATAAGAAAATATATGAAATAGAAGATTAAACAAAAATAACGTATAAGTTGTTCCTGAATTAAAATAGAAAAAATTGCGTACAAGTATAATTCACATACATCATTATAACAGAATGACCTAATTTAACTTTGCAAATTTCTAGCCCAAAAATAGATCCGAAAGAGGAGCATTTTTTTATTTTTATTTTATTTTTTAAATATTCAAGCGCAAAAATTTGATGATTTTTCATTTTTTCCCCAAGTTCGTATACATTTATGTTTCAGCTATAAAAAATGTTAATCCATAAAGAATGCAACTCGAAAATCTTATATTTTTTTTCTTCTACAAATTCTAAATAGTATAAATTAAAAATAAAAATTTAAAAAGGTTGTTGCAACTTCGTGATTTGGCAGAGACAATTAACGAGGAAAGTCGATTTATACATAGATTGTTCGAGAAAATATACAAAAACACATAAAAACACTTTTTAACTTCACATGTGCAGTACATATATAATGATGTATAATACTATACACCGAAAAACTAAGTAAAAGAAAAAGAAGAAAAGAAAAAATAATGTTGTATAACAGTGTTTACTCACCAAGATACAACATTATACACTTATTATAATTTTGTATAATATCGTATAATAATATATTATATTGTATACAAAAACTAGATTTCATCTTCAACTTTGTTTTTCAACAGGTGTGATTTTCAAGATCAATAGTTATCAAACTTAATCAACCCAACATTCTAGATTCAAGTTAGTATAAGCTTTTTCAATAATATTTAATTTCACTCAATTATTTTAGAGTAGGATTTTCTAGATTTGAATTGAACTTCGAGCTTCAAAGTTTTTTGAATGGAGTCCAAGCTTTGAAGCTCCTTAAGTGAAGTTCGAGTTCTGAAACTCCTTCAATGAAATTTGAACTCCGAATCTCCTTCAATGGAGGTATAGAGGCAGGAGGGGTTTGGTTTCAGAAAAGAGTTGAAAAGAATAAGAATGCTTTTAAAGTCTTTCAAATTCATCATATTTAGACTGTGTGATCTCTAATTGCTCACAAAGTGCTACTTGATAGTCTTCATTTTTGAGATAGTAATAGTCAAGCTAACCATCTTAATAAGCACTAAAGAAACCAAGAAAGAGGCAATAAGAAAAAAGGCATGACTTCTTCCGTAAGCTTCGCTCTAGGCATTTGCTTTCCAGTATCATGTGAGAAAATATTATATCTAAAAAAACAATCAGAACGCTATAAAAGTGACAGAGAATCAATAGCATATAAAAATCTATATTTATATTCCCTTCAGTAGCATAATTGAAGTTTGGAAGTAACAATATCTTTAAGGCGCAATAGTGACAAAGAATCATCTTCAATTTATGGTGAAATTTTTTGTATCGAACTACCCTCTACACTAAAAGTTAGTTCAAGAAGTACATTTTAAAATGAAAGGACACTTGGTTACTTTTCTTAAAAATAAATTATGACTTAAATCTATGTCCCCAAAATCTAGATGTTTTTTTGATAAAATTTGGGTATTCATGTTTGTTCCAATGATAATGTCTTGTCATATATGTATTTTGTTAATTAATCATTACTAGATATATTTATTATGATTTCAAAATTAATAGTTGAAGCATAATGTATCGATATCAAAATATATCATGGAGGAATTATAGAACACATGTCAGATAGATAAGTAATGTGTTGGGGCCAACATCGACTATATTAATTATGTTAATGCAAAATTTTTTGAATCTTGATGAGTTCAAGAAGATGACAGAGATTTGTGAATATTCAAGGGACTCAATAACTTTTTGACATAGTGTTACCCCGCACAAGTTATCATTGACTAGCGTATGTGTGCGCTTGCTTGTGGTGAGTGTTTGGATCACGACATTACGGGGAAAGGCTCGAAAGTAGGTCGTGTGAGTGTGTTATAGAGCGATCGGGTTGAAGGAGCACCGTGTCGCGCCCCTCCCTCGGCGCAAGGAGAAGCACGTCGCGCCCGTATACTGGCGTGTTGAGCAGCACCCCTCTTCTGCCTCCCTTATATGTGTTTTAAGTGTGGGACTTGTTCATTAAAACATTTCCCAAAACTGAGCGCTTCGGAGAGATGATTTTGGACGAGGGTTGTTATCAAAGTGAAGCCAAATTATGCCGTCAAATCACCTCGAAACGTCAATTTTTCTTAGGTAGTGATTTCTAGGCCTACGAAGAATGTATTTATGGAGTTATTTCTTCGAAATTGTCCCGGTTCGATAGAGTCCCGCCAAGTATAAGTTATAGAAATTACTTCTAGTCAAGTCCTAATCATCTACAAGTAATAAGTAAGTATTTCTATCTTCTAAATTCTCAGAAATTCGTGAGTTTTTGGCCGAATTTGGGTAGATTATGAATTGTGGCCGTTGTGGGTATTGTTTGATGTTGCTAGCTGTTTTCATGGATTAAGAAAAAATTTATTACTTCAACATAAAGGTTATGAGTTGGAGGAATTACTGGTTCTAGGTTGGAATAGGATTGGGTGAGCTGGAATCGACAATTGAGATATGTTAAGACTAACCTCTTTTGACAAGTATTCTCGTCGTATAGTTGATACGACTTGCATCTCTGTAGTAGTTTATGATTATATGTATATTGTGCTTAGCTGCTACGAGATGAATTGAGGTTGTATTAAAGTATCCCTCGTGGGGGAACAATATATTCAGTGTGATTAGCGCTAGGAGTGTCATAGAGGTTTTCCTGTTCACTTGTTTAGTGTTTAGAGGGACTCTGATGTCTTGCTATCGTACCAAGGTCTTAGAAGCTAGTAGTTAGCTGTTAGGCATAACTTGGTAAGGTTTAACAGCATATGGTGCAACTGGGCGATATAACCTTATGTTTGACGCTTATATAGACAGTAAAGCTCGCCTACAGGCTGTTGGCATACCTTGACACCTCCAGGGCTAGAATCTTGATAGGGTGGTCTTACATTTGAGTAAATGACACCAGGTTTGCCTAATGAACTGAGCGATAACTTGCCATGTGATCGGCCTACTGTCAGTGATCGTATAGTTCCAACCGACTTTCTGCTTGCCGTATGGGTCGCTCAAGAAACCATCCCAGTTATTAGAATTCTGATAGACTAAGTGATACCCTAAGGAGGGACATTGTTAGTAGTTAGACATGGGGCCATCACCCTAGGCTACTCTTGCAGACGACCATGTCCATGTTGCCGCGAAGGGCTAAATCCAGATATGCCTGCCTATGGGGTTATGAATTGCTCAGAGGAGCTATATGTTATCTGGACAGACCAGGTTGACGTCTAGGGGACTAGAACCATAGTATCACAGTATTACCTTCAGGCTAAGAATTATAGTAAATTGCCTATAGGAAATAAGGGCTGACTGCTTAGGAACATATCCAATTGGTAGAAGCCCTGTAATTGTTCTAGGAAAAAGAACCACATAGATGGTCACCTACGACCTTGCAGTTCGCTTATGAACTACCAATGTCCTAGTATGACCTTCAGAGTACCACTTAGGTCACCCCGGACCTCGCCCCTTCTTGGGATAAATCGATTGAGGTTGTAATTGCTGTCATGACCATCTGGTCAGTTGTAGGCACATAGAATGTGCCTGTTGGAAGCTATATAGACTATTTTAGGGGCGAGTAGCAGTTGCATTAGTTCTAAGGGGATAGGACGCCTATTGAGTGATGTGTAGTATATAAGTAGGCCTACCAAATTATATTCAAGCTGCTCGAGAAGCGTGCTATAATCATAAAGTTCCTAAGGGGCTATATTGTTATTACAGAGCTATATGGACTCGCGAGCAACTATATTAAGGCCTGCAGAGCCATTTGAAGTTTGGCGCCCTTACAAGCTTCTCCTATGCCTGAGTAGCATCACTGATCCTTAGTTGAGCCTTGTATGCTCAGGGTGTAGTTACAGCAATCCAGAGGGCTCAGATACAGTTACAGGAGCCCAGAGAGCTTAGTCACAATTCTAGAGGTCAATTATACCTTAGTTACAGGTTGTCTACGAGTCGTGATGAGTGTAGTTAGAAGGAATATATGAATTTCTTGTACTTGCCGGGCTTATGGGGGCCTAGGTAGGTGATCTCTATGTTGCTTGCACCTTCCAGGCTTATAGGGGCCAGGTTGCTCGATATAGCTTATGAATGTATAACCATACAACTTAAGTTCTTGTTTGTATAATTGGTTACTAGATGTAGGCTATAGTTATGAAAACTTACAGGTTAACTTCTGCTCTTTTCGCTGATTACTTTTAGTTCTTTATCAACTTCTATTCAGTTGTTATTATTACGTTACATATTGTACCGATGTCCATGCATGAGGCGCTGCATACTTACCTGCAGGTTTAGACAGACAGATTTTGGGACCTCCTTAGCAGTGATTGAGTCAGCAGATCGATCAGCTCCTTTTCTTCGGAGTTGCTAGCTAGTAGAGGTTTTTTTGTCTTTTGTTACATAGTTTTTAGGTAGACCAGGACCCTGTCCCAATAAATATTTTACTCTTAGAAGATTGCAGACTATAGTTTATAGTTAGTGGTACGTTGTTGGCCATGTGAGGCCTATATGTGTTTTAATTTGAGTATTGGTGGCGTGGGGACTAGTTTTGATACCTGTTAGACAGCATGGTAGTCTTGTCGGCCCGCAAAAGATGATATTGTTATTGCACCTATTAGGTTAGCTATTTTTGTGCAAGTTTATGTTGCGGCCTTGTCGTCCCGAGACTCTGTTTATAGCCGAGATATAGCTGGTTGTTTTCTTGTTATGTGCTGCTGGCATGCGCCAGAAATGTATGCATCCAGCCAGGTCAACTTAGAGTCCAGTATGGTATTAGATGTCAGTTATGCCTCCCAAGGTGGGGCATGACACATAGGCATGAAACATCAGATAATAGATAGAGGTTAGTGTCTATAGATAATGAAGCCTATGCAGTTGACAAAAATATCCCAAATGACAAGGTTATTAAAATTTATTTTGAATACCTAAAATCATATTTTAGTGTAGACAATGTGGATTTGGTGTATAACTCAAGTGTTGGAGATAATAGCAGAAAATTTTATTTGCGAGAAAATTCATTAGGTGATAATTTTGATGATTCAAACACTAATTTATCTGATGATATACTTGTTGATAAACATGAAAAGATTGCTGAAAACATTTTAGATGAAAGAGACATTCTTAATATCAAAACAAATAGAAAGTTGGAAGCTCCAATAGGGGATTCTAATTGTGTTGATTCTGAAAAAATAAAAAGGTTTGCATTAGTGACTTTGAAAATCAGAGATCCAAATTTTTTGAATTCAATTTGTATATAGATGGACATAATCCTTATCTGGAGTATATTTTCAGAAGCAAGCAAGATTTTAAGATTGTTGTAGAAACTCATGAGATTAAAAATGAAAAGCATATGTGAGGAAAGAAAAATGATAAAGCAAGAATAAACGCTATGTGTATTCATTTGGAGTGCGAATGGGAAATCATGATATACTGAATGCCACAAGACATAACTTTTCAAATAAGAAAGTATAACCTGACACATAAATGCAGTAATTATGATAATAGAACGATAACGTTATCTTTCATTGTAAGAAAGCACCTCAAAGAAATAAAATTAAATAGAAATTGGAGTCATTGTAAGAAAGGTACCTCAAACAAATAAAATCAAATAGAAATTGGAGCATATTTGAGTTCAGAGATAAGTTGAGTATAGAACTATGAGCTCATGTAACCTCATCTCAAGCCAAAAAATCTAAGATGAAAGTTATTGCATTGAATGATTGGGATCAATACAAAATAATGTGTGAAATTATTGCATTGAAATTGATAGGACAAGTTCAGGTTATACAATTCACATGAAGTTCACTAATAATGAGATGTCAAGTCATTCATATACATTTCAGAGAATACATATGGTAATAATGCTTGTAGGTTAGGTTTCAAGGTTGAGTGTAAAAAACTAATAGGTATGGACTGTTGTTGGTTGAAGGATCCAATGTATGGGGTACAACATGTTATTTGCAGTTAGAATTGATAGTAGTAATAACATATTTCTTGTTGCATATGTGATTATTAAGAAAGAAATAAAAGAGACATGGGTTTGTTATTTGAACTATTTAGCTGCTGATTTAGATAAAATGATTGTGTTTGGATCTTTATGTCTGAAAAATAAAAAGATCTTATAGAAGCTTTTAATGAAGTTTTACCATATGTTAGCTATCGATTTTGTGCAAGTCCACTTTTACACTAATTTTAAGACCGTTGATTTTATTGAATTCACATTAAAAAGGCATTTTGGGGTCGCTGCAAAAACTATTACTGTGAAAGAATTAGTGCTTGGATGGTAAGTTAGATCCTAATTATATTGTTATTTGTCTCAATAAAAAAAACTAGTCAATGTTCAAGGTCTCATCTCTCTTCAGATGCCAAGTGTGATATTTTATTAAATCACTTGCGTGAGGTGTTTAATAGAATGATCCTTGAGGTTATAGACAAGCCTGTAGTGAAACTTGTGAAGAAAGTTATGATATCTTCTCATGGCTAGAATGATAGATAATAGGGAAAAAGTGCATAAATGGAGTTTAGGTGATATTTACCCAAGGATTAAGGACATATTATACAAAAATCAGAACAAATTTTGTCAATATGTTCCTAGAAAATCTAATCGGTGGAATTTAAGATTATAGGAGCTATTATTAGTGACAATTTGGTTAGTGATTTGGAGAATAGTATATGAAACTGTAGAAAATGGAGTATAAGGAAAGTTCCTTACAAGCATGCTATTGTGGATGGTTGTTACAAGGCTGAAGTATATAGAAGAATTTATGAACATGCAATTTTTTTGATATATGGACCACAAATGTGGACACAATTAATTAAAATTCCTCCTTTGCCTTCAAGGATCATAAGAAACAATAAGAGAGGAAAAAAGAAAAAGTGAGAAGAAAGAAAGTCAATGAAGCTGAAGCAAACCGAACTAAAATGAAAAGAAAGCAAGAATCTCTAGACTGTGAATATATGCAACAAGCCTGACCACAAAAAAAGAACTTGATAATATAATGTTGTGCAATCAGAGACTACTTTAGTTTGTCAAAAATACTTGTACTATATCTTAACTATATCAGAATTAATGTTTTATCGAATTCTCTTAAACTAACACACACACACACACAAACATATATATATATATATATATATGTCTATATGTGTGTGTGTGTGTATATATATATATATATATATATATATATATATATATATATGTACGTACTTATGTATTTATGTATGTATGTATGCATGCATTTATGTACTCATGGTTCAGGTTAAAAGGGGGAAGTTGAAGTGGGATAAGAAGAAGTTGGATAAGATAAAACTATTGAAAAGAAGTAGTTGAAATAGATTATGGTTGGATATACTCTCATTAAACACAACAAAGTTAAAATGAGTTACTAGTAAATTAACATTTTTCTAGTGCTAATATGTGTTCAGTATTAATAGTAGCTTAGCCTTATTCAAGTGCTTATCTATTCAATTTTTCAGGTGTTTTTATCATTTTTTTTGTGCTACTACTATATTTCTAGTGATTGTTAGTGATATGGTGTTGTGACTATGTTGCATTTTCATGTGTTGTTATTATGTTGCAAGTGTTGTTGTTTTCAAGTGACGTTACTATTATGTATTATTTAGATGTTATGGTGTTGTCATCAGGGGTGAATTTATTAAGAAATTTTGGGACACATGAATCCGTGGTCTCTCCGTAAAACTAGATATTTTATGTGTATATATATTTTAAAATTAATATAATATTATATACTGGTACCCATTCTATAAGAAGGCTAAATGGTGCACTTGGTTAAAGGTTGGGTTATTCACCTTGAGCACTTGGGATCAATTTCCACTTTATCTAACTTTTTCTTCTTTCTTTTAGTGGTGCACCCATGTTCTAAAAATGCTAGATTCACCTCTGGTTGTCATTATGCTGCATTTTTAGTGTTTTCTGCTATATTGTCAAGTATTACTAATTTCAAGTGATGTTACTATTATGCATTTTCATTTGGTGTTGTGATATTGCTATTGTGCTGCACTTTTAGTATTATTTTGCTATTACTGTTCTATAATTTTGGTGTTTTAATATCTTATTATCTCTTTAACCGTGTTGTTTTGTATGCAAATTTACTTATTCCTTTTTTAAGTTAAGAATTTTAACTTTGTGCTTGAATTATCTTTTTAGTTTTTCATATTTGGATTTGATGCAACAGAGATTCTGCTATAAGACAGAGTCATTACTATGACTTCATAGTGCCGGAATGAAGTCAATTAAAATTTAACCATTCATTCACATGGAGTTAATAAAATTAAAAATAAAAATTTAAAATCAAATTAGTCCAGATAACACCAAATATCATTAATACTCATTCATTCATTATATAGAAAAATAAAAGGTAAATTTTTCTGGGATAATTACATGTGTTCATGCTTTAAGATGTCGATTTTCAGTCTTCATATTGCAATAACACAAACATTCAACACTATTAACCAAATAAATTTTATGACAAAATATTTTGATCTTTATCTTTAACTTTTATAGTTATTTAAACTCATTTTTCTTTTTCTTTCAGCTTTCTTTCTCAGCTTCCACTTGACTAACTATTCAGTATAAAAATTTATTTTTCTATGCCTTCTGCTGCACTTCTGTACTTTGGGTACCTTGCAACTCCTCTATTAAATATACCTCTAATAGATCATTATTTTTTCTATACAAAATAAATAATATTTGATTATATGAAAAGATCTCTTTATTTTGAGATGAAAAATCTGGTGATTGATAATTCAATGTATACCTTGTTAAAGAGGCTAAATGCTTAATAATTAATTAGAATAATCTATCAAACTGCATAATCCCAAAAAAAAGGGATGAAAATCAATAAATTACAGTCTTGTAAAGTGGATATCATACCCAAAAATTAGTGAGAGTTGTTGTACCCCAATACTTGATTGCAACCAAATCATATGCTTTTGTTGCTGATTCTTCTTCATCATAAGCTACTTTACATTTAGTACATTGGTAACTCTCAAATGTCACTCCTTGTTTAGAGAGCATGTAAGCGATCATTGTATCAAAACAAATAACCCGATGGATGCCGGGGTTGAATCTCGCAGAGAATAGAGAATGATTTACACAAGAGTTGTTTAGTGAATTGAAGTGATTCGTATCCAAGCAATGAAGACGTAAAAGTAAATTTTAGGGGAAGTGAATACAATAATATTGTTGAATCTAAAATAAGCTAATAAAGAGAGCAAGATAACCAAAATTGAGAAACAATAATGAGCAAAGGCTAGAGATGTGGTGTAGATGGGATGTCAATCAATCGGGGTTTACTAGACAATCAAGTTATTACTAATATGCGTAAATAACCTTGAAAAAAGATGGAGCCCAATATTTTTCAACCACTCGGGCTCCTTATCTTCAATTCCTTTCGAACGTCAAGGTACAATTCAACTATTCCAATATGGTTTTGGTTAGGGGCTGAGCTATTTCTAGCCATCAATCTATAAAGGGATTATGATAATGGGTTTTGTCTATTTCTAGACCAACCCCATATAATCAAATTTCAATCCACTATTAAATTCTCCCTCATTACTTAATTCTTCTTTTTCAAGCCAAAATCAAGTAAGAAAACAATACCCATATTTGCAATTATGAGCAATCAACTATAATTTAAGGAGAATTCAATAGATTTATATTAATTAAGTAATAACAAGACAAATCTAGTAATACCCAATTAAATCAAACACCAATTATCATACACCTCTAGCTATATATTTAGCTACTAATAATTGAGAAACACAAGATCATATGTATAAACCCAATAATTTCATCATTAAGACCGAGTAAGTAAAATCAAGCTCAAAATATCTCTACAATGGAGGGTATACCTTGCTGAAGAAGATAAAGATGAAAAAGTAATATTCAAATATTTTTTCTCTTCTCCAATGGAGTTCTCTTTCTCTCTCAAAAGTAATGGGAACATTCAATAATATATTCAGAGTATGTTTTTCTAGAATATGTATAAAAGTAGGTCATAACATTCTCCTCTTTTTAAGGGTTGGACGTTTTTGCCCTTTTAAGGCGTCTTTCACTTGCGAGTCACCTACGATTCGTTAGTGTCCATCCGCGGGCCGCTGATTGGTTGATGATAGTGTCTAGTGAAGTTCGGCATTTGGCACCGGCGGTTCGCTGGATATGATTCCACAAGCCGTCGGTTGTCTTTTGTATTCACTCTAGTAGATCCCTGCGGTTAGCCGGCATTTCATCGGTGTCGTTCGGTGGAGCGCTGGTTTTCTCCTGAATTTTCTCCTTTTTGCTCAATTTCATGCCCTTTCTCTTCAAGTTAGGTACCTGCAACATCCAAAGGAAAAAGGGTAAAATCCACTAGAAGACTTGAAAACTAAGCTAAAGCTCATGCTTAAGAGCCTAATGAGTTTGTAAATTACCAACTAATCAAACCCCTAAACTTGAACCATTACTCGTCCTCAAGTAATGAAATTCTTATCAGTTGAGAAAATAAAATAGCATGTCACTCCACAAGAGTCTATGCACCAATGACCACTTCATCTATGACAATCCAAAAATGCTCACCAAAACACAAAAAAAGAGAAGCAGTTCCCCCTAAAAATATGAAAATTTTTCAAGAGGCAACCACAATTCATAGGTATGATTCAAAACTGCTTTCATTTTGCAAAATAAGGGCATAGTTTATCCAATCAAATACATATAGTGTAACACCCCAAAACTTTCCTAGACCAGACTCTGAACTTGCAAGAAAAATCAGGGAAAAACCAGGAAATTTTTAATGGCAGAATGACCCAGACAACGGATCATGGTAAGCTCCAACGGGCCGTTGTCTGAGTCATTGTTAGCTCAACTATTTTCATTCGAGGGGAAACAATGAGACATAGGACGACCCGTTGGTTCTAACAACGAGCCGTCCTGTCGTCCATTGGATCCCAAGTTCAGAGGATTACCAGATCCTTCCCTGATACAACAAGAGGAATCAATGGCTCATGGTTCCTACCAATGAGTCGTTGTGTTGACTCGTTGCCTCAAGGCCCAGTTTTCCTACTTGTTCAAACGGAAGGTATCAATGACCCGTCCTTCCTTCCAACGGATCATTGTACCCTACCGTGGGTCATTTACAGAGTCCCCAAGTTTTCTCCTTTTTCTCCCTATCAACTGAAGCCCTGAAAATTCTGAATGTTAAGAAACTATTAGTCATTCCTTGTCTAAATTAAGTGGATCATTATACTATGTTAATTACAGTTATTTTCCCCCATTTTGTGATTACGATAATGTTAAATCTTGTGGGGTGAAAACTTAGCCCTAATCATGGAACTAGACAAATCTTGAAATCTGCATTAGAGTTTGAATATCGAGTTTTTAACTTGGTTTTACTATTGTTTGGAAGTCCCATGTTAATAATATCATTGAATTTCCATTAGATTATAGTCAGTTCAGTTTTAGCAAGAATGTTGGAGTTCTCAATTTCAGTCAGAAATGTCAGCTGATTAGTTTGACTTCAGAAACTCCTGAGGTGTCAGTATCACCTCCCAGTTATCAGAATTAGATTCAGAATCCACTTTAGTGGTCCACTAGGTGGTGATGACACTTTAGTCATATAGATCTGACCAGCCTCACGATCCTAGTTCAGATTTTAGTTTGTTATTAGACAGTTACGACACTTCTAGATGAGCAGCTCTGACCAATATAGAACCGAGTTTTAGAATCTGGTCTGATAATACTCTTAGGGTACTTTCAGTTATATATCCCTGATTAGTCTTGGACCCCAGTTTTGAGCTATCAGCTTAGTGATCAGATTAGAAATTCCAATGGGAGCAGGACTTAGCACCGAGCGGACCGGGGTTCCAGCGTACCCAGGTTCCCAGAACGACGTTGCCAGCGTAGGTTATAGTATTTATTAGCCTAATTGGCTTTAGACTTTTGTGATCACCCAGTTCAGGCCTTTATATCCTAGCAAAGTATATTGGGTCCTAACGGTGGGGTGTATACATCAGACTCCACGTCTAGCTCATGTGGTTACATATCGGTAATAGACTCTCCCACTAGTAAGTTCAGTCATTAGTTCAGTTCAGTACAATTCAGTTCAATTCAGTTCAGATCAGATCAGACTCAAATTTAGAATATTCTTTGACCATCAGACAGGGCCTTTCAGACCACCCCAGTTATTTTAGTTATTCCAGTTATTCAGTTTAGTATTTCTTATTATTTACTTCCGTGTGTTATGTTTCTCTCACTTACTCAGTACATTCAAAGTACTGATGCATACTTTTATGTTGTATCATTTTATGATACAGTTGTAGGATCTCAGTCTTACCTTCGTTAGTCGATCGCTCGTCGAAGACCTTAGCCTTACTAGTTGGTGAGTGTTCGGGTGCTATTGGGTATAAAGCTACACGCAAGTGCACGTGGTAGAACAAGTAGTAAAGTGGCTTAAGTAAGCCAAGTATCGATCCCACGGGGACTGGGCGAGGGTAACAATCTACTCAAGTGTCACTATACTTTACTTTAAAAATGCAGACAACAGTGTAAAGAAAAGTTTAATATTTTGGTTTCTAATTTTATACTAAGTCTAAAACAATTATATAATTTGAGTCTGAACTATGAATTTGAGCATGCTAAGGTTAAAACGAACATGTATAGAAACAAATTAACGATACACTTTGGTTAATCTTTCCTCCGGTTGCTAGTCAAGAATTATTGCGAATGAATTAAAACTCTTGTATTTAACCCAACTTAAGAATCATGAACCGTCCACCTACATTTCTGTGATAAAACGAAATTCATGTTCTAGCCATACAAAACCAATTCCTTAACTGACTAATACGACTTTCAGGTATATTTCTATCCTGAAGGTAAATCAATTCTCAATTTTTCCAAACTAAGAAAAGATCATATCCTATTAATTCACAACTTTCCAATTTCTTGCTCTCTCGAGTTAAACCGGACTTTTTAGATATACATTAACGTTGGCCACACATTAATGCAGTAAGAACAAGAATCAATAGAACAACCATGGAAGAAAAGATGAAAACCCAAATTGATCAATAATCACATTTCAATACAATTTTTCTTAACCTCAGCAAGAAGAGGATTTAGCTACTCATTTGTGGATTAAACATCGTTAAATGAGTGTTAAACATATAAGCAATTGAATTAAAGAAGAAGGAGATAGAGAAAAACCCTGATATTTTCATCCCCTCAACTGCCTATATAACCCACGTTCTTGCTCCACCAAGTCAGAATTATTAAAATTGAACCTAAGTGTTCTATTTATACTTGTGGGAATTTTTCCCGGAATAACAAGCAACGTGTCACAGAGTGCATCGCGGAGCACTGCCTCTGTGACACGCTACCGACGCGAACCCTTACTGGAATTCAGTCATCCAGGTACTTAGGCCCAACGTGGCACGGCGTGCAACGCGGGGCTAGGCCAACGTGCCACGGCCCCAACGTGCACCTCCACTGGAAATAGACATAATTTCACCATCCAGGCAGAATGCATCCGCGATGGCAGCGTGACACGGCTCCATCGCAGAGCCCCTTTTAATTTGTGCCTTAAAGTGCTTTTTCCTTTGCTAGCATCCGAGTCCAACCCCGATCTCTCCCAACACGCATTTTAGCTTCCCAAAATTGTATTTCACCTGCAAAACAACGCTAATCATGTTGGTTAGTATAAATTCACATTTTATTATCAATCACATGAGAATGTATAAACATCAATAGATAAACAAGGCTAAAATGACACATTTGAGTATCACTTGGGCATAGAAATTTGCCCAAGATCACTTACCCCACACTTAAATCCTTGTTCGTCCCCGAACAACAATCTTACACCTCATGTACTTTACACCCCATCCTGGCTACTTTGGTTCGACAATTCAGGCTATGGTCATACCGATTATTTAATACAACAAATCATCAAGAAAACACGCATGGTCCTATCAATACAATGACCTTCAACACATTAAGACCTCCTAGACTCAAGAATCGACTCTTTATATTGGCAAACTCATGCAAATCAGCTGATCAAGATATCGGACACGAAATTTAATCTCTCATAAAGCATGTGCCCTCACAACACAAGATAATTTTCCCTTTTTTGTAATCACATGAACTCAAAAGATTACATGAAGGGGCATATAAACACAATTTCGCTTTCTCTCCCAAAAGAATTCACATGCATCATGTCATGAACCATAGGCTTGCCCTTAGTGTATTACTCCACTAATATAAGAAAATGTGATGTAGGATCACGTAGGACTTAACGGGTTGTAAGGTAAGCTACGGAACTAGTAAATATTGGGCTAACCAATAATAGCCACTAGCATCCTTAAGCGCTTTTCCAAAACATCCCATCAACCTCACGGGCATTGTTTCTTCCTTCATCCTCCCATTCTTGAAGTCTGTCTTTATTTTGACCCATATCTTTGAGCACACTTGACTCAATAACAAAGATTATGTATACATCTTCGTTATATTTAATTTATAACAAATGGACCTTCAACCTTTTCTTTCCCTTCATCACTCTGCTTTTCTTTTCTTTTCACCACTCTCACTCCTTGACACTGTGGGAAAATTATTTTCTTTTCTTAAGCGCTTAAGAGTTTTGGATCAAATTTACGGATAATGAAAAGAAGGGGTTAAGAACGGTTTACACCTTTTTGACAAAAGAAAAATAATAGGATAAAGGCTCAATGGGCTAACTAGGGTGTACATTCAAGGTGGGTACAACAATGAAAAAGAGAAACTTTCGGTTAAAACAAAGAAATGCCTACATCCTTTCCTACAATACACGTCCTTCATTTCGTTTCGTGCACACACCAGGCAAGTTCTAGACATTCCATAATAGAATGGAATAAACAAAACCTCACCATACACTCATTGCACATGCTCAATTCAAGACGTATTCACAGACTCTTCAACCAGCTAATTACAAGAATTCAAACATTAAGCCTCAATCACACTGAATCGACTTCTATGGCCTAGGTATCTCAACATATTTACACAGTTGCATGCTTTTATATGAATCACCTTTGCATTTCACATATCATGTACAACACGCAACCAGAATTCCGCAACCATAAAGTAACTACAGGTTTCGGAGTCCTCACGACGTGTCTCCTCATCTGTGGGGACATCATCATCCGTGGGCTCCACAAAAGCTGGCCCCACTCGGCATAGAGCCCTGGCATTTTCGCCAAAAGGGTAATCTAGCTCGAGTTGCCACAGCTCCTCTTCTGTTGCCGGCCTCCCGCCTATTCGCAGCTGGAGCATCTGCATCCCGTACATACGAGCCATGTACTAATCATCCCGAGCATGTCGCTCGGCTAGTGTAAGAACTGGCCAGTGGGTGGTGTCGGGTGCCTTAGTTTTGGTGACATCTAAGGCCCGCCGCTCCATCTGCGGGATGTAGTCAAGGGCCTCTTCCTCAATATCCAGGCCCTTCAGGAATGTGGTGATTAATCCACCAAACCCGTACCTGTGCCCTTGATGCAACTGGGATCTCTTCACGGTGGAGATAATCACCGCCCCCACATTGATCTCCAACCCTTTCATCAGGGCGTATAACAAGTATACACGATCTCGGGTTACATCCTTCATATACACCCCTGGGATTAGGCAGGAACACACAATCTTAAGCCATATCCTGGCTTCCTTGTTCATCTGTGAGTAGGGCAAGGTCTGATGGTAGCCCCTCTCCTTATGCCTGCTTCACCGAGCTGTCGATCGGGTTCCACACAAAGTGCGTCTGATGTCTGCATATGGTGGAGTGATATTCAGCTGTCGAAGCACACGAGCTTCTGTGTCCCGCGCCCCTAGTATAGCATTAAGGTGGTGGGGCTTAAAAGTGACTATTTGCCCCCTTATTTTGATGGTGTGACTTCTGAGAGTCGGGTTCCAATTGGCGTAGAATTCCCGAATCAAGTGCAAGTTGCATTCCTTGGGCTCTTCAAAGATGAAGTTTAACCAGGCTGCCTCGATCCTATGGACAATCCTGGGGAACTCCTGTGCCAACGGTTCCTTTGCTATGTGTTCCTCGGGGAAGTATTTGCTTTCCTTGTGCTTCGCGTACCATTTGTTCCCCTCCTCTGTCACCCATCTGGTTCCGTATTGATGGCGTTGGCCATGTGGAACCGCTGGTGCTGCTGGGACTGCTGTGCCCAGTCTGATTCTTTTTCTTCCGGCTCCGGATGTCGATGCGCCTTTTCCCTTGTCTTGCCTGCTTGCCATTGTTCCTGTCAAACCAAACAGACAAGTTCAATGTTAAGCTAAGTAAAATTAGCTTCGACTAAGGTTAGATTAAGCTAGGCTACCCCACACTTAGTCTTTAGCCAAAATCACAACATTACGGCAAGATCGTACTTATTTCCACAAACAAACAACAAAACATAACAAATATGCTTAGTGCATTCAGAGAATTCGATGGTATATATTCTATGTACTACTTAGACTTCGTACAGCTAACCACAATCATTACCATCGATAACATTTTATCCCCTAGCACTTAGCAAGGAGAAACAAAAGAAAAATTTAACTACATGATCCCCATACAATTCACCCATTTCTTGCAATTTCCACAATTTCCTTAACCCAAAAATCCGTCGGTCTTTAAGCATATTAACAGTTAGCACAACCGACTCATCTCACCCAACATACACAACCCAGCAAGAATTTCAATAGTTCAACTCAATTTTTCCATTTCAAACTCAAAGACAACTCCTAGCTATGATTTTATCAAAAATTCGATTAAGCTATGTAATTATCGAGTTCAAGCAATCACAATGATACTCCAAACGTCAATCAACAACAATTCAATTGAATTTAAGCTTAATTTATACTTAGGGAAAGTTTTGCTCATCTCACATGTTCAACATCAAAAAAATTCGTCAAGAATTAAGATAGAGTTGAAGAACATACCTTGAATTCGATGAAATGACGGAAACTTGATGAAATTATGTGCCTAGGTCTGTGTCACGTTGAGGGGGAAGGGGTTTTTGGGATGTTGGTCGTGGGGGATATGAGAAATGAGGAAAAATGAGGGGAAATTGGGATTAAATGTGTCACGGAGGGTAACGCGGAGCATGCCCTCCGTGACACAGAGCCATCACGCAGGTGTTCTGGAATTTGTAAAAATTCCAGAATTACCTTCAACGTGTCACTGAGGGTAACGCGGAGGCGATCCTCCGTGACACGGAGCCATCTCCCTGGCTCACTGTTTTTTCCACTTTTTATTATTTTTCATACCTCGGATTTTTCTTTGCGATCCTTTGCATATTTATCCTTCGATTAACCTGCAATTCATCTTACGACAAGAAATTGGTTAGAATTATAGGTTTCACTCAAAATAAAAATAAAAATAAAAACTAAAAATTTTGTTGTTCATAATTTTTTTTTCTTTTTTTCTATGAAATCTATTCACATTTGTTACACCTCGTAAGATTCCCGGCACCTAGATGGCCTATTCACACGTTGGTTAAGCATATTTGAAAGCCATACGTGCTAGAGAAAGGCCCAGGAAAGGATTGAACGAGAAACCTATCGAACCATCGCGGAAGGAGCCAGGGCAGAGCCCCTCCGTGATGGCAACGTGTCACGGAGGTGGAGCCTCCGCGTTGGCTCCGTGACACGTTGGCCCTGTCCAGGCCCAAGTATATAAAGCCCCACTTCGGTTTATTTTCATTAAAATCATTTGATAAACTCCAGAAAACGTAGAAAACAGAGAGAGACGAAGAGGGTCAATATATTATCATCCAATTACGCTGCCAAACGTAGTCCAAACTTAAATTAACTCCAGATACCGAGGTATTTAGTAGCAGGGAGCATTCCTATGGATTTAGTTTCGCGAAATACGGCCGACGAATCGTCGAGCTACCAGACTAAGGTAAGTAAAATTGCTCCAAACTAGTGTCTATGTGCTCCTAGCTGTAAAGTGAATACTTCTCCCTTCTGGACTTCTGAAAAATAGCAAGTTTTCGACCGTCTTTTGATAAGCCTAAGTTTAGGCTATAATTATATCGAAAGTGACGTCGTCCTTTAGAATAATGTTGTATTTAGCACTAACTAACGTGTATATGAATGCAGTTGGGAGAAATAGCTGGAGTACTGACCGAGCCTCGTCCGACAGTCGGATAACTCAAGGTTAAGGTATGTGAAGTTGTTCTTCGGCAAGTTAGTAAGCCTTAGCTTAGTAAATCATAGTAAACTCCGCATATTGAAACTTTCAGAGTTGAATGTTGAGAATTAAGTAAGTCTAATAGATTCTGAGTTGTGTTGCCGTATCGTATTCAGTCCGAAAGATAGCAAAGCATGCGCCAAAGGGCGAGTTAGCATTCCAGATTCAGTATAGCTTATTGTATGATTAACAAGCATGTTGTAGAATAAAAAGATACAGATTTTCAGAATAAAGGCTAATAAAGTAAAATCAGATAGACAGACAGTTTTATGGCTACAAATTAGCCATTCAGAAAGATAGTATCCCGGCTACAGATTAGCCAAAAAGTTAAATAAAGATTTTACAATCAGTATAATCAGTAAAGAATCAGTATAATACAGAAAGAGATCAGAATAAGGAAATCAAACTTTCAGATAGTCTTTTTCGGCTATACATGCTTGCTATTTATATGTGCTATTTGTTTGTTGAGACTTGATATGGCGTGAGGGCACCTTATTGAGCGTCCTCGCCGCCCCTAGGTTGGTAATCGTGTCGCCCACTGAGCGGGTGGGTTTACGTCACTCCAAGGAGTGGCATGCCGTCCCCAGTTTGGACGAATATGGGATGAAGCTTTCCCCATATCAGGCTGATCAACATTACAATACAGATATCCCTGTTGTGCGCAAGTGCCCAGGGATTAGATACAGATACAGTTACAGTTACAGATCTTATTACAGGTGCAGCTCCGATTTCAGATAGCCCTGAGGAGAGTTCCGGGGAACCAGACCCTATCTGTTACTGTCTGCACAGGAGTCCTCCGGACTCAGACACGGTTATTTGTATCGGAGGCTATGGCCCGAGCCGGAGACCCAGGGGGCCGGTAGAGGAGCTCTGAGTGAGCAGATGAGTGGAGTGACTTATTTTTGGCAGGTTTTGACCCGGGTAGGGGTATATAGATTGTTTGCTTGCTTGGTGCCATCCGGCTTATGGGGGTTGGTATTGGCTCTTGCTTGCTAAATGTATATGTATTTATGTGCTTTATACATAGTAGTTAATAGACAGGAGGCCGCCGTGACTACAGACACGCTCCTACCTATCAGTGCAGAAAGGTTTGATCTAGTTTCTATCAGCTCTTCAGATTCAATTATCTTCTGCTCACAGACTTGTTAGTTATGTTATCTGTATTCAGTTGTATTATTTCAGTTGCTTTGCATACTCAGTACCAGTGGTACTGATGCCCAGTTGGGCGCTGCATTACTTGCCTACAGTACTCATATACGAGGAGGCGATCCCTCATGATCCTAGCCAGCGCAGAGTCATCAGCTCCTGTCATTCGGAGCTTGATATTTCAGAGGTTTATACCATTTCCTTTGTTGTACAGTATGGGTAGGTCGGGGGCCCTGTCCCGATCATTTCTATTGTTACTCTTAGAGGCTTGCAGATTGTATATATTTCCCTGTGGTTAGTTGTGCCAGTCGTGTGGGGCCGTGCGTATGTTTAGTTGTTTATATTGGCCGTGTGAGGCCTTATCCAGTCAGTAGTGGTGACCTTGCCAGTCACGTAGCTGTTCAGCATTTGTTATACTGGTTTAGACTCAACTAGACAGCATGGTGGCCTTGTCGGCCCGCATAGGCTCCCTTATATTGACATGATTCTGGTTAGCTGTCGTTATAGTATAGGTGGCTATAGGCTTAGTTCGTCGGAGGCTGTAGTTACAGCCGTTATATAGCCCGTTGATTCCTTGAATCTGAGTTAGAGCCAGACAGGCACCAGATGTGCTTAGGCTTAATATTCTAGCAGTTCAGGTCCTAGTGGGGCACCAGATGCCAGTCATACCCCCCATGGCACGGTTTACCGTCGCGGCTCGACGTCATTCTGCTCAGTCATCTTCTAGGGTGACGGACGTTTTCTCTCGACTGCCGTCCTCACCCCAGTAGTGCTTACATCGCTCCGATGGTTTTCCCAATAACTCTTATGATTCAACTATCTGCACATCATCAACTCGATCAATCATGTTGATCACCGAGAGTTCCTCGTACACAGTCGGGAGCTTGGTGGCCTTTTATACATCAAAAACTTCCACCTTGTCGTGTGATCGTATAGTTAGCTACCCTGTAGCTACATCAATCAGCGCTTTATCGGTCGCCAAGAAAGGACGTCCCAAAATAAATGGGACTTCCGCGTCTGGCTCAAAATCCAGCATGACAAAATCTACCGGGAAGATAAGGGAGCCCACTTGTACCAGCACATCCTCCACAATTCCATCAGGTCTGGCTAAGGATTGATCCGCTAGTTGCAAGATCACTGTTGTTGGTCTAGGACTCCCTAGACCCAACTTCTTGAATACCGATGACGGCATCAAATTAATGCTCGCTCCCAAATCACATAATCCGCGAGCTCAGATACTCTGCCCAATGGTAATTTGTATAGTAAAGCTCCTAGGATCCTTGAGCTTTGTGGGCAACCGGTTTTGTATCCGGGAAGTGCACTCCTCCGTGAGAGCCACCGTAGCATACTCAGTCAACCAACTTTTATTCGCCACGATGTCCTTAATGTACTTTGCGTACTTCGGCACTCCCTGCAAAACATCAACAAGAGGTAAGTTAATATGTACCTGTTTCAGCACCTCCATGAATTTCTTGAAACATGCCTCCTCCTTGTGTTTCTTTAATCTCTGAGGGAACGGGGGTGGTGGTCTTTCTGATTCAGCCTCCTTTTTCTTCCCACTCTCATCAAATTGCTCCCTCTCAACTTCTGCTGCTCCCGATTGTTGAGGTGGTCTTCCTGGTTCCACCTCTTTAAGCTGCAAACCACTCCTTGTGGTCACTGCATTCACTTGTTTGGGGTTGGGATCTGTGTCGCTCGGGAGTCCTCCTCTAGGCCTGGTGTTTTGGGCTCCAGCAAATTGCCCAAATTGATATTCAAGTGCCTTTGTAGCTAACTGGTTGTTCTTCACCTCGGCTGCCAATTTCACATAGTCAGCCTGCAATTGAGCTTGGTTAGCTATCATTGTCTTGAACATCTCCTCAATGCTGGGTGATGGTGGTGGAGGAGGTGCATTGTTGTTTCTATATTGTGCCTGATAGTTCTGCTGCCCTCCTTGATTCCTCTGCGCCCCCTGACTCGAACTTTGCCCTTGATGGTTGTTGCTACCCCAAGAGAAATTCGGGTGATTCCTCCAGTTGGAATTGTAGCTGTTGCAATACTGTTGGTGGTTGTTCCTCTGTACATTTCCCACAAAGTTCACCGAATCAGGATTTGCTCCACAACACTCAGCTGAGTGCTCACTACTCCTGCACACTTCACACCAAATCTGCTGCACTACATTCACTGGGGCTTGAGTCTGGTTCATTGTCATGTTACTGAAGTGGGTGTTGAGTTGATTCTGTAAAGCAGCTATCTGTGCAGCAATTGCTGTAAAACCTTCCACTTCTAGGACTCCTACTGCTTTCCTTGTTCCTCCTCTTGATGAATCAGCATTCCACTCTGGATTTCCCCGTGAAATACGATTTAACAAGGTATACAGCTCCTCATAAGTTTTCTCCAATGCTTGTCCTCCAGCTGCTGAGTCTAGCAAGATCTTTGTGTGGGGTTCCAAACCCTCTATAAAAGTGTGCACCAGCACATCATTAGATTGGTGATGATGAGGACAATCCCGCAACATAAACTTGAATCTCTCCCACGCCTGATACAGATTCTCTCCATCTCTCTGTTTAAAACATAGAATTTGACTTCTAAGTCTTGCTGTCTTACCGGATGAAAAAAATCATATCAAGAATTTCCTTGCAAGATCATCCCACGTAGTAATAGAATTGGGTGGCTCAGTTTTCAACCACCTTTTGGCTTCTCCCAATAGTGAAAATTGGAACAATGTAAGCCTGACATAATCTGATGACACTCCACCGGGAATGTAAGTGTCACTTATCTCCAAAAATTTGGAGATGCTGCTGTGGATCCTCATGAAGGAGACCTGTGAACTGCCCGCTGGTGTGCAGCAATTGCACCATGTTTTGTTTGAGCTCGAACCTCCCTCCTGGCTTAGGTTTGTGAATGCTAGATGTGACATTGTTGGCATGTGGGATTGCCACCTCGCGAACGGCCTAGCTGCCATTTCCTCGGGCACAAACATTGCCCTTACAACTAGTGGATTCTGTTGTTGCTCCATGATTGTTTGTCTGAGCAGCTGCAACTTTTTCTCTAGAGCTTCTCTCCTTTGACGATGAAATTGTCTTTCAGGCTCTAAATATGAGTCCACCAGCTCCTTGTTTCTTGCCAGTGTTCAACAAAAATTAGTATCTGTAAAATACAGGCTAAGACCAAGTTGTCAACACTAAGAAAAAATATAGTAAATTAACACTTAAGAAAAATTCACCAATTGCCAGTCCCCGACAACAATGCCAAAAACTTGTTCGGGTGCTTTTGGGTATAAAGCTACATGCAGGTGCACGTGGTCGAACAAGTAGTAAAGTGGCTTAAGTAAGCCAAGTATCGATCCCACAAGGACTGGGCGAGGGTAACAATCTACTCAAGTGTCACTATACTTTACTTTAAAAATGCAGACAACAGTGTAAAGAAAAGTTTAATATTTTGGTTTCTAATTTTATACTAAGTCTAAAACAATTATATAATTTGAGTCTGAACTATGAATTTGAGCATGCTGAGGTTAAAATGAACATGTATAGAAACAAATTAACGATAGACTTTGGTTAATCTTTCCTCCGGTTGCTAGTCAAGAATTATTGCCAATGGATTAAAACTCTCGTATTTAACCCAACTTAAGAATCATGAACCGTCCACCTACATTTTTGTGATAAAATGAAATTCAAGTTCTAGCCATACAAAACCGATTCCTTAATTGACTAACATGACTTTCAGGTATATTTCTATCCTGAAGGTAAATCAATTCTCAATTTTCCCAAACTAAGAAAAGATCATATCCTATTAATTCATAACTTTCCAATTTCTTGCTCTCTCGAGTGAAACCGAACTTTTTAGGTGTACATTAACGTTGGTCACACATTAATGCAGTAAGAACAAGAATCAATAGAACAACCATGGAAGAAAAGATGAAAACCCAAATTGATCAATAATCACATTTCAATACAATTTTTCTTAACCTCAGCAAGAAGAGGATTTAGCCACTCATTTGTGGATTAAACATCGTTAAATGAGTGTTAAACATACAATCAATTGAATTAAAGAAGAAGGAGATAGAGAAAAACCCTGATATGTTTTTCCCGTCAACTGCCTGTAACCCACGTTCTTGCTCCACCAAGTCAGAATTATTAAAATTGAACCTAAGTGTTCTATTTATACTTGTGGGAATTGTTTCCGGAATAACAAGCAACGTGTCACAGAGTGCATCGCGGAGCACTGCCTCTGTGACACGCTACCGACGCAGACCCTTACTGGAATTCAGTCGTCCAAGTACTTAGGCCCAACGTGGCACGACGTGCAACGCGGGGCTAGGCCAACGTGCCACGGCCCCAACGCGCACCTCCACTGGAAATAGGCATAATTTCACCATCCAGGCAGAATGCATCCGTGATGGCAGCGTGACACGGCTCCATCGCAGAGCCCCTTTAATTTGTGCCTTCAAGTGCTTTTTCCTTTTCTAGCATCCGAGTCCAACCCCGATCTCTCCCAACACGCATTTTAGCTTCCCAAAATTGTATTTCACCTGTAAAACAACGCTAATCATGTTGGTTAGTATAAATTCACATTTTATTATCATTCACATAAGAATGTATAAACATCAATAGATAAACAAGGATAAAATGACACATTTGAGTATCACTTGGGCATATAAATTTGCCCAAGATCAGTGAGTCCTCATCCTTCAAGGATGGAGATTTATTTACTTCAGCTACATTTTCATGCTTCTATTTAGATTTGGAGTTAGCTGGGGGCTTTTCCTAGCAACTCATCGGTCATAGTGTCTTTTTGACTCAGATTGGTTTGTTTTCATTTTAAAATATTATGAACCAGTTTTATCTCTTTCCAGTATTTTTATTTTTTCTTTAAACTTCCATTGTATGTATTTTTATGTCACTTAGAATTCTAGTGTATGATAGACCAGGGGTTGACTTGGGGTCACTTGTGGCTCTAGGTATCGTGTTCCGTCCAGGGTGTATACTCGGGTCATGACATACTTGGTATTAGAGCACTAGATTTAGAGTATCCTCGGTTGTGTGAAAGCCGCATCGAATAGAGTCCTCTTCATGGGTGTGAAGCGCGCCACACTTATGACCGGGAGGCTATGAGATGTCATTAGGAAACTTCCCTTTATTTCATATTCCTTATCATGTGTTGAAATTCAGTTCCAAAAATCATTCTCCTAACTCATTCTTTGCTTCGTTTCAGTGAAATATGCTTCCCGATGCAAAAACGGAAGGAGGTCTAGAAATTCCCAATGGACTACTCCACTAACCCCGGTGGCCCCACAGGATGATTCGGTGTCGACCACTGAATTCAAGGCAGCCATTTAGTTTCTCGCCCAAACTGTGACTAACCAGATGAACCAACAAGTGGTTCCAGTTAATAACAACGGGTCCGCAGTAGCTTCTAGGGTGCGGGACTTTAACCAAATAAATCCTCCATCATATCAGGGATCCAAGGTGGGGGAGGACCCTAGGAGTTCATAGATGAGATCAGGAAGATTACCCGTATAATGTGTGTCAGCTCCTCCGAGAGTGCTGAATTGGTTGCCTATTAGCTAAAAGGGGTAGCCAAGGTCTGGTATGAGCAGTGGAAGGCCAGCTAAAAGGGGTAGACCAGGTCTGGTATGAGCAGTTGAAGGAGGGGTGGCCAGCGAAAGCAGGGCCAGTGAAGTGGGAGGAGTTCAACACCGCTTTTCTGGACAGATTTTTCCTGAGGGAGCTTTGGGAAGCAAAGGTAGCGGAGTTTATGAACTTGAGGCAGGGGAGCAGAATAGTGGAGGAGTATGCTTTGGAGTTTACCAGGTTGTCTAAATACGCTCCAGAGATGGTGACCGAGCTAAGGTCTTGTATGCTGAAGTTTGTGAATGGGGTGTCAAACCTGGTCCTCAAGGAGTGCAGGACCGCGATGCTAATCAAAGATATCAACAATTTCAGTTTGATTGTTTATGCCCAACAGATCGAGACTGAAAAACTAAGGGACACGTAAAGAAAGAATAAGCAGGCTAGGACTGGCTAGTCAGATCACGACCACTAGAGGTCAGGCGGTAGCATCCGTCCACAGTAGCAGCAGCAACAGAGGGCTCCAATACCCAACTCAGCCAGCACCCCTACCTTTAGGTCCCACCAGGACCAAATGGGTAGAGCATTTGGCTCTCACTCTCAGAACTACAGTGCCAGGAACAGATATCCAGCTTGCCGCAAGTGCAGTAAGAACCACCCGGGAGAGTGTCTTCAGGGTCGAGAGGGCTGTTTTGGTTCTGGACAGCTCAGGCATCGGCTGAAGAAGTGCCTGTCAGCATGGCGAGGGAGATCACAATCCACCACCTCAGCAGCTCTAGCAGGCTGACCAGCTCAACAGGCTAACACATCAGGTACAGAGGGCGGTCAACGCCAAAATCATTTTTATGCATTATCATCTCGTCAGGACCAGGAGAATTCACCAGATGTGATCATGGGTATGTGACATCTTTTCTACCTATATGTATATGCCCTGCTTGATTCAGGGGCGACACTATCATTCTTGACTCTCTACATGGCAGTCTAGTTTGATATCAGTTCGAAAGTATTATCAGAACCCTTCTCAGTCTCTGCACCAGTTGGTGAGTTAGTTAGAGCCAGCCGGGTGTATAGAAACTTTCCAATCTCAGTCTGCAATAAAGTCATTCTAGCTGACCTTGTAGAATTAGACATGGTCGACTTCGACCTCATTCTTGGCTTGGATTGGTTACACTCCGATTATGCCTCAGTTGACTGTAGAACTAGGGTCGTCAGGTTTCAGCGCTGAAGGGTAGGTTTATTTCCTACCTTAAGGCCAAAAAGCTTATTTCCAAGTGATGTATCTACCATCTAGTTCGGGTTAAGGATTCCAACTCTGAGTCCCCAACTATCCATTCAGTCCCTGTTGTTAGAGAGTTTCCAGATGTGTTCCCCGAAGATCTTCCCGGAGTCCCTCCTCAATGGGAAATTGACTTTGGTATAGAACTTATTCCAGATACTCATCCCATCTCCATCCCTCCTTACAGAATGGCTCCAGTTGAGGTTAAGGAGTTGAAAGAGTAGCTAAAAGACCTTCTTGATAAAGGTTTTATCAAACCCAACATCTCTCCTTTGGGTGCTCCAGTTCTATTCGTGTGAAAGATAGATGGTACTCTTAGAATGTGCATTGATTACCATCAGTTGAAAAGGTCACAGTCAAGAATAGGTATCCCCTACCCAGAATTGATGATCTGCTCGACCAACTTCAGGGAGCCAGCTGTTTTTCCAAAATAGATCTCAGGTCAGGGTATTATCAGCTAAGAGTGAGAGACTGTGACATATTAAAAACAACTTTCAAAACTCGGTATGGTCACTATGAGTTTGTAGTGATGTTCTTT
Organism: Datura wrightii; assembly: GCA_035772735.1. Lineage (NCBI taxonomy): Eukaryota > Viridiplantae > Streptophyta > Magnoliopsida > Solanales > Solanaceae > Datura > Datura wrightii. The sequence continues at coordinate 21,782,964 of JASDFA010000001.1, forward strand.
AGACTCACAAATTCCCCTGTAGCCTTTATGGACCTAATGAACAGAGTTTTCAAGCAGTATCTATATATTTTCGTCATTGTGTTTATCGACGACATCCCGATGTACTCCAGAAATGAGGGAGAGCATGCTAATCACCTGAGAATAGTGCTTTAGACACTTAGAGACTGCCAACTGTCTGCCATGTTCAGTAAGTGTGAATTTTGGTTGAAGTTCGTGACTTTCCTGGTTCATGTGATCTCGGGTGAGGGTACTCAGGTTGATCCTCAAAAGATAGCAGCCGTGAAAGACTAGCCATAAAGTGCCCTCTCGGGGTCTCTCAGTAGCCTTTCGAAGGGACTCATTAGCATATCATCAACAACCCAACAATGGCAAAATAAGGCACCACTAAGATAGTAAAGATGAAATAATTAAGATGTAAGATCAAGTCAAATTAACAAATAACTCAAGGATATCAAGTGATATTGCCTGGCAACGGTGTCTTTTTTGATAACGCTAAAAATACACTCCTCATTTAGAGAGAATGTAAGCGATCATTGTATCAAAACAAATAACTGTTCGGGAGTGTTATATGGGTATATAAAATGACACGCAAGTGCACGTGGTCGAACAAGTAGTAAGTGGCTTTAGTAAGCCAAGTATCGATCCCACAGAGACTTGGGTTAAGTGCAAGATCTGGCCAAGATAAACAAGGCGAAAATGGTACTTTTGAGTATCACTTGGGCATATAAATCTTCCCAAGATCACTTACCCCACACTTAAATCCTTGTTCGTCCTCGAACAACAAACATACAATTCATGCAATTTACATCCCAACCTCGCTACTATGGTACGACAATTTAAGCTACGGTCATACCGATAATTCAATATTGTAAATCATCAAGAAAACATGCATGGTCTTAACAATGCCATGACCTTCAATACATTGAGACTTCCTAGACATTAAGAATCGACTCTCGATATCGGCAAACTCATGCAAATCAGCTAATCAAGATATCCGACACGAAAACCAATCTTTCATCAAGCATGTGCCCTCACAACTCAAGAGAATCTTCCCCTTTTTGCTCATGTGACACACAAACATTCAAGCAGGGGCATGTAAACACAATTTCACTTTCTCTCCCAAAAGAATTCACATGCATCATGTCGTGACCCATAAGCTTTCCCTTAGTGTATTACTCCACTAATATAAAGAAATGCAATGTAAGATCACGTAGGACTTTAATGGGTTGTAATGGAAGCTATGGAACTAGTAAATATTGGATTAGCCAATAATAGCCACTAGCATCCTTAAGCGCCTTTTCAACACATTCCCATCAACTCATGGGCATTGTTTCTCTCTTTTTCTTTTTTTCATCATCCCATTCTTGATGATTTACTTTAGTATGGCCCATTTCATTAAGCACACTTGACACAATAACAAAGATTAATCATGCATCTTCATTATCGTTTATTTATAACCAGTGCACCTTCAACCTTTTCTTTTCTTCCCTTACTCCGCTTTTCTTTCTCTTTTCACCATTCTCACTCTTTGACACTTTGGGAAAATTATTTTCTCTTCTTAAGCGCTTAAGAGTTTTGTATAGACTTTACGGCTAATGAAAAAAAGGAATTAAGCTCGGTTTACACTTTTTGGACAAAAGAAAGAAATAATAGGCTAAAGGCTCAAAGGGCTGACTAGGGTATACAATCACAGAAAGGGGGAGTATGACAAGAAAGAAATAGAAACTCTCAGTTAAAACAAAGAAATGCCTACATCCTTTCCTACAATACACCTCCTTCATTTCATTTTGTACACACACCAGGCAAGTTCTAGACACTTCACAATAGCATGGAATATCAACACCTCACTTCACACTTTATGCACATGCTCGATTCAAGATGTATTCACAGACTCTTCAATCAGCTAATTACATGAATTCATACATTAAGCCTCAATCACACTGAATCGAACTCTACAGCCTAGGTATCTCAACATATTTACAAAATTTGCATGCTTTCATAAGAATCACCTTTGCATTTTGAATATCATGTACAACACGCAACCGAACTCTCGCAACCATATAGTAACTACAGGTTTCGGGATGCAATCCACCAAGGAAAAAAACTGAAAATTAATTGAAAAAACTACTCCTACCGACTACATTTCCCTTAAGATGGTCGTCATCCATCCATCATAGGGAACGGTCACTAACTATGACTTCGGTTCAATGGGACCATTCTCGGTAAAAGAACCGAAAACAAATGCCAAGAAACCCAAAATTAAAAAATTAAAACATTGAAAAATTTGCAACATATCGATCATTTCGATAAGAAAAGAAAAAAATTATGTACACAATATTTTAAAATTTTTTTTTTTTAAAAAATATCAATCATTTCGATAAATAAAAAAAATATTTACAGAATCAGCTGGCAAAATTCAACAACACACATCAATTTCACAAATATTTACAAATACAGAATAATTTGAAAATTCACAAACATAGGGAAACACAACATACAAAATAACAGAGGAGAACATACAAACAAACAGCCCAGCCCAGCACCTAACTACTCCCACCCCACACTTAATCCGAACACTGTCCCCAGTGTTCACAAAAATTAAATAGCACAAAATCGGGTGGTGGAACTCCCTGATCAATCAAAGTATTCCACTTCTTCGTCGGGTGCTGCTGCTTTATCTCCCATGTCCGAGTCGCCTCCGTCGTCATCATCGGAGTCCACATCGGAGTCCTCCTGACTTATCTCCTCGTTCGTGGGGACGTCATCGTCTGTGGGCTCTACAAAGGCTGGCCCTACTCGGCATAGAGCCCTGGCATTTTCACCAAACGGGTAATCTAGCTCGAGCTGCCATAGCTCCTCCTCCGTCGCCGGCCTCCCACCTATCCTGAGCTGGAGCATCTGCATCCCATACATCCGCGCTATATACTGGTCATCACGAGCGTGTCGCTCGCCAAGTGTCAGCACTGGCCCGTGGGTGGTGTCGGGAGCCTTAGTTTTGGTAACATCCAAGGCCCGCCGCTCCAACTGCGGGATATAATCGAGGGCCTCCTCCTCAACATCGAGGCCCCTGAGAAAGGTGGTGAGTAGTCCACCGAAACCATACCTTTGCCCCTGGTGCAACCGGGCTCTCTTCATGGTGGATATAATAACCGCCCCGACATTTATCTCCAGCCCTTTCATCAGGGCGTACACCAGGCAAACACGATCCCGGGTTACATCAGTCATATGTACCCCCGGGATAAGGCAAGAACAAACTATCTTCAGCCAAATTCGGTCTTCCCTGTTCGTTTGAGAATATGGCAGAGTCTGATGATAGCCCCTTTCCTTGTGCCTGCTCCATCTAGCTGTAGATCGGGCCGCACATAGTGTGCGTCTTATGTCCGCATACGGTGGGGTAATGTTCAGCTGTCGGAGGACGTGGGCGTCTGTGTCCCGCGCTCCTATGATGGCATTGAGCTGGTGGGGCTCCAGAGTGACTATCTGCCCTCTGATTTTGATGGTGTGGCTTCGGATTGACGGGTTCCAGTTGGCATAGAACTCCCGAACCAAGTGCAGGTTGCATTCTTTGGGCTCCTCGAATATGAACTTGAGCCCCGCTGCCTCGATCTGGTGAACTATTCTGTGGAACTCCTGCGCCAATGGCTCCCATGCTATATGCTCCTCGGGGAAATATTTGTTCTCTTTGTGCTTGGAGTACCACTTTTTCCCCTCGTCAGTCACCCATCTTGTTCCATATTGGCGGCGCTGGCTGCGTGGAACTGCTGGTGCTGCTGGGACTGCTGTGCCCAGTCTGAGTCGCTTTCTTCCGGTGCCTGAAGTTGATGCACCTTTACCTTTCTCTTGCCGGCTTGCCATTTTACCTGTCAACCCACGTAAACAAGCTCAATGTTAAGCTAAATAAATATTAACTTCGGCTAAGGTCGGGTTACGCTAAGTTACCCCACACTTAGTCCTTAGCTACAGTTACAACCTACGGCAAGAATAACTTTATTTACCCAAAACAACCAACTATACAATCATGCTTAGTGTGTTCAAAAGAAAATTCGACGGTATAACTTCTGTGTACTACTCAGACTTCGTACAGCTAATCACAATCACTACCATCGCAAACATTTTAACCATTGCACTTAGCAAAGAAAAACAAAGAAACAAAAATAACAACAAAAATTTATATACATGAACCTATCCAACCAACCAAATTAGAACAAATTTCAACATTTTCCCCCAAACCCGAGAATTCGTCGTCTATTAACATCCTAACAATTTGTACAACGACTCATCTCATTCAACACGTACAACCCGGCATAAAATTCACAATTTCAACACATTTCTAACTTCAAATTCAACAACAAGCCCTAGAATTGATTTTATCAATCAAATTCGAATAATTTATGCAATCGACAAGTTCAAACGATCATAACGACATTCCGAACAATTATCAATCAACAAATAACTCGAATTCATGCTTAATTTCGACTTAGGGTGATTTAGCTCACCTCCCATGCTTAAATTCAAAGAAAATCGACAAAAACTTGAGAGGGAATCGGAAAACATACCTCATAGTTGAATAATCGAATAAAACTCGGTAATTTGTTGCCTTAAGCCGTGGCACGTTGATGGGAGAGGGGTTTTGGGATGTTTGGTCGCGGAGGAAATTGAAAATGAGGGGAAAAGGGGAGGTTTCGGGTTAAAAAGGGTAGAAAAACATGCGGGTCACCCGGCAACCCGGTGTGACCCATCGCGATATACAAGGCAACGTGTCACGGAGTGCATCGCGGTGCACTTCCTCCGTGACACGGAGCCATCGCGACAGCATACTGAAAATTTTTAAAATTTTTGGGTTATACCTCAACGTGTCACGGAGAGTAACCCAGAGGTCCTCCTCCGTGACATGGAGCTATCGTCGCAGCTCACTGTTTTCTACATTTTATTAATTTTTCATACCTCGACTTTTCCTTCACGATTCCATGCACATTTTCCTCTGTTTGACCTGAAAATCATCTCACTAAACAAAATTGGTTAGAATTATAGATTTCACCTAAATAAAATTAAAAACAAAAATTAAAACGAAAAATTTGTAGTAAATTACGAAAAAGAAAAAGAAAAATCTATTTACACTTTACAAAATGAAAGAAAAAATTTTCACGGGTTGCCTCCCGTGCAGCGCCTGGTTTACCGTCGCGGCTTGACGTCATTTAAGCTCAATTGTCCGCTAGGGTGATGGACAATTTCTCTCGATCACCGTCCTCCCCCCAGTAGTGCTTACACCTATCCGGTGGTCTTCCCATTAACTCTCGGGAATCCTTCATCTGCTTAGCATTACCATGATCAATCACATTGATCACCGAGAGTTCTTCATGCACCATCGGGAGCTTGGGTGCTTTATACACATCGAACACCTCTACCTTGTCGTGTGCTCGCATTGTGAGTTGCCCCGCAGCTACGTCGATTAATGCTTTCCCGGTTGCCAAGAAGGGACGTCCCAAAATAAATGGGACTTCCGCGTCTGGTTCAAAATCCAGCACGACAAAATCTACCGGGAAAATTAGGGAGCCAACTTGCACTAGAACATCCTCAACAATGCCATCCGGCCTAGCTAAGGATCGATCCGCCAACTGCAAGATTACAGTTGTGGGTCTAGGACTCCCTAAACCCAACTTTCTGAATACCGAAGACGGCATCAAATTTATACTCGCCCCCAAGTCACACAATCCACGAGCTCGGATGCTCTGCCCAATAGTAAGCTGGATAGTAAAACATCCAGGGTCTTTTAGCTTTGTGGGCAGTCTAGTTTGGATCCGGGAAGTGCACTCCTCCGTTAAAGCCACCGTAGCATACTCAGTCAACCGACTTTTGTTGGCCACGATGTCCTTTATGTACTTGGCATATTTAGGCACTCCTTGCAAGACATCAACAAGAGGTAAATTAACATGTACCTATTTAAGCACCTCCATGAATTTCTTGAAACACGCCTCCTCTTTGTGTTTCTTGAGTCATTGAGGGAACGGGGGTGGAGGTCTTTCTGATTCAGCTTCTTTGGTCTTCCCCCTTTCCGAACTTTGCTCCCCCTCAACTTCTGCTGCTCCCGAATGTTGAGGTGGTCTTTCTAGTTCCACCTCCTTCAGCTGCAAACCACTCCTTGTGGTCACTGCATTTACCTGCTTGGGATTCGGATCCGTGTCGCTTGGCAGTCCTCCTCTAGGCCTTGTATTTTGGGCACTAGCAAATTGCCCAAATTGATACTCAAGAGCCTTGGTAGCTAACTGATTGTTTTTCACTTCGGCTGCCAATTTCACATAGTCAGCCTGCAATTGGGCTTGGTTAGCTATCATGGTCTTGAACATCTCCTCAATGCTGGGTGATGGTGGTGGAGGAGGTGCATTGTTATTTTTGAATTGAGATTGGTAGTTCTGTTGCCCTCCTTGGTTCCTTTGCACACCCTGACCTGAACTTTGGCCTTGATGGTTGTTGCTACCCCATGAGAAATTAGGATGATTCCTCCAATTTGAATTGTAGCTACTACCATACTGCTGGTGATTTCTTTGTGCATTACCCACAAAGTTTACCGAGTCAGGATTGGCTCCACAGCACTCAGTTGAGTGCTCACTGCTTCCACACACTTCACACCACATCTGCTGGACTGCATTAACTGGAGCTGAAGGCTGGTTCAAAGTCATGTTGCTGAAGTGGTTGTTCAATTGATTTTGCAATGCAGCTATCTGTGCAGCGATAGCTGTAAACCCATCCACTTCAAGCACTCCTGCTGCTTTCCTTGTCCCACCTCGTGATGAATCAGCATTCCATTCTGGATTGCCCTGTGAAATCTGGTTTAGCAAGGTATACAACTCCTCGTAAGTCTTTTCCAGCGCTTGCCCTCCAGCTGCTGAATCTAGCAATATTTTGGTGTGGGGTTCCAAACCCTCAATAAATGTGTGCACCAACACCTCATTGGACTGATAATGATGAGGACAGTCCCGCAACATGGATTTAAATCTCTCCTAGGCTTGATATAAATTTTCTCCCTCCCTCTGTTTGAAGCTTAGAATTTGACTTCTAAGTCTTGCTGTTTTACCAGAGGGAAAAAACCTTATCAAGAACTTCCGTGCAAGATCATCCCACGTTGAAATAGAATTTGGTGGCTCAGCTGTCAACCACCTCTTGGCTTCTCCAAGTAAGGAGAATGGAAATAAGGTAAGCCGGACATAATCAGGTGACACTCCAGCGGGTATGTAAGTGTCACTTATCTCCAAAAAGTTTTGGAGATTCTGTTGTGGGTCTTCATGAGGGAGACCGGTAAATTGCCGGCTTGTGTGCAACAATTGCACCATATTTCGCTTGAGTTCAAATCTCCCTCCAGGCTCTGGTTTGCGGATACTGGATGTAACATTATTGGCATGTGGGATTGCCACCTCGCGAACCGGCCTTGCTGCTGCTTCTTCGGGCACTAACACTGCCCTCACAACCGGTGGATTCTGTTGTTGCTCCATAATAGTCTGTCTGAGCAACTGCATCTTTCTTTGTAGAGCTTATCTCCGTTTACTGTGAAATATACGTTCTGGCTCTATATAAGATTCCACCAGCTCTTTGTCTCTTGCCAGTGTTCGACAACAATTAAGTCTGCAAAATACAGGCTAAGACCAAGTTGTCAACACTTAAGAAAATAAAAATACAGTAAATTAACACTTAAAACAAATTCACCAATTGCCAAGTCCCTGGCAACGGCACCAAAAACTTGTTCGGGTGTGTTATATGGGTATATAAAATGACACGTAAGTGCACGTGGTCGAACAAGTAGTAAGTGGCTTTAGTAAGCCAAGTATCGATCCCACAGAGACTTGGGTTAAGTGCAATTTGCTCTAGTATACTATATTTTACTTCTAAATATGCTGACAACAACATAACCAAAAAGTTAATATTTTGTTTTATAAATTTTATACGAAAACTAAGAACAATTATCTACTTTGAATTTGGACTATGAATAAGAGCATGCCGAGGTTAAACGAACATGTAATGAAACTGATTATCATCATAAATTGGTTAATCTTTTCTTCCATTTGCTAGCCAAGAACATTTGCCAAGAGATTAAAACTCTCGTATTTAATCTCACTTAAGAATCATGAACCATCCGTCTACATTTCTGTGATCAAATGCAATTCATGTTCTAGCCATACAATTTCGGTTCCTCAATTGACTAGTACGACTTTCAGGTATATTTCTATCCTGAATGCACATCAAAACTCAATTTTCCCAAATCAAGTAAAGAACAATATCCTATTAATTCACAATTTTCCAATTTTGTGCTCTCTCGAGTGAAATCGGACTTTTTAGATGTACATTAATGTAGGTCACACACCAATGCAGTAAGAACAAGAATTAGTAGAACAACATGGAAGAAAAAGATGAAAAACCATATAATCAATAATCAAAATTCATCACAAGTGTTCATAACCTCAGCAAGGAAGGGAATTAGCCACTCATTTGTGGATTAATCATCATAAAACAAGTGTCAATCATACAAACAATTGAATTAGAGAAGAAAGAAAGAGAGAAAAAACCCTGAACTTTTCGTCCCTCAACTGCCTGTAACCCACGTCCTTGCTCCACCAAGTCTAAATTATGAAAAATGAACTTAAGTGTTCTATTTATACAAGTGGAAATTTTTCCCGGAATAATGAGCAACGTGTCACGGAGTGCATCGCGGTGCACTGCCTCTGTGACACGCCATGAACGCGGACCCTCACTGGAACTGGGGGTCCGGGAATTCAAGCTCAACGTGGCACGACGTGCATCACGGAGCACTGGCTCCATGCCACGGAGCAAACACGGACCTTCACTGGAAATTTGGTGAATTTTCACCCTCCAGGCAGAATGCCTCTGCGATGGCAGCGTGACACGGCACCATCGCGGAGCCCCTTTAAATCATGCTGTCCAATGCCTTTTCCTTGCTCGCATCCAAGTCCAACTCCGATATCGTCCAACATGACTTTTAGCTTCTCGAAATCACATTTTACCTGCAAAACAATGCTAATCATGTTGGTTAGTATAAATTCACATTTTATTCCTAATTACATGAAAATGTATACACATTGCTAGATAAACAAGGCGAAAATGGTACTTTTGAGTATCACTTGGGCATATAAATCTGCCCAAGATCAATAACCCAGTAGGGGTCGGGGTCAAATTCCACAGAGAATAGAGAATGATTTACACAAGAGTTATTTAGTGAATTGAATTGATTTGCATCCAAGCAATGAAGACATAAAAGTAAATTTTGGGGGAAGTGAATGCAATAATATTGTGGACTCTAAAATTAGCTAATCAAGAGAGCAAGAAAAAACAATAATCAGCAAAGGCTAGAGGTGTGGTGAAGATGGGATGTCAATCGAATCGGGATTTACTAGGCAAGCAGGTTATTACTTATATGTATAAATAACCTTGAAAAAAGATGGAGCCCGATGTTTTTCAACCACATGAACTCCTTATCCTTAATTCCTTTTGAACATCAAGGTACAATTCAACTATTCTAATATGGCTTGAGTTAGGGGCTGGCTATTTCTATCCATCAACCTCTAAAGGGATTATGATCATGGGTTTTGGCTATTGCTAGCCCAAACCCATATAATCAAATCCCAATCCAATATTAAATTCTCCTCCATTACTTAATTCTTATTTTTGAAGCCAAAATCAAGTAAGAAAATAATTACCATATTTGCAACTATGAGCAATCAACTTTAATTTGAGGAGAATTCAATAAATTTATGTTAATTAAGTAATAACTAGATAAATGTAGCAATATCCGATCAAATCAAACACCCATCATCAGACACCTCTAGCTATAGATTTAGCTACTCATAATGGAGAAATACAAGAGCATATTTATCAATAAACTCAACAATTTTATCATTAAGAATAAGCAAAATCAAGCTCAAAATATCTCTACAGCGGTGGTTATACCTTGTTGAAGAAGATGAAGATAAAAAGGTGCCACGCCCCACCTTGGGAGGCATGACTGGCACCTAATGCCACATTGGGACCTGAGCTGACCTGGTTGAACATACGCACCTCTTGTGCTTGCCAGCAACTCAAGATTGCTATATCTCAGCTGTAAATATATTCTTGGGCCAACAAGGCCATGTAGCACCTGTAAAAGAAAATAACTAACCTAGCCAAGATAATAATAAAGGGATCCTATGGGGGCTGACAAAACCGTCATGCTATCTAGTTATAATAGAGTGAAAACAGGCGGTCATATATGAATTGTGGCTAACAAGGCTGCCAACTAATGGCTAAACTAGGCCCCACACAGCCAACACGTAAGATATAACATATATAGGCCCCACATGAACAACAATCAACAATTGAAAACTGTAGTCTGCAAGCCTATAAGAGTGAAAATATTGGTCGGGACAAGGCCCTGGCCTACCCAAAATCTATACACAAAAAGCAAACCTCCACTACCTGACAACTCCAAATGAAAGGAGCTGACCAATTTGCTGACTCTGAATAGCTGCTACAAGAGGTCTTAAAACCTGTCTGTCTAAACCTGCAGGAAAGTATGCAGCACCCCATAGTTGGGTGTCAGTACAATATGTAACGAACATGTAAGGCAGTAATAAAAGCTAAATAAAAGCTAATAAAGATTTGTAAGTAATCAATGACAAAGGCAGAAGTTAACCTGTAAGCTTTCTTATCCATAACCTGCATCTAGTAAACCACTACACAAATAAGAATTGAAGCTGCAAAACTATACATCCATAAACTATATCTAACAAGCAAGTATACAAACAAGAACTAAACCTGGCCCCTATAAGCTTGGAAGGTGCAAGCAATACAGAAATAACCTATCGAGGCCCCCATAGGCCCTGCAAGTATAATTAAATCTATATACCCCTAACCAGGTCCTTATGATTCTACTAATAACTATAGCCAACCTACCTGGTCTCTGGGTCTGCAACTGAGTCCGTTGGACTCCTATAGCTGTGTTTAAGCCCGTTGGGCTCCTATAACTACCCTTGGGCACACAAGGCTTGATGGAGGGTTAGTAATGCCAGTATGGCATAAAAAGAGGTCCATACGTGGATGGACATAAAGATGGACTTATAGGTCTGAATATTGTCCTTTAAGACATTACATAGCTCCTTTGAGCGATCCATAACCCCGTAGGCAATGACACAATTAGTAATCATGAAGTTGGCCAATGAAAGGCTATACTAGATGGGGTTAATCCCGACTGAAGTACTATATTTTAGTCTCAATCTAGCCACTCAAAAAGCATATCTGGCCCCCTTAGGCCTAATGCGACCACTACTCACCCCTAGAATAGTATGTATAGCTGCCAACTAGCATACCCCGTGTTCCTACACCTGACTAGAGGGTCCTGACATTGATTATAATCTATAACGGTCTAGACAGAATATGGCAAAGTCCGGAGTGGCCTACGCAATACTTTAAAGGTTATGGCAGGGAAATTATAGCTCATAAGTGAACGGTAAGGTCGTAGATGACCAACTATTTAGTTCCTCCACTTAGAACAACTGTGGGGTTGCTACTGATCGAACATGCTCCTAAGCAGTCAGCCCTAACTCTCCACAGGCGGCTTACCATGACTCTTAGCCTGGAAGTAACACTGAGATACTATGGTTCTAATCCCTTTACACATTAACTTAGTCTGTCTAGATATCATGTGGCTCTCTGGGCATTTCATAACCTCGTAGGTAGGTATATTTGGACCTAGTCCTTCGTGGCAACCTATACCTGGGCATCTATAGGAGTAGGCTGGGATGTTTGCCTCACATCTAACTACTAATAAGGTTTCTCCCTTAGGACGTCACTTAGTCTATCAGATTTCTAATAGTTGGGGTGGTTTCCTATGCGACCTATACGACAAACGATAATTTGGTTGAGGCTAACGACTATTGATAATAGCCAATCATATGGCAAGACATCACTCAGCTCATTCGGCAACCCTGGTGCCATCAACATGAAGATACGACCACCCAATCATTATCTTGGCCCTAGAGATGTCAAGGTATGCCAACATCCTCTGTGCAAGCTTTATGACAATAAAGGCGTCAAACTGGAAGTTATATCGCCCGGCTATGCCCTATGTTGTCCAACTTACCAAGTCAGACCCAACAGCTAACCATAAGCTTCTAAGGCCTTGGCACGACAACAAAACATCAGAATACCTCTAAATGGTAAACAGGTGAACGGGGAACTCTCTATGGCGCCCCAGCGTTGGTCATACTTAACATACCCTTTCTCGACGAGGGATACTATGGTATAATATCAATACATCTTATAGCAGCTAACCAGAACATACATAGTCCTTACATACTAGTAGTAGCTAATTACAACATATAAGATCATTATCTACTTGCAGCAGCTAATCACAACATACCAGATTATTATCTACTTTTGAGGGCATAGGTCATATCACTATACAATGAGAATAACTTTCCGAAGAGATAAGACTTAACATACCTCAAATGCCGAAATTCTCGTTTATCAAAATAGTTCTAACCTGTAGCTGGCAATTCCACTCAATTGTAGCCTCTACATTGAGAGAATAAGGCTATTTCAATACTAGGACTCAACAAACAATGATATCTTTCGATAATACTAACTATAATTCAAATCCATATATTTTGGCCAAAAACTCACAAATTCTCGAGAGTTTAGAAGGTAGAAATGCTTAACTATTACTTGTAGTTGCTTAGGACTCAAATAGAAGTGATTCTGACACCTTTTACTTGGCAGGGTTCCGATACTCCAAGCGGATTTTCAAGAAATAACTCCACATAGACATTCTTTATAGGCCTAGAAGTCTTTACTTGAGAAGAACTGACATTTGGAGGTGATTTAGCAGTGTAATTTAGCTCAAATATGATGAAATACTTGAGAGAAAATTTCCCCTAACTGGAGCTCTCAATTGGGAAATATTTTAATGAGAAAACACTTCACACTTAACATATATATAGGGAGGTGGTGCAGGGGAGGTGCGGTGCGCGACCCACAATGCCAAGAGTCGGGTGCGATGTGCCACTCAAGGAGCCGGGGCAGAGGCTCGACGCAGAGCTCCTTGCGCCCTACCTCTACTTCGGCTCCTGCTCGTCAATGATTCACTCGTGTGCTCCCCCCTTAGGGCCTTTTCCCATATGCGCCATACTTCAAAACTCTCAACATATGCATGCACGCATTGGCTAAATGGTAGGAACTTATGGGGTGTAACAAAAAGTAATATTCAAATATTTCTTCTCTTCTCCAATGGATTTCTCTCTCTCTCAAAAGTAATAGGAATATTCAATAATAAGTTCAGAGTACTTTTTTCTAGAATATGTGCATAATTAGGTAATACCATTCTCCTCTTTTCCAGGGATGGATGTTTCTGCCCTTTTCAGGCATCTTTCACTTGCGAGTCATTGGCAGTTCACCAATGTCCATCCACGGGCCGCTGATTGGTTGATGATAGTGTCCAGTGAAGTTCGTTGTTTGGCAACGGTGGTTCACCAGATGTGATTTCGCGAGCCATCGATTGCATTTGGTCTTCACTCTACTGGATCCCTGGGGTTAGCCGGTGTTTTGCCTGTGTCTTCCGGTGGAGCGTCGATTTTCACTTGAATTTCCTTCTTTTTGCTCAATTTCATACTCCTTCTCTTCAAGTTAGGTACCTACAACATCCAAAGGAAAAAGGGCATAAAATCCACTAAAAGACTTGAAAACTTAGCTAAAGCTCATGCTTAAGAGCCTAATGAGTTGGTAAATTATCAACTCATCATACATATATCAGAAGTTGCTAGCATATCATAATGACTCAAAATTTACTTTTCATCATTAGTTATCAGTACTCAAAAAAATAAATAGCTAGCTTATTTCCTTGTTTTTTTTGAGTTACATTTAGAGAAGCCTTATAAAGGTTCTGCTAAAATATTTTGATCTTTATTTTAAATCTTCCGGTAAATTCATCTCCCATTTGATTCATTTTTCCTTTTCTCTTTTAGCTTTTCTTTCTCGTATATTTTCAATTTTTCTTCAAGATATTCTTCAATAGCTTGAAAATCCTCATCAGTTCAATGAAAAAATAGTATGATCTTGATTTCCACAAGAGACAAACACATATATTAAGTGCAAATCAAATTTTTAACAAGAACTAAGTTGTCAAGAAATCTATAAAAAGAACTATTATAAGGAATTGAACAAAGTTTATTGATTTAGAGTTATGCCATGCCCCAACCACAGGAGGCATGATTGAAACCTAATGTCACACTAGATTCTAAGCTGACCTACCTGAACATGTATGCTTCTGGTGCACACCAGCAAGACACAATACATACAAATAAGCAAGAAATTATATCTCGGCTTTTAAAGGAGCCCTTGGCCAACAAGTCCATAATAATGAATCCTACAATGGTAACTCAGCTAGCCCAACAGATAAAAGAATATTGACATATCCCTATAGTATGGGTAGACAAGACCACCATGATATGTATAGTCACAAAATGTTTTGTAGGCCGATAAGACCACCATAGAGTCTGTGATCAAAGGTTGACTACACACACACACACACACAAAGGCCATCAGACTATCAAATACAAATTGGCAAAACTAACATGGCCAACAATGTACCAAAATAAAACCCAAGTCTGCAAGCCTCTAAGAGTATTTACTTTACCAGGACAAGGCCCCGACTTACTCATTAACTGTACAACAAAAGACTGACAAACCTTTGAAGTATGGCAACTCCAAAAGGAAGGAGTTGACCAATTCACAAAACTAATCTATGCTACTGAAGAGAGCCATAAGCCCATATATCAGAACCTACAGGCAAGAATATAGCACCCCCCGGCTTGGGGCGCCAATATAGAATAATATACCGAGTATGTAAGGTGATAGAATAATTGAGTAGGTAATATAATACATCAGAAGTCATCAAGAAAATGAGTCAATAATCATCTAAACATACTAATCTATTCTTAAATCAAAATATATCGACAACCAAACAATAACCTACCTAGCCCTTATAAGCCTGACAAATACACACATAAATCAGAATAATCCACCTAAGCCCCCATAAGTCTGCCAAGTACAATCCAAACTATATAGCTCTATTTGCAACACCCTAGCCTTGAAGGAAATGTATTCTGAGCACTCAAGGTCCTTGTAGCTGTATCTAGTGCAAACAAGGCTTCTGTATTGGTATCTTGAGCATGCAAGACTCTTGTAGGGATCAACATAGCCATTCCATGCATTAAAGAAGTACCTAAGTGAACATACTTCAATATGGCTCTACAGGTCTCAGTATAGTCATTTTAGACATCATATTACTTTGTAAGCGTAGTATAGCCCCTCAGGCATGGCACATTTGCAATAGCCCCTTTAGCAGCCTATATATATAACCATGGAAGCATGAATTGTGTTTTTACAGCTAGCTAACATTCCTGAAGGTAACACAACGATCATATAGCCTAGAAACAAGCAGTGTGGCGCTAAGCAACCTATACGAATCTCTATGCTTGTTCTAAATATAAGGTTGTTAACAATAGGGTACAATTTGCATTTAACTGTCCAAATAGCTCGAAAGCATTGAATATTTCTAACCATCATAACTCAGTAGATGACAATGATACACTGATAACCCGTAGGCGAGCAATAAAGCTATAGGCGATCAATCTGTATGGTTTGTACTCCTACTATGAATATAAAGATGATAATTATAGGATATAATTCTCTACAACCAATCACAATATCCCTCTAGGCAGCCATAATAGAAGGCATTCATTTAAACTATGAGCGACCTATACGAATACTATCTACGTCGTATCTAATACAATGTACTACTAATAGATTTCCAATCCCAAAAAGAGAGGTGTATATATATATATATATATATATATATATATATATATAACCAACAATAAGAAACATGGCTATGGTAACACGATGATGATAATCAAGTTGAAATGGTTCTATCAATTAAGAAATCTTATTGATAAAAGTTAAGCCTTAACATACCTGACATGGATATCCTTGGCATTACACAATGCCTTATTCAAACCTACTCAAGCTACTTCCACACTGCTACTCGTGAAGCTTACCATGAGTTTTAATCAATATTGGCTAGAAAACAACAAAGAAAGACAAAAATAATGACTTCTATCTCGAAAATAGTTCTAAAGCTCAAAACAATGATGGGTCAAGGTTTTAGAACCCTTACCTTGTGTTAGGCAGATGTTAACAGTATAAAGCAATAAACCCGCAGGTTTCCTTTTCGAATTAACAACAACCGGAGTCGAAATTGATGGAGAAGACACGTACTAGTAGCTCAATGTTCTAGGCTCATATCTAGCTTAGATTAGCTTTCCTCCTTAAATCTTTTAAGAAACCTAAGATATATAGAGAAAACATAGCCTTACACTATAGGAAATATTGTGAACCACATCTGTCCAAGTTCATATATATATATATCATACCCATTGCATTGTCGCAATGTGTCGGTGCTACCAAGCCTGCATCTGTAACGACCTGTCCATCATTATGGAAAAATAAACCCAGGACACCCTCTTTTCTCCTAGATTGCATGTGGAAAAATGCTGAGTTAATGATGGTTACACTTGGATTTAAGGGATGATATGTGTGCAGTGAAATGTGAATTACTAGTTAATATGGGACCGCTATAGCGTGGGGGAAACGCTATAGTGAGATCGTCATGATGGTCAATGGTCCGGCATAGAGGGTCCTCTGTAGCAGAGTTGTGATGGCGAAAACGGACTATTGGGTGCAGTGAGTCAATTTTAAGTGTGATTTTAGGGTTTTAAGTGGGATTTTAGGATTTTTCACCCTATTATTCTAAGGCACAAAAAATGGAGAGCTTAGGGGCGATTTTTTCTTCTATTTTTTGATTCCCTAAAACCCTAGAATCGAAGGGTGATCCTTGATAGTGAAACTCTAGCTAAGAGCCCTGAAACTAAAAACTAGGGCAACTGGAATGGATGTTGATTCCTAGGTTAGAAGTGAGTAATTAACACTTCCTAGGGAGAATGTGAATGTATTATTTCAGCCATAGATAGTTTGAGACCTAGAAGTCATAATGTTTGGAACTTTACAATTAAAGACTACTTGAAAGGGGTTAGATGAGTAGAAACTCCATGAGCTAGGTCAAATTGATCGTTGGGAGATTAGAGTGCGATAATATAACTCATGGGTAATGAGCTGAACCATGTTAATTGAATGAATTGGGTGAATTTAAATTCCCAAGACCCTTATTTGAAGAATAGATTACTAAATGCTCCTTAATTTTTAGTTTTAGACTTTGAACGTTTGGAAGCACTAAGAAAGGGTAAGGCTCTCGTAGAATAACTTGATATTTGAGTCTTCGATTGAGATATGTTATGGTTTTATAAGGAGTTAGACCCTATATAACGGTGTGTATGCGTGTGTGGAATGATGACATACTTAATTGGTCTTCGGAAACTGATTGTTGTTAATAATACTCTTGTTGATTGAATTTGGTAAAGTGAAATTTGGCATGATGTTATTATCTTTGTTTGCATGACATGGAAGTTATAGTGTTACACCCTACAAGTTTCTATCATTTAACCGATGTGTGCATATGTATGTTGAGAGTTTTGGAGTACGACATATGTGGATAAAGGCCCGGGAATGAGTATACAAGTATGGTATTGAGCGGGAAGGAGGCCAGGGCTGAAGGCCAAGCGCACTAGGCATCGCGCTGCACTGCGCTGTCAGCTCGATGCGTCGCGCCCTTGGCCTAGTGCTATAGCCGGCGCGCCACGCCACCCCTTCCACCGCCTCAATTATATAAAAAGCTCCTACATGTTTGGTTAATTCATTTCTAATATTTCCCTTGACAACAAACTAAAGCATAAGTGTGGGTTTCATCCATTTTTCGTCAAATTACACTGTTAAACTCCATTTAAACACAAATTCATCTTAGACAACAAGTTCCAGTCCTATGAGGAACGTCCCTACGAAGTTATTTCTTGAAATCTTGCCTGAATTGTTGGAGCCCTGTTGAGTAAAAGTTGTAGAAATTACTTCCAATTGAGTCCTAAGCGGCTACAAGTGATACTACCTTCTAGACTCTCGAGAAATTGTAAGTTTTTGGCTGAATTAAACGAAGTTGATTTGTAGTTAATGTTTTTGAAAGCTACAATTATTATCCATTTATATTATTGAAAATAACATTATTCTCTCAGCGTAAGGCTACAATTTGGTGGAATCACCGGATTCAAGATGGAACTATTTGAGGTAAACAAAAATCGATATTCGAGGTATGTTAAGGCTAACATCTTCAGCAAGTTATTCTCATCGTATAGTTGATACAACATGTACCTTTGTAAGTAAATTGAACATATGTATGTTGTGATAGCTGTTGCAAATAGATAAGGATTATATATGTTGTGGTTAGCTGCTACGAGATGAATTGAGATTATATCATAGTATCCCCTATTGGGAAAGAATATACACAGTGTGACACTCTAGGAGCATCATAAAACTTCCCTATTCAATTATTCGTAGTATTATTGAGATTCTGATGTCTCGTTGTCATACCAAGGCCTTGGAAGCTTGTGGGTAGCTGTTGGGCCTAACTTGGTAAAGTTGGATAGCATAGAGTGCAGTTGGGTGATATAACTTTCTGGTTGACGCCTATATGGACAATAACTCTCGCCCGTGGCCCATTGATGGACCTTGACGCCTCCAAGGCTAAAATCTTGATAGGGTGGTCATATCTTCGAGTTGATAGCATCAGGGTTGCCTATCGAGCTGAGTGATAGCTTGCCATACGATTGGCTATTATCAGCAGCCATTAACCTCAGCTGACTTATCGTTTTTCGTATAGGTTGCACATGAAACCACCCCAGCTACTAGAAATCTGACAGACTAAGTGACTTCCTAAGGGGAAAACCTTGTCAAGGACTAGATGTGGGACCAATGCCCTTGGCTACCTGTATAGATGCCTAGGTACATGTTGTCGCGAAGGGCTAGGTCCAGATATACCTATCTACGAGACTATGAAATGCCCAGAGGAGCCATCTGAAATTTGGACAGACCAAGTTAGGGTCTAAGGGACTAGAACCTTAGTATCACAACATTACCGCCAGGCTAAGAGTTATAGCATGTTGCCGGTGGGAAGTTAGGGTTGACTGCTTAGGAATGTATCCAGTTAGTGGCAGCCCTATAGTCATCCTAAGCGAGGGAATCATATAGATAGTCGCCTACAACCTCGCTATTTGCTTATGAAATATCATTGTCCTAGTATGCCCTTCAGAGTATCGCTCAGGCTACTCCAGACCTTGCCCTATTCTGCTTAGGCCGTCAGAGTTTACAAATGTTGCCAGGACCCCTCGATTAGGTGTAGGAACCTAGGGTGTGCCTGTTGGCAGCTATGTAGACTATTTTAGGGGTGATTAGTGGTTGTGTGAGGCATAAGGGGCTAGGTATGCCTTTTGAGGGGCTAGATTGAGGCTAAATTGTAGTACTTCGGTCGGGAGTGGTCCCCACCTAGGATAGCCTTTCATTGACCAACTTTAGGGTTGCTAACTGTGTCATCACCTATGGGGCTATGGATCGCTCAGAGGAGCTATGTGATATCGCTCAGAGGAGCTATATGATGTTCGAAGTGACTATATTTAGGCCTATAAGGCCATAAGTCCATCCACATATGGACCTCCTTTCCCATACTGGCATTATTGACCCTCAGTCGAGCCTTATGGGTATAGGGTGCAGTTATAGGAGCCCAGAGGACTCAGACACAGCTACAAGAGCCCAACGGGCTCAGTTGCAGACCCAGAGGCCAGGTAGGTTGGCTATAGTACCAGTAGAATCATAAGGACCTTGTTAGGGGTATATAGATTGAACTGTACTTGCTAGGGCTTATGGGGAGCCCTGGTAGGTTATTTCTGTGTTGCTTGCACCTTCCAGTATTATGGGGGCCAGGTTAGATTCTTGGTTGTATACTTGCTTGTTAGGTATAGTTTATGGATGTATAGCCGTGAAGCTTTAGCTCGTATTCGTGTAGTGATTTACTAGATGCAGATTATGGATAAGAAGCTTACGGGTTAACTTCTACCCCTTCTTGCTATTTACTTTCAGTTCTTTATCAGCTTCTATCTATCTTTTATTACTGCCTTACATATTCGGTAAATACTGTACTGATTCCCATGCATGGGACGCTACATACTTGCCTGCAAGTTTAGACAGACAGGGTTTAGGACCTCCGTTAGCAGCTATTTGAAGTCAGCAGATTGGTCAGCTCCTTTTATTCGAAGTTGTCAGGTAGTGAAAGGTTGCTATATTTGTTGTACAATTTTTGGGTAGGTCAGGGCCCTGTCCTAACAACTATTCCACTCTTAAAGGCTTGCAGACTATAGTTCTCAGTTAGTTGGTTGTTGTTGCCCATATGGGGCCTATGTATGCATATTTTGTGTTGTCCATGTAGGGCCTGATTTAGTTAGTTATTTAGCATCTTGCCAGATATACTATGAATATGAAGCTTTTTTTCTCTTATGTTATAACTAGACAGCATGGTGGTCTTGTCACCCCGCATAGGATCTTTTTATTATTATGTTGATTGGGTTAACTATTTTCTATTATAGGTTGCTATGTGGCCTTGTCGGCCTGAGGATATGTTTACAGTCGAGATATAGCAATTTGTTTTCTTCATTTAAAGTTAGTAGCAGGCACCAGAAGTGCATATGCCCAGCCAGGTCAGCGCAAGTCCCAGTATGGCATTAGGTGCCAGTCATGCTTCCTAAGGTGGGGCATGACATATAGAGTGTTATGTCTTTGTGTTGTCACTTGAGTTGAAAAACTGATAGCCCGAGGAAGGGTAATAGGCGAG
Organism: Datura wrightii; assembly: GCA_035772735.1. NCBI lineage: Eukaryota > Viridiplantae > Streptophyta > Magnoliopsida > Solanales > Solanaceae > Datura > Datura wrightii. The sequence goes on from JASDFA010000001.1 coordinate 21,803,824, forward strand.
AGTGAAAGAAAGGGGTGATGAAGGCCCACAAGTAGTAGGAATGCACATACAGGTATGACACGAAGAGTTGATATGGCTAGGTGTACAGGTGAGAGTACTCCAATAGGTATGATTAATAGGTTCATACGACTGGATGTATGGTACATGGATTTCTAAAGTCCCTTGTAGGTCATGACTGGAACGGCAGAATAAGACCCTCTAGCATGTGTGTACAGTGATATTCCGTGTGTAAGTGTATGAGATGTGACAGAGGCATGTGCCCGGTACATTACGAATGGCATGTTATTAGTAGGATTAGTTCGAAATTAGATGAATTGTGTGAGACCACGATGCTCGGATGAGTAGTTACTCGTGACTTAATTGCTGATGTATTTATTATGAATTGTTGAATCTTTACAAACTATATGTGAATTTGTGGGTAGTGGATGAACTAAGTGTTGAATATTCCTATATGCACTTAATGTAATGAGTTGATGAGTTGATTGTAGTGTCTTTACTGTGCATGTTTTCATTTGGAACTGGTGAATTGACTGAGAACAATTGCTAAGTATGGAGCTTAAGGTGGACATCTTGGTCGAGATAGTGCTTTCGTAGTACCGCTGCAACGAAACTCTTACCGCTGCAGCGATACTATCGCTGCAGCCACCTTACCGCTACAGCGGGACCTACTCTAATGAGTAGGTCAGCTTAGATTTTATTCTGAATGATGGTAGAAATAGAGTTATGCAATGATTACTTGTGTTCGTGTATGTATGTTGTTTCGCTTGAATATTCATTATTATTTAGGGTTGGCCAATAATACCTACTAGTATAATATGTTGTACGATGCTACTCCTGTACTTCTTTTCTGAGTACAAACCATGATCCAGAAAGTTCCTTTTGCCCCAACTTGTAGAGAAGATGCTAGACTTACGAGGGTGAGATAATGTCTTAGGGATGATGCACCTCCTCTGTGAAAAATGTCTTTGTTTCGGACATGGGTTTTTATTTATTTTTCTTGTTATTCTTTTTAGACTATAATTAGGTAGATGTCCTCCATGTGATGACTTTCAGTTCTTGGGATATTTATGTAGTATGTTACTAGTAATTCTTTTGTTTTTTAATACTTCTTCCTTTTTATTTTATGAGCTCTTATTAGATGGCGTGAATGTAGCAAATGTATGAGTAAGTTTAGAACACATTGGTTTGACTATCAGGTTGGAGAATAATGTGAGTGCCAATCATGACCACTTGAGTCGTGACAAAATTGGTATCAGAGCCCTAGGCTTATTGATCTTATCATACGAGGACGAGTCTAGTAGAGTCTGACGGATCGGTGTGGAGACATCCTTTTCTTATCTTTGAGAGGCTATATGATTTTCGAAAAGCTCCCTTTCTTCTCTCTCTTTCGTACTATTACTTAAATCCAATTGGTATCTGGGGATCCAAATTGGTATCTAATAATTTCTTCTTTCTTTCTCTCATAGATGGTGAGGACGCACATATGAGGAATCAGAGAGAAAGCACCAGAGCCAGTAATAGAAGCCGTAGTTCATGGCAGAGGACGAGGCTGCTTTCCGCTTGTACTGCTTGAGAGATATTAGGATCCCCAGTGCCTCCAATAGTGCCGGACAAGGTGGCAGTAGAAGTGGAGGTTCTGACGCAAGAAGAAGCGACAACTTCTCCAGCTTCCTCCAAGGTTTTGGCTCAGGTACTAAATCTTCTGAGCGTCCTTATGGGTAACGGAGTAGGACAAACAACTCCAACAGGTTAACACTCAAGGGTACAATATACAGCAGCTGTAACTCCTTGCATGGATGATCATTCTGAGGCAGTTATGTTTTTGAGACTGATGGTTGGATTGGTGATGACTGGGGATTAACATGACACGTTTTGAAGTTTCACAAAGATAAAGCCTCCCACCTTCTATGGCACAGAGGATGAGGATGCCTACGAGTTTATTATTGATTTCAATGAGAGGCTCCATAAGATGGGAGTAATGGAGAAGTACGAGGTGGAATTTGTCACCTTTCAACTGATGGGAGATACTAAGCTCTGGTGGTGAGCGTTTGTGGAATGCAGAACAGTGGGGTTACCACCACTGATGTGGACTCAATTCTACTCTACATTCCTAAAGAAATATATGCCATGTACCCTGTAAGAATGGAGGCAATATGAGTTCACCAAAATTGAGCAAGGAACCTCTTCAATTACAGCCTTTGAGGCCCGATTTCAGTCACTGTCCAGGTATGCCCTGCCACTGTTGTCTACTGAAAAGGAGAGGATCAGACGATTTGTTAAGGGCCTGAATGTCGGCCTTCACTCGTCATCTCTCCAGATGATATCCACAGGTAAGACCTTCTAGGAAATGGTGGAGTTTATGAAGAATGTGGAAGGGGTCAAGCAGGATGGTTACGCAAGGAATGCCGAGAAGAAAGCTCGGAAGGTGGGTATCTTCAGTGGATCTTTTGATAGGGCTCCATTTCCCCCGGGTTATTTGAGATGCTTTGTTCAGTCGTCTATGCAGGCATCAGCCGGGGGTCTGCCAAGGACTATTCAGTGGCCATCAAGTATAGTTAGGAGCACCCAAGTGGTTCGCTCAGATTATAGGGCTCACCTTATCTCCGTCATTCCGGCTTAGAGGCAAGTGTTTGATAAGGTGTGTCATGAATATGGTGAGTATGGCCACATTCATAGATGGTGTTCTACTTTGGAACTAGAGGAGGTAGATTGTTCTACACCCAACTTTCCTAGCCCCAACCTCGACAGGTAGGGGAGGGAGTGCATTCAGTAAGGATCGCCCTTAGCTTGGAAGGGGCAATTATTCTCCAGGTAGAGATTGTAACCAGCCTAGTAGAGGGGGTTCTCAGACAGGAAGGGGTGGCACTCAGTCTAGCAGAGGGGGTATACAACCCAGTAGGGGCAGGTAGTAAGGCTCACTTATATGTATTTCCCAGTCAACGTGAAGTATAGGCTTCAGAGCAGTTATCATAGGTACTACTCTTGCATGTGGCAGAATGTCTACAACTTTATTTGATCCTAGCTCTAATTTTTCCTATATGTCTGCCTAGTTTTCTATGGGATTAGATATTATTTGTGATGTTCTTAATATCCTGATTAATGTTTCTACTCCTATTAAGGATTCTGTGGTTATGGATAAGGTTTATTGTTCTTGTTCAGTGGATTTATGGGTTGTGATACGCGGGTAGACTTGGTGATCTTGGACATGGTAGACTTCAACGTTATCCTAGGAGTGAGTTGGTTGTCTCCTTACCATGTTATTATGGATTGCCATGCTAAGACAGTCACCATAGCAATGCCAGGGCTTTCTAGGTTGGAGTGGAAAGGAAATTGTAGCCCTGCTCCTAAGAAGCTTATCTCCTATATTCGTGCCCAAAAATTGATAGGGAGAGGGTGTTAGGCTTACCTAGCCTACATTCGGGATACCAGTTTTGAGGGTTCTTCATATTGTCTGTCTCGGTAGTTCTTGAGTTCCTAATAGGTATTTCCACGATTTTGCCTGGCATGCCGCTACACCGCAATATTCATTTTTGCATAGATTTAGAGCCAGAGACTTGACTTATTTCCATACTTCCATAGAGGATGACACTAGTTGAGTTGAGGGAACTCAAGGAGCAGTTGCAAGAGTTTCTTAGTAAGGGGTTTATGAGGCTGAGTGTCTGTTCGTGGGGTGCCCCGGTGTTGTTTGTAAAAAAGAATGATGGTAGCATGTGGATGTGCATTGATTACCATTAACTGAATAGGTAACCATTCAAAACAAATATCCCCTTCTTTGTCACGCCCCATATCTGGGGGGAGGGCGCGACTGGCTCCCCATATCTGACTGATTGGAAAGCCGTCTATATGACATCTATAACTATAACGACGACCACCTATCAGAATCAACTGGAGCACAAACTGGACCCATAATGTCTCAACAATACAGGGTAAACAACTGAAATGCAAAAAAGGTTATGAGTATGCTAAACTAAACAAAAAAAATCGACAAGGCCACAAACTGAATACCATTGTACACACTAAGTCCACAAAGCCTCTAAATAGTAAACTGACTGATGGTCGGAACAGGGCTCCGACCTACCCATAATTGCATCTCAAAACTCTAACTGAAACAAAACCAGTCTTAGCTCCAGAAAGAAAGGAACATACCAACACATGCACTAATCTCACGAACTGCTACTTTAATTGGCAATCCAGACCTCTACATGCACCTGCGGCATGAACGCAGGTCCCCAGGTGAAGGGACGTTAGTACGAATGAAATGTACTGGTATGTAAGGCAGAAAACTATAAACATGTAAGATAGCAATGATAACTGATCTAGAAATAAGGAATAACAACATCCTGGAATCCTGGAAACTGAAACCTGACAATAAGTCAATACTGAAGTCCAAATGCAACCAAGTAATGCACAAGGAAAACTATAACTGTAATGCCAGCAACCAGCCAACCATAAATCCATATATAAAATTTGTCTAGCCGGTGTACCATACCGAGGAAAAATAAAAATATCTTCAGCTGATGTATCAAACTGGGGTAAAATAAAAATATCTCCAACCTATACCACACCGGGGTGAAATAAAAATATCTCCAGCCAATGTACCACGCCGGGGTAAAATAAAAATATCTCTAGCCGATGTACCACATCGGGGTAAAATAAAAATATCTCCAGCTGATGTACCACATCGGGGTAAAATATAAATATCTCTAGCCGATGTACCACACTGGGGTAAAATAAAAATAATTCTCAATCATAATCATAAATAGGGACGATATGGCTTATATTGAGTCAATTTAACACGTATGGCATATAAATGACAAATGTTAAATCTGTGACCGGAATAGGCCTCTTTCGTAACCCATAAATGCAAGTGAGCACCCATATCATGTAAAGCTAGAAAATATGTATATATATAACGTAAAGCTGTCAAATTATACATGAACATGTCGACTTAGTTACTTGAAGGACCTTCAAGAGGTTTAGACAACATAAGAACTTTTGTAGGCTTACAAACAATGTCCTACAAATAATCCTACCAATTTAACATATTATTTGGATAAAAATACATAGAGCTCATTTCTACACAATTCTTTTACATCTGGGAACTGCAAATATATACTGCCTACCAGGTGGTTCCTTTACCTCTATCGACAACTATACATTGGAATTTCATTGCCAAATTTATCATGTAGATAAACACATATAGTTCTTAATTCATTTGACTTATTTGCAGGAAAACATGGAAATTATATGTTATACCCCGTAAATTTTAAACAAATAAATATCCTAAGGACATGTTGGTTAAGGGATTTAGAAGGAAAAAAAAAAAAAAAATTGGAAATTGTTAAATAAAGTCGGCCTCTTCCTCATATTAATACATTTCCAGCATAAAAAACAGGGCATTTCCATATGAAATGAAAACCCACGACAATATATATATATTTTCTTCCAATTACGCGACGAAACGCGGTCTAAACTCCGTTCCGGCTTAGGTACAGGTGTATAAAGCTGCAGAGAGCAATTCTACGGAGTTGGTTTCGTGAAATTTGGCCGACGAAACGTCGTGCTACCGAGGTAAAGTAAATAGAATTACTTTAAATTAGTACCAATGTGTTCCTAGCATTGCAGTGAGCATTTATCCCTTCTGGACTATCGAGAAATAATGAGTTTTTGATCGTTTTCCGAAAGGTTGAAGTTGGGATAAATATATATATCAAAAGTGATAATTTCTCCCGAATATTAATGTATTTAGTTCTAATTGACGTGTATATGAATGTAGTTGGGAGAAACAACAGAAGTACCAACGGAAATCACACCGGTCAGTCGGGTACTCAGAAACCAGGTATGTAAAGTTATTCTTTCGGCAAGCCAGGAAGTATAGCTTAGAAAGTAAATAGAATAAAGGCTATTAACCGATACCAGCGTACAGGAATGATTTTAGTACAATTTCCAGCAAGCATGCTAGTATATTAATTACGTATCATGCGATAATCAGAATAATAGATATTTAGGCAATACGTATTATATCTGTTGAGATTGTATCCAGTAGTAGATGGTACATTTTATGTTATTGAGCTATATCCAGATATAATCAGATAGACAGATAAAGGCCAGGTAGCAGTTAGTCCAGCAATCAGAAATAGTGTAAAACAGAATATAGTATCAGTTATTTAATATAAACTGGCCTTGAGATACAAGAAGAGAATATGATTAGTATTTTTCATTTGAGCATGCTTGCTGTGTATGTGTTTGTATGTTGAGACTTGTTGTGGCATGTGGGCACCCTTTAGCATCCCCACCTCCCCTGGGTTATAGCTGTGTCGATACCAGATTCAGATACCGCCACCAGCTGGGCGATGCCGTCCGACTAAAGGACGATGATGGCCGACCACCATGATAATACGGTCCAGACCACCCTGCTTGCAGGGGTAGTTCAGTTTACTCTGCGCAGAGCTAGCACACCCTGTTTACAGGGGCAGACCACTCTATGTGCACACCTGTGCCCAGAGGCAGGAGTCTTCGGACTCAGACACAGTTTATTGTCAGAGGCCAAGGCCTGAGCTACGTACCCAAGGGGGCCGGTAGGAGGAGCTCACAGTTATCAGATGAGTGGAGTGACTTGTTTTTGGTTGGTTTAGACCCGGGTAGGGGTAAATAGATTGCTTGCTTGGTTGGCACCTTCCGGCTTATGGGGGTCGGTCAGGTATTGTGTGTATTATTATATATATTGATATGTGCTAATAGATACTGATAGACAGAAGGACGACACGTCTTCAGGTACGCTCAGTTAGTTACAGAATGTATAAACTCTCCCCAGTTATCCTCAGCTAGATAGACTTAGCTACTTCTTGCTTAAATGTCATGTTATTGTGCTATGCGTTTCAGTTGTATATTTCAGTTTGCTTTACATGCTCGGTACCTGTGGTACTGACGCCCAGTGGGGCGCTGTATTGCTTGCCTACAGGTACTCACGGACGAGGAGCCGATCCCTCGTGATTCCAGCCAGCCAGTGAGTCATCAGCTCCTGTCATCCGGAGTTTGATTCCCAGAGGTGTAGCTCTTTTTCTTTTGTTGTGCAGTATGGGTAGGTTGGCGTCCTGTCCCGATCATTTCTATTAAGTTCTTACAGTATTCGTAGAGGCTTGCAGTCTGTATATATATTTCCCTGTGGTCAGTTGAGCCGGTCGTGTGAGGCCGTGCAGTTTGCTGTAGCTGCTTAGTATTTCAGTTATGTTGGCCGTGTGGGGCCTTAGTTTGACAGTAGTGGTGACCTTGCCGGTCACGTAGTTTTACAGTAGTCTTGTGTTAAGTTACAGATAACTAGACAGCATGGTGGCCTTGTCGGCCCGCATAGGTTCCTTGTTACAAGTCTGTTTCTGGTTAGCTGTTGTTACAGGTACATATGGCTACAGGCCAGTTGGCCGGAGGCTGTATTTACAGCCGTTATATAGCCAGTTTGTTTCTTGAAATAGAGCCAAAACCAGCCAAAGCACCAGATGTGCTCAGGCTGGACCATTTAGTAGTCTAGAGTCTAGCAGGCACCAGGTGCCCGTCATACCCCCCAAGGTGGGGTGTGACAAACTTGGTATCAGAGCAGTTCGTGTCCCAGGGAGTCTGCAAGCCGTGCTAAGTAGAGTCTTGTCTATGGATGTGTTGTGCACCACATACTATAGGCAGGAAGCTGCAAGGCATGTTAGGATTGTCACTCTTCTTTCTTATTCAATCGTGCTATAGAGCGGTACAGTATAGAGTTGACTTTTGAAACTCACCACCCTCTTTGCTTACAGATATTATGGCAGACCAGTGGCACCCAGCTACAGGTAGGAGATTGAATACAGCAGCGGGCGAAGGCACCAGTAGGATGCCTCAGTTACAGCTAGATTCCGCCAGATCTGAGAGCAATACGGAGGCGTCATCCCGGCCCCCCCAGCAGTCTCCGCCTCGCCAGATGCCATTTGAGGCAGCACCGCCTTCCACAGCTCCTGCACCCACTTCATCTGATCAGGAGCTACGTAGTGCGGTGGTTATGTTGACTCAGATACTAGATGCTCAGCGTCAGCCAGCACCACCTACAGCAGCAGAATCCCTAGGGGGGCCAGGTAGTTCCAGGGTTAGAGAATTCTTGGCGTTGGGACCCCCTCAGTTTACTGGATCGGATTCAGCGGAGGATCCTCAGGACTTTTTGGACCAGATGCAGAGAATCTTTAGAGTCATGCACGTAACCCCAGCAGAATCAGTTGATCTAGCAGTGTTCCGATTAAGGGATATTGCTGTTTGTGGTACGAAAGTTGGGAGAGGTCTCGGGGAAGAGATGCAGCCCCTCCTACATGGTCCAACTTTTCAGAGGCCTTCCTGGACCACTACTTACCCCGGGAGGTCAGACAGGCCCGGATGGAACAGTTCTTACATTTAGAGCAGGGGGCTAGGAGCGTCCGTGAATATTCCTTACAATTCGACTCCTTAGCCCGCTATGCTCCTGCATTTGTGGACACCATGTCGTCCAGAGTCCACCGCTTTATTATGGGCCTGAATCCAGAGTACATAGAGACGTGCATGACAGCTACTTTGAGAGAGGACATGGACATAGCCAGGGTACAGGCCTTTGCACAGACAATTGAGGGCCTGAGGCAGCGACAGCGGGGTGACAGACAGGCGACTTCAGAGCAGCGGCGTAGGAGCAGACCCGCTGAGATTCAGAGGGAAATTCCAAGGGCCGAGACCACGGTTTTCAGATAGGCCACCCAGATCTCTACCACCGGTACAGCAGCAGAGGGGCAGGTTTATTCGCCGGAGTCAGTCGGAGTCCGGTAGCAGTTCACGGACAGTAGCCTCACCCCAGCAGCGGAGGGTAGAACAGAGTAGAGTTACATCCACCCCTTGTCCTATATGTCACCGACTACATTCTGGAGCCTACAGGCAGGACTTCCCAGGGTGTTATTACTACGGATAGCAAGGGCATTTAATGAGAGATTGTCCAGCCAGGGGACAGGGTAGTCAGGATGATCTGGATAGAGCGTCAGCAGGGCCATGAGTTCCAGCAGCCTCAGCGGGGCGCAGGCCCTCAGGTTCAGGGAATAGGGGCCGAGGTAGACCAGGAGCCTCTGGCTCAGGTGCAGGCCCCAGCCGTACCTATGCATTACCGGGGAGGCAGGATCCAGAGGCATCTCCCGACGTGGTCACAGGTACATTGATTATCTGTTCATATCCTATTTATGTATTGATTGATCCAGGGTCTACATTGTCATATATCACACTATTTGTGGCCCGAAAGTTGGGTATCGAACCAAAATTGCTTCAGCAGCCCTTTTCAGTGCTTACACCGGTCGGTTACTCGATTACAGCTAAAAGAGTTTACCGAGGGTGTACGATAGAGGTTGTTGATCGCCAGACCACAGTAGACTTAATAGAACTTGAGATAGTCGACTTCGATGCCATTATGGGTATGGACTGGTTAGTGCCATGCTATGCCAACTTAGAATGCTGGACCAAGACGGTCCGATTTCACTTTCCGGGGGAAGCAGTACGAGAGTGGAAGGGGAGTACACCTACGCCGAAAGGTAGGTTTATTTCCTACCTTAAGGCAAGAAAATTAATAGCAAAGGGATGTATTTACCACCTAGTTAGAGTCCAGGACGTTCGGGTGGAACCTCCGACTCTTCAGTCTGTTCCAGTGGTCAATGAATTCCCTGACGTATTTCCGGATGAGTTGCCTGGTGTCCCTCCCGAAAGGGAGATAGATTTTGCAATTGACTTGTTGCCAGGGACTCAACCTATATCCATTCCCCCGTATCGCATGGCACCAGTTGAGCTTAGAGAGTTGAAAGAACAGTTAAAAGATTTGCTCGACAAAGGTTTTATCAGGCCTAGTACTTCCCCGTGGGGTGCGCCAGTTCTGTTTGTAAGAAAGAAAGATGGCTCACTCCGTATGTGTGTGGACTACCGGCAGCTGAATAAGGTAACGGTTAAAAACAAATACCCGCTCCCAAGAATAGATGATTTGTTTGACCAGTTGCAGGGGGCCAAATGCTTCTCTAAGATAGATTTGAGGTCCGGATATCACCAGGTCCGGGTTCGGGAGAGAGACATTCCAAAGACTGCTTTCAGGACCAGGTATAGTCACTTTGAATTTCTAGTTATGTCTTTTGGACTGACGAATGCCCCCGCAGTGTTTATGGACCTGATGAATAGCATATTCAGACCGTACTTGGATCTGTTCGTGATAGTATTTATCGATGATATTCTGGTATATTCTCATTCAGAGACAGATCACCAGAACCATTTACGAACAGTACTCCAGATCCTTAGAGACCGTCAGTTGTACGCCAAGTTTTCTAAGTGTGAGTTCTGGCTGAACTCAGTTGCCTTTTTGGGGCATATCGTGTCGGATGCTAGAATACAGGTAGACACACAGAAAATAGAGGCAGTCAAGACATGGCCCAGACCTACTACTCCGACCGAGGTCCGCAGTTTCTTGGGTTTAGCAGGATATTATCGGAGATTTGTTGAAGGATTCTCCACTATAGAAGCACCTCTGACAAAGCTAACACAGAAAGCAGCAAAATTTCAGTGGACGGAGGCCTACGAGCAGAGTTTTCAAGAATTGAAAGACAGATTGACCTCCGCCCCAGTACTAGCATTGCCAGAGGGAACAGATGGGTGCGGTATATTGTGACGCTTCAGGTTTGGGACTGGGTTGTGTGTTAATGCAACATGATAAGGTGATTGCTTATGCTTCCAGACAACTGAGGAAACACGAAAAGAACTATCCGACCCATGACCTGGAACTGGCTGCAGTGATCCACGCTCTGAAAATTTGGAGGCATTATCTGTATGGCGTCCATGTAGACATTTTTACAGATCATAAAAGTCTGCAATACATTTTCACACAGAGGGAGTTAAATCTGCGGTAGCGCCGCTGGCTAGAATTGTTGAAAGACTATGATGTAAATATTCTCTATCACCCAGGAAAAGCTAATGTAGTAGCAGATGCCCTGAGCCGTAAGTCAATGGGGAGTTTGGCGTATTTGCGGCCCGAGAAGCGGGAATTAGCCAAGGAAATTCATCAACTAGCTGGTTTAGCCGTTCGAGTAGTGGAGACAGAAAATAACAGAGCGGTAATTCAGAATTCTGCCGAGTCATCACTAGTTACAGAGGTAAAAGAACAGCAGTACGAGGACCCTGACTTAGTCCAGCTCAGAGATAGAATTCAGAAAGGTAAGGAGTCAGATTTCCAAGTGACTGAAAATGAAGTGCTACGTTGTAAGGGCCGTCTGTGTGTCCCGAACATACCAGGGCTTCGCCAGCAGATCATACATGAGGTACAGTACGCTCGTTATTCCCTCCATCCAGGAGCAACGAAAATGTACCACGATATCAGAGACATTTACTGGTGGCCAGGTATGAAATTTGAAATAGCTGAATTTGTATCTAGATGTCCTAACTGCCAGCAGGTGAAAGCGGAGAACCAGAAACCGGGCGGTCTGACGCAGGATATAGTTGTGCCTATGTGGAAATGGGAAGCGATAAATATGGATTTTGTAACAGGATTACCCCGTACCAGACGCAGAAATGATTCTATTTGGGTAATAGTTGACAGGCTGACAAAATCAGCTCATTTCCTGCCAGTGAAGGCTACCTTGTCAGCCGAGGATTATGCTGAGTTATACATCAGAGAAATAGTTAGACTACATGGAGTGCCGGTATCTATTATTTCAGACAGGGGAGCACAATTCACAGCTAGATTTTGGCAATCGTTCCAGAGGGGTCTGGGAACACAGATTAATTTGAGCACAGCATTCCACCCTCAGACAGATGGACAGGCTGAGCGAACTATCCAAATGCTCGAAGACATGCTACGAGCGTGCGTACTAGATTTTGGGGGTAGCTGGGATGAACATCTGTCGTTGATTGAATTTGCCTATAATAACAGTTATCATTCAGCTATCCAGATGGCGCCCTTTGAAGCATTATACGGGCGAAAATGTAGATCGCCGGTGGGCTGGTTTGAAGTGGGAGAATCAACGTTGATTGGGCCAGACATCATTCAACAGTCAGAGGAGAAGGTAAAGCTTATCAGAGAACGCCTGCTGACTGCTCAGAGCCGTCAGAAGTCGTATGCAGATATGCGGCGTAGAAATTTAGAATTTGCGGTAAATGACTGGGTATACCTGAAGGTGTCTCCGATGAAAGGGGTGATGAGATTTGGCAAGAAAGGCAAGCTTAGCCCGAGATTCATTGGGCCATATCAGATTCGGCGGAGAATAGGCCGAGTTGCATACGAATTGAACTTGCCTCCGGAGTTAGCATCTGTTCACCCAGTATTCCATGTATCTATGTTGAGGAAATTTGTAGGAGACCCTTCCACAGTTGTTCCAGTTCAGGATGTCCAGGTCACCGAAGAGTTAGCATACGAAGAGGTTCCAATAGCTATCTTAGACAGACAGATCCGTAGATTGAGAACTAAAGATATTGCGTCTGTCAAAGTATTGTGGCGTAACAGGAACCGAGAAGAAATGACCTGAGAAGCTGAGGAGGACATGAAAGCCAGATATCCCCACTTATTCCAGGCATAGGCAAACGGGAGGTATGCTAGAACTATTCTCCTTATTAATGTTTATACTTCATATATGAAAGCAGGCGGTTGATTATAGACAGTTTTATACCTGAATGTTATTATATCGTGTAGAGTACCTGTATTGGGCTTTTCTGATTTTCAAGAATTTTGAGACAGTCCATCATACAGGAGAAACTCTGCCAACATTTTTCTAGAAACCAGTTGAGTAAGTTGAGCAGCCCTCTAGACAGAATGTCATTCGAGGACGAATGTTCTTAAGGGGGGAGGATGTTATACCCCGTAAATTTTAAACAAATAAATATCCTAAGGACATGTTGGTTAAGGGATTTAGAAGGCAAAAAAAAAAATAAAAAATAAAAAAATAAATTGGAAATTGATAAATAAAGTCGGCCTCTTCCTCATATTAATACATTTCCAGTTAAAAAAATAGGGTATTTCCATATGAAATGAAAACCCAGGACAATATATATATATTTTCTTCCAATTACGCGATGAAACGCGGTCTAAACTCTGTTCTGGCTTAGGTACAGGTGTATAAAGCTGCAGAGAGCAATTCTACGGAGTTGGTTCCGTGAAATTTGGCCGACGAAACGTCGTGCTACCGAGGTAAAGTAAATAGAATTACTTTAAAGTACCAATGTGTTCCTAGCGTTGCAGTGAGCATTTATCCCTTCTGGACTATCGAGAAATAATGATTTTTTGATCGTTTTCCGAAAGGTTGAAGTTGGGATAAATATATATATCAAAAGTGATAATTTCTCCCGAATATTAATGTATTTAGTTCTAATTGACGTGTATATGAATGTAGTTGGGAGAAACAGCAGAAGTACCGACAGAAATCACACTGGTCAGTCGGGTACTCAGAAACCAGGTATGTAAAGTTATTCTTTCGGCAAACCAGGAAGTATAGCTTAGAAAGTAAATAGAATAAAGGCTATTAACCGATACCAGCGTACAAGAACGATTTTAGTACAATTTCCAGCAAGCATGCTAGTATATTAATTACGTATCATGCGATAATCAGAATAATAGATATTCAGGCAATACGTATTATATCTGTTGAGATTGTATCCAGTAGTAGATGGTACATTTTATGTTATTGAGCTATATCCAGATATAATCAGATAGACAGATAAAGGCCAGGTAGCAGTTAGTCCAGCAATCAGAAATAGTGTAAAACAGAATATAGTATCAGTTATTTAATACAAACTGGCCTTGAGATACAAGAAGAGAATATGATTAGTATTTTTCATTTGAGCATGCTTGCTGTGTATGTGTTTGTATGTTGAGACTTGTTGTGGCATGTGGGCACCCTATAGCATCCCCACCGCCCTTGGGTTATAGCTGTGTTGATACCAGATTCAGATACCGCCACCAGCTGGGTGATGCCGTCCGACTAAAGGACGATGATGGCCGACACCATGATAATACGGTCCAGACCACCCTGCTTGCAGGGGTTGTTCAGTTTACTCTGCGCAGAGCTAGCACACCCTGTTTACAGCGGCAGACCACTCTGTGTGCACACCTGTGCCCAGAGGCAGGAGTCTTCAGACTCAGACACAGTTTATTGTCAGAGGCCAAGGCCTGAGCTACGTACCCAAGGGGGCCGGTAGGAGGAGCTCACATTTATCAGATGAGTGGAGTGACTTGTTTTTGGTTGGTTTAGACCCGGGTAGGGGTAAATAGATTGCTTGCTTGGTTGGCACCTTCCGGCTTATGGGGGTCGGTCAGGTATTATGTGTATTATTATATATATTGATATGTGCTAATAGATACTGATAGACAGAAGGACGACACGTCTTCAGGTACGCTCAGTTAGTTAAAGAATGTATAAACTCTCCCCAGTTATCCTCAGCTAGATAGACTCAGCTACTTCTTGCTTAAATGTCATGTTATTGTGCTATGCATTTCAGTTGCATATTTCAGTTTGCTTTACATGCTCGGTACCTGTGGTACTGACACCCAGCGGGGCGCTGTATTGCTTGCCTACAGGTACTCACGGACGAGGAGCCGATCCCTCGTGATTCCAGCCAGCCAGTGAGTCATCAGCTCCTGTCATCCGGAGTCTGATTCCGAGAGGTGTAGCTCCTTTTCTTTTGTTGTGCAGTATGGATAGGTCGGGGCCCTGTCCCAATCATTTCTATTAAGTTCTTACAGTATTCATAGAGGCTTGCAGTCTGTATATATATTTCCCTGTGGTCAGTTGAGCCGGTCGTGTGAGGCCGTGCAGTTTGCTGTAGCTGCTTAGTATTTCAGTTATGTTGGCCGTGTGGGGCCTTAGTTTGACAGTAGTGGTGACCTTGCCGGTCACGTAGTTTTATAGTAGTCTTGTGTTAAGTTACAGATAACTAGACAGGATGGTGGCCTTGTCGGCCCGCATAGGTTCCTTGTTACAAGTCTGTTTCTGGTTAGCTGTTGTTACAGGTACATATGGCTACAAGCCAGTTGGCCGGAGGCTGTATTTACAGCCGTTATATAGCCGGTTTGTTTCTTGAAATAGAGCCAAAACCAGCCAAAGCACCAGATGTGCTCAGGCTGGACCATTTAGTAGTCTAGAGTCTAGCAGGCACCAGGTGCCCGTCATACCCCCCAAGGTGGGGTGTGACATTATAACTAGGAACTTGGAGTTATTTGACACATGCATAGAATTGAGCACTAAACTATATACATACAACGTATGATACTTCTATATAATGTATAACTCATATTTAATTAACTGGATGACCTCCAGACTTCCTGGTATTCATAGTTCTGAGCTTAACTGATAATTATCGTAGCTTGCACTTATACTTACTTGGACATTAGAAACTTTGGTACATGGGAGAATCTCTCCTCTGAATTTAGGAAATTCAGTTGATAACTCAACAAGAGCTAACCATAAAGATGCATGACTTGAATATAACTGAAAGAATTCAACTATATGTTATAACATGAAAATCATATACATTAAGACTTCTTACTGGAAAGACATATAAAGACTTGAGTTTTTTAGACTTACAACATCAGATACTTGATCGAGACATTAGCATAATTCTCGAAATATGATCTCCCAAAAACTTCTTAGATCAACTAGCACATTTCAACATAAATTAGGGACGTAAAGACATAACTTAAGGATTTGAGACTTGGAGCTCTATAACTTAGGAACTCGTGAGTAACCCTCTAAGTGATTCCTTATAGGAAAATAAGGATATATAGCCGTAATTCAGGTGATGCTGGATTGAATTACATAACTTTGCAATTATCTGCGAAGCTTAAGAAAGATTACATAATCATAAGTGTCTTAGAAGATCCTAGGATTACCTTTTTCAGACATGGTAGAAAATTTCAACACTTAGAATAGATCACTTAACATAATCTTTTAGGGGTATAGCAAAGAGCTTCTCAACTTAAGTTACTATTTTGCAGATGTTCAACTCTAATTATTTCGTAGAAGGTTAACACTTTAGTGGTATTCATCAACATAACGCATATTAAACATAAAAAACTTAATTTATAACTCTTTTGCTAAACATCTTTAGAATAGGGTTAATCTTCCTAGATGTTGCTTACCTCGTTCACCATCGTAACCCGTATCGTCTAATTTAACAATATTTAGCTCTACTTTCCTTATTCATCTTAACTTCTTTGCAAAAACTTATTCACTCTACACTCAAGTCTTTACCCTCATGTCCACTATTCCATCAATTCTTATACGCACTTACCTCTTTGCCTAATTGACAACTTAGCCACACTTTCCCCGTTAACATGTATCGACTTAGCTTATTCTCTACGTGCCCCTTGCTTAGCTTTAAAGAGGAAAAACATAAAATCTATTTTTTACCTTAAGCACTTTAAAACACAAACATATAGGAGCAATTAACAATATTATTAAAAGGTCATTTCAATAAGATCGTTTACCCTCAATCGGCTTAGTGTCATCTTCTTAGCTTAAGTTCAATTGCATGTCGTCGTCTTAGCATTTCCTACCAATTTCACTAATTGAACAGATCTTAACATATATTCAGCATCACATATGCAGTATACTGCAAAGGACCAGCTCACGGTTCCCACGTTAAGGGGACTTCAAACTTGATTTAGAATTACGGCAACAATCGTATAAAAATTACGCATTTCGCTTCACATTTGTTAGCTTCAACCATTCTTAATGATTCAAGCTTTATGCCAAGCATTTAAAACCATTTGGAAAGGATCATACATGCCTCGATGTGATTTTAAAAACATAGGAATATTGATCATTTCAATAACTTAGTTTCGTGCTTGAAAAACAAGGAAAGGGATACCTTTACACACCTTGGCACGTCGACTCTAAATTTGCCGAAAATCTCTCTTTCAAGCTTACTCCTTTAGGATCCTTCCAAGTACAATTTACAAACCCAACAAGAAGCAACTTCACTTCACCAAAGTTATGGAAAAATTGTGCAGCAACATGCCATAAAAACACACAAAGAAACAACAACACAATACTACAAAATTCTCCAAGTTATAACCTCATAAACTTAAAGAAGTCAAAAAGGGAATTACTTACCCTTTCTTGGATATGTTATCAGCTAAAGTAGGAGTAAACTCCTACTCTTTCCTCTGCCTAGAATCATCTAAAAACGTAGCAATACCACAATCAACCACAATATAACAACAAGCCATAACTTTCTTCCAAGGTTCTCTTTTCAAAGCCCAAAAGAGACAAGAGTGAAGTTTCTTACCTGGGATATCTTTTCACCATGTGATAGGGCTTTGAATTCTCTAAATTCTGAAAAAAATCAACTAACACGGAGTATAAATAATCTTTCTAGATCAATTTTACTTCATATAGGCGGGCTGGACAAGGTCTGGGCAGCGCCTGTGCGACATGCCCTCGCGCACGCCTGTTGCCTGCCAGTCTCGGCGCCCCCGCGCCTGGGCGCTTTCCTAGACGACAATGCTTTCTGCTCGGCGCTTTGGGCTATGGGTAAAAACCGACACGCAAGTACACGTGGTCAAACAAGTAATAAAGTGGCTAAGTAGCCAAGTATCGATCCAAGGAGGCTCAAGATATGTAAAATTGCCTAATTTACTATATTTCTATTTAACTTCTAATTATGCTAACAACAACGTAACCAAGGGTTAATTGAGTTTTTGTTTCTAAACTATATACTACAATTAATAACACTATTTACTTGTGAATTCAGACAATGGATATGAACATGCCAAGGTTAAGAACAAGTAATGAACTTGATAATCATGATAATTTTGGTTAATTCTCTTCTTCAAGTTGCTAGCCAAGAACATTTGCCTAGAAATTAAAACTCTCGTATTTAATTTCACTTTAGAATCATAAACCATCCGTCTACATTTCTGTGATCAAATGCAATTTATGACCTAGCACTACAATTCAGGTTCCTAAATTGACTAATACGACTTTCAAGTATATTTCTATCAGGAAAGCACATCAAAACCCAATTTTCCCAAATCAAGTTAAGAACAATACCCTATTAATTCACAACTTTCCAATTTCTTGCTCTTTCGAGTGAAATTGGACTTTTTAGATATACATTAATGTTGGCCAATCACTAATGCAGTAAAGAACAAGAATTAATAGAACAACATTAAAGAAGAAGAATAAAACCATATCATTTACAATCAAAATTCATTACACATGTTCAAAACCTCAGCAAGAAAGAGAATTAGCCACTCATTCTTGGATTGATCATCCTAAAATGAGTGTAAATTATACTTACAATTGATAGAAAGAAGAGAAGAAGAGAAGAAATCCCTTAGCTTTTCCAATCTTCAACTGCTACTAACCCACGTTCCTGCTCTCCACTTCTGAACTCAGTCTAAAAACTAAAAACCAATTAAAATAAACCTAAGTGTGCTATTTATACTAGTGGGAAATTTTTCCCGGAATAACAAGCAACGTGTCACGGAGGCCAACGCAGAGCACTGCCTCCGTGACACGGCGTGGACGCGGACCCTCACTGGAATTTTCAGGGTCCGGTAATTTAACCTCAACGTGGCACGAAGGCCATCGCGGAGGCCTATCTCCGTGCCACGGAGCTGACGCGCAGGTACACTGGAAATTGCCAAATTAATTCATGCTCAGGCAGTGTGCTACCGCGATGGTAGCGTGGAACGGAGCCATCGCAGAGCCCCTATAAATCCTGCATTCCAAGGTCTTTTCCACGCTCGCATCCAAGTCCAACTCCGACATAGTTCCAACATGCATTTTAGCTCCTAAAAATCACCTTTATCTGCAAAACAAATGCTAATCATGTTGGTTAGTATAAATTCGCATTTTATTACCAATTACATGATATTATATACACATTGCACAACAAACAAGGTAAAAATGATACGTTTGAGTATCACTTGGGCATATAAATCTTCCCAAGATCACTTACCCCACACTTAAATCCTTGTTCGTCCTCGAACAACACATACACAAATCATGCAAATTACATCCCAACCTTCATCACTATGGTGCAACAATTTACGTTACGATCATACCGATTATTCAATTTTTGTAAATCATCAAGAAAACATGCTTGGTCGTACAATACAATGACCTTTAATACATCAAGGTTGCCTAGACTTTTTAAGAATTGATTCTTGATATCGGCAAACTCATGCAAATCAACTAATCAAGAAATCCGACACGAAAATCAATCTTTCATCAAGCATGTGCCCTCACAACTCGAGAGAAACTTCCCCTTTATGTTCATGCAACACACGAACATGCAAGTAGGGGCCTATAAAAATTAATTTCACTCTCTCTCCCAAAAGAATTCACATGCATCATGTCAAGACCCATAGGTTTGCCCTTAGTGTATTACTCCACTAATATAAAGAAATGCAATATAGGATCACGTAGGACTTTAATGGGTTGTAACGGGGCTATGGATCTAGTATGCATATATTGGATTAGCCAATAATAATCGCTAGCATCCTTAAGCGCCTTTTCAACTCATTACCATCGACTCATGGACATTGTTCCTCTCTTTTCTCTTTTTCTCCCATTCATGCTGGTTTACTTTCACACAGCCCATTTCATCAACCACACTTGACACAAAGCAGAGGGTTTTCATGTACCCACAATATCAATTAATTACAACAAGTGCCTCTTCAACGTCATCTTTTCTTTCCTCACTTTGCTTTTCTTTTTCTTTTCACTCTTTTCACTCTTTAACACTTTGGGAAACATTTTCTGTTCTTTGTAAGCGCTTAAAAGCTTCTTAAAGACTTTAAGGCTAATGAAAAGAAGGAATAAAGCTTAGTTCATACAATTTTGGACAAAAGAAAGAAATCGGCTAAAGGCTCAACGGGATGACTAGGGTATACAACATATAAAAAGGTAGAATTTGACAAGAAAAAAATGGAAACTATCGGTTAAAACAAAGAAATGCCTACATCCTTTCCAACACTACACCTCCTTCATTTCGCTTTGTATACACACCAGGCAAGTTTTAGACAATTCACGATGACATGGAATAGCAAAACCTTACTTCACACTTCATGCACATGCTCGAATCCAGATGCATTCACAGACTCTTTAATTAATCAATTACATGAATTCAAGATTAAGCCTCAATCATAATGAACCAAATTCTATAGCCTAGGTAACTCAACATATTTACAGAATTGCATGCTTTCAAATGAATCATTTTCACAATTTGAACATCAATTACAACATGCAACGAAATTTTAGCAACCATAAGCAACTACAGTTTATTGATGCAATCCACCAAAGAAAACTAAAACAACAAATAAAAATCCTACTCCTACCGACTACATTTCCCTTAAGACGGTCGTCATCCATCCATCATAGGGAACGGTCACTAACTATGACATCGGTTCAATGGGACTATTCTCGGTAAAAGAACCG
This sequence comes from Datura wrightii, assembly GCA_035772735.1. Lineage (NCBI taxonomy): Eukaryota > Viridiplantae > Streptophyta > Magnoliopsida > Solanales > Solanaceae > Datura > Datura wrightii. The sequence continues at coordinate 21,824,256 of JASDFA010000001.1, forward strand.
AAAACAAACTCCGAGAAACCCAAAAATCAAAATCGAAATTTTTTTTTGCAACACATCGATCATTTCGATAGAAAGAAAATATTTACAAGTGCAAAATATTTTCGCAAAAATTTTGAAAAATATAGATCATGTCGATAGAGAAAAAAAATTATTTACAAAATTTACAAAATATTTACAATGGCAACCATACTTTCAAAAACACACATCCTTAACCACACAACAAATATATACACATACATCGCAAACAGTTCACAACAGGGAAAGCACAACATACATAAACAACAAGGAAAAATTATACAGCAATTTAGAGCCTTGACCTAGCACCTAACTACTCCCCACCCCACACTTAAATCGAACACTGTCCCCAGTGTTCACAAAAATACAAAGCACAAAATTTGGGTGGTGGAACTCCCTGCTCAGTCGAAATATTCGACTTCCTCATCCGGTGCTGCGGCCTCGTCGCCCATATCTGAATCAGCTCCATCGTCGTCATCGGACTCCACATCAGAGTCCTCACGACGTGTCTCCTCATCAGTAGGGACATCGTCATCTATAGGCTCCACAAAGGCTGGCCCCACCTTACATAAGGCTCTGGCGTTCTCGCCAAAGGGGTAGTCCAGCTCCAGCTGCCATAACTCCTCCTCGGTGGCTGGTCTCCCACCTATCCGTAGCTGCAGCATCTGCATGCCAAACATACGGGCCATGTATTGATCGTCACAAGCATGTCGCTCGCCCAAGGTCAGCACAGGTCCGTGTGTAGTGTCGGGGGCCTTAGTCTTTGTCACGTCGAGGGCCCTCCGCTCCAGCTGTGGAATATAGTCCAAGGCTTCTTCCTCAATGTCAAGGCCTTGGAGGAAGGTGGTGATGAGTCCGCCAAACCCGTATCTGTGGCCCTGGTGCTGTTTGGCTCTCTTCATGGCGGATATTATGACCGCCCCAACATTAATCTCAAGCCCTTTCATAAGGGCATACACCAAGCAGACACGGTCCCTGGTCACGTCTGTCATTTGAACTCCCGGGATCAAGCACGAACATACAATTTTTAGCCAGATTCTGGCCTCCCTGTTCATCTGCGAGTAGGGCAGAGTCTGGTGGTACCCCCTCTTTTTGTGTCTACTCCATCGGGCTGTGGATCGAGCCCCACACAACGTACGTCTGGTGTCGGCGTACGGTGGGGTGATGTTTAGATGGCGGAGAATGTGGGCGTCTGTGTCCCGCGCTCCAACGATGGCATTCAGCTGCTGGGGTTCCAGAGTGACAATCTGCCCTCTGATTTTAATAGTGTGGCTCCTGATGGTCGGGCTCCAGTTGGCATAAAATTCCCAGACCAAGTGAAGGTTGCACTCCTTGGGCTCCTGAAAAATATAGCTGAGCCCAGCTGCCTCAATCCTCTGTACAATGCGAGGGAACTCCAGTGCAAGTGGTTCCCTTGTAATATGTTCCTCAGGGAAGTACTTGTTTTCTTTGTGCTTCGCGTACCATTTCTTCCTTCATCGGTGACCCATCGTGTTCCGTATCGGCGGTGTTGGCCGCGCGGAACAGCAGGTGCAGCTGGGACTGCAGTGCCCAGTCTCATCCTTTTTCTGCCGGTGCCTGAGGTAGAAGCACCCTTGCCTTTGTCTTGCCTGCTAGCCATTGTACCTGTCAGTTTACACAAACAAGCACACGTTAAGCTAAAAACTTGTTAGCTTCGGCTAAGGTCGGGTTAAACAAATTTTACCCCACACTTAGTTCTTAACAATATTTACAAAATTTCAGCAAGGATAGCTCTATTTACAACCCCAAACACAAACAACTATACACATATTGCTTAGTGCGTTCACAACACAATTTCGACAGCATAACGGTTAGTGTACTACTCAGACTTCATACAGCTAATACCCAATCCTACTATCTCTAGCAATTCAACCATCACACAAGCAACAAAACAACCACAAACTAAAAACAACTAGAAAAATATTTCATATACAAGCTAATCTAAACAATCTAACCAATTCACACATTATGCAATTTCCCACAAAAATTCGAGAATTAGTCGTCTTTGAACATTTACACACTATTTACCACGACTTATCTCAAATAATAAACACACCCCGGCATCGAACTCACCAAACAATCAAGTTGCCCAAGTCAAATTCAACAACCCAAGCCCTAGGATAGAGTTCGACAATCAATTTCGAATTATTTACATAATCGACAAGTTCAAATGCCAAATACAACAATCCGAACATAATCAATCACAACATAATTCACCATCATGTTTAATTTCTACCTAAGGTGGTATGTCTCACCTTACATGCCCAAAATTGACAAAAATCGCCAAAAAAAAATTGAGTTAGACGATGAAAACATACCTTAGAATTGAAGAATCGGAGAAACTTGACGTTTTTCTTTGCCTATCAACGTGGCACGTTGCTTGGGGAGGGGGAAATGGGTGTTTGGTAGCGGAGGGAAGAGGGAATGGGGAAAAAATGGGCGAAATCGGGGTTATATTTAAAGAAAACACGCGGGTCACCCGGAAACCCGGTGTGACCCGACATTGGATAAGGGGCAACGTGTCACGGAGGGTAACGCGGAGGCCCTCCTCCGTGACACGGAGCCAACGCGTTGGCTTACTGGATTTTTGAAAAATCCAGATTTGCCTTCAACGTGTCACGGAGGCCAACGCGGAGCATTGCCTCCGTGACACGGCGCCAACGCGCCAGTGCTCTGTTTCACCAATACATTTAATTTTTCATACCTCGCCTCATTTTCTTGATTCCATGTATATTTCCTCCGTTATACCTGAAAATCACCTCACTAAACAAAAATTGGTTAAAGTAATAGATTTCCCTAACTAAAATAAAAAATATTAAATAAAATGAAAATCTAAACCTAGTTAAGAAAAAAAAAAGAAAAGAAAAATAAAAATTATTCACACTAAAAAGAAAGAAAGAAAATATTTTCACGGGTTGCCTCCCGTGCAGCGCCTGGTTTACCGTCGCGGCTCGACGTACCAAGTTTCACCACTTTTTCCTCCACCTTGAGGATATGAATCTCACCCCTAATTTCTTTTCTAATTTTCTCTTATGCTCCAGGGGTGGTGGTGAAAAATTGTAAGGACCAAGTAGTAGATGTTGCCTTTTGCACTTGTTGGCCCTCAAGTAAGCGAAGTCATTTTGGCTCTCTGAGTTAGCGAATTTCAGAATATACGGGGCTTGATCCTCCTCTAGACACTTCTCTATAAGCTTGGAAGACTCTATTTCTATGTTGTCCACCAAACTTAATGTCGAAAAATGCTTCGAGTGTGGTCCAGTCAACCTCAACTCTGAAATTGCATTGTGCTTTACTTCCTTACTTGTATACACCTTTTCAACATCGACATCTATTTTTCCATTAAGGTCAAATGGGAGATATTCTTCCTCTTCTTCCATGAATGGATTTTCTATAGGTATGAGCCGATCACGGGGACACTCAAGAGATTCTAATTGTCGGGCTTCATCCAAAAATTCACCCTTGTATTCCTCTTGTAGTTCCTCTTGAATATCGGCTAAAACTGTCACCTGCAAATTATCACAAGCTTCAGCCTCAGCACACATCTCCGTGAGTTTGACGCTCATCCTGCTTACAGCCTCTGCATTCTCCTTTTGCTGAATTATCAATTCTGCCACCGACTCCTTCATTGCTTCTGATTGCTCCAGGAGTTGTTTCATCATGTCCTCTATTTGAACTTGGCGTCCCAAGTCCTCATTTTCAACATTTTTATATTCAGCACAAACAACAAAAGGATCATAGTAGGGGCTTGGGGGAGGGGAATATGCCTTTGGACAATCACCCCAATGGCCATATTGACACCCACATCTATTGCACGTGTTACAGTTTTGCCACAAGTGGGGTCCTCCGCAATTCATGCAAGATTTGCCGAAATATGCGTATCCACCATTTATATTCCAAGATGTCATGTCAATGAGGGTATCCGAAAGAGAGAAAAATTAAAATGAACAAGAATTAAAACAAATACTAAGACCAAGTTGTCAACACTTAAGAAAATAAAACAAAAATACAGTAAATTTACACTTAACACAATTTCACAAATCGCCTAGCCTCCCCGGCAACGGCGCCAAAAACTTGCTCGGTGCTTTGGGCTACGGGTAAAAACCGACACGCAAGTGCACGTGGTCAAACAAGTAATAAAGTGGCTAAGTAGCCAAGTATCGATCCAAGGAGGCTCAAGATATGTAAAATTGCCTAATTTACTATATTTCTATTTAACTTCTAATTATGCTAACAACAACGTAACCAAGGGTTAATTGAGTTTTTGTTTCTAAACTATATACTACAATTAATAACACTATTTACTTGTGAATTCAGACAATGGATATGAACATGCCAAGGTTAAGAACAAGTAATGAACTTGATAATCATGATAATTTTGGTTAATTCTCTTCTTCAAGTTGCTAGCCAAGAACATTTGCCTAGAAATTAAAACTCTCGTATTTAATTTCACTTTAGAATCATAAACCATCCGTCTACATTTCTGTGATCAAATGCAATTTATGACCTAGCACTACAATTCAGGTTCCTAAATTGACTAATACGGCTTTCAAGTATATTTCTATCAGGAAAGCACATCAAAACCCAATTTTCCCAAATCAAGTTAAGAACAATACCCTATTAATTCACAACTTTCCAATTTCTTGCTCTTTCTAGTGAAATTGGACTTTTTAGATATACATTAATGTTGGCCAATCACTAATGCAGTAAAGAACAAGAATTAATAGAACAACATTAAAGAAGAAGAATAAAACCATATCATTTACAATCAAAATTCATTACACATGTTCAAAACCTCAGCAAGAAAGAGAATTAGCCACTCATTCTTGGATTGATCATCCTAAAATGAGTGTAAATTATACTTACAATTGATAGAAAGAAGAAAAGAAGAGAAGAAATCCCTTAGCTTTTCCAATCTTCAACTGCTACTAACCCACGTTCCTGCTCTCCACTTCTGAACTCAGTCTAAAAACTAAAAACCAATTAAAATAAACCTAAGTGTGCTATTTATACTCGTGGGAAATTTTTCCCGGAATAACAAGCAACGTGTCACGGAGGCCAACGCGGAGCACTGCCTCTGTGACACAGCGTAGACGCGGACCCTCACTGGAATTTCCAGGGTCCGGTAATTTAACCTCAACGTGGCACGGAGGCCATCGCGGAGGCCTATCTCCGTGCCACGGAGCTGACGCGCAGGTACACTGGAAATTGCCAAATTAATTCATGCTCAGGTAGTGTGCTACCGTGATGGTAGCGTGGCACGGAGCCATCGCGGAGCCCCTATAAATCCTGCATTCCAAGGTCTTTTCCATGCTCGCATCCAAGTCCAACTCCGACATAGTTCCAACATGCATTTTAGCTCCTAAAAATCACCTTTATCTGCAAAAGAAATGCTAATCATGTTGGTTAGTATAAATTTGCATTTTATTACCGATTACATGATATTATATACACATTGTACAACCAACAAGGTAAAAATGATACGTTTGAGTATAACTTGGGCATATAAATCTGCCCAAGATCACTTTCTTCAAACGAGCATAACGTTTTACTCCGAACTCCGATTTATAAGCGGTTTTTTTCACTATAAACGAGACTCAAATACCTTTCATTTGATATATTATGAGACTTTTGAATCACTATATGTTTGTAAATATGACTATTTAAAGTTGACCCTTATTTACAAACTTCACATACTCTTCACTTTTCCCTTTGCACATGTTTCCCTCCTCACCTACGGACAACATACGACCCATAATTCCCTTAATATGGCATATAACCGTCAAATAATCATAAAAAAAATAATTCTGGGGTGTAACACTCCTCAAATAGATTACTTGTTTGATCAGTTACATGGGGCAGCACATTCTCAAAAATTGATTTTAGGTCGGGTTATCATCAGCTAAAAATTCGTGTTGAGGATATTCCGAAGATAACTTTTCAAACTAGGTATGAGCATTATGAGTTCCTGGTTATGTTATTTGGACTCACTAATGCTCCAGTGGGACGATATTTCAAACCTTATCTAGACTCCTTTGTAATCATTTTTATTTACGATATTTTGGTGTATTCCAAGACTAAGCTGGAACATGAGAATCACCTGAGGATTGTGTTGGAGCTACTAAAGGAGAAGCAACCTTATGCAAAGTTCATCAATGTGAATTTTGTTTAGAGTTAATTTTATTTGTAGGGCATGTAGTCTCCAATGAAGGGATCAAGGTGGATCCAGAGAAGGTGAAAGCAGTCCGAAATTGGGCTAGGCCCATTACTGTGATAGAGGTTTGGAGCTTTATGGGGCTAGCTAGTTAATACTGGCAGTTTGTGAAGGGCTTCGTAGCCATTGCCTCTCGGTTGACAAGGCCGACCCAAAAAGATGTGCCATTCTAGTGGTCTGAAGAGTGTGAAGAAAGCTTTTGATATCTAAAAACCTTGATAACCACAACACCTATTCTAGAACTACCAGTAAATGGTAAAGATTTTGTGGTTTATTGTGATACCCCACAGTTTAGATTATGTGCTCTATTAATGTAGGAAGAATAGGTCATTGTGAATGCTTTGAGACAATTAAAAGTACATAAGAAGAACTACCCCACACATGACTTGGAATTGGCAGTGGTGGTATTCGCCCTGAAAATATGGAGGCATTACTTGTATGGGGCCCATTGTGAGGTGTTTACAGGCCATTGCAGTTTGCAATATGTGTTCTTCAAGAAGGATCTCAACCTGAGATAGCGGAGATGGATGTAACTGCTTAAGGACTACTATATCACAGTTCTATATCATCTAAGAAAGGTGAATATGGTGAGAGATGCCTTGAGTTGGAAAGCAGTGAGCATGGATAATTTGGCTATTTTGGAAGCTACCTTGCGGCCGATGGCTAGAGAAGTTCAGACATTGGCCAATAACCTGCTGATACTCATGTTGGAAGAATCAGGAGGGAGATTAGCCACTGTGGTGGCTAGATCATCACTGCTAGAGAAAGTGAAATCTAGACAGTTTGAGGATGCAAGGCTGAGTAAGATTCCTGACCAAGTCTTACTAGGGGAGACGAAGGAGGAGACTATAGATGACGAAGGGATTTGAGAATAAGGGGATGTGTATGTGTATTCCGGGTTGGTAAGATGATCAAAACTACCTTGTCAGAGGCTCGCAACTAAGGTACTCTATACTTCCCTGAGTCACCAAGATGTATCTGACCTAACGTGACACTATTGATGGAACAGAATGAAGAGGGACATTGTTGTGTATGTTGCCTAATGCCTATCTGTTAGCAGGTAAAATATGAGCATTAGAAGCCTGGAGGTGTATTATAGAGAAGGCCCATTCCAGAGAAGAAGTAGGAGTGGAGAGCTACGGACTTCGTGGTTGGCCTTCCGAAGACGTTGGAGAAGTGTGACTCCATCTGAGCTATTGTTGACAGAATGACTAAGTTTTCCCATTTCTTGACTGTTCAGGTGACTTACAATGCAGAGAAACTAGCCAAACTATACGTGAAAAAGGTAATTCGGTTGCACGGGGTGTTAGTCTCGATTGTATCAAAAGGGGTACACAGTTCCCTTCCCACGTTTGGAGAACCTTGCAGGACGAATTAGGTACCAGGTTGTACTTGAGCACGACCTTTCACCTGCAGATAGTTGAACAGTAGGAAAGGACAATCCAGGTGCTACAAGACATGCTTTGAGCCTGTGTGATCAATTTTGGGGGCCATTGGGATAAGGTTTTACCTTTGGCGGAATTTGCATACAATAACAACTATCACTCAAGTATTGGCATGCCCCCCTTCAAGGCTCTATATGGAAGGAAATGTAGATCCCAATCGGCTAGTTTGATGTTTTTGAGGTGAGATCGGGGCACTGATTTCCTAAAAGAGTCCTTGGAGAAAGTCAGAATAATCCAAGAACGACTGTTGGCAGCTTAAAATAGGTAGAACTAGTAGACACATAGGAAAGTGATAGATATGGAGTTCATGATAGGAGAGCAAGTTTTGCTTAAAGTTTCTATCATGCCCACCTTGGGATGCATGATTGGCACCTAATGCCACACTGGTACCTGGGTTGACCTGGCCGGACATAGGACCTATGGTGTCTGCCAGTAACTCAAAATCAACAAAAAAATTGATATATATCGACTGTAAACAAAGCCTCAGGCCAACAAGGCCATAGAGATCCTGTTAAACAAAACAACAAACCTATCCAACATAATAATAAAGGGATCTTATGCGGGTCGACAAGACCACCATGATGTCTACTGATAATAGAATGAAAACAGGCGGTCATATATGAACTGTGGACAATAGGGCCGCCAACTAATAGCTAAACTAGGCCGCACACGGCCAATACACAATATATGGCATATATAGGCCCCACACGGCCAACACGCAAGATATGGAATATATAGGCCCTACACGGCCAACAACAACCGACAACTGAAAACGTAGTCTACAAGCCTCTAAGAGTGAAAATATTTATCGGGTTAGAGCCCCGGCTTACCCAAATACTATACAAATAAAAGAAAAGTAAACCTTTATATCCTGATAACTCCAAATGAAAGGAGCTAGCCAATTTGCTAACTTTGAATAGCTGCTAGGAGATCTTGAACCCTGTCTCTCTAAACCTGCAGGCAAGTGTGCAGCACCTGACGCGTGGGTGTCAATACAATATGTACCGAATATGTAAGATACCAATAATAACTGAATAGAAGCTGATAAAGGACTGAAAGTAATCAGCAAAAGGAGTAGAAGATAACCTGTATGCTTTTATAACCATGGCCTGCACCTAGTAGAAAACTTATATAAATAAGAGTGTAAGCTGTACGATTAAATATTTATAAGCTATACCTAGCAAGCGAGTATGCAAACAAGAACCTATCCCGGGCCCCATAATCCTGGAAGGTACAATCATCATAGAAATGACCTACCTGGGACCCCATAAGCCTCGACAGGAACTAATTAGTCTATATACCCCTACTGGTACCCCTGAGGTCCTGTAAGTAACTGAATTTGAGCCATCTGGGCTCTTATAACTGTATCTGAGCCGTCTGGGCTCTGGTAACTATATCTGAGCCATCTGGGCTCCTGTAATTATATCTGAGCTATCTGAGCTCTTGTAACTATATCTGAGTTGTCTGGGCTCCTGTAAGTGTATCTAAGCTGTCTGGGCTCTTGTAACTGTATGTGAACCGTCTAGATTCCTGTAATGCCACTGCGGCATAGAAGAAGTCCATAAGTTAATAGACTTCAATATGGCCCCGTAGGCTTCACTTTAGTCTTTACAGATAATATATGGCTCCATAAACGATGCAGTAGCACCATAAGCGATACATCATCATAGCTCCATAAGTAATCTATAGCTCCATAAGCATTAGCAGCACTGTAGGTTCATAAGCATTATATAGCTCCGTAAGCAGTTCATACAACTAGCAGCCTCTTAGCTATTCATGGTGAGAGGTAGTATGAAATACAATCTACCCCAACCAGGGATACTATGCTACAATCCACCAATCCAATTACTCAAAAGGCGTATCTAGCCCTATAGGCCTAACGCGACCACTACTCATCCTTAACACAATTTATATAGCTTCCAACAGGCACATCCCGTGTGCCCATACTTGGCTAGAGGGCCCTGGCTGCAACTACAACCTCTGCCAGCTCAGACGGAAAAGGACGAGGCTTGGGTGACCTAAGTGGTAGGTTGAAGGTCATGCTAGAACAATGATAGCTCGTAAGCAAATTGTAAGATCGCAGGTGACCAACTATTTTAGTTCATCCGCTTAGAACAATTGTAGGGCTACTACTAATCGGAAATGCTCCTAATAAGTTAGCCGAAACTCTCCATAGATAGTGTACTATAACTCTTAGCCTGGAAGTAACACAGTGATACTATGGTTTAGTCCCTTTAAAACCTAACTTAGTCTGTCCAGATTTCATATGGCTCCTTTAAGTGATTCATAGCCTCGTAGGTAGGTATATCTGGACCTAGTCCTTCATGGAAACATGTACCTGGCCATCTATAAGAGTAGCCTGGGATGTTGGCCTCACATCCAAGAACTAATAAATTCCCTCCTTAGGGTATCGACTAGTCTATTAGACTTGTAACAACTGAAGTGGTTTCCTGAGCGACCTGCATAACAAGCATTGAGTTTGCTGAAACTAATGGTCACTGACAGTAGCCAATCATAGGGCAAGATGTCTCTCAGTTTGCTAGGAAACTCTAGTGCCATTGAGTTGAAGGTAAGACCATCCTATCTAAATTCTGTCCCTGAAGGCATCAAGGTACTCCAACAGCCTCTGGGCGAGCTTTACTAACAATAATCAAACTGAAATTTATATCGCCCGGCTACGCCCTATGTTATCCAGCTTACCAAGTCAGGCCCAACAGCTAACCATAAACTTCTAATGCCTTGGCTTGACAACAAAACATTAGAATACCTCTAAATAGTAAACGGGTGAACGGGGAACTCCTTGTGGCTCACTCAACATTAGTCACACTTAACATACCCTTTTCCAATGGGGGATACTATAGTGTAATCTCAATACGTCTTATAGAAGCTAACCACAACATACCTAATCATTATCTACTAGCAATAGCTAATCATGACATATAAATCATTATCTACTTTCAAGGGCATAGGTCATATCACTATACAATGAGAATAACTTGCCAAAGAGATAAGCCTTAACATACCTCGAATGCTGATTCTCATTTATCCAAATAGTTCCAACATGTAGCCGATAATTCCACTAAAAATTGCAGCCTCCACGCTAAGAGAATAAGGCTATTTCAATAGTAGAAATCGGCAAATAACAATATCTTTCAAAGAACATTGACTACAGTTCAACTTCATTTAATTCAGTCGAAAACTCACAAATTCTCGAGAGTCTAGAAGGTAGAAATATTTACCTATCACCTATAGCCGCTTAGGACTCCATTAGAAGTGATTACAACAACTTTTATTTGATGGGGTTCAGGTACTCCGAGCGAATTTACAAGAAATAACTCTGTAGGGATGTTCCTTGTATTCCTATAACTCGTTATCCAAGACGAATTTGCATTTGGACAAAGTTTAGCAGCGTAATTCAGTGAAAATCACTTGAAATAGGTGCCCAAGTTCTCTCTCTGCCATGAGGAAATATTTTAGAATGGATTAATTACACATGAAGGGGCTTATATATAGTTGAGGCGGTGGCAGCGGGTAGCACGAAGCGATGGGCCGGCTAGGGCGCTATAATGGCCTGCGCCCTGTGGCGCCCAGCGTCCTACTCGCCCTCCGCCATGCTCGTATGCTCATCCCCTGAGCCCTTTTTCATATGCGTCATACTCCAAAACTCTCAATATCCGTACGCACACATCGGTTAAATGATAGAACTTACGGGGTGTAACTTCACCAACCACCTTAGGAACATTCATCCTTAAATGTAATTTTGACTCAACAAACTCAAATTCTTTTAACTATTGCTAGAAAGGTTTCTGTAGAGTTTCCTATGTATTATGGGCTATCTCAAAACATGAAATGCAAAAAAGTCCAATATAGACGTCTCACAAGGCGCTACAAGTAATGACACCACATAAATCCATACGTAAAAGCGAACAACTAATCAATACTGATAATAATGGAAACAAAGGCACTATATAACACCTGAAAATTATCTTTCCTTCACTGAAATTGTCTGAGTTTGTATCTTATCATTATACAGCTATGAAATGACTGAAGATATCTAAATCCTGTGTCTTCCTCAGCTTCCCAATTAATTCCTTCTGCCTTTTTGTTCCTCCATAAGACTTTACTAGGTTACATCTTTGGTTTTCAAGATAGCCCCTATGGACCTGCCAATCTAGTATAACTATTGGAGTCTCCTCGTGGGACAGCTCTTCTATAACCTGAGTATCAGATCCTAGCCGCGAAGGCAACTCTATATCATAGGCAACTTGGCCAATCTTCCGGAGAACACAGTAAGGCCTGATGAATCTATGGCTGGGCTTGAACTTCTTGTCTAATCGCATAACGTCCTTCTTTGGAAAAATTGTGAATAATACCCAGTCATTGCATCAATCTCCATATTCCTGCGCTGTATGTTAGAATAGGACTTCTGGCAAGTCTAGGTTGTCAGTAAATGCTTGACAAAGAGTTTAACTTTTTCTTCTAACTGACGTATTATACCAAGTTCAATTAACCCTAACTTCCCTACTTTAGGCCATCCCGTAGGGGGACCATAGTTCCACTCGTAACATATCTTCAAACGTCTGAATCGTATGGTTTGCTTGGCCGACTGTCTAGTGACGAGACGCCATACTCAATTTAATTTGCATCCCAATTTGCTCTGACACCTCTTCCAAAACCTATTTGTGAGTTGTGCCCCTCATATAACTGGATTATCTCTTTGGTATTTAACTCAGTGCAATCTTTAGCTGAACGTAATTCTGACCAGAAAGAAATGAGTTGACCTTATTAGTCTTCCAAGAATGACTCAAATAGGGTCATATTTACACCTAGTACAAGGTAACTTGGACTTCTCACTTTTCACGCTGTCTACTTCCCAATTTAATTGAGCATGGGCATGGCTATCTCCTGATTTAGCCTACTCAGTTTCTGATGCCCAGCCTCTCCCTTCTAGCCATTGAAGCTTTGTGTTTATATCGTTCTTCTTCCTATACCATCAGAGATCTCTTTTATAACTTGATATGTTTTCGTCAAACTTGGATGGGGAGAATAACGGACATAGGGTACTTGTGCTACAGTCTACTAATGAAGCCCTGCCATATTTGGAACCCAGAGTCGACCTCTGAGTCTTAAGACTCTATCCCTCGCTATCTCAAAGGCCGATGACTTCTTCTACTGGGTCTTATCTCTAGGCTATACTAGGCTAGTGCCTCTGTACCATCACTTCTTCGCCTTCACGACTAGAGGGTGATAGTGTAGTATGCTAGGTTATAATCTCACTATCCCTTAAATGTCAGATTGATGCTTATTTCTTGACATTCAGCGGCAACCCCAGACTCTATCAATCCGCTGCAATCTAGAGGTGGTTCTGCTCTCCCCCAAAGCTCAATGTCCATGTATTACCCTTGCTTCTATGGGCTGAAAATCGAGGTGCGTGCCTCATGCGCCGTACTGGCCAAGATACTACTGGCCAAGTCCATTAACCTGTATCATCCTGACCCACCCTCAAGCCAGTTCCCATCATATGGTCTCTCTATATCTTAACATTATAAGCTGGGAGTCGCAGGCTTTATTCTCTAGGTACTCCCTACCGCTATCAACATATTGCAATGGGATTAGCCTATTTCTGACTGAAGCTTTACTATTACTAGAAGCCTGTTACATATGGACTTTCACATGTACTCAACTGCTCCTAGCAATCTTACCTGTCTTTTCGATCCTTACTGTAGTGAAGTTCTAGGTGACATATTTAAGTACTAGGGGTCTTACCCACTTTTTCTAACACCCCCCAGGAACCAACGGGTTTAGCCCTCCTTTACTATTTACTCTTGACAACATGGCGTCAATACTCACACTTTTTACTGTATTGGCAAAGGATGGGAGGCGGGAATTAACCATATCATTCTATAATGAGGCTAAGGTAAGAAACTCAACAAGCTCTAATGGACTGGAGGTGAGAGTCTCATAATTTCACAACCTCTTATACCGTGCAGGTGATCCACAGTAGCTGTGGTCCCTGTTTAATACTAAATACCAACTAAGTAAGCCATCATATATACTATACTCCTAACATCCTAATTCGAGGGTGTAGGAAGAACTAGGGATGGTACTGGCATGTATGTTACCTTATGAGGTCCCTGGTGCCTCGGGAGGATACTGGGGAGGTTAAAAAATTGCCTCTCCTTTGCCTTCAAGCTGGATGGTCCTCTATTTGTGGCACCTCGCTGGTACCCTCTCCTACTGCTGTATCTGAATTGCTACTCGCTGTAGTCTGTCTCTTGTAGACAAACATAATAATGAAAGTTTAGGGACTCAACCCTATATAACTCTGCTCTATAGCACGATCTGAGAAGAAGGAGGGGTAACCATGTTATAATGCCTCGTAGCCTCCTGCTTACAAAATGTGGTGCATAACACATTTATAAACAAAACTATACTAGGAACGGCTTGCAGACTCCCTAGGATATGATGTTTCTTTGACACCAAGTTTGTCACGCGCACCTAGGAGGCATGACTGGAACCTAATGCCACACTGGGACCTGTGTTGACCTGGCCGTACATGCGGCACCTCTGGTGTCTGCTAGTAATTCAAAACCAATAAAATAAATTGCTATGTCTCAGCTGTAAACATAGCCTGGGCCCAACAAGGTCACACAACACCTGTAAAAGAAAATAGCTAACCCAGCCAACAAAATAATAAATGGATCCTATATGGGCTGACAAGACCACCATGCTGTCTAGTTATAACAGAATGAAAATAGGTGGTCATATATGAACCGTGGCTGATAGGGCTACCAACTAATAGCTAAACTAGGCCCCACATGGCCAACACGCAAGATATGGCATGTATAGGCCCCACATGGCCGACAACAACCAACAGCTGAAAACTGTAGTCTGCAAGCCTCTAAGAATGAAAATATTAGTTAGGACAAGGCCCTGGCCTACCCAAATATTATACAAATAAAATACAGGTAAACCTCTACAACCTGGCAACTCCGAATGAAATGAGCTGGCCAATCTGCTAACACTGAATAGCTGCTAGGAGGTCTTGAACCCTGTATGTCTAAACCAGCAGGCAACTGTGCAGTGCCTCATGCGTGGGCGTCAGTACAATATGTATCAAAGATATAAGGAAATAATAATAACTAAATAAAAGTTGATAAAGGACTGAAAGTGATCAGCAAAAGGAGCAAAAGTTAACCTGTATGCTTTAATAACCATGGCCTGCACCTAGTAGAAAACTTATACAAATAAGAGCATAAGTTGTATGGTTATACATTCTTAAGTAACTATATCTGAACCATCTGGGCTCCTGTAACTGTATCTAAGTCGTCTAGGCTTTTGTAACTGTATCTTAGCCGTTTGGGCTCCTCTAACAGTATTTGAGCCGTCTAGGCTCCCCTAACTGTATCTGAGCTGTTTGGGCTCCCGTAAATGTATCTGAGCCTTTTGGGCTCCTATAACTGTATTTGAGCAGTCTAGGCTCTTGTAACTGTATCTGAGCCGTCTAGGCTCCTGTAATGCTACTGCGATGTAGAAGAAGTTCATAAGTGAATAGACTTCAATATGGCCCCGTAGGCTTCACTTTAGTCTTTACAGAAAATATATGGCTCCATAAGAGATTCAGTAGCTCTATAAGCGATACATCAAAGTAGCTCCGTAAGCAATCTATAGCTCCGAAAGAATTAGCAGCATCATAGCTCTGTAAGTAGTTCGTACAATAGTAAGACATCTGAATACCTCTAACACTAAATGGGTGAACGAGAAAGTCCCTGTGGCGCACCCAACATTAGTCACACTTAACTTACCCTTTCCCGACGGGGGATACTGTAGTGTAATCTCAATACATCTTATAGCAGCTAACCATAATATACCTAATCATTATCTACTAGCAGCAACTAATCACGACATATAAGATCATTATCTACTTTCGAGGGCATAGGTCGTATCACTATACAACGAGAATAACTTGCTGAAGAGATAATCCTTAACATGCCTCAAATGCCGATTCTTTTTTATACAAATAGTTCCAATCTATATCCGATAATTCCACTCAATTGTATCCTCCATGCTGAGAGAATAAAGGGCTATTCCAATAGTAGGAATCGACAAATAGCGATATCTTTCAAAGAACGTTGACTACAATTCAACTTCATTTAATTCGGCTGAAAACTCTCGAATTCTCAAGAGTCTAGAAGGTAAAATTTTTTACCTATCACTTGTATCCACTTAACACTCAATTATAAGTGATTCTGATAACTTTTACTCGACGGTGTTCCGGTACTCCAAGTGAATGTCCAAGAAATAACTCTGCAGGGACGTTCCTTATAGGCCTATAACTCATTATTCAAGACGAATTTGTGTTTGGATGGAGTTTAGCGGTGTAATTAGGTGAAAATCACTTGAAATAGGCACCCAAGTTCTCTCCCTGCCGTGAGAAAATATTTTAGAATAATTTAATTACACATGAAGGGGCTTATATATAGTTGAGGTGGTGGCAGGGGGTGGCGCTGCGTGCTGGCCAGGGCGCTGGCATGGCCTGTGCAATGTGACACCTAATGCACCCAGCCTCCAGCCCCGGTCTCCCGCACGCTCGATACCATGCTGGTATACTCATTCCATGAGCCCTTTTCCATATGCGTCGTACTCCAAAATACTCAACATCTGTACGGACGCATCGATTAAATAATAGAAACTTACGAGGTATAATAGTTTCCCCTATGAAGGTGGTGATGAGATTTGATAAAGTGGGACAATCTTAGCCCGAGGTACATTGGGTCGTTCGAGATTCTTTGGGTATAGGAGAGGTAGCTTATGAGCTGGCCCTACTGCCAAGTTTGTTCGAGTGCATCCAACATTCCATGTCTTTATGGAGAAGAAATAACGTAGGGATGGTTCTTATATAATTCAATGGGATTCAGTGCTGCTTGACGAGAACCTGTCTTACGAGGAAGAGACGGTGGCTATATAGATAGGGAGGTTCACAAGTTGAGATCAAAGGAGATTGTGACGGTAAAGAATCTAGTTGAAGAATCATCTCATAGAGGAAGCCACTTGGGAGATCGAGGTAGATATACGAGACAAATACCCCCAACTATTTGTGGAATCAGGTATTTTCCTTTTCTTCTTTTCTTGGGCCTTTCGGGGACGAAAGATGTTTTAATTGGTATCTAATGTTGTTTGCACTCCAGCGCACATGCAAGTGTACATGATTGTACAAGTTATATAGTGGCCCTTTTTCAGAGCCGGATGTTGAACCCACAGGGACTAGACTAACTCAGTGAATTATCAATTTCAAGTGTTAAATTAACCTTCACAAGTGTTGATTGTAGAAATTTCAAAAAACTCTAATTAAATCTAGGGGTGATCACAAAATAATCGAGAAATGATACAAGAAGCAACTAGAGTTAAGGCCTAACAATCATGCAATGCTACAATTCGCAATGGTTCGAGTATGAAAACTTCAGTTGTTGTCTCAACTAGTTAAAGTACGATGTTCATGGTCTTTTGAGCCTCTAAACACGACAAACTAGTCTCACACCTACATCGTTGAGCGGGGATGTGACGTCCTAATTTGTGAGCAATTTCACTACTTGGATGTGGTTTATGGAGTTTGTACCCTTGATTATGGACTTTTGTACCTCTAATAATTTAACCGGACTTAGCTTCACAACTACTTCTAGGAGAGGTGATGTGACAATTCTAAGGTGGTGTCTAGCTCATCCCGTTTTATTAACCAAGCAAGAAAAATTAGGTATAATTTCTATCCTAACCGCTAATCCTATCGTAAAGGTAAGAACTTGCTCCCTCCATTTTTATGTTCTAGCCTAGGGTTACTCTTTATATCATTTACCTAAGCTTAACGGGTTCATTTTCATGGTGATCAAGTATAAAAACAACAATAATGAAGAATGTAAGATAAAACAACAACTAAAAACTCAAACCAAAGAAGAATTCATGCAATTACAATCATATCGTGTGGTCTCAACCCTAGAGGAAGGGTTTTAGCCTCTCATGTTCATACAAATACTTAAAAACATGATTCAAGTAGAGTACTTACAAGAATAGTTAAAAGAGAATGAAAATTAGTGAACCCTAGGTAGAGTTCTTCCTTTCTCCCTTCGCTCCTTTCCGTTGTTCTCAAGAAATTTCGTGATAAAATGATTTTAGGAGCTAAGTGTTCTATTTATACATAGTGGAAAAATTACAATTTTGGCTGGCCATGGACTGCCTCCATGCCATGCTGCCCATCACGCAGCAGCAACTCGGTGGCACGGGGCTGTCACGCATGCCCACTGGAATTGTCCCTCAATAGGTCTGTAGCAAAGTGCCTGCTGTCGCCCGGTGTGGCACGGCCCAACTCGTGCACGATGCTTAGCGTGACATGACCTTTAACGCACAACAGTTCCTGGCATGGAACGGCGCCTAGCGCACAGGTCTGCCTGGTGGCACACTGGGTAGTGCGACATTTCTATTTTCGTGCACATTTCATGCAATCTTCCTCCCACTCATTCCAACGCTTCATCTTGTTCGTGCATCATCAATTTTAAGCCCCACTTAGCATTTTTCACCTACAAAACAAAGAGCTAATCACATTGGTTAGTTTATGCACGAAATTATACAAAATCACATGAGAGTATACTCACTTAATTTGACAAACACGACTAAACTAAGTTATAAAATAACACTTGGGCACGTAATTATTCCAAGATCAAATGTAATAGATCATCCATTATTATGGGAAAATAAAATCAGAATACCCTCTTTTCATCTATATTGCATGTGGAGAAGTGTTAAGTGAATAATAGTTAAACTTGGATTTGAGGGATAGAATGTGCGCAACGAAATGTGAGCTATAGTGTAGGGAAAACCGCTACAACGAGTTCGTCATGATAGTCATAGGTTTGCCATAGAGGGTTCATCGTAGCGAAGTAGTTACTGTAGCAGTAGACTATGGGGTGTAGTGAGTTGATTTTAAGTGGGATTTCAGGATTTTCACCCTATTATTCTAAGGCACAAAAACTAGAGAGCTTAGGGGCGATTTTTCAAGGGCGGAAAGATTTCTTATTCCAGGTAATATTTCTTGCTCATTTTTTTGATTTTTTGATTCCCTAACACTCTAGAATCGAAGGGTTATCCTTGATAGTGAAATTCTAGCTAAGAATCCTAGAACTGAAAACTAGGGCAAGTGGAATGGATGTTAATTCCTAGGCCTAAAAGTGAGTAATTAGCACTTCCTAGGAACAATGTGAATGTATTATTTCATCTATAAGATAATTTGAGGCCTAGAAGTTATAAGGTTTGGACCTTTAGCTTTAAAGACTACTTGAAAAGGGTTAGAGGAGTAGAAACTCTATGAACTAGGTTGGAATGAACATTGGGAGATTTAAACACAATAATCTAACTCGTGGGTAATGAACTAAATCATGCTAAAGGGAAGAATTGGGTGAGTTTAAATTCCTAAGACCCTTACTTAAAGATTAGATTACTAAGTGCTCCTTAATTTCTTGTTTTAGACTTTGAATGTTCAGAAGCAATAAGGAAGGTCAAGGCTCTCATGGAATAGCTTGATATTTTAATCTTCGGTTGAGGTAGGTTACAATTTTATGAGTTAGACCCTATATAATGGTGTGTATATGGTTGTGGAATGATGACGTACTTAATTGGTCTTTGGACACTGATTGTTGTTAGTAATACTCTTGTTGATTGAATTTGGTAAAGTGAAATTTGGCATGATGTTGTTATTTGTACATTGCATGCATGGCACGGAAGTTATAGAGTATTGTGTCTTTGTGTTGTCACTTGAGTTGATGAAGTGATAGCCCAAGGAAGGGTAACAGGTGAGAGTGAAAGAAAGGGGTGATGAAGGCCCACAAGTGGTATGAGTGCACAGACAGATATAATATGAATAGTTCATGTGGCTGGTTATACAGGTGAGGGTACACCAACAGGTGTGATCAAAGGTTTATATGGATCATGTACGGTACAGAAATTTCTAGAGCGCCTTGCAGGTCATGACTGGAAGGGCAGAAATAAGACTCTTTGGCATGTGTATACAGTGATATTCCATGTGAGAGTGTACGGAGATGTGACAGAGGCGTGTGCCCAACATACTACGGATGGTATTAAGGGAAAATTGAGGAGTGAGGATTGGTTTGAAAACAGATGAACCGTAAGAGACTGTAATGCTCGAATGGGTAGTTACCTGTGACTTAATTGCTGATATATTTATAATGAGTTGTTGAATCTTTACAAACTATATGTGAATATATGGATATTGGATGAATTAAGTGTTGAATATTCCTGGGTACACTTAATGTAATGAGTTGATGAGCTGATTGTAGTGTCTTTACTATGCATGTTTGGAAATAGTGAATTGACTGAGAAGAATTGCTAAGTGTGGAGCTTAAGGTAGACAACTCAATCGAGCTATTGCCTTTGCACTACTGCTGCAGCGCCGCAGCGAGGCCTAATCCAGTGAGTAGGCCAGCTTAGATTTTATTTTGAATGATGGTAGAAATAGAGATATGTAATGATTACCTATTTTCGTGAATGTATGTTATTATTTCTCTTGTGTATTCATTATTATTTAAGGTTGGCCAGTGATGCCTATCAGTATTATGTGTTGTACTGATGCTACTCCTACACTTCTTTTCTGAATGCAGATCAATATCCGGGAAGATCCTCTCGCCCCCACTTGTAGAAGCAGCTGTGACACTTACGAGGGTGAGATAATGTCTTAGGGATGATGCAACTCCTTCGGAAGAAATGTCTTTGTTTTGGACATGACTTTATTTATTTTTCTTGTTGTTCTTCATGGAGTATAATTAGGTAAATGTCTCCATACGATGACTTTCAGTCCTTGGGATAATTAAATGGCATGAATGATGTAGGGCGTATTAACACATTTATTAGTCATATTTTGTTCATACTTAGCTATGTTTTGAGAATAAATTGTATGTGTTTTATTTGTATTTTATGTGATATTTGTGAAAAAGAGCTAACGCACATGATTAGATGTTTTCAAAAATTAAAGTGATGAATTTGGGCTTAATTGTGGCTAAAAAGAGCAAGAATGAAAAAACGGGGTTGACCAAATGAGTATGATAGAAGTTGGCATCGCGCAGGTACACCTATGCTATGGATTACGCTATGGACTGAGATACACACATGTATGGTCAGAGCACCCAAAGGCGCGGCGTGCCAAGGGAAGTGGCGCATGGAGAGGCACGAAGCGCTGCCATGTTTGTATAGATAGAAGTCAAATCTCAGTTCTAATAGGAATAGAAGTTGCAAAACCCAATTCAAGTCCAAGAAGGAACAATGAAGGCTTAATCTACTATTAAATACCCTCTCATAACATGTTTTAGAAGTCGAAGTCCATTAGTGTCCAATATTTTCAAGTTTAATCATTCAAGTGTTGCACAATTCATACTTTACGAATTTGTGTAATAACTTAGTTGAGTATTTATTGGAGATTCATCAAGTTCTTGTGACTCAATATAGCTTTGGAGATTTTGTTAAACAAATTTATATTATCGTAAGTATTTCATTATGAATTCTTCTACATCTTTTTTTTTTATTCTCATAAACATGAAAGGCTAAATCTCTTAAGATGAGGTTGTGGGAACCATAATAGATTAACAAAAATAAACATAATAAAATAGCGATTCTTGAATGGTGAATTGGGTGGATTGTTATTTTCTTCATCTTAATGCTTAATTGCCCATATCTTTAACTTGCCCATCCAAGGAGGTTGAAGTTAGGAAAAGATAATAACAATGACAAATTGAGGCTATCAACCCTTATATAAATTAACTTGAGCACTAACCGAGGATATTAAGTCAAGACTTATGGCGAGGGAAAAATATACTTACTTAATGTCTGAGAGAATTTAAGTGAAATTTTTCTATATAGGCCGAGTGACGTTATGTGAACTTAATCATCAGTCTTACACAAAATTCACCAAGATAGATCACTAATAAAAGCCTACTAAGTTATAAAATCACGGGGAACACAATCCTAGTTTTGTCTTGATAATTTGATACACAACTCAATCATTGTTAGCATTATTTTCTTCTTATTTTTGCAACCCCCATCTAAAATATTGATTACAAGTTGGTACAAGCAAAGGAAGGAAGGAAGGAAAAATGGTGCAGGTCCAGTGGGATGGGATGAGTTCGTTACTGTATTCCTGGATAGGTTCTTTCCCATAGAGTTTAGGGAAACTAAGGTTGTCGAATTTATGAACTTGAGGCAGAACAACATGATAGTACAGGAATATGCACTGAAGTTCACTCAGCTATAGATATGCTCCAGAAATGGTTGTTGAGCCTAGGGCTCACATGTTCAAATTTGCTAATGGAGTCTCAAACTTGGTGGTTAAGGAGTGCAGGACCGTCATACTTATTAAGGACATAGACCTCTCCAGTCTCATCATTTATGCACAACAGATAAAGGCAGAAAAGCTGAAGGAGATAGAGAGGGAGAGTAAACAGGCCAGAACGGTCAGTTTGAGTACTCCCAGCAGAGATTAGGCAGTGGTAATCGCCTCCAGCTGCAGCAGCAACAGCGGCCTCTAGCACCTTCCTCAACTAATGCTCTGTTTTCCAGGCCCCATAAAGATAAGAGGGATGGAACATCAGGCTTCCAATCCTAGAGCCATGTCTCTAGCAGCTGCACTTTCCCAACATATTCTAAGTGTGGCAAGAATCATCCATGGGAGTGCCGTTTGGGCAAGGATGGTTTTTTTAGGTGTTGTCAGCCGGGTCACAGATTGAGGGATTTCCCGTCAGTAGGACGGGGGAAGTCCCAGTCAACCACATCAATAGTTTCGCCAAGTCCTCCAGCTTAGAAGGGCATCACCCCGGTACAGGTGGCTGTCAGCGCCAAAACCACTTCTATGCTTTATCCTCTCGATAGGACCAAGAGAACTCACCTGATGTAGTGACTGGTATGTTACGTCTCTTTCAGATAGATGTGTATTCTTTATTATATCCAGGATACACACTTTCCTTCGTGACTCCTTACATTGTTGTTTAGTATGATATAAGTCCAGAAATCCTCTTAGAGCCGTTTTTAGTTTCTACCCTGGTTGGTGAGTCAATTAGAGCTACCAGAGTGTATAGAAATTGTCTGGTCATAGTATTGAATAAATTCACCTCAGTTGATCTAGTAGCGCTAGATATGGTCGACTTTGACCTCATCCTTGGCATGAACTAGCTATATTCTTGTTATGCTTTAGTTGATTACAGAATCAGGATTGTTAGGTTTCAAGTTTTAGTTTCCTAATGAGTCATTCCTAGAGTGGAAGGGTAGTACTTTAGCGCCTAAGGTCATTTCATTCCATACCTTAAGGCTAGGAAGATGATAGCGAAGGGTTACATCTACCAATTGGAGGGTCAAAGATTCTTGTTCCGGCACGTCGACACTTCAGTCAATTCCAGTTGTAAGGGAGTTTCCTGATGTGTTTCTTGAAGATCTTTTTGAATCCCCTCCCGAATAGGAAATAGACATTGGCATAGACCTTTTTCCAAATATCCAGCCCATCTCTATTCCTCCTTATAGAATTGGTCCAACTTAGCTCAAGGAGTTGAAGGAATAGCTGAAAGACCTTATAGATAAGGAGTTTATCAGGCCCAGTATCTCTCTGTGAGGTGCCCCAATCCTTTTAGTGTGAAAGAAATATGGTACACTCAGAATATGCATCGACTACCTTTAGCTAAACAAAGTCACATTCAAGAACAGGTATCCTCTACCAAGGATTGACGACTTGTTTGACCAACTTCAGGAAGCTAGTTGTTTTTCCAAGATAGATCTCAGGTCAGGATACCACCGGCTCAAGGTAAGAGAATGTAGCATTCTGAAAATAGCCTTAAGAACTCAGTATGGTCACTATGAATTCGTAGTTATGTCTTTTGGACTAACCAATGCTTCTACAACTTTTATGGATCTAATAAACAGGGTATTCAAGCCGTACCTGGATATATTTGTTATTGTCTTTATAAACAATATTCTGGTTTACTCCAGAATAAAGGAGAAGCATGCAAATCATTTGAATAGTTTTATATACTCTTAGGGACCACGAGTTGTTCACCAAATTTAGCAAGTGCGAATTCTGGATGAAATCAGTTTCCTTCCTCGGCCATGTGGTCTCCAAAGAGGGTATTCAGGTGGATCCTCAAAAATAGCGGTAGTCAAGGACTGGCTAGGACCCACTTCTCCATCATACATTAGGAATTTTTTGGGCTTAGCTGGCTATTACCGACGGTTTATTGAAGGGTTCTCCTCTATTACTTCCCCTTTGACCAAACTAACTTAGAAAAAGGTGAAGTTTAAGTGGTCTGATGTATGTGAGAAGAGCTTTCAGGAGCTGAAGAATCGACTCACCACAACCCCAATTCTGACTCTTCCAAAATGTTAAGACAGATTTATGATCTAATGTGATGCCTCCAAAGTTGTCCTCGGTTGTGTTCTAATGCAACATGGTAAAGTTATAGCTTACGCTTCTAGACAACTCAAAGTTCATGAGAAGAAGTACCAGACTCATGATCTTGAATTGGCAGTGGTAGTGTTCGCTTTAAAGATTTGGAGGCACTATCTTTATGGGGTTCACGTGGATGTTTTTACTAATCGTAAGAGTTTACAGTATGTGTTCAGCCAAAAAGACCTAAATCTGCATCAGAGAAGGTGGTTAGAGTTATTGAAAGACTACGACATTTTGTATTACCTGGGTAAGGCCAACGTAGTGGCTGACACCCTTAGTAGATTGTCTATGGCAAGTGTTGCTTATGTAAAAGATGGTAAGAAAGAGTTGGTTAGAGAATTTCATAGACTAGTTGGGTTAGGGGTCCAGTTGGTTGACTCAGCAGATAGTGGAGTTATAGTCCAGAGTGGGTCAAAATCCTCCCTGATGGTGGAGGTTAAGTCAAAGCATGATGAAGACCCAATTTTGCTCAAGCTGAAGGAAGCAGTCCTAAGCAAAGAGGTGCTTTCTCCAAAGGGGGAGATGGTGTTCTCCGTTACCAAGACAGGTTGTGTTCTCTAAATATGGATGATTTGAGGTAGAAAATATTAATGGAAGCTCACAGCACCAGATACTCAATCCACACAAGTGCCACCAAGGTGTACCATGATCTACGAAAAATCTACTGTGGAATGGCATGAAGAAGGACATTGCAGAATTCGTGGCTAAGAGTCCAAATTGCCAGCAGGTCAAGGTTGAACATCAGAGACCTGAGGGTATGACTCAGGATATTAGTATTCCTACTTGGAGTGGAAAGAAGTGAATATGGACTTTATCACAGGCCTACCTCATACTCGCCGACAACATGACTTTATTTGGGTGGTTGTAGACTGGATGGCTAAGTCGGCTCATTTTCTACCAGTTATGACCACAGACTCAACAGAGAATTATACTAGACTATACATCAGGGAGTTAATCAGACTACATGGGGTTCCCTTTTTCCATCATCTCAGGTAGGGGTACTCAGTTCACTTGACACTTCTGGAAGTCTTTTCAAAAAGGACTTGGTACTCAGGTCAATCTTAGCATATTTTCCACCCACGGACTGATGGATAGGCTGAGCGGATGATTTATACATTGGAGGATATATTGAGGGCTTGTAAGATAGACTTCAAGGGCAGTTGGGATGATCACCTACCTCGCATTCAATTTGCATACTACAATGGCTACCACTCCCGTATTCAAATGTCCCCATTTAAGGTATTATATGGTAGGAGGTGCAGATTTCCTATATGGTGGTTTGAAGTTGGTGAAACTACCTTGATAGGACCCCATTAAGTACATGAGGCTGTGCAGAAGGTTCAACTTATTAGGGAATGGCTGAAAACAACTCAAAGCCAATAGAAATCCTATGCAGATGTAAGGAGAAGGGAGTTGGAGTTTTCTATGGATGATTGGATATACTTGAATCTTTTACCTATGAAAGAGGTGATGAGATTCAGGAAGAAAAGAAAGCTCAATCCTAGATATATTGGTTCCTACATAATCCTAAGACGCATTGACAATGTGGCTTATGAGTTGGAGTTTCCTGCAAAGTTAGCATCGGTGCACCTAATCTTCTATTTATCTCTGTTGAAGAAATGCATCGGTAATCCATCTTCAGTTATACCGTTAGAGAGTGTGGGTGTAAAGGATAGTCTCTCTTATGAAGAGGTTCCTATTCAGATTCTGGACCATCAGGTTCATAAGTTAAGGAATAAAGAGGTAGCTTTGATAAACGTCTTATGGAGAAACCAACTGGTCGAAGGAGCTACATTGGAAGCTGAAGTAGATGATAGCTAAATACCCTCACCTATTCCTTTCCAGCTCAGATTCAGCTTCAGATACAAGTTTCCCCCTTAGCACTCTCTTCAAATTTTTTTTGGTTAAAAATCATGCCTATCAATTCTTTTCATGTCATAGTATGTATGTACGTTTCATGAATTCAGTTCAGTCATGTATTTCAGTCTAGAGTCAGTCACTCTGTTAGTTTCAGTCTATAGTTCTTAGTTCTAGTATTGCACCTCTTTCCCTATCATTTTTAGCCTAGTTATCCTCTATTCGAGGACGAATATTCCCAAGGGGCAGATTTTGTAACACCTCGAAACCTGAAATGAAATATTGCGGCAATAGAATAAAACTTTCAGATTCGTTGCCGGAGGAACAGAGGATATGATGGCCCATCACACCATTGATGGTGGGCCTGACATTCCATCATGCCTATGACGGTGGATTTGTTGGTTGTCAATTGGATGACAGACCGTCACTTGTACTGTTGAGGATTGGTTCTTTCAGTTGTTAGGTAGCGGAGGCTCCGACGGACCATCACGTGAGTGACGGCCCCTCATGTAGACCATCACCTAAACCCAGATTTCTAGCTCTATTATTTTTGAGGCTGTCAAAGTGGATGAAGGTCCGTAAGGCAAGTGATTCCCCGTCACCCCTACCGACACTTGGGGCAAACTTTTGGGCAAATCTGTTTAAGCCCGATGGTGGAGATAATGGACCTTCAGGCTTGCGATGGTCCATCACTTATCCGTTAGGTGCGTCGCAACCCAGGAATTTTAGATTTCAAAATATTTTTATAGGGGTATTATGTACATTTTCACTCTTCTAAGTTCTAAACTACGTCATTTTGGGATGTTTAGAGGGGAATTAAGAGTGATCAGTCGACAGTTTCCTCTCATTCTCTCCTAACTTTCTCAAGAACACCATAGAACTCAGAGTTTCTCCCTGAAGTAAAAAACTAGGGCTTTCAATTTCCTCAGAATTTCCAAGCTTCTTCTCAAGGGTTTCCTTCTCCACATTGTGGGACTTCAACAAAGGTTTTCTCTCACCTTTGTATTCTAAATTCTTCAGTAACCCTAGCCGAAAAGTCTAGAAACCATGACCTAGGGTTTTTATTTAGTTGTTTAAATTTCTTATCTCCCCAATGTTTCTAAGATTCCATGTGTAGTATTATGTTATGATTGAGATGTTATTTTTTCCTGTCTTATAAAAGCCTTCAGATTTTTCGATATTTGCATAACTCTTGGGATAATTCTTGTATTAAATAGTAGCTGATTTGAAATATGTTTTTCAATGAAATATTGCTTAAGCATGATCTCCAAGATTTATATGTTCAACTTGAGGTTAACATGTTAGATTATGAATATATTTATCTTACCCCATGAATGTCAGGTTGACTTTTATTAGTCTTTTGAGAAATTTAGGAAACTCAGTAATATCAGATTATTAGCTTAATAGTCATTCTTTAGACTATCACGACGCTTTAAAATAAAGAAGCTCTGACAAGTCTTACAACATAATTTCTTTCAGGTCCTTAGACTTTCAGGTGTAATACCCCGAAAGTGCCTAAGATTAGACTTGGGATCAAAAAAATGGAAGTTGGCTGAAATTGGGGAAAAGTGTGCAGGACAGATGATGTAATGACTCATTGTTGGGAACAACAATTTGTTGTTGGCAATCGTGGTTGGTATGAGATTTTGGGAAGTTGGGGATGTCACGGGTCATCCTACAACTCGTGGCGGGATGTAACAAGCTGTGGTAGCCAGTCGTTGTTTGGATTGCTGAATTTCCAATGAACCTAATAGAAGGATACAACAAATCATTAGAGGATACCACGAGTCATGGTGAGGCTTGTTGTAAGGAAAACTCGGGATCATCAGGAAGCTAACAGTCGATCCTACGACCCATTAGAAGAGACCACAACTCATCCTGTTGATTCATAGCTAGAATCCGAAGTCAGGTTTGGGCAGTGCAGATGACAGATCGTACCACGAGTCGTGGTAGCCTCCAACGACTCGTAGGTACGTCCGTGAGATCGACCAGTGCAGATTTTCATGGTATTTTCATTAAGGGTATTTTTGTCTTTCATATGCTCTAGGGCACTAACTACATCATTTTATGATACTTTCAAGGCATGTTAAGATAGGTTAAGTCCCCCATTCATAGTCATTCCCATGCATGCAAAATTAGGAAGAATTAAGAGAGATAAAGCCAATTCTCTAGCTCTTCTCCATCAATTCTCCCTTGGGAATTCAAAGAGTTTTGAAATCTAATCTTACCCAGGTATGTAGGGTTATGAATGGGTGTTTCCATTCACACTCATGCCCAGTATCTATTAATTTATGAAAATTTATCAAAAATCTCATGGGATTTAAACTCAAATTTTGTGAAACTGTAATGATTTACTGATGGGTTATTATAATTCACGATTTACATCATATTTTATTAATTTTGATCAGATTTTACAACTATTTCAATTATTAAATTACTGATTTCAGTTTCTACTAAATTAAGCCTAATTATGTATGATATATGATGAATCGAGTTATGATCTTCACTTCAATTGTTGATATTTACAAACCCAACATGATTTATGATTTGAAATATGGATTTATTCAAATACCCATTATGATTTGATGATTTACAAGATATATGTATGATTTACAAGTATGCATGAACCCTATGATTTACAAATTATGTTTTGGCCAACTCATGGGCCTTATGTCATGGCTAGTTCACGTATGTACAAGTATGTTTATGATTATCATGATTTAACTAGCCCATAAATTCATGTATATTATACTATGAGCATTATATATGTTTTGGAAATAGTATTTTGCACCGAGTAGGTTCCGGGTCTAGGTTTTGCTACGGATCTCATAAACTACGTGCCACTATAGGATATGTTGGGACCTCCTTTGTGACTGTCCCCTGTACCAAATGGCCCTTTTCATGTGTGATCACTCCCTTCATGGTTCTACCCCTGGCAAAGGTACAAACACCCTCCCGACTAGGGATAAACAGGTCGGGCTCCATGTGTGCTCATATGGGGTATGTCAGTTATAAGAACCTTCTACTGTTCCTCATGATTAATGCATATTTATGATTATGTATATTGGCTCAAGTTATGTTCAATACAGCTTTTCTCCCATGATTATGATTACGATTGTATTACGAATGTTTTGAAAACCTTGAGCTTTATGTTATGTTATGATATTTATGATATGAGAATGATGTCCTACTCTTATGATGTTTTTATGAGTTTTTACATATTTTAGTGTTCGTTTTACTTACCTTGAATACTCGGTACATTCCACGTACTGAACACAAACTTTCTATATTGTATCGTCTCATGATACAGGACCCGGCTCTCAGGCTAATCTCCATCCTTAGTGCATTCCAGAGTTGCTATCATCTTGTTGGTGAGTCCTCATGTTTTGAGGGTCGTATGACTAGACATTTATGATGTTATTTTGTTTTAGTTCTTTTTCCGGGTTAGTTGGGGGTGTTGTCCCATCAACCCATCCTATACGATAGAGACTTTCAGACCGCATGTAGTACTCAGCTTATATGCATGTCTAGTACCTTCCAAATGTTATGCTATGATATGTTACGTTTATGTTTTCGCTATGTTGCATGTTCAGTACTCTGTCTTAAGTGATATGAAGTTAGACATATGCTTATGCCATGGGTCGACTTAGGGCCTCTCGGAGTTCCTTGTCCCGTGTTACGATCAGGGTCTATGTTCGGATCGTGACAAACTTGGTATTAGAGCAATACATTTGAAGCGTCCTAGGGTGTATGAAAGCTATGTTGAGTAGAGTCTTTTTCATGGGTGTGAAGCACACCATACTTATGACAAAGAGGCTATGAGACATTTAGGAAATGTTCCCTTCTTTCATGATCTATGTCGTGCGATGGAAAGTCTTTCTATCCTTCTAATTCATGTTATTCGTGATTGCAAAATCATAGCTCCTCGAAGAGTGAACAGAGAATGAATGGAAATGGTGAAGGCCACGAAGATGGCAATGGTCATGGCATCAGCAAGCCCCACCTGTTCAGGAGCCCTAGGCACCAGAGCCAGTTGCCCACACTGAGTTTCGAGCAGCTATCCAGATGTTGGCACAGGCCTTGACCGCTTAGGTCAACCAGTAGGCTGTTGTGCATATTCCATAGAATGTCAATTCAGTAGCGGCCTGGATTAGAGATTTCTTGAGAATGAACCCGCCAGAGTTCCTTGGTCCAAGGTGGATGAGGATCCGAATGAATTCATCGAGGAGATTCTAAAGATCACCCAGGTCATGGGGGTGACAAATGGAGAGTGTGTTGATTTGGCCTCATATCAACTAAAAGGGGTGGCACATATATGGTTCAAGTAGTGGAGAGATGCTAGGGCAATGGATGCAGGCCCTATAGGTTGGGAAGAGTTCCACGCAGCATTTTTGGATCAGTTCTTCCCTCGTGAGATGAGGGAACTGAAGGCGTCCGAGTTTGTTAACCTGAAGCAGGGTGACGTGTCAGTTGAAGAGTACTCTTTGGAGTTCACCCGTCTATCCAAGTATACGCTAGAGTTGGTGGCAGACCAAAGGGCTTGAGTGAGCTGATTTATGCATGAGAGGCGGACTATTTGGATAAGGATTGTAGGATAGCCATGTTGATGCTCAGCAGATGGAGTCAGTGTATCGGAGTGAGAGAGAGACCAAGAGGGCCAGGACCAACAATTATGGGACTTCTCAGGCCAGAATAGGGGGTGGACTATCACGCCCCACCTTGGGAGGCATGAATGGCACCTGGTGCCCTACTAGGACCTAAACTGTTGAGCTGACTGAGCCCAAAAACCTCTGGTGCAGGGCTAACTCTAACTCTAGAATCAAGAAAAAAAGGGCTATATAGTGGCTGTAAACGCAACCCCCGGTCGACAAGGCCTATAGCCTCCTGTGAAAGTAAACAACTAACCAGAGACAAACAATTATAGGGAGTCCTATGCGGGCCGACAAGGCCACCATGATATCTAGTTATAACCGGCAAGTAGAATCAAACACTAAATTGAGCTATCACCAACAAGGCCATCACACATAGTCTAAAACACATATGGGCCCCATACGGCCAATATCATCTAACCACAAGGAAGTAATGCAATCTACAAGCCTCTAGGAGTAATAAGATGGACGGCATTTAGCAGCGTAATCGGATTATAATTCTCCTTCGTCCCTATCCTCTGTTGGTCGTGGTTTTTGATTTATAACTTGACTTCTAAATGTGAGACCCTTATATACTTGAGGTAGCAGACAAGGAAACATGGAACGTTGCCCAACGTGATGATTCTGCTCCGTGCCACGTTGGCTAACGCATTAATTCTGCTCCGTGCCACTTCTCCCCTCTGGGCAGCCTGGTTCGGCCTACTCTCGCGGAATCCCAAATTGGCACTCGTTTGACCTTTCCCTGGGCCTTTTCCTCGTATGTATGGCATTCTAAAACACTTAACCAACATACGAATAGGCCGATTAAACGTTAAAAACTTACGGGGTGTAACATCCTCCCCCCCTTAAGAACATTCGTCCTCGAATGTTAACTTCTACTTGCAAGAACCTTAACCTTGAAAATACTTATTCTGGAAAAATTTTGATAGAGTTTCCCCTGTAATATGGACTATCCAAAAACCCTGAAATGTAGAAAAGTCCAATACAGGTAGTCCACACAAGACTATGACATTCATTTCACAATAGACTGAAGTCAACTACTCCACATAAACATGTATATTTTGAAACCTATAACAACAATAACAACATACCTCTAGCTGCACAATCTAGCTAAGTCTGAAATAGCTGAGGAAATCTGGTTTTCATATCATCTTCTGCCTCCCAGGTCATCTTCTCTCGGTTCTTATTTCGCCATAACACTTTAACAGAAGCAACATCTTTAGTTCTCAGTCTACGGATCTGCTGGTTGAGTATGGCTACTGGAGCTTCTTATAAGCTAACTCCTCAATGACTTGGACGTCTTTGACTGGGACAATCCGGGAGAGATCTCCTATACACTTCCTCAGCATTGATACATGAAAGACTGGGTGAACGGATTCTAATTCTGGAGGTAAATCCAATTCATATGCCACCTGGCCTATCCTTCGGCGAATCTGATAAGGCCCAATAAATCTCGGGCTGAGCTTGCCTTTCTTACCAAATCTCATCACACCCTTCATCGGTGAAACCTTCAGGAATACCCAGTCATCCACATTAAATTATAAGTTTCTTCGCCACACATCAGCATAAGATTTCTGGCGGCTCTGAGCAGTCAGCAGACGTTCCCTGATATGCTTTACTTTCTCTTCTGACTGACGAATAATGTCTGGCCCAATCAATGCTGATTCTCCTACCTCAAACCAACCAGCTGGAGATCTGCACTTCCGCCCATACAACGCTTCATAAGGCTCTATCTGAATTGCTGAATGATAACTGTTATTAGAGGTAAATTCAATAAGTGGTAGATGTTCATCCCATCTACCTCCAAAATCTAGCACACACGCTCGTAACATATCCTCGAGCGTCTGGATTATACGTTTTGCCTGCCCGTCTGTCTGAGGATGGACGGCTATGCTTAGGTTAACCTGCGTCCCCAGGCCCCTCTGAAAAGATTGCCAAAACTTAGTTGTAAACTGCGCTCCTCCGTCAGATATAATTGATAGCGGAACACCATGCAGTCAGACTATTTCTCTAACATACAGCTCAACATAATCTTCAGTTGAAAAGGTAGCCCTTACTGGCAGAAATTGAGCTGATTTTGTCAACCTGTCAACAATTACCCAAATAGAATCATATTTACGCTTGGTTTGAGGTAACCCTACTACGAAATCCATATTAACTGCCTCCCATTTCCATAAAGAAACAGCTATATCCTGTGTCAGTCCACCTGGTTTCTGATGTTCAGCTTTCACCTGTTGGCAATTGGGACATTGAGCTACGAATTCTGCTATCCCTTTTTTCATTCTCGGCCACCAGTAAATCTCTTTTACATCATGGTACATCTTTGTCGAACCTGGATGGATAGAGTAACGAGCATAGTGTACCTCGCCCATAATTTTCTAACAAAGCCCTGCCACGTCTGGAATGCAGAGGCGATCTTTATATCTCAAAACTCCGTCCTCGATTACCTGGAAATCGGTCACCTCCCCTCGCTGGACCCTATTTCTGAGCTGAACCAGGCTAGGATCTTCATACTGCCATTCTTTAACTTCCACCACCAATGATAACACTGTGGTGTTCGGGATTACCGCTCCATTGTCTCCTGATTCTACTATACGAACAGCTGAACTGGCTAGCTAATGCAATTCTCACGCCAATTCCTGTCGCTCGGGCTATAAATATGCCAGGCTTCCCATGGATTTGCGGCTAAGGGCATCTTCTACAATATTCTCCCTTCCTGGGTGATATAAAACATTCACATCATAATCTTTTAACAGCTCCAACCAGCAACGCTGCCGCAGATTCAACTCTTTCTGGGTGAAGATATACTGTAGGCTTTTGTGATCAGTTTGGTTAAAGGTGCTGCTAAAGTCGAAAATCCTTCCACGAACCTTCTGTAATACCTTGTTAACCCTAGGAAACTACGTACTTTGATGGAGTGGTAGGGCTAGGCCATGTTTTCACTGCCTCTATCTTCTATGTATCTACTTGTATACCAGCATCTGACACAATATGGCCCAAGAAGGCTACTGAATTTAGCCAAAATTCACATTTAGAAAATTTCGCATATAGCTGGCGGTCTCTGAGAATCTGGAGCACTGTCCATAGATGATCCTGGTGATCTACCTCTGAGCGAGAATACACCAGAATATCATCGATAAATACTATCACGAACAAGTCCAGGTATGGTCTTAAAATTTTGTTCATCAGGTCCATGAACACTGCTAGGGCATTTGTTAGTCCGAAGGACATGACTAGAAATTTAAAGTGGTCATATCTGGTCCTAAAGGCAGTCTTTGGAATATCTCTTTCAAGAACCCAAACCTGATGATATCCTGATCTTAAATCAATATTTGAAAAATACTTCGCTCCCTGTAACTAATCAAACAAATCATCTATTCTGGGAAGCGGGTACTTATTCTTGATAGTGACTTTATTCAGCTGTCGATAATCTATACACATACGGAGGGAGCTGTCTTCTTCCTCACGAATAGAATTGGCACACCCCATGGTGAGGTACTCGGCCTGATAAAGCCTTTGTTTAGCAAATCCTTCAATTGTTGCTTTAGTTCTCTAAGTTCAGCAGGAGCCATCCGATATGGAGAAATAGATATAGGTTGAGTGCCTGGTAATAGATCGATTGCAAAATTAATTTCCCTTTCTGGGGGAATACCAGGAAGCTCATTTGGAAATACGTCGGGAAATTCATTAACCACTGGAATAGACTGAAGGGTCGGAGGCTCTACCCGAACATCCTGAACTCTGATAATATGATAAATGCACCCTTTTGCTATCAATTTTCTCGCCCGAAGATAGGAAATAAACCTACATTTTGGCGTAGCTGTACTACCTTTCCACTCCCGTATTGCCTCCCCTGGAAAGTGGAATCGGACAATCTTGGTCCAACATTCGACATTGGCATAGCATGGAGCTAGCCAATCCATACCAATAATAGCATCAAAATGAACCATTTCTAGTTCTATAAAATCTGTTATAGTCTGACGACTGGCAACCTCCACTGCACACCCCCGATAGACCCTTCTGGCTATAATAGAGTCACCAATGGGTGTAGACACTGAGAAAGGTCGTTGAAGCAATTCCGGCATAATACTAAACTTTTGAGCCACTAACGGTGTAACATAGGTCAAGGTGAATCGTGGATCTATCAACACATAAGCAGGATGAGAGCAAATGTTAAACATACCTGTCACAACATTTGGTGACGACTCTGACTCCTTTTGCCCCGGTAGTGCATAAGTACGGTTTGGGCTGGAACCTGAACTGGAGGCCCCTGATCTGCCTCGGCCTCGGCTAGCTGAAACTGAGAGCTTACGCCCTGCCGAGGATGTTGGAGCTCGTGATCCTGCCGAGGACCTATCCTGTCGATCCCGGTCACCCTGACCCCTAGCTGGACAATTCCTCATCTGATGACCCTCCTGTCCACAAATATAGCATGTTGTGGAGCCATACCTGCATGCTCCAGAGTGGCGTCGAATGAAAATAGGGCAAAGTGGTATTGTAAACCTACTCCTCTCCACTCCCCTCTGCTGTTGTGAACCTACTGCCCGCGAACCTCACCGGGCTCTGGCTGCCCTCGACGACTAAACCTGCTCCTTTGTTGATATGGTGGAGGCAGGGGTCTAGGCAGTCTATCTGATAATCGTGGCCTAGGTCCTCCCCAGGAATCCTCCTGTAATTCATCCGGTCTGTCCCTGCGGCGCTTCTCCTGACTTGTTCTCCAAATCTTTCGTTGCCGCTGTTTGATACCCTCAATATTCTGAGCAAAAGCCTGCACACGGGTGATATCCATATCCTCTCATAGTGTAGCTGTGTGCAGGTCTCAACATATTCTGGGTTCAGCCCCATAATAAAGCGGTGTACCCTGGCTGGCATTGTGTCCACAAAGGCTGGCGCATATCGAGCCAAGGAATCAAACCGCATGGCATATTCCCGAACACTCATTGACCCCTGCTCTAAGTGTAGAAACTGATCAACCCGGGTCTGTCGAATTTTCTGCGGTAGGTAATGATCCATGAAAGCCTCTAAGAAGCTAAGCCAGGTCGGAGGGGAAACATCTCTCCCTCGGGACTCTCCCGACTCTCATACCACAGTACAGCGATGTCCCATAGCCGAAATACCGCCAACTCAACTGACTCTATGGGTGTAGCATGCATCACCCTGAAAATCCTCTACATCTGGTCTAAGAAGTCCTGAGGTTCCTCGGTCTGATCTGTCCCTGTGAATTGCGGGGGACTTAGTGCTAGGAACTCTCGGACCCTCAAACTACCAGGCCCTCCTAATGATTCTGCAACTGTAGGTGGCACTGACTGGCACTGAGCAGCCATCATCTGTGCTAGCATAACCACCGCACTCCTGACCTCCTGGTCGGATGGCACGGGTATAGAAACTATCGGAGGCAGTGCCGTCACACCGGCCGTCCCAAGCGGCTCCGGATGTGGTGGAGACTGATGGGGAGGTCGAGATGATGCCTCCGTATCATCATCAGATCGGCCGATTCTGATCGAGGCTGAGGCACCCTACTAGTGCCCTCTCCTGCTACTACATCTAACCTCCTGCCTGTCGTAGGGTGTCACTGGTCCAACATTTCTCTGTAAACAAAGAGTATAATGAGCTTAGGGACTCAACCCTATACTGTATCGCTCTATAGCACGACTGAATAAGAAGAAAGAGTAACCATCCTATCATGCCTTGCAGCCTCCTGCCTATAGTATGTGGTGCACAACACATCCATAGACAAAACTCTACTTAGCACGGCTTGCAAACACCCTGGGATACGACCTGCTCTAATACCAAGTTTGTCCCCCCCCCCCACCTTGGGAGGTCTGCTGGCACCTGGTGCCCTACTAGGACCTGAACTGCTGAGCCGACTGAGCCCAAACACCTCTGGTGCAGGGCTGACTCTAACTCTAGAATCAAGAAAACAACGGGCTATATAGCGGCTGTAAATACAACCCCCGGCCGACAAGGCCTATAGCCACCTGTGAAAGTAAATAGCTAACCAGAGACAAACAATTATACGGAGTCCTATGCGGGCTGACAAGGCCACCATGATATCTAGTTATAATCGAAAAGTAGAATCAAATGCTAAATTGAGCTATGACCGACAAGTCCATCACACATAGTCTAAAACACATATGGGCCCCACACGGACGATATCACCTAACCACAGCGAAGTAATGCAATCTGCAAGCCTCTGGGTGTAATAAGATGGACGGCATTTAGCGGCGTAATCGGATGAAAATTATAATTCTCCTTCGTCCCTATCCTCTGCTGGTTGTGGTTTTTGATTTATAACTTGACTTCTAAGTGTGAGACCCTTATATACTTGAGGCAGCAGACAAGGCACCATGCCACGTTGCCCAATGCGCTAATTCTGCTCCATGCTATGTTGGCTAATGTGCTGATTCTGCTCCATGCCACTTTGCCCCTCTAGGCAGCTTGGTTCGGCCTACTCTCACAGAATCCCAACTTGGCACTCGTTCGGCCTTTTCCCGAGCCCTTTCCTCATACGTATGGCATTCTAAAATACTAAACCAACATATGAATAGGCCGATTAAATGTTAAAAACTTATGGGGTGTAACATGGATAGCATCAGTAGTCTCAGCACAGGTCTATTGCTCCAGCACCATCATCGGCCAGTACACCATCTAAATTTCAAGGTGACCGGAGTAGCAGGGCTCCAGATTTGAGAGGTCAAGGTAGCATATAAATAGAGCACACCTTTATAGCTTGTGAGAGGTGCGGAGAATCACTCAGGGAAGTGCTTAGTTGGCTCGGATGCTTGTTTTGGGTGTGGAAAACCTGAATACAGACTCAGTGATTACCCTTCATCCAGATTAGGAGGCGGTGGAGCCCGAATGCCAGCAGCCAGTTCAGCCGCTCCAGCAGCACGTCCCCCTTAGTAGGGTTCCTCGACTAGTTCAGCAGGCGATTAGCGCCAAAGCAGGCTCTATGGTTTAGCACCCCACCAAGAGTAGGAGGTCTCCCCAGATATGGTTACTGGTATGTTGCGAGTTTTCCATATTAATGTTTATGCTTTATTAGATCCGGGAGATACCTTGTCTTTTGTGACTCCTTATATTGCTAGTAGCTTTAGAGTTAGTCGAGACCCTATCAGAACCATTTTCAATTTCTACTCATGTTGGTGATTCAGTGGTACCTAGGAGAGTGTATAGAGGATTCCCGGTCACTATATTGCAAAAAGTCACCTCGGCAGACCTTGTAGAGTTAGCTATGACTGAATTTTGATATTATTCTTGGCATCGATTGGTTGTATGCGTGTTATGCTTCTGTTAATTGTAGAACCCGTGCAGTGGAGTTCCATTTTCTAGGTGAGTCAGTCTTGGAGTGGAAGGGTAGTTCGGCTGTACCTGTAGGTCATTTCATTTCCTATCTTAAGGCCAGAAAGATGATTTCTAAGGGTTGCATGTATCATCTAGTTAGGGTTAAGGATGTTGAATCCGAGACCCCGACTATCCAGTCAGTTCCGGTGGTGCGTGAGTACCCAAAAGTATTCCCAGATAATTTACCAAGTGTTCCTCCTTAGAGGGAAATTGATTTTGGTATTGACCTTCTGCCCGACACACAACCTATATTTATCCATCCTTACAGGATGGCTCCAGCCGAGCTAAAAGAGTTGAAGGATCAATTGAAGGACCTGCAAGATAAAGGCTTCATTAGATCGAGCAATTCTCCATGGGGTGCACCAGTCTTATTTGTCCAGAAGAAGGATGGTTCATTTCGCATGTGCATTAATTATCGGTAATTGAACAAAGTCACATCAATAACAAGTACCCTCTACCAGGATTGATGATTTGTTTGACCAGCTTTAGGGTGCCAGGTGTTTCTCAAAGATAGATCTCAGGTCCGAGTATCATCAGTTCAGAGTTTGGGAGTGCGATATCCCAAAGACAGCCTTCAGGACGCAGTATGGTCATTATGAGTTTGTTGTTATGTCTTTTGGACTAAAAACTGCTCTTCCAGCTTTTATGGACCTGATGAACAAGGTTTTCAAACCATATTTGAATATGTTTGTGATAGTGTTCATTGATGATATCCTTATATACTCTCGGAGCAAGTTAGAGCATGCCGCTCATTTGAGAGTAGTGCTTCAGACTCTCAAGGATAGCCAATTTTATGCCAAGTTCAGTAAGTGCGAGTTTTGGTTAAACTCAGTAGCATTTTTGGGTCGTGTGGTATCAAATGAGGGCATTAAGGTGGATTCTCAAAAAATAGAGGCGGTGAAGAATTGGCCTAGGCCAGTGAATCCTTCGAATATTTAGAGTTTCTTGGGTTTAGCTGGCTATTATCAGGGATTTGTTGAGGGTTTTTCATCCATTGCAGCACCTTTGACCAAATTGACTTAGAAGAAGGTGAAGCTCCAATGGTCGGAGGCTTGTGAGAAGAGCTTCCAAGAGTTGAAGACTCGACTTATTACAGCACTAATATTGACCGTACCCGAGGGTATTGATGGTTTCGTTGTGTATTTTGATGCTTCGAGGATCAAACTTGGGTTTGTATTAATGCAGCATGGGAAAGTGATAGTGTATGCCTCTAGATAGTTGAAAGTTCATGAGAAGATTACCCGACCCATGATCTTGAATTGGCCGCGGTGGTGTTGGCATTGAAGATATGGCGACATTACTTGTATGGGGTCCATGTGGATGTGTTTACGGACCACAAGAGCTTACAAAATGTGTTCAAGCAAAAGGATCTCAATCTACAGCAAAGAAGGTGGTTAGAGCTATGCAAGGACTACGATATGAGTGTCCTTTACCATTCGGGTAAAGCTAATGTGGTAGCGGACGCACTTAGTAGGCTCTCTATGGAGAGTGTGTCCTATATGGATGAAGGAAAGAAGGAGTTGGTGAAATATGTGCATCGTCTCTCAAGGTTGGGAGTTAGGTTGGTTGACTCGATCGATGACGGCATTGTTGTCCCGAACGGATCAAAATCGTCCTTGGTGACTGATGTGAAAGCTAGAACATATGAGGACCCAATCTTGGTAGAGTTGAAGGAAGTCGTTCGAAGTCAGAAGGTGGAGGTCTTCTCCCAAGGGGGAGATGGTGCGCTTTGGTATCAAGATCGCCTATGTGTTCCAGATGTTGACAATTTGAGGAGCCAAATGTTGCATGAGGCTCATGGATACAGGTATTCTATCCATCTGGGTTCCACCAAGATGTATCGTGATTTATGAGAGATCTATTGATAGAATGCATGAAGAAGGATATTGTAGAATCCGTAGCCAAGTGGCTGAACTATCAGCAAGTAAAGGTTGAACATCAAAGACCGGGAGGAGTACTTCAGGATATTAGCATTTCCACTTAGAAGTGGGAAGAGATTAATATGGATTTCACCACAGGCCTACCTTGTACTCGTCAATAGTATGACTCTATTTGGGTGGTGGTAAACAGGCTGACCAAAGCTGCGCATTTTTTACCGGTCAAAAGCACAGATTCAGTGGAGGATTATGTCAAGCTATATATCTGGGAGTTAGTTCGATTGCATGGAGTGCCCTTATCCATCATCTCAGACCGATGTACTCAATTTACCTCTCAGTTTTCGAGGTCTTTCCAAAAAGGGCTTGGTACTCAGGTTAAACTCAGCCCAACATTTCACCCGCAAATGGATGGTCAAGCGGAGCGGACAATTCAGACTCTCGAAGACATGTTGAGAGCATGCATGATGGACTTCAAAGGTAGTTGGGATGATTACTTGCCCCTGATCGAGTTTGCTTACAATAATAGCTATCACTCCAGCATTTAGATGGCACCGTTTGAGGCTCTTTATGGGCGGAGATGTAGATCGTCCATCAGATGGTTTGAGGTTGGTGAGGTAGTTATGATAGGGCCAGACTCGGTTCATAAGGCTATGGTCAAGGTTCATTTGATAAGGGATAGGTTGAAAACCGCTTAGAGTCACCAAAAGTCCTTTGCCGATGTAAGAAGGAGAGAATTGGAGTTCGAAGTGGACAAATGGGTATTTCTGAAGGTATCTCCCATGAAGGGGGTGATACGGTTTGGGAAGAAAGAAAAACTTACCCCCCGCTATGTTGGCCCCTACCGGATTTTGAGAAGAGTTGGCAAGGTGGCGTATGAGTTGGAATTTCCCTCATAATTAACTTTTGTGCATCCTGCGTTTCATGTATCACTTTTGAAGAAATGTTTGGGAGATCCAGCTCTAGTCGTTCCGATGGACAATATTTATGTAAAAGATAGCCTTAGTTATAAGAAGGTCCCGGTGGAAATATTGGATCATCAGGTTTAGAAGCTAAGGAACAAGGAAGGAGCTTAGTTAAAGTATTATGGAGGAATCAGCATGTTGAAGGAGCTACGTGGGAAGCCAAAGTGGATATGATTGCTAAATACCCACATTTATTTCCTACCGGCTCAGTTCCGACTTAAGGTATCAGTTTTTCCCTAAAACTCTATTTAGCTTTCATGTTCAGTTCATGTATTCAAGTTTCTTGTATGTATATGGATGTGTATGTGAATCGTAAAATTAGTTGGTATGAAGTAGAGGTAGTCATTCTTTTAGTTTTCGATTTAAATGATTAGTATTAGGGTATAATGATTGTATGTCTCTATTCTCTACTTGTTTCCAACATTCGAGGATGAATATTCCTAAGGGGGAGATATTGTAATACCCCAAAAGTGCCTAAGATTAAATCCAGGATTAGAAAAATGGAAGTTGGCTGAAACTGGGGAAAACTGTGCAGGACAAACGATTTAATGACTTGTTGTTGGGAACAACAAGTCGTTGTTGGAAATCGTGGTTGGTACAAGACTTTGGGCAGTTCAGATGTCACGGGTCATCCTACAACCCGTGGTAGCCAGTCATTGTTTGGATTGCTGAATTTTCAGTGAACCTAATGGAAGGATACCACGACTCATTGGAGGATACCGCGACTCATTGGAGTATACCACGAGTCGTGGTGAGGCTCACTGTAAGGGAAACTTGGGATCATCAGGAAGCTAACAATGGTCAATCTTACGACCCGTTAGAAGAGACCACGACTCATCCTGTTGAGTCGTGGCTGGAATCCGAAGTCAAGTTTGGGCAGTGCAGAAGATGGATTGTACCACGAGTCGTGGTAGCCTCCAACGACTCGTAGATACGTCCGTGGGATAGACCAGTGCAGATTTTCAGGGTATTTTAGTCTTTCCTATGCTCTGGGGTCCTAAACTACATTGTTTTATGATATTTCTGGACATGTTAAGATAGGTTAAGTCTCCCTTTCATAGTCATTCCCATTCATGCAAAATTAGGAAGAATTAAGAGAGATCAAGCCTATTCTCAAGCTCTTCTCCATTAATTCTCCCTTGGGCATTCAAAGAGCCTTGAAATCTGATCTTACCCAGGTATGTAGGGTTACGAATGGGTGTTTCCGTTTACACTCATGCCCAATCTCTATTAATTTATGATAATTTATCAAAAATCTCATGGAGTTTTAACTCAAATTTTGTGAAATTCTAATGATTTACTAATGGATTATTATAATTCGTGATTTACATCATAGTTTATGAATTTTGATCAGATTTTACAACTATTTTGATTATAAAATTATTGATTTCGATTTCTACTAAGTTAAGCCTGATTATGTATGATCTATGATGAATCAACTTATGATCTTCACTTCAATTATTGATATTTACAAACTCAGCATGATTTATGATTTGAAATGTGGATTTATTCAAATACCCATTATAATATGATGATTTACAAGTTATATGTATGATTTACAAGTATGTATGAATCCTATGATTTACCAATTATGTTTTGGAAGACTCACGGGCCTTATGTCATGGCTAGTTCATATATGTACAAGTATGTTTATGATTATCATGATTTAAATAGCCCGTGAATTCATGCATATTATACAATGAGCTCAATATACGTTTTGGGAGTAGTATTTAACACCGAATATGTTCGGGGCCTAGTTTCTTTCCCCGATCTCATAAACTATGTGCCACCGTAGGATATGTTGGGATCTCCTTTGTGACTGTCCCCTGTACCAAATGGCCCTTTTCATGTGTGATCACGCCCTTCATGGTTCTACCCCTGGCAAAGGTACGAACACCCTCCCGACTAGGGATTTACAAGTCAGGCTCCATATGTGCTCATATGGGGTATATTGGTTATAAGAACCTCCCACTGTTCCTCATGATTTATGCATGTTTATGATTATGTATATTGGCTCAAGTTATATTCAATACAGCTTTTCTCCTATGATTATGATTACGATTGTATTACGAATGTTTTGAAAACCTTGAGTCTTATGTTATGTTACGATATTTATGATATGAGCATGATATCCTACTCTTATGATGTTTTTATAAGTTTTTATATATTTTAATGTCCGTTTTACTTACTTTGCATACTCGGTACATTCCACGTACTGACTGCATACTTTCTATGTTGTATCGTCTCATGATACAGGACCTGGCTCTTAGGCTCATTTCCATCCTTAGTCCATTCCAGAGTTGCCATCAGCTTGTTGGTGAGTCCTCATGTTCCGAGAGTTGTATGACTAGACATTTATGATATTCTTTTGTTTTAGTTGTTTTGCCAAGTTAGTTGGGGGTGTTGTTCCATCAACTCATCTTATACGATAGAGGCTTTCGACCGTATGTAGTACTTAGCTTATATATATATCTAGTACCTTCCGAATGTTATGCTATGATATGTTACATTTATTTTTTCGCTATGTCGCATTTTCAGTACTCCGTCTTAAGTGATATGAAGTTAGATGTATGCTTATGCCATGGGTCGATTTGGGGCCTCTCAGGGTTTTTTGTCCCGTGTTACGATCCGGGTCTACGTTTGGATCGTGACATCAGGACACTTCCAAATAAGTAGTTCTGACTTAGTCTTAGGACATCAGTTTCAAACTATCAGCATTGTTAGACACATTTAGGATTCTTTAGTAGGAGCAGTACTTAGTACTGAGTGGGCAGGGGTTCAGCGCACCTAGATTTCCTGAACTACGTATCCACCGTAGGTTATTAGCCCGAATGAGCCCCAAATAGTGATCACTCAGTCCAACTACTATACCCTAGCAAGGTACAGTGGGCCTTCTCCGATGGGGGGTATACATCAAACTCTACGTTCAACTCACGTTTATATGTCGGTTATAGTCTCTCCCACAGTACAACTCAGTTCAGTATATTTATAGTCTCCAGTTTAGTCTGTTCAGCTTAATGATTTTCAATTCAGTTCAGCTTCTTCAAATTTCAGTCTATCTTGCAGTATCTCAGTATAACCTATTATTACTCGGTATATGTATGTTTTTGTTCCTTCTCTCATAATCAATACATTCAAAGTACTAATACATACTTTTATGCTATATCATTTTATGGTAAAGACTCAGGTACCCAACCTCAGCACTGCATTTAGATCCTCTCAGAGATATCCCAGCAGCTTTGTGGTGAGTCCTCATCTACTGAGGGCTAAAATTCATTTTCTAGTTTTATTTTTATTGTTTCATTTTATACATTAGAGTTATCTGGGGTTTGTCCCAGCAACTCATCAGTACATGTTAGAAGGCTTTCAGACAATATTTACAGATTTAGCTAGATTTTCAGGTTACTTCAAATTATCATTATTTCAGTAGCAGTTATTTGTCTTATCAGCTTTTTCTCTTTTATGATTATTCTCAGCAGATCAGTTTTAGTAGAATATGCTCTACCAGGGTTTGCTTAGGGTCACTTGTGACTCTAAGTACTGTGTTGCGCCTAGGGTGCAGACTCGGGTTGTGATAGGAAAGTCGCTTTTGCCCCCACAGACGATGAGGACTAAAGGCCTAAAGAGTAATTCTTTCACTCTTTTACTTATGCTTTATTGCTTTAGCACTGAGGACAGTGCTACCGATTAAGTGTGGGGTCGGAGAAGTAAACTTTACTATACCATGCATGCTTTCATTACTAAATTTGTCGTGGGCCTAGTTTTTTTGT
The DNA here is from genome assembly GCA_035772735.1 of Datura wrightii. Classification (NCBI taxonomy): domain Eukaryota; kingdom Viridiplantae; phylum Streptophyta; class Magnoliopsida; order Solanales; family Solanaceae; genus Datura; species Datura wrightii. Next base: position 21,868,890 of record JASDFA010000001.1, read on the forward strand.
ATTTGATTCATGACTGATCCTGTTAACTGTAGTAATTTTTTGTATTGGGTGATGTTTGGCTTTTATTTGGGTTCCCCCAGTTTTTATTTTGGGTACTTTTTTGGTGGGTAGTCCCTTCAAATATATTAGAGAGTCTAGATATTTTTTATTTTAGTCATAGGGTCATGACTTTTCCCGATGATGGATGGATGATGACTGTCTTACGGGAAAATTAGTCATTAGTAGAACAAGAATTTGAACCTTACGAATGTTAGGTGCTTCACTTAGGTATCATTGAGACTTTGTGAAATTCACTCAAAAATGCATGAAAAATGTAAAAATACTTAGACTTTTGAAACTTGACTCCTATGCATGAAAAAGTGGGCTTAATTATGTTATGCATGCAATATGGATATATGTGTTTATGCAATCTTGATTGCCATTGTTGAACCATTTGTGTCATTTTGTGAGTGAGGAATTGGAGTATACTCCATACTTGCAAAATTGATATCTAGAACTTGTCCGGTGTGTGCGCAAAGAAAAATAAGAATATTGAATCAAGAAAGTGATATACGCATTTCTTTGGTAGCCAATTTGTATCTGATTTTAACCTACCTTGATGTAATTATTCTAGTTAGCCATTTTGAGCTTTAGCCTATTCTTTTGATAGCCATATTATAAGTTTGATCAATTTTTGTTCTATTAAGTCTTATTTTATCCAAATGACTCCTAGAGTATTTTAATTGAAAATTTTTTGCATAAAAGGAGCATAAGTGGAGAAAAGAGGGGAAAAGCTAAAAACATATAAATTAAAAGAAAAAAGAGGGTGAAAATTGCTAAACAAGGAAAGTGTATTAATGGGAAAACAAAAAGAAAAAAGAACTTTGAAAAAATGATGAAAAAATTATGAATGAACTTAAAGTTGAAAATTCCCTACTAGTCACCCAAGTTGAAAAAAAATTGAAACAATAAAAGGAGGTATAAGGAGAAAAATAGGAGATGGAAGGATGTGCAAAAATTCAAAGAGTTGTGTTGTATTAAAGTGTCTAGGGAGATTAGTCACTATCTTGGCTAAATAGTTCCTACCCATCCCTTAGCTTACATTACAATCATTATATGTCCTAATTGATCTTAGATTTGATATTTTATATTAGTAGAGTATTACACTAAGGGAAAGCCTATGGGTCGTCTTTTGCATGCACCTTAAGTTCTTTAGGAGAGTAAGCGGAAATTATTTATCAATACCCAAATTCATATTGAAATATATCTTGTGTGTGAAAGGGAATCTCTCTAAATAGTGAGGGGCACATAATGGTAAGATTTTAGCATATCTTGGTTGCTAAATTGCATATGATTCATGTTGGCCCAAATATGTCTTGTCGTGTTAGTTCTAGAAGCTAAGTGATTTTCAAACTTTGATATTTGAATGTTGATCTTTTATGAATATGGAGTGAGCTGTTGGAGCTTGATTGATTTGTCTAATGATCCTAAGTGTAAGTAGACCTGTTCTTAGGGTGAATTTTATGATTTAATTTGAGAAGGAAAGTAGTAGATTGTTCAAGGACAAATAATAGTTTAAGTGTCGAGTGGTTATATAGGGCATATTTACACATTCATCAACCATATTACCCATACTTAGCTATGTTTTGAAAATAAATTGTATGTGTTTTCTTCTGTTTTATTTGATATTTGTGAAAAAGAGTTAAGGCACATGATTAGATACTTTAAGGTACTAAAGTGATGAATTTAGGCTTAATTATTGCTAAAAAGAGGAAGCATGGCAAAATGGGATTGACAAAATGAGTATGATAGAAGTTGGCATCGCGCAGACACACTTGTGCTATTGCCTGCACAACGCACAGACATGGTCAGAGCACATAGAGGCGCGATGAACCAAGGATAGTGGCATATGGAGAGGCGCGAAGCACTGCCATGTTTGAATGACCAGAAGTCAAATCCAAGTTTTACTAGGAACAGAAGTTGAAAAACCTAGTTCTAATCCAAATAGGAACAACGAATGCTTAATCTAGTATTATAAAAACCCTCTCATAATATGTTTTATAATTCAAAGTCCATTAGTTCCAACATTGTTCAAGTTTAATCATTCAAGTGTTATACAATTCATACTTTATCAATTTATGTAATAGCTTAGTTGAATATTTGTTGAAGATTTATCAAGTTCTTGTGACTCAATATAGCTTTAGAGATTTTGTTAAACAACTTTATATTATCGTAAGTATTTCATTATGAATTCTTCTACATCTTTTGTTTTTATTCTCATAAACATGAGCGGCTAAATCTCTTAAGCTAGGATTGTGGGAACCATGATGGATTAGCGAAAGTAGGTATAATAAAGTAGTAATTCTTGAATGGTGAATTGGGTGGAATGTTATTTTCTTCATCTTAATTTTTGATTCTCGTATCTTCAACTTTCCCGACCAAGGAGGTTGAAGTTAGGAAAAGAGAATAACAATGACAATTTGAGACTATCAACTCTCATCTAAATTAAGTTCAGCTCTAACCGAGGAAAGTTAAGTCAGGACTTATGGCGAGGGCAAAATATACACACTTAAAGTCCAAAAAGATTTAAGTGAAATTCATCTATATAGGTCGAGAGACATTAGGTGAACTTAATCGCCAGTCTTACACAAAATTCATAAAGATAGATCACTAATCAAAACCTATTAAGTTATGAAATCATGGGGAACACAATCCTAATTTTTTCTTGATAATTTGATACACAACTCAAACATTATTAGCATTATTTTCTTCTTTTTATTTTTGCAACATCCGATCTGAAATATTAATTATAAGTTAGTTTAATCATCATTAACATATTGTCTCTTCCCTATTCCCTGTGGGATCGATCCTAACCTATGTTGGGTTACTATATTTGACAGCAACCACTTTATACTTTAATTGTGAGGTGTAATTTGAACGTGATCAGTGAATGTAGCAAATGTATGAGTAAGTCTAGTACACATTGGTTCGCCCACCGTGGAAAATAGTGTGGGTATCAATTACGGCTACTTGGATTGTGACACCATCACGTCAAACCTTTTTTCCATGATTTTGGGCATTTTACCCCTTCATGCAATATTTCGCACACGACACCAACTCCCAACCTTCCTTCGACGTACGACATATAGTAATAATACTTAATATATGCCTATATCTTACAGAAAAGTTGCTTAAATTACACGGGTATTACATTAAAAAAATATATCATTTTCTCTTTTTTAATGTACACTGTGAAATCATTGATATTGTTCACTATTTCACTTGTATCCAAACAGAGAACATTGGATCAATAGAGATTGAATAATATAAGCAATCACCTTAAATGTATCAAAACCATTTAAAGGATTTCTCATTGAGTAAATCTTCATATGTATCAATTGCAGCAGAGCTTCACAATATACTATCAATACAATTCCTCACCAAATATTAACTTACTTTGAATTTTAGAAGAATTTAAAAATTAATGAAGATTCATGATACGCAATTATATAAATTCACAACCAATTAGTATATTAGCTTGATATAACCATTTTATTAAATATTGAAAACTAAAAAAATAAATTATGACCAGTGTCATTTATTTTTCGTGAAGCATGAGAGTTTCATCATGAAGTAGTTGGAAAAATTATTTTTATATCTCAAAAATAAGTTATAACATATTTTTTGTTTTTACTAGTCATTATTAATAATCATTAATCATCTCTAATCTCTTTATAAATGACCATCAAATAATAGCCATAATTTGCATTATTCTAATCTTAATTCAAATGTTACATGCAATCAAATGGGTCATTATTTATATTTGTAATCAGACATAGTTTATATGCTATGTGGGTCTTTCTTCAACTGCAAATAAATTGTTGAATAGTTTTCAATAAGTAACAGCACTTATTGCAACAACTTTGTCATTTGTTGCAATTTTTTCCAACAAGTAAGAAAATTTATTGCAATTATTATATCGCTTGTTAAAATTTTTTAAATAAGTAACTTGAGTTGTTGCGACAAATTTTGTACTTGGTCATGTTCTTCAAACAAGTAATTTGACTTGTTGTAACGACTTAGTTACTTGTTGAAAATTTTCAATAAGTAACAAAACTTAATGCAATAACTTACTTATTAAGATGTTTCAACAGGTAACAAGACTTACTATAATTAGTTAGTGATTGTTGCAATAAGTTCTTTTATTGTTGTAATAAATCGAGCAATTATTACAACAAATTAAGTAATTCTTGCAATAAAACGGACAATTCTACGTGTAATTAGTCAATCTTAATCTAATGATCACTGAGGTGATTTAATAATATTTGACAAAATTACTAGACTCAGTCAAAATTATTTATTGATAAATATATTTAACGAATACTTAATCTATAAGATAGTAATTTGATCATAATATATGATCAATTGAACAATTATACGTATAGTCAATATTAATTAAATTATCAATAGAGTGATTTGATCGTGAATTATTTGATTCAACCACATTTAATGATCAACAAAGTAGTTCAACCATATTTAATGACTAATAATTATATTTGTTGATATTTTTAGATAATGAGATAATAATTCAAACATAATAAATGATCGATCGAGCAATTACACATGTAGTCAATCTTGATCGAAAGATAATAGAATAAATTTGTCCATAATTTACTTAATTCAAAAACATTTAACGATCAACAAAGTTATTTAATGATATTCCTAAATAATAATTATAAATTTTATGACAATAAAATAAAATATTATGGCAATAATTTAGAATTTATCACAAAAAATATTTTACTTATTAGAATGTTAATCAGTATTATATCTAACATCTGTATGATGATACTATTGGAAATTATACCATTCTTGGACTTAATAATAACTCAATTATTTAATTTCATAAACTATTTAAATAAATAAAGAAAATTTGGCATAATATATTAACTAAGACACGCTATTGACATAAAAATTTGGCACTGAATAACCCATTCGCACGTTTTAGGCCATTATTCTTTATACCCCGTAACCCCATAAAACTTATCCCTCTTTCATTTCATATTCTAAAATCTCGCAAATCAATATAGAAATCAATTTATTTTCAAAGTTATCAGTTACCATCCAATGTATATCCCTAATTATTTTCGAGAATAAGAAAATATACAATGTGTATTTTGTTTAATGTATATCATATTTGAATTTTGTCTCGAATACGCTCCTTAAGAGATTCAATCTGTATGTCTAAAAATAAATGTATATCATATTTGTTGATATACTGTATATTATATTATTATATAATATATATCACTATATATATCACATATTTATGTGATATACATTATGGTGTGTATAACAATATTAGAGCTGAAAGTTATTTTCTTTGCGTAGAAATGAGTTTTTTTTTCATGTCCCATCACATACTAAATTCTCAGCTTCTAATTGAAACTCACATACAACTATTGAGGTCGTGAATATATGTAAATTTCTAGTGAATATATAGTTAAGTTATGTGGAAATAAACCTTTAGTATCTTGTGTGCATGTCGTAAAAACAGTTCCTCTATAAAATGCTTTAAGAAAGTTACCATTAAGTATCACAATTCATTTGCAATATCTCAATCTTTATTGATGAATTTAGTGTGGTAAAAGAATACAAAAATTACCTTTATTTATGTAATCAAACTAACAATTAAACCTAAGTTTGAATGCATCAACATAAATAAGTAGCTTTGTAGTTTATCATATGACTCTCTCGGATCTGTTAAAAAAAGATCCAAAGAATAGAGTCTACAAGAATTCAGCCATGAGATATATATCATTGAACTATTGTATTGAGGAGAACAAAATGAATTATTATTTACAGCACTTCAATATATATATATATATATATATATATATATATATATATATATATATATATATAAAATCTCTCCTAACAGAATTCCTAACCTCCACATACAGATTTTCTAACAGTATAACTAACTCTTTAATTCCACTGCTAATCTCTTTACAAGTTTATCCACTAATTGCGAGATTAACCATTACTTATGTGGCTCTTTTTGCTATTTACAATACCCCCCTCAAGCTGTAGTTTTGAAGATGTTGAACACTCCTAGCTTGGCCAATAGAATTTCATGTTGAGTTATTTCTAATCCTTTAATCATGATGTTTGCCTGTTAATCCTTTATTCCTAAAAAGTATGATTTGATCAAGCCATTTTGTATTCTTTGTCAAATGAAATAGAAATCTATTTTTATGTGCTTTGTCCTCTCATGATATATTGGATTTGCAGTAACTGCAGGTCTACTTTGCTGTCACAATACAGATCCACTAGCAATGTAATTTTTTGCTCAAACGTCTTGAATAATCATGTGAGTCATACCACATTTGAAATTGTTGTTGATATGCTTTTGGATTTTACTTTTGCTGATCTTCTAGAGACATTAGGTTGCTTCTTTGATTTCCAAGGTATCTCCATGTTTGATCAAAAAAGCAAGTTACTGACTTTTTTGTGTTTGGGAAAGCAACACAGTCTACATCATAATAAGCTTGCAATTTGTTTGATTTTCTACTGCTCATTAAGATTCCAAGTCTTGGAAGATTTTTTATATATCTCACAATTCTCATTCCTGCTTTCATGTGTGATCTCTTCGATTGTTGTATAATTGATTTAATATCTGTAACCCATAATGTACGTCTGGTCTAGTAAGTGATAGACAAAGAAGTCTTCCTATAAGTTTCTGATAGGATCCTTTGTCAGCAAGTTCTTCTTCTTCTGGTGCACCACCAGTTTTATCATGCTCCTTTATGGTAAATTTTAGACTTAGATCTAGGGAAGATCCCATTGGTTTTTCTCCACTTAACCACATACAACTTATCAATTCTAAGGTATATTTTCTCTGACTCATTAGAAGGCCCTTGGCTGATCTGCTGAATTCTATCCCTAAGAAAAACTTCGATATTCCCAAATCTTTGATCTTAAAAGCTTTCTGCAATTTATTTTTGATATCTTATATAAGTGTCAGACCATTTCCTACTAACAACATATTATCCACATAAAAAAGTATCACCGTAATACTTCTTTGGTTCTTTTTGATGAATAAAGAATGATCAAGCCTAGTCTGTGTAAATCCAGAATGAACCAATGTCTTAGTCAATTTCATATTCCATTGTATGTTGTCCTGCTTCAACCCATAAAGGGATTTTGAGAAGCCTACAAAATAGTCCTCTTGGATACTCCCTCTGCATTGTTAATCCCTCAAGAAAAATCATATACACCTCATCATGCATATCTCCATGGTGAAAAATACTATATACATCCATTTGATGGATGTACCAATCAGATTATGCAATAATTGATAAGACCATTTTTACAGTGGCTATCTTGACCACAGGAGAAAATGTTTCTTTGTAATCAAGACCCTCTTGCTGATTATAAGTTTTGGCTACCAGTCTAGCCTTACACCTTTCTATGTCTTCATTAGTTAGGTACTTGACTTTGAATATTCACTTATAGTTAATAGCATATTTGCCTAGTGGTAAATGGACAAGTTTCCAAGTACCATTAACTTGTAAGGCTTCGATTTCATCTCGCATTGCTACCACCCATCTGGATCTTGGACAACCTCTTGTAGGAAAGAGGTTCCCTTATGTTGGAAAAAGTCTACAAGCAAGCTTTTTAAGAAGGATAAAGACCCTCATAAGAAAGGAGTTAAGAAATAGGATAAGGACAAATAGTGAACACAGAGCCTGTGATGAAGTCAGACATCCAGATAAGGTGCTTCTTATATCTAGAAGATATTCGAGGAGGAATAAAAAAAATATTAAAATAGTCACTAAAGTTGATAAAGGAACTAGGATAGCAAGGTATGAGGAATCAACAACTAGAGTTGGATGGTGAAAGGGAAAAGGGGAGGAGAAGTATTAAAAATAATAGGATCAAGTTCCCAATCATAGACAGAGAAGGATGGACCTCCATTATTTGTAGCAAAAGATTTGTTTGTGCCAAAAGGAAAAATAATATTCTCTAAAATGAAGAGTAAGGTCATACAATACATAACCTTTAGTAACCAAAGAATTACCCATGCATGTTGCCTCTACAACTCCGTGTTCGAACTTGTTAACAGGTGGCAACCTTTTCATAAAGCAAAGACGTCTCAAAGTTCTAATATTAGTCAAGGAACATGGCCTTTGAAAGACCTCATATGGGGTCTTTCAATTCAATGCGGAAGATGGAAGTCTGTTGATTAGATAAACAACTCCTAAAATACAGTGACCATAAAATTTCAAAGGAATGCAAACCTGAAATCTTATAGTTCTAGCAGTTTCAAGCATATGTATGTGTTTTCTTTCAGCCACCACATTTTGGTGGGGTGTATATACACAAGTGCTTTAATGAACAATTTCAAGAGATTGAAATAAACTAACATAATCAATTGTAACAATATCACTACTGTTGTCTATTATAACAATTTTAACTGTTTTATTGAATTAAGTCTTCACCAAAGTGAGAACATTCTTCAAAATAACTATGACATCACTTTTATCTTTCGACAAAAATAACCAGGTCATCCAAGAAAAGTCATCAACTATTGTAAGAAAAAAATCTATTCCCATCTGCAATTGGTACTTTGAATGGACCCCAAATATCAAGATGCATCAACTGAAATCGATTTAAGCTTTTGATAGAACTAGATTTAAAAGGAGCTATAATATGTATAGCAATAGGACATATCCTACAGTTTTCTATTATATTCCTGCATTGCTCATCCTTTATTCCTAGAGCTTGCTTCAACACAGTTGGTGATGCATGTCTACTCCTTTTGTGTCATAATTTTTCTTTAGCCCCTGAGTGTTTTGTAGTACAACCTACTATTTGATGTTGTATATCTTTGAAAGGAACTCTAGAAGGTCGGAGGTAAAGTCCTCCTGACTCTTTAACAATCTCCTTCAGGTCCCCACTCAATAGGTCCTGAAAAGCACAAATGTTAAGATACAATGCTCCCTAGCATTGAAAATCTCTAGTAACTTTTGATTCTAACATGACGTTGTCTTTAAAATCAAGGATGTATGACACATTTTTAAGTGCCCCCATACTGTCAAAATTACATTTCCTTAATGAACCTTTTGTGAATCATCCTTCTTTATAGATTCTGCATTATTCAATAAGGTCAAATTTGATGTCATATGATTTGTAGCACCACTATCTATTATCCAATTCTTATTTTTATTCTCAACCATGAAAAAGTGAGATATACCTGCCATGTGTGGTGCATTCTCCACTTCATTTACCCTATTTAGAGACTTCACTGTCGCGTCAAGGTAGAAGGTCTACAGGTTGTGAACTTCTTTTTCTGGAGAAGAAACTAATCTAGTTAAACTGACTAAGGGTCGATCACCCTATGCCCCAGAACTATGCGTCAACATAGGTTGATAATATTATATGACTTGGGACCTCTCTTGTGAGCTTCTCCTTGCCCAAATGGGCCTTCAAATTGATATCAATATCATGGTAGCGTCCTTAGCCCTGGCAAGATTCTTGATGGCTCTGCCCACTTGAGTGTGATAGTCAGGACCACATAAGCTCTATTGTGGTATGTCGGTTATGTGACGAGCCTCCCGTTGTTCTATATGATTCAGATTTGCATATTCATTACTCATCGTTATTATATACACATGCATGTTCTAAAACCAAGGTTTGAATCAATGTTCAGCTTTTCTATAAATGTCATATTTCATCTTTGAGTCATTCAAGTCAGTTGATGTTATAAAGCTATGTATTTTCATATTATGGAAAGATCATGATTTCAGAAAGAATGCATAAAACACCTACTCCCAGTTTATTGATATTTATGTTTAATTAATGTATTGTGTTTAAATGATTTTTACGTACTATTAACGAGTTTACTTACCTTGCATACTGAGTACATTTCATGTACTGGCCGCATACTTTTTGTACTGTATCATTCATGATACAGGACCCAGCTCTCAGCTTCAGCCTCGCTCTTAGACAGCTTATTGGAGTTAGCATCTTCTTGTTGGTGATTCCTCATCTTCCAAGGACCAGACTATCTATCTTTCTTTATGTATTTCAGTTTTCAGTAGTTAAGTTAGTTGGGGTCTTGTCCCATCAACTTTGTCAGTTTTAGAGGCTATTCAGACATAAGTATGTATTCAACTTCGGAGTTTAAATTCTAATGTTATTGATCTTGGGCAGATTTATATGCCCAAGTGATACTCAAACGTATCATTTTTACCTTGTTTGTTGTGCAATGTGTATATAATATCATGTAATTGGTAATAAAATGCGAATTTATACTAACCAACATGATTAGCATTTGTTTTGCAGGTAAATGTGATTTTTAGGAGCTAAAATGCATGTTGGAACTATGTCGGAGTTGGACTTGGATGCGAGCGTGGAAAAGACCTTGGAATGCATGATTTATAGGGGCTCCGCGATGGAGCCGTGCCACGCTACCATCGCGGTAGCACACTGCCTGGACATGAATTAAAAGGGCAATTTCCAGTGTGCCTGCGCGTCAGCTCCGTGGCACGGAGATAGGCCTCCGCGATGGCCTCCGTGCCAAGTTGAGGTTAATTTTCTGGACCCTGGAAATTCCAGTGAAGGTCCGCCTCCACGCCGTGTCACAGAGGCAGTGCTCCGCGTTGGCCTCCGTGACACGTTGCTTGTTATTCCGGGAAAAATTTCCCACTAGTATAAATAGCACACTTAGGTTTATTTTAAGTAGTTTTTTTGAGTTTTTAGACTGAGTTCAGAAGTGGAGAGCAGGAACGTGGGTTAGTAGCAGTTGAAGATTGAAAAAGCTAAGGGATTTCTTCTCTTCCTTTCTTCTTGCTATCAATTGTACGTATGATTTACACTCATTTTAGGATGATCAATCCAAGAATGAGTGGCTAATTCTCTTCCTTGCTGAGGTTTTGAACATGTGTAATGAATTCTAATTATAAATGATTTGGTTTTATTCTTCTTCTTTAATGTTGTTCTATTAATTCTTGTTCTTACTGCATTAGTGATTGGCTAACATTAATGTACATCTAAAAAGTCCAATTTCACTCGAAAGAGCAAGAAATTGGAAAGTTGTGAATTAATAGGGTATTGTTCTTAACTTGATTTGGGAAAATTGGGTTTTGATGTACTTTCCTGATAGAAATATACTTGAAAGCCGTATTAGTCAATTTAGGAACCGGAATTGTAGAGCTAGGTCATAAATTGCATTTGATCACAGAAATGTAGACGGATGGTTTATGATTCTAAAGTGAAATTAAATACGAGAGTTTTAATTTCTAGGCAAATGTTCTTGGCTAGCAACATGAAGAAGAGATTAACCAAATTATCATGATTATCAAGTTCATTACTTGTTCTTAACCTTGGCATGTTCATATCCATTGTCTAAACTCACAAGTAAATAGTTTGTAGTAATTGTAGAATATATAGTTTAGAAACAAAAACTCAAGTAACTCTTGGTTACATTGTTGTTAGCATAATTAGAAGTTAAATAGGAATATAGTAAACTAGGTAATTTTACGTATCTTGAGCCTCCTTGGATTGATACTTGGCTACTTAGCCACTTTATTACTTGTTTGACCACGTGCACTTGCGTGTCGGTTTTTAACCGTAGCAACAAACCCCGAACAAGTTTTTGGCGTCGCTGCCAGGGAGGCTGGGCGATTTGTAAAATTTTGTTTAGTGTAAATTTACTGTATTTGTATTTTTATTTTCTTAAGTGTTAATAACTTGGTCTTAGCCTGTATTTTGCAGATTTTGTTTCTGTGAACACTCGCAAGGGACAAAGAGCTGGTGGAATCTTACTTAGAGCCTGAATGTGAATTTCATAGTCAACGTAGAGAAGCTCTTCGAAAGAAGCTGCAGTTGCTTAAACAATCTATGATGGAGCAACAAAATCCACCAGTTGTGCGGGCAGTTTTAGTGCCCGATGAAGTAGCAGCAAGGCCGGTTCGCGAGGTGGCAATCCCACACGCTAATAATGTACATTCTAGCATCCGCAAACCAGAGCCTGGAGGGAGGTTTGAATTAAAGCAGAATATGGTTCAACGTTTGCACACAAGCGGGCAATTTACCAGTCTCCCTCACGAAGATCCACAACAACATCTCCAGAACTTTTTGGAGATAAGTGACACTTATATACCCGCTGGAGTGTCACCTGATTATGTTCGGATCACCTTATTTCCATTTTCCTTACTTGGTGAAGCCAAGAGGTGGTTAAAAGCTGAACCACCAAACTCTATATCAACGTGGGATGATCTTGCATGGAAGTTTCTGATTAGATTTTTCCCTTCTGGTAAAACAGCCAGACTTAGGAGTCAAATCCTAAGTTTTAAATAGAGGGAAGGAGAAAATCTATATCAAGCCTGGGAAAGATTCAAATCCATGTTGCGGGACTGTCCTCACCATCATCAGTCCAATGAGGTGTTGGTACACACATTTATTGAGGGTTTGGAACCCCACACTAAAATTCTGTTAGATTCAGCAGCTGGAGGGCAAGCGCTGGAAAAGACCTATGAGGAGCTGTACACTTTGCTCAACCGAATTTCACATGGCAATCCAGAATGGAATGCAGATTCGTCAAGAGGTGGAGCAAGGAAAGCAGCTGGAGTGCTGGAAGTGGATAGATTCACAGCTATCACTGCACAGATAGTTGCCTTGCAAAATCAGTTAAACACTCACTTCAGCAATATAAATTTGAACCAGCCTTCAGCTTCAGTCAATGCAGTTCAACAGATGTGGTGTGAAGTGTGTGGTAGTAGTGAGCATTCAGCCGAATGCTGTGGTGCAAATCCTGATTCTGTTAACTTTGTGGGCAATGCACAGAGAAATCAACAGCAGTTTGGTGGTGGCTACAACTCAAATTGGAGGAACCATCCGAATTTTTCGTGGGATAGCAACAATCAACAAGGCCAAAGTTCAGGGCAGGGTATGCACAGAAACCAAGGAGGGCAACAAAATTATCAAGCTCAATTCAGAAACCATAATGCCCCTCCTCCACCACCATCACCGACTATTGAGGAGATGTTCAAAACCATGATCGCTAATCAGGCACAATTGCAGGCTGACTATGTCAAATTGGCAGCCGAAGTGAAGAACAATCAATTGGCGACCAAGGCTCCTGAATATCAGTTTGGGCAGTTTGCTAGTGCCCAAAATACTAGACCCAGAGGAGGACTAGCTAGCGACATGGATCCAAATCCGAAGTAGGTAAATGCAGTGACCACGAGGAGTGGTTTACAGTTGAAGGAGGTGGAACCGGAAAGACCGCCTCAAAAGTCAGGAGCAGCAGATGTTGAGGGAGAGCAAACCTCAGATAAGGGGAAGACTAAAGAAGCTGAACCAGAAAGGCCTCCACCCCCGTTCCCTCAACGACTTAAGAAACACAAGGAGGAGGCGTGTTTCCAGAAATTCATGGAGGTACTTAAACAGGTACATGTTAACTTACCTCTTGTTGATGTTTTTCAGGGAGTGCCAAAATATGCGAAGTATATTAAAGACATCGTGGCTAACAAAAGTCATTTGACTGAGTATGCCACGGTAGCTTTAACGGAGGAATGCACTTCCCGTATTCAGAATAGGTTGCCCACAAAACTGAAAGACCCTGGAAGTTTCACTATCCAGCTTACTATTGGGCAAAGTATCTGAGCGCGTGGATTATGCGACTTGGGGGCAAGCATAAATCTAATGCCATCTTCGGTATTCAGAAAGTTAGGTCTAGGGAGTCCTAGACCTACAACGGTAATATTGCAGCTAGCAGACAGGTCTTTGGCTAAGCCGGACGGCATTGTTGAGGATGTGTTAGTGCAAGTAGGCTCCCTCATTTTTCCGGTCGATTTTATTGTTCTGGACTTTGAACCAGATGCTGAAGTCCCATTTATTTTGGGACGACCCTTTTTAGCAACCGGAAAAGCATTAATTGATGTAGCTGCGGGTCAACTCACGATGCGAGCACATGATAAGGTCGAAGTGTTTGACGTGTATAAGGTACCTAAGCTCCCGACTGTTTATAAGGATCTCTCGGTGATCAACGTAATTGATCATGGGAATGCTAATGGATTGAGTGATTCCCGAGAGTTTCTAGGAAGGCCACCGGATAAGGTTGAGAACTACTGGGGGGATGACCATGATCGGGACAAAGCGTCAATCTCCCTAGTAGATAAATGAGCTTAAAGGACGTCGAGCCGCGACGGTAAAACAGGCGCTGCACGGGAGGCAACCCGTGAAAAATATTTTCTTTCTTTCTTTTTAGTGTAAATAATTTTTATTTTTCTTTTCTTTTTCTTGACTAGGTTTAGATTTTCATTTTAGTGAATTTTTTTTTTTAGTTAGGGAAATCTATTAATTTAACCAATTTTTGTTTAGTAAGGTGATTTTCAGGTATAACAGAGGAAATATACATGGAATCGAGAAAATGAGGCGAGGTATGAAAAATTAAATTTATTGGTGAAACAGAGCACTGGCGCGTTGGCGCCGTGTCACGGAGGCAATGCTCCGCGTTGGCCTCCGTGACACGTTGAAGGCAAAATCCGGATTTTTTCAAAAATCCAGTAAGCCAACGCGTTGGCTCCGTGTCACGGAGGAAGGGCTCCGCGTTACCCTCCGTGACACGTTGCCCCTTATTCAGTGCCGGGTCACACCGGGTTTCCGGGTGACCCGCGTGTTTTCTTAATTTAAAACCCCCGATTTCGCCCCTATTTTTCCCATTCCCTCTTCCCTCCGCGACCAAACACCCATTTCCCCCTCCCCAAGCAACGTGCCACGTTAATAGGCAAGGAAAAACGTCAAGTTTCTTCGGTTCTTCAATTCTAAGGTATGTTTTCATCGTCTAACTCAATTCTTTTGCGATTTTTGTCAAATTTGGGCATGTAAGGTGAGATATATCACCCTAGGTAGAAATTAAACATGATGTTGAATTATTTTGTGATTGATTATGTTCAGATTGTTGTATTTGGCGTTTGAACTTGTCGATTATGTAAATAATTCAAAATTTGATTGTCAAATTGTATTCTAGGGCTTGGGTTGTTGAATTTGACTTGGGCAACTTGATAGTTTGATGAAATCGATGCCGGGGTGTGTTTATTATTTGAGATAAGTCATGGTAAATATTGTGTAAATGTTAAAAGACGACTAATTCTCGAATTTTTGTGGGAAAATGCATAATGTGTGAATTGGTTAGATTGTTTAGATTAGCTTGTATATAAAATGTTTTTATAGTTGTTTTTATTTTGTTGTTGTTTTGTTGTGAAGTGCGATGGGTGGATTGTTGGCGATAGTAGGATTGGGATTAGCTGTATGAAGTCTGAGTAGTACGCTAACCGTTATGCTGTCGAAATTTTATTGTGAACGCACTAAGCAATATGTGTATAGTTGTTTGTGTTTGGGGTTGTAAATAAAGCTATCCTTGCTGTAATTTTGTAAATACTGTTAAGGACTAAGTGTGGGGTAAATTTTGTGTAACCCGACCTTAGCCGAAGCTAACAAGTTTTTAGCTTAACGTTGTGCTTATTTGTGTAAATTGACAGGTACAATGGCTAGCAGACAAGATAAGGGCAAGGGTGCTTCTACCTCAGGCACCGGACGGAAAAGGATGTGACTGGGCACCACAGTCCCAGCTGCACCTGCTGTTCCGCGCGGCCAACACCGCCGATACGGAACAAGATGGGTCGCCGATGAAGGGAAGAAATGGTACGCGAAGCACAAAGAAAACAAGTACTTCCCGGAGGAACATATTGCATGGGAACCGCTCGCACAGGAGTTCCCTCGCATTGTACAGAGGATCGAAGCAGCTGGGCTCAACTTTATTTTTCAGGAGCCCAAGGAGTGCAACCTTCACTTGGTCCAGGAATGTTATGCAAATTGGAACCCGGCCATCAGAAGCCACACTATAAAAATCAGAGGGCAGATTGTCACTTTGGAACCCCAGCAACTGAATGTCATCGTTGGAGCGCGGGACACAGACGCCCACGTTCTCCGCCAGCTAAACATCACCCCACCGTACGCCGACATCAAACGTACGTTGTGTGGGGCTCGATCCATAGCCCGATGGAGTAGACACAAGGAGAGGGGTTACCACCAGACTCTGCCTTATTTGCAGATGAATAGGGAGGCTAGAATATGGCTGAAGATTGTATGTTCGTGTTTGATCCCGGGAGTCCATTTGACAGATGTGACCCGGGACCGTGTCTGCTTGGTGTATGCCCTTATGAAAGGGCTTGAGATTAATGTGGGGGCGGTCATAATATCCGCCATGAAGAGAGCCAGACTACACCAGGGCCACAGATACGGGTTTGGTGGACTCATCACCACCTTCCTCCGAGGCCTCGACATTGAGGAAGAAGCCTTGGATTATATTCCGCAGTTGGAGCGGAGGGCCCTCGACGTGACAAAGACGAAGGCCCCCGACACTACACACGGACCTGTATTGACTTTGGGCGAGCGACATGCTTGTGAAGATCAGTACATGGCCCGTATGTTCGGCATGCAGATGCTGCAGCTACGGATAGGTGGGAGACCAGCCACCGAGGAAGAATTATGGCAGCTGGAGCTGGACTACCCCTTTGGCGAGAACGCCAGAGCCTTATGTAAGGTGGGGCCAGCCTTTGTGGAGCCGACAGATGACGATGTCCCTACTGATGAGGAGACACGTCGTGAGGACTCCGATGTGGAGTCCGATGACGACGATGGAGCTAATTCAGACATGGGCGACGAGGCCGCAGCACCGGATAAAGAAGTCGAATATTTCGACTGAGCAGGGAGTTTCACCACCCAAAATTTTGTGCTTTGTATTGTTGTGAACACTGGGGACAGTGTTCGATTTAAGTGTGGGGTGGGGAGTAGTTAGGTGCTGGGGCAAGGCTCTAATTTGCTGTATATTTTTCCTTGATTTTTATGTATGTTTGTGCTTTCCCTGTTTTGAACTGATTTGCAATGTATGTGTATATATTTGTTTTGTGGCTGATGATGTGTGTTTTCGAAAGTTATGGTTGCCATTGTAAATATTTTGTAAATTTTGTAAATATTTTTTTTTCTATCGACATGATCGATATTTTTCAAAATTTTTGCGAAAATATTTTGCACTTGTAAATATTTTCTTTCTATCGAAATGATCGATGTGTTGCAAAAAATTTTTCGATTTTTTATTTTTTGGGTTTCTCGGAGTTTGTTTTCGGTTCTTTTACCGAGAATAGTCCCATTGAACCGATGTCATAGCTAGTGACCGTTCCCTATGATGGATGGATGACGACCGTCTTAAGGGAAATGTAGTCGGTAGGAGTAGGATTTTTAATTGTTTTTAGTTTTTCTTTGGTGGATTGCATCAATTAACTGTAGTTGCTTATGGTTGCTAAAATTTCGTTGTGTGTTGTAATTGATGTTCAAAATGTGAAAGTGATTCGTTTGAAAGCATGCAATTCTGTAAATATGTTGAGTTACCTGGGCTATAGAATTTGATTCATCATGATTGAGGCTTAATCTTGAATTCATGTAATTGACTAATTAAAGAGTCTGTGAATGCATCTTGATTCGAGCATGTGCATGAAGTGTGAAGTGAGGTTTTACTATTCCATGTCCTTGTGAATTGTCTAGAACTTGCCTGGTGTGTATACAAAACGAAATGAAGGAGGTGTAGTGTTGGAAAGGATGTAGGCATTTCTTTGTTTTAACCGATAGTTTCCATTTTATTTTTTCTTGTCGAATTCTACCTTTTTTATATGTTGTATACCCTAGTCAGCCCGTTGAGCCTTTAGCCGATTTCTTTCTTTGGTCCAAAATTGTATGAACTAAGCTTTATTCCTTCTTTTCATTAGCCTTAAAGTCTATAAGAAGCTCTTAAGCGCTTACAAAGAAAAGAAAATATTTCCCAAAGTGTTGAAGAGTGAAAAGAGTGAAAAGAAAAAGAAAAGCAAAGTGAAGAAAGAAAAGATGATGTTGAAGAGGCACTTGTTGTAATTAAATGATATTGAGGGTATTTGAAAACCCTTTGTTTTGTGTCAAGTGTGTTTGATGAAATGGGTTGTATGAAAGTAAACCAGCATGAATGGGAGAAAAAGAGAAAAGAGAGGAACAATGTCCATGAGTTGATGGGAATGTGTTGAAAAGGCGCTTAAGGATGCTAGCGACTATTATTGGCTAATCCAATATATATATACTAGATCCATAGCCCCGTTACAACCCATTAAAGTCCTACGTGATCCTACATTGCATTTCTTTATATTAGTGGAGTAATACATTAAGGGTAAGCTTATGGGTCATGACATGGGGCATGTGAATTCTTTTGGGAGAGAGAGTGAAATTAATTTTTATATGCCCCTACTTGCATGTTTGTGTGTTGCATGAACATAAAGGGGAAATTTCTCTCGAGTTGTGAGGGCACATGCTTGATGAAAGATTGATTTTCGTGTCGGATTTCTTGATTAGTTGATTTGGATGAGTTTGCCGATATCAAGAATCAATTCTTAAAAGTCTAGGCAGCCTTGATGTATTAAAGGTCATTGTATTGTACGACCAAGCATGTTTTCTTGATGATTTGCAAAAAATTGAATAATTGGTATGACCGTAGCGTAAATTGTTGCACCATAGTGACGAAGGTTGGGATGTAATTTGCATGATTTGTGTATGTGTTGTTCGAGGACGAACAAGGATTTAAGTGTGGGGTAAGTGATCTTGGGCAGATTTATATGCCCAAGTGATACTCAAACGTATCATTTTTACCTTGTTTGTTGTGCAATGTGTATATAATATCATGTAATTGGTAATAAAATGCGAATTTATACTAACCAACATGATTAGCATTTGTTTTGCAGGTAAATGTGATTTTTAGGAGCTAACATGCATGTTGGAACTATGTCGGAGTTGGACTTGGATGCGAGCGTGGAAAAGACCTTGGAATGCATGATTTATAGGGGCTCCGCGATGGAGCCGTGCCACGCTACCATCGCGGTAGCACACTGCCTGGACATGAATTAAAAGGGCAATTTCCAGTGTGCCTGCGCGTCAGCTCCGTGGCACGGAGATAGGCCTCCGCGATGGCCTCCGTGCCACGTTGAGGTTAATTTTCCGGACCTTGGAAATTCCAGTGAAGGTCCGCGTCCACGCCGTGTCACGGAGGCAGTGCTCCACGTTGGCCTCCGTGACACGTTGCTTGTTATTCCGGGAAAAATTTCCCACTAGTATAAATAGCACACTTAGGTTTATTTTAAGTAGTTTTTTTGAGTTTTTAGACTGAGTTCAGAAGTGGAGAGCAGGAACGTGGGTTAGTAGCAGTTGAAGATTGAAAAAGCTAAGGGATTTCCTCTCTTCCTTTCTTCTTGCTATCAATTGTACGTATGATTTACACTCATTTTAGGATGATCAATCCAAGAATGAGTGGTTAATTCTCTTCCTTGCTGAGGTTTTGAACATGTGTAATGAATTCTGATTATATATGATTTGGTTTTATTCTTCTTCTTTAATGTTGTTCTATTAATTCTTGTTCTTACTGCATTAGTGATTGGCCAACATTAATGTACATCTAAAAAGTCCAATTTCACTCGAAAGAGCAAGAAATTGGAAAGTTGTGAATTAATAGGGTGTTGTTCTTAACTTGATTTGGGAAAATTGGGTTTTGATGTGCTTTCCTAATAGAAATATACTTGAAAGCCCTATTAGTCAATTTAGGAACCGGAATTGTAGAGCTAGGTCATAAATTGCATTTGATCACAGAAATGTAGACGGATGGTTTATGATTCTAAAGTGAAATTAAATACGAGAGTTTTAATTTCTAGGCAAATGTTCTTGGCTAGCAACATGAAGAAGAGATTAACCAAATTATCATGATTATCAAGTTCATTACTTGTTCTTAACCTTGGCATGTTCATATCCATTGTCTAAACTCACAAGTAAATAGTTTGTAGTAATTGTAGAATATATAGTTTAGATACAAAAACTCAAGTAACTCTTGGTTACATTGTTGTTAGCATAATTAGAAGTTAAATAGGAATATAGTAAACTAGGCAATTTTACGTATCTTGAGCCTCCTTGGATCGATACTTGGCTACTTAGCCACTTTATTACTTGTTTGACCACGTGCACTTGCGTGTCGGTTTTTAACCGTAGCAACAAACCCCGAACAGTTATATTAAAGTTAGACTTCCGCTATGATTGTATTATCGATTATTTAGTTTCTTGGTTGATTTAGATCTATGTTTATGCCATGGGTCAACTTGGGATCTCTCGAGGCTCCTTGTGTTATGATCCGGGCCTTTATTCGGGTCATGACAAACTTGGTATCAGAGCCATAGGTTTTTGTAGTGTCCTAGGGTGTCTGAAAGCCACGTTAAGTACAGTCCTTTTCATGGGTGTGAAGAGAGCCACACTTATGAAGAAGAGGCTACGAGACTTTTAGGAAATGTTCCCTTCTTTGTGATATATGCCGTGCGATGAAAGTCCTGTTACCCTTCTAATTCATGTTATTCGGGATTGCGGAATCATGCCTCCACACCGAGTGAATGTCAGGAGAAATGGCAATGATCACGAGGGTGCCAATGGTGACGGGAATTAGCCAGCCCCACCCGTCCATGAGGATCACGCACCAGAGCCAGCTGCCCACGCTGAGTTTAGGGCAGCGATTCAGATGCTGCCACAGGCCATGGCTGCCCAGGTTCATAATCAGATAGTGTCACATTACCCTCAGAATGGGAATGCGGCAGTAGCCAGAGTGAAGGATTCTTGAGGATGAACCCTCCTGAGTTCACGGGGTCAAAGGTAAATGAGGACCCACATGAGTTTATAGACGAGATTATCAAGATCACCCAAGTCATGAGGGTGAATAGGGTTGATTGCATCGAGTTGGCCTCTTATCAGTTAAAGGGGGTCGAACATATTTGGTTCCGCCAATGGAAGGACAGCAGGGTCGCAGGAGCAGGTCTAGTCACTTGGGAAGAGTTACATGTTGCATTTCTAGACCAGTTCTTCCCTCGTGAGATGAGGGAGTTGAATATAGCTGATTTTGTGAATTTGAAGCAAGGGAGAATGACTGTACAAGAGTATTCCCTTCAATTCATTCGCTTGTCAAATATGCCCCAGAGTTGGTAGCCGATTAGAGGATGCGGGTGAGTAGATTCGTCCATGGAGTCGCGGGCTATTTGGACAAAGATTGTCGGACTTCCATGCTTCACCGAGATATGGACTTTCCTTGAATAGTGTTGTACACCCAGCAAATAGAGGCGGAATATTCGGGAGAGAGGGAGACCAAGAGGGTCAGGACCGAGGATAAGAGATTCTCTCAGCAGAGGTCCGATGGTGGGCACTAACAACAAACTTACCAGAGATCATCAGCCCCACTATCTTCAGCATTGATTGTGCCATCCAGGCCCATACATGATCAGAGAGGGCGAGCATAATGCTCGAGGGGTCATAGCAGTAGACCTGCAGATTCCAGCATCCCAGCTTGTCACAAGTGTGGTCGAGGGCATACAAGCTAGTGTTTGGCAGGTTCAGGAGCTTGTTTTGGGTGTGGGCAGCCCGAACACATGCTTAGAGATTGTCCAGCTGCGAGACAGGATCAGGTTGGGGGTTGAGGCCCAGCTTCTAGCTCAGCATCCCTTCCCGTACGCTTCACATCAGGGGGCATCTACTAGCACAACTGACATTCAGCGCCAGAACAGATTCTATGCTTTAGTAACTTGTCAGGAGTAGGAGGTCTCCCCAGATGTGGTCACTAGTATATTGTGACTTTTCCATATTGATGTATATGCTTTGCTAGATTCAGGGGCTACCTCGTCTTTTATGACGCCTTATGTGGCTAGTAGCTTCGGAGTAAGTCCAAATGTCTTATCATAACCCTTATCAGTTTCTACTCTAGTAGGTGACTCAATTATAGCTACACGGGTGTATAGAGATTACCCAGTCTCAGTTCTTCATAAGGTTACCTCAGCAGATTTGATAGAGTTAGCCATGACCGATTTTGATGTTATTGTTAGCATGGATTAGCTATTTTCATGCTATTCTTTAGTTAATTGTAGAACCCGATCAGTAGAGTTCAGAATTCTGGGTAAGCCAGTCTTAGAATGGAAGGGTAGTTCAGCATGCCTGTAGGTCAATTCATTTCCTACCTTAAGGCCAAGAAGATGATTTCTAAGGGTTGCATGTATCATCTAGTTAGGGTTAAGGACGTTGAGTCCGAGACTCCAACTATTCAGTCAATTCCAGTAGTACGTGAGTATCATGAGGTCTTTCCTAATGATTTTCCAGGTGTTCCTCCCGAGTGGGATATTGATTTCGGTATTGACCTTCTTCTCGACACTCAGCCTATATCTATTCCTCCCTAAAAATGGCTCTAGCTGAGCTAAAAGAGTTGAAAGAGTAGTTGAAGGACCTGTTATAAGGGTTTCATTAGACCAAGCAAGTCCCTATGGGATGCACCAGTTTTATTTGTTCGGAAGAAGGATGGTTCACTTCGGGTGTTTATTGACTATCGACAAATGAACAAAGTCACCGTCAAGAATAGGTATTCTTTACCTAGGATTGATGAATTGTTTGACCAACTTCAGGGTGCCAAGTGTTTCTCAAAGATAGACCTCAGGTCCGGGTATCATCAGCTTAGGGTTCACGAATGTGATATCCCAAAGACAGCCTTCAGAACATGATATGGTCATTATGAGTTTGTTTTTATGTCTTTTGGGATAACAAATGCTCATGCAGCTTTCATAGACTTGATGAACAGGGTGTTCCAGAAATATCTAGATATGTTCGTGATCATGTTCATTGATGGTATCTTTATATGCTCCCGGAGTGAGGAGGAGCATGCCGCTCATTTGAGAATAGTGCTTCAGACTCTCAAGGATTTCCAATTATATGCTAAGTTCAGCAAATGTGAGTTTTGCTTGGACTCCGTAGCATTTTTGGGTCATGTGGTATCGAGTGATGGCGTAAAGGTAGATTCTCAAAAAATCAAAGCGATGAAGAATTGGCCTAGACTGGTGAATCCTTCGGATATTCGGAGTTTTTTGGATTTAGCCAGCTACTACCAGAGATTTGTAGAGGGATTTTCATCAATTACACACCTTTGACCAGGTTGACTCAGAAAAAGGTAAATTTCCAATGGTCGGAGGCTTGTGAGAAGAGCTTCCAAGAATTGAAGACTCGACTCACTACCGCACCAGTGTTGACCTTGCCTGAGGGTACGGATGATTTTGTTGTGTATTGTGATTCTTTGAGAATCAGGCTCGGATGTGTATTGATGCAGCGGGGAAAGGTAATAGCATATGCCTCCAGACAGTTAAAGGTCTATGAGAAAAATTATCCGACCCATGATCTAAAATTAGTAGCGGTGTTATACGCCTTGAAGATATGGTGGCATTATTTGTATGGGGTCCACATGTAATTATTTATGAACCACAAGAGTCTACAATATGTGTTCACACAGAAGGACCTAATCTTCGGCAAACGAGGTGGTTAGAGCTACTCAAGGACTATAATATGAGTGTTCTTTACCATTCGGGCAAGGCTAATGTGGTAACGGACGCACTTAGTAGGCTCTCTATGGATAGTGTGTCCCATCTGGATGAGGGAAAGAAAGAGCTGGTAAGATATGCTCATCAACTTGCAAGGTTGGGAGTCAGGTTGGTCGACTCAATTGATGGTGTTGTTGTTGTGCAAAATGGATCAAAATCATCCTTGGTGATTGATGTTAAATCTAGGCAAAATGAGGACACGATTTTTGAGGAAATTGAAGGAAGCTTTGCGGAGTCAAAAGGTGGAGGTTTTTTCCCAAGGGGGAGATCGTGTGCTTTGGCATCAGGGTCATCTTTGTGTTCCAGACTTTGATGGTTTGAGGGGCCGAATATTTTAGGAGGCACATGGTACCAGGTACTCTATTCATTCGGTATCTACGAAGATATATCATGATTTACGATAAATATATTGGTGGAATGGCATGAAAAAGGATATTACAGAATTCGTAGCCAGGTGCCCAAATTGTCAGCAAGTAAAAATTGAACATCAAAGGCCAGGAGGAGTACTTCAGGATATTAGCATTCCTACTTGAAAGTGGGAAGAGATTAACATGGATTTCATAACAGGATTACCTCATACCCGTTGATAAAATGATTCCATTTGGTTGGTGGTAGACAGGTTGACCAAGGCTGCATATTTCCCACCGGTGAAACCCACAGTCTCAACGGATGATTATGCCGAATTGTATATCCGAGAGTTGGTATGACTACATGGAGTGTCCTTGTCCATTATTTCAAATCGAGGTACTCAATTGACCTCTCAGTTCTGGAGGTTGTTTCATAAGGGACTTAGGACTCAGGTTAAGCTCAGTACAGACTTTCATCCGCAAACGGATGGCCAAGAAGAATGAACAATTCAGACTCTCGAGGACATGTTGAGAGCATGTCTGATGGACTTTAAAGTTAGTTGGGATGATCATTTTCCCCTGATCAAGTTTTCATATAACAACAGTTATCACTCTAGTATCCAAATGGCATCATTTGAGGCTCTTTATGGGAGGAGATGTAGATCACCCATCGGATGGTTTAAGGTTGGTGAGGCACTATAATAGGGCCTGATTCGGTTCATGAGGCTATGGTGAAGTTTCAGTTGATAAGGGACAGGCTGAAAATCGCTCAGAGTCATCAAAAGTCATATGGTGATGTGAGGAGGAGAGATTTGGAGTTGGAGATAGACGATTGGGTATTTCTGAAGGTATCTCCCATGAAGGGATTCATGCGGTTTGGGAAGAAAGGAAACCTCATTCCCCACTATCTTGGTCCCTACTAGATTATGAGAAGAGTTGGTAAGGTAGTGTATGAGTTAGACTTGCCCTCAGAGTTATCCTCCGTGTATCCAGCGTTTCATGTATTGCTTTTGAAGAAGTGTTTGGAAGATCCAGCTCTAGTAGTTCCGGTGGACAGCGTTGGTGTAAAAGATAACCTTAGCTGTGAGGAGGTTTTGTATGGAAATATTGGATTGTCGGGT
Source organism: Datura wrightii (assembly GCA_035772735.1). Classification (NCBI taxonomy): domain Eukaryota; kingdom Viridiplantae; phylum Streptophyta; class Magnoliopsida; order Solanales; family Solanaceae; genus Datura; species Datura wrightii. The sequence continues at coordinate 21,893,856 of JASDFA010000001.1, forward strand.
TCGGAGGCTCAGGGACAAATAAGTATCTTCAGTTAAAGTATTATGGAGGAATCAACATGTTGAGGGAGCTATGTGGGAATTCGAAGCGGATATAATGGCTAAATACCCACATTCATTCTCTACTGGCTCAGTTCAGACTTGAGGTATCAATTTTTCCCTATGACTCTATTCAGTTTTCATGTTCAGTTCATGTGTTCAAGTTTCTTTTATGTGTATGGATGTGTATGTAAAGCATGAGATCAATTCAACTATGTGTTATGAATCGGAGGTAGTCATTCTGTTAATTTCGATTTAAATGATCAATATTTAAATATGATAAATTTGTGTGTTTCTGTTTTCTACTTGATTTCAACATTCGAGGATGAATGTTCCCAAGGGGGAGATATTGTTATACCCCGAAAGCTTAAAGATCAAACCCGAGAGTTGAAGCAGAAAAAATATAAAATTGTTGCTGCAGGCTCAGGACGAGTCTGGGACGTGAGGATAGCCCACGAGTCGTCATGTGACTCGTGGGGGGCCAGTGAGGTGTATGAAAAGTTTGAAGGAAAGAGTCCCCACGGGCGTGGAAATGACTCATGGTTAGACCCCACGAGTCGTTAGGTCAATCGTGGAGTGAGGGAGAAGGAAAAGAGAAGAAGGTGAAATAGTGTACTTGACGGAAGCTGACCACGACTCATTGGAGAAAGTAATGAGTCATTGTGAGAGTCGTGGGGTGAGGTAAATAAGAAGTGATAAATTTGTCACCCCCCGCCTTGGGGGGGGGGGGTACGACTGGCACCTGGTGCCCTACTAAGATCTGACTTGCTAGACTGTTAAGCCTGGGCGCGTCTGGCGCCTGGCTGGCTCTAACTCAGATTTCTGGAAACAAAGGGCTATATGACGGCTGTAAATATAGCCCCCGGCCCATTGGCCTATCGCCTGCTGTACCTGTCTTGGCAGCTAACCAGAAATATAGTAACTCAGGGAAACTTATATGGGCCGACAAGGCCACCATGCTGTCTAGTTATCTGCTGCTTAATCAAAAAGCACAAAAAGAAGCTACGTGACCGGCAAGGTCACCACTACTGACAACTATGGCCTCACACGACCATCACAGAAGTAAGAAAGAGTAAAGGCAACTATACAACTGCACGGCCCCACACGACCGGCTCATCTGACCACAGGGAATACATACAGACTGCAAGCCTCTAGGAATAGTAATAGAACTGATCGGGACAGGGCCCCGACCTACCCATGCTATATACGACAAAAGGAACTGAACTACACCTCTGAAATTCAGCCTCCGGATGACTAGAGCTGAATAGTCAACCGCTGATAGGGAGTCACGTAGAATCACCTGCTCGTCTAGGAGTACCTGCAGGCAAGTAATGCAGCGCCCCACTGGGCGTCAGTACCACTGGTACTGAGTATGTAAAGCAACTGAAATACTATAACTGAAAATAACATCTGAAAGCAATAATATGACTGATGAAGCTGAAGTAGGAGGAATAACTTACTGTCTGATGATGTAGATCGCACCTGTTGTTACTGATACCGAAGGAAGTAGGAATCATACCTGGAAGCGTATCATTCTACTACCAACCCACTCGCGTCTAATATAACATGGCATAGTATACATAACATAACACATCACATACAAACCTTACCCGGCCCCCATAAGCTGGGAGGTACAATCAACACAGAATCTATGCCCCTACCCCGGTCATCCCATCTCCTATAGTGGCTGTAAGCATCCTGCCGGTCCCTGGGTAGGCACTTGGGCTCGCTGAGCCCCTGACTATAACTGTACCTGAGTCCGAAGGACTCTAAATCAACACCCCGGGCGTACCCGCTCGACGGGGGTGTATAGGGGCCTACCAAGGCACAATATGGGGAAACTGGCATCCCATCTTCGTCCCCTTGCGGGACGGCATATCACTCCGTAGAGTGACGTATCCTCATCCTCTGGCGGACGAGTCGATACAGCTATTAACCCTGGGCGGTCAGGGATGCTAGGTAATCCAACCCCAATCAATACAACGGTCTCAACTAGTCATGCTGTCTGTATATCTCATAAGCCAAAACTAATAGGCGTAAGGTATTATATAAATCATGTACTGGGCTAATAATAGCAATCTGTAGGTGTCTGATACATGCTGAGACAGGGAAGTATAAATATGAATATAGTTCCCTGTCTAACTGTACTGGGGCAAAGGCTATTCAAGCGGGGGTTTCTGCTGAAAGCAATGCTGTTCACTAGGTTTCTGTATTAACATGATTTCCTATTTCTAACATGCTCTCTAAACCATATACAATTACTATTCTATATCTGGAATGCTTTACTGATGCTGTACTATCTTGCGAGGTTTCAGCTAAACACAACAATATCTTGGCAGGGCATATTATATCACATACTGAATATACTGAGCAATCTTACCCATTTATATTCGAATCTATATCATACGGATAAGTATCGTACACGTTACGGCCCAAAACTGCTCATATTGCACCAATATGCAAAATAACACGATAATCGATTTCTAAACATGCAAATGGTCTGTAAATTACTATACTGCTTCGAGGTTACTCAACTTGCCGAGGAAACTTAACTTTACATACCTTATCTTTGAATATTCGTCCGTCGGACGAGGCTCGGCCGGTAGTTCTACTGCTTTCTCCCAACTGCATTCATAAATACGTCAATCAATACTAAATACAACGTTATTTCAAAAGGCAACGTCACTTTCGATATAGTTTATAACCTAAACTTAGGCTTATCGAAAGACGGTCGGAAACTTGCTATTTTTCAACGGCCTAGAAGGGAGAAATATTTACTTCTTAGATAGGAACACATAGACATAAATTTGGAGCAATTCTACTTACTTTAGTTCGGCGGCTCGCCGATTCGTCGGCCGTATTTCGCGAAACTAATTCCGTAGAAATGCTCTCTGCTGCTAAATACCTTGGTATCTAGGATTAATTTGGGTTTGGGCATCGTTTGGCAGCGTAATCGGATGAATTTATTTAATCTCCCTTCGATTTCCCTCTGTTCAGTACGCTATTCTGGAAATTATTTTAAGGGTTAATGAGTTTCAACCGAAGTGGGGGCTTTATATACTTGGGCCTGGACAAGGGCAATGTGGCACGGAGCCATCGCGGAGGCCTCCCCTCCGTGACACGCTGCCATCGCGGAGGGGCTCTGCCTCGGCTCCTCCCGCGATGGTTTGACAGGTTTCTCGTCCGATCTTTTCCCGGGCCTTTCCCTAGCACGTATGGCTTTCAAATATGCTTAACCAACGTGCGAATAGGTCATCTAAGTGCCGGGAATTCTACGGGGTATAACATTCTCCCCCCCTTAGGAACATTCGTCCCCGAATGTATACTGCTGTCTAGAGAGCTGTTCACTCTAGTTTCTGGGAAAAATTTTGGCAGAGTTTCCCCTGTAACATGGACTATTGAAAAAACCTGAAATGCAGAAAAGTCCAACACAGGCACTGCACACAATGTTCTACAATCCACTAGACAACTAAGTATTACTTCTCTCTTTATCATTTACAACATACATATCATAAAGTACTGTATAAGCAATGATACGGACATACCTGTCGTCTGACTAGGCCTGAAATAAGTGAGGGTATCTGATTTTCATGTCTTCTTCAGCCTCCCACGTCATTTCTTCCGGATTTCTGTTACGCCACAAAACTTTGACAGATGCAACATCTTTAGTTCTCAGCCTGCGAATCTGTCTGTCTAAGATAGCTACGGGAACCTCTTCATAGGCTAACTCCTCTGTAACCTGAACATCCTGGACTGGAACTACTGTAGAAGGGTCCCCTACGAATTTTCTTAACATGGAAACGTGGAATACTGGATGAACAGATGCTAATTCTGGAGACAAGTTTAACTCATATGCCACGCAGCCTATTCTTCGCCGAATTTGGTACGGCCCAATGAATCTTGGGCTAAGCTTGCCTTTCTTGCCAAACCTCATTACCCCTTTCATCGGGGACACTTTCAGATATACCCAGTCGTTTACCGAAAATTCTAGATTTCGGCGCCGTCTATCTGCGTATGATTTCTGACGACTCTGAGCGGTCAGTAAATGTTCCCGAACAAGCTTTATCTTTTCTTCGAACTGCCGAACGATATCTGGGCCAACTAATGCTGATTCTCCTACCTCAAACCAGCCCACCGGCGATCTACACTTTCACCCGTATAATGCCTCGAAAGGCGCCATCTAGATAGCTGAATGGTAGCTGTTATTATAAGAAAATTCGATTAATGAAAGATGTTCATCCCAGCTACCCCCAAAATCTAATACACACGCTCGTAGCATATCTTCGAGCGTCTGAATTGTACGTTCAGCTTGCCCGTCTGTCTATGGATGGAATGCTGTACTCAGATTAATCTGCGTCCCCAGACCTTTCTGAAATGACTGCCAGAACCTAGCTGTAAACTGTGCCCCTCTGTCTGAAATGATAGATGCCGGCACTCCATGTAACCTAACTATTTCTCTGATATATAATTCGGCATAATCCTCAGCTGAGAAGGTAGCCCTCACTGGCAGGAAATGAGCTGATTTTGTCAGCCTATCAACTATTACCCAAATGGAATCATTTCTGCGTCTAGTACGGGGTAACCCTGTTACAAAATCCATGTTTATTGCTTCCCATTTCCACATAGGTATTGATATCTCTTGCGTCAAACCGCCCGGTTTCTGGTGCTCGGCTTTTACCTGCTGACAATTAGAACATCTACACACAAATTCAGCTATCTCAGCTTTCATACCTGGCCACCAATAGATGTCTCTGATATCGTGGTACATTTTCGTCGCCCCTGGATGAAGGGAATAGCGAGCGTAGTGTACCTCGTGCATGATCTGCCCACGAAGTCCTGAGACATTCGGGACACAGAGGCGGCCCTTACAACGTAGCACATCATCCCCGGCTATCTGAAAATCTGGCTCCTTACCTTTCTGAATTCTATCTCTGAGATGAACTAAATCGGGATCCTCGTACTGTCGTTCTTTTACCTCTGCAACCAATGATGACACCGCAGAATTTTGAATTACGGCCCCATTATTTTCTGTTTCCATTACTCGAACGGCTAGCCCAGCTAACTGATGAATTTCTTTAACTAACTTCTGCTTCTCAGGTCGCAAATACGCTAAACTCCCCATTGACTTACGGCTCAGGGCATCTGCTACAACATTAGCTTTTCCGGGGTGGTATAGAATATTCACATCATAGTCTTTTAACAACTCCAACCAGCGGCGTTGCCGCAGATTCAACTCCCTCTGGGTGAAAATGTATTGTAGGCTCTTATGATCTGTGTAAATATCAACATGAACTCCGTACAGATAATGCCTCCACATCTTCAAGGCATGAATTACTGCGGCCAATTCTAGGTCATGGGTGGGGTAATTCTTCTCATGTTTCCTCAGCTGCCTGGAAGCATATGCAATTACTCTACCATGCTGCATCAACACACATCCCAATCCGACACCTGACGCATCGCAATAGATTGAATAACCTTCTGTGCCTTTCGGCAGTGCTAATACTGGGGCGGAGGTTAACCTGTCTTTCAGTTCCTGGAAACTCTGCTCACATGCCTCCGTCCACTGAAACTTGGCTGCTTTCTGTGTCAATTTAGTTAAAGGTGCTGCAATGGTTGAGAATCCCTCAACGAACCTCCGATAGTATCCTGCCAACCCCAGAAAGCTACGAACTTCAGTCGGGGTGGTAGGCCTAGGCCATGACTTAACTGCTTCTATCTTCTGTTTGTCTACCTGTATACCAGTATCTGAGACAATATGCCCTAAAAAGGCTACTGAGTTAAGCCAGAATTCACACTTAGAAAACTTTGCGTACAACTGGCGGTCCCTGAGAATCTGGAGCACTGTCCGCAAATGAGTTCGGTGATCTGCTTTGGAGTGAGAATACGCCAGAATATCATCAATGAATACTATCACGGACAAGTCCAGGAAGGGTCTGAAAATACTGTTCATCAGGTCCATAAAAACTGCTGGGGCATTTGTTAGTCCGAAGGACATAACCAGAAATTCAAAATGTCCGTATCGGGTCCTGAATGCTGTCTTTGGGATGTCCCTCTCACGTACTCGGACCTGGTGATATCCGGACCGCAAGTCAATCTTAGAAAAGTATCTGGCCCCCTGTAACTGATCAAATAAGTCATCAATCCTGGGAAGCGGATACTTGTTCTTTACTGTAACTTTGTTTAACTGCCGATAATCTATGCACATTCGGAGCGAGCCATCTTTCTTTCTCACGAACAAGACTGGCGCACCCCACGGGGAAGTACTCGGCCTGATAGAACCTTTATCTAACAAATCTTTCAACTGCTCCTTTAATTCTCTGAGTTCTGCAGGAGCCATACGATAAGGAGGTATTGATATTGGCTGAGTGCCTGGTAGCAAGTCAATAGCAAAGTTTATTTCCCTTTATAGGGGAATACCAGGTAACTCATCAGGAAATACATCTGGGAATTCATTTACCACTGGGACAGACTGGAGTGTCGGAGATTCTGCTTGGACATCCTGAACTCTGACAAGATGGTAAATGCACCCCTTAGATATCAACTTTCTCGCCCGAAGGTAGGAAATAAACCTACCTTTTGGCGTCGCGGTGCTGCCCTTCCACTCCCGTACTGCCTCCCCCGGGAAGTGGAATCGGACCGTTTTGGTCCAACATTCAACATTAGCAAAACATGGTACTAACCAGTCCATACCCATTATGGCATCGAAATCTGTCATCTCTAACTCGACCAGTTCTACTGTGGTCTGACGATCATCAACCTCTACTGTACACCCGCGGTAAATTCGGCTAGCTGTGATAGAGTCACCGACGGGCGTAGATACTAAGAAGGGCTGCTGTAATGATTCTGGTACAATACTAAACTTCCGTGCCACAAATGGAGGAATATAGGACAAAGTAGACCCTGGATCAATTAGCACATAAGCAAGGTGTGAGCAGATAGTTAGCATACCTGTCACAACATCAGGCGATGCCTCTGAATCTTGCCTCCCTGGTAAGGCATATGTGCGGCTTGGACCCGCACCTGTACTAGAGGTCCCTGATCTGCCCCGACCCCTGCCTGCTGAAACTGGGGGCCTGCGCCCAGTCGAGGATGCTGTAGCTCGTGATCCTGTTGATGCCCTATCCTGTCTGTCCCGGTCCTCACGACCTCTGGCTGGGCAATCCCTCATCAAATGGCCTTCTTGGCCACAAATATAGCATGCGGTGGAACCATACCTGCATGCTCCAGAATGACGTCGACTGCATATAGGGCAAAGTGGTAGGGTATACCTACTCTGCTCCGCCCTCCTCTGTGACGGTGAGTCTGCCGTCTACAAACCTCTACCAGCCTCTGACTGCCCCCTGCGGCTGAATCTACCTCCCTGTGACTGTGGTGGAGGCGGGGGCCTGGGCGGCCTGTCTGACAATCGTGGCCTGGGTCCTCCCCGGGCCTCTCTTTGTAACTCAGCTGGCCTATCCCGGCGACGCTGCTCCTGATTAACCCTTCTGATTTCCCGATGTCGCTGTCTGATGCCCTCAATATTCTGGGCAAATGCCTAGATTCGGGAAATATCCATATCTTCTCGCAGTGTGGCCGTGATACAAGTCTCGACATACTCTGGGTTCAACCCCATAATAAAACGGTGCACTCTGGATGCCATGGTATCCACGAAAGCCGGTGCATATCGAGCCAAGGAGTCAAACCGCAAGGAATATTCCCGAACACTCATGGCCCCCTTTTCCAGATGTAGGAACTGGTCTACCCGGGCCTTTCGAATCTCCCGTGGCAAATAATGATCCAGAAAGGCTCCTGAAAAGCTGGACCAGGTAGGAGGGGGAACATCTCTCCCTCGGGACCTCTCCCAGCTTTCATACCATAACACCGCAATATCTCGCAATCGAAATGCGGCCAATTCAACTGATTCAGTAGGTGTAGCATGCATAACCCTGAAGATTCTCTGCATCTGATCCAGAAAATCCTGGGGGTCCTCGGTGCGGTCCGTGCCTGTAAACTGTGGGGGATTCAAGGCTAAGAACTCTCGGACCCTTGAACTACCGGGCCCTCCTGATGCTTCTGCAACTGTGGATGGCATTTGTTGCCGCTGAGCAGCCATCACCTGTGCTATCATAACTACAGCACTCCTAACTTCCTGATCGGAAGGCATCAGTGTAGGGACTGCTGAAGACACTGTCGCTCCAAACGGCTCCTGACGTGGTGGAGACTGCTGAGGAGGCTGAGATGAAGCCTCTGTAGGGCCCTCTGGTCGGGCTGTCTCCAAATGAGGGGGAGGCATCCTGCTGGTGCCTTCCCCTGCTGCAATGTCTAAGCTCCGACCTGTGACGGGATGGCGCTGGTCTGACATTATCTGTAGCCAAAGAATATGATAAGATTTTAGGAATTCAACCCTATATTGTACCGCTCTATGGCATGACTGAATCAGAATAAAAGACAACCATCCTATCATGCCTTACAGCCTCCTACCCATAGTATGTGGTGCACAACACATCCATGGACAGGACTCTACTTAGCATGGCTTGCAGACTCCCTGGGATACGACCTGCTCTGATACCAAGTTTGTCACACCCCGCCTTGGGGGGGGGGGGTACGACTGGCACCTGGTGCCCTACTAAGATCTGACCTGCTAGACTGTTAAGCCTGGGCGCGTCTGGCGCCTGGCTGGCTCTAACTCAGATTTCTGGAAACAAAGGGCTATATGACGACTGTAAATATAGCCCCCGGCCCATTGGCCTATCGCCTGCTGTACCTGTCTTGGCAGCTAACCAGAAATATAGTAACTCAGGGAAACCTATACAGGCCGACAAGGCCACCATGCTGTCTAGTTATCTGCTGCTTAATCAAAAAGCACAAAAAGAAGCTACGTGACCGGCAAGGTCACCACTACTGACAACTATGGCCTCACACGACCATCACAGAAGTAAGAAAGAGTAAAGGCAACTATACAACTGCACGGCCCCACACGACCGGCTCATCTGACCACAGGGACTACATACAGACTGCAAGCCTCTAGGAATAGTAATAGAACTGATCGGGACAGGGCCCCGACCTACCCATGCTATATACGACAAAAGGAACTGAACTACACCTCTGAAATTCAGCCTCCGGATGACTAGAGCTGAATAGTCAACCGCTGATAGGGAGTCACGTAGAATCACCTGCTCGTCTAGGAGTACCTGCAGGCAAGTAATGCAGCGCCCCACTGGGCGTCAGTACCACTGGTACTGAGTATGTAAAGCAACTGAAATACTATAACTGAAAATAACATCTGAAAGCAATAATATGACTGATGAAGCTGAAGTAGGAGGAATAACTTACTGTCTGATGATGTAGATCGCACCTGTTCTTACTGATACCGAAGGAAGTAGGAATCATACCTGGAAGCGTATCATTCTACTACCAACCCACTCGCGTCTAATATAACATGGCATAGTATACATAACATAACACATCACATACAAACCTTACCCGGCCCCCATAAGCCGGGAGGTACAATCAACACAGAATCTATGCCCCTACCCCGGTCATCCCATCTCCTATAGTGGCTGTAAGCATCCTGCCGGTCCCTGGGTAGGCACTTGGGCTCGCTGAGCCCCTGACTATAACTGTACCTGAGTCCGAAGGACTCTAAATCAACACCCCGGGCGTACCCGCTCGACAGGGTTGTATAGGGGCCGACCAAGGCACAATATGGGGAAACTGGCATCCCATCTTCGTCCCCTTGAGGGACGGCATATCACTCCGTAGAGTGACGTATCCTCGTCCTCTGGCGGACGAGTCGATACAGCTATTAACCCTGGGCGGTCAGGGATGCTAGGTAATCCAACCCCAATCAATACAACGGTCTCAACTAGTCATGCTGTCTGTATATCTCATAAGCCAAAACTAATAGGCGTAAGGTATTATATAAATCATGTACTGGGCTAATAATAGCAATCTGTAGGTGTCTGATACATGCAGAGACAGGGAAGTATAAATATGAATATAGTTCCCTGTCTAACTGTACTGGGGCAAAGGCTATTCAAGCGGGGGTTTCTGCTGAAAGCAATGCTGTTCACTAGGTTTCTGTATTAACATGATTTCCTATTTCTAACATGCTCTCTAAACCATATACAATTACTATTCTATATCTGGAATGCTTTACTGATGCTGTACTATCTTGCGAGGTTTCAGCTAAACACAACAATATCTTGGCAGGGCATATTATATCACATACTGAATATACTGAGCAATCTTACCCATTTATATTCGAATCTATATCATACGGATAGGTATCGTACACGTTACGGCCCAAAACTGCTCATATTGCACCAATATGCAAAATAACACGATAATCGATTTCTAAACATGCAACTGGTCTGTAAATTACTATACTGCTTCGAGGTTACTCAACTTGCCGAGGAAACTTAACTTTACATACCTTATCTTTGAATATTCGTCTGTCGGACGAGGCTCGGCCGGTACTTCTACTGCTTTCTCCCAACTGCATTCATAAATACGTCAATCAATACTAAATACAACGTTATTTCAAAAGGCAACGTCACTTTCGATATAGTTTATAGCCTAAACTTAGGCTTATCGAAAGACGGTCGGAAACTCGCTATTTTTCAGCGGCCCAGAAGGGAGAAATATTTACTTCTCAGCTAGGAACACATAGACATAAATTTGGAGCAATTCTACTTACTTTAGTTCGGCGGCTCGCCGATTCGTCGGCCGTATTTCGCGAAACTAATTCCGTAGAAATGCTCTCTGCTGCTAAATACCTTGGTATCTAGGATTAATTTGGGTTTGGGCAGCGTTTGGCAGCGTAATCGGATTAATTTATTTAATCTCCCTTCGATTTCCCTCTGTTCAGTACGCTATTCTGGAAATTATTTTAAGGGTTAATGAGTTTCAACCGAAGTGGGGGCTTTATATACTTGGGCCTGGACAAGGGCAACGTGGCACGGAGCCATCGCGGAGGCCTCCCCTCCGTGACACGCTGCCATCGCGGAGGGGCTCTGCCTCGGCTCCTCCCACGATGGTTTGACAGGTTTCTCGTCCGATCTTTTCCCGGGCCTTTCCCTAGCACGTATGGCTTTCAAATATGCTTAACCAACGTGCGAATAGGTCATCTAAGTGCCGGGAATTCTACGGGGTATAATAAAATTTGAGGCAGTGAACTTGATGATTGGTGACCACGAGTCGTGGTCACCCTAATGAGTCATTATGTTAATCGTTAATAGCCCAGGAGATCAGGCAAGCAGTGTACTTAACGAGCTAGGTGACAAGTCGTTAGGTCGTTCGTTAGGACCACCTGACAGTATTTCCTACGTATTTAGTAAGGGCCTTTTTGTATTTCCTAAGTTCCTAATGCCTATACTATGTCGTTTAAGGCTCGTTTTAGTGGGTTTTAAGAGGGAAAAACCTATTCTAAGTTATTTCCTTCCATGCATGCAAGCTTGAGAGGTTGAGAAGGTGATCTGGAGCTAATTTTTAAGGTTTCCATTTGAATTTCATTTTGTGCAGAGAAGTAGCAGAATAAATCCTTTCCAGGTATGTAAGGTCATGAATGGGTGTTTCCTTCTACACCCATGCCCAATTTTCATATCAATATGAGAATTTCCTATGATCAAGTATGGGATTTTTATCCAAATGCATGAATCTTCAATTTCTTTACATGGGTATGAATTGGTTATGATTTTATTATCGAATTGTGAAGCATGGGCTGAATTTTTAATGATTTTCAATTAACATTATTTTTCTAGGCTTATGAATGTTGAAGCCCATTGATGTTATGATCATGAAAAGTGAGATTTGTGAAGTGAATGTGATAATGATGAGATATTATGATGAAAGGAATGATTTGAAGCTACCCTTGCCTATAATTATATTTTCAATGAGAAATGAGTATTTTTAAGTATGATAAAGCTTTGGGCAATGCCCACATGTTGAGTTAAAATGATGATTTTCCCAAAATAAGCTTACCACATTGTTTTGGAGCGACGTCTACCAAATTTTATATTCTAGCTTATGGTATGTTTTGAGTTAAGACGTCCTACGTACATCTTACCACATGTTTTTAGAGCAAAGGCTCCCGAGTATGTTTTCACCTTGTGGTATATTTTGAACTAAAGCTTCTCATATGCACAATTTCGTATTGAGATGTGTTTGATCATTGAGCTTCGTCAATAGACGATGTTGAGCTTCATTATATACGATGTGGAGCATATGCATGTTTTTGGGAGAAGAGTCTAGCACCGAGTGGGCTAAGGGTCGATCACCCTATGCCCTAGAACTACGCGCCAACGTAGGTTGATACTATTATATGATTTGAGACCTCCCTTGTGAGCTTCCCCTTGCCCGAATGGGCCTTCAGCATGATATCGATATCATGGTAGCGTCCTTATCCCTGGCAAGGTTTTAGACGACTCTTCCCACTTGAGTGTGATAGTCGGGACCACGTAAGCTCTATCGTGGTATGTCGGTTATATGACGAGTCTCCCATTATTCTATATGATTCAGATTTGCATATTCATTACTCATGGTTATTATATACACATGCATGTTCTAAAAGCAATGTTTGACTCAATGTTTATCTTTTCTATAAATGTCATATTTCAGCTTTAAGTCATTCGAGTCAGTTGATGTTATAAAGTTATGTATTGTCATGTTATGGAAAGATAATAATTTTAGAAGGAATGCATGCAAGCCCTATTCCCAGTTTATTGATATTTATGTTTAATCAATGTATTGTGTTTAAATGATTTTTACGTACTATTAGCAGTTTTACTTACCTTGCATACTCGGTATATTCCATGTACTGACCGCATACTTTCTATGTTGTATCGATACAGGACCCGGCTCTCAGCTTCAGCCTCGCTCTTAGACAGCTTATCAGAGTTAGCATCTGCTTGTTGGTGAGTACTCATCTTCCAAGGACTAGACTGTCTATCTTTCTTTATGTATTTCGGTTTTTAGTAGTTGAGTTAGCTAGGGTCTTGTCCCATCAACTCGTCAGGTTTAAAGGTTATTCAGACATAAGTATGTATTCAGCTTCGGAGTTCAAATTCTGATGTTATATTCAAGTTTGACTTCCGCTATGATTGTATTATCGATTATTTGGTTTCTTTATTTAGATGTATGCTTATGCCATGGGTCGACTTGGGGTCTCTCGGGGCTCCTTGTCCCGTGTTACGATCCGGGCCTCCGCTCGGGTCGTGACAAGCATAGGTCAAGTAATTCTTCTCATGGACCTTCAACTGTCTAGAGACATATGCTATTACTTTCCCATGCTGCATCAATACACACCCGAATCCGATTCTTGAAGCATCACAATACACCACGAAACCATCAGTACCATCCAGGAGAGTTAACACAGGTGCTGAAGTTAGTCGAGTCTTCAACTGTTGGAAGCTCTTCTCACAAGCCTCCAACTATTATAACTTCACCTTCTTCTGAGTCAATTTGGTCAAAGGTGTTGTAATAGATGAAAAACCTTTAACAAACCTCCGATAATAGCCAGCTAAACCCAAGAAACTCCGAATGTCTGAAGGATTCACTGGTGTAGGCTAATTTTTCACTGCCTCAATTTTCTGAGGATCCATCTTGATGCCCTTGCTTGATACCACATGGCCCAAAAATGCTATAGAGTTCAACCATAACTCGCATTTGCTGAACTTGGCATACAATTGGCGATCCTTGAGAGTCTGAAGCACTATTCTCAAATAAGAGGCATGTTTGTCCTCGCTCCAAGAATATATCAAGATGTCATTGATATACACAATCACGAACATATCCAAGTATAGCTTGAACGCCCTATTCATCAAGTCCATAAAAGCTGCAGGAGCATTCGTTAGTCCAAAAGACATAACTACAAACTCATAATGGCCATACTACATCCTGAAAACTATCTTCTGGATGTTACACTCCCCAAACTCTGGGCTGATGATACCCAGATCTGAGATCTATCATTGAGAAACACTTGGCTCCTTGAAGCTTGTCAAATAAATCATCAATCCTGGGTAAAGGATACCTGTTCTTGATGGTGACTATGTTCAATTACCAATAATCAATGCACATGCAAAGAGAACCATCTTTCTTTCAAACAAAGAGAACTGGTGCACCCTATGGGGACTTGCTTGGTCTAATGAAACCCTTATCTAACAGGTCCTTCAACTTCTTTCTTAACTCCTTTAGCTCGGTCGGAACCATTATGTAGGGGGGAATAGATATAGGCTGCGTGTCGGGAAGAAGGTCAATACCAAAATCGATCTTCCTTCTGGTAAATCATCATGGGAGACCTCTAGATACTCACGCACTACTAGGACTGACTGGATAGTCGAGGTCTCAGACTCAACGTCCTTAACCCTAACTAGATGGTATACATAACCCTTAAAAATTCATCTTTCTGGCCTGAGGTAGGAAATGAAATGACCTACAGGCACAATTGAACTACCCTTCCATTCTAAGACTGGCTCACCTGAAAATCTGAACTTTACTGCCCGGGTTCTACAATTAACTGAAGTATAGCATGAAAATAGCCAATCCAAGCCGAGAATAACACCAAAATCAATCATGGCTAAATCTATCAAATCTACTGAGGTGACCTTCTGAAGGACTGAGACTGGGAAACATCTATATAGTCGTTTAACTATAATTGAGTCACCTACTGGAGTAGAAACTGAGAAGGGTTCTGACAAGACTCCAGGACTAACTCCGAAGCTACTGGTCCCATAAGGTATTGCAAAAGACAAGGTAGCCCCCGGAACCAACAAAGCATAAACATCAATATGGAAAACTCATAACATTCCAGTGACCACATCCAAGGAGACCTCCTGCTCCTGGCGGGATGCTATAGTATAGAATCTATTATGGCGCTGACTGCCAGTTGTGCTAGTCGATGCCCCTTAATGGGCTGAGCATGCTGGAGGGGATGTTGTGCTAGAAATTGGGCCTCGACCCCCATTATGATCCTGTCTCTCATCTGGGAAATCTCTAAGCATGTGTCCAGGCTTCCCACACCCGAAACAAGCACCTGAACCTGCCAAACACTGGCCCGTATGTCCTTGACCACACCTGCGGCAAGCTGGGACTCTAGAATCTACGGGTCTGCTACTCTAACCCTTGGATCCTGATGCTCGCCCTCTCCTGTCTTGCCTAGGCCTGGATGGAACACTCAGTGCTGAAGATGTTGGAGCTGATAATCTCTGGTGAATTAGTTGTCGGTTCCCACCACCTGATCTTAGCTGGGAGAACCTGTGGTCATCAGTCCTGGCCCTCTTAGCTTCCCTCTCTCTCAGATGTGCCGCCTCCATTTGCTACCCATACAACACAATCCAAGGGAATTCCATGTCCTGATGAAGCATAGATGTCCTACAATTCTTATCCAAATAGGCTGCTACCCCATGAACGAACCTGCTCACCCGCGTCCTATGGTCGACTACTAATTCTGTGGAGTACTTTGATAGGCGAGTGAACTCAAGGGCATAGTCTTGTACTATCATTCTCCCTTGCTTCAAATTCATGAACTCAGCTGCCTTCATCTCCCTCATCTCACGAGGGAAGAACCGGTCTAGGAATGCAACATGGAACTCTTCCCAAGTGCCAGGGCCCGCTCCAATGACCCTGCTATCTTTCCATAGGAGAAACTAGATGTGAGCAACCCCTTTCAACTGATACAAGGACAACTCTGTGCACTCCATAGTATTCATCCCCATGATTTGGGTGATCTTCATAATATCATCCAAAAACTCATGCGGGTCCTCCTCTACCTTTGACTCGAGGAACTCTAGAGGATTCATCCTCAAGAAGTCTTTGACTCAAGCCAGCGCTGCATTGTCCTTTTTTTAATAGGCATAACAACTTGTTGATTGACCTGAGCGGTCAAGGCCTGTGCAAGCATCAGAATAGCAGCTCGAAACTCAGCTTGGGCAACTAGCTCCTTTACCTGGGTTCCTGAACTGCTGGGGCTTGCTGATGCCCATTTCCATTGCCATCCTTATGGCCTTCACCATTTCCCTTTCTTCTTTCTTTCATTCTTCGGGGATCCATGACTCTGCAATTACGAATAGCAAAAATTAGAAGGGTAGAAAGACTTTTCATCGCACGACATAGATCATGAAAGAAGGGAATATTTCCTAAACGTCTTGTACCCTCTTCATCATAAGTGTGGCGCGCTTTACACCCATGAAGAAGACTCTACCTAATGTTTCTTTCAAACACCCTAGGACACTTCAAACCTATTACTCTGATATCAAATTTGTCACGACTCGAACGGAGGCCCGGATCATAACACCCAATAAGGAACCCTGAGAGGCCCCAAGTCGACCCATGGCATAAGCATACATCTAAATCGATTAATGAAATTGGACAAATCCACAATATTATTAAAGTGGAAGACTAAATTTAAACATAACATCAAAAAATATAAATCTGAAGCTGAGTTCATACATATGTCTGAGGCCTCTAAACATGACGAGCTGATGGGACAAGACCCCAACTAGCTCAAACAGCTGAAACTGAAATACATGAAGAGAATCTATTTAGTCTATTCCTTGGGAGATGAGGACTCACCCTTAATAAGATGTTAACTCTGATAGGCTTACGACGAGCAGGGTTGAACTTGAGAGCTTGGTCCTGTATCATGAAATGATACAACATAGAGTATGCGATCAGTACGTGAAATGTACCGAGTATGCAAGAAAAGTAAAACTGCTATGTAATTAAAATCATTTAAAGACAATGCATTAAGTAAAACATAAACATTAGGAATCCAAGAGTAGGGCCTGCATGCATTTTTTTTGAAATCATGATCTCTTCATAAAATAACGTGACATAGCTTTATAGTATCATAACTGAATCGATTGACTCAAAGCTAAATTCTAACCTTTATAAGTAAAGCTGAACATTGAGTCAAACCTACTTAAATACATGCATATATAGATATAAATCTCATGAGTAATGAATATGCATATCTGAAATCTTGAGGAACCATGGGAGACTCGTCTTTTAATCGACATACCACGATAGAGCTTACATGGTCCCAAGTATCACACTAAGTGGGCAGAGCTGCCCAAAGCCTTTTTAGGGCTAGGGACGATACCATAATATTGATGTCAAGCTTGTGGGCCATTAGGACAGGGGATAGCTCACAAGGGAGGTCCCAAGTATGTGTATATATATACATATATATATATATATATATAATAGTATCAACCTACGTTGGTGCATAGTTCTGAGGCATAGGGTGATCGACCCTTAGCCTAATCGGTGCTAGACACTACTCCCAAAAACATGCATATTTACTACATCATTTTATAACGAAGCTCAACATAGTCTATTCATGAAGCTCACTAATCAAATACATCTCAAATATGAAATCATGCATATGAGAAGATTTAGCTCAAAACATACCACAAGCTAAAAGTATAATTAGGAGTCTTCGCTCCAAAACCATATAGTAAGCTATGCATAGGGAAACTTTAACTCAAACATACCATAAGCTGAGAATATAATTAGGAGTGTTCGCTCCAAAACAATGTGGTAAACTTAATTTATAAAAATCATCATTCATACTTAACATGCGGGCATTGCCCAAAGCTTTATCATGCTTAAAACTACTCAATTCATATCGAAAACATCATCGTAAACATAGGTAGCTTTAAAACATATTTTTCATCATAATATCTCATCATCATCGTATATTCATCACAAATCTTATTTTACATGAACATCTCATCAATGGGCTTTTAATTCATAAAACTAGAAACATAATTTTAAATTGAAACATTATAAAAATCGCTCATGCTTCATAATTCGATAATAGAATCATAATCGGATAATACCCATGTATAGAAATAGAACATTCATGCAATTGGGTTAGAACCCCATAGATTAAATATAGGAATTTCATACTTTATAGAGGGATTGGGCATGGGTGTGAAGGGAATCACCCATTCATCAACCTACATACCTGTAGGTAGCTAATTCTTGCACTTCTTTGAATCCCAATAGAGAATTGAAGGAAATTTAGGAACACTAGCTTGATCACCTTCTCAAACTTTTCTACCTTGCATGCTTGAATGAATAATGCCTAAAATGAACTTCACCCCTTTAAAATCCACTATTCATAACCCAAAACATCATAGTTTAGACCGTAATTAAGGAAAATCCCTTATTAAATTCACAAAAAATAACTGCCAGGTGGTCCTAACGGGGGACCTAATGACTCGTTGCTCAGGGAAACGACTCATGGAGTCGTCCGTTAAGTACACTGCTCATCTGATCTTCTGGGCTCGTCAAGGGCAACATCACAACTCGTTACTCGTGGTCACCACCCGTTATGTACACTGCCTTCATGCCAAATATTTTCTCAAATAGTTGACATGACCTACCCCACGAATCGTGGGGACTAACCACGACTCGTAGGGTCCCTTCCGCTATGTCCACTACCTCTTTCACTTTTCTTTTCTTATTCACCCTCCCCACAGTTGACCTAACAACTCGTGGGGGATGATCATGAGTCGTGGTCATGCCCGTGGGGTCTCACTTCTTCCAATTTTCTCATTAACTCCCTGGGCCTCCCCCATGAGTCATATCACGACTCATGGATTGATCTCACGAGTCTCCCCATGACCGTTACTGTGCCTGGTGCCAAATTTTTTACTTTTCTCCATTTCAACTCTAGGGTCTGATTTTGGGCTTCCGGGGTATAACAAAGATCCTAGAATATGAGCAGATCCTATTGTGAGATTATGATTCTGCCAAAGAAGATGTCATTTCTTCAGACATGGACTTGTTTATTTCCTTAATTTGTACTTCATTGACTATGTTAGGTAGATGTCCTCAAAGTACAATGACTTTCAGTTTTTGAGATGTGATAGATAGATTTTGTGATCATTTTCTTTTAATTTATTTAAGACTTCTGCTATTGTCTTTGGGAATGTTGAATTACTTTATGACTGTTGGAATTGGGTAATTAGTTGGGACTCGTTGGTTCGCCCATTCGGGGGCGGGGGGATTGTGTGGATGTCAATCACGGCCACTTGGATTGTGATAAAAATGGTATCAAAGTTCTAGGTTTGTTTATCTCATTGTACAAGGACGAGTTTACTAGAGTCTCGCGGATCGGTACGGATACATCCCTTACTTATATTCGAGAGGCTATAGGACTTTATAAAAACTCCCTTCTTTCTCTCTTTTCAGTGTTATTGGTATCTAACAACTTCTATCTTTCTTCTTTCACAAATGGTGAGGACATGCACAGGAGGAGTTAGAGAGGAAGCACCTGAGCCAGTGGTAGCAGAGGCAGCTTGTGGCAGAGGATGAGGTTGAGGCTGCAGGCGAAGGCCTGCTATTGCCAGAGGTAGGTCCCGTGCTACTGGTCCTACATGAGAAAGATCTAAATCTCTAATGCCTTCGGCAGTTCCGGACAGAGTGGCAGTGGAGGGGGAGATAGCGGTACAAGGAAAGGCTACAGCTGCTCCAACTTCCTCCGAGGTCCTCGCCTAGGTACTGAATCTTCTAAGTGGCCTCATGGGTAATGGAGTAGCACCAGCAACTTCAGTAAGGCGGTAATCGAGGATATAGCATGTGGCCGTTGTGGCTCCCTATATGAATGATATATCAAAGGCTACCATGTTTTTTAGATCAATGATAGGGCTAGTAATCACTGGGATGAACACAATCTGTTATGGAGGTTCACAAAAGTGAAGCCTCCCCCCTTCTATGGTATTAAGGCTGAGGACGCCTATGAGTTCATCATCGACTGCCATGAGAGGCTCCATAAAATAGGGGCAGTAGATATGGGGTGGAATTCATCACTTTTCAGTTGATGGGCGATGCCAAGCCCTGGTGGAGAGCATTTGTAGAGTGCAGACAAACGTGATCACCGCTACTGACCTGGACTTAGTTCTACTCCACTTTTCTGGAGAAATATGTCCCCATACCCGGTGAGACCGGAGGCAAGATGAGTTTCACCAACATTGAGCAGGAAACCTCCTCAGTTGCAGCCTATAAGGCCCGATTTCACCCACTATCCAAGTATGCCCTCCCATTATTACCCACCGAGGAGAAGAGGATCAGGTGGTTTTTTAAGGGCCTGAATATGGTCCTTCAATTTTTAGCTCTTCAAATGGTCTTAGAAAGTAAGACCTTCTAGGAGGTAGTGAAGTTTGTGAAGAATTTGGAGGGGGTTAAGCAGGATGGTTTCGCAAGAAATGCCGAGAAGAAAGCTTGGAAAGTGGGTAATTTTTAGTGTTTCTTTTGTTAGGGCTCTGGTGCCCCAGGGGTACTCAGGACGCCCTGTTCAGTCGGTATGCAGTTATTCGCCGAGTTTCCACTAGGGGCCAATCAATGTTCTTCGGGTACAGTTGGGAGCGCCTAGATGGTTCGCTTAGACTTTGGGGCTGGCCTTATCTCCTTCATTTTGGTTCAAAAGCAAGTGATTATAAGGTATGTCACGTGCGTGGTAAGTATTGCCACATTCATAGATGGTGTCCTAGATTTGGATAGGCGGGCATATTGTTCTGCACCCAACTCCCTGAGCTCTAGCCAAAATAGGGAAGGGGCTAGTGCATTTAGCAGGGACCACCCTCAGCTTAGGTAGGGAAGCCAGCCAATAGCCAGAGAGGGTACCCAGTTAGGTAGAGGAGGTGTTCAGATCGGAAGGAGTGGTACTCAGTCCGGTAGAGGGGTACACAACCCAACAGGGGCAGGTCTTAGATAGGTAATTAGGCTTACTTTTATGCATTTCCCGATTAGCCTAAGGCAGAGGCTTCAGATGCAGTTATCACAAGTTCTATTCTTGTATGTGACAAAATGGCTACGACTTTATTTGATCCTTTTTCTACTTTTTCCTCCTTTTTTGCTTATTTTACTGTGGGGTTGGACATTGGTTGTGATGTTCTTGATATTATGACTCATGTTTCTACTCCTGTCGGGGATTCAGTAATGGTGGATAGGGTTTGTCGTGCTTGTTCGATGGACTTTGGGTTGTGATACACGGGTAGACTTGGTGATCTTAAACATGATAGACTTTGATGTTATCTTAGGAATTAGCTGGTTGTGTCCTTTTCATGCCATTCTAGATTTTCATGCTAAGATAGTCACCATAGCAAAGCCAGGATTATCTAGGTTGGAGTGGAAAGGGAATTGTAGCCCTACTCCTAAGAATCTTATCTTCTATATTCATGCTCAAAAATTTATTAGGGCGAAGGTGTTCAGCTTATCTAGCTCACATTCGGGATATCAATTTAGAGGGTCCCTCCATGGAGTTTGTACCGGTTGTTTGGAAGTTTTTAGAGGTGTTCTCTGCGGATTTTCCAAGCATGCTGCCAAACCGCAACATTTATTTTTGCATAGACCTAAAGTCAGGGACTAGGCCCATTTTTATACTACCATAGAGGATGGCACTAGCTGAGTTGAGGGAACTCAAGGAGCAGTTACAAGAGTTTCTTAGTAAGGAATTTATAAGGCCGAGTGTCTCTCTATGGGGTGCCTCTGTGTTGATTGTGAAAAAGAAAGACGGTAGCATGCGGATGTGTATTGATTACCATCAACTAGATAATGTAACCATTTGGAACAAATATCCCCTTCCCTGAATAGATGACTTATTGATCAGCTACAGGGTGCAACAATGTTCTCAAAGATTGATTTGAGATTGGGTTATCAGCTGAAAATTTATGCAAAGGATATTTCAAAGACAGCTTTCTAAACCAGGTATGGGCATTATGAGTTCCTCCAGCAGCATTCATGAGCCTGATGAATGGTATTTGCAAACCCTACTTGGATTCATTTGTATTCATTATTATTGATGATATTTTGGTGTATTCCAAGACTAAGCAAGAACATAAGAATCACTTGAGGATTGTGTTGGGGCTGCAAACGGAGAAGCAACTTTAAAGTTCACTAATGTTAATTTTGGCTGGAATTAATGTTATTTCCGGGGAATGTAGTCTCCAAGAAAGGGATTAGAGTGGATCCACAGAAGGTGAAGGTGGTCCGGAATGGGCTAGGCCTACTACGATGATAGAGGTTCAGAGCTTTATGAGGGCTAACTAGTTATTACTACCGGTTCGTAAAGGGTTTTGCAGCCATTGCCTCTCGATCGACAAGGCTGACACAAAAGGACATACCAGTCCGGTGGTCTAAATAATGTGAAGAGAGCTTCCAAAAGATCAAAACCTTGTTAAACACGGTGCCTATTCTGGCACTACTGATAGAAGGTAAAGATTTTATAGTTTATTGTGATGCCTCACGATCCGGACTAGGTGTTGTGTTAATATAGGAAAGACATGTCATTCTGAATGCTTCAAGACAGCTAAAAGTACATGAGAAGAAATACCCCACGCATGACTTGGAATTGGCAGCGGTGGTACTCGCCCGAAAATCTGAAGGCATTACCTGTATGGGGCCTATCGTGAGGTGTTCACAAACCATCATAGTTTACAGTATGTGTTCTCCTAAAAGGATCTCAATCTGAGATAGATGGAACTACTTAAGGACTACGATATCACGATTCTATATCATCCAGGGAAGGAAAATGTAGTGGCAGATGCCATGAGTTGGAAATTAGTGAGCATGGGTAGCTTGGCTTGCTTGGAAGCTGCTTGGTGTCCGATGGAAAGAGAAGTTCAGACACTAGCCAATAGTCTGGTAAGACTAGTTGGCAGAATCAACCATAGTATTAGCCAGTGTGAAAGCCAGATTTTCATTGCTAGAGGAAGTAAAATCTAGGTAGTTTGAGGATGTAAGGTTAAGTAAGATTCAAAACTAGGTCTTGTGAGGGAAGGAGAAGGAGGCAGTAATAGACAAAGAAGGGGTTTTAAGGATGAGGGGGTGTGTTTGTGTTCCCCAAGTTGTGGAGCTAATCAAAACTATCTTGTCAAAAGCTCACAACTTGAGGTATTCTGTCTATCCTGGAGTTACCAAGATGTATCATGACCTGAAGTGATGTTATTGGTGGGGCAGAATAAAGAGGGACATTGTTGAGCATGTTGCCCAATGCGTGAACTATCAGCAGGTGAAATATGATAATTAAAAGCTTAGGGAAGTACTCCAGAGAATGCCTATCCCAGAGTTGAAATAGGAGTAGATAGCTATAGACTTCGTGGTTGGCCTTCTAAAGATGTTGGAAAAGTTTAACTCCATCTGGGTTAACATTGATAGATTGTCTAAGTCTACCCATTTCATGCTTGTTCAGGTGACTTATAAAGTAGAGATGAAAGAGGTGGTTCGACTGCATGGGGTGCCGATTTAGACGTCTCCGATAGGGGTACATAGTTCACTTCCCACTTTTAAAGGACCTTGCAGGCTGAACTAGGTACCAGATTGGACCTAAGATTGACCTTTCACCGACAGACAGATGATAGAGGATATGCTTTGGGCCTATGTAATCGACTTCGATGGTAATTGGGATAAGTTTCTGCCTGTGGTAGAATTTTCTTATAATAATATCTATCACTCCAACATTGGCATGGCAGCATTTGAGGACCTCTATGGAAGAAAATATAGGTCCCCAATCAGCTGGTTTGATGCATTCGAGGTGAGACCATGGGGCAGTGATTTGCTAAAATAGTCCATGGAGAAAGTTAGGGTGATCCAGGAATGACTGGTGGTTTCTCAACAGGCTGAAGCAGTATGAAGATAAAAAGGTGCGAGATATGTAGTCCACGGTGGGAGAGCAAGTTTTACTCAATGTAACACCCTGAAACTTTCCTAGACTAGACTCAGACCTTGCAAGAAAAACTAGGGGAAACCAAAAATTATTGCAGAACAACTCAGACAATGGATCATTGTTAGCTCCAACGGGCTGTTGTTTGAGTCATTATACGCTCAGCAGATTCCCTTCGGGGTAAACAACAAGGAATAGGATGACCCGTTGGAAGAAGCAATGACTCATCCTATCGTTCATTGGATCCCAGTTCATAAGCCTACCAGACTCTTCCCAGAGGCAACAAGTGGAACTAGCGGCTCGTGCTTCCTACCAACGAGCCATTTCTACCACCCTTAACCAAGTCCCAGGCCTCGAAAGTGTTGACAACAAGTTGATGCAAAGACCCATTGGTCCTACCAACGAGTCGTTGTGTTGCCCGTTGTCTTAGGGCCCATTTTTTCCCACCAGTGACAACGAGAGGTACCAATGACCCGTTAGTTGTCCCAATGAGTTGTGGTCTTCTCCCATGGTCTCTTTCTAGTGAGCATGATTTTTGGACCCAGGACCAACGGTTGGTTCCAACGGGTCGTGGTTTCGACCAACGACCCGTTGTGACACTCGTTGGATCCTGTCGAGCAGATTTTAAGATCTTATTCTAGGATTATTTTTGTAACTTTCCAGCCAATTTATCTTAAAACCCTATCATTTTAGGCTCATTTAGGAGGGATTTAAAGGGGTAGAACGACATTCCCCCTTTTATTTCACTCATTTCCTCAAAGTCTAAAGCATAGAACAGTCAAGAAGCAACAAGAGCAGAGCTAGGGCATTCAACTTCTTCTTCGATTCTCAAGGGAGTTTCTCTAGAAATTCTTCACTAGGTATGTGAGAATTCAACAAGGGAATAGTTCTTCCCTTGTGTCCCCAAAATCTTCTCTATTTTCTCTATCAATTCAGCCTTGTGGATTCGAAATGTAGAAAATTGTCAGACAAATTTCTTTAAGATTTCAAGTGGAATATTTCTCATAATTTTTAAGTGATTTATTATTTCCTATTTCTAGAAATTTTTGAAAATTGCATCTAGTGGAAAAGATTTAGCCCTAGTTCTTAGTTCAGAAAAATTTAGAATCCTACGTGTTGGACTAGTTTTCTTGTAGCTTGATTCGATCAGTTTTGAGATCCCCATATTGCTAATGTATGTGGAAATTTCAGTCAGATTCATACTAGTCCAGTCTCAGTCAGATTATCATACTCAGTGTTGTCCAGAAATGCAGTTGATCAATTTGACTACAATTAATTCTTGAGGTGTCAGCGGTGCCTCCCAATTATCAGTATTAGACTCAGTTATCAGATTTAGTGGTTCTTTAGGAGGTCATAACACTTCTATATAAGCATCTCTAACCAATCTTAGGACCCTAGCTTCATATTACAGTTTGTTATTTAGACGGTTACGAAGCTTCCAGATTAGTAGCTCTAGCCAGTCTTAGAATACTAGTTACAAAATCCCGTTCGATAAGACACTCAGGGTACTTCCAGGTAGGTATTCCTGACTTAGTTTGGGCCCCCAGTTTCGAGCTACCAGCTTAGCAGTCAGTCTAGGACTATCCAGTGGGAGTGGGACTTAGCAACGAGTGGACTGGGATTCCAGCGCACCCAGGTTCCTAGAACTACATTGCAATCGTAGGTTATTTTTATTGTCCTTATGGCCCCAGACTTGTGATTACCCAGTTTATGCCTTTATACCCTGGCAAGGTATATTGGGTCCTACCAGATAGGGTGTATACATCGGACTCCACGTCTAGCTCACATAGTTATATGTCGGTTATAGACTCTCCTACTAGTCAGTATAGTCTCAGTTATCTCAGCTTAAAACAGTTTTAGATTACTCAGTTCAGTACGGTAGTTCAGATTAGTATCTCAGATTTAGGGCATGTCTTTGACCATCAGACAGGGTCATTTTGACCATCTCAGTATATTTCAGTTTATTTCAGTTGGTCATTGCATGTCATTACAATTTAGTTATTTTATTCTCCGCGTAATGCTTTCTCCTACTTAATTAGTACATTCAAAGTACTGACGAATACCTTCTATGTTGTATCATTTTATGATACAACTGCGGGTTCTCAGTTTCAGCACCATTAGCAGATCTTATCTAGGAGTTTTGAGTTTCACCAGTGGTGAGTCCTCATCCTTCGAGGACAATTTTATAATTTTTCTTTAGTTATATTCCATTAGTAGACTTTAGAGCTGGTGGGGACTTGTCCCAACAACTCATCAGATAGATGGCTTTCAGACACAGACACATGATTTAGATTTTCAGTTTTGTTTCAGTTGTATAAATCTTATAATTTAATTCTTCTTCATAAATGGTTTTTTTTTAAAGCTTCCACTATGATATTACTTAGATTACTAGTGTTATGATAGATCATAGGTTGGCTTGGGGTTACTTGTGACTCCAACTATTATGTCTCATCCAGGGTATAGACTTGGGTCATGACACTCAAGGTTTTCCTCATGAAGGGAATGATGAGATTTGAAAAGAGGGGCAAGCTTAGCTCGAGGTACATTGGGTCGTTCCATACTCTTTGGTGTGTGGGAGAGGTAGCTTATGAACTGGCTCTGCCACTAGGTTTGTCAAGAGAACATCTGGCATTTTATATATCCATGCTAAAGAAATACCAAAGGGATTCAGTGCTGCTTAATGAGAACCTGCCTTACGAGGAAGAACTGATGGCTATATTAGACAAGGAGTTTTGCAAGTTAATATTGAAGGGGATCACGATGGTAAAAGTCTAGTGGAAGAATTTCCCACAGAGGAATCCACTTAGGAGACCAAAGCTGATATATGAGACAAGTACCCCCAGATGTTTGTGGAATCAGGTGTTTTCTCTTTCTTATTTCCTTGGGTCGTTTGAAGATGAACAATATTTTAATTGATATATGATGTAATGATCAGTCCATCGTTATAAGGAAATAAGTCGAGAACATCCTTTTTTTACCTAGTTGCACAGGAAAAAATGTTGGGTGGATATTAATTGAACTTAAGTTGAGGAATGATCAATGTGCAGGGGAATGGGGGTTACTGGTTAATGGGGGACCATTGCAGCATTGGGGAAACCGTTGTAGCGAGACCGTTACTACAGTTAGAGGCCCGTCGTAACAAAATGAAAGAATAATCATCGGATCTACTATGGTGGTATCTTGACCGCCATAGCGGGTCCACTATAGTGGACTTTCGGCCTCGGTAGCGGACGAGGGGAGTCAATGCTCCGATTTTAAGTGGGATTTCAGAGGTTTTACCCCATTATTCTAAGGCACGAAGAACTGAAAGGCTTAGGGTGATTGATTAGATATAGAGCAAATTTCTTCTTCCCAAGGTACGTTTCTAGCCAATTTATTCCTCCATTCGATTCCTCAACACGTTAGAATCGTAGAGTGGCCCTTGATGGTGAATTCTTAATTAAAGAACCATAGAATGGTGAAACTAGAGCTGATTAAGGGAGAACTAATGGGCATTGGTTCCTAGGTCTAGAAGTGAGTAATAAACACTTCTTATGGAATTGTGAAGGAATATATATAATTAAAGGGTAGCTGAGACCTAAAATTTGATAAAGTAAGACCATTAGCCCAAGTAACTATTTAAGTAGGGGAACTCCATGAGTGGGGTAGGAATTATCAATATGTGAATAGAATATGACTAATTTGTTAGTGGGTAACAATGGAGGCTGTTATAATTGGAGTATGGGGTGGGGTCAACATCCTGACACCCTTATTTGAAGAATAAATAATAAGTTACGCTGTAACTATTGTTGTAGATTTTGAGCGTTCTGAGGCTTTGAGAACGGATAAGGCTCCTGCGGAGTAGCTGACTTCTCTTACCCTGAAATCGAGATAGCTTATGGTTATAAGGAGTTGGACTTAATGATGTGCATATGTGTGAACTAATAACATGCCTAGTTGGTCTTTGGACATAAATTATTATTGATATCATGATGTGTTAGATATGAATGTGAACTAAACTTGAGATGATGGTTGTTGATAAATGTGTTATGATAATTGAATACCTTGAGACATATATGTGTCCTTCCAAGCTTGTCATGTAAATGGTCGAATATTGATAAATATAACCAAATTGATGAGACTGACTTGATGTCTCTGAAAGGTCATACTGGATAACCCAGTGATAATATATTTATAATATGAGGATGAAAGAGGATAATATATTTTATCTTGAGAGGAGTGGCCCAGGCCCAAGGGAAGCATATGTAATATCCTGAAAGTGCCTAAGATTAAATTCGGGATCAAAAATTGAAGTTGGCTGAAAACTAAAGAAAAATGCTCAGAACGGACAATGTCACGGCTCATGGTTGAAAACCAAGAGTCGTTGTAAGCAATCATGGAAAGAGGTTCCTGGTGACAGTGGAGACAATGGATGATGTAACGACTCATTTCTTGGAACAACGAGTCGTTGTTTGCAATTATGGGAGAGACTGGACCTTGGTAGTTAGGAATACCATGGGTTATCCAATGATTCATCGTAAGATATGAAGACCCGTCGTCATCAGTCATGGTTTGGGTTGCCAGATTTTCCAGTGGATCTGACAGGTGGATACCACGACTCATTGGAAGCAATCACAAGTCGTGGTGAGGCTCGTAGTAAGGGAAGTTCAGGATTGTTAAGGAGCTGACAACGGTCGATCTAACGACCCATCGTTTGAAGCAACGACTCGTCCTGTCGAGTCGTGGGAAGAATCTTGGGAAGAATCTTGAAGCATGAAGTAAGGTAGTGGACCCAACAACTTGATACCACGAGTCGTGGTATCATGAAACGACTCATGGGATCGCCCATTGGTTCACCCAGATCAGTTTTTCGAGAAATTTTTATTAAGGGTATTTTTGACCTTTTCTGTGCTCTAGGGCCCTAAACTACGTCGTTTTATGTATTTTTTTGGGCATGATAAGAGAGGTTAAGTCCCCCTTGCATAAGTCATTCCCATGCATGCAAATTAAGAAGATGTTAGAGAAGTCAAGAATAGTTTCAAGCTCTTCCCTATCATTTCTCCCTTGGGTATTCAAAGAATCTTGAAATCTGATCTTACCCAGGTATGTAGGATTACGAATGGGTGCTCCGTTCACACCCATGTCCATTCTCTATTAATTTATGAAAATCTATCAAAAATCTCACTGGGTTTTGAATTCAATTTTGTGAAAATCTAATGATTTGCCAATGGGTTATTATGATTTGTGATTTACATCATATCTTATGGATTTTCATCAGATTTTACAACTATTTTTCTTATAAAAATTATTTATTTCAATTTCTACTCAATTAAGCCTAATTATGCATGATCTATGACGAATCGACTCATGATCTACACTTCATACTTGATATTTGTAAACCCAGCCTAATTTATGATTTGAAATATGGATTTATTCAATTACCTATTATGATTTGATGATTTACAAGTTATATGTATGATCTACAAGTACGCATGAAACCTATGATTTATGAATTATATTTTGGCCGACTCATGGGTCTTATGTCATGGCTAGTTCATGTATATACAAGTATGTTTATGATTATCATGATTTAACTAGCCCATTAATTCATGCATATTATACTATGAGCACTATATATGTTTTGGGAGTAGTATTGAACACCGATCTTATAAACTATGTGCTACCATAGGTATGTTGGGACCTCCTTTGTGACTGTCTCCGATCCAAATGGCCCTTTTCATGATGATATCACACTTTCATGGTTCTACCCTTGGAAAGGTACGGACGCCCTCCCGACTAGGGTTACAAGTCGAGCTTTATGTGTGCTCATATGGGGTATGTTGGTTAAAAAAATTTCCCACTGTTCTTCATGATTTATGCATGTTTATGTACGTATATTGGCTCAAGTTATGTTCAATATAGCTTTTCTCTCATGATTATGATTACGAATGTATTGTGAATGTTTCAAAAACCTTGAGCCTTATGTTATGTTATGTTACGATATTTATGATATGAGCATGATGTCCTACTCTTATGATGTTTTATGAGCTTTATGTATTTTAAATGTCCGTTTTATTTACTTTGCATACTCGGTACATTCTACATACTGACCGCGTACTTTTTATGTTGTATCATTTTATGATATAGGACTCAACTCTTAGGCTCATCCTCATCCTTAGTCCATCCTGGAGTTTGCTTTCAGCTTTATTGGTGAATCCTCATGCTTCAAGGGCCGTTTTATTAGATATGCATGATGTTCTTTGTTTCAGTTTTGGTCGGGTTAGTTGGGGATAGTGTCTCATCAACCCATCTTATATATTAGAGGATTTCAGACAGTATGTAGTACTCAGCTTATGTGTGCGTCTAGTACTTCTGATTGTTATGATATGCTATGTTACATTTATATTTCCGTTATGTCTTATGCTCAGTCTTTCGCTTAAAGTGAATGAAGTTAGGTGTATGCTCATGCCATGGGTCGACTTTGGGCCTATCGAGGTTCTTTGTCCCTTGTTACGATTCCGGTCTACATTCGGATCGTGATAGTATCCGTGCGAATGAATAGGATTGAGTGACTCATGTTCGAGGGGAACATCCGAACAACAGATGAGTGAGAGCAGGTACCATGCTGGTATAGTACATGGATTTCTAGAGTCCCTTGCAGGTTATAACTCGAAGGGCAGAAATAAAACCCTCTAGCATGTGCGTACAATAATAAGTGGGAGTGAGTGTGTGTTGATGTGAAGCAAGTGTGTGCCCAGCACATTACCAAGTCAAGTCTGTGAAAATGAATTGATCGATGAGGATTCACGTGTTTATAAATTGTGTAATAATGTATTGAATTGATTGTTTAGAATTCATGTGTGCATATTTGATGAATTATTGTTGAGATTTCATGTGACCATATTTGATGAATAAATTGATGGGTGATTGTTGAGGATTTAGGCGTATATTTCATGTGATGGATGATGAATTGATTCCTTGAAATTGTCATATATGTATTATTTCTGAGTTGATTAACTGAATGGAAAAAATTGCTTAGTGTGGAACCAAGGTTGACAGCTTGGTCGAGCTACTACATCAGTAATACCATTGCAGTGGTACTCTTATCGTTGCGGCGAGACCGCTGCTGCAGCGAGGCCTAATCCTGTGAGCAGGGTTGTAGATTGAGTAATTGCTTTCATCTATGTATGTTGCTATTTACTGTATATTCATTATTATCTAAGGTCGACTGGTGATGCCAACCAGTACATTATGTCATATTGATGCTACTCTTAACTACTTTTCTAAGTGCAGACTGTAATCCAGGAAATTCTTCACGATCTCATCTCTAAGCAGCAGCGAGAATCTAGAAGGTGAGTGATCTTGGGCAGATTTATATGCCCAAGTGATACTCAAACGTATCATTTTTGCCTTGTTTATCTAGCAATATGTATACATTTTCATGTAATTGGTAATAAAATGTGAATTTATACTAACCAACATGATTAGCATTGTTTTGTAGGTAAAATGTGATTTTGAGGAGCTAAAATGCATGTTGGAGCAATATCGGAGTTGGACTTGGATGCGAGCACGGAAAAGGCATTGGACTGCACAATATAAAGGGGCTCCGCGATGGAGCCATGTCACGCTACCATCGCGGAGGCATTCTGCCTGGAGGGTGAAATAATAGTCAAATTCCAGTGGAGCCTCGCGACAGCTCCGTGGCACGGAGGTAAGCCTCCGCGTTGCATGCCGTGCCACGTTGAAGCTTTATTCCCGGACCCCAAATTTCCAGTGAGGGTCTGCGTCCACGCCGTGTCACGGAGGCAGTGCTCCGCGATGCACTCCGTGACACGTTGTTTGTTATTCCGGGAAAAATTTCCATTAGTATAAATAGAACACTTAAATGTATTTTTCATAATTCAGACTTGGTGGAGCAAGGACGTGGGTTACAGACAGTTGAGGAACGAAAAAGCTCAGGGTTTTTCTCTCTTTCTTTCTTCTTTCAATCAATTGTTTGTATGATTAACACTTGTTTTAGGATGATTAATCCACAAATGAGTGGCTAATTCCCTTCCTTGCTAAGGTTATGAACATTTGTGATGAATTTTGATTATTAAATTATATGGTTTTTCATCTTCTTCTTCCATGTTGTTCTATTAATTCTTGTTTCTACTGCATTGGTGTGTGGCCGACATTAATGTACATCTAAAAAGTCCGATTTCACTCGAGAGAGCACGAAATTGGAAAGTTGTGAATTAATAGGGTATTGTTCTTAACTTGATTTGGGAAAATTGGGTTTTGATGTGCTTTCTTGATAGAAATATACTTGAAAGTCGTATTAGTCAATTTAGGAACCGGAATTGTATTGCTAGGTCATGAATTGCATTTGATCACAGAAATGTAGATGGATGGTTTATGATTCTTAAGTGAGATTAAATACGAGAGTTTTAATCTCTTGGCTAATGTTCTTGGCTAGCAACTGGAAGAGAAAGATTAACCAATTTATGATTATAATCAAGTTCATTACATGTTCTTAACCTTGGCATGCTCATATCCATAGTTTAAATTCAAAGTAGATAATTGTTAGTAGTTTTAGTACATAATTTATAAAACAAACTTTTCAATTGTTGGTTACATTGTTGTCAGCATATACAGAAGTAAGATAGAATATAGTATACTTAAGCAATTTTTACTTATCCAGAGTCTCCTTGGATCGATACTTGGCTTACTTAAGCCACTTACTACTTGTTTGACCACGTGCACTTGCGTGTCGGTTTTATAACCCAACAAAGCACCGAACAAGTTTTTGGCGCCGTTGCCGGGGAGACTAGGCAATTGGTGAAATTGTATTAAGTGTAAATTTACTGTATTTTTATTTTATTTTCTTAAGTGTTGACAACTTGGTCTTATCCTGTATTTTGCAGACGTACTTTCTGTGAACACTGGCAAGAGACAAAGAGCTGGTGGAATCTTATATAGAGCCTGAACGTATATTTCATAGTAAACGCAGAGAAGCTCTACAAAAGAAGCTGCAATTGCTCAGACAGACTATTATGGAGAAACAAAATCCACCGGTTGTGAGGGGCAGTGTTAGTGCCCGAAGAAGCAGCAGCAAGGCCGGTTCGCGAGGTGGCAATCCTACATGCCAACAATGTAACATCAAGTATCCGCAACGCAGAGCCTGGAGGGAGATTTGAACTCAAGCAAAATATGGTGCAACTGTTGCACACAAGCGGGCAATTTACCGGTCTCCCTCATGAAGACCCACAACAACATCTCCAAAACTTTTTGGAGATAAGTGACACTTATATACCCGCTGGAGTGTCACCTGATTATGTTCGAATCACATTATTTCCGTTCTCATTACTTGGTGAAGCCAAGAGGTGGTTATAAGCTGAGCCACCAAATTCTATTTCAACGTGGGATGATCTTGCACGAAAGTTCTTGATAAGATTTTTCCCCTCTGGTAAAACAGCCAGACTTAGAAGTCAAATTCTAAGTTTCAAACAGAGGGAGGGGGAAATTTTGTATCAAGCCTGGGAAAGATTTAAATCCATGTTGCGGGACTGTCCTCATCATCATCATTCCAATGAGGTGTTGGTACACACATTTATTGAGGGTTTGGAACCCCATACTAAAATTTTGCTAGATTCAGCAGCTGGAGGGCAAGCGCTGGAAAAGACTTATGAGGAGCTGTACACTTTGCTAAACCGGATTTCACAGGGCAATCCAGAATAGAATGCTGATTCATCACGAGGTGGAGCAAGGAAAGCAGCAGGAGTGCTTGAAGTGGATGGATTTACAGCTATCACTGCACATATAGCTGCCTTGCAGAATCAATTGAACAACCACTTCAGCAATATGAATTTGAACCAGCCTCCAGCTTCAGTCAATGCGGTCCAGCAAATGTGGTGTGAAGTGTGTGGAAGCAGTGAGCACTCAGCTGAGTGCTGTGGAGCAAATCCTGATTCTGTTAACTTTGTGGGCAATGCACAAAGAAATCAGCAGCAGTTTGGTAGCGGCTACAACTCAAATTGGAGGAACCATCCAAATTTTTCATGGGGTAGCAACAACCAACAAGGCCAAAGTTCGGGTCAGGGTATGCAAAGAAATCAAGGAGGGCAACAGAACTACCAATCTGAATTCAGAAATCAAAATGCCCCTCCTCCACCACCATCACCCAGTATTGAGGAGATGTTCAAGACCATGATCGCTAACCAAGCGCAATTGCAGGCTGACTATGTTAAATTGGAAGCCGAAGTGAAAAATAATCAGTTAGCGACCAAGGCTCGTGAGTATCAATTTGGGCAATTTGCTAGTGCCCAAAATACAAGGCCTAGAGGAGGACTGCCTAGCGACACGGATCCTAATCCGAAGCAGGTAAATGCAGTGACCACAAGGAGTGGTTTGCAGCTAAAGGAGGTGGAACCAGAGAGACCACCTCAAAAGTCAGGAGCAGCAGAAGTTGAGGAGGAACAAAATTCGGACAGGGGGAAGACCAAAGAAGCTGAATCAGAAAAACCTCCACCCCCGTTCCCTCAACGACTCAAGAAACACAAGGAGGAGGCGTGTTTCAAGAAATTCATGGAGGTGCTTAAACAGGTACATGTTAACTTACCTCTTGTTGATGTCTTGCAGGGAGTGCCTAAATATGCCAAATACATTAAAGACATCGTGGCCAACAAAAGACGTTTGACTGAGTATGCCACGGTAGCTTTGACAGAGGAGTGCACTTCCTGGATCCAAAATAGACTGCCCACGAAACTAAAAGACCCTGGAAGTTTTACTATCCAGCTTACTATTGGGCAGAGTCCGAGCTCGTGGATTGTGTGACTTGGGGGCGAGCATAAATCTGATGCCATCTTCGGTATTCAGAAAGTTCGGTCTAGGGTGTTCTAGACCTACAACCGTAATCTTGTAGTTGGCAGACCGATCCTTAGCTAGGCCGGATGGCATTGTTGAGGATGTGCTTGTGCAAGTAGGCTCCCTAATTTTCCCGGTAGATTTTATTGTTCTGGATTTTGAACCAAACGCGGAAGTCCCATTTATTTTGGGACGACCCTTCTTGGCAACCGGGAAAGCATTAATCGATGTAGCTGCGGGTCAACTTACAATACGAGCACATGACAAGGTAGAGGTGTTCGATGTGTACAAAGCACCCAAGCTCCCGATGGTGAATGAAGAACTTTCGGTGATCAATGTAATTGATCATGGGAATGCTACACAAATGGATGATTCCCGAGAGTTGATGGGAAGACCACCGGATAAGGGTGAGCACTACTGGGGGGAGGACAATGATCGTGAGAAATCGTCCATCACCCTAGCGGACAATTGAGCAGAACGGACGTCGAGCCGCGACGGTAAAACAGGCGCTGCACGGGAGGCAACCCGTGAAAAATATTTTTTTCTTTCATTTTTTGTAAAGTGTAAATAGATTTTATTTTATTTTTCTTTTTCTTGATTTAGTACAAAAAATTTTTTTGCATTTTAGTTAGTATTATTTCTTTTTTAGTTAGGTGAAACCTATTAATCTAACCAATTTTGTTTAGTGAGATGATTTTCAGGTGAAACGGAGAAAAATGTGCACGAAATCGTGAAGGAAAAGGCAAGGTATGAAAAAATTAATAAAATGCAGAGACAGTGAGCTGGGGCGATAGCTCCGTGTCACGGAGGAGGACCTCCGCGTTACCCTCCGTGACACGTTGAGGTTTAATCTGAAATTTTCAAAAATTCCAGTAAGCTGTCGCGATGGCTCCGTGTCTTGGAGGCAGTGCACCGCGATGCACTCCGTGACACGTTGCCATATAAATTGTGACGGGTCACACCGGTTTGCCGGGTGACCCGCGTGTTTTCTTCATTTTAAACCCCCGATTTTGCCCCTTTTTCCCTCATTTTTACATTTATCCGCAACCAAGCACCCAAAATTCCCTTGCCATCAACGTACCACGGTATAAAGCAAGAAATTATCAAGTTTTCTTCGGTTCTTCAACTACGAGGTATGTTTTCCGATTATCTCTTAAGTTTTTGTTGATTTTATTCGAATTTAAGCATGGGAGGTGAACTAAATCACCCCAAGTCGAAATTTAGCATGAAATTGAGTTATTCCTTGATTGATAAATGTTCGGAATGTTGTAATGAGCGTTTGAACTTGTTGATTGCGTGAATGATTCGAATTTGATTGCGAAATTCAATTCTAGGGCTTGGTTGTTGGAATCGAAATTGGTAACTTGTTAAATTTGTGAATTATATGCCGGGTTGTATGTATTGAATGAGATAAGTCATTGTAGAATATTGTTTGAATGGAATAGACGACGAATTCTCGGGTTTTTGGGAAAATGTTGAAAATTGTTCAAATTGGGTTGGTTGTATAGGTTCATGTATATAGAATTTTTGTTGTTGTTTTTGTTTCATTGTTTTTAGTTGCTAAGTGCGATGGTTGAATTGCTAGAGATGGTAGTGATTGGGATTAGCTGTTAGAAGTAGTACGCTAAAGTTATACCGTCGAATTTTTCTTTGCGAACGCACTAAGCATGAATTGTATAGTTGTTTGTTTTTGGTATAAATAAAGTTATTCTTGCCGTAGTATCGTAACTATAGCTAAGGACTAAGTGTGGGGTAAACTTAGTTAACCCGACCTTAGCCGAAGTTAATATTCAATTAGCTTGACATTGCGCTTGTTTATTTGTGTTGACAGGTAAAATGGCAAGTAGGCAGGATAAGGGTAAAGGTGCATCAACTTCAGGCACCGGGAGAAAAAGACTTAGACTGGGCACAGCAGTCCCAGCTGCACCAGCAGTTCCACGCGGCCAGCGCCGCCAATATGGAACGAGGTGGGTAACCGACGAGGGGAAGAAGTGGTATGCCAAACACAAGGAGAATAAATACTTCCCCGAGGAGCATATTGCACGGGAACCACTAGCACAGGAGTTCCCCCGCATAGTGCAAAGGATCGAGGCAGCTGGGCTCAGCTTCATACTTCAGGAGCCCAAGGAATGCAACCTACATCTAGTCCGGGAGTTCTATGCTAATTGGAACCCAGTAATCAGAAGCCACACAATCAAGATCAGAGGGCAGATAGTCACTCTGGAACCCCAGCAGCTAAATGCCATCATCGGAGCGTGGGAAACAGATGCCCACGTTCTCCGCCAGCTGAACATCACCCCACCATATGCCGATATCAGACGCATCTTGTGTGGGGCTCGATTCACAGCCAGATGGAGCAGACATAAAGAAAGGGGTTACCACCAGACTCTGACGTATTCTCAAACGAACAGGGAGGCCAGAATATGGCTAAAGATAGTCTGTTCGTGCCTAATCCCAGGGGTGCACATGACTGATGTGACCCAGGACCGTGTGTGCCTGGTGTATGCCCTAATGAAAGGGCTGGAGATTAATGTTGGGGCGGTCATCATATCCGCCATGAAGAGAGCCCGACTACACCAGGGCCACAGGTATGGGTTTGGGGGACTAATTACCACCTTTCTTCGGGGCCTCGACGTTGAGGAAGAGGCTTTGGATTACATCCCGCAGTTGGAGCGGAGGGCCCTTGATGTGACCAAAACTAAGGCCCCCGACACCACACACGGGCCAGTGCTGACACTTGGCGAGTGACATGCTCGTGACGACCAGTACATGGCACGGATGTTTGGTATGCAAATGCTCCAGCTACGGATCGGTGGGAGACCAGCCACGGAGGACGAGCTATGGCAGCTCGAGCTGGATTACCCGTTTGGCGAAAACGCCAAGGCTCTATGCCGAGTGGGGCCAGCCTTTGTAGAGCCCACTGACGATGATGTCCCCACGGACGAGGAGACACGTCGGGAGGACTCCGATGTGGAGTCCGATAACGACGATGGAGGTGACTCGGACATGGGCGATGAGGCAGCAGCACCTGATGAAGAAGTTGAATATTTTGACTGATCAGAGAGTTCCACCACCCAAATTTTTGTGATTTTTAATTTTTGTGAACACTGGGGACAGTGTTCGATTTAAGTGTGGGGTGGGGAGTAGTTAGGTGCTGGGGCTGGGCTGGTTTGCTTGTATGCTTTCCTCTGTTTTGTATGTATGTTTCCCTGTGTTTGTGAATTGCAAACTGTTCTGTATCTGTACATATTTGTGGTATTGATGTGTGTTGTGGAATGTTGTTGTTGCCAGCTAAGTCTGTAAAAATTTTTGCAAATATTTTCTTAATTTATTTTTTTTTCTCTATCGAAATGATCGGTGTGTTGCAAAAAATTTCAATTTTTATTTTTTTTTGGGTTTCTCGGAGTTTATTTTTGGTTCTTTTACCGAGAATAGTCCCATTGAACAGATGTCATAGTTAGTGACTGTTCCCTATGATGGATGGATGACGACCGTCTTAAGGGAAATGTAGTCGGTAGGAGTAGTGATTTTAATTTATTTTCAGTTTTTTTCTTTGGTGGATTGCATCACGGAACCTGTAGTTACTATATGGTTGTGAAATGTTGGTTGTGTGTTGTACTTGATATTCAAAATGCAAAAGTGATTCGTATGAAAGCATGCAGTTTTGTAAACATGTTGAGATACCTAGGCTGTAGAGTTCTATTCGGTGTGATTGAGGCTTAATTTTTGAATTCATGTAATTAGCTAATTAAAGGGTCTGTGAATGCATCTTGAGTCGAGCATGTGCATCAAGTGTGAGGTGAGGTATTGTTATTCCATGCTATTGTGAAGTGTCTAGAACTTGCCTGGTGTGTGTACAAAACGAAATGAAGGAGGTGTAGTGTGGAAAGGATGTAGGCATTTCTTTGTTTTAACTGAGAGTTTCTATTTTTTTTCTTGTCATACTCCCCTTTTGATGTGATTGTATACCCTAGTCAGCCCGTTGAGCCTTTAGCCTATTATTTCTTTCTTTTGTCCAAAAATGTATAAACTAAGCTTAATTCTTCCTTTTCATTAGCCGTAAAGTCTATACAAAACTCTTAAGCGCTTAAGAAGAACAAAAATTTTCCCAAAGTGTAACAGAGTGAGAATGGTGAAAAGAAAAAGAAAAGCAGAGTGAGGAAAGAAGAGAGAAGGGTGAAGGTGCACTTACTATAATTAAATGATAATGAAGGTGCATGAAAAACCTTTGTTTTTGTGTCAAGTGTGCTTGATGAAATGGGCCAGACGAAAGTAAATCATCATGAATGGGATGATGAAAAAAAAAGAAAAGAGAGAAACAATGTCCATACATTGATGGGAATGTGTTGAAAAGGCGCTTAATGATGCTAGTGGCTATTATTGGCTAATCCAATATGTACTAGTTCCATAGCTTCCATTACAACCCATTAAAGTCCTACGTGATCTTACATTGCATTTCTTTATATTAGTGGAGTAATACACTAAGGGCAAGCTTATGGGTCATGACATGATGCATGTGAATTCTTTTGGGAGAGAGAGTGAAATTAATGTCTACATGCCCCTACTTGAATGTTTGTGTGTCACATGAGCATAAAGGGGAAGATTCTCTTGAGTTGTGAGGGCACATGCTTGATGAAAGATTGATTTTCGTGTCGGATATCTTGATTAGCTGATTTGCATGAGTTTGCCGATATCGAGAGTCGATTCTTAAAGCCTAGGAAGTCTTGATGTATTAAAGGTCATTGCATTGTTAAGACCATGCATGTTTTCTTGATGATTTGCAATATTGAATGATCGGTATGACCGTAGCTTAAATTGTCGCACCATAGTGGCTAAGGTTGGGATGTAATTTGCATGAACTGTGTGTTTGTTGTTCGAGGAAGAACAAGGATTTAAGTGTGGGGTAAGTGATCTTGGGCAGATTTATATGCCCAAGTGATACTCAAACGTATCATTTTCGCCTTGTTTATCTAGCAATATGTATACATTTTCATGTAATTGGTAATAAAATGTGAATTTATACTAACCAACATGATTAGCATTGTTTTGTAGGTAAAATGTGATTTTGAGGAGCTAAAATGCATGTTGGAGCAATATCGGAGTTGGACTTGGATGCGAGCACGGAAAAGGCATTGGACTGCACAATATAAAGGGGCTCCGTGATGGAGCCGTGTCACGCTACCATCGCGGAGGCATTCTGCCTGGAGGGTGAAATAATAGTCAAATTCCCGTGGAGCCTCGCGACAGCTCCGTGGCACGGAGGCAAGCCTCCGCGTTGCATGTCGTGCCACGTTGAAGCTTTATTCCCGGACCCCAAATTTCCAGTGAGGGTCCGCGTCCACGCCGTGTCACGGAGGCAGTGCTCCGCGATGCACTCCGTGACACGTTGTTTGTTATTCCGGGAAAAATTTTCATTAGTATAAATAGAACACTTAAATGTATTTTTCATAATTCAGACTTGGTGGAGCAAGGATGTGGGTTACAGGCAGTTGAGGGACGAAAAAGCTCAAGGTTTTTCTCTCTTTCTTTCTTCTTTCAATCAATTGTTTGTATGATTAACACTTGCTTTAGGATGATTAATCCACAAATGAGTGGCTAATTCCCTTCCTTGCTGAGGTTTTGAACATTTGTGATGAATTTTGATTATTAAATTATATGGT
Organism: Datura wrightii; assembly: GCA_035772735.1. Lineage (NCBI taxonomy): Eukaryota > Viridiplantae > Streptophyta > Magnoliopsida > Solanales > Solanaceae > Datura > Datura wrightii. The sequence goes on from JASDFA010000001.1 coordinate 21,934,023, forward strand.
TTTTCATCTTCTTCTTCCATGTTGTTCTATTAATTCTTGTTTCTACTGCATTGGTGTGTGGCCGACATTAATGTACATCTAAAAAGTCCGATTTCACTCGAGAGAGCATGAAATTGTAAAGTTATGAATTAATAGGGTATTGTTCTTAACTTGATTTGGGAAAATTGGGTTTTGATGTGCTTTCCTGATAGAAATATACTTGAAAGCCGTATTAGTCAATTTAGGAACCGGAATTGTATTGCTAGGTCATGAATTGCATTTGATCACAGAAATGTAGACGGATGGTTTATGATTCTTAAGTGAGATTAAATACGAGAGTTTTAATCTCTTGGCTAATGTTCTTGGCTAGCAACTGGAAGAGAAAGATTAACCAATTTATGATTATAATCAAGTTCATTACATGTTCTTAACCTTGGCATGCTCATATCCATAGTTTAAATTCAAAGTAGATAACTGTTAGTAGTTTTAGTACATAATTTATAAAACAAACTTTTCAATTGTTGGTTACATTGTTGTCAGCATATACAGAAGTAAGATAGAATATAGTATACTTATGCAATTTTTACTTATCCAGAGTCTCCTTGGATCGATACTTGGCTTACTTAAGCCACTTACTACTTGTTTGACCACGTGCACTTGCGTGTCGGTTTTATAATCCAACAAAGCACCGAACAGTGAGCGGATCCTATCGTGCGGTCATGATTCTACCAAAGAAGATGTCTTTTGTTCAGACATGGACTTGTTTATTTTCTTAATTTGTTCCCCTTAGACTATATTAGGTAGATGTCCTCAAGTATAATAACTTTCAGTTTTTGTGTATATAATAGATAGATTTTGTGATCATTTTCTTTTAATTTATTCGAGACTTCGTTATTGTCTTTGGGAATGCTTAGTTACTTTATGACTGTTGCAATTGGGTAATTAGTTGGGACTCATTATTTCATCCACCAAGGGGAATTATGTGGGTACCAATCATGACCACTTGGGCCGTGACATAAACTTGAAATCTTAGGATATCCTTTCAGTCTGTAACAATAATTCTTCACGTGACTCTTTATCTTGAAATAGTAACATATTTGATCCCAGTTCTTATTCTTGTGTTGGTAATATCCATTTCCTTGATAATTTCCTTTGGCTTGTGAATGTCCTTTTCTTCAATAATTTCCTTTATCTTGAAAAGTTCCTTATGTAGTCCCCGTAGGAGTAGTTACTTCATAGCTCTCTGAGTTTACTAGTGTGCTTCATTCTCTTTCTCTATCAATTACAAGTGAATAAGTTTGATTCAGGGAAGGAATAAGATGCATCATGAGGATCTATCCCTGGTTTACTCCTAAGATTCATAACCCTATTAAAAATTGAGTCATTCTCAACATATGTAAATGTTATACAAACTCCTTTGTCTTCTCACACGTTCAAGCAGGTGGTGGCATCAAACAATCAAATTCACCCCAAATATTCTCAAATTTGATTAATATTCAGAAACTAAACTCGTCCTTGTGTCGTCGTTGTTGTCCCTTTGTGTAACTAATAGATTCTCGATCCATTCACCTTGTCAAATTGACTTTTAGATCTGTCCATAAAATAATTCCTCTACTGATATACACAATTCCACTGTATTATTCTTTTGTTACAGTGCTCATTATCCATTGGAGAACCACAACATTACACCTATCCGGAGGTTCGCATTCGTCAAATAATCACCCCTCTTGCATGTTCTGTCCATGAACTCTAGCTTGTTCTTTTCTTTTTTAAATTACCAGTTTCATATATCGACTCCACACTTAGTAATTTTTCAATTGCACTAATTTTGAATCAAAATGATAGGTCCATCTATGTATCTAAAGGGTGAAGAAACAGTGAATAATGTTGATCTATTCTATCATTAATGAATTTTCAAAAATTAAAAATGATCTTCCTTAAATCCGATCTATACCACAAATGAAGATGGCGTTGATACCATGTTAAAAATGGGATCCAGAGAAGAGAATCTGCAAGTACACAGACATGAGATCTATATCATTGTACTGTTGAATTGAAGAGAACAAAATGAATATCATATTATTATATAAATGGGAAGTTTCTATCTTAAAAGTTAAATTACTATTTTGCACTTATAATAAATTAAAATATAATAAAATATTTAATTAAGTAATAATATTTTACCATTCATTGAATGAAAATCAAATTAACACTACAATAATCCTACTAATTACCTGGGAATTTTATCTAGGGATAATTATTTTTGCAGTAAAAATCTATGGACTTAGATGTGGAAACTTTTTCTGTGTTTGACAATATTCACCTGCAAATTACTTTTCTCCAGAAAATTCCGCATGTAATCATGACAGATTTAAGCGCGAAAATATTATCCACGGATATTTCAGAAAATATTTTTCGTGAGTACTATTTTCGTAGGTACATCCCTAGGTATATAACAAGAAAATTGAAAAAATAAATCAACTTAATATTTGAAGGAAAATCCACAGGAAAACTTATGTCGGAATTTTCGTGGGGATTATTTCATATGGATCTACCTGGAGATATACTTACTTGGGGATGTACTTGCAATTTCGGATATGCGAATTTACTTGGGAATTATTTTATGAGGATTTACGTGGGAATGAACGTACCTGAAAAAATTACTTGTGATTTTTCTATATGCGAATTTACTTGGGGAGTATGTTCTAGGGATTTACCTAGAGCTATTGCTACTTGGGGATTTACGTGCGATCGTGAGTGCGTAGATTTACTAAGAAATTATTTCATGTGAATTTATTTGGGAACATACGTACTTGGGAATTTACATGTGATTTTAATATATATGAATTTACTTGGGGATAGTATTATGGGGATTTACTTGGGAATATATGTACCAGGGGATTTAAATAAAAACAAAATAGATGGGCTGCGTCGGTTAAGAACCGAGTAGAAGATGACACAGTCCGTCAGTTTTCCCTTAATTTTTTTTCTTTTAAAATTATTTTTACACAAAATTGACGGATAACTATCAATTTTTTCTCCGTAATTTTGTGTTGAATATATTATTCGAAATACTCCACCGGTTTAATACATGATATATTAATTCTGCATGAAAAGTAAAAATAAAGCATAGACCGACAAAGTCTTTTATGGTAAAAAAATTATTTCAGATAAATCGACTTTGTCCGACGATAGTATTAATAAATTTTAATTTTAAAAATAAAATAAAGTAAAATAGTTTTTAATTTTTTTAATTATAAAAAGTATTAGAATAATAAAAATTATATTTTACTTTTAAAAAAAAGGAAATGGATGATGTCAGTTTTGCTGTTAATTTTTGGTAAAACAAAATCGGTCAACTCGTTTAATGAGTAAACGAACGGATTAATCGATATTGTCCATCGATTTTCTGAATTAAATCAGAGTTAGTCGAATCTTCTCTCCCATTTCTCTTTCCCTTTTTTTTTTCTACCAAAAACCCATCACTCACCGACCATTCACCCACCCAGAACATGTACTCCAGCCACCCCAAGCCCTCACGTCTCACCGATGAGCCACCTGGCCCTTATCGACGACGCCCACCAATTTAAGTTTATATGTAATCTAACTCATGATTTAATAGTTATATTGTTTTGAGTATTTTTATAGTTGGATCATTATAAGTGGACGTATATTTATATAGTAGGTCGACTTGATTTCTTTTTTAAAGTCAAAACTTAATTAAATTTTGTCCATTTAAAAATTAAAAATCAAAGTCAAATCAAAACTGATATGAATTTAAACTAAATTCTTCAATTTGATTTTTTGATTTTCCGTGAACATTCAATATGTCATGTAAAATGTTAGAATTAACGAGATATGAATATAAAAAAAATATTAAATTTTAAAACACACTAAAAAGAATTAAACATTTAAATTGAAACCTAAAAAGTATTATTTTCTTTACAATTATTATTCCTTTTACCGTTTTCAACAAAGAAGTAATTCTTCAACATAATTTACTATCCTATTGGTTTAGGAGGTTTTTATATATATATATATATATATATATATATTATATACACGCACACACATATCATGAAAGGGACTTAAAAGGAAAATTTACAAAAGAAAAAGGAAATTCGGGACTAATAAGGAAGCAAGTATAATGACGCAGCATCTTTTTCCAAAAAGGATTCAAATCAAGCCAAAATTAATTATTCTGGTTTCCCTCCATTGAGACCCATTAGCAGCAAATTCCTCTCCAGAATTGCAAACTGAATTGATTTGCCATCGCCGACATTCCTAACCAACAAAAGTAAGTTTTCTTCTTTTTTTCACTATTTTTTACTTTGTAAGTTCTTGTTTTTAGACTTCAATTTAGGAATTTTATATTGTATTACTGGAGATATTGGAGTTTTTACCTGAATCACTATGTTTCTGAAAGGGTTAATATTTTTTAGATGTTAAAGTTAAAACTCATGTCCATGTATGTGTTCAAAACACATTCTTATGTTCAAAGCTACGGATTTCAAATTACTTGATACCACATGGAGCCTAGGAGATTTTAACTGAAATAGGATAAATCTAATTTAGTTTGATGACATCAAATACCTGAAGTGACAATTACATGTTGATAGGCCCATATTTGTGTTATGCTTTGTGGTTGAGTACTGTGTCGTAGTACAAATATGCTGGTTGTCTCTGAGAATTTGAGTATAATGCATTGTAAAATATTAAGATAACTATGTATGCTTTCAAAACATTGTGACTTTTAGTTATTCATATGTTTCAGAAACCAAAATACTAACCTATATTTGTGGCATTCTTTGTGGTTGAGTACTGTATCATAGTACAAATATACTGGCTGCTGCCTCTGAGAATTTGAGTATAATGCATTGTAAAATATGAAGATAATTGTGTACGCTTCCAAAACATTGTGACTTTTAGTTATTCATATATTTCAGAGACCAAAATACTAACCTATTATGTAGACCGTGTGTATACTTTGTCTCCGAGTGTTCTTGTATTTAAATATGTTTATCTTCTAGTATAGATAATGAAAATTCCCAAGAATCGAAAGTGGACGGAAAATAGACTTCTTTCCGGACGAGCGAGATATACAACTGAATTTATAAGTGGCACGAGGGAGTTTATTGAATTTTCTTGTCGTCAACAAAAGTACTTGTCTGAGGGAGTCAAAAGGTGTCCTAACACTAACCTATATTTGTGGCAATCTTTGTGGTTGAGTACAGTATCATAGTACAAATATATTGGCTATTGTCTCTAAGAATTTGAGTATAATGCATTGTAAAATATGAAGATAACTGTGTACGCTTCCAAAACATTGTGACTTTTAGTTATTCATATATTTCAGAGACCAAAATACTAACCTATTATATAGACCATGTGTATACTTTGTCTCTGAGTGTTCTTGTATTTAAATATGTTTATCTTCTAGTATAGATAATGAAAATTCCCAAGCATCGAAAGTGGATGGAAAATAGACTTCTTTACGGACGAACGGGATATACAACTGAATTTATAAGTGGCATGAGGGAGTTTATTGAATTTTCTTGTCGTCAGCAAAAGTACTTGTCTGAGGGAGTCATAAGGTGTCCTAACACTAACCTATATTTGTGGCATTCTTTGTGGTTGAGTACAGTATCATAGTACAAATATATTGGCTGTTGTCTCTAACAATTTGAGTATAATGCATTGTAAAATATGAACATAACTGTGTATGCTTCCAAAACATTGTGACTTTTAGTTATTCATATATTTCAGAGACCAAAATACTAACCTATTATGTAGACCATGTGTATACTTTGTCTCCGAGTGTTCTTGTATTTAAATATGTTTATCTTCTAGTATAGATAATGAAAATTCTCAAGCATCGAAAGTGGATGGAAAATAGACTTCTTTCCGGACGAGTGGGATATACAACTGAATTTATAAGTGGCATGAGGGAGTTTATTGAATTTTCTTGTCGTCAACAAAAGTACATGTCTGAGGGAGTCATAAGGTGTCCTAACACTAACCTATATTTGTGGCATTCTTTGTGGTTGAGTACAGTATCATAGTACAAATATATTGGTTGTTGTCTCTAAGAATTTGAGTATAATGCATTGTAAAATATGAAGAAAATTGTGTACGCTTCCAAAACATTGTGACTTTTAGTTATTCATATATTTCAGAGACCAAAATACTAACCTATTATGTAGACCATGTGTATACTTTGTCTCTGAGTGTTCTTGTATTTAAATATGTTTATCTTCTAGTATAGATAATGAAATTCCCAAGCATCGAAAGTGGATGGAAAATAGACTTCTTTCTGGACGAGCGGGATATACAAGTGAATTTATAAGTGGCATGAGGGAGTTTATTGAATTTTCTTGTCATCAACAAAAGTACTTGTCTGAGGGAGTCATAAGGTGTCCTAACACTAACCTATATTTGTGGCATTCTTTGTGGTTGAGTACAGTATCATAGTACAAATATATTGGTTGCTGTCTCTAAGAATTTGATTATAATGCATTGTAAAATATGAAGATAACTGTGTACGCTTCCAAAACATTGTGACTTTTAGTTATTCATATATTTCAGAGACCAAAATACTAACCTATTATGTATACCATGTGTATACTTTGTCTCTGAGTGTTCTTGTATTTAAATATGTTTATCTTCTAGTATAGATAATGAAAATTCTCAAGCATCGAAAGTGGATGGAAAGTAGACTTCTTTCCGGACGAGCGGGATATACAACTGAATTTATAAGTGGCATGAGGGAGTTTATTGAATTTTCTTGTCGTCAACAAAAGTACTTGTCTGAGAGAGTCATAAGGTGTCCTAACACTAACCTATATTTGTGGCATTCTTTGTGGTTGAGTACAGTATCATAGTACAAATATATTGGCTGCTATATCTAAGAATTTGAGTATAATGCATTGTAAAATATGAAGATGACTGTGTACGCTTCCAAAACATTGTGACTTTTAGTTATTCATATATTTCAGAGACCAAAATACTAACCTATTATGTAGACCATGTGTATACTTTGTCTCTGAGTGTTCTTGTATTTAAATATGTTTATCTTCTAGTATAGATAATGAAAAATCTCAAGCATCGAAAGTGGATGGAAAATAGACTTCTTTCCGGACGAGCGGGATATACAATTGAATTTATAAGTGGCATGAGGGAGTTTTATTGAATTTTCTTGTCGTCAAAAAACGTACTTGTCTGAGGGAGTCATAAGGTGTCCTAACACTAACCTATATTTGTGGCAATCTTTGTGGTTGAGTACAGTATCATAGTACAAATATATTGGTTGTTGTCTCTATGAATTTGAGTATAATGCATTGTAAAATATGAAGATAACTGTGTACGCTTCCAAAACATTGTGACTTTTAGTTATTCATATATTTCAGAGACCAAAATACTAACCTATTATGTAGACCATGTGTATACTTTGTCTCTGAGTGTTCTTGTATTTAAATATGTTTATCTTCTAGTATAGATAATGAAATTCCCAAGCATCGAAAGTGGATGGAAAATAGACTTCTTTCCGGACGAGCGGGATATACAAGTGAATTTATAAGTGGCATGAGGGAGTTTATTGAATTTTCTTGTCATCAACAAAAGTACTTGTCTGAGGGAGTCATAAGGTGTCCTAACACTAACCTATATTTGTGGCATTCTTTGTGGTTGAGTACAGTATCATAGTACAAATATATTGGTTGCTGTCTCTAAGAATTTGATTATAATGCATTGTAAAATATGAAGATAACTGTGTACGCTTCCAAAACATTGTGACTTTTAGTTATTCATATATTTCAGAGACCAAAATACTAACCTATTATGTATACCATGTGTATACTTTGTCTCTGAGTGTTCTTGTATTTAAATATGTTTATCTTCTAGTATAGATAATGAAAATTCTCAAGCATCGAAAGTGGATGGAAAGTAGACTTCTTTCCGGACGAGCGGGATATACAACTGAATTTATAAGTGGCATGAGGGAGTTTATTGAATTTTCTTGTCGTCAACAAAAGTACTTGTCTGAGAGAGTCATAAGGTGTCCTAACACTAACCTATATTTGTGGCATTCTTTGTGGTTGAGTACAGTATCATAGTACAAATATATTGGCTGCTATATCTAAGAATTTGAGTATAATGCATTGTAAAATATGAAGATGACTGTGTACGCTTCCAAAACATTGTGACTTTTAGTTATTCATATATTTCAGAGACCAAAATACTAACCTATTATGTAGACCATGTGTATACTTTGTCTCTGAGTGTTCTTGTATTTAAATATGTTTATCTTCTAGTATAGATAATGAAAATTCTCAAGCATCGAAAGTGGATGGAAAATAGACTTCTTTCCGGACGAGCGGGATATACAACTGAATTTATAAGTGGCATGAGGGAGTTTATTGAATTTTCTTGTCGCCAACAAAAGTACTTGTCTGAGAGAGTCATAAGGTGTCCTTGTAAGCTTTGTAAAAACATGAAGCACCTTGCACTAGATGAAGTTAATGCTCACCTTTTTCGAAAAGGATTCACACCAAAATATTGGTTTTGGACATCACATGGAGAGGATGCACCTCCAATTAATTTAAATGAACATGACAATTTAGGTGGTTCGAGTAGTCACCAAGGGCATACATTTGACATGCCTTCAAGTAGTCAAAGTTGCCTTGATGACCATGAACAAGTAAATAGATATCAAGGTATGGTTTATGGTGTTGCAGGCTTAGAATTTGGACATCAAACAGAACCTAATGTAGAAGAGCCTCTGAATATGGATGCTACGAAGTTTTATGAGATGTTGGATTTAGCTTAACAATCACTATGGCCTGGTTGTAAATATTCAGAGTTGTCTATAGCTGCTAGAATGATGAGTATTAAATCTAAATACAATATGTCTTAGAGTTGTTTTAATGCAATGACACAATTAATGATGGATTCAAGTCCCCCTGATAGTAAGATAGTGTCAGGGCTCGGTCTAAATAGTCAAAAAATTGATTGTTGTGTTAATGGATGTATGGTGTACTACAAGGCTGATACAGACATGACAGAGTGCAAGTTCTGTAATGAAGCTTGTTATAAGGAACAACATGCTCTCAATAAAAATAAGAAGGTTCCATGAAAGAGAATGCATTAATTGCCTCTTATTCCTAGGCTTCAACGGCTATATGCTTCCACTACATCTGCGGAACACATGGTGTGGCATTATAAATATCGTAAGAAAGAAGGTGTGTTGTGCCACCCATAAGATGGAGAAGCATGGAAACACTTTGATCAAACATACTCAGATTTTGTTGTAGAGCCTAGGAATGTTAGACTCGGTTTATGTATTGATAGTTTTACACCTTATAATTAGTCAGCATTGCCATACACTTGTTGGCCAGTGATTGTTACTCCTTACAATATTCCTCCTGAACTTTGTATAACTGCCTAATACTTGTTCTTATCATTGATCATTCCTGGTCCTCATAATCCCAAGGAAAAAATTGATATATATCTTCAACCATTAATAGATGAGTTACAATAATTGTGGGCTGATGGTGTACTAACTTATGATGTGTAAAAGAAGCAAAATTTTCGTATGCGGGCAGAATTGATGTGGACAATTAATAATTTTTCTGCTTATGGAATGTTACCAGGATGGAGTACAGCAGGTAAATTAGCATGCCCCATTTGCATGGAACAAACAAAAGCTTTCCGTTTAAAGTATGAAAGGAAGAACAGTTGATTTGATTTTCATCGTCAATTTTTACCTCTTACTCATGCTTTTAGAAGAAACATAAATTCTCTTTATAAAGGAAGAGCAGAGAAGTCTAGACATCCTCATAGATTTACTCGGGACCAAGTATGGGAAAAACTCAGACGATTTCCTAAGATAACTGAATCGGGCCCATGCAAGTTCTATGGTTACAGGACATCCCATAATTGGACTAAAAGAAGTATCTTTTGGGATCTTCCATATTGGAAGAACAATCTAATCAGCCATAATCTTGATGTAATGCATATAGAGAAGAATGTTTTTGATAATGTTTTTCACACTGTCATGGACAATAAAGACAGAACTAAGGATTATCCAAAAGCGCAAATGGACATGAAGGAATATGATCGTTGAAATGATCTACATTTTCAATGTGATAATAGTGGGAGATGGACTAAACCGAAAGCAAAGTTTACCTTAATGAAGGATCAAAAGAAAAATGTGTGTGAATGGGTTAAACAACTAAAGATGTCTAATTGTTATGCTTCTAATTTGGATAGATGTGTTGATATGAAAGTTAAAGCTCTTTGGTATAATAATTCATGATTGCCATATTTTCATGCAATGTCTCCTTCCAATTGCTTTTAGTGCACTTCGAAAACCAGTCTGGAATCCTTTGGCTGAACTTAGTCAATTTTTTAAAGACTTGTGCTCAACAGTGTTATGGGAGGATCATTTAATACAAATGGAACAGAATATTCCTATAATCATGTGTAAGTTGGAGAAAATACTTCCTCCTGGATTCTTTTATTCAATGAAGCACTTATTGATTCATTTGCCTTATCAAACAAGAGTTGGTGGACCTGTTCAATATCGATGGATGTATCCATTTGAAAGGTGTGAAATTTTATTCTTGAGAATTTATGATTTGTCATCTTACCTCTAGTTACATAATTTATTCTTAAAATAAATGTAGGTTCCTAAACAAATCTAAGAAGACTGCAAAAAATAGAGCTAGAGTTGAAGGATATTGTAATACTCTGGAAAGGCCCAAGAATAGACCGGGGAATTAAATTTGAAAATTGCAGAAAACTGATAAAAATATCATAGAACAGATGACCCTACGATTCGTGGTGGGGTAACATGAGTCGTCACAAGCTATCGTGGTTTGGGAAGTCAGGGAAACAGTGGAGACAACGGACGGTGCAATGACCCGTTGTCAGGAACAACGAGTCGTTGTCACCAGTCGTGGGGAGGTTTGGACTTAGGCTGAGGAGGAAGCAACGGGGCATCCCACGATTTGTGGTTAAGAGGGACGACCCGTTGTTTCAGGTCATCATTCGTGGGTTGAAGGTTCCAGTGTAGACAACGGATGGAAACCACGACTAGTAGGAGGTCACCACGAGTCGTGGTGAGGCTCGTGGGAAGGAAAGCCAGATTTGGTTAAGGAGTTGACGATGGTCGATCCAACGACTCGTCCTTTGTAGTCACGACTCGTCTTGACAAGCCGTGGGAAGGATCCAAGGTATAAAATGAAGCAGTGGACTCAACGACTCGATACCACGAGTCATGGTATGTTGTCACGACCTGTTGGGTCGATTGTTGGTCCATCCGGGACAGTTTTCAGGGATTTAATTTTAAGGGCAATTCTGACTTTTTTACGCTTTTAGACCCCAAACTACGTCATTTTAGATATTTTCTAAGTATGATAATGTCACACCCCACCTTGGGGGGGCGGGGGTATGACTGGCACCTGGTGCCCTATTAGGACCTGAACTGCTAAACTACTGAGCCTAAGCACATTTGGTGCTTGGCTGGCTCTAACTCTAATTCACGAAATCAACTGGCTATATAGCGGCTGTAAATACAGCCTCCGGCCGACTAGGCCTATAGCCACCTGTACAACAACAACAGCTAACCAGAATCATATCAATATAAGGGAGCCTATGCGGGCCGACAAGGCCACCATGCTGACTAGTTACTTCTGAATCAAAATAACAGATGTTAAACAGCTACGTGACCGAGAAGGTCACCACTACTAACTGTATTGGGCCCCACATGGCCAACATAAATAACTAAACATACGCACGGCCCCACACGACTGGCAAAACTAACCACAGGGAGATATAAACACAATCTGAAAGCCTCTAAGAATATTGATAAGATGGTCGGGACAGGGCCCCGACCTACCCGTACTATACAACAAAAGAAAATGATATCCACCTCTAAATATCAAGCTCCTGATGACAGGAGCTGATGACTCTGCGCTGGCTAGGATCATGAGGGATCGGATCCTCGTCTATGAGTACCTGCAGGAAAGTAATGCAGTTCTCCAAACGGGCGTCAGTACCACTGGTACCGAGTATGTAAAGCAAACTGAACATAACTAAATATAAACAAAAATGCTAGTAAATGCTGAATAGCAGAAAGTATCTGAAACTGTCTGGACTAGCAGGATTTGGAATAAGCTTATCTGTACCGAAGGTAAGGTAGAATCATACCTGTCGTCATGGCGGCCTGCTATCTATCAACTAATAGATATCATGTATATACATTTATATAACATACAAGGACCTATACCAGCCCCCATAAGCCGGAAGGTGCCAACCAACACACAATCTATATACCCCTACCCGGGTCAAAACCATCCAAAAGTAAATCACTCCACTCGCCTACTAACTACGAGCACCTTTACCGGCCCCCTGGGTATGCAGCTTGGGCTCTCTGGGCCCTGACTATAACTGTATCTGAGTCCGAAGGACTCCTGTATCTATAAACTGTAATCTGTATCTGTAAACTATAAACTGCCCCCTGGACGCAAGCGCTCGATAGGGTAAGCTATACTGCTATGCTGATCAGCCTGATATGGGGAATGTTGCATCTCATCTTGGTCCTACTGCGGATGGCATGCCACTCCTTGGAGTGACGTATTCTCACCCTCTGGCGGGCGAGTCGACACAGCTATTAACCCTGGGGCGGCAAGGAAACTCTAGGGGTGCCCTCATAGCACAAACAGGTCTCAACAAACAATAATCACATATAGCAAGCATGTTCGATCTGAAAATACTATCTGTATTTTGATTTCTTATTCTGAACTCTTTTCTGCATTAAACTAATTCTCTTACTGAGCTATACTGTATCTAAAATATTATCTGACTGTCTGATATTGCTTTACTAACTTTCATTCTGAATATATCATAATATTATAAAACATGCTTGCTAGATTCATACTGGACTCAATTCTCGACTTCTGAATTCCTTCTTCTATAGTTCACGCTATTTTTTATACTAGATTACTAACTTGCCGAAGGAACAAGCTTTACATACCTTCGCTTCGGATTTCCCAACTAACTGGTGTAGCTCGGTCAGTACTTCTGCTATTTCTCCCAACTGCATTCATATGTATATCAATTAGAACTAAATATGCTAATATTCTGGAAGAAAATATCACTTTTAATATATATATATCCCAAACTTTGGCTTATCGAAAAATGATCGAAAACTCGCTATTTCTCGAAAGTCCAGAAGGGAGAAATACTCACCTTAGGGCTAGGAGTATATTGACACTAATTTGGAGCAATTCTACTTACCTTAGCTCGGTAGCACGACGATTTGCCGGCTGAATTTCACGAAACTAAACCCGTAGGAATGCTCCTTGCTGCTTAATATCTCACTACCCAAGGTTATACCGAGTTTGGACCGCGTATAATGGCGTAATTGGAAGGAAATTTCCTCAACCCTTCGCACCCTTTGTTTCTCTTCATGTTCTAGAAATAAAATGATGAAATGAAGTTAAAAACTGAAGTTGGAGGCTTTATATAGTTGGGAACTATAAGTCGCATTCATCGAATGCGATTTATAAGTCGCATTTGCCTTGTGACGCGCTGACTTGGCGCTTGTTCGATCTTCCCCCGGGCCTTTTTCTAGCATGTATGGCATTCTAAAACTCTTAACCAACATGCGAATAGGCCATCTACATGTCGAGAATTTACGGGGTGTAACATCCTCCCCCCCTTTAAGAACATTCGTCCTCGAATGTAAATTTCTATTTACGGGAATTCTCGACTTACTCAACTTATTCTTAGAAAAATTTTGGCAGAGTTTCCCTTGTAATATGGACTATCTCAAAAACCTGAAATGCAGAAAAGTCCAATACAGGTAATCCACACAATACTATAGCATTCATCAGACAAAAGATTGGAGTCGATTATCTCATTTATACATATACTATAAGGCACTACGTAAAATAACAGTACAAACATACCTCTTGATTGACTAGGCTTGAAACAAGTGAGGATATCTGGTTTTCATATATTCCTCTGCCTCCCAAGTCATCTCCTCTCGGTTCTTATTACGCCACAGTACCTTGACAGACGCAATATCTTTAGTTCTCTATCTACGAAATTGTCTGTCTAAGATAGCTACTGGAACCTCTTCATAGACCAGCTCTTCCATAACCTGGACGTCCTGGACTGGGACAACTCTGTAAGGGTCTGCTATGCACTTCCTTAGCATAGATACGTGGAAAAATGGATGAATAGATTCTAATTCTGGAGGCAAGTTCAATTCGTATGCCACTCGGCCTACTCTCTGCCGAATCTGATAAGGCCCAACGAATCTCGTACTGAGCTTACCTTTCTTGCCGAATCTCATCACCCCTTTCATTGGAGATACTTTCAGAAATACCCAGTCATTCACATCAAATTCCAGGTCTCTGCGCCGCACATCGGCATATGATTTATGGAGGCTCTGTGCAGTCAGTAGGCATTCTCTGATAAGCTTTACCTTCTCCTCTAACTGATGAATAATATCTGGCCCAATCAGCGCTGACTCTCCCACTTCAAACCAGCCGACTGGCGATCTACATTTTCTCCCATACAGTGCCTCAAAGGGCACCATTTGAATAGCTGAGTGATAACTATTATTATAAGCAAACTCAATCAGTGGAAAATGCTCGTCCCAGCTACCTCCAAAGTCTAGCACACACGCCCGTAGCATATCCTCGAGCGTCTGAATAGTGCGTTCTGCCTGTCCATCTGTCTGAGGGTGGAAAGTTGTGCTTAAATTAATCTGCGTTCCCAGACCTCTCTGAAATGACTGCCAAAATCTACCTATAAATTGTGCTCCTCTGTCAGAGATAATAGATACTGGAACACCGTGTAATCTAACTATATCTCTGATATATAATTCAGCGTAATCTTCGGCAGAGAAAGTAGCTTTTACTGGCAGGAAATGGACTGATTTCGTCAGTCTGTCAACAATTACCCAAATGGAATCATGTCTATGCCTGGTACGGGGTAATCCTGCTATAAAATCCATGTTTTGCTTCCCACTTCCAAAGAGGCAAATGCTATGTCTTGTGTTAACCCGCCTGGTTTCTGGTGTTCCGCTTTTACCTGTTGGCAGTTAGGACATTGGGCTACAAATTCTGCTATTTCCCTTTTCATACTTGGCCACCAGTAGATCTCCTTGATATCATGGTACATTTTTGTCGCGCCTGGGTGGAGAGAATAGCAGGCATAATGTACCTCATTCATAATTTGCTGGCGAAGCCCTGAAATATCTGGAACACAGAGACGGCCCTTACATCACAGCACTTCATCCTTAGTTACCTAAAAATCTGGCACTTTCCCTTGCTGAATTCTGTCCTTAAGCTGGACCAGGTCAGGATCTTCATATTTTCATTCTTTTACCTCCACAACTAATGACGACATAGCGGTGTTTTGAATTACTGCTCTGTTGTCCTCTATTTCTGCTACATGGATGGCTAGGCTGGCTAATTGATGTATTTCTCTGACCAACTCCCACTGCTCGGGCTGCAAATACGCCAAACTTCCCATTAATTTACGGCTAAGAGCATCTGCTACTACATTGGCTTTTCCCGGATGATACAGAATGTCCACATCATAATCTTTCAATAACTCTAACCAGCGATGCTACCGCAAGTTCAACTCCCTCTGAGTGAAGATATACTGTAGGCTCTTATGCTCAGTGAAAATATCCACATGGACGTCATACAAGTAATGTCTCCATATCTTTAAGGCATGGATCACTACGGCTAACTCCAGGTCATGGGTAGGATAATTCTTTTCGTGTTTCCTCAGCTGTCTGGAAGCATATGCAATCACTTTACCGTGCTGCATCAACACACAACCCAACCCAATACCTGATGCGTCATAATACACTAAATAACCCTCTGTACCTTCCGGTAATGCTAACACTGGAGCGGAGGTTAATCTGTCTTTTAATTCTTGGAAACTCTGCTCATTTGCCTCTGTCCACTAAAACTTTACTGCTTTCTGTGTCAGCTTAGTCAGAGGTGCCGCTATAGTGGAGAATCCCTCAACAAATCTTCTGTAGTATCCTACTAATCCCAGAAAACTGCGGACTTTGGTCGGAGTGGTAGGTCTAGGCCATGTTTTGACTGCTTCTATTTTCTGCATGTCAACCTCTATACCAGCATCCGACACAATATGCCCCAAGAAAGCTACTGAGTTCAGCCAGAATTCACATTTGGAGAACTTGGCAAATAACTGACGGTCCCTGAGAATCTGGAGCACTGTCCGTAAATGAGCCTGGTGGTCTACCTATGAACGAGAATACACCAGAATATCATCGATAAATACTATCGCGAACAGGTCCAGGTATGGTCTGAAGGTGCTATTCATCAGGTCCATAAATACTGCTGGGGTATTCGTCAACCCAAAGGACATAACCAGGAATTCAAAGTGGCCATATCGGGTCCTGAAGGCTGTTTTGGGAATGTTTCTTTCACGAACTCAAACCTGATGATATCCGGACTGTAAGTCAATCTTGAAGAAATATTTGGCCCCCTGTAGCTGATCAAACAAATCATCTATTCTGGGAAGCGGATACTTATTCTTGACTGTAACCTTATTCAACTGCCGGTAGTCTATACACATGCGGAGCGAGCCATCCTTCTTTCTCACAAATAGAACTAGCGCACCCCACAGTGAAGTACTTGGCCTGATAAAGACCTTATCTAACAGATCCTTTAGTTGCTCCTTTAATTCTCTAAGTTAAGTAGGAGTCATACGATACGGAAGAATTGATATGGGCTGCGTGCCTGGTAGCAAGTCGATTGCAAAATCTATTTCCCTTTCTGGGGGAATACCAGGTAGCTCGTCTGGAAATACATCAGGGAATTCATTGACCATTCGAACCGACTGGAGTGTCGGAGGCTCTACCCGAATATCCTGAACTCTGACTAGGATGTAAATACATCCCTTAGCTATCAATTTTCTCGCCTGAAGGTAGGAAATAAACCTACCTTTTGGCGTAGTTGTGCTACCCTTCCACTCTCGCACTGCCTCCCCAGAAAAGTGGAATCGGACCGTCTTGGTCCAACATTCTATGTTGGCATAGCATGGCACCAACCAATCCATACCCATAATGGCATCGAAATCAACCATTTCTAGTTCTACCAGATCTACTATAGTTTGACGATCAGCAACCTCTACTGTACTCCCTCGATAAATTTTGCTAGCTATAATGGAGTCACCGACGGGTGTAGCTATTGAAAAGGGCTGCTGAAGCAATTCTTGTGCAACACTGAACTTTCGAGCCACAAATGGGGTAATGTAGGACAAAGTGGACCCTGGATCAATCAATACATAAGTAGGGTATGAGCAAATAGTCATCATACCTGTTACCACATCTGGAGACGCCTCTGAGTCCTATCTCCCTAGTAATGCATAGTTACGGCTTGAGCCCGTACCTAAACTAGAGGCTCCTGATCTACCTCGGCCTTTACCTGCTGAACCTGAGGGCCTACGCCCTGCTGAGGCTGCTGGAGCTCGTGACCCTGCTGATGTCCTGTCCTGGCTATCTCGGCTACCTTACCCCCTGGCCAAACAATCTCTCATCATGTGCCCCTCCTGCCCGCATATATAACACCCTGTGGAGCTATATCTACAAGCTTCAGTGTGAGGCCGACTGCAAATAGAGCAGGGTGGGGGTGTGTATCTGCTCTGCTCTACCCTCCTCTGCTGAGGTGAATCCACCGTTCGAGAACTGCCACCAGACTCTGACTGCCCTTGATGAATAAATCTACCCCTCTGCTGTTGTGATGGAGGTGGGGGTCTAGGGGGCCTGTCTGACAATCGGGGCCTGGGTCCTCTCTGAATCTCGCTCTGTATTTCATCTGATCTATCCCTGCGGTGCTGCTCCTGATCTATACATCTACTGTCCTATTGCCGTTGTCTAAGGCCCTCAATAGTTTGGGCAAAGGCCTGCACCCGAGCAATGTCCATATCTTCCCGTAATGTAGCTGTCATGCAAGCCTCAATGTATTCTGGGTTCAGACCCATAATGAACCGGTGGACTCTAGATGGCATGGTGTCCGCAAAAGCTGGAGCATAGCGGGCTAAGGAGTCAAACTGTAGGGCATATTCTCATACACTCCTCGCCCCCTGCTCCAAGTGCAAGAACTGATCCATCCGGGCCTGCCGAATCTCTCGTGGCAAATAGCTATCCAGGAAGGCCTCCGAGAAGTTGGACCAGGTCGGAGGGGAAACATCTCTTCCTCGATACCTTTCCCAGCTCCCGTACCATAACACAACTATGTCTCGCAATCGGAATACTGGCATCTCAACTGATTCTGTAAGTGTCACATGCATGACCCGGAAGATTCTCTGCATCTGATCTAGGAAATCCTAGGGGTCCTCTTCCTGATCTGACCCTGTGAACTGTGGGGGACCTAATGCCAAAAATTCCCTGACCCTCGAACTGCGAGATCCACCTGATGGCTCTGCTGTTATAGGTGGCACTGACTGGCCTTGAGTAGCCATCATTTGTGCCAGCATAAATACAGCACTGCGAACTTCCTGATCGGATGGTGTAGGTACAGGAGCTATCGGAGGCGGTGTCATTCTGAATGGCTCCTGATGAGATGAGGACTGTTGAGAAGGTTGTGATGATGCCTCTATGTCGCCCTCAGATCGGGCTGATTCTAAATGAAGTTGAGGCATCCTACTGGTGCCTTCTCCTGCTGCAGTATCCAGCCTTCTACCTGTGGCAGGGTGTCGCTGGTCTGCCATTTTATCTGTAAACAAAGAGTATGATAAGGTTTTGGAACTCAACCCTATACTGTACTGTTCTATGGCACGACTGAATATGAAGAAAGAGTAACCATCCTATTATGCCTTGCAGCCTCCTGCCTATAATATGTGGTGCATAACACATCCATAGACAAGACTCTACTTAACACGACTTGCAGATTTCTCGGGACACGACTTGCTCTGATACCAAGTTTGTCACACCCCGCCTTGGGGGGGGGGTATGACTGGCACTTGGTGCCCTATTAGGACCTGAACTGCTAGACTACTGAGCCTAAGCACATCTGGTGCCTGGCAAGCTCTAACTCTAATTCATGGAATCAATAGGCTATATAGCGGCTGTAAATATAGCCTCCGACTGACTAGGCCTATAGATACCTATACAACAACAACAGCTAACCAGAATCATATCAATATAAGGGAGCCTATGCGGGCCGACAAGGCCACCATGCTGACTAGTTACTTCTGAATCAAAATAACAGATGCTAAACAACTACGTGACCAACAAGGTCACCACTACTAACTGGATTGGGCCCCACACAGCCAACATAAATAACTAAACATACGCACGGCCCCACACGACTGGCACATCTAACCACAGGGAGACATAAACACAATCTGAAAGCCTCTAAGAATACTGATAAGATGGTCGGGACAGGGCCCCCGACCTACCCGTACTATACAACAAAAGAAAATGATATACACCTCTAAATATCAAGCTCTAGATGATAGGAGCTGATGACTCTGCGCTGGCTAGGATCACGAGGGATCGGCTCCTCGTCTATGAGTACCTGCAGGCAAGTAATGCAGCGCCCCAAACGGGCGTCAGTACCACTAGTACCAAGTATGTAAAGCAAACTGAACATAACTGAATATAAATAACAATGCTAGAAAATGCTGAATAGCAGAAAGTATCTGAAACTGTCTGGACTAGCAGGATCTGGAATAAGCTTATCTGTACCGAAGGTAAGGTAGAATCATACCTGTCGTCATGGCGGCCTGCTATCTATCAACTAATAGATATCATGTATATACATTTATATAACATACAAGGACCTATACCAGCCCCCATAAGCCGGAAGGTGCCAACCAACACACAATCTATATACCCCTACCCGGGTCAAAACCATCCAAAAGTAAATCACTCCACTCACCTACTAACTATGAGCACCTTTACCAGCCCCCTGGGTATGCATCTTGGGCTCTCTGGGCCCCTAACTATAACTGTATCTGAGTCCAGAGGACTCTTGTATCTGTAAACTGTAATCTGTATCTGTAAACTGTAAACTGCCCCCTGGGCGCAAGCGCTCGATAGGTTAAGCTATACTGCTATGCTGATCAGCCTGATATGGGGAATGCTGCATCCCATCTTCGTCCTACTGCGAACGGCATGCCACTACTTGGAGTGACGTATTCTCACCCTCTAGCGGGCGAGTCGACACAGCTATTAACCCTGGGGCTGCAAGGAAACTCTAGGGGTGCCCTCATAGCACAAACAGGTCTCAACAAACAATAATCACATATAGCAAGCATGTTCGATCTGAAAATACTATCTGTATTTTGATTTCTTATTCTGAACTCTTTTCTGCATTAAACTGATTCTCATACTGAGCTATACTGTATTTGAGATATTATCTGACTGTCTGATATTGCTTTACTAACTTTCATTCTGAATATATCAAAATATTATAAAACATGCTTGCTAGATTCATACTGGACTCAATTCTCAACTTCTGAATTCTTTCTTCTATAGTTCACGCTATTTGTTATACTGGATTACTAACTTGCCGAAGGAACAAGCTTTACATACCTTCACTTAGGATTTCCCGACTAACTGGCGTAGCTCGGTCAGTGCTTCTGCTATTTCTCCCAACTGCATTCATATATATATATATATATATATATATATATATATATATATATATCAATTAGAACTAAATACGCTAATATTCTGGAAGAAAATATCACTTTTAATATATATATAGCCCAAACTTTAGCTTATCGAAAAATGATCGAAAACTTGCTATTACTCGAAAGTGCAGAAGGGAGAAATACTCACTTTAGGGCTAGGAGTATATTGACACTAATTTGGAGCAATTCTACTTACCGTAGCTCGGTAGCACGACGATTCGGAGACCGAATTTCACGAAACTAAACCCGTAGGAATGCTCCTCGCTGCTTAATACCTCACTACCCAAGGTTATACCGAGTTTGGACCGCGTATAATGGCGTAATCGGAAGGAAATTTCCTCAAACCCTTCGCACCCTCTGTTTCTCTTCGTGTTCGGGAAATAAAATGATGAAATGAAGTTAAAAACCGAAGTTGGAGGCTTTATATAGTTGGGACCTATAAGTCGCATTTGTCGAATGCGATTTATAAGTCGCATTTGCCTTGCGACGCGCCGACTTGGCGCTTGTCCGATGTTCCCCCGGGCCTTTTTCTAGCATATATGGCATTCTAAAACTCTTAACCAACATGCGAATAGGCCATCTATATGTTAAGAATTTATGGAGTGTAATAGATAATATGAGTTAAGCCCTTTATGCCTGCCATCCTCATGCACGAACTTTAGAGAGATTTTTGGGAGATTCAAGGTCTTTTTCCCCAAGTTTCCATCAATTCCTTTGTGGGTATTCAAGGAGTTTCGAATTAATCCATTTCCAGGTATGTAAGGTTTTAAAATGGGTTAAATTCTTCCTCACTCATGCCCAAACTTCAAGTTAATTTATGAATTCTCTTACTCAAATTCCACGGGGTTTTACCCAAAGCATGAAAATATGATTTCTCTTTATGGACATGATTTAATTGAGTTTTAATTATTGAATTATGCATGTTGGGCAAATTTTATGTTATTTCCTTCAAAATCATGTTTCAATCTTTTTAAGTCTAAAATGCCCATTGATGGAAGTTCATGAAAATTATGATTTATGATGAATATTCAATATTTTGAGTTTATTGATGATGGAAAAGCATGAATTCAAGTTACCCATGTTTATGAGAATATTTTGAAAGAATTGAGTATGATGAAGTAATGGACAATGCTCACATGATGAAGAATGATTTACGATTTATGAAACGAATTTCATGATTTATCGATTTATGATGTTGGCCGATCAAAAGGGGCCTTTGATTCGTGGCTAAGCATGTTTAAAGGGGATCAATGATGATAAATTTTATTTTCTAGCCAATGAATCTTAATGCATGATATTAATGATTTATGTATGAGCCTGTATGCATGTTTTTGGGAATCGTATCTAGCACCGACTAGCTCGGCGTTCAAAGGACTATGTCGGTGTCTCATAACCGCATGCCACCGTGGGTTTATAATGATGTATTGTAATGATGATGATCCCCTCAAATGTGATATCACGCCTTATGCACAACCCTCGCCTGGCAAGCCAGGGTCGGCTCTGCCCACTTGAGCGAGATAGTGGGGCATCATGATGGTATCGGTTATGACGAGTCCTCCCATTGTTCTGCATGTTTTATGCATTGATATATTATGTTATTGACTCAAGTTATGTTTTGATAATGTTTACTTACGATTATGATTATGAACTCTTTATGATTGATTTGAAAGTCCTGAGCCTTATGTTTTGTTATGAAGTTTACAATATATGCATGATGTCCTTCTCCTATGTCTATTTATGAGTTTTACGTTATTTTAAGAATGTCTGTTTTACTACCTTGCATACTCAGTACATTCCACGCACTGACCTTATACTTTCTATGTTGTATCGTTTCATGATACAGGGCCGGATCTCAGGCTCATCCTCATCCTTAGTCCATCTCAACTTACATTCTCAGCTTATTGGTGAGTCCTCATGTTTCGAGGTCTGTTTGGCAGGATTTTATGTTATCCTACATTTCAATATCATTCGGGTTAGTTGGGGATGTTGTCCCATCAGCCCATCGTAATTGTAGAGGCTTTCAGACCATGTGTAGTATTCAGCTTATGAGTACGTCCAGTATTTTCTAATGTTATTCTATGGCTACATTTTCGCTATGTTTTTATGATTATCATTTCGCTTATTTGAATGAGATTAGTTGTATGCATGTGCCATGGGTCGAGTTGGGGTCTCTCGGGATCTCTTGTCCCGTGTCTACGATCCGAGTGTACATTTGGGTCATGACAAACTTGGTGTCGGAGCAATAGGTTTGAAGTGTCCTAGGGTGTATGGAAGCCATGTTAAGTAGAGTCTTTTTCATGGGTGTGAAGCACGCCACACTTATGACGGAGAGGCTACTAGATGTTTAGGAAATGTTACCTTTTTTCATGTTCTATATCGTGCGATAAAAGTATTTCCATCCTTCTAAATCTTGCAATTTGCAATTTCAGAATTATGGCTCCTAGAAGAGTAAATGGAAGGAGGAATGGAGATGATGAGGGCTACGGAGGTGGCAATGATCATGGGAATCGGTAAGCCCCACATGTCCAGGAGCCCTAGGCACCAGAGCCAGCTGCCCACCTGAGTTTAGGGTAGCTATCTAGATGTTGGCACAGGCGCTGACCGTTCAGGTCAACCAGTAGGCTGTTGCGCATGTCCCACAGAACGGTAATGCAGCGACAGCGGGGGTTAGAGACTTTCTGAGGATGAACACTCCTGAGTTCACAGGATCAAAGGTGGACGAAGATCCACATGAGTTCATTGAAGAGATCTTGAAGGTCACTCGGGTTATGGGAGTGACAAATAGAGAATGTGTTGACTTGGCCTCTTATCAGCTGAAGGAAGTCGCTCATATTTTGTTCAACCAATGGAAGGACAGCAGGACAGGGGAAGCGGGCCCTATCAGTTGGGATGAGTTCCACATGGCCTTTCTTGACAGGTTCTTCCCTCAGGAGATAAGGGAATTGAAGGCAACTGAGTTTGTTAACCTCAAGCAGGGGAGGATGTTAGTGTTGTAGTATTCACTTGAGTTCACCCATCCGTCAAAATATTCCCCAAAGTTGGTGATGGATCAGAGGGTACGGGTGAGCCGATTTGTTCATGCGGTGGCCGATTATTTAGAAAAAGATTGCAGGACTGCCATGCTTCACCAGGTTATGGAATTTCCACGCATAGTATTATACGCCAAGAAGATGGAGGCGGCTCATGCGAGGGAAAGGGAGGCAAAGAGGGCTCGGACGGATAATCGTGGGTTTTCACATTAGAGGTCCGGCGGTGATAACCACCCACAGTTTCAGCAGAGATCATTAGCCCCAGTACCATCATCAGCTAGTGTCCCCTCCATACCCAGGGGTGACTAGAGGAGCAGGGCTTCAGGGTCCAGGGATTAGAGAGGCACCCAGTTAGAGTATCCCTCCCCAGCCTATGGGAAGTGCGGCAAGAGTCACACCGAGGAGTGCCTGCTCAGTTCGGATGTCTGTTTTGGGTGTGGTAGGTCTGGGCACATGTGTTGAGCATGTCCATATGCCAGACAGGGTGATGATAGGGGTTGAGCATTGACCACCAGGATAGCATCAACTCCAGCCCGTTTCTCTCCACAGGGAGCATTGACTAGTGGGGGTGGCGAACAACGCCAAAACCAATTTTATGCCCTTGCCTCGCACCAGGATCAGGAGGCTTTACCAGATGTGGTCACGGGTATGTTATATGTCTCTCATATTAATATTTATACCTTGTTAGACCCGGGAGCTACATTGTCTTTCGTGAATCCTTACATTGCTAGTAGTCTTGGAGTTAGTCCCGAAACCTTGTTAGAGCCATTTTTGATTTTGACCCCTGTTGGAGATTCGGTCGTAGCTAGACGAGTATATAGAAGGTGCCCTGTCACTGTGTTGCATAATGTTACCTCCGCAAACCTGGTAGAGTTAGCCATGACTAACTTTGACATTATTCTTGGTATGGATTGGTTGTTTGTGTGTTATGCCATAATTAATCCCAAAACCCGTATTGTGGAATTTCGGTTTTCGGGTGAGTTAGTTTGGTGTGGAAGGGTAGTACGGCGGTACCAGCAGGTCGGTTTATTTCCTATCTTTAGGCTAAGAAGATGATCTCTAAGGGTTGCATGTACCACCTTGTTAGGGTTAAGGATGTGGAGTCCGAGCCCCCGACTATCCAATCAGTTTTGGTGGTGTGCGAATATTCGGAAGTGTTTCCGGAGAATTTGTCAGGTGTTCCTCCGGAAAGAGAAACCAATTTTGGGATTGATCTATTGCCAGATATGCATCCTATTTCTATCCCTCCTTACAGTATGGATGTAGCTGAGCTAAAGGAGTTAAAGGATCAGTTGAAGGACTTGCTGGATATGGGTTTCATTAGACCGAGCAAGTCTCCATGGGGTGCATCAGTTCTCTTCGTTCGAAAGAAGGATGGGTCCCTTCGGATGTCTATGGACTATCGGCAGCTTAATAAAGTCACTATCAAGAACAGGTACCCCTTGCCTAGGATTGACGATTTATTTGACCAGCTCCAAGGTGCCAGGTGCTTCTCGAAGATAGATTTTAGATTCGGATATCACCAACTTAGAGTTCGGGAGTGTGACATTCCAAAGACAACCTTCAAAACCCGGTATGGCCATTACGAGTTTGCAGTTATGTCTTTTGGGCTAACCAATGCTCCTGCAGCTTTTATGGACCTGATGAATAGGATGTTCAAGCAATATTTGGATATGTTCATGATCGTGTTCATCGACGACATTCTTATATACTCCCGGAGCGAGGAGGAGCATGCCACTCATTTGAGGATAGTGCTGCAAACCCTCAAGGATCATCAGTTGTATGCAAAGTTTAGCAAATGTGAATTTTGGCTAGACTCGGTGGCATTTATGCGTCACGTGGTATCAAGCGACATTTCTGGGTCACGTGGTATCAAGCGAAGGCATAAGGGTAGACTCCCAGAAGATAGAAGCGGTGAAGAATTGGCCCAGACCGATGAATCCTTCAGAAATTTAGAATTTCTTGGGCCTAGCAGGTTACTACCGAAGGTTTATTGAGGGTTTCTCATATATTGCGGAACCTTTGACTAAGTTGACTCAGAAAAAGATAAAGTTTCGATAGTCGGATGCTTGTGAGAAAAGCTTTCAAGAGTTGAAGGCCCGACTCACTTCAGCACCAGTATTGACTTTACCTGAGGGTACTGATGGATTTATTGTATATTGCGATGCTTCGAGAGTCGGACTAGGATGTGTGTTGATGCAGCATGGGAAGGTGATAGCATATGCCTCACGACAGCTGAATGTTCACGAAAAGAATTATCCGACCCATGATCTTGAGTTGGCCGCGGTGGTGTTTGCCTTGAAAATATGGCGGAATTATTTTTATAGGGTCCACGTGGATGTATTCACAGATCACAAGAGCTTGCAATATGTGTTCTCACAGAAAGACCTAAATCTTCAACAAAGGAGATGGTTGGAATTGCTAAAGGACTATGACATGAGTGTCCTCTACCACCCAAGAAAGGCTAATGTGGTTGCGGATGCGCTTAGTAGGCTCTCAATGGAGAGCGTGTCTCACATGGATGAGGGGAAGAAGGAGTTGGTGAAAGATGTCCACCGGCTTGCAAGGTTGGGAGTTAGATTGCTCGACTCGACAGATGATGACATTGTTGTGCGTAACAGATCAGAATCATCATTGGTGGTTGATGTTAAATCTAGGAAATATGAGGATCCCATTTTGAGGAATCTGAAGGAGGCGGTGCAGATTCAAAAGATGGAGGTTTTCTCCCAAGGGGGAGATGGTGTGCTACGATACCAGGATCATCTATGTGTCCTAGATGTAGATGATTTGAGAGTTAGGATATTGCATGAGGCACATGGTACCAGATATTCTATTCATCCAGGATCCAAGAAAAATATATCGGGACTTGCGAGAAATCTATTAGTGGGATAATATGAAGAAGGATATTGCGGAGTTCGTAGCAAAATGTCCAAACTGCCAGCAAGTGAAGGTCAAGCATCAAAGGCCGGGAGGCGTACTTCAGGATATCAACACCCCCACTTGGAAGTGGGAAGAAATTAATATGGATTTCGTTACAAGTTTACCTCGTACTCTCTGACATTATGACTCCATTTGGGTGGTGGTCGACAGGTTAATAAAGGCCGCACACTTCCTACCGTCAAGACCACGGATTCATCGGATGATTATGCTAAGTTGTATATCTGAGAGTTGGTTTGACTTCATGGAGTGTCCTTGTCTATTATTTTAGACCGAGGTACTCAGTTTACCTCTCAATTCTGGCATTCTTTTCAAAAAGGACTTAGGACGCAAGTTAAGCTCAGTACAGCCTTCTATCTGCAAACAGACGGCTAGGCAGAACGAATGATCCAGACTCTTGAGGATATGTTGAGGGCATGTGTGATGGATTTTAAAGGTAGTTGGGATGATCATTTTCCCTTGATCGAGTTTTCCTATAATAATAGTTATCACTTTAGTATCCAGATGGCACCGTTTGAGGCTCTTTACAGGCGAAGGTGTAGATCGCCCATGGTTTGGCTTGAGCTTGGTGAGGCAGCCCTGATTGGACCTGATTTGGTCCATGAGGCCATGGTAAAGGTCTAGTTGATAAGGGACTAGTTAAAAAGCACTCAGAGTCGTCAAAAATCGTATGTTGATGTGAGAAGAAGGGATTTGGAGTTTAATGTGGATTACTAAGTATTTCTAAAGGTATCTCCCATGAAGGGAGTCATGCGGTTCGGAAAGAAAGGTAAACTCAGTCCCCGCTATGTTGGTCCCTATCGAGTTGTGAGAAAAGTTGGTAAGGTGGTGTATGAGTTGGACTTCCCATCAGA
The DNA here is from genome assembly GCA_035772735.1 of Datura wrightii. Lineage (NCBI taxonomy): Eukaryota > Viridiplantae > Streptophyta > Magnoliopsida > Solanales > Solanaceae > Datura > Datura wrightii. The sequence continues at coordinate 21,961,516 of JASDFA010000001.1, forward strand.
GTTATCTGCGGTTCATCCCATCTTCCATGTGTCACTTTTGAAGAAGTGTTTGGGTGATCCAGCCTTGGTAGTTCCGGTAGACATCTTTGGGGTTAAAGACAACCTCAGTTATGAAGAAGTCCCCATTGAGATCTTAGATCTTCAAATTCATAAGTTGAGAAATAAAGAAGTAGCTTCAGTTAAGGTTTTATGGAGAAATCTGCAAGTTGAGGGAGCTAGTGGAAGGACAAAATGGACATGATGGCTAGAAATCCACATTTGTTCTCTACCGGCTCAGTTCCGACTTGAGGTATCAGTTTTTCCCTATGACTCTATTTAGTTTTCATGTTTGGTTTACGTGTGCAAGTTTCTTTTATGTATATGAATGTGTATGTAAAGTATGAGGTCAGTTCAGCTATATGGTTTTATTCGGAGGTAGTCATTTCATGAAATTTCGGTTAAAATAATAATTATATGGCTATGATGAATTGTATGTTTCTGTTTGCCGCTTGTTTCCTACATTCGAGGACAAATGTTACCAATGAGGAGATATTGTAATACCCAGAAAGGCCTAAGAATAGACCCGGGAATTAAATTTGAAAAGTGCAGAAAACTGACAAAAATATTACAGAACGGACGACCCTACGACTCGTGGTAGGGTACCACGAGTAGTCACAAGCTATCGTGGTTTTGGAAGTCAGGGAAACAGTAGAGACAACGGATGGTGCAACGACCCTTTGTCAGGAACAACGAGTACCAGTCGTGGGGAGGTTTGGACTTAGGCTAAGGAGGAAGCAACGGGGCATCCCACGATTTGTGGTTAAGAGGGATGACCCATTGTTTTAGGTCGTCGTTCGTAGGTTGAAGGTTCCATTGCAGACAATGGATGGAAACCACGACTTGTTGGAGGTCACCACGAGTCATGGTGAGGCTCGTGGGAGGGAAAGCCAGATTTGGTCAAGGAGTTAAGGACGATCGATCCAACGACTCTTCCTTTGTAGTCACGACTCGTCCTGACGAGCCGTGGGAAGGATCCGAGGCATGAGATAAAGCAGTGGACTCAAAGACTCGATACCACGAGTCGTGCTATGTTGTCATGACCCTTTGGGTCGGTCGTTGGTCCGCCCGGTACAATTTTCAGGGATTTAATTTTAAGGGCAATTCCGACTTTTCTACACTTTTAGACCCTAAATAACGTCGTTTTGGATATTTTCTGAGTATGATAATATGATTTAAGCCCTTTATGCATGCCCATCCTCATGCAAGAACTTTAGAGAGATTTTTGGGAGATTCAAGGTCTTCTTCCCCAAGTTTCCATCAATTCCTTTGTGGGTATTCAAGGAGTTCCGAATTAATCCATTTCTAGGTATGTGAGGTTTTAAATGGGTCAAATTCTTCTCACCCATGCCCAAACTTCAAGTTAATTCATGAATTCTCCTACTCAAATTCCATGGGGTTTTACTCAAAGCATGAAAATATGATTTCTCTTTATGGACATGATTTAATTGAGTTTTAATTATTGAATTATGCATGTTGGGAAAATTTTATGTTATTTCCTTCAAAATCATGTTTCAATCTTTTTAAGTCTAAAATGCCCATTGATAGAAGTTCATGAAAATTATGATTTATGATGAATATTCAATATTTTGAGTTTATTGATGATGGAAAAACATGAATTTAAGTTACCCATGTTTATGAGCATATTTTGAAAGAATTGAGTATGATGAAGTAATGGACAATTCTCACATAAGGAAGAATGATTTACGATTTATGAAACGAATTTCATGATTTATTGATTTATGATGTTGGCTGATGAAAAGGGGCCTTTGATTCTTGGCTAAGCATGTTTAAAGGGGATCAATGATGATAAATGTTATTTTCTAGCCAATGAATCTTAATACATGATATGAATGATTTATGTATGAGTCTGTATGCTTATTTTTGAGAGACGTGTCTAGCACCAAGCAGCCTGGCGTTCAAAGAACTACACCGGTGTCTCATAACCACGTGCCACCGTGGGTTTCTAATGATGTATTGTAATGATGATGATCCCCTCAAATGTGATATCACGTCTTATGCACGACCCTCGCCTGACAAGTCAGGGTCGGCTCTGCCCACTTGAGCGAGACAGTGGGGCATCATGAAAGGCTCAATCATGATGGTGTTGGTTATGACGAGTCCTCCCATTGTTTCGCATGTTTTATGCATTGATATATTATTTTATTGACTTAAGTTATGTTTTGATAATGTTTACTTACGATTATGATTATGAACGCTTTATGATTGATTTGAAAGCCTTGAGCCTTATGTTTTGTTATGAAGTTTACAATATATGCATGATGTCCTTCTCCTATTTCTATTTATGAGTTTTACTTTATTTTAAGAATGTCTGTTTTACTACCTTGCATACTCAGTACATTCCACGCACTGACCGTATACTTTCTATGTTGTATCGTTTCATGATACAGGGTCCGGATCTCAGGCTCATCCTCATCCTTAGTCCATCTCAGCTTACATTCTCAGCTTATTGGTGAGTCCTCATGTTTCGAGGGCTGTTTGGCAGGCTTTTATGTTATCCTACGTTTCAGTATCATTCGGGTTAGTTGAGGATGTGGTCCCATCAACTCATCGTATGTTGTAGAGGCTTTCAGACCATGTGTAGTATTCAGCTTATGTGTACAGCCAATATTTTCTAATGTTATGCTATGGTTACGTTTCCGCTATGTTTTTATGATTATCATTTCGCTTATCTGAATGAGATTAGTTGTATGCATGTGTCATGAGTCGACTTGGGGTCTTTCGGGGTCCCTTGTCCAGTGTCTACGATCCGGGTGTATGTTCGGGGTCGTGACAGATCTATTTGTGAAGCATACTTGGTTCAACAAATCTCATACTTTTCTTTCCATTATTTTGAATCTCATGTCCTTTCTAGCAACAATAAAGTTGGGCGTAATGATGTCTTTACTGAAAATCTGCAAATCAACCAACATTATCAGTTTTTTATCCTTCTGGCCGAACTCATGGCCGTGAAAGCACTCGATGGTTAGATGATAAAGAAGTTGTTGCAGCCTAATCACATGTTCTAATAAATTATGATGAAGTTAAACCTTTTCTCAAGTAAGTTTTAAACTGTTTAATTAATGATTAAGCATAACTTAATAATATTTAAATTGCAACTAATATGCTAATGTAAGTGGCTGCAGTTTGTACGAGATCCTAAGAGATACTTATGCCGATCTTAATGATGATGTCATTGATAAGCAAATTGAAGCAGACTTTCCATGATGGTTTAAAGATTATGTATAGATTAACAAACACCTGTTATGATAGAAGAACATATTATTTATAAAAAAAATATTATTTAAAATATAAATATAACTTACTTTCATTATGTCATAGGTCAATGCTAATCCACAAGAGACAGAGCAACATCAATATTTGCAAGTCTTAGCAGAGGGACCACTAAGAAGGGCAACATCATGACCTATTTATCCAATGAATGGATATAAATTTCACACTTATACATGGGGTGAAGGAAGAAAAACATTTAATAGTAGGTTATGTGTTAGTGGTACTGGACAAGATGGGAATACAAATGAATATTATGGTGTTTTTAAGGAGATTCTCAAATTGGAATGGACAAAGACTCCATTTCAGAAGTTAGTTTTATTTTATTGTGATTGGTATGATCCATCAAAACATGGCATGAAAGTTGATAGTCAATTTGGTATTGTAGAGGTTCGAAAAAGGGGAAGATATGCTAAATTTGACCCTTTCATCTTTCCCGAAACTACAACTCAAGTTTATTATGCAAATTAACCTGAAAACACAGGGGATAAGGTTGATTGGTGGGTGATTATAAAGACAAAATCTAGAAGATTTGTCGATGAAAGACATAATTTAGAAGTTGCATATTACGAGGATCACTCACATGGTAATGTAAGTATAGAGGATGACCCGATCGATTGCCTACAAGATGATGAAGTTGAAGGGGACGAAGTTAAATATGAGTGATATTCAACTAGATGAGCATGATTTAATTAATGGCGAAGATAAGGAGATATTTAGTGAAGAAGAGGAAGAGTTTTTTGATAGCGAGACTCCGAAGATGAATATGATGGGGATGGGGATGGGATGGGGATGAGGATGAAGATGTAGATGAAGATGAAGAATGAGAATATTAATTTGTCAATTATTTGATATTTCTTATTTACAATACTATATTCATTTTTGAAGACTGATTTTTATATAACAATTTAAAAGTTTAATAATATAAATTTGTCAATTTCTTATTGTGATCTCTACTTACTAATTTTAGAATGTCTTTATCAAAAAAATTTAATAATTTAAACGACAACTGACAAGAAATCTAATGTTAGCATTAAATGATATATTTCATATTATAATTTGTTCTATCAATGTATGTGTCCATTTTAACGCATGCCTCAATTCTTGGCAATATTTGTTATGTATTGATATATTTGACACATTCTTCCATCTTTGTTGTTAATAAAAAAATTTATTTTGTTGTCACTCACTCAATTGATATTGTATTGATGATGTAAATTACAAATGACATAATCACACCTGGTGCTATTTATTGTGGGATAATTCGTGTAAACTGATAGTACTATTTTCACTTATCATATTTTTTCTCAGTTATGAATATAGTTATTTGTAATTACTAAGATTGTATCAATATTAATTTCTACTTTCAAATGTCAAGTACAGGATCAAAACGAGTTGGTCAGACTAATGATAAAACAGAAAAAATATATAAAATAAAACACACACAATAGAGCCTCAATGTCACACCCCGCCTTGGGGGGTATGACTGGCACCTGGTGCCCTACTAGGACCTAACCTGCTGGACTGTTAAGCCTGGGCACGTCTGGTGTTTGGCTGGCTCTGACTCACATTTCTGGAAACAAAGGGCTATATAACGGCTGTAAATACAGCCCCCGGCCCATCGGCCTATAGCCTTCTGTACCTGTACTAGCAGCTGACCAGAAACATATTAATTCAGGGGGGACCTATGCGGGCCGACAAGGCCACCATGCTGTCTAGTTATCTACAACTCAATCATAAAGCACAAAAGAAACTACGTGACCGGCAAGGTCACCACTACTGGCAAGCTTTGGCCCCACATGACCATCATAATAGAAAGAAGGAATACTAACAGCTATACAACTGCACGGCCTCACACGACCGGCTCATCTGACCACAGGGGATATAAACAGACTGCAAGCCTCTAGGAAGAATAATAGAAATGATTGGGACAGGGCCCCGACCTACCCGTACTGTACAACAAAAAGAACTGGACTACACCTCTAGAAATTTAGTCTCCGGATGACAGGAGATGAATACTCAACCGCTGATGGGGATCACGTGGTATCGCCTGCTCGTCTATGGGTACCTGCAGGCAAGTAATGCAGCGCCCCACTGGGCGTCAGTACCGCTGGTACTGAGTATGTAAAGCAATAACTGAAAGAGATATCTGAAATCAAATACATAACTAATGAAACTGAGATAAGAAGGACTAGATTAACTGTCTGATGGTGTAGATCGTACCTGTTCTTACTTATACTGAAGGGGGTAGGAATCATACCTGGAGACGTATCATTCTACTACTAATCTGCTCGTATCTACTGTAATATAGCATAACATACATAACATAACATGGCATACACAACCTTACCCGGCCCCCATAAGCCGGGAGGTACAATCAACACAGAATCTATACCCCTACCCCAGTCATCCCATCTCCTATACTGGCTGCAAGCATCCTGCCGGTCCCCTGGGTATGCACTTGGGCTCGCTGAGCCCCTGACTATAACTGTATCTGAGTCCGGAGGACTCCTGAATCTGCACCCGGGCGTATCCGCTTGACTGGGGTGTGTAAGGGCCGATCAAGGCACAAATATAGGGAAAACTAGCATCCCATCTTCGTCCCCTGGCGGGACGGCATGCCACTCCATAGAGTGACGTATCCTCGTCCTCTGGTGGACGAGTCGATACAGCTATTAACCCTGGGGCGGTCAGGGATGCTAGGTAATCCAACCCCAAACAATACAACGGTCTCAACTAGTAATACTGTCTGTGTATCTCACATACTGAGGCTAATAGGGGTAAAGTATCATATGTATTACATGCTGGTCTAATGATAGTAATCTGTACGTATTTAATACGTGCTGAGGCAGGTAAAGATATATAAATATGAATATAGTCTCCTGCCGGGCTGTACTGGGCAAATGCTACATAAGATAATATTTCTGCTGAAAACTCTGTTGTTTACTAAGTTTCTGTATACACTATATGCTGGACTAGTGATAGAAATATGTACATGCTTAATACATGCTGAGTCTAGAAGTACTATATATGTATGTACGAATATAGTCTTTCTGCTGAACTATGCTGTACACTGATTTTCCATAGCAACATGATTTACTATTTCTGACATGCTTTCTAAACTTCATTTTAGTCTGCTATTCTATTTCTGAAGAGCTCTACGGGTATTGCATTACTATACGGGGTTTCAACTGAATACCACCATATCTTAACATGGCATATCACATTACATACTGAGTATACTGGGCAATCTCTAACACTTGCGTTAGAATCTATATCATACTGATAGATTTCATATACATTACAACCCAATGTCCTCACATCGTACCAATATTCATAATAAGGCAATACTCGACTTCTGAACACTCTACTGGTCCGTAATTTATTACACTATACTGATATTACTTAACTTACCGAAGAAAACTAACTTTACATACCTTATCTTTGACTATTCGTCCGTCGGACGAGGCTCGGCCGGTACTTCAACTATTTTCTCCCAACTGCATTCATAAATACGTCAATCAATACTAAATACAGCTTTATTGTAAGGAGCAACGTTACTTTCGATATAGTTTATAGCCTAAACTTAGGCTTATCGAAAGACGGTCGAAAACTCGCTATTTCTCAACGGCCCAGAAGGGAGAAGTATTCACTTCTCAGCTAGGAACACATAGACATTAATTTAGAGCAATTCTACTTACCTTAGTTCGGTGGCTTGCCAATTCGTCGGCCGTATTTCACGAAACTAAATCCGTAGAAATGCTCTCTGCTGCTAAATACTTTGGTATCTGCGATTAATTTGAGTTTGGGCAGCGTTTGGCAGCATAATCGGACGAAAATATATAATTTTCTTCGTCTTCCTCGGTTTCACTGCGTTTCTCTGGAAATTTATAAGTGTTAAATGAATTTAAACCGAAGTGGGGGCTTTATATACTTGGGCCTGAACCTGGGCAACGTGTCACGGAGCCATCACGGAGGCCTCACCTCCGTGACACGCTGCCATCGCGGAGGGGCTCTACCTCGGCTCCTCCCGCGATGGTTCGACGGGTTTCTCGTCCGATCTTTTTCCCGGGCCTCTCCAACACGTATGGCCTTCAAATATGCTTAACCAACGTGGGAATAGGTCATCTAAGTGCCAGAAATTCTACGGGGTGTAACATTCTCCCCCCCTTAAGAACATTCGTCCTCGAATGTATACTGTTATCTAGAGGACTGCTTACTTTACTTTCTAGAAAAAATTTCGGTAGAGTTTCCTCTGTAATATGGACTATCGCAAAAACCTGAAATGCAGAAAAGTCCAACACAGGCACTGCATACAATATTCTAAGATCCTGGATAACTAAATATCACTTCTTCTTTATCATTTACAAACGTACAACCATAAGGTACTGTATAAATAACGATACGGTCATACCTGTCGTCTGACTAGGCCTGAAATAGGTGAGGGTATCTGGTTTTCATATCTTCTTCAGCCTCCCACATCATTTTCTCCCGATTTCTGTTACGCCATAATACTTTGACAGATGCAACATCTTTAGTTCTCAGCCTACGAATCTGTCTGTCTAAGATAACTACGGGAACCTCTTCATAGGCTAACTCCTCTGTGACCTGAACATCTTGAACTGGAACTACCATAGAAGGGTCCCCAACGAACTTCCTCAACATAGAAACATGGAATACTGGGTGAACAGATGCTAACTCTGGAGGCAAGTTCAACTCGTATGCCACACGGCCTATTCTTCGTCGAATCTGATATGGCCCAATGAATCTTGGGCTAAGCTTGCCTTTCTTGTCAAACCTCATTACCCCTTTCATCGGGGACACTTTCAGATATACCCAGTCGTTTATTGAAAACTCTAGATTTCTACGCCACCTATCTGCGTATGACTTCTGGCGGCTCTGAGCGGTCAGTAACCGTTCTCGGATAAGCTTTATCTTTTCCTCGGACTGCCGAACAATGTCTGGGCCAACTAATGCTGATTCTCCTATCTCAAACCAGCCCAACGGTGATCTACATTTTCGCCCGTACAATGCCTCGAAAGGCGCCATCTGAATAGCTGAATGGTAGCTGTTATTATAGGCAAATTCAATTAACGAGAGGTGTTCATCCCAGCTACCCCCAAAATCTAACACACACGCTCGTAGCATATCTTCGAGCGTCTGAATTGTACGTTCCGCTTGCCCATCTGTTTGAGGATGGAATGCTGTGCTCAAATTAATCTTCCTTCCCAAACCTTTCTGAAATGACTGCCAAAATCTAGCTGTAAACTGTGCTCCCCTGTCTGAAATGATAGATACCGGCACCCCATGCAATCTAACTACTTCTCTGATATATAATTCGGCATAATCCTCTGCTGAGAAGGTAGCCCTCACTGGTAGGAAATGAGCTGATTTTGTCAGCCTATCAACTATTACCCAAATGGAATCTTTTCTGCGTCTAGTACGGGGTAACCTTGTTACAAAATCCATGTTTATTGCTTCCCATTTCCACCTAGGTACCTTTATCTCTTGCGTTAAACCGCCCGGTTTTTGGTGCTCGGCTTTTACCTGCTGACAATTAGAACATCTAGACACAAATTCAGCTATCTCAGCTTTCATACCTGGCCACCAATAGATGTCTCTGATATCGTGATACATTTTCGTCGCTCCTGGATGAAGGGAATAGCGAGCATAATGTACCTCATGCATGATTCGTCCACGAAGCCCTGAAACATTTGGGACACAGAGGCGGCCCTTACAACGTAGCACATTATCCCCGGTTATCTAAAAATCTGGCTCCTTACCTTTCTGAATTCTATCTCTGAGCTGGACTAAATCGGGATCCTCATACTGCCGTTCTTTTACCTCGGTAACTAACAATGACACTGTAGAATTCTGAATTACTGCTCCATTATTTTCTGTTTCCATTACTCGAACGGCTAGATCAGCTAACTGATGAATTTCCTTGACTAACTTCCGTTTCTCAGGCCGTAAATACGCCAAACTCCCCATTGACTTACGGCTCAGGGCATCTGCTACAACATTAGCTTTCCCGGGGTGGTATAGAATATTCACGTCATAGTCTTTTAACAGCTCTAACCAACGGCGTTGCCGTAAATTCAACTCCCTCTGAGTGAAAATGTACTGCAGGCTCTTATGATCTATGTAAATATCAACATGGACGCCGTACAGGTAATGCCTCCACATTTTTAAGGCATGAATTACTGCGGCCAATTCTAGGTCATGGGTGGGGTAATTCTTTTTGTGCTTCTTCAGCTATCTGGAAGCATATGCAATTACTCTACCATGTTGCATCAACACACAACCCAACCCGATACCTGACGCGTCACAATAAACTGAATACCCTTCCGTGCCTTCCGGCAATGCTAATACTGGGGCGGAGGTTAATCTGTCTTTCAGTTCCTGGAAACTCTGCTCGCATGCCTCCGTCCACTGAAACTTTGCTGCTTTCTGTGTCAATTTAGTTAAAGGTGCTGCAATGGTCGAGAATCCCTCAACGAACCTCCTATAATATCCTGCCAACCCCAGAAAGCTACGAACTTCAGTCGGGGTGGTAGGCCTAGGCCATGACTTAACTGCTTCTATCTTCTGCTTATCTACCTGTATACCAGCATCTGAGACGATATGCCCTAAAAAGGCCACTGAGTTAAGCCAGAATTCACACTTCGAAAACTTAGCATACAACTGGCAGTCCCTGAGAATCTGGAGCACTGTCCGCAAATGAGTCCGGTGATCTGCTTCAGAGCGAGAATGCACCAGAATATCATCAATAAATACTATCACGAACAAGTCCAGGAAAGGTCTGAAAATACTGTTCATCAGGTCCATGATGACTGCTGGGGCATTCGTTAGCCCGAAGGACATAACTAGAAATTCAAAATGTCCATATCGGGTCCTGAATGCTGTCTTTGGAATATCTCTCTCACGTACTCGGACCTGGTGATATCCGGACCGCAAGTCAATTTTGGAAAAGTATCTGGCTCCCTGTAGCTGATCAAATAAGTCATCAATTCTGGGAAGCGGATACTTGTTCTTTACTGTAACTTTGTTTAGCTGCCGATAATCTATGCACATTCGGAGCGAGCCATCTTTCTTCTTCACAAACAAGACTGGCGCACCCCACGGGGAAGTGCTCGGCCTGATAAAACCTTTATCCAACAAGTCTTTCAGCTGCTCCTTTAATTCTATGAGTTCTACAGGAGCCATACAATAGGGAGGTATTGATATTGGCTGAGTGCCTGGTAACAAGTCGATAGCAAAGTCTATTTCCCTTTCTGGGGGAATACCAGGTAACTCATCAGGAAATACATCTGGGAATTCATTTACCACTGGGACAGACTGGAGTGTCGGAGATTCTGCTTGGACATCCTGAACTCTGACAAGATGGTAAATACACCCCTTAGATATCAACTTTCTCGCCTGAAGGTAGGAAATAAACCTACCTTTTGGCGTCACGGTGCTGCCCTTCCACTCCCGTACTGCTTCCCCCGGAAAGTGGAATCGGACCGTTTTGGTCCAACATTCAACATTAGCAAAACATGGTACTAACCAATCCATACCCATTATGGCATCGAAGTCTATCATTTCTAACTCGACCAGATCTACTGTGGTCTGACGATCAGCAACCTCTACTGTACACCCGCGGTAAATTCGGCTAGCTGTGATAGAGTCACAAACGGATGTGGATACTAAGAAGGGCTACTGCAATGATTCTGGTACAATACTAAACTTCCGTGCCACAAATGGAGTAATATAGGACAAGGTAGACCCTGGATCAATTAACACATAAGCAGGGTGTGAACAGATAATTAGCATACCTGTCACAACATCAGGAGACGCTTCTGAATCTTGCCTCCCTGGTAAGGCATACGTGCGGCTTGGACCCGCACCTGTACTGGAGGCCCCTGATCTGCCCGACCCCTGCCTGCTGAAACTGAGGGCCTGCGCCCAGTCGAGGATGCTGTGGCTCGTGATCCTGCTGATGCCCCATCCTGTCTATCACGGTCCTCTCGACCTCTGGCTGGGCAATCTTTCATCAAATGGCCTTCTTGGCCACAATTATAACATGCGGTGGAGCCATATCTGCATGCTCCAGGATGGCGTCGACTGCATATAGGGCAAAGTGGTAGGGTATACATGCTCTGCTCTGCCCTCCTCTATGATGGTGAATATGCCATCTGCGAGCCTCTACCAGTCCCTGACTGCCCCCTGCGGCTGAATCTACCCCCCTGTGACTGTGGAGGAGGCGGGGGCCTGGGCGGCCTGTCTGACAATCGGGGCCTGGGTCCTCCCCGGGCCTCTCTCTGTAACTCAACTGGCCTGTCCCGGCGACGCTGTTCCTGATTAACCCTTCTGACCTCTCGTTGTCGCTGTCTGATGCCCTCAATATTCTGGGCAAATGCCTGAATTCGAGCAATGTCCATGTCCTATCGCAGTGTGGCTGTAGTGCAAATCTCAACATATTCTGGATTCAACCCCGTAATAAAGCGATGCACTCTGGATGCCATGGTATCAACGAAGGCCGGTGCATATCGGGCTAAGGAATCAAACTGCAAGGAATATTCCCGAACACTCATGGCCCCCTGTTCTAGATGTAGGAACTGATCTACCCGGGCCTGTCGAATCTCCCGCGGCAAATAATGATCCAGAAAGGCTCCCGAAAAGCTGGACCAGGTGGGAGGGGAAACATCTCTCCCTCGGGACCTCTCCCAGCTTTCATACCATAACACCGCAATATCCCGTAACCGGAATGCTGCCAACTCAACTGACTCGGTAAAAGTGGTATGCATAACCCTGAAGATCCTCTGCATTTGGTCCAAAAAATCCTGAGGGTCCTCTGTCCTATCCGTACCTGTAAATTCTGGGGGATTCAAAGCTAAGAACTCTCGGACCCTCGAACTACCGGGCCCTCCTAATGATTCTGCAACTATAGATGGCATTGGCTGACGCTGAGCAGCCATCATCTGTGCTAACATAACTACAGCACTCCTAACCTCCTGGTCAGAAGGAGTCAATATAGGGGCTGCTGAAGGTAGTGTCGCCCCAAGTGGCTCCTGACGTGGTGGAGACTGCTGAGGAGGCTGGGATGATGCCTCTGTAGTGCCCTCTGATCGGGCTGTCTCCAAATGAGGGGGAGGCATCCTGCTGGTGCCTTCTCCTGCTGCAATGTCTAGGTTCCGACCCATGATAGGATGGCGTTGGTCTGACATTATCTGTAACCAAAGAATATGGTAAGATTTTTAGGGACTCAACCCTAAACTGTATCGCTCTACAGCACGACCGAATTAGAATAAGAATAAAAGACAACCATCCTATCATGCCTTGCAGCCTCCTATCCATAGTATGTGGTGCACAACACATCCATGGACAAGACTCTGCTTAGCACGGCTTGCAGACTCCCTGAGATACGACCTGCTCTGATACCAAGTTTGTCACACCCCGCCTTGGGGGGTATGACTGGCACCTGGTGCCCTACTAGGACCTAACCTGCTGGACTGTTAAGCCTGGGCACGTCTGGTGCCTGGCTGGCTCTGACTCACATTTCTGGAAACAAAGGGCTATATAACGGCTGTAAATACAGCCCCCGGCCCATCGGCCTATAGCCTTCTGTACCTGTACTAGCAGCTGACCAAAAACATATTAATTCAGGGGGGACCTATGCGGGCCGACAAGGCCACCATGCTGTCTAGTTATCTACAACTCAATCATAAAGCACAAAAGAAACTACGTGACCGGCAAGGTCACCACTACTGGCAAGCTCTGGCCCCACACGACCATCATAATAGAAAGAAGGAATACTAACAGCTATACAACTGCACGGCCTCACACAACTGGCTCATCTGACCACAGGGGATATAAACAGACTGCAAGCCTCTAGGAAGAATAATAGAAATGATTGGGACAGGGCCCCGACCTACCCGTACTGTACAACAAAAAGAACTGGACTACACCTTTAGAAATTAAGTCTCCGGATGACAAGAGCTGAATACTCAACCGCTGATGGGGATCACGTGGTATCGCCTGCTCGTCTATGGGTACCTGCAGGCAAGTAATGCAGCGCCCCACTGGGCGTCAGTACCGCTGGTACTGAGTATGTAAAGCAATAACTGAAAGAGATATCTGAAATAAAATACATAACTAATGAAACTGAGATAAGAAGGACTAGATTAACTGTCTGATGGTGTAGATCGTACCTGTTCTTACTTATACTGAAGGGGGTAGGAATCATACCTGGAGACGTATCATTCTACTACTAATCTGCTCGTATCTACTGTAATATAGCATAACATACATAACATAACATGGCATACACAACCTTACCCGGCCCCCATAAGCCGGGAGGTACAATCAACACAGAATCTATACCCCTACCCCGGTCATCCCATCTCCTATACTGGCTGTAAGCATCCTGCCGGTCCCCTGGGTATGCACTTGGTCTCGCTGAGCCCCTGACTATAACTGTATCTGAGTCCGGAGGACTCCTGAATCTGCACCCGGGCGTATCCGCTCGACTGGGGTGTGTAAGGGCCGATCAAGGCACAAATATGGGGAAAACTGGCATCCCATCTTCGTCCCCTGGCGGGACGGCATGCCACTCCATAGAGTGACGTATCCTCATCCTCTGGTGGACGAGTCGATACAGCTATTAACCCTGGGGCGGTCAGGGATGCTAGGTAATCCAACCCCAAACAATACAACGGTCTCAACTAGTAATACTGTCTGTGTATCTCACATACTGAGGCTAATAGGGGTAAAGTATCATATGTATTACATGTTGGGCTAATGATAGTAATCTGTACGTATTTAATACGTGCTGAGGTAGGTAAAGATATATAAATATGAATATAGTCTCCTGTCGGGCTGTACTGGGCAAATGCTACATAAGATAATGTTTCTGCTGAAAACTCTGTTGTTTACTAAGTTTCTGTATACACTATATGCTGGACTAGTGATAGAAATATGTACATGCTTAATACATGCTGAGGCTGGAAGTACTATATATGTATGTACGAATATAGTCTTTCTGCTGAACTATGCTGTACACTGATTTTCCATAGCAACATGATTTACTATTTCTGACATGCTTTCTAAACTTCATTTTAGTCTGCTATTCTATTTCTGAAGAGCTCTACGGGTATTGCATTACTATACGGGGTTTCAACGGAATACCACCATATCTTAACATGGCATATCACATTACATACTGAGTATACTGGGCAATCTCTAACACTTGCGTTAGAATTTATATCATACTGATAGATTTCATATACATTACAACCCAATGTTCTCACATCGTACCAATATTCATAATAACGCAATACTCGACTTCTGAACACTCTACTGGTCCGTAATTTATTACACTATACTGATATTACTTAACTTACCGAAGAAAACTAACTTTACATACCTTATCTTTGACTATTTGTCCGTCGGATGAGGCTCAGCCGGTACTTCAACTATTTTCTCCCAACTGCATTCATAAATACGTCAATCAATACTAAATACAGCTTTATTGTAAAGAGCAACGTTACTTTCGATATAGTTTATAGCCTAAACTTAGGCTTATCGAAAGACGGTCGAAAACTCGCTATTTCTCAGCGGCCCAGAAGGGAGAAGTATTCACTTCTCAGCTAGGAACACATAGACATTAATTTAGAGCAATTCTACTTACCTTAGTTCGGTGGCTCGCCGATTCGTCGGCCGTATTTCACGAAACTAAATCCGTAGAAATGCTCTCTGCTGCTAAATACTTTGGTATCTGGGATTAATTGGAGTTTGGGCAGCGTTTGGCAGCATAATCGGACGAAAATATATAATTTTCTTCGTCTTCCTCGGTTTCACTGCGTTTCTCTGGAAATTTATAAGTGTTAAATGAATTTAAACCGAAGTGGGGGCTTTATATACTTGGGCCTGAACCTGGGCAACGTGTCACGGAGCCATCACGGAGGCCTCACCTCCGTGACACGCTGCCATCGCGGAGGGGCTCTGCCTCGGCTCCTCCCGCGATGGTTCGACGGGTTTCTCGTCCGATCTTTTTCCCGGGCCTCTCCAACACGTATGGCCTTCAAATATGCTTAACCAACGTGGGAATAGGTCATCTAAGTGCCGGAAATTCTACGGGGTGTAACACTCAAGCAGCTCAATTGCCTCCCATAATCCCATCACGAAATCTCCTATCTCAGATTATACATCATCTTCATGAAACTTTCTTGCCTCAAACTAGTCCTGAAGTCAATCAATCCCAACCCCATAACACAGGGTCTCAACCTCAATCTAATTAGTCCCAGCCTATAAATACAGTCCTACCAATGTGACTCCAGCCACCTCGTATAGTGTGGTTGGCTATAACAATGATGATGATCGAGTATGAATTGTACCAGAAGCACATGGGTACTTATACTATCTTTTAGTACACATGCTTAATTTACTGAATTTAATTTATATATTGCCAATAATTACTATAACTTTTCGTAGGTTTGATCCTCACAAGCAAGTTATTGATGGCATTGCTAATTGCATTCGTAGTAAATTTGAGCTGGCTAAATCTTCTTGGAAGAATTTTTCAGAATCTACTTAGAGATATGTGGTTTGAAGAATTCAAGGTAAGGAGATTTATAATGTAGTTCGGATTCAATTATTAGTGTTTAAGCTTATACAACTAATTTAAATTTCATTTTGATAAGTATACTTCTCTATTTACTTGCAGTAGTACACATAAATTCTTTATATGGTGTTGTATGAGTGGATAAGGAGAAGCGAATGTTTGTTAGTCGTTCTCAAATAGTTTTTCTTTAAAAATTTTCTTCAAATTAAAATACACAATTGGTGTCATATTTTATGTAACATTATTTAGAAAAACCAAAAGGAGGAAAGGTCCATAACTCACTGTTCAATTTTTTTGTATGAATTAATTATTGTTTACCATATATGTTCTGTTAAACTTGTACATGTAAAGTGAAATGGGTGAACCATGAAAAGCTTAGTATCAAAAGGAAGAGGAGTTTAGCTTGAGGTCATACTAATATGCATAGTAGTTGGATGACAATTTTACTGTGACATGGTGTGTAAGGGTTTATCTTTCATAATTATATCAGTCTGGCAACCCCTTGTCTTGCTATTGCGCAACTTCTGCTATATGTCCAATATATCTTTATTCTTTTAGATCCATTTCTTGTTCTCCTTCATTTTCATACTAAAGATAGCCTAGTATTTGCAACTGCAATGAAGGATTATTTGTCACTTCATGCTAATGTGGGATTACATTGAGATTGTCGTAGTATTTTGATATATATTAACTGCATCATAAAATATTGCAGAAGAAATTTAGATGGCTCCCTCACAATGATAATGCTATATGATGCAATTTTGAGAAAAGGGGAGCTGCAAGAATGACCCAACTTTTTAAAGATGTTAGAAAAAATTTACCTGTGAAGCCACATTGGATGGGAGATGCTGTATTCAAGGAGATGAAGGAGCATTGGGAGTCACCTCAATTTAAGGAAAAGTCAACAAAATAAAATCAATCGTGATGCAAATGCAGGTGCCTCAGTTCATACAGGTGGTTGTATACCTCATCGCGTGATTTGGAAGAGAATGATAATATATAGATTCTTTATAACTTTTCTAGAAAAATAATATCAAATAAATGTTGATCACACACACATATATGTTTTATTTTGTTTACAGAAGGAAGCTACCCGAAAAGATTCTTCATTTTCAGAATTTTATTTTTGCACTCATGACAAAAATAAAATAAAAGTTGGGTAAACCAGAAAGCTGAAGCTGCTTATGTAAGTTTTCATTCTATATTTTGATGCAATATGTAATGCGAATTGAATGCCATGAATGCTATTTATATGACTTACGTTTCTTCCTCAATTATTATTCGTATTTTGTTAACCCACATTTAGTTCTCGAAATACAATTCTTGGTTTATTTTATATCCAAGAGATAAGAAATTCAACACTTCTATTTAAGCTTCCTAAAAACACTGAAGTTTTGAATTGGCAAAAGTTGTTACTATTACTTTTATTCTTTTATAGTAATAACAGAATCTTGTGCGTTCTTGATTTTTTTCATTTATTAAATCATGTCAAGCTAGCTAGTGTGGAAAAACATTTATTTTTAACTCTTGTTTAATTTGTTCTATTTTGTTTATCCTTGTTATTTTATTTTGAAAATAGTACTATGAACTTTTAAATTATATCAGTGCGCTGAGCAATAAAGACTTCTTGACTTAGAAATGTTAACTTGATAATTTAACTAACAGAACATCAAAGTTCTGATATGAAAAAATTTAGGATCATATTGATTTTTTAGCTAAACACATAATATGTGTAAGAGTTGAAAATAATCAGCATGATGGATGTAACAAATTATTCTTTACTATCATGAGTTAATTTTTGTTGAAGCTGCAATGCATAAACATTAATGTTCGTATTAAACTTTTTGTGCAGAATAAATTTGAAAAAAAAAAAGAAATAAAAATTATTAGCTTTTCAAAGTGCATTGATTGATGGAGACACTAATTCAGCTAGCCAATCATCTCAATTAAGTGATATGAATATTTGGATGCTATCAGTTGGAGGAAAGAAAAAAGAAAGAGTTCCAGGCCTTGGCTCGTTGGGTAGATCTGTAAAAGTGCCTAAGCAATCAATATCTACAACATCAAACGAAGTTGATGAGATTAGATCTCAAGTTCATGCTATAAATTCTGAGTTATATAAGCGATTGGAAGAAGCGCAACACGAAAATGAAGAGATGAGGCGCCAAAACAAGAGGATGAAGAAAGAATTAGCTGACACAAATGATAAGTTAGCAGCATTGATAGAGCATGTGGGTTTTCCGAAATCTTAAAATGCAAAATCATCAACTTCGGCAGACAATCAAGATTCTGAAATGGCTAATATAGTGATTCTAATAGTTTGAATGACGATGAATACTATAATTAGGATTGAGATATATAGTATGATTTAAGATTTATAGTTGAAATTTTTATTAATGTTATGAATTTTATTATGTTATGGATTATCATTTGGGATATTTGAAATAAATTGGGCATTGAAAATATAGATATTACCTGCTAATTTTATGAAGAAAATAATTTTAACCAGATTACTTTTATCTGAGAATTTACCTTCAAAAGTAAATTATGTGGAAAATTCCTGCAAATATTATATAAGGTTCTTCCTGCGAATCAATTCCGCAGAAAATTTCTTGGGAATTAAAATAATATTTTTGATTAATCATAAAATATACTTGGCGATTTACCTATGAATTTGTAAATAGGGATTTTAATGGGAATATCATACAATATTTTTATGGAAATTTTCATGCGTAAAGTTGTTACTTCGAATTTATAAGGGAAATTTAATAGGAATTCCATACGAAATTATGCAATAAAATCCCAGAAAATTTTCTTTTTTCCCAAAATCTGCGCCTAAAATTTCATGCAAATACATCTGGGTTTTTTCTTGGAAATTTACCTGCACATATTTACCCATGAAAATCCCCAACAAAATCCTTTAAATTCTCAACTTTTTACCAAAATTCTCTACGAATATTTTTATATTTCTTGGGAATAAATTCGCAGGTGATATACCCACGAAAATTAAATCCCAAGTAATGTATTTGCGAAAATAACATCCCCAGGTACACTTTCTGGGAATTAAAAAATCTTCAAGTAATAATTACCTACAAGCTTATTTCTTGCTAATTTTTTGTTTGCATGAAAAGCCGCAAGAAATTGATATACCTGCGAATTTGCCACAAAAATCCCTAAAAAAAATTTCATATAAATAGTATTTTTCTAGTAGTGAAATATTTAATTAAATAATAATATTTAAAAATATTAAAAGTCCAAATTATCATATCTATAATCTATAATAATATTCTAAAAGTGAAAAACCCTATATTTAAAAGTTGAATTACAAAATTACTCTTCAAAAATTAATTAAAAAAGTTATATCATAAATTTTTCCTTCATAAAAAATAAAAATACTTTCTATTATTATTAATTCCCAAAACTTATTTATCTTTTCCTCACGTTTACTTTCTTTTTTCCTCTTTTTTTTTTTTGCTTTATTTTCATAAAAAAATTTAATACATCAATAAATGTTTTGATCCTTTTCTCCTCCCCTTATTAAAATAAGTTCTTTATATATTCTAACTGAAATGATGTTTCATTTAAATACTAAAGTAAAATAAATCGTAACATAATTTTAGTTTGAAAAAATTCTTCATCATGATAATGATAATTCCTTTTTCTTTAGCCTACGATACAAACTATTCTTTTCTACTTTTTTTTTGGTTAATCTGAATTTTAAAAATAATTTCATTATATATATTTCTTTTATTCAGCAGTAGAAGAGTAGCAAGTAGAACAATGGAAGAGATGGTTACATCATAGGACAAAACCTTTAATTGAAAGGCTTATCAACACTTCTCCTATCACGGTAATAGTTTATTTTATTTTATATATATATCTATATTTTTTTAGATATCTAGAAAATAGATACTAGAAGACTTTTAGCTTATGTTGCTTCTTAGTTTACGGTCAATCTATAAATAGCATATTGACTAATTTTTTTAAAAAAATAATATGGAATAACTAATATTATAAGGCGATTGAAAAATGAGTGTAACAATTAAAGTGAAATTATAAATTCACATGCTTTCGAGTTAATTCATGTTTAGAGTATAATTCAAAATATATAAATAACTTTTTTATTGTGTATAGGATCAACAATTTCTATCTCCAAACTTCAAAATCAATATAAAAATATTATCTTTAAAAGATTTATATCTTTACTTTAAATTTACAAAAATATAAAAAAAAATAATGACATCTCATTTGAAAATACATTTATTCATTTTGATATTCTTCAATTTATTTTAGCCCTTTTGATTTGATATTTCATGACATTGAAATCTTTCTGTCATTACCCCATTTGTATCCACTATATTAGGATTGTTTTTTTTTAAATTAACTTTTCATTCAATTTTTTTCTTGTAATATGAAATTATTTTATGTGGTTCATATATTTAAATTATCATAGTTTTAAAAAAAGGGACATGACTTATCTTAATTTTGTATATTTTCTATTTATATTTATTTTTATTTAATATTTAATTTATTGTAAAAATCTAAAGTGACTAATTGAATATAAGAGAAAGAGCCAAGAAGTTTTATCTTGTTGTAAAAGTTAATAATCAAGATAAAAAATGAGTTAAATTTTATAATATGTCCGAGGCGTATGCTTTTTCGTCCGGGATTTACACTCCAAATTTTGGGACTTATGCTTTATGAATTTACACCTTTCATTTGCACCGCGGAGAGTTTTTTGGTACGCCCCATCTCGGAACTAACTCAAAAACGCCTTTGAAAATATTGTTCATTAATTATATCTTATAATATAATTTATACTATTTTAAAAAGTATGTACTAATTAACATGGGATACACGTACAACGTACGTGTCCGAAAATTTGTGTGTGTGTATATATATATGTATATGTATGTAGGTATGTATATATGTGTCACGACCCGAACATAGGTCCTAATCGAAACACGGGACAAGGAGCCTCGAGAGACTCCAAGTCGACCCATGACATGAATATACATCTAACTCAATCAAATAAAGTGGAAGACTTAGCATAACAAACATGGCGGAAGTCAAAACATAGCATAATCTCAATCAGAATTCACATAATACATAACAAGCTAATTACTAGTACTGTCTGAAAACCTCCACATAACTGATGGGTTGATGGGACAACACCCCCAGCTAACCCGATAAGTCTGAAAACTGAAAATACAAAGATATATGATAGCAATTGGTCCTCAGGAGATGAGGACTCATTACTAAGCTAAATACTAACTCCGGAACTGGCTAATGGTGGGGTTTCAGTCTGAAAATCGGAGCCTGTATCATGAATTGATACAACATAGAGTATGTGGTCAGTATGTGGAATGTACCGAGCATGCATGGTAAGTAAAACAGACATTTGAAATACATAAAAGTTCATAAGAGTAGGACAACATTATCATAACATAAATATCATAATGTAACATAAGACTCAAGGTTTTTAAAGCATTCGTAAATCATTCATAATCATACTCATGAGAGAAAAGCTTTATTAAACACGGCTTGAGCCGAAGTATATAATCATAATCATACATAAATCATGAGGAACAATGGGAGATTCTTATAAATGACATACCGCATATGAGCACACATGGAGCCCAACCTGTAAACCCCTAGTTGAGAGGGTGTTCGTACCTTGCCAAAGGTATAACCATGAAAGGGTGTAATACCACTCATGAAAGACCCATTTGGGGCAAAGGGGATAGTCTCAATGGAGGTCCCATCTTGACCTACGGTGGTACTTAGTTCTGAGAGTCGGAGCAAAATCTGAGCCCCGAACCTACTCGGTATTAAATACTACTCCCAAAACATATATAGTGCTCATCGGATAATATATATGAAATTCATGGGCTAGTTAAATCATGATAATCATAAACATGCTTGACAATAAGTGAACTAGCCAAGAAATAAGACTTGTGAGTCAGCCATAATCATAAATCATAAATCACAATTTTCATGCATACTTGAAACATGTATATACTTGATATTCATAAATTCATGATGAGCATTTGAGGGAAATCATATCATGACGACCCGTCCTGTTTTCTCCGTTTCAATTCATGGGTCTGATCTTTGGGCTTTCGGGATATAATAATATGTACGTATTTATATACATACACATGCACAAGCATCTCAGTCTACTGATATTAGCTCCCTAATCTCTCCTAACAAACTTCGTAACCTCCACTAACAGATTTCCTAACAGTGTAACTAACTCTTTTAACTGCATTGCTAATCTCTTTACAAGTTTATCCACTAATTGTGAGACTAATCATTGTTTATGTGGCTCATTTTGCTATCTCCAATAGGATCCCTTCTCAATATTTCAAGTGTCTTTTGCCTCGACTATGTCCCATTCACTAACTTAAATCAATGCAATAATTCTTCTTTATGTCGTTGATTATATTCTTTACAGTGTATATTGTTTTTGAGTTAACATATTTTTTCATAATAACCTTTCTAACTTGAAAATATTCAAAGGTGAGACACTGTTTTAGAGAGGATAAGAAGGTTGTAGATCATCTAACAAACACGCCTTGAGCAGTTGGAATGAGTTTTTTTTATGACTCTTGCTAGCAACTTCTTATGGGGGATAAGGGTTCTTTCCTTCTAGACATGAGCCGAATGTGATCTTTTATAAGGCTCAAATATGACAGGATAAGTTTTTTATAGCTAGTTGTATCGATAGCTCTTTTCTGAGAATTAAAATATCTTTGTTAGCTTTATCTTTCTTCTTCTTTTTTTTTTTTTGCGAAGGTTAAATATTTTACTCTTATGTTGTATTCGAAGATAAGGCCAAAACCTTTTTTTGTATTTGCCTCTTGATATATAACACCTCAGTCAATTTCAAATGTTAAATTAAAAAACAAAACTTCAAAAATATTCGACTTGTAAGGGTAAGAATTTGAATACCCACGTGCAACAATCATGTAATGAATATTTTATTTTAAACTAAATATATCCACATTGACACACAAATAAGTTATACAAACAATTTGTTTATAATATACCATTGTGGACTGGATAAGCCGTTGGCTGCAGAATGCCTCTTTTTAAGCTTAATTTGCTAAATAAAAATTTTAGTCAAAACATGTTAATAATTTTATATAAAAATTATGTATACATATCAATAGAGTTACTATATTAAAAGATAATTCAACTTTAACAATTTATATAATAAAATCATTAAATTTATTTTCATATACTTTTATAAAATTATTCAATTAAATTTATCATTAAATAATTTAATATGACAAAATAAATTATTTTTATGTCATATAAACATAGACCCCATAAATAAATAAAATTAAAGAAAACTTATTTATTTTACCCGACCCAGCCACCCACCTACAAATTCAAATGAGTTTCATCTCGGCAAAGACTCAAAAAATTTTAATTAGATTTTTGTTTATTTATTTTTAATATAAAATCAACCAACCGTTATTGATTTATGAAACAACAAAAAATAAAATTGCGGTTCAATTTAGTAATATATTTAATTAGAAAATATAAAATTTTGGACCTAGACTAAAGAAAGAAGACATATTTATCAGTTCCCGATCTTTCAGGAATAGGTCTTTTTCAACAAAGCAAATCAACCAACTTTATTGGAAAACACAAATAGTTTTTTTTCAATCATTTTAAGCCTATCATGACATTGTATAGATGGAGAAGTTCCATAAGATATTGGAAAACTAAAAGTCATTATGGATTTAGATCTTTCTGGTAACCACATTTCAGGCATGATACCAAGTGTTTGTCAAAAAATTGGTACGGTTGAATTATAGCGAAGTCAAGAATATGTGATGTGAATTAAAATACGAAATCGATGTTTATGAATTGAGCCTGAAAATGAGTTATTTGATAGAAAAATATACTACACGTTTTCAAGGTCTCCTATCTTGCTTAGTGTATGAGGTAAAATTATATTAAACACATAGTCGAAGCAAGACGGTACCACGTGAAATCAAAGTACCATTGTGTCATGACCCAAGTTCACACCCTAGCTGTAACATGAGACAAGGAACCCCGAAAGGCTCCAAGTCAACGTATGGCATAATCATAGCATATCACTTAACAATAGAAAACAACCAACAACATAAATGAGCGGAAACTAACTGCAAGAGTCTAATGAGGATTCATAAGAATATTTGTAACAACATTTTGATACAACGCTGAGTCTATCTAAACAAGTCCGAAAGCCTTCCACTAAACTGATGAGTTGCTGGGACAAGCCCCCAGCTAACTCCTAAATCTGAAAACTGAAATATAAAGACAGTACCAACATAAATCACATCCTCGGGAGATGAGGGCTCACCGCTAGCAGCTGAGAGGGAATAAAATGTATCTAACCACGGGGCTGAGTCTGGAGACCTGAATCTATATCATGAAATGATATAGCACAAAAAGGAGTGTGGTTAGTACTTAGAATGTACTGAGCATACGGGATAACATAAATAGCTAAATATGCAAATATACGATAAGTAAATAACAAAGTACATCGACATAACTGATTTAACATGCAACAATCCTCTTATGAGTCACATGCACATATACATATATGAAACTTTCTTTTGGATCTCATATTATGAAACATCATCAAACTCATACATAAGGGTCAAGTTCTAAATATTTAATAAGAGCTGAATCTGAAACTAGCATCGCACCCTGTACTGAATTACTACTGGTAATTGAAACTGATTCTTATTTTATTAGATCTGATATAATCTAAAATCTGAATCATACTGATAATATAACTAAGGGAGTCATTCTCTATTATGGAGAGTCCCGGCTAAACTAAGGAAGTCATTTTCTACTATGGAGGAATCCTGACTGAACTAGGAGTCACTCTCTACTATGAAGGATCCCAATTGATCTAGGGAGTCACTCTCTGCTTTGGAGGATCCCGGCTAAACTAGGGAGTCACTCTCTACTATGGAGGATCCCGGGCCAAACTAGAGATTCACTCTCTTCAATGGAACATCCCTACTGAACTAGGCAGTCACTCTCTGCTATGGAGGATCTCGGGCTGAACTAGGGAGTCACTCTCTTCTATGGAGGATCCCGAACTGATCAAGGGAAACATTCTTGGCTATGGAGAGTCTCCGGTTAACTACAACATGAGGAGTACTGATCTGACATTATATATCTGGTCTATGCCACCACAGCTAGTCAGAAACATGAATATACACTACTTTCATCATACAACATTCATTTTGAGAGGATTAGGGCTACTTTCTACTAACAATAATCCCAACATTCTGAAATATCATTCTCATGCTTTATCATCATAATTCATATTGTCATGGAGTCACATTAGTATTTCTTCAAACGTCTTACATTAGTGAGCATCTATAGATTCATATCATGCATTATACTTCCATAACATTTAAGTTCATTCAACATGTATCATAGAGTCATTCATGGCCCATATGTCCAATTCGTACCTTAACATGCATACATTGATTCATATACTCCAGATTTACGGAAAGTCAAATACTTAGATCATAACTTAAACATTTACAATGAGATCATGGGAGAAGCATACATTTTCATTTCTTAAGATCCATTTTGAGATTTACTCCAATTCATGAGAACGACGCACTAATTAGGCCATTATTATAGATTTACCTCATACCCAATCAGTTCCATCGAAAGCATAAGAAATTACATATCTTACTTAAAATTGGTCAAGCCCATACACTTTAATCTCATCTCGACATATTTAGCATATAGTATATTCTAATCATTAGGGAATTTTTATAATCTTCATATATTTCATACATAGATACGAGTCATTGTTTCAGTTGAGTGGACAACAATAAGACCTCAAATCATTGTTCAAGCCATCTCATGAAGAACATCCTATAATCATGCATATTCATCATCTAACACATAATTCAAGATATTCAAATAGTTTCATATTCACAATTAGCTCATAATCCTAGAGGGCTTTAGAAATTTAAGAAAACATAGAAGAAATCACCTGTGAATCAAAATCCTAGGTCATGCTTTTCTAAAATAATTGAAATTGGACTTTTGATAAAATATTTTGGGGCACAAGGATGGAAGAATATCCTTATTCAAAAAGCCCAATACCTGCTTCGAAGAATCTCCCACTTGAACTTGACCTTGAAGTCTTCGAATAATCCCTTGAAGAATCCTTGAACCTTGAGAGAGAGGATAAAGAAGGGTTTGAGAGTTATTTGATGAAGAATGAGAGTTTAGGCTAGTTATCCTTTAAAAACGCCCCAAACCATGCTTAAAAAGACATAGTTTAGGAGTTAGGAGCATAGAATTTTACGAAAATACCCCTGAAAAAACACAGAAAAAATCATGTTGCCAGGCCCCACGGGACACTCCACGAGTCGTGGGCTTGACAACGACTCATGGTGGCGAGCCGTGGAGTGCACTAGAGCTTTCTCAAAAATCCTTCAGTCCTGCGGATGACCAACTCCACGAGTCGTCCGTTGATGTAACGATTCGTGACTCCCTCTGTTACCACTGAAGCCAATAGATCCTGATCTCCCATCCCACGACCAGCACGATGAATCATGGTTGGATGTAATGACTCGTCCTGACCTCCCGTCGTCTCCACTATCCCAACTCATATTTTTCTCTGGATTTCACTCGACAACTCTTCAGGACGACTCGTTACTGAGCTTAACAAGTCGTCAAGTGCCCCGTCCCCTGCAATCTTTACATCTCAGGCTGCTGGTCATGCCAAGGACCCCACGACTCGTCTCCTCCCCACACGAGTCATGACGTGGGTCGTTACTTCAAAACTCGGAGCAAAACTTCACGGACTGACTACACCGAGTCTCACCACGACTCGTGGGGTCATCTAACGAGTCGTACCTCGACTCATTCTGAGGCGGATTTTTCACTTCCCTGCTGGTTGTCTTATCTTAAGTCAGGGGTCTGTTCTTAGAAATTTTTGAGGTGTTACACATTGATAAGGTTAAGCCAAGTTGACCAACTGAACAAACAATAGTCCGATAAAATTTTATCTAAAATTAAAAGGTCACTCAACTATGATCGATTTTGTATTAAAAATAAATAAAAATTAAATTTAAAAAATCTAAAAATAGACAGAGATGAAACCCATTTTGATTTGTGAGGTCAATGCTTACCTAGCCCTTGTGACCTTTTTTAATTTTTTAAAAAAATATATTATATAAGAAAATAAATTCTTTTTTCATATTAAATATTTTAATTGTAAATTTGATTGAGTGATTTTACAAAAAAATAAATATCCTAAATTGAGTGATTTTATATAATTAAACAAAAATCCTAAACTGAATAATTTTTTTGTTACAAAAGAAAATATTATAACTTCACTACATAAATTCTTAAAATTAACTAATATTTTGAGATATTAACTCCATATCAGTACTCCCAATACTTTAATCAACTCTTTACCAGCTTTTGGTCATTCATTCATCTGATCGTAAATTATGATCACTTTTGATTCTCTAACATTTTATTCATTATTCACTTGAGCTAAAAAATCTCGATTTAAGATAATTGATGAAAAAAATGATATTTCTTTAGAATATATTCTAATATTTAAAAATTAATTAATCAATAAAGATACATGTACTTAATACTCGCCCAAGAAAAAGCTTGTTTCATGTATTTGTTTTCTTAAAAAAAAAAAAACTTTTCCAAGTTCCGAATGGCGGCAGTTATCCGCTTGGAAAAGTACTATTTATTTCCATGCAGTGGGAAGTGCTTCCAAATTCAATTTTCTTTTTTGATGATTTTTCTCTGTGTATAAATATATAAAGTTAGATATAGGCAAGGTGATGTGACACTTTTTTGTGATTTAAAAAATTATTTATTTTTTTTATGATATTTTTTTATTTTTTTCTCATTTATGTATCGTGTTAAAAAATTTAAAACTTACTCTTTTAAATCTTTAACTATGTTATATATATATATATATATATATATATATATATATATATATATATATATATATAATAATTGTGGTCTATAAATAATGCTGTGGCATAGTTCTTTGGCCTAGATTTCTTTTTCTTTTTTTTTTTTACTCTTTCTACTTTCTCAATTTTATTTGCTCTTGTGAGATTTTTTTTTCATTTATTTTGTGTTATGCTACAAATCTCAAAAATCACTTCTTTAATCATCTCAATTACATCTCAATCCTTTCCTATTCTTTTTATTATTTCTCTTAATAATAATTTTCCATGGTCATCTCTTTTTGGCCAAGATATACAATTATATATTTTTCTCTCTTTTGAAAAACGTTAATATGCTATATTTAAAAGTTAAAAATTAACTTATTTAACTCACTTAATTATATTAAATATACTACATAAAAAAATTAAAATATTATTTTTTTTATCTTTCTTAATTACACCTTCTACTTTTACTCTTATTTATTTTTTATTTTCTCTTAAAATTTAGGAAGCCCAAAGGTTTATCATTAATTGTGTAAATAATTTCATTTGAATGACTACTAACTATACAAATTAAACCTCAACGAAAGGAGTTTAGAGGTATTAATCTTTTATCAAACATCTTGATCGGGGTGAAGATTGTTTTTATCTTTCTCTACTAATTATTTTTGTCTTATTATTCTTTAAAATTTATTTAACTTTTCTTACCTGTTACTTATTAAGTAGATTTTAATTTTAACAAATGGCGACTAATTATATTAGATTAAACCTCAACAAAAGAAAGTTATAAAATCTAATGTTTTATATATCTTACAAGTATCTTTAGTTATTTACAATTAGAATTCTCTTTACCTTTTTTCTTAAATTTTTTTAAATCAATTATTCTTTAGAATTGAGTTAATTTTATTACCAATTACTTATTAACTTTATTATAATTCTTATAAAACCTTATTTTGTTGAATATTATATTGTTGAAGCTTTTGCCTTTTTTTCTTTTGTATGTGTGTTGAATTTGTTATTTGTGAGAGTAATATTGATGAATTCAATATTAGAGTAGCAAACTGGATAAAAAAAATATTACAATAGTATGTATTTTTTATCTATTAACTATTTTTTTAATTAATAATTTGACGATAAACTTGTGTTATAATATGAAGTGTTGTTTTTTCTTTTAGAGTGATTACAAAGTTGTGACTGAAGTTAACTTGACAGAATCTAGGAAATTCAAATTTTCAGTAAATGATTACAAAGTCATGCTTAATATCAAAAAGGAATGACAAGATCAATGTGGAAAGAATTGACCTGGATTGATAAATAATTTTACATACTTTTTTTTATTATATATGCTTTCATAAATATATTTGGCGCTGAAATTGTGTGACTTTTGGACAATGAGGACTACAAATTCCTACAAGATTGACATCTATGAAAAGTTTCAAGATGAATAAGAAAAATAGAAGGGGATGGACATGATTTGTGCTATTGAAAAATAAGTATTTTTCTTTTTCTACGACTTAAAATTTGAAGATAAGATTGAATGAGCTTACAGTGGAAAAAAAATGTTAGTCCAGAAATTTATCACTGATTTATCCTTTTTTTTTTCAAGGTTAATTGCTTGATTCATTTTTTTAAATTTCTAACGATAGAATTGTGAAAGTAATTCTTAAATCTCGCTCCCAATAATTTTTATATTCATTTGAAATCCTCTTAATTTATTTCTTTTATATTTTTTTCTAATTTTCTTATAGCTTTTTGACTTCATAAATTCTTATTCATCTATTTTACTTGAGAGTGATATTTAAAAAATAAAATAAAATAAAAAGTTTAAAAAATAAGATTTCAACTTACATCATTAATTAAGAAAATAATGAAGAAAAAAATATTTTCAAATTAATCAAGTAATGATAAAGAAAGAACTAAGAGTTATTCCACCTTATATACTAGCACACTCAATTATTTAAGAAAGATTGTTTTTTTAATTATAAAAAATATGTTATTTCTTTAATTCTATTAAAAAGAAAAAAAATTGAGTACTTTATATATATATATATATATATATATATGGATGATGATAGATATAGGGAGAGATTAGTTTTGGTCTTGTAATTGGATGTCTTGATATTGAGAGTTAGTGGATCTAAGATATTCCTATTTCTACGAGACACTGTAAAGTTTGGAAAGAGGCCAAAATAAATTGGATCACTATAAAGACTGGTTTCTACCATACCTAGGAGGGAATCATTGAAGTCCAAGAACCTTGAATCTCTAAGATAAAAGAGAATTGAGGTGTATATACCTTCTCCAGAGAAAAGACTAGCAGCAATTTGGACTAACCCAAAGTGGATATAGTTGTACTTTTGTCTATATTTTCTGTAGACTTTGGATTTAGAAGCTTGATATCCTCGTGATATGACTCAAGAGGAATAGTTTGTTCAATGTTCAAAATGTGATAGTCACTTGTTATGGACCATTTTGAAGATTTGTGAATGGCTGACTGAGGATCTTTAGGGATCTTCCAGTCATCAATTTATAGCTCCAAACCAGAGAAGCTAATCTCTTCTTTGAACTTGGCATTGGATGAGATGAGATAAGATGAAGCAGATGAAGAAGCAGAAGAGTTTTTAGAGGAAGAGGAGAAGGGATGGAAGAACGCCATAGCGAGATCTGCAAGAAAATAGTTAGGAAAACAATAATAACTTTAATGCTTCCTATCCTTGGATCAAGAGACCATTAGGTTCCAGAAAGAAAAATATTCAAGTATTTAACTCAATGATATATGAAAGAGTCAAATCTGATAGTTAAATTAATGGATTCTTGTTTCATTTTATAATCAAACGTTAGATCAATCTTGTTCTAAAAATTCTTCACTTAGATGATTCAAAAGTTATGAATAACCATCTGTAAGTTCACTAAATCCTTTTAGGCAATTCAGCCATCGTTGCTTAGGGATACTACTTATAGTGTAGATCTGAAAAGATCACAGTACCATCTTTATTTGGAATTTATTATTACAAGATAGATCTTACCAATTAGTATAGATTGATTCAAGCTTATATAGTTTAAATCACAGATCTGACAGCGTCATATAAAGTAAATTAAACACATGAATAATAATATTTACTTTCCCCCATAGCTCTAGTACCAAGTACCCAAAAGAGAACCCCCTAAAATAATAGGGATTTTCCCTATAGGAGAAAGAAGGAATGTTTTCCGAATTCATTTAGGAAGGTGAATGCATTCATCCACGTTATTATATAGTCAAAATAATTATAATTTTGGAGTTTGAATGGTTGGAAAAGTCTTCTATATTTTGCTAGATGCGTTCCCCCATTCCTTGGGTGAGATTATTTTGTTAATCCACACTATGATATGGGTAACAAATGTTTGGGTTTGTTTGTCTCCATAGGGCTTGAATAAACAGGATTTCGTCTCTGTGAGAATGAATTCATAGAACTTTTGGGTAATGGAGGGAGTTTTCTTGATAAAATTGACAGAAGGGCTAACCATTTTCTTAGCCACCTCTTGGGGTTTGAGTGTCAAAACTCAGGCTCAATTTGAATTACCTATAAACATTATCATTCTTGAAATAAGTAGGTTCATAAGAGGAGGAACCATTGTTTGGAGAAAGTGCCTTTTTGGTGCATAATGTACCGTGCTAGTGCTTATGGAAATTAAAAGAAAATCCGATGGGGCTCTCTGCCTCCACAATTTATTTGGTGGTGCTGTTAGCAGCCACCGAATGAGAAGACAAAGATGCGCGGCTTTGGGCCCCCACAGTGGAACACATATTTTTGAAAAAGAGGTTTTGGTTCATCAATTCTCTTCTGTTGGGACTTATTAGGGCCGCATATCCTTGAAGCCCATGAACAAGCGCTAGTTTTGAAAATCTTCCTCTATCCATGGGGTGGACATGGTTTGGGCTAGCTGAGTATTTTTTTCTTCTTCCTCATCTAGGTCAGCCCACTTTTTTGAACTAGAATGAAAATTGGAGCTGCATTTTTTAGGAGATATGATGACAAATTTCCTTCATGGCATAATCCATCGGAGTTACGTATAATATTTGGGCTGGCTTAGGCAAGCTACTTGTTTTTGGGTTGCTTGGAGGAACCTGATTTTGTTTGTTATTTGGTAATAGCTTATTATTGGGAATTTATTTGTTGTTATACCAGCGTTAATTTGTTCTCACTTGGTAGAGCGAGAGTCAAAAACTGTGAGGACTCTGGGACCTATGTTGCCTTTTTTTTCTATGTATTTTACCTTCCATATGATAATTCTTTGGTAAGGAAATCTGAAATAGAGTAGAGACTGAGAAGGGGTCTAATAGAATTTTGAGACTGACTCTAATACTACTAGCAACGTAGGGCGTCACAAAAGATAAAGTAGCCCCTAGGTCTAACAATGCATATACATCAAAATGAAATACTTGTAACATACCAATGACCACATTTGGTGAAGTCTCCTGCTCCTGACGAGATGCAAGGGCATAAAATCTGTTTTGGCGCTGACCACCACCTACACTGGTGGACGCACCATGCTGAGCTGAACGTGCTGGTGCTGCTGCTAAACTGGTAGTCTAAGCACGACCTCTAACATCATCCTGCCTAGCCAAAGGACACTCTCGATGCTTGTGTCCTGATCTACCACACCCAAAGAAGATATCTGCTCCAATCAAGTACTCCTCTATGTGATTCTTTCCCCACTTCCCGCAGACCGAAAAGGTACACTCTACCTACATGCTCATCTGTCCCTCGAGCCTGATACTCTGCTCCTCTGATCACCCAGCGATCTAGACGGAGCATTGGCCAATGATGGCGCTGGAGATAATTACCTCTAATGGGACTACTAACGATGTCCGGCTCCCGATCTCTACTAGGAGAACCCATAACTATCTGTCCTAGTCCTCTTGGCCCCTCTCTCTCTCTCTCTCTCTCAAATGCACTGCCTCCATCTGCTGGGCGTACAAAACCAAACGACTAAAATTGATACCCTGATGAAGCATAGCGGTCCTACAATCCTTGACCAGGTAGTCCGCTATTCCATGCACAAACCGGCTCACCTGAGCTCTCAGATTAGCCACCAGCTCTGGTGCATATTTGGACAAATGGGTGAACTCCAAAGCATACTCCTGGACTGTCGTATTATTCTACCTCAGGTGCACAAACTCATCTTCCTTGATTTTCCTCATCTCAAGGGGAACGAACCGATCCAAGAACGTGGTAAGAAACTCATCCCAACCAATGGTACTCACTCCAATAGCTCTGCTATATTTCTGCTATCTAAACCAGATATGTGCAACCCCTTTCAACTGATAAGAGGCTAAGTCTGTGCACTCCCCTCCCCTCTCCCCCCTCCCCCGGTCACCCCTATAATCTGGTTGATCTTCTATATCTCATCAATAAACTCATGTGGATCCTCACCCACCTTCGGTTTGAGAAACTCTAGATGTTCATCTTAAGAAAATTCCTGACTCTTGTCGTTGCCGGATTCCTATTCTGAGAATATGTGCTAACGCCTGCTAGTTGACCGGAAGGTCAATGCCTGTGCCAAAATGTGGATGGATGCCCTAAACTTTGCATGGGAAACTTGCTCGGGCACATGATCCTCGGAGGCTGATGGGTCCTATTGGTGCCCATCTCCATTACAATTCTTGTGGCCATTTTTATTTTTGTTTCTTCTTCTATTAACTCGGCGAGGAAGCATGATCCTGCAAACACATATAGCATGAATTATAAGGATAGAGAGACATTTCATCGCATGACATAGATCATGAAAGAAGGGAAGTTTCCTAAAACATTTCATAGCCTCTTCGTCATAAGTGTGGCGCACTTCACACCCATGAAAAAGACTCTACTTAACATGACTTTCAAATACTCTAGGACACCTCAAAACCTAATGCTCTGATACCCACGACCCGAGCATAGGCCCAAATAGAGACACGGGATAAGGGACCCCGAGAGGCTCCAAGTCTACCCATGGCATAAACATAGTAGCTAAGAATATACAACAAGCGGAAACTGAAATAATAAAACATGCTTAAGCAGAAGTCTAAAAAAATCAAATAACATCTGAATAATGAAAAACTAATACTGATCCGAAACTGAATACATGCTATGTCTAATAAGCCTCTATAACCTAATGAGTTGATAGGAAAAGACCCTAACTAACTCACTACAAAACTGAAACTATAAATACTGATACAAGCTGATAAGAAGGCCTTTAAAAGATGAGGACTCACCAACGGGCTGGATAATACTAACTCTGAAGATCTGACTAACAGCGAGACTGAACCTGAACGTCCGAGCCTGTATCATGAAATGATACAGCATAGAGTATGCGGTCAGTATTGGAATGTACTGAGTATGCAAGGTAAGTAAAAACGGATAGTTAATAATACATAAGAGTTCATAAGAGTAGAATAACATGATCATGAAGTAAATATCATAATATAAATATAAGGGCTCAAGGTTTTCAAACCATTCATAATCTAATCATAATCATAGCCACAAGAGATACTTTATAAAACATAACTTCAGCCAAAGTAACATAAACATAACTGTGCATAAATCATGAGAAACAATGGGAGGACTCATCTTAACCGACACCATCATGATAGAGCTTACATAACGCCCCAACTTTTCGCTCAAGTGGGCAGAGCCGTCCCAGACTTGCTAGGCAAGGGACGTGCATGATGTGATATCACAGGGGGTCCATAAATATATGTGTATATACCTATAGTGGCACATATTCTGAGACCACGTGGTTTACCTGAACATCGTGTTTACTTGGTGCTAGATATTGCTCCCAAAAACATGCACATGAGGCTCATATGGTAATCATGAATAATTCATGAAGTTCATGGACAAATAAATCATCACATACTTGATCACACTAAAATAGATGATTAGACATGAATAAGGGCCCATGAGTCAGTCAAGAGTCATAAATTCATAAATTGAACGACAATGCATACTTGTAAAAAAATCCCCTATACTTGATATTCATAAATCCTTGAAGAGTACTTGAAGAGAAATCATAACATGAATCATAAATCATAATTTAGGCTTAGTAAAATCATAAATCATAATAGAATCATAACTTGACTTTTCACGAAACCTTGCAAAATTGGGCAAGATTGATTGAGTTTTGAAACCATAAAATAAATAATAAATTTAAGTATAAAAACTACACATAAAACAATATTTAGAATATGAAGGGAATCGACCCATAATCAAATCAAAGAGAATTCTATAAATTTGGGCTTAAAACCCCATAGAATCATAAAATTTAACTTAATACTTGAATTCATGGACATAGAGAGCAATCGAGGCATGAGAGTGAAGAGGAACTCTCATTCACAACCCTACATACCTGGGTAATCTGATCTTACACTCTCCCTTGAAAGCCCAAAGGAATTAGGTAATTTCTCAAGCTTGATCTCCAAGGAAAAACTCTAAATTTTCATGCATGGAATGGTAGACTTATGATAGGTTAAGCATCCTTAAAACCCTTCAAACTAAGCTTAAAGTAACGTAGTTTAGGAACTTAGAGATGAGAAATTATAAAAATACCCTTAATAAAAATCCTAAAAATTGAACGCTGCCAGGGACCGTGACTCATACCACGAGTCATACCATGAAGTAACGTGTGGTCGCCTCTCATTGTTACCACTGGTCGGGGAACTGATTCTTGAAGACCATACCACAAGCGCTTGTCATGGGTCATTACATTGCCCCATGGGTAGAGAGACCACCCATTTCCACTAGACTACGATATTTCTCTGAACCTTCCCACAATTACATCCAACGACTCGTGATTTCCCACCACAGGTTGTGACACCATCCGTGATGACGCCTCTATCCCAGAAACCATGACCTTTATCACGATCTACTAAAACTACCTATGAGTCGTTCCTTGACTCATTACTCCAGACCCTCCTTTGTAGCTGCTAACTATGACTCATGACGACAAGTCATCAGATCGACCTACGAGTTATACCATGGCTCGTTATTCCAAGTCCTCACCCCAACAGCTTACCACGATTCCCACCAACGACTCATCTTCCCTTCCCACGATGAGTCGTCCTGAGTCAAATCTCATATTTTATTGCTGTTCTCATTTTAAATTTTCGAGTCTAGTCCTAGGCACTTCTGGGGTATTACAATATCTCCCTTTTGGGAACATTCATCCTCGAATGTGGGGTAAACATACTGAATTACTAGAGAAAACCTGTCATCCCAAATATGGAACATCCAGAGCTGAAAACTGACAGAGTGACTGACTCCCGACTGAAATACATGACTGAACTGAATTCATCAACCTCATATACGTACATTGACATGAAAGAAACTGGAACACATGAACTGAACATGAAACTGAATATAGTACTAAGGAGGAAACTGATACTTCAAGCTGAAACTGAATCGGTAGGGAATAGATGCGGGTATTTAGCCATCATATCTACTTCAGCTTCCTACATAGCTCTGTCGACTTGCTAATTTCTCCACAAAACCTTCACTTAAGCTACCTCCTTATTTCTTAACTTCCAAACTTGATAATCAAGGATCTCAACTGGTACCTCTTCAGAACTAAGACTTTCCTTCAAACTCACATTCTCCATCGGAATAACCAAATTCGGATCACCCATGCACTTCTTCAAAAGCGATACATGGAAAACTGGATATACTGAAGCCAATTCTGAGGGCAACTCAAACTCATAGACCACCTTGCCAACACGTCTCATAATTCGGTATGGGCAAACAGACCAGGGATTAAGTTTCCTCTTATTTCTGAACCTCATCACTCTCTTCATGGGAGACACTTTCAAAAAACACCCAATCATCAACTTCAAACTCAAGTTCTCTTCTCCTCACATCTGCATAGGACTTTTGGAGACTCTGAGCTATTTTCAACCTTACCCTTATAAGCTGAACTTTCTCCATAGCCTCATGGACTAAATATGGTCCTATCAATGTGGCTTCACCGACTTCCAACCAACCAATAGGCAATCTACATCTCGGCACATAAAGAGCCTTAAACGGAGCCATCTGAATGCTAGAATGGTAACTGTTATTATATGAAAATTCAATGAGAGGTAAATGATCATCCCAACTACCGTTGAAATTGATCACACATGCTCCCAATATATCCTCAAGATTCTGAATGATTCGTTTGGCCTAACCATCTGTTTGTGGGTGAAAAGCTATGCTAAGCTTGACCTGAGTACATAATCCTTTCTAAAACGATCTCCAAAACTGGGAGGTAAACTGAGTACCTCTATCTGATATGATGGAAAAGGGCACTCCATGCAGTGGAACTAGCTCCCGAATATACAACTTAGCATAATACTCCGCTAAATCAGTAGTTTTGATTAGAAGGAAATAAGCTGCTTTAGTCCACCTATCTACAACAACCCAAATAGAGTCATATTATCAACGAGTACGAGGCAAGCCTGTGATAAAGTCTATGTTGATTTCCTCCCACTTTCAAGTAGGAATACTAATGTCTTGAGGCACACTCCAAGTCTTTGATGCTCAACTTTCACTTGTTGATAGTTCGGACACCTTGCCACAAACTCTGCTATGTCCTTCTTCATGCCATTCCACCAATAGACTTTTCGTAGGTCACAGTACATCTTGGTGGCACCTAGATGTATAGAATATTTGGAACCATGAGCCTCATGCAACATCCGCTCCCTCAAGTCATCAACGCCCGGAATACACAAACGACCCTGATATCGTAGTACACGATCTCCCCCCTGGGAGAAGACCTCCATCTGCTGATTTTGAATAGCTTCCTTCAACTTTACCAAAATAGGATCCTCATTTTGTCTAGCTTTGACTTCAGTCACCAAGGAAGATTCTGATCCATTCTGGACAATGATACCACCATCTTTCAAGTCAATAAGACGAACTCTTAACTATGCAAGCCGAGGAACATCCTTCACTAACTCCTTCCTCTCCTCATCTACATGGATCACACTCTTCATAGAAAGCCTACTAAGAGCATCTGCCACCATATTGGGTTTTCCCAGATGATAAAGGACACTCATATCATAATTCTTAAAAAGTTCCAACCACCTTCTTTGATGAAGATTTAGATCCTTCTAGTTAAACACATACTATAGGCTTTTGTGGTCCGTAAACACATCCACATGGACCCCGTACAAATAGTGTCTCCAAATCTTCAAGACAAATACTATCGTCGCCAACTCGAGGTCGTGAGTTGGATAGTTCTTTTCCTGAATCTTAAGCTTCCTGGAAGCATAAGCTATAACCTTACCAT
Organism: Datura wrightii; assembly: GCA_035772735.1. Lineage (NCBI taxonomy): Eukaryota > Viridiplantae > Streptophyta > Magnoliopsida > Solanales > Solanaceae > Datura > Datura wrightii. Next base: position 21,999,694 of record JASDFA010000001.1, read on the forward strand.
GCTGCATTAATAACAACCAAGGCCGATCCTTGAGATGTCCCAATAAACCACAAACCCATTAGTACCCTCAGATAGAGTCAACATTGGTGCTGAGGTGAGTCGAGTCTTCAACTCTTGGAAGCTCTTCTCTCAAGCCTTCGACCATTGAAACTTCACTTTCTGCTGGGTCAACTTAGTCAACGGTGCTGCAATGGATAAAAACCCTTCAACAAACCTCTTGTAGCAATCAGCTAAGCCTAAGAAACTCCTGATATCTGAAGGACTAACTGGTCTAGGCCAATTCTTCGCAGCTTATATCTTTTGAGAGTCCACCTGTACACCCTCACTTACACCACATGATCCAAAAACGCTACCGAGTTTAACCAAAACTCACAATTGCTGAATTTAGCATATAGTTGGCGATCCTTAAAAGTCTATAGCACCACCCTCAAATGAGCAGCATGCTCCTTCTCGCTCTGAGAGTATATGAGAATATCATCTATAAACACAATCATGAACAAGTCCAAATACGACTTAAATACCCTGTTTATCAAATACATAAAAGCTGCAAGAGCATTCGTTAGTCCAAAAGACATAATTACAAACTCACAGTGGCCATACCGAGTCCTGAAGGTTGTCTTCGGAATGTCATTCTCTCTAACCCTGAGCTGATGATATCCGAATATGAGGTCTATCTTAAAAAAACACTTGGCACCCTAAAGATGGTCAAAAAAGTCATCAATTCTAGGGAGAGGATACATGTTCTTGACAGTGACCTTGTTCAACTGTCGATAATCAATGCACATCCGAAGGGAACCATCCTTCTTCCAGATAAAGAGTATTGGTGCACCCCATGGAAATTTGTTAGGTCTAATGAAACCCTTGTCTAAGAGATCTTTCAACTCCTTTAGCTCATCTAAATCCATTCTATAAGGAGGAATAACTATAGGCTGCATATCAGGAAGAAGGTCAATACCAAAATCAATCTAGTGCTTAGGAGGAATTCCCGGTAAATCACCTGGAAACACTTCTGGATAATTACACACGATAGGAATTGACTGGAAAGTCAGGGTTTTAGATATAGCAACCTTAATCCTAACTAGATGGTACATGCAACCTTTAGAGGTTATCTTTCTGGCCTTAAGATAGGAAATAAAATGACCTACAGGCACAACTAAACTACCCTTCCACTCTAAGACTAGCTCAACCGAAAATCAAAACTCTATCGCGCGTGTTCTATAATTTACTGAGGCATAACATGCATGTAGCCAATCCATGCCAAAGATAACATCAAAATCTGTCATAGCTAGCTCTACTAAATCTGTTGAGGTGACTTTTTGAAGGATCATGACAAGGCAATTTCAGTATATCCATCGAGCTATAACTGAATCACTGAATGGAGTATAGATTGAAAAGGGTTCTGATAAGATTTCGAGACTGAATCCAATACTACTAGCAACGTAGAGCATCACAAAATATAAAATATCCACTGGGTCTAACAATGCATATACATCAAAGTGGAATACTCATAACATACCAATAACCACATCTGGTGAAGTCTCCTTCTCCTGACGAGATGCAAGGGCATAAAACCTGCTCTGTCTCTAACCATCACCTGCACTGGTGGACACACTCTACTGAGCTAGGTGTGCTGGTGCTGCTACTAAACTGGTAACCTGAGCACGACCTCTACCATCATCCTGCCTAGCCAAAGGACACTTCCGGTGCCTGTGTCTGGATCTACCACACCCAAAGTCGATATCTAATCCAATCAAGCACTCCCTTATGTGATTCTTGCCATACTTCCCACAGACCATAATGGTATTCTACCTGCATGCTCCTCTGTTCCCTCGAGCCTGATAATCTATTCCTCTGGTCACCCCGCAATCTAGACGAAGCACTGGCCGTTGATGGTACTGGAGCTAATGACCTCTGATGGGACTATTGATGATGTCTGCTTCCCGATCTCTATTGGGAGAACCCATAACTATCCGTCCTGGCCCTCTTGGTCTCTCTCTCTCTCTCTCTCTCAAATACACCACCTCCAACATCTGGGCGTACAAAATTAATCGAGGAAAATTGATGTCCTGATGAAGCATAACGGTCCTACAATCCTTGACCATATAGTCCGCTACTCCATGCACAACCCGGCTCACTCGAGCTCTCTGATCAACCACCAGCTTTGGTGAATATTTGGACAAACGGGTGAATTCCAAAGCATACTCCTAGACTATTTTATTTTTCTACCTCACGTTTACAAACTCAGCAGCCTTGATTTCCTTTATCTCACGGGGAAAGAATCGATCCAAGAACGCGGTAAGAAACTTATCCCAACCAATGGGACCAGCTCCAATGGATCTGCTATCTTTCCACTTTCTAAACCAAATATATACAACCCCTTTCAATTGACACTACTAAAAACTGTGTGAATACCTTGGGAAAGGAACCGACGGACTGGGTCGGTGGTGAAAAATTGAGGGAAAATCGGACTTGTCCATCATTTTCTTTATTTTTATTTAATTTTTACATAATTATTTAACAAACCTACAGTGTCCGGCGGATCCGCCATCAGTAAGTTTCGCGCATTTTTGCAAATAATTTTTATCGAGATATAATTTTACAATTCGACGGACAGAGTCGTGTAGAATTAAAAAATTAAAAAAATTAATTTACTTACCCGATGGATAGATTCAGTATATGAATTAATTATTATTTATTAAATAAAAATAATATACAAATTTAAAATAATTTCTATATACCGATGGACAGGGTCGATTTGTCTATCGGTTATTAGTCAAGATCTAGGTCAACTCATTAAATGAACAAACCGATGGACTAATCCTATCCGTTGGTTATTTGATCCCTTTGAATTCCATATTCGAAGTTGCGATCGGATCTATTCATTAAAAATATCAGCCAACAAGACCCTTTCTTCTCCCATTTCTCCCTTCACTCTTCTCTCTTATTTCACCCCAGTGATTCCCACCCCCAAACCCCATTGACAGACCTCCCTTGTCACCGGCGTCCCTCCCAGATCATCGGCGAACCTCCCACTGCCTAACTTCCATCCACAACCGCCGCCCCTCCTCTCTAATTTCAAGGTTAGGATTTTTAAAATTTTTAATTACATTATTATTTTTTGATTTTAGGTTAAATATTAATATATTAGTCTATTTAGGTTAATGTCACGACCCAAATGAACATCCGGATTGTAGACACAGGACAAGGAGCCCCGAAAGGCCCCAAGTCGACCCATGACATGACCATACATCTAATTCAATCACATGAGTGGAATACTTAGCATAAAAGAAGTAATCATAACATAGCATAAAGAAAAAATTGTACAAGACTTATACAATACGTCTAAATAAAAATTATAGTCTGATAAGCCTCTATACATGAAGGACGGATTGATGGGAAAATTCCCCAACTAATCCAACATCCAGAAACTGAAAGAACAATATAGAGTATGAACATACAACCCTCAAAACATGAGGACTCACCAAGAGCGGTGAGAGAAAATCTGAAACTATCTACGGGTGAGAATGAGCCTAAGAATTGGGACCTGTATCATGAAATGATATAACATAGAAAGTATGCGGTCAGTACATGGAATGTACTGAGTATGCAATGTAAGTAAAATGGACATTTAAAGCATGTATAAAATTCATAATTGATTATGAGAGTAGAACATCATGCTCATATCGTAAGTCATCATAACATGTCATACGACTCAAGATTTTCAAAACACTAGTAACATAAACATAATCATAATCATAATTATAGAGATTTACTTAATATGACTTGAGCCAACATACGTAATCATAACATGCATAAATCATGAGGAATAGTGAGATATTCTCTTAACCGACATACCCCATATGAGCACACATGAAGTCTGACTTGTAACCCTAGTCAGGAGGGTATTCATATCTTGCCATGGGTAGAACCATGAAAGCGTGATATCACCATGAAAAGAGCCATTTGGGCCAGGTACTAACATGAAAGGGGCCCCAACATACCTACGGTGGCACGTAGTTCATGAGATCCAGGCTTAACCTGAGCCCCGAACCTACTCGGTGCTCGATACTACTCCCAAAACATATATTGTGCTCATAATAATACATACATGAGTTCATGGGCTAGTTAAATCATAATAATCATAAACATTCTTGAACATACGTGAACTAGCCATGACATGAGGCACGTGAGTTAGCCAAAAACATAATTCATGATTCATAAGATTCATACATACTCGAAGATCATGCATATAGCTTGAATTTCATAAAATCATAGTGGATAACATGATAAATTCATAATTTAAATCATAATTCATGTTGGGCTTGTCAAGAACATCAATGGAAAAAAATATATCACAAATTAATTCATCATGAGGCATGCATAATTAAGCTTACTTGCTTAGAAATTAAAATCAACAATATTATAATCAGTTTAAATCTCAAAAGATTATTAGAATCCATAGATTATGATAAGATTTCAAAATCACAAAACCCATAATCAAATCATTAGATTTTCTATAAATCAAATTACAAAACCCCACGAGTTCTTGATAAATTTTAGGTAAAATCATAGAGTAGGGACATGGGTGTGGAAGAAACCACCCATTGATAGCCTTACATACCCGGGATTATCAAATTCTAACTCTCCTTAGAAGCCCAAAAATGAAATTCGGAAAATTGAAATAAAAAGCTGAAAATCCCCTTAGATCACATTTCAATATTCTTGCATGCATGAATGAGAGTTTAGAATAGATCGTTTTCTTATAAAAAAAACCCATTTTTTCCAAGACAAAACGACGTAGTTTAGTGCCTCTTAGCGTAGAAAAGTCGAAAATGCCCTTAATGAAGCTGGCTTGAAAACTGGTCGGGTTGAACTAATGGACGAAACCAGCGGGTCGTTAGAGCTAACGACGACTCGTCCTATCACTCGTAGATTGCACTGTTGTGGCTTACTTCTGGAACTAACCAACGGACGAACAAGATGACTCATCCTCTGAAACCAAGATCTGTTACACTGTCCGTTTGCTCATGGACCTTGGCATCTTAACTTCTAACGGGCCACACCACGACTCGTCACAATGAATGACGAGTCGTTGTTTCCCTTCCGTCAAGCCCACTGGAAACCCTATGCTCCAACAATGACCACAACCAATGACTCATTGTATCTCCTGATGGGTCATTGTGAGACCTGTTATAGCTCACTTGAGGAACCCAGCCTCCTCTAACGACTGCTAACAACGACTCGTTATTTCCCACAATGAGTCGTCATGTCGCCCGTCGTCTACACTATCACCCAGCCTATTCTCAACCAACGACTCGTTACAATGACTCGTGGTTTGATACCACAAGTCGTACCTTGACTCGTCCAGAGGGATTTTTTCCCATTTTCTGCAATTCTCAACTTTTCACTTTCGGGTCCATTCCTACGCACTTCTGGGGTACTACAATATCTCCCCCTTGGAAACATTCATCCTCGAATGTTAGAAACAAGTAGAAACAGATACATGCAATTATCACACTTAAATACTGATCATTTTAATGGAAATTTTACGGAATGACTATCTCCGATTCATAACACATAGCTGAACTTATCTCATGCTTCACATACACATTCATACACATAAAAGAAACTTGAACACATAAACTGAACATGAAAACTAAATAGAATCATAGAGTAGAATTGATACCTCAAGTCGAAACTGAGCCGGTAGAGAATAAATGTGGGTATTTAGTCATTATATCCGCTTCGGATTCCCGGGTAGCTTCCTCAACATGTTGATTTCTCCGTAAAACCTTAATTGAAGCTACTTCTTTGTTCCTTAACCTCCGAACCTGAAGATCCAAGATTTCAACGGGAATTTCCTCATAATTGAGGCTATCCCTTACCCCATCGCTTGTCCACCAGAACTACTAAGGCTGGATCACCCAAACACTTTTTCAAGAGTGATACATGAAATACGGGATGTACTGAAGATAACTCTGATGGAAAGTCAAACTTATACGCCACCTTACCAACTTTCCTCACAATCCGGTAGGGACCAACATATTAGGGACTGAGTTTACCTTTCTTTCCAAACCGCATGACTCCCTTCATGGGAGATACCTTTATAAATACCCAATCGTCCACATCAAACTCCAGATCCCTTCTCCTCACATCAGCATACAATTTCTGACGACTCTGAGTGGTTTTAACCGGTCCCTTATCAATTGGACCTTTACCATGGTCTCATGAACCGAATTAGGTCCTATCATGGCTACCTCACCCACCTCAAACCATCCGATGGGCGATCTTCACCTTCGCCCGTAAAGAGCCTCGAATGGTGCCATCTGGATACTAGAGTGATAACTGTTATTATAAGAAAACTTGATTAAGGGCAAATGATCATCCCAACTACCTTTAAAATCCATAACACATGCCCTCAATATGTCCTCAAGAGTCTAGATTGTTCGTTCGGCTTGGCCATCTATTTGCGGATGAAAGGTTGTGCTAAGCTTGACTTGAATCCCAAGTCCCTTCTGAAAAGACTGCCAGAATTGGGAGGTAAATTGAGTACCTCGGTTTGAAATAATAGACAAAGTCATTCCATGAAGTCGAACCAACTCCCGAATATACAATTTGGCATGATCATCTGCTGAATCCGTGGTCTTGACCAGTAGAAAATGTGCAGCCTTAGTTAACCTGTCTACCACCACCCAACAAAATCCATATTGATCTCTTCCCACTTCCATGTGGGAATGCTAATGTCCTGAAGTACACCTCCAGGCCTTTGATGTTCAACCTTCACTTGCTGACAGTTTGGACATTTGGCTACGAACTCTGTAATATCCTTCTTCATACCATCCCACCAATAGATTTCTCGCAAGTCCTGATACATCTTTATGGATCCCGAGTGGATAGAATATCTAGTACCATGTGCTTCATGCAATATCTGAACTCTCAAATTATCAACGTCTGGGACACATAGTGTCCCTGGTATCGTAGAACACCATCTCCCCCTTGGGAGAAAGACTCCACCTTTTTGACTCCGCACCGCTTCCTTCAGCTTTCTCAAAATTGGGTCCTCATCTTGCTTAGATTTGACATCAACCACCAAGGACGATTCTGACCCATTCTGCACAACAACGCCGCCATTGGTCGAGTCGATCAATCTAACTCCTAACATTGAAAGTCGGTGGACATATTTCACCAACTCCTTCTTTCCGTCATCCACGTGGGACACACTCTCCATAGAGAGTCTACTAAGTGAATCCGCTACCACGTTAGCCTTGCCCAGGTGGTAAAGAACACTCATATCGTAGTCCGATAGTAACTCCAACCACCTCCTTTACAGAAGATTGAGGGCTTTCTGTGTGAACACATATTGCAAGCTTTTATGATCCGTGAACATGTCCATGTGGACCCCATACAAGTAATGCCACCATATCTTCAATGCAAACACCACCTTGGCCAACTTAAGATCATAGGTCGGGTAATTCTTTTCGTGAACTTTCAGCTGTCGAGAGGCATATGCTATTACTTTCCCATGCTGCATCAACACACATCCCAGTCCGACTCTCGAAGCATCACAATATACAATCAAGCCATCCATACCTCGGGAAGGTCAACACCAGTGCTGAAGTGAGTCGGGTCTTCCATTCCTAGAAGCTTTTCTCACAAGCCTCCGACCATTAGAACTTTATCTTTTTTTGAGCCAACCTGGAAAATGGGGCTGCAATTGATGAAAAGCCCTCAACAAATCTTCGGTAGTAGCCTGCTAGGCCCAAGAAACTCCGAATTTCTAAAGGATTCACCGGTCTGGGCCAATTCTTAACCGCTTCAATTTTTTGTGAATCTACCTTTATGCCTTCACTTGATACCACATGACCCAGAAATTCCATCGAGTCTAGCCAAAATTCACACTTGCTAAACTTTGCATACAACTAATGGTCCTTGAGAGTCTGTAGCACTATCCTCAAATGAGCGGCATGCTCATCCTCGCTCCGGAGTATATAAGGATATCATCGATGAACACTATCACGAACATGTCCAGATATTATTTGAACACCCTGTTCATCAGGTCCATAAAAGCTACAGGAGCATTGGTTAGTCCAAATGAAATAACTACAAACTTATAATGGCCATACCGGGTTTTGAAGGCTGTATTTGGGATATCACGCTCTCGAACTCTGAGCTGATGATACCTGGACCTGAAATCTATCTTCGAGAAACACCTGACACCTTAGAGATGGTCAAATAAATCATCAATCCTGGGCAAGAGGTACTGGTTCTTGACGGTAACCTTATACAACTACCGATAATCAATGCACATCCGAAGGGATCCATCCTTCTTCCAAACAAATAGAACCGGTGCGCCCCATGGAGACTTGCTCGGTCTAATGAAACTCTTATCGAATAAGTCCTTCAACTGTTCTTTTAACTTTTTTATCTCGGCTAGTGTCATCCTGTAAGGAGGAATAGAGATAGGCTGCATATCAGGCAATAGATCAATAGCGAAATCAATTTCCCTCTCCGGAGGAACATCTGGCAAATCATCGGGGAAAACCTCCAGATACTCACACACCACTGGAACTGACTAAATAGTCGGGGTCTCGGACTCTACATCCTTAACCCTAACTAGGTGGTACTTGCAACCCTTAGAGATCATTTTCCTGGCCTAAAGATATGAAATAAACCGATCGTATGGTACAACTAAATTACCTTTCCACTCCAAAACTGACTCGCCTGGAAATCAAAATTCCACCCCACGGGTCCTACAATTAATCGAAGCATAATATGCAAACAACCAATCCATAACCAAGATGATACCAAAGTCAGTCATGGCCAGCTTTACTAAATCTGCGAAGGTAACCTTATGCAACACTGTGATGGGGCAACCTTTATATACCCGCCTAGCTACCACTGCTTCTGGAGTAGATACGGAGAACGGTTCTGATAGAATTTCAGGGGTAACTCCAAAACTACTAGCAATATAAAGGGTCACAAAGGACAAAGTAGCTCCTGGATCTAACAAGGAAAAAGCATCAATATGGAAGACTTGCAACATACCCGTGATCACATCTGGCGACGCCTCCTGCTCCTGGCGGGGCACTAGGGCATAAAATCGGTTTTGGCGCTGACCGCCTGTTGAACTAGTGGAGGCACCCTACTGAGTGGGTCGTGTTGCTGGAGTGGCAGAACTGGATGCAAGGCAATCTCCAATCCTGTGTCCGGGTTTGCCACCTTCGAAACAAGCAGCCGCGCCGACCAGGCACCTCCTGGGATGATTCTTGCCGCACTTTGCACAAACTAGAAAAGTGCGCTCCACCTACATGCTACCATGATCCCTCGATCCTGTAGCCCTGCTCCTCTAGTCTCCCCTAAACCTGGATGGCATGCTAGCCGAAGATGGAGCTGGAGTGATAGACCTATGTTGAGACTACTGACGTCGTCCACCCCCTGACCTGGCTTGAGAAACCCCGTAGCTGTCGATCCTAGCCCTCTTGGCCTCTCTCTGCCTCCTATAAACCGACTGCATCTACTGCGCATGCAATATAATATGGGGAAAACCAATGTCCCAATGAAGCATAGCGATTCGGCAATCCTTGTCCAAGTAATCTGCTACTCCATGCACTAAATGGCTCACCTGAGCCTGCTGATCCGCCATCAACTCCATAGAATATTTAGATAACCGGGTGAACTCCAATGCATACTCCTGGACAGACATGTTACCTTGATTTAGATTAACAAACTCGGCCGCCTTGAGCTGCTTGATCTCCCGAGGGAAGAACCGATCCATGAATGCATTGTGAAACTCATCCCAACCTATCGGGCCTGCACCCGCCGCCCTGGCATCTCTCCATTGCTTAAACCATATGTGTTATCCCCTTTAGCTGATAGGAGGTCAAGTCAACGCATTCCCCATTGTTCACCCCCATAACCTGGGTGATCTTCAAAATCTCCTCAATAAAATCATGTGGGTCCTTGTCTACCTTCGATCTCGTAAATTCCGGAAGGCTCATCCTCAAGAAATCCTTCACCCTTTCTGCTGCCGCATTCTCATTCTGCAAATAATGTGCCATAGTCTGATTTTAAACCTAAGTTGTCATGGCTTGTGCCAGCATCTGAATCGCCTCCCTAAACTCAGCATGGGCGGTTGGCTCTAGTACGTGCTCATCATGAACGGGTGAGACTGGCTGATATTCCTTACCATTTGCACCCTCATGATAATTACTATTGCCATTTCTTCCAGGGTTCACTCGGCGTGGAGGCATGATGCTGCAAACATGAATAGCATGAATTAGAAGAGCGAAGGACATTCATTGCACGACATAGATCATGAAAGAAGGAAACATTTCCTAAACATCTAGTAGCCTCTTCTTCCTAAGTGTAGCGCACTTCACACCCATGAAAAAGACTCTACTTAACGCGGCTTTCAAACTCCCTAGGACACATCAAACCTATGGCTCTGATACCAAATTTGTCACGACCCAAACGTCATACTCGGATCATAGACACGGGACACGGAGCCCCGAAAGGCCCCAAGTCAACCCATGGCATGAGTATACATCTAATTCAATCACATGAGCGGAAGACTTAACATAAAAGAATGTAATCATAATATATCATAAAGGAAAAATGGTACAAGACTTAGACAATATGGCTGAATACAACTTGTAGTATGATAAGCCTCTAAACATGAAGGACGGGTTGATGGGACAACTCCCCAACTAATCCATCCTAAAACTGAAAGAACAACATAGAGTATGAATATACAACCCTCAAAACATGAGGACTCACCAAGAGCACTGAGAGCAAATCTGAAACTATCTACGGGTGAGGATGAGCCTGAGAAATAGGACTTGTATCATGAAATGATACAGTATAGAAAGTATGCGGTCAGTACGTGGAATGTACTGAGTATGCAAGGTAAGTAAAACAGACATTTAAAACATGTATAAAATTAATAATTGATCATGAGAGTAGGACATCATGCTCGTATCGTAAGTCATCATAACATGTCATACGGCTCAAGATTTTCAAAACACTAGTAACATAGACATAATAATAATCATAATTATAGAGCTTTACTCAATATGACTTGAGCAAACATATGTAATCATAACATGCATAAATCATGATGAACAGTGGGAGATTCTCTTAACCGGCATACCCCATATAAGCACACATAAAGTCCGACTTGTAACCCTAGTGGGGAGGGTGTTCGTACCTTGCCAAGGGTAGAACCATGAAAGTGTGATATCACCATTAAAAGGGCCATTTGGGTCAGGGACTAACATGAAAGGGGTCCCTACATACCTACGGTGGCATGTAGTTCATGAGATCCGGCGCTTAACCTGAGCCTCGAGCCTACTCGGTGCTCGATACTACTCCCAAAACATATATAGTGCTCATAATAATACATGTCACACGCCACCTTGGAAGGCATGACTGGCACCTGATGCCCTACTAGGATCTGAACTGACTTAACTAGGCCTATGCAATTTTTGGTGCAGGCCTACTTTCCAAATCAAGAAAACAACGGGCTATATCTCGGCTGTAAATACAACCTCTAGTCGACGAGGCCTTATAGCCCCCTGTAAAAGAAAACAGCTAACAAGAAACAGGCAATAATAGGAAATCCTATGCGGACCAACAAGACCACCATGATGTCTAGTTATGACTGTAAAGTAAAACTGGTGCTAAACTAAACTATGGACGACAAGGCCGCTAATCTGTCAGCTAAAAAAGGCCCCACACGGACAACAACAGCTAACCATAGGAAAATAGGAACAATCTGCTTGCCTCTAGGAGTAATATGATGGTCGAGACAGGGCCCCGACCTACCTATGAACTGTACAATCAAAAGAAGAAGTAACCTTCTATCTACAAGCTCCGAAAGAAAGGAGCTAACTGCTCCGGTGATGTTGGCTGAAAACTATGAGGGAACTGCTCCTTGTCCATCCATAACTGCAGGCAAGTAATGCAGCACCCCAAAAAGGGTTTCAGTATAATATGTACTGAATATGTAAGACGGTAACTGTAAATGATTGAAATAAAGAGATAAAACTAAGAGTAACTGTAAATGACTGAAATAAAGAGATAAAACTAAGAATAACTGAAATGAAGGGATAGAGATCATACCTGAGTAATGGAACTTCTTACTATCTAATTTATAAATAACTAAAGCAAGCAAAAACCTTACCTGGCTCCCATAAGCCGGAAGGTACAACCAGCACAAAATAACCCACCTGGGGTCCCCATAAACCCTGGTGAGTACACTTTAGTCTAGATACCTCTATCAAGGTCGCACTAGGTCAACTAATAGCTATAGTCGTCCTACTGGTCTCCCTCGGTCTACAACTAGCCTGCTTGGCCCCTGACTATAGTTGTGTCTGAGTCTAGTGGACTCCTAATATCTGCACCCTAGGCACCAGGCTCGACAGGGGTGTATAGACCCAACTACGGCATATGAGGACCTGGGACCCCAACTTCGTCCCTGGCGAACAGCATACCGCTCCGTAGAGCGATGTCATCTCGCCCCTGGCGGGCATCGACATAGCTTAAAACCCTGGGGTCGGTCATGTAGGCTATACAAGCATAATCCATCCCAAACTAAAATGGAATATGGATTTTAGCTAATAACAACAATTGATCATAATAGACATGCTTCTAGTATTCTTATTGGGATTCAAACTGAGCTATCATGCTAAGAAAACTAACTTACCGAAGGAAACTCCCTTAACATACCTCGTTCGCCGATTACTGATTAAATGGCGAGTTTCAATTTGTACTCAACTGCTCTTGTTAACTGCAATCGTATTACTGGGGGAAAATGTCTAGTTTCAGTACTAAATTCAATAAAAACGATAACTTTATATATAAATATGAACTATATTTCAACTTAACGGAACACGATTGAAAACTCATAATTTATCGGAAGTCCAGAAGGTAGAAATGCTTACTTTAAGCCTGTGATCATATTGACACTAGTTTGGAGTAATTCCAACAACTTTAGCTCAGCGGGGTTACGATTTTCCAGGAGAATTTCGTGAAAATAACTCTGTGGCAATGCTCAAGCCTTAAACTTCAATACCCGAAGTTAATTTGAATTCGGGCGGCATTTAGCAGCATAAACGGAGGAAATTCTATCAATTCGTTCGTCTTCTCCTTCTGCTGGTCGAATATACATGTATATACTCAAAATAATGAAGGGAGGACTTATATATACTTGGGCGGTGGATTAGGGGTTCGTGGCACAGACCCCAATGTGCCAATTCTGGGCCGTGCTACGGAGCCCAACGCGCCAGGGAGGGATCCGTGCCACTCTGCCCCTTTGGGCGGCTGGCCCGACTTTCTCCCGCACGGTCCCGACTCCGTGCTCATTCGACCTCCCCTGAATCCCCTTCCTCATATGTATTGGACTCTAAAACTCTTAACCAACATATGAATAGGCCGTCCAAACATCAGAAACGTAAGGGTGTAACAATACATACATGAGTTCATGGGCTATTTAAATCATAATAATCATAAACATTCTTGAACATACGTGAACTAGCCATGACATGAGGCCCGTGAGTCGGCCAAAAACATAATTCTTGATTCATAAGATTCATACATACTCAAAGATCATGCATTAGCTTGAATTTCATAAAATCATAATGGATAACATAATAAATTCATAATTTAAATCATAATTCATGTTGGGCTTGTCATGAACATCAATGGAAAAAAATAGATCATAAATTGATTCATCATGGGGCATGCATAATTAAGCTTACTTTCTTAGAAATCAAAATCAACAATATTATAATTAGTTTAAATCTCAAAAGATGATTCGGATCCATAGATTATGATAAGATTTCAAAATCACAAAACCATAATCAAATCATTAGATTTTCTATAAAACAAGTTACAAAACCCCATGAGTTTCTGATAATTTTAGGTAAAATCATAGAGTAGGGACATGGGTGTGGAGAAACCACCCATTGATAGCCTTACATATCTGGAATTATAAAATTCTAACTCTCCTTCGAAGCCCAAGAATGAAATTGGGAGAATTGAAATGAAAAGCTTAAAATCCCCTTAGATCACCTTTCAATCTTCTTGTATTCATGAACAAGAGTTTAGAATGTGTCATTTTATTAAAAAATCCATCTTTCCCAAGCCAAAATGACGCAGTTTAGGGCCTTTTAGCATGGAAAAGTCGAAAATGCCTTTAATGAATCTGGCCAGAAAAGTGGTCGGGTTGAACTAATGGATAGAACCAACGGGTCGTTAGAGCTAACGACGACCCGTTCTATCGCTCATGGATTGCACTGTTGTGGCTTACTTCAGGAACTAACCAATGGACGGATAGGATGACTCATCCTCTAACCACGATCTGTTACACCATCCATAGTTTTCTCATGGACCTTGGCATCTTAACTTCTAACGGGCCACACCACGACTCGTCAAAACGAACGACGAGTCATTATTTCCCTTTCGTCAAGCCCGCTGGAAACCCTATCCTCCAACAACAACCACAACAAACGACTCATTGTATCTCCTGACGGGTCATTGGGGGACCCGTTATAGACCACCTGAAGAACCCAGCCTCCTCTAACGACTGCTAACAACGACTCGTTGTTTCCCACAATGAGTCATCATGTCGCCCATCATCTACACTGTCACCCAGCCTATTCTCAACCAACGACTCGTGGTTTGATACCACAAGTCTTACCTTGGCTCGTCCTAAGGGATTTTTCCCCATTTTCTGCAGTTCTCAACTTTTCACTTCCGAGTCCATTCCTACGCACTTTCGGGGTATTACAGTTAATTTTTATCCATTAATTTAGTGATCTATCAAGTAATTGATGTGTATAAACTTGAATTCTTGAGAAAAGTAGAGGTTTGTTAACTTATATATGTGTATTGATGTCTTCTTCTTTGTTTTATTGAAATAATTGTATTTATTTTTCATTATTAATATGAATGTGTTAGTTAATTTAGAATTTATAAATTTAATTTATTTTCAGTTCTTGATATTTTTTTTTTGTTTGTTGATATTTTAGTTTAATTTAGTTTCTTGATATTTCAGTTCTTAATATTGTTATGTAGATTAATAATTATTAATATGTAGATAATAAATCAAATGTAATAATTATTAATATTTCATATTCATAATTCAATAATTACAAAAATTTAGTTTAATTTAGGTTCTTGATATTGTTACGTAGATTAATAATTTAAATTTAATAATTATTAAAATGTAGATTAATAATATAATAATTCAAAGTTAATAATTATTAAAATTTCATATTCATAATTAAATAATTACAAAAATTTAGTTTAATTTAGGTTCTTGATATTGTTATGTAGATTAATAATTTAAATTTAATAATTATTAAAATATAGATTAATAATATAATAATTCAAAGTTAATAATTATTAAAATTTCTTATTAATAATTTAATAATTAAAAAAATTATCATTACATACTCAAATTCCTTAACCACATATTATTTTAGTAATTAATAATTATTAAATATTAATTAAATAATTTCATCAAAATTTGACTTACTTTTGGAGGATGTTTATCGGATAATTAGTGACCATTAAATGATAAAATTTGATTATCAATACAAATTAATTAATTTTAATTTATACGTGTAATCTAAAATATCTTATTTTTTTGGATGAATCATTGTCTGTGGATATATGACTGAACTAATGCAAATCATGGGGGCATGAAAGATGAATTTGTTGAAGGTGTTAGAGGATTTATCAACCATGCAATGTCGCTAAACCCTTTTCAAACGGATGGATTGATTAGGTGTCCTTGTAAGCGATGCAATTGCATGAAGTTTTTTAAACCTAATAAATTTGTAGTTCATATTTTCCGTTATGGGTTTAAGACTAGATATTTTGTGTGGACTGATCATGGTGAGATTGATGGAGAGAATGATATATTTTATAATTTTATTGGTAAAAGTAGTAGGTCTGCAAATGATCAAAGTAATGTTCAACATGAGAGAGTGCATGAAATGGTCAATGATGCGTTCGGAATACAATACAGGATGAAACCCGAATAATATTTTGAAGAAACACCCAATGAAGAAGCAATGTGTTTCTATGAATAACTAGAAGAGGCTAGTCGTCCATTATGTGTAGGGAGTCCGCATTCTGAGTTGTCCGTTGCAGTTAGACTAATCAATATCAAATTAGATTGGAGTGTTCCTCAAGCTGCTATGGACTCTATGGTTGGTCTTTTGGGGGAACTCGTTAACCCTGAGTTGAACATACCTAAGAATTTCTATCATGCAAATAAATTGGTTTCCAAGTTAGGATTGTCGTATGATAGAATTCATTATTGTGAAAATGCAAGTTAGGATCGTCGTACGATAGAATTCATTATTGTGAAAATGGTTTCATGTTGTTCTATAATAAAGATAGGGATCTAGAAAATTGTAAGTTTTGTGGACATGCTCGTTTTAAGAGGACTCCTAGTGGGAAGTTGATTCCAGTTAAGGCGGTGCATTATTTGCCTCTTATACGTCGGTTAAAGAGGTTGTACGCGTCGATGAGTTATGCTCCTCATATGAGATGGCACCATGAGAATAGAACGACTCCTGGTATTATGTCTCATCCATCAGATGAAGAAGCTTGGAAACATTTTGATAGAACTTATCCTGATTTTTCTAGTGAACCAAGAAATATTAGATTAGGCTTGTGTGCATATGGTTTTACACCATTCTCTATTTTTGCTGCATCCTACTCTTGCTGGCCTGTATTCCTTACGCCGTATAATCTTCCACCCGAAATATGTATGATGAATCCCTACATATTTCTAAGTCGTATTATCTAGGGTCCCCGCAATCCAAAAAGTTTGATTGATGTTTATCTACAACCTTTGATAGACGAGTTAAAACAATTATGCTCTGAAGGTGTAGTGACTTATGAAATATCAACTAAGTATAATTTTCTTTTGCATGCTTGTTTAATATGGACTATAAATGATTTTCTGGCGTATAGGATGTTGTCTGGTTGGATGACCGCTTAAAAATTAGTTTTCCCATATTGCATGAAAAATAGTAAAGCATTCACATTAAAATATGGTCATAAAAATTTATGATTTAATTGTCACCGTCGATTCTTGCCAGTGGATCACGAGTTTAGAAGAATGAAACATGCCTTCCGAAAGAATAAGGTTGAAAATGATCTGCCACCTCCATTATTGTCAGCAAGTGAAATTTGGGAGAGAGTTTGTCACTTGTCAAAGGTTACAGATGCTACACCTTGTAGACTTCCTGAATATGGTGTTGGATACAATTGGACAAAATAGATCATATTTTGGGAGTTGTAGTATTGGAAGGACAACCTTATACGACACAATCTTGATGTGATGCGCATTGAAAAAGGTTATTTTGATAATTTGTTCAACACTGTTATGGATGTTAAAGGGTAAGACAAAAGATAATCCAAAGGCTAGAATGGACTTAAAAGAATACTGCAGAAGAAAGGAACTAGAGCTACAAGAAACACACAATAATAAATTGTTAAAGCCCAAGGCGAGCTTTTCATTCACGTTGGATGAAAAACGTGAGATTTTTGAGTGGGTTAAGAATTTGAGGATGCCTGAGGGCTATGCTTCAAATTTGGTGAAGCGTGCCGATATGAACGAAGGAAAGTTGTGTGGTATGAAAATGCCATGATTGTCATGTTTCATGGAAACTTTAATTCCTATTGCATTTAACCAGCTACCTGATAGGATAAGAAAGCCAATCACAGAGGTAAGTTTGTTCTTCAAAGATTTGTGTAGTAACACTTTGTGGGAGGATAACTTAGAAAGGATGAATGAGAATATTTCTGTGATTACTACTAAGTTGGAAAAGATCTTTCCGTGCAGATTTTTTGATGTGATAGAACATTTACCGATTCACCTCGTACATGAGGCGCGTATTGGAGGCCCAGTTCAATATATATAGATGTATCCATTCAAAAGGTACTAAAACTATGACTTTGTACATAATGAATTCATTTTTTTAAAGTTGATTTAACCAAATTACTAACATCAAAATTTTATACAAAACTATTGACAAGTGCAAAAGAACTGTTAATCAACGGTCTAAGATTGAAGGATCTATCTGTGAAGCTTATCTTTCAAGGGAAATTACTCATTTTTGTTCTTACTATTTTGAGCAGCAAGTGCCAACTTTAAGAAATAGACCTACATGCAATGAATACAGTGATATTGATCCAAGCCACACGCCGATTTCAATTTTTAATCAACCAGGTCGAGGTTCTAAAAAATGAACGAGACGAGGTTTGAGTAGTATGAAAATGCAATTTATTATGACACACATTTTTCTTAATTGCCCCGAAATACAACCATATATTGAGTAATTTCTAAATCATGTTATTGAATAATATTATTTAAATACTAATGCTTAAATTAATTTAAAAACCAATGTTATTAAACAGTTACTTTGTAGGACAGTGGGGTAATGATGCCATATATATGAGGTTCTCTGATTGGCTGAAAGACTATGTAAGTGTTTAATATTATGTTAACGATATAAGTACAACATAATCATTTGTTTAAATAATTTTTTTAAACACTATGTAGGTTCATGATGAAAATAATAATATTGAACATTTGCAAATTGTGAGTAATGTTGCACACGGGCCTAATAGTCAAATTTAATCCATACATAAATATTGTGTTAATGGTTTCAAGTTTCAAACAGAGAAAACTTCTAAGCATAAGAAAACCAATAATAGAGGAGTGTGCATTAAAGGCGATGTAGAGATAATGGCCAAAATGTTGATTATTATGGTGTGAGACAAGAGATAATGGAAGTTGGGTATGTTGGATGGCCGAGGAAAAAGATAGTACTATTTTGATGTAAGTGGTTTGATCTATTGAACAGAGGTACTAGGGTTAATCAATAGAATAATATAACTAAAGTTAAGCACACCAGACAATATGACCGTTATGATCCTTTCATCATTGCACAAAATGCTAAGCAGGTATATTATGCTCCATATCCTCTATGTAAAGACAAGGTTGATTGGTGGATGGTTATAAAAACTAAGCCTGTGGGTCGAATAGAGATTGATAATGTGTTGGATGTGGAGTACCAAAATAATTTGACAATTGTTCATCAAACTGTGGATGCTGAGTTAGAACCAAGTTTAGAACATCTTGAATACATATTAGAAGAAGTATCTGATGATCATATAATAATTTAAATTGCAAATGTTGATGAGGATGAATCAGATAATGAAAATGAACCAAGTGAGGGAGAAGAATCAAGTGTTGATTATGAAACAAGTGATGAGGAAGAATGGAAGAATGATGAAAATAAAATAAGTGGGGAGGAAGAATGGGAGAATGATGATTAGCAAGTAACTTAATTAATTCATTTTAATAATTATTATATCTAATACTTGTATTATTATTTTAATTATATTTTATAATTCATGTAAACTTGTATGCAGATGTCGTCAAGTGATGTTGATTGAGGTCAAACTAGTAAGGGTAGTAAATCAAGTAAGAGTAGTAGGAAAATACATAGGAGACCACTAGATTCAAGTGCTGCTTCGGGTGGCCTTTCATCTACTCCACATACACATTCTTCTCTACCTCTGTCCTATTCTTCCTATGGTACTGGGATCCAGCACATTCATCTATGCCTCTATTTCCTACTACTTCTCACACATTCATGCCTACACCTAGAATTCGTCCACCACGGTAAAACTCAACGTATTCATCGTCTGGCACTCCTTCCCCGGTTGGATCATCTCCTGACATTTCCAGCTTACAAATCAATGATAGAAGCTCTGAGTCAGACTCACAAGGTGCTTTTAGTACTCCACCCTTAACCCAGTCATATAGAGCACTAGCACCACCACTGGCACCGGCACCGGGACTAGCACCACCACCGGCACCAGCACCAGCAGCTGGAGAGCCACAACCAGGAGATACAGATAGTCTCGGTAGACTGGTGATCGTGTCTGATGGATCTGGGTAAGTTTGATTTATTTTTTATTTAGATTTATAATATTTAATCTTAGTGTTATATTTATGAATTGACATGTTTATTGTCATTTTTACATGTTTCATCTGAGAAAAGAGGCCGAATCATCCAAGGGAGAGCATTTGGAGGATATATGATCGACCTTATCTGAGTTGGACTGAAGTACAACATTGGGTTCAACAGGACATGTTTAATGAGTTTAAGGTATATAACTGAATTATTATTTCATAAAATTCTTCTTTGAACCGTGATTATTATATATCTTCTAACACTGTTGATCCTTGATTACAAACATTGTGTACTTGGCTACCTCAGCACGATAAGAAGATAACCACGAATTTCGAGAGGAAGGGCAGTTCAAGGATGTCAAATTGGTTTAGGGATGCAAGATTAAATAACAAGACGCCTGAATGGATGCTACCTCATCTTTTCGAGGCGCTTCAGAGATATTGGAGCACACCTGAATTTAAGGCAAAATGTGAATAGGAGAAGAAGGCCAGGAGTGAAGGGAAAGGTGGTTCGTTGCACACTAGGAGTGCAAAGAGCCAAGGGACGATAGCTAGAGAATTGGTAAGTAATTATTATATTCAATACTTATATAAATTTAATCAAATTTTATATATTATTTTACTTTGATTACATTTTGTTTGCAGGACAAAAAATTGGGTCGTGACCCTACTTAGGAGGATCTACTTCGGGATACCCACGTAAAGAAGAAGAAGAATCAGTCTGATGCTGACACATGGGTCAAACAAAGAGCTGACAAGTCTATGTAAGTTCATACATATTATATATAAATAGTAATATGTTATGTTTAATTTGAACAACCATGTTATACTAATTAAATTTTTTTAATTATGTAGATGGATTATCAGTGACTCTTGTTTGAGGAAAGCTAAAATCAAGAAGGCCTAGGTGGGCCAACCCAGCCTCCATCGAATGTCGCTACCCAGATTTGGACTGAGAAAGTGGCCGGGGGGAGGCAAAATGGGAGAGTCTATGGCCTAGGATCCAAAAACTCAGTTCGACGGATTTAGTCCAGACTGGAAGATATTGACTCTTCTATCTAGGCTGAGGCAGTAGATGGTGTTCAGATCACTGCAATGTCACAGAAGATTGAACAACTTACACATTCCTTGGCAGATGTCGAGGCAAGATGCATTGTAGAGAGTCGGGCATTGTGTAATACCGTCGAGGATCTCTAGGCACAAGTGAACAACCTAGCTAGTGGAATACGGAGATGACGTGCCCGTTCTCCTCCTTTGGTGATGAAGTATTTTCGACAGATGATGAAAATGTCGAAGAGACACCTTTGTTGTTAGAATTATTGTAAATTGAAAACAAACTTTGTATATATTTTTTGATATTTTTAAACTTTGTTGATAATTTTGGTGGATATTTAGTGTTTTTTTTATTTTTTTAATTTGATAATTACTATGTTATTGATGTTCTTGTTGATTTGGAATTGTTTTGGCAGCAATTAGTTGTCACGACCTGAGAGTAAACCCAGATCATAGACACGAGACAAGGAACCCCGAGAGGCTCCAAGTCGACCCATGGCATAATCATAGCATATACGTAACATAAAAGACAACTAACAATATGGATAAGCAGAACTGATAACAAAATGTAATATAACCCATAATATAGAAATCTTAACAACACTTAAATACAACGCGGTAATCTGTCTAAACAAGTCTGAAAGCCTTCTACTAACTGATGAGTTGCTGGGACAAGCCACCAGCTAACTCCAAAGGTTTGAAACCTGAAACATAATTAAATAAGAATATAAGCCACATCCTTGAAAGATGAGGACTCACCGCAAGCAGCTATAAGAGAGGGAAGCGTATCAAGTCACGCGGCTGGATCTAGAGACCTGAATGTATATCATATAATGATATAGCACAAGAGGTGTGTGTTCAGTACTTGGAATGTACTGAGTATGTAGGAATGTAAATAAATAGCTCATAAGTATAAGTATACAAGCAGGGAGTATTATAAATCACAGGATTACTAACGTAACCGAAATGAGATACAACAACCTGGTATGAGATCCACATATTCATATAAACATAATCATATCATAAGGAGATGCATTATTATAATTTCAATGACACATTCTTGCTAACGAGAATCCCGACTAACTAGGGAATCATTCTTGCTAACAAGAATCCCGATTGGCTAACGGTATTCTAAATTACAACAGCTAATCAGAGACAAGGATGTTTACTGATTTTTCATCATACAACATTCTCATCAACAGGGTGGGGGCTACTTTCTAATAATATTAAGCCCAATAGTTGAAATATCATTTTCATGCGTTATCATCATAATTCACCTCATCATGGAGTCCAATCCATATCTATCTCAAACATCTTATGCTAACGAGCATCCTACAGAGTCACATTATGCATATGCTATCATGACATTCCAAATTCCAAGTTCATCTCATTCAACATGTAATATGAGATCATACATGGTTTATAAAATACAACTCATACTCTATCAAGATACATGACTTCGTTTATTTAGGTCTACAACATTCCACAAACTTGTCATAATCACTCCTTTGTGAACTCTTTAGCCACGGGTGATTGTGCTCCAGCGCACACGCAAGCGTACGCGTTCGTACAAGTAATACAGTGGCCCTTTTCAAGAGCCGGATGTCGAACCCACAGGGACTGGACCAATTCAGCAAATTATGAAGTTCAAGTATGAGATTAACCTTCACAAGTGTTGATTATAGATGTTTTTGGTAAATTATAATTAAGTTTTGGGGTGGTCACAAAACACTTGAGAAACAATATAAGAGCAACTAGAGTTAAGGCCGGATAATCATGCAATGTCACACTTTGTAATGGTTCAAGTATGAAATTATTAATTGTTTTCTCACATAGTTGGAATATGCGATGTTCATTATCTTTCGAGCCTCTAAACACGACAAACTAGTCTCACAACTACATCGTTGAGTGGGGCTATGACATCCTAGTTCGTGGGCAATTCAACTACATGGACGTTGTTTATGGGGTTGTGCTCTTGAATAGGGACTTTCGTACCTCTAATCATTTAACCTAACTTAGCTTCACAACTACTTCTACGAGTGGTGGAGTGACAGTTCTAAGCTGGTGTCTTGCTATCATCCCGTTTTATCAACCAAGCAAGAAAAATTAGGTATAATTTCTATCCTAACTGCGAATCCTATCGTAAGATAAGAACTTGCTCCCTACATTCTCTTGTTCTAGCCTAGGGTTACTTTATCAAGCTTTTACCTAGCTTAACATGTATGTTTTCATGGTGATCAAGAATAAAAACAACCATAATAAAGAATGTAAGACAAAACAACAATTAACAACTCAAACCAAAATGAATTCATGCATTACAATTATATCACGTGGCCTCAACCCTAGAGGAAGGGTTTTAGCCACTCATGTTCATACAATAACTCAAAAACATGTTTAGAGTATTGTACTTACAAGAATAGGTAAAAGAGAATGTAAAATTGGTGAACCCTAGGTGAGTTCTTTACTTCTCCCTTCACTCCTCTACGGTTCTCAGAAAATATTTTGTGACCTTTGATTTTGGGAGCTAAGGGTTTAATTTATAGTAAATAGGGAATTTGCAAATTTTGGCCCGTCATGGAATGGCTCCGTGGCACGGAGCTGAACGCACCAATTTTCCTCCGTGCCACGGAGGTAATGCGTAGGCTCACTGGAAATCGCATTAAAATGATGCTTGGATAAGGCATGACGCGATGGCCAATGTGGCACGACGCTGCCCTTGTGCGATGGCCTGCGTGACACGGCTTTGGCACGCAACAGTGCCTAGCGTGGCACGGCGCTGGCGCACAGGCGCCCTGGAATTTCTGCCTCATCTCGCGCTTGGCCTTGGCGTGGCTCGGTGCTGGGTGCGGCACACGCCTAGCGTGGCACGCTGCCTAGCGCGGCCAGCCTTGACATGGCATGCTTTCTTGCCAACTTTTGCAATTGGCTTCCAAATCCATTCCTTCACTTCACCCATTATTATTTAGTCCCTCATATGCATTTTACACCTACAAAACAAGGACTAATCATGTAGGTTAGTACATACCCAAATTTACATAAAATCACATGAGAATGTAAGTGTATAATTTAGACAAACATGACTAAACCAAGTTATAAAATAGCACTTGGGCACGCAATTATGCCCAAGATCAACGGGCATTTTAGATTCCAAGATTTTTACAAAAACAAATTTTAGTAAGGAAAACAATATAGAATCTGCCCAAGCTTCGTAGTTTAACAATGGAGATGCAATCTTGTCATGCGCAATCAATTAAATCTAGAACATGGTGAGAATACATGATTTACCTTCAATTACCCAAACTACAATTCCAATTCATCCAACATAGTTATTAATGATATCATCGGGTCAATAGGGTTAATCATATAACTTGTTCACAATTTCTTCATATTCATGCATGACTTACGAAACTCAAGTGAACAATAAGAAAAACTCATTCATTACTCAAGACAATTTGTGAAGAACAAGCTACCATTATGCAATCCCGACATATGCTCCATATTTCAAAGCAATCCATTAATTAACATTCCAATTAATTCCATGATTGCAGTAAATATTAGCATTTAAGAAAGGGAATAAAAAAGAAATTACCCATTACTCAAACCCTAGATCATGATATCCTAAATAACATAAAATCGCATTTTTATTGAAAATAATTTGGGCACAAGGATGGAAAAATATCCTTGTTGAAGTCCCACATACCTGATAGACGAAAATCCCACTTGATAATCCTCCTTGAAGCTTGAAGAACACCTTAATGAAACCCTAAAATTTGGAGAAGAGAGGAGGAAGAAGGAGAGTTGAGAGAATGGGGGTTTAGGCATGAAAGGCCCTTAAAATCGTGTAAGATAGAGCCCAAAACAACGTAGTTTAGGAATCTAGGGCTTATGAATTACGAAAATGCCATTAAAGGAAAAACCTTGAAAAACTGCTCTGCCCCAGACCACGACTCATACCACGAGTCGTACCACGAAGTAATGACTCGTGGTCACCTCACCACCTCTCAATCTTCTGAATCTGGCCACGACTCGCATACCACAACTCATAGTCTCTCCTACGGGTCATACTGTCAGTAGTGGTACCATCCACCCATACCAAATATGACTTAATCACAACTCCTCATCACAATTCGTTGCTACAACCTACGTGTCGTACCATGACCAGTAACTCTATCCTATGAGTCATACAATTACCCGTACAGTCATCCACATGATAACTCGAAAGACTTGTCACGACTTCTGGCCACGGGTCGTATCCACATACTACGGCTCGTGCTGGGGACACATGGTTGGAAAAAGACTTATCTGATTTGAACCATGGGTCTTCCTATGACCCGTATAATCGACCTACGACTCATATATTGACTCGTGCTGAGGCAATGTTGTAGTTTTTTCTGCTAAGCACATTCCAAATTTTGAATTTTATACTTGGAAACTTTTGGGGTGTTACAATATCTCTCCCTTGGGAACATTCGTCCTCGAATGTTGGCTGAACATACTGAAAAGGTAGAGACAAAGCCGATATCTAAATACCAATCAATCACAGCTAAACACCAACGGAGTATCTGATTCCAGACCAACCTGATACACCAACTCTGTATATTCACACCTAACATGCACACCATGACTCAAGGGAGGCCAAAGAACTTGAACCAGCATATAACTAGACAAAACACCAGAAGAAAATTATTTCCCCTTTTATCTGGCACCGAACTAACACGGACTAAACCTTCATTCTCAAATCGCCTTCCGATACTAACTCAGGATTCACAATATCTAATCTAACTGAGAGTAAGGATTTCATAAGCACGAGTCATCCCCGACATCTAGGACTGAGCACATACATGAGATAATCTGACTCTACTGAGTTAACAAACAACCTCCAAAGACTGAGTTCAATACGAAAAACGTAAGAAAACATGGATTAACACACATAACTGATTCATAACATGAAATTAAGCAATAAGGACTCATAGGGCAAAACTGGCTTAACTGACTAAAATGGTTACTTCTAAACCTTGGGGATCTGCACATAGGAATAGACATAACTTAACTATAACCGAGATATAAGGGAGATTATCTAAACTTAGTAGAGATCAACTTACTGCAACTACTAAGGTTGAAATCCCTTTATGAGCATTCTCAATGTCCGACTTACTTCACATACTCACTATCTCCCCCTTAGCTTAAAGCCATCATCCTAAGGCTCCCGAATCTTACTTCAGGTCAAGATGAATTACTAATTCTTTACTCCTCTTTCACTTCTTACCTTCACCACAAGCCTTATACTAATAGCTAATCACATTACACATCAACAATCTCTTTTCACAATCGCAACATAGCTTCTTATTCAGTACTAAGGTTGGCAACATATAAGGGGACAACACAAGATTCACAACATACCTGTGGCCACTACTGGCGCCTTGCCCTTATCCTGATAGGTTGTTACTGCATAAGAGTGGTTTAACGATGTCCGCCTCCTGGGTTAGAGGAAGCACCATGCTGAAACGAGCGGGCTATCGGAGCTGCTAAAGAGGTGGTCGAGAATCTACTCTTGCCTCGCTTAGCCGCTGCGCAATCTCGGTGCTTATAACCTACCTTGCCGCACCAAAAACAAACATCCGAACCGTTCATACATACTCCCAAGTGGTGATTTCCATAGCTCACACATAATAGGTACGTAATATCCCTTACTCTGGGCTTATACGAAGTACTGGTTGTCGAAGGTGTTGGGGCTGCTGATCTCTAATAGTGGTGTGAGTGATACCCGGTACCCGAACTCTGATGGGAGAACTCTAAGTCTCTAATCCTGGCCCTCTTAGCCTCTCTCTCTTTTTCTTTCACCTATTCTGCTTCCATCTATTGAGCAAATATTACCAAACGTGGGAAGTCTATGTCCTGGTGCAAGATGGTAGTCCTGCATTCTTTGACCAAGGAGTCTGACACTCCATTCACAAATCTGCTTACTCGAGCCCGCTGATCGGCTACCATTTCCGGCACATACTTAGATAGCTGAGTGAGCTCCAACACATACTCCTGGACAGTCATGTCATTTTGTTTCAACTTAATGAACTCTGCCGCCTTTGCCTCCCTCAACTCCCGAGGGAAAAACCTATCTAAGAACGCGGCTATAAATTCATCCCAACCTATGGGACCCGCTTCAATTCCCCGATTGTCTCTCCACTGACAATACCAGATGTAAGCAACTCCCTTTAACTGGTAGGAGGCTAAGTTCGCACTCTCATTCCCCGTCACTCCCATGATGTGAGTAATCTTCTGTATCTCCTCCAAAAACTCATATGGGTCCTCATCCACCATTGATCCCAAGAATTTAGGTGCTCTTATCTGAAGAAAATCTCTTATCCTTGTCGCCGCTTCATTTCCATTCTGAGGAGCTCGGGCTACCGCCTGCTGGTTAATCTGAATGGTTAGGGCCTGCGCCAATATTTGAAAGGATGCTCGGAACTCAGCATGAGTAACATGATAATTCATTGGGTCTACCTGGGCTGGTGGTACTTGCTGGCGATCGTTTCCGTGTCTTCTTCCATTAGCTCTCCTGGGAGGCATTATTTTTGAGCACTTAAAGCACAAGTTAGGGGAGGAACTGTTTATAGCTTCATACTCTACGCACGATAAGGATCATGAAGAAAATGGGACATTCCTAAAACGTCTCATAGCCTCTTGTTAACGAGAAATATTCTTGCTAACGAGAATCCCAACTAACTAGGGAAAATTTCTTGCTAACGAGAATCCCGACTGACTAGGGAAACATTCTTGCTAACGAGAATCCCGACTGACTAACGGTATTCTAAATTGTAACAGCTAATCAGAGACAAGGACGTTTACTGATTTTTCATCATACAACATTCTCATCAACGGGATGGGGGCTACTTTCTAATACATCAAGCCCAATAGTTAAAATATCATTTTCATGCATTATCATCATAATTCACCTCATCATGGAGTCCAATTCATACTATGTCAAGCATATTACGCTAACGAGCATTCTAAAGAGCCACATTATGCATATGCTATCATGACATTCCAAATTCCAAGTTCATCTCATTCAACATGTAATATGAGATCATACATGGTTTATAAAATACAACACATACTCTATCAAGATACATGACTTCGTTTATTTAGGTCTACAACATTCCACACACTTGTCATAATCACTCCTTTGTGAACTCTTTAGCCACGGGCATTTTAGATTCCAAGATTTTTATAAAAATAAATTTTAGTAAGGAAAACAATATAGAATCCACCCAAGCTTCGTAGTTCAACAATAGAGATGCAATCTTGTCATGCCCAATCAATTAAATCTAGAACATGGTGAGAACACATGATTTACCTTTAATTACCCAAACTACAATTCCAATTCATCCAACATAGTTATTAATGATATCATCAGGTCAATAGGGTTAATCATATAACTTGTTCACAATTTCATCATATTCATGCAGGGCTCACGGAACTCAAGCGAACAATAAGCAAAACCCATTCATTACTCAAGCCAATTTGTGAAGAACAAGCTACCATCATGCATCCCGACATATGATTCATATTTCAATTCAACCCATTAATTAACATTTCAACTAATTCCATGATCGCAGTAAATATTAGCATTTAAAAAAGGGAATAAAGAAGAAATTACCCATTACTCAAACCCTAAATCATGATATTCTAAATAACCTAAAATCACATATTTATTGAAAATAGTTTGGGCCCAAGGATGAAAAAATATCCTTGTTGAAGTCCCCCATACCTGATAGACGAAAATCCCACTTGATAATCCTCTTTGAAGCTTGAAGAACACCATAATGAAACTCTAAAATTTGGAGAAGAGAGGAGGAAGAAGGAGAGTTGAGAGAATAGGGGTTTAGGCATGAAAGGCCCTTAAAATCGTGTAAGGTAGAGCCCAAAACGACGTAGTTTAGGAATCTAGGGCTTACGAATTACGAAAATGCCATTAATGAAACTGCTCTACCCTCGACCACAACTCATACCACGAGTCGTACCACGAAGTAACGACTCATGGTCACCTCACCACCTCTCAATCTTCTGGCCACGACTCGCATACCACGACTAGTAGTACCCTCCTACGGATCGTACTGTCAGTCGTGGTACCATCCACCCATTCCAAATATGACTTAACCACAACTCCTCATCATGACTCGTTGATACAACCTACGAGTCGTACCATGACCCGTAACTCCGTCCTACGAGTCGTACCATTACCCATACAATCATCCACATGATAACTCTAAAGACTTATCATGATTTCTGGCCATGGGTCGTACCCACATACGGCTCGTGGTGGGGACTCGTGGTTGGGAAAAGACTTATCTGATCTGAACCACGGGTCTTCCTACGACTCGTACAATCGACCTACGACTCGAATATTGAGTCGTGCTGAGGCAATGTTGTAGATTTTTCTGCAAAGCACATTCCAAATTTTGAATTTTAATCTTGGGAACTTTTGGGGTGTTACATTAGTGCAGTATATTAGTTGAAATTGAATTGATTTTTAATTTGGCAGGTGAGAATGTAGAAATTGCAGCTTTCTGCTGCTGGTGCATTTGCATAAAACCGACAAAAAGCATAAGTAAGTCCGTCGGTTTTCTACAAATACATACCAGAAGAAACCCAGAAAACCGGCGGACAAACTGACAGTGTCTGTCGGTATGTTCTTCAAAATTAAGAACATACCGACAGACATCGTCGGTAATTTATAAAATTTTTAATTTAAAAAATTAACTAATAATTAGAAATTACCGACGTTGTCCGTCGGTAGTATTTTTTTCTGTCGGGTAATATTTTAAGAACCTACAGAATTAAAATTCACCGAACCAACGGACATCCGTCAGTATTAGCCGATGTTGTCCATCGATTTTTTGTTTCTGATGCGACATATTCTGATGACCCTTTGTCCATCCGTTTTCCGTCAATTTTGGACAATAAACCAACGCTGTCTGTTGGAATTGGTCCTCGTTTTTTAACTAATTGTTAGTAGTTTGATAAGAGGCTAAGTCTGCGCACTCCTCCCTCGTCACCCCCATAATCTGGGTGATCTTCTGGATCTCATCAATAAACTCATGAGGATCCTCGCCTACCTTCAATCTGAAAACTCTAGAGGATTCATCCTAAGAAAATCCCTGGTTCTTGCCGCAGCCGTATTTCTATTTTGTGAAATACGCACTACTGTCTGCTGGTTGACCGGGTACTAAATGCCAACAACATCTAGATGGCTGCCCTAAATTCTACATGGGCAACCTGCTCGGGCACATGATCCTCTAGGGCGGTGGAGCCTGCTGGTGCCTATTTCCGTTGTCATTCTCGTGGCCATTTTTATTTCCATTTCTTCTTCCATTAACTCGGTGAGGAGCAAGATTCAGCAAATGCATATAGCATGAGTTATAAGGATAGAGAGACATTTTACTGCACGACATAAATTATGAAAGAAGGGAAGTTTCCTAAAATGTTCTGTAGCCTCTTCTTCATGAAAAAGACTCTACTTAACACCCATGAAAAAGACTCTACTTAACACGGCTTTCAGACACCTTAGGACACTTCAAAACCTAATGCTCTGATACCAAGTTTTTCACGACTTGAGCATAGGTCCAGATAGAGACACGGGACAAAGAACCCTAGAGGATCCAAGTCGATCCATGACATGAACATAGTAGCTAAGAACATACAACAAGTGAATACTGAAATAATACAACATGCTTAAGCGAAAGTCTGAAAATCTAATAACATCTGAACAATGAAAAACATAATACCGATCTGAAGCTGAATACATCCTATGTTTGATAGTCCTCTATAAACTGACGAGTTGATGGGACAAGACCCCAATTGACTCACTATAAAACTAAAACTGAAAATACTGATACGAGCTGATAAGAAGACCCTCGAAAGATGAGGACTCACCAACGGGCTGGATAATGCTAACTTTGAAGATCTGACTAATGGCAAGACTGAACCTGAATGTCCGAGCCTGTATCATGAAATGATACAGCATAGAGTATGCGGTCAATACTTGGAATACACTGAGTATGCAGGGTAAGTAAAAATAAACAGTTAATAATACATAAGGGTTCATAAGAGTAGGACAACATGATCATGAAGTAAATATCATAATATAAACATAAGGGCTCAAGATTTTCAAACCATTCATAATCTAGTCATAATCATAGCCATAAGAGATACTTAATAAAATATAACTTGAGCCAAAGTAACATAAACATAACCATTCATAAATCATGAGAAACAATGAGAGGACTCATCTTAAGAGACACCATCATGATAGAGCTTACATGATGTCCCAACTTTTCGCTCAAGTGGGCAGAGCCATCCCAGATTTGCCAGGAAAGGGACGTATATGTTGAGATATCACAGGGGATCCATAAATATGTTACACCCCATAGAAGTTAATGATTAGTAAGCGTACGCGTGGATTCATAAGGAATAAAGAGAGTACGAAGAATGGAGAAAAACCCCGGAACTCAGGTCGAGCAGGGCCAACGCGATGTGCCAGCCAGTAGTGCACTGGCCACCGCGGTACGCCAGGGTGGTAGCTTCGATGGGAGGCACAGCAGCTAGGATGGCAGCCTCAACGGGAGGCGCGGCGCACCAGGGTGGCAGCCTCAACGGGAGGCGCGAGGTACACCCCCTGCCACCACCCAACATGTATATATAAAGCCTCCTCACTTGATTAAATCATTTCCCGATCTTTATTTCGGCCTGAGGGAGGATTATATGAAGATTTCAATTGATATTTGTCTGGTTACACTATCAAATGCCGTCCATATTAAAATTAACTTCTGGTATCGAAGTTTAAGCTCGCAGGAAGAATTACTACAGAGTTATTTTCGTGAAATTCACCTGGAAAATCGTAACCCCGTCGAGCAAAAGTTGTCAGAATTGCTCCAAACTGATTTCTATACAATCACAGGCTTCAAGTAAGCATTTCTCCCTTTTGAACTCTCAAAAATAATACATTTTCGGTTGTGTTTTGTTAACTTGAAGTATAGTCAATATTGGTATTAAAAGTTATCGTTTTACGCCGAATTCGGTATTGAAATTCATCTCTTTCTCCCTGTATAAAGGTTACAGCTGAAGAGAGCTGGCGAATACAAGTTGAAACTCGCCGATTATTCAGGAAATGACAATCGAGGTATGTAAGGCTTAACCCTCAGCAAGTATACTCGTCGTACAGTGTTGCGACTTATGTTCTAGAACAGAAATGATGATTTCATATGTTGTAGATAGCTGCTACCATTATATTGTGATTAGACATGTTGTAATTAGTTGTTGCTAGTATATGGAGATCAGACACGCTATGATTAGCTTCTATCCGTAGATTACTGTAACATAAGTTCTAGTTAGCTGCTAGAAAACGTATATGGATTATATAGCAGTATTCCTTGTTGTACAGGAACATGTTAAGTGTGACACGCGCTAGAAGCATCATAGAAACTCCTCCATTCTCCAGTTCATTATGTTAGTAAAATTGTATGTTTGATTTCCAGGCCCAGATCTTAGAAGCTCGTGAATAGTTATGGGGTAGTGAGTTGAATAGTATAGGCGCGACTGGGTGATATAACTACTAGTTTGGCGCCTGTGTGGCCAGAAAAGCACGCCCAGAGGCCATTGGCATACCCATTAAGCCCCAGGGCAGAAATTCAGATAGGAAGGGCATACTTAGTGTCAGCAGCCTAGGGTTTTCTAGTGAGCTGAGTGACAGTCTGTCATCTAGTTAGCTACTATCAGTAATTGTCAGTCCCAGTTGACTTAGTATTCATCCTACAGATCACCAGAAAGCCGGTCCAGTCGTAGGTTAAATAGACCCATAGGTACCCTAATAAAGGGGACCTTATCAACAGTTAGAGACCGGGCCATCATCCCATCCAGTCCTTATAAGGTACTCAGGTACAGATCTCTAGGAGTGACTAAGTCTTTATAACTTTCCTATAGGGTTAAGAATCGCCCAAAAAAGTAATATAAGATGCGATTAGACCAAGATGAGGTCTAAGGCACTAGTAAGTACCATGTTAGTACAGTATTGCCCACAAGCTAATGATGTCAGTAAACTTTCTATGGAGGATTAGGGGTCGATCGCTCAAAAGCATGTTGGGCCAGTACCATCCCTACAATTGTCTTGAGCAGAGGAACTGAGTAGTTAGTCATTCCCGACCCCGCAGTTATTATGAGTTATAGATGTTCGGGCAGAACATATAGAGAGTTGTGTTGGACCACTCCAGATCTCGCCTCATTCAGTCCAGACTATTAGAGATCATAATCACTATCAGGATCCTCTGATTAGATACAGGTGCACGGCGTGCCTGCTAGCAGCTTTACAGACTATCCTAGGGGGCAAGCAACGGTGGCGTTAGGCCTAGAAGGCCAATCACGCCTTTTGAGTGGCTAGATTGAGATGTTAGTACAACACCTTGGTTAGGGTTGCCCTCACTTAGGAGCCATCCATGACCATCCCAAGGTTACTAGTTGTGTCGACGCCTGCCAGGGTGAGATGATGTCGCTCCAGAGAGTGGCATACCGTCCGCGAGGGACGGAGACGGGTCCCAGGTCCTCATACAATCCATTCCGTGTCTGGAATATTATTATGTTGATAGGCACTACACCACACCCCCTGTCGATCCTGGTGCCCGGGGTGTAGATATCAGATATCAGGAGTCCACCAAACTCAGACACAGTTATAAATCAGGGGCCAAGTGGGCTTAGTTGCATACCTAGGGGACTGGTAGGTTGGCTATAGCACCAGTAGAGTCATAGAAACCTAGTTAGGGATATATAGATTGAAGTGCACTCACCAGAGCTTATGTGGGCCCCGGGTGGGTTATTCTGTACTGGTTGTACCTTCCAGGCTTATGGGGGCCAGGTGATGTTCTTGCTTTTATTCTTTTCTACTAGCTTTAGTTGGTGAATATATGATTATGTGGTCATCGCTTATGTATGTGTAGTGTTTGCTAGATACAGATTATGAATAAGCCAGTTTACAGGTTAATCTTTCTGCCTCTCCTTCCTACTCACTTTCAGTATTTCACAGCTTTCATTCAGTCTATTTACTGCCTTACATATTCGGTATATATTGTACTGACACCCAATTATGGGGCACTATATGACTTGCCTGCAGGTTTAGACAGACAGGATTTAGGATCTTAAGTAGCAGCTGTACAGAGTCATAGTTGGGTCAGCTCCTTTCATTCGGAGTTGCCAAGTTGTAGAGATTTTTGTATTTCAGTTATATAGCATTTTGGGGTAGGCCGGGACCCTGTCCCGACCACTATTTGTACTTTTAGAGACTTGAATACTACAATCATGAGTTAGTTAGTTGTGTGTTGGCCATGTGGGGCCTTAATTAGTTATGTTCCATATGTTGGCCGTGTGAGGCCTAGGATAGTAGTTTTTCTTCATTTCTGTTATAACTAGACAGCATGGTGGCCTTGTCGGCCCGCATAGGATCCCTTATGTTGCTTGTTGTTGGTTAACTATTTTCATTTATAGGTGGATATACGGCCTTGTCGGCTTAAGTCTGCATTTATAGCTGAGATATAGCCCGTTGTTTTCTTGATTTGAGGAGCAAGCCTGCACCATTGCGCCTAGGCTTAGTTAAGTCAGTTCAGATCCTAGTAGGCACTAGGTGCTAGTCATGCCTCCCCAGGTGGGGCGTGATAAACTTGGTATCAGAGCAGTTCGTATCTTAGGAAGTCTGCAAGTCGTGTCTAGTAAGTCTTGCTTATAAATGTGTTATGCACCACATTTTACAAGAAGGAGGCTACGAGGCATGATAGTATGATTACCCCTCTTTCTTCTCGATCGTGCTATAGAGAAGAGTTGTATAGAGTTGTGTCCCTAAGCTTTCCTTGTTATGTCTGTCTAGGATGATCTTTGATATAAGACAGATTCCAGCCAGCTGCAAGATAACTACAGTAGTAGGGGGAGGTACTAGTGAAATGCTACAGTTGGGAGGCAGTTAGCCCAAGGGCGGAAGCGGATGTCTTTTACATTTCCCCATCACCCTTCCGAGGTACCAGGAACCTCATAATGAGATAGATATGCCAGTGCCATCCCCAGTTCTCTATACAACCTCAGAATAGGGGGTTTGAAGTATAGTATATATCTGCATATGAGATGGTTTACCTATTAGATATCTAGAATTAGCCAGGGGCAACAATTAATGTTGAATCATCTGAAAGGTGCAAAGAAGGAGGAAACTGCAGGATTCCTACCTCCAACTCTTCATATATTGTAAGGTTCCATACCTCAGTCTAACAGAAAGTGTAAGTATCAGCGCTATGATGCCCAGAACGAATAGTAAAGGAGGGCTAGAATTGTTGCCTCCGAGGAGGATTAGGGAGTGGTTAAGACTCTTAGTATTTACAAGTTATCTAGACCCTTACGGTAGTAAGCCAGGAAGGGGGATAAGGTTGCCAATAGAATTCAAGTGCGTATGAGACGGTTCATCAACGATAAACCCTCAACAATAGTAAAGATCAAGTCAAAAAAAGGCTGATTCCGTTGTAGCATGCTAATGACGGCAGGGCATATCTGCAAGATAATAGTTATGGCCTTAGTTTGTGATATCGAAGGACAGGGAGGTCATACGAACAAAATAGGCCTGAGTGTGAGTCAGAAGGAATACAGGTCAGTAGACCTAGCCGGTAACATCCTTGATAGTATGAGGTAGGAGGCATGAACCTCAGAGCCCAGTCCAAGGGAATAAGAGGAAAGGCACAAATATCTAATGGAGCATGAAGAGCGAAGTGAGCTGCGCTAGCCTAGTAAAGTTTTTCAACAGCAAGCTACGGTCTAACGATCCCCTAACCTAGGGGAAAACCAGAATCACCTCTAGGATGATAGGGCATAGGATCACCACCGAATATTGAAAACTAAGCATTGGGCTAACAGTTAAGAGATAGTAAAGTTGTAGCCTAGTCTACTGCAATATCTCCGCCAGTTGCGGAGATAAAGGAGTACCGACATAGAGACTTTAACCTAGAACAGCCTGGAAACAAGGCCCAGTAGAGAGTCATTGGCCCTCAAGATAATAAGGGGCAAAATCATAAGACCCAGAGGTCGACTCTATACTGAAAGGGTAGAAGAACTTCGATTAGCAGAATGTACTTCTAGAATTTAACGAAAATGCAATGAGTCAATAGGAGAGACCTATTGATGGCATCGAAAGATGGAAAATATCATTGAATCATAGCAACAGAGCTCCAGCAACAGGCCAGAAAAGACGAGATAGCAGGAACTGGGTAGGCCAATAAAGGAGGCGGCCATGCCTGCAAGGGGGTGGAGAGTAATTGACATGAATACAGTCACAAGGTTATCTCATACCAAGTGTAATTTGACTTCATTTGAACCAATATATAGAGGCTAGTGAGTTTTATTTGTGTCTCTCCAGATGAAATTATGTCGCGGTTAAGATTTATGCCAAGTTAAATATCCCAAAAGTAGTTGGAGTGCGTGGAGCTACAGTGTTTGATAAACTTTGACAGAGAGAAGCAATTTACGACTAAGTTCTAGGAAAAGGCGTCAGAACAGATGGCGACACATGTAAACTTAAGCACGGCTCCTCGTACCCAAACAGGTGGCCAAGCAAAATATACAACTCAGACTCTAGAGGTCCATTATAAGTGGGAATGGAAGCACCCTGAATGATGATGTAAAGCAGATAAATCAGAGGTAGGAAAACCCGGGCATCTTAAAATGGGTAGACGGAAAAAGCCAAATTTATTAGGAAAAAGGGTACCAACAGCCAAGGTCGTCAAAAGTTTTACCCTAACGTATGGGGTAGGCAGCTAAGGTTTGAAGCGATAGTTGGATATTTCTAGAACTTTGCCAAAGATGGGCATTATGAGATTAGGTAAGAAGGACAATCTTAGTCTTAGGTTTATTGGCCCATATCATATCGTCCGAAGAACAGGCGAGATGGCATATAAGCTAAAATTGCCTCCAGATCTAGGACCTGCCCATTAAACTTTCACATGTTAATGTTGCGAAAGGACATAGATGACCCATCCGAGTTGTTCTAGTTAAGGACGTTCAAGTTACGGGACGTTCCATTTGAGAACTAAGGAGCCTCTGTTAAGTTATTGTGGAGAAACAAGAACAGAGAAGAAATAACCTGAGAAGCCGAGGACGACATGAAAACCAGATATCCTCATTTGTTCCAGGATTAGTCCAAACTATGAAATTAAGGTAAAGGTGTTTCTTCAATTGTTATTTTATGATGTATGTTACGTATGTTATTCAGCTGACTACAATTCTGTGATGAAAAACTTGTTACGGTGTCGTGTGAGATATTTGTATTAGATTTTTCTGCATTTTAGGATTTTCAGATAGTCCATACTACAGGGGAGACTCTGCCGAAATTTTTCCGAGATAATAACTGAAAGAGTTAGACTCCTGTAAGTTAAAATTGACATTCGAGGATGAATGTTCCTAAGGGGGGTGGATGTCACACCCCTAGAAGTCAATGATTAGTAAGCGTACGCATGGATTCATAAGAAATAAAGAGAGTACGATGCGTGGAGAAAAACCCCAAAAGTCAGGTCGAGCAGGGCCAGCGCAACGCGCCATCCAGTAGTGCACTGGCCACCGCGGTGCGCAAGGGTGACAGCCTGAATGGGAGGCGCGGCACGCCAGGGTGGCAGCCTCAATGGGAGGCGCGAGGCACACCCCCTACCACTACCCAACATGTATATATAAAGCCTCCTCACTTGGTTAAATCATTTCCCCATCTTTGTTTCGGCCAGAGGGAGGATTATATGACGATTTCAATTGATTTTTGTCCGGTTACACTATCAAATGCCATCCAAATTCAAATTAACAATGGGTATCGAAGTTTAAGCCCGCAGGGAGCATTACTACAGAGATATTTTCGTGAAATTCTCCCAGAGAATCGTAACTCCGCCGAGCAAAAGTTGTCAGAATTGCTCCAAACTGATTTCTATACAATCACAGGCTTCAAGTAAGCATTTCTCCCTTTTGAGCTCTCGGAAAATAATATATTTTTGGTCGTGTTTCGTTAAGTTGAAGTATAGTCAATATTGGTATTAAAAGTTATCATTTTATGCCGATTTCGGTATTGAAATTCATTTCTTTCTCCCTGTATAATGGTTATAGCTGAAGAGAGTTGGCGAATACAAGTTGAAACTCGTCGATTATTTAAGAAACATCAATCGAGGTATGTAAGGCTTAACCATTGGCAAGTATACTCATCGTACAGTGTTATGACTTATGTTCCAGAATAGAAATGATGATTTTATATGTTGTAGATAGCTGCTACCATTAGATTATGATTAGACATGTCGTAATTAGTTGGTGGTGGTATATAGAGATCAGCACGCTGTGATTAGATTCTATCTGTAGATTATGGTTACATAAGTACTGGTTAGCTGCTAGAAAATGTATATGGATTATATAGCAGTATTCCTTGTTGAACAGGAACATGTTAAGTGTGACACGCGCTAGAAGCGTCATAGAAACTCTTCCATTCTCCAGTTCATTGTGTTAGTAGAATTGTATGTTTAATTGCCAGGCCCAGATCTTAGAAGCTCGTGAATAGTTATCGGGTAGTGAGTTGAATAGTATAGGCGCGCTGGGCGATATAACTACTAGTTTGGCACTTGTGTGCCAGAAAAGCACACCCATAGGCCATTGGCATACCATTACGCCCTAGGGACAGAAATTCAGATAGGAAGGGCATACTAAGAGTCAGCAGCCTAGGGTTGTCTAGTAAGCTAAGTGACAGTCTGCCATCAAGTTAGCTACTATCAGTAATTGTCAGTCCCAGTTGACTTAGAATTCATCCTACAGATCACCAGAAATCCAATCCAGTCATCCAAGTCAAATAGACTCATGGGTACCCTAAGAAAGGGGACCTTATCAGCAGTTAGAGGCTGAGCCAGCTCCCCAGCCAGTCCTTATAAGGTACTAAGGTACAGATCACCAGGAGTGGCTAAGTCTACACAAACTTGCCTATAAGGTTAAGAATCGCCAAGAAAAGTAATATAAGATTCGATTAGACCAAGATGAGGTTTAAGGCGCTAGTAAGTACCATGTTAGTACAGTACTACCCACAGGCTAAGGATGTCAGTAAACTTTCCATGGAGGATTAGGGGTCGATCGCTCAAAAGCATGTTCGTCCAGTACCATCCCTACAGTTGTCCTGAGCAGAGGAACTGAGTAGTTAGTCATTCACGACCCCGTAGTTATTATGAGTTATAGATGTTCGGGTAGGACATATAGAGAGTTGTGTTGGAACACTCCAGATCTCGCCCTATTCAATCTAGACTATTAGAGATCATGATCACTACCAGGATACTCTGATTAGATACAGGTGCACAGCGTGCCTGCTAGCAGCTTTACAGATTATCCTAGGGGGCAAGAAGCGGTGGCTTTAGGCTCAGAAGACCAGTCACGCCTTTTGAGTGGCTAGATTGAGATGTTAGTACAGCACCTTGGTTGGGGTTGCCCTCACTTAGGAGCCATCCATGACCACCCTAGCGTTACTAGCTGTGTCGACGCCCGCCAGGGGCGAGATGACATCGCTACAGAGAGCGGCATGTCGTCCGCGAGGGACGAAGATGGGGTTCCAGGTCCTCATACAGTCTATTCCATGGCTGGACTATTATTATATTGATAGGCACTACACCACACCCCCTGTCGAGCCTGGTGTCCGGGGTGCAGATATCAGATATCAGGAGTCCACCAGACTCAGACACAGCTACAAATCAGGGGCCAAGTGGGCTCAGTTGCAGACCCAGGGGACTGGTAGGTTGGCTATAGCACTAGTAGAGTCATAGAAACCTGGTTAGGTGTATATAGATTGAAGTGCACTCACCAGAGCTTATGGGGGGCCCCGGTGGGTTATTCTATGCTGGTTGTACCTTCCAGGCTTATGGGGGCCAGGTAAGGTTCTTGCTTTTATTCTTGTTTGCTAGATTTAGCTGGTGAATATATGATTATGTGGTCATTGATTATGTATGTGTAGTGTTTGCTAGATGCAGATTACGAATAAGCCAGCTTACAGGTTAATCTTTCTGCCTCTTTCCTACTCACTTTCAGTATTTCACAACTTTCATTCAGCCTATTTATTGCCTTACATATTCGGTACATATTGTACTGACACCCAATTATGGGGCACTATATTACTTGCCTGCAGGTTTAGACAGACAGGATTTAGGATCTTCAGTAGTAGTTGTTCGAAGTCATAATTGGGTCAGCTCCTTTCATTTAGAGTTGTCAGGTTGTGGAAATCATTGTATTTCAGTTATATAACATTTTGGGGTCGGCCGAGGCCCTGTTCCGACCACTATTTATACTCTTAGAGACTTGTAGACTACAGTCGTCAGTTAGTTAGTTGTATGTTGGCCGTGTGGGGCCTTAATCAGTTATCTTTCGTATGTTGGTTGTGTGGGGCCTAAGATAGTAGGTTTTCTTTATTTCTGTTATAACTAGACAACATGGTGGCCTTGTCAGCCTACATAGGATCCCTTTTATTGCCTATTGTTGGTTAGCTGTTTTCATCTACAGGGGGCTATACGGCTTTATTGGCCGGAGGCTGCATTTACAGTCGAGATATAGCTCATTATTTTCTTCATTTTAGGAGCAAGCCTACACCAGTTGCGCCTAGGCTTAGTTAAGTCAGTTCAGATCCTAGTAGGCACTAGGTTCCAGTCATACCTCCCAAGGTGGGGCATGACAAAATATATGTAATATACCTATGGTGGCTCGTAGTTCTGAGATCACAAGGTTTACCTGAACATCGGATTTATTTGGTGCTAGACACTGTTCCCAAAAACATGCACATGAGGCTCATATCATAATCGTGAATCATTCATGAAGTTCATGGACAAATAAATCATAACATACTTGATCACACTTGAAATACTTGATTAGCCATGAATAATGGCCCCTAAGTCGGCCAAGAGTCATAAATTCATAAATCATGAAGGACAATGCATACTTGGAAAAAAAATCCCTATACTTGATATTCATAAATTCTTGAAGAGTACTTGAATAGAAATCATAACATGAATCATAAATCATAATTTAGGCTTAGTAAGATCATAAATCATAATAGAATCATAACTTGACTTTTAATGAAACCTTGCATAATTGGGCATAGATTGATTGAGATGTGAAACTATAAAATAAATAATAATTTAAGTATAAAAACTTCCCATGAAACAACATTTAGAATATAAAGGGAATTGACCCATAATCAAATCAAAGCGAATTCAATAAATTTGGGCTTAAAACCCCATAGGATCATCAAATTTAACTTAATACTTGAATTCACGAACATAGAGAGGAATTGGGGCATGAGAGTGAAGAAAAACCCTCATTCACAATGCTACATACCTGGGTAATCTGATCTTAAACTCTTCCTTGAAAGCCCAAAGAAATTAGGGAATTTCTCAAGCTTGATCTCCAAGGAAAAACTCTAAACTTGCATGCATGAAATGGTAAGGCTTATGATAGGTTAAGAACCCTTAAAGCCCTTCTAACTGAGTTTGACGTAGTTTAGGACCTTAGAGCTTAAGAATTACAAAAATACCCTTAATAAAAAAATCTAAAAATTAAACACTGCCAGGGACCACGGTTCATACCACGAGTCATACCATGAAGTAACGACTCGTGGTCTCCTATCATTGTTACCACTGGTTGGGAAACTGATTCTTGAAGACCATACCACGGGCACTTGTCACGGGTCATTACATGGCCCCACGGGTCGTGAGATCACGTATTGCCACTAGACTCTGATATTTCTCTGAAACTTCCCACAACTCATGGTTTCCTACCACAGGTCGTGACGCATCCGTGACGATGCCTCCATACCCAAAAATCACAACCTTTATCAAGATACGTTACAACTACCTAAGATTCGTTCCTTGACTTATTACTCTAGACCCTCCTTTATCAGCTGCTAACCACGACTCGTGAAGACGAGTCATCACATCGACCAACGAGTCGTACCATGGATCATTAGTCTAGGTCCTCACCCCAAAAACTTACCAAGACTCCCACCAATGACTCATCGTCCCTTCCCACGACTTGTATGATGAGTCGTCCTGAGTCAAATCTCAAATTTTGTTGTTGTTCTTATTTCAAATTTTCAAGTCTAGTCCTAGGCACTTCTAGAGTATTACAGCAAATTGGATAGATCTTTGAATGGGGATAGTACCTTATTAGATATTATGCCCAAGAAAGTGGATGTTAATTTGAAAAAGACTATACTTAATTTTAGACAAAACTAAACCAATTTTTTGATCACCTATAAAAAAAGTTCTTAGATACTTGAAATGTTGATCGATGCTAGTGGAGAATACTAAAATATCATCAATGTAAACAATTATAAATTTTGAAAAGAAATTGAAAATATCATTCATTATTTTTTGAAATTCTGAAGGAGCATTTTTTGCCAAAGGGCGTGAGATTCCATTCATATTGTTCAAATGGTACTGTAAAAGCAGTTTTGTATCGATCTCTGGAATCAATTTGAATTTATCAAAATCCCTATTTTAGATCAAATTTTGAGAAAATCATGGTAGCATGGAGTCGCTGGAGTAAATTTTTCTTGTTAGAAATAGGGCAACTAATCTAGCGGAGGGCAGTATTCAATGATTTATAATTGATGACTAAGTAAGGGACTCATCGTTCAATCTCGGAACTTTTGTTGACATAAAAGGTAGAATAACTCCAAGGAAATTTGCTTGGAGAGATGATTTGTTTGTGGAGAAGATCATTGATTTCTTTTTGACAGTGGTTGGTTAGCTAATGGTTCATTTGTATAGGGCGAGCTTTTGTAGAAATTTTTTTCATCAAGCTCAGTTTCGTAATAAAGCCTAACCATGTGTTTTTTTGCTATTCTAGAAGCCTGTGCGTAAATCTACACAGCGTTTCTTTTGAATTTGTGTTTCAAGGACCTTGATTTCAGATGAAGGAGGGGTTCTTGGAGTTGCTGTTATAGCCTGTGAAGAGCTACTTCTTCTTTGAGGAAGTTAATTTGAGGATCCTTATGCTTTAAGGTAGATAAGATTTTTCTTACTGGGGGTTTGTCAAAAGGAAGGAAAATGTTGTTATCTTCAATGTTGATTCTTTGATGAGTGACCCTAAAGGGGATGAGCTCTTCAATGAAAGGAGTGCCTAGGATGACTGGATTAGTTATGTCCTTTACCAGTACGAATGAGTTAGAAGCTATAAGGTAGAATTCCCTATGGAAATTCTTACTTCAATATCAGAGAGCTTGTAGGTGATCCCTAATCTATTGTCATTAACAGCTCTAAGGGCCTCGTTGGTTTTCTCAAAGTATTTGGTTGGGATGAGTTCTTCTTGGACGCAATTGAGGTCTGCACCAGTATCAGAAAGGACAATAATGTCTAAAATGAATGATTTGTTGACCACTTAGGTTACCTTAGTATGCCATCATCTGATGGAAATTCTTGAGAGATAATTGATAAGTCTTCTTCCTCGGTCTCATGATCTGGTTGTTCAATTTTTATTTGTCTAGGAGGATCGACCATAGTAGAGAATTGTTGAAGGACAATTTGGTCTAACTCCTACCTAGCCTTGATTTGTTGGATTTCTTCCTTAAGGATTACTATCTCTAATTGGAGATCTTGAACAATTACTACCTTTAGTGTGCTAAAAGGAAATCTGTTCAAAATATTAGTGATATTGTAGGTGTTTGCTATGTGAGGATGAGAAAAAGTATTGGAGAAAGATATGGAGGGTTTATCTAGAGTCTTTTGAGTTGGTCTAGATAATGTATTTTTTGGTTTGGATCATGTAGGATGCTTATAACCTCTAGGAGAAGATCTTGTTCTTTAGAGAGAACATTGACTTCAAGTTGACTATTTTGGTCTTCTTGGTCAGACTGGGAGTATTCTAAGTCAACATTTTTGATTTGGTTAAAATCCTGCTGGAACTCATCATCAGCACTATTAGAGTCCTCTTAAAATAAGATATGTTGTGTCTGGTTGAGGACTGATTTATCCAGATTGAGATTTCTAGCTCTTTTGGCGAATTTGTAGTATTTGGTGATATGGCCAGGTTTGCCGCACCTGTAACATTTTTCATCATTGGAGGCAGGAAGAGTTAGCTTCTTAGCTGCACGTTGATGTTTTCTAGGAGAATATTTTGATTTCCTAAACTTACGAATACGAGGCCTAAATGAGAAGACTTCTCTTTTAGGAGTCGTATTTCTATGGGATTTCTTTCTACAAGAGATAGACCAAATTGTTCGCAGAAGCTTCCTAGGTCTCGGCGTGTCTGAGCTCTATCTTTTGCTAATTATCTTAATATCTTATCCTGGTGAAAAATCTTAAGAGCAACTTGTTGAATGAGGCTTGTAAGTTGACCTTATGTGATATTCTCATAAGGAATAATATCACCAGAGTGCTGGTTTTGGAGCTCTTCTTTGACTAAACCTCTGAGGGACTTAGGCAGGCCATCTAGAATTTTTTCTTTCCAGTAGGGAAGGTTATCATCAGGTCTTTCATAGATTCTAGTAAGAAAAGAATTCTTATGTCATCTAAAGTCGAAAAGTATTTTGCACTTGAGGTTATTGAGTACTGCAGAAAATCTTTTTCAAAAGATACCCGAACTTCCAATAAAAGTTTTAATAATGGTGTAAATCAAAGTGTTGGTGGAGTCAAGAATGGTTTGTCCATCCTTGAAAATTGGTTCTCCTGCAGAGTCGACTCGGACACTATGAAAAGTTTTTTGTTTGTCTTCCTCACCTACCAACCCTTTAGCTGACCCGTAAACCCTACTACTAGGACATGGGTAGTAAGCTGGTCTGAGCAGTGATGGGAGGTTCCATAAGTAGTGGCAACCATTGTCATCTGGATAGAATATTGTATTCAGAACGACCATCTATGTTCCATTCATAGATGTTATTAGC
This sequence comes from Datura wrightii, assembly GCA_035772735.1. Lineage (NCBI taxonomy): Eukaryota > Viridiplantae > Streptophyta > Magnoliopsida > Solanales > Solanaceae > Datura > Datura wrightii. The sequence goes on from JASDFA010000001.1 coordinate 22,044,693, forward strand.
ATTGTAATTGTTTTACATAACATTAGGTTTTTCTTCTAAGGCTACATCAGGATGGGTAGCTCTAGGATTAAAAAACTTTTGTGGCTTATGCCAATTGGAAAACTCTGCTTTGACGGGGGCAACCTTTAAAGGAATTTCTTCTTCTTCATCTGGTTGAATATCATATGGGATATCTTCTTGAAGAACTATGATTGTTGCAGAAGCCTTAGAAGACGTTTCTCTCATTGGGATATCAGGGACCAAAGTTTTCTCAATTTTTAAGATTCTCCATTGGAGGTCAGAGAGTTGAGGGGAATCTTTTGAGTGGTGGGTTTGGAGTTCCCTAGCAAACGTTCTAGGGATTTCATATGGTTTAAATAGAGGAACTGAAGATATAGAGACTTCTATTGGTTTTGGAGGAGCAAGTGGTGTTGAGGACGGCCTTGAAACTAGATATTCACCAAGTGCCTGTATATATTTATTTGTATAATTATTTTATTCAAAAATGCTTTTGATATCCTTGTTAACTGCTTCATTATCGGCTTTCTGTTTGAAAGGGATCACGACAATAGAGTTATTAGTATATGTTGTTGAAAATCCATGTGATGGAGGGAGCTCAGATGTGATCCCCGACATTGCAAGTTTTTCAAACTTTTGAAACATTAAAAGATTTAGAAGACGGGAAATCTAATTGATGATAATCAGCATACGCTTCAAACCATTCAAAGAAATTAATTTATTTTTTGACTGAGTTTAAAAATTTGTGATAAATTTTTTGAAGACTTTGTCTTTCGTCATTTTACAAGTGCTTAAAAAATCAAGTTCTTTTCAAAATATTTCTTGAAGAGTAAAACTCTTTTCGAAGTGTTTCTTTATAAATTTGAAAATCTTATTTCAAAATCGTCAATTCACCACCTAATGATGAGTACATAGGGGATTGGGTTTGATCATCGTTGACTTCAATTGCAGGAGGGGTTTCTATCAAATATGTGGCTTGAGGAATTCTAGATTCAAAGTTGACTGTCTCAACTCTAGAAGGGAATGAAGAGACTGAATGCCTAGCAGCTTGAATATCTGATTGTGTCGAGTAGGCAGTAGAAACTCTTTGACTAAGAGACCTTCGGAAGGAGATAGAAACAACTCCACTGAAAAATTGTTGGACTTGAGAAATTATAGTATTTTCTATTTTTATTTTTTTTGTTGTTGTCTTGCATCCTGCAGCACCCAGTTCTGAGCTAGTGATATCTAACTCCAAGAAATGGGTCTAGGAACTGATAAGTGAGATCTTTGCAGATTTGTTTGGAAAAGAATGGTTTAACCTTTATATATATATAGAGAGAGAGATTAGAAGCACAAAAGAAAATTATATTTTAAATTTTATTGCACATATGCATATAAAGAGACCAACTAATTTTAAAACAGCTCTTTACATATTTAAAAAATTATAGTTATGCTTATATGGTTATACAAAACTCAAATGTCTCTTTAACACAGAAACTCTTAAATGATGAACAATTAGAAGAATAAAAAAACATAAAGTGTTAATATAAAACAAATTAAGACTTAAAGTTCATTTATTCAATTTGTAGATTAAAAACATTTTAAGATTCATATATAAATTTTTTGTGAATAAATTAAAATTTTCTCAAATTGCACGAAGCACGAAGAAATTCAGTAGTAAAAAAAATATAGTAATCTGAAATAACCAGCCCTACTTTTACTTAAAATTATATCTATAAGATAGTTTAATTTTCTAAAAATTAAATTTCTTAAATTTTTTATTATGTCAGAAAAAATTTCACTTTCCACAAAGTAAGCGAAACACAGTACTAATTATTTCCTACATCATTTAATACTTTTGACCATTTTATTATGATAGAGGCGTTGTGAATTCATCTTCCCCATACAAGTATATAAAACTCTTTTCTTTTTACTCAGTTTAATTTAATAAATAAATCACTGGATATTCATTTTAAATTTAGATGGAGGGAGAATATTGTACAAGTACTTTTAAAAATTTATATTAAAATAATTAATACGTATTACATAGAGTATCTATATTGATTAATTATTTTAAACAGTATCACACACATTCAACACGGAATCGAGTACATATATAAAGTTAATTATATTAAACAATGTATTACACACGTGACACATCAAACATGAGAATAAATACATAAAAGAAAGAGGATTTGTTTGCAATTTTTATTAATTAATAAAGATATTATATTAATAGAATTTAATATGTAGCAAATATATGAGAGTGGCAGCATGGCTGAATCGTTACTAGTGTTTTGAGTGGAAGTGGGATCAATAAATATATTATAACTATCCAAAACAATTGATGGCCGTTTAAAGTTTTTACTTTGTTCGTTTTCTATTAATTATCTCAAAATTAATTGATACTTTATTTTATCGCGTCGATTACATAGATGGTGATTTAATTTTTATTTTATTATATTAAAGTGATCAAATTATTTTCTGTAATGAACAAATTATTCAATTTTACCTACTTTATAATTTAATTAATTTCACAAAAGTCAGTAAACAATTTTTTGTAATAATTTTTTACTCAATTTTATCTAAGTATCACCAAAAAATATACTTCAGAAGGAAACAAAAGAGAGATTTTCTATATGATACTTAGGCAAGTTACTATTTAGTAAATTGTTGAGATATTTAGGCAAACTTAGAATAATTCTTAAGTTACAAAAATTAATTTAGTGACTTTGGTACACCAAAATTGTTTAAATGGTGAGGAGCACCTATGTATTAAATAATGCTACATATTGTTATCATTTGTTTTGATTGCCTTATTATCTTAACGTTATCATTATTTGGTGTTATTATTTTTTTTTAAAAGCCAAAAAGTTTTATTGAAACTAATCTTTTTATATTATTTTTTTCAAAAGCACTTATAAGATTTCACTAGATCTGTTATCGTTGTATAAATTAAAGTAAACATTGGTAATTTTAATGACAGGTTAATGGAACGCTTCATGCAGACACATAAAAATGTTAATGATTCTACTTTGATATGAATGCCAAGTTCTTATAGAAATAATTATCCCCATAATATCACAAACAAAAAAAAAAGAAAAAAGAGGACGAAACAAAGATCTTAATAAAAGGAGCGGAAATATATTAGTTTGATACACTAATGCATGGATACAGTTATTCGGAGCATGATACAAGTATTTAGAATACACAGAGACCAATATATACCCTAGCTTTAATAACAAAATCTACAACACAAAGAAGAAGAAAATAAAAAAGTAAAAAATAAAAATACTAGTGGCATTATGCAACAAGTATTAGTAGTATATGCTATTTAAAAAATAACAGGAATTAGCGACGAACAAATTATATATTTAAACAACAAACTTCATCGCTAATTCTATTTAGTAACAGATTATCAAAAAAATTCTATTAGCTACGAACAATTTAGCGATAAAGTTGGTAGCTAATTCAAGTTTCTTTTTATAGGGTGATAGATTTTAAAGGCCACTAGAACCAATCAATTTAGTTAAGCCATAAGTTATGGCCATGGCCAACCAACCTCCAAACAAAACCCTAACTGAGGACTTGAGTACTGGTGCTTTTCCTAAAACAGCACCTAACCATCCAAACACCATTAAAGCTAAGGTCACAGCTGCAACAACAACTCCAATTCTCACTTTATAATCCCTAATAAAAAATGCAGCCAACAATGGCACCATTGCACCTACCGAAAACGCTAGTGCTGATGCTGCTGCTGCTTGAGCTGGATTCGGCAAGCTCTCAGCTTTCTCGTCTTCGTCTCCTCCTCCTCCTTCGGGTTTATTAGCGTTATTTCTTCTCTTTTCTCTCTTCATTTGAGCCACTTCTATGTCGAGTTGAGAATAAACGGAGACGAATTCTCCGATGGCCATGGAACATGCGCCGGCCACTAGGCCGGCGAATCCAGTGAGGATCATGACCTTAATATCCTTTTTCACAGCACCAACTCCCATCATTAATGATGCTGTCGAAACCAATCCATCATTGGCTCCGAGCACAGCTGCTCGGAGCCATTGGGATCGTTTCGAGTAGTCAAATTCCTTTTCTTCTTGTTGATCTAGGTTTACTTGTTGTTGTTCTAAGTCATTCATAGGGAGAGTGAACTTGGATTCTTGTAATTGAGTACTTGTTTGGTTTGATGCCATAGTTTTTTTTTTGGTTTTTTGTTGTTGTTGTTGAGAATGAAAATGACTTGGAAATAACTAATTTAAGTAGACAAAAGAGTGGAATAAAGTAGTAGTAGTAGTAGATGAATGTGCTTGACACACGCCAATAATGCTAGGTATTTATAGAAAGAAAAAATTTATTGTGGTAGTGGAGAAAAATGTGGGGACTTGCATAAGCACTAACATATAAAAAAAAAAAAAGAGATTTCGTGAATACATCAAATTCTTTGTACCTTCAAAATATTAAACTCTGCTTTTCTTTTTTTTTTTTTTTTGGTAAAATGATGATGGAGTCTTGCAAGGATTGGATTCTTCTTTTTTGAGTAAATTATTGAGGTCAATACGAATTTAATTGTTGCTATAAAACAAAACATAAGCTTACGTTTTTGCTTGAACTTTATTTAAAGAAGAATGAAAGAAGAGTTCTTTTGTCTTGTTGGATTGCTTTTTCTTTTTTTTGCGAAAAAAAGGACTTTTTAAAGGAAATTTAGAGTTCCTCCCCAAAATTGAAAAAACAATATATATATATAAATAATTAAAATGTTGTCCTTTTATCATTTCTAGTTCACAACATCCAGAAAAGACCAAAAGCCTCTTTTCGGTAGAAGAAATACTTCGATCGATCTCTACATTGTTACAAAATTGTAGCTGAATTAATTGATAAAATATATATTACGTGAATATTTAATTTAATTTGCTCAGAGATTCTTATAGTTAGAAAGAGAGTTAAGAAGAGAAAAATAGGGGGAAAAAATAGTTCGACATGAATGAGAATGGAAACATGCAAAAACAAGAAGAAAATGGTTTACTAATTTTTGTGCTAAGCTTGGGATTGGTTAATGTGAAATAAGAAAGAAACTTTAAGGCATGCAGTTGTACCAGAATTAGGACGTCATGAATAAGGCATGACCAAATAAAGATGAGAAAAAGAAAGTCCTAAATAAGGGAGAAATTTTTCTTGCCTTTTTTCCTCAATAGTCTCTTCAGTTTTGTAGAAGAGGACAAATTAATAATATTAATAATATGTGATTCGGGAATATATATGCATTTTTAATCTGACTAAAATTTGTCACCTCTAAATTCTGTTGTATGAGAAAAATGGCAAAATCTGTTTGAGGTTTTGGTCACTCCATTCTGTGTGATTTTAAATAGAGACTCATTATTTTATATATAGCTTTAAGAATGTATGTAGGAATTGAAGCAATTTTAGTTATAAATTTGGTGATCTCATGATTTTCACTGATGTTGTTCGAAAATTGAATTCGAAGTTTTTTTTCAATTCTATCTTAATTATGATATATCATATGGTGGAGATGACTGGCGCCATCTCCCAAACCCAAAGTCGTTAATTTTATAACATTTCTCAAATTTCATATTTTTCTAAAATATCTATAGGAGTAAACTCTCTTGGAATTTCATGTATTCAATTACTCCATTCTTTTGTCACTCTTACTTGTTCACTAATTAAAAATATATATTTATTTTTATTTTTTTAATTTTAAAAATTAAAAGATAATTTATTATTTAATTTTTAATTTATTTTTATTATTAATTATAGTCATCTTAAAAAATAATATAATAAAATTATCATTATATTTATTGCTTCTTAAAAAACATGTCAGTTTAAATTAATATAAAATAAATAAAAATAAACTAAGAAAGTATTACGTAGGTCAAAAACTCAAGCCTGAAATTAAAGTAGAGAACCCCAATTGATCTTTCTTGGAATTGGATGAGAAGTGGGATGAAAACTAAAAAGATAATTTTTGAAAAAAAGTTAATGATTTTCTCCAAAAAGTTGTCAAATAAAGTCTTGTAACAAGCATTTGAATAAAATGATGGACGTTTGCACGGAAGCAAGTTCGTAGATCATATTATTATAAACTCAAAATAATGATCCAGATATTAATTACTATAAGGATCTGAATTGTGACCCCGTATATACTTACTTGTCCTCTCAAAAATGTAATGCTCAAAGAGATTTTTTGTGTGTGTGTCACTCATTTGAGAGTCTGACACCAAAAGAGAAAAAAACTATTCAAATTTTTTAAAATGGATAAGATAATTTTACTTTAATTAACATTTTGTTGAACCTCCAACGAAGTTAAAATAAATAATTAAAAAAATATATATTCATTACACCTCGTTGGCCATTTAATGAGATTATCTTTTTATTTTTATTTTTTAAAAATTTTAAACTTCCAACGAGGTTCACTTAGTAATTTTTTTTGTTTGTTCTAATTCACAAAAATAACAAGAAAGATAAAATCAAAATTTATTTTGTATATATATACACACACACATGTGACCTCGTTCCACCGCCAACGAGGTTCACTTTGTAATTTTTTTTTTTCTAATTCACAAAATAACAAAAGAACTAAAATTAAAATTTATCATACCTTAAAAGATTAAAAAACAATTACTTTCTTTGTTCCTTTTTAGTTGCTAGGTATACTAAAAATAGTTATTTCAAAATAGTCGCTAGTTTCAAAATTAAGAAATAATTGACTATCTTTTATCAACTCTACTCTTAATATTTAAGTTACTTTAGAATGTGTAAAATTAATTTACTTTATCCCATCGTTTCATTTTTATTTGCTAGGATAAAATTTACCTTTAAGAAAAACTTAATAAGGATTGCAATTTGACTAATATAACCTTAATAATTGATAGATATGTTTTTGAAAACACTTAAGTTACTTTAGAATGTAAAAATAATGATTATTGCAATTTGACTAATATAACCTTAGTAATTGATAGATATGTTTTTGAAAACATGCAATAATCATTATTTTTACATTCTAAAGTAACTTAAGTACTAAGGGTATGTATTTTTTTAAAATTATTTTATTTAGAATTACTTTAAAAAATAAAATACATAAAATAAAAAGACAATCTCGTTGGATGCCTGACGAGGCGTGAAGAATAATTTTTTTTAATTATTTACTAAATCTCATTGGGAGGTTCAATGAAATGTTCGTTTTGCTTAAATTGAAATTTTCTTGTCTGTTTTGGAAGTTTTGAATTATTTTTTTACCCTTTCGGTGCCGGACTCCTCATTTGATATAGTTTAATTTATCCTCCCCATTTTAAAATAAGTATCATTTTTATTTAAAGACCAAAAAAAAAAAAGCATTCTTTTTGGATCATTCTACTTATCGTCCTTATTAAAAATAGATGGTTCAAAATAAATGACCATTTAAGAAAATCAAGACATAATTGAGTACATTTATTTCATTCTGCTTTTAATAATAATTGTTTTTGGAAGTAATAAACATTTACTAATTAGTATAAAAAGCCTAAGTGAAAAGCATATATACATGTACTTCAATATTGTGATTGCTTAGATTAATTTTTTTGTTTGTTGAAGAGAGATTAAAGAGAGAATATTTATTGAAGAGTGATTAACATTTTAAAGGATTAAAAATAACAAATAAGGATATGATAGTCAATGCATAGTTTCTTAACGGGCGTGTAAATAAAAAATGTTACAAGTAAAATTGTTTGGAGGGAGTAATTATTTTCAATTATACCCTTATATTAAAGAACTGTTCAATTTTCAAAAATCATCTAATAAATAGGGGTGGCGTATATATATATATATATATAAAAGGCATGAAATAAGCTAAAGAAACACCGATTTTGGAATGAAGGAAGTATTCTCTGTTTTAATTTGTTCTGATTTTGATTTGACATGAAATTTTTAAAAAATAAAAATAAATTTTAAATCTTTCGTGTCTTAAACTAAAGAGACGTAAAGAGTACCAAAACATTATTTAATCTTATAATTTTAATTATATGAAAAATTAAAATTAAAAAATTGCCATCAACTAAAATTGAAAGTAAAACAATTAAAACATAAGGAGTATATGACAATTAAATTTTCTAGATATGCACTGGCATCAATTGTGTCCCGACATACTTATAACTTATCAGTCAAACTATAAAAACTTAAATTTGATCTATATTTTAATAAGTATTTTTTATTATATTGATATAAAAAAATTATAATTTATTATATCTTATATTTTTAAATATTAATTAATTTAATTAAATTTAATTTTAAAAACTTAATTGCATTAGTTCTCAAAATATAAAATATAACAACTAACTTGAAATGGAGGAACTGTATTAAGCCCAAGCCGCGTTGAACAATTACTTCAGTTTCTGTATCGCAAATGACCACTATGATCCCACTGTCTCTACTTAAAGAGAACATTTAAACTCGAATATTCTCTTAAAAGGAAAACAAATGTATTTTAATTTTAAATTCATAACTACAATATTCCTTTTAATATCTTTTGGTAATTATCCATTGATCTTTACACCTCCAATACCTTTTGATGGCTGCCGGGATTCTTTCCATGACTATATATAATTTTAGTTATTAGTGAATCACTGTTTCTGTTGTAGTCCAAAAACTTATGCTGTAACTTATTTCCATCGTGTGAAATTCATATTTAAAATTTAAAGTTCATTAATTTTTATATCCATTTTGAGTTGATATAAAATTATAATTGGATTCAAAATTAAATATTTATAGTTATTTGATGAATCTTTTATTATATAGAATTTGGTAAAAGAAATTACTGAATTTTTGTAAATTTGTATATTACTGATTGTCAAACTGAGTACAGTAAAAATTACATTTTATCAACTAATTATTAGTTTGGTTAATGTAATTGATTAATATTTATCTAATTATTAGTTTGGTTAATGTAATTGATTAATAGTTATGCAACTATGCAGTACTCATCTGAGGAACACCTTGGCACAATGGTAAAAGTTCTCGCGTTTTGATCAGAACGTCACGAATTTAAATCAAAAAATAACCTCTTACAGAAATGTAGGATAAAACAAAGTACACAAGATCCATATGCAGTCCCCTTCTCCGGACCACAACACATAGCGAAAACTTAGGGTATCTCAATTTATTTTAATAGAAAAAAAAGGTATCATAAGGAATATTAGAACCAAAATTTATCAAGACAGGTAGATTGGTAAATACTACTGTAGGGTAAACTGTTTTATGTTATTCCACCTCATGAATTTACCTTTTCATTAACGAATATTCTTTAGTTAGGTTTGCACAGTATATTTTAAGAATTACTTAATGGAGTACCAAGTGAGTAATTATCTTAGGAAACAAAAGTAATCAAGCTTTTAAAAGATAGATTAGGGAGGCATTCCATCAATGAAATCATTAAACAAACTGAAAATGGATTGCTGAAGAGGAAAAGCAATATTTGTATAGTTGGCTAGTGAAGTGGGAATTTTGATAATATTAGTAAATGGGAAAGAGTGTGGATTCCACACGAATGCCACCAGGCTTTCATTATCTTATTGCAAAAACCAACATTAAAAAAAAGCCCTATCTTGTGGCTTTACTTTCTTCATATCTCTCACTCAACTTTAATTTGCAATTAAAAGTTACTTTTAGAAAAATTTGAAGTCCCACTCATGATGAGGAGTTATTATTAAGTTGCAAGCTAATATCCTTTTCTTCTTCTTCTTCCATTTTGGCTAATGAATGTGTCTCACAAAATTCTTCTTCCATATATATGTCTAGTGAATATTAAATGTTTCAAAACTAATCGCATTGAGTTGAACTTTTTATTTGTGGCATTAAGAAAGATAAGTTTTTTGAAAAAAAAAAAAGAAAAAAAGAAAGAAGAAGAAGAAAAAAGAAGTCTTGGGAGATAAATATGGATAGGGTTGTCACATAGAGTGAGTTTATTACGTAATAACATGCGCAAACATGTCATTATTGCTTCCAAAATACTATTAGGTGATAAATATATTTACTTATTCATCATGGTTGATGAATTTTTTTTGCTGAATTTGGTTGCTTTGAGCAATACTTTTGTGTAGGAATTGAAGAAACTCAGTTTCTTTCTCAACTATCAATTAATTTCTAGGCTCACTTAATATTGAATCTTAGTGGCTAGGAGTTAATGACGGAGGCAAAAGATCGTTTGAAGATATTATTAAATAACTAACCTGGACATAAGAAAAAACACACACATATATATATATATGTAAGTGTACGTAAATGAAGTGGAAAATGGAAAATATAAAAGCTTGAAAAGTAGATGCCAAGCTGATAAATTGGATTCTGATTATAAAGCTTGGATGTAAATGATAACAGGATTGAAAAAATAAGCTACGTGTTGAAATTGCACTAACTATTCTTTTTTTAAATTAAAAAAAAAAAAAAATTTACCACTAATATAAATTATAGAATAGATGAGATTTTTCTATTTTTATTAAATATTTTAAATTTAAATTATGTAAATGATAAAAAAAATTATTTTTTTAAAAATAAATCATATAAATTTAAATTTATTGAAATAGTAGATTTAGAATATGAAATATTCGAAATTAGAACACATAAATTGCATTAAATTAGTCCATCATGCATGTATAAGTGTCGGCCTATTTGTAGACATGAGAACGGCCGTTGGACCTTATCCACCTTTGTTGGTCGTGTTTCCTATATTTCCTTTAGTATTTCCATAGTCTAACCACTTTGACTCCCTTCACGGTGTGTTCGGCACACTGAAAACTATTTTTAAAAGAGATTTTTCAAAAATTATTTTTTAATTATTAGTATTCGATTGGCTATAATTTATTAATAATAATATATTTTTGATGAAAATAAGTCTTTAAAAGTGAGAAAAATAATTTTTTTAGTGAAATGGGGGAAAATAAATTTTACAAGTGACACTACGTATTGATTGTGTGTTCTTCACTTTCCAACACACCTATCTTTACTATCATCGTCGTAGCCTCCATCCCCACAACCCTACCCCACCCTTACCCCCACCCCACCTTACATATATATTGTTTGTCTAAATTGTATATAAATGCTTTTATAATAATATTTTTACTTACGAACCTAACAGTAAAATACGAGTAAGAAACCCATTTTTTTTCAAAGAAAGATCTCTTATGACCACTTACAAAGTGAGTAGAAGAAAATGATCTTCTCAAATCTCTTATGTGAAAAAAAACACATAAAACAAAAATAAATTTATAAAAAGCTACAAAATCAAGAGTGTGTTTGGTATGAAGAAAAATATTTTTCTTGAAAAATAAGTGATTTTCTTAGGCCTCATTTGTTTGCACTTAATGGAGGTCTGAATCTGAATGGTTCAGACCTTAGACCATTAAGTGAATTTTTTTTCATTAAGATTTCCGCACTTATTTGATCTAAATAGGTCTTAATCATTAAAATCTCGAACAAAGTCTTAATATCATTAAGAGGTATATTTGTGTGGATAATTTTCACCACCACTATATGTCCAAACCATCAGTCATCACCACTAACCACCTGTATCACCACCACTATTACTGTCGCCAACAACCAACCGCCACCACCACCAACCTCTGCCACCATTATCAACCACCACTACTATCAACCATTACCACACATACCACCTCCATCATTATAGTTACATTCACTGGCACTGCCGCCTCTACCATACCTATAGTCACTACCACCACTGCGATCAATCTCTACTACCAATAACCACCTTCACTATCACAATTAGCACTGCCACCAACTATACCACCACATATTCTTTGGCCACCATCATCAATACCGCCAACTACTAACGTCAACTAAGTTTACCATCACTACCAACTTTCACCATCACGCCAACCACTACAACACCAACCATCTCCATCATCACAACTATCGCCACCACCATCACATCAGTCACAGAACACCAACCACCTCCATCATCAGAACTATCACCGCTACCATTACTAGCAACTATCACCACCACCTGTACTGGCCAGTAACACCAATTATTACCACCACCGTCACTAGTAAACATAAATATTTTTATTTTTTATCAAATAGTAAATTTATTTTATTCAATTTATATTTTTATGATATTTAGTTATTTTTTATTTGAATTGTATTTAATTTTTTTACAATAAATAAAGTGCCACACCCCACCTTGGGGGGTATGACTGGCACCTGGTGCCCTACTAGGACCTGACCTGCTGAACTGTTAAGCCTGGGCGCATCTGGCGCCTGGCTGGCTCTGACTCACATTCTGGAAACAAAGGGCTATATAACGGCTGTAAACACAGCCCCCGGCCCATTGGCCTATAGCCTTCTGTACCTGTACTAACAGCTGACCAGAAACATGGTAATTCAGGGAAACCTATGCGGGCCGACAAGGCCACCATGCTGTCTAGTTATCTATAGCTCAAACATAACATACTGAAAAGCTACGTGACCGGCAAGGTCACCACTACTGACAAACTATGGCCCCATACGGCCAACATAAGAAAGCGAGAATACTGATAACGAAACAACTGCACGGCCTCACACGACCGGCTCAACTGACCACAGGGAATATTTACAGACTGCAAGCCTCTAGGAATAGCAATAGAATTGATCGGGACAGGGCCCTGACCTACCCGTACTATATACAACAAAAGGAACTGAACTACACCTCTGGAATTCAGCCTCCGGATGACTGGAGCTGAATACTCAACCGCTGACAGGAAGTCGCGTAGAATCGCCTGCTCGTCTATGAGTACCTGCAGGCAAGTAATGCAGCGCCCCACCGGGCGTCAGTACCGCTGGTACTGAGTATGTAAAGCAATGACTAAAAAAGATATCTGAATCAATAATATAACTGACGAAACTGAAACAGGAAGAACTAGATTATCTGTCTGAGGATGTAAGTCGTACCTGTTCTCAATCATACTGGGAGGAGTAAGTGTCGTGTCTGGAGACGTATCATTCTACTACTAATGTACTCATGTCTAATGTAACATAACATGACATACATAACATAACATGGCACACACAAACCTTACCCGGCCCCCATAAGCCGGGAGGTACAATCAACACAGAATCTATACCCCTACCCCGGTCATCCCATCTCCTATAGTGGCTGTAAGCATCCTGCCGGTCCCTGGGTATGCACTTGGGCTCACTGAGCCCCTGACTATAACTGTACCTGAGTCCGAAGGACTCTAAAATCAACACCCCGGGCGTACCCGCTCGACGGGGGTGTATAAGGGCCGACCAAGGCACAATATGGGGAAACTGGCATCCCATCTTCATCCCCTTGCGGGACGGCATATCACTCCGTAGAGTGACGTATCCTCGTCCTCTGGCGGACGAGTCGATACAGCTATTAACCCTAGGCGGTCAGGGATGCTAGGTAATCCAACCCCAATCAATACAACGGTCTCAACTAGTCATGTTGTCTGTGTATCTCATAAGCTAAGGCTAACAGGTGTAAGGTATCATATAAATCACATACTGAGCTAATAATAGTAATCTGTAAGTGTCTGATACATGCTGAGACAGGTAAGTATAAATATAAATATAGCCTCCTGTCAAACTGTACTTGGGGCAAAGGTTATACAAGATGGCGTTTCTGCTGAAAGCTATACTGTTTACTGAGTTTCTGTATTAACATGATTTCCTATTTCTAACATGCTTTCTAAACTTTATTTAGTTACTATTCTATGTCTGGAATGCTTTACGGATACTGTACTACTTCACGAGGCTTCAGCTAAACACAACAATATCTTAACATGGCATATTACATCATATACTGAATATACTGGGCAATCTTAATCACTTACGTCCGAATCTATATCATACGGATAGATATCGTACACGTTACAACCCAAAACTTCTCGTATTGCACCAATATTCATAATAACACAATAATCGACTTCTGAACATTCTACTGGTCTGTAAATTACCATACTGTCTCAATATTTCTTAACTTGCCGAGGAAACTAACTTTACATACCTTATCTTCGACTATTCGTCCGTCGGACGAGGCTCGGCCGGTACTTCAACTATTTCCTTCCAACTGCATTCATAAATACGTCAATCAATACTAAATACAACTTTATTGTAAAGAGCGACGTTACTTTCGATTTAATTTATAGCCTAAACTTAGGCTTATCGAAAGACGATCGAAAACTCGCTATTTTTCAGCGGCCCAGAAGGGAGAAGTATTCACTTCTCAGCTAGGAACACATAGACATTAATTTAGAGCAATTCTACTTACTTTAGTTCGGTGGCTCGCCGATTCGTTGGCCGTATTTCGCGAAACTAATTCCGTAGAAATGCTCTCTGCTGCTTAATACCTTGGTATCTAGGATTAATTTGAGTTTGGGCAGCGTTTGGCAGCGTAATCGGACGATAATTTATAATTTTCCTTCGTTTTTCCTCTGTTCACTGCGTTTTCTGGAAATCTATTAAGTGTTAAATGAGTTCCAACCGAAGTGGGGGCTTTATATACTTGAGCCTGAACTTGGGCAACGTGTCACGGAGCCATCACGGAGGCCTTACCTCCGTGACACGCTGCCATCGCGGAGGGGCTCTGCCTCGGCTCCTCCCGCGATGGTTTCGATGGGTTTCTCGTCCGATCTTTTCCCGGGCCTTTCCCTAGCACGTATGGCCTTCAAATATACTTAACCCACGTGCGAATAGGTCATCTAAGTGTCGGGAATTCTATGGGGTATAACATAAAGTATACACATTTAGATCCGAAAACAAACAGTCTTAATCATTCAATATTCAGATCTAGAGACAACATCTTAATCATTCAGATGTGCATTCAGATTCAGATGTCTTAATCTTAATGAAAACAAATGAGGTCTTACTTCTTTTTGGCGTTTGGTTAGTGTGAAGAAAATTGATGTCGCCCAAGCGCACGCAAGCGCACATGGTTGTCAAGTAATATAGGACTGGAAGCCCCGATTATCACACCCAAAGGACTTGTCAGTTTAATTGTTTAAGGTTGTTCTTTATTTAACTATTCTAATCAAACGGTTAAAATGAAGAATTGGTTTTGAGAAATTAAACTATCTGATAGTTTACGTGCGTCTGCCACAACAGAGTAGAACCAGGTCCTTTGTCAAGTTCCGCAGACAAAAACAGAAAATAAAGTACACACGATGTTTACGTGGAAACCTCTTTTCCCAAGAGAGTAAAACCACGACCTACCCTAGTAGGATTTTCCAAACATCACTAAACAACCGGGCAATGTTTTGATTACAACTCCTAGTAAATCAGGGATTTAACTACTTAATCCCTCCTCTTCTCACAATATCAATATTACAAGACTTTGCAATAGCTATACTACAAAGACTTAAGATGGCTAACTCTAGCCTGAGAAATCACGAAAATACAACTCAAAACGTTACCTACAACACCCACTCTTGTGGTGAAGTAGGCTTACAAAATTTAGCACAAATAGACAAGAACTCAACACTCTAGACTTAGAGAAGATGCTACACTCTTGATCAGCTGCAGTCCTTCAATGTTGACGTTTTGTCTTCAGCCTTTTTGCAAGTTAGGAAGTGTCCTACTTATGTTGTATGCAAAAAGTAAGTTCCAATGTTGTTGACAAGGCATATATTTCAAATGGTGGTCTTTTGTCCAGTGGATAAGTGGAAGCATTGCCGCAGGCCTGCCACTGTGTTACAGTAGCAACAGCAGGTCTGCACATAGCTTTTTGTCAGCAGTACTAGGTTGACATTTCTTGATAGAGATACAACTAGCGACCTGGTTCTCCAACAGGTTTGTCATACCATCAAAACCTATTTCTAACAATTTCCCCCTTTTTGATGATGACAAACCCCCATGCTTTTCCCCATTACACCAGGAACCTGTTTCCACAAGCCCACCGGGTTTATTCCCTCTGTAGCCTTCACCCTGTCACAGTAACCTTATCTTTATTCCCCCTCGCACCATGTCACAGTAACCTTATCTTTATTCCCCCTCACACCAAGGACCAGTTTCCCCTTTGTAGCCTTCACCTTGTCACAGTAACCTTATCTCCCCCTTTGGCCCTTCCCCTGTAATCTTCCCCCTTTTGGCATCATAAAAAAGAAACACAGTAACACAGGAAACAAAAATTGACAGCAATCTGTTAACTTATGGCCACTGGGGCAACAAAACACGAGCACAGAAGTGCAAGAAGTCAACAGACATTCATTTAAAACAGAAGAACACAATCATACATGAGAGAGATCCAACATAGACAGCAACAGTCGAAGTCATACAATAAGCTAGAAAGAAACAATATTAACAGTGCTGCGCCACAGGAAAGGAGAGAAAAACTGAAGGGAAACAGAGTTGGGAGAGGGGATAAGATCACAGCTTGGCCAGGAGTTTATCAATTCGCTCATTTGCTGCCCGTTGGTCACTAATCAGCTGACGGGTTAGTTCCTCCACCTGGTGCTTAAGAGAAGCATTTTCACCTTTCAAACGATCATTCTCCACCTGGAGATCCAACAGTGCACCAGGTCCCGCACTGGACTGAGAAGCCTTGAGAACTGCAATTTCAGCATCTTTCTGTGTAACCAACATGGTGAGGCGCTCTATTTCCTCTGTACCTCGTCGTTGAGCCTCGATAAGGCTCGAGACAGTAGACTGCCCACCAACACCACTTTGCCTGGCCACACACTCGCACTCCTCGAGGGTACTGATAGTGAACATTTGCTTACGAGTGGCCATTGTACCACGACCAAGAGGAACGCCAAAATGCTTGAATACACGAGTAAGCAGATAACCATAGGCCAACCCATGCCTCCCATCCTTGGAACCAACGATTTTGACCATATGTTCAATCATGATGGCCGGTAGACTGATAGGCTGAAATGAACTTAAGGCCTCCATGATGAACAAATCAGCCAGGGCAGCAACAGAGCGACGCTCAGCTCGCGGCAGCACAACTTTGTTCACAAACTCAAACAACAGCTGATAGATAGGCGTCATCTACTTTTTGAGCATTCTATTAATGTTCAGGTTCCCGTCAAGTTTCCCAATCATTTTTCGAAAGTCTCTTGTTGCATGCTTATCCTTCACCGTAACCTCCCCTGTAGTGTGCACATTCAGTATCTTTCCAAGGATAATTGAATCAAACTCCAGGTCAATGCCCCAACAGTGGCAAATACCAATTCATCATTATCAGTGAAACGCGGAGAGGCATCAAACTCAGTGACTTCGCTCTCATACATGTTGGGCAAGGGAAGAGAAAACAGATGTTCCCACCCCTGATAACCAACAATTTCGATAAGTTCCTGCATGCCCTGCATTCCGGCTATATCAGGATCACAGATGCGCCCGCCTAAGACCTTCTGTTTCCTGATGTTGGCAACCCGTGTGATAACATCATCTGCAGCTGGGGTTGTCATAGGGCGTTTACCTTTAGAGGTCTTGGCTATGATGTGCTTTCGTTTAGACCGCACCACAGAAGGACCGGGTCCCTCAGCAACCTTCCCGATGGTATCAAGTTTCTTTGCTTTCCTCTTTTCTTTCTTGGAGAGCTCGCCACCACCATGACCCCTCTTCGCAGCTTTAGAGCTTCCCCCTATGGACTGAGAGGAAGTACCACACTCCAAATCCACAACAGGAGAAGACAGAGATTCCTCCTCAAGCACAGTTTGTCTTGTAACTCGCCGTCTTTTCAAGGTGTTCTGACGACTCTCTGCTAAGATTTGGTCCAAGGACTTTTTGAACGACCCTCTGGTAGTTGGTCCTCCAGAGGTTCCCTCAGGCCGCTGAACAGGGGGACGTGAAACAGAGCGTGACCTTCGCTTAAATACCAGATGAATTGGAACTTCATCCTCATCAGGAGGTGAGGAAGCTTCCACAGCAGTTTCCAAAGGTACTGGAGGAACCAGAAGCTCCACGTCTGGTTGAGTAGGTGTGCCATCCCATTTTGGAGAAGTAACTGTTGATGGGACTTCTTGAGAGGAAGGTTCCCCGCTAGTGTGAACAAAAGGATAAGCACTCACAGAACCTGGTCGACACCCCTCTGCAGATGGGGACTCCCCTCCGACATCCTTCTCCCGAGCTCCCAGAGCTGATATAAAACCCTCAATAATTTTCGCCTCACTCTGAAGAATATTTGACGTGCCCTCTTTGGAGGCGGTCAGTGCACCTTCGAATAGGGTTTCAGAAGAAAAGTCCGACCCCTCTTTGGGTACCACCGGACTAATAGAAGTGAGCTCTGCAGTGTCACTCCTTGTGGGGGATAGGCGAGCAGGGGCAACAAGGACGGCTTTGGGAGACGGAATTTTAGAACTGGGAGAGGCGTAAGTTTCAGCGCCTCCTGGGGAAGAAGAGGGATTTGAGGATATGGGGGCGTCTAGGATGAGATCATCTGGAAGAGGGTGTCCGTCGATGGAAGAAGGAGAGGAAGCAGAACCGGCCATTGATAATACTGGAAGGGCAGGAGAGATAGAGAAGAAGAAGAGAAAATGATGTGAACAAGTGTTGGACAAGAAGAATGAAATGAACAAGGAGTAGAGAAGGCAAAACATTTATGAGGGAACTGGTGTGGTAGCAAAAACTGACGGATGTGACTAGGTAGAGAAGTTGAAACGGTGTCAGAATGGAGGGAATCACAATGACATGGCACACTATAATATATGTTTAAAAATAGCTTAGAGTATGACTAAGAGGCTGACCTGTTCGAGGACTTGGTCCCTTAAGAGGTCCCTCAGAGCTTTAAGCTTCTGATCAGTGAATATTCTGTTTACATCCTTACACCTTGCTTCCTCACCGTGCATGCATACCTGTAACAGTATAGATCTAAGTTAGACAGACTACATTTGCCAAATTTGCACAGTATACCTGCATCCCAGATCTAACCATAGGAGGGAGAGAGGAAGTGCAGAAACTGAAACTACACACAGGATCTAATCAAGCCCAGCTTCATTCGATTTCGTTCAAAATGCTCCCTTCCCAGAGCCTTTGTGAAAATGTCTGCCACCTGGTCCTCCGTGTTGCAAAACTGCATGCATATAAGTCCCTTTTCTACATTATCTCTGAGGAAATGATGGTGTACATCAATGTGCTTGGTTCTTTTGTGATGGACCGGATTCTTTGCCATGTTCAAGGCACTGGTGTTGTCACACATGAGCGGCACACAATCTACACAAATCCCATAATCTTCAAGTTGCTGTCTGATCCACAGTAATTGTGCACAGCACGAGGCTGCCGAGACATATTCTGCTTCAGCAGTGGATAGTGCGACAGAGTTCTGCTTTCGAGTCCCCCATGAGATTAAAGATGAGCCAAGGAAGTGTGCCATTCCAGACGTGCTCTTTCGATCAACCAGGAAGCCAGCATAGTCAGCATCAGCGTACCCAACCAAAGTGAAATTATCACCAAAAGGATAGAATAGTACAAGGTCTGAAGTTCCCTTAAGATATCTTAAAATCCGTTTAGCAGCCTTTAAGTGAGATTCTTTTGGATTGGACTGAAATCGAGCACACATCCATACACTGAATACTATATCAGGTCTGCTGGCTGTCAGATATAGCAGGGACCCAATGATGCCTCTGTACAGAGATGGATTTACCGGAGCACCAGGTTCATCATTGTCCAATCGAGTTGAAGTAGCTAGGGGAGTGTCAATGGGCTTGGCCAATTCCATGTCGAACTTCTTGAGTAGTTCGGAGATGTACTTCTTTTGACTTATAGTGATTCCATCCAGCTGTTGCTTGATCTGCAGCCCAAGAAAGAAATTTAATTCACCCATCATGCTCATCTCAAATTCGCTGCTCATAAGCTTTCCAAAATCTTCACACAAGGAGGTTGAAGTCGATCCAAAAATAATGTCGTCTACATAGATCTGCACAACAAGCAGATTTTTCTCCTTCTTCTTTAAAAATAATGTGTTGTCAATCTTCCCCCTTTTGAAGCCATTGCTAAGGAGAAATTTTGACAACCTTTCGTACCAAGCACGTGGAGCCTGCTTCAACCCGTAGAGAGCCTTATCCAATTTGTAAACATGATATGGAAATTTATGATCTTCAAAACCAGGCGATTGCTTTACATATACTTCCTCCTTCAAGTGCCCATTCAGAAAGGCACTTTTCACATCCATTTGAAATAGTTTGAATCTCATATAAGAAGCAAATGCAATGAGTATTCTGATGGCCTCTATGCGTGCAACAGGAGCAAAAGTCTCCTCGTAATCTATTCCTTCTTCTTGGTTGTATCCTTGAACCACCAGTCTTGCTTTATTCCTGATCGTGTTTCCCTTTTCATCAAGTTTGTTCCTGTACACCCACCTGGTTCCTATGATGGTTCTGTCAGCTGGTCTGGGAACCAGGTGCCATACCCGGCTTCTCTCAAACTGTTCTAACTCATCCTGCATTGCATTTATCCAATCCGAATCCTTCAGGGCTTCTTTGATGCTTTTGGGTTCTATCTGAGACAAGAATGCTGAGTGGGCAATCATGTTACGAACTTGAGAACGTGTGGTGATCCCTTGGTCAAAGGAGGATATAATGTTGTCTAGGGGATGTGATGCTCTGTGCTTCCAGTTCGAGACTCTGGGAGTAGAGACGTCGTGTTCCTGCTGTCCCAAAGGTGCAGAATCAAGTAGCTCATCATTTCCATTGTTTGAGATCTCCTTCAGTGAATGATCAGTGCTTCCGGTTACCAATTCCTTATGAGAGGCATTACTCAGTGAAGATGAATGAGTATTTTGCTGTTGTCCAAGCAACTTTGAGCCATTTCCTCCATGTTCATCCTTTTGGTCACTTGATGTTCCTTGCGAACCCGATCCTTCACCTGTGACAGCCTGCATTTTCAGTAGCTCTCCGGCTTCAAGGTCATCAGCATAATCTATTCCATTATTCAGCAAATTTGATTCATCAAACACCACATGAACACTTTCTTCCACACACTGAGTTCGCTTATTAAAAACCCGATAAGCTTTGCTCTGCGACGAATACCCCACAAATATCCCTTCATCACTTCTGGCGTCAAATTTTCCAAGAGCCTCTCTTCCATTATTCAGGATAAAACATTTTCACCCGAATGCTCTTAGATACGACAGCTTGGGTTTCCTTCCGTTCAACAACTCATATGGAGTTCTTTCCAAAAGAGGCCTAATCAGGCACCTATTAATCACATAACATGCAGTATTTATAGCCTCAGCCCAAAAAGTTTTGGATATTCCACTTGCAATCAACATCGTTCTGGCCACATCCTCCAGTGATCTATTTTTCCTTTCCACAACACCATTTTGTTGTGGAGTCCTTGGTGTCGAAAAGTTATGAGAGATTCTATTTTCAGCACAGAATCCATCAAACAGGGCATTGTCAAACTCAGTTCCATGATCGGATCTGATGCTCACAATTTTTCCTCCATACTTGAGTTCCACCTGTTTTGAGAACACCACAAACACTTCAAACGTTTCATCCTTAGATCTTAAGAACAGTGTCCAGGTGAACCTGGAGTAATCATCCACAATTACATATATGTAACATTTCCCTCCTCTGCTAGCGCATCTCATTGGTCCACATAGGTCCATGTGAAGCATTTCAAGAGGTGCTGAAGTACTTACCTCTTTCTTGGACTTAAAAGATGACCGAACCTGTTTTCCTTTGACACATGCACTGCACATCTTTTGGTCGGAGAAATTTAACTTGGGCAGACCGCGAACCAGGTTCTTAGTGATTAATTTTTTAAGCATGGAGAAGCTCACATGTCCAAGCCGTCTGTGCCACAGCTCACTGTTGTCCTCCATGGTGCTTAGACACCTCATATCATTATCACCAATCAACCCCAACTTAGCTACATAAATATTCTTCCATCTTTTGGCTACTAGGACCACCTCATGCGATTCGATGTTTGTGACTGTGCAGCTGGATGAGGTAAATCTTACTTCATTACCTTTGTCGCAGATTTGTGAGATGCTTAGCAAACTGTACTTCAAACCTTCTACATAGAAGACATCCTCAATGGCATGAGCAACACTCCTTCCAACCTTTCCTACACCTAGGATGTATCCTTTTTTCCCATCACCGAAGGACACACTGCCTCCTTGGAGAGCCTTGAGAGAGAGAAATTCTTCAATTTTTCCCTTCATATGCCTTGAGCAGCCACTGTCAATGAACCATTTCTGACCATCTGCCCCTCTCTCTCCCTGCAGGCAATTTTAGAGATCAATTTTTGGAACCCATATCAATCTGGGTCCCTTAGAATTATAAAAAGGATGAATAAGATTTCTTTTAGTCCATGCAGGTAAACTGATTTTTCTTCTTACTGCATCAGTTCCTTTAAGATCAGAAATTCCCTTTGCAAGCTCCAAGTTCTTCTTAATAGCAGTTAATCGTGCTTCACATGCATCTTTGTAATGACCGTTCTCTCCACAATGAGTACATAACCAATTATCAGGACTAGACACATATTTACTATGAGGGTCATAAGGTGCCCTTGGTCGTCTAAACCCAATACCTTCCCTGGTTTGCATACATCTAGAGTTAGCAGTAGCAAGAGCCTTGGAGGACCTGGTCCATCTAAGCGACTTGTCAAGATCAGTTTTTACTCTCATCAGTTCCTCATGAAGAGATATATTCTTTTCAGATTGCGCCACCAAACTTAATTTAGCCCTTTCAAGTTCACATTCCAGTTGAATTTTAGCTTGAGCAAGAGAGCTTTCCCCATTATGTTCGTTTTCCATGCATTTTATGAGATTATCTTCTATGGTTACTTTATCCTTAATCAGTTCCTTTATTTCTTCACTGAGTCTAGTGATTTCCAAGCCTAGTGACTTTCCAGATTCTTCTGATAATTCCAGCTCAGTACTTAGAGTGGTTTTCTCATTAACGACACCATAGTATGCATCTATCAAAACATCAGCAAGAGCTCTCAACTCTCTTTTAGAGAGAGTTTTGAGATCCTTCTGTAGGTCACGAAAGCTTACCTCATCATTTTCATCAGCGTCAGACTGTGCCATGAGAGCAAAAATTGAATCAAATTTTTAGGGTCCATCTTCATGAGCATACATAGATGTGTCTGCAGGAGTTTCTCCACCTTAATCTGACTCACTGGATGTGTCTCCCCAGGCTTCCATGGCTTGCCTTACCACCATGTCAGCCGCTTCTCTTCTTTTATACCTGTCCTGCACCTGGTTCCTCTTCTACGCCTTCTCAGCATTGGCCTTGAATTGATCATGTTTGTGCATAGGGCAATCCTTAATAAAGTGTCCAGGCTTCCCACACTTGTGACACAGGTCATTGGCCTTTTGGTACTTGCTAGCACTCCCCTTTTTTGCGAAGCCTCCACTTTTTCTCACCATCTTTTGGAATCGACGAGTCAGGTAAGCCATGTCAAGTTCATCTCCACTTGAATCACTTCTTGCTGACTTCAAGGCAAGGTTTTTTTCTTTCTTAGAATCTCTCCTCTCAAGATCTTGCTGTTTCTTGAGCTCATATGTCTTCAGGTTCCCGATCAGCTCATCCATACTCAATTTTTCAAGATCCTTGGCTTCTGTGATTGCATTTACCTTGCTCTTCCATGAACTTGGAAGTACACTAAGGATCTTTCTGACCAGCTTGTTAGTTCTTATGATTTCACCTAAGCAGTGTAGCTCATTGATGATAGAGGTGAACCTGGTATGCATTTCCTGGATAGTTTCACCTTCCTTCATTTTGAACAGCTCGTATTGGGTGGTAAGCATATCAATCTTTGACTGCTTTACTTGACTGGTCCCTTCATGTGTTGTTTGCAATGCCTCCCAGATTTTCTTTGTTGTTTCACATGATGAAATACGATTGTATTCATCTGGACCGATTCCACACACCAAGAATTTTTTTGCCTTAAAATTCTTCTCCACAGCCTTGCAATCAGTATCGCTGTACTCCTTTCTAGTCTTTGAAACTTTTGTTTCGTCTTCCAGAGTCTTCATGGGCACAAATGGTCCGTCGCAAATGACATCCCAAAGTTCTGAGTCTTCGGCCATTATGAAATCGTGCATCCTTGTCTTCCACCAGCCATAGTACTGTCCATTAAATCTGGGAGGTCGAGTAGTTGATTGTCCTTCCTCGAGATTAGGTGGAGCAGCCATTTGAGTCGGTACTTTCTAGGTGTTAACCGATTAGAAAGAACTCGCTCTGATACCAACTGATAGTTTATGTGCGTCCACCACAACAGAGTAGAACCAGGTCCTTTGTCAAGTTCCGCAGACAGAAATAGAAAATAAAGTACACACGATGTTTACGTGGAAACCTCTTTGCCCAAGAGAGTAAAACCACGACCTACCCTAGTAGGATTTTCCAAACTTCACTAAACAACCGGGCAATGTTTTGATTTACAACTCCTAGTAAATCAGGGATTCAACTACTTAATCCCTCCTCTTCTCACAATATCAATATTACAAAACTTTGCAATAGCTATACTACAAAGACTTAAGATGGCTAACTCTAGCTTGAGAAATCACAAAAATACAACTCAAGACGTTACCTACAACACCCACTCTTGTGGTGAAGTAGGCTTACAAAATTTAGCACAAATAGACAAGAACTCAACACTCTAGACTTAGAGAAGATGCTACACTCTTGATCAGCTGCAGTCCTTCAATGTTCACATTTTGTCTTCAGCCTTTTTGCAAGTTAGGAAGTGTCCTACTTGTGTTGTATGCAAAAAGTAAGTTTCAATGTTGTTGACAAGGCATATATTTCAAATAGTGGTCTTTTGTCCAGTGGATAAGTGGAAGCATTGCCGCAGGCCTGCCACTTTGTTACAGCAGCAACAGCAGGTCTGCACATAGCTTTTTGTCAGCAGTACTAGGTTGACATTTCTTGATAGAGATACAACTAGCGACCTGGTTCTCCAGCAGGTTTGTCATACCATCAAAACCTATTTCTAACACTATCAATACTTTAAATACAAAATTAACTAAAGATTGTTGCAAGTTGTTGTAATTCAGATGATGATGAAAACCTAGGGCAATGGTACCTTTTAGTTTCAGGTTGAGATTTCAAGACGTGATTATACCAGAACGGCTCTTCCTACGGTTGCTAGTTGCAAGTTACTATCTCATTCCTTGCCACTATCCTTAGCATTCAAGAATTATTTCATGAACCCTAACACCTATATCCCTATGGTCACAGGAGAATAATGAAACGACGATTATGCCTACTTGTATTTCAACTAAACGGGGTTAAAGAGTATATCCCTATCCTCAACAACAAGTTCTATCCGATCACCAATGGGTTCAAGAGTCTTTGAATTCCCATTCTGTATTTATTTTTAACCCTTTCGATTCCCCTTCCCAGGTTCAATCGAAGGCAACAGATTACTTACAAGGTGATCAATCTCATAAATAATAAATTAACACAAATAAATACAAACAACCATAAAAGAAGAATCGAATCTAATATTAATCAGTCAATCAAATACTCAACCATCCACATGGCCAAAGCCCTAGAGTTATAAGCTCCACTCATAGACAAGTGGAAAAACTCAAACTTAATTCATCATCATGCAAAAGTACGAGAAAGAAAAGAGAAAACCTATGTAGAACTTGTCTCTCCTCCCAAGCAGTGTTACAATCTGATCAATCGGTCAAAAGATATGATGAATGATATGCTAAAAATTCCCTAGATGTTATATATAGAGGTGAGCCTTCAAATGGCATTTTCCCTTAAGTACTTGGCTTTAAAATCAGTAAATTTCAGCCCGAAATTAGTTTCCTGCTCAAATCAACTCAAATCATTTATTAGCATATAAAACACGCACACATACATGAATCTAAGAATAAATTAAGGCTTATGAACTCAAAACATGATTAAATACGGGTAAAAATATGACAAATGGGCATAGAAATATACCCAATATCAAAAATATTATCTCAAGAGAATTTAGGTATAATTTGGTCCAATATTATGGCACTAGACCTGAATTCCCAACCTTTAACATGGACCCCGACCCCTGTCCAAACTCAACCTGACCCTAACATCGACCTGAGACATGACCCCAACCTAACTCGAGACTCCTCGACCAGATGCTAGGCTAACCCAAGACTTGACAATCGACTGCAACCCCGATTTAGTATCTAAAGCTGACTCAACACTAACTCCAATCCTAATATTGAATTGAGGCTGGAGACCCGACTCTAATTTAGGACCTGATCCTGATCACTTGAGGTCATACAAGCTCCAAGTTGGGGTTGGGGTCAGGGTCGAGGTCGATCCTTGAGTCGGGAGTCAGGTAGTTGGGTTTTTGGGTCAAGGTAAAGGATCAAGAGTCATGTCTCGGGCTCTAGATAAGAAGTCGGGTCTTGAGTTGGGGTTAAGAGCTGAGTCATGAGTCAGGAGTCAAGTCTCAATTCAAGGTTAGGGTCGAGTTGGGGAGTCGGATCCTATGTCGAGGTTAACAGTCAGGCTCGAGGTTGAAAGTTAAGTCTTGGGTCAAGTCAGAATTCATGGTCCTGGGTTGGGGTCGGGGTTCGAGTCTAGAGAAGGGTCCTAGGTCAAGGTCAGGACCCTACCCTAACCCAAGACTTGACTCCCGACTTTGATCTAGGATTGGACTCATGACTTTGATCTAGGACGGGACACCCAATCGCGACCCTGACCAAGGACCTAACTCTTATCAATCCCGACACTAACTTGGGATCCTAATTCCTACTATAACCTGAGACTCGACTCCCAACCTCGACCTTGACCCCGATTTGAGACCCGACTCTCGACCTCCACTTAAGAACCGTCTTTTAACCCTGAATCAACAATCGACTCTTAACCCCAGCCTTAACCTTAACCCAACACCTGATCCAACCTTGATTTTAACTCGAGACCTGATTTCCTAACCACAAACTTGATTTAGAATTTATCGACTCCCGATCCCAATCCCGACCCTGATCGAGGAACTAACTCTCGACCTAAGACCCAACCTGACATGGGACCAGGGACCCAAATTCTGACCTGACCTAGGCCTAATACCTAACTCTCGACCCCCATCCTAACCCGAGATTCGAATCTTAACTCTCGATTTTGACTCCAATCTAAGGCTTGGCTCCTAATTCGGTACCCAACTTCTAACCCTGATTCCAACCCGGGACCTGAAACTTGACTCTTAACCATAATCCTAACACCAGATCGACTCCTAACCCCAGCTCCAGTCCAAGAGTTTACTCTTGACCCGAGACCCGACTTTTGACCCCGACCCTAACCCTTACCAGGGACACGAGATTCGACACTTGGCCTCAAGCCTAACCCAAGACCTGATCTTGACCTGAGACCCCGATCGTGAACCAAGACCCGACTCTCAACCTCGAATCAAGACCCGAATCTGACTTGGGATTCGACTCCCAACCTTGACTCGGCTTGGGGTTGGGAGTCAAGTCCCTGTTCGGAATTAGGTCTCAGGTTCCAGATCGGAGCCAAAATTTGGGTCCTGAGTTTGGGTCG
Organism: Datura wrightii; assembly: GCA_035772735.1. Taxonomy (NCBI): domain Eukaryota; kingdom Viridiplantae; phylum Streptophyta; class Magnoliopsida; order Solanales; family Solanaceae; genus Datura; species Datura wrightii. Next base: position 22,072,094 of record JASDFA010000001.1, read on the forward strand.
GATCCCCTGTCGGAGATGAGAGTCAACTCCAATGTCAAACAGTAAAGTTGAAGGAGAGTTTTGAAAAATATTTTTCTTATTTTATATAGAAAAGTTATTTTTTCTTAAATTGAAGAAAAATAAATTTATTTGAAAAATAGTTTTCAAAATATATTTAAATCAACTAAATATGAAAAAAATTTAAAACTATCATAATAATGTTTTCCTTTCTACCAAACACACCCCAAATCTCTCCTTATTTTTCCATAAAAATATTTTTCTTCCGACCAAACACCCCTAAGTACCTATTTATCTATTACAATTGTGCGGAAAAGGTGTTATATGTGTATTGATCGGCTTCCTTTCCCTGCAAAATCTTTTTTGTTTGTGACTTTAGTTGAATACGGTAACTCTTTTTCATCATCGTAACATTTTGGATTTTACTAATCCTTGTAAGTGTACACAATCTTGGGCCTAACCCAAATTTTGAGGGCCCACTTAATCAGTTTACTTGTGTATGATCCTTTTTGACGTCACTCTTTAAATTCTGTTTCCAAGCAAAAGAATTCGACAGTTGAGTAATAAGAAAGCTTTGAACAAGTATGAGATAAAATAAAAAGAGAGCAAAACCTAGTTAAAAATGAGCAGATTTTTTTAAATCTTAAATGAAGAAATCGACATTATCAATCATGTCGTTTCAAAGAGCTCTTATTTACGCCGCCGATCATTAAGGCTTCGATTGCTAGCTCTTCTTTCGTCAAGTTACCAATTTTCTTAATCTTACGGTACTATACATTAGCCCGGAGCATTAAATTTGCGTTTAAAAATAGTTGAATTTTCTTTTAATACAGACAAATTTAGCCCACGGAACCAGTGAGAGTTATTTGTGCAAGTTACCTCACTCAATAAGTGTTACTAGTTGGGCTTAAACCTTGGATGATTGCTTGATGTTTTAATTGTTAATGGTACGACATGTGATATTCAAAAGACTAATAAAGAAAAAGATCTGAAAACGAAAGAAAGTTGAAAACAAAAGGAAAAGATAAAAGGAATCTCACGATGATAGGATATACGTGTGAAACATTATGAATCATCTAATGTTAAACACTTGATAATTGATTCCCATAATTGCATACACAGTCAATTTTACAAAATTTGAAGACCACAAACAATTTAACAACTATGAAAAGAGAGTCCATTTCCTTGAATTTATACACTTTATCAACAAGTGTCGCTTCAACTTTTTTTTAGGTCAGTTAGAACAAATAGTATAAGATATAGTTTATTAAGTTATTCTTATTTAATAAAAGTAGATTGATTTTTCTGTTAAATATTGTGCATATTTCTTTAATATTAAAGATATAATTAAAAATAATTATTAATTTTAATTTTAAATTCTTAAAATGATATGAGATAAATAGTTTAAGTTAAAACAATAATTAAAATGGACGTAAGATTTGGTTCTGCGGGGTGGTTGTAATGGAACTTTTACTTTCTTTGTTCTTTCATTTTCTTATCAACAACAAATGTTATTATTAAAAGAAGATTGAAGTTTAGAAGGGGAAAAAAAAAAGCACAAACTTTTGGGGTTTCGGGAGAACGCAATTGGCCATTATATACAACCATTGACAATATATCCAATTATTATCTAAACTTTGTACTAATGATATTGAAAAGACATCTTTCGGTAATGCCGTAAACTGTACACGTTGCCAATGTCCATTCCATTATTTATTTGATCGAGGGGATTATTTATTTTATTTTATTTTATTTTATTTTTGTGCGTAAAAGAAATGTCGACATTTTATCTAGAAAATCACCAATGTAAATCATTTCTCACAACGACTATCTCTACCCAGAGCACTGCTCTTTTGGTTTTGGATAATACAGTCTTGTTAATAATTAGATGAAAAAAGTTAATTACATTATGCCCCGCCTTTTCAATATTACCCCTGATATTTATTTTTCTTTGAAAAGTTCCATAGGAGTTTAAAGTTTTTCTATTTTTTTCCTTTAAAAATAAAACAAAACAAAACCTACTACTGATTGAAAAGGCTAGATGGGGTGAATTATGTTCCTTTGAAATTTAATCGATTAGACCAGAGTTGAGGTCTCCTTTTTTATTTATATAAATATTTAAACATTTTAATTATAAATATATATATTTTAATATTAAAATATGTGAATTTGAATACGCATTTGAAAATTTTAATGTTATATTAAGATTTGAATATTAAACAAAATAAAATTATTTATTTTCTCAACATATGAAATTAATAAATATAAAATTTAAACAGAGTACTAATTAATTTAATAATGTATCAATAAAATATCAAAAAAATAAAATTTATATGTTGGCCGGTGATGGTGATAACTAATTGTGGTGGTGGTGGGTGCTGGCATGTTGACTGTTGTGGATAGTTGGTGGTGGTTGTGATTTTGGGTAGTAGCTAGTGGTGATGGTGAGTGGTCATATTGGTTAATAATGATGGTTGATGATGATTCACAATAGTGGTTAAAAATGGTGGTTGATCGTGACTGACTGTTGGTGGTGGCAAATGGGCAGGTTGGATCAAATTTGGATGGGTTGAAAATGGGTCAACATAATATGGGTATTATTTCAACCCGCTCATATTTAATATGAGTAAAAATAGGTTGGGTAATAAATGGATTTGGTAAAAGACATGTTTACCCATATTTTTGTGAGCAAATAGTACTTATTTTAGAATTCAATATCCGAAAAATATTTTAAGTTTTTTTAAACTAAGAAATATTGAAAATACTTTATTTAGTTTTATTATATCATAAAGTCGACCCTGACCCTAACCTAGACCCCTGACTCCGACTCTCCACTCCCAACCTCGATCTCGACCCCGATATCAACTCCCGACCTCAACCTTGAACCCGACTACCGACCTCGATCTCGACCCCGAACCCCAACTCCGACTCCTGACCTCAACCCCGAACCCGACTACCGACCTCGATCTCGACCCCGAACCCCAACTCCGACTCCTGACCTCAACCTCCACCCCAACTCCCGACCTCGATCTCGACCTCGACCCCTAACTCCCGACCTCAATCTCGACCTCGACCTCCGACCCCAACCTCGACACGACCCCGAGCCCCGACTCCGACTTCCGACTCCCGACCTCTACCTTGGACTCGCCCCCCGACCTCAACCCCCACCCCAACTCCTGACTCCAACTCCCGACTCCCAACACCGACCTCGATCCCCTACTCCCGACCCCAACCCACGATTTCAACTCTCCACCTCAACCCCGACCCCAACTCCTGATCCCTCGAATTCGATACCCAACCTCGACCAACAACCCTGACCTCCGACTCTGACTTCCAACCTCGATCTCGACCCCAACCCCCAACTCTCAACCTCAACCTCGATCGACTCCCGACCTTGGCCCCCAACCTCGATCTCGATCATGACCTCTAATTTCGACTCCCCACTTATTTTGACCCCATCACTGATTTTTCATCTCGATCTCGACCCTAACTGTCACACCCCGCCTTGTGGGGTATGACTGGCACCTGGTGCCCTACTAGGACCTGAACTACTAGACTGCTGAGCCTGGGCACATCTGGTGCCTGGCTGGCTCTAACTCACATTTCTGGAAACAAAGGGCTATATAACGGCTGTAAACACAACCCCCGGCCCATTGGCCTATAGCCTCTTGTACCTGTAATAACAGCTAACCAGAAACAAGCAACTATAAGGAAACCTATGCGGGCCGACAAGGCCACCATGCTGTCTAGTTATCTATAATTCAACCCTGAAGTACTGGATAGCTACGTGACCGGCAAGGTCACCACTACTGTCGAACTATGGCCCCACACGGTCAACATAAAGGAAACAAAAGTTCTAACAGCTATACAATTGCACGGCCTCATACGATCGGCTCATCTGACCACAGGGTAACATACATACAGACTGCAAGCCTCTAGGAATAGCAATAGAAATGATCGGGACAGGGCCCCGACCTACCCGTACTGTACAACAAAAGAAAACGGAATACACCTCTGGGATTCAGTCTCCGGATGACAGGAGCTGAATGCTCGATCGCTGACAAGAATCACGTGGTATCGCCTGCTCATCTATGAGTACCTGCAGGCAAGTAATGCAGCGCCCCACCGGGCGTCAGTACCGCTGGTACTGAGTATGTAAAGCAATAACTGAAAACAACAATACAACTGATGAAACTGAAGTAGAAAGGAATGGATTAACTGTCTGATAATGTAAATCATACCTTCTTTTAATTATACTGGAAGGAGTAGGAGTCATACCTGGAGATTTATCGTCCTACTGTCGATCTACTCGTATCTACTGTACATGGCATAACATATCATAACATCACATAGCACACACAAACCTTACCCGGCCCCCATAAGCCGGGAGATACAACCAGCACAGAATCTATACCCCTACCCCGGTCATCCCATCTCCTAAAATAGCTATAAGCATCCCGTCGATCCCCTGGGTAAGCACTTGGGCTCGCTGAGCCCCTGACTATAACTGCATCTGAGTCCGGAGGACTCCTGAATCAACACCCGGGCGTATCCGCTCGACAGGGGTGTATAAGGGCCGATCAAGGCACAATATGGGGAAAACTGGCATCCCATCTTCGTCCCCTGTGGGACGGCATGCCACTCAGTAGAGCGACGTATCCTCGTCCTCTGGCGGACGAGTCGATACAGCTATCAACCCTGGGGTGGTCATGGATGCTAGGTAGTCCAACCCCAAACAATACAACGGTCTCAACTAGTAATACTATCTGCATGCCCCACATACTGAAGCTAATAGTAGTAAAGTATTTATATATACTATATGCTGAACTAGTGATAGTAATATGTACGTGCTAAATACATGCTGAAGCTGATAACAGTATATATGTATAAATATAGTCTTCTACCAGACTGTACTGAGTCTAATGCTGAACAAAATATAGTCTTTCTGCTGAAAACTATGTTGTATGCTGAGTTTCTATAGTAACATGATTTACTATTTCTAACATGCTTTCTAACTTCATTTTAACTTATCATTCTATTTTTGAGATGTCTTACAAATATTACATTTCTTTACTGGGTTTCAACTGAATACAATAATATCCTAACATTCTGTGTCACATCACGTACTGAGCATGCTGTGCAGTTTCTAACACTTGTATTAGAATCTATATCGTGCTAGCAAGTTTCACACAAGTTATAACTTGATGCTTCTAATAACGTACCAACATTCGTAATAAACATAACACATGCCTTCTGAACATTCTACTGGCCTTTAAATTACTGTACTGTACCGAGATTTCTAACTTGCCGAGGAAACTAGCTTTACATACCTTATCCTCGAACTATCCGTCTGTCGGACGAGGCTCGGCCGGTACTTCAACTATTTTCTCCCAACTGCATTCATAAATATGTCAATTAATACTAAATACAGCTTATTTTAAAGAGCAATGTCACTTTCGATATAGTTTATAGCCTAAACTTAGGCTTATCGAAAGACGGTCGAAAACTCGCTATTTTTCAGAGGTCCAGAAGGGAGAAATACTCACTTCACAGCTAGGAACACATAGACATTAGTTTAGAGCAATTCCACTTACCTTAGCTCGGTAGCTCGACGATTCATCGGCCGTATTTCACGAAACTAAATCCGTAGGAATGCTCTCTGCCGCTAAATACCTCGGTATTTGAGGTTAATTTGAGTTTGGACAACGTTTAGCAGCGTAATCGGACGAAAATTATCTTACCTCCTTCGTTCTTATCTCTCCTCTGCTGATCCCTCTCTGTTTCACTGGAAATTATAAGTGTTTAATGATTTAAAACCGAAGTGGGGCTTTATATACTTGGGCCTGGACAAGGCCAACGTGTCACGGAGCCAACGCGGAGGCCTCACCTCCATGACACGCTGCCATCGCGGAGGGGCTCTGCTTCGGCTCCTTCCGCGATGGTTCGACAGGTTTCTCGTCCGATCTTTTCCTGGGCCTTTCTCTAGCACGTATGGCCTTCAAATATGCTTAACCAACATGCGAATAGGTCATCTAGGTGCCGGGAATCCTACAGGGTATAACATTCTCCCCCCCTTAAAAGCATTCGTCCTCGAATGTATACTGCTATCTAGAGGACTACTTAACTTACTTGTTTTAAAAAAAATTCGTCAGAGTCTCCCCTGTAATATGGACTATACCAAAAACCTGAAATGCAGAAAAGTCCAATACAGGTACTGTACACAATACTGTAGGATTCACTGGATGGCTACGTATCAATTTTCCTCACTTATACATATACAACCATAAGATACTACATAAGCAATAATACGGACATACCTGTCGCCTGACTAGGCCTGGAATAGGTGAGGATATCTGGTCCTCATATCTTCCTCCGCTTCCCAAGTCATCTCCTCTCGGTTCCTGTTACGCCTCAATACCTTGATAGACGTAATATCTTTAGTCCTCAATCTGCGAATCTGTCTGTTTAAGATAGTTATTGGAACCTCTTCATAGGCCAGCTTTTTCGTAACCTGGATATTCTGGACTGGGACTGCTCTGGACGGGTCTCCTATGCATTTCCTCAGCATAGATACATGAAAGACCGGATGAACGGATTCTAATTCTGGAGGAAAATTCAACTCATATGCTACTCGGCCTGTCCTTCGACGAATCCGATAAGGCCCAACAAACCTCGAGCTGAGCTTACCTTTCTTGCCGGACCTCATTACCTCTTTCATCGGGGATACTTCAGAAATACCCAGTCATACACATCAAACTCCAATTTTCTGCGCCGCACATCTGCATATGATTTCTGGCGGCTCTGTGCAGTCAGTAAGCATTCTTCGGATAAGCTTTACCTTTTCCTTTGACTGCTGAACAATGTCTGGGCCAACCAACACTGACTCTCCGATTTCAAACCAACCATTCGGCGATCCGCATTTTCGCTCGTATAATGCCTCAAAAGGCGCCATCTGGATGGCTGAATGATAGCTATTATTGTAGGCAAATTCAATTAACGGTAAATGCTCGCTTTGGCTACTACCGAAATCTAGCACACACGCTTGCAACATGTCTTCGAGCGTCTGAATTGTGCACTCAGCCTGGTCATCTATCTGAGGATAGAATGCTGCGCTTAAATTAATCTGCGTTTCCAGACTCCTCTGGAACGACTGCCAGAATCTAGCTGTAAACTGTGCTCCCCTATCTGAAATAATGGATACCGGCACTCCATGCAATCTAACTATTTCTCTGATATATAATTCGGCATAATCCTCAGCCGAGAAGGTAGCCCTCACTGGCAGGAAATGAGCTGATTTTGTCAGCCTGTCAACTATTACCCAAATGGAATCATATCCATGTTTAGTACGGGGTGATCCTGCCACAAAATCCATATTTACTGCTTCCCATTTTCAGAGAGGTACAGTTATGTCCAGAATCACCGCCTGGTTTTTGATGTTCTACTTTCACCCGCTGGCAGTTAGGATACTGGGCTACAAACTCAGCAATTTCCCTTTTCATACTTGGCCACCAGTAGTTTTCTTTGATGTCATGGTACATTTTTGTTGTACCGGGGTGAAGAGAATAACGGGCGTAATGTACCTCGTTCAGTATCTACTGGTGGAGCCCTGGAACATCTGGAACATATAGACGGCCTTTACAACGAGGCACTCCATCCTCTGTTACCTGAAAATCTGGCGTTTTCCCCTGCTAACCAGGTCAGGATTCTTATACTACCGTTCTTTTTATTTTCACAACTGATGACGACACGGCGGTGTTTTCGATTACCGCTCTGTTGTCCTTTATTTCTATTACACGAACGGCTAAATTGACCATTTGATGTATCTCTCTGACCAACCCCCGTTGCTCGGGCTGCCCATACACCACACTTCTAATAGATCTATCACTAAGAGCGGTTGTTGCTCCATTACCTCTTCTTGACTGATATAACGTTTCTCATACTTAGAGAGCTCGGCATATAATTGACGGTCATACTAACTTGTCTTGCCGAAGAGATCGACAGGTAGTTTACAGGCGTAGCTAGAGCTTATCTAGCCCTCCGACCACATGCTAAGGCTACTTGTTGCTGGAATAGCCTGAACGACCGTCTGCGCACCTTGTGCCTTTATCTGATCAGAGGATCCTGATATTGACCATGACCTCTAATGATCTGGCTGCATAACCTTAAATAACTGAATAGTCGGGTTGAATGACCCGAATGTGGCAGTAATCTAACAATGCTCTAACTGTTCTACTTGAGTACTTATAGTTCATGCATAACTGCAGACTTGTGGGCATCTAATTGCTTTGTTATTTGCTTGAACCACTGTAAGGCTGGGCTTAATCAAACTTACTCCCAGGCGATCAATCTCTGGATCTTCACGGGGAGTCTACTGATCCCCTGGTCTTAGTAAACACTGTGCTAGCAGGGTACTATCAATTTCTTACGCCTTGTGTGTATCCACTTGGATTTATACTGCTATTCTGGGGAATTCTCGGTCTTATGAGCTATTCTGTAAATACTGTCCTTCTGCTAGGGCTCTGTATCTAAATATCTTACAAGAACCAGCTGAAGTACTAGTCTGTCGTTGACTACTGATGTGGACCCTTCCGTGGGGTACCCACAGGTATTCTGACTAGGACGACCGACTGACTTATGGGATGTTCCACATAATAACTGCTAGGTTGACTAAGGCCGACTCTCACCTACAAGGCTGGGAAAATGACGTACGACCACTTAACATACTAGAATAATTCTGGTATTGCTAATCTCTGAAATTTGCCTACTCGGCCTCTAATCCTGGTTCTAGCACATGCACTAATGTTACCGATCTTCAGGGATGCTTCCCTGCTAATGCAGGCGCCAGCTGGTCGGTAGACCGTCTAACTGCGCCCTTATCATCTAGCCATCTGGTTTAGGCCATTAACTCTGTTAAGCTCCTAGAGCCTAGATCTGGCAACAACACATAAGTCTATTAACTTAATAACTGAGAACTGAGATAGTTTCTATGACTTCATACGTAATTCACACTTAATCTGCCCTTTCTCTTCTCCTTTCCCTTTCTCCTTTCTTCTCTCCTTTTCTTTCTTTCTTCTCCCCCTTTTTTTGGCAAGGGGGAGGTCCTGCAATGTAATTTATACATGCTTTCTATTACTAATCAGCATTTGTGATTGTACCCCTTATAGGCAGCTACTCACAGCATATCTATTATCTATATATATATATATATATATATATATATATATATATCAATAGCTACGTACAATATGTACTGAATTCTGCGGTAATACATAATCTCTGACATGCTCTGCTGAGTCTCATACCGTACATGATACACCGCTTCTACGGCCTAATAATATCTCCTGCCCTGACTTATCATTTCATTGTATTGTCACCCCATTCTGAAAGTAACAAACATAAACACTTTAGTTATTGTCTGCTGTTTGAAATTCCGCCACTCTTGCGATGTGAGGTCAACGTTCAAATCTTGTGGCCTTACTAGGCATATATTGAGAGCCCATGACTGTCTGCTGGGCCTTATCTCTAGGCCACACTAGATTAAATTCGTTGTGTCGGCAATTTCTCAACTTCCCCATAAGCGAACATACTGCAGTATTCTGGACCGCAATCTTACTGTCAGCCCGAGTCTTAATCCTTAATACGGTATTTTATCAATTCGGGGGTAATCCCAATTTCCCCACAACATCTGACACTCCTGCTTCTTCCTCTCATCTTGCTTAAGCTGAACTCTGGGGTTTAAGGTACCCGCCTTTCGTTGTTAATGAGATTACTGATCAAGCCTCGGCCTATACTTCTTCTGGCTTGCAGTCGGACCCATCTTATTCATATAATCTCCCTGTCTTTTGATATCACAACTGGATCATAACTACAATCTTGCTATCTGTTAGCATATGTGGCGGACTTGGCCTTTTTTTTTCTGACTCGAACTTGACTATTACCCGGCATTCATCACTAACAGGTCTTTTACCCCTGCTTCGGGTAAGCTAACGGTCTTACTTTCTCTACTGGCTTATTATCATAAGGGTCTTCACAACTTACGTAATCGTAGGGGCTCTTTATACTTTCTAATACTTACTAGGATCAATCAGCCCATCTTTACTTACTGCTTGATTGGGAACCCCATCTCAAGTCTTATGCCCCTTTACTATACTGGCATCAAAATCAAGAGGTAGGAATAACCTTTTTCTTATTGCAACAAATAAAAGCATTTAACTGTACCATATCCCAAAAGATGTATTTGGGATTCCTGCATTTCCCTCTCTTTCTTATACTTACCTGGTAGTCTGACCTTGTCTGTAATCTTAATCAGATCTTATATAGCTAATAAATAATTCAACTCATATGTACATTACACTCCTGACTTCCTATCCTGACGTTATCAACATATACTGGGGATAGTACCGATAAAGGTATCATGCTGGGAGGTCTCGGGTACCTCCTCCTGCTGCTGTAGTTATCATGTAACTGGCTGATGCCTTCTTCTGTTGCTATATCTAATCTTCTGCCGGTAATAGGGTAATGCTGATCTGCCTTGGTATCTGTAATCAAAGAATACGGTAAGTTTTTAGAGACTCCACCCTATACTGTACCGCTCTAAAGCACGACTGACTGAGAAGGAAGGGTAACCATCCTATCATGCCTCGTAGCCTCCTGCCTATAGTATGTGGTGCACAACACATCCATAGACAAGACTCTACTTAGCACGTCTTGCAAACTCCCTGGGACACGACCTGCTCTGATACCAAGTTTGTCACACCCCGCCTTGGGGGGTATGACTGGCACCTGGTGCCCTACTAGGACCTGAACTACTAGACTGCTGAGCCTGGGCACATCTGGTGCCTGGCTGGCTCTAACTCACATTTCTGGAAATAAAGGGCTATATAACGGCTGTAAACACAGCCCCCGGCCCATTGGCCTATAGCCTCCTGTACCTGTAATAACAGCTAACCAGAAACAAGCAACTATAAGGAAACCTATGCGGGCCGACAAGGCCACCATGCTGTCTAGTTATCTATAATTCAACCCTGAAGTACTGGATAGCTACGTGACCGACAAGGTCACCACTACTGTCGAACTATGGCCCCACACGGCCAACATAAAGGAAACAAAACTACTAACAGCTATACAATTGCACGGCCTCACACGACCGGCTCATCTGACCACAGGGTAACATACATACAGACTGCAAGCCTCTAGGAATAGCAATAGAAATGATCGGGACAGGGCCCCAACCTACCCGTACTGTACAACAAAAGAAAACGGAATACACCTCTGGGATTCAGTCTCCGGATGACAGGAGCTGAATACTCGATCGCTGACAAGAATCACGTGGTATCGCCTGCTCGTCTATGAGTACCTGTAGGCAAGTAATGCAGCGCCCCACCAGGCATCAGTACCGCTGGTACTGAGTATGTAAAGCAATAACTGAAAATAACAATACAACGGATGAAACTGAAGTAGAAAGGAATGGATTAACTGTCTGATAATGTAAATCATACCTTCTTTTAATTATACTGGAAGGAGTAGGAGTCATACCTGGAGATTTATCGTCCTACTGTCGATCTACTCGTATCTACTGTACATGGCATAACATATCATAACATCACATAGCACACACAAACCTTACCCGGCCCCCATAAGCCGGGAGGTACAACCAGCGCAGAATCTATACCCCTACCCCTGTCATCCCATCTCCTAAAATAGCTATAAGCATCCCACCGGTCCCCTGGGTAAGCACTTGGGCTCACTGAGCCCCTGACTATAACTGCATCTAAGTCCGGAGGACTCCTGAATCAACACCCGGACGTATCCGCTCGACAGGGGTGTGTAAGGGCCGATTAAGGCACAATATAGGGAAAACTGGCATCCCATCTTCGTCCCCTGTGGGACGGCATGCCACTCTGTAGAGCGACGTATCCTCGTCCTCTAGCGGACGAGTCGATACAGCTATCAACCCTGGGGCGGTCATGGATGCTAGGTAGTCCAACCCCAAACAATACAACGGTCTCAACTAGTAATACTATCTGCATGCCCCACATACTGAAGCTAATAGTAGTAAAGTATTTATATATACTATATGCTGAACTAGTGATAGTAATATGTACGTGCTAAATACACGCTGAAGCTGATAATAGTATATATGTATAAATATAGTCTTCTACCAGACTGTACTGAGTCTAATGCTGAACAAAATATAGTCTTTCTGCTGAAAACTATGATGTATGCTGAGTTTCTATAGTAACATGATTTACTATTTCTAACATGCTTTCTAACTTCATTTTAACTTATCATTCTATTTCTGAGATGTCTTACAAATATTACATTGCTTTACTGGGTTTCAACTGAATATAATGATATCCTAACATTCTGTGTCACATCACGTACTGAGCATGCTGTGCAGTTTCTAACACTTGTATTAGAATCTATATCGTGCTAGCAAGTTTCACACAAGTTATAACTTGATGCTTCTAATAACGTACCAACATTCGTAATAAACATAACACATGCCTTCTGAACATTCTACTGGCCTTTAAATTACTGTACTGTACCGAGATTTCTAACTTGCCGAGGAAACTAGCTTTACATACCTTATCCTCGAACTATCTGTCTGTCGGACGAGGCTCGGCCGGTACTTCAACTATTTTCTCCCAACTGCATTCATAAATATGTCAATTAATACTAAATACAGCTTATTTTAAAGAGCAATGTCACTTTCGATATAGTTTATAGCCTAAACTTAGGCTTATCGAAAGACGGTCGAAAACTCGCTATTTTTCAGAGGTCCAGAAGGGAGAAATACTCACTTCACAGCTAGGAACACATAGACATTAGTTTAGAGCAATTCCACTTACCTTAGCTCGGTAGCTCGACGATTCGTCGGCCGTATTTCACGAAACTAAATCCGTAGGAATGCTCTCTGCCGCTAAATACCTCGGTATCTGAGGTTAATTTGAGTTTGGACAACATTTAGCAGCGTAATCGGACGAAAATTATCTTACCTCCTTCGTTCTTATCTCTCCTCTGCTGATCCCTCTCTGTTTCACTGGAAATTATAAGTGTTTAATGATTTAAAACCGAAGTGGGGCTTTATATACTTGGGCCTGGACAAGGCCAATGTGTCACGGAGCCAACGCGGAGGCCTCACCTCCATGACACACTGCCATCGTGGAGGGGCTCTGCCTCGGCTCCTTCCGCGATGGTTCGACAGGTTTCTCATCCGATCTTTTCCCGGGCCTTTCTCTAGCACGTATGGCCTTCAAATATGCTTAACCAACGTGCGAATAGGTCATCTAGGTGCCGGGAATTCTACGGGGTATAACACTAACCTCCGACCTCCCCAACTTTGATTCCCGACCCCCAACTTTGACCCCCCACCTTGACTCCCGACCTAAAGCCACGACCCCGACTATGACTTCTAACCTCGATCTCGACCACGTCCTCACACTCTAACTCTTGATCCCGACCTCAACTCCGACCCCTGACCCCGACTCTCGACCCCAGTAGAGACTCCCGACCTCGATCTCGATTGTGACCCCCAATCCCGACTCCTGACCTCGATCTTGATCCCAACCACCAACTCTGATCCCCGATCCTGACTCCCGACCCCGACTCCGACATTCAACTCCGGCTCCTGACCCCCACTCCGAAATTCGACCAGCGACTCCGACCCCCGACCTCTGACTCTGATTCTCGACTCCTGACCTCGATCTCGATCCCGATCTCAGCTTCTGACCTCAACCCTGACCCCGACACCAACCCCTACCCTGAACCTTGATTCTGACTCCCGACTCTGATCCCCAACTCCAACTCCCGACCTGGACCCCCGACCCCCGACCCTGATCCCTAACTTTGACTCCTGACCTCGACGCCGACCTCCAACCCCGACCCTTGACTCTGACTCTGATACAGAAGTTATAGCATTTTTTTGATATTATGAATTTTGGAGTGAATAAAAGTTGGAAGCTTAACCAATTAAGCTAATCCATATTTTACCCGTATTTAACTCATGAATACCCATTTCTATGGGTTGTATATGAGTTTAAACCTAAATTTTATCCATATAAAAAGTCACTCATCTAACCCATTAAAATATGGGTGGATTATCAAAATATGGGCTTATTTTGCCAGCACTACTGTCAGTAATGGCTAAATAGTGATGGTTGATGGTGATAGTTGATGACGGTGACTGATAATTGTGGTTGATAATAGAGCAGATTATGGTCATAGTGACTGCTTGTGATGGTTGATGATATATATATGGGGAGGTTAATGATAGTGATTGATGGTAGTTGTGGTAATAACGGTTGATGATGATGACCGTAAATGATGGCCAATGATAGTGATAAGTAAATCCTAATATTTATATTTTGTTACAAATAAATAAAGCGTTAGTCGACTGATGCAGAGTTCGCCAATCTACACACAAGTAATTGTCAGTTATTAGAATTAAGTAGGTACGTATGGTATAAAATGCAATCATAGATAATTGCAGTAAAATAAATGAGATACAAAGTTTTAATATTGATTTGACAAACCTTTACCCCCAAGAGAAAATATTTCTGCACTGAGTTTTTCATTTCATAATTAATGTGCTTCCTTGGCCTGCTAATACTACTTAGATCTTGTATTAAGAAAATTTTCCTTGATCTTGAAAAATATCATAGATTGTAGTAGCTAGCTCACTCAATATCTTCCTTCCTGTATTATCTAATTGTAAATCCTAACTTAGGGACTGATCCTAAGTTATGTGAAAAACCTCTAGCCATTTAGATTATGATGGAAATTTGTTTTTTAAACACTCATAATAATCATATATTTACGTAGTCTAGCTCTAGAATTTTATGTGAAGGAATAATTAATAGATTTGTGGGCTATCTAATACTCCTTTATGAATGAATCCGACAGCAATAATAATCCTTCACATACGTATTAATTATCTTTGTTTAATTTTATAGTATAAATCCAGTATAATATTTCTTCCGATCTTATGGTTAGTATACTCATATTTGAGCATCTCTAGATCTTTTGTTTCGTAAGATATCTTCCTTCAAAAATAACTTACTACATAGTATTCTTTTCTTCCCACGGTTTGCCAAATATATAATTTCTTGATTTGACAAGACTTTCATATTTTCCTGTTCATTCCATAATTTCTCTTCCCATATCAAATCTTCATAATTTAACCCATACAATATCTACTTTCATATATATATATATATATATATATATATGCATGCATCTCAATCTTCAATTCAACCATTTCTTTCTTTATTGAATTAATGAATGGAATTAAATTTACATAATTAAAATAATATCAAGTCAATATTGAGATTTGATTATGTGATTCATAATCATCAAATTTATAATATAATGGGGGACTCCTTTGGGACCAATACTAATTCAATAGTTGAGCAATAAAATAAACTAAAGTAAATAGATAGAAAATTACTCTTCCGGTCGCCCACGAATGACAATTGACAAGAACCAAAGGAACAAAAGAAAAAAAAAATTTAAAAAACAGAGAATTATACTCTCATTCTGGAGATCTAATTTTAATGTACGTACGGGCTGCTGAACATGTTGTAAACGATTGTACATGTACATACGTTTGTTCGTGTTTTAATTTTATTTTTATTTAAAAAATAAAAATAATTATACAAACCGAGCTATACACAAATCCCGTGCGATGAATTTAATTGAAAAACGCATGCAGTAGTATCGAACCTAGGACTTCATTAATTAGGAGATCCCCCGCTCAGCTACTGGGTCACCACCGAAATGGTATTCGTGTTTTATTTATTTTATTGGTAAAATATTGTTGTTTTACACTAATTTAAATAAGAAAAAGTAAAATAAAATTGTGGAAAATATCATCCGATAAAAAATAATGAAAAGAGGGAGATTGATTTATGGTTTCCAATTTCAAACCCTTCACGAGTACCCATTTGACCCTTCCAAATATTGCAAAGCTAGCAACAATTATATCAACACTCCTACAAGAAAGCCATGCTAGAAAGTCTAACAAGGAAAGTACCAACAATTCCTTCCACTAAGACGCACGAACAGATTTACAAAAGTATTCATGGTTCTTGTCTAATCTGTCGTCTCCATCTAATTGTACATTCTCTCTGAATCTTGCAAAATTGATTTTTCAATTTATGGAAGATATATATTCATGGATTTGAAGATTGTCCTGGACATCTTTTATCAAAATAATGGTCAATGGACATTTTCTGTATAGCTATTTGGCATTAGCTATTCACTAATTCAATTAATTTAAATTTATATCATGTAAAGATTATTATAGAAAAAAAAACTTTCTATCACCATCTCAAAGTTTGAACACCTCATGAAAAATCACTACTCTTTCATATTATGCAGATAGAATGAAGTACGGTCGTCTATAACCCGTCAAAAATAATAGTCATCTAGAAGAAGAAAGAAGACTCTCAAAGTAGTTGGAAGATCTAATACCAATTGAAAATACGAAAAAGGGCAAAAAATATCTCTAACTGATTGGATTTGCATTATGATCGTCTTACATTAACTTATTGCCTCCTTAAAGCTCTCACGTTTTTGTTTGCTTAAATTGCCGCTAAAACTAACGATGTGGGTTTTAGGGAGCCAATAGATTAAAGGACAACCATAAAACACATGTGATAATTAGGGACATTTTTAGCTCCTTTTCATTTTAATCATATATCAAAAGACTATAAGAAGTTAATGTGTTACTATATGTACGAATATATTCATTCATACTTAATGCTTATATTAAACTAAGCAATTTAATATGCAGTTAAAGATTAAAGCGATAATATATATACATACATACATATATATATATATATATATATAATATATGATTAGGTGAGGAATATGTGTATGAAAGATCATTTATTTGATGTAAACATGGAGTCAAATAAATTTAGAATTGTACATGTCTCTCTCGAGAAAAATTGAAAAATAAGAATTTAAATTTCAAACTAATAATCTACCTCTTTTAAAACATAAAAACGCTTTCTTTTTTCAAGATAAGATGCAATATATATATAAAAAAAATGGGATTTTGATTATGTCAGCACCATCCAAAGTTTTTTCAAATTTCGGAAATCTTGTTTTGTTTTGTTTTTTTTTGCTTTTTTTTTTTTTTTGTAAATTTTAATCGCACAAATGCTTAGAGTCTTCCACTACCGTCATTCCATTAGTGAACACAAATTACAAAGTCCGAAAAAGAAAGAAAAATCCAGATCATACCTATTCTATTTTTTTTTATAATTTTAATATTTCATGTACTTATCAAGTAGTACATTTTTGGTCATCATGATTAAAGATTAAACGTTACCAATGAATGGATTTGAATATTGCTTCTCAATGGCCAATTGCTTTACGCTGGCAATAATCACCATATTGCAGTATAGAAGCAAAGCAAATTAATATGATCCTATATGTTTTTACTCATTTAACATGACAGAATTTGATATCATCAAAAGTTTTAACGAAAAAAACAACCAGACAACTAAACAAATAGATAGGATTTAAAATATAGAATCCATAAAAAATGAATAAATAAATAAAATTAAACAAAATAAAAACACCTTTAAACTATCAGGTTTGTTTTGGGGTTGCCCTTTATTAACCAATTGATTGCTTGAAGTCCACACCCTTAATTAGTTGTAATGGCAAATTTAAGCCCAAAAAGAAGTTGGTAAAGGCTTTAGGAAGCAAACAGAGTAACATAGAACAATCATAAGACAATTTTTTTTGTACCTATGATTTTGAAGATAGACAAACCATGAAGGGACATGGTCCACAACGGTCATAAGAACCTCATGACAAACGAAAGTTGTAGCTATAAAAGCATACTGTTTATGTGTTGTTAGTGGGACTGCAATCGTACTGCAACAGAGATGCCACAGTGTGGTAGAACGTTTATTGTATTCAACCAATGGGATTGCTCCTAGGTTTTGAGTCTCTCATACTTATCCATTTATAACACCTTTCATAACCTAGGTTTTTGGAGATTGAAAAGTGGTTCTTCTTCTTGCTCTTTACATAGCAGCGGCGGTGAAAAACAAGGATAAGCAAAAACAACAACTAGGAATCTGTTCAAAGATATCTCGAGCATTCTTCTATTCTTGATTATTATTTTAGTCTTGATATTGAGTCTAAAATATGTACCTACTCTTCAATATGGAGATTGTGTAGGTTTCTTCTTTGTAATTGCTCTTATGTTCATAGGAGAGATTGTCAACTAGAGCTAGTTGAGTAGAAAGCTAGAGTTAGCTGTGAAGTTCTAGCTCGAGTAGCTAGTTGGAGAGTATGCAATAGTTTTGTTGTGTAGTAACCTTGGGGTAGAGTTATTTCAATGAGAGTTGAATTAAGAGTTTAATGGAGTAGAGTTATTTCAATGAGAGTTGGATTAAGAGTTTAATCCAAAGAGGTTCTGGAGTCTGTAATCTCCATTGCTCAGTTTAGTGAAGTTGGTTGTAAAATCCTATGAGGTAGGCCGTGGTTTTTTCTCCGTTGAGCAAGGAGTTTTTTCACATAAATATCCTGTATTACCTTTACTGGTTTGTGTCTGTTTCTATTTATGTTAGTTACTGTTGATATAAGCCTAAGGACCCGGTCCCGAGACTGGTAGTGGCTCTTACAACTCTACAATTGGTATTAGAGTAGGCTCTTCCTAAATGGTTAACACCTAGGAAGGATTTTTCAAAAAATGGCACCACCACCTAATATTAAAGAGGGACAGTCAACAACAAGACCTCCTCATTTCAATGGTCAATACTATGGATGGTTGAAGACTCGCATGTATGGCTTTATAATGGCGAAGGACAGCGAACTATCGGACATCATTCTTGATGGATCTTATGTTCCCATGAAAACAGTGATGGGGGGAGAAACCACCACATCCATTCCAAAACGAGAAGAGAATATGATGAAGGTGAGAGGAAGCATATTGAGAAGACTTATAAAGATAAGAAGTTGCTAGTTTGTGGAATAGGGCCAGATGAATACA
The DNA here is from genome assembly GCA_035772735.1 of Datura wrightii. Taxonomy (NCBI): domain Eukaryota; kingdom Viridiplantae; phylum Streptophyta; class Magnoliopsida; order Solanales; family Solanaceae; genus Datura; species Datura wrightii. The sequence continues at coordinate 22,091,109 of JASDFA010000001.1, forward strand.
ACAAAATTTTGGCATGTGAATCAACTAAAGAAATCTGAGGCTACATTAGAATCACTCATGAAGGGACCGGTCAGGTCAATCAGTCCAAAGTAGACATGCTAACAACACAATATGAGATGTTCTTTATGAAAAAGGGAGAGTCGATTCAGGAGATGTACACTAGATTTACCTCAATCACCAACAAGCTATATTGTTTGAGAAAAGTAATCAAGTCTAGCAGACTTGTCAGAAATATTCTTAGTGTTCTTCCTAAATCTTGGGAAAGCAAAGTTGATTCAATCACAGAAGCTCGGAATCTCGAAACTCTCACAATGGATGAACTCATAGGGACTCTAAAAACCTATGAGCTCAAAAGGAAACAAAATCAAAGTAGGAATGAGCTAAGGACAGATAAAGTCTTGTCCCTCAAGACTACACAAGCAGATTCCAGTGAAGAGGATGAAGATATGGCCAATCTAACAAGGAGATTTTAGAAGGTTATTACAAAAAACGGAGGATTTCAAAGAAGATCTAATGTTAATAAATCCTCTGGCACAAATGGTCTTTGTCACAAATGTGGGAATCCAGGACATTTCATCAAGGATTGCCCAATGCATAAGGTTGATTATAAGGAGTACATGAAGAATACAACAGACAAAGCCAGGAAGAAGGACTGGGTTCCAGATAGATTTATACGGAGAGCAATAACAGATCACATGGTTAAACAGACTCTTGCTACTTGGGGAGACTCATTTGGTGAATCTGAGGATGGTGAGAATCCTAAGGAATGCCTCGATGATAGAAATAGAGGATGATACCTCACTTTTCAACTCAATGTTTGCATTCATGGCAAAATATGAGGAAGATGAAAAAGTTGAGGTAACCTTTCTTGACATTAAAAAGAATCTTAAAGAGTATAATTTGAAGGAATTGAGGTCTCTAGCAAATGTTTTGATTGATTTTCTTGTGATGTTACTAAAGAAAAGGATTCCTTGAACAAGAACATTGATGATCTTGAATTAGAGAAAGTAGTATTAGTTGCTAAACTGGCTGAACTAGAGGAAAATGTGAAGATTTGATGTCAAAAAATCTCTCATAATGAAGTTAGACATTTCCAGGATAAGCTTGAAGAGAGACTAAAAAAAATCTCAACTAGATTTTATTGCTGCTTTAAAGAGAAACGCTAAATTAGAAAGGGACCTAGTCAGAATTAAAGCTGACCTTGAGAAATCCCTCAGATGGACCACCTCCTCACAAGTTTTGGAAAACCTGACCAATCAGAGATCAAATGGTGGTGAAGGTCTTGGCTATAGAAAGACAAACCTCCCATACAGTCCTCACAGCAAGTATGTATTTGACCTAACAATCTATTGTGCACTCATTGTGGTGGGAATGGACACCTCAAGAATGGTTGCCTAGCTAGACGAATTGACATATAAAGGGTTTTAAATGTCTTTGAAGTTTTAGGTGGCTATGAGGTACCTGGTCCCCAGTTGTCTAAGACTAGGTTACCTGGAAGGGCAAAGAAAAATCTAGTTTATCCCTTGTCTCGATTTTGGAAACTCAAACTGAAATGGGTTCCCAAGTTTAACTCATGATTTTTCTTGTAGGAAGGAGTGAGAGGAAGCAGCCAAAGCTGATTTATGGATAGTGGATGCTAAAGCACATGACAAAAAAAATGGAGAACTTCCTCTCACTCAAAGCTCTTCAAGGGGGAGCTATCTCCTTTGGCAATGGAAATAAAGGGCAAATTCTTGGTATTGGGAAGATTGGTAAAAATCTTGAACATGCTATAGAAAATGTCTATTATGTGAATTAGCTGAAGTATAGCTTGTTGAGTGTGTCTCGAATCTGTGACAAAGAAAATGAAGTCAAGTTCTTATTTGCCTTACACACTGTGAGAAATCTTCAATCTGGAGAAGTAATCTTGACAACTAAGAGATGCAAAAGTATGTATGTTGCTGATCTTAGATCGATATTTGGTGATGGTCTTACTTGTCTGAGCGTGGTAGAAGATGATGTCATTTTGTGGCATAGAAGGCTGGGACATGTAAGCTAATCTCTTCTCAACAAACTAGTGTCCAAGGAACTTGTTCTTGGTTTGCCCAAATTGAAGTTCGATGAATAAAAGTTATGCGATGCATGTGTTAAAGAAAAAGCAAACCAGGTCTTCATTTAAGAAAATCAAGGCAGCAAGCACCTCAAGAGTTTTAGAGCTACTCCACATGAATCTATATGGACCAATGAAGATTGCAAGCCGTGATGGCAAGAAGTTCATTTTTGTTAGTGTTGATGACTACTTAAGATAAACATGTACAATGTTCTTGTGCTCAAAGGATGAGACTTTTTCTGTATTTGAGTTCTTTGCAAATCAAATACAAGTGAAGTTGAACTACAAAATTGTGGGGATCAGGTCAGACCATGGTACTGAATTTGAGAATGCCAAATTTGATACCTTCTGTGTAGCAAAGGGAATTAGTCATAATTTATCTGCCCCCATAACCCCTCAGCAAAATGGTATTGTGGAAAGGAAGAATAGGACACTTGTGGATATTGCTAGAACATTGCTGATTGATGTAGGAGTTGCAAAGACCTTCTAGGCAGAAATAGTCAACACTGCTTTCTATGTGGTGAGCAGATGCCTGATCTGGTCCCTTCTTGAAAAGACTCCCTATGAATTGTTGAACAAAAAAAATATCCAACACAAAACTATCTTCAAGTTTTCAGCTGCAAGTTCTTTATGCTGAACAATGGTAAAGAAAACCTAGGAAAATTTGATCCTAAGAGTGATGAAGAGATCTTCTTGGGTTACTCATCAAATAGCAAAGCGTACAGAGTTTACAATAAAAGAACACAATGCATGGAAAAAAGTGTTCATGTGATCTTCGATGAATTTGGAAAACTAGGCAACATGGATAAGATAGGTGATGATGAGCTTGAGGAGCAGTTGCAAATTCAGAGAGATGCACTGGACAGTGAAACCTTTGAGAACTCAGTAAAGTTGGATGACAAGGATGAAGAACTCTCTTCTGAAACAATGATACCAAGTGGAGAACAGGGTTTTACATGTAATGAAGGTCAATATACAACTCTATAAAATCATCAGGAGATGAATGTTACATAAAATCACCCAGTCGAGGGACCAAGTACAACGAGTGATTAACTGACAGTTGGAAGATCAAACTAGAAGCACCGATCTTCACATCCCCTCGACAATTTTCTATCACCTCTGGATTCTGGTATGCATACCAAATCAAAGTCAAGGAACATATTTGCCTACTTAACATTCATATCTCAAATCGAACCCAATAACATCAAGGAGGCCCTAACAGATGTAGAATGGGTCAATGTAATGTAGGAAGAACTTCATCAGTTTGAAAGGAACAAAGTGTGGCACTTGGTTCCTAGACCCCAGATAGAACTATTAGGGACCAGGTGGGTGTTTATGAACAAGCTGGATGAATAAGGAGTTACTACAAGAAAGTCGGCCAGATTGGTAGTCTAGGGATACAATCAAGAGGAAGGCAAAGATTATGATGGGAATTTTGCTCCAATGGCTAGAATGGAGGCGATTAGAATGTTGATTACTTTTGCATCCTTTATGAAATTCAAGTTGATCCAAATAGATGTCAAAAGTGTGTTTTTAAATGGGTATCTAAAGGAAGAAGTCTACATGAAGTAGCCTCCTGGTTTTGAAGACATTGATTGTCCACATCATGTGTATAAATTGGACAAGGCTTTGTATGAGTTAAGGCAAGCACCAAGGGCCTGGTATGAAAGATTGTCAAGATATTTCTTAGACAATAGATTCAAGAGAGGGAAAATCGATAATACTCTATTTTTGAAGTCTTGAGGAAAAAACTTACTCATTGTTCAAGTTTATGTGGATGATATTATTTTTGACGCAACTCTTCACTTCTTATGTGAGGAGTTTTCTAAGCTTATGGGGAGTGAATTTGAAATGCGTGTGATGGGAGATCTCAATTTCTTCTTAGGTCTGCAAGTAAAGCAAGTTCGAGATGGTGTCATGATCAGCCAGCAAAAGTATATTAAGGAGCTTCTCATAAGATTTCACATGGACAGTGCAAAATCAATTGATACTCCTACTGGTACTTCATCGAAATTGGATGTTGATGAACCTGGTCACCTAGTGAATGAGACTATGTATAGGGTAATCATTAGCTCTCTCTTTTATTTACCAGCCAGTAGACCTAACATAGTCTTTAGTGTGGGAATGTGTGCTAGTTTTCAAGCATGTCCCAAGGATTCCTATCTCAAGGCTACCAAGAGGATTTTTAGATATATAAAAGGAACCTCTGATCTTGCTCTTTTCTGTCCTTCTAGAAGTACATTTGATTTAATTGGTTACTCCGATGTTAACATATGCAGGGTACCTAGTAGACAGAAAGAGCACTTATGGAATGGCTCATTTCCTTGGCTCCTCACTGATCTCTTAGAGATCAAGAAAGAAAAACTCAATAGCTCTTTCCACAAGCTGAGGTTGAGTATGTGGCTGCTGCATCAAGTTGTGCTCAATTGTTATGGATAAAGTAGCAGTTCGAAGATTTTAGGATTTTAACCAAATGGTGACCTTGTTGTTTGATAACACAAGTGCTCTTAATATGGAAAAAAATTCTGTCCAACACCAGAGGACCAAGAACATTGATATCAGGCATCATTTCTTGAGGGACAATATGGAAAAAAGGAATATTTGCATGGAGTTTTGCAAAATTGAAGATCGGATTGATGATATATTCACAAAGGCCCTGAGCAAGGATAAGTTTGAGAAGAATAGATTGAAGTTGGGATTAATTAAGATGAACTAGTTTCTCATTCTTTCATCCTCTCTTCTTATTTCTTTATCTTTTTGGCTATGACTCTACTGTGTGTATTTGGGTGAGTGCTTTTAAACCTGTGTGTAACTCAGTTTTATATCATAACTGGTATACACACATGATGGGCAAGGGAAAGGATGGAGTAAAGATAGGACACTTGTGGAAAGATGTGATTCTGAACTTCAGAAGAGAGACCAGGCCCCCCTCATAGGTTAATATTACGAGTACTACTTGCAAAGGTTCTTTCAAAATATTTATGAATAGTCACATAGGTCTATGTTTTCCCCCGCCCTTCTATGCCGTTGCTTTTCTTCCTTTTAAATTGAGCTGTTGCTTCGCCTCTTTCTCACTCGATACATCATGTATCTTCTCTTAAACACCCCTTCTTTCTATTTCAATTTCCATTTCTCTCTCTTGCGGATAGAAATTCACTTAGATCTAAGCCTCTCAAAATCCTTATTTTTCAAAAACTATCTTTCCATAACTTCATCTTCTTACACCATGTCTTATATAAACTCTCCCGTTCCTTTATCTTAGATGACTCCTTCTCCAACTTTTATTCCTGAGTCATCCTCAAACTTACACGAGTTTGAAAACCCTTTCTCTAAGGACACTACCCCCTCCTCCTCCTCTCATTCGAGGACTCCTCTGTTAAAATTCCTTTTCTCGATTCCTTCAATATCTCAATTGACCCAACCACTCCCTTGGCATCTATGACTGGAGACGTTCAGTTTGATTTGTTAGAGGGAACGAAGGGCCAAACCATCTGCCATGAGAATGTCTTATCCACTATTCAACCAGGTCCCTCATCTGTTCCCAACATTGAAGAACGAGCTGCTTTTAAGAAAAGAGCAATGGAAACTTCTTATGATTATCTATTTGAGGGAGACTTTGCAGAGAAGAGAGGGACCACTCCTAACATTCTTGCTCATGGAGACCAGTTGATAGTTCTAAGTCTCACTCAGATGGCTGTCAGTGATGAGGGAGTGTAAGACAGTGAGAAGATAGTGTCTCATCCCTCTTCTCCTGCACCTGAATTTCTAATTTTGGCACCCACTCCTAAATGGGATGGGACCCGTAGAAGTCTGAATCTACAAAGAGAGGTTGGAAACACAAATGACAATAGTGAAGATAACCAACCTCTGGCTTGGAAAATCAGGAAGATTACTGCTAGATAGCAAACACCACCACCAAGGGACCAGACTCGTCCTCCAAGATCCATGTCAAGTTCTAAGAGATTGATGGAGGATGCTCTGAAGGAAATCTAGGCAAAAACCACTCGCAGAAGAAAGATAAAAAAGAAAGTCAATGTTGAGGATGAAGTTTGACCAAAATATATTCTGGATCAAGAGGGAGATGAAGGTGAAAAGGAAACAACTGATGAGGATGTTGCATTACGTATCTGGGTACATAAAGAAAAAAGATAGTGTCTTAGCCCCCTTTTGGTAAAGGGACCAGGTTGCCCAAACGGTTCCCCACCAAGAAGATTGTTTGAAGTTTTAAAAGAAGACCCAGGGAATTGATCGATGAGGATGTTCCTGAAAAGAGTGTGGACCCTTCCAAGTCCAGACCAAGTTCTGTGACAAAAAGACAAACTGTTAAGGGACCTGGTACATCCACTGCCACCAGATATTTCATAAAGGAGGAAAGACAGGTTGTGCTGAAGTTACAAAAAGTACTAAGATGAAGGGTGATTCATCCTAAAATAAGAAATTTGCATGGAATGGATGACTTGATAGAGATGGTGGTCTACCAAGAATGGAGTGATCTTCTTTCCCATCATGTTCCTAAGATGCATGAGAAAGAAGTGAGAGAGTTTTACCATTAGATGGTCTTTACTGATAAAGGCTTGGAATTGAGTACTATTGTGAAAGGGGTGGAGTTAACCCTTGATGATATAATTCTTGGAAATATATTGGGGATCCCCACTAAAAGGATCAAGTCTGTTAAAGATGAGTGTGCCTCCCATAAGTTCATATCTCTGATTAAGAAGTTAGAAAACCTTAGTGGAGTGAGACTCTTCAAAAAGTAGTTGAAAGTAGAATATCAACTTATTTTTGAATTTGTTAACAAGGTGATGCTTCCTAGAACTGATAAAAGGACAAATGCAAGGGTCGTAGATCTCTATCTCATTGAGGCACTGAGAACTTTCCAGGCTATTAGCTTGCTAGCTATAATGATTGAGCATATGCACAAGGTCATGCATGTTAATGATGAAAAACATGGGTTTTCTTACGAGTTCCTCTTGAACAAAGTTTTTGAGTATTTCAAAGTCCCTTGTGAGAAGGAAATTACTAGAATTGAGAATCAAATATTCACCGTTTTCACTCTTGAAGAATGTGAATGTGTTCAAAGAAGAGGTGTTGTAGGCTCCCAATCAGTCATCTCTAATCTGATTGTCTCTCAAGAAAGCTCTACCAAGAAAGTGGAAAGGTTAACTAGATTGCTGGCCCAACAAAATGCTAAAATTGCTAACCTGGAGGGTGCTTTACAATTGGCCTCCACAGCACGAACAGAGAAACCAGGTCACCTAAGTACTCTCTGACAAGAGAATGAAGAACTAAAGGCCAAAGTTGGTGATCTAACCCAAAAATTGCTGCATGCTCATGAAGCTGCAAATGAGTGTATGTCATTGATGCTTCAGAAGCTTTCTGGTCCCTAACCGCTCTTTTCTCCTCAGTTTTCCTTCTATCTCAATGCTTCTTCCTTGCTCCTTCTATCCTGCACTCCTTTTTGCTTTTGTTGACTTGTGATTGTTCTTATTTATTTTTGTGAGCTTTTGCTTTTGGTACTTGTAATGCAATCCTTATCAATGAATAAAAAAATTCATCTATCTCCTTATCTATTGTCTCATTCTACGCTTATCTTTCACTTAGATATGTTAGTGTTGCCCCAGTGGCCATGGATTACCATTATGCAAATTGTGCTCTACTTGATTTACTATTTGTTCTTTACAATGGTGCCAAAAGGGGGAAGAATAGAGGATATGAATAGGGAATGTCAGGGCATTGATAAGGATGAAATATTAGTGACAGGGGGAACGGTGAAAGGGGGAACTATGAAAGGAATCTGGTAACTAAATTTGGTAAAGGGCACTAAAAATGAGGGAGTGTGGAGAAAGATTTGGAATGCAGTACTTAATATGTTTGTCATCATAAAAAAGGGAAAGTTATTAACCTATGGTTTTGATGATAGACAAACCATGAAGGGATTTGGTTCGTAACAGTCATAAGCACCTGATGAAAAATAAAAGTTACAATTGTAAAAGCGTACATTTCTTTGCTGTTAGTGGGATTGCAACCGTACTGCAGTAGAGATGCCACAGTATGGTAGAGCATCTATTATACTCAACAAATGGGATTCCTTCTAGGTTTTGGGTCTCTCATACTTATCCATTTGTGACACCTTTCATATCATAGGTTCTTGGAGATTGAAAAGTGGTTGATTCTTCTTTCTCTTTACATAACATTGACGATGAAAAACAAGGATAAGAAAAAACACCAACTAGGAATCTATTCACAGATATCTTGAGCATTCTTCTATTCTTGGTTGTTGTTTTAGTCTTGATATTGAGTCTGAAATATGCACCTACTCTTCAATATGAAGATTGTGTAGGTTTCTTCTCTATAATTGCTCTTATGTTCATAGGAGAGATTGTCAAGTAGAGCTAGTTGAGTAGAAAGATAGAGTTAGATGTGAAGTTCTTGGTAGAGTAGCTAGTTGGAGAGTATGCAATAGTGTTGTTGTGTAGTAGCCTTGGAGTAGAGTTATTGCAAGGAGAGTTGGATTAAGAGTTTAATCCAAAGTGGTTCTGGACTCTGTAATCGCCATTGCTCAGTTTAGTGAAGTTGGTTTTGAAATCATAGGAGGTAGGTCGTGATTTTTTCTCCCTTGGGCAAGGAGTTTTTCCACATAAATATCCTGTGTTACCTTTGCTTTTTTGTATCTATTTATATTTGTGTTAGTTACTGTTGATATCAGTGTAGGACTAGGTCTCCAGACTGGTAGAAGACTCTTACAACTCCACAAATTTGATATGTTAAAGATATATATTTTTGACTGATTCATTGAAGATGGAAAACTTGCTCATCAAATTTTATCAATTTGCGAATTCTTTCTCAATTAGTTAAAATAATGAAACCTACTGATATCATAATAATACCAGGTAACATAGATATCATTATTGCAGAAGTTGATCATTGAAATAATCCTCCGTTATCCTATTAACTTCTTAAAAACAACAATATTAATTTTAATCTAGAAGAAAATGATGAAGACTTTAGAGAGCCAATAAATTAACAAAGTATAATGATAGAACAAATTCAATAAATTGGGAATATATTTGACTTTTTTCCGTATAGATAAATTTATGGATGCAACATCCACTTTGCTATTCTGTTGAAGTAAGGAAATTGTTTAAACAGGTAGAGTAGCTACTGTTAGCTATTGTTAGGCTCAACTAATTAGATAGTTAGTTATAGAAGTAGTTAGTTACAACACTAAGCTCTCTCTCTCTCTCTCTATCTCTCTCTCTCTCTCTCTCTCTCTATATATATATATATATATATATATATATATTCATACTCAATGTACTATTTCATTAGGTTGAATGAATAAGAAATACAAGCTTCTTTCTCTCTTCTCAATAACTCTCTCATTTTTGCATCTTCTTCTTCATCTATGTAATATTCTTTATCAATAATTTACATTACTTTTCATGGCGTCCGAGTAGGGCATGCTGCGTCAAGTCAATTGATCACAAACAATTCAAGTTCTTTCTCCCCTCTTCTCTATTCTTCTTATTCTTGTTCATCTTCAATTTCGTACTACAATCTCTTAAAGTTTGTATTCTTATACTTCTCTCAAGAAGTTGATCACCAATCTAGAAAACAATGGCTACAAATGTTAATGATCCTCTCATGAATGGAGTGGAAAAAGGCAGCTTACAGGCTTCTCAAGGAATTCCAACTTTTCAGACCTCACTAGATCTGAATCATCCTTTACATCTGACTTCATCTGATGCAAGTGGAGTGACTATTATTTTGTTTCAATTAAAGGGGAGTGAAAATTACGTTGTGTGGATTAAGACAATGTGAATAGCCTTACTAGGAAGACATAAGTTAGTCTTTATGGATGGTACTTAGAAGAAAGAAGATTTTCCAACTGTCCTGTGGAACCAGTGGGAGAGGGTGAATGCAATAGTCCTCTCATGGCTAATGAACACTGTGGTAAGTGATATCATTGGAGGTGTGGTTTATGCTTCAATTTCCAAGGATGTATGAGAAGATTTAAAGGAAAAGTTTCACAAGATTTATGGTTCAAGAACCTTCAATCTGCATCAAGAAGTAGCTTCTATAACTCAAGGTATGCAGTTTGTTTCTGTGTATTACTCTAGATTGAAAGCCCTGTGGGATGAGTTTGAATCTGTGGTACCATCAGTAGCCTGTGGATGTGAGAAGTCTAGAGATTTCTTGGCATACTTGCAAAGGTTGAAATTATACCAGTTCTTAATGGGGTTAATGAGTCATATGCTCAAGCAAGAAGTCAAATGTTGCTAATGAATCCTTTGCCTATGGTGAATCTGACTTACTCCATGGTTGTGAGTGATGAAAATCAAATGGAAGTGGCTCAAACTATTGGAGGATCAGAACTGCTAGGAATGGCGTTAGGTGTATCTGATGCAATAGCTATGTACTCTAAAAATGGAAATCAAAAAAGAAAGAGAAGCTACAATTCAAACTACATTCCTAATGCAACATATGATCATTGTAAGCTTAAGGGCTATTAAAAAGAGTATCCACCTGATCATCCAAGATTCAATGAACAAAGGTGGTAGAAACCAGAAGCTATGACAACAATAGGTATGCTGATGACCACAGAAACAAGAAGAGAAGGACAAGGCCTAGTGCACACAATGCTAAAGCAGAAGTATAAAATAATCCTTCTTCAGATTCTCAGACACAATGCCAACCCTCAATATGTTAAGAGGGATCATCTCTTTCATTTCAACAAGAACAGGGACACGATGCTTCAAACTTAGAAGCAAATATGAAGTTTGCAGTACCTCCCAGGTTTTCCACAGAACAATATGAATAGATCTGCAGAATGTTGAATCAAAATCTGAATCAGACCAACATAGCTGCAGCCAACTTAGTTGGCATGTCAGGTAACAATAGTGCCTTATTGATGGTCAATGATTCACTGGATTGGATCATTGACAAAGGGGCTACTAATCATATGGCCTCAACTATTGAACTATTAAACAAAATTCAATAGTTGAGACTAATAATTCAAAAAAGATTTACTTACCAAATGGTGATATTTCACATGTTACACTCACTGGTACTAGTAATATTTCACAAAGAAGTACCATACATAATGTGTTTCATATACCTCAGTTCAAGTATAGTCTACTTTCAGTTTCAAAAGCAACAAGACAGTTACAATATTCAACTACCTTTTTTCCTGACTTTTGTCTGATTCAGGATCTCTACAATGGAAAGGTGAAGGAGATTGGTAGAGAGAAGGAAAAACTATATTCTTTAATGAGGATAAAACAACCTAGAAAAACTGGTTATCAAGCAGCCAATAAACTTCTAGCTACTGCACAGACTAATGATAGTGTTGATCTTTAGCATATAAGACTAGGACATATTCCACTCAATACTCTCGTTAAATTATTTCCTGGAAATAAGAATCATGTAGAAAAAGTTTTAAGCAAATGCATAGTGTGTCCTTGTGCTAGACAAACTAGGCCACCATTTACTCTTAGCACATCTAGTAGTGTAAATGCTTTTGATCTTGTGCACATGGATCTATGGGGACCTTACAAAGTCGTCTCTATTGATGGTTATTAATTATTTTTAACTATTATTGATGATTTCTCTAGAATGACTTGAATTTTTTTATTAATATTGAAATGTAATATATGCATTGTCATTAAAAACTTCCTAGTCTATGTAAAAACACAGTTTACTACCTATGTAAAATAAATTATGACTAATAATGGAACTGAATTTGTTAATTCTATATGTTATGACTTGTTCAAAGATCAAGATATTATTCACCAGAAACCATGTGTATATACCCCTCAACAAAATGGCATAGCATATCGAAAACATAGACACATCATGGAAATTACTAGGGCAGTAAGATTTCAAGCTAATATACCTTTACAATTTTGGTGTATCATGTAAAGGCTGCAGTATACTTGATACATAGGCTTCCTTCAACTGTTCTTGCTAGTATGACTCCTTATGAAAAAATTTATAATAGAAAACCATCTCTATTGCAATTAAGAATTTTAGGATGTTTGTGCTTTTCCAAAACAGTGCAGGAATAAAATAAACTTATGTCTAAAACTACACAAGCAATTCTTATAGGTTATGCAGAAACTCAAAAAGGCTATGTACTATATGATTTGGCTAATAAAGTGTTTTTCTTTAATAGGGATGCCATCTTCACAGAAGATTTTTTTCCATTTCAGTCATCTAAGAGTCAGTTTTCACCTCATTGTTTCCTTCTACACCTAACAGTTTGGAAGACGAACCTTAGGTTATTAGCCAAGGTGTACCAGCATTGGAAGAGACTCCACCTGCTGCCTCACTACAAATGATAGTCCTTACTCAAGTTAATCCTGATACAGGCAACTCTGAGTCACCTCATTGTACTGAGCAAATGGCTCAGCCTATTTCTACCACTTTAGACATTGGTAGACAAGATCATTATCTAGTTCAGGCTCTTAGTGAGCCTATTCAAAGAAGGTCCATAAGAGGAAAACATCCACCTAACTGGATGAAAGATTTTATTTCCTTGCATGTACATGATAATGTGCCATACGCTTTGGCAAACTACATCTCCTATGATTCTGCTTCTCCTAGATATCAAGAATATCTATCTTCCTTTTCTAATATTGTTGAACCAACTACTTACATAGAGGCAGTGAAGGATCCAAGGTGGGTGGAAGCAATGCAAACTGAAATTCAAGCCTTGGAAACCAACCACACATGAACACTAACACCTCTTCCACAAGGTAAGAAACCAATTGGTCATAACCGGGTGTATAAGGTTAAGTATAAATCCTAAGAGAGGTTGAAAGATTTAAGGCAAGGTTAGTTACCAAAGGCTACAACCAGACTGAAGGAATTGACTACCAAGAAACATTGAGTCCTGTGATTAAGATGGTGACTCTAAGGACAGTTCTATCAATTGCAGCATCTAAGCGATGGCACATTCATCAAATGGATGTGTACAATGCATTCTTATAAGGTGATCTACATGATGAGATATATATGGATCTGCCACAAGGATTTGCGAGTCAGGGGGAGTGTAAGCAAGTATATAGACTCTCTAAATCCTTGTATGTGCTTAAACAAGCACCTAGGCAGTGGAACACTAAACTGTCTAAGGCTCTAATAAGCTTTGAGTTTAAACAGAGTCAATATGATCATTCTCTATTCACAAAAAGGACTTAAGCTGGAATCATTATTTTATTGGTGTATGTGGATGACATTTTGGTAACTGATGATAATCTTGAACAAGTTATAGAGACCAAAACTGCACTACACAACACTTTAAAGATGAAAGATCTAGAGCTGAAGTATTTCCTAGGAATTGAATTTACAAGGTCAAAACAACGTATTGTTATGCATCAAATAAAGTATGCTTTGGAGTTATTATCTAAGATTGGTTTGAGTGCAGCTAAACCAGCAAACATACCTATAGATACTACTACTAAACTCACAACATGGGAATATGACAAGCATGTTAAAGGAGCAGAAGTTTCAGGTAATGAGCCTATCACTGATCAAGGAACATATCAAAGGATAATAGGAAAACTTTTGTATCTCACAGTTACTAGGCCAGATATAGCCTATAGTGTGCAAACTTTGAGTCAATTCATGCAGCAGCCAAAAAGATCTCACATGGATGCAACATTAAGAGTTATCAGATATGTTAAGAATTAACCAGGTTAGGGGATACTATTGAGCAGTAACAACATTAATACTCTAACAACCTTCTGTGATGCAGATTGATCTTCATGTTCTGTGTCAAGAAAGTGAGTCACAGGTTTCTGTATAAATCTAGGAGATTCTTTGATATCATGAAAATTTGAAGAAACAGTCCAAAGTATCCAGAAGCTGAGTATAGAAGTATTGCTTCTACTGTGGCTGAGTTAACTTGGCTAGCAGGTTTGGTCAAAGACTTGGATATAAAACTTTAACTACCTGTTCATGTATACAGTGACAGTAAAGCAGCTATACAAATAGCTGCCAACCCTATATATCATAAAAGAACTAAAAATATCGAGATAGACTGTCATTTTGTAAGAGAAAAGATCCAAATGCCTTAATAAAGACTAAATACATTTCAACTCATGATCAGCCTGCTGACATTCTTACAAAGAGTCTAAATAGAGTTCAACATGAGTATCTTACTTCCAAACTTGGTGTCTTAAATATATTCTTACCACCAAGTTTGAGGGAAAGTGTTGAAGTAAGGAATGCAGGTGTTTATACTGGTAGAGTAGCTACTGTTAGCTACTGTTAGGCTCAACTAATTAGATAGTTTGTTATATGATTAGTTAGTTACAAGAGGTAGTTACAAGACTAAGCTCTATATATATTCATACTCAATGTACTATTTCATCATGTTTTATGAATAAGAAATGTTGACACCCAATTTTGACCTCTCTACGTCCCGTATATGCTGCTTAAATATATATATATATATATATATATATATATATATATATATATATATATATATATATATTTTATTTACCTTTTTTACGCAAATATTCAACTTGTATTTATATTTATAAAATAATTAATTATCGTAATATTGTGAAAATTATTTCAAATTACATATATATATGTACATATAATTCGTGTTAATTTTAATTTTTTGGATATTAAATAATTATGTCGTATATGATATATTTAGTATTAATATACGCTCTTATCGTGAAATGAATATTTTACTTAATCTTTATAAACTATTTACATAATTTCACTAATTTTACAAATTTATTTGTATAACAATACTACTTGAATTTATAAATTATTTATGTTGATATTAAAGTTTACATAATTTTTGATAAATTAATTATATTCCGCAGTCATTAAGTTATTTATAAAATATAATAATTTATTAGTTATATAATATTTACATGAGTCTATTCAAATTTATGGTTTGTTTATAATAATGTCTATATAATTTTCCTATAATTTAAACCATTTTATTATCTATTTATTAAATTATCTACAAATGTAGTATGTTTATTAATTTAATAGCAGCTAAAATTCAATTTCATCCAATTTATTTAAAATCTGGCCACTTTCTATTCAATTTATGCCAATTTTAGCAACTTTTGATCAATTTTAGCTATTATTTAAATTCATATCTAGCCTAAATTAACTCCAACCCAATAACCCATCCGGGTGACCCGCCCCAAAGTTTAGGATCTAATCCTAACCATCCATTAATTCTAATCCAACGGCCTAAATTAAACCTTACCCACTTCCATATTTATCTACACTACCCCCAAACCCTAACTCATGTCCCCATTCTCCCTCTTCCTTAGCCACCGCCGCACCCCCTCTCCCTCACCTCAACAGCAGCCGCAGACCCTCTCCCCTTCTCCCTGTCATCTTCCTCTTCTCCACCTCTTCCACACAAAACTCTAACTCTCCTCTCTATCTCCCTTCCCCGTTCGAAACAGCCCCGCCGCCGAACAATCCACCATAACACTGGCGAAGCCGTTGCGCACCACCACAAAATTGCAGCCCTCTCCCCTTTACCTCTATTAACGCCGGCGTCCCCGCATCACTCTTCCTCTCCTCCGTTTTCTATTCTCCAGCCGACGAACAAAACCGCCTCGCAACACCAAAAACCTCCCTCACCGTTTTCATCGATTCCGACCACTGTTGGCCGGAAAATCTCCATCACCCAAACACCACCAACAAGCCTACCCGCGCCGCCTCCTCTACTCTCCACTCTTCCTGTATTCTTCCTCTCACTCGAACCACCATTAATTCAGGCCATTGTTGGCCGGAAGACGACCAGACCGACGCTTCCTTTCTTCTCTCCAAAACCACCAGTCGCCCCTCCATGCTTTATTCTAGTTGTCAGACCCTCCATTAATTCCTTCAACAAACCTTTCTTCTCCCATCCCCTTCTCATCCCAAACTATATTTGTTCACCATATGCTATTTTACCTCAAAATTGCATGTGTCACTATTGAAGTTTCTTAGATTAATGTGTGAAAATCCTTAAATATGCCATGTTTATTTTAGTATGTGTTTTGACATGATTTTGTATTAATCATTTTTATTTGCGAACACATGCTTGTGCAATATCACTACAATATAATATTTGGTACTCCATTTCCAGAATTTTGTTTCAGATTTGAGTAATTGCCATAATTTCCTTCACAAAAAATGGACTTTAGATAACCTATTACTCTCTAAATTGTGGTTTGAAAATTCTTTTATTCGTATGAATGACAACTTTCAATATTTATTTGTTTTTGGTAGATTCCGACTATATCTCGACTAGCTTCAAACACTCATTTTTAGAACTTGACTCGTATACGGTTTTGGTGTTAGTTGTAGCAATTACATGATAGCATCTATCTTGTTAATTTGGCCAAAATTTGTCTAAAATCCCTGATTCATATCCTATTTATTTTGAGTGAGAAAAGTCCCTCATAATTTGTATTCTTATTGAATTTTTTTATGTAACAATTTTAGTGCTTACTTATTTATAGTAAATTGAGACATGTTACACCTAATATGATCTCTATTAGGCTATTTAAAGAAGGCATATTTTACTAAATTTAATCGTCTGAGTATCTTCCCTCCTCCTCTCGAGTATTGGAATAACTTCAGTAGAGTTATTTATGGCAGCATATAACAGTTGGTATTCTTTATTATTTTAGCTCCATGATTCACTCTTTCTTTAATTAGTAGAAACAACTCTCTTTTGAATGTTATGGTAAGTTTGGATATTTTAGACCTCATCGATTCATTTTAACTAATTAAGGAATATTGTTCCCTTGATTGATCCTTTGGCATATTTCTCTCCCTTTAGTCCTCTTTGGTGATATTTTTTCGGATATATAAACAGGACTCATTCTCTAGGAATAAGGATCTGAATCTAACTTATTTTCTAAGAAATACAACTTTGGTTTTTCTTGAACATGGATTTACTTTCTAGTAACATCCATTGAATAATTACCTTGTCTTTATTATTACTTCTGCTACTGCATTAAGTAATCCTCTACTATTTCTGCTCTCCTCCAATCCCTCCTTAATACAAGCACTGCTCGGAATCCTAGAGATTCTCGTGATCTTGATGTATTGAGGCTTTGGGTGTCAATCTTTGGTAAAATACTACGTAAGAACTACTGATACTTGTCATATTGTCTGTTGGAATTGCGGTACCACATCTATTATTGATTAACTGGTCAATTCACTTCCTTGTGTTGCCTTCATATAATAATGTTCGGACTCGTTAATTGCATCATGCTATATTAAATATGATTTCCATTAGTTTCGTTATATGTTCTTTCATATGTTTGGGGATTCCATGTATACTAATATGGTATTTGAAATTTGTCATCTAATATTTTTTATGAGTTATGATTCCTTAAGTAAAGAATATATGTACGCATGTATTTTGCTATTTTACTATTTTAACCAGGATCTTCGGGAGTCGCAGGTGCAGGAGAAGGTTATGGGAATTAGTTAATTACTACTTCTTTTATGTATCTAACTTATTTATTTTTATCAATTTGTAATCATTGTAAATAAACGTTGATGATAGTAAAAAGGGGTTTATGGGGGTGGAGTTTGTATGTTTTTCTTTACTGTTTTCTTTAACTGCCAATCTCACCTAGAAAGCGTGCTTATAGGATAATGCACACGTTAGAAATCATGCCTGTAGAATTATATTTTCTCATATTAGAAAACACCGAATTAAGTTGCGCATGCATTTTATCTTAGATACTTATAGTGATAAGTAATAAAACAAACTTTTGCTTAATAAACTGGTCTGATTTTAATTGAAACTCCTCTAGGTGATTCATCAATTAAAAAATCACACTTACAGGAATCTCATTCTTAGGACCTTCCAAGACTTTGTTAAATTATCGTTGAAACCTACTGAATATATGCTATACTCATAGAATCATGTACTGACATGTTTAAGTTATATATTTTGCTCGACAATATGCCAATACCTGCTGAATAGGTAAATCCAATATTTGTGCACCATGAATTTTGTTCAATTCGTGAGCTAAAAAAAAGCTTTGCTTACATTTGATTGTTAAATGGACTATGTATTTGCATTAGAAAATATGCCTATAGGAAATCATTGATATCTTGTTTGCCTAAATAATTAAATTATGTTTGAATCTGTTGAATAATGAGTTGAGTTGGACAATGTTGTAAAGTAAATTTTTTTTTACGATAAGATAATCAGATAAAAGTCATGCATGTGGGGGCTTTGCTTCTATCCGGGCCTATTGGTTGCAGCAAATGCATATGATTCTTTTATATTACTTTCAATTCTTAAAATGTCAAGTGTGCATCTTATGGCATGTTCATTCTGCGCATCAAATTATATAAGAATCACGTTGAGGCCTAGTTGAATTCCATGTTTGCTATCTGTTATTTTTTGCTTGTTTGACGTTTAATAACTTTTATTGGCCCTAAGTAAATTTTAGACACAAACTCCAAAATAGTAGTCCAAACGCCTCTTGGACATTAGGATTGGGACGGGTAGGCATCTGGTAGGGCGTTAGTCTTTTTTCATTTAGAACGATTTAGGATTAATAACTAAATTATATAGGTGGGTAGTGGAAAATGATAGTCCGTGCCCGCTGAATAATATGAGCAACCTAAATAGGTTGCGAAATATTATTTTAGTCGCACGGGGTGATCCCGTTAGGTTAAAATCACCCTCCCCTCAGTTTGTGCAGAACTATGTTTGACCTGATTCCCTCCAGAGATGTGTAGGCGTCTCTTTGAGGTTAGGTCCAATCCTTAAAATTTTTATTTATTTATTTTGTTATTGTTTCTTATTAATTTATCATTTATTTATTATTGTTTGCCTTTATTTGTCAATCCTTATATTCATAAATTGCTAAATTTATTGTCACGATCTTCTTCCTTCTTATCACTTAGTTTATTTAAGTTGTTTCTACATAAAAGGCTTAAAATCGATTTTACTTGATCGCTTAGTAAATATCCCCCACATAATAATGAATTCGGAAGGGACCCACATATGTGAACCTCGAAAGGTGCCTAACACCTTCCTTTCAAGGTGACTTGAACCCTTACCCGACTCTGACGACCTAGACTAGTATAATAGACCCTTAGGTTAGTACGGTGCCCTAACGCACCTCAACTCGTTAGGTGGCGAATCTTCTCTTTAAATAACCCTTAAGAGTTGTCACATGTTGTATCCCGCTCCGCGAGGAAAATGGGGCGCGACAAGAAACACAAGCTTCTTTCTCTCTTCTCAATGACTCTCTCATTTCTGCATCTTCTTCTTCATCTATGTTAGATTTTTTATCAAAAATCTGCATTATTCTTCATATTCTTTTTTTTTTCCCACCAATAAATTTATCGTTCTGATGTTACTATGGGATTAAACGAAAAGAAAACTAATTCAAGCTAAAAGGGTTCAATAAAAGCGGTTTATCTTATCTCATTGGTGGTCAAACTTCAACTAGACAATATTTCATGGTGGGGAATTAAGTTGTATAATGGATTCTCTGCTCCTTTATCAATATGTAAAATTAAAGTCCTATCTTTTTTTTTCTTTTTTGGTGTTAACAAATTTAAAGTACTATCTTTTTTTTTTGGTTAACAAATTTAAAGTCCCATCTTTTGACCATATTGTCTCACACGTACTACTTTCAACTCTTGTTTGTTAATGTTTTTCTTGCAAGAAATTAAAGTGATTACATATCTTTTGTTGTAGCCTGTATGTTATAGTGACATGTTGTAGCCAACAGTAAAAAAGTTAAATTAATGGTGAATTCCCTACGGAACGCTAAGTTAGTAAAGAATTTAGGGAGTCAAACAACTAAAAAAGGATTAAGTTCTGAAGTTTGAGGATGACTTATTCTTTTTTATTTTTTCTTTGGTCAACAAGATAATATATTATTAAACCTAATATTCATCAGTACTAAGAGGTGGCAGTGCGACAACGATGTTGCTAGTAATGTCATGGGGGCAACTGTCATATATAATTATTACAAATAGTCAAATTAACTGATTCTTTTTAGCCAAATAAAAACTACTTTTATTTCTTTTTAATATTTGGAGACAAACAGTAACGAATTTATTCGGACCACAAAATGATTTGCTTGTTGCATCCTAATCCCCTTCTTAGCAAGCCCGTCTAGTTCTCCTCCCTATAAGCTATGCCGGATTGGCGGCAGCTGATGAAGCAACTCCCAGCAATAAGATAAAATATTAGTATAAGTGAGGTGATAGTGTAACATTTATTTCTCTTCTTTTGTATTTTAAGAAGTTAAGGAACCTAAATTACAACGCTCGAAATGACGTGTTATGAGTCAAAAAAAGGCAACACACATACACACACTAGACACAAATACACACACATAAATTCAACAAAAACACGCACACACATACGAGACACAAATAGACACACATATACACACTCATGCTCACACACCAACGACCAAATCAAATGCACCAACGACCAAGCATATTTGATATTTAGCACTATGCTTCGCAATACTATGCAAAAGTGTTGCAATAGTAAAATATTTAATTTAATCAAGTACTATTTAGCTACTTAACTAATTTTTTTTGTTTCAATTAAACTTAGGCTAATTAAATGATTGATTGGGAAATGAGGACCAAGTTCAAGTAAAATTTTTCTTGTTTATATTGGTAGAAATTACTAGAGCACGTAAATAGTAAAGTTATAAATCGTTCTATTTTCCAATTCTTTCACTAATTATGGAGACAAAATCACAAATATAAAGGTAAGAATAATTCTCTAACCTTTTATTATTTTATTTTAGTTTTATTGCTTTTTATAAGAAATTTTTATTTTTAGACATAACATATCATCATTTTTAAATATAAGAAATCTAAAAAGATCATTTCTTCTATTCAAATTGTAAAAAGGCAAGAGATTATATTTTCTCTTCATATTTGACTTGACACATTCCTTAAAAAAATAAATAAAATAATAATTTTACTATATCACTCATATTAATAATAAAGATAAAATATGAGTAATTAAATAATATATTATCTCTTGATTTTTCAAACTAAATAAATAAAAATGGACATAAATGAATGGGGAAGTAATAAAATATAAACGTAATATAGGAAACATTTTACTGAAAACGTTTTATGATCCGTTGGTTACATTGTCAATAGATAATGATAAACTCAAAGTTGATGTATACATGAGGTATGATACCTTAAGTAATTGAAGCACTCATTGATTGCATACCAAATATGGAAGTTTGCATACTGAATTAAATTTACAAATATGTAAAGCACCATTATTGTCAGTTTGACTTTCCTCCGAACAATAATTATAAGATTGTGAATCACAACCTTTATTTCTTTTTTTTTTTTCGTATTGACAAATGAAATATAAAGCAAAATAAAGTATCTCCCAAATATATATCTATCCCTTTCATCTTTCTCATGAATGTGACTTGAAAGAGAAGAAAAAGTAGAAACCACAAAGGCTAAAAGGGATTGATAAAAGGACTTGATTTTATTTAAATATATTCTTCAAAATTTTGAATGTTGAATAAATGGAAGCAATATATATTATTCTCAAATTTACGCCAAAGTGAACATTTTATGATCCTTAGTTAGGTCGTGACCGTTTTAAATAGGAAAAATTATCAAACTAAGCAAATATAATTATTATATTTTAATATATACTTATAGTTTTAAAATAGGGTAAAGGGGAAAATATACCTTTTAACGCTGTGATTTAGAGCGGATATATTTTTCATTAAAAATTAAAGAGGAAATTTCATAAATGGACAGTAATTTGGAAGAAAATAGGTTTAAGTAGCAACATTTATTTATTTACATAAAATGACAATATTTTATGTGTCATGTGTTGTATTTAACATAGGTAAAACGTAACAAAATACAAACACAAAATCTGAAATTTGAGTGATTTTAGGAATTATTTCTCAAATAAAAATTCAATTACCATAAATCACTCAAGTGATAATTATTTCGCTCCATTAATAATACGATTCTAATAAAGGACAAAATTCTTATTTACTATAACAACTTGTGAAATAAAAAAAAGAAAAATTTAACAAAATAGTTTATTTCCTATTACAAAATAGCAGAATAAGAAAAAGTAAATAATAAATGAATAATTTGTATTATAAAATACAAACAAAATACATAAAGGATTATATATTTGAATGTATGAAAATAGAACTAATATATATTCCTGCTAAAATAAATATTTTGTAAAGATAAATACATAACCATTCCAATAAGTACATATATGAAAGATTTAAATGTATATGTATTTGAATGTATGAAAAATAGAACTAATATATATTCCTGCTAAAATAAATATTTTGTAAAGATAAATACATAATCATTCCAATAAATACATATATGAAATATTTAAATGTATATGTATAACATAATGGCATTATCATGTTGTAATGTATGATTTCGATTTATTCCATAAATACAATTAAATACATTTATACGTTTTATGAATATATAACTCTTGTTAATCATTTGTGTGTTGTATTTTTCTCCATTGATGAAGCTTTGAATATTCAAAATACAAAACTCTAAAATTTAAAAATATACACGGTTACAAAATTAATATCTAAATACATATAATACATAAATTATAAAATGTACAAATATGATTTTCAAAATAAAAAAATAAATCAACTTGAGATTTCAAAATATCATAAAGATTTGAATTTAAAAAAAATAAATATTTTAGCGAATTAAAGAAGAAAAAAATATATTTAAAATTAAAAAAATAGAAATCAGGAATGGAACTTACTTGATCTACTAAGATTACGTAACAATTGTAGATTTTGTGAGATTTGTGGGTAGTTAATCAAAGAAAATATGGGGTTGGAGATGAAGACGATGGAGAGAGAGGAGAAGAAATGGGTTGGGTGGGGAATTACTGCAGTAAATTAAGGAACATGGTAAAAAAGTAAAATACAAAGTAAAAGAATAAAAAATGGCACATTAAATGAAATAAAGCCATTATATGTAATTTTTTAAAATAATGACCATTATATGTAAATAGTTTTTTAAATGTGCTATGATATGTAATTTTTCCAAAATTAAAAGTGATGCATATATACCTTCGTTATTTAATAAATAGTGCATATAGACATACCCTCATCGTTTAACAAACGGTAAATTTGCCTTTTATCAAAGTATATTATTTAGGGACATATAGTTCAACGCTGAGCCATTTAAGTTTCTGATGACTACACCATGTCATTTTTTCTGACTATAAAGATATGAATCGGTGTTTTAAGAGAGTGTTTGGTTTAGCTTATAAGCTGGTCAAACCAACTTATAAGCACTTTTTAACTTTTTGTAATATTTGATTTTATTAAAGTGTTTAAAAAAAGTTAAAAAATACTTTAAAAAATTCAAAAGCCAAAAGTTAATAGATACCAACTTTTTATTTTTTGGCTTATAAGATATTTATGTTTGACCAAACTATTTACCTTTTTATCCCATAATATTTTTCTAATTTCAATAATACCTTCACTCAAATCTTTGACAAAATTTTATTTATTTGTGCATATTAGGAAAAAATAATTAAAAATCTGAAAAGAAAAAAATCAAGGTAGTACTAATTCATTTAAATTATTATATTTAATTTTATAAATAAAAAATAGAACTATACTCCAAATAAAATGTCATGCCCCGCCTGGGGAGGCATGCTTACTGGTGCCCTACTAAGACCTAGACTACTGGATTAACTGAGCCTAAGCACTTCTGGTGCCAGACTGGCTCTAATTCTGGATTCAAGAAAATGACGGGCTATATAACAGCTGTAAATACAGCTCCAGCCGACAAGGCCTATAGAACTTGTAGGAAAATAACAGCTAACCAGAACAACTGAACATACGGGAGCCTATGCGGGCCGACAAGGCCACCATGCTTATTAGTTCATCTGAGAAATGAAAACAAGTACCAAGCTACTATGTGACCGACAAGGTCACCACTACCAACTGAATAAGGCCCCACACAGCCGCTGCATACAACTGAAACACACAAATGGCCCCACACAGCCTACACAGCTAACCACAGGGAATATATACAATCTGCAAGCCTCTAAGAATAGCAAGATGGTTGGGATAGGGCCACGGCCTACCCATACTGTAAAAATAAAAGGGAAGTAAACCTTTAGCTGTCAAGCTCCGGATAATAGGAGCTGAAGACTCTGTACGCTGACTGGAACTACGAGGGATCTACTCCTCGTCTATGAGTACCTGCAGGCAAGTAATGCAGTGCCCCAAAACGAGCGTCAGTACCACTGGTACTGGGTATGCAAAGCACTAACTGAAAGCAAACAATAATACTGATAGATACTGAAGTAATAGGAGACGGGCTGAGACTGACTGAAAAGAGCGTAACTTTACTGAAGAGAGTAAGAGTCATATCTGATAACATGGAAGTCTACTTTCTATCTATTAATAACTAACACAACATAGCATACAAGAACCTTACCAGCCCCTATAAGTCGTAAGGTACCAACCAACACACAATCTATATACCCCTACCCAGGTCATACCATCCACCTAGTAACTATGAGCATCCAGCCGGCCCCCTGGGTATGCAACTTGGGCTTGCTGGGCTCCTGACTATAGCTGTATCTGAGTCCGGAGGACTCCTGAAATCTGAAATCTGTAATTTGAGAATTGTAATCTACACCTCGGGCTCAAGCGCTCGACAGGGGGTGTGGTATAGTGCTGATCAGCCTGCTATGGGGAATCTACATCCCATCTTCGTCTGCTGGCGGACGGCATGCCACTCCGTAGAGCGACGTATCCTCACTCTTTAGCGGGCGAGTCGACACAACTATTAACCCTGGGGCGGTCAAGGAAGCTCTAAGGGTGCCCAACACAGAAAAATCATGTCTCCACAGATAGTAATAGGCACATGTAATATATATACTGGATCTGATAATAATATTTATGTTCTAGTATTCTGTTCTGAATCTCATATTGAAATGTACTGAATCTGATACTGAAATATACTGAATCTGTAATAATATTTCTGGAATATTCTGCTGGGACTTATACTGTTTTACTGAATTTCATGCTAAACACTGTATTATATTTCTAACATGCTTACTAAATTTCATACTGAACATAATATACGACTTCTGAAACACTCTACTGAAATTCATACTATTTTGCTATACTAGAACTACTAGCTTGCTGAAAGAAACTGGTTTTACATACCTCGCCTGGCGACTTTCTGGTTAACTGGCGCAGCTCAGCTAATGTTCAGCTATTTCTTCCAACTGTATTCATATTCACGAAAGAATAGAATTAATTCTACTATTATTTGGAAAGAAACCATATTTAGGGGTATACCTACTGCCTATTCTTCGACTTATCGAAGAGCGGCCGAAAACTCGCTATTTCTCGGAAGTCTAGAAGGGAGAAATACTCACTTTAATGCTGGGAGTATATTAACACTAGTTTGGAGAAATTCCACTTACCTTGGCTCGGCGCGACGACGATTCGCCGGCCAAATTTCGCGAAACTAACACCGTAGGAATGTTCCCTGCAGCTTTATACTTCGCTACCCGAAGTTAATTTGAGTTTTGACGGAGTTTGACAATGTAATCGAATGAATATTATATAAACCCTTCACTCCTCCTCCGTTTCTGGTCGTGTTTGCTGGAAATTGTCAGATGAAATGATTTAAAAACAAAGTGAAAGACTTTATATACTTGGAGCCTTTAAGTCGCATTTGTCGAATGCGATTTTTAAATCACATTTGTCGAATGCGATTTGTCGAATGCGATTTATAAGTCGCATTTGCCTTGCGACGCTCTGACTTGGCGCTTGTCCGGTCTCTCCCTAGGCCCTTTTCTCGCACGTATGGCATTCTAAAACGCTTAACCAACATGCGAATAGGCCAACTAAGTGTCAAGAACTTACGGGTGTAACATCCTTTCCCCCTTAAGAACATCGTCCTCGAATGTTAACTTCCGTTTGCAGAAATTTTAACTTGTTCTACCTTTTTTGAAAAAATTTCGGCAGAGTTTCCCCTGTAATATGGACGATCTCAAAAATCTTGAAACGCATAAAAGTCCAATACAGGTACTCCATATAACACTATAGCATTCATTTCATAATAAACTGAAGTCAACATCTCACTTATACACATGAATATAAAGCAACTCATAAAACAACAATATCAACATACCTTTGGCTGACTAAGTCTGAAATAACTGAGGGTATCTGGCTTTCATATCTTCTTCTGCTTCCCAAGTCATATCCTCTCGGTTCCTGTTACGCATAACACTTTGACAGAAGCAACATCTTTAGTTCTTAATCTGCAGATCTGCCGGTCTAGTATGGCTACTGGAACTTCTTCATAGGCCAACTCCTTTGTAACCTGAACATCTTGGACTGGGACAATTTTGGGGGATCTCCTATGCACTTTCTCAACATTGATACATGGAAAATTGGGTGGACAGATTCTAACTCTGGAGGTAAGTCTAACTCATATGCCACTTGGCCTATTCTTCGGCGAATCTGATAAGCCCCAACAAACCTCGGGCTGAGCTCTCCTTTCTTTTCAAATCTCATTACACCCTTCATCGGCAAAACTTTCAAAAACACCCAATCACCCACATTAAATTCCAAGTTTCTGCACCGCACGTCAGCATAAGATTTCTGGCGGCTTTGAGCAGTCAATAAACATTCTCTGATAAGCTTGACTTTTTTCTCTGACTGATGAATGATATCTGGCCTAACTAATGCTGATTCTCTACCTCAAACCAACCAACTGGAGATCTGCACTTTCGCCCATATAATGCCTCATAAGGCGCCATCTGAATAGCTAAATGGTAACTATTATTATAGGAGAACTCAATGAGTGGTAAATGTTCATCCCAGTTACCTCCGAAATCCAACACACATGCTCGCAACATATCCTCGAGCGTTTGAATGGTGCGTTCTGCCTACCCATCTGTCTGAGGATGAAAAGTTATGCTCAGGTTAACCTGCATCCCCAAGCCTCTCTGAAATGATTGCCAGAATTTAGATGTAAATTGCGCTCCTCTTTCGGAGATAATGGACACTGGAACACCATGAAACCTGACTATTTCTCTGGTCTACAGCTCAGCATAATCCTCGGCGGAAAAGGTAGCCCTTACTAGCAGAAAATGAGCTGATTTTGTCAGTCTGTCAACAATCACTCAGATCGAATCATATCTACGCCTGGTGCGGCTTAATCCTGCTAAAAAATCCATATTTACTGCTTCCCATTTTCATAGAGGCACAACTATATCCTGAGTCAGTCCGCCTGGTTTCTGATGTTCAGCTTTTACCTGCTGGCAGTTTGGGCACTGAGCTACGAATTCTGCTATCCCCTTCTTCATTCCCGACCACCAGTAGATTTCTTTTATATCATGGTACATTTTCATCGAACCTGGGTGGAGAGAATAACGGGCAATGTACCTCGCCCATAATCTACTGGCGAAGCCCTGCAACGTCTGGAACACAAAGACGATCTTTATATAGCAATACCCCATCCTCGGTTATCTGAAAATCTGTCACCTCTCCTTGATGAACTCTGTTTCTAAGCTGAACCAGGCTAGGATCTTCACACTGCCATTCCTTTACTTTCACGACTAAAGACGACACTGCAGTGTTCTGGATTACCGCTCTATTGTCCTCTGTTTCTGCTACACGAACGTCTAAATTGGCTAACTGATGCAATTCCCGGGCTAATTCCCGCTGCTCAGGCTGTAAGTGTGCCAGGCTTCCCATAGATTTATGGCTAAGGGTATCTGCCACCACATTAGCTCTCCCTGGGTGATACAGAATATTCACATCATAGTCTTTCAACAGCTCTAACCAGCGACGCTGCCACAAATTCAACTCTTTCTGGGTGAAGCTATACTGTAGGCTCTTATGATCAGTGAAAATATCCACATAGACGCCATACAAGTAATGTCTCCATATCTTTAAGGCGTGAATCACTGCGGCCAATTCCATGTCATGGGTAGGATAACTCTTTTCATGTTTCCTCAGCTTTCAGGAAGCATAAGCAATTACCTTACCATGCTGCATCAACACGCATCCTAACCCAACACCTGAAGCGTCACAATAAACTGCATAACCTTCTGGTCCTTCTGGCAATGCTAACACTGGAGCTGATGTTAGCCTGTCTTTCAATTCCTGGAAGCTCTGCTCACATGCCTCAATCCACTGAAATTTTGCTGCCTTCTGCGTCAGTTTAGTCAGAGGTGCTGCTAAGGTGGAACATCCTTCAACAAACCTTCTGTAGTACCCTGCTAACCCCAAGAAACTGCGTACCTTGGTCAGAGTGGTAGGTCTAGGCCATGCTTTTACTGCTTCTATTTTCTGGGTATCTACCTGTATACCATCATTCGACACGATATGACCCAAAAAGGCTACTGAATTCAGCCAAAATTCACACTTCGAGAACTTGGCATATAGCTGACAGTCTGTGAGAATCTGGAGCACTGTCTACAAATGATCCTGGTGGTTTGCCTCTGAGCGAGAATACACCAGAATATCGTCAATAAACACTATCACGAACAAGTCCAGGTATGGTCTGAAAATACTATTCATCAGGTCCATAAACATGGCTAGAGCATTCGTTAGCCCAAAGGACATGACTAAGAATTCAAAATGGTCGTATCTGGTCCTGAAGGCAGTCTTTGGAATGTCCCTTTCACGAACCCGAACCTGATGATATCCAGACCTTACGTTAATTTTGGAAAAATATCTAGCTCCCTGTAACTGATCAAACAGATAATCTATCCTAAGAAGCGGATACTTATTCTTGACAGTAACTTTATTCAGTTGTTGATACTCTATACACATGCGAAGGGAACCATCCTTCTTTCTTACAAACAGAAATGGCTCACCCCAAGGTGAAGTACTCGGCCTGATAAAGCCCTTGTCTAACAAATCTTTCAACTGCTCCTTTAGTTCTCTGAGTTCAGCAGGAGCCATGCGATAAGGGGGAATTGATATGGGCTGAGTGCCTGGTAATAAATCAATTGCAAAGTCTATTTCCCTTTCTGGGGGAATACTAGGTACCTCATGTGGGAATCATCAGGGAATTCGTTAACCAATGGAACAGACTGGAGAGTCGGAGGCTCTACCCGAACATCCTGAACTCTAACAATGTGGTAAATGCACCCCTTGGCTATCAACTTTCTCGCCGAAGATAGGAAATAAACCTACCTTTTGGCGTAGCTGTACTGCTCTCGTATTGCCTCCCCTAGAAAGTGGAATTGGACCGTCTTGGTCCATCATTCTACATTGGCATAGAATGGAGCTAACCAATCCATACCTATAATGGCGTCAAAATCAACCATTTCTAACTCTACCAAATCTGCTGTGGTCTGACGGTTAGCAACCTCTACTGTACACCCTCGATAAACCCTTCTGGCTATAATAGAGTCACCGACAGGTGTAGATACTGAAAAGGATTGCCGAAGCAATTTTGGTACAATACTGAACTTTTGAGCCACTAATGGGGTAACATAGGACAAGGTAGATCCCGGATCGATTAATACATAAGCAGGGTGAGAGCAAATAGTCATCATACCTTTCACAACATCTGGAGACGCCTCTGAATCTTGTCTCCATGGTAATGCATAGGTACGGCTTGGGCCCACACATGAACTAGAGGCTCCTGATCTGCCTCGGCCTCTGCCTACTGAAATTGAGGGTCTGCGCCCTATCGGGGCTGCTGGAGCTTGCAACCCTGCTGATATCCTGTCCTGTATATCTCGGTCACCCTGACCCCTGGCTGGACAATCTCTCATCACATGACCCTCTTGTCCGCATATATAACACCCTGTGGAGCCATATCTATAAGCTCTAGAGTGGCATCGGCTGCAAATAGGGTAAAGTGGTGGTGTATACCTGCTCTGTTCTGCCCTCCTCTGCTGAGGTGAATCTACTATTCGAGAACTTCCGCCGGACTCTTACTGTCCTCGGCGACTGAATCTACCCCTCTGCTACTGTGGTGGAGGCAGGGGTCTAGGTGGCCTATCTCACAACCGTGGCCTAGGCCCTCTCTGAATCTCCCCCTGTAACTCATCTGACCTGTCCCTGCGGCGCTGTTCCTGCCTTGTTCATCTGCTATCCTGTTGCTACTATCTAAGGCCCTCAATAGTCTTAGCAAAAGCCTGCACTCGACCAATATCCATATCTTCCCGCAAAGTAGCTGTCATACATGCGTCAATATACTCTGGGTTCAGCCCCATAATAAACCGGTGGACTATGGATGACATGGTGTCTACAAAGGCTGGAGCATATCAGGCCAAAGAATCGAACTGCAGGTCGTATTCTCGAACACTCATCGCCCCCGACTCCAGGTGTAAAAACTGGTCCATCTGGGCCTGTCGGATCTCTCGTGGTAGATAACGGTCCAGGAAAGCCTCTAAAATGCTGGACCAGGTTGGAGGAGCAACATCTCTCCCTCTAGACCTTTCCCAACTCTTATACCACAACACAGCAATATCCTTCAATCGGAATACCGTCAATTTGACCGACTCTACAGATGTAATATGCATTACCCGGAAGATCCTCTGCAGCTGATCCAGGAAGTCCTTGGGGTCCTCTGTTCGATCTGCCCTGGTAAACTATGAGGGACCTAGTGCCAGGAATTCTCGGACCCTCAAAATACCAGGCCCACCTGATGACTCTGCAGCTGTAGATGGCATTAACTGGCGCTGAGTAGCCATTATTTGCGCTAACATAACTACTGCACTCCTGACCTCCTGGTCAGATGGGATAGGTATAGGAACTGTAGGAGGTGGTGTCGTCCTGAGTGGCTCCTGATGGGGTGGAGACTGCTGAGAAGGTCGGGAAAATGCTTCTGTATCGCCCTCAGATCGGGCTGACTCTAATCGACACTGGGGCATCCTGCTGGTGCCCTCTCCTGCAGCTGTATCCAATCTTCGGCCTATGATAGGGTGTCGCTGATCTGACATTTTATCTGTAAACAAAGTCTAGCTGTAATTCTGGATTCAAGAAAATGACGGGCTATATAACAGCTGTAGATATAGCCTCTGGCCGACAAGGCCTATAGCCACCTGTAGGAAAATAACAGCTAACCAGAACAACTGAACATACGGGAGCCTATGCGGGCCGACAAGGCCACCATGCTTACTAGTTCATCTGAGAAATGAAAACAAGTACCAAGCTACTATGTGACCGACAAGGTCACCACTACCAACTGAATAAGGCCCCACACAACCGCTGCATACAACTGAAACACACAAATGGCCCCACACGGCCTACACAGCTAACCACAGAGAATATATACAATCTGCAAGCCTCTAAGAATAGCAAGATGGTCGGGACAGGGCCCCCGCCTACCCATATTGTAAAAATAAAAGGGAAGTAAACCTTTAGCTGTCAAGCTCCGAATAATAGAAGCTGAAAACTCTGTACGCTGGCTGGAACTACGAGGGATCTGCTCCTCTTCTATGAGTACCTGCAGGCAAGTAATGCAGCGCCCAAAAACGGGCTTCAGTACCACTGATACTGAGTATGCAAAGCAATAACTGAAAGCAAACAATAATACTGATAGATACTGAAGTAATAGGAGACGGGCTGA
Source organism: Datura wrightii (assembly GCA_035772735.1). Lineage (NCBI taxonomy): Eukaryota > Viridiplantae > Streptophyta > Magnoliopsida > Solanales > Solanaceae > Datura > Datura wrightii. Next base: position 22,122,808 of record JASDFA010000001.1, read on the forward strand.
GACTGACTGAAAAGAGCGTAACTTTACTGAAAAGAGTAAGAGTCATACCTGATAACATGGCGGTCTACTTTCTATCTATTAATAACTAACACAATATAACATACAATAACCTTATCAGCCCCCATAAGTCGTAAGGTACCAACCAGCACACAATCTATATACCCCTACCCAGGTCATACCATCCACCTAGTAACTATGAGCATCCAGCCGGCCCCCTGGGTATGCAACTTGGGCTCGCTGGGCCCTTGACTATAGCTGTATCTGAGTCCGTAGGACTCCTGAAATCTGAAATCTGAAATTTGTAATCTGAAAATTGTAATCTGCTCCCCCGGCGCAAGCGCTCGATAGGGGGTGTGGTATAGTGTTGATCAGCCTGCTATGGGGAATATGCATCCCATCTTCGTCCCCTGGTGGACGACATGCCACTCCATAGAGTGACGTATCCTCACCCTCTGGCGGGCGAGTCGACACAGCTATTAACCCTGGGCCGGTCAAGGAAGCTCTAAGGGTGCCCACACAGAACAATCATGTCTCCGCAGATAGCAATAGGCACATGTAATATATATACTGGATCTGATAATAATATTTATGTTCTGGTATTCTGTTCTAAATCTCATATTGAAATATACTGAATCTAATACTGAAATATACTGAATCTGTAATAATATTTCTGGAATATTCTGCTGGGACTTATACTATTTTATTGAATTTCATGCTAAACACTGTATTATATTTCTAACATGCTTAGTAAATTTCATACTGAACATAATATACGACTTCTGAAACACTCTACTGAAATTCATACTATTTTGCTATACTAGAAGTACTAGCTTGCCGAAAGAAACTGGCTTTACATACCTCGCCTGGCGACTTTCTGATTAACTGGCACAACTCAGCTAATGTTCAGCTATTTCTTCCAACTGTATTCATATTCACGAAAGAATAGAATTAATTCTACTATTATTTGGAAAGAAACCATATTTAGGGGTATACCTACTGCCTATTCTTCGATTATCGAAGAGCGGCCGAAAACTCGCTATTTCTCGAAAGTATAGAAGGGAGAAATACTCACTTTAATGCTGGGAGTATATTAACACTAGTTTGGAGAAATTCCACTTACCTTGGCTCGGCGCGACGACGATTCGCCGGCCAAATTTCGCGAAACTAACACCGTAGGAATGTTCCCTGCAGCTTTATACTTAGCTACCCGAAGTTAATTTGAGTTTTGACGGAGTATGACAGTGTAATCGAATGAATATTATATAAACCCTTCGCTCCTCCTCTGTTTCTGGTCGTGTTTGCTGGAAATTATCAGATGAAATGATTTAAAAACAAGGTGAAAGGCTTTATATTCTTGGAGCCTTTAAGTCGCATTTGTCGAATGCGATTTATAAGTCGCATTTGCCTTGCGACGCTCCGACATGGCTGTCACGCCCCACCCTAGGGGGTATGACTGGCACCTGGTGCCCTAGTAGGACCTAGACTGCTATCTGGTGAGCCAAAGCACATCTGGTGCTTGGCTGGCTCTAACTCAAATTCCTGAAAACAAAGGGCTATATAACGACTGTAACCACAGCCTCCGGCCAACAGGCCTATAGCCACCTGTACCTGAAAAACAGCTAACCAGAAACATACTACTGTCAAGGGAACCTATGCGGGCCGGCAAGGCCACCATGCTGTCTAGTTCTCTGTAACTTAGCAATGGCACGCTAAATAATTACGTGACCGGCAAGGTCACCACTACTGACTGGTTATGGCCACACACGGCCAACAGGAACAGAAATAACAAATAACTATAACAAGCTGCACGGCCTCACACGACCAGCTCGACTGACCACAGGGAAATATATACAGACTGCAAGCCTCTAGGAATAACAATAGAAATGATCGGTACAGGGCCCCGATCTACCCGTACTGTACAACAAAAGAAAACGAAATACACCTCTGGAATTCAGGCTCCGGATGACAGGAGCTGAATACTCGATAGCTGACTGGAATCACGAGGGATCGCCTCCTCGTCTATGAGTACCTGCAGGCAAGTAATGCAGCGCCCCACTGGGAGTCAGTACCGCAGTTACTGAGCATGTAAAGCAACTGAAATACACAACTGAAATGGATAACAACAGTAACATGACATATAAGCAGAAAGTAGCTGAGTCTATCTAGCTGAGAATAACTGGGGAGAGTTTATTTATTTCATAACTAAACTGAGCATACCTGATGCCGTGTCGTCCCACTGTCTACCAGTATCTAATAACACATAGAGGTATACATAATAATACACATAATACCTGACCGACCCCCATAAGCCGGAAGGTGCCAACCAACACACAATCTATTTACCCCTACCCGGGTCTAAACCAACCAAAAATAAGTCACTCCACTCATCTGATAACTGTGAGCTCCTCCTACCGGTCCTCTTGGGTACGTAGCTCAGGCCTTGGCCTCTAACAATAAACTGTGTCTGAGTCCAAAGACTCCTACCTCTGGGCGCAGGTACACGTGGGGTGTGTAATAAAAACTGCCCTGGGTGCAAGCACGCAACAGGGTGATTTCATAAAAATCTGTATCTGAAACTGCCCCCGGCCACAAGCGCACACAGAGTGTTCTGCCCCTGTAAACAGGGTGGACTGGCTCTGCGCAGAGTAAACTGAACTACCCCTGCAAGCAGGGTGGTCTGGACCGTATTATCATGGTGGTCGGCCATCATCGTCCTCTAGGCGGACGACATCGCCCAGCTGGTGGTGGTATCTGAATTTGGTATCGACACAGCTATAACCCAGGGGCGGTGGGGATGCTAAAAAGGACACCCACATGCCACAACAAGTCTCAACAAACAAATAGCACATAGAAATAGCAAGCATGTATAACTGAAAAGACTATCTGGAATCTAACTTCTTATTCTGATCTGTTTCTATACTGAACTGATTCTTTACTGATTATACTGATTCTGAAATCTTTGTTTTACTGTATGGCTAATTTGTAGCCAAGATACTGTCTGTCTGAATGGCTAGTCTGTAGCCATAACTGTCTGTCTATCTGATCTTTCTTTACTGACTTTTATTATGAAAATCTGTTCCTTTTTATTCTACAACATGCTTGCTATTCACATAATAGGCTATACTGAATCTGAAATACTAACTTGCCCTTGGGCACATGCTTTTCTAACTTTCAGACTGAATATGATATAACAACGCAAACTAGGTTTACTGAACTTTGCACAATACTTAACATTCAACTCCGGAAATTCTACTACGGAGTTTGTTGAACTATACAAGGCTAAAGCTACTAACTTGCCGAAGAAACTGACTTTACATACCTTAACCTCGAGTTATCCGTCTGTCGGACGAGGCTCGGTCAATACTCCAGTTATTTCTCCCAACTGCATTCATGTATACGCTAATTAATACTAAATATAGCTTTATTCTAAAGAACAACATCACTTTCGATATAATTATAGCCTAAACTTAGGCTTATCGAAAGACGATCAAAAACTCGCTATTTTTCAGAAGTCCAGAAGGGAGAAGTACTCACTTCACAGCTAGGAGCACATAGACACTAGTTTGGAGCAATTCTACTTACCTTAGTCCGGTAGCTCGACGATTCATCGGCCGTATTTCGCGAAACAAAATCCGTAGGAATGCTCCCTGCTGCTAAATACCTCGGTACCTGAGGTGAATTTGAATTTAGACCGCGTTTGACGGTGTAATCAGACGGAAATTATCAAGAAACCTTCGTTCCTCTTCCTCTCTGATTTTCTCTCTATTTTAGCTGGAAATTATAAGAATTGCAACTTTAAAACCGAGGTGGAGGGGCTTATATAATAGACACTGTAAAACGCATTCTTGGAATGCGATTTATAAGTCGCATTTTGCCTTGCAACGCGCCGACTTGGCGCTGGTCTGATCTTTCCCCGGGCCTTTTTCTAGCATGTATGGTTTTCAAATACTCTTAACCAACACGCAATTAGGCCATCTATATGCCGGGAATTTACGGGGTGTAACATTCTCCCCCTCTTAAGAACATTCGTCCTCGAATGTAAACTGCTATATAGAGGACTACTCAATTAGCTTAACTTGTTCTTAGGAAAATTTCGGCAGAGTTTCCCCTGTAATCTGGACTATCCCAAAAAACCTGAAATACAGAAAAGTCCAATACAGGTACTCCACACGATACTACAGGATTCATTTGATAGCTAAACATCAATTTCTCTCACTTATATATAAACAACTGTAAGGTACTGCATAGGTAACGATACTGACATACCTGTCGCCTAGCTAGGCCTGGAATAAGTGAGGATATCTAGCTTTCATATCTTCCTCCGCTTCCCACGTCATCTCTTCTTGGTTCCTGTTGCGCCACAATACTTTGACAGACGCAATATCTTTAGTTCTCAATCTGCGAATCTGTCTATCTAGGATAGCTATTGGAACCTCTTCGTAGGCCAGCTCTTCTGTAACCCGGATATCCTGGACTGGGACTGCTCTGGACGAGTCTCCTATACATTACCTCAACATGGATACATGACCGAATGAACGAATTCTAACTCTGGAGGCAAGTTCAACTCATCTGCCACTTGGCCTATTCTTCGACGAATCTGATAAGGCCCAACAAATCTTGGACTGAGCTTACCTTTCTTGCCGAATCTCATCACCCCTATCATTGGGGATACTTTCAAAAATACCCAGCCATTCACATCGAATTCCAGGTTTCTGCGCCGCACGTCTGCATATGACTTCTGGCGGCTCTGTGCAGTCAGTAGGCGTTCTCTGATAAGTTTTACCTTCTCCTCTGACTGCTGAACAATGTCTGGCCCAATCAACGCTGATTTTCCTATTTCAAACCAGCCAATCGGCGATCTGCATTTTCGCCCGTATAAAGCCTCGAAAGGCGCCATCTGGATAGCTGAGTGATAGCTATTATTATAAGCAAACTCGATTAGGGGCAAATGCTCAACCCAGCTACCACCGAAATCTAACACACACGCTCGCAACATATCTTCGAGCGTCTGAATTGTGCGTTCCGCCTGTCCATCTGTTTGAGGGTGGAATGCTGTGCTCAAATTAATCTGCGTTCCTAAACCTTTCTGAAACGACTGCCAGAATCTAGCCGTAAACTATGCTCCTCTGTCTGAAATAATGGATACTGGTACTCCGTGCAACCTGACTATTTCTCGGATATACAACTCCGCATAATCTGGCCGAGAAAGTAGTTTCCACTGGCAGGAAATGAGCTGATTCGGTCAATCTGTCAACTATCACCCATATAGAGTCATGTCCATGTTTAGTACGGGGTAATCCTCCCACAAAATCCATATTTACTGCTTCCCACTTCTAGAGAGGCACAACTATGTCCTGAGTCAAACCGCCTGGTTTCTGATGTTCTGCTTTCACCTGCCGGCAGTTAGGACACTGGGCTACAAATTCAGCAATTTCTATTTTTTTTATCTAGCCACCAGTAGTTTTCTTTGATATCATGGTATATTTTTGTCGCGCCGGGGTGTAAAGAATAACGGGCGTAATGTACTTCGTTCATGATCTGCTGGCGGAGCCCTGAAACATCTGGAACACAGAGATGGCCTTTACGACGTAGCTCTCCATCCTCTGTTACCTAGAAATCTGGCGCCTTCCCCTGTTAACCAGGTCAGGATTCTTATACTATCATTCTTTTATTCTCACAACTGATGACGACATGGCGGTGTTCTAGATTACCGCTCTGTTGTCCTTCATTTCTATCACACAAACGTCTAAATTGACCAATCGATGTATCTCTCTGGCCAACTTCCGTTGCTTGGGTTGCAAATACGCCACATTCCTAATAGATCTATAGCTAAGAGCATTTGCTGCTCCATTATCTCTTCTTGACTGATATAACATATTCATACTTAGAGAACTCGACATATAATTGACGGTCATACTGGCTTGTCTTGCCGAAGAGATCAACAGGTAGTTTACCGGCGTAACTAGAGCTTATCTGGCCTTCTGGCCACATGCTAAGGCTACTTGTTGCTGTGATAACCTGAACGACCGCTTGTGCACCTTGTGCCTTTATCTAATCAGAGGATCCTGATATTGATCATGACCTCTAATGATCTGGCTGCATAACCTTAAATAACTGAATAGTCGGGTTAAATGACCCGAATGTGGCAGTAGTCTAACAATGCTCTAACTGTTCTACTTGAGTACTTATAGTTCATGCATATTGCAGACTTGTGGGCATCAAATTGCTTTGTTATTTTGCTTGAACCACTATAAGGCTGGGCTTAATCAAACTTACTCCTAGGCGATCAATCTCTAGATCTTCACGGGGAGTCTACTGATCTCCTGGTCTTAATAAACACTGTGCTAGCAGGGTACTATCAATTTCTTACACCTTGTGTGTATCCACTTGAATTTATACTGCTATTCTGGGGAATTCTCGGTCTTATAAGCTATTCTGTTAATACTGGCCTTCTGCTAGGGCTCTGTATCTGAATATCTTACGAGAACCAGCTGAAGTACTAGTCTGTCACTGACTGCTGATGTGGACCCCTTTCATGGGGTGCCCACGGGCTTGTCTGACTTGCGGGGTATTCCTTGTAATAACTGCTAGGTTGACTAAGGTCGACTCTCACCTACAAGGCTGGGAAAACGATGTATGGCCACTTAATATACTGGAACAATTCTAGTATTGCTAATCTCTGAAGTATACCTATTCAGTCTCTAATTCTGGTTCTGGCACATGCGCTAGTGTTATTGATCTTTAGAGATGCTTCCCTGCTAATACAGGCGCCAGCTGGTCGGTAGACCATCTAACTGCGCCCTTATCATCTAATTACCTGATTCAGGTTACTAACTCTTATAAGCTTCTAAAACCTAGATCTGGAAACAACATATAAGTCTATTAACTTAATAGCTAAGAGCTGAGACAGTTTCTATGGATTCATACGTAAATCACACTTAACTTGCCCCTTCTTTTCTCTTTTCTCTTTTTCTTCTCTCTCTTTTCTCTTTTTATTTTTGGCAAGGGGTCCTGCAATGCAATTTGTATATACTTCCCAGCACTAATATGCATCTGTGTGATTGTAACCCCTATTAGCAGCTGCTCACAGCATATTTATTATCTGCACAGATATATATTAATAAATACGTACAATACATATTGAATTCTATAGTGATACGTAATCTCTGACACACTTTGCTAAATTTCATATTGTACATGATATACTGCTTCTATGGTCTAATAATACTTCCTGCCTTCTCTTAACATTTCATTGTATTGTCACCCCATTCTGAAAGTAACAAACATAAACACTTTAGTTATTGTTTGTTGTTTGAAATTCCTCCACTCTTGCGATGTGGGGTCAACGTTCGAATCTTGTGGCCTTACTTGGCATATATTGAGAGCCCATGACTGTCTGCTGGGCCATATCTCTAGGCCACACTAGATTAAATTCGCTGTATCGGTAATTTCTTAACTTCCCCATAAGCGAACATACTACAGCATTCTGGACCACAATCTTAATGTCTTCTAACTGTCAATCCGAGGCTTAGTTCGTAATACGATATTCTGTCAATTTGGGGGTGATTCTATTTTCCCCACAAAATTTAGTATTCCTGCTTTCTCCCCTCATCTCACTTGAGCTAAGCTCTGGGGTTCAAGGTGCCTGCCTTTCGTTGTTAATGAGATTACTGATCAAGCCTCGGCCTATATTTCTTCTGGCTTATAGTCAGGCCCATCTGATTCACATGACCTCTCTATCTTTCGATGTCACAACTGGTCATAACTATAATCTTACAGGTATGTCTTGCTATCTGTTAGCATATATGGAGGACTTGGCCTTTTTCTGACTCGAACTTGACTATTACTAGGCATTCATCACTAGCAGGTCTTTTACCCCTACTTCGGGTAAGCTAACAGTCTTACTTTCTCTTTACGCTCACTAACACTTACTGGAATTAATCAATCTATCTTCACTTACTGCTTGTTTTGGGAAGCCTCACCTCAATTCTTATGCCCCTTTACTGTACTGGAATCAAGGTCAAGAGGTAGGAATAACCCTTTTCTTGTTGCAACAGATAGGAACATATAACTGTACCACATCTGAAAAGATGTGTTTGGGATTCCTGCATTTCCCTTTCTTTCTCATACTTAACTGATAGTCTGACCTTGTCCGTAATCTTAATCAAATCTTATATAGCTAATAAATAAATCAACTCGTATGTACATTATACTTCTGACTTCCTATTCTGACGTTATCAACGTATACTGGGAATAGTACCGATAAAGGTATCACGCGGGGAGGTCTCTGGTACCTCTTCCTGCTACTGTAAGTATCTTGTAACTGGCTGATGCCCTCTTCTGTTGCTATATCTGATCTTCTGCCTGTGATAGGGTAATGCTGGTCTGCCTCTGTTTCTGTAATCAAAGAATACAGTAAGTTTTTAGGGACTCAACCCTATACTGTACCGCTCTAAAGCACGACTGGATGAGAAGGAAGAGTAACCATCCTATCATGCCTCGCAGCCTCCTGTCGATAGTATATGGTGCACAACACATCCATAGACAAGACTCTACTTAGCACGGCTTGTAGAGTCCCTAGGACACGACCTGCTCTGATACCAAGTTTGTCACGCCCCACCCTGGGGGGTATGACTAGCACCTGGTGTCCTAGTAGGACCTAGACTGCTATCTGGTGAGCCAAAGCACATCTGGTGCCTGGCTGGCTCTAACTCAAATTCCTGGAAACAAAGGGCTATATAACGGCTGTAAACACAGCCTCCGGCCAACAGGCCTATAGTCACCTGTACCTGAAAAACAGCTAACCAGAAACATACTACTGTCAAGGGAACCTATGCGGGCCGGCAAGGCCACCATGCTGTCTAGTTCTCTGTAACTTAACAATGGCACGCTAAATAATTACGTGACCGGCAAGGTAACCACTACTGACTGGTTATGGCCACACACGGCCAACAGGAACAGAAATAACAAATAACTATAACAAGCTGCACGGCCTCACACGACCGGCTCGACTGACCACAGGGAAATATATACAGACTGCAAGCCTCTAGGAATAACAATAGAAATGATCGGTACAGGGCCCCGATCTACCCGTACTATACAACAAAAGAAAATGAAATACACCTCTGGAATTCAGGCTCCGGATGACAGGAGCTGAATACTCGATAGCTGACTGGAATCACGAGGGATCGCCTCCTCGTCTATGAGTACCTGCAGGCAAGTAATGCAGCGCCCCACTGGGCGTCAGTACCGCAGGTACTGAGCATGTAAAGCAACTGAAATGGATAACAACAGTAACATGACATATAAGCAGAAAGTAGCTGAGTCTATCTAGCTGAGAATAACTGGGGAGAGTTTATTTATTCCATAACTAAACTGAGCATACCTGGTGCCGTGTCGTCCCACTGTCTACCAGTATCTAATATCACATAGAGGTATACATAATAATACACACAATACCTGACCGACCCCCATAAGCCGGAAGGTGCCAACCAACACACAATCTATTTACCCCTACCCGGGTCTAAACCAACCAAAAATAAGTCACTCCACTAATCTGATAACTGTGAGCTCCTCCTACCGGTCCCCTTGGGTACGTAGCTCAGGCCTTGGCCTCTGACAATAAACTGTGTCTGAGTCCAAAGACTCCTACCTCTGGGCGCAGGTACACGCGGGGTGTGTAATAAAAACTGCCCCTGGGTGCAAGCACACAACAGGGTGATTTTATAAAAATCTGTATCTGAAACTGCCCCCGGCCACAAGCGCACACAGAGTGTTCTGCCCCTGTAAACAGGGTGGACTGGCTCTGCGCAGAGTAAACTGAACTACCCCTGCAAGCAGGGTGGTCTGGACCGTATTATCATGGTGGTCGGCCATCATCTTCCTCTAGGCGGACGGCATCGCCCAGCTGGTGGCGGTATCTGAATCTGGTATCGACACAGCTATAACCCAGAGGCGGTGGGGATGCTAAAAGGGACACCCACATGCCACAACAAGTCTCAACAAACAAATAGCACATAGAAATAACAAGCATGTGTAACTGAAAAGACTATCTGGAATCTAACTTCTTATTCTGATCTGTTTCTATACTGAACTGATTCTTTACTGATTATACTGATCCTGAAATCTTTGTTTAACTGTATGGCTAATCTGTAGCCAAGATACTGTCTGTCTGAATGGCTAGTCTGTAGCCATAACTGTCTGTCTATCTGATCTTTCTTTACTGACTTTTATTATGAAAATCTGTTCCTTTTTATTCTACAACATGCTTGCTATTCACATAATAGGCTATACTGAATCTGAAATACTAACTTGCCCTTGGGCACATGCTTTTCTAACTTTCAGACTGAATACGATATAACAACGCAAACTAGGTTTACTGAACTTTGCACAATACTTAACATTCAACTCCGGAAATTCTACTACGGAGTTTATTGAACTATACAAGGCTAAAGCTACTAACTTGCCGAAGAAACTGACTTTACATACCTTAACCTCGAGTTATCCGTCTGTCGGACGAGGCTCGATCAATACTCCAGCTATTTCTCCCAACTGCATTCATGTATACGCTAATTAATACTAAATATAGCTTTATTCTAAAGAACAACATCACTTTCGATATAATTATAGCATAAACTTAGGCTTATCGAAAGACGATCAAAAACTCGCTATTTTTCAGAAGTCCAGAAGGGAGAAGTACTCACTTCACAGCTAGGAGCACATAGACACTAGTTTGGAGCAATTCTACTTACCTTAGTCCGGTAGCTCGACGATTCGTCGACCGTATTTCGCGAAACAAAATCCGTAGGAATGCTCCCTGCTGCTAAATACCTCGGTACCTGAGGTGAATTTGAATTTAGACCGCGTTTGACGGTGTAATCAGACGGAAATTATCAAGAAACCTTCGTTCCTCTTCCTCTCTGATTTTCTCTCTATTTTAGCTGTAAATTATAAGAATTGCAACTTTAAAACCGAGGTGGAGGGGCTTATATAATAGACACTGTAAATCGCATTCTTGGAATGCGATTTATAAGTCGCATTTTGCCTTGCGACGCGCCGACTTGGCGCTGGTCTGATCTTTCCCCGGGCCTTTTTCTAGCATGTATGGTTTTCAAATACTCTTAACCAACACGCGATTAGGCCATCTATATGCCGGGAATTTACGGGGTGTTACATTGGCGCTTGTCCGGTCTCTCCTCGGGCCCTTTTCTCACACGTATGTCATTCTAAAACTCTTAACCAACATGCGAATAGGCCAACTAGTGTCAAGAACTTACGAGGTGTAACATAAAAAGTAAAGGAGAGCCTAATTTTATTTAAATTATATATTTTAAAAATTATGAACATAAATAATTAGTTTATATTAAAAATAAATAAAAATATATACTAATTTAAATTTTAATTATTTTAGAAATTATAGTAATTTATTTTTTTATAATATTAATAGTTTTAAGGGCATTTTAGTCATTTGACCCAAAATAAGTGTTTAACAATACTTATGTACCAAACACACCAATAATTTTGTTTCAGCTTCAGCACTTTTATCCAAACACATAATTGCTTATTTATAAAATAAGTTTCAATACTTAAAAAGTGTTTTAAGCACTTATATTTAAAAGCTATTTTTTTTTCCAGCGAAACCAAACGGGCTCTAAGTCATGTAGTGAGTCTAAAGCTTTTGTAGTTGGATCAACTGTGAAACAAGCTCAATTAACTTTAAAGATTTTGGACCTTTGTCATAAAAACTAAACTAGACAATTGTTGGGCTTTGTTTGAAAATTTGTCTTAGCAAAATTCGGTTATCCCAGAATTTGGCTTTAAATAATGAGAATATTTATTAAAAAAAAGGAAAACAATGTATTTTAACTATTTTGGCAACTACATTTGGCACATTCTGCTTTGGAATATTCATCTTTGTTAAGGAAAGTAAGACGAGGTAAAGTGTTAGTAACAATTCATATGTAATCGAAATAATACATAAAAATTACAAATTGTACAAGAATATGAGATTTTTATAAAATATATAATTTAATATAAAATATTATATTTATATGGCTTATATTTTAATATTACAGCTGCATAGCATTTTTTTTTCACAACAGTGCTTCTACAATATTATACATCATTATGCACATACAAAATTATATTGTTTAGATAAAAAAGTGTGTATGATTTCCTATGAACTTCAACTACAAAACTCCATTCGAAATATATCAAAAAAATCTCAAATACCTTAAATTTTAACCACAATTTTGGAATGACATCACCAAAGAACTACACTTATTGATTTGTTAAAATTTTTAACAAATTCAAACCCATTTGTGAGTTTTTAAATTTTTAAGAACTCCAACGATAGAGTTTTAAATTTTTTAATTCAATTCATCCAACAATGCTACCTATATACATCTTATGCAATGACGTATCTATTAAGATCTACACATATTATTTAAAAACTATTAAATTTACATGTAATATCTATATATTTGAATATAAAAATTATGAAAGGAAAAAAAAAAAAAGAAAGAAGAAGCAGAAGAAAAAAAAGAAAAAAGAAAGAAGATTAAAAAGCAGCAGAAGACAAAAGAAAGAAAAGAAGAAGAAAAGGAAAGAAGCATTGGAAAAATAAAAGATCGAAGGAGAAGAAAAGGCAGTAAATATGACTACTGAAAGAAATTAAAAATGGCTAAATAAGTAATAAATTGAAATATGAGTTATAATGGGTAATTAAATTATCATAATTGTCGAATAATTTAATCTTCTCAAAGAATTTAGGCGTTTAACCCTAACTTCAGGCGTTGTTTTGGGGAAAAAAAACATAAATATATATATTTATGGAGTAATAATTATTAGAAATACCAATATTTTCATGTTTTCAAGTAAAGCAACAAAATATTTATCAAAATTAGCAGATTTGGTAAAAAAAAAGATTATTTTTAATTTTCATGAATCACGTCAATTGATTCCCTTTAATCCCCATGAAACACGGTTTTTTTTAATTTTCTTTCATTTATTTTCATTTTTTTCTCTTGATAGATGAAAAATCTAATCTACACCATTACTGATTCCTAACCAAACTTGAAAACTTTTTTTTGTTATATGGTTTCAGTTCAATTATGATTCAACACGGTAGGAGATGGGATGTAACAGATAAGTTTTTTGGTTTTGTTTATTTTTCACCCAAAGTATATTTTTTCATCGTTGTTATTTTTTTTTGTTTGATTAACTGCAAATACATATTATGTTTTATATGTCTGTTTTTTTTAAAAACATATGCACAACAAAAAAATTGCGAACATAGTGTTTTCTTTGTTAATTGATTTATAATTTGTAAAATATTGTGATATTTAATTTAATATATACCAATTTTTAAACATACTGCAAATATATGAGTCACTAAACTTGATAACACTTTTATGTTATATAAAAAACAAAAAAACCAACATAACAGCATAGCGCAAGAAAATAAAAAATAATGCAGTTTTAAAAATTTTAATGTATAGAAATTTCTAAATATTCTGCAAATATATGAGCCACTAAACTTGATAATACTTTTAAATTATATAAGAACTCAAAATAAACTAATATATCAACATAATACAAGAAGATGAAAAAGAATACAGTTTAAAAAGATTAAGTTATACCAATTTCTAAACATTTTGCAAACATATGAGCCATTAAAATTGATAACACTTTTAAATTATATAGAAATCCAAAAATAAACCAACATATCAATATAACACAAGAAAAAGAAAAGAACATTTTCTACAAATTCGAAATCAAATTTTAACCGATAAACTATACCAATATGAGTAACAACTTGTCAATCAATAAATAAAAAAAGGTAAAAAATTATATTTATATGAATACAGTGAAAGAAAATAAATTAGTTTTATAGAGAGAAAATCACACTGTTAATTTTTTTTTTAAAAAGAACGTGGATATGAAAAATTATTACTCCTAATTTATAGATATCTATGCTTAGAAAAAGAGAAAAAATAATTTTTAAACCATATTACATGGCAATAAAAGATCACTACCAAAAAAAAATCCAAAACGCAGATATGAAAAGTTGTTACTCCTAGTTTGTAGATATCTATGCTTAAAAAAAAAATTTTTTTTTTAACCATATTACATGGTAGTAAAAGATAACTACCAGATATCCAATATTGAAATATTTGTAAATTAATTATTATTTTAGTAAATAAATCAAATTATTGGTATAACTTGTAATTAAAAGTCTTATAATAATATTTTATGTAATTTCCCTTATCAAAATTGCTTTTGCTTTATCATTTGGGCTTCAGGCCCAATTCTCTACCTCTTTTAGGCTGCTGCTCTGATTTGCAAACCCAAGTATTTATGAGAGAAAATTACATAAATGATCACAGTTTGACCAAAAATAAGTTTATGTAGCGATATTATCATTATTTATAAAATATGATAATGTTTAATGTGTCATCTGTTGTATTTTTATTATTTAAATATATCAAATATAAATATACAAATTAATGTGTTGAGTTAAATATGAAATACTATCTTTTTTAAATGACAAATTACCAAATATCATACTATAAGTAATATATAATCTTTCATATCTCTCTCTCTCTCTCTCTCCCTCTCTCACTCTCTCCTCTCTCTTTGCCCTCTCTCGCCCTTATCTCTCTCCCTCCCTCCCTCCCTCCCTCCCTCCCTCTCTCTCTCTCTCTTTGTATACTGTTTTTTCACCTCGCTCTGTATTTATATTTTCACCCTTCTTATTTGTATTTCTATCTTTGAGGTATTAAACAACCGTGTTTGTTGTATTCATACATACATTTAGGTTGTATCCTCTATTTCTTCGTATGCTGTATTTTCATCTCTCTCTTTGTATTTTTATATTTTTTGAGATGTCAGATGATTGTATTTATTGTATCAATATGTGTATTTAGATTGTATCCATTCCCTCCAATATCCATTTTATTATTCTTGATATAGAAAATACAAAAAAATAACACAAAAAAAGTGAGAGAGAGAGAAAGAGAAAAAAGAGGGAGAGAGAGGGATAGAGGAGAAAGAGAGAGGGAACGAGAGAGGTAGCGAAAGAGAGAGGGAGGATAAAGGCGAGGGAGAGAGAGGAGAGAGGCGAGGGAAATTGGAGAGAGATTAAGAGATTTCTTTCTTTTTTGCTAGATTGAAAAGAGATTAAGAGATTTCTTCCTTATTTTTGTAAATACAAAAAAAATAGCCAATTAATTAAAATATAGCTAGATATTATAATTATTTAAAATTATGGCTATAATTTATAAATATCATCTTATTTGTGCTATATTATGTAATTTTTTCTATTTACAAACATGACTGGACGGAAGCTCATGACTACTAGCTCGTTATGGGAATGTTGAGCCAAGAGAAAGAGAGTCCAATAGACTCAAATGATGCTTCATGCATAAGAAAAAGGACTTGATGATAATACAAGGAAGCATCAAAATGATTAAACTCAAGCTAGTTATTCCAAGATGGGATCAAATGCATATGATGCTGATGGGAAAAGTTTAGGAAAAGATTTTCTACATTAAGACAAAATGAATCTTGATTCATTAACCTAAACATACAACTGCCGGACATATTCTCAAGTTGATGTATATCCTTGAATCATCTCCAAGTTAAAAGGGAATAGGGAAAGACAAAGAGAATAACTAAAATTTATTGCACATAAAATCACTTAAAGTCATGTTGTTGACTCCTGAAGGTTTTGATGATTGATAAAGAGATGCTCACACATGTTCAAAAATCATGCAGGGACAGCGGATCCAAATGGGTGGACTCCAACTTGAAGAAGGAATCATTGAAAGTACAATATTATAGAAGATAGAGTCGATGATGCGATTATATCATAAGGAAGCAGACTTAAAGTAAATGTCTACAAGTGAGGAGCACGAGTCCAAATTGCTTTGGGAGATCTTGTTGACTAGTTCTATTCCGACAAGGAAACAGTGGCAGGGAAGGTATATGTACCTGAAGAAGCTGAATGAAAGATGTGTGCACAAAATAAGAGAAAATAAGCAAGCATTCAAGAGAGTTCTGGCTTATCTTCAAGGAGTGTGACGTAAAGATTGTAATTTGTAGGTTCAACTATACTTTCAAGTTCTAGTATCTTGTATTAGGAGATGATTGAGTTGTAATTTACTGCTTCCGTAGTAAACTTATTTAGGATATAAAGTTTGATCATTCTTGTTAGGGGTAACTTGAAATGGTTCAACGTCTGGGTAGATTGTTGACTATAGGAATTAGTTTAGTTCCTAGGAAGATCAACTTTGTATCTTGAACATTTTTTAGACTCATTGTGTTTCGTTATGTTTGGGGAAAATCCTACAGTGGTGTAGGTCATGGATTTTTTACCTTTTGAGCTGGATGTTTTTCACAATAAATTCTTGTGCACTTTACTTTCTGAGTAAGTTAATTTTCACGCCTTGAAACAAGTTAATTGACTTGTCTCAACGATCCTTCTCGATTAAACAGTACAATTATTACTATCGTTATCTTAACTTAGAGGTGCTCACAATTGGTCAGAGTGGATCTTCTTACTAAGAATTTTAACCAATTAAGAATAGATCAAGAACTCTGCACTTCCTCTTGGGCATAGTGAAGGACAATACATCAACATGCCTCTTCTGTTCAACGGGCATTACTTTTCATAGTGGAAGGCAACAAGGGAAGACTTTCTTCAAGCTGAAGATTATGAATTATGGAATAGGGTTACTGATGGACCCAAATATCCAATAAAGAAAGATGCTGAGAACAGTGATGTTCTAAAAGAAAAGAGTGAATACAACAAGGCCGATTTCAAATGTTAGGGAAGAATGCGAAGGTCAAGTGCATTCTTGTGTGTGGACTAGGTCCAGATAAATACAATAGAATATCCGTATGCACTTCAGCTAAGAAAGTTCAGAATATCTATATTGTCTACTGAATATGAGACCTTCAAGATGAACATTGGACAATTACCACAGGACATGATCACTTGTTTCACCACTATTGTGAATGAACTAGTATCCTTAGAGACGAAGTTGTCCATTAAAGAATTGGTGGATAAAGTTCTCAGTATTCTCCCAAAATCATGGGATGTGAAAGTCACATCCATAAGAGAAACTAAAGATCTAACCATCAGGTCACTCGATGAACTGGTTGAAAACTTGAAGACTTATGAGATGAGCATGAAATGATTCAAAAAGGATACAAGCACAAAGGACAAAACACTGGCTCTCAAAGGTAGAGAGAGTAAAGGATTAGATCTAGACGAAGAGGAATTGGCTTCGTGTAACACCCCAAAACATTCCTAAACCAAATTCAGACGTTGCATGAAAAACCACAGGAAACTAGAAAATTTTTTGTCTCAGACGACCCCCACATTGGACTGTTGTTGGAACCAACGAACCGTTGTAAGAACCAACGAACCGTTGTAAGTGGTTGTGGTTAGAAGCAACCTTTCTTCGAGGGGAAATAACGAGTCATAGGACCACCCATTGATTTTAACAACGGGCCGTCCTGTCATCCATTGAATTCCAATCAAGGGTCTATCGGACCCTTCCGGAGACAACGGGAGGGAACAACAGCCCGTGGTAGCCTCCAATGAGCCGTTGTTACCATCCGTCGTCTTCTTTCAGGACCCAACAGTGTGAACCACAAGTGAATACAACGGCCCATTGGTTCTACCAACGAGTCATTGTTATCACCCGTTGCCCCCATTCCTTGTTTTCTTACTAGTTCCAACAGAAGGTATCAACCGCCTATTTTTACTTTCAATGGACCGTTGTACCTAACCATGGGTAACCCTTGTAAACCTAATTTCTGAACCCAAAAACCACGGCCAGATTCAACAGGCCGTCGTTTCTACCAATGACCCGTTCTGAGGCCCATTGGTTCCTGTCAGCCAGATATCAGATTTAAATCCCAGGGTTATTTTTGTAAAATTCCACCTACCTAGTCCATAAACTACGTCGTTTGGGGTTCATTCAGGGGTTTTATAAGGGGTAACCAAGGGTTTCTCCCCATATTCCTTTTCTCATTCTCAAGAACAGAGCGTAGAATTCCTCTGGAAGCACAGAATAGAAGCTAGGGCAAACGAAAATCCTCTAAGTTTTTCTCAGTGATTTTCACCAAAGTTTCTTCTATAGGTATCTGGGAGTTCAACAAGGAGAATGTTCTCCCCTTGTGTCCCCTAAAACTCTTTCCCTGTTCTCTATCAGTTCTAGCCCTGAGTTCTTCGAAAGTGAAGATATTGTTGAAATACTTGAATAATTCATGTGGAATCCTAATTTATGTTTATTGTAGCTAATTTCCACTAGTTTGTGACTAAAATGATGCCTATTCCAGTGAAGTAGAATTTTAGCCTAACTTTGGAGCATAAACTAGAATCCTATATATTTACTGAATTATTGAATAATGCTTTAATCCTTCAAAGTTAGGAAATTCCTATAGTATTTTTATGTATCAGAAACTCAGTTAAAGGTTTAATTAGTCAGTCTCATTCAAAAATTTATTTACTCAATGTCGCATAGGAATGTCAGTCTAGCCTCAGTCAGATTTTTAGCAACCTCCGGGTTAACTAAAATAATGTCAGCTGATCAGTTTAACTATAGTCTTTTCCTGAGGTGTCAGTGGTGCCTCTCAGTTATCAAACTCAGACTCAAATTATAGTTATTTGGTCCATTAGGCAGTCATGAAATTTCAATTATATAGCTCTGACCAGCCCCAGGACCCCAGTTCTGATTTTAGTTTATTCTTAGATGGTTACGACACTTCTAGATAAGCAATTCTGACTAGTCTAGAACCCAGTTTCAGAATCTGGTCTGATAAGACTCTTAGGGTACTCTTAGTTATATGTCCCTATCTAGTCTTGGACCCCAGTTTCGAGCTATCGGCCTAGTAGTTTAGTATAGGTTTCCAGTGGGAGTAGAACTTAGCACCGAGCGGACCGGGGTTCTAGCGCACCCAGGTTCCCAGAACTATGTTGCAAGCGTAGGTTACAATTACAGATTATTGTCCTAATTGGTACCAGACTTTTGTGATCACCCATTCATGCCTTTATACCCTGGCAATGTATATTGGGTCCTACCGGTGGGGTGTATACATCAGACTCCATGTTTAGCTCACGTGGTTATATGTCGGTTATAGACTCTCCCACTAGTCAGTCCAGTCCAGTTCAGAATAAGAATCTTAGTTTCAGACCTATCAGTTTAGCTCAGTTCAGTACAGTATCTCAGACTCAGAACTTTCAAATTTAGGACATGTCTTTGACCACCAGATAGGGTCATTTTGACCATCTCGGTTACTTCAGGTTATTTCAGTTCAGATAATTAGTTGGTCATTGCATGTCTTTCCAGTTTAGTCACTTACATCTATCAGTATATTCCTCTCACATATTCAGTACATTCAAAGTACT
This sequence comes from Datura wrightii, assembly GCA_035772735.1. Taxonomy (NCBI): domain Eukaryota; kingdom Viridiplantae; phylum Streptophyta; class Magnoliopsida; order Solanales; family Solanaceae; genus Datura; species Datura wrightii. The sequence continues at coordinate 22,142,228 of JASDFA010000001.1, forward strand.
GACGCATACTTTTATGCTGTATCATTTTATGATACAGCTGCAGGTTCTTAGACTCAGCACCGCTAGCTGCCGCAGTTCAGATTCTCCACCTTAGCAATGAAGTGTGAGTCCTCCTCATCCAAGGGCATTATTTCTTTCTTTCAGTCATTTATTAGTTTCAATTAGACTTAGAGTTAGTTGGAGGGCTTGTCCCAGCAACTCCTCAGATGGATTTTTGATAGACATGATTTTCTTTTAGATTTATCAGTACTATTCAAATGTTTTGAACTTTATATTTTCAAACTTGTCTTTCATAAATGTTTTATGATATTATTTCAAAGTTCCGTTGTGCATGTTTACTCATAATGCTAGTGAGTGATAGACCAGGGGTTGACTTGGGGTCACTTGTGGCTTCAAGTACCATGTTATATCCAGGGTATAGACTCGGGGCGTGACAAACTTGGTATCAAAGCATTAGGTTTAGAGTATCCTCGAAAAATCTGAAAGATGCATCGAGTAGAGTCCTTTTCATGAGTGTGAAACGCGCCACACTTATGATGAGGAGGCTGCAAGATGTTATTAGGAAACCTATCTTTTGTTCATACTCTTTATCGTGCATTAAAATTCAATTCCAGAAACGTTCTTCTAACTCATGCTTTGTTTCGTTCAGTGAATCATGCCTCCCAGACACGGTAATAGAAGAAGGGCCGGTAATGCCAACAGACCTGCCCCACCATCCCTGATAGCTCCTTAAGATGATTCGATTATACTGCAGAGTTTAGAGCGGCCATACAATTACTGGCCAAAATCGTAGCCAATCAGGTGAATCAGTAGGTCGTGCCGGTGAAGACGAACAGGTCTGTAGAAGCTTCAAGGGTGCGGGACTTGACCTGTATGAACCCTCCATCGTTTCAGGGATCTAAAGTGGGGGAGGACCCCCAAGAGTTTGTAGATAAGGTCAGAAAGATTACCCGTATTATGGGTGTCAGCTCCTCCGAGAGCGATGACCTGGCTGCCTACTAGCTTAAAGGGGTAGCCCAGGTTTGGTGTGAGTAGTGGAAGGAGGGGCGGCCAATGAAAGCAGGACCGGTGGAGTAGGAGGAGTTCCACACAACTTTCCTAGATAGGTTTTTCCCTCGGGAGCTGAGGGAGGCTAAGATGGCGGAGTTTATGAACTTGCGACAGGGCAACATAAAAGTGGAAGAGTATGCTCTGGAGTTTACCAGGTTATCAAAGTATGCTCCAAAGATGGTAGCTGAGCCAAGAGCTCGCATGCTAAAGTTCATTAATGGGGTATCTAATCTGGTCCTCAAGGAGTGCAGGACTGCGATGCTGATCAAGGACATGGACCTTTCTAGCTTGATTGTTTATGCCCAGCAAATTGAGGCTGAAAAGCTAAAGGTCCGTTCGGGTCGTGACATAGTCCCCACACTTTTCAGATTAAACTCTTACTTTATACGGTAAGTATTAATGATTGCTTTTTTCCTCCATTCCTAAAATGTTTTATTTTCTTCAAAAGAGAGAAAAATTTGAGTCTTATCAATGCTTTTTCCTATCATTTCGGCCCTGCGTCATAATTCGGCTACTTTGGACAAGTTGAGTGTTTGAAGTGTCATTGTAATGATGGCTTGTCACTTCTGTCTTAATTGCTTGTCGTCCTTTCTCCTCTTTATAATCATCCATTTGAGTTTTCTTCAATCCTTTGCCTTTGCTAATAAACTTCTCAATGTTCTTTCTGTCTTCAATATCTTCAAACTTCCTTCGAACTTATATCTTCCTCTTATTTTGTTCTTCTTATAAAAATGTTTGAAAATGTTTTCAACTGATGTTTCACCTTTTTCTTCCATTGTCGGTGGTAGTTCTTCTTCTATTGTTTCTCCATCGATGATAGTTGTTGATAAAATTTCCCAACTAATGTGTCATATATTATTCCCATTCGTTGGTCCTTTAAAAATAATTGTGCTACTCATACCCCTTCTACTAGTAATGATAGGAGTAAGTTGGCCCAAAATTTTTCTTCCGTTATCAAAACCTCCTACCTCAAGCTTGTTTGAAAGGAGTATTGTTGGGAAGATATTTTTGAAACCTTAGATCCCAGAGAGGCAGATAGAATCACTACTCCTAGATTGGGTTACTCCAACATTTACATCTATCCCTTTACTTTAGGATTCAAATCAGTTGTAGACTTGGTAATCCTAAACTTATTCAGATTCAATGACAATTTTCTTGCTCAAGTTGGTCCTTCCATGTGGAGGGTCATTGAATGTCTACGTAATTGGTATATAGGGTTTCTAAAGTGAAATATATTCATGTTCCCTTCATTCTCAGCTACTTCATCAAACTTTATGCCCCCAAGTTCTTTCGAGGTGGGGTTGTGATTCTTGCTAAGTGGGAAAAGATGCCATTTTCTCCAGTTAGATGAGGTAAGAAGCACCATTTCCTCGAAATTCTCAAAGCGGTGGAAAATTTGCGAGATGTCCTTAATTCATTTGCTACCTAGGTGTTGTTAGCCACTAAATCTGTTTCTAAGTTGGCAGGTGGGTTCAAAAGCACATTGTTGTTAGTGTTCGATGGTTCGATATTTCTTGTTCTAGTTATTGTTATTGTTGATCCTGTTAACTTGAAATCTTTTAAAATCGTCAAGTTTGTTAATGATAAATAAAACCAAGCTAACCTTAATTATGCTTAGCCCTATGGTGGATGCCAAACTGTTTACTCTTAAAAATAAGGTATGATTAAATATATAATAAGACTATAAGGATACGAGGTTGATTTGGGTTAAATAGACAAAATAAGAAATAAAATTGGGCAGGCTCATATATGGGGATCCTCTATTTCTAGCTCTATTCATCATGGTTGTATATGTGTTATCAAAATCATTAAATTCCTTTTTGGAGATAATCTATATAGTGGCTATGGAATTCCTACATGGAGGCAAATCTAAATCATCTGACCTATGTAGATGATACTATTATTTTTGCTTCAACTCATAAATACTCTTGGGATAGAATCATGAAGACTTTGCAAGAGTATGAGACCAATTCAATTCAAAAAATCAATAAAGAAAAGAGTGCATTCTACATGTTATCAAAATATGGGAACAAATCTTAAATAAATGGCGGAGAAGTGTACAGGTATGTCAAGGGGACAATTTCCTATAATCTATATGGGCTACCCAATTACTCATGCCAAAAAGAGGAAAATATTCTACTATGAACTTATAAAGAAGGTAAAGGATAAACTACAAGAATGGAAGGGAAGATTATCTTATGGAGGTAAACCAGTCATGATCACTAGTGTTCTACAGAGTATTTCAATCCATGTACTATCAACTACTGTTCATCCTATATGTGTTATCAAGGAGTTAGATAAACTTTTGCTAAATTCTTTTGGAGTTATAAGGACACAGGTAGAAGTGAACACTAGGTTACTTGACTTGACATGTTTTTGATCAAGCAGGAGAATGGTTTTGGTTTTAGAACTATGTATGATATCTCTCAATCCATGTATGCAAAATTGTGGCGAAGATTTAGATAGGGATGTCAAGCCTCAAAATCTTGGGAGGTGTGATCAGCACCTGGTGCCATACTTGACCGGGTGAACCTTACTGTTATACCCTGTAAAATTTCCAACACATAGATGGCCTATTCGTGTGTTGGTTAAGAGTATTTGAAAGCCATACATGTTAGGAAAAGGCCCGGGAGAAGACCGGACGAGAAACCTGTCGAACCATCGCGGAAGGAGCCGGGGCAGAGCCCCTCCGTGATGGAAACGTGTCATGGAGGTGGAGCCTCCGCGTTGGCTCCATGACACGTTGGCCCTATCTAGCCCCAAGTATATAAAGCCCTCCACTTCGGTTTAAATGTTAAAATTCTTATAAATTCCAGTGAAAACAGAGAGAAAATCAGAGAGGAAGAGGGACGAAGGGTTCTTGAAAATTTCCTTCCAATTACGCCGTCAAACGCGGTCCAAACTCAAATTAACTCCAGATACCAAGGTATTTAGCAGCAAGGAGCATTCCTACGGATTTAGTTTCGCGAAATTCGGCCGGCGAATCGTCGTGCTACCGAACTAAGGTAAGTGGAATTGCTCCAAATTAGTGTTAATATACTCCTAGCCTTAAAGTGAATATTTCTCCCTTCTGGACTTCCGAGAAATAGCGAGGTTCTGACCGTCTTTCGATAAGCCAAAGTTTAGGCTATAAATATATCGAAAGTGACGTTTTCTTTCAGAATATTGGTGTATTTAGTTCAAATTGACATATATGTAAATGCAGTTGGGAGAAATAGCTGGAGTACTGACCGAGCTTCATCCGTTAGTCAGATAAACCGAGGCTAAGGTATGTAAAGCTATTCTTTCGGCAAGCCAGGAAGTACAGTCTAGAAAATAAATAGAATAAAGGCTATTAACAGATACCTAGCGTATAGAAACGATTTTAGTACGATTTCCAGCAAGCATGCTAGTATATCATTACGTATTATGCGATAGTCAGAATAATGGATAGTCAGATGATTTTAGATGGTAATGTGATATCCGCTAGTAGCTCAGCATGTTCTTACGTAATACCCAGAATGGAAGTTGTAAAAGGAGTATAATGAATTAGCAGGGTTACAGATAGTATGTATTACATTTGTTGAGATTGTATCCAGTAGTAGATGGCACATTTTATATTATTGAGCTATATCCAGTTATAGATGGCATGTTCTATGTTATTGAGTTAGATCCAGATATAATCAGATCAGTAATCAGATACAGAAATAGCTCCAGACACCGATATAGCTCTAGATATAGATATAGCTCCAGAAACAGATATGGCTCTAGAAACTGATATAGCTTCAGATCACGGATATCAATAATCAGATAATCAGATAAAGGCCAGGTAGCAGTTAGCCCAGCAATCAGAAGCAGCGCAAAATAGAATATAGTATCAGTTGTTTAATACAGTCTGGCCTTGAAATAAAAGAAGAGAATAGGATTGGTATTTTTCATTTGAGCATGCTTGCTGTGTATGTGTTTTGTATGTTGAGACTTGTTGTGGCATGTGGGCACCCTTTAGCATCCCCACTGCCCCTGGGTTATAGTTGTGTCGATACCAGATTCAGATACCGCCACCAGCTGGCGATGCCGTCCGCCTAGAGGACGATGATGGCCGACCACCATGATAATATGGTCCAGATTACCCTACTTGCAGGGGTAGTTCAGTTCGCTCTGCGCAGAGCCAGATCACCCTGTTTACAGGGGCAGATTACTCTGTGTGCGCTTGTGGATGGGGGCAGTTTCAGATACAGATCTTTATAAAATTACCCTGTTGTGGGCTTGCACCGAGGGACAGTTTCAGTCACAGATACAGCAGCAGATTACCCTGTGTGCACTTGCGCCCAGAGGTAGGAGTCTTTGGACTCAGACACAGTTTGTTTTCAGAGGACAAGGCCTGAGCTACGTACCCAAGGGGGCCGGTAGGAGGAGCTCACAGTTATCAGATGAGTGGAGTGACTTATTTTTGGTTGGTTTGGACCCGGGTAGGGGGTAAATAGATTGTGTGTTGGTTGGCACCTTCCGACTTATGGGGGTCGGTCAGGTATTGTGTGTATTTATATGTATATCTATATGTGCTATTAGATACTGATAGACAGTAGGACGACACGTCGTCAGGTACGCCCAGTTAGTTACGGAATAGGTAAACTCTCCCCAGTTATCCTTAGCTAGATAGATTCAGCTAGTTCCTGCTTATATGTCATGTTATTGTTGTTACCCATTTCAGTTGTATATTTTAGTTTGCTTTACATGCTCAGTACCTGTGGTATTGACGCCCGTGGGGGCGCTGCATTTCTTGCCTGCAGGTACTCATAGGTGAGGAGGCAATCCCTCGTGATTCCAGCCAACTTACAGAGTCATCAACTCCTATCATCCGGAGCTTGATATTTAGAGGTGTATTTCATTTTCTTTTGTTGTATAGTACGTGTAGGCCGGGGCCCTGTCCCGACTATTTTATCAGTATTCCTAGAGGCTTGCAGTCTGTATATATTTCCCTGTGGTTAGTTGTGCCAGTCGTGTGGGGCCGTACGTATGTTTAGTTTCTTATGTTGGTCGTGCGAGGCCTTATCCAGTCAGTAGTGGTGACCTTGTCGGTGACGTAGTTGTTCCGCATTTGTTATATTGAGTTAGAGATAACTAGACAGAATGGTGGCCTTGTCGACCCGCATAGGCTCCCTTATATTGGCATGATTCTGGTTAGCTATTGTTATAGTACAAGTGGCTATAGGCCCAGTGGCTGGAGGTTGTATTTACAGCCGTTATATAGCTCGTTGATTCCATAAATTTGAGTTAGAGCTAGTCAGACACCAGATGTGCTTAGGCTCACCAGTTAGCAGTCCAGGCCCTACTAGGGCACCAGGTGCCCGTCATACCCCCCAAGGTGGGGTGTGACACTTACAACAACCAACAACACAAGCAATAAAACAAGACTGAGTCGATAAGGCTTGGCGCTAAAATATAACTTAATCATATAACTCCAAAGGAATCTTGGCCAATGCCAAAAGTAAATACAACAGGCCAAAGTCGGGAAATCATAGCTAAACAACAAAGTTGACAAGGCCTCTTTTGGGAACCACATACCACAATATGAGTTTACGAGCCTCTATGAGTATAAAAATAATTAAATGATCAGGATAAAGCCATGACCTAACCATAAAAATCAAAACAACTGGTAACTCAAGATGACTTGAAACTTACCAATCAAGTTGGAACTCCACTCAGCTAACAAGAATCCTGAGCCATCTGTTTATCAACACCTGCAGGCATAAAGACAATAGCCCCAGGCTTGGGGAATTAGTATGAAATTATATCTAGGATGTATGACAAAACCAAAATAAGAATTCAAATATACAGAAAATAGAAATAAGGTATGTAAGGAAGATATCAATAGAAGGGCCAATTCCCAAGTCGAAGCAACAAATTACAGATTGATACCTGAACCTATACAGGCCACCCAACAAGCACGATCATCACTAATTCATGTTTTCCATACACAACTAAATATAATAGTTTTTAATACAAAAATACAACAATATATATCAATCATAACTATAGCTTTGTCGGGAGACCGTCACAAACTTGCAGGCTTCACAATTTACAAGTATGATCTTGTAGGAAATAGTCACGGACTTGCAGGTCCTCTCAATCCATGGGCTCAACCACACCAGAAATCATCACAGACTTGCAGGCTATTGCGAAGCCTCTCTAGTGATCAAGCCCAAATTACACCTTGCAATTGAAGTATAAAGCGGTCGCTGTCAAATATAGTAACCCAACAAAGGTTGAGGTCCATCCCACAGGGAATAGGCATAAATAATATGTTAATGATGAAAGTAAGCTAATTTATCATCAATATTTTGGAAGGAGGGTTTGCTAATAAAAAGAATAAAATAATGCTAAGAATTATTGAGTTGTTTATCAAATTACTAAGGCTAAACTAAAATTGTGTTCCCCATAATTTTATAACGTAGCAGGCTTTTACTAGTGATCTATCCTGGTGAATTTTGTGTAAGACTTATGTTTTTGGTACATCTATTTTTTCTCGACATAAAGACTACACTTATCTCCTCTCGATTTCAAAGTGCATGCTTTACGTGCTCGGTCTCATAAGTATGTATATTATAGTTGTAATACCCCAAAAGGGCCTAAGAATAGACCCAGGAGTTGAAGTTGGAAACTGCAGAAAAAACCTAAAATTTTGCACCAGGACGCCTCGAGCTATGAATCGTGGTGAGCACCTACGACTCGTGACTCGAGTCGTGATGAATTTGGGAGCCTGAGGTCATATCACGGGTGGTCCTATGAATCGTGACACGTAGGTATGACTCATGGTTAGGAGTCATGGTGAAATTCTCAATGGTGCCAGAGTGAGTCATCACGGGTCATGGTACGACTCATAGGATGTAGCAACGAGTCGTGATGAGGAGTGGTGGTTAAGTCGTATTTGGTATGGGTGGATGGTACCACGACTGACAGTACGACTCGTAGGATGGTACTACAAGTTGTGGTATGCGAGTCATGGCCAGATTCAGAAGATTGAAAAGTGGTGAGGTGACCACGAGTCATGACTTCGTGGTACGACTCGTGTTACGAGTCGTGGTCGGGGCCAAAACTATTTTTTAGGAAAATTTCATTAAGGGAAAATTCAACTTTTCTACACTTTTGGACCCTAAACCACGTCGTGTTAGCTTCAGTTTCAAACATTTTGGTGGGTGTAATGGGTTCTTTCCCTCATTCCCCACTCAGACTTTCAAGAAAAAGTACGCAGAGTTCCTTTCAGAGAAGTTCAGGGCATCAGCTAGGGCAAATAGTTCTTCTCAGGTTTTTTCACCAGGGTTTCTTCTACAGGTATGTGGGAATTCAGCAAGGAGATGGTTCTCCCCTTGCGTCCCCCAAAACTCTTCCTCTGTTCACTTTTAGCCCTAGACCTGAGTTTGCGAATTTGAGAATATAGCTATCGTTCTTTGATTTTTCTATGTGGAATCCTATCCTATGTTAATTGTAGATATTTTCCACCAGTTTGTAACTAAAATTATGCTTGTTCCATAAATTTAGAAATTTAGCCCTAGCTTTTGAAAAGTTAGAAATTAGAATCCGGCTTAAGCTTTGAATTCTTGAGAATTGTTTGCATCCTTCAGAGTTAGGGGCTTCTATAATAATTGTATGTGTTAAAAACTCAGTTACATGTATGTTATTCAGATTTAGTTAGAAAATCTATATACTCTGTATTATTCAGAATTGTCAGTTCAGTTTAAGTTAAAGCACTAGAACATCCAGTGTTAGTCAGAAATGTCAGCTGATCAGTTTGACTCCAGTCTGTTCCCGAGGTGTCAGTGGTGCCTCCCAGTTAACAGAATCAGACTCAAGATTTATTTTTTTTGGTCCATTAGGCATTCATGACATTCCAGTTATAGCTCTGACCAGCCCGCGACCCTAGTTCAGTTATCAGTTTGTTCTCTAGATGATTACGACGCTTCCCGATAAGTAGCTCTGACCAGTCTTAGAACTCAGTTTCCAAATCTGGTCCTATAAGACACTAAGGGAATTCTCTGATAGTATCCCTGGGTCAGTATAGTCTTGGACCCCAGTATCGAGCTATCCGCTTGTCAGTAGTAGCAGTAATAGGATTTTCTAGTGAGAGTAGGACTTAGCACCGAAAGGGCCGGGGTTCCAGTGCACCCAGGTTCCAGAACTACGTTGCCACCATAGGTTTTATTTACATGGCCTAATGGACCCCTTTTGATAGTGATTTTCACAGTCCATGCCTTTATACCTTGGCAAGGTATATTGGGTCCTACCGACGGGGTGTGTACATCGGACTCCACATCTAGCTCACGTGGTTACATGTCGGTTATAGCCTCTCCCACTAGTCAGTTCAGTTTACTCTCAAATTATTCAGTCTAAATCAGTTCAGTGCAATATTTCAGTCTTAGTATTTCAGACCTAGGACATGTTTATGACCATCAGCCAGGGTCACTTTTGACCATATTAGTTTATTATCAGTTATATCAGTTTTCAGTATTTCGGTTGGTCATTTCATGTCGTATCAATCCAGTTACCAGTTCTACCATGTTATTCATGCTTCTCTCACTTACTCAGTAAATTCAAAGTACTGATGCATACTTTTATGCTGTATCGTTTCATGATACAGCTGCAAGTTCTCAGACTCAGCACCGCTAGGCGACGCAGTTCAGATTCTCCATCTCAGCGATCGAATTGTGAGTCCTCATTATCCGAGAGCATTATTTCTCGTTTTCAGTCATATGTTAGTTTCAATTAGACTTAGAGTTAGTTGGGGGCTCGTCCCAGCAACTCCTCAGTTAGATGTCTTTCAGACAAACATGATTTTCAGATTTTCCAGTATCATTCAAGTGTTTTGATTTTTTTGACTACAGACTTGTCTTTCATAAATGTTTTTATGATCTTATTTAAAAGTTCAGCTGTGCATGTTTACTCAGAATGCTAGTGAATGATAGACCAGGGGTTAACTTGGGTCACTTTTGACTTCAAGTACCGTGTTACATCCAGGGTGTAGACTCGGGACATGACAATAGCTTTACAAATAAGTCTTGAATTTAATTGTTCTCGGTTAGAGCTCAAGTTAATTAGATGAGAATTATTAATCTCAAATTGTCATTGTTACTCTCTTTTCCTAACTTCAACCTCCTTGGTCGGGCAAGTTGAAGATACAGGCTTGTTTTAACGTTTGTAACCTCTTAAACTTAATTAAAATGAAGAGAATAGTAATTCACTTAATTCACCATTTACGAATCACTATTTTATTATGCCTACATTTGTTAATCTATCATGGTGCTCACAACTCTAGCCTAAGAGATTTAGCCTCTCATGTTTATGGGAAAACAAATAAAAGATGTAGAAGAAATCACAATTAAATACTTACTTCAGTAAATACTTGTTCAACAAAATCTCCAAGCTAAAAGGTTCCACAAGAACCTGATGATTTTCCAACAAGAACTCAACTAAACTATTACCTAAAGTATGAATTGTGCAACAATTGAATTGTAAACTCTAAAGTGTTGGACTTGGACTAAAAATCAACATTAAGATATTTTCTAACACTAAAATTCCACACACCTAAGATAATAAATAAAGGATATTTATAATAGTATATGAAGCCTTCATTGTTCCTTCTTGTATTTGAATTGGGTTTTGCAGCTTCAGTTCCTAGTCGAATTGAGATTGCAAAGTCTGGACGGCCGGGCATGTGTGGTGTGCTGCTCCCCTCTCTACTCCATTTTCTTGGCGCATGGATCTTCTGGTTGTGCTGACCTGCCTGCACTTCGCCCAGGCCATGGAACAAGCGTGCCCGCACGATGCCAACTTATATATATTCGATCTGTCAATCTCGTTTTGCCATTCTTGCACTTTTAAGCTACATTTAAGCTCAAATTCATCACTTTTATACTTGAAAGCATATCATCATGTGCATTATCTCTTTTTCATAAATATATCATAAAACACATACAAAAACACATAATTTATTCTCAAAACATAGTACAGTATGGACAAAATATTGCTAAGAATTGCGTAAATTCTCCATTCATCAAAACCCCACACTTAAACTATTGTTCATCCTTGAACAACCTACTACTTCCCTTCTCAAATTAATACACAAAATTTACTGTACGAATAGGTCTACTTGTGCTTAGCATCATTAGAAAAACCAATAAAGCTCCAATAATTCACTCACATGCATATAGGTTCGATATTAAAATATCAAAGTTCAAAATCACTTAGCTTTTAAAACTAACTCAAAACGACATATTTTTGAGACAACATGAATCATATGTAATTTAGCAATCAAGATATACCAAAGTATTATCATTGTGACCCTCCCTATTTGGAGAGTTTCCCTTTCACACACAAAATATATAACAATATTAACTTGGGCATAATTAAATAATTTTTGCTCTCTCCCAAAGAACTCAACGCGCATGCAAAAGACGACCCATAGGCTTGCTATTATTCTAAATGTCACACCCCACCTTGGGGGGTATGACTGGCACCTGGTGCCCTACTAGGACCTAACCTGCTAAACTGTTAAGCCTGGGAACCTCTGGTGCCTAGCTGGCTCTGACTCACATTTCTGGAAACAAAGGGCTATATAACGGCTGTAAATACAGCCCCCAGCCTAATGGCCTATCGCCTTCTGTACCTGTATTATCAGCTGACCAGAAACATGGTAATTTAGGGGAACCTATGCGGGCCGACAAGGCCACCATGCTGTCTAGTTATCTGCAATTCAATCATAACGTATTAAAAAGCTACGTGACCGGCAAGGTCACCACTACTGATAACTATGGCCCCACACGACCATCACAATAGAAAGAAGGAATGCTAACAACTATGCAACTGCACGGCCTCTCACGACCGGCTCATCTGACCACAGGGAATATAAACAGACTGCAAGCCTCTAGGAAAGATAATAGAAATGATCGGGACAGGGCCCCGACCTACCCGTACTGTACAACAAAAAGAACTGGACTACACCTCTAGAAATTCAGTCTCCGGATGACAGGAGCTGAATACTCAACCGCTGATGGGGATCACGTGGTATCGCCTGCTCGTCTATGGGTACCTGCAGGCAAGTAATGCAGTGCCCCACTGGGCGTCAGTACCGCTAGTACTGAGTATGTAAAGCAACAACTGAAAGAGATATCTGAAATCAATACCATAACTGACGAAACTGGAATAAGAAGAACTAGATTAACTATTTGATGATGTAGATCGTACCTGTTCTTAATCATGCTGAAGGGAATAGGAATCATACCTGGAGACGTATCATTCTACTACTAATCTGCTCGTATCTACTGTAATATAGCATAACATACATAACATAATATGGCATACACAACCTTACCCGGCCCCCATAAGCCGGGAGGTACAATCAACACAGAATCTATACCCCTACCCCGGTCAACCCATCTCCTATACTGGCCGTAAGCATCTTGCCGGTACCCTGGGTATGCACTTGGGCTCGCTGAGCCCCTGACTATAACTGCATCTGAGTCTGGAGGACTCCTGAATCTGCACCTGGGCGTATCCGCTCGACTGGGGTGTGTAAGGCCGATCAAGGCACAAATATGGGGAAAACCTGGCATCCCATCTTTATCCCCTGGCGGGACGGCATGCCACTCCGTAGAGTGACGTATCCTCGTCCTCTAGCAAACGAGTCGATACAGCTATTAACCCTGGGCGGTCATGGATGCTAGGTAATCCAACCCCAAACAATACAACGGTCTCAACTGGTAATACTATCTGTGTATCTCACATGCTGAGGCTACTAGGGGTAAAGTATCATATATATTACATGTTGGGCTAATGATAGTAATCTGTACGTATTTAATACGTGCTGAGGCAGGTAATGATATATAAATATGAATATAGTCTCCTACCGGGCTGTATTGGGCAAATGCTATATAAGATAATGTTTCTACTGAAAACTCTGCTGTTTACTAAGTTTCTGTATACACTATATGCTGGACTAGTGATAGAAATAAGTACATACTTAATACATGCTGAGGCTGGAAGTACTATATATGTATGTACGAATATAATCTTTCTGCTAAACTACGCTGTATACTGACTTTCTATAGTAACATGATTTACTAATCCTGACATGCTTTCTGAACTTCATTTTAGTCTGCTATTCTATTTCTGAAGTGCTTTACGGGTATTGCATTACTATACGGGGTTTCAACTGAATACAACCATATCCTGACATGGCATATCACATTACATACTGAGTATACTGGGCAATCTCTAATACTTGCGTTAGAATCTGTATCATACTGATAGGTTTCATATACATTACAACCCAATGTTTCTCACATCGTACGAATATTCATAATAACGCAATACTCGACTTTTGAACATTCTACTGGTCCGTAATTTATTACACTATACTGATATTACTTAACTTGCCGAAGGAAACTAACTTTACATACCTTATCTTCGACTATTCGTCCGTCGGACGAGGCTCGGCCGGTACTTCAACTATTTTCTCCCAACTGCATTCATAAACACGTCAATCAATACTAAATACAGCTTTATTGTAAAGAGCAACGTTACTTTCGATATAGTTTATAGCCTAAACTTAGGCTTATCGAAAGACGGTCGAAAACTCGCTATTTTTCAGCGGCCCAGAAGAGAGAAGTATTCACTTCTCAGCTAGGAACATATAGACATTAATTTAGAGCAATTCTACTTACTTTAGTTCGGTGGCTCGCCGATTCGTCGGCGGTATTTCGCGAAACTAATTCCGTAGAAATGCTCTCTGTTGCTAAATACTCGGGTATCTGGGATTAATTTGAGTTTGGGCAGCGTAATCGGACGAAAATATATAATTTTCTTCGTCTTCCTCGGTTTCACTGCGTTTCTCTGGAAATTTATAAGTGTTAAATGAATTTAAACCGAAGTGGGGGCTTTATATACTTGGGCCTGAACCTGGGCAACGTGTCACGGAGCCATCGCGGAGGCCTCTCCTCCGTGACACGCTGCCATCGCGGAGGGGCTCTGTCTCGGCTCCTCCCGCGATGGTTCGACGGGTTTCTCGTCCGATCTTTTCCCGGGCCTTTCCCTAGCACGTGTGGCTTTCAAATATGCTTAACCAACGTGCGAATAGGTCATCTAAGTGCCGGAAACTCTGCGGGGTATAACATTCTCCCCCCCTTAAGAACATTCGTCCTCGAATGTACACTGTTATCTAGAGGACTGCTTACTTTATTTTCTAGAAAAATTTCGGCAGAGTTTCCCCTGTAATATGGACTATCGGAAAAACCTGAAACGCAGAAAAGTCCAACACAGGCACTGCATACAATATTCTAAAATCTACTGGACAGCTAAATATCACTTCTTTCTTTATCATTTACAACATACAACCATAAAGTACTGTATAAATATTGATACGGACGTACCTGTCGTCTGACTAGGCCTGAAATAGGTGAGGGTATCTGGTTTTCATATCTTCTTCAGCCTCCCACGTCATTTCCTCCCGATTTCTGTTACGCCACAATACTTTGACAGATGCAACATCTTTAGTTCTCAGTCTGCGAACCTGTCTATCTAAAATGGCTACGGGAACCTCTTCATATGCTAACTCTTCTGTGATCTGGACATCCTGAACTGGAACTACTGTAGAAGGGTCCCCTACGAACTTCCTTAGCATAGAAACATGGAATACTGGGTGAACCAACGCTAACTCTGGAGGCAAGTTTAACTCGTATGCCACGCGGCCTATTCTTCGCCGAATCTGATATGGCCCAATGAATCTCGGGCTAAGCTTGCCTTTCTTGCCAAACCTCATTACCCCTTTCATCGGGGACACTTTCAGATATACCCAGTCGTTTACCGAAAATTCTAGATTTCTGCGCCTCCTATCTGCGTATGACTTCTGGCGGCTCTGAGCTGTCAGTAAACGTTCTCGGATAAGCTTTATCTTTTCCTCGGACTGCCGAACAATGTCTGGGCCAACTAATGCTGATTCCCCTATCTCAAACCAGCCCACCGGCGATCTACATTTTCGCCCGTACAATGCTTCGAAAGGCGCCATCTGGATAGCTGAATGGTAGCTGTTATTATAAGCAAATTCAATTAACGAAAGATGTTCATCCTAGCTACCCCCAAAATCTAACACACACGCTCGTAGCATATCTTCGAGCGTCTGAATTGTACGTTCAGCCTGCCCGTCTGTCTGAGGATGGAATGCTGTGCTTAAATTAATTTGCGTCCCCAGACCTTTCTGAAATGACTGCCAGAATCTAGCTGTAAACTATGCTCCCCTATCTGAAATAATAGATACCGGCACTCCATGCAATCTAACTATTTCTCTGATATATAATTCGGCATAATCCTCAGCTGAGAAGGTAGCCCTTACTGGCAGGAAATAAGCTGATTTTGTCAGCCTGTCAACTATTACCCAAATGGAATCATTTCTGTGTCTAGTATGGGGTAACCCTGTTACAAAATCCATGTTTATTACTTCCCATTTCCACATAGGTATCATTATCTCCTGAGTCAAACCACCCGGTTTCTGGTGCTCTGCTTTCACCTGCTGACAATTATCACATCTAGATACAAATTCAGCTATCTCAGTTTTCATACCTGGCCACCAGTAGATGTCTCTGATGTCGTGGTACATTTTCGTCGCCCCTGAGAGAAGGGAATAATGAGCGTAGTGTACCTCATGCATGATCTGACCACGAAGTCCTGCGACATTCGGGACACAAAGGCGGCCCTTACAATGTAGCACACCATCCTCGGTTATCTGAAAATCTGGCTCCTTACCCTTCTGAACTCTATCTCTGAGCTGGACTAAATCGGGATCCTCATACTGCCGTTCTTTTACCTCTGTAACTAACGATGACACTGCAGAATTCTGAATTACTGCTCCATTATTTTCTGTTTCTATTACTCGAACGGCTAGGCCAGCTAACTGATGAATTTCTTTAGCTAATTTCTGTTTCTCAGGTCGCAAATACGCCAAACTCCCCATTGACTTACGGCTCAGGGCATCTGCTACAACATTAGCTTTTCCGGGGTGGTATAGAATATTCACATCATAGTCTTTTAACAGCTCTAACCACCGGCGTTGCCGTAAATTCAACTCCCTCTGAGTGAAAATGTACTGCAGGCTCTTATGATCTGTGTAAATATCAACATGGACGCCGTACAGGTAATGCCTCCATATTTTTAAGGCATGAATTACTGCGGCCAATTCCAGGTCATGGGTAGGATAATTCTTTTCGTGTTTCCTCAGCTGTCTGGAAGCATATGCAATCACTCTACCATGCTGCATTAACACACAACCCAATCCGATACCTGACGCGTCGCAATAGACTGAATAACCCTCTGTGCCTTCCGGCAATGCTAATACTGGGGCGGAGGTTAATCTGTCTTTCAGTTCCTAGAAACTCTGCTCGCATGCCTCCGTCCACTGAAACTTTGCTGCTTTCTGTGTCAATTTAGTTAAAGGTGCTGCAATGGTTGAGAATCCCTCAACGAACCTCCGATAATATCCTGCCAACCCCAGGAAGCTACGAACTTCAGTCGGGGTGGTAGGCCTAGGCCATGACTTAACTGCTTCTATCTTCTGCTTGTCTACCTGTATACCAGTGTCTGAGACAATATGCCCTAAAAAGGCTACTGAGTTAAGCCAGAATTCACATTTCGAAAACTTAGCATACAACTGGCGGTCCCTGAGAATCTGGAGCACTGTCCGCAAATGAGTCCGGTGATCTGCTTCAGAGCGAGAATACACCAGAATGTCATCAATGAATACTATCACGAACAAGTCCAGGAAAGGTCTGAAAATACTGTTCATCAGGTCCATGAAGACTGCTGGGGCATTCGTTAGCCCGAAGGACATAACTAGAAATTCAAAATGTCCATATCGGGTCCTGAATGCTGTCTTAGGAATATCTCTCTCACGTACTCGGACCTGGTGATATCCGGACCGCAAGTCAATTTTGGAAAAGTATCTGGCTCCCTGTAGCTGATCAAATAAGTCATCAATTCTGGGAAGCGGATACTTGTTCTTTACTGTAACTTTGTTTAGCTGCCGATAATCTATGCACATTCGGAGCGAGCCATCTTTCTTTCTTACAAACAAGACTGGCACACCCCACGGGGAAGTGCTCGGCCTGATAAAACCTTTATCTAACAAGTCTTTCAACTGCTCCTTTAATTCTCTGAGTTCTGCAGGAGCCATACGATAGGGAGGTATTGATATTGGCTGAGTGCCTGGTAGCAAGTCGATAACAAAGTCTATTTCCCTTTCTGGGGGAATACCAGGTAATTCATCAGGAAATACATCTGGGAATTCATTTACTACTGGGACAGACTGGAGTGTCGGAGATTCTGCTTGGACATCCTGAACTCTGACAAGATGGTAGATGCACCCCTTAGATATCAACTTTCTCGCCTGAAGGTAGGAAATAAACCTACCTTTTGGCGTAGCGGTGCTACCCTTCCACTCTCGTACTGCTTCTCCTGGGAAGTGGAATCGGACCGTCTTGGTTCAACATTCAACATTGGCAAAGCATGGTACTAACCAGTCCATACCCATTATGGCATCGAAGTCTATCATTTCTAACTCGACCAGATCTACTGTGGTCTGACGGTCAACAATCTCTACTATACACCCGCGGTAGATTCGGCTAGCTGTGATAGAGTCACCGACGGGCGTAGATACTAAGAAGGGCTGTTGTAATGATTCTGGTGCAATACTAAACTTCCGTGCCACAAATGGAGTAATGTAGGACAAGGTAGACCCTGGATCATTTAACACATAAGCAGGGTGTGAGCAGATAGTTAGCATACCTGTCACGACATCAGGCGATGCTTCTGAATCTTGCCTCCCTGGTAAGGCATATGTGCGGCTTGGACCCGCACCTGTACTGGAGGCCCCTGATCTACCCCGACCCCTGCCTACTGAAACTGAGGGCCTGCGCCCAGTCGAAGATGCTGTAGCTCGTGATCCTATTGATGCCCTATCCTATATATCCCGGTCCTCTCGACCTCTGGCTGGGCAATCTTTCATCAAATGGCCTTCTTGGCCACAATTATAACATGCGGTGGAGCCATATCTGCATGCTCCAGGATGGCGTCGACTGCATATAGGGAAAAGTGGTAGGGTATACCTGCTCTGCTCTACCCTCCTCTGTGATGGTGAGTCTGCCATCTGCGATCCTCTACCAGTCCCTGACTGCCCCCTGCGGCTGAATCTACCCCCCTGTGGCTGTGGCGGAGGTGGGGACCTGGGCGGCCTGTCTAACAATCGGGGCCTGGGTCCTCCCCGGGCCTCTCTCTGTAACTCAACTGGCCTGTCCCGGCGACGCTGTTCCTGACTAACCCTTCTGACCTCTCGTTGTCGCTGTCTGATGCCCTCAATATTCTGGGCAAATGCCTGAATGCGAGCAATATCCATGTCCTCTCGCAGTGTGGCTGTAGTGCAAATCTCAACGTATTCTGGATTCAACCCTGTAATAAAGCGATGCACTCTGGATGCCATAGTATCAACAAAGGCCGGTGCATATCGGGCTAAGGAATCAAACTGCAAAGAATATTCCCGAACACTCATAGCCCCCTGTTCTAGATGTAGGAACTGGTCTACCCGGGCCTGTCGAATCTCCCGCGGCAAATAATGATCCAGAAAGGCTCCTGAAGAGCTGGCCCAGGTGGGAGGGGAAACATCTCTCCCTCGGGACCTCTCCCAGCTTTCATACCATAACACCGCAATATCCTTTAACCGAAATGCTGCCAACTCAACTGACTCGGTAGACGTGGCATGCATAACCCTGAAGATCCTCTGCATTTGGTCCAGAAAATCCTGAGGGTCCTCTGTCCGGTCCGTGCCTGTAAATTCTGGAGGATTCAAAGCTAAGAATTCTCGGACCCTCGAACTACCGGGCCCTCCTGACGATTCTGCAACTGTAGATGGCATTGGCTGACGCTGAGCAGCCATCATCTGTGCTAACATAACTACAACACTCCTAACCTCCTGGTCAGAAGGAGTCAATATAGGGGCTGCTGAAGGTAGTGTCGCCCCAAGTGGCTCCTGACGTGGTGGAGACTGGTGAGGAAGCTGGGATGATGCCTCTGTAGTGCCCTCTGGTCGGGCTGTCTCCAAAGGAGGGTGAGGCATCCTGCTGGTGCCTTCCCCTGCTGCAACATCTAAGTTCCGACCTATGATAGGATGGCGCTGGTCTGACATTATCTGTAACCAAAGAATATGGTAAGATTTTTAGGGACTCAACCCTAAACTATACCGCTCTACAACACGACTGAATAAGAATAAAAGAAAACCATCCTATCATGCCTTGCAGCCTCCTATCCATAGTATGTGGTGCACAACACATCCATGGACAAGACTCTGCTTAGCACGGCTTGCAGACTCTTTGGGATACGACCTGCTTTGATACCAAGTTTGTCACACCCCGCCTTGGGGGGTATGACTGGCACCTGGTGCCCTACTAGGACCTAACCTGCTAAACTGTTAAGCCTGGGCACCTCTGGTGCCTAGCTGGCTCTGACTCACATTTCTGGAAACAAAGGGCTATATAACGGCTGTAAATACAGCCCCCGGCCTAATGGCCTATCGCCTTTTGTACCTGTATTATCAGCTGACCAGAAACATGGTAATTTAGGGGAACCTATGCGGGCCGACAAGGCCACCATGCTGTCTAGTTATCTGCAATTCAATCATAACGTATTAAAAATCTACGTGACCGGCAAGGTCACCACTACTGATAACTATGGCCCCACACGACCATCACAATAGAAAGAAGGAATGCTAACAACTATGCAACTGCACGGCCTCTCACGACCGGCTCATCTGACCACAGGGAATATAAACAGACTGCAAGCCTCTAGGAAAGATAATAGAAATGATCGGGACAGGGCCCCGACCTACCCGTACTGTACAACAAAAAGAACTAGACTACACCTCTAGAAATTCAGTCTCCGGATGACAGGAGCTGAATACTAAACCGTTGATGGGGATCACGTGGTATCGCCTGCTCGTCTATGGGTACCTGCAGGCAAGTAATGCAGTGCCCCACTGGGCGTCAATGCCACTGGTACTGAGTATGTAAAGCAACAACTGAAAGAGATATCTAAAATCAATAACATAACTGACGAAACTGGAATAAGAAGAACTAGATTAACTATATGATGATGTAGATCGTACCTGTTCTTAATCATGCTGAAGGGAATAGGAATCATACCTGGAGACGTATCATTCTACTACTAATCTGCTCGTATCTACTGTAATATAACATAACATACATAACATAACATGGCATACACAACCTTACCCGGCCCCCATAAGCCGGGAGGTACAATCAACACAGAATCTATACCCTTACCCCGGTCAACCCATCTCCTATACTGGCTGTAAGCATCCTGCCGGTCCCCTGGGTATGCACTTGGGCTCGCTGAGCCCCTGACTATAACTGCATCTGAATCCGGAGGACTCCTGAATCTGCACCCGGGCGTATCCGCTCGACTGGGGTGTGTAAGGCCGATCAAGGCACAAATATGGGGAAAACCTGGCATCCCATCTTCGTCCCCTGGCGGGACGGCATGCCACTCCGTAGAGTGACGTATCCTCGTCCTCTAGCGGACGAGTCGATACAGCTATTAACCCTGGGCGGTCATGGATGCTAGGTAATCCAACCCCAAACAATACAACGGTCTCAACTGGTAATACTATCTGTGTATCTCACATGCTGAGGCTACTAGGGGTAAAGTATCATATATATTACATGCTGGGCTAATGATAGTAATCTGTACATATTTAATACGTGCTGAGGCAGGTAATGATATATAAATATGAATATAGTCTCCTGCCGGGCTGTACTGGGCAAATGCTATATAAGATAATGTTTCTACTGAAAACTCTGCTGTTTACTAAGTTTCTGTATACACTATATGCTGGACTAGTGATAGAAATAAGTACATACTTAATACATGCTGAGGCTAGAAGTACTATATATGTATGTACGAATATAATCTTTCTGCTAAACTACGCTGTATACTGACTTTCTATAGTAACATGATTTACTAATCCTGACATGCTTTCTGAACTTCATTTTAGTCTGCTATTCTATTTCTGAAGTGCTTTACGGGTATTGCATTACTATACGGGGTTTCAACTGAATACAACCATATCCTGACATGGCATATCACATTACATACTGAGTATACTGGGCAATCTCTAATACTTGCGTTAGAATCTGTATCATACTGATAGGTTTCATATACATTACAACCCAATGTTTCTCACATCGTACCAATATTCATAATAACGCAATACTCGACTTTTGAACATTCTACTGGTCCGTAATTTATTACACTATACTGATATTACTTAACTTGCCGAAGGAAACTAACTTTACATACCTTATCTTCGACTATTCGTCCGTCGGACGAGGCTCGGCCGGTACTTCAACTATTTTCTCCCAACTGCATTCATAAACACGTCAATCAATACTAAATACAACTTTATTGTAAAGAGCAACGTTACTTTCGATATAGTTTATAGCCTAAACTTAGGCTTATCGAAAGACGGTCGAAAACTCGCTATTTTTCAGCGGCCCAGAAGAGAGAAGTATTCACTTCTCAGCTAGGAACACATAGACATTAATTTAGAGCAATTCTACTTACTTTAGTTCGGTGGCTCGCCGATTCGTCGGCGGTATTTCGCGAAACTAATTCCGTAGAAATGCTCTCTGTTGCTAAATACTCGGGTATCTGGGATTAATTTGAGTTTGGGCAGCGTAATCGGACGAAAATATATAATTTTCTTCGTCTTCCTCGGCTTCACTGCGTTTCTCTGGAAATTTATAAGTGTTAAATGAATTTAAACCGAAGTGGGGGCTTTATATACTTGGGCCTGAACCTGGGCAACGTGTCACGGAGCCATCGCGGAGGCCTCTCCTCCGTGACACGCTGCCATCGCGGAGGGGCTCTGTCTCGGCTCCTCCCACGATGGTTCGACGGGTTTCTCGTCCGATCTTTTCCCGGGCCTTTCCCTAGCACGTATGGCTTTCAAATATGCTTAACCAACGTGCGAATAGGTCATCTAAGTGCCGGAAACTCTACGGGGTATAACACTAAAACTCCACTAATATAGAACTTTTAATCAAAGATCAATTAGGAATTAAGATGGTAGTAATGTAGGCTGAGGGGCGGGTAGGAACAATTTGGCCAAGATAGCGAAGAAACCTCCCTAGACACTTTAATACTTTACAACTTTATGATTTTTAGCACATTCTTCAATCTCCTATTTCTCGCATTATACCTCCTCTTATTTCTCAATTTACAACTTAGGTGACTAGTGGGGAATTTTCAACATTAAACTCAAAAATTTTTCTTTTCATTATTGAATCATTCATTCATTATTTTCAAAGCCTTTTTTTTTCCTTTGTATTTCCTACTAACATCACCCTCCTTGTTTAGAAAATTTTCACCTTTTTAATTTCTTCTAATTTCCACACTTTTTAGCTTTTCCCTTCACTTCTCCAATTATGCTCCTTTTATGCAAAAATTTTCAGTAATGTGCTCTAGGAGTCATTTGAATCAAATAAAGGTTAATAGAGCAAAAAGGGATTAAGCTTGTAATATGGCTATCAGAAGAATAGGCTAAGACTCAAAATAGCTAATTAGGATAATCACATCAAGTTACGTAAAAATTAGGATACAAATAGGCTACCAAAGAAACACCTATATCACTTTCTAGATTCAACATTATATTCTAAATTCTTTTTTCGCACACACCGGACAAGTTCTAGACATCAAATTGCAAGCATGGAGGATACTAAAATATCTTACTCACACAAAGGCACAAATGGTTTCAACAATGACAATCAAGATTATATAAACACATATATCCAAATGGCATGCATAACATAATTAAGCCCAACTTTTTCAAGTTTAGGAGTCAAGTTCCAAAAAACTAAGTGTTTCTACCTTTTTCATGCATTTTTGAGTGAATCATGAAAAGACGCAATAATACCTAAAGTGAAGCACCTAACATTCATAAGGTCTCAAGTTCATACTTTACCTAATGACTAATTTCCCCTGAAGATGGTCATCATCCATCCATTATGGGTAAAAGTCATGACTAAATGACTAAAACAAACAAAAATAAAAATATAGACTTTCTAGTCGGTTCTAAGGTACTATCCACCGGAAAAGTACCAACACAAAAATAGGTGAAACCCAAAACAACATAAAACTAAAAAATAAACCAAGTATGCAAGATAAGTCATCACCCCCCCCCCCAAAAAAAAAAAAATTAGGCCCATCGTGTACAAATCTAGCAATTAAAGCATGCATGGTAATGAAGTTTACTTCTCCCACTCCACACTTAATCGGTAGCACTGTTCCCAGTGCAAAAATATAAAGCACAAACTTAAGAGTGAAAGAAGAACTCCTTGGTCATACACTACTCATAATTAGTGGGGGTAAGAGCAGCTTCCCCCATCTCAGAATCCTACACCTCAGCATCACTATACTCTATGTCATAATCTACTCTCGCCATCTCATCCTCTGTGGACACGTCATCATCAAAGGGCTCCTCAAATCTAGGCCCAACTCTGAAAAGGGCTCATGAGTGTTCGCTCATAGGATAATCCATGTTGAGCTGCTGTAGTTGCTCCTCGGTCACTCAATTCATTCTTACCTGTAGCATATGCATGCCATAGAAGTGACTTAACATGTTGTCATTCGCGCATTGCTCTCATTAACAGAAAGGACTGCACCATATACACCTTTGGGATCTTTTGTTTAGTCACATCAATTCCCTTTGGGTCATATATAGGTTTATAATCCGCCTTTTCCTCCTCAATCTGATGTCTATGCAGAAATCGGATCAAGAGACCCCTAAATCTAAAACTTTGGCCCTTTTTCACCTTTGCTCTACTCAACACATTCTTAAAGATTACCCCAACATTACTGGCACCCCAGTCATCAACACATGGATAAGACAAACTCTTTCCCTAGTAACATGGGTTACATGTTTCCCAGGTACTAAACAAGCACAAATAATTTTTAACCAAACACATGCCTCTCTACTCATGTGAGCATACGGGAATGAAACATGATATCCATATTGTTGGTGGCAGGTCCACCTTGTAATGGAATTAGGGCCACTAAAAGTATGTCTAATGTCTCTATAGGGGGGTTTCTTTACAATATACAGTAGAGGTCAACATTTGGTGTACAAAGTACTCTGTTCAAAACAATAGGTGAAAAATTTAATAATTTGCCCTCTAATTTTTACTTGGTTTGACCTCTCTTTTGTTTTCCTATTAGTAAGAAATTCCCTCACCATATTTAAATTACAATCACCCAGAGCATTAAATACAAAATTAAGACCAAGAGTGCATAATCTATCTATTATGTGAGGAAGTACATATGCCAAACTTTTTATATCAATAAACATGTCATGTGATTTCATTGATTCTTTATGTTCTTTGAACCATTTCTTACCTTCTTGCTCCATGACCCAACGGAGCCCATAACGTCTCAATGGTTGTTTTGGACTACTCATATCATCCTGCTCCTCCTCATTAGTTCTTTTTGGCCTCTTTGAACCATGGATTGAAGAAGCCACTCCCTTCCCCTTGCTTGGTTTTGGTACCATGTATGGAGATTTCACAAGAAAAATGTTGTATTTTATGATTTTGGTGAAAACGTTTAGAAGAATTTTGAGAAAAATGAAGTATTTGGAGAAATATCTTGAGAATTTTGGGGTGTGCATCGCGGATCTTTTGCAAATGGGAAGAAAATTTTAGGTTTTATCTTTTTAAAATACTCCCATGGGATGGATTTTATGTTTTAGTCCTTAAAATTTTTGCCTGGGACCAATCTACTGTGACGCGGTGCTGGATGCGGTCATCACACCTGCGCGTCGTGCTAGGCCTTACGGCTCCTGGCCTGCGCGTCGTGCCAGGCCTTGCGGCGCCTTGCCTGCATGTCGCGCTAGGCATTATGCTGCTTGGCATGTGCGCCGCGTGGCTTGTGCGCTGCTTAGTTGAATTTTTTTCTTTTGCACCCTCTTTTCATTTTTCATGCTTTAAAAACTTTTTTGGATTATGACTTAGTCCCTGCATAATTGAACAAACACATTAACTCTAAATTATCTTGGGTTGCCTCTCAAGTAGTGCTTGATGTAGCATTGCGGCACAATGTTGGTATCTTGATCACTCAGACTTCATCAAGATACCTAGTAGGGTTATAATCACATGCAGTTACCCTCATTCCGAGGGTTTGGAATGGTATCACTAAGCAAAGTGCCCTTTTGCCTTTGATTTAATGAGGCCAAAATTTGCCCCACCTGCTGCCCGGTGTGTGGCGCTCCATGCCCCTCCCTGCGCCATTTGCTTGGCGCGTCGCGCCTATGGTTGCGCTGACCTACTTGTGCATTGCGCAGGCCATGGCATAGGCGTGCCTGCGTGATGCCAACTTCTATATATTCGATCCATCAATCCCGTTTTGCCTTTCTTGCACTTTTAAACTACATTCAAGCCCAAATTTATTACTTTTACACGTGAAAGCATCTCATCATGTGTGCTAGCTATTTTTCACAAATATATCATAAAATACATGCAAACACACATAATTTATTCTCAAAACATAGTAAAGTATGGAAAAAATATTGCTAATAATTACATAAATTCACCGTTCATCACCCAGGCTCCACACAAGTTGCAAGAATACACTAGCATCAAGAGAACATACACAACAAAATTATGGGCAGTCCACAGGTACATCCAAAATAATATATTTGACCTGATGATGACAACTTAATTTCACAAAATGATTTGACATGCCACATGCCTTTTGGGTTCACAATTATAAACTCATTCTGAGCTATCACCTCGAGCCTATTTCAACCACCAAATATCAGCCCAATAGCACGAATAAGAATCCAGAACACAAGGCTTAGAAACAGCCATGCACATAAGAAAATAGCTATTCGAAATATGATGAAACTATGTCAAAAAAGAGATATGGAAAGCCTTAACATATCTCAACTTTGCCGAACTTACGCCACCACCACACCCAACTTTGGATTAGGAGAAATGGCTTAATTATGAAAGATAAAGAGAATCCTTGCATGGCCCTTTAACTGAGAACGTCTTGAAACTAATATTTAAAGATGTTATTATCAACATTGGCATCTGGAATCTTAAAATATATTCCCTATGAATCACCAGAAAATCTTATTAACCTCATAAATTGTATTCATATACCCCATGAGGTGAATAAAAGATGAAGAAGGTTATAGAATAATATTTAGTGTAAAATTATAATTCTTTATATTTTCTATTTTCATCTAACTCATGTACGTAGGTGATTCTTATATAGCCCTACAACTATATATTGTACTATAATATTAAGATTCTACATTTTAATCATAAACTATATCAAACTAATCTATTGAAACTTTATTAATATTAGGATTCAACATCCTAATCCCAAACTATGTTGCCCTCTATTATTTTCCCATTAAGATGGAGGTTTGCAATCCTACAACTCCAACTTTTCTTTAGAGAACATGTAATGATTGTTGTCTGATGGTTCATTGATTGTTAATGCAAAGAGTCCTTGTGGAGTTTTCTATTGCGATTGGTGGAGTAACCCACCTATAAAAGCAAGAAATAGTAGTGTGATTGTTTCTTCTACAAATTTAGCATGACTTTGGATGTCGTCCATTTTTCTGAAAGAGTTTCCTCTATCTCTACCAAAAAAATCTTGTGATTTATGGACTTATAAATACATGGCTTGATTGACATGATCTTTCTCGCTATTTGCTTCTCTCATTGCATACCCTTTCTGTGCATTAATAAAATGAGTGAAGGTTGGATATGGAGCTCTTTCCAGCATAACAATCCTCAACATCTTGTACAAATTTGTTTTCAAGACCTTTAGCAAAGTTTATAACTTTGATATCTTAATCTAACAGTTTGTGTATAGTGGTGAGACTATCACTAGATCTCTTGAATTCTTTTATATATTCATCTTGGGGTTTTGACCCCATCTTGGTACTATGAATTTATTGTTTCAATTGAAATTTCTTTTCCTCTAAAGATTGTAGGTAATTATCATCACGACTCTCCTAAATTTCTTTTTTCGAAGTGCAACCAATAATAAAGAACATTGACTCTTTTGCATGTCATAGTTTCAGTTAGCCAACTTCTCACCAAGAAGTGTTTCTCTTCCCATTCTATAAATTTATAATTGATGTTTTCTTCATTCTTTTCGTTTACCACAATCTTAGATGACGGTTCTTTCATAATAATATCACCAATCTTCAACATCTAGATCAACTGGATTTTCCAAACAAGATAGTTTGAGGAATTCAATTTTATGGGACATTTAACTAAGAATTAAAGGAGAGATCTTGGCATAACATAGAGAGTGGATGAAGATAATCAGTCCATTAAAGAATGTTGAACAAGATTCAAGATAAAAAAATAATTTAGGTTAGAAGCAAAACTCTTGTGCCACTAAGAAGATTATAGAATAAAATTGGGTGTAAAAATACAACTCTTTGTATTTTCTTTTCAGCAAAATCATTCACATAGGTGGTTTTCACATAGCCCTACAACGATCTATTGTATAATAGTATTAGAATCCTAGATCCTAATTATAAATTATATAAAACTAATCTAGTGAAAATAGATTAAAGTTAGGATTTTACATCGTAATTCTAAACTATATTGCAAACTAAACACAGATGAAACCTCACTTGGTAATCTAGGGAAGGGCAGAATAAGGGGAGGAATGCACGACCATCTAGATAACTGGATGATAGGATATATGAGAAATTTATATGAAGCTACTAATGTAAGAGCAGAAATTCTTTCCTTATTTAATGGTTTAAAGATAGAATAAGCTAATGATTTAACCCCTCTAAAAGTTAATTTGGACTCAAAGGAAATAATTCAATTCTTAAATAATGACCATCTTTATACACTAATTTATTATCTGATTATAGGGAGTTGCTTTACATGATGGGAAATCCCCCTCCCCCCATCTAACATTTTTTCATGGAATAAAACCAAGTAGAAAATATGCTAGCAAAGGAGGTATCTAGTTTGAAGATGGTAAACATTTTTGTGTAATGTACAATCCCCCCATTGTTTGTGTCCAAATAATTAAAAACTCACAAAGTAAGAATTCTTTTTGTTAGACTTTAGTGGTCATGTCAATTATTTCAGATAATTATAAGATGTTTATTAATTACTTTCCCTCAAAACAAATAGCAGTGGTTCACTCGTGCTATCACCTCATGTATTGATGCATATTGAGTATTATTAATATAATATCCTCATTACCCAAAAAATAAAATACTTCTTTAACACTATTTAAGAAATTTTACCACTTTAAGACTTAGAAATCAATCTTATTGTGTATTTTTTTTCATAAACTCAAGAGTTTAAGAATCCTTAAAATAGTTAGGACTTCACATTAATGTATGCTAAAGTTTGTCTGGTTTCTTTATTCATGGATAGAGAGAGAACTATTATTAAATATATTGATTCAATTGCACGTGATAAGTTAGTCGTAATCACAATTTTTTTTCTCTTTTGATAGAGCTAGAAAAGGAAAAGATAAATCCATTTTAAGAATTTTTATTACTAGTACAGTAAAATTCACCTTTGTTACAATATTAACTCGATCTACCCATGAAATAATTTAATAAGGATTTAAAAGTTTGGACGTCTGACTTCTAAATAATGGTTCAATTTCAAATATTTTATATCATAATATGTGTATTATATATAAGGAAAAATCATTTGATGTATAATAAGTTCACATAAAGTAATTTGCCTATTACGTAAAGTTGAGATATGCATGTCGTATTTTTTCAGTTAAGCACATGTTCTGATACTTAAATTTGATTTTGAAGAGGTATTGATCTAGCTCCCCCTCCCGCTCAAACTTTTGGTGTTTTTCTATTACTTAAAAATATGAGTGAATATAGTCTGGGTTGATTTGAACTTTTTGAATACCTAATCAAACCAATTTATCAATTTTTAAATCTATAAATCAAATCAAACCAATAAAAGGCGGATTTTTCAATTTTGGATTTTTTTCAGCTTTTCTTTTTCAATAAAGTCTTCATACAAAATATATAACTTATACTTGAAAATATATTTAATCCTATTAATATACAACTATCTGAGGTGTTTCACAATTAAGAAAATAATAAAAAATATGAAATGAGTAATAATAATGCAGTAAAATAAAAAAAGAAATGAAATCACATGAACAAAATATTGCTAATTAATAAATCATAATGAAAATGATCACACACTAAAAGTACTAAATCATGCCAAACAAAGTATGACTAATAAGTTTAATTACATAACTAAATATTAAAAAAAGTTATGTGTTTTCACTGTGTAAATTAACCTGCAAAATTAAAGCATAGATATCTAATATTATTGTCCTTTCTAGCGTTGAAATTATTTCTTTTGTTAGTATAAACATTGATTTGGTTTTGATTTGAGCATTATATGAGTTAATAACATGCAATTATGAATTATAAAATTTATTGGATCATTTAAAATTCTAATTCCAAACTTGAAATATTACATGTTAAAAGACCAAACTATGAAAAAGTTTAAAAAGTATTTATAAATTACATAAAACATTTATAAAAATTATACATATAATATCAGATTAATTTGGTTGAGTTTGACATTTTTTAGTTAAAATCAAAGAAAATTAATCATGATGGGATTTTTTCCAACACCAAATCAAGTCGAACTAAACCACTAGTCGAATATTTTTTTTCTCGAATTATCGAATTGATGAAGTTTGTCAGTTTTTTTGTACGTCCCACTTAAAAATAATTAATTTAACCAAAAAATAGAAGAAAAAATCATTTTACCTACTCCATTTTCTCTTTAAAAAATAATACTATGTTTGTTATCAAATTTTAAAAAACTCTATAAAATCGAATTATGAGTCTGTTAGGGATTTGTTCATTTGAGAGTTAGGGAAAAAATGTAAAAGAAGAAGGAATTGGGTGTTTAGAAGAGGAAGTGGGCCGGATCTTTTGGGGTTTGGACTAGGTCTCATGGCTTTTTTTTTAAGGTCAAATTGGTCTAAAATTGGGCTTAAAATGGTTTAATACATGGCAAAAATTGTATTAAACCGATAACCTTTTTGCATTTTAAAAAGCTACCACTTTTTTCCATCGATGACACCGATGAAACAATTTTGGAAGGAAAATTTTGAAGTAAACCACATTAAATAAAATCATATTATTGTAATAGGAATATATTTATTGAATAAAAGAAAATTAATTGATCTTCGTACCAAAATAAAATTTTACATGTCATTTTTCATATTTAAAATCTATGAATAAGTTGTAAGACGCAACACTTTTATATGATTCTCTCTCTTTCTGATGGAAATGGTGAGCTATGTCAGGTTTTCCTTTTCATTTCCCTTTTGAATTTCATTTTATAGAATTTATTCAATCTTTCTACTTGTCTTTAATTTTTTTTTTCTTTATGAATAGTATTTTTGCAAATTTTGAATGTTGTGTGTAACATTAATTAGGAAGTGTAAAGGGATCCGAGTTGATTTCATGTTCCAGTATAGAATTCTCCTTTATGTTCTTATAAATATTTTTTTATATGTGGTTTTGTGGAAGAGATTTATTTTTAGTTTATGCTTTTTCTAGTTGAGATACCTTGATGTTGATCGATTTAGGTTTTGTGTGTTAAACTCTATGGCATTGAACATATTTTTTATTTTTTTCTTTCTTTTCTAAATGGTGAGAGCGCATTAAAGTAGAAAATTGCGGAAAAATTACATCACGTTAGTTTTGGAGAGTTCAAATGCAGATAGAATTATATTTTAGAGGTCATTCTTTATAAGAATTAAGATGTTATCTTATGGAGGTAAAGCAGTCATGATCACTAGCGCTCTACATAGTATTCTGATCCATGTACTATCAACTATCGTTTCCTTCTAAATGTATTATCAAGGAGTTGCATAAATTTTTTGCTAAATTCTTCTGGAGTAATAAGGACACTTGTAGAAATAAAAATCGGGCTACTTGACTTGCCATGTGTTTTCCCAAACAGACAGGAGTGGTCTTTATTTTAGATCTATGTTTGATATATTTTAAGCCATCTATGCAAAATTTTGGTGGAGATTTAGGATAGGGATGTCATGCCTCAAAACCCTGGGAGACGTGATCAACACCCAGTTCTACACATGACAGAGTGAACCTTACAACAACTGCCAACACAAGCATTAAAACAAGATTGTCTATGAGGCTCGAAACCAAGATCTAAATTACAACAATCATATAACTCCAATAGAAGCTAGGCCAATTCCAAAAATAAGTACAACAGGCCAACAACAAAGCCAAATTCTGGAAACCATAGCTAAACAACAAAGTCGACAAGGCCTTTACCAGACACCACAAACCACAACATGAGTCTATGAGCTTCTATGAGTACAATAACAATAAAATAATCGGGATAGGGCACCGACGTACCCATCAAATCAAAATAACTGGTAGCTTACGATGACTTAGACCTTACCAACTAAGTTGGAACGTTACTTAACTAACAAGGATCTCGAGCTACCTGTTGATCAACACCTGCAGGAATGAATGTAGTTACCTCAAACTCGGGACGTTAGTATAAAAATTTACCGAGTATGTAAGGCGACAATAAAATAAGAATTTAAATATAAAAAACGTAAAAAGAAGGTAAGGAAGATATCAACAGAAGGGCCAAATTGATATGCCAACTCCCAAGTCAAAGCCACAAATTACAGATCGATACCTTAACTTATATAGGAGACCCAATAATCCTGATAATCACCAATTCATTTATTCAATCCACAAGTAACTAGAACAATTTTCAACAGAACAATACAAAAATGTATATCAATTATAACTATAGCCTTGCCAGAAGAGCGTCACTGACTTGCAGGCTTCACAATTCACAGTATGACCTAACTGGAAATAGTCACGTCTACAGGTCCTCTCAAATGACGGGCTCAACCACGCCAAAAATAATCATGCACTTATAAGCTATCGCAGATCCTCCCTAGTTTCCAAACAAGTTGCAAGAATACACTAGCATCAAGAGAACGTACACAACAAAATTATACGCAGCCCACTGGTACATCCAAAGTACTATATTCGACCCGA
The DNA here is from genome assembly GCA_035772735.1 of Datura wrightii. Classification (NCBI taxonomy): domain Eukaryota; kingdom Viridiplantae; phylum Streptophyta; class Magnoliopsida; order Solanales; family Solanaceae; genus Datura; species Datura wrightii. Next base: position 22,174,461 of record JASDFA010000001.1, read on the forward strand.
CAATGAAAACTCAATTTCACTCGCTATGTGCCTTTAGATAGCACAATTCTAAGCTCATTTTGAGGCATCACCTGATCAATCCTATTTCCACTACCAAACAACAGCCCAATAGAAATAAGAATCAAGATCACAAGGATTTGAAACAGCCATGCATACAAGAAAATAGCTATTCAAAACACGACGGTTGCATGCCAAAAAAGAAATATGAAAATCTTTAACATAGCTCAACTCTAAATAGATACTATGTTTACATATGGATCCCTACATCGTTACATTCCATTTAGGATTAGGAATACACGTAATCGGACCAACATATGCCACCATCTCACCCAACTTTTGATTAGGTAAAATGGTTGCTTAATTATGAAACACAAAGAGAATCCTTGCACGACCCTTTAACTAAGAACGAATTGAGACTAATGGTTAAAGATGTTATTATCAACATTAGCATCTGGATTCTTAAAATAATATTTCCTGTGAATTACCAAAACATCTTATTAACCTCACAAATTGTATTTGTATACCCCACAAGGTGAATAAAAGATGAAGAATATTATAGAACAATATTAATTGTAAATATGTGATTCTTTATATTTTCTCTTCTCATCTATCTCATGCACATAGGTAATTCTTATATCGCCCTACAACTATATATTGTACTATAATATTAAGATTTACATTACAATAATAAACTATATTAAACTAATCTATTAAAATTATGTTAATATTAGGATTCTACATCCTACTCCCAAACAGTGTTGCTATCTATCATCCCCCTTCCCCCTCCTCCAAGCTGGAGGTTGGCAATCCTGCAACTCTAACTTTTTTCTGGAGAACATGTTAATATTTTTGTCTAATGGTTCATTAATTATTAATGCAGAGAGTCCTTGTAGAGTTTCCTATTGAGATCGGCGAGTAATCTCACCTTTAAAAGCAAGAGATAGTAGTGTGATTGTTTATTCTACAAATTTAGTATGCTTTGAATGTAATCTTCTTATTCTGAAAGAGTTACATCTACCTCTACTAAAGAAACGTTGTATTTCATGGACTTGAAAACACATGGCTTGATTGACATGATCCTTTTCTCTATCTTCTTTTCTCATAGCATACCCTTTCAGTGCATTAATAAAATGAGTGAAGGTTGGATATGAAGCTTTTTCCAGCATGAAAATCCTCAAGGTCTTATACAAATTTATTTCCAAGAATTTTACAAAAGTTTATAACCTTGATATCTTAATCTAATGATTTGTGTATATCAGTGAGATATCACAAGTTCTCTTGAATTTTTTTATATATTCATTTACAGTTTTTGACCCTATTTTGATACATTGAATTTATTGTTTCAATTGAAATTCCTTATCTTCTCTAGATTGTAGGTAGTTGTCGTCAAGACTCTCCTATATTTCTTTTCCCTAAGTGCAACCAATAATAAAGAACATTGACTCTTCTGCATGTTAGTTTTAGTTAGTCAACTTCTCACCAAAAAGTCATTTCTTCCCATTCTATTAATTTAGGATTGACTTTTTCTTCATTCTTTCCATTCACCACAACCTTATATGATGGTTCTTTCACAATAATGTCACCAGTCTTCAGTGTTTACATCAATTGGATTTTTCAAATAAGATAGTTTGATGATTTCAATTTAGTGGGACATATATCTATGAATTAGCAAAAAGATCCTGGTGAAAGAGAGAGAGTGTGGAGGAATATAATCTGTCCATTAAAGAACTAGAACAAGATTCAAGATACAAAATAATTTAGGCTAGAACTAAAGTTATCCCACAAAGAAGATTATAGAACAATATTGAGCGTAATAATCAACAAACTCATGCACATAAGTGGTTCTTATATAGTCATACAACTATTTATAGTACAATAGTGTTAGGATCCTAGATCCTAATCATAAATTATATAAAACTAATCTATTCAAAATATTTTAAAGTTAGAATTTTACATTGTAATTCTAAACTATATTGCAACTAAACATAGACAAAACCTCACTTGGTAATCCAGGGAATGGTGGAATATGGGGAGGAATACACGACCATCCAGGGAACTAGATGATATATGAGAAATGTCTATGAATCTACTAATGTAAGAGCAAAAATTCTTGTCTTATTTAATGGTTTGAAGATAGTGTTTGCTAACCATCTAACCTCTCTAGAAATTAATCTGGGCTCCAAGGAAATAATTGAGTTCTTAAAATAATGACCATTTGCATACACTAATTTATTATTTGATTATAGGGAGGGGGATGGGGAATCCCCCTCCCTCATCCAACATTTATTCAAGGAATAAAATCAAGTACCAAACATGCTAGAAAAGGAGGGATCTGGTTTTAAGATGGTTAATTTTTTTGTGCAATGGACAGTCCCTCTATTGTCTGTGCCCAAAAAATTTAAAGCCGTACAAAGTAAGAACTCTTTTTGTTAGACTTAAGCGGCCATGTCAATTATTTTAGATAATTGTTATATGTTTATTAACTCCACTTCCCCTCAAAACAATAGTAATGGCTCAGTCGTGTTGTCACTCTCATGTGTTGATGCATATTAAGTTCTATTAATATATTATCCTTATTACCTGAAAAAAAATTCTTTTACAACCTATTTAAGAATTTTTACCACTTCAACACTTAGAAATCAACCTTATCGTGTATTTCTTTATTCATAAATTTAGGATAAACTCAAGATAAATCAGTTTTTAGAATTTTTGTTAATAGTGTAAAGATATGCACCTGGGCCTAACTCAACCCCAAAAGTTAGCTCATGAGGGGAGGTTTGTCCAACTCCATATAGGAAATTTGCCAACCAATGTGAGACTCTAATTCACTCTAACACCCCCTTTACGCCTAGACCCGACTGGAGCATATACTGGGAGCCCAAACGGGAATGGACTTGGCTCTGATACCATATGAAGATATGAAACTTGGGCCTAACTCAACTCCAAAAGCTAGCGCATGAGGGAAGGTTTGCCTAAGTTCACATAAGGAAACCACCGATCTATTCCCCACCCAATGTGGGACTCTAACCTATTCTAACAAAGAGTACCTGTAAAATAATATATAATACCCCGAAAGTGCTTAAGAGTAGACCCAAAAGCTAAAAGTATAAAACTGCTGAAATTGAAAAAATAGCATAGGACAGGCCATGTAATAACTCGAGGTATCAAACCACGGGTCATTGTATGCATTCGTGGTGAGGGAAGTCTGGGTGGCAGTGGAGACGACGGACGACACAAAGCCTCGTTGCTTGAAACAACGAGCCATTGTTAGCAGTCGTAGGAAGAGTCTGGGCTCAGCAGATGGGATACAATGGGTCTTCCAACAACTTGTTGTGAGAAGCAACAAACCGTGGTCACCCGTCGTTGTTTGGTTACCAAGACTTCCAGTGCATGTAACAGATCATGACCACGACTCGTTGGAAGCAACCACGAGTCGTGGTGAGGCTCGTGGTAAACAAGTCCAGATTTGTGAAGGGGCAAACAACGGTCGATGTAATGACCCGTTGGTTCTAAGGACAAGTCATCCTGTCCATTCGTGGTTTAGTTCTGGAGGCTAGTCTCACCAGTGCAAGAGACGGGCCATAAAACGGATCATCATTTCTTCCAACGACCTGTTGGACCAATCTGGATAGTTTTCAGGGCAGATTCATTAAGGGCATTTTCAACTTTTTCATGCTATAAGACCCTAAACTATATCATTTGAGCTTATGAAAGGTGGGTTTTTAGGGGGATAATTTATTCTAAGTCTTCATTCATGCATGCAAAGGTATAGAGTGGTAATCAAAGGGTGAGTCAAGGATTTTCTCTTCAAATTCTTCCAATTCCTTCTTGGAAATTAAAGGGAGATTAAGAATTAGTTGTTTTCAGGTATGTAAGGCTATCAATGGGTGTTTCCATTCACACCCATTCCCATTTGATCAGGTTTTACGATCTATCTTATTTATAAAATTATCGGTTTCGATTTCTATTCAATTAAGCCCAATTATGCATGATCCATGATGAATCGATTTATGATATTCTCTTTAATTGTTGATATATATAAACCCAGCATGATTTATGATTTGAGATATGAAATTATTCAAATGCCCAACATGATTTGATGAATTACAAGTTATGTTCATGATTTCAAGTATGCATGGGATTTATGATTTATGAATTATTGATGATGAAAAACATGTTTCCAAGTTACACAATGTTTATAAGAATGATTTCAAATGAATTGAGCATTTGTAAAGCATGTTAATGTATTGGTCAATGCCCATAGGATGAAGAATGATTATGGTTTATTAAATGGATTGCATGATTTATCGATTTATGATGTTGGCTAACTAAAAGGCCTTTGATTCTTGGCTAATCATGTTTTAATGGGGATCAATGAATGATGAATGTTATGTTTTAGCCAATGAATCTTAATGCATGATGTTATTGTTTTACGTATGAGCCTATATGCATGTTTTTGGGAGCCGTGTCTAGCACCAAGCAGCCCGACGTTTAAAGGACCAGACCAGTGTCTCATAACCATGTGCCACCGTGGGTTTATAATGATATATTACATTGATAATGATCCCCTCTTTTCATGATATCACATAACGCACATCCCTCGCCTAGAAAGCCAGGGGTGACTCTGCCCACTTGAGTAAGATAGTTGGGGCATCATGAAAGGCTCTTCCATGATGGTGTCGGTTATGACGAGTCCTTCCATTGTTCCACATGTTTTATGCATCGTCATGTTTATGGATTTGGCTCAAGTGATGATTTGATAAAGTTTCTTTTACAATTATGATAATGAATGGTTTATGAATGATTTAAAAACCTTGAGCCTTTACGTTATTATGATGATTATGATATAAGCATTTTATCCCATTCTTATGAAGTTTTCATGAGTTTTTCGTGTATTTAAATGTTCGTTTTACTTACCTTACATACTCGGTACATTCCACGTCTGACCACATACTTTCTATGCTGTATCATTTCATGATATAGGACTCGGATCTGAGGCTCACCCTCCTCAGTATTTCTTCAGAGATCGCTATCAGCTTACTTGGTGAGTCCTCATGTTTTGAGGGCCATATGTTCAGACTCTATGGTTTCCTTTCAGTTTCAATATTGTAGGGTTAGTTGGGGTATTATCCCATCAAGTCGTCTTTCATGATTAGAGGCTTTTCAGACTATAAGTTATATTTAGTCGTCATGTATGGACCATGTGTTGACTTTTCTCCTTTATTTTGTCATGATTTCATTTTTCTTATGTTATGTCTTCCGCTCATGTGAATGAATTAGATGTATTCTTATGCCATGGGTCGACTTGGGACATCTCGGTGTTCCTTGTCCCGTATTACAATTCGGGTGTACGTTCGAGTCGTGACAAACTTGGTATAAAAGCTATAGGTTTGAAGTGTCCTAGGGTGTCTGAAAGACGCGTCAAGTAGAGTCTTTTTCATGGGTGTGAAGTGTGCCACACTTATGACGAAGAGGCTATGAGGTGTTTAGGAAATGTTCACTTCTTTCTTGATGTATGTCGCACGATGAAAGTCCTTCACCCTTCTAATTCGTGCTATTCACGTTTGAAGAATTATGCCTCCATGTCGAGTGAACGCCAAAAGAAATGATAACGACAATGATCATGAGGGTGCCAATGGTGAGGAGCATCAGCCATCCCCACCCGCTCATGAGGAGCATGCACCAGAGCTAGCTGCCCACGCTGAGTTTAGGACAGCTAGATAGATGATGGCATAGCCCATAACTGCTCAGGTTCATAACCAAACAGTGGCAAATTACCCCTAGAATGGGAATGCAGCGGCAGCTAGAATGAGAGATTTCTTGAGGATGAACCCTCTTGAGTTCACGGGGTCAAAGGTGGATGAGGATCCACACGAGTTCATTGAAGGGATCTTGAAGGTCACCCAAGTCATGGGGTGACAAATGGTGAGAGTGTTAACTTGACCTCTTATTAGCTAAAAGAGGTTGCTCATATTTGGTACAAACAATGGAAGGACAGCAGAGCAATGGGAGCAGGCCCTGTTAGTTGGGAGGAGTTTCACACGGCCTTCCTCGATCGGTTCTTCCCTCAGGAGATGAGGGAGTTGAAAGCAGCCGAGTTCTTGAATCTTAAGCAAGGGAAGATGTCAATGCTGGAGTATTCACTTGAGTTCACCCGCTTATCAAAGTACGCCCCAAAGTTAGTGACAGATCAAAGGGCGCAGGTGAGCCGATTCATTCATGGTATGGCATGATATTTAGACAAGGACTGCAGGACCGCCATGCTTCATCGGGATATGGACTTCTGTCACGACCCAAACGTACAGCCGGATCGTAGACACAGGACAGGGGAATCCGAGGGACCCCAAGTCGACCCATGGAACCTGCATACATCTAATCTCATTTAATAAAGCGGAGTATTTAGCATAAAACATAGAGAAATCGTAAACATAGTGTAACAATCGGAAGTACTGGGCATATACATAAGCCGAGTTCTACATCATTTCTGAAAGCCTCTAATAAATAAGATGGGTTGATGGGACAACATCTCCAACTAATCCCACCAATGCTGAAACATAAATAACATGAAAGCCTATCAACAGCCTTGGAACATGAGGACTCACCAATAGCTGAGAGCGAGAACTAAGATGAACTAAGGATGAGGATGAACCTAAGATCCAGACCCTGTATCATGAAATGATACAACATAGAAAGTATGCGGTCAGTACATGAAATGTACCAAGTATGCAAGGTTAGTAAAATGGACAGTTATAAGTAAAACAAAACTCAGAAGTAACGTAGGAGAAGGACATCATCCACATATCATAAACTTCGTAAGAGAACATACGGCTCAAGGCTTTCAAATCATTCATAAAGCGTTCATAATCATAATCGTAAGTAAACATTATCAAAACATAACTTGAGCCAATAGAATAAATATAACAATGCATAAGCCATGCGGAACAATGGGAGGACTCATCATAACTGACACCATCATGGTAGAGCCTTTCCTGATGCTCCAACTATCTCACTCAAGTGGGCAGAGCCGACCCTGGCTTTCCAGGTGAGGGTCATGCATTAGGCGTGATATCACATTTGAGGGGATCGGTATCAATACAATATATAACATTAGAACCCATGGTGGCACGTGGTTATGAGACACCGGCGTAGTCCTTTGAATGCCGGGCTGCTCGGTGCTAGACACGACTCCCAAAAACATGCATTTTGGCGCATACATAAATCAATAACATCATGCATTAAAACTTCATTGGCTAAAATATAACATTTATCATCATTGATCCCCTTTAAAACATGGTTAGCCAAGAATCAAGGCCTTTTTTATCGGCCATCATCATAAAGCAATAAATCGTGTAATTCGTTCATAAATCGTAAATCATTCTTCAATATGTGGGCATTTCCCAATACTTTGACATACTCAATTCTTTCAAAAATAGGTTCATAAACATGGGTAACTTGAAATCATGCTTTCCATCATCAATAAACTTGAATTATAGAGTATTCATCACAAATCATAACTTTTATGGACTTTCATCAAATGGGCATTTTAGATTTAAAAATGTTGAAACATGATTTTGAAGAAGATAATATAAAACCATCCCATCATTCATAAATCAATAATCAAAACTCAATTAAATCATACCCATAAACAGAAATCACATTTTCATGCATTTGAGTAAAACCCCATAGACTTGAATAGAAGGATTCATGATTTAAATTGTGATTTGGTCATCGTTGGGGAAGAATTTCACCCATTCTAAAACCCTACATACCTGGAAATGGACTGATTTCAATGTTCCTTGAATACCCACAAAGAAATTGGTGGAAACTTGGAGGAGAAGGCCTTGAATCTCCCTAAAACCTATCTAAAGCCCTTGCATGTGGATGGACATGCATAAAGGACTCAACTCATCTTATCATACGCAGAAAATATACATAATGACGTAGTATAGGGTCTAAAAGCATGGAAAAGTCAAAGATACTTCCTTGTTCCTTAGCATGGAAAAGTCGGCTTCCCACATAGGTCCCTCAACATGCTGATTTCTCCACAATATTTTAACTGAAGCTACTTTCTTGCTCCTTAGCTCACGGACTTGACAATCCAAGATTTTCACCGAAATTTCTTCATAGCTGAGGCTATCCTTTACACCAACGCTGTCTGCCGAAACTACCAATGTCATGCCCCGAGCCTACACCCTAGACGTAAACGGTACTTGGAGCCACGAGTGACTTCAAGTCAACCCCTGGTCTAGCATACACCAGCATTCTGAGTAAACATGCACAGGAAAGTTTTTAAATATTAAGAAAAATATAAAGACTGAAAGTAGTCTAAGAAATACTAAATCTGCAATACAATTCTGAGAGACAAGTCTGGTCTGAAAGCCAACTACTGAGGAGTTACTGGGACAGGTCCCCAGCTAACTCTAAGTCTAAACAAAACCATAACTAAATGAAATAAATAAACAAGGCCCTCAAATGATGAGGACTCACATTCTGATCCGATCACGTGGAATGCTCTGAAAAAGGAGTTACTATCTATGCTGGACCTGAGAACCTGCAGCTATATCATGAAATGATGCAACATGAAAAGTATGCATCAATACTTTGAATGTACTGAGTAAGTGGGAGAGACATACTAAAAATAAAGTCTGAACTGCAATGACACGCCATGACCAACAAGTAAACTGAACTGAACTACTGATATAATTTAAAATAGTCAAGATGATCCTGTCTGATGGTCATGGACATGCCCTAAGTATGAAACACTGATTCTGTGATACTGTACTCAACTGAGCTTCTTAATATGATACTGGACTGGACTGACTAGTGGGAGACTCTTTAACCGATATTTAACCACATGAGCTAGACATGGAGTCCGATGTATACACCCCACCGGTAGGACCCAATATACCTTTTCAGGGTATAAAGGCATGAACCGAGTGATCACAAAAATATATCTGGGGCCAATCAGGCCATGTAATACCAACTCCTACGCTGGCAACGTAGCTATGGGAACCTGGGTGCACTAAAATCGCGACTCACTTGGTGCTAAGTTCTACTCCCACAGGAAAACCTAAACTGAACTACTAAGATGATAACTCAAAATTAGGGCCCAAGACTAGTCAGGGACGAATAACTGCATGTACCCTGAGAGCCTTATCGGACCAGAATCTGGAACTGGGTTCTAAGACTGGTTAGAGTTGCTTATCTAGAAGTGTCGTAACTGTCTACAGAACAACTAATAACTGAAATGGGGTCCTGGGGCTGGTCAGAGCTATAACTAAATGTCATGACTGCCTAATGTACCAAATAACTGAAATCTGAATTTGAGTCTTAAAACTGGGAGGCACCACTGACACCTCGAAAATAAACTGGAGTCAAACTGTTCAGGTGATATTTTCTGGACTACACTGAGGTTGCTAAAAATCTGACTGAAACTAGACTGATATGATTCTGACTAAGACTAGACTGATAGAGTTCTGTGTTCTAACTAACTGAATTTCTAAGCAGCTAATAGAGAGCTCAACTTATCCGAACAATACGGGAATTTTATAATATAGAGCAATTTCAAGGATTCTAAGAATTTCATTCAACAGGGATAACGCCATTCTCATTACTGGAATATCTACGCCACAAATATATAAATATATAGGAAATTCTAGAAAATTCAACCCATAACATTCCTCATTCACTAGAGGAATTTAATAAACAAAATTCATAACTTGAAAGTCAGGGCTTAGATTCCCTTATGTATAAACACTGATAATTCGATAGGAATTTATGGGGATCATATCAACAATATATATGAACATCATTCTAAGTGAAATCAATGATAATAACAATGAAACCTTTTCATACTCGAAAAACTCAATGCTTAAAACTGATAGAGGAATTAGAGGAGGATCTTGGGGGCACAAGGGAAGAACAATTCCCTTGCTAAAACCCCACATACCTGATTAAGAACTCACGAAAATCTTGAGAAATTGAGGAGAAGAAAGATGCCCTATTTCTTGCTCTAAGGATTCTTGAGAGAACTTACGGTCTATTTTTCTGAGTGCTTGAGCGGGGAAAGAGGAAAAGGACCCATTACCCCCACTAAAACGTCTAAAACCGCAGTTAAAACGACGTGGTTTAATGCTTGGGAGAATAGAAATTTACTAAATAGCCCTTAGAGATTCGCTGGGAAAAATTATCAGGTGTCCCTAACGGGTGACCTAACGACTCGTTACCAGGTCCAACGAGTCATTGGGTCCTCCCGTCAAGTTCACTAGAAAAACAAATCTATCGATTCTTGACGAGCACATGACGAGTTGTCATGAATGGGAACGACTTGTCATGTCGTCCGTTAGGTACACTAGGAAGAACATTAGAAGGGTCTGGAAACGAAGGACCTGACGAGTCGTTACTGCTGATGATGACTCGTGGTGGCCTTCCGTCAAGTACATTGTAAATTCCTCAAATTTCTGAACTCCAGCTTGGTAACGGGCGACTTAACGAGTCATAGGGCCTGACGACAACTCGTGGGGTCGTCTGTTAGAACATTGAAATATACTCTTGGCATTCTTGAAACGGTTGACTTGACGGGTCGTTGGGTCCCTCAACGACCCGTTAGTTTGGTCGTTCTGCAACTTTTCTATAGTTTTTTAGATTTTCTAATTTATGTCCCGGATATTAATTTTGAGCTTCTGGAGCATTACAATATCTCCCCCTTGGAAACATTCATCCTCGAATGTTAGAAAACTCATAGCAACCAGAAAAATAACAATCAAAACCTTCAAATACTTCTTATTGAACTTCAAAATGCCCGAAGTGACTACCTCCATTTTAGAGAATATAACATAATTGAATTTTGCTTTTAATAAACACAACCAAAGTCAGAAAGAAAATTTAGATACATGAACTTAATTCAACAACTAGTTCAGGTCTTAAAACAAAATTCACATATCAAACTGCAACAGAGTCGGTAGAGAACAAGTGCGGGTATTTGGCCCTCATATCTACTTCGGCCTCCCACGTAGCTCCTTCAACTTGCTGATTCCTCCATAAAACCTTGACTGAACATATTTCCTTATTCCTCAATCTACGCACCTGTTGGTCTAGGATTTGGACTGGTACCTCCTCATAGGTGAGGCTATCCTTGACTGCCATATTATCCAATAGCACCACAGAGGTTGGATCTCAGATACAGTTTTTCAAAAGTGATACATGGAACACTGGATGTACAACTGCTAGTTTTGAAGGTAACTCTAGCTCGTAGGCTACCTTACCGATACGCCTCAAAATTCTATAAGGTCCCACATACCTTGGACTGAGTTTCCCCTTTTATAGGTGAAATTTTCAGGTATACCCAGTCATCAACTAAAAAATCTGGCTCTCTTCTTCGCACATCGGTGTAGGATTTCTGACGGCTCTAGGCTGTTTTCAGTCTTTCTCGGATGAGCTGAACTTTTTGCATCACCTCATGAACTGAGTCCGGCCCTATCAAGGTAGCTTCACCGACTTCAAATCAACCTATAGGAGATCTACACCTCCTACCATTTAATGCCTCAAACGGGGCCATCTGAATGCTGGAATGATAGCTGTTGTTGTACGCAAATTCGATAAGAGGCAGATGGTCATCCCAATTACCCCTAAAATCGATCGCGCACGCTCTTAGCATATCCTCTAGAGTCTGAATAGTCTGCTCAGCTTGCCCATCTATCTGTGGGTGAAAAGCTGTACTGAGCTTGACCTGGGTACCTAGTCCTTTTTGAAAAGATTTCCAAAAGTGAGAGGTGAATTGGGTACCTCTGTCTGAAATAATGGACAAGGGCACCCCATGCAGTCTGACCAGTTCCCGAATATAAAGTCTACCATAGTCCTCAGCTGAATCTGTGGTTTTGACTAGGAAGAAATATGCTGAGTTAGCATCCGGTCTACTACCACCCAGATAGAGTTATGTTGCCGAAGAGTCCGCGGTAGACCCGCAATGAAGTCCATATTTACTTCTTCCCACTTCTAGGTTGGTATGCTGATATCCTAAGTCATACCTCCTGGTCTCTGGTGTTCTACCTTGACCTGCTAGCAGTTTGGGCACTTGGCTACAAATTCAGCAATGTCTCTTTTCATGTCGTTCCACTAGTAAATGTCCCTCAAGTCGCGGTACATTTTAGTAGCACCGGGGTGAATGGAATACCTTGAGCTGTGTGCCTCAGCTAAAATCTACTGTCTCAACTCACTGATATCTGGCACATACAACCTTCCCTGATAATGGAGCACTCCATCTCCCCCTTGGGAGAAAGCCTCAACTTCTTTTCTAAGAACCACCTCCTTGAGTTTAAGAAGAATTGGATCTTCATCTCGTCTGGACTTAACTTCAACTACCAAAGATGAATCTGACCCTCTTTGTATTACTGCTCCACCTTTGGCTGAGTCTACTAGTTGCACTCCTAACTAAGCTAGTCTGTGAACATCCTTTGCTAAATCCCTTTTTCCTCCCTCAAAGTGAGCTACACTTCCCATAGATCGCCTACTTAGGGCGTCGGCCACCACATTGGCCTTGCCTGGGTGATAGAACACACTCATGTATTAATCTTTCAGGAGCTCTAACCACCTTTTCTATGGGAGGTTTAGGTCCTTCTAGTTGAACACGTACCGAAGACTCTTGTGATTTGTAAATACATCTACGTCATCTCCGTACTAGTAGTGTCTCCATATTTTTAATGCGAATACCACCGCTGCTAACTCCAAGTGATGAGTTGGATAATTCTTCTCGTGAACTTTGAGTTGCCTAGAGGCATAGGCTATCACTTTGCCCCGCTGCATTAGAACGCAACCAAGTCCAACTTTGGAGGCATCAAAATATAATACAAACCCATCGATTCCTTCTGGAAAGGTTAACACTGGAGCGGTAGTGAGTCGAGCCTTCAACTCCTGGAAACTCTTCTCACACTCGTCTGACCATTGGAATTTCACCTTCTTCTAAGTTAACTTGGTCAGAGGAGATATATGGAGAAACCTTCCACAAACCGTATGTAATAACCTGCTAAGCCCAGAAAACTCCCGATTTCTGTCGGAGAGGTAGGTCTGGGCTAATCCTTTACTGCTGCTATTTTATGAGGATCTACTTGTATCCCTTTACCTGAGACCACATTACCCAAGAAAATCACGAACTTCAACCAGAATTCACACTTACTGAACTTGGCGAATAACTGGCGATCTCTGAGTGTCTGCAATGCTAACCTTAGGTGATTGGCATGCTCTTCCTCATTTTTGGAGTACACCAAAATGTCGTTGATAAATACGATGGCGAACATGTCTAGGTACGGTTTAAACCCTGTTCATTAGGTCCATGAAGGCTGCTGGGGCATTAGTTAACCCAAATGACATCACCACAAACTCATAGTGACCATACCGAGTCCTGAATGTTGTTTTCCGTATGTCACTTTCTCTAACCCTTAACTGATGGTATCCTGACCTGAGATCGATCTTGGAGAAACAATTGGCTCCGTGAAGCTGGTCAAACAGGTCATAAATTCTAGGTAGGGGATATCTGTGTCACACCCCACCTTGGGGGGTATGACTGGCACCTGGTGCCCTACTGGGACTTGAATTGCTGGACTGCTAAGCCTGGGCACATCTGGTGCCTGGCTGGCTCTAACTCATATTTCTAGAAACGAAGGGCTATATGACGGCTGTAAACACAACCTCCGGCCCATTGGCCTATAGCCTCCTGTACCTGTACTAACAGCTGACCAGAAACATATCAATTCAGGGAAGCCTATGCGGGCCAACAAGGCCACCATGCTGTCTAGTTATCTATAACTCAATCATGAAGTACTAAAAAGCTACGTGACCGGCAAGGTCACCACTACTGGCAAACCATGGCCCCACACGGCCAACATAAAGAAAGAAAGAGTACTAACAGCTATACAACTGCACGGCCTCACTCGACCAGCTCATCTGACCACAGAGAAATATATACAGACTGCAAGACTCTAGGAATAGCAATAGAAATGATCGCGACAGGGCCCCGACCTACCCGTGCTATACAACAAAAGAAAATGAAGTACACCTCTGGAATTCAGTCTCCGGATGACAGGAGCTGAATACTCGATCGCTGACAGGAATCACGTGGTATCGCCTGCTCGTCTATGAGTACCTGCAGGCAAGTAATGCAGCACCCCACCGGGCGTCAGTACCGCTGGTACTGAGTATGTAAAGCAATAACTGAAAGAAATATCTGAAAACAATAATATAACTGATGAAACTGAAGTAGAAGGAATAGATTAACTGTCTGATAATGTAAGTCATACCTTCTCTAAATCACATTGGAAGGGATAGGAGTCATACCTGGAGACGTATCGTTCTACTGCTGATCTACTCGTATCTAACATAACATGGCATAACATAACATAGCACACACAAACCTTACCCAGCCCCCATAAACCGGGAGGTACAACTAGCACAGAATCTATACCCCTACCCCGGTCATCCCATCTCCTATAAACCCTGTAAGCATCCTGCCGGTCCCCTGGGTATGCACTTGGGCTCGCTGAGCCCCTGACTATAACTGCATCTGAGTCCGGAGGACTCCTGAATCAACACCCCGGGCGTATCCGCTCGACGGGGGTGTATAAGGGCCGACCAAGGCACAATATGGGGAAAACTGGCATCCCATCTTCGTCTCCTATGGGACGGCATGCCACTCCATAGAGCGACGTATCCTCGTCCTCTGGCGGACGAGTCGATACAGCTATTAACCCTGGGTGGTCATGGATGCTAGGTAATCCAACCCCAAACAACACAACGGTCTCAACTAGCAATACTGTCTGCGTATCTCACATGCTGAGGCTAATAGGGGTAAAGTATTGTATATATTACTTGCCGAACTAGTGATAGTAATCTGTACATATTTAATACATGCTGAGGCTGGTAAATATATATATATATAAATATAATCTTCTGCCAGACTGTTCTGGGCCAATACTGAATAGGATATAGTGTTTCTGCTGAAAAACCATGTTGTATACTGAGTTTCTGTACTAACGTGATTTACTATTCCTAACATGCGTTCTAAACTTTATTTTAGCCTGCCATTCTATTTCTGAAATGTCTTACAGATATTGCATCGCTTTGCGGGGTTTCAACTGAATACAATAATATCTCAACATTTCGCATTACATCACAAACTGAGCATGTTGTGCAGTTTCTAACATTTGTATTAAAATCTATGTCGTACTAGTAAGTTCCACGCAAGATACAACTCGATGCTTCTAATATCGTATCAACATTCACAATAAACGTAACACTTGACTTCTGAACCTTCTACTGACCTGTAAATTACTATACTGTACCGATATTACTTAACTTGCCGAGGGAACTAGCTTTACATACCTTATCCTTGAACTAATCGTCTGTCGAACGAGACTCGGCCGGTACTTCAGCTATTTTCTCCCAACTGCGTTCATAAATATGTCAATTAATATTAAATATAGCTTTACTTTAAAAGGCAACGTCACTTTCGATATAGTTTATAGCCTAAACTTAGGCTTATCGAAAGACGGCCAAAAACTCGCTATTTTTCAGAGGTCCAGAAGGGAGAAATATTCACTTCACATCTAGGAACACATAGACACTAATTTAGAGCAATTCCACTTACCTTAGCTCGGTGGCTCGATGATTCGTCGGCCGTATTTCACGAAACTGAATCCGTAGGAATGCTCTCTGCTACTAAATACCTCAGTATCTGGAGTTAATTTGAGTTTGGACAACGTTTAGCAGCATAATCGGACGAAAATTATATTATTTCTTCGTTCATTTTCCTTCTTCTGCGTTTGCCCTCTGTTTTCTGGAAATTTATAAGAGATTTAATGAGATTAAACCGAAGTGGGGCTTTATATACTTGGGCCTGGACAAGGCCAACGTGTCACGGAGCCAACGCGGAGGCTCCACCTCCGTGACACGCTGCCATCGCGGAGGGGCTCTGCCTCGGCTCCTTCTGGGATGGTTCGACAGATTTCTCGTCCGATCTTTTCCCGGGCCTTTCTCTAGCACGTATGGCTTTCAAATATGCTTAACCAACGTGCGAATAGGTCATTTAGGTGCCGCGAATTCTACGGGGTATAACATTCTTCCCCCCCTTAAGAACATTCGTCCTCGAATGTACACTGTTATCTAGAGGACTACTTACTTTATTTTCTAGAAAAATTTCGGCAGAGTTTCCCCTGTAATATGGACCATAGAAAAAACCTGAAATGCAGAAAAGTCCAACACAGGTACTGCACATAATAGTCTAGGATCCATTGGATAACTAAGTATCAATCTTTCTCATTCACACACATACAACTATAAGGTACTGCGTAAGTAATAATACGGACATACCTATCGCCTGACTAGGTCTGAAATAGGTGAGGTACCTAGCTTTCATATCTTCTTTAGCTTCCCCCGTTACTTCCTCACGGTTCCTGTTACGCCACAATATTTTGACAGACGCAACATCTTTAGTCCTCAACCTGCGAATCTGTCTGTCTAAGATAGCTACGGGAACCTCTTCATATGCTAACTCTTCTGTGACCTGGACATCCTGAACTGGAGCTACTATAGAAGGGTCTCCTACGAACTTCCTTAACATAGATACATGGAATACTGGGTGAACAGATGCTAACTCCGGAGGCAAGTTCAATTCGTATGCAACTCGGCCTATTCTTCGCCGAATTTGATATGGCCCAATGAATCTCGGGCTAAGCTTGCCTTTCTTGCCAAAACTCATTACCCCTTTCATCGGAGACACTTTCAGATATACCCAGTCATTTACTGCAAATTCTAGATTTCTGCGTCGCATATCTGCACAAGACTTCTGGCGGCTCTGAACCATCAGTAAACGTTCTCGGATAAGCTTTATCTTTTCCTCTAACTGCCGAACAATGTCTGGGCCAACCAATGTTAATTCTCCTATTTCAAACCAGCCCACCGGCGATCTACATTTTCGCCCGTATAACGCCTCGAAAGGCGCCATCTGGATAGCTAAATGATAACTGTTATTATAAGCAAATTCAATCAACGAAAGATGCTCATCCCAGCTACCCCCAAAATCTAGCACACACGCTCGTAGCATATCTTCGAGCGTCTGAATTGTACGTTCAACCTGCCCATCTGTCTGGGGGTGGGAAGCTGTGCTTAGATTAATCTACGTCCCTAGCCCCTTCTGGAGCAATTTCCAAAACCTAGCCGTGAACTGCGCTCCTCTGTCTGAAATAACGGATACTGGCACTACATGCAATTCGACTCTCTCTCGGATATACCACTCCGCATAATCTCCAGCCGAGAAAGTAGTCCTAACTGGCAAGGAATGAGCGGATTTAGTCAATCTGTCAACTATTACCCATATAGAGTCATGTCTGTGTCTGGCACGGGGTAATCTTGCCACAAAATCTATATTCACCGCTTTCCATTTCCAGAGAGGCACAGCTATGTCCTGAGTTAACCCGCCTGGTTTCTGATGTTCTGCTTTCGCCTGTTGGCAGTTAGGACACTGGCTACAAATTCAGTAATTCCTCTTTTCATATCTGGCCACCAATAGTTTTTCTTTGATATCATGGCACATTTTCGTCGCGCCTGGGTGAAGAGAATAGCGAGTGTAATGCGCCTCGCTCATAAGCTACTGGCCATGCCCCAAAATATCTGGAACACAAATGCGGCCTCTACATCGCCACACTTCATCCCCGGTTATCTGAAATATGTCACCTCTCCTTACTAAATTTTGTGTTCAAGTTGAACCTGGCTAGGGTCTCCATACTGCCGTTCCTTTACTTCCACCACTAACGACAACACTGCGACATTCTGTATTATCGCTCTGTTATCCTTTATTTCGGCTATGTGAACGGATAAGCCGGCTAGCTAGTGTAATTCTCGGGTCTATTCTCGTTGTTCAGGCTGCAAGTATGCCAACTCCCCATAGATTTACGGCTAAGGGCATCTTCTACCATATTAGCCCTTCCTGGGTGATACAAAATTTTCACTCTTTAAGGCATAAACTACTGCAGCTAACTCCAGGTCATGGGTAAGATAATTCTTTTCACGTTTCTTCAACTGCCTGAAAGCATAAGCTATTACTTTATCATGCTGCATCAACCCTCTGTATCCCCTGGCGATACTAACACTGGAGCTGATGTTAACCTGACTTTTAACTCTTGGAAGTTCTGCTCACACGCCTCAGCCTACTGGAACTTTACGGCCTTCTGTGTCAATTTAGTCAGAGGTGTTGCTAAGGTGGAAAATCCTTCCACAAACCCTCTGTAATACCCGGCTAACCGCAGGGATTGCGTACTTCGATCGGAGTGGTAGGTCTAGGCTATGTCTTCACTGTTTCGATTTTTCTGTGTATCTATCTGTACACCATCCTCCGACACAATGTGGCCAAAAAGGCTACTAAACTCAACTAAAATTCACATTTACAAAAATTGACATATAACTGACAGTCATACTGGTTTATTATACCGGAGAATCTGACCAGTAGGCTACCGGTATAACTAGAGCTTATCTGGCCTTCTGGCCGCATGCTAAGGCTACTTGTTGCTAAAGTAACCTTGAACGACTATCTGCACACCATGTGCCCGTATCTGATCAGGGGGTCCTGATATTGACCATGACCTCTAATGATCTGGCTGCATAACATTAAATAACTAAATAGTCGGGTTGAATGACCCGAATGTGGATGTATTCTAACAATGCTCTAATCGTTCTACTTGAGTGCTTATAGTTCGTGCATAACCGCAGACTTGTGGGCATCTAATTGCTCTGTTATTTTACTTAAACCACTGTAAGGCTGGGCTTAATCAAACTTGCTCCCAGGTGATTGATCTCTGGATCTTCACTAGGAGTCTACTGATCCCCTAGTCTTAATAAACACTGTGCTAACAGGGTACTATCAATTTCTTACGCCTTGTGTATATCCACTTGGATTTATACTACTATTCTGGGGAATTCTTGGTCTTATGAGCTATTCTGTAAATACTGGCCTTTTACTAGGGCTCTGTATCTAAATATCTTACGAGAACCAGCTGAAGTACTAGTCTGTCGCTGACTACTGATGTGGACCCTTCGTTGGGGTACCCACGGGTATTCTAACTGGGCCGGCCGACTGTCTTATGGGGTGTTCCACATAATAACTACTAGGTTGGTTAAGGCCGACTCTCACCTACAAGGCTGGAAAAATGACGTACGGCTACTTAACATGCTAGAACAATTCTGGTATTGTTAATTTTCTAAAATTTTCCTATTCGGCCTCTAATCCTGGTTCTAGCACATACACTACTGTTACCGATCTTCAGGGATGCTTCCCTGCTAATGCAGGCGCCAGCTGGTCGGTAGACCGTCTAACTGCGCCCTTATCATCTAGTCATCTGGTTTAGGCCATTAACTCTGATAAGCTCCTAGAGCCTAGATCTGGCAACAACACATAAGTCTATTAACTTAATAACTGAGAACTGAGATAGTTTCTATGACTTCATACGTAATTCACACTTAATTCCCCCTTTCTCTTCTTCTTTTCTTTCTTTCTTCTCCCTCTTTCTTTTTTTTGTCCTGCAATGCAATTTGTATATGCTTTCTATTACTAATCGGCATCTGTGATTGTAGCCCTTATAGGCAGCCACTCACATCATATCTATTATCTATATATATATATATATATATATATATATATATATCAATGGCTACGTACAATATGTACTGAGTTCTGCCGTAATACATAATCTTTGACATACTCTGCTGAGTCTCATACCGTACATGGTACATCGCTTCTACGGCCTAATAATATCTCCTGCCCTAACTTATCATTTTATTGCATTGTCACCCCATTCTGAAAGTAAGAAACATAAACACTCTGGTTATTGTCTGCTGTTTGAAATTCCACCACTCTTACGATGTTGGGTCGACGTTCGAATCTTGTAGCCTTACTAGGCATATATTGAGAGCCCATGACTGTATGCTGGGCCTTATCTCTAGGCTACACTAGATTAGAATTGCTGTATCGGTAACTTCTTAACTTTTCCATAGCGGACATACCGCGTTATTCTGAACCGCAATCCTACTGTCAGCCCGAGGCTTAATCCTTAATACGATATTTTATCAATCCGGGGTAGTTCTAATTTCCCCACAAGATCTGACATTCCTGCTTCTTTCCTTCATTTTACTTAAGCTGAACTCTGAGGTTCAAAGTACCTGCTCTTCACCGTTAACAAGATTGTTGGTCCTGCATCAGTTCATTCTTCCCCTGATTTGCAGTCAGACCTATCTGATTCACATGATCCCTCACCCTTTTGATATCACAACTGGATCATAACTACAATCTTACAGGTATGTCTTTGTCTTGCTATCTGTTAGCATATGTAACGGACTTGGCCTTTTCCTGACTCGAACTTGACCATTACCCGGCATTTATCACTAACAGGTCTTTTACCCCTACTTCGGGTAAGCTAACGGTCTTACTTTCTCTACTGGCTTATTGTCATAAGGGTCTGCACAACTTACGTAATCCTAGGGGCTCTTTATACTTTCTAATACTTACTAGGATCAATCAGCCCATCTTTACTTACTTCATGATTTGGCAACCCCATCTCAAATCTTACGCCCCTTTACTATACTGGCATCAGAATCAAGAGGTCGGAATAGCCCTTTTCTTGTTGCAACAGATAGAAACATATAACTTTACCACATCTGAAAAGATGTGTTTGGGATTCCTGCATTTCCCTCTCTTTCTTATACTTACCTAGTGGTCTGACCTTGTCTGAAATCTTAATCAGATCTTATATAGCTAATAAATAAATCAACTCATATGCACATTACATTCCTGACTTCCTATTCTGACGTTATCGACATATACTGGGACGGTACCAATAAAAGAGATAACATTGGGAGGTCCCTGTTACCTCCTCCTGCTGCTATAGTTACCTGGTAACTGGCTAATGCCTTCTTCTGTTGTTATATCTGATCTTCTGCCTGTAGTAAGGTAATACTGCTCTACCTTTGTATCTGTAATCAAAGAATACGGTAAGTTTTTAGAGACTCCACCCTATACTGTACCGCTCTAAAGCACGACTGACTTAGAAGGAAGGGTAACCATCCTATCATGCCTCGCAGCCTCCTGCCTATAGTATGTGGTGCACAACACATCCATAGACAAGACTCTACTTAGCACGACTTGTAGACTCCCTAGGACACGACCTGCTCTGATACCAAGTTTGCCACACCCCGCCTTGGGGGGTATGACTGGCACCTAGTGCCCTACTGGGACCTGAACTGCTGGACTGCTAAGCCTGGGCACATCTAGTGCCTGGCTGGCTCTAACTCATATTTCTGGAAACAAAGGGCTATATGACGGCTGTAAACACAGCCTCCGGCCCATTGGCATATAGCCTCCTGTACCTGTACTAACAGCTGACCAGAAACATATCAATTCAGGGAAGCCTATGCGGGCCGACAAGGCCACCATGCTGTCTAGTTATCTATAACTCAATCATGAAGTACTAAAAAGCTACGTGACCGGCAAGGTCACCACTACTGGCAAACCATGGCCCCACACGGCCAACATAAAGAAAGAAAGAGTACTAACAGCTATACAACTGCACGGCCTCACTCGACCGGCTCATCTGACCACAGGGAAATATATAAAGACTGCAAGCCTCTAGGAATAGTAATAGAAATGATCGGGACAGGGCCCCGACCTACCCGTGCTATACAACAAAAGAAAATGAAGTACACCTCTGGAATTCAGTCTCCGGATGACAGGAGCTGAATACTCGATCGCTGACAGGAATCACGTGGTATCGCCTGCTCGTCTATGAGTACCTGCAGGCAAGTAATGCAGCGCCTCACCGGGCATCAGTACCGCTGGTACTAATTTTGTAAAGCAATAACTGAAAGAAATATCTGAAAACAATAATATAACTGATGAAACTGAAGTAGAAGGAATAGATTAACTGTCTGATAATGTAAGTCATACCTTCTCTTAATCATACTGGAAGGGATAGGAGTCATACCTGGAGATGTATCCTTCTACTGCTGATCTACTCGTATCTAACATAACATGGCATAACATAACATAGCACACACAAACCTTACCCGGCCCCCATAAATCGGGAGGCACAACCAACACAGAATCTATACCCCTACCCCGCTCATCCCATCTCCTATAAACCCTGTAAGCATCCTACCGGTCCCCTGGGTATGCACTTGGGCTCGCTGAGCCCCTGACTATAACTGCATCTGAGTCCGGAGGACTCCTGAATCAACACCCCGGGCGTATCCGCTCGACGGGGGTGTATAAGGGCCTACCAAGGCACAATATGGGGAAAACTGGCATCCCATCTTCGTCCCCTGTGGGATGGCATGCCACTCCATAGAGCGACGTATCCTCGTCCTCTGGCAGACGAGTCGATATAGCTATTAACCCTGGGCGGTCATGGATGCTAGGTAATCCAACCCCAAACAACACAATGGTCTCAACTAGCAATACTGTCTGCGTATCTCACATGCTGAGGCTAATAGGGGTAAAGTATTGTATATATTACTTGCCGAACTAGTGATAGTAATCTGTACGTATTTAATACATGCTGAGGCTGGTAAATATATATATATATATATATATAAATATAATCTTCTGCCAGACTGTTCTGGGCCAATACTGAACAGGATATAGTGTTTCTGCTGAAAACCATGCTGTATACTGAGTTTCTGTACTAACGTGATTTACTATTCCTAACATGCGTTCTAAACTTTATTTTAGCCTTCCATTCTATTTCTGAAATGTCTTACAGATATTGCATCGCTTTGCGGGGTTTCAACTGAATACAATAATTTCTCAACATTTCGCATTACATCACAAACTGAGCATGCTGTGCAGTTTCTAACATTTGTATTAAAATCTATGTCGTACTAGTAAGTTCCATGGAAGATACAACTCGATGGTTCTAATATCGTATCAACATTCACAATAAACATAACACTTGACTTCTGAACCTTCTACTGACCTGTAAATTACTATACTGTACCGATATTACTTAACTTGCTGAGGGAACTAGCTTTACATACCTTATCCTTGAACTATTCATCTGTCGAACGAGACTCGGCCAGTACTTTAGCTATTTTCTCCCAACTGCATTCATAAATATGTCAATTAATATTAAATACAGCTTTACTTTAAAAGGCAACGTCACTTTTGATATAGTTTATAGCCTAAACTTAGGCTTATCGAAAGACGGCCAAAAACTCGCTATTTTTCAGAGGTCCAGAAGGGAGAAATATTCACTTCACAGCTAGGAACACATAGACACTAATTTAGAGCAATTCCACTTACCTTAGCTCGGTGGCTCGACGATTCGTCGGCCGTATTTCACGAAACTGAATCCGTAGGAATTCTCTCTGCTGCTAAATACCTCAGTATCTGGAGTTAATTTGAGTTTGGACAACGTTTAGCAGCATAATCGGATGAAAATTATATTATTTCTTTGTTCCTTTTCCTTCTTCTGCGTTTGCCCTCTGTTTTCTGGAAATTTATAAGAGATTTAATGAGATTAAACCGAAGTGGGGCTTTATATACTTGGGCCTGGACAAGGCCAACGTGTCACGGAGTCAACATGGAGGCTCCAACTCCGTGACACGCTGCCATCGCGGAGGGGCTCTGCCTCGGCTCCTTCCGCGATGGTTCGACAGGTTTCTCGTCCGATCTTTTCCCGGGCCTTTCTCTAGCACGTATGGCTTTCAAATATGCTTAATCAACGTGCGAATAGGTCATTTAGGTGTCGGGAATTCTACGGGGTATAACAATCTGTTCTTGACTGTGACTTTGTTTAGATGATGGTAATCTATGCACATTCTGAGGGTACCGTCTTTCTTACGCATGAATAGCACTGGAGCACCCTAGGGAGAGATGTTGGATCTGATGAAACCGTTATCAAGAAGATCTTTTAGCTGCTCCTTCAACTCCTTAAGCTCAGCTGGAGCCATTCTTTAAGGAGGGATGGAGATGGGTTGAGTATCTGGAAGGAGATCTATCCTGAAGTCTATTTTCCGCTCAGGGGGAACTCCAGGAAGATCTTCAGTAAATATATCTGGAAACTCGCTAACAACTGAAACTGACTAAATGGTTGGGGTCTCAGAGTTGAAATATTTGACCCAAACCAGATGGTATAGACATCCCTTGGAAATGAGTTTCTGGGCCTTAAGGAGGGAAATAAACCTACCCTTAGGCGTTGAACTGCTGCCCGACCATTCTAACACGGGCTCATCTGGAAGCTGAAACTTGACAACCCTAGTCCTGCAGTCAACTGAGGCATAGCAGGAATGTAACAAATCCATGCCTAGAATAAGGTTGAAGTTGACCATGTCTAGCTCTACAAGATCAGCTGGAATGATTCTATTCAATACTGAGACTGGGCAGTTTTTATACACCCGGTTGGCTCTAACTGACTCGCCAACTGGGGTGGAAACTGAAAAGGGTTCTGATAGGACCTCTAGACTGATGCCAAATAGAACTACTACATATGGAGTTACAAATGAAAAAGTAGCTCCTAGATCTAGGAAAGAATACACGTCTAGATGAAAGAGACGTAACATACCAGTAACTATGTTAGGTGAGCTTTCTAGATCTTGACGAGAAGAGAAACCATAAAAACAATTCTAGCGTTGACCGCCATCTGTACCTGATGGGTTGGCCTGCTGAGCTGGTTAGCCTGCTGTAGCTGATGAAGTAGTGGATTGTGATCTCCCTCGCCTTGCTGATGGGCTCTCCCTAAGCCTGTGTCCAAGCTGTCCACACCCGAAGCAGCCCTCTCGACCCTGAAGGCATTCTCCTAGGTGATTCCTACCACACTTGGGATAAGCTGGACACTTGTTTCCTGTACCGTGGGCCTGAGACTGAGTGCCAGAAGACCCACCCCTCCGATCCTGGCAGGATCGAAAGGTTGGTGCACTGGCTGAGCTAGGTTCTGGGGCCCTATGCTGTTGTTGCTGCTGCTGTGGGCGGTTACCACCGCCAGATCTCTAGTGGCCCATATCTGTATGACCAGTTCTTGCCCGCTTGTTCTTACGTTCCATATCCTTCAGCTTTTCTACCTCAATCTGCTGGGCATACACAATTAAGCTAGAAAGATCCATGTCCTTGATTAGCATTCCTGTCCTGCACTCTTTGAGGACCAGATTAGATACTCCATTTACAAACTTCAGCATGCCAGCCCTTGGCTCGGCCACCATCTCTGGAGCATACTTTGATAGTCTAGTAAACTCTCGAGCATACTCCTCCATTGTCTGGTTGCCCTGCCGTAGGTTCATAAACTCTGCCATCTTAGCCTCCCTCAACTCCCGGGGAAAGAACTTATCCATAAAATCTTACGAAACTCCTCCTACACAACCGGTCCTGCTTATGCTGACCGTTCCTCCTTCCACTGCTCGTACCAAACCTGTGCTACCCCTTTTAGCTGGTAGGCAGCAAGGTCAACACTCTCGGAGGGGCTGACACCCATGATCCGAGTGATCTTTCTGATCTCATCTACAAAGACTTATGGGTCCTCTCCAACCTTTATTTCGTGAAAGTCTAGAGGGTTCATCCTGGTGAAATCCCGCACCCGGTCGGCAGCTGTAGACCCACTTGTGGCTACTAGAACCACCTGCTGGTTCACTTGATTGGTGACTGTTTGGGCTAGCAATTGAATGGCCACCCTGAATTCGGCGGTAAATAAGGATTCATCTTGAGGAACTGTCGGAGCTAGTGGGGCGGGTCTGTTGGCATTTCCGGCTCTTCGTCCATTTCCACGCCGAGGAGGCATTAATCATTGAAAGGTAAAGGACACAATTTAGAAAGACGTCTTTGGAATTGGACTTTAACGCACGATAAAGGACATGAACAAAAGGGGAATATTCCTAATAACATCTTGTAAC
Organism: Datura wrightii; assembly: GCA_035772735.1. NCBI lineage: Eukaryota > Viridiplantae > Streptophyta > Magnoliopsida > Solanales > Solanaceae > Datura > Datura wrightii. The sequence goes on from JASDFA010000001.1 coordinate 22,200,372, forward strand.
CTCCTCGTCATAAGTGTGGCACGTTCAGACCCATGAAAAGGACTCTACTCGATACGACTTTCAGACTTGCCGAGGATACTCTAAACCTAGGGCTCTGACACCAAGTTTGTCATGCCCCGAGCCTACACCCTGAATGTAACACGGTACTTGGAGCCACGAGTGATCCCAAGTCAACCCCTGGTCTATCATACACCAGCAATCTAAGTAACATGCACTGTGAAATTTTTAAATATTAAGAAAAATATAAAGACTGAAAGTAGAGAAAGAAATACTAAATCTGCAATACAATTCTTAGAGACAAGTCTGGTCTGAAAGCCAACTACTGAGGAGTTGCTGGGACAGGTCCCTAGCTAACTCTAAGTCTAAACAAAACCATAACTAAATGAAATAAATAAAGAAGGCCCTTGAATGATGAGGACTCACACTCTGATCCACTGACGTGGAATGCTCTGAAACTAGAGTTACTATCTCTGCTGGACCTAAGAACCTGTAGCTGTATCATGAAACGATACAACATGAAAAGTATGCATCAGTACTTTGAATGTACTGAGTAAGTTGGAGAGACATACTAAAAATAAAGTCTGAACTACAATGACACGCCATGACCAACAAGTAAACTGAACTGAACTACTGATATAATCTGAAATAGTCAATACGACCCTGTCTGATGGTCATGGACATGCCCTAAGTTTGAAACACTAATTCTGGGATACTGTACTGAACTGAGCTGCTTAATCTAATACTAGACTGGACTGAATAGTGGGAGAGTCTTTAACCAACATTTAACCACGTGAGCTAGACGTGGAGTCCGATATATACACTCCACTGCTAGGACCCAATATACCTTTCCAGGGTATAAAGGCATGAACTGAGTGATCACAAAAATATATTTGGGGCCAATCAGACCATGTAATACTAACTCCTACACTGGCAACGTAGTTATGGGAACCTGGGTGCACTAAAATCCCGACTCGCTCGGTGCTAAGTTCTACTCTTACTGGAAAACCTAAACTGAACTACTAAGATGATAACTCAAAATTGGGGCCCAAGACTAGTCAGGGACGAATAACTGCATGTACCCTGAGAGCCTTATTGGATCAGAATCTGGAACTGGGTTCTAAGACTGGTCAGAGTTGATTATCTACAAGTGTCGTAATCGTCTACAGAACAACTAATAACTGAAATGGGGTCCTGGGGCTGGTTAGAGCTATAACTAAATGTCATGACTGCCTAATGTACCAAATAACTGAAATCTGAATTTGAGTCTTAAAACTGGGAGGCACCACTGACACCTCAAAAATAAACTGGAGTCAAACTAATCAGGTGACATTTTCTAGACAACACTGAGGTTGCTAAAAATCTGACTGAAACTAGACTGATATGATTCGGACTAAGACTAGACTGATAGAGTTTTGTGTTCTAACTAACTGAATTTCTAAGCAGCTAATAGAGAGCTCAACTTATCCGAACAATACGGGAATTTCATAATATAGAGCAATTTCAAGGATTCTAAGAATTTCATTCAACAGGGATAACGCCATTCTCATTACTGGAATATCTACGCCACACATATATAAATATATAGGAAATTCTAGAAAATTCAACCCATAACATTCCTCATTCACTAGAGGAATTTAATAAACAAAATTCATAACTCGAAAGTTAGGGCTTAGATTCCCTTATGTATAAACACTGATAATTTGATAGGAATTTATGGGGATCATATCAACAATATATATGAACATCGTTCTAAGTGAAATCAATGATAATAACAATGAAACCTTTTCATACTCGAAAAACTCAATGCTTAAAACTGATAGAGGAATTAGAGGAGGATCTTGGGGGCACAAGGGAAGAACAATTCCCTTGCTAAAACCCCGCATACCTGATTAAGAACCCACGAAAATCTTGAGAAATTGAGGAGAAGAAAGATGCCCTATTTCTTGCTCTAAGGATTCTTTAGAGAACTTACGGTCTATTTTTCTGAGTGCTTGAGCGGGGAATGAGGAAAAGGACCCATTACCCCCACTAAAACGTCTAAAACCGCAGTTAAAACGACGTGGTTTAATGCTTGGGAGAATAGGAATTTACTAAATAGCCCTTAGAGATTCACTGGGAAAAACTATCAGGTATCCCTAACGGGTGACATAACAACTCGTTACCAGGTCCAACGAGTCATTGGCTCCTCCCGTTAAGTTCACTAGAAAAAAATCTATATTTCTTGACGAGCACATGACGAGTTGTCATGAATGGGAATGACTCGTCATGTCGTCCATCAGGTACACTAGCAAGAACATTAGAAAGGTCTGGAAATGAAGGACTCGACGAGTTGTTACTGCTAATGATGACTCACGGTGGCCTTCCGTCAAGTACATTGTAAATTCCTCAAATTTCTGAACTCCAGCTTGGTAACGGGCGGCTTAACGAGTCATAGGGCCTGATAACAACTCGTGGGGTCGTCTGTTAGAACATTGAAATATACTCTTGGCATTCTTGAAACGGTTGACCTGACGGGTCGTTGGGTCCCTCAACGACCGGTTAGTTTGGTCATTCTACAACTTTTTTATGGTTTTTTAGATTTTCTGATTTATGTCCCGAATATTAATTTTGAGCTTCCGGGGCATTACAACGAGTCATTGGGTCCTCCCGTCAAGTTCACTGGAAAAAAAATCTTTCGATTCCTGAAGAGCACCTGACAAGTTGTTATGAATGGGAACTACTCGTCGCGTTGTCCTTCAGGTACACTGGCAAGAACAATAGAAGGGACTGGGAACGAAGGACCTAACGAGTCATTACTGTTGATGACGACTCGTGGTGGCCTTCCATCAAGTACACTTTAAATTCCTCAAATTTTTGAACTCCGGCTTGGTAATGGGCGATTTAACGAGTCGTAGGGCCTGACAATGACTCGTTGGTTCGTCTGTTAAGAACACTGAAATATACTCTTGGCATTCTTCAAACGGTTGACCTGACGGGTCATTGGGTCCCTTAACGACCCGTCAGGTTGGTCGTTCTGCAACTTTTTTACAGTTTTTTAGATTTTCTAATTTAAGTCCCGGATATTGATTTTGAGCTTCCGGGGCATTATAACAAGAGATAGATTGCCTAAGAACTTTTCAAGAGAGATACATGAAACACGGGATGAACAGAAGCTAACTCGAAAGGCAAGTCCAACTCATATGCCACTTTACCAACTCTTCTCACAACCCGGTAGGGACCAACATATCAGGGACTTAGTTTCCCCTTTCTTTCCAAATTGCATCACTCCCTTTATGGGAGAATACCTTCAAAAACATCCAATCATCAACCTCAACTCAAGATCCCTCCTCCCTGCATCCGCATAAGACTTTTGGCGACCAGGGGCTGTTTTCAATCCTTCCCTTATTATCTGAACCTCCTCCGAGGCTTCATGAACCAAATTTGGCCCTATCATTGTTGCCTTACCAACCTCGAACTATCCAATGGGAGATTTTCATCTCTTCCTGTAAAGAGCCTCAAACGGAGCCATCCCAATGCTGGCATGGTAACCGTTATTGTCGGTAAACTAAAAAAGAGGCAATGGTTGTCCGAACTACCCTGTTATTGAAGTACCCCATCTCCCCCTTTGGAACAATCTCTGCCTTCTGATTTGAACGACCACCTTCGACTTTACTAAGATAGGATCCTCACCTTACCTAGCTTTGCCCTCGGTCATCAAGAAAAGTTCCTATTCATCTTGAACCATGACACCACACCTTATACTTAGAATCATGCTAAAAAAACAAAACGTTCAAATCCACCCGAAGCTCATCTGGAATCCTATGGACTCAACCCAAATATGCAATTCAATCGTGAGACATACTTCAGACCTGTTGGGATCATCAAACCACCGATATGAGGTTGTTTACTCTCGAATCACCTCGGGCCCCACGCAATGACCCAACTAAGTCATAAATCACCATCCGGTACTATTAGAATTTTCAGAACCCAAATTCGAGCTCGTTAACTTGAAATGTTGACTTTGGTCAAACCCCTCAAACTTCAAACCTCCCAAAACTATGAATCTTATCCAATCTTCATTGGATCATCTTGGAAATTGTGTCATCCATCCATGCAAGTCATATGTAGAGAATTACAGATACGGAAAGGTTCAAACTAGGGAAACGGGTCAAAATCACGAAATGACCATGTGGGTTGTTGCACTAGGTTTTGGCTAATTATCGCACTTCCTGAACTTCTACATGCCTGGCACCTATAGCAGGGGTAGGGAGTTATCCTCGATGTACACATCTCAACTATCATTTTCATCATGGGGAACACCCACAGAGCATAGAGTAAGGAAATCATGAGAACAAATTATTAATCCAAGCTGGGCATGTACCTAATATAACACGATTCTCATGAGCCGATAAGGCAGATCTTAAGGATGGAGTTTATAAAGTTGAGCGTACGAAGGGTATGAGTTCACATACGCAACGAGGGTCATGACATGAAGCTGAATTTCATGGGGTCATGGAGTAATGTTGGAATCGCTGACTGGCGGGGTTGCCCATCATCTCAGAGTTCTGAACGTAAGCATGGGTTGAGCGTAACATCAAGTGACATACGAGAGAAACATCTAAATGAGAATGAGTTGACTATCCCTAGGTACCATCTCTAGAACTTCTTCGCTAAAACTTAAGACCCGGCATGACCCTTCACTTACCATCTCCTTCTTAGATTAGAGCTACCATTCTAGGGATCTAGGACCTTTTGTTAAAGTTGCACTAATATCACTAGCTCCAGAATGCTCATTCACCTCCAAAGATATCGCTGAATATTTCATTCTCTTAGCCATCGCCTACCTCCCACAAAATAGATCTCATACTAAGGTGCATACAGGAATCTTGTACCTTGTACAGTAGGCTCTCAAAACTAAGTCGGGGTAGGTTCGATGGAAAAGCTTATAACATACCTGAGACGTACATCTGAGGTTGACCACCACTCGCTCTTGACACCATGTGTTGTGAAAGTTGGCGACTTGCTGGAACTGTTGGAGAAAGATTCAGAGCACAGCCTTTCTGACCATTCCGCTTAGCTGCAGTGCAATCCCTATGTTTATGACCGAGTTGGCTACATTAAAAGCAAATATCTGAACCTTCCAAGAATTCTCCTCGGTCGTGCTTCCCGCAACGCCCGCAAGTTGGGTAAGTAATCTCCCTTACCCGGGGCTTGTATCCCCGAGCTTGGGCTTGAGACTTTTGACGGATTTGAGAGTGACTCTCCCTAGTCGACCTTTGTTGGGACCCCTCAAGGTCCCCGGCCCTAGGCCTCTTGTTCTCCAGACTGCCCCCTCTATACTTCCCAACCACACTCCAGTTACCAATCTCTGGTGGGCTCTCCTTCATGAGTCCTTGAGTCCCAATAGATGCTGCTTCCCTGAGAGGGTTCACCGATGTGATAGCCCGCTGGCCAGGCTGGGTGATAATAGATCGCATCAACACTCTAAGAGAGGCTCCGAGCTCCACATCCGTAACCTGCATGGAATCCATCGGAGTTGGTGGTACTAGCTGCCTTCCATCGTTGTTCTCAGAAGACATGTTTCTGCACATGCGTATCACACAAGTTAGAGGAAGGGAGAGATTTAAACTCATGGCACGGGGTAGAATCATGAGGGAAGGGAACATTTCCTAAACATCTCATAGCCTCTTCGTCATAAGTGTGACGCGCTTCACACCCATGAAAAACACTCTACTTAACACGGCTTTCTAACACCCTAGGACACTTCAAACCTATGGCTTTGATACCAAGTTTGTCACGACCCAAACCTACACTCAGATTGTAGACACGGGACAAGGGACCCTGAGGGACCCCAAGTCGACCCATGTCACATGCATACATCTAATCTCATATAATAAAGTGAAGTATTTAGCATAAAACATAGCTGAAACGTAAACATAGCGTAACAATCAGAAGTACTGGGCATATACATAAGTTGAGTTCTACATCTTGTCTGAAAGCCTTTAATACATAAGATGGGATGATGGGACAACATCCCCAACTAACCCGACCTATGTTGAAACATAAATAACATGAAAGTCTTTCAACGGCCCTCGGAACATGAGGACTTACAAATAGCTGAGAGCGAGAACTGAGATGAACTAAGGATGAGGATGAACCTGAGATCCGGATCCTGTATCATGAAATGATACAACATAGAAAGTATGCGGTCAGTACGTGGAATCTACGAGTATGCAAGGTAAGTAAAACAGACATTTATAAGTAAAACAAAACACATAAGTAATGTAGGAGAAGGACATCATGCATATATCATAAACTTCATAAGAGAACATAAGGCTCAAGGCTTTCAAATTATTCATAAAGCGTTCATAATCATAATCATAAGCAAACATTATCAAAACATAACTTGAGCCAATAACATAAATATAACAATTCATAAGACATGCGGAACAATGGGAGGATTCGTCATAACCGACACCATCATGGTAGAGCCTTTCATGATGCCCCAACTATCTCACTTAAGTGGGCAGAGCCGACCCTGGCTTGCCAGGCGAGGGTCGTGCATTAGGCATGATATCACATTTGAGGGGATCTGTATCAATACAATATATAACATTAGAACCCATGGTGGCACGTGGTTATGAGACACTGGCTTAGTCCTTTGAACACCGGCCTGCTCGGTGCTAGACACGACTCTCAAAAATATGCATATAGGCTCATACATAAATCAATAACATCATGCATTAACAATTCATTGGCTAAAATATAACATTTATCATCATTGATCCCCTTTAAAATATGGTTAGCCAAGAATGAAGGACCTTTTTATCGGCCGTCATCATAAATTGATAAATCATGTAATTTGTTCATAAATCGTAAGTAATTCTTCAACATGTGGGCATTGCCCAATACTTTGACATACTCAATTCTTTGAAAAATAAGTTCATAAACATGGGTAACTTGAAATCATGCTTTTCCATCATCAATAAACTCAAATTATAGAGTATTCATCATAAATCATAACTTTTATGAACTTTCATCAAATTGGAATTTTAGATTTAAAAAGGTTGAAACATGATTTTGAAGAAGATAATATAAAACCATCCCATCATTCATAAATCAATAATTAAAACTCAATTAAATCATACCCATAAAGAGAAATCACATTTTCATGCATTTGAGTAAAACCTCATAGACTTGAATAGGAGGATTCATGATTTAAATTAAGATTTGGGCATGGGTGGGGAAGAATTTCACCCATTCTAAAATCCTACATACCTGGAAATGGACTGATTCCAATGTTCCTTGAATACTCACAAAGAAATTGGTGGAAATTTGGAGGAGAAGGCCTTGAATCTCCCTAAAACATCTCTAAAGCCCTTGCATGTGGATGGATATGAATAAAGGACTCAACTCATCTTATCATACTCAGAAAATATCCAAAATGATGTAGTTTAGGGTCTAAAAGAATGGAAAAGTCAAAAATGCCCTTAATAAAATTTTCCTGAAAAACTTGTCTACACAAACCAACGACCGATCCCACGGGTCGTTGTATGATACCATGACTCATGGTACCAAGTCGTTGAGTCCACTGCTTCATTTCATGCTTCATGTTCTTCCCACGACTCGACAGGATGAGTCATTTTATCAATCGACGGGTCATTGGATCGACCGTTGTCAGCTCCTTGACAAATTCCGAACTTCCCTTACCATGAGCCTCTCCACGACTCATGGTGGCTTCCAACAATTCGTGGTCTCAATCCATTGTAAGCACTGGACATCTCAACCCCTAAGCAATGACTAGAAACAATAGGCCGTCACTACTCACCACAGATTGTGGGATGCTCCGTGGTGTCCCCATCAGCCTAAGTCAGGCCTTTGTATGACCGCTAACAACGACTCGTTGTTCTTGAAAATGAGTCGTTACTCCGTCCGTTTTCACCACTGCCTCCCTAAACCCCCATACCACAATTGCTTAAGATGACTCGTTGTATCCAACCACGAGTCGTTGAGTCGCCTGTCTTGATATATTTTAGTCAGTTTTCTGCACTTTTCAAATTCAACTCCTGGGTATATTCCTAGCCCTTTCTGGGGTATTACAACTTCCCTCATATAGTGTTGTATGCCCAGCAGATGGAGGTGACTCATGCAAGAGAAAGGGAGGCAAAGAGAGCTCAGACTGACAGCCATGGGTTTTCACATCAGAGATCTGGCGGTAGTCACTGCTCACAGTTTTAGAAGAGATCATTAGCCCCGGTGCCATCATCAGCAGGTGTTCCATCCAGGACCAAGGGTGATCAGAAGAGCAAGGCTTCAGGGTGGAGAGATCAGAGAGGCTCACAGGTGGACCGTACCTCCCCAGTCTATGGAAAGTGTGGCAAGAGTCATGTTGGGGAGTGTTTGCTCGACTCAGATATTTTCTATAGGTGTGGTAGGTCCGGCCATATGCACCGAGCATCTCATTTTGCCAGACAGGACGGTGATAGAGGCCATGCACAATCCACCAGATCAATAATAGCTCTAGCACGTCCAGCTCCATAGGGAGCATCTTCTAGTGGAGGCGGCAGAAAACTCCAAAACAGGTTTTATGCTTTAGTACCCCGCCATTTGCAGGAGGCTTCGCCAGATGTGGTCACTATTATATTACAAGTCTTTCTTATTAATGTTTATGCCTTGTTAGATCCAGGAGCTACTTTGTCTTTTGTGACCCCTTATGTTGCTAGTAGTTTTAGAGTTAGCCCTGAAATCCTGTCAGAACCATTCTCAGTCTCTACTCCAGTTGGTCATTCAGTTGTAGCTAGGTGGCTGTTTAGAATTTGCCCCATTACAGTATTGCATAAGGTCACCTCCGCAGACTTAGTAGAGTTATCTATGAATGACTTTGACATCATTTTGGGAATGGATTAGTTGTTTGCATGTTATGCTTTGATTAATTGTAGGACCCATGCGGTGTAATTCCGATTTCCGGGTGAGTCGATTTTGGAATAGAAAGGTAATTTAGCTGTATCAGCCGATCCATTTATTTCATATCTTAAGGCTAGAAAAATGATTTCTAAGGGATGCATGTATCATATAGTTAGGTTTAAGGATGTTGAGTCCGAGACCCCGACTATCCAATCAATTTCGGTGGTGTGTGAGTATCCGGAGGTCTTTCCCGACGATTTGACAGGTATTCCTCCTGAGAGGGAAATTGATTTTGGTTTTGACCTCTTACCCGATACTCACCCTATATCTATTCCTCCCTACAGAATGGCTCCAAGCGAGCGAAAAGAGTTAAAAGAGTAGTTGACGGACTTGTTAGATAGTGGTTTCATTAGACCGAGCAAATCTCCATGGAGTGCATCGGTTCTTTTCATCCAAAATAAGGATGGTTCCCTTTGGATGTGCATTGACTATTGACAATTGAACAAGGTCACCATCAAGAATAATTATCCCTTACCCAGGATTGATGATTTGTTTGACCAGCTCCGTGGTGCCACATGTTTCTCGAAGATAGACCTCAAGTCCGGGTATCATCATCTCGGGCTTCGTGAGTGTGATATCCCGAAGACAGCCTTCAGGACACGGTATGGCCATTATGAGTTTGTAGTTATGTCTTTTGGACTAAGAAATGCTCCTGCAGCTTTAATGGACTTGATGAATAGGGTGTTCAAGAAATATCTTGAAATGTTCATGATCGTGTTCATCGATGATATTCTTATATACTCTCGGAGCGAGGAGGAGCATACCGCTCATTTGAGAGTAGTGCTGCAGACCCTTAAGGATCGTTAGCTGTATGCAAAGTTTAGCAAGGGTGAGTTTTGGTTGCACTCGGTGGAAATTCTGGGCCATGTGGTATCTAGTGAGGGCATAAAGGTATATTCTCAAAAAATCGAAGAGGTGAAGAATTGGCCCAGACCAGTGAATCCTTCAGATATTCAGAGTTTCTTGGGCCTAGAAGGGTATTACCGGAGATTTGTGGAGGGATTTTCATCAAATGCAGCACCATTGACCAGGTTGACTCAGAAAAAGGTAAAGTTCCAATGGTCGGAGGCTTGTGAGAAAATCTTCCAAGAGTTGAAGACTCGACTCACTTCAGCACCGGTGTTGACCCTACTTAAGGGTACGGATGGTCTTATTGTGTATTGCTATGCTTCTAGAATCAGGCTCGGGTGTGTATTGATGCAGCGGGGAAAGGTAATAGATATGCCTCTAGTCAATTAAAGATCCATGAGAAGAATTACCCGACCCATGATGTAGAGTTGGCAGCGGTGGTGTTGCATTGAAGATATGGTGGCATTACTTGTATGGGGTTCACTTGGATGTATTTACATATCACAAGGGTCTACAATATGTGTTCACACAGATAGACCTCAATCTACGACAAAGGAGGTGGTTAGAGCTAGTCAAAGACTATGATATGAGTGTTCTTTACCATCTGGGACAGGCTAACATGGTAGCAGATGCACTTAGTAGGCTCTCTCTAGAGAGTATGCCCCACGATGAGGAAGGAAGGAAAGAGCTGGCGAAGGATGTCCATCAACTTGCAAGGTTGGGAGTGAGGTTGGTTGACTCAACCGATGGTGTTGTTGTTGTGCATAATAGATCAGAATTTTCCTGAGTGGTTGATGTGAAATCTAGGCAAGATGAGGACCCGATTTTGAGGAAACTGAAGGAAGTGGCACAGAGTCAAAAGGTGGAGGTTTTCTCCCAAGGGGGATATGGTGTGCTTTGGTACCAAGGTCGTTTGAGTGTTCCAGAAGTTGATGATTTGAGGGGTCAGATATTACATGAGACACATGGTACCAGATATTCTATTCATCCGGGATCCACGAAGATGTATCATGATTTATGAAAAATCTGTTGGTGGGATGTCATGAAGAAGGATATTGTAGAGTTCGTAGCCAAATGTTCAAATTGTCAACAAGTAAAGGTTGAACATCAAAGACCAGGAGGAGTATTTCAGGATATTAGCATTCCTACTTGGAAGTGGGAAGAGATTAACATGGATTTTATAATAGGACTACCCCGTACTCAACGACAATATGACTATTTGGGTGGTGGTAGATAGGTTGACCAAGGTTGCACACTTCCTACCAGTGAAAACCACATATTCAATGGATGATTATGCCAAATTGTATATTCAGGAGTTGGTTCGACTTCATAGAGTTCCCTTGTCTATTATTTCAGACCGAGGTACTCAGTTTACCTCCCAGTTTTGGCGTTCTTTTCAGAAGGGGCTTAGGACTCAAGTTAAGCTCTGTACAACCTTTCATCTGCAAATAGATGGTCAGGCAGAATGAACAATCCAGACTCTCGAGGACATGTTGAGAGCATGTGTGATGGATTTAAAGGTAGCTGGGATGATCATTTGCCCTTGATTGAATTTGCTTATAATAACAGTTATTACTCTAGCATCTAAATGGCCCCATTCGAGGCTCTTTATGGGCAGAGGTGTAGATTGCCCATCGGATGGTTTGAAGTTGGGGAGGCAGCTATGATTGGGCTTGATTCGGTTCATGAGGCTATGGTAAAGGTTCAGTTGATAAGGGACAGGCTGAAAACCACTCAGAGTGGTCAAAATTCATATACTGATGTGGCGAGAAGTGATTTAGAGTTTGAGGTAGGCGATTGGGTATTTCTAAAGGTATCTCCCATGAAGGGAGTCATGCGGTTTAGGAAGAAAGGAAAACTCAGTCCCCATTATGTTGGTCCTACCAGTTTATGAGAAGAGTTGGTAAGGTAGCGTATGAGTTGGACTTTCCCTCAGAGCTATCTTCTGTACATCCCGTGTTTCATTTGTCGCTTTTGAAGAAGTGTTTGGGAAAATCCATCTCTAGCAGTCCCAGTGGACAACGTCAGGGTAAAAGATAGCCTCAGCTATGAAGAAATTCTTGTGGAATATTGGACCATCAAGTTTGGAGGCAAAGGAATAAAGATGTAACTTTAGTTAAATTCTTATGGAGAAATTAGCATGTTGAAGGAGCTATGTGGGAAGCCAAAGCAGATATGATAGATAAATACCCACATTTATTCTCTACCATCTCAATTCCCACTTAAGGTATCAGTTGTGCTCTATGACTCTATTTAGTTTTCATGTTCAGTTCATGTGTTGAAGTTTCTTTTATGTGTATGGATGTGTATGTGAAGCATGAGATTAGTTCAACTATGTGATATGAATCGGAGGTATTAATTCCATAAAGTTTTGGTTTAAATGATCAGTATTTGAATATGATAATTGCATGTCTCGATTTTCTGCTTGTTTCCTACATTCAAGGTCGAATGTTCCCAAGAGGGAGATATTGTAATACCCCGAAAGTGCTTAAGAGTAGACCCGGAAGTTAAAAGTTGAAAACTGTTGAAATTGAAAAAATAGCACAGGACGGGCCATGTAACAACTCGTGGTATCAAACCACGGGTCGTTGTATGCAGTCGTGGTGAAGGAAGTCTGGGTGGTAGTGGAGATGACGAATGACACAACGACTCATTGCTTGAAACAACAAGCCATTGTTAGCAGTCGTAGGAAGAGGCTGGGCTCAATAGATGGGATACAACGGGTCTTCCAATGACTCATTGTGAGAAGCAACGACCTGTGGTCACCGGTCATTGTTTGGTTTCCAAGACTTCTAGTGCATGTAATGGATCATGATCACGACTCATTGGAAGCAACCACGAGTCGTGGTGAGGCTCGTGGTAAACAGGTTCAGATTTGTGAAGGGGCAAACAACGATCGATGTAATGACCCATTGGTTCTAAGGACGAGTTGTCCTGTCCATCAATGGTTTAGTTCCAGAGGCTAGTCTCAGCAGTGCAAGCGATGGGCCATACAATGGGTCGTCGTTTCTTCCAACGACCTATTGGTACCACCCATTTGATCAATCTGGACAGTTTTGAGGGCAGATTCATTAAGGGTATTTTGGACTTTTTCATGCTATAAGACCCTAAAATACGTCGTTTGAGCTTATGAAAGGTAGGTTTTTAGGGGGATAATTTATTCTAAGTATTCATTCATGCATCCAAGTGTATAGAGGGGTGATCAAAGGGTGATTCAAGGCTTTTCTCTTCAAATTCTTCCAATTCCTTCTTGGACATCCAAGGGAGATTAAGAATCAGTTCTTTTAAGGTATGTAAGGCTATCAATGGGTGTTTCTGTTCACGCTTATGCTCATTCCCAATTAGTTTATGAAAATCTACTACAATCTATTGGGGTTTCTGATTCAATCCTTATGAAAGTTATATGATTTGCAAATGGGCTTTATGATTTATGAATCTCAGTATAATTTAAGGATTTTGATCAGGTTTTACGATCTATCTTATTTATAAAATTATCGGTTTCAATTTCTATTCAATTAAGCCCAATTATGCATGATCCATGACGAATCGATTTATGATCTTCTCTTTAATTGTTGATATATATAAACCTAACATGATTTATTATTTGAGATATGAAATTATTCAAATGCCCAACATGATTTGATGAATTACAAGTTATGTTCATGATTTCAAGTATGCATGGGATTTATTATTTATGAATTATTGATGATGAAAAACATGTTTTCAAGTTACACAATGTTTATAAGCATGATTTCAAATGAATTGAGCATTTGTAAAGCATGTTAATGTATTGGGCAGTGCCCATTGGATGAAGAATGATTATGGTTTATGAAATGGATTGTATGATTTATCGATTTATGATGTTGGCTAACTAAAAGGCCTTTGATTCTTGGCTAATCATGTTTTAATGGGGATCAATGAATGATGAATGTTATATTTTAGCCAATGAATCTTAATGCATGATGTTATTGATTTACGTATGAGCCTATATGCATGTTTTTGGGAGCCGTGTCTAGCACCAAGCAGCCCGACGTTTAAAGGACCAGACCAGTGTCTGATAACCATGTGCCATCGTAGGTTTATAATGATATATTACATTGATAATGATCCCCTCTTTTCATGATATCACATAACGCACATCCCTCGCCTAGAAAGCCAGGGGTGACTCTACGAACTTGAGTAAGATAGTTGGGGCATCATGAAAGGCTCTTCCATGATGGTGTCAGTTATGACGAGTCCTCACATTGTTCCACATATTTTATGCATTGTCATTTTTATGGATTTGGCTCAAGTGATGATTTGATAAAGTTTCTTTTACAATTATGATAATGAACGGTTTATGAATGATTTAAAAACCTTGAGCCTTTACTTTATGTTATGATGATTATGATATAAGCATGTTATCCCATTCTTATGAAGTTTTCATGAGTTTTTCATGTATTTAAATGTTCGTTTTACTTATCTTACATACTCGGTACATTCCACGTACTGACTGCATACTTTCTATGCTATATCGCTTCATGATATAGGACCCAGTTCTCAGGCTCACCCTCCTTAGTAGTTCTTCAGAGATCACTATCAGCTTACTTGGTGAGTCCTCATGTTCCAAGGGCCATATGTTCAGACTCTATGGTTTTCATTCAGTTTCAGTATTGTAGGGTTAGTTGGGGTATTGTTCCATCAACCCGTCTTTCATGATAAGAGGCTTTTAAGACTATCAATTGTATTCAGCCGTCATGTATGGACTATGTGTTGACCTTTCTCCTTTATTTTGTCATGATTTCATTTTCTTTATGTTAAGTATTCCGCTCATGTGAATGAATTAGATGTATGTTTATGCCATGGGTCGACTTGGGGTCTCTCGGGGTTCCTTGTCCCGTGTTACAATCCGAATCTACGTTCAAGTCATGACACAATATTAACTCAATCTCCCTGCAAAATAATTCAATAAAGATTTAAAATTTTGGACGTGTGACATCTAAATAATGGTTCAATCTCAAATATTTTATACCTTAAAATTTTAATATACATTGAAAAATCATTTGATGTATATTAAGTTCATGTAAAGTTGAGGAGTGGATGTAAAAGTAATTTTCCTATTACGTAAAGTTGATGTTTTCATGCCGTAATTTTTTCATTTTAACACATGTTCTGACACTTAAATTTTATTTTGAGGAGGTATTGATATAGCCCCCTTCACTTTTGATGTTTTCCTATTACTTAAAAATAATTTATTTAACCAAAAATTATAAGAAAAAAATGAATTTTCCTACTCCATTTTCTCTTTAAAACATAATATTACATTTGTTATTGAATTCAACAAACTCCCTAAGATTGAAAAGGGATGAAAAAGATGAATTTTCATTGCTGGGAGCACATACAATGAATGCTTTTATCACGACCCGAACGTACACCCGAATCGTAACACGGGAGAGGGAGCCTCGAGAGACCCCAAGTCGACTCATGGCATGAACATACATCTAATTCATTCACATAAGTGGAAGACACATCATAAGAATATGAAATCATGACATAATAATGGATAAAAGACAATACATGTGTTACACCCCGTAAGTTCTTGACACTTAGTTGGCCTGTTCGCATGTTGGTTAAGAGTTTTAGAATGCCATATGTGCGAGAAAACGACCCTGGGAGAGACCGGACAAGCGCCAAGTCGGAGCGTCGCAAGGCAAATGCGACTTATAAATCGCGTTCGACAAATGCGACTTATAAATCGCATTCGACAAATGCGACTTAAAGGCCCCAAGTATATAAGGCTCCCACTTCGTTTTAAATCATTTTTTGTTCATATAATTTCCAGTAAACAAACAGAAACAGAGGGGAACGAAGGGTTTGATTAAATTTTCTTCCGTTTACACCGCCAAACGCAGTCCAAACTCGAATTAACTTCGGGTAGCGAAGTATAAAGTTGCCGGGAGCATTCCTGCGGAGTTAGTTTCGCGAAATTCGGCCGGTGAATCGTCGTCACGTCGAGCTAAGGTAAGTGGAATTGCTCCAAACTAATGTTAATATACTCCCAACATGAAAGTGAGTATTTCTCCCTTCTAGATCCCCGAGAAATAGCGAGTTTTCGACCGTTCTTCGATAAGTCGAAGAATAGGCAGTAGGTATAGACATAATATGGTTTCTTTCCAAAATAATAGTAGAATTCATTCTATTCTTTCGTGAATATGAATACAGTTGGGAGAAATAGCTGAATACTAGCCGAGCTACGCCAGTTAATCAGAAAGTCGACAGTTGAGGTATGTAAAGCCAGTTTCTTTTGCTAAGCTAGTAGTTCTAGTATAGCAAAATAGTACGAATTTCAGTAGAGTGTTTCAGAAGTCTTATATTATGTTCAGTATGAAATTTAGTAAGCATGTTAGAAATATAAAACAATATAAGTCCCGCAGAATATTCTAGAAATATTATTACAGATTCAGTATATTTCAGTATCAGATTCAATACATTTCAATATGAGATTTAGAACAGAATACCAGAACATAAATATTATTATCAGATCCACTATATATATTACATGTGCCTATTTCTATCTGTGGAGAAATGATTGTTCTGTGTTGGGCACCCTTAGAGCTTCCTTGACCGCCCCAGGGTTAATAGCTGTGTCGACTCACCCACAGAGGGTGAGGATACGTCACTCTACGGAGTGGCATGCCGTCCGCCAGCGGATGAAGATGGGATGCAGATTCCCCATAGCAGGCTAATCAGCACTATACCACACCCCCTGTCGAGCGCTTGCGCCTGGGGTGCAGAATTTAGATTTCAGATTACAGATTTCAGATTTCAGATTTCAGGAGTCCTCCGGTCTCAGATACAACTATAGTCAGGGGCCCAGCGAGCCCAAGTTGCATACCCAGGGGGCCGGAAGGATGCTCATAGTTACTAGGTGGATGGTATGACCTGGGTAGGGGTATATAGATTGTGTGTTGGTTGGTACCTTACGGCTTATGGGGGATGGTAAGGTTCTTGTATGTTATGTTGTGTTAGTTATTAATAAATAGAAAGTAGACCTCCATGTTATCAGGTATGACTCTTACTCTTCAGTAAAGTTATGCTCTTTTTAGTCAGTCTCAGTCCGTCTCCTATTACTTCAGTATCTATCAGTATTATAGTTTTCTTTCAGTTATTTTCAGTTATTGCTTTGCATACTCAGTACCAGTGGTACTGACGCCCGTTTTGGGGCTCTGCATTACTTGCCTGCAGGTACTCATAGACGAGGAGCAGATCCCTCGTAGTTTCAGCCAGCGTATAGAGTCTTTAACTCCTATCATCCAGAGCTTGACAGCTAAAGGTTTACTTCCCTTTTTGTTTGTATAGTATGGGTAGGCCTGGGCCCTGTCCCGACCATTTTATTATTCTTAGAGGCTTGCGGATTGTATATTCCCTGTGGTTAGTTGTACCGGTTGTGTGGGGCCATGTGTATGTTTTTAGTTTGCATATGATGGCCGTGTGGGGCCTTGTTCAGTTGTCAGTTGGTGACCTTGTCGGTCACATATCAATTTAGCACTTGATTCTACTTTTTAGTGATAACTAGTCAGCATAGTGGCCTTGTCGGCCCGCATAGGTTCCCTTATGTTCAGTTGTTCTGGGTAGCTGTTATATTCCTACAGGTGGCTATAGGCCTTGTCGGCCAGAGGCTGTATTTAAAGCCGTTATATAGCCTGTTGTTTTCATAAATCCAAAATTAGAGCCAGCCTGGCACCAGAAGTGCTTAGGCTCAGTAGTCCAGCAGTCCAGGTCCTAGTAGGGCACCAGGTGCAGTCATGCCTCCCAAGGAGGGGCGTGACAACCAGATCCATCTATGATGGCTGAATACAACTTATAGTTTGAAAAGCCTCTAATCATGAAAGTCGGGTTGATGGGATAATACCCCAACTAACCCTACAATACTGATATTGAAAGAGAACAATAGAGTCTAAACATATGGCCCTCGGAATATGAGGACTCACCAAATAAACTGATAGCGAACTCTGAAGAGCTACTGAGGAGGGTGAGCCTGAGAGCTGGGTCCTGTATCATGAAATGATACAACATAGAAATTTTTCGGTCAGTATGTGGAATGTACCGAGTATGCAAGGTAAGTGAAACGAACATTTAAAATATATAAAACTCATAAATGATTAAAAGAGTAGAACATCATGCTCATATCATAAACATCGTAACATAACATATGGCTCAAGGTTTTCAAAACATTCATAAAACAACATAATCATAAACATAATAGAAAAGCTTTACTTAACATGACTTGAGCCACAATACATAATCATAACATACATAAATTATATGGAACAGTGGGAGATTCTCTTAACCGACATACCCCATATGAGCACACATGAAGTCCAAACTGTAAACCTAGTCGAGAAGTCGTTCATACCTTGCCAAGGGTAGAACCATGAAAGACATGATCACATGAAAAGGGACAACTGGGCTGGGGAAAGTCATATCGGAGGTCCCAACATACCTACGGTGGCATGTAGTTTATGAGATCCGGGGCAAAACCTGGGCCTCCAACCTACTCAGTGTTCAATACTACTCCCAAAACATATATAGTGTTCATAGTATAACATGAATGAATTCATGGGATATTTAAATCATGATAATCATAAGCATACTTGTATATACGTGAACTAGCCATGAAACAAGGCCCATGAGTCGGCCAAAACATAATTCATGAATCATAAAGTTCATCCAAACTTGTAGATAATGCATATAGCTTGAAATTCATAAAATCATGATGGGTAATTGCTTAATCCATACTTTAAATCGTAATTCATGGTGGGCTCGTAAATATCATCAATTGAAAGGTAGATCATAAATCAATTCATCATGGGTCATACATAATTAGGCTTCATTCAATAGAAATCAAAATCGATAACATTATAAATAATTTAAATTATAAATGCTGATCAAAAACCCATAGAATACGATAAGATTCGAAAATCACAAAGCCCATTAACAATCATTAAATTTTTATATAAATTTACTTCCAAACCCAATGAATTTTTGGTAGAATTTTCATGAAATCATAGATAATGGGCATGGGTGTGACACCCGCTGATAGCCTTACATACCTGAAAACAACTGATTCTTAGTCTCTCTTGAATGCCCAAGAAGGAATTGGAAGGATTTGAAGAGGGAAACCTTGAATTACTCTTGATCACCTCACTATATTATTGCATGCATGAATGAGGACTTAGAATAGATTATTCCTTTTAAAACCCACCTTTTATAGGCTAAAACAACGTAGTTTAGGTCTTAGGAACTTAGGAATTATGAAAAGGTCCTTACTGAATTCGTAGGAAAATACTGTCAGGTGGTCCTAATGGACGAACTGACGGATCGTGGTCCATGGCAACGACTCGTTGCCTAGCTCATTAAGTACACTGCCTGCCTGATCCCCTAGGCTCGTAACGAATGACATAACGACTCGTTAGGGGTGACCACAACTTGTGGTCACCAACTGTCAAGTGCTCTGCCTCAATTACACCACTTCACACTTATATCATCCCACGATTCACACCACGGCTCGTTACCTGACCCAACGAGTCGTGGTCAGTTTCCGTTAGGTTCACTGCCTTACCTTCTCCTATTTTCCTCCTCCGTCACCCCACGACTAACCTGACGACTCGTGGGGTCTGACTACGAGTCGTTGCCACGACTATGGGGACCCTTCTCCTTAAACTTTCTGCAAGCTTCACAGGTCCCCCCACGAGTCACCTGATGACTCGTGGGCTCTCCTCACGGGTCGTCCAATGACTCGTCCTGAGTCTGCAACACCAATTTCACAATTTTTCTGTTTTAACTCCCGGGTCTGATCTTTAAGCTCCCGGGGTATAATAATATCTACCCCTTGGGAACATTCATCCTCAAATATTGGAAACAAGCAGAAGATAGAAACATGCAATTATCATACTCAAATACTGATCATTTAAATTGAAATTTTTACGGAATGACTACCTTCGATTCATAACACATAGATGAACTGATCTCATATTTCACATACACATCCATACACATATAAAAAACTTGAACACATGAGCTAAACATGAAAAATAATTAGAGTCATAGAGCAGAGCTGATACCTCAAGTCGGAACTGAACCAGTAGAGAATAAATGTGGTATTTAGCCTTCATATCCTCTTCTGCTTCCCACATAGCTCCTTCAACATGCTGATTTCTCTATAAGACTTTAACTGAAGCTACTTCCTTATTCCTTAGCTACCAAACTTGACGATCTAGTATTTTCACCGGAACCTCGTCAAACCTATGGCTGTCTTTTACACCAACGCTGTCTACAGGGACTACTAGAGCTGGATCTCACAAACACTTCTTTAAAAGTAATACATAAAACATGGAATGCATGAAAGATAACTTTGAGGGAAAGTCCAACTCATACGCTACCTTACCAACTCTTCTAACAATTCGGTAAGGACCAACATAGCGGGTACTAAGTTTTCCTTTCTTCCCAAACCGCATGACTCCCTTCATGGGAGATACCTTTAGAAATACTCAATCATCTACCTCGAACTCCAAATCTCTTCTCTTCATATTAGCATATGACTTTTGATGACTTTGAGCAGTTTTCAGCCTGTCCCTTATCAATTGAACCTTCACCATAGCCTCGCGAACCGAATCAGGCCCTATCATAGCTACCTCACCAACCTCAAACCATCCGATGGGAGACCTACACCTCCGCCCATAAGATGCCTCGAATGGTGCCATCTGGATGCTAGAGTGATAGCTGTTATTATAAGAAAATTCGATCAATGGAAAATGATCATCCCAACTACCTTTGAAGTCCATCACACATGCTCTCAACATGTCCTCGAGAGTTTGGATTGTTTGTTTGGCTTGGCCATCCATTTGCGGATGAAAGGTTGTGCTGAGCTTAACTTGAGTCCCAAGCCCCTTCTGAAAAGACCGCCAACTAGGAGGTAAATTGAGTACCTCGGTCTAAAATAATGGACAAGGGCACTCCATGAAGTCAAACCAACTCCCGAATATACAACTTGGCATAATCATCCGTTGAGTTTGTGGTTTTCACCTATAGAAAATATGTAGCCTTGGTTAAACCTGTCTATCACCACCCAAATGGAATCATATTGCCGGTGGGTACAGGGTAATCCTATTATGAAATCCATGTTAATCTCTTCCCACTTCCAAGTAGGAATGCTAATATCCTAAAGTACGCCTCCCAGCCTTTGATGTTCAACCTTAACTTGCTAACAATTTGGACATCTGGCTACGAACTCTGCAATATCGTTCTTCATGCCATCCCACCAATAGATTTCTCGTAAATCACGATACATCTTCGTGGATCTCAGATGGATAGAATATCTGGTACCATGTGCCTCATGCAATATTTGGCAGCTCAAATCATCTACGTCTGGAACACACAGATGACCCTGGTACAGAAGAACACCATCTCCCCCTTGGGTGAAAACCTCCACCTTTTGACTTCGGACGACTTCTTTCAGCTTAACCAACATTGGTATCCTCATCTTACCTCGCTTTCACATCTATCACTAGGGACGATTCTGATCCATTTTTTCTTTCACACCGCCATCGGAAGAGTCGACCAAACGAACTCTTACAAATTCCTGTCAAGAATTCTGAGGTTCCCAACACCTGAGTCTCTATCCTTTATGCCTAAGATCATGAAAAACACGCAATGCAGTCTACTTTACCCAGAATTCACCCGAAATTTTCTAGTCACAACCCAAATACGCATTCCAATCTTGAAACCCACTTTGGACCGGTTGAAACAATCAAGTTATCCCCGACTTTACCATAATCACATCTAGCTTTCCCAAAACCTATAATTTCAACCCGAGGTTCAAATCACTCTCTAATAACCTCTTAACCCATTCAACCTACCCAACTAAATCATAATTCGTCACCCGGAACTAACCAAGCTCTCAGAATCCACATGTGAGCTTGACAACCTAGTTTGCTGACTTTGGTCAATCCTCAACTTCAAACCCTTCAAAATTCGAAAATATCACCCAATATTTATTAAATCATCTCGGTATGAAGTATCCCACTTACACAAATTATGAACAACAGAGTAATGATATGGAAGGTTCATCCTAGGAAAACGAATCGACAACCACAAAATGACCATGTGGCTTGTTGCACTTCCAGGCTTGGTCAATAACTGGGTCTTCTGTACTAGGTCTGGCATCTATGGCGGGGATAGGGAGTTATCCTATACGTACATGTCTTAACCAGAATTTCCATCATGGTTAACATCCTTAGGGTTTAGAGTAAGGGATTCATGAGCACGAATAATGTAAGAAGCCTAATCTTGGCATATACCTGATATAGCACCATCTCATAAGCCGATAGAACAAACTCTGGGGGCTGAATTCATAGGGGCGAGCGTGCTATGAAACATGGGTTCACATACATAACGAGGGTCATGACATGAAATGAAACTGTAATATTGGGATCATTGACAAACAGGGTTGCCTGTCATCTTAGGGTGTTGAACATAAACATGAGTTGAGAGTAGTGTCGAGCGATACATAAGGGGACATCTAAAGAGGAAAGGAGGGACTACCCCCAAATGCCAGCCATAGGACGTCATTACTAAAAACTCAAGACATGATTGGGCCCTCAACCTTCCGTTTCCTCACCTCCCAAGTGATAAATCTCATCTTAAAATACTCAAAAAAGAATTGGACCTCTTGCAGTAGTCCTCGAAACTAGAAATCATGATAGGTATGAGGGAATAACTTATAACATACCTGAGAGTACATCTGTGATTGACTGCCACTTGCTCTTGATAACTTGTGCTGCTGGGGTGAGTGATTTTCTAGAGCTGATGGAGGAGGATTTGGAGCACGACCTTTCTTACAATCTCGTTTTGCTGCAGCACAATCACTATGTTTATGACCGAGTTGGCCATAATAAAAACAAACATATGAACTTGCCAAGAACTTCCCTCAGTGATGCTTCCCCCAACGTTCACAATTTGGCTAAGTAATCTCCCTCACCAGGGGCTTGTATCCTCGAGCTTGGACTTGAGACTTCTGAAGAATTTGAGAGTGACTTCCACTACTCGACCCTTGTTGGGATCCTTAAGATTTTCGACTCTGGGCCTCTTGTTTCCCCTTTTTCTCCCTCTACATTCCCCAACCACACCCGAGTCACCAACCTCCGACGGACTCTCCTTCATGAGTCCTTGAATCCTAGTAGTTGCTGCCTCCCTGGTAGGGTTCAGTAGTGCGATACACTACTGGTAAGGCCGGGTGATCATAACTCGTATCAATACTCTGAGGGAGGCCCCAAGCTCCACATCAGTAACATGCATAGAATCCATCGAGCTGGTGGTGCTGGTTGACTCCCATCGTTGCTCTGAGAGGGCATGTTTTTGCACACGCGCTTAACACTAGTTATAAGAATAGGGAGACTTAAGGAGGGTGAGCTTGAGAGCTGGGTCCTGTATCATGAAATGATACAACATAGAAAGTATGCGGTCGGTACGTGGAATGCACTGAGTATGCAAGGTAAGTAAAACGGACATTTAAAATATATAAAACTCATAAATGATTAAAAGAGTAGGACAACATGCTCATATCGTAAACATCATAACATAACATATGGCTCAAGGTTTTCAAAAACATTCGTAATACAACATAATCATAAACATAGGAGAAAAGCTTTACTTAACATGACTTGAGCCACAATTCATAATCATAATATACATAAATTATGAGGAACAGTGGGAGATTCTCTTAACCGACATACCCCATATGAGCACACATGAAGTACGACTTATCAACCTAGTTGAGAGGTAGTTTGTACCTTGCCAAGGGTAGAACCACAAAAGACATGATCACATGAAAATGGCCAACTGGGCCAGGGACAGTCACATGGGAGGTCCCAACATACATACGGTGGCATGTAGTTTATGAGATCCGGGGCAAAACCTGGGCCCCAAACCTACTCGGTGTTTGATACTACTCCAAAAATATATATAGTTCTCATAGTATAACATGCATGAATTCATGAGCTAGTTAAATCATGATAATCATAAACATACTTTTACATACGTGAACTTGCCATGAAACAAGGCCCATGAGTCGGCCAAAACATAATTCATGAATCACAAAGTTCATATATACTTGATGATCTTGCATATAACTTGAAATTCATAAAATCATGATGAGTAATTGATTAAATCCATACTCTAAATCGTAATTCATGTTGGGCTCATAAATATTATTAATTGAAATGTAGATCATAAATCAAACATCATAAGTCATGCATAATTAGGCTTCATTCAATAGAAATCAAAATCGATAACATTATAAATACTTTAAATTATAAAAGCTGATCAAAAACCCATATAATACTATAAGATTCGAAAATTACAAAGCCCATTAACAATCATTAAATTTTTATATAAATTTACTTCATAACCAATTGAATTTTTTGTAGAACTTTCATGAAATCGTAGAGAATGGGCATGGGTGTGAAAGGAAACACCCATTGATAGCCTTACATACCTGAAAACAACTGATTTTTAATCTCCCTTGAATTCCCAAGAAGGAATTGGAAGAGTTTGAAGAGGGAAACCTTGAATTACCCTTGATCACCTCACTATACTCTTGCATGCATGAATGAGGACTTAGAATAGATTTTTCCTTTAAAAACCCACCTTTTATAGGCTAAAATGACGTAGTTTAGGTCTTAGGAACTTAGGAATTACAAGAAGATCCTTACTGAATTCACAAGAAAATACTGCCAGGAGGTCCTAACGGACGATCTGACGGATCGTGGTCCATGGCAACGACTCATTGCCTATCTCGTTAAGTACACTGCTTGCCTGATCCCCTGGGCTTGTAACGATTGACATAACAATTCGTTAGGCATGATAATGACTCGTGGTCACCAACCGTCAAGTGCATTGCCTTAGTTATACCACTTCACACTTATATCATCCCACGACTCACACCACGACTCGTTACCTGGACCAACAAATCGTGGTCAGCTTCTGTTAGGTTCACTGCCTTACCTTCTCCTATTTTCCTTCTCCCTCACCTCACGACTGGCCTAACGACTCGTGGAGTCTGTCCACAAGTCATTGCCACACCCGTGGTGACCCTTCTCCTTAAACTTTTCGCAAGCTTCAGAGGTCTCTGATGACTCGTGGGCTCTGCTCACGGATCTTCCAATGATTTGTCCTGAGTCTGCAACACCAATTTCACAATTTTCCTATTTTAACTCCCGGGTCCGATCTTTAAGCTCCCGAGATATAAAAACCTTTGTCGAAAATAGCCTCGATGAGGGGTTTTCGTCAATTTGGAACCTACTGTTCATAATTTTAGGGTCGGCTGGCGAACTATGAGTTTGTTAGGGATTTTTTCATTTGAGAGTTAGGAAAAAAATGTAAAAGAAGTGGTGTTAGGTGCTTTGAAGAGGAAGTGGGTTGAATCTTTTGGGGTTTGGATTGGGTCAGGTGTATTTTTTGGGTCAAAATTTATCCGAAATTGGGGTTAAAGAGAGGTTGTAATGGTATTAAAATATGAGTGAAATTATATTAAAACAATAGCCTTTTCCCATTTAAAGTGCAACTTTTTTCCATTTAAAAAAGTTAACACTTTTTTTCCATCGATGAAAGAACTTTTTAAAGAAATATTTTAAATTGTGGAGTCAATCACATTAAATGAGATTAGATTATTGTAATAGGAATATACTCATTGAATAAAAAGAAAATTAATTCATGTTTAGACCAAAACAAAATTTCATATGTCATTTCTCCTATTTGAAATCTATAAATAAGTAAAAAAGGGCAAGATTTTTATATGCAATTCTTTCTTTGTCTGGCCAAATGATAGTGTGAGGAAGGGCTTGGAGAGCTAGTTTCTTGACTAATATCTGAGTGTCTTTCATCCACCAATTAATGAATTTCTGTCTGATGGAAGAAGTGGTGTTGTTGACTCCAAAGAGGTTGCAGAAGTATGTTAAGATGGTCTTACTAATGTCACTATCGTGTAATAGATGCTCCTCGATTTCCTATCTATGATTTGAGCAGGACACATTTGAGCAGGACACATATCTAGATGGCGTGTTGATTGACACCAACTCTGATAACATCCATATCAACTGCAGTCTTGATCCTGAACAACCTCCAATGAGAAAAGGAAACTTTTAGAGGAATGTGTCTATGCCAAGTCATATTATTAAAAATAGTTTTGATTTTCTGAGTTCTAATGGTATTCCAAGCAGAGTTACAAGAGAATCTGCCATCTATGTTATGAGACCAAAAAGATTTATCTTCACGACCAGGAGAGTGAATTTTAGCTCTATGGATAATGGTAACTATGAACAAATACATGTTATGCAGCAGTTCAGGGACATTCCAGTTACCATTGATATTAAAATTCTTAATAGGGAAGTCAATAGAGGTAGATACATTACCATATTTTGCAAAATGCCCCTTACCTGTCTAGTTATCCCATCAGAAATTGGAATTACCTAAGTTGATCCCCCAGTGAATAAGATAGTCAATCTTATTCCTGATATTCATCATTCTCCTCCAAGTATGTGACTGGGTATAGTTGACTTTCTTGGCCATAGGATGGATTCTCCTACTGTATTTGGCCTTGACAAACTTTGTCCAAAGAGAGTTCTTTGTTCTGAATTTCCACTAAAATTTAGAAGAAAAAGTATTGGAGATTTCATGAAGAGGCCTAATACTAATTCCTCCCTCTTTAGTAGGGTGACACAGCTTATTCCAAGCAGCCTAGTGGTGCTTATGATTACCATCTATATTGCCTCAAAAGGAAGTTAGCCATGATCCTCTCCATTTGATTCAACAGTGATAGGAGGGTGGCAGATGGAAAGTAAATGGATAGGCATAACAGATAAACATGTTTAATCAAAATAATCTTACCTCCTATGGAAAAGGTATTGCAATCCAAGTGCTAACTTTCATATTGACCTTATTAACAATTCCAGAAAAGTATTCAATCTTTTTCCTACCTATAAAAATAGGGCAGCCTAAGTAGTTTATAGGAAAATCTTTCCTATTCAATTTCAAGCATTTAGAAATAATGGAACTTCTATTATAGAAAACTGTCATCAACTAAGAAACAACTTTTTTCTTAGTTAATCAGTTGTCCAGAATTCTTTTCATAGGTACTAAGCATGCTATTAATAAGATGTAAGGTATAGGTCTTACCTGAGCAGAAGATAACTAAATCATCGCATAAGCCAAGTGGTTGATCTGAGGGCTATCTCCTTTCATATGGAAGTCATTGAATCTTGGGTTCTCATAATGACTATTCAATATCCTGGATAACACCTCAGAAGCAATGATAAACATATATGGGGAGATTAGGTCACCCTTCTTGACTCCCATGTTAGACTTAAAGAAACCATTTCTCTTTCCATTGATAATTACAGTGTATCACATATTAGATAAGAGATTTCTAATGATATTGATCCACATATCAGAAAATCCCATTTTCTTCATGGTATTACAAAGAAAATTTTAGGAAAGTCTATCATATGTCATATACATATCAAGCTTAATAGCAACATTGTTACCTTTTTTAGGCTTTCTTATATCATGAGTAATTTCTTGTGTTAAGAGGACATTTTAAGCATTATCTCTACCTTTAATAAAACCACTTTGATTAAGAGATATGATCTTAGTAATAATCTTGGCCAGCCTATCATTAAGAACTTTAAAAGTAATCTTTAGAGAGCCATTACTTTAATTAATAGGTCTAAAGTCTACAAAGTATTGGGGAGATTGAACTTTAGGAATAAGCATCAGACAAGTACAAATGAAGTATTTGGTGAGTTTAGAACCATTAAAATAGCCTTAACCATTTTCAGCATGTCAGAGCCTATAATGTCCTAGGTCTTTTGCAGTGAATCCATCAGGGTCAGGAGCACGTTAGGATCATTAATAAATAAAATATTTTAAACTTCTTCTAAGGTTGGTTCTTGCATGAGCATCACATTATCCTTAGAGTTTACTAAATTAGGAATACTCAAAAATATTTTGGTTAGATGAGTGAAAAGGATTTGATAGTCTCCTCCTCTCATCTCCTATCTACCACTTCCCAACGACTGACCTAACAAATCGTGGGGATTGACCACAACATTGGGTCGTTCGTGGGGTACCCTTCTTCCATTTCTAAATCCCCTTCCCATGACTAATCTAACGATTCATTTGATCTCATAATGACTCGTTAGATGAGTCATTCTGAGGATTTTCTGCAGATTTCCAGTTTTCTTTATTTTAAGTCTCAAATCAAGTCTTTGAGTTTTTGAGACATTATAATATCTCCCCCTTGAAAACATTCTTTCTCAAAGCAATAACGCGTTGATCTAGTCTCCACCGGAGCCACAAAGGACTATATAAATTGACACACAGGAAGCAGAGAATAACAATCAAAATTTTTAAATACTACTCATTTAACTCCAAAACTGACAGAATGACTACCTCCGTTTCATAAATACATAACTGAGCTGAATTTACCATCCATACATACAACCCATAAAATAAAATAAACTTGAATACATGATTTGAACATGAAACTAAATTGATTTCTAGGAAACAATTAATAATTCAAGTTGTAACAAAGCCGGTAGAAAATAGGTGTGGGTATTTAGCCATCATGTCCGCTTCGGCTTCCTACGTAGCTCCCTCCACCTGTTGTTTTCTCCATAAGACCTTGACTGAAGCTATTTCCTTGTTCCTCAGCTTACAAACTTGATGGTTAAGGATTTGGAGTGGGATCTCCTCATATGAGAGACTATCCTTTATTTTACACTGTCCAATGGCACAACTAAAGTTGGATCTCTGATGCATTTCTTCAAAAGTGACATATGGAATATAGGGTGCATAGATGCCAACTCTGAAGGTAACTCCAACTCATAAGCTACCTTGCCAATTCACTTCAGAATTCTATAGGGTCCCACATATCTCGGACTGAGCTTTCCCTTCTTCCCAAACCTCATCACTCCTTTCATGGGCAAGATTTTTCGATAAATCCAGTCGTCCACAACAACCTCCAATTCTCTTCTCCTCACATCAGCATAAGATTTCTGACGGCTCTGAGCTATTTTCAATCTTTCTCTGAAGAGCTGTACCTTCTGCATAGCTTCATGAATCGAGTCTGGCCCGATAATAGCAGCTTCACCCACTTCAAACCACCCCATAGGAGATCTGCACCTCCTACCATACAATGACTAAAACGGGGCCATATGGATGCTGGAGAGGTAACTGTTGTTGTATGCAAACTCGATAAGAGGCAAATGGTCATCCCAACATCCTTTGAAATTGATCACGTATGCACTCAATATATCTTGTAGAGTCTGAATAGTCCACTCAGCTTGCCTATCTGTCTGCGAGTGAAAAGCTATACTGAGCTTGATCTAAGTGCCTAGTCCCTTCTGAAAAGATTTCCAAAAGTGTGAGGTGAACTGAGTTCCTCTGTCAGAGATAATCGATAACTGCACCTCGTGAAGTCTGACCAACTCTCAGATGTAAAGTCTGGCATATTCTTCAGTTGAGTCTATGGTTTTAACTAGGAGGAAGTGTGCTGACTTATTCATCCACGTTTACTTCTTCCCACTTCCATATAGGCATGCTGAAATCTTGAGTCATTCCTCCTGGTCCCTGGTGTTATACTTTAACTTGCTAGTAGTTCGGGCACTTAGCTACAAATTCAGCAATATCTCTTTTCCTGTTGTTCCACAGGTAGATATCCCATAAATCATGGTACATTATGGTAGCACCAGGGTGGATGGAATATCTAGAACTATGTGCTTCAACCAATGTCACGACCCAAACGTACACCTGGATCGTAGACACGGGACAAGGAGCCCCGAGAGGCACCAAGTCGATCCATGGCATGAGCATACATCTAACTCAATCACATGAGCGGAAGACTTAGTATAGACAACGTAGTCATAAAATAACATAAGGGATAAACAGTACAATACTCACACAATACGGTGGAATACAATAGTACAATACTCATATAATATGGCAGAGTACAACTTTTTAGTATGATAAGCCTCTAAACATGAAAGGCAGATTGATGGGACAACTCCCCAACTAATCCAACATCTAGAAACTGAAGGAATAACATAGAGTGTGAACATGTAGCCCTCGGAATATGAGGAGTCACCCATATGCAGTGAGCAAGTCCAAATCTATTTATGGGTGAGGATGAGCCTGAGAACTGGGACCTGTATCATGAGACGATATAACATAGAAAGTATGCGGTCAGTACGTGGAATGTATTGAGTATCCAAGGTAAGTAAACGAACATTTAAAACATGTATAAAACTCATAAATGGTCATAAGAGTAGGACAACATGCTTGTATCATAAATTATTAATACATATTATGCGACTCAAGGTTTTCAAAACATTCGTAACATAAACATAGTCATAATCGTAAGAGAAGAAATACTCTTAATATAACTTTATCCAAGATACATAATCATAACATGCATAAATCATGAGGAACAGAGGGAGATTCTCTGAACCAACATACCCCATATGAGCACATGTGAAGCCCGTCTTATAACCCTAGTCGGGAGGGTGTTGATACCTTGCCAAGGGTAGGAACCATGAAGGGCGTCATCACACATGAAAAGGGCCATTTGGGCCAGGGACAAATATGAATGGCTCCCAACATACCTACAGTGGCACCTAGTTCACGAGATCTGGGACTTAAACTGAGCCCCGAACCGACTCGGTGTTCGATAAAACTCCCAAAACATATATAGTTCTCATAAAAATACATACATGAGTTCATGGGCTAGTCAAATAATGATAATCGTAGACGTGCTTGAACATACGTGAACTAGCCAAGACTTGAGGTTTGTGAGTCAGCCAAAACATAATTCATGCTTAATATATACATACTTGTAGATCATGCATATAGTTTAAATTTCCATAAGATGATAATAGATCACATAATATATTTATGATTTAATTCATCATACATGTTGGGCTTATCAAAACATCGATGGATTAATGGATCATAAATCAGTTTATCACGGGCATGCATAATCGGGTTCAAATGATTAGAAATTCGAAGTCTTCCATACTAATATCAATTTAAATCTCAAAAGATGATCAAAATCAGTAGATAATGATAGGGTTTCAAAATCACAAGACCCATAATTAAAATATTAAAATTTATACAAATCAAATATAAAACCCCATGAGTTTTTAAATAATTTTGAGTAATTTAATAGAGAAGGATCATGGGTGTGTGAGAATCCACCCATTAAAGACCTTACATACCTGGGATTATCAACTCCTAACCCTCCTTAAAATTCCAAGAATGAAATTGAAGGAATTGGGGTAAAAAGCTTGAAATCTCCCCTTAGATCACTTGTCAAAATCCTTGCATGCATGAATGGGAGTTTAGGAAGGTCCATTTTCTTAAAAACCCAGGTTTCCCAAGCCAAAACGACGTAGTTTAGGGCCTTATATCATGAAAAGATCAAAAATGCCCTTAATGAACCTGCCCTGAAAACTAGCCGGATGGAACCCACAAGTGGTACCAATGGGTCGTAGGAACCACCAACGTCCCATCATGTCCCTCGTTGAATGGAATGATGAATGACCTAGTCTCAGATCCAAACAACGGGTCGACAGGATGACCCGTACCTCCAACCCATGACTCGTTACATCGTTTGTGGTTTGCTCATCATAAAATCTAAGCCCACTTACCACGAGCCTCACCACGACCTATGGTTCCTTCGAATGAGTCATGGTCTCAACCTGTCACCCACACTTGAAATTCTTACCCTCCAACAACGACCACAACCAACGACCCGTGGCTTCTCCTAACGGGTCATTAGGTCTCCTGTTGTTTACACTATCGCCCAGCCTGACCCTAACCATTATTGCAAAGGACGGCCAGTGGTATCCCACAATGGGTCATCATACCTCTCGTTGTCTCCACTCCACCAACATTTCCCCAACCAACGATAACATACAACGACTCGTGGTTTGATACCGCGAGTCGTTTTAGGGTCCGTCCTGTGATATTTTGCTAGTTTTCAACACTTTTCAAATTAACCTCCTGGGTCTATTCTTAGGCCTTCTGGGGGTATTACATTATCTCACCTTTGGGAACATTCGTCCTCGGATGTAGGAAACAAGCAGAAAATAGAAACATGCAATTATCATTCACAAATACTGATCATTTAAACCGACACCTTATAGAATGACTATCTCCAATTCATAACACATAGTTGAACTGATCTCATGCTTCATACACACACTCATACACATAAAAGAAACTTGCACACATGAACTGAACATGAAAACTAAATGGGATCGTAGAGTAAAACTGATACCTCAAGTAGGAACTAAGACGGTGGAGAGCAAATGTGGATATCTAGCCATCATATTTGCTTCGGCTTCCCATGTGGCTCCCTCAACGTGCTGATTTTTCCATAAAACTTTAACTGGAACTACATCTTTGTTCCTCAACTTCTGAACCCGACGATCCAAGATTTAAATGGGAATTTCTTCATAACTGAGGCTGTCTTTTACTCTAATGCTGTTTATCGGGATACCGAGGCTGGGTCACCCAAACACTTTTTCAAAAGTGACAAATGGAAGATGGGATGAACTGAAGATAACTCTGATGGTAAGTCCAACTCATACGCCACCTTACCAACTCTTCTCATAACCCGGTAGTGACCAACATAGCGGGGACTGAGTTTCCCTTTCTTTCTGAACCGCATGACTCCCTTCATGGGAGATACCTTTAGAAATACCCAGTCGTCCACATTAAACTCCAAATCTCTTCTCCTCACATCAGCATATGATTTCTAAGGACTCTGGGCGGTTTTCTACCGGTCCCTTATCAATTGGACCTTCACCATCGCCTCGTGAACCGCATCTGGCCCTATCATAGCTGCCTCACAAACCTCAAACCATCCAATGGGAGATCTACACCTCCACCCATAGAGGGCCTCGAACGGTGCCATCTGGATACTAGAGTGATAACTGTTATTATAAGCAAACTCGATCAAGGGCACATGATCATCCCAACTACCTTTAAAATCCAAAACACATGCCCTCAACATATCCTCAAGTGTCTGGATTGTTCGTTCTGCCTAGCCATCCATTTGCAGATGGAATGCTGTGCTGAGCTTATTTGAGTCCCAAGTCCCTTCTGAAAAGACCGCCAGAACTGGGAGGTAAACTGAGTACCTCGGTCTGAAATAATAGACAAGGGCACTCCATGAAGTCGAACCAGCTCCCCGATATATAACTTGGCATAATCATCCGCTGAATCCGTGGTCTTGACCGGTAGGAAGTGTGCAGCCTTTGTTAACCTATCTACCACCACCCAAATGGAATCATAGTGTCGGCGAGTACGAGGTAGGCTTATAATAAAATCCATATTAATCTCTTCCCACTTCCAAGTGGGAATGCTAATATCTTGAAGTACATCTCCCGGTATTTGGTGCTCAACCTTCACTTGCTGACAGTTTGGACACTTGGTTACGAACTCTGCAATATCCTTCTTCATACCATCCCACCAATAGATTTCCCACAAGTCCTAATACATCTTTGTGGATCCCAGATGGATGGAATATTTGGTACCATGTGCCTCATGCAATATCCGGACTCTCAAATTATCAACGTTCGGAACACATAGTCGACCCTGGTATCGAAGGACACCATCTCCCCTTTGGGAGAACACCTCAACCTTTTGACTCTGCATCGCTTCCTTCAACCTTCTCAAATTCAGATCCTCATCTTTCTTAGATTTGACATCAACCAGCAAAGACGATTCTGACCCATTCTGCACAATAACACCGCCATCGGGCGATTCGATCAATCTAACCCCAACTTTCCAAGTTGGTGGACATCTCTCACCAACTCCTTCCTTCCCTCATTCACGTGGGACACACTCTCCATAAAGATCCTACTAAGTGCATCCGCAACCACATTAGCCTTGCCTGGGGGGTAAAGAACACTTATATCATAGTCCTTTAGCAACTCCAACCACCTCCTTTCCCGAAGATTGAGATCTTTCTGCGTGAACACATATTGCAAGCTCTTGTGATCCGTGAACACATCCATGTGAACCCCATACAAGTAATGCCTCCATATCTTCTGTGCAAACACCATCGCGGCTAACTCAAGATCATGGGTCAGGTAATTCTTTTCATGAACCTTTAACTGTCGAGAGGCGTATGCTATCACCTTCCCCCGTTGCATCAACACACATCCCAGTCCAACTCTCAAAGCATCACAATACACAACAAAGCCATCAGTACCCTCAGGTAAAGCCAGTACTGGTACTGAAGTGAGTCGGGTGTTCAATTCTTGTAAGCTTTTCTCACAATCCTCTGACTATTGGAACTTTATCTTTTTCTAAGTCAACTTGGTCAAAGGTGCCGCAATAGATGAGAAACCATCAAAAAAAACTTCGGTAGTAGCATACTAGGACCATGAAACTCTGAATTTTCTAAAGGATTCACCGATCGAGGCCAATTCTTCACTGCTTCAATTTTTTGAGAATCCACCCTTATACCCTCACTCGACACCACATGGCCCAAAACTGCCTCCGAGTCCAGCCAAAATTCACACTTGCTAAACTTTTCATACAACTGAAGATTTCTGAGGATCTGAAGCACTACTTTTAGATGAGAGGTATGCCCCTCCTCACTCTGGGAGTATATAAGGATGTCATTAATGATCACAATCATGAACATGTCCAAATATGCCTTGAATACCCTATTTATTAGATCCATAAAAGATGCAGGAGCATTGGTTAGTCCAAATGACATAACTACAAACTCATAATGGCCATAGCCGGTCCTGAAGGCTTTCTTTGAGATATCACTCCCCCGAACTCTGAGCTGGTGATACCCAGACCTGAGATCTATCTTCGAGAAACACCTGGCACCCTGGAGCTGGTCAATTACATTATCAATTCTGGAAAAGGGGTACCTGTTCTTGATGGTGACCTTATTAAGTTGCTGATAATCAATACACATTCAAAGGGATCCATCCTTCTTTCGCACAAATAGAACCGGTGCGCCCCATGGAGACTTGCTCGGTCTAATGAAACCCTTATCCAACAAGTCCTTCAACTGTTCCTTTAACTCTTTTAACTCAGCTTGGGTCACCCTGTAAGGAGGAATAGATATAGGTTGCGTATCAGGCAGTAGATCAATTCTGAAGTCAATTTCCCTTTCAAAAGGAACACCTGGTAAATCATCGGGAAAAACCACTAGATACTCGCACACCACTAGAATTAATTGAATAGTCGAGGTCTCGAACTCTACATCCTTAACCTTGATTATGTGGTACATGCAACCCTTAGAGATCATCTTCCTGGCCTTTAGATATGAAATAAACTGACCGGCTAGTACAACTAAATTACCCTTCCATTCCAAAACTGACTCACCCGAAAATTGGAATTCCACTGCACGGGTCCTGTAATTAATTGAAGCATAACATGCAAACAACCTATCCATACCCAAATGATGTCAAAATCAGTTATGGACAATTCTACTAAGTCCTCGGAGGTAACCTTACGCAACACCATAATGGGTCAACCTCTATATACCCTCCTAGCAAAAACTGATTCACCAACTATAGTAGATACGCAGAATGGTTCTGACAGAATTTCAGGACTAACTCCAAAACTACTAGAAATGTATGGGGTCACGAAAGAAAAGGTAGACCCTGGATCTAAAAAAGCATAAGCATCAATATGGAAGACTCGCAACATACTCGTGAATACATCTGCTGAAGCCTCCTGCTCCTGGCGAGGTACTAGGGCATAAAACTTGTTTCGGCGCTGACCACATGCTGAACTAGTGAAGGCACCCTACTGAGGGGGTCGTGCTACTGGAGCAGTAGAATTGGCTGCAGGACAATCTCTGATCCTGTGCCCGGGTTTTCCTCACCTAAAACAAGCATTCGCACTGACCAGGCACCTCCTGGGATGATTGTTACCACATCTCGCACAAGATGGGAAAGTGCGCTCCTCCTACATGCTACCATGATCCCTCGAACCTATAGCCCTACTCCTCTGGTCTTCCCTGAACTTGGACGTCATGCTAGCCGGTGATGAAGCTGGAGCAGTGGACCTGTGTGGGATTGTTGACGTGATCCACATCCTGACCTGGCCTAAGAAACCCCATAGTTGTCGGTCTTAGCCCTCTTGTCCTCTCTATGCCTCCTATAGACAACTCCATCTGCTGGGCATGCAATACAATATGGGGAAATTCGATGTCCCAATGTAGCATGGCAATCCGACAATCCTTGTCCAAGTAATCTACTGTTCCATGCATAAAGCGGCTCACCCGAGACCGTTGATCCGCTACCAACTCCGGAGCATATTTATATAGATGAGTGAACTCCAAGGCATACTCCTAGACTAACATGTTTCCCTGCTTCAAATCCACAAACTCAACTGCCATGAGCTCCCTCATCTCTTGAGGGAAGAACCGATCCATGAACGCGGTGTGGAACTCATCCCAACCTATCGGGCCTGCACCCGCTGTCCTAGAACCTTTCCATTGCTTGAACCATATATGTGCTACCCCCTTGAGCTGATAGGAGGTCAGATCAACACATTCCCCATTATTCACCCCCGTAACCTAGGTGATCTTTAGAATTTCCTTAATAAAGTCATGTGGGTCCTCGTCTACCTTTGACCCTGTGAACTCCGGAGGGCTCATCCTCAAAAAGCCCTCACCCTAGCAGCTTCCGCATTCCCATTTTGTGGATAATGTGCCATAGTCTGATTTTGGACCTGAGCTGTCATTGCCTATGCCAACATCTGAATCGCCGCCCTAAACTCAGCATGGGTGGCTGGCTCTGGTATGTGGTCCGCATGAATGGGTGGATCTGGTTGATGCCCTCCATCATGGGCACCCTCATAATCATCACCATTACCGTTCCTCCTGGAATTTACTCGTCTTGGAGGCATGATTCTGCAAATGCGAAAAACATGAATTATAGGAGTAAAGGACATTCATCACACGACATAGATCATAAAAGAAGGGAACATTCCTAAATGTCTAGTAGCCTCTTCGTCATAAGTGTGGCGCGCTTCACACCAATGAAAAAGACTCTACTTAATGTGGCTTTCGAACTCCCTAGGACACATAAATCTATGGATCTGATACCAAGTTTGTCATGACCCAAACATACACCCAGATTGTAGACACAGGACAAGGAGCCTCGAGAGACCCAACTCGACCCATGGCATGAGCATACATCTAATTCAATCACATGAGCGGAATACTTAGCATAGAGAATGTAGTCATAACATAACATAAGGGAAAATAGTACAATACTCATACAATACGGCGAAATACAACTTTTTAGTCTGATAAGCCTCTAAACATGAATGGCGGATTGATGGGACAACTTCCCAACTAATCCAACATCCAAAAACTAATGGAATAACATAGAGTGTGAACATGTAGCACACTGAACATGAGGACTCACCAAGTACGTAGTGAGCAAGTCTAAATCTATCTACGAGTGAGGATGAGCCTGAGAACTAGGACCTATATCATGAGATGATACAACATAGAAAGTATGCGGTCAGTACGTGGAATGTATTGAGTATGCAAGGTAAGTAAAATGGACATTTAAAACATGTATAAAACTCATAAATGGTCATAAGAGTAGGACGACATGCTCGTATCATAAATCATTAATACATATTATACGGCTCAAGGTTTTCAAAAAATTCGTAACATAAACATAGTCATAATCATAAGAGAAGAACTCGCTTAACATAACTTGAGCCAACATACATAATCATAACATGCGTAAATCATGAGAAACAGTGGGAGATTCTCTTAACCGACATACCCCATATGAGCACACATGAAGCCAGACTTGTAACCCTAGTCAAGAGGGTGTTCGTACCTTGACAAGGGTAGGAACCATGAAGGACGTGATCACACATGAAAAGGGCCATTAGGGCTAGGGACAAACATGAATGGGTCCCAACATACCTACGGTGGGATGTAGTTCATTAGATCCAGGACTTAACCTAAGCTTCGAACCTACTCGGTGTTCGATAAAACTCCCAAAACATATATAGTGCTCATAATAATACATACATGAGTTCATGGGCTAGTCTAATCATGATAATCATACACGTTCTTGAACACATGTGAACTAGCCATGACTTGAGGCCCGTGAGTCAGCCAAAACATAATTCATGCTTAATAAAATACATACATATTTGTAGATCATGCATATAGTTTAAATTTCCATAAGATCATAATAGATTCATGATTTAATTCATAATACATGTTGGGCTTATCAAAACATCAATGGATCAATGGATCATAAATTGGTTTATCATAGGCATGCATAATCGGGCTTAAATTATTAGAAATTCGAAGTTAGCCATACTAATATCAATTTAGAGCTCAAAAGATGATCAAAATCAATACATAATGATAGGGTTTCAAAATCACAAGACCCATAATTAAATCATTAAAATTTATACAAACCGAATATAAAACCCCATGAGTTTTTCAATAATTTTGAGTAATTTAATAGAGAAGGAGCATGGGTGTGGGACAATCCACCCATTGAAGATCTTACATACCTGGGATTGTCATGTCCTAAGCCTCCTTAAAAGCCCAAGAGTGAAATTGAAGGAATTGGGGTGAAAAGCTTGAAATGTTCCCTTAGATCACTTGTCAAAATCCTTGCATGCATGACTGGGAGTTTAGGAAGGTCTATTTGCTTAAAAACCCAGATTTCCCAAGACAAAACGACGTAGTTTAGGGCCTTATATCATGAAAAGGTCAAAATGCCCTTAATTAACCTGTCCTGAAAATTGGCCGGATAGAACCCACGAGTGGTACAGAACGGGTCATGGGAACCACCAACAGCTCGTCATGTCCCTCGTTGAATGGACTGCTAAATGACCTAGTCTCAGATCCAAACAACGGGTCGACAGGATGACCCGACCTCCAACCCATGACACGTTACATCGTCCATTGTTAGCTCATCATAAAATATGAGCCCACTTACCATGAGCCTCACCATGACTCATGGTTCCTTCCAACAAGTCGTGGTCTCAACCCGTCACCCACACTGGAAATTCTTACTCTCTAACAACGACCACAGCTAACGACCTGTGGCTTCTCCTAACGGGTCGTTGGGTCTTTCATTGTTTACACTGTCGCCCAACCTGACCCTAACCACGACCGCAAAGGACGACCTATTGTATCAGACAACAGGTCATTATAACTCTCATTGTCACCACTGCCACCAACATTTCCCCAACCAACGACAGCATACAACGACTTGTGGTTTGATACCACAAGTCGATCTGTGGTCCATCCTGTGATATTTTTCCAGTTTTTAATACTTTTCAAATTAACCTCCCGGGTCTATTCTTAGGCCTTCCCGGGGTATTACAGTCAATATCTGCTGTCTCAACTCACAGACGTCTGGTACACAAAATTTACCCTGGTAACGGAGCACCCCATCTCCCCCTTTGGAGAAAGCTTCTATTTCTTTTCGAAGTACTACTTCCTTAGGCTTAAGTAAGATGCTGTCTTCATCCTGTCTGGACTTAACTTCCATAACTAATGAAGAATTTGACCCGCTCTGCATTACTACTCCACCCTTAGCTGAATCCACCAACTGTACTCCCAACCGGGCCAGTCCGTGGATATCCCTTACCATTTCCTTCTTACCTTCTTCAACATGAGCTACACTCCTCATAGATAATCTTCTTAGGGCATTAGCCACAACATTTGCTTTGCACGAATGATACAACACACTCATGTCATAGTCTTTCAGTAGCTCCAACCACCTTCTCTGATGCAGATTTAGGTCCTTCTGACCGAACACATACTGAAGGCTCTTGTGATCTGTAACACATCCATGTGAGCCCCATATAGGTAATGTCTCCATATTTTTAGCACAAACACCACCGCTACCAACTCCAAGTCATGAGTTGGATAGTTTTCTCATGAACTTTGAGTTGTCTGGAGGCGTAGGCTATCACCATGCCTTGCTGTATCAGAACGCAATCGAGTCCAACTCTGGAAGAGTCACAATAGACAACCAACCCATCTGTTCATTCTGGCAAGGTCAAAACTGGAGCGATAGTGATTCAAGTCTTCAACTCCTGGAAACTCTTCTCACACGCATCCGACTAGTAGAATTTCACTTTCTTTTGAGTTAACTTAGTCAAAGGAGATGCTATAGAGGAGAAGCCTTCCACAAACCATCGGTAATAACTAGCTAAGCCCAGGAAACTCCTGATTTTCATAGGACAGGTAGGTCTAGGCCAATCTTTCACTACTGCTATCTTGTGAGGATCTACCTGTATTCCCTTACTGGAGATCACATGACCCAAGAAAGTCACGGACTTTAATTAGAATTCGCACTTGCTGAACTTGGCAAACAACTGGCGGTCTCTGAGTGTGTGTAATACTAATCTCAGGTGGTTAGCATGCTCTTCCTCATTTCTGGAGTATACCAGAATGTCATCGATAAATAAAATGACGAACATATCCAGATACTACTTGAAGACTCTGTTCATCTAGTCCATGAAGGTTGCGGGGGCGTTTGTTAGCCCGAAGGACATCACCACAAACTTGTAGTGACCATACTGAGTTTTGAATGTTGTTTGCTGTATGTCACACTCTCTGACCCTTAGCTGATGGTACCCCGACCTGAGATCAATTTTTGAGAAACAACTGGCTCCCTAAAGTTGGTTAAATAGGTCATCAATTCTGGGTAGGGGATACCTGTTCTTGACTGTGACTTTGTTTAGCTGACGGTAATCTATGCACATTCTAAGGATACCGTCTTTCTTACGCACAAATAGTACTGGAGCACCCCAGGGAGAGATACTGGGTCTGATAAAACCCTTGTCAAGATGATCTTTTAGTTTCTCCTTCAACTCCTTAAGCTTAGCTGAAGCCATTCTATAAGGAGGGATGGAGATGGGCTGAGTATTTGGGAGGAGGTCTATTCCGAAGTTTATTTCCCGTTTAGGGAGAACTCCGAGAAGATCCTCAGGAAATACATCTGGGAACTCATTGACCACCGGAACAGACTGAATAGTTGGGGTCTCAGAGTTGGAATCCTTGACCCAAACTAGATGATAAATACATCCCTTGGAAATGAGTTTCTGGGCCTTAAGGTAAGAAATAAACCTACCCTTAGGTATTGAACTACTGCTCGTCCATTCTAACACTGGTTCATTTGGAAACTGGAACTTGACAGCTTTAGTTCTACAGTCCACTGAGGCATAACCAGAGTGTAACCAATCCATGTCGAGGATAAGGTCAAAATTTACCATGTCTAACTCTACGAGATCAACTAGAATGACTTTATTCAGGACTGATACTGGGCAGTTTCTATACACCCGGCTGGCTCTCACTGATTCACCAACTGGGGTGGATACTAAGAAAGGTTCTGATAATACTTCTGGGCTGATATCAAGCTGAACCGCAAAATAGGAAGTCATGAATGATATTGTGGCCCCCGAATCAAGAAGGGCTTATGCATCTAGGTGAAAGAGGCATAACATACCCGTGATTACATTAGGTGAGCTATCCTGATCCGGACGGGAAGACAATTCATAAAAATGGTTTTGGCGCTAACCGCCATCCATACCTGATGTGTTGGCCTACTGAGCTGGTTGGCCTGCTGGAGCTGATGATGTGGTGGATTGTAATCTCCCTCACCCTACTGACGGGCACTCTCTAAGCCGATGTGCAAGATGTCCACAACCAGAACAGCCCTCACGACCCTAAAGACACTCTCCCAGGTGGTTCTTGCCGTACTTAGGGAAAACTGGATATCTGTTCCTGACACTGTAGCTTTGAGACTGGGAGCCAGATGCTCCACCCCTCCAGTCCTGGCGGGATCGAAAGTTAGGGGCGCTGGCTGAGTTGGGTGTTGGAGCCCTTTTGCTGCTGTGGGCGGTTGCTACTGCCAGACCTCTAGTGGCTATGATCTCATAGTACAGTCCTTGCCCGTTTAATCTTTCGCTCCATAACCTTCAGCTTTTTGGCCTCAATCTGCTAGGCATAGATAATCAGGCCGGAGAGGTCCATATCTCTAATCAGCATCGTTTTCCTACACTCCTTGAGAACCAGGTTCGACACTCTGTTCACAAACTTCAACATGCAAGCCCTTGGCTCGACTACCATCTCTTGAGCATACTTGGACAACCTGGTGAACTCTAGAACATACTCTTCTACTATCCGGTTCCCTTGTCTCAGTTCATCAACTCCACTACCTTTGCCTCCTTGAGCTCCCGAGGGAAGAATCTATCCAAGAAGGCTGTAGTGAACTCCTCCCATTCCACCGGTCCTGCTCCTGCCGGCCTTCCTTTTGGGCTACCCCTTACAGCTGGTAGGCAAACAAGTCACTTTTTGAGGGAGTGACACCCATAATTCGGGTGATCTTTCTAATCTCATTTACAAACCCTTGTGGATCCTCTCCCACCATTGTTCCATGAAAATCACTAGTCAGTTTATTTATTTTCTTTAGGGGTTCACTC
Organism: Datura wrightii; assembly: GCA_035772735.1. Lineage (NCBI taxonomy): Eukaryota > Viridiplantae > Streptophyta > Magnoliopsida > Solanales > Solanaceae > Datura > Datura wrightii. The sequence goes on from JASDFA010000001.1 coordinate 22,242,723, forward strand.
CACCTTTTTTTTCTTCTTTGCAGTTGTTTTGTGATTTGAGATCATTTACCTTCCTTTTTATAGTCTCCTCGTCTTGTGTTTTCTCTTCTAGCGTATGCTTTTACTGACGGTTAGTGGTAGGGTGTTGTTCATCCATGTGATTGTCTTTTGTTGTTTTTCTTTGTTGTTCCAGATTAGTGAATGCAACAGCCTCATTATTGACTTTAGTAAGGTCTTTCTCTCTACTACTATCTTCCTTATTATTGACATGTTGTTTTGCCTCCTTTACTTTGTTTTGATCCCTTTCTAGCTTTCTACATTGATTTTTGTAGTTCCCTTGAAGTTAACAGTAATTGAAAAATTTTGGCACTCCTTCATATTCTATTTTTTGTTCATATATACCCTTTTAGAGGATTAGCTGAGTTTCCTTGACCATCAAAAACAGAATTTTTAACCTTGGCTTAGATAGATCAATTTCAACTTGAACCTTGCCCTTACTTGGCCTAGTCATGCTTCTAGTCTCTAGATGCATACTTAAAGGCACTCCTATAGCACTTAGAATTTCTTTAATGAAATTCCATGTTTGTAGGTGAAACGGAAGTCTAGGGAGAAGAACCCACACCGGTGCTAAGGGGTTGTCCTCCTTTGTGGTGAATTCTGGTGTCCATTTGCTGAGCCATATAGTTTGTCCTTCCACCTCAATTGCATGAAGGCAATACATACAATTGAAATCTTCTTCATTGCAAACATCAATAAACACATTATTGTTGTCAAAGACACCAACCTTTACAGAGCCTCCCAGTTCCCCTTCGTAGGAAAACTATTGTTCCTGCAATCTTGCCGCCTTGCCCGCCGTTTCCTCACCCTGTATTACTCCATTTGGTATCAGAACCCTCTGCGTACCCATCTGGTATCAGTCTCCTTCGTCGTAGCCCTAATTTTCTCAATTTGGGGCCTACTTTTAAAAAATTTTCCGACTATGGTATATTTATATTCCTCTGCCATAATCCCATAATAAACTTTAGCATTAAAAATAATAGCAGGGATTTCGTTATGCTTTGTAATTGCAGCTTTGAGAGATTCTCTCGGATGGGTTTCCAAGGGGGTTTGGTGGTTGTTAAAGGCATTGAGATATGATGATTTAGCATTTAAGGATTCAAAATTGGAGGGGGTAAGTGATTCCTGATCCAGTGATCAATCCCTCCTTCCTTGGAGAGTTCTTGTAATGCCTCAAAAACTCGAAGATTAGATCCGGGACTTAAAAATAGAAAATTTGCAGAAAACTTGAAAATCTAGCATTAATCACAAAACGGGTTGTTAAGTGAACTGTTGGAGGTGCCCACGAGTCGAAAGGTGACTCGTGGGGAGGCTAGATGAGGAAGTTTGAAGTTTTAGGAAAAAGATACCCCCGGATGACATAACAAGTCATGGTCAGTCCCGACGATTTGTTAGGTCAGTCGTGAGGAGTGGCAAACGAAAGTATAGAGGGGTGGAGGTAGTGTACTTGATGAAAGGATCGCACGATTTGTGGTCAGTCACCACGATTCGTGAGGTGAGTCGAGATCAGCTAGGGGAGAATTTTCTAAGAGTGAGGCAGTGTACCTAACGAATGGTGACCACGAGTCGTGGTAACCAACAAAGAGTCGTGAAGTCATTCAGTCCCAGCCCCAAACGATTGATAGACAGTGTACTTAATGGGCGATGCCACGAGTCATGGCCTAGGGTAACGAGTCGTTAGGTCCCTTGTTAGGACCATCTGACAATTTTTACCTACAAATTTTCAATGGTCTTTTAGTAATTTCCAACCTTCCTAAACTTGAAACTACATCGTTTTAGACATAATTTCAGACCTATTAGTGGGAATGAACGACCTTTTCCCTCATTCCCCACATAGATTCTCAGAAAGCATCGAAGAGTTTCTCTCAAGAACTTTCAGAGTAAAGTCCAGGATTCTTCATCCATTGCAGAAATTCAAGTTCCTCCTCAAGGAAATTCTTATCCAGGTATGTGGGAATTCAACAAGGGAATAATCCTTCCCTTGTGTCCCCGAAATCTCTCTTGTTTACTCTGTAAATCTTGTCCCTGAGTTTTCGGATGTGAAGAGAATTCATGAAAATTTTCCCTGAATTCACATAGAATGATATCCATGATTATTTTTAGTTATGACTTCCATCATTTCATGTTTTTTGGGTTATTATTTGCACAAAGGTGAATTCTAGCCTTGCAAACTTTTCGAATGTTAAATAACTTCTTGACAGACCTCGTTTAATTCAGGTGGGATATTATCCTATGTTAATTATAGTTATTTTTCCCAGTTTGTGATTTCAACAATGGTAAATATTTTGAGATGAAAATTTAGCCCTAATCATTAGACTAGAAAATCTTGAACTTTGCTCTAGTGCCTAAATACTGAAATTTTAGCTTGAACTTGCCATTGTGGGAACCCCCATACTTCTAGTAGCATTGATTCTCGATTAAATTATTGTCAGTTCAGTTTTATCAAGAACTTTAGAATTCTCAATGTCAGTCAGAATTGTGAGCTGATCAGTTTGACTAGAGAATTTCCTGACATGTCAGCGTTACCTCCCAATTATCATAATCAGATTTGGTATTCAGTTATTGGGCCACTAGGTGGTCATGACGTTTTAGATATATTGCTCTAACTAGAATTAGGACCCCAGTTCAGATTACAATTTGTTCTTATATGATTACGACGCTTCTAGATAAGCAGCTCTGACAAGTCTAAAACTCAATTTCAGAATCTGGACCGATAATACTCCTAGGGTACTTTCAGTTCTATGTACCAAACTTGTCTTGGACCCCAGTTTTGAGCTATTAACTTAGTATTCAGTTTAGGTTTTCCAGTGGGAGTAGGACTTAGCACCGAGTGAACCGGGGTTCCAGCGCACCCAAGCTCCCAGAACTACGTTGCCAGCGTAGGTATCAATATTTATTGGCCTGATTGGCCCTAGACTTTTGTGATCACCCAGTTCATGCCTTTATACCCTGAAAAGGTATATTGGGTCCTATCGGCGGGGTGTATACATCAGACTCCACGTCTAGCTCAGGTGGTTACATGTCGGTTATAGATTCTCCCACTAGTCAGTTCAGTCCAGTTCAAACCTGTTTAGTTTAGTTCAGATCATAATCATACTTAGGGCATGCTTGACTATCAGACAGGGTCTTTCAGACTATCCCAACCTTCCTAAACTTGAAACTACATCGTTTTAGACATAATTTCAGACCTATTAGTGGGAATGAACGACCTTTTCCCTCATTCCCCAAATAGATTCTCAGAAAGCATCGAAGAGTTTCTCTCAAGAACTTTCAGAGTAAAGTCCAGGATTTTTCATCCATTGCAGAAATTCAAGTTCCTCCTTAAGGAAATTCTTATCCAGGTATGTGGGAATTCAACAAGGGAATAATCCTTCCCTTGTGTCCCCGAAATCTCTCTTGTTTACTCTGTAAATCTTGGCCCTGAGTTTTCGGATGTGAAGAGAATTCATGAAAATTTCCCTGATTTCACATAGAATAATATCCATGATTATTTTTAGTTATGACTTCCATCATTTCATGTTTTCTGGGTTATTATTTGCACAAAGGTGAATTCTAGCTTTGCAAACTTTTCGGATGTTAAAGAACTTCTTGATAGACCTAGTTTAATTCGGGTGGGATATAATCCTATGTTAATTATAGTTATTTTTCCCAGTTTGTGATTTCAAAAATGGTAAATATTTTGAGATGAAAATTTAGCCCTAATCATTAGACTAGAAAATCTTGAACTCTGCTCTAGTGCCTAAATACTGAAATTTTAGCTTGAACTTGCCATTGTGGGAACCCCTATACTGCTAGTGGCATTGATTCTCGATTAAATTATTGTCAGTTCAATTTTATCAAGAACTTTAGAATTCTCAATGTCAGTCAGAATTGTGAGCTGATCAGTTTGACTAGAGAATTTCTTGACATGTCAGCGTTACCTCCCAATTATCATAATCAGATTTGGTATTCAGTTATTGGGCCACTAGGTGGTCATGACATTTTAGATATATTGCTCTGACTAGCCTTAGGACCCCAGTTCAGATTACAATTTGTTCTTATATGATTACGACGCTTCTAGATAAGCAGCTCAACCAGTCTCGAACTCAGTTTCATAATCTTGTCCAATAAGACTCCCAGGGTACTTTCGGTTCTATGTCCTTGACTAGTCTTGGACCCCAGTTTTGAGCTATCAACTTAATATTAAGTTTAGATTTTCTAGTGGGAGTAGGACTTAGCACATAGCGGACCGGGGTTCTAGCGCACCTAGGTTTCCAAAACTACATTGGCAGCATAGGTATCAGTATTTATTGGCCTTATTGGCCCCAAACTTTTGTGATCACCTAGTTCATGCCTTTATACCCTGGCAAGGTATATTTGGTCCTATCGGTGGTGTGTATACATCGAACTCCACGTCTAGCTCGCGTGGTTACATGTTGGTTATAGACTCTTCCACTAGTCAATTCAGTCCATTCCAAATCAGTTCAATTCAATTCAGATCAGAATCAGCCTTAGGGAATGCTTGACTATCAGACAGGGTCTTTCAGACTATCCCAGATATATCAGCTATTCAATTCAGTAGCTTTAGTTGGTTATTGCATGCCTTCTTAGTTCAACATTTATTTCACTTATCTTATTGTGTTATGTTTCTCTCACTTACTCAGTACAATCAAAGTATTGGTGCATATATTTATGTTGTATCATCTTAAGATACAGCTACAGGATCTCAGACTCAGCTCCGTTAGCTTACTGCCCACTGAAGATCTCAGCTATACTGATTGGTGAGTTCTCATCCTTCGAGGACGGGAAATTATTGATTTAGTTACATTTCTTTTCTTTTTGTTTTTTTTTTCAGATTTAGAGTTAGATGGGTGCTTGTCCCGTCAACTCATCCCGTGTAGATTGTCTTTCAAAAAGAATTTCAGAAGTTCAACATGTATGTTTCTTTCAGATGTATGAGTTTGTTATTAAATTCAGTTTTATTAAGCGATTCCATTGTTTAATTCTTCCTCTATGTTTTACTCGAATTGCTAGTGCATAATAGACCAGGGGTTGACTTGGGGTTATTTGTGACTCCAAGTGTCGTGTTTTGTCTAGCGTGTAGACTCGGGGCATGAAAAACTTGATATCGACCACTAGGTTCAGAGTATCCTTGGTTGTTTGAAAGCCGCATCGAGTAGAGTCCCTCTTCATGGGTGTGAAGCGCGCCACACTTATGAAGGGAAGGCTATGAGATGTCATTAGGAAATTTCCATTTATTTCATACTCCTTGTCATGCGTTGAAATTCAGTTTCAAAAATCATTCTCCTAACTCGTGCTCTACTTTGTTTCAGTGAAATATGCCTCCAACGATGCGGAAAAGGAAGGAGGGTCGAAAATGCCCAACGGACTACTCCACTAGCCCTGGTGGCCCCACAGGATTATTCGGTGTCAACCGCTGAATTCAGGGCGGCCATTCAGTTGTTCTCCCAAACCTTCCCTAATCAGGTGAACCAACAAGTAGTAACAGTTAACAACAACGGATCTGCAGCAGCTGCTAGGGTGTGGGACTTAATCCGTATGAACCCTCCATCTTTTCAGGGATCCAAATTGGGGGAGGACCCCTAAGAGTTCATAGATGAGATTTGGAAGATTACCCATATAATGTGTGTCAGGTCCTCCAAGAGTGCTGACCTGGCTGCCTACCAGCTAAAAGGAGTAGCCCAGGTCTAGTATGAGCAGTGGAAAGAGGGATAACCCGTGGAAGCAAGACCAGTGGAGTGGGAGGAGTTCAACACCGCTTTTCTAGATAGATTATTCTTAAGGGAGTTCATGGAAGCTAAGATAGTGGAGTTTATGAACCTAAGATAAGGGAGCGGAACGGTGGAAGAGTATGCTCTGGATTTTACCAAGTTTTCCAAATACGCTCCATAGATGGTGGCCGAGCCAAGAGCTCGCATGTTGAAGTTTGTGAATGGGGTGTCAAACTTGGTCCTCAAGGAGTGCAGAACAGCGATGCTGATTAAGGGCATTGACCTCTCCAGATGCCCAAAAGATTGAAGTTGAGAAACTAAGGGACATGGAAAGGAAGAACAAGCGGGCTAGGACTGGCCAGTCAGATCATGGCCACCAGAGGTCAGGCGGTAGCAACCGCCCACAGCAGCAGCAACCATAGTAGCAGAAGGCTCCAATGCATAGCTCAGTTAGCGCCACAACCTTCTAGTCCCATCAGGATCGGCGGGGTGGAGCATCTGGCTCTCAGTCTCAGAGCTAAAGTGTCAGAAACAGATATCCAGCTTGCCCCAAGTGCGGCAAGAACCACCCAGGGGAGTGTCTTCATGGTTGAGAAGACTGTTTTGGTTGTGGACAGCTCGGGCATCGGCATAAGGAATGCCCATTAGCCGGGCGAGGGAGATCAAAATCCACCACCTTAGTAGCTCCAACAAGTCGACTAGCTCAACAGACTAACACATCAGGTATAGAGGGCGGTTAATGCCCATTTTTATGCATTATCATCCCGTCAGGACCAGGAGAACTCACCAGATGTGGTCACGTGTATGTTACGTCTTTTCCACCTGGATGTATATGCCTACTTGATCTGGGGGCCACACTATCATTTGTAACTCCCTACATAGCAGTTTAGTTCGATACTAGTCTTGAAGTATTAGCAGAACTCTTCTCAGTCTCCACACCAGTTTGCGAGTCAGTTAGAGCCAGCCGGGTGTATAGAAACTGTCCAATTTTAGTCTACAATAAAGTCATTCCAGCGGACCTTGTAGGGTTAGACATGGTCAACTTTGACCTCATTCTTGGCATGGATTGGTTACATGCCGGTTATGCCTCAGTTGACTACAAAACTAGGATCGTCAGGCTTCAGTTCCCTAATAAACCAGCTCTAGAGTGGTCAGGCAGTAGTTCAGTGCCGAAGAATAGGTTTATTTCCTACCTTAAGGCTAAGAATCTTATTTCCAAGGGATGTATCTACCATCTAGTTCGAGTCAAGGATTCCAACTCTGAGACCCCAGCTATCCAGTCAGTCCCTATTGTCACAGAGTTTCCAGATGTGTTCCCCGAAGATCTTCCTGGAGTCCCACCTGAATGGAAAATTGACTTCGGTATAGCCCATATTCCGGATACTCGGCCCATCTCCATCCCTCCTTACAGAATGGCTCCAACTGAGCCTAAGGAGTTTAAGGAATAGTTAAAAGATCTCCTAGATAAGGGTTTTATCAAACTCAGTATCTCTCCCTAGGGTGCTCCAGTGCTATTCGTGCGAAAGAAAGACGGTACTCTCAGAATGTGCATTGACTACCGTCAGTTGAACAAGGTCATAGTCAAGAATAGATATCCCCTACCCAAAATTGATGACCTATTTGACCAACATCAGGGAGCCAGCTGTTACTCCAAAATAGATCTCAGGTTGGGGTATCATCAACTAAGAGTCAGAGAGTGTGGTATACCGAAAACAGCTTTCAAGACTCAATATGGGCACTTCGAGTTTGTGGTTATGTCCTTCGAATTAACAAATTCCCCTGCAATCTTTATGGACCTGATGAATAGAATTTTCAAGCAGTATCTAGATATGCTCATCATCGTATTCATCGACGTCATTTATGTATGCACCAAAAATGAGGAAGAGCATGCTAATCACCTGATTCAGACACTCAGACACCGTCAATTGTTTGCCATGTTTAGCAAGTGCAAATTTTGATTGAAGTCCGTGACTTTCCTGGGTCATATGGTCTCGGGTGAGGTAATTCAAGTTGATCCCCAAAAGATAGCAGCAGCCAAGGACTGGCCCAGACCCACCTCCCCAATCAAAATCAGAATCTTCTTGGGTCTAGCCGGTTATTATCGATTCTTTGTGGAAGGCTTTTCTTCTATAGCATCTCCTCTGACCAGACTGACTTAGAAGAAGGTGAAATTTCGGTGGCTAGATACGTGTGAGAAGAGTTTTCAGGAGCTAAAAACGCGACTCACTATTGCTCCAGTGTTGACCCTACCGGAAGGATCAGAAGGATTTGTAGTCTATTGTGATGCTTCCAGAGTTGAACTCGGTTGCATTCTGATGTAGCGGGGAAAAGTGATAGCTTACGCCTCCAGATAGCTCAAAGTTCATGAGAAGAATTATCCCACTCATGATGTGTAGTTAGTAGCGGTGGTGTTTGCACTAAAAATATGGAGACACTATCTGTACGGGGCTCACGTTGATATTTTCACCAATCACAAGAGCCTCCAGTACGTATTCAGTTAGAAGGACCTGAACCTTCATCAGAGATGGTTGGAACTCCTGAAGGATTATGACATGAGCGTGCTTTACCACCGGGGCAAAGCCAACGAGGTGGCTGATGCCCTAAGCAGAGTGTGTATGGGTAGCATGGCTCATATTGAGGAAGGCAAAAAGGAGTTGGAAAATGATATTCACCGGCTAGCTCGGTTAGGGATGCAGTTGGTTGATTCAGTTGAGGGTGGAGTGGTGATGCAAAGCGGGTCAGACTCTTCCTTAGTTGTGGAAGTTAAGTCCAAACAAGATAAAGATCTCATTCTTCTTAAACTCAAGAAAGCGGTTCTCAGAAAGGAGGTTGAGGCTTTCTCCAAAGGGGGAGATGGTGTGCTCCGTTATTAGGGAAAATTGTGCGTATTGGATGTTGGTGACTTGAGACAGCAGATTTTAGCTGAAGCACACAGCTCAAGATACTCTATCCACCCTGGTGCTACTAAAATGTACCACGATATGCAAGATATTTACTGGTGGAATGGCATGAAGAGGGATATTGCTGAATTTGTAGCTAAGTGCCCAAACTGCCAGCAATTCAAGGTATAGCATCAGAGGCCGGGAGGTATGACCCAGGATATCAACATACCTATGTGGAAATGGGAAGAAGTGAATATGGATTTTATTATGGGTCTACCTCGGACACGTCAGCAACATGACTCCATCTGGGTAGTAGTAGATCGGATGACTAAGTCAGCATATTTTCTCCCAGTCAAAATGACAGATTCAGTTGAGGACTATGCTAGGCTTTATATTTGGGAGTTGGTCAGACTTCATGGGGTACCATTATCCATTATCTTAGACAGAGGTACTCAATTCACCTTATATATTTAGAAGTCTATTCAGAAGGGACTTGCACCCAGGTCAAGCTCAACACAGCTTTTCACCTGCAGACACATGGGCAAGCTGAGCAGACTATTCAGACCCTAGAAGATATGTAGAGAGCGTGTGCGATTGATTTCAAGGGAATTTGGGATGACCATTTGCCTCTTATCAAGTTTACATACAACAACAACTACCACTCTAGTATCCAGATGGCCTAATTTGAGGCATTGTATTGTAGGAGGTGCAGATCTCCCATTGGGTGGTTTGAAGTGGGTGAAGCTGCTATTATCGGTCCAGACTCGGTTCATGAAGCTATGTAAAAGTTATAGCTCATCGGAGAAAGATTGAAAACAGCTCAAAGACATCATAAATCTTATGCTGATGTGAGGAGAAGAGAATTGGAGTTTGCTATGGATGACTGGGTCTATCTGAAAATTTCGCCCATAGAAGGGGTGATAAGGATTGGGAAGAAGGAAAAGATCAGTCCTAGATATGTAGGACCTTATAGAATTTTGAGGCGAACTGGCAAGGTAGCTTATGAGCTGGAGTTACCTTCGGAGTTGGCATTAGTGCACCCTGTATTCCATGTGTCACTTTTGAAGAAATGCATCAGAGATCCAACTTCAGTTGTGCCATTAGATAGTGTAGAAATAAAGGATATTCTCTCATACGAGGAGGTCCCAATCCAAATTCTTGACCGTCAAATTTGTAAGCTGAGGAACAAGGAAATAGCTTCAGTCAAGGTCTTATAGAGAAATCAACAGGTGGAGGGAGCTACGTGGGAGCCCAAAGCAAATATGATGGCCAAATACCCATACTTATTTTTTACCGGCTCTGTTACACCTTGATATATTAATTCTATCCTACAACTCAATTTAGCTTCTTGTTCAAATCATTTATTCAAGTTTTTTTTATGTTTATGGATGTATGTATGAAAGGTAAATTCAGTTTAGTTATGTATTTTTATATGGAGGTAGTCATTCTATAGTTTTGGATTTAAATGAGTAGTATTCGAATTTGATTACTATTCTCTGTCTTCTTGTGTGTTTTCCAACATTCGAGGATGAATGTTCTCAGGGGGAGATATTGTAATGCCCCAAAAACTCAAAAATTAGATTCGGGATTTAAAAATAGAAAATTTACAAAAAACTAGAAAATCTGGCACCAGTCACAGAACGGGTCATTAAGTAACCCGTTGGAGGTGCCCACGAGTCATGAGGTGACTCATGGGAAGGCCAGGTGAGAAAGTTTTAAGTTTTGGGAAAAGGATACTACAGAGACGACCTAACAAGTCGTGGTCAGTCGTGGGGAGTGGCAAACGAAAGTATCGAGAGGTGGAGGCAGTGTACTTGACGAAAGGACCCCACGATTCGTGGTCAGTCTCCACAAGTCGTGAGGTGAGTCATGATCAGCTAGGGGAGAATTTTCTGAGAGTGAGGTAGTGTACCTAACAAATGGTGACCACGACTCGTGGTCACCAACAACGAGTCGTGAAGTCATTCATAACTAGCCCCGGACGACTGATAGACAATGTACTTAACGGGTGATGCCACGAGTCGTGGCCTAGGGTAACGAGTCATTAGGCCCCTCCTTAGGACCATCTGACAGTTTTTCCCTGTGAATTTTAAAGGGTCTTTTAGTAATTTCCAACCTTCCTAAACTTGAAACTACATCGTTTTAGGCATAATTTCAGACCTATTAGTGGAAATGAATGGCCTTATCCCTCATTCCCCACGTAGATTCTCAAAAACCATCGAAGAGTTTCTCTTACAAACTTTCAGAGTAAGGTCCAGGGTTCTTCGTCCATTGTAGAAAATCAAGTTCCTTCCCAAGAATATTCTTAGCCAGGTATGTTGGAATTCAATAAGGGAATAGTCCTTCCCTTGTGTTCGCCGAAATCTCTCTAGTTTACTCTGTAAATCTTGGCCCTGAGTTTTCGGATGTGAAGAGAATTCATGAATTTTTTCCCTGAATTCATATAGAATGATATCCGTGATTATTTTTAGTCATGACTTCCATCAGTTCATGATTGTTTTGGTGATTATTTGCTTAAAGGTGTATTCTAGCCCTGCAAACTTTTTGAATGTTAAAGAACTTCATGATAGACCTTGTTTAATTCATGTGGGATATCATCTTATGTTAATTATAGTTAGTTTTCCCAGTTTGTGATTTCAACAATGGTAAATATTTTGAGATGAAAATTTAGCCCTAATTATTAGACTAGAAAATCTTGAACTCTGCTCTAGTGCCTAAATACTAAATTTTTAGCTTGAACTTGCCATTGTGGGAACCCCCATAACGCTAGTAGCATTGAGTCTCGATTAAATTATTGTCAGTTCAGTTTTAGCAAGAATTTTTGAATCCTCAATGTCAGAATTGTCAGCTGATTAGTTTGACTAGAGATTTCCTGAGATGTCAGTGTTACCTCGCAGTTATCATAATCAGATTGAGTATTCAGTTATTAGTCCACTAGGCTGTCATGACATTTTAGATATATAGCTCTGACTAGCCTTAGGACCCCAGTTCAGATTACAATTTGTTCTTATACGATTACGATGCTTCTAGATAAGTAGCTCAACCAGTCTCGAACTCAGTTTCAGAATCTTGTCTGATAAGACTCCCAGGGTACTTTCAGTTCTATGTCCCTGACTAGTCTTGGACCCCAGTTTTGAGCTATCAACTTAATATTCAGTTTAGATTTTCTAGTGGGAGTAGGACTTAGCACATAGCGGACTAGGTTTCCAAAACTACATTGCCAGCATAAGTATCAGTATTTATTGGCCTGATTGGCCCGAAACTTTTGTGATCACCCAGTTCATGCCTTTATACCCTGGCAAGGTATATTGGGTCCTATTGGTGGTGTGTATACATCGAACTCCATGTCTAGCTCGCGTGGTTGCATGTTGGTTATAGACTCTTCCACTAGTCAATTCAGTCCATTCCAAATCAGTTCAATTCAATTAAGATCAGAATCAGACTTAGGGAATGCTTGACTATCAGACAGGGTCTTTCAGACTATCCCAGATATATCAGTTATTCAATTCAGTAGCTTTAGTTGGTTATTGCATGTCTTCTCAGTTCAACATTTATTTCACTTATATTTTTGTGTTATGTTTCTCTCACTTACTCAGTACATTCAAAGTACTGATGCATACTTTTATGTTGTATCATCTTATTATACAACTGCAGTATCTCAAACTCAACTCTATTAGCTTACCGCTCACCGAAGATCTCAGTTATATCGATTGGTGAGTCCTCATCTTTCGAGGATGGGAAATTATTAATTTAGTTACATTTCTTTTCTTTTTATTTTTATTCAGATTTAGAGTTAGCTGGGGGCTTGTCCCAGCAACTCATCCCTTGTATATTGGCTTTTAGATAAAATTTCAGAAGTTCAACATTTATGTTTCTTTCAGATGTATGATTTTGTTATTAAATTCAATTTTATTAAGAGATTCCATTGTTTAATGCTTCCGCTATATTTTACTCAAATTGCTAGTGTATGATAGACCAGGGGTTCATTTGGGGGACTTGTGACTCCAAGTACCGTGTTCAGTCCAGGGTGTAGACTTGGGGCGTGACAGCGCTGGCCGCTAGCTCCATGTGGCTGGAAGTTGAATTGTACTGTTAGATATGTTACCGTTTATTTTGTATGGAGAGAAATTTTTTATAGAGAGAAATTTTTTGATATACTGTGCAGAAATTATTCAATCTTGCTTCTTTTCTTTGAGTTTTCTCTCTTTATGATTAGTATTTTTGCAAATCGTACATGAATGTTGTGTGTAACATTAATTACGAAGTGTTAATGGATCTGAGTTGATTTCATGTTCCAGTATAGAATTCTCCTTTGTGTTCTTGTGAATATCTTTTGTTTGTTTATGTGTGGTATTGTGGAAGAATTTTTATTTTTAATTTATGTTTGTGCTAGTAAAGTTCTTATGTTGATCGATTTATGTTTATGTGTGTTATAATCTATAGTATAGAACATATATTTTTGTTTCTTCTTTCTTTTCTAAATGGTGTGAGTATAGTAAAGTAGGAAAATTGGGAGAAAATCATATCACATAAGTTTTGAAGAATTAAATGCATATAAGATTATATTTTAGAGATCATTCCTTTTAAGGATTAAGATGTCTGAATCGAAATACACATATGATATTTGAGGAGTGATGTTTTATTTAGATCTAAATAATAAACAATCAAGATTATTATTTTTCTCAATATTTGATTATTCACATTTATTTATTTTTTATTTTAGAATATAATTTAAGATGTAAGGTTTTGGTTTATATGTTGGATGATTATGGTGGTTGTTTGATAGAAATGGTGGAAGTGATATGGCTGATAGTTGTGATTTTGGTGGTGGAAGTGGTGGTGGTACTGGCAGACAACTGTGAAGTTTTATATTTTATATCTCTTTAAACTATTTTGTACTTTGAGAGATACATATATAAAATTTTATGTGATTCCAATATTAATCACTGTTGCAGTTTCATTTGTTAGTTGCTTACTTTATAGCCCGATATTAAATCAATTGTAGTCTATTAAATGAAGAACCTCTTTCTTCCTTTTTAGGATAAGAATGAGAAAAAATTCAAGAGTTGAAAGTGACCTTGTTTCTTAAAGATTTTTCACTATTATGTACTAAAGCTTTGGCTTGTTTTGTAACTACATTAAGGAACAATCGCAACAATTTAAGCAATTATATTGCCCAAGGCTTTATGTATCATTACAATGACGGTCGTGGTACATAAAGGATATCAGAATTACTGAGACACATATTAGATGATATCTTGAGTCGTTTAGCCATCAAAGACATAGCACAGATGAGTGTGCAGTAAAAAACGTGGAGCCATATATGGTCAACATTTCCAATCCTCATGCTAGATAGTCAGTTTCACGAGGAAATAAATTACAAAAATCAATCTTCATCATCAATCACTTTTGACTTTAAAAATATTGTTGACAAGATCCTCTTGCAACATAATGGTCCTATTGTCAAGTTTGTCCTTGACATATCATGTATTAGCTCAGACCACTGGGACATTAACCATTGGATTCAGTACATCTCAATGAACGGTATTAAAGAACTCAGGATTGAAAATTCCATCCAATCCACATATACTTTGCCATCTTTCATGTTCAATTCCGGATTGAGTAATTTGGACATCACTAATTGTGCCTTCAGGATGTCTCTTGCCTCTACATCATTTCGGAGTCTTGTGAGGATTGATCTAACACAAATAAGTTTTGATCCAGTCATGGTGTTCACCATCATTGAGGCTCCACTACTCTTGACCTTGTTGTTTACAACTTGTGATGGTCTCCAATACCTTAATATCTCTGCGTCGCAACTACATGGCTTGCACATTATTGATAGCCATAATATCGATTTTTCATTCCTCAAATCCTATACCGAGTTGAAATTGTTGACTATTGTATCATTTGATAAAATCAAAGTGTAGGGATTTTGGAAAAGGTTTACATTGGAAGACATTATTTATTCTTTCCCTAAACTTACAAGGTTTTGGTTCAACTGTACATTCTTCAAGGTAATTTGCATACAAATTTATTATTTTATTTCATTTCATATATAGTGAGTCATGAGAGATATGTATGTATCCATTTTATTTCAAAAAATATGTAGTCTTTTATTATTATTATTATTATTATTATTATTATTATTATTATTATTATTACTATTATTATGTTTTCTTCTTCTGAAGATTGCAGTTCCACAAGTTATTTCAAAGAGGCTTCAGGCTGGACTAGAGAATTTGCTGGAACTCAACTTAGGTTTATGCTTTGCTGATGAAGCTCAAATTTCAGCAGTTATATGCTTACTTCACAGTGTTTCCCATTTGCATTCAATTAAAATTAAGGTAATCATCAATACACTAAGAGATGAATGATCACCTTTTCTATAAATTATTTTCTGAAAAACATAAAAATTAGATGTTAGTTAGCATTGAAGTTATATTATTCCTTTTTGTGTTTTACATTATTGTACTTAAAAATATGAATAAATGTTATATCATGATAAATTCTATACCACAATATATTGACATTATCTATCTCATACCTAAATTGCTCATATATATGTTATTATATATACAACATGAACTCTCAAATGTTGGGAAAATTGATGTGGACAGAGATAAAAAGTATCTGACAGCACCTAACTGCATAGAAGAAGATCTCATAACACTTCGAAAGATAAAGTTGGAAGGTTTTGTGAACACCATAACTGAACGTCTTTTCATGAAGTTGATGTTAGCTCGTTGTCTTTCACTTGTATAGGTGAAAGTTACGCCTGCGAATTCAATTCAACAACATGAAGAAATCCTTTTCTTCATTTTACAAGTTTTAAAGTTCCCTCGAGCTTCATTAAATGTCAAAATAGAGCTTGAATAGCTAACATGATTGTCTATTCTAGCAGCCACATTATCATCTTATTAATTTTTCTACCGATTAATATTTGATTTGGGGTGATGACCCTATTTTTGTGACATTTTGTCTAAAGGGAACAAGTGTTCTAAATACTTTTTTTTCTCCTCAAGTGTCTTACATTTTATTTCTCCTTACACGTATCTTTTGTTAAATCAAGGACAAGTATATATACGGCTAGTCCTTCAATCTCCAACCCTGTGGTGCTTTTTAATCTTGTACTTAACCTAGTAAAACAAGAAGAGTGATAGTAACAATAGGGAGTTAATAGTAGAATTGTCATATCCTTTATTTTCATCAACTTGATTGCTTAATTTTTTATATGTGACTATTTTTTATTTATCTCAATAGTATAATATGATTAAACTAAATAAGATATTTCTGAAAAAGATAACAAGTAATATTTCAATGATTTTTTATCTTCCTCTATCTTTGTTATTAGTTCAGTATATTAAAAAATATGTTATTTTTAAGATATTTTTAAAAAATTTGTCCTTATTATTAAGTAACTATTAGAGTATTAGTTGTTGAAATTTTGTTTGGATAAAATTAATAATAAATTTTTTACATGAATTAATATCTTTTACATGAAAAAATGTGTTATTTTCTTTAGTTACCACTAGTTCTATTTAAAGCCAACTTCTATGAGTATCTTTCTTAAATTTTATAACATTCTTCCAAAAAAATTTCTTTAAATTTCTCGCTCCAAAAAGATCAAATTCAACCTTTTGCTTTCAGGTTGAATTTCTTCACTATTTGTTTAGTGAAAATTCATAGACTTATCATATCCACTAAAATTATTTGTGAACAATCCCACAGAAATCTCACAGAAAAGAGGAAGATAATATCATTTTTAGAAAGTCTTTCACACGAGTTTCAAACCTTCAAATATTCTATATTTGTTGTCCATATTGTCAAACTGGCATCTTTATGTGATCTTCTTCATATATTTTTGTGTCAATGATGTATATTATCAACAATCTAAAACGTGATTTAGTCAAAAAGAGATACATACCATGTAGAAAGAAAAGATGAAAAGCGCAAAATCGCATCGATGCTTCATCTCGAAAAGAATTTATCCAGTATTGAAAAATTGATAAGGCTTTTCTAAAAATTAGAAGTGAATGCATATTAATGCAGGTTACAACATTTGGAAAGAAATAAAGGTGAAATTTAAATAAATCAAAGAAGACTATTAAAAATATAATTTCTTGTTCTTGAAAGTAATGAATTTTGGTGACATGAGTACAAAACTTTTCGTATATCCATACCAGTTGTGAAATGATACAAGATTGTTTGAAAGATAAAGAAAAATATTACAAAATATAAATAGAGAAGTTCGGATATAGCAGAACAACCAAGAAGTTACCTTCAAAGACTCTAAATATATAAGCTCTAACTCCAAAGAAAAATATACTACAAAATACAAGATTGATTTTTTATTCATATATGAGAGAAAATGAAAGATGAGTACGTAATATTCTCTCTGTTTCAAAGTAAATGGAGTTTTTATCTTTTTATTTTATTTTAAAATAAGTGATATTTTATATATCTAGATATTATTAATGTTTTACCAATTTTACTCTTATTTAAATAAATATTTTTTTACATAACCGAGAAACTACTAAAGAATTACATCTTTTTAAAGGTACTTAATAAAGGTAAGTTAGTAAAATTACATCTTATTTTCTAGGAGTTGATATTTTTTCTTAAGGAGTGAGCACAAGATAAAAATATCACTTATTTTGAAATGAAGAAAATAGTAATAATAATTGTTATGTCTTTTTTTCTTTTCCTACAAAATTATTGTTGACAGTTTAATACTCTTTTCGTTTATTTTTTCTTGCTAGGATAAGATTTACATGTTCTTTAAGAAAGAATTAATAGGGGTTTCAATTTGACTAATATAACCATATTAATCAATAGGTACTTTTTGAAAACGTACAATAATCATTCTTTTCACATTCTAAAATGACTTAAGTACTAAGGGTAGAGTTGAAAAAATGTGATAAATTATTTCTTGAATTTTGAAACTAGCAACTATTTTAGAACAAATATTTTTTAGTATACCTAGCAACTAAAAAAATGAACAGAGTATTTAATAATAAAAACAAAACAAAATGTGTTTTAGCCTATTTCTTTCAATAGATGTTTGTTGTTCGTATAATAAAACTTCAAACCTTCATCTTTATGTTCTTGTTCATATACTTTTGTATTAGTGGTATATATTTTTCAACAATCTAAAGACGTGATTTAGTCACAAAGAAGATTTCACGTAGAAAGAAATGATAAAAAGAGCAAAATCGCATCGATGGTTTATCTAGAAAATAATTTATCCAGTATTGAAAAATTGATACAATTTTTCTGAAAATTAGAAGCGAATGCATGTTAATGGAAGTTACAACATTTGGAAAGACATAGAATGGTGAAGTTTAAATAAATCTAAGATGACTATTAATTTCTTGAACAGTCATATCGCTTCATAAATATATAATTTCTTGTACTTGGAAGCAATGAATTTTGGTGAAATGAGGATAAAACTTTTAGAATATCCATACAAGTGTTGAAATGATACAAGACCATCTCAAATATAAATAAAGAATATTATAAAATATAAATAGAAAAGTCCGAATATAGTAGACCAGCCAAGAAGTTACCTCCAAAGACTCCAAATGTTACTAGAATTATCCATTAAAAATTGAGTAACCATTTCATTCTTCACATAAAATATTCTATTAAATAAATTATTTTTAGTTATACATATTCTTAATTATTATTTACAATATCAGGATTTTTACATTTCATCTTTCATTCTCTAACTTATTATTCGTTAACCACTAATTTAGACAACTTATTCATTACTACAAAAAATATATATAGAATTTTTAAAATTTGCATTAAGTAATTAAATATAGATTAATTTAATTAGTAGATATGTGAAAGGGAAGCCAAAAAATACTAAGTAAGAACTATTTAAAGGATGAAAATGATTTTCATTTTCTAAGGATGCTTTTACAGAAGCAAACTTCTTTTTTCCTTCAATTTTTTTTTATTTTTTTATTTTTTTCCTTGCTTCCCAACAAAGAAATTTTTGCAAGATACTGTTTGAAATGTACAACAAAGACATGATATTGTGTGTCGAATTGTACAAGAAAACATAAATAGAAAGAAACTAAGAACTCAAAAGAAAATAAGTCTGAGATTTACAAAAATATTATGCCAACAATAGTATGCACTTATATATCATATTTAATGGATTGAAAATATACTATAAAAAAAAGTGCTCGAACTAAGGAATTTGGAGTATCAACTATTCTTATCAATTGTATGCCAATCAATCCAACAATTTGAAATGTGAAAGATCTCTAAAACTGGAAACATTTGTTTTCTTCGTATACTAAAATTGTGCCTATAATAATATCATATTATAAGTCATGGCTTGTAAAATTCATGAAAATTCTAATTTATTTAGTTATTTATTTTGCTTTAAGATCAAAGTATAAGAAATCCCATGCATCTAATTAATCATTAATATTCATCTTCATAGGTTAAAACGATATCCAATCATAAGATAGCAGCTAACTTTAATTTTCACTACTATAAAACTTCACAGATGATCCTAAAGACCAGTCTTTCTTGAAAATTTCCATCCCAAGAAAATAATGAATGTTTCCTAAATTTTAAATGTAAATGTAGAATGTAGAAAATCGTTGATGCCTTCAATTTCTGCCAAATTATTCCATGTTCAGATAATAATATCATCATATATAGATAAAACAGAAATGAGTTTCCCTAATTTTTTTAAAAAATAAAAAATAGTCATTCAAAGATGAGGAATAGCCTTTAAAATTCAATGCTCATGTAACTCGAGCATACAACTATCAAAAAGCCTATTTTAGCCCGTATAATGATTTCTTTAGAAGGATAACATATTTAAGATTAGTAGAAGAAAGTCCCATGGGAAACTTCATGAATACCTCCTCATGTATGTCATCATGCATGTGACGTCTCAAATTACCCCTATACGTGATTTCCACCTAGCTAGCACATACCATCGGCCAGGCGAACCGAATTTTCATATCTTAATCATTAATTCATAATATTAAATAAATCATACAAGTACCCAAATAATATAATAATTAATTCTAAAACAGTTAATCTCTCCAAATATTAATTTGAAAACTCTTTCCCATACCCCACATTAAACTATGGAGCATATAAGAGAATTACAAAAGAAAAGATATCAATGAATAAGTGTTGAATGCTCTTTTAAAAGCTTCCATGAATAATATGGCGGCTCACCTCAACAGTTGGGTCAACTCTAGGGAACTTGTTGGCTAATAGCTTCACTGCCACCAATAGTATCTGCATGGACGTGCAGGTAAGTAGTGATTAGTTATATGTAAATATAATCCGGTAAGATCCTCGACCTACCACTTTAATATCTCTGGTTCCATTTATTCATAAAAAGAAACGTCCCTTTTGAAGTCAAAATTAATTTTCTTGGATACCTAACATAATGCATGAAAGGAAGTATTAGAAAATACAACAACACAACAAGCACATAAATAATATGCATAAAAATAAATTTCATAATATAATGCTCAATAAAGTCTAAATAAATGTTCACAAGATCATATATATCTCAACACAACTCATACTCAGGACTTGTAATATGGCAGTGAAAAAGATAAAACACCCCGACTATTAATTCTTCTACGAATATTACCAAACTGAAATCCATCTTTTGTTTTTGCATTCAAGACGTCTCGTGCATCACCTTGCAATTGTTCCATAGTGTCTGTTTTGTCACCTTGTTGCTCGATATTGTCTTTATTACCATCTTCCCTTTTGTTTTCCTTGATTATTAGTCGACAATCAGCATCTTCATGACCTTGGCACTTACAGAAGGTACAAATACAGAGGAAAATTATCTAACACAAACTGTTGATAATGTTCAACGAGCTTACTAGATTATTCATCTAAAAAATGCATCCTTACTCATTTCGAATGTTTTTCCAAAAGATCAAGAATGACCTTAAATCTAGCTGTGCTAGGTCTTGTCCTATCTTGGGAGGATTTATCTAGGGCTATTTCTTACCTATTGCTGATGCAATGGATAATAGAGGTATTTGAGAAAAAAGATTTTGTAACACCCCAAAAGTCCCTAAGATCAGCGCCGAGAGTTAAAATAGAAAAAATAAGAAAATCTGCACCAGGTCACAAAATAATTCATCAAATGACTCGTGGTTTGCCTAACGAGCCGTTAAGTTACTCTTCATTTACCTAATGAGTTAGCAAATGACTCATCATTTGTAAAGATCAGTGTGTCTACGAATGAGTCGTCAAGTGACTTGTTATTTTCCTAACAGGTCGTCAAACGACTCGTCATTTGAGGAAATGTTATTTTTCTGATAGTAATGACAAATTAAGAAATCAACTCTTCATTTTCCTAACAAATCATCAAATGACTCATTGTTTGTGGCAATGCTATTTTTTAGACAGTTTTGAGGGATTAAGGAAATGACTCATCATTTACCTAACGAATTGACGAGTCATTAAGCGATCCGTCATTTGAGCAGTAGTGGGGAACTTTAGTGGATTTCATAGATTAAGAAAATAACTCATCATTTACCTAACAAGTCATTAAGTGACTCATCATTTACCTAATGAGTCGGCAAATGACTCGTCATTTCTGGTGGTATGAAATTTCCTGTCGAATCATTAAGGGCGTTTTCATAATATCTAAGCTCCTAAGTCCTAAACTACGTCATTTTATGCTTGGAAAAGAGTGTTTTAAGGATACTATCCACCCTAGAACCCTCATTCTCTTCCTCACTTCCTAATTAGAAGATCAAATTCCCTCAAGGCTCTCAAGAGAAAAGCTACGGTTCATTATCTTCATCTTCATATAATCTTATTGAGTCTCAAAATAAGTCAAAAAATCAGTAAATCAAAGTATGAGGAATTTATCAATGAGAGGTTCTTCCACTCTCGTGCCTCTTCTCTAATTGAAATCTTGATCTCCCATTCCTCATGCCTTAATTTTCAAATTTTTAGGGCTTTATTGGGTATTGTTGAATTCCTCCATGATTCTCCTATGGATTAAGCTATCTTGATCAAATTGGTGATTCCATGGTTAGGATTTTGTATTTCTATCAAGTCTTCCATGAAATTACTATCCAATATGATTATGAAATTCTAGGGTTAAATTCCTTCTATATTGAAATCCCATGAATTTCTTATGATTTCAACTTCAAGTTTTAAGTTATATATTATGATCATGATGTATAATTTTTACAGGAACCCTTCATGAATTTATGTATTTCAAATATGATGGCTTTTCCAAGTATGCATAGCCTTTACAAGTATCATGTTTATGTTTATGACCGAGTCACGACCCTCTTTCATGACTAGTTCACATATTTCAAGCATGTTCATGTATTTTATGATTTTAACTAGCCCATGTATTTCAAGTATGTTTCATGATTTCACTATGAGCCATGTGCATGTTTTTGGGAGTAGTATCTAGCACCGAGTAGGTCGGGGGTTCCAGAAACTAAGTCCTCAAAACTACGTGCCAATGTAGGACTATACTAAGGTTTACCCTATGTGATCTCTTTACTGATCAGCCATGTCATCGTCCCTTGCCTGGCAAGCTTGAGGCGACTTTGCCCACTTGAGAGAGATAGTTGGGGAATCATGTAAGCTCTCTCATGATGGTGTCGGTTTTGATGAATCCTCCCACTGTTCCTTATGATTTTTTTCATGTCATATTTACGATACTTTGGCTCAAGTTATGTTTTATGAGGTTTTCACCTATGAATATATTGATGACTAGTTTATGAATTATTTCAGAAGCCTTGTGCCCTCATGTTCAAATTATGATTATTACTTCATGTTTGAAATGTCCTACTCTCATGAAATCTATGCATTTTAATTGTATGTTTTTACTTACCTCGCATACTCAGTATATTAAAAGTACAAACCACATACTCGATGCTATATCATTTCATGATATAGATTCGGGTGATCAGATTCAGCTGCCCCGTTAGTCCTACTCCCTATCAGTTCAGCTTAGCCTTATGTTGGCGAGTCCTCATCTACCGAGGACATTCTTTTAGTCATGTTATTTTGTCAGTTTAGTTTTAGACTTGGAGTTAGCTGGGGGCTCGTCCTAGTATCTCATCAGACATAAAGGCTTTTTAGACATAGACTAATATGTTCAGCTTTTGGCTCGATGTTGTGACGTTAACACTTATTTACGTTTTATAATATTCAAACTTCTGCGTATTCTTGTTTAAGTTTTAAGTTTTTGATTTTATTTATACTCGTGAGTTTCTATGTACATGCCATAGGTTAGCTTGGAGCCATTCATGATTCTAGATCCCATATCTCGATCTGGGGTCCATGCTTGAGTCGCGATAGATTTGGCGGAAGATTGGGTAACGATGTGTCGAGTGGGAAAAAGGCTGTCATGCCCCAAGTCCACACCCTGAAAAGGATAAGGTACTTGGAGTCACAAGTGACCCCAAGTCAACCCCTGGTCTATCATACACTGGTATTCTGAGTAAAACATGCATAACAGAAGTTTATTAAATAAAACAAAAAACATTTATGAAAGCTAAAACGGAAACATAAAGTTTAAAACATTTGAAAGTCTGAAATCAAGTTTGTGTCCGAAAGCCATCTAATAGATGAGTTGTTGGGAAAAGCCCCCAGCTAACTCTAAGTCTAACTAAAAAGAATGAAATAACGCCCTTGAAAGATGAGGACTCACACTTCTGCTGCCGAGGAGGATCTAAAAGAAGTCGGCTAATGGAGCTGAGTCCGAGAAACCTACAGCTGTATTAGGAAACGATACAGCATAAAAGTATGCATCAGTACTTTGAATGTACTGAGTAAGTGAGAGGAAACTATCATGCCCCACTTTGGGGGGGCATGATTGGCACCTGGTGCCCTACTATGATCTAAATTGGCCGGACTGAGCTTACGCACCTCTGATACATAACTAATACTAATTCTCAAATCAAGAAAACAACGGGCTATATCTCGGCTGTAAACACAGCCCCCGGCCGAAAAGGCCTGATAGCCACCTGTAAAAGAGACTAGCTAACCATAAAAAAATACTAACATGGAATCCTATCCAGACTGACAAGGCCACCATGTCATCTAGTTATAATAAAAATGAGAACAAGCCACTACACTAGACCTTACACGGTCAACATACGAAATGTGACTAATTTAGGCCCCACATGGCCAACAACAACTAACCAACTGATGCCTGTAGTCTGCAAGCCCCTAAGAATATAAATAGTGGTTAGGGAAGGGCCCCAGCCTAGCCAAACTGCTATGCAACTGAAATACGATAATCTCTACAACCTGGCAACTTCGAGGGAAAGGAGCTGGACAAACTGTTGACTCTGAAAAACTAATACTGAGGATCCTGAACTTGGTCCGTCTAAACCTGTAGACAAGTAATTCAGCGCCTCATAGTTGGGCATCAGTACAATATGTACCAAATATGTAAGGAAATAAATAAGCTGATAAAGACTGGAAGTAAATAAAAAGAAGGGCAAAAAGATTAACCTGTACACCTGCTTATTCGTAATCTGCATCAAACTGACACTACATGTACGTGAGCTATGACTGTATGATTACATATTCATAAACTATATCTAGTAAGCAAGAATACAAACAAGAACCTCACCTGGCCCCCAATAAGCTGAAAGGTACAAACAACACAAAAATAACCTACCCGGGCCAGCCCTGACAAATACACCTTAATCTATATACCCCTACCCAGGTTTCTATGACTCTACTAGTGCTATAGCCAACCTACCAGTCCCTTAGGTCTGCAACTGATCCCACTCGACTCATGATCTGTAGCCGTGTTTAAGTCCGGTGGACTCTTGATATTTGCACCCAGGGCACCAGGCTCGATAGGAGGTGTGGTGCCTATACGGAAAAACATAGTCTAGCCATGGAATGGACTATATGAGGACCTACGACCCCATCTTCATCTCTCGTGGACGGCATACTGCTCTTTGGAACGACGTCATCCCACCTCTGGCCAGCATCGACATAGCTAGTAACCCTGGGGTAGTCAGGGAAGGCTCCTAAGTGAGGGCAACCCCAACCAAGGTGGTATACTGAAATCTCAATATGGCCACTCAAAGGGAGTATTTGGCCTTCTGGGCCTAACACTATTGCTGCTCGCCCCTAGGATAGTCTATAAAGCTGCTAGCAGGCACACCCCGTGCACCCCTATCTAACCAAAAGACTCTGATAGCGATCATGATATCTAATAGTCTAGACTGAATAGGGCGAGATCTAGAGTGGCCTAACAATACTCTGAATGTCCTATGGACAACTATAACTCATAAACAACTACGGGTTGCGGATGACTAGTTAATTGGTCCCTTTGCTTGGAACCGCTATCAGATTATTACTAAGTGAACATGCTTTTGGGCGGTAGACCCCTAATCTCCACAGGCAGCTTACTGACATTCTTAGCCTGAGGGTAGTGCTATACTAACACTATTCTAGTCTTTTAGACCTTATCTTGGTCTGTTCCAATTTTACATGACTTTTCTAGGCGATTATTAACCTTAAAGAGAAGTCTACATAGACTTAGACACTCACGACAAAAACTGTACTAGAGTATCTTCTAAGAACGGGCTGGGGCGCTAGCCCCTGTCTCTATCTGCTATTAAGGTCCCCTTCTTTAGGGTATCCACGGGTCTACTTGACCTGGACGACTGGACCAGCTTTGGGCGATCTGTAGGATGAATTCTTGGTCAATTGAGACTGACAATTGCTGGTAATAGCTAACTAGATGGAAGGTTATCACTTAGTTCACTAGACAACCGTAGGCTGCTGAGTCTAAAGTATTGCCTCCTATCTGAATTTCTGGCCTTGGAGTGTAAAGGTACGCCAATGGCCTCTAGGCGTGCCTTTCTAGCTACACAGGCACCAAACTGGTAGTTATATCGCCTAGTTGCGCCTATACTGTTCAACTTACTAACTCAGGACCGATAACTATTCATGAGCTTCTAAGGTTTGGGCCTATCAATTAGACATACAATTCTACTAATATAATGAGCTGGAGGAGAGAAAATTTTCTACGATGCTCCTGGCACGTATTACCCTGAGCATATTCTTTTCATGATGAGGTATACTGTGGTATAATCTATGTTCGTGTTCTAGAAGCTACCTATAACATACATACATTCACAATCTACAGAAACAGCTGATCGCAACAATTCTATTCACAATCTACTGATAGCAGGTAGTCGTAAAATGTATATGTATAGACTTTTTATATACTGGCACCAGCTAATTACTTTATACAGAATCATGGTCTTTCTTAAGAGGCATATGTCGTATCGCTATCCGACGAGAATAACTTGACGAAGGGATAAGCCTTACATACCTAGACTATTATTTCCCTGGATAACCGACGAGTTTCAACTTGGATTCACAAGCTCTTTCCCGTTGTTACTATTATACTGAAAGAAAGAGACAAATTTCAATACCAATTTCAGCTTGAAACGATAACTTTTAATATAAATATTAACTATACTTCAACTGAAAAAAATACGATCGAAAATCTATAATTTCTCGGGGGTTCAGAAGGGAGAAATGCTTACTTGAAGCCTCTGATCCTATAGAAATTAGTTTGGAGCAATTCTGACAACTTTTGCTCAGCGGGGTTACGATTTGCCAGGAAAATCTCAAGAAAATATCTCCGTAATAATGCTCCCTACTGGCTTAGAACTCAATACCCAAAGTTAATTTGAGTTTGGGCAGTGTTTGGCAGCGTAATCAGAGGAAAATAACTTGAAAATGGAATGGGTTTCACTTCTCTGGATGAGGCTTCTCTTTTTATTTATAATCAAATGATTCTAACTTAATATATATAAGACTTGGGCGGTGGACACGGGGTCCGTGGCACAGACCCTGTCGCGCCAATTCATGGCCGTGTCACGGATCCCATTGCAGAGGGGGAGGGTCCGTGAAAAGTTGCCCCTATTTGGCAGCTTATCCGGCCTTCTCCCTCGCTTTTTCGATTTCGCGCTCATTCGACCTTTTCCTGGGTCTTTCCTAGGTACGTGTCGAACTCTAAAAATCTTGACTAACATATGAATAGGCTGAATAAATGTTAGGAACTTACGAGGTGTAATATCCTCCCCCCCTTAGGAACATTTGTCCTCAAATGTCACTTTAGCTTACGGGAATCTAACTCTTTTATGTACTATTCTGACAAAAAATTTTGGCAGAGTCTCCCCTATAACATGGAATATCTGAAAACCCTGAAACACGGATAAGTCCAATACAAATATTGCACATGAAACTATAATAACTCTTTAACAACAAGATTATAGTTAACTGAATAGTATATGTAACATAAATCATGGAGAAATAACAGGATCAACAACTTTACCTTAACTTTACAATCTGGACTAAGCTTGGAACAAACGAGGATATCTGGATCTAATGTCATCCTTGGCTTTCCAGGTCATCTCTTCTTTATTCTTATTCTACCATAATACTTTAACTGATGTTACATCTTTAAGTTCTTGACCTTCGAACTTGCCGATCTAGTATGGCTACTGGAACTTCTTCATAAGCTAACTCCTCAGTAACTTGGATGTCCTCAACGGGCACAATTCAGGATGTATCTCCTATTCACTTCCGTAACATTGACACATGAAAGACCAGATGAATTGATTCCAACTCTGAAGGCAGATCTATCTCATATGCCACTAGACCTATTTTTCAGAGGATTCGATATGGCCCAGTAAATCTCGGGCTAAGCTTGACCTTTTTACCAAACCTCATAACACCCTTCATTGTGAAGCTTTTAGGAATACTCAGCCACTACTTTAATCCTTAACTATCTACGCTATACGTTAGGGTAAGACTTTCGACGACCCTGAGCTATCAGTACCCATTCCTTGATAAGTTTTAACTCTTTCTGTCTGCCTGTTATAGTGTGCCCTGGTTCACTACCTTTGATTTATCTGCTTTGGTTCATCATATAGAGGGCCTACATCTCCACCCGCAACAGATCTCCGGCATTCGAACCGAATTTTCTGCTTAGCTATTTGTTTGGAGATGAGGAGTCGTACTCAACTTAACAGGAATCCTAACTTGTTCTAAAAGACTTTCTAAAACTTAGTTATACGTTGTGCCTTTCTGTCAGAATTTACTGAATACTTGGGCTTAACGCAACCGAACTACTCTTTAAGTATTTAATTCGGCATAACATTTAGCTGAAATATAACTCACCTAGCAAAATATGAATTGACCTTGTGAGCCATTCTACACTAACTCAAGTGAGGTCAATTTACACCTGGTAAGGTAACTTTCTAACTATAATTAAATTGACTATTCTCCATTCCTTTTACAGGCACGACCATCTCCTGGATTAGCCTACTCGGTTTCTGCCATCCAGTCTTCCCTGGTTGGTCATTTAAGCTCTGCGCTATAACTCAATAATGTCTTCCTTCTGTCATGCCATCAGTAGGTCTTTCTTAAAACTTGATGCGTTTTCATTAAATTCTGGGTGAAGGGAGGAAAATACATGATATACCTTACCTAGAATCTATTGACGAAGTTCAGCCACCTTTGGGACACAGGGGCAGCCTCTAGACTTTATGACTTAGCCCCTTATTACCTTAAAGGCCAACAACTTCCTACTGGGCTTTGTCTCTGGATTGTACTAAATTAGAGTCTCTGTGTCGGCACTCCTCTACCTCCATACTGGTGATGATATTGCAGTATTACCTCATTATCTCTTAACTGTTAGCCCAATGCTCATTTCTCAACATTCAAGAGTGTTCCTACGCTCTGTCAATTTACTCATAGCTTGGGGTAATTTTATTTCCCTCCAGAGTTAGATACTCGTGCCTTTTCTTCTACTTCCATGGGCTGAGTTTGGAGTTCATGCCCTCTGCCTCATATTGTCAAAGACATCACTGACCAAGTCTGTTGATTTGTATCATTTGACCTGTACTCAGGCCAAATTCGCTCATATGATCTTTTTGTCCCTCGACATAACCAACTAGGGCCATAACCATTATTATGCAAGTACATCCTATTGTCATTAACACACTGCGGCAAAATCGACCTAATTATGAACTGGGCTTTACTATTTCTAGGGGTTTCTCACTAGAAGACTTTCACACGTACTTTGAGTGTTACTGGTAGTCTTACCTGCTCTCCTGATTTACTACCGCGGAGGTCTAGACATTTTACTTAAACGCTAGGAGTCTCCACTACTTCCTAACAATTTCTAGAGTCAACAACTCCAACCTTCCCTTGCCATTTACTCTGGGCAACATCACCACAATTCTTACGCTACTTGATACATTGAAAACAAAGCTGGGAGGCGGGAATAGCCATTTCTTACTACAATGGAACTAAGGTATGGAACTGTACAACATTCGAAGGGTTGGAGGTAAGAATCCCGCAATTCCCTCTCTTTTTCATACCCTTTAGGTATTCTAATGTTAACTGTCACCCTTACCAGATATTGTATATCTAATAGATAAGTCGACTCGTACATACTCTATACTCTTGATCTCCTACTCTGATATTATAAAAATAACTAGGGACGGTGCTGACATATCTACTACCTTATGAGATTCCTGGTGCCCCAGGAAGATACTGAGAAAGATTAAAAGACCTTCGCCTTCGTCCTCAAATTGGTTGTCCCCCAACTATGGCATCGTATCGGTACCCTTTCCTACTGCTACAACTAACTGGAGGCTGAATGGAGTCTGCCTTATATCAAACTCTATCCTAGATAGACATAACAATGAAAGATTAGGGACTCAATCTTATACAACTCGGCTCTATAGCACGATCTGAGAAGAAAAAACGATAACCATACTATTATGCCTCGTAGTCTCCTTCTTATAGAATGAGGTGCACAACACATTTGTAAGCAAGACTCTACCAGACACAACTTGAAGACTCCCTAGGATACGAATTGCTCTGATACCAAGTTTGTCACGCCCCACCTTAGGGGTCATGACTGGTACCTGGTGCCGTACTAGGATCTGAACTGGCATGACTGAGCTTACGCACCTTTGATATATGACTAGTACTAATTCTCAAATCAAGAAAACAATGGGCTATATCTTGGCTGTAAACACAGTCCCCGACCGACAAAGCCTGATAGCCATCTATAGTAGAAAATAGCTAACCAAAAACAAATACTAACAGGGAACCCTATGCAGGACGACAAGGCCACTATGTCATCTAGTTATAACAAAAATGAGAAGAAGCCACTACAGTAGACCCCACACGGTCAACATATGAAATATGACTAATTTAGGCCTCACATGGCCAACGACAACTAACCAACTAATGCCGGTAGTCTGCAAGCCCCTAAGATTAAAAACAGTGGTTGGGATAGGGCCTTGGCCTACCCAAAATGCTATAAAACTAAAATACAAAAATCTCTACAACCTGGCAACTCCGAGTGAAAGGAGCTGGCCAAACTGTCGACTCTGAACAACTAATACTGAGGATCTTGAACTCGGTCTATCTGAACCTGTAGGCTAGTAATGCAATGCTCCGTAGTTGAGCGTCAGTACAATATGTACCGAATATGTAAGGAAATAAATAAGCTGATAAATACTGAAAGTAAATAAAAAGAAGGGCAGAAAGATTAACCTGTACGCTTGCTTATCGTAATTTGCATCTAACCGAAACTACATGTACGTGAGCTATGACTGTATGATTACACATTCATAAACAATAACTGGCAGGCAAGAATAAAAACAAGAACCTTACCTGGCCTCCATAAGCCGAAAGGTACAAGCAGCATAGAAATAACCTACCTGGGCCCCCATAAGCCCTGGCAAGTACACCTCAATCTATATGTCCCAACCCAGGTTTCTATTACTCTACTGGTGCTATAACCAACCTACCAATCCCCTGGGATTGGAACTGAGCCCACTCGGCTCTGGATCAGTTGTGTTGGAGTTCGGTGGACTCTTGATATCTATACCCCGGGCACTAGGCTCGATAGGGGGTGTGGTGTCGATATGGCATAACATAGTACAAACATGGAATGGACTATATGAGGACCTTTGACCTCATCTTCGGCCCTCACGGACGGCATACTACTCTTTGGAGCGACGTCATCTCGCCCCTGGCGAGCGTCGACACAGCTAGTAACCCTGGGGTGGTCATGGAAGGCTCCTAAGTGAGAGCAACCCCAACCAAGGTGCTATACTGAAATCTCAAGCTGGCCACTCAAAGGGCGTATCTGGCCTTCTGGGCCTAACTCTACCGTTGCTCTCCCTCTAGGATAGTCTGTAAAGCTGCTAGCAGGCACACCCCGTGCACCCATATCTGATCAAAGGACTCTGGTAGAAATCATGATCTTTAATAGTCTAGACTTGATAGGGCGAGATCTAGAGTGGCCTAATAATACTCTGAATGTCTTACTCGGACAACTATAACTCATAAACAATTGTAGGGTTGCAGATGACTAGTTACGTGGTCCCTCTACTTGGAACCGCTGTCAGGTTGTTACTAATTGAACATGCTTTTGGGCAGTCGACCCCTAATCTCAAAGGAATCTTACTGACATTCTTAGCTTGAGGGTAGTGCTATACTAACATTGTTCTGGTCCTTTAGACCCTATCTTGGTCTGGTGCAATTTTACATGACTTTTCTGGGTGATTACTAACCTTAAAGACAAGCCTACATAAACTTAGCTGCTCACGACAACTTGTACCAGAGTATCTTCTAAGAATAGGATGGGGCGCTGGCCTTGTCTCTATCTGCTAATAAGGTCCCCTTCCTTAGGGTACCCACGGGTCTATTTGACTTGGACGACGGGACCGGCTTTCTGGGCGAGCTGTAGGATGAATGCTAGGTCAATTGAAACTGACAATTACTGGTAATAACTAACTAGATTGCAGGCTGTCACTCAGTTCACTAGACAACCCTAGGCTTCTAACTCTAAAGTATGGACTTCCTATCTAAATTTCTTGCGCTGGGGCATAAAGGTACGCCAATGGCCTCTGGGTATGCTTTTCTAGATACCCAAGCACCAAACTGGTAGTTATATCGCCTAGTTGCACCTATATTTTTCAACTTACTAACTCAGGCCCGATAACTATTCATGAGCTTCTAAGGTTTGGGCCTAGCAATTAAATATACAATTCTACTAATATAATGAACTGGAGGAGAGAATAGTTTCTACGATGCTCCTAGCGCGTATTACACTGAACATACTCTTTTCATGATGAGGGATATTGCGGTATAATCTATGTACGTGTTCTAGTAGCTACCCACAACATACATACATTCATAGTCTACAAAAATAGTTGATCACAATAATTCTATTCACAATCTACTAATAGTAGGTAGCCGTAACAGGTATATGTATAGACTTGTTATCTACTGGCATCAGCTAATTACTTTATACAAAATCATGGTCTTGCTTCATAGGCATACGGCGTATTGCTATATGATGAGAATAACTTGTCGAAGGGATAAGCCTTACATACCTGGATTGTCATTTCGCCGGATAACCAATGAGTTTCAACTTGGATTCGTCAGCTCTTTCCCGCTGTTACTATTATACTGAAAGAAAGAGACGAATATCAATGCCAATTTAAACTTGAAATGATAACTTTTAATATAAATATTAACGATACTTCAACTTAACAAAATACAATCGAAAGCTTATAATTTCTCGGGGGTTCAGAAGGGGTTACGATTTGCCAGGTGAAACTCGAGAAAATAACTCCGTAGTAATGCTCCCTGCGAGCTTAGAACTCAATACCCAAAGTTATGTTGACTTTAGGCTGTGTTTGGTAGCGTAATCAAAGGTAAATAACTTGAAAATGGCATGGGTTTCACTTCTCTAGACATGGCTTCTCTTTTTGTTTATAATCAAATGACTCTAACTTAATATATATAAGACTTGGGCGATGGACACGGGGTCCATGGCATGGACCCTGTCGCGCCAATTCATGTGCACGTCACGGATCCCATCATGGAGGGGGAGGGTCCGTGAAACGTTGCCCCTATTTGGCAGCTTGTCCGTCCTTCTCCCTCACTTTACCGATTCCGCGCTCGTTCGACCTTTTTCCGGGCCCTTTGCTCATATGTGTCAAACTCTAAAACTCTTGACTAACGTACGAATAAGACAACTAAACATTAGGAACTTACGGTGTGTAAAAGAAACATAATGTTCGATATAAAAATAACTAAGCTGAAATGACATGCAATGACCAACTAAAATACTGAACTATAACAATTGAAGTAAACTGAGATGGTCAAGATGACCTTGTCTGGTGGTCAAAACATGCCCTAAGTCTGAAAGTTCTGATTCTGAGGTACTATACTGAACTGATCTAGACTGATAGAGCTGGAACTGAACTGAACTGCTTATTTTAAAGCTATAATGGACTAACTAGTGGGAGAGTCTATAACTGACATATAACCACGTGAGCCAGACGTGGAGTCCGATGTATACACCCCACCAGTAGGACCCAATATACCTTACCAGGGTATAAAGGCATGAATTGAGTGATCACAGATATCTAGGGCCAATCAGGCCAATAAATAATGTGTAACCTACATTGGCATTGCAGTTCTGGGAACCTAGGTGCGCTGGAACCCTGGTCCGCTCGGTGCTAAGTCCTACTCCCACTAGAATAACTAAACTGTATACCAAGCTGATAGATCAAAACTGAGGTCCAAGACGAGTCACAGATATATAACTGAAGATATCCTGAGTGTCTTATCGGACCAGATTCTTAAATTGGGTTCTAGACTGGTCAGAGCTGCTTATCTAGAAGAGATGTAACGGCCTAAGAACAAACTGTAATCTGACTGGGGTCCTAGGGGTAGTCAGAGCTATCTATCTAAGTCTCATGACCGCCTCTTGGACCAATACACTGAGTTCTGGATCTAATTCTGATAACTGGGAGGTTATACTGATACCTCGGAAATTTTTGTAGCCAAACGGATCAGCTGACATTATTCTAGTCTACCCGGAGGTTGCTAAAAAATCTGACTGAGACTAGACTGATATTCCTGAATGATACTGATTATAAGAATTTCTGGATGAGACTGACCAATTATACCTTTGACTAAGATTTCTGATACATTCAAATACGATAGGAACTTCCTAACTTTGAAAGATGCAATAATTCTGTACATATGTAGGATTCTAGTTTCTGCTTCAAAAGTTAGGGCTAAAATTATACTTCACTAGAACATGCATTATTTTGGTCTCAATCTGGTGGGGAATATCTACAATAAGCATAGAATATGATTCCACAGGAATTAATCAAAGTATGATAATAGTATCTTCACATTTGAAATCACGGGGTTAGAACTGATAGCGAACAGAGAAAGAGTTTTGGGGACACAAGGGGAGAACAATCTCCTTGTTGAATTCCCACATACCTGTAGAAGGAATTCTGGTGAAAATCCCTAAGAGATTCTGAGAATAAATTTGAACCCTTGCTCCTGCTCTGTGCTCTCTACTGAATTTTCTACACTCCGTTCTAAAGGAGAATGAGTGAAAATGAAGGGAAAAGGTCATTCTAACCCTTTAACTCCCTCCTATACGAACCAAAACGACAGGGTTTCAAGACTAAAGGGCCAGGAAAGTACTAAAATACCGCTGACAGAAAGAACTTAAAATTGCCTGATACTGAACAAAGGGCCTCACAACGGGTCGTTGGTCGATACCATAGCCTGTTGGAACCATCCATTGGTTCTGGGTTCAACCTACTGGACTGAACCACGGGAGGATACAATGGTCCGTTGGAAGTAACCACGGGTTGTTGTAACCTCTCGTCCTGACATCTGAATTTCCTTGCTCTAAACTACGGGTGGAAGCAACAGTTCGTTGGTAGAAACAACGGACCATTGGTTCCATTTGTTTTCTGGGGGATCACCTGTAACCCTCACTGGAACTCTAGCAACGACTGTGTACAACGGGTCGTTCGAGCTACCAATGTCTCATTCATTGGCTCGTGTTTCTAGGAGGGGCACTTGTTGGGAAACCATGACCACTTACAATGGTCCGTTGGTTCTACCAATGGCCCGTTATCTGAGTCGTCTGAGACAGGAAGTTTTCTGGTTTTTCCTTTTGTATTTTCTTAAAGTGTCTGAGTCTAGTCTAGGAAAGTATCTGGGTGTTACAATATCTCCCCCTTGGGATTATTTATCCCCGAATGAAGGCTAAAACTAGGAAAGGAGCTGAAATTCCCAAACTAAGACTGTGAACTCATTTCTGGAGGAGTAACTGACTCCAAACTGATTTAACCGCACTAATAGAGCTGATGCAACTAAAATGTACATCGAGAATATAAATAGAGTTGATGAGTACGGAATTGAACAAAATACTAAGAAAAGATTTAGTACCTGGTACTGGATCTGAATTGGGAGGGAATAAGATAGGGTATCTGACAATCATATCTGCTTCTACTTCCCATGTGGCTCCCTCAACTAGCTGATTCCTCCACAAAACTTTCACCAAAGAGATTTCTTTGTTTCTCAGCTTACAAACCTGACGGTCAAGGATCTGAACTAGAACCTCTTCGTAAGAGAGACTGTCTTTTATCTCCACATTATCCAGTCGCACCACTGAAGTTGGATCACCAATGCACTTCTTTAGTAGTGATGATCGTCGGCAAAATAGAATGCCAAGTGATTCTTTACAACTTAGTTTTTGCTTGTTTAGCTACTTATTTATATGCATTCTCATGTAGTTTTATGTAAATCTGAATATATATACTAACCAACATGATTAGTTCTTGTTTTTGTAGGTTTAAAATGAATTTGAGGAAGTAATACATGTGATGGTGAAGTGGAGGCATGGAATCGGAAGTAAAACGCGAACGTCGGTAAGGAGGGTGCGCGAAACAGCCCACCTGTGCGTTGGCAACATGCCACGGCAGGCAGGCTTCCCGACAAGGGCCGTGAAATGCCACCTAATGTGCTTCACAAGCAGCGTGACACGCTTCCAACGCGGCAAAGGCTGTCTTGCGACAGTTTTTATGTATTTTCAGTGTGCCTACGCGATGCCTTCGTTTCACGGAGGCATATTGGCGCGATAACCTCCGTGACACGGAGCTATTCCATGCCGGGCATAATTTTATACATCTCTCATTTACTATAAATAGGTCCCTTAGCTCTTAAAATCATGGAGTCACGATTTATTTCTAAAAAACTGCCAAGGAGTGAGGGAGAAGTGGGAGAACTCACCTAGGGTTCATCAATTTCATCTTCCCTTCTACCTGTTCTTGTAAGTACGTTACTTTAATTATGTTTTCTAGTAATTGTATGAACTTGAGTGGCTAGAACCCTTCCTCTAGGGTTGAGGCCACAAGGTATGATTGTGAATACATGAATTTGTTTTGATTTTAAGTTATTGATTGTTGTTTTGTCTTACGTTCTTAATTATGGTTATTTTTATGATTGATTACCATGAAAACATACACGTTACACCTAGGTAAAAGCTTGAGAAAGTAAACCTAGGCAAGAACAAAGAATGTAGGGAGCAAGTTTGTATCTTACGATATAATTCGCGGGTAGGATAAGAGATTATACCTAATTTGCCTTGCTTGGTTGATAAAACGGGATGAGAACATGAATTAACTTAGAAATGTCACTCCACCACTCGAAGAAGTAGTTGTGAAACTAAGTTGAGTTAAATGATAAGAAGTACAAGAGTCCCTAATCACATCCACGTAAAGCACATCCACGTAATTGAATTGCCCACGAATTAGCATGTCGTGTTTAGAGGCTCGAAAGACCATGAACATGCAATTTTAATTATGTGAGACGAAAATTGATAGTTTCATACTTAAACCATTGCAAATCGTAGTATCACATGACTATCCGGCTTTAACTCTGGTTGCTTCTTGAATGAATTCAGAGTATTTTGTTGACCACCCCTAAATTTAATTAGACTTTATCGAAAACTTCTTTAATCAAAACTTGTGAAAGTTAATATCACACTTGAATTTGATAATTAGCTAAATAGGTCCAATCCCTGTGGGTTTGACATCCAGCTCTTAAAAAGGGCCACTATATTACTTGTACAACTCGTACACTTGCGGGCTCATCAAGTGACACATAGAAGACTGGGTGCACGACTGCAAATTCTGAAGGTAGTTCTAAATCATAGGCCACATTGTCGATACGCCTAAAAATTTTGTAGGGTCCTACATACCTGGGATTGAGTTTTCCTTTCTTCTCAAATCTCATCACCCCTTTCATGAGCAGAATTTTCAGATAGGCCCAGTCATTCACAGCAAACTCTAATTCTCTTCTCCTCGCATCCGCATAAGATTTCTGACGACTCTAAGCTATTTTCAATCTTTCTTGGATGAGTTGAACTTTCTACATTGCCTCGTGAACTGAGTATGGCCCTATCAAGGTAGCTTCACCAACCTCAAACCATCCTATAGGAGATCTACACTTCCTACCATATAATGCTTCAGACGGGTCCATTTGAGTACTAGAGTGGTAGCTATTGTTGTACGCGAACTCGATTAGAGGCAAGTGATCATCCCAACTGCCCTTGAAATCTCTCATGCATGCCCTCAACATATCTTCTAGGGTCTGAATAGTCCTCCCAGCTTGCCCATCTGTCTGTAGGTGAAAAGTTGTGCTGAGCTTGACCTGAGTGCCTAGTCCCTTCTGAAAAGACTTCCAGAAATGAGAGGTGAGTTGAGTTCCTCTATTTGAGATAATGGATAATGGCACCCCATGAAGTCTGACCAACTCTCGGATGTAAAGTTTGGCATAGTCCTCAGCTGAATCTATGTTTTTAATTGGGAGGAAGTGAGCTGACTTAGTCATCCGATCTACTACTACCCAGATTGAGTCATGTTGCCGACGAGTTCGAGGTAGACCCATAATGAATTCCATGTTTACTTCTTCCCACTTCTATGTGGGTATGCTAATATCCTAAGTCATACCTCTTGGTCTTTAGTGTTCCACTTTAACTTGCTGGCAGTTTGGGAACTTGGCTACAAGTTCAGTAATATCTCTTTTCATGTCGTTCCACCAGTAGATATCCCCTAAATCATCGTACATTTTGGTAGCACCAGGGTGGATGGAATACCTAGAACTATTTGCTTCAGCCAATATCTGTTGTCTTAACACACCAACATCCGGTACACACAATCTGCCCTGGTAACGGAGCACACCATCTCCCTCTTTGGAGAAAGCCTCAACCTCCTTCTTGAGAACCACTTCTTTAAGTTTAAGTAGAATGGGATCTTCGTCCTTTCTAGACTTAACTTCAACTACCAAGGATTAATCTGACCCACTTTGCATTACCACTCCACCTTCGGTTGAATCCACCAACTGCACCCCTAGCAGGCTAGTCTGTGAACATCCTTCACTAACTTCTTTTTGCCTTCCTAAATGTGAGACACACTCCCTATAGATCATCTGCTTAGTGCGTCAGCCACCACATTGGCTTTGCACGGGTGATACAGCACGCTCATGTCATAATCCTTTAGTAGCTCCAACCACCTTCTCTAATGCAGATTTAGGTCCTTCTGACTGAACACATACTGAAGGCTCTTGTGATCTGTAAACACATCCACCTGAGCTCCATATAAGTAATGTCTCCATATTCTTAGTGCGAATACCACCGCTGCCAACTCCATGTTATGAGTTGGATAGTTCTTCTCTTGAACTTTGAGTTGTTTGGAGGCATAGGATATCACATTGCACCGCTGCATGAGAACAAAACCAAGTCCAACTCAGGAATCGTCATAGTAGACAACCAACACATCGGTTCCTTCTGGCAAGGTCAAAATTGGAGCAGTAGTGAGTCGAGTCTTCAAATCTTGGAAACTCTTCTCATATGCATCCGACCATTGAAATTTCACTTTCTTCTGAGTTAACTTATTCAGAGGAGATGCTATAGAGCAGAAGCCTTCCACAAACCATCGGTAATAACCAGCTAAGCCCAGGAAACTGTTGATTTCCTTAGGAGAAGTAGGCCTGGGCCAATCTTTCACTACTGCTATCTTGTGAGGATCAACCTGAATTCCTTCACCTGAGACCACATGACCTAAGAAAGTCACGGACTTTAACCAAAATTCACACTTGCTGAACTTGCCGAATAACCGGCAGTCTTTGAGTGTCAATAATGCCAATCTCAGGTGATTAGCATGCTCTTCCTAATTCTTGGAGTATATCAAAATGTCGTCGATAAATACAATGATGAACATATCCAGATACTGCTTGAAGACTCTATTCATCAAGTCCATGAAGGTTGTTGGGGCATTTGTTAGCCCAAAGGACATCACTATAAACTTGTAGTGACTATACCGAGTTCTGAATGTTGTTTTTGATATGTCACACTCTCTGACCCTTAGCTGATGGTACCCCGACCTGAGATTGATTTTTGAAAAATAATTGGCTCCCTGAAGTTGGTCTAATAGGTGCTTATACCTGTTCTTAACTGTGACTTTGTTTGGCTGACGGTAATCTATGCACATTATGAGGGTACCGTCTTTATTACGCATGAATAATACTGGGGCACCCTAGGGAGAGATGCTGGGTCTGATAAAACCTTTGTTAAGAAGATCCTTTAACTGTTCCTTCAACTCCTTAAGCTCAGCTAGAGCCGTTTTGTAAGGAGGGATGGAGATAGGCCGAGTATCTGGGAGAAGGTCTATCCCGAAGTCTATTTCGCATTCAGGGGGGAACTCCGGGAAGATCCTCAGGAAACACATTTGGGAACTACCTGACCACTGGAATTGACTGGACAGTTGGGGTCTCAGAGTTGGAATCCTTGACCCGAACTAGATGATAAATACATCCCTTGGAGATGAGTTTCTGGGCCTTAAGGTAGGAAATAAACCTACCCTTAGGCGCTGAACTGCTGCTCGTCCATTCTAACACTGGTTCATTTGGAAACTAGAACTTGACAACTATAGTTCTACAGTCAACTGAGGCATAGCTGGAGTATAACCAATCCATGTCGAGGATAAGTCCAAAGTTGATAATGTCTAACTCTACAAGATTAGCTGGAATAACTTTATCTAGGACTAAGACTGGGCAGTTTCTATACATCCGGCTGGCTCTAACTGACTCGCCAACTGGGGTGCAGATTGAGAATAGTTCTGAGAGGACCTCTGGACTGATATTGAACTGAACTGCTACATAGGGAGTCACGAATGAAAGGGTGGCTCCTGGATTTAGGAGGGCATACACGTCCAGATAAAAGAGGCGTAACATACCCGTGACTACGTCAGGTGAGCTCTCCTGATCCTGACAGGAAGATAATGCATAGAAACGGTTTTGGCGTTGACCGCCATCCATACCTGATGTATTGGCCTGCTGAGCTGGTCGGTCTGCTGGAGCTGATGGTGTGGTGGATTATGACCTCCTCTGCCCTGCTAACGGGAACTCCCTAAGCCGATGTCCAAGCTTTCCACAACCAAAACAACCTTCGTGACCCTAAAGACACTCTCCTGGGTGGTTCCTGCCGCACTTGCGGAAAACTGGATATCTGTTCCCGGCACTATAGCTCTGAGACTGAGAGCCATATGCTCTACCCCTATGGTCCTGGCAGGACTGAAAGGTAGGGGCGCTGGCTGAGCTGGGTGTTGGGGCTCTCTACTGTTGTTGCTGCTGCTGTTGTGGGCGGCTAATACTGCTAGGCCTCTGATGGTCGAAATCTAACTGGATAGTCCTTGCCCGTTGTTCTTTCACTCTATGTCCCTCAGTTTTTTAGCCTCAATCTGTTGGACTTAGACAATCAGGCTGGAGAGGTCCATATCTTTAATCAACATTGTTGTCCTACACTGCTTGAGGACCAGGTTCGATACCCCATTCACAAACTTTAGCATGCGACCTCTTGGGTCGACCACCATCTCCGGAACATACTTAGACAGTAAACTCCAGTGTGTATTCTTCTATGGTCTTGTTGCCCAGTCTCAAGTTCATAAACTTAACCATTTTTGCCTCTATCACCTCCCGAGGGAAAAATTTGTCCAGGAAGGCTGTATTTAACTCCCCCACTCTACCGGTCCTGCTCCCGCTGACCGCCCTCTTTCCACTGTTCGTACCACACCTGGGCCACCCCTTTCAGCTGGTAGGCAGCCAAGTTAGCACTCTAAGATGAGCTAACACCCATAATACGGGTAATCTTCTTGATCTCATGCATGAACTCTTGGGGGTCCTCCCCCACCTTGGATCCCTAAAATGATGGAGGGTTCATATGAGTGAAGACTCGCACCCTAGAAGCTGCTGTAGATCCGTTATTGTTAGCTGGTACTACTTGTTGGGTCACCTGACTGGTGACAATTTGAGTGAGCAGCTGGATAGTCGCCCTGTACTCTGCGGTGGACACTGTGTCATCCTAAGGGGCTACAAAGGCTGGTGGGGCAGGTCTATTGGCGTTACCGGCCCTTCTTCCGTTACCGCGTCTGGGAGGCATGATTCACTAAAATGAAATAGATCACGAGTTAGAAGGAAGTTTCTAGGATTAAACTTTACAATAAAGAGTATGAACAAAAGGGACTTCTCCTAATAACATCTCATAGCCTCCTCATCATAAGTGTGGCGCGCTTCACACCCATGAAAAGGACTCTACTCGATGTGGCTTTAGGACATTCCTAGGATACTCTAAACCTAGTGCTCTGAAACCAAATTTGTCACGCCCCGAGTCTACACCCTGGATGGGACACGGTACTTCGAGGCACAAGTAACCCCAAGTCAACTCCTGGTCTATCATACACTGGTATTCTGAGTAAAACATGCATAGTGGAAGATTTTTAAATAAAACATAAACATTTATGAAAGCTAAAATAG
This sequence comes from Datura wrightii, assembly GCA_035772735.1. Lineage (NCBI taxonomy): Eukaryota > Viridiplantae > Streptophyta > Magnoliopsida > Solanales > Solanaceae > Datura > Datura wrightii. The sequence continues at coordinate 22,284,103 of JASDFA010000001.1, forward strand.
AAACATAAAGTTTAAAACATCTGAAAGATCTGAAAGTCTGAAATCAAGTATGTGTTTAACAGCCATCTAACAGATGAGTTCCTGGGACAAGCCCCTGGCTAACTCTAAGTCTAACTGAAAATAATTAAATAAAGCCCTCAAAAGATGAGGACTCACACTCCTGCTAATGAGGAGGATCTGAACAAAGTTGGCTAACGGCGCTGAGTCTGAGAACCTGCAGCTGTATCATGAAATGATACAGTATAAAACTATGCGTTAGTACTTTTAATGTATTATTTAAGTGAGAGAAAACATAATGCTGGATATAAAAATGACTGAGCTGAAATGACATGCAATGACCAGCTACAATACTGAACTGTAACAATTGAAGTAAAGGGAGATGGTCAAGATGAACCTGTCTGGTGGTCAAAACATGCCCTAAGTTTGAATGTTCTGAGTTTGAAATACTGTATTGAACTGAACTAGACTGATAGTGCTGGAACTGAACAGAACTGCTTATTCTGAAACTGGACTGGACTGACTAGCGGGAAAGTCTATAACCGACATATAACCACGTGAGCTAGACGTGGAGTCCGATGTATACACCCCATCGGCAGGACCCAATATACCTTTCTAGGATATAAAGGCATGAACTTGGTGATCACAGAAGTCTGGGGCCAATCAGACCAATAAATACTGTAACCTACATCGGCAACGTAGTTTTGGGAACTTGGGTGCACTGGAACCCCGGTCTGCTCGGTGTTAATTCCTACTCCCACTAGAATAACTAAACTATATACCAAGCTGATAGCTCAAAACTGGGGTCTAAGACTAGTCAGAGATATATAACTGAAGGTACCCTGAGAGTCTTATTAGACCAAATTCTGAAACTGGATTTTAGATTGGTTAGAGTTGCTTATCTAGAAGCGTCGTAACCGTATAAGAACAAATTGTAATTTGACTGGGGTCTTAGGGATATTCAGAGCTATTTGTCTAAGTGTCATGACCTCCTTGTGGACCAATACACTGAGTGCTGGATCTGATTCTGAAAACTGAGAGGTGATACTGACATCTCGGGAATTTCTATAGTCAAACTGATCAGCTGATATTATTCTGTTCAAACCGGAGGTTGCTAAAAAATTTGACTGAGACTAGACTAACATTCCTGAGTGACATTGATTATAAGAATTTCTGGATGGGATTGACCAATTATACCTTTGACTAAGATTTTCGATACATTCAAATATGATAGGAACTCCCTAACTTTGAAAGATGCAATAATTCTGTACATATGCAGGATTCTAGTTTCTGCTTCAAAAGTTAGGGCTAAAATTATACTTCACTAGAGAAAGCATCATTTTGTTCTCAATCTGGTGGGAAATATCTACAATAAGCATAGAATAAGATTCTACAAGAATTAATCTAAGTATGAAAACAGTATCTTCACATTCAAAATCTCAGGGCTAAAACTACTAGTGAATAGAGAAAGAGTTTTGGGGGACACCAGGGGAGAACAATCTCTTTGTTGAATTTCCAAATACCTATAGAAGGAATTTTGGTGAAAATCCCTAGGAGATTCTGAGAAGAAATTTGAACCCTTGCTCCTGCTTTGTACTTTGTGCTCTCTGCTGAATTTTCTACACTCTATTCTAAAGGAGAATGAGTGAAAATGAAGGGAAAAGGTCATTCTAACCCTTTAACTCCCTCCTATATGAATCGAAAACGATGGGGTTTGAAGACTAAAGAGCCAGGAAAGTACTAAAATACCCCTGGCATAAAGAACTAAAAACTGCTGACACTGAACAACGGGCCTCACAAAGGGTCGTTGGTAGATACCACGATCTGTTGGAACGATCTGTTGGTTCTGGGTTCAACCTACTGGACTAAACCACAGGAGGATATAATGGTCTGCTGGAAGTAACCACGGGTCGTTGTAACCTCTCATCATGGCTTCTGATTTTCCTTGCTTTAAACTATGGGTGGAAGCAACGGTTCGTTGGTAGAAACAACGGACCGTTTGTTCCACTCGTTGTCTGGGATCACTTACAACCCTCACCGAAACTCTAGCAACGACTGCCTACAATGGGACTTTGGAGCTACCAACGAATCGTTGATTGGATTGTTGTTTCTAGGAGGGGCACCTGCTGGGAAACTACAACCACTTACAAAAGTGTGTTGGTTCTACCAACGGCCCGTTGTTTGAGTCGTCTGAGTTTGGTCTAGGAAAGTTTTAGGGTGTTACATAGGTGAAGCAACAGTTCAATTTAAGAGGAAAAGCAATGGCATAGAAAGACGGCAAAAACATAGACCTATGTGACAATTAATAAATATTTTAAAAGAACTTTTGCAAGTAGTACTCGTAATATTAACCTGTGAATGGGACTTGGTCCCTCTTCTGAAGTTCAGAATAACATCTCTCCACACATGTCCTATCTTTACTCCATCCTTTCCCTCGCCCATCATGTGTGTATACCAGTTATGATAATTGGTTGGAGGAAGAGGAAAACATTATTGCAGCTCCTGTGAGGTACTATAAAAATCTTTTCACTCATCTGACGAAAATATTTTTGAGTATATTCCTAATTTAGTAAACTCTAAGGATAATGTGATTCTCATGGAAGAACCAACCTTATTATAAGTTTAAAATGTTGTCTTTATTACTGATCCTAACAGCGCTCCTGGCCCTGATGGCTTCAATACTTATTTTTATCAAAAGACTTGGGACATTATAGGCTCTGACATGCTGGGTATCGTTAACACTATTTTTAATGGTTCTAAACTCACCAAATACTTCACTTGTACTTGTCTAGTGCTTATCCCTCAAGCCCAATCTCCCCAATCCTTTGTAGACTCTAGACCTATTAATTTATGTAATGTATCTCAAAAGATTAGTTCTAAAGTCCTTTTGATAGGCTGGTCAAGATTATTCCTATGATCATATCTCTTAATCAAAGTGATTTTATTAAAGGTAGAGATAATGGTGAAAGTGTCTTCTTAGAATAAGAAATTATTCATGATATAAGAAAGCCTATTAAAGGTAATGATGTTGCTATTAAGCTTGATATGTATATGGCATATGATAGACTTTCCTGAAATTTTCTTTTGTAATATCATGAAGAAAATGGAATTTTCTGAGATATGGATCAATATCATTATAAATCATTTATCTAGTATGTGATACACTGTAATTATCAATGGAAAGAGAAATGATTTCTCTAAGTCTAACAGGGGAGTCACACAGGGTGACCCAATCTCCCCATATATGTTTATCATTTCTTTTGATATGTTATCCAGGATATTGAATAGCCTTTATGAGGACCCAAGATTCAATGGCTTCCATATGAAAGGAGATGGTCGTCATATCAACAACTTGTCTTATGGAGATGATTTAATTATCTTCTGCTCAGGTAAGACCTATGCCTTACATCTTATTAATAGCATGCTTAGAACCTATGAAAAGAATTCTGGTCAATTGATTAATAAAGAAAAGCGCTTTTTCTTAATTGATGACAAAGTTTCCAATAAGAGAAGTTCCATTATTTCTAAATGCCTGAATCTGAATAGGAAAGATTTTCCTATCAACTACTTAGGCTGCCCTATTTTTATAGGTGGGAAAAAGATTGAATACTTTTCTGAAATTGTTAATAATGTTAATCTGAAAGTTAGCTCTTGGAATAGAAATACTTTTTTTTATAGGAGGTAAGATTATTTTGATTAAATATGCTTATCTGTTATGCCTATCCATTTACTTTCGCCACCCTCCTATCACTGTTGAATCAAATGCAGAGGATCATGGCTAACTTCCTTTTGGGGCAATATGGATGATAATCGTAAGCACCACTGGGCTGCTTGGGATAAGCTATGTCACCCTACTAAAGAGGGAGGAATTGGTATTAGGCCTCTTCATGAAATCTCCAATACTTTTGCTTCTAAACTTTAGTGGAAATTTAGAACAAAGGACTCTCTTTGGACAAAGTTTCCCAAGGCCAAATACAGTAGGAGAATCCATCCTATGGCTAGGAAAGTCAACTATACCCAGTCACATACTTGGTGGAGAATGATGAATATCAGGGGTAAGATTGACTATCTCATTCACTAAACTGCTGCATATTATTTCTTTGTTCATTGTTAGCATTATCCAGAGAGCTAGAATTCACTCTCCTGGTCTTAAAGATCAACCTTTTTTGTATCATAACACAGATGGGAGATTCTCTTGTAACTCTACTTGGAATACCATTAGAACTCAGAAAATAATTTTTTTTTATAATATGACTTGGCAGACACATTCCTCTAAAAGATTCCTTTTCTCGTCGAAGGTTGTTCAGGAACAAGAGTGCAGTTGATATGAATGTTATCATAGTTGGTGTCAATCAACATCCCATCCAGATGTGTGTGCTGCTCAAACCATAGACAGGAAAGTGAGGAGCATTTATCCATGATAGTTACATTACTAAGACCATCTGAACATACTTCTGCAAACTCTTTGGAGTTAACAATACCACTGCTTCCATCAGATAGAAATTCATCAATTGGTGGATTAAAGAAACTCAGAAATTAGTCAAGAAACTAGCTCTCCAGGCCCTTCCTGACACTATAATTTGGCAAATAGGGAAAGCTAGGGGAAAAAGCAAATATGAAAAATCAGAAGATGAAACCTCAGACCATCATTATCCACATTTACCAGCAGTTGAACGTCATCCTACACAAATAATCCATAATTATAAATTATTTCATGGATTGGAACCAGGTCTATGAGATCATCATGACAGCATAACCTCTACTGAAAATTAATGTTGTAAAATGCAAACCCTCGAAACAAGGCTTTGTAAAAATCAACTCAGATGGTACTTCCAAGGGTATCCAGGACCAAGTAGTGGAGGAGGGATAATAAGAAATGAGCATGGAAAAATGATAAAGGCATATGTTGACACATATGGCAATGGATCCACCAACAATGCAAAGGCAAAAGCTCTGTTAACAGGAATTGGGTGGTGCTACAACAATAACATTAGAAAAGTAGAACTAGAAACTGACTCTAAGCTATTGATGAATTGGATTACTAGCAAAGTTAACCCACCATGGACCATTTGGGACACCATTCAACAGATCAAGATGGTAGTATAAAATTTTGATCGAGCTACAGTTCATCATGTTTATACAGAGGGTAACAAAGTTGATGATATACTTTTCAATTTTGGAGTTGAAAGCACTAGCACAATTTGGTTTGATAACCCTCAACAATTACCTCCTGAGGCTAAAGGAGAGTATATAAACAGAGCTCAACTTCCTTCTTTTAGGAGAAAATACAACTACAAGTGCATTCAGAAAACTAGTAGGCTAAATGTTTTTTTAGTTTGATTTTCACTGAAGATCATTTTTGCATAGAGCCTCCCTAATTTTTTGGGTGCTTCATATGAAATCCTACTAGACTTTGTAATGATTGGAGCCTATCCCATTCAAGTAGGTGGTAACTGTTCCTCAAAAGTCCTTTTGTACTTTGACTTTAATCAATAAAGTGCAACTTTTATAAAATTGAATAATTCTATAAAACAAAATTGAAAACACAAAAAATAAGGAAAATCTAACATACATCATCATTTCAGCCAGAAAGAGAAAGAATTGCATATAAAAATCTTGCCTTTTCTTTACTTATTTATAAATTTCAAATAGGAGAAATGACATATGAAATTTTGTTTTGGTCTGAAGATGAATTAATTTTCTTTTTATTAAATGAATATATTCCTATTACAATAATCTGATCTCATTTAATGAGATTGACTTCGCAATTAATATTTCTTTAAAAATTTCTTTCATCAATGGAAAAAAAGTGATTACTTTTTTAAATGCAAAAAAAGCGATTATTTAAATGGGAAAAAGGTTATTGTTTTAATATAATTTCGGTCATATTTAATACCATTACAACCTCTTTTTAACCCCAATTTCGGACAAATTTGACCTAGAAAATACACTAGACTCAATCCAAACCCCAAAAGATCCAACCCGCTTCCTCTTCTAAGCACCTAACACCTCTTCTTTAACATTTTTTCCTAAGTCTCAAATGAACAAAACCCTAATAGATTCATAGTTCACCATCCGACCCTAAAATTATGAACATTAGGCTCCAAACAGACGAAAACCCCTCATCGACAAAGCATTCATTGTATGTGCTCCCAGCAATGAAAATTCATCTTTTTCATTCCTTTTCGATTTTATAGAGTTTGTTAAATGTAATAACAAACGTAATTTATATTTTAAAGAGAAAATGGAGTAGGTAAATTCATTTTTTCCTTACATTTTTGGGTTAAATAAATTATTTTTAAGTAATAGAAAAACACCAAAAGCGAAGGAGTCTACATCAACACCTCTTCAAAAACAAAGTTAAGTGTCAGAACATGTGTTAAACTAAAAAATTACGGCATGCAAACCTCAATTTTACGTGATAGGCAAATTACTTTTACATCCACTCCTCAACTTTACATGAACTTATTATACATTAAATGATTTTTCAAAGTATATATATAATACACATTTTATGGTATAAAATATTTGAGATTGAATCATTATTTAGATGTCACACAATCAAAAGTTTAAATCTTTATTGAATTATTTTGCTGGGAGATTGAGTTAATATTATTTTACAGGTACTATTTGTTAGAGTGGGTTAGAGCTTCACATTGATTGCGGAATAGACCGGTGGTTTGCTTAGGTGAACTTAGAAAAACCTCCCCTCATGAGTTAGCTTTTGGGGTTGAGTTAGGCCCAAGTGTCATATCTTTACATGGTATCAGAGCCAGGTCCATTTGAGCTCTCGGTCTACGCTCCAGTTGGGCCTAAGGCGTGAAGAGGGTGTTAGAGTGGATTAGAGTCCCACATGGGTTCGGGAATTTCTTATATGAACTTGGACAAACCTCCCCTCATGAGCTAACTTTTGGGGTTGAGTTAAGCCAGGTATCAAATCTTTACACTATTAACAAAAATGCTAAAAACTCATTTATCTTTAATTTATCCTAAGTTTATGGAAAAAGAAATACACAATAATTTTGATTTCTAAGTGTTGAAGTGGTAAAAGTTCTTATATAGGTGTTAAATGAGTATTTCTTTAGGTAATAAGGATATTATATTAATAGAAGTTAATATGCATCAATACATGAGAGTGACAACACGACTGAGCCATTACTATTGTTTTGAGGGGAAGTAGAGTTAATAAAGATATAACAATTATCTCAAAATAATTGACATGACCGCTTAAGTCAAACAAAGAGAGTTCTTACTTTGTCTGTTTTTAATATTTTTGGACACAGACAATAGAGGGACTGTCCACGGCTGCTTATAGTACAATGTGTAGTTGTAGGTCTATATAAAAATCACCTATGTGCATGAGTTAGACGAGAAAAGAAAATATAAAGAGTCATATATTTACAATTAATATTGTTGTATAACATTCTTCATCTTTATTCACCTTGTGGGGTATACAAATACAATTTTTGAGGTTAGTAAGATGTTTTGGTAATTCACAGGAAATATTAATTTAAGAATCCATATGCCAATGTAGATAATAATATCTTTAACTATTAGTCTCAAATCATTTTCAGTTAAAGGGTCGTGCAAGGATTCTCTTTGTGTTTCATAATTAAGTAACCATTTTACCTAATCCATAGTTGGGTGAGATGGTGGCATAAGTTCGGCTAAGTTCAAGTTATCAAAGTTTAGGTATGTTAAGGCTTTCCATATCTCTTTTTTGATATATTTTTGCCGTGTTTTGAATAGCTATTTTCTTGTGTGCACGGCTATTTCGAAGCCTTGTGATCTTGAATCTTATTCACGCTATTCAACTGTTGTTTGGTGGTGGAAATAGGCCCTAGCGGATGGCTCAAGACAAGCTTAGAATCGTGTGCTGAAAAGGCACATGGCAAGTCGAATCGTGTTGTGAAATTGAGTTGTCATTGTCAGGTCGAATATAGTACTTTGGATGTACCAGTGGGCTGCGTACAATTTTGTTGTGTATGTTCTCTTGATGCTAGTGTACTCTTTCAACTTGCGTGGAAACTAGGGAGGCTCTGCGATAGCCTATAAGTTCGTGATTATTTTCAGCGTGGTTGAGCCCATGATTTGAGATGACCTGTAGACGTGTCTATTTTCAATTAGGTCATACTGTGAATTGTGAAGCCTGCAAGACCGTGACGCTCTTCTGGCAAGGCTATAGTTATAATTGATATACATTGTTCTATTGTTGTGTCGAAAATTGTTCTAGTTACTTGTGGACTGAATACATGAATGGGTGATTATCATGATTATTGGGTCTCCTGTATAAGTAAGGTATCAGTCTGTAATTTATGGCTTTGACTTGGGAGTTGGCCCTTCTGTTGATATCTCCTTGCCTTCTTTTTGCGTTTTGTATATTTGAATTCTAATTTTATTGTTGCCTTACATACTCGGTAAATTTTTATACTAACGCCCTGAGTCTGAGGTAACTGCGTTCATTCCTACAGGTGTTGATCAATAGGTAGCTCGAGATCCTTGTTAGTTAAATGGAGTTCCAACATAGTTGGTAAGGTCCAAATCATCCCGAGCTACCAGTTATTTTGATTTTGATGGATAGGTCAGGGCCCTGTCTCGATTATTTAATGGTTGTTGTACTCATAGAGGCTCATAGACTCATGTCGTAGTTTGTGGTGCCTGGTAGAGGCCTTGTCGGCTCTATTGTTTAGCTATGATATCCAGACTTTGGCCTTGTCGACCTGTTGTATTTATTTTCGGCATTGACCTAGCTTCCATTGGAGTTATGATTGTTATAAGTTAGATTCTAGTGTCGATCCTCATCGACTAAATCTTGTTTTATTGCTTGTATTGTTGGTTGCTGTAAGGTTCACTCGGTCAAGTGTGGCCACGGGTGCAATTCACGCCTCCCAAAATTTTGAGGCGTGACATCCTGGTCCTAAATCTCTAGTAAAATTTTGCATACATGACTTGAGAGACATCAACGATAGATCTAAAACAAAGACCACTCTTCTGCTTGGGCAAACACATGTCAAGTCAAGTTGCTAGTATTTACTTCTACTTGTATCCTTATTTCTCCAAAATAATTTAGCTAAAATTTTATGTAACTCCTTGATAACACATTTAGGAGGAACAATTGTTGATAGTACAAGGATTGAAATACTCTGTAGAACACTGGTGATCATGACTGCTTTACCTCCATAAGATAACATTCTTCCCTTTCATGCTTGTAGTTTGTCCTTTACCTTCTTTATAAGCTTAGAGTAGAATATTTTTTGCTTCCTAGCATGAGTAATTAGGCAAACCAAATAGATTATAGGAAATTGTCCCCTTGAAATACCTTTACACTTGTCCACCATTTGTTTAAGATTTGTTCCCACATTCTGATGCATGTATAATGGACTCTTTTCTTTGTTGATCGTCTTACCTGATTGGGACCCACACTCTTGTAGCGTCTGCATGATTCAATCCAGAAAATACTTATGAGCTGAAGTAAAAATAATAGTATCATCTACATAGGTCGGATGATTTAGATTTACATTCCATGTAGGAATTCCATACCACTGCATGGATCAACTTCAAAAAGAAAAATTTAATGATATGGATAAACCTCTGCATCCATGATGACTAGAGTTGGGGATAAAGAATCCCTTTGTTTGACTCCCCTAGTTGAATGAAAAAACTTCATGTACGTGCCCAATTTTATATCTTATTTCATCTATTTAACCCAAATAAACCTTGTACCCTTATAGAATAGCTATAAATTTGATTGTACCTTATTTTTAAGAGTAAATAGTTTGGCATCCCTCATGAGGCTAAGGATAATTGAGGTTATCTTGGTTTTATTTATCATTAACAAAATTAAAATTTTGCAAAGATTTTAAGGTTCACTGGATGAACAATAACAATGAATGGAATAGGAAATGTTGAACCATCGAATACTAACAACAACGTGTTTTTGAACGCACTTGCCAACTTAGACACATATCTGGTGGCTGACTACACCCAGTAGCAAATGAACTGGGGAATTCTTGTAGATTTCCTACCGTTTTGAGAGGTCCGAGACTCAGAATGATGGTATTAGTAACTCAGATACAATAATAATGAATCCTTTGGAGTAAATTCAAATGTATCTTAGCGACTCTTTTGAAATACTCTCCCACTTTTACTAAGATCCCTACCTCTTCATATCTTCTATAAATTCCCAAATTTAAAAGACCTTCCCTCACGCTTAAATCTCTTTCTTTCCCTTCAACAACTTGATTCTCTCTATCTCTCTCTCTCCAAAATTCCTAAAAGCCATGGCCGCTTCATATTCTACAATTATTCAACCTTAAGCCCTTCCTCCACCACCTTAATAGTGTCCAAACCATTGGTATTCTATTCACTGGGAGATATGCCTACTTTTAACCCATCTATAGTGCTAATAGTTGAGGAATCCAGCATAGCTCACATCAGAAGAATAGTTGAAGGAGATAGGGCAAAAGAAATTATGATAGAAATTTTGTGAGAACTAGAAACTTCAAAAGAAGTGAATCAGGAAATTGATCATGGTACTAATATTAGAGAGGATGCAACTTGTGAAGGGGAATCTCTGTAATATGAAAATTCCAACCGACGTTAGAATAGAGGATGTCGATTATCAAGGGGAACAAATGGAAAAATCTGAAAATTTGGACCATGCAGATTTGGGAAAGGAATAAGGGTCATGCCCTAACATAGAATGTCCTGCAGAACGGGTTGCTGCGATATCAGAGTTATTGACTGAAGTCTCTATTCTCATCTTTCTATGGACATTGTCATGATAACTAACTCAAAAGATGAGGACCACATGCTTAGCCAAGTTGATTCCAAGGACGGCAAGGTCTCGCTTCAGGAAGGCAAGTGGTAAGCGTATTATTGTTCCTGAAAATGAGCCTGACTCCCCTAGGACAATAAGTCCTCCTCTAGTTTGAAAACCTTTTACTTGAAGCAAGAAGGAAAAATTTGAAACAACCTTGCTCTTTCTACAAGGGAAAAACAAACTAGAAGCTCTGTTGCCTCCAATGCTGCATCTCCTCTTCATCCCACTGATATATGTTGATGAGAAAAGTGCATATCTAGAAATGTCTCGAAAAGGTAAGAACCCAAGGACTCTTCATCCTTTAAACTGAAATAGATTAACAAACATGGTTCATCTCATACTTCCATACAATCTAGACATAGGCATGAATCAAAAGCACTAAGGAAGAAGAGGGAGTTTTACCTCCATCTGAGTCACTGGGTCACATGCTACTGAGGATGACATTTATAGCTATGTAGATGATGAGAGTGAAGAAATTGATCCAAGTGTAAAAAGAATCATTCAGTTCAAATGTCAGTCAGTGCTTAGGGGTAGGGTAGTTACTGATTTTGGTGTCCTAAAATGAATGAACTGATGGTCAAGCTTGCTGTAGAAGGTTGGAGTAACCTGTTCCTCCAAGGAAAATGTAGGAGGAAAATGTGAAAAATCAAAATCACCAAGTTCTACATCAATGCTACTAGTATATCCACATCAATCAGTAGCATTGTATGTGACATTAGAATTGAAAACACCCCTGAGTTTATCTCTCAAGTTCTAGTTGTCCCACACACTGGTTGGAAATGTATGTTAAAAATGAATGGTGTTCTTTGGACACTCTTCCCTTTTCTTTGGATATTAATCATAAGTTTGCAAATTATCCAGGTCTTCAAGGACTTAGTAGAGTTGAAAAATGAGGAATCACAAGTTTTCACAGACTACTATTTGAGATTGTCCACAAAATGGTGGTTCCTCATCAAGAAAGGAGGACCGAACCAAACTTTCTTGATCTTACTCTTATGGAATTACTCAACTCTGAGGTTAATATTGACTTTCCTAGCATGATGTTGTAACGTATGCTAAGGATCTGTAAGCAAGATAAGAAGGAACATGCCCTACTTATGGATTCTAGTTGGGAGACATATTGGAACATCTTGGTTGCCCGTCAAGGTATGGCAGACCCAAACAACTAACAATGTCATTGAGAAGGTGAACTAAGCAGTCATACATGCTTCATCTAGAGGGTCTAATATGCTTGTTCAACGTCTCAAAGATGAGCTGGCTAAAAAAGATGTTGAAATTGCACAGATGTGTGTTGCTCATCAAGATGCTATTCTATTGCTACATGGAAAGTATTATATTTAACAGGTGTCCCTCCAAGCCCAAATCACTTCCCTATAGTTTGAACATGGTAAGGAAAAAGCAACAAATTTAGTGAATTTGCAGGGCCTCTATGAACTGCTTAAACAGAATCCTCCTTCTTTATCTACTCCTCCATCCTAGTTCCACTTTCCTTCTTAGCTTAAGTCCACTCCCTGATCAATGCTAAAATTCCCTTTTTGTACTACTATGAAGTCATCTATCAATGAAATGAAATTATTTTGAATCTCTCTTGTTTGGCTAAATTACTTGCACTTGCAAATATTTTATGTTATCTGACTGATGTTTGTGGGTGTATGTTGATCGTTACTATGATAGCCCCAATAGTCATGAGATTAAAGTCTCTTGATAATTACTCAAGTTGGATTTTAGAATATGATTTTTGTTGATGTAAAAAGGGGCAAATACTAATTTTTTCACCATTATAAGCCAGGTGCTTTCCACATAAAATTGCTCCACATTTTACTTTTCTACTTGAGTTAAAGGTTTTCCCAAAAATAGTTAAATTAACCTGGTTCTTCGATAGGACTTGGTAAAATAGTGTAGACCTCACAGTTCATTTCATTAATTAGGGGTGCATAAGTTAACACTACCATTAGTTTTAAATAACTATATAAAAAGTAATATTCAAATTTAGAGTTTCAAAGCATCATTAATAAAATTAATTTAGAAAATACACTGCTAATAATTTTTTTTAAAAGAAATTACGCCAAGTTAGCTTGATCAAGTAACATGATACAAAAGGAGTACTAGTAAAAGTTCCTCCCATATTTGGATAGATATGTGAGGAACAACTTTTGCGAAAAACATAACTGTAAATAGCTTTAATACTTTAAAGCAGCTATTGTTGCAATATTGACTCCTTTGTAGGAAAAAAGGGTATAATATTACTATCTTTTTGAGGAAAAGATACGTTTATTTTAATTATGATCTTATTTATTTGTATTTAATAGAGATGTGAGTTTAAATGATTTAAAGCTAGTACCATTAAATACATTTGTTTTTTCAGATTCAATCATTTAATGAGTTAAGATAACTTTAAATCACTTAAATCTTGTACATAATAATATTATTAAAAAGTTATTCAATTGAAAATTTTTGTGAAGTTGACCTCATCAATCACCACTAGCCACTATTGCACAATCACAATCATCATTCACCATCACCATCATCACTATTGTCGTCAAGCATTGACACCACCAATTATTATTTCTGATCACTACTATATCAATCAACTCCATCATCATAAGTATCACTAATATCAACCATCACCACTAGCTATTGTTGTCAGTTCACCAATCCCCACTATCAATCCCTATGATCAATCATATCCCACATCACAACCACCACTACTACTATTCCTATTACCAACCACCACTACGTCACACTCTAGCACCAGTCCACCACTTTCATTCACAATTGTTGGCCACTACCTTCAACACCTCCATCATAGAAATCACCACTACCAGCCATATCACTGCCACCATTTCTACTGGACAACCACCACAACCATCCACCAAACAAACCACCACCTTACAACTTAAATTACTTTTTAAATTTTTTTAATTAAAAATAAATAATTGTGAATAATAAAATGTTGAGAAAACTAATAATATTGATTATTCATTATTGAGATTTGAATATAATATCTAACTACTCAAATATCATATGTATATTTCGATTCTAACATCTTAATGCCTAAAAAGAATGATCTCTAAAACATAATACTATCTGCATTTGAATTCTTCAAAACTAACATGATATGATTTTCTCCCCATTTTTCTACTTTTGTCCACTCTAACCGTCTAAAAATGAAAGAAAAAACAAAAACATATGTTCAACGCCACAGAGTTTAACACACAAAACTTAAATCGATCAACATTAATGTATCTTTACTAGAATCAACATAAATTTAAAATAAAAATTCTTTCACGCAACCACATATAAAAAAATATATTCATAAGAACATAAAAAGAAGATTTCTATTGGAACATGGAATAAACTCAGATCCCTTTACACTTTCTAATTAATGCTACACACAACATTCAAGATTTGCAAAAATACTATTCGTAAAGAGAAAAAATCTAAAGACAAGTAGGAAAATATGAATAAATTCTATAAAATGAAATTCGAAAAGGAAAAGAAAAATAAAATCTGACGAACCTCACCATTTTAGCCAGACAAAAATAGAACTACATATAAAAGTCTTGCCTCTTACTAGAAGATTTGAAATATGAAAACTAACATATGAAATTTTTTTTTGGTACGAAGATGATTTAATTTCCTTTTATTCAATGAATATATTCCTATTACAATAATCTGATTTCATTTAATGTGGTTGACTCCTAATTTTAAAAATTTTCTTAATAAAGTGTCATCAATGGAAAAAAGTGATAGCTTTTTAAAGTGCAAAAAGGCTACTGTTTTAAATGCAAAAGGGCTACCATTTAATATAATTTATGTCATATATTAACCCCAGTTTCACATCAGTTTGACCTTAAAAAAAACCATGAGGCCTATTCCAAACCCCAAAAGATCCGACTCACTTCCTCTCCTCAACACTCAATTCCCTCTTCTTTTACATTTTTTCCTAACTCTCAAATGAACAAATCGCTAACAGACTCATAGTTCAATTTTATAGAGTCTGTTGAATTAGGTAATGAACATAGTATTATTTTTTAAAGAGAAAATGGAATAGGTAAAATGATTTTTTTCTTCTATTTTTTTTTTTAAAATTAATTAATTTGAAATATAGATGTACAAATAAGACGAAAAATCTACCAACTCGATAATCTGAGAAAAAAAACTCGACTAGTGGTTTGGTTCGATTTGATTTGATTTTGGAAAAAAATTCGATCATAATTGATTTGATTTATTTTATCTAAAAAAAAGTCAAATCAAACCAGACCAACCCAATATATATATATATATATATATATATATATATATATATATATATATATATATATATATATACATATACATATATGAAAACAATGAAAATTGTAAATTCGCATTTATGCGAAAAATAGTGATGCCGATAGAATAAACTAATAGCGCGCTCATCACCAGGCCTCGTAGGTTGTGCACAGCCAAAATTTGGGGCCAAATGGAGACGTATATATATATATATATATATATATATATATATATATATATATAATTTTTATAAATATTTTATTTAATTTATAAATATTTCTTAAACTTTTTGATAGTTTTTATCTTTTAACATGTATTATTTTATGTTTGGACTTAGAATTTTGAATGATCCAATAAGTTTTATAGATCGTAGATGCATGTTATTAACTCACATAATGCCCAAACCAAAATCAAACCAATATTAATACTAACAAAAGAAATGATGTCAACACTAGAAAGGACAATAATATTATATTAGATATCTTTGTTCTTTAATTTTGCAGGTTAATTTACACAGTAAAAACACACAACTTAAATTATTTTATGTTTAGTTATGTAATTAATACTTAGTTGTCATTCTTTGTTTGGTAAGACTTAGTACTTTTAAAGTATGATCACTTTTATTATGAGTTACTAATTAGTAATATCTTTTTCATGCGATTTCATTTTTATTTTAAATTTTAGCACAATGTCATTACTCATCTCATATTTTATGTTATTTTCTTAATGGTGAAATACCTTAGATAGTTGTTTGTTACGAGGATTAAAGAGTACTTCAAGTATAAGTTATATATTTGTTTGAAGACTTTATCGAGAAAAAACCTAAAAAAATCCAAAGTTGAAAAACTTTTGATTTATAGATTTAACAACTCAATATAATTGATTTAGTGTAATATTTAAAAATTCAAATCAACCTAAACTATATAAACTCCTATTTTTAAGTAATAGAAAAACACCAAAAGTGGAGGGGCTAGATCAATACCTCTTCAAAATCAAATTTAAGTATCAGAACATGTGCTTAACTGAGAAACATATGGCATGCACATCTCAACTTTATGTGAATTTATTGTACATCCAACAATATAAAATATTTAAGATTGAACTATTATTTAGATGTCACACATTAAAAATTTTAAATCTTTATTGAGTTATTTTGCACGGAGATTGAGTTAACTTTAGTAATAATGGTGGAGTTTTACAGGTACTATTAACAAAAATTCTAAAAATGATTTTTTCCAAATCAACACTATCAAGGAGAAGAAAATGTGATTACGACTTGCTTATCACGTGCAATTGAATCAATATATTTAATACTCCATTACTCCATCTATTCCATTTTAATTGTTAAGATAAGATTTACACACCTATTAAGAATAAAGTAATAAGAATGATAATTTAACTAATATAACCCCATTAATTTTTTGAAAACATACAATAATAATTCTTTTTACATTTTAGGATGACATTAAGTACTAAGTATAAAATTGAAAAAATATGATTAATTATCTCTTGAATTTTGAAACTCGCAAGTATTTTATAGTTATTTTTAGTATATCTAGCAATTAAAATGGAACGGAGGGAGTAATAGTTCTCTCTGTTTATCACTAAAGAAACCAACTAAACTTTGGCATACATTAACGTGAAGTCCTAAATATTTTAAGGATTCTTAATGTCTTGAGTTTATGAAAAGAAAATACACGGTAAGAATAATTTCTAAGTCTTAAAGGGGTAAAAGAACTTAAATAGTGTTAAAGAAGTATTTTTTCTGGATAATAAAGATATTATATTAATAGAACTGAACATGCATCAAAACATGAGGTCACAACATGTCGAGCCATTACTATTGTTTTGAGGGGAAGTGAGATTAATGAACGTATTACAATTATTTGAAATAATTGACATAACTGCTTAAGCCTAACAAAAAAGTCTTACTTTGCTAGTTTATAATTTTTTGGACACAAAGAATGGAGGGACTATCCATTGCACAAAAGAATTCACCATCTCTGAACTAGATACCTCCTTTGCTATATTTTATACTTTATTTTATTTCTTGAATAAATATTGGATGGGGGAGGAGCAATTTCCTGCAATCAGATAATAAAATAGTGTATGCAGATGGTCATTATTTAAAAACTCAATTATTTTCTTGGAGTCTTTACTTTTGGGTTGGAAAGATATATATTATATAGATATACTATGCATCAGTACAAAAAGTAGTGCTAGTAGAAGCACTAGAAAGGATACATAATGGTGATCCGAGAAGATTTGCAAGTTATTACCCAAATTATCTGTAATTTCCATAGCAAAAGAAGTTCCTATACTTTGTCTACATAAAAAGTCACCAAAGAAAACAAAGGAGGAACTAGAAAATACGTAAGATGATCATAGGATTTCTTCCTAGCTCCCTCCTTAGCTAGGCTATCCGCCACCTGATTTTTCTCTCGAAAACTATATTGAAGGTCGGGGGTTCCTGGCAGGAGCATCAAGGATCTTCAATCAGAAATGATAGAGTTAAATTTAAGATTTTCTTTCATAGGAAGTGAGATTATTTCCATGGAGTCCTCATTAACGTCCAAAGGTGTGCAATTATATTGGTGGGCTATTTTGAGGCGATGAAGCAGTGCGATAATTTTAGCATGAACAACTGAAATTTGTGCAAGATGGCCATTGAAGCCTATAACCCATTCACTTCTGCCATTTTGGATAATTCCACCACAACCTCCTTGAGCATTTATAGACGATGATTGTCCATCGGTATTCAATTTAAAGTATCCCTTTCTCGGAGGATACCAATGTACCTGAATTATTTTTTGTTGTATTGGCGTAGGCACATGAGCTGCTATGTATTTGTATTTAATATCTCTATGAATCACAATTTTAATGGATAAAGGTATATTCTTTTGGTGATGTAAATTATGATTACGATTGAGCCACAAATTCCATAAACAAAATGAGAATAATTCATACCAAGATAAGTTATAGTATTTTCTTGGAGCCTAGATTAATTTTTAGAGGGGTTAGATTGTTAGCTTATGCTATTTTCAAATTATTAAATAAGGCAAGAATTTCTGCTCTTACATTATTAGCTATATAGAGATTTCTAGTATATCCTATCATCCAATTCCCTAGATAGTCATGTATTACTCCCCTTATTCTAATGTTCCCTAGATTACCAAGTGAGGTTTCGTCTGTGTTTAGTTTGCAATATAGTTTAGAATTATGATGAAAAAATTTAAGAAGCATTTATAAATTATATAAAATACTTATAAAAATTATGTACATTTAATGTCGCGTTAATTTGGTTTGGTTTGACTTTTTCTAGTTAAAACCATACCAAATCAATTATGATCGATTTTTTTTTCTAACACCAAACTAAATCGAACCAAATCACTAGTCCGGTTATTTCTTGATTTGACTCAGATTATCGAGTAGGTGTGATTTGTCGATTTTCTTTGTACACCCTACCAACAGCAACCACAATAAACTTCAAAAATCAAAGAAACCACAAGAACTTGTGTTGTTAGTTTGTACTGAAATCTCAATCAGATATAGGTCAGTTCAGTTTTAGTTAGAATGTTAGAATACAAAGTGTTAGTCATAAATGTTAGCTGATCAGTTTGAGTACAGAAATTCTCGAGGTGTCAGTAGTGCCTCCCAGTTATCAGAATTAGACTTAGTGTTAGATTTTAGTGGTTCTTAGGCAGTCATGACACTTTCAGATAAGCAGCTCTGAACAGCCTTAGGACCAAGTCTTAGATGACAGTTTGTTCTTTAGAGGGTTATGACGCGTCCAGATAAGCAGCTCTGACCAGTCTTAGAGCCCAGTTACAGAATCTAGTCTGATAAGACTCTCAGGGTGCTTTCAGATAGGTATTCCTAACTTAGTATTAGGCCCCAATTTCGAGTTATTAGCCTATTAGTCAGTCTAGAAATATCCAGTGGGAGTAGGACTTAGCACTGAGCGGACCGGGGTTCTAGCGCACCCAGGTTTCCAGAACTACATTACCACTGTAGGTTATATTTATTGGCCTCATGGCCCCAGACTTGTGATCACCCAATTCATGCCTGTATATCCTGGCAAGGTATATTGGGTCCTACCTATGGAGTGTATACATTAGACTCCAGATCTAGCTCACGTGGTTATATGTCGGTTATAGACTTCTCCACTAGTCAGCTCAGTTCAGTCTCAGATTAGTTAGTTAAGTTTCAGTTTGCTCAGTTCAGCATAGTTAGTTCAGACTCTAAAATCTCAGATTTAGGGCATGTCTTTGACTATCAGACAAGGTCATCTTGGCCATCTCAGTCTATTTCAGTTATTTCAGTTTAGTATATCAGTTGGTCATTGCATGTCACTACAGTTCAGTTATGTATTCCATTGTGTTATATTTTCTCCTACTTACTCAGTACATTCAAAGAACTGATGCATACCTTTTATGTTGTTTTGTTTTATGATACAGCCGCAGGTTCTCACACTCAACGTTGTTAGTAGATTTACTCCGGTGATATCAGCAGCAACAGTGGTGAGTCCTCATCTTTCGAGGACGATATTTTATTTACTTCAGTTCATTTTCTTTCAGTTAGACTTTAGAGTTAGCTGGGGGCTTGTTCCAGCAACTCATCATTAGTAGATGGATTTCATACATAATTTTAGATGTTCAGTATTCTTGTTCTTTCAAATGTATGAACTTATTATTAAATCAATTTTCTTAAATGATTCCATTATTTAAAGCTTCCGCTAAGTTTTACTCAGAATTACCCGTGTTATGATAGACCATGGGTTGACTTGGGGTTACTTGTAATCTTAAGTACCGTGTCTCGTCCAGGAAATAGACTCGGGGCGTGACAACGGTGAAAGGGGAACTATGAATGGGGGAACTCTTAAAGGGATCTGGTAATTAAATTTGGTAAAGGTCTCTAAAAATGAGGGGGTGTGGAGAAAGCTTTGGAACACACTAATTGATATGTTTGTCATCATCAAAAAGGGGAAAATTATTATTCCTATGGTTTTGATAATAGACAAACCATGAAGAGACCTGGTTCGTAACAATCATAAGAACTTGATGACAAAGGAAAGTTATAGCTGTAAAAGCGTACTATTTTTGTGCTGTTAGTGGGACTGCAGCCGTACTGCAGCAGAGATGCCACAATGTGGTAGAATGTCTATTGTACTCAACCAATGTGATTGCTCCTAGGTTTTGGGTCTCTCATACTTATTCATTTGTAACACCTTTCATAACTTAGGTTTTTGGAGATGGAAAAGCGGTTGTTCTCTTGCCCTTTACATAGCAGCAATCGTGAAAAAAAGGGATAAGCAAAAATAGCAACTAGGAATCTGTTCACAAATATCTCGAGCATTCTTCTATTCTTGGTTGTTGTTTTAGTCTTGATATTGAGTCTAAAATATGAACCTACACTTTAGTATGAAGATTGTGTAGGTTTCTTCTATGTAATTGCTCTTATGTTCATATGAGAGATTGTCAAATAGAGCTAGTTGAGTAGAAAGCTAGAGTTAGCTGTGAAGTTCTAGCTAGAGTAACTAGTTGGAGAGTATGCAATAGTGTTGTTGTGTAGTAGCCTTGGAGTAGAGTTATTGCAAGGAGAGTTGGATTAAGAGCTTAATCCAAAGTGGTTCTAGAGTTTGTAATCGCCATTTCTCAGTTTAGTGAAGTTGGTTTTGAAATCCTACGAGGTAGGTCGTGGTTTTTTCTCACTTGAGCAAGGAGTTTTTCTGCATAAATATCCTATGTTACCTTTGCTGTTTTGTGTTTGTTTCTATTTGTGTTAGTTACTATTGATATCAGTCTAAGGACTAGGTCCCCAGACTTGTAGCGGACTCTTACAACTCTACAAATTTGATATGATAAAGATATATATTTTTGACTAATCCATTGAAGATGGAAAACTCACTCATCAAATTTTATCAATTTGTGAATTCCTTATCAATTAGTTAAAATAATGAAACTAACTGATATTATAATAATACCAGATAACATAGATATCATTATTACAGAAGTTGATCATTGAAATAATCCTCCGTTCACCTATTAACTTCTTAAAATTGATAATATTAATTTTAATCTAAAAGAAAATGACGAAGACTTTAGAGAGATAATAAATTAACAAAGGATAATGATAGAACAAATTCGATAAATTTATGTATAGATTATTTTTGACCTTTTTCTGCATAGATAAATTTATGGATGCAACATCTACTCTGCTATTCTGTTGAAGTAAGCAATGCAATTGTTTAAATAGAGTAGCTACTGTTAGCTACAATTAGGCTCAACTAATTAGATAGTCAGTTACATGATTAGTTAGTTATAGAAGTAGTTAGGTACAAGACTAAGCTCTACATATATATATATATATATATATATATATATATATATATATATATATATATATATTCTTACTCAATGTACTATTTCATTATGTTGAATGAATAAAGAATACAAGCTTCTTTCTCTCTTCGCAATAACTCTCTCATTTCTACGTCTTCTTCTTCATCTATGTAAGATTCTTTATCAAGAATCTACATTACTTTTCATGGTATCAGAGCAGGGCATGCTGCGTCAAGTCAATTGATCACGAACAGTTCAAGTTCTTTCTCTCCTTTTCCCTATTCTTCTTATTCTTGTTCATTCTTCAATTTTGTACTATAATCTCTTAAAGTATGTATTCATATACTTCTCTCAAGAAGTTGATCACCAATCTAGAAAACAATGGCTACGAATGTTAATTATCCTCTCATGAATGGAGTGGCAGAAGGCAGCTCACAGGCTTCTCAAGGAATTCCAACTTTCCAGACCTTACTAAATCTGAATCATCCTTTACATCTGACTTTATTCTTATGTAAGTTGAGTGACTATTATTTTGTTTCAATTAAAGGGGAGTGAAAATTACGTTGTGTGCATTAAGGTAATGAGAATAGCCTTACTAGGAATAAATAAGTTAGTCTTTGTGGATGGTACTTAGAAGAAAGAAGATTTTCTAACTGCCCTGTGGAACCAGTGGGAGAGGGAGAATATAATAGTTCTCTCATGGATAATGAACTCTATGGCAAGTGATCTCATTGGAGGTGTGGTTTATGCTTAAATTACCAAGGATGTATGGGAAGATTTGATGGAAAGGTTTCACAAGATTGATGGTTCAATCTGCATCAAGAAATAGCTTCTATAACTCAAGGTATGCAGTTTGTTTCTATGTATTACTCTAGATTGAAAGCCCTATGGGATGAGTTTGAATCTGTGGTATCATCACCAACCTGTGGATGTGAGAAGTCTAGAGATTTCTTGGCATACTTGCAAAGCTTGAAATTATACCAATTCTTAATGAGGCTTAGTGAGTCACATGCTCAAGCAAGAAGTCAAATCTTGCTACTGAATCCTTTGCGTATGGTGAATCTGTCTTACTCCGTGGTTGTAAGTAATGAAAATCAAAGGATAGTGGCTCAAACTATTGGAGGATCAGAACTGC
Organism: Datura wrightii; assembly: GCA_035772735.1. NCBI lineage: Eukaryota > Viridiplantae > Streptophyta > Magnoliopsida > Solanales > Solanaceae > Datura > Datura wrightii. Next base: position 22,306,673 of record JASDFA010000001.1, read on the forward strand.
TAGGAATGGTTTTAGGTGTATCTGATGTAGTAGTTATGTACTCTAAAAATGGAAATCAAAAAGGAAAGAGAAGCTACAATTCAAACTACAATCCTAATGCAACATGTGATCATTATAAGCTTAAGGGCTATTACAAGTGAGACTGCTATAAACTTGTGGGATATCCACCTGGTCATCCAAGATTCAATGAACAAAGGTGGTTAGAAACTAGAAGCTATGACTACAATAGATGTGCTGATGATCACAGAAACAAGCAGAGAAGGACAAGGCCTAGTGCACACAATGCTACAACAGAAGTATGGAATAATCCTTCTTCAGATTCTTAGACACAATGCCAACCCACAATATGTTCAGAGGGATCATCTCTTTCATTTCGAAAAGAACAGGGATGCGATGCTTCAAACATAGAAGCAAATATAAAGTTTGCAGTACCTCCCGGGTTTACCAAAGAACAATATGAATAGATGTTAAGAGTGTTGAATCAAAATCAGAATCAAACCAACATAGCGGCAGCCAACTTAGTTGGCACGTTAGGTAACAACACTGCCTTATTGATGGTCAATGATTCATAATATTAGATCATTGACACAGGGGCTACTAATCATATGGCCTCAACTATTTAAGTATTAAACAAAATTCAACAGTTGAGTCTGATAATCCAAAAAAGGTTTACTTACCAAATGGTAATATTTCACATGTTACACACACTAGTACTAGTAATATTTCACAAAGAAGTACCATACATAATGTGTTTCACGTACCTCAGTTCAAGTATAATCTACTTTCAGTTTCAAAAGCAACAAGACAGTTACAATGTTTAGCTACCCTTTTTCCTGACTTTTGTCTGTTTCAAGATCTCTACAATGGGAAGATAAAGGATATTGGTAGAGAGAAGGAAGAGCTATATTTTTTAATGAGGCAAAATCTACCTCGAAAAACTAGTTATCAAGCAGCCAATAAACTTCTAGCTACTGCACGGACTAATGATAGTGTTGATCTTTGGCATATGAGACTAGGACATGTTCCACTCAATACTCTAGTTAAATTGTTTCCTGGAAAAAAGAATCATGTAGAAAAAGTTTTAAGCAAATGCATAGTGCGTCCTTGTGCTAGACAAACTAGGCAACCATTTCTTTTTAGCACATCTAGTAGTGTAAATGCTTTTGATCTGGTGCACATGGATCTATGGGGACCTTACAAAGTTGTCTCTATTGATGGTTATTAATTATTTTTAACTATTATTGATGATTTCTCTAGAATGACTTGAATTTTTTTATTAATATTGAAATGTAATATATGCATTGTCATTAAAAACTTCCTAGTCTATGTAAAAACACAGTTTACTACCTATGAAAAATAAATTATGACTTATAATGGAACTGAATTTGTTAATTCTATATGTTATGACTTGTTCAAAGATCAAGATATTATTCACCAGAAACCATGTGTATATACCCCTCAACAAAATGGCATAGCATAGAGAAAACATAGACACATCATGGAAATTACTAGGGCAGTAAGATTTCAAGCTAATATACCTTTACAATTTTGGTGTATCATGTAAAGGCTGCAGTATACTTGATACATAGGCTTCCTTCAACTGTTCTTGCTAGTATGACTCCTTATGAAAAAATTTATAATAGAAAACCATCTCTATTGCAATTAAGAGTTTTAGGATGTTTGTGCTTTTCCAAAACAGTGCAGGAATAAAATAAACTTATGTCTAAAACTACACAAGCAATTCTTATGGGTTATGCAGAAACTCAAAAAGGCTATGTACTATATGATTTGGCTAATAAAGTGTTTTTCTTTAATAGGGATGCCATCTTCACAGAAGATTTTTTTCCATTTCAGTCATCTAAGAGTCAGTTTTCACCTCATTGTTTCCTTCTACACCTAACAGTTTGGAAGACGAACCTTAGGTTATTAGCCAAGGTGTACTAATATTGGAAGAGACTCCACCTGCTGCCTCACCAAAAATGATAGTCCCTACTCAAGTTAATCCCGATACACGAAACTCTGAGTCACCTCATTGTAATGAGAAAATGGCTCAGCCTATTTCTACCACTATAGACATTGGTAGACAAGATCCTTATCTAGTTCAGGAAATTAGTGAGCCTATTCAAAGAAGGTCCACAAGAGGAAAACATCCACCTAGTTGGATGAAAGATTTTATTTCCTTGCATGTACATGATAATGTTCCATATGCTTTGGCAAATTACATCTCCTATGATTTTGGTTCTCCTAGATATCGAGCATATTTATCTTCTTTGTACTCGCAGACAGATGGGCAAGCTGAGTGGACTATTTATACATTAGAAGACATGTTTAGAGCATGCGTGATCGATTTTAAAGGTAATTGAGATGACCATTTGCCTCTTATCGAGTTTGCGTACAACAACAGTTACCACTCCAGCATTCAGATGGCCCCGTTTGAGGCATTCTATGGTAGGAGGTGCAGATCTCCTATAGGGTGGTTTGAGGTTGGTGAGGCTACCCTAATAGGGCTAGACTCAGTTCATGAGGCAATGCAGAAGGTTCAGCTCATCCGAGAAAGAGTGAAAACAGCTCAGAGTCGTCAGAAATCTTATGCCAATGTGCGGAGAAGAGAGTTGGAGTTTGCAGTTGATGACTGGGTTTACCTAAACATTTCGCCCATGAAAGGGGTAATGATGTTTGGAAAGAAGGGAAAACTCAGTTCGAGATATATGGGACCCTATAGAATTTTGAGGCGTATCGGCAATGTAGCCTATGAGCTGAATTACCTTCGGAATTCGCAGCTGTGCACCTAGTATTCCATGTGCCACTTTTGAAGAAGTACATAGGTGATCCAACCTCAGTTGTGACATTGCACAGTGTAGGAATAAAAGATAGTCTCTCATATGAGGAGGTACCAGTCTAGATCCTTGACCATCAGGTTTGTAAGTTAAGGAACAATGAAATAGTTTCAGTCAAATTTTTATAGAGAAATCAGCAGGTGGAGGGAGCTACATGGGAGGCCGAAGTAGATATGATGGCCAAAAACCCACACTTGTTCTCTACCGACTCTATTACAACTTAAATTGTTAGTTTGCCTTAGAGACTGATCTAGTTGTTGGATTCAATTCATGTGTATAAGTTTCTTTTATGACTTTGGATGTATGTATGAAAAGTGAATTCTTATGTATTTTGAAGCAGAGGTAGTCATTCTGACAGTTTTGGAGTTAAATGAACAGTATTAGAAAATTTTTATTTGTTATTCTCTACTTTCCTGTGTGTTATCAAACATTCAAGGACAAATGTTCCCAAGGGGGAGATATTGTAATGCCCCGGAAACTCAAAGACTAGATCTGGGACTTAAATCAGAAAATCTGAAAAATCTGCAGAAATTTGTCAAAGAACAAATCACCTAATGGGTCATTATGGGACCCAACAACTCGTTAGGTCAGTCGTGAGGAGGAGGATGGAGAAATGGTAAGGGATAAGCAGTGCACCTAACGTAAGACCTCACGAGTCGTGGTCAGGTCCCAAGACCCGTTAAGTTACTCGTGGTCAGGCCGAGGTCAGAAAATTAAGAGTTGAGGCAGTGAGGTTGACGGATCGTGGTCACCAGTGACAAGTCGTGATGTTCCCCGTTACTAGCCCCGAATAATTATTGTCCAATGTACTTTACAAGCGACGCCACGAGTCATGTCCAGTGATAACATGTCGTTATGTCCCCATGATGACTTCACTAATTTTTAGGTAGTAGACCGAACAAGAGGTCCCAACGAGTCGTGGTCCCAACCAAAGACTCGTTGAGTTACCCGTTGGGACCCAGTCGACCAGATTTTAGATTTTTGCCCAGGGATATTTTTGTAATCTATTACCTATTTAATCCCTAAACTACGTCATTTTAGTTAAAATTCTAGGGATATTGGAGGGTTTGAAGGGTTCCTCCCCTTATTCCCACGTTCATTCTAAGAAAAATATCGACAAGTCTTTCAAGAACTCTCAGAGCAAGGTCCAGGGTTTCTCATTCATTTCAGAAATTCAAGCTTACTCCTCAGGGGAATTTCTTAGCCAGTTATATGGGAATTCAACAAGGGAATTGTTCTTCCCTTTTGTCCCTCAAAACCCTCTTATAGTTTTCTCTATAAGTTTTAGCCCTAAGTTTCCGAATACAAAGAGATTACATATTGTTATTCATTAATTTCACACAGAATGATATCCATGATCATTATTGATATGATCTCTATCAGTCCTTACCTAAATTATTGATGTTCTTGCAAAAAGTGAATTTTAGCCTTGCAGACTTTTCAAATGTCAAGGAATTTCTTGATAGACCTCATTTTACCATGTGGAATGTTATCTTATGTGGATTATAATTATCTTTCCCCAGTTTGTGACATTAAAAATGATTAGTATTGTGAGATGAAAATTTAGCCATAACCAAAGGGCTAGAAAGTCTTGACTCTGTTCCAGTGTTGAAATATTGAATCTTAGCTTGAGCTTACTTTTTTGGGAAATCCCCATATTGTTAATATCAGTGAGTCTCAACTCAGTTATTGTCAGTTTAGTTTTACTAAGAACTTAATAAGTCTCAGTTTCAGTCAAAAATTATTCAGCTGATCAGTTTGACTTCAGTCGTTTCCTGAGGTGTCAGTGGTGCCTCCCAGTTACAAGAATCATATTCATAATTTAGTTATTGGTCCATTCAGTTTTAGATATATAGCTCTGACTAGCCTCAGGACCCCAGTTTAGATTACAATTTGTTCTTAGATGGTTACGACGCTTCTAGATAAGCAACTCTGACTAATCTAGAACCCAGTTTCAGAATCTGGTCCAACAAGACTCTGAGGGTACTTTTAGTTATACGTCCCTGAATAGTCCTGGACCCCATTTTTGAGCTATCGGCCTAGTAGTTCAGTATATATTTTCCAGTAGGAGTAGGACTTAGCACAAAGCGGGCTGGGGTTCCAACGTACCTAGGTTCCCAGAACTATGTTTCCAGCATAGGTTACATTATTACTTGGCCTGCTTGGCCCCAGACTTTTGTGATCACCAATTTCATGCATTTATACCCTGGCAAGGTATATTGGGTCCCACCGATGGGGTGTATACATCGGACTCCACATCTAGCTCACGTGGTTATATGTCAGTTATAGACTCTCCCACTAGTCAGTCCAGTCCAGTTTCAGAATAAGCAGCTCGGTTCAGTTCCATCTCTATCAATTTAGTTCAGTTTAGTTTAGTATCTTAGACTTAGTATTTTAAGACTTAGGACATGTCTTGACCATCAGAAAGGGTCATTTTGACCATCTCAGTTTACTTCAGTAGTTCAGTTCAGTTTACATATTGGTAATTGCATTTCATATCAATTTAGGTGTTTTATTCAGTTATGTTTCTCCCACTTACTCAGTACATTAAAAGTACTGACGCATACTTTTATGCTGTATCATTTCATAATATAGCTGAAGGTTCTCAAACACAGCACGGTTAGTCGCCGCGGTTCAGATCCTCCTCCTTAGCAGTTGAAGTGTAAGTCCTCATCATTCGAGGGCATTATTTCATTTTCCTTCAGTTAGATCACTATTTTCAGCTAGACTTAGAGTTAGCTGGGGGATTATCCCAGTAACTCATCAGTTAGAGGGCTTTTAGACATAGCAATAAATTTCAGACATCAAATGTTCTTAAACTTTATGTTTTAAAGCTTATTTTTTTTATAAATGCTTTTATGTTATTATTTCGAAGCTTCTGCTATGCATTTTTTACTTAGAATACCAGTGTATGATAGACCAGGGGTTGACTTGGGGTCACTTGTGACTTCAAGTACCATGTTACGTCCAGGGTAGTCAAGGCATGAGAAACTTGGTATCAGAGCACTAGGTTTAGAGTATCCTCGGAATGTCTAAAAGCCGCATCGAATAGAGTCCTTTTCATGGGTGTGAAGTGCGCCACACTTATGATGAGGAGGCTACGAGATGTTATTAGGAAAACTCTCTTTTGTTCATACACATTATCGTGCATTAAAATTCAATTCTAGAAACGTCCTTCTGATTCCTGATCTATTTCATTTATGTGAATCATGCCTCCAAGTCGTGGTAACGAAAGAAGGGCCGGTAGGGAAATAGACCAGCCCCACCAGCCCCAGCAGCTTCTCAAGATGATTTGATGTCTACCACCAAATTCAGGGTAGCCATTCAACAGCTTGCCCAAACATTCACCAACCAGGTGAACCAACAGGTGGTTCCGGTAGCCACGAACGGGTCTACAGCAACTGCGAGAGTGCGGGACTTTACCCGTATGAACCCTCCATCTTCATTCTTGTAGCTAGACTTGAGGCTATTAGATTGCTCATAGTCTTTTCTTCATTCATGGACTTTACCCCTACCAAATGGATGTGAAAAGTGCATTTTTGAATGGGCATTTGAAGGAGGAAGTGTATGTCAAGCAACCTCCTAGGTTTGAAGAAGCAAAATGTCCTGATTATGTTTTTAAACTTGACAAACCACTTCATGGACTCAAGTAAGCTCCAAGAGCCTGGTATGAAAGGCTGTCCAAGTTCATGTGAAACCAAGAAACAAAACACTGTAGCCTTGTCAACAGTTGCGGTAGAGTATGTGGCTGTAGCTTCCTGCTGTGTCCAATTTTTATGGATAAAGAAACAACTTCAGGACTTTGGGATAAATATCAAAGTGTGCCAATTTTTTACAATAATACAAGTGAAATTAATATTGCAAAAAATCCGTTGAAGCACAAAAGGACAAAACACATTGATATAAGACACCATTTTTAACGGATAATATGGAAAAAGGTCTTATCTTTATGAACTTTTTTCCCACAAAGAGATAGCTGACATTTTTACAAAAGTTTTGAGCAGAGGACACTTTGAAAGGAATAGGTTGGAACTGGGGAGGATTAAGCTTGCATAAGTATTGCTCTAATTGAAGCTAATAGTTCGTTTATCTCTCTACTGGTTATGACATCTATACTCAGTCTTGTACATTTAGTTCTATGTCCTTTTGCCAATATTTATTTGCTTATGCTATGTTATATAATGAGATATTTGCTCGTGGACAGAAATAAGTTGGACTAAGGGACAAAGCTACAAATATATGGACATTTCATACAATATATGAGTCAGCCTTGGTTGTAAAATATCTTTTAATTGATCACATTAACCTGTATCCATTCCGATTAAGTCACAATTAATGCTTTGATGTGAAAAGCGAAAGCTCTGAACCACCAATTTGTGCCGCCAATCCAAAAAAGGTAATATGAATTTTTGTTTTTTCTCTAGTGCGCCTTCCCTTTTCTCGATAGACCTTCCCTCTTCTCCCACATTCGTCTCTCCTCATTACCCTATAAAGTCTCATATCAAATAACACCGCCTCATCACATTCAAAATCTCCCCTTAGTTTCACTTGTCATCCTCTCTTCATCTCTTCCTTCTGTTCTACCTTGAGATAGACATTACAATGGCAGATTCATCTATGCATTCATGTTGCACTAACTTGATCATACATAGACCTCCAGTATTTCATTCACAGAAACAGGTGGATACTCTCAAACCTAACAAAGTGTTGTTGGTGGAGGAGTCTAGAGTTATTCATATCATAAAAAAATTGGAAAGAGAACTAACAGAGGAGATTGCCATTGTGGAAGAAGGTGATTCATCAGGAGAAATGAATTAGGAAGAAAGGAACAGTAAGAAATTTGGAGAGGAGGCTCCGAGTAAGGGGGAATCATATGACGGTGCTCATACTCAGGGGAAGCAAATGATTGAAATAGAAAGGTCCACACATGCAGATCCGAAAAAGGATTTAGGGTCGAGCACAAATGTGGACAGTCATATGGAACAAGTTGCTAGACATATGGTCAGTGCATCTGACTACTGGATGAGGAGAACATTCCTCTAACACAGTTGATTCTAATGAGAGTGCGACTGCATCTTAGAAAAGTTAGTGGAAAGTCTATTCCGATCCCTAACAACGAGCCTATCTCTCTTAAGCATCTGAATCCGTTGACTGTGCATACACCTTTTACTCAAAGCAAAAGGAAGACTACCCAAACTACCCTGCTCACACAGGCCAAATAAGGAAGAGGTTCTGTTACTCTTCAAACCATTAATATTCTAGATCTTAGAATAACACAGATCTAGAGGTTCAAACATTAAAAGTAAGTCCACACCCTCTAAGGTGAAATAGGTCAAGGAACATTCTCCGACTTGCTCATCTAAGTCCTTAAAACTCAGGGATGAGACTACAAGTTCTGAGAAGACGCAAGAGTCAGTTTCTGCATTTGAGTCTCTGGGATCACATAATAATGAAGATGAGATTGAAAACTATGTAGATTTTGATGAGGACACTTTAGATCCTGACTTGGAAATATTATTTAGTTTAAACGAAGAGACGTTCTGAGGGGTAGGGTGGTGACTGGTTTTTGGTTGTTCGAATATTGGATGACCTGGTGGTCAAAATTGTTGCACAAGGTTAGAGTAACCTATTTCTTCAAGGAGATCATAGGAGGAAGATATGCAAGGATGAAGTTACACAGTTCTAAAAATCTGTGTGCACATCATTATCTATAAGAGGCATTTTTTATGAGATATAGTTCGAGATTACACCTACCTTGATATCTAAAGTCTTGGGCATTCCCAATATTGGTTGGGATTTGATGTGAAAAAGGATTGGACCCTGTTAGATGGACTTCCCTCTGTATTGGACATCACTGGAAAATTTGCTAATAATCTGGGTCTTTTGGCACATGATAGGGTTGAAAAGCGATGAGTGATAATCTGGGTCTTTTGGCATATGGCAGGGTTGAAAAGTGATGAATGACTAGTCCTCACAAGTTGCTGTTTGAAGTGGTCCATAAAATGATGATTCCTCGTGAGGAGAGGAGGACTGAGACAAATTAGATTGATCTTACTCTTATGGAACTATTTGATACTTGGATCCAGATAAATTTGCCAAATTTGATGATTCAACATGTGTCAAGGATCTATAATAAGGACAAGAAGGGACATGCTCTAGCGTATAGGTTCTGGCTAGGTGATATTTTTGAGCATCTTGGACTTCTTATCAAGGTTTGGTAATTTCAAACAACTAAGGAAGTGATTGGAAAAGTGAACCGGGCTACTGTACTTGCTTCACTGAGTGGAACGAGTGGATGGCACAACGACTCCAAGAACAGTTGGCTAGTAAGGATTTTGAGATTGCTATAATGCGTGCTGATCATAGGGATGTCATCTGGTTGATTTATGGAAAATATGCAATGGAGCAAGAAACTCTGAAAGCTGAAATTGCTAGTCTTAAATCAACTTTAGATAGGGAGAATAAAACCAACTTCAGAAATTTCAAAGAGTTATATGATCTGTTGAAACAAAACCCTCCCTCCTCATTCACACCTCCATCTTAGATTGTACTCTCTTTCATTTTTTGTGATCAATTGATAAAAGGTATTTTGTGCTAATCTGCTCTTCTTATCAATAAAGTAGAAGTGGTTTTTTTCTAGCTCTGTTATGCTTAATTACTTATACTTGCAAATGTTTTATGCTTTATGACTAGTGTTTGTGGTTGGATATTGATTGTAGTTGTGATAGGTCCAGTGGCCATGAGTGAAATATGTCTTAAGTAATTAGTCGGATTGATTTAAGTTCTTTCTTTTTGTCAACGTCAAAAGGGGGAAATACTTATGTAATATTTATAACCCATTTTTGACCTGGTTCATTTGATATGTTTCAGGGTCAGTTGTGGTAGATAGGAACTGAATTGGACAAAGAAAAAGAATTTGTCATCATCAAAAAAGAAAAATTTGTTGACTCTTGAAGATTTTGATGATTGGCAAAATGATGCTGACACATGTTTGTGAACCACGCAAGGATAACTGGTCCAAATGGGTGGACTCCAACTTGAAGAAGAAATCATTGGAAGAACAATATTATAGAAGAAATCATTAGTACATATTTTACATTCAAACAATTTGACGAGATGTGAAATAGAACCCACTAATTTATTGCTTGAATTTGGTTTTAATACTTAGGTAAGCAAGAAATTAACAAGTCACGATCTCCGCAGTAAAAAACATCAAAAGAGAAATCAAACACTTATTTTTTTAAACTAGACTATTTTTAAAGAAGTAAGGAAAAACTTCATATTCAAATCAGTCTTAAATATAATAGTAATTTTTAGGGAAAACAGAACCTCAAACAGAAAAAAATGACTTCAGTCTTAGATAAATTAATTTGGAGAATCACTAATGCATCATCATGCTTGTTTATCCCTAAAAATAAGCTACAATTGAAGTTATAGTGACGCTATAAGGATATGAGTTTGACTTTGGTTAAATAGATGAAACAAGATATAAAATTAACCAAATTAAATAAAAATAATTAAAGAATTAGCGTGATGGCTCAAGATTTGGATGATATTCTTGATGAAATGAAAGCTTGCTTGCTTGACAAGAATAAAAAGAATGAGAGATATGATTGCTATGAATTTGATAGTAAAAACAGTAAGTTTATTCTCTTGTGTATTTTTCAGATGTCCTTTATGATACAAACATAGTCCTTTAATAGGACTTGCTATGTTTAGGACTTTAATGCCTAAAAATCACTACATTTAAATCACCTTAAATAAATTATATTAAATGCTAGTGGACTAATGGATGGCATCAAGTCCAAAATGACTATTTGTTAGTTGTCATATCTTTACTCCTTTTTCTCCGAATGCTTTATCTATATCCGGATCTGCTCTTCTGATGACCCTGTATTTCTTCTGGAATGTTGACTGTGCATTAGTTATCTATTTTTGTAATCTTTGTGGAATAAACTTGTATTACAAACACGTCTTTATCTTAGCTTGTCCATTTGTGGAGCTTGTTTTTATCCTATACAGATAGTCCACACACTTTTCAGATTAAACTCTTACTTTATCCGCTAAGTGTTAATGATTGCTTTTTCCCTCCATTCCTGAAATGTTTTATTTTCTTCAAAAGAGAGAAAAAATTTGAGTCTGCTCAATGCTCTTTCCTATCATTTCGGCCCCGCATCATAATTCAGCTACTTTGGACAAGTTGAGTGTTTGAAGTGTCATCGTAATGATGGCTTGTCACTTCTGTCTTAATTGCTTGTCATCCTTTCTCCTCTTTATAATCAGCCATTTGAGTTTTCTTCAATCCTTTGCCTTTGCTAATAAAACTTCTCAATATTCTTTCTGTCTTCAATACCTTCAAACTTCACGAACTTCTATCTTCCTCTTATTTTTTTGTTCTTTTTATAAAAATGTTTTCAACTCATGTTTCACCTTTTTCTTCCATTGTCAGCGATGGTTCTTCTTCTACTGTTTCTCCATCGGTGATAGTTGTTGATAAAATTTCTCAACTAATGTGTCATCTATTCTTCCCATTCGTTGGTCCTTTAAAAATAATTGTGCTACTCATACCTCTTCTACTAGTAGTGATAGGAGCTAGTTGGCCCAAAATGTTTCTTCCATTATCAAAACCTCCTACCTCAAACTTGTTTGAAAGGAGTGCTTTTGGGAAGATATTTCTAAAACCTTAGATCCCAGAGAGGCAGATAGATTCACTACTCCTAGGTTGGGTTACTCCAACATTTACATCTATCCCTTTACTTTAGGATTCCAATCTGTGATAGACTTGGTAATCCTAAACTTATTCAGACTCTATGACATTTGTCTTGCTCAAGTTGGTCCTTCCATGTGGAGGGTCATTGACTGTCTATGTATTTTGGTATATAGGGTTTCAGAAGTGAAATATGTTCACATGCACTTCATTCTCAGCTACTTCATCTAACGTTATGCCCCCAAGTTCTTTCAAGGTGGGGTTATGATTCTTGCTAAGTGGGAAAAAATGCCATTTTTTTTGAGTTAGATGAGGGAAAGAAGCGCCATTTCCTCGAAATTCTCAAAGCGGTGGAAAATTTGCGAGATGTCCCCAATATTGCTACCCAGGTGTTATTAGCCACTAAATCTGTTTCTAAGTTGGCAAGTGGGTTCAAAAACGTGTTGTTGTTAGTGTTCGATGGTTCGATATTTCTTGTTCTAGTCATTGTTATTGTTGATCCTGTGAACCTGGAACCTTTTAAAATCGTCAAGTTTGTTAATGATAAATATAACCAAGCTAACCTTAATTATGCTTAGCCCCATGGTGGATGCCAAACTGTTTACTCTTAAAAATAAGGTGTGATTAGATATATAGTGAGAGTATAAAGATACGAGGTTGATTTAGGTTAAATAGACAATAAGAAATAAAATTGGGCAGGCTCATAGATGGGGATCCTCTATCTCTAGCTTTATTCATCATGGTTCTATGTGTTATCCATATCATTAAATTCCCTTTTGGAGATAATCTATACAGTGGCTATGGAATTCCTATATGGAGGCAAATCTAAATCATCTGGCCTATGTAGATGATACTATTATTTTTTCTTCAACTCATAAATATTCTTGGGATAGAATCATGAACACTTTGCAAGAGTATGGGACCAATTCAGGTCAAAAAATCAATAAAGAAAAGAGTGCATCAAAATATGGGAACAGATCTTAAATAAATTGTGGAGAAATGTATAGGTATGTCAAGGGAACAATTTCCTATAATCTATATGGGCTGCCCAATTACTCATGCCAAAAAGAGGAAAATATTATACTATGAACTTATAAAGAAGGTAAAGGATAAACTACAAGCATGGAAGGGAAGATTATCTTATAGAGGTAAACCAGTCATGATCACCAGTGTTCTATAGAGTATTCAATTCATGTACTATCAACTATTTTTCCTCCTAAATGTGTTATCAAGGTGTTAGATAAATGTTTGCTAAATTCTTTTGGAGTAATAAGGACACAGGTAGAAGTGAACAGTAGGTTACTTGAATTGACATGTTTTTCCCAAGTAGGAGAATGGTTTTGGTTTTAGAACTATGTATGATATCTCTCAATCCATGTATGCAAAATTGTGGTGAAGATTTAGGACAGGGATGTCAAGCATCAAAATCCTAGGAGGCGAGATCAGCACCCGGTGCCACACTTGACCGAGCGAACCTTACAACAACCAACAACACAAGCAATAAAACAAGACTAAGTCGATCAGGCTTGGTGCTAAAATATAACTTAATCATATAACTCCAAAGGAATCTTGGCCAATGCCAAAAGTAAATACAATAGGCCAACGTCAGGAAATCATAGCTAAACAACAAAGTCGACAAAGCCTCTTTTAGGCACCACATACCATAATATGAGTCTACGAGCCTCAACGAGTACAAAAATAATTAAATGATCGAGATAAAGCCTTGATATACCCATCAAAATCAAAACAAATGGTAACTCAATATGACCTGGAACTTACCAATCAAGTTGGAACTCCACTCATCTTACAAGGACCATGAGCTATCTGTTTATCAACACCTGCAGGCACGTAGACAATGGCCCCAGGCTCGGGGCATTAGTATGAAAATATACCTAGGATGTAAGACAAAACCAAATTAAGAATTCAAATATACAGGAAATGGAAATAAGGTATGTAAGGAAGATATCAATAGAAGGGCCAATTCCCAAGTCAAAGCAACAAATTACAGATTGATACCTGAACCTATACAGGCCATCTAACAAGCACGATCATCACTAATTCATGTAGCCCCTACACAACTAACTAGAATAGTTTTTAACACAAATATAAATATATATATATATATATATATATATATATATATATATAGAGAGAGAGAGAGAGAGAGAGAGAGCTTTGTTGGGAGACCGTTATAAGCTTGTAGGCTTTACAATTCACAAGTATGATCTTGTAGGAAATAGTCATGGACTTGCAGGTCCTCTCAAGCCATGGGCTCAACCACGCCAGAAATCATCACGTACTTGCAGGTTATCGAAAAGCCTCCCTAGTGATCATACCCAAATTATACCTCGCAATTGAAGTATAAAGCAGTCATTGTCAAATATAGTAACCCAACAAAGATTGGGGTCCATCCCACATGGAATAAGCATAAATAATATGTTAACGATGAAAATAAGCTAACTTGTCATCAATATTTCGGAAAGGGGGTTTTAAAATAAAAAGAATAAAATAATTAACACAACTCGAGAGTAGACTCAGATCATAACACGGGACAAGGAACCCGAGAGGCCCCAAGTCGACCCATGACATAAGCATATGTCTAACTTCATTCATGATAAGCGGAAGACTAATCACAAGGCATAGTGGAAACATAACATAACATGACATATCAAAACAAATGAAATCACTTAGGCATACACAAGCTGAGTACTACACACTGTCTGAAAGCCTATACTATATAAGATGGGTTGATGGGACAGCACCCTAACTAACCTGAACAATACATAAACATAAATAGCATAAATGTTTGTCAAACAGCCCTCGGAACATGAGGACACACCAATAAGCTGAAGGCAAACTCTGAGATGATCTACGAATGAGGGTGAGCCTGAGAGTTTACCTTCAACTTATTGGTGAGGCCTCATGTTCTAAGGGCTGTTTGAAAGAAATTTATACCATTTATGTTTCAGTATTATTCGGGTTAGTTGGGGTGTTGTCCCATCAACCCATCGTATGTGGTAGAGGCTTTCAGACAACGTATTGTACTCAGCTTATGTATGCCTAAGTGATTTCATTTGTTTTGATATGTCATGTTACATTATGTTTCCGCTATTCCTTGTGATTAGTCTTCTACTTATCATAAATGAAGTTAGACGTATGCTTATACCATGGGTCGACTTGGGGCCTCTCGAGGTTCCTTGTCCTGTGTTACGATCCGCGTCTACTCTCAAGTTGTGACAAACTTGGTATCAAAGCCATAGGTTTTGAAGTGTCTTAGGGTGTCTGAAAGCCGCGTTAAGTAGAGTCTTTTTCATGGGTGTGAAGCGCGCCACACTTACGACGAAGAGGCTACAAGAAATTTAGGAAATATTCCCTTCTTTCGTGATCTATGTCGTGCGATAAAAGTCCTTTTATCCTTCTAATTTGTGCTATTTACGTTTGTAGAATCTTTCCTCCACGCCGAATGAACGTCAGAAGAAATGGCAATGGCAACGATCATGAGGGCGCCAATGCTGAAGGGAATCCGCTAGCCCCACCTGTTCACAAGGAGCACGTATCAAAGGAAGTTGCCCACGCTGAGTTTAGGGTAGCGACCCATATGCTGGCACAGGCCATGGCTGCCCAGGTTCATAACCAGACTGTGGAATATTAGCCTCAGAATGGGAATGCGGCAGCAACTAGAGTGACGGATTTCTTTAGGATGAGCCCACCTGAGTTCACAGGGTCGAAAGTGGACGAGGATCCACATGATTTCATCGAGGAGATTCTAAAGATCACCCAGGTCATGGGGGTGAACAATGGAGTGTGTGTTGACTTAGCCTCCTATCAACTCAAGGGGGTGGCTCACATGTGGTTCAAGCAGTTGAGAGATGCTAAGGCAGTGGGTGCAGGCCCTATAGGTTGGGAAGAGTTCCATTTGGCATTCTTGGATCAGTTTTTCACTTGGGAGATGAGGGAGCTTAAGGCGTATGAGTTTGTTAACTTGAATTAGGGTGACATGTCCATTCAGGAGTATGCATTAGAGTTTACCCGTTTATCCAAGTATGTGTCGAAGTTGCTGGCGGATCAGAGGGCTCGGGTGAGCCATTTTGTGCATGGAGTGGCAGATTATCTGGATAAGGACTGTAGGATTTCCATGTTTCATCGGGATATAGACTTTCCCCACATTGTGTTGCATGCTCAGCAGATGGATTCAGTATAACGGAGGTAGAGATAGGCCAAGAGGGCTAGGACTGACAGCTACAGGACTTCTCAAGTTAGGTCAGGGGGTGGACAATGTCAGCAGTCCTAGCATAGGTCTACTATTCCAGCCCCATCATCGACCATCATGCCATCTAGATTTAAGGTGGATCAGAAAAGTAAAGCTTCAGATTCGAGAGGCCAGGGTAGCATGTAGGTGGAGCGCGCTTTTCCAGTTTGTGCAGGGTGCGGCAACAATCACTTTGGGAGGTCCCTAGTTGGCTCGAATGCTTGCTTCAGGTGTGGCAAACCTGGACACACACTCAGGGATTGCCCTTCAGCCAGATAGGGGGTTAGTGGAGCCCATATGCCCCCAGCCAGTTGTGCCGCTCTAGCAGCACATCCCCTTCAGCATGATGCCTTGACTATTTCAGTAGGCGGACAACACCAAAATAGGTTTTATGCTTTAGCACCCCGTCAGGAGCAGGAAGTCTCCCCGAATGTTGTTACTTGTATGTTGCGTGTTTTTCATATTGATGTTTATGCTTTGCTAGATCTGAGAGCTACCTTGTCTTTTATGACTCTTTACATTTCTAGTAGCTTCGAAGTTAGTCTCGAGAATCTGTCATAACCATTTTTGGTTTCAACTCCTGTTGGTGATTCAGTGTTAGCTAGGCGGATGTATAAGTGATGCCCGATCACGATATTGCATAAAGTCACCTCCGCAACCCTTTTAGATTTAGCCATGAATGAATTTGACATTATTCTTGGCATGGATTGGTTGTATGTGTGTTATGCTTTTGTTAATTCTAGAACCCGTGCGGTGGAATTCTGTTTTCTAGGTGAGTTAGTTTTGGAGTGGAAGAGTAGTTCAGCTGTACCAGCAAGTCAATTTATTTCATATCTTAAGGCCAGGAAGATGATTTCCAAGGGTTGCATGTATCATTTAGTTAGGTTAAGGATGTTGAGTCTGAGACCCCGACTATTCAGTCAGTTCTGGTGGTGTGTGAATATCCAGAGGTTTTTCCCAGTGATTTGCCAGGTGTTCCTCCTGAAAGGAAAATTAATTTTGGTATTGACCTTTTACACGATACACAGCTTATCTCTATTCCTACTGACATGATGGCTCCAGCCGAACTAAAAGAATTGAAGGATCAGTTGAAGGACCTGCTAGGTAAGGGTTTCATTAAACCGAGCAAGTCTCCATGGGGTGCACCAGTTTTATTTGTCTGAAAGAAGGATGGTTCACTTCGGATGTGCATTAACTATCAGCAATTGAACAAGGTCACCATTAAGAACAGCTATCCTTTACGGCAACATGTCGAGTCCCTATACTACTTCAAAAGTATCAGCCATACCATGCCTTTGGAAAGGAAGAACAAGAGAGAATTTAGCAAACACTCATATTATTGAATATAGGAAATTTTTACAAACTCTGATGATTCTATTTGACTCTCTTCGACTCTGAGTTACAATGGACAGCCTAGCCTCCTTTATATAGAGGTTAGGAGATTACAAGATAAGACTTGGCACACCTTTCTAGAAAGCCTAACAAAATGAATACGACACACTTATTTACATGACCTGATAAAGACAAATCTGACACGCTTATTTAAACAAACTCATCTACAAAGCCTAATAACAACAGACGCCTAATAAACCAAACGGCCTAATAAAATGGCTAGCCTAATATGCATAAGGAACCCACATGAAAAGCATGTGATGTGGGGCCCGCTTTCATCTTCATATGGGTAGTAAATTTCGATGGGTGATCTGAGGCGGTGAGCTTCTAGAGCCTCGCACACGTCTTGCATACATCATCATCCATTATCTGGTGGGACAACGTGTGAAGGTGCCATTGGCGGGTTTGAGCATTCTCCACCTGGATCCCATCGGACTCCATATTTGCCGACGAAGAAGCTAGTATCATGCAAACTCCGTTTTAATGATCTCGTAAAGTCGCATTTCCTGCTCGACGTTTCTACAATGGCTTGCTTCAGTTTAGGAGAGTCTTGTGATGAAGTATTTGATGGGACGTTTAGCCTGATCCGTGTAATGACTTGAGTGATTTCATCCTTGGTGATCTCTTAGGATTCCTGATATTCCTTTTTTGCTTTTCGGACTTCTTCCCAGTGAGGATGTGTATCAGTTTAGTTCCATGGTGCCCATTCTTTTGGCCAAATCACTTTTGGAATGCACTTATTTTGCTGGAAGATAAACCTTTGTGCTTCATAGCATTCTTCTTCCAAGGACAAAATAGAGACTGGAAATCGCCAACAGAAAGAGAGCTTTGGCTCGGCATGGACTTTCCCGTCGATTAACTTTACTGGCTGATGCAGCATGAATATCTTTGCATCGTATGAATTCATGAAGCATTGAACCCAGTATTTCCGCGGTTTTAACCATTGTAGAAATATCTTCAAAGCTGGTTCAATCTTGTCAAAATCCCTAAATACGTTGCATTTGAATTCCATCAGGATGTAATACTGGTGACATAAGTACCAGAAGAACCATAAGAGTTCCTATGGAAAATCATTAGCAAGTGGAATAAACATGTAACAAAAAGGGTATTCCGAGTTGACTCCATTAGGTTTCAGGATGGATCCTCTGTATTTCCTGAAAACTTGTAGCTTATAGAAAGTCCGTCTTTCGATCAGGATGGATGGGTCGAATGGGTCCACATATTGACTGAACAAGTCTGGCAGATGGCTTGGCAGCCTTGATGACCTGGGACCTGGTGGGTTAGTAATCATGAATTCTTGGTCGGCTGGTTCCTTCATCTTCTTGGGCTTCTCTGGCAAAAACCTTTTTTTTGAATTCATCTGGTCGTGATAGGAAGTCTGTCAGAAAATTATCTTTCCTTTTCAGGTGCTTCACTTGGAATTTGTAGGGTGAGAACCACTGTGCCCATCTGAGAATTTGCAGTTGTGGAAGTATCTTTGGATTTAGATGGATCATCTTCGGGAACACCTTTATATCCATCTCGATGAGGAATTCAATGTGAATTAGGAAGAAGTTGAATTTCTTAATTCCATTTTTCACAGCTAGAATTTCCTTGAAGGTGGAATAGTAGTGCTATTCTGAATCCTTGAATTTTCCGCTAGCGTATCCGCATATTCTTCTATGGCCATCTTTTTCTTCCATAAGAACTGCACTCCAGTATTCATTGCTGGCATCAGTATGCAGTATCTCCTTTCCATCTGAAGAAATATGGAGAGTCTTCACCTGTTGGGAGATTTGCTTGATCCTTTGGACAACTTCATCCTGCTCTTTACCCCATGCTTGGGCATTCTTTTTTAGCATTTTTGTAAGTGGATAAATATATGTAGAGACTTCAGGAATGAAATCTCTAACATAAATTATAATCCCTAAAAATTGTTGAAGATGCTTTGTGGTGAAGTTGGTGTTTGGAAATCTAAGTAATTCCTGACATATGTGCGGACCTGGACTATATGCTCCATTGCTAAAATGCATCCCTAAGAAATTAATGTCTTTTTGAACAAGGACCATTTTCTTAGTAGAGAGCATAACTCCAGTTGCTCTTACTATATCATGAAAATGACGGAGTAAGGCAAAGTGTTCCTCCAAAGTATCACTGAACAATAGGATATCGTCAATGTATACTAGTGAAGTGTGGAGGATAGGCTGAAAGATTTTGATCATGGCTTTTTGGAATAGAGAGGGTGCAGGTTTCAGTCCAAATGGCATAACCTTCCATTGGAAGTGTTGGTCAGGAATGCAAAATCCTATTTTTGGTCTTTCCTCAAGATGTATACCCAATTGCCAAAATCCAGATTTGAGATCAAACTTGGAAAAATATCTAGCTTTGGCTAAGTGTGAAAATAGGGTAAGCCTATTAGGTATAGGGAATTTATCATCTTGGAGGAAATACTTGCATGGCTGGTAGTTTATGACTAATCTGAGTTTACCTCTTGTCTGGTCAGCCCTCGTTTTGACATAGAAAGCTTCACATTCCCATTGAGAATCAAATGACTCGATCATTCCAAACTCCATGAGTTCAGCGCACTCCTTCTTTGCAAGATGAAGGTGCTCTAGATTCATGCCATAATGTCTTGCCATGGTTGGGTTGATGTTTTCATTCTTCTTTAATGGGAGTTTGATGAAGAATTCTTCATTCAGCTAGAGTGGATTGCGACATTTCTTCATGAACTCCTTATGAGATTCAGCACATGAATGTTTCATCAACTGTTGCTCGATTTCTCTGATCTGTTCATCTTCAGTGATCTGGAATAAGCGTGACACTTATGAGTATGGCTTGAACTACTTTTTGAATGCTATTCCATGGGATCCAATGTGGAGTCTATCCTTGAGTTGTCTGAAGATATCAAATCCGATTATGAGATCCTTTCCTGGGACATCTGATCCAAACAACTTTGTTTTGAGTTTTAGTCCTGGGAAGAACTCGATTGTTATCGGATGTTTTGTGATGACCGTGGTTGTCAGGATTCCATTTGATGCAGTTTTGAAGTTATTGAAATGAGTGATCCACTAATCATCTGGAAGTACTGCTGGATTCATCAATAATGAGGCCACACCAGTATCCATGAATGTAGTGACCTAAATTGACTTATCCAATTTGGATGGATAAACATTCAGCTGGACCTGAGGAATATTGATAATGTTGTTGATTTCCTCAGCCTCTGAGATCTGGTAATGGTCATGCCCATGTTCTTCATATACTTCCATGGAGAAAAGGGTGTCTTCTGACGGCTCATCTTCTGCAGAAAGGACTGATTCGAGATCATTGTCCCTGACATTAGCGTATTTTTCTATTTCTGTGAGAAGCCGAATAGACTTTTTAACTTGAGGACAGTTCTTTGCGAAGTGTCCGATCTTGTGGCAGATGAAGCATCTGTCATTATTTTGGAACCTGCCTGGATGCTTTCTCCTGAAGTATTTTGTTCGCCTGGTATATTTGGATCTTCCTCCAATAGGCTTTGGCCATTTGAACTTCTTGTATTTCTTGTATCTGCTTTGCCTTCGAGCATGGAAAGAGCAACTGGACCTGGTGATTAGGTCAGTCTTGCTGCAAGTTTTATCAAGGGCTGGATTGTTGTGCATGATCTGCTTCAGAACAGATCTTTTTATGCATATATCTTCTAGCGCCATAAAAATTGCTTGCCTTATGTAGCCAACTTGAGGGATTGTGATTGACTGGAACTTTTCCTCAATAATTGTCATGGTTCATCTTGATAACATCTTTGGCAAGGATGAGACGAAGGCTTGCTTCAAACTGGCATCTCCACCTAGTTCAAAGTATATTTTTGCCATTTTCTAGAAATGAATATCAATGACATATCTGTCGAATGATACGCATTTCATCTCAAAGAATTGTCTTCGTAGCATTTCTTGCCTTTGGCCTATATCTCCACAAATGACTTCATGCAGGATTCTGATGTTGAAAGCAAAGTCTTCGGATGTGAGGAAAGTATTCTTGTCACACATTCCCAGTGCGCTCCACCAATCTCTAAGGACGCCAGAGAACCTTGATGTGAACTCTGACATGATTAGATATTTCTCTCGCCCTACCAAGTGTTTCATTACCATCAAAGTAAGGAAATCTTGGATCCTTTGTGGACACTTTGAAACCTTGACATCATCGAGAGTGGAAGTATGGAATCCAGTTCCAACCGATTTTAGCGTTGGTTGTTCTAGTCTCCTTTCCGAAATAGGGTCTTCTGTTATCCCGTCTTGATCATTATCGACTTTAGAAACTTCTGGTTCTCTTGGTCGGTTCATGTATATCGGTGGATTATCTTCCTCGGAGCTGTCTAGTGAGATATCCTCACTTGACTCGGTCTCCGTTTCTTCAGTTTCATCAGTTGGATCGTTGTCTGTTGTCTCTTCAGTGCTGGATCCTGTGCTATCATTCTCTTCTAAGCCATAGAGTTCCAGAACAACTTGATCTGAGATCATCAAGTTTTCTTGATCTCTTTCCTTTGAACTTTCTCCAACCTCTTTCCTTCTTTTGGCCTATTTTTCTGCTGCAAGGGCATCTTTCATTTCCCAAACCAATTTTGCAATATCAAACTCAATTTCCTCTTTGTATTTTTGAGGATAAGGTGTGGGTTCATATGGAGTGAAAGGAGAGGTAGTACCTGGATAGGCCAATTTAGGTGGTGAGTATGTCTGTGACGACATAGGGAAAAAGGAGGATTTTGGAGAGTGGCTTTGGGTTTTTTGTGTCTCAAAAGGTCCATGTCTTAGTAGTTTGATTTGTTCTTTGATGTCAGCCATTTCCTTTTGTTGCTGTGAAAAGAAGTGGAAAAGTGAAGTGCCTAGTGGACAGATCTCATACTTCATATTCTGCAGTCATAGTTCCAGGGCTTGGATAAGACCGACATATTGATTGGATGACTGTTCCACTTTCTTCTCAATGCTCTCCACTTTGCTCATAATCTTAGTCTGTGTGTGAGAAACTTTCTTGAGGGAAGTGCCGATGTTGGTCAACACCTTGTTCTGGCAGATGGCATTCTCTAATTGCCAGTTGATGGTAGCCTCAATATCACTAGTAGGTGGCTTTTCTCCAGTTTGCAACACAACACTTTTCTTTGGTATTTTTGGTGCATGGCTTACACCATCTTTTTCAAAGGGTTGTTGTGATGAGAATTCTTGAGTATGGCTAGAGCTAGATGGACTCATCATGAAGATTTGAGGGCTGTGAGGTTTTTTGGCTGGAGTAGGGAGAGTTGTCCAATCTTTGGGTTTGTAGGAGACAAGGAATTCATATTTTCCTGGACATCTAAGGGAACTGATAGATGGACCCCCCTCTTCATATCGCTTACGGAATTCCTTTTCAGAGCATCTCCCCTTC
The DNA here is from genome assembly GCA_035772735.1 of Datura wrightii. Lineage (NCBI taxonomy): Eukaryota > Viridiplantae > Streptophyta > Magnoliopsida > Solanales > Solanaceae > Datura > Datura wrightii. Next base: position 22,329,231 of record JASDFA010000001.1, read on the forward strand.
TTCTTTTTTGGATTTGGCCTTCTTCTCTATAAATTCAACTTCATCCTCCAGACATTCTTGGCAGTCACTTCGTTGTCCCAAGGGCAGTGCCCGGTGAAGGGACATTTGAACCATCTTATGTCACGACCTTCATGATTGAATTGTTTGATCCAATCATGTTCACTCATGACAGCTAGAAGGCTCTAATCGAATGGATCCTTTTCATATTCAGGTAGAGGTTCGGATGCAGGCTGGTACATCTAAAGAAAAAAGGTTGTGCTGTTTGATTTTTTGAGATGAGAGTGATCAAAGCTTATGGCTATGGTTTTATCCTGTGTTTTGACAATGATTGGTTCTGTGGATCGAAGAGGTTCAACAGGAGGTGCTCTCATCCGCTCATAGTTGGTAACCCATGAGTTAGAAAGAATTTTGACAAGCTCTTCCTTTGGTATTTTTCTGGGTATTTGGGTGCATGTGGTAGTTCCGTTGGTGGCATCTATAAATAGTAGTAAAGCATCATCTCTACCTGGAAATGAAAGATCCATAGCATGGTTCTGAACTCGCCAAACTATTTGGTAGTGAAAAGTTGCCTGGATAGCATCCCTAGCTTGTGGAGCCCCCTGTATTTGGACTTGGATCTTTAAGGCTTCTATAAGATATGGGTCGCCTAGGGACATGTTGAAATTTGGATATAACGTGACAAAAACTATCCTAGCGCTTAAGGTGACCTCGATGGTACCCAAATTTGCATGTTGATACTCCTGGTATTGTGTATCAAGGAGTGAAAGGCACGCAACAACAGGCTGGCCTTTCCTTCCATGATATGACAAGGCGATTCAGACAGCACAAAAATGAATATGGGTGAATCCATGACTTTTCCATTGTTTTGGAAAATCATCGGGAAACTGCAAGGTGACAAACTGTTCTTCTTGAGTAGCAGGAATAGGATGCTGGTCGAGTTTCGAAGCAGCAACATATTCCTTTACTCCTTTAGGTTTATGTTGGACCAAAGAACGAATTTGTAACCATGGATTGGTTGTCTTTTTGGAAAAGGCGGAATAAGGATTTAGGAGAGACAAGTATGTACTGGACACTTTGTTTTCATCTGGTAGTATATCTACTTCATAAAGATAGTCATATTTACAAGACAGAGTTTTACTATGTGTAGTGGACATAGGAACTTTGGTGATAGATTTACAAAGACTCGACGAAGAAGAAGAAGAATATTTACAAGGACTGGACGTAGACTTACTCATATCTAAGCTTCAGGGTGCCAAGTGTTTCTCAAAGATAGACCTCAGGTCCAAGTATCATCAACTCAGGGTTCGGGAGTGTGATATCTCAAAGACAGCCTTCAGAACACGGTATGGTCATTATGAGTTTGTAGTTATGTCATTTGGACTAACGAATGCTCCTGTAGTGTTATACCCCGGAACAAAAGATTAGACCCAGGAGTTAAAGCAGAGGAAAGTTGAAAATTTGGCACCAGGTACAGGACGAGTCATGGGGAGACTCGTCAGGACAACCCACTAGGTCTTATGTGACTCATGGGAGGAAGGGCCAAGTGTTCAGTGAATAACTAGATATTTAAGTCACCATAGGTTTTACTATAAGTCGTGGTCAGTCCTCATGACTCGTGAGGTCAGCCGTGGTCAAGGGGAAATAATTAAAGGAATTTGGGGTGGCATTGTACTTAATGGAAGCTGACCACCTCTCGTTAGAAGAGGTAATGAGTCGTGGTGATAGTCATGGGAGGAGGTGAGTAAAAAATGAAGAAGTCGGGCAGTGTACCCAACGATTAGTGACCACGAGTCATGGTCACTCCTGACGAATCGTGGAGTGACCCGTTGCGACGCCAGTAGGAAAGGCTAGACAGTGTACTTGACGAGCAGTATGACGAGTCGTTATCCCCAGTGATGAGTCATTACGTTGTCCATTAGGACCACCTAAAAGTTACTTTCTATGAATTAGTAAGGCCCTATTCATAATTTCTAAATGTCCTAAAGCCTAAACTACGTCGTTTTAGCCTATGAATGATGGGTTTTTAGAGGGATAATCTATCCTAAGTCCTCACTCATGCATGCAAGAGTATAGAGAGGTGACCAAAGGGTGATTCAAGGTTCCTTTTTTCAATTCCTTCAATTCCTTTTGGGATTTCAAGGGAGAGTAAGAATTAGTTATTTTCAGGTATGGAAGGTCACGAATGGGTGCTTCCTTTCACACCCATGCCCATTCTCTACAATTTCATGAAAATCTATCAAAAATTTATTAGGTTTTGAAGTTGATTTATATAAAAATCTAATGATTTGTTAATGGGCTTTGTGATTTTCGAATCTCATCATGTTCTATGGTTTTTGATCAGCTTTTATAATTTAATTTATTTGTAAAGTTATCGATTTTGATTTTTATTGAATTAAGCCTAATTATGCGTGACCCATGATGAATCGATTTACAATTTACTCTTCAATTGATGATATTTACAATCCTAACATGAATTATGATTTAAAAATATGGATTTATTAAATTACCCATCATGACTTTGATGACTTTCAAGTTATAAGTATGATCTATTAATATGCATGAAACCTATGATTTACGAATTATGTTTTTGGCTGACTCACGGCTCGTATGTCATGGCTAGTTCACGTATGTACAAGCATGTTTATGATTATCATGATTTTACTAGCCTATGAACTCATGCATATATTACTATGAGCACTATATATGTTTTGGGAGTAGTATCGAACACCGAGTAGGTTCGGGGCCTAGGTTTTGCCCCTAATCTCATAAACTATGTGCCGCCATAGGTATGTTGGGACCTCCTTTGTGACTATCCGGGGCCCAAATGGCCCTTTTAATGGTGATATCACACTTTATGGTTCTACCCTTGGCAAGGTACGAACAACCTCCCGACTAGGTTTACAAGTCGGACTTCATGTGTGCTCATATGAGGTATGTCAGTTAAGAGAATCTCCCATTGTTCCTCATGAGTTATGCATGATTACGATTAAGCATGTCGGCTCAAGTGATGTTTAATACTACTTTTCTGTCATGTTTATGATCATGAATGTATTACGAATGCTTTGAAAACCTTGAGCCTTATGATATGTTATGTTATGATGTGTACGAATTGGGCATGATATCCTACTCTTATGATGTTTATGCTTTTTGCATATTTTAAATGTCTGTTTTACTTACCTTGCATAATCGGTACATTCCACGTACTGATCGCATACTTTCTATGCGGTATCATCTTATGATACAGGATTTGGCTCTCAGGCGCATCCTCCTCAGTAGTCCACTCAGAGTCCACTATCAGCTTTTTGGTGAGTCCTCATGTTATGAGGGCCGTTTGACAGATACTTATGCTAGTTTATGTTTCAGTACTTGTTCAGGTTAGTTGGGGGTGTTGTCCCATCAACCCATCGTACATAGTAGAAGCTTTAAGAAAGCATGTAGAACTAATCTTGTGTATGTCTAAGTGATTTGATTGGTTCGATATGTTATGTTATGCTATGTTTTCGCTATGTCTTATGTTCATGCTTCCGCTTATAATGAATGAAGTTAGATTTATGCTTTTGCCATGGGTTGACTTGGAGCCTCTCGGGGTTTCTTGTCCCGTGTTACTATCCGGGTCTACATTCGGGTCGTGGCATGAAGATTTTATTGACTTGATGAATAGGGTGTTCAAGCCGTATCTAGACATGTTCGTGAATGTTTTCATTGATGATATCCTTATATACTCTCAGAGAGAGGAGGAGCATGCTACTCATTTGAGAGTACTGCTACAGGCTCTCAAGGATAGCCAATTGTATCCAAAGTTTAGAAAGTGTGAGTTTTGGTTAAACTCGGTAACATTTTTATGACACGTGGTATCAAGCAAAGGTATAAAGGTCGATTCTCAAAAAATCGAAGCGGTAAAGGATTGGCCTAGACCAGTGCATTCTTTCGATATTCAGAGTTTCTTGGGCCTAGCAGGCTACTATCAGTGATTTGTTGAGGGATTTTCATCAGTTGCAGCACCCTTGACCAAGTTGACTCAGAAAAAGATAAAGTTTCAATGGTCGGAGGCTTGTGAGAAGTGCTTCCAAGAATTTAAGACTCGACTCACTACCGCACCAATGTTGACCCTACCTGAGGGTACGGATGGTTTCATTATGTATTGTGATGCTTCAAGAATCGGTCTTAGGTGTGTATTGATGCAGCGGGGGAAAGTAATAGCCTATGCCTCTAGAAAATTAAAGATCCATGAGAAGAATTACCCTACCCATGATCTAGAGTTGGCAGTGGTGGTATTCGCATTGAAGATATGGAGAGACTACATATATGGGTTCCATGTGGATGTGTTTATAGACCACAAGAGCTTACAATCTGTTTTAACACAGAAGGACCTCAATCTACGGCAAAGGAGGTGGTTAGAGCTGCTCAAGGACTACGATATGAGTGTTCTCTACCATCTAGGTAAAGCTAATGTGGTGGAAGATGCACTTAGTAGGCTCTCAATGGAGAGTGTATCCCATGTGAATGAAGGAAAGAAGGAGCTGGTGAAAGATGTGCATCGTCTCGCAAGGTTAGGAGTGAGGTTGGTTGACTTTACTGATGGCGATGTTTTTGTTCAAAGAGGATCCGAATCATCCTTGGTGAATGATGTGAAATCTAGGAAAGATGAGGACTCGACCTTGAGAAAATTGAAAGAAGTCGTGCGAGTCAAAGGTTGGAGGTTTTCTCCCAAGGGGGAGATAGTGTGATTCAGTACCAGGGTCACCTGTGCATTCCAGATATTGATGACTTGAGAAGCCAAATACTGCATAAGGAACATGGAACCAGGTACTCTATTCATCACGGTTCCACTAAGATGTATCGTGATTTATGAGAGATCTATTGGTGGGATGGCATGAAGAAGGATATTGCAGAATTCTTGGCCAGGTGCCTAAATTGTTAACAAGTAAAGGTTGAACATCAAAGGATGGGAGAGTACTTCAGAATATCAGCATTCCTAATTGGAAGTGGGAAGATATTAACATGTATTTAATAATAGGCCTACCTCGTACTAGCAGACAATATGATTTCATTAGGGTGGTGGTTGATAGGTTGACTAAGGCAGCATATTTCCTACCGATGAAAACCACAGACTCAACGGATGATTATGCCAAATTGTATATCCAGGAGTTGGTTTGACTACATGGAGTACCCTTGTCCCTTATTTCAGACCGAGGCACTCAATTTACCTCCTAGTTCTGGAGGTTTTTGCAGAAAGGGCTTAAGACTCAGGTTAAGCTCAGCATAGCCTTTCATCCGCAAACAGATGGCCAAGTGGAACGAACAATCCAGAATCTAGAGGACATGTTGAGAGCCTGTGATGGACTTCAAAGATAGTTGGGATGATCACTTACCCTTGATCGAGTTTGCTTACAATAACATCTATCACTCCATCATCCAGATGGCACCGTTTGAGGCTCTTTATGGGTGGAGATGTAGATCGTCCATCGTATGGTTTGAGGTTTTTGAGGCAGATATGATAGGGCCTGATTAGGTTTATGAGGCTATGGTGAAGGTTTAGTTGATAAGAGATAGGCTGAAAATCACTTAGAGTCGTCAAAAGTCCTATGCAGAAGTGACGTGGAGAGAGTTGGAGTTTGAGGTGGACGATTGGGTATTTCTGAAGGTGTCTCCCATAAAGGGAGTGATGCAGTTTGGGAAGAAAGGAAAACCCAGTCCCTGCTATATTGATCCCTACCGGATTATGAGAAGAGTTGGTAATATAGCGTATGTGCTGGAATTGCCCTCAGAGTTGTCTTCTGTGCATCATGTGTTTCATGTATCACTTTTGAAGAAATGTTTGGGAGATCCAGCTTTAGTAGTTCCGGTGGACAGAGTTGGTGTAAAAGATAGCCTTAGCTATGAGGAAGTTCCGGTGGAAATATTAGATCGTCAAGTTCAAAAGCTAAGGAACAAGGAAATAGCTTCAGTTAAAGTCTTCTCGAGAAATCAGCATGTTGAAGGAGCTAAGTGGGAAGCCTAAGAGGATATGATGGCTAAATACCCACATTTATTCTCTACCGACTCAGTTCCAATATGGGGTATCAGTTTTTCCTTATAACTCTATGTAGTTTTTATGTTCAGTTCATGTGTTCAAGTTTATTTTATGTGTATGAATGTACATGTAAAGTATGAAATCAGTTCAGCTATATGATAATTGGAGGTAGCCATTTCATTGATTTCGGTTTAAAATGATCAGTATTTAGGTGTAATGATTGCATGTATTTGTTTTTTGCTTGATTTCGACATTCGAGGACGAATGTTCCCAAGGGGGAGATATTATTATACCCTAGAAACCCAAAGATCGGATCCGGGAGTTGAGACGGGGAAAAAGTAGGAATTCATGTTTCAGGCTTAGGATGAGTCATCTCACGACTCGTGAGGCCAGCCCACGGGTCGTCAGGTGACTCATGGGGAAGGCCTAAGTTTTTGAGAGGAGTACTGGATGAGTTGACATCCCATGGGCGAGACCACAACTCGTGATCAGGCCCCACGAGTCATTGGATCAGCCGTAGGGAAGGAAAAATAGTTGGGAAAAGGAAAGATGGAGTGTACCTGACAGAGAGTCCCCACAAGTCGTTGTCAGCCTTAATGATTCGTGGGATGAGTCATTGGTAGGCTTGGAGTCCAAAAATTTGGAATTTAGATAGTGTACTTAACGACTGGTGACCATGAGTCGCGATCACCCTGACGAGTCATGAAGTTACCCGTTACGAGCCCAGGAGACAATAAGGCAGTGCACTTGACGATCAACATAAAGAGTCATGGACAGTGAGAATGAGTCTTTAGGCCCCTCGTGGGGCCTCCTGGCAATTTATTTTCTGCGAATTAGTAAGGGCCTTTTTGTAATTCCTAAGTTCCTAAAAACTAAAGTACGTCGTTTTAGCCTATGAAAGGTGGGTTTTAGAGGGGGAAACTATCCTAAGTCTTCATTCATACATGCAAGATGATAGAAGAGTGTTAGAGAGGTGATCAAAGGGTGACTTAAGGTTTTCTTCTTCAATTCCTTCTGGGCACTCAAAGGAGAGTAAGATTCTGTCATTTTCAGGTATATAGGGTTACGAATGGGTATTTGTGTTCACACCCATGCCATTCTCTATTAATTTATGAAAATTCTATCATAGAATCAAATGGGGTTTTGAATTCAATTTTGCAAAAATTTAATGATTTACTAATTGGCATTTTGTGATTTATGAATTTCATCATATTTTACGAGTTTTGATCAGATTTTACAATCTATTTTTACTTATAAAATTTTTGATTTCAATTTCTACAAAATCAAGCCTAATTGAGCATGATTTATGATGGATCGATTTATGATCTATTCTTCAATTATTGATATTTACAAACCCTACATAATTTATGATTTGAAATATGAAATTATTCAATAACCCAACATGATTTGACGATTTCCAAGTTATATGCATAATCTACAAGTATGTATGAAACATATGTGTTATACCCCGTAAGATTCCCGGCACCTAGATGACCCATTCGCACGTTGGTTAAGCATGTTTGAAGGCCATACGTGCTAGGGAAAGGCCCGAGAAAAGACCAGACGAGCAACCTGTTGAACCATCGCGGGAGGAGCTGAGGCAGAGCCCCTCCGCGATGGCAGCGTGTCACGGAGGTGAAGCCTCCGCGTTGGCTCCGTGACACGTTGGCCTTGTCCAGGCCCAAGCATATAAAGCCCCACTTCGGTTTTAAGTTAATTATTCTCATAAAAATTTCCAGAAAACAGAGAGAAAAACCAGAGAAAGGAAAAAGAACGAAGAGGGTAATATAATTTTCGTCCGATTACGCTGCCAAACGCAGTCCAAACCCAAATTAACCTCAGATACCGAGGTATTTAGCAGCAGAGAGCATTCCTACGGATTTAGTTTCGTGAAATACGGCCGACGAATCGTCGAGCTACCGAGCTAAGGTAAGTAGAATTTTCCCAAACTAGTGTCTATGTGTTCCTAGCTGTGAAGTGAATATTTCTCCCTTCTGGACTTGTGGAAAATAGTGAGTTTTTGACCGTCTTTCGATAAGCCTAAGTTTAGGCTATAATTATATCGAAAGTGACGTTGTTCTTTTGAATAAAGCTATATTTAGTATTAATTGACGTATTTATGAATGCAGTTGGGAGAAATAGTTGAAGTATTGGCCGAAGCCTCGTCCGACAGACGGATAGTTCGAGGATAAGGTATGTAAAGCTAGTTCCTTCGGCAAGTTAGTAGCTTTAGCCTTGTATAGTACAACAAACTCCGTAGTAGAATTCCCAGAAGTTGAATGTCAAGTATTGTGCAAGTTCAGTAAACCTAGTTTGCGTTGTGATATCATATTCAGTCTGAAAGTTAGAAAAGCATGTGCCCAAGGGCAAGTTAGTAGTTCCGATTCAATACAGCCTATTATGCGAATAGCAAGCATGTTGTAGAATAAAAAGGAACAGATTTGCGTAATAACAGTCAGTAAAGAAAGATCTGATAGACAGACAGTTATGGCTACAGATTAGCCATTCAGACAGCTAGTATCATGGCTACAGATTAGCCGTACGGTTAAACAGAGATTGCAGAATCAGTATAATTAGTAAGAATCAGTTTAGTATAGAAACAGATCAGAATAAGAAGTTAGATTCCAGATAGTCCTTTCAGTTATACATGCTTGCTATTTCTATGTGCTATTTGTTTGTTGAGACTTGTTGTGGCATGTGGGCACCCTTTTAGCATCCCCACCGCCCCTGGGTTATAGCTGTGTCGATACCAGATTCATATACCGCCACCAGCTGGGCGATGCCGTCCGCCTAGAGGACGATGATGGCCGACCACCATGATAATACGGTCCCGACCACCCTGCTTGCAGGGGTAGTTCAGTTTACTTTGCCGCAGCGGCAGTCCACCCTGTTTACAGGGGCAGAACACTCTGTGTGCGCTTGTGGCCGGGGGCAGTTTCAGATACAGATTTTTATAAAATCACCCTATTGCGTGCTTGCACCCAGGGGCAGTTTTTATTACACACCCCGCGTGCACCTGCTCCCAGAGGTAGGAGTCTTCGGTCTCAGACACAGTTTATTATCAGAGGCCAAGGCCTGAGCTACGTACCCAAGGGGACCAGTAGGAGGAGCTCACAGTTATCAGATGAGTGAAGTGACTTATTTTTGGTTGGTTTAGACCCGGGTAGGGGTAAATAGATTGTGTGTTGGTTGGCACCTTCCGGCTTATGGGGGTCGGTCAGGTATTGTGTGTATTATTATGTATACCTCTATGTGCTATTAGATACTGATAGACAGGAGGACGACACGACATCAGGTACGCTCAGCTTAGTTATAGAATAAATGAACTCTCCCCAGTTGTTCTCGGCTAGATAGACCCAGTTACTATCTGCCTATATGTCATGTTACTGTTGTTATTCATTTTAGTTGTGTATTTAAGTTGCTTTACATGCTCAGTACCTGTGGTAGCGACGCCCAGTGGGGCGCTGCATTACTTGCCTGCAGGTACTCATAGACGAGGAGGCGATCCCTCGTGATTCCAGTCAGCTATTGAGTATTCAGCTCCTGTCATCCGGAGACTGAATTCTAGAGGTGTATTTCATTTTCTTTTGTTGTACAGCACGGGTAGGTCGGGGCCCTGTCCCGATCATTTCTATTGTTACTCCTAGAGGCTTGCAGTCTGTATATATTTCCCTGTGGTCAGCCGAGCCGGTCGTGTGAGGCCATGCAGCTTGTTATAGTTATTTGTTATTTCTGTTCCTATTGGCCGTGTGTGGCCATAATCAGTCAGTAGTGGTGACCTTGCCGGTCACGTAATTACTTAGCATGTTATTGTTGAGTTACAGAGAACTAGACAGCATGGCGGCCTTGTCGGCCCGCATAGGTTCCCTTGACAGTAGTATGTTTCTTGTCTGCTGTTTTTTCAAGTACAGGTGGCTATAGGCCTGTTGGCCGGAGGCTGTGTTTACAGCCGTTATATAGCCCTTTGTTTCCAGGAATTTGAGTTAGAGCCAGCCAGGCACCAGATGTGCTTGGGCTAACCAGATAGCAGTCTAGGTCCTACTAGGGCACCAGGTGCCAGTCATATCCCCTAGGGCGGCGCGTGACACTATGATTCATGAATTATATTTTAGGTCGAATCACAGGCCTTGTTTCATGTTTAATTCACGTATTACGAGCATGTTTATGATTATCATGACTTAACTAGCCTATGAACACATGCATGTTATACTATGAGCACTATATATATTTTAGGAGTAGTATCAAACACCGAGTAGGTTCGGGGCCCAGGTTTATCCCCGAATCTCATAAACTACGTGCCACCGTAGGTATGTTGGGACCTCTTTTATGTCTGTCCCTAGCCCAGATGGCCCGTTTCATGGTAATATCACATTTTCATGGTTCTACCCTTAATAAGGTACAAACGACCTCTCGACTAGGTTTACAAGTTGGACTTCATGTGTGCTAATGTGGGGTATGTTAGTTAAGAGAATCTCCCGTTGTTCCTCAGGATTCATGCATGTTTATGATTATGTATGCTGGCTCAAGTAATATTTACTATGGCTTTACTCTCATGATTTTGGTTATGATTGTATTGCGAATGCTTTGAAAACCTTGAGCCTTATGATATGTTATGTTATGATATTTATGATATGAGAATGATGTCCTACTCATATGATGTTTTATGAGCTTTTACATATTTTAATGTTTGTTTTACTAACCTTTCATACTCATCACATTCCACATGCTGACCGCATACTTTCTATGTTGTATCGTGTTATGATACAGGACCTGGCTCTCAGGCTTACCCTCATCCATAGATCGTCTCAGAGTTTGCCTTCAGCTTATTGGTGAGTCCTCATGTTCTAAGGGCTGTTTGACAGACATTTATGCCATTTATGTTTCAGTATTGTTCGGGTTAGTTGGGGTATTGTCCCATCAACCCATCGTATGAGGTAGAGGCTTTAAGACAGTGTGTAATACTCAGCTTGAGTATGCCTAAGTGATTCTATTTTTTTATATGCCATGTTACGTTATCTTTCCGCTATGCCTTATGATTAGTCTTCCACTTATCATGCATGAAGTTAGATGTATGCTTATGCCATGGGTCGACCTAGCGCCCCTCGGGGTTCCTTGTCCTGGGTTACAATCTGGGTCTACTCTCGGATCGTGACAATAATGCTAAAAATTATTGAGTTGTTTATCAAATTACTAAAACTAAACTAAAATTGTGTTCCCTATAATTTCATAACTAAACAGGATTTTAGTAGTGATCTATTCTGGTGAATTTTGTGTAAGACTTTTTTTTGGTACATCTATTATTTCTCGACTTAAAGACTAGAGTTATCTCCTATCGATTTCAAAGTGCATGTGTTACGTGCTCGATCTCATAAGTGTGTATGTTATAGCTTTACAATAAGTATTGATTTTAACTGTCCTCAGTTAGAGCTCAAGTTAATCAGATGAGAATTATTAATCTCAAATAGTCATTGTTACTCTCTTTTGTTAACTTCAACCTCCTTAGTCGGGTAATTTGAAGATACGGGCTTGTTTTAACGTTTGCAACCCTTAAAACTTAATTAAAATTAATAGAATAGCAATCCACTTAAATTCACCATTCAAGAATCACTATTTTATTATGCCTACATTCGTTAATCCATCATGGTGCCCACAACTCTAGCCTAAGAGATTTATCCTCTCAAGTTTATAAGAAAACAAATAAAATATATAGAATAAATCACAATTAAATACTTACTTCAATAAATAATCGTTCAAAAAAATCTCCAAGCTAAAAGGTTCCACGAGAACTTGATGAATTTCTAACAAGAACTCAACCAAACTATTACCTAAAGTATGAATTGTGCAACAATTGAATTGTAAACTCTAAAGTGTTGTACTTGGACTAAAAATTGACACTACGATATTTTCCAAAACTAAAATTCCACACACCTAAGATAATAAATAAAGGATATTTATAATAGTAAATGAAGCCTTTGTTGTTCCTTCTTGGATTTGAATTGGGTTTTGCAGCTTCAGTTCCTAGTCGAATTGAGATTGCAAAGTCTTGATGGTCGGGCATGTGTGGCACGCTGCACCCCTCCCTACGCTATTTGCTTGGTGCATCACTCCTCTTTTTGTGTTGACCTACTTGCACTTCGCCCAGGCCATGGCACAGGCATGCCTGCACAATGCCAACTTCTATATATTCGATCTGTCAACCCTGTTTTTCCATTCTTGCACTTTTAAGCTATATTCAAGCTCAAATTCATCACTTTTATACTTTAAAGCATCTCATCATGTGCATTATCTCTTTGTCATAAATATATCATAAAACACATGCAAACACACACAATTTATTCTCAAAACATAGTAAAGTATGGACAAAATATTGCTAAGAATTGCATAAATTCGCCATTCATCACAACCCCACACTTAAACTATTGTTCATCCTCAAACATTCTACTATTTTCCTTCTCAAATTAATACACAAAATTCACTCTACGAATAGGTCTACTTGCACGTTGCATCATTAGACAAACAAATAAAGCTCCAACAATTCACTCACATGCGTATAGGTTTAATATTAAAATGTCAAACTTCGAAATCGCTTAGCTTTTAGAACTAACTCAACAAGACATATTTTTGAGCCAACATGAATCATATGTAATTTAGCAGTCAAGATATACCAAAGTCTTACAATTGTGCCCCTTACTATTTGGAGAATTGCCCTTTCACACACAAAATATATAACAATATTAACTTGGGCATAAATAAATAATTTTCGCTCTCTCTCCCAAAGAACTAAACACGCATGCAAAACACGACCCATAGGATTTCCCTTATTCTAAAACTCCACTAATATAGAACTTTGAATCAAAGATCAATTAGGAATTAAGATGATAGTAATGTAGGCTAAGGGTTGGGTCGGAACAATTTGACCAAGAAAGTGAAGAAACATCCCTAGGCAGTTTAATACTTCACAACTTTTTGATATTTAGCACATTCTTCAATCTCCTATTTCCCGCTTTATACCTCATCTTATTTCTCAATTCACAACATAGGTGACTACTTGGGAATTTTCAATACTAAACTCAAAATATTTTTCTTTTCATTCTTGAATCATTCATTCATTTTTTTCGAAGCCCTTTTTTTCCTTTGTCTTTCCCACTGACATCACCCTCCTTGTTTAGCAACTTTTCAACCTTTTTCTTTTTTTTTAATTTCCACACCTTTTAGTTTTTCCCTTCACTTCTCCAATTATGCTTCTTTTATGCAAAAATTTCAGTAAAGTGCTCTAGGAGTCATTTAAACCATATAAAGGTTAATAGAACAAAAAGGGATTAAGCTTGTAATATGTCTATCAAAAGAATAGGCTAAGACTCAAAATAGCTAACTAGGATAATGTAATACCCTGGAAGTTCCTAAGAGTAGACCCGGGGGTTAGAAATTTAAAACTACTGAAAACTGGGGAAATGTTCAAGGACGAGGGGTGTAACAACTCGTGGTTGGATACCACGAGTCATTGCATGGAGTCGTGGTTTGAGGAGCCCGGGTGGCAGTGTAAGCCACGATTGATGTAACCACTCATTGTGAGAAACAACGAGTCATCATTTATAGTCGTGGTGCGAGGAGGACTGTTGAATAGTGAATTTTTCCAGTAGGTCTAACGGATGGTAAGCACGACTTGATGGAGGGTGCAACGAGTCGTGGTGAGGCTCGTTGTAAGGTGAGGACCAAACTGGAAGGAGGATACAATGACTGAAGGAACAACCCGTTGCGAGTAAGGACAACTCGTCTTGTCGAGTCGTGGGATCGAAACTGAGATTTGGGAACTTTGGCAGTTTGAAAATCGAAAGGTCACCATGAGTCGTGGTAAGTACCAACTACTCATGGTGGGGTTCGTGGGTTCCAGTTTTGCCAAATTTTTTAGTTTTCTTTAGGGGAATTTTTGTAAACTCCTACACTTTTAACTTCTAAACTACGTCGTTTTGGGTTCTACCTTGCATCATTTTAAGGGATTTTCATGCCTAAACCCTCATTCTCTCAACTCTCCTTCTTCCTTCGTTCTTCTCAAGATTCTAGAGTTTCATTAAGGTGTTCTTCAAGCTTCAAGGAAGACTTACGAGTGGGATTTTCATCTACCAGGTATGCGGGTCTTTCAACAAGGATACTCTTCCATCCTTCTATCCCAAAAGTAATTTATTAAATACCCAAATTCGACAAATTTAGAAAAGCATGATATAGGGTTTGTAAAAAGGGTAAATTCTTCTTTATTTCTCTTAAATGCTAATACCTACTGCCATTATGAATTTAATTGGATTATTTTTTAATGGGTTATCTTGAATTATGAAATATGGGTTTAGTATGTATGTGTGTAGTATGTTCTTCCTAAATTAATTTGAGTATTGAATGGAAATTGTTTACTTCTCCCTTGATTATCGTAGAAATTCATGATGATGATGGAAGTGTGGAAATATTGTATGATTAACCCCAATGACTTGATTATGATATTGATGACCATGTTGGGTTGAGTAGGAGTTGTGGGCTTAAGTAATTGGAAGTAAATTATGTTGTTATCACCGTGTTTTCGATTGAATCGATTGGGCATGACTAGATTGAATCTATGTTGTTGAACTATGAAGCTTGGGCGGATTCTATATTGTTTTTCCCACTAAAATTGTTTTGATAAAATCTTAGAATCTAAAACGCCTGTGGCTAAAGAGTTTATAAAAGGAGCGATTATGACAAGTGTATGGAATGTTGTAGACCTAAATAAACGAAGTCATGCATCTCGATAGAGTATGAGTTGAATTTTATAAACCATGTATGATCTTATATTACCTATTGAAAGAGGTGAGTTCGGAATTTAAATGCCATGATAGAATAATGCTAGTACGAATTCATAACATGCTCGTTTGGGGTGAGAGGTTAAAGCTAATGAGGAAATTGGCTCTGTGATGATGTAAATCATGATGTTACGACCTGTGCCTAATATGCCAACTTGTTAAGCCTGTGCCTATTATAAGATAATTCTAATTCTGTTAAAGATGAGTATTGCATGACGAAAGTGGTGAATGTTCTTGTCTCTAGTTAGCTGTAGTAAATTAGACTCGCTTAGTCGTTAGTGGAGTATGTCTTCTCTTAGTCTTTAGTGGAGTATGTATTCTCTTAGTCATTAGTGGAGTATGTTTTCTCTTAGTTGCTAGTGGTGTATGTCTTCTCTAGTCTACCAGTGATTCTCTATATCAGAGCTTTCTCTCCCTTCGACAGTCGGGGATTCTCTTTAGCAGAGAATATTTGCCTTTGATAGTCAGGGATGCTCCCTTCGACAGTCAGGGACTCCCCCTTAGACAGTCAACAACCCTCATGATATCAATCATGACATTGCATCTCTGTATCATTTTTGATTACTGCTTTTGTTCATCAATCGATCTATAACAATACATGTCCTTATAATATGGTTATGAATAATATGAAAATGTGAATCTTATATAATATTGTCGTATATCATTTCAATTACATTGCTATTAATATGTTTTACATTACTTCCGTCTGGTATATATTATGAGTTAATTTATTTACGCTTCCTGCATACTCAGTACATTTCAAGTACTGATTGCACGCCTCTTGTGCTATATCATTTCATGATATAGATTCAGGTCTCCAGGTCTACGTGTATTGTATGAATATGCCATGGCTCGACTTGGAGCCTTTCGGGGTTCCTTGTCCCGTGTTACGACTAGGGTGTGAACTGGGGTCGTGACAAACTTGGTATTAAAGCCAAGGTTTAGAGTGTCCTAGGGTGTCTGAAAGACGCATTATATAGAGTCTTCTTCATGGTTGTGAATCGGACCACACTTATGACGAAGAGGCTATGAGATATTTTTGGAATGTTCCCTTTTCTTCATGATACTTATCATCCGTAGAGTATGAAGCTCTAAATAGTTTCTCCCCTAACTCGTGCTTTACGCGCTCGCAGATAATGCTTCCTAGAAGAGCGAATGGAAGAAGACGTGGCAACGGTCGCCAATAGGTACCACCAGCCCAGATAGACCCAATGAATAATCACATTACTCATGCTGAGTTTCGAGCAGCCTTTCAAATGTTGGCGCAGGCCCTGACTGCTCAAATTAACCAGCAGGTAGTGGCTTGAGCTCCTCAGAATGGAAATGAAGCGGCAACAAGGATAAGAGTTTTCTTCAGATGAACTCACCCAAATTCTTGGGTCAAAGGTGGATGAGGACCCATATGAGTTTTTGGAGGAGATACAGAAGATTACTCACATCATGGGAGTGACAAAGAATGAGAACGTGGACTTAGCCTCCTACTAGTTAAAGGGAGTTGCTTACATATGGTATTGTCAGTGGAGAGACAGTCGGGGAATTAAAGCGGGTCCCATAGGTTGGGATGAATTTATAGCTGCGTTCTTGGACAGGTTTTTCCCTCGGGAGTTGAGGCAGGCAAAGGAGGCAGAGTTCATTAACTTTAAAAAAAATGACATTACTGTCCAGGAGTATGCGTTGGAGTTCACTCGGCTATCTATGTCTGCGCCGTAAATGGTAGCCGACCAGCGGGCCCGAGTAAGCAGATTTGTGAATGGAGTGTCAGACTCCTTGGTCAAAGAATGCAGCCATGTTGCACCGGGACATAGACTTCCCACTCTTGGTGATATTTGCTCAATAGATGGAAGCAAAACAGGTGAAAGAAAAAGAGAGAGAGGCCAAGAGGGCCAGGATTGGAGACTTAGAGTTCTCCCATCAGAGGTCGGGTACCGGGTATCACTCACACCACTATCAGAGATCAGCAGCCCCAGCACCTTCGACAACCAGTACACCGTATAAGCCTAGAGTAAGGGAGATTACGTACCCATTGTGTGTGAGCTGTGGAAAGCACCACTTCGGAGTCTGCATGGCCGGTTCAGATGCTTGTTTTTGGTGCGGCAAGGTAGGTCATAAGCACCGAGATTGCGCAGTGGCTAAGCAAGGCGAGAGTAGATTCTCGGCCACCTCTTCAGCAGTTTCGATAGCCTGCTCATTTCAGCAGGGTGCATCCTCTAACCCAGGAGCCAGACATCGTCAAAACCGCTCTTATGCAGTAGCAACCCATCAGGATAAGGGCAAGGCGCCAGTAGTGGCCAAAGGTATGTTGTGAATCTTGTGTTGTCCCTTATATGTTGCCAACCTTAATACTGAATAAGAAGCTTCGTTGTGATTGTGAAAAGATATTGTTGATGTGCAATGTGAGTAGCTGTTAGTATAAGGCTTGTGGTAAAGGTTAAAAGTGAAAGAGAAGTTAAGAATTAGTAATTTTAGCCTGACTTGAAGAAAGATTTGGGAGCCTTAGAATGATGGTTTCAAGCCAAGGGGGAGATAGTGAGTATGTGAAGTACGTCTGACCTTGAGAATGCTCATAAAGGGATTTCAGCCTTAGCAGTTGTGGTATGTCGATCTCTACTAAGTTCAGATAACCTCCTCTGTATCTCAGTTAGACTTAAGTTATGTCTATCCCTATGTGTAGATTCCAGAGGTTTAGATGTTAATCCATGTTCTCTTATGTGTTCAGATTGAACTCAATCTTTGGAAGTTGTTTGTTAACTTAGTAGATCCAGATTATCTCATGTATGTGCTCAGTCCTAGATGTCGGGGATGACTCATGCTTATGAAATCCTTACTCTCAATTAGATTAGATATTATGAATCCAGGCTTAGTATCGGAAGGCGATTTGAGAATGAAGGTTTAGTCCGTGTCAGTTCTGTGCCAAATAAGAAGGGGGAAATGATTTTCTTACGGTGTTTTTTCTAGTTCAATGCTGGTTTCAAGTTCTTCGGCCTCCCTTGAGTCATGGTATGCATGTTAGATGTGAATCTTCAGAGCAGGTGTATAGGGTTGGTCCGGAGTCAGATACTCCGTTGGTGCTTAGCTGTGATTGATTGATATTTGGATATCGGCTTTGTCTCTATCTTTTTAGTATGTTCAGCCAATATTCGAGGATGAATGTTCCCAAGGGGGAGATATTGTAATACCCCGGAAGTGTCTAAGAGTAGACCCGGAGGTTAGAAATTTAGAATTGCTTAAAACTGGGGAAAAGTTACAGGACGAGGGGTGTAATGACTCGTGGTTGGATACCACGAGTCATTGTATGAAGTCGTGGTTTAAGAAGCCTAGGTGGCAGTGTAATACACGATCGATGTAATGAATCATTGTTAGAAACAACGAGTCATCGTTTACAGTCATGCTACGAGGAGGGCTTCAGCAATTGGGGATGCAACGGGTCACACCACGACCCATTGTGAGCTATGGCGGACCGTTGTCATCAGTTGTCGGTTGAATAGTGAATCTTACCAGTAGGTATAACATAAGGTAAGCACGGCTCATTGGAGGGTGCAACGAGTCATGGTGAGACTCGTTGTAAGGTGAGGACCAAAGTGACTGGAGGATACAACGACTGAAGGAACGACCCATTGCGAGCAGGGACAACTCGTCCTGTCGAGTCGTGGGATCAAAATTGAGATTTGGGATCTTCGGTAGTTTGAATAATGGAAGGTCACCACGAGTCGTGGTAAGGACCAATGACTCATGGTGAGGGTCATGGGTTCCAGTTCTGCCAGATTTATAAGTTTACTTCAGGGGCATTTTTATAAAATCCTATACTTTTAACTTCTAAACTACATTATTTTGGGTTCTACCTTGCACGATTTTAAGGGTTTTTAATGCCTAAACCCTCATTCTCTCAATTCTCCTTCTTCCTTCTTTCTTCTCAAGATTCTGGGGTTTCATTAAGGTGTTCTTCAAGCTTCAAGGAAGACTTTCGAGTGGAATTTTCATCTACCAAGTATGTGGATCTTTCAACAAGGATACTCTTCCATCCTTGTGTCCTAAAAATATTTTTATTAAATACCCGAATTCAATAAATCTGGAAAAGCATGATATAGGGTTTGTAAAAAGGGTAAATTCTTCTTTATTTCTCTTAAATGCTAATACCTACTGCCATTATGAATTTAATTGGATTATTTATTGATGGATTATCTTGAATTATGACATATGGTTTGAGTATGTATGTGTGTAGTATGTTCTTTCTAAATTGATTTGAGTATTGAATGGGAATTGGTTATTTCTCCCTTGATTATCATAGAAATTCATGATCATGATGGAAATGTGGAATATTGTATGATTAACTCCAATGACTTGATTATGATATTGATGACCATGTTGGGTTGAGTAGGGTTGTGGGCTTGAGTAATTAGAAGTAAATTATGTTGTTATCACCAAGTTCTCGATTGAATAGATTGGGCATGACTAGATTGAATCTATGTTGTTGAACTATGAAGCTTGGGCGGATTCTATATTGTTTTCCCACTAAATTGTTTATATAAAATCTTA
Organism: Datura wrightii; assembly: GCA_035772735.1. NCBI lineage: Eukaryota > Viridiplantae > Streptophyta > Magnoliopsida > Solanales > Solanaceae > Datura > Datura wrightii. The sequence goes on from JASDFA010000001.1 coordinate 22,348,602, forward strand.
GAATTTAAAATGCCCGTGGCTAAAGAGTTTATAAAAGGAGTGATTATGACAAGCGTGTGGAATGTTGTAAACCTAAATAAATGAAGTCATGCATCTCGATGGAGTATGAGTTGAATTTTATAAACTATGTATGATCTTATATTACCTATTGAATGAGGTGAGTTCAGAATTTAAATTCCATGATAGAATAATGCTAGCACGAATTCATAGCATGCTCGTTTGGGGTGAGAGGTTAAAGCTAATGAGGAAATTGGCTCTATGATGATGTAAATCATGATGTTATGACCTGTGAGTAATATGTCAACTTGTTGAGCCTGTGCCTATTATAAGATAATTCTAATTCTGTTAAAGATGAGTATTGCATAACGAAAGTGGTGAATGTTCTTGTCTCTAATTAGCTGTAGTAAATTAGACTCACTTAGTCGTTAGTGGAGTATGTCTTCTCTTAGTCGTCAGTGGAGTATTTTTTCTCTTTATCGTTGGTGGAGTATGTCTTCTCTAGTCCGCCAGTGACTCTCTATATCAGATCTTTCTCTCCCTTTGACGGTCAGGGATTCTCTTTAGCGGAGAATGTTTCCCTTTGATAGTCAGGGACGCTCCCTTCGACAATTAGGGACTCCCCCTTAGACAGTCAGGGACCCTCGTGATATTGGTCACAACATTTCATCTCTTTATCATTTTTGATTATTTCTTTTCTACATCAATTGATCTATAACAATGCATGTCCTTATAATGTGGTTATGATGATATGAAAATGTGAATCTCAAATAAGGTTTTCGTATCTCATTTCAATTACATTGCTATTAATATGTTTTACGTTACTTCCTTCTAGTATATATTATGAGTTAGTTTATTTACACTTCCTGCATACTCAGTACATTCCAAGTACTGACCGCACGCCTCTTGTGCTATATCATTTCATGATATAGATTCAGGTCTCCAAGTCCAGCCGCGTGGCTAGATACGCTCCTCCCTCTCCTAGTTGCTAGTTGTGAGTCCTCATCTTCCGAGGATGTGGTTTATGTTCTTGTTTTATTATGTTTCAGTTTTCAAAATTTTTGGAGTTGGTTGGGGCTTGTCCCAGCAACTCATCAGTTTAATAGAAGGCTTTCGCACTTGTCTAGACTGTTTCAGCTATGTATCTAAGTGTCATTAAATTGCCTTTATTGATCATATTAGATTTGAGTTATTTTCTTCCACTCATTTATGTTGTTAGTCACATTTGATGTTAAGTGTATACTATGAATATGTCATGGGTCGACTTGGAGCCTTTCGGGGTTCCTTGCCCCGTGTTATGGTTAGGGTGTGAACTCAGGTCGTGACAGATAATCATAAAGTTAGGTAAAAATTAGGATACAAATAGGCTACCAAAGAAACACCTATATCACTTTCTAGATTCAACATTATATTCTAAATTCTTTTTGCACACACGTCGAACAAGTTCATACTTTACCTAATGACTAACTTTCCCTTAATATGGTCATCATCTATCCATTATCGGTAAAGTTCATGACTCAATGACTAAAATAAACAAAAATAAAAATCTAGTCTCTCAAGTTGGTTTTAAGGGACTATCCACTGAAAAAGTACCGAAACAAAAATGGGTAAAACCCAAAACAAAATAAAACTAAAAAATAAACCAAGTATGCAAGATAAGTCATCAACCGCCCCCCAAAAAATAGGCCCACCATGTACAAATCTAGAAATTAATGCATGCATGGTAATGAAGTTTACTTCTCCCACTCCACACTTAATCGGTAGCACTGTTCCCAGTGCTAAAATAATAAAGCATAAAGTTAAGAGTGAAAGAACTCCTTCGGCCTACACACCTCATTATCAGTGAGGGCAAGAGCAACTTCCCCCATCTCAGAATCCTCTTCCTCAGCATCACTATACTCTATATCAGAATCTACTATCGCCATCTCATCCTCTGTGGACACGTCATCATCAAGGGGATCCTCAAATCCAGGCCCACTCTGCAAAGGGCTCGCGAGTGCTCGCTCAAGGGATAATCCATGTTGAGTTGCTGCAACTGCTCCTCAGTCACTCCATTCATTCTTAGTTGTAGCATATGCATGCCATACAAGTGGGTTAACACATTGTCAATTCACACATTGCACTCATTGAAAGAAAGGACTAGACCATATACACCTTCGAGCTCTTTTGTTTTGATCACATCAATTCCCCTTGGGTCATATATAGGTCTATAATCCGCCTCTTCCTCCTCAATCTAATGTCCATGCAGAAATCAGAGCAAGAGACCCCTAAACCTAAAACTTTGGCCCTTTTTCACTTTCTCTCTCCTCAACACAATCTTAATGATCACCCAAACATTATTGGCACCCTATTCATCAACGCATGGACAAGATAAACTCTTTCCTTAGTAACATGGGCCACATATTTCCCAGGCACTAAACAAGCACGAACAATTTTCAACCAAACACGTGCCTCTCTACTCATGTGAGCATATGAGAATGAAGCATGATATCCATATTGTTGGTGGCGGGTCCACCTTGTAAATGAATTAGAGCCACTAAGAGTATGTCTAATGTTTGTATAGGGGGGTTTCTTTACAATATACACTAGAGGTTGTGGGTCAACATTTGGTGTACGAAGTACTCTGTTCAAAACAATAGGTGAAAAATTCATAATTTTCCCTCTAATTATTACTTGGTTTGACCTCTCTTTTGTTTCCATATTAGCAAGAAATTTCCTCACCATATTTACATTACAATCACCCAGAGCATTAAATACAAAATTAAACCAAGAGTGTGTAATCTATCTACCATGTGAGAAAGTATATATGCCAAACTTTTTCTATCAATAAACATGTCATGTGAGTTCATTGATTCTTTATGTTCTTTGAACCATTACTTACCTTCTTGCTCCGTGACCCAACAGAGCCCATAACGTCTCAATGCTTGTTGTGGACTAGTAATATCATCCTGCTCTTCCTCACTAGTTCTTTTTGGCCTCTTCGAACCATGGTTTGAAGAAGCCACTCCTTTCCCCTTGCTTGATTTTGGTACCATGTATGGATATTTCACAAGAAAAATGTTGTCTTTTATGATTTTGGTGAAAACATTTAGAAGAATTTTGAGAAAAAATGAAGTTTTGGGAGAAAATTCTTGAGCATTTTAGGGTGTGCGGCGCGGATCTTGTGCAAATGGGAAGAAAATTTTAGGTTTTAGCTGTTTAAAGCACTCCCATGGGATGGATTTTATGTTTAAGTCCTTAAATTATTTTCTTAAGACCAATCTTCCACGATGCGGCGCTGGATGCGGTCATCACACCTGCACATCGTGCCGGACCTTGCACGCGCAACACCTTACCTGCGTGTCGTGCCAAGCCTTGTGCACTGCTTAGCCGAATTTTTTTCTTCTGCACCCTATTTTCATTTTTCATGCTTTAAAACTCTTTTTCAGATTATGACTTAGTCACTGCACACTTGAACAAACACATTAACTCTAAATTTTTTTGGGTTACCTCTCAAATAGTGCTTGATTTAGCATTGCAGCACAATGTTGGTATCTTAATCACTCAGACTTCATCAAGATACCGAATAGGGTCACAATCACATACAGTTACCCTCATTCTGAGGGTTTGGAATGGTATCACTAGGCAAAGTGCCCTTTTGCCTTTGATTTAATGAGGCCGAGATTTACCCCACCTACTGCTCCAATTGCTTAATGGAGGTCGAATGAGAGGCAACCAATTAGCTCAAGCTTGAAAGTTCCCCTCTCATCTCTTTAACTCCGCATTCCATGGAGTCCACCTTCTTCATCATGCAACTCATCATATCCTCCAACCTTGATGTTCCAGAGTCATTTACTATATGTCCCTTTCTTGTGGAGGCACATACGCTCCACTTTTATCATTTTTTGAAGCTTCTCAATTCCTCTATTGCCCTTGGTCCCTCTGCCAGTCCAGTAATAGCCATTGTTCTTATAATAGTTCCAACCTTGATTTCCTTAGCCTTGACGCCAAGAGTCTTGGTTAGGCCCTTGGGTGTTAGCCCGAAAATCCCCTTGATTATTAACAAAAATTTAATTCTTCCTCAATATCAGGGTAATGATCATCAAACCTGGGTCCTTTCTCTTGCACATTCACTGCGTACACCTTTTGAGTGTTCAAAGTAGTTAGGTTCTTGGTGATCAACTCGAGCTAGGTCTTAAGGTGGGCCATATCTTGGTCCCGTTCCTCTTCCTTCTTTCATTGATCTGCTACCATTCCTCTTGAGTGGCTCATAGCAACGGCCTCGAATTCCCTTTTGTGGTATGTCCTGTTCGTCTTGGTTACCTTATCTAGTATTTCACTGGCCTCTGCAAAGGTGTGGTTCATCATGGACCCCTCAACAATTTCATTTGCTACGGCTTTGTTCGATGCGTTAAGTGACCTATAGAATACTTCCAATAGAACCTCCTCAAGAAGCTAGTGTTTAGGACACTACTTCAATTTTTTCAACCTTAGTCATGCTTAATGTAGAACATCCCCAACCAATTGTATGAAATTGTTAATCTCATCCCTCAATGGAATTATCCATTTGTCACGACTTGAACGTAAACCCGGGTCGTAACACGGACAAGAAACCCCAAGAGGCCCCAAGTTGACCCATGGCATAAGCATATCTAACTTCGTCATATAAGCGAAAAACTGAACATAAGGCATAGCAGAAACGTAAACGTAACATGGCATACCATAACATTCGGAAATACTAGACATACATATAAGATGAGTACTACATGCTGTCTGAAAGCCTCTATCATGTAAGATGAGTTGATGGGATAACATCCCCAACAAACCCAGCCAACTGAAACAAAAGAACAACATAAATATCTAGTCATACAGCCCTCGGAACATGAGGACTCACCAATAAAGCTGAAAGCAACTGGGAATGAACTAAGGATGGAGATGAGCCTGAGAGCTGAGTCCTTTATCATAAAATGATACAACATATAAAGTATATGGTTAGTACATGGAATGTACATAGCATGCTAGGTAAGTAAAATGGACATTTAAAATATATAAAAGCTCATAAATGATCATAAGAGTAGGACAACATGCTCATAATATAAATAACATACTATAAAATAAGGCTCAAGGTTTTCAAAATATTCATAATACATTCGTAATCATAAACATGAGAGAAAAGATGTGTTGAACATAACTTGAGCCAATATACATCATCATAAACATGCATAAATCATGAAGAACAGTAGGAGATTCTTATAACAAACATACCCCACATGAGCACACATGGAGTCCGACTTGTAAACCTAGTTGGGAGGTCGTTCCTACCTTTCCAATGATAGAACCATGAAGGGAATGATATCACCATGAAAAGGGCCATTTGGGTTGAGGACAGTCACAAGAGAGGTCCCAACATACCTACGGTGGCACGCAGTTTATGAGATCTAGGGCCGAACCTATATCCCGAACCTACTCGGTGTTAAATACTATCCCAAAACATATATAGTGCTCATAGTACAATATACATGAACTCATGGACTAGTTAAATCATGATAATAATAAACATACTTGTACATACGTGAACTAGCCATGACATAAGACTCATGAGTCAGACAAAACATAATTCAGAAATTATAGGGTTCATGCATACTTGTGAATCATACATGTAACTTGTAAATCATCAAATCATAATTGGTATTTCAATAAATCCATATTTCAAATAATAAATCATGCTAGGTTTATAAATACCAATAATTGAAGTAAAGATCATAACCCGAATCATCATAAATTACACGTAATTGGGCTTAATTTGGTAGAAATCAAAATCAATTTTATAATCAAAATAGTTGTAAAATCTGATCAAAATCCATAAAATATGTTGTAAATCACAAATCATAATAGCACATTAGTAAATCATTAGATTTTCACAAAAATTAAATTAAAACCCCATGAGATTTTTGATAAATTTTCATGAATTGATAGATAATGGGCATGGGCATGAATAGAAACACCCGTTCGTAACCCTACATACCTGGCTACCACGACTCATGATACAGTCCATTGTCTACACTGCCTAGAGCTTAACTTCAGATTCTAGCCACAACTAAACAAGATGAGTCGTGGTTCCTTCTAACGGGTCGTTAGTTCGACCATTGTCAGCTCCTTGAAAATCCTGAACTTCCCTCACAATGAGCCTCACCATGACTTGTGGTTTCTTCCAACGAGTCGTGGTATCCATCCGTCAAGTCCACTAGAAATTCAGCAATTCAACCCACGACTGGTGATAATGAGTCGTCATTACTCACGACGGGTCGTTGGATGACCTGTTACTTCTCCAACTGCCAAAGTCTAGTTCCACCTATGATCACAAACAATGACTCATTGTTTCAAGCAATGAGTTGTTACTTAATCTGTTGTATCCACTGCCACTAGGACTCTCCTTACCACGCTATTAACAACGACCCGTGGTTCCTAACCACAAGTCATTACATCATCTGTCCTGTGCATTTTTTTCCAGTGTTCAGCCAACTTCCATTTTTGATGTTGGGTTTAATATTAGGAACTTTCTGGGTATTACAATATCTCTCCCTTGGGAACATTCATCCTCGAATGTTGGAAAAAAGCAGAAAAAAAAGATAAGCAATCCTTACCCAAATACTGATCATTTAAACCGAAACTAACGGAATGACTATTCCCGCTTCATACCACATAACTAAACTGACTTCATGATTCACATACACATTCATATACATACAAGATACTTGAACACATGAACTGAACATGAAAACTAAATAGAATTATAGGGAAAAACTGATACCTCAGAGTCGGAACTAATCCTGTAGAGAATAAATATGGGTATTTAGCCATTATATCTGCTTTGGCTTCCCACGTAGCTCATTCAACATAATAATTCCTTCATAATACTATAACAAAAGCTACTTCCTTGTTCCATAGACTTTGAACCTGATGATCTAATAGTTTCACCTAAACCTCCTCATAGCTAAGGCTATCATTTACACCAACGCTGTCCACTGAAACTACTAAAGCAAGATCTCCCAAACATTTCTTCAAAGCGATACATGAAACACAGGATGCACGAAAGATAACTCTGAGGGCAACTCCAACTCATATGCCACCTTGCCAACTCTTCTCATAATCTGGTAGGGGCCAACATAGCGGGGACTAAGTTTTCCTTTCTTCCTAAACTGCATTACTCCCTTCATTGGAGATACCTTAAGAAACACTCAATCGTCTACTTTGAACTCCAATTCTCTCCTTCTTACACCGGCATACGACTTTTGGCGACTCTGAGCAGTTTTCATCCTGTCCCTTATCAACTGAACCTTCACCATAGCCTCATGAACTGAATCTGGTCCTATCATAGTTGGCTCACCAACCTCAAACCATCTGATGGGCGATCTACATCTCCGCCCATAAAGAGCCTCGAACGAGGCCATCTGAATGTTGGAGTGATAGCTGTTATTATAAGAAAACTCGATCAGGGGCAAGTGATCATCCCAGCTACCTTTGAAGTCCACCACACATGCTCTCAACATGTCTTCAAGAGTCTGAACTGTCCGCTCTACTTGACCATCAGTTTTCGAATGAAATGCGGTGCCGAGTTTAACCTGATTACCAAGTCCTTTTTGGAATGACCTCCAGAAATGAGAGGTAAATTGAGTACCTCGATCTGAAATGATGGAAAAGGGAACTCCATGCAATCGAACCAACTCCCGAATATATAGCTTAACATAATCCTCCGTTGAGTCCATGGTTTTGATCGGTAGAAAATAGGAAGCTTTGGTCATCCTGTCTACCACCACCCAAATAGAGTCATACTGCCGACAAGTATGAGGTAGGCCTGTTATGAAATCCATGTTAATCTCTTCCCACTTCCAAGTGGGAATGCTAATATCCTGAAGTATGCCTCCCGGCCTTTGATGCTCAACCTTTACTTGCTGACAGTTCGGGCACTTGGCTACGAATTCTGCAATATCCTTCGTTATGTCATTCCACCAATAAATCTTTCGTAATTCATGATACATCATGGTGGCACTCGAATGGATAGAATACCTGGATCCATGGACCTCATGCAATATTCGGCTCCGTAAGTCATCCCTGGTACAAAAGTACACTATCTCCCCCTTGGGAGAAGACCTCCACCTTTTGACTGCAAACGGCTTCCTTCAACTTTACCAAAATCGGGTCCTCATCTTTTCTAGCCTTCACATCAATCACTAAGGACGATTATGACCCGTTCGGGACAACAACACCACCATTAGTCGAGTCGACCAACCTAACTCCCATCCTTGTGAGAAGATGCACATCTTTCACCGGCTCTTTCTTTCCTTCATCCACATGGGACACACTCTCCATAGAAAGCCTACTAAGTGCATTTGCTACTACATTAGCCTTACCCGGATGGTAAGGAATACTCATATTGTAGTCTTTGAGTAGCTTCAACCACCTTCTTTGCCGTAAATTGAGATCTTTCTGTGTGAACACATAATGTGAGCTCTTGTGGTACGTAACCAAATCCACATGGACCCCATACAAGTAATGTCGCCATATCTTCAATACAAACACCACTACAACCAACTCAAGATCATGGGTCTGGTAATTCTTCTCATGGATCTTAACTATCTAGAGGCATATGCTATTTACTTTTCCCCCTGCATCAATACACACCTGAGTCTGATTCTTGAAGCATCTCAATCCACCACGAAACCATCCGTACCCTCGGGTAGGGTCAACACTGGTGCGGTAGTGTGTCGAGTCTTCAACTCTTGGAAGCTCTTCTCACAAGCCTCCGACCATTAGAACTTCACCTTCTTCTGAGTCAACTTGGTCAAAGGTACTGCAATGGATGAAAAGCCTTCAACAAATCTCCAGTAATAGCCAGCTAAACCTAAGAAACTCCGAATATCCGAAGGACTCACTGGCCAAGGCCAATTCTTCACCGCCTTGATTTTCTGAGAATCTACTTTTATGCCCTCGCTTGATACCACATTGCCCAAAAATGCTACCAAATTCAACCAAAACTTGCACTTGCTGAATTTGGCATACAATTGATGATCCTTGAGAGTTCGAAGTACTACTCTCAAATGAGCGGCATGCTCCTAGTCACTCAGAGAGTATATAAGGATATCATCAATGAACATGTCCACGTACAGCTTGAACACCCTATTCATTAGGTCCATAAAATTTGCAGGAGCATTTGTTAGTCCAAAAGACATAACTACAAACTCATAATGACCATACCACATCCTGAAGGCTATGTTCGGAATATCACACTCTCGAACTCTGAGCTGATGATACCCAGAATTGAGATCTATCATATAAAAACACTCGGCACACTGAAGCTGAATAAACAAATCATTGATCCTGGGTAAAGGATACTTCTTCTTGATGGTGACCTTGTTCAATTGCCAATTTTCAATGCACATCCAAAGCGAACCATCCTTCTTTCGAACAAATAACACTAGTGCATCCCATGGAGACTTGCTTGGTCTAATGAATCCCTTATCTAATAGGTCCTTCAACTAATCCTTTAAATCCTTTAGCTCGGCTGGAGGGATAGAGGTAGGTTGCGTGTCGGGTAGAAGGTCAATACCAAAATCGATTTCCCTCTCCAAAGGAACACCTGGTAAATCATTTGGGAATACTTTTGGGTACTCACGCACCACTAGAACTGACTGGATAGTCGGGTCTCAGACTCAACATCCTTAATCCTAACTAGATGATACATGCAACCCTTAGAAATCAACTTTCTGGCCTTAAGATAGGAAATGAAATGACCTACAGGTACAACCGAACTACCCTTCCACTCCAAGACTGACTCACTTGGAAAACGAAACTCCACTGCACGGGTTCAACAATTAATAGAAGCATAACAGGCATACAACCAATCCATGCCAAGAATAATATCAAAGTCAGTCATGGCTAACTCTACAAGGTCTGTGGAGGTGACTTTATGCAATATAGTGACCGGGCATCCTCTATACACTTTCCTAGCTACAACTGTTTCACCAACATGAGTAGAAACTAAAAATGGTTCTAACAGAGTCTCGGGACTAACTCCAAAGCTACTAGAAATGTAAGCAGTCACAAAAGACAAGGTATCTCTCAGATCTAATAAAGCATAAACATCAATATAGAAAAATCACAACATATTAGTGACCACATTTGAGGAGACCTCCTATTCCTGGAGAGATACTAAAGCATAGAACTTGTTTGGCACTGACCGCCGACTGAACTAGTCAAGGCACCTCCTGAGGAGGACGTGCTACTGGAGCGGCTGAACTGGCTACTGGCATATAGGCTCCGCCGCCCCATGATCTGGCTAAAGGCAATCCTTGAGCCGGTGTCCAGGTTTTCCACACCTGAAGCAAGTATCTACACTGACTAGGCACCTTCTTAGGTGATTCTTGCCGCACCCCACACAAGTTGGGAAAGTGTGCTCTATCTCATGCTGCTCTGACCCCTTGAATCTAGAGCCCTACTCCTCTGATCCCCTTAGAATCTAGATGGTTTACTGGCCGATGATGGTGCTGGAGCAATAGACCTATGTTGAGACTGCTGATGCTGTCCACCCCCTGATTTGGCCTAAGAAGTCCCATAATTGTTGGTCCTGGCCCTCTTGGCCTCTCTCTACCTCCAATACACTGACTCCATCTGCTGAGCATACAACATAATGCGGGGAAAATCTATATCCCGATGCAACATGGTGATCCTACAGTCTTATCTAGGTAGCCCGCCACTCCATGCACAAGTCGACTCACTCAAGCCCTCTGGTCTACCACCAACTCTGCCGCATACTTGGATAGATGGGTGAACTCTAAAGCATACTCCTGAACTGACATATCAACCTACTTCAAGTTAACAAACTCGGACACTTTTAGCTCCCTCATCTCCTGAGGAAAGAACAGATCCAAAAATGCTGCGTGGAAATCTTCCCAACCTATAAGGCCTGCACCCACTGCCCTAGAATCTCTCCACTGTTTGAACCATATATGTGCTACCCTTTTTAGCTGGTAGGAGGCCAAATCAACATAATCTCTATTTTTCACCCCCATAACCTGGGTGATCTTTAGAATCTCCTCGATGAATTCATGTGGATCCTAATCCACCTTAGACCCAAGGAACTCCGATGGGTTCATCCTCATGAAATCTCTGATCCTAGCCGCTGCCGCATTGCCATTATGTGGGATATGCACAACCGCCTGCTGGTTGACCTAAGCGGTCAAGGCCTGTGGGAACATCTGGATAGCGGCCCGAAACTCAGCGTGGGCAACTGGATCAATTACCTGGGGCTCCTAAACATGTGGGGCTTGCTGATGCCCACGACCATTGCCATCTTTGTGGACTTCACCAATTCCATTTCTTCTTCCATTCACGCTTTGAGGAGCTATGATTCTGCAATCGTGAATAGCACGAATTAGAAGCATAGAAAGACTTTTCATCGCACGACCTAGATAATGAAAGAAGGGAACATTTCCTAAGCGTCTTGTAGCCTCTACGTCATAAGTATGGCATGCTTCACAGCCATGAAAAAGACTCTAATTAATGCGGCTTTCAGACACCCTAGGACACTTCAAACCTATTTCTCTAATACCAAGTTTTTCACTACCTGAACTTAACCGGGGTCGTAACACTGGCCAAGGAACCCTGAGAGGCCTCAAGTTGATCAATGGCATAAGCATATCTAACTTCATATCACTTAAGCGGAAAACTAAACATAAGGTATAGCGAAAACGTAAACGTAACATGGCATACCATAACATTTGGAAGTACTAGACATACATAAAAGCTGAGTGCTACATGCGGTCTGAAAGCCTCTATCATGTAAGATGGGTTGATGAGACAACAACCCCAACTAACCCAGCAAAGCTTAAACAAAAGAACAACATAAATATCTAGTCATACGGCCCTTGGAACATGAGGACTCACCAATCAAGCTGAAGGAAACTACAGGATGAACTAAGGATGGAGATGAGCTTGAGAGTCGGGTTCTATATTATGAAACGATACAACATAGAAAGTATGCATTCAGTAAGTAAAATGTATCGAGTATGAAAGGTAAGTAAAATGTACATTTAAAATATATAAAATCTCATAAATGATCATAAGAGTAGGACAACACGCTCATAACATAAATAGCATACGATAACATAAGGCTTAAGGTTTTCAAAACATTTGTAACACATTTGTAATCATAATCATGAGAGAAAAACTGTATTGAACATAACTTGAGCCAATATACATCATCATAAACATGCATAAATCATGAAGAACAGTGGAAGATTCTTATAACCGACATACCCTACCTGAGCACACATGGAGTCCGACTTGTAAACCTAGTCGGGAGGACGTTCCTACCTTACCAATGGTAGAACCGTGAAGGGAATGATATCACCATGAAAAGGGACATTTTGGCTGGGGAAAATCACAAGGGAGGTCCCAACATACCTACGTTGGCACGTAGTTTATGAGATCCGGGGTCGAACCTATGCCCCGAACCTACTCGGTGTTAAATACTATCCCAAAACATATATAGTGCTCATAGTACAATATACATGAACTCATGGACTAGTTAAATCATGATAATAATAAACATACTTGTACATACGTGAACTAGCCATGACATAAGACTCATGAGTCGGCCAAAACATAATTCAGAAATCATAGGGTTCATGCATACTTGTGAATCATACATGTAACTTGTAAATCATCAAATCATAATTTGTATTTCAATAAATCCATATTTCAAATAATAAATCATGCTAGGTTTATAAATACCAATAATTGAAGTAAAGATTATTACCCGATTCATCATAGATTATACGTAATTGGGCTTAATTTGGTAGAAATAGAAATCAATAATTTTATAATCAAAATAGTTGTAAAATCTTATCAAAATCCATAAAATATGATACAAATCACAAATTGTAATAGCCTAGTAAATCATTCGGTTTTCACAAAAATTGAATTAAAACCCCATGAGATTTTTGATAGATTTTCATAAATTAATAAAGAATAGGAATGGGTGTGAATGGAAACACCCATTCATAACCCTACATACCTGGGTAAGATCAGATTTTAAAGTTCCTTGAATGCCCAAGGGAGAATTGATAGTGAAAGCTTGAGAATAGGCTTGAACTCTCTAAAATCTTCCTAACTTTCATGCATGGGAATGAGTATAATTAGAGGGACTTAACCTAACTTATCATGCTCAGAAAAATACATAAAACGACGTAGTTTAGGGCCCTAGAGCATAGGAAGGTCAAAAATAACCTTAATGAAATCACCCTGAAAACCTACACTAGATGATCCCACGGGCGTACCAACGAGTAATTGGATGCTACCACAACTCATGGTATGGTCCGTTTTCTGCACTTCCCAGAACTTAACTTTGGTTCTAGCCACGACTCAACAGGACGAGTCGTGGTTCCTTCTAACTGGTCATTAGTTTGACTGTTGCCAGATCCTCGAAAATCTTGAACTTCCCTCACAATGAGCCTTACCACGACTGGTGGTTACTTTCAATGAGTCATGGTATCTATCCATCAAGTCCATGAGAATTCATCTATTCAACCCATGACTGGTGACAACGAGTCGTTCGATGACCTGTTACTTCTCCAACTACCAAAGTCCAGTTCCACCTACAATCACAAACAATGACTCGTTGTTGCAAGCAATGAGTCGTTACTTTATCTATTGTATCCACTGCCACCAGGACTCTCCTTACACAACTGCTAACAACGACCCATGGTTCCCAACCACGAGTGGTTACATCGTCCATCCTGTGCATTTTACTAGTTTTCAGCCAACTTCCATTTTTGACCCCGATTTAATCTTAGGAACTTTCAGGGCATTACACCATGAACGTGTAAAGAATCTCTCTAAGAAAGCAGTAGTTAGGTCTGCCCAAGTGGTGATAGACTCTTCTGGTAGTGCCTCTTGAAATACTTTGAGCAGTCTGTACGCATTACAGATACCTGTGAAATTTATCAGATGTTGGTTTAGATCTTTACTGGACAAAACATTGAACAACCTTTCATGCTCAGCAAGTGAATCATAGTATTTTTCACATCAAATTTTGCATTCACTGACAGTGGGGGTAGAATAATGGCTCTAGCGTAGCTGACGTCCTCTTGCTCATACTGTCCCTAGAAGAGGACATTCTTTATGGCGTTTCATCCTTGATGAGGAGGGGGGTTCTGTCATTTCCTGTCTACTAAAGTAGCAGCCAATTGGGCAACATCAATTCTTCTTGCTATATCGGCTAGTCAAGCCTCTTCCGCCCTTCGTGCTACTTTAGCCTGCTATGGCTCGTTCAACTCTTCCTCTAGTGGGAGGTTGAGTTGTGCCCTCAAGTTCTCCATAAAAACTTGTGGCTAGTCGAAAAAAATAAAATATAAAATACATAATAAGACTACAAGTAGAGCTCAGATACCGATTAACATTTTCAAAATAATATTCCCCGACAACGGCGCCAAAATTTGATAATGCCCAAATTAAACCTTGTAATTAAAGTATAAATTGGTCGTTGTCAAATATAGTAACCCAAAAAAGGTTGGAGTCGATCCCACAGGAAATAGGCAAAAATAATATGTTAACGATGAAAATAAGCGAACTTGTAATCAATATTTCGGAAGGGGGTTTGCAAATAAATAGAATAAATAATGCTAAGAATTGTTGAGTTGTTTATCAAATTACCAAGACTAAAATAGGATTGTGTTCTCCATGATTTCATAACTTAGCAGGTTTTTATTAGTGATCTATCCCGGTGAATTTTATGTAAAACTTATGTTTAGTACATCTAATATTTCTCGATTTAAAGACTACACTTATCTCTTCTCGATCTCAAAGTGCATATGTTACGTATGCCAATAGACAATAGATGTTTTCCACCCATCTCCTCTTGGTATCATAAGTGTGTATATTATAACTTTACAATAAGTCTTGACTTTAATTATCCTTGGTTAGATCTCAAGTTAATTAGATGAGAATTATTAATTTCAAATTGCCATTCTTACTCTCTTTTCCTAACTACAAAACCTTCTAGGTCGGGCAAGTTAAATATATGGGCTTTTTCCAACGTTAGAACTACTAAAACTTAATTAAAATAAAGAGAATAACAATCCACTTAATTCTCCATTCAAGAATCACTATTTTATTATTCCTACATTCGTTAATCCATAATGGTTCCCACAATCCTAACCTAAGAGATTTAGCCGCTCATGTTTATGAGAAAATAAATAAAATATATCAAAGAAATCATAATTAAATATTTACTTCAATAAATACTTGTTCAACAAAATCTCCGATCTAAATGGTTCTACAAAAACTTGACGAATTTCCAACAATAACTCAGCTAAACTATTACAAAAAAGAATGAATTGTGCAACAATTGAATTGTAAACTCCAAAGTGTTGGACTTGGACTAAAAATCAACACTATGATATTTTCTAACACTAAAATTGCACTTACCTAAGACAATAAATAAAGGGTATTTATAATAGTAGATGAAGCCTTCATTGTTCCTTCTTAAATTTGAATTGGGTTTTGCAGCTTCAGTTCCTAGTCGAATTGGGATTGCAAATTCTGGACGGCCCGACATGTGTGGCGCTCCATGCCCCTCCCTATGCCATTTTCTTGGCATATCATGCCTTTGGTTGCGTTGACCTACCTGGGCATTGCGCAAGCCATGGCACAGGCGTGCCTGCATGACGCCAACTTCTATATATTCGATCCATCAATCCCATTTTGCCTTTCTTGCACTTTTAAGCTACATTCAAGCCCAAATTTATCACTTTTATACGTGAAAGCATCTCATCATGTGCATTAGCTCTTTTTCACAAATATATCATAAAATACATGCAAATACACATAATTTGCTCTCAAAACATAGTAAAGTATGGACAAAATATTGCTAAGAATTTCATAAATTTGTTGTTCACCACCCAGGCTCCATACAAGTTACAAGAATACACAAGCATCAAGAGAACATACACAACAAAATTATGGGTTGTCCACAGGTACATCCAAAGTACTATATTCGACCCGACGATGAAAACTTAATTTCACAAAATGATTTGACATGCCACATGCCTTTTAGGTTCAAAATTATAAACTCATTCTGAGCTATCACCTCGAGCCTATTTCAACCACCAAATATCGGCCCAATAGCATGAATAAGAATCCAGATCACAAGGCTTAGAAACAACCGTGCACATGAGAAAATAGCCATTCAAAACATGAAGAAACTATGCCAAAAAAGAGATATGGAAAGCCTTAACATACCTCAATTTTTTTGAACTTAAGCCACCACCACACCCAACTTTGGATTAAGAAAAATGGATTAATTATAAAATATAAGAGAATCCTTACATGGCCAATTAACTGAGAACGTCTTGAAACTAATGTTTAATGATGTTATTATCAACATTGGCATCTGGAATCTTAAAATAATATTCCCTATGAATTACCAAAACATCTTATTAACCTCATAAATTGTATTCTTATACCCCATGAGGTGAATAAAAGATGAAGAAGGTTATAGAATAATATTTAATGTAAAATTATAATTCTTTATATTTTCTCTTTTCATCTAACTCATGTACGTAGGTGATTCTTATATGGCCCTACAACTATATGTTGTACTATGGTATTAAGATTCAACATTTTAATCATAAATTTTATCAAACTAATCTATTGAAACTTTATTATATTAGGATTCGATATCCTAATTCCAAACTATGTTGCTCTCTATTATTTTCCCATTAAGACGGAGGTTTGCAATCCTACAACTCCAACTTTTCTCTAGAGAACATGTAATGATTGTTGTCTGATGGTTCATTTATTGTTAATGCGAAGAGTCTTTGTGCAATTTTCTATTGTGATTGGCAGGATTAATCCAACTATAAAGCAAGAGATAGTAGTATGATCGTTTCTTCTACAAATTTAGCATGGCTTTCAATGTCATCCACTTTGTTTGAAAGAGTTTCCTCTACCTCTATCAAAAAAACCATTTGGTTTATGGACTTATAAATACATGGCTTGATTGATATGATCTTTCTCGCTATCACCTTCTCTAATTGCATATGCTTTCTGTGCATTAATAAAATGAGTGAAGGTTGGATATGGAGCTATTCCCAGTATAAAAATTCTCAACATCTTGTACAAATTTTTTTTCAAGACCTTTAGAAAAGTTTGTAACCTTGATATCTTAATCTAACAGTTTGTGTATAGCAATGAGGCTATCACTAGTTCTCCTGAATTCTTTTATATATTCATCTTGAGGTTTTAACCCCATCTTGATACAATTATTTATTGTTTCAATTGAAATTCCTTCTCCTCTATTGATTGTATTTAATTGTCGTCACGACTCTCCTAAATTTCTTTTTTCAAAGTGCAACCAATAATAAAGAACATTGACTCTTTTGCATGTCATAGTTTCAGTTAGCCAACTTCTCACCAAAAAGTGTTTCTCTTCTCATTATATAAATTTAGAATTGATATTTTCTTCATTCTTTTCATTTACCACAATCTTAGATGACGGTTCTTTCATAATAATATCACCAATCTTCAGCGTCTACATCATCTGGATTTTCCAAACAAGATAGTTTGAGGAATTCAATTTTATGGGACATATAACTAAGAATTAACGAAGAGATCTTGGAGAAACTTAGAGAGTGGAGGAAGATAATCTATCCATTAAAGAATGTTGAACAAGATTCAAGGTAAAAAATAATTTAGGTTGGAAACAAAACTCTTGTACCACAAAGAAGATTATAGAACAATATTGGGTGTAAAAATACAACTCTTTGTATTTTCTTTTTTCAGCAAACTCATGCACATAGGTGGTCTTCACATAACCCTATAACCATCTATTGTATAATAGTATTAGGATCCTATATCCCAATTATAAATTATATAAAACTAATCTATTGAAAATAGATTAAAGTTAGAATTTTACATCGTAATTCTAAACTATATTGCAAACTAAACATAGACAAAACCTCAATTGGTAATCCAGGGAAGGGCGGAATAAGGGGAGGAATACACGATCATCTAGGTAACTGGATGATAGGATATATGAGAAATGTATATGAAGCTAATGATCTAACCCCTCTAAAAGTTAATCTGGACTCCAAGGAAATAATTGAATTCTTAAAAAATGACCATCTTCATACACTAATTTATTATCTTATTATAGTGAGTTGCTTTACATGATGGGCAATCCCCCTCCCCCCATCTAACATTTCTTCATGGAATAAAATCAAGTAGCAAATATGCTAGCAAAGGAGGGATCTAGTTTGAAAAAATTGTATTAAAACGACAACCTTTTTGCGTTTGAAAAGGTAGCTTTTTTGCATTTTAAAAAGCTGCCACTTTTTTCCATCGATGACACCGATGAAACAACTTTGTAAGGAAAATTTTTAAGTAAACAATATTAAATGAAATCAGATTATTGTAATAAGAATAAATTCATTGAATAAAAGGAAATTAATTGATCTTCCTACCAAAACAAAATTTCATGTGTCATTTTCATATTTAAAATCTATGAATAAGTAGTAAGAGGCAAAACTTTTATATGATTCTCTCTCTTTCTGACGGAAATGGTGAGGTATATCAGGTTTTCCTTTTCATTTCCTTTTTGAATTTCATTTTATAGAATTTATTCAATATTGCTACTTGTCTTTAATTTTTCTCTCTTTATGAATAGTATTTTTGCAAATTTTGAATATTGTGTGTAACATTAGTTAGAAAGTGTAATGGGATCCGAGTTGATTTCATGTTCCAGTATAGAATTCTCCTTTTATGTTCTTATGAACATTTTTTTATATGTAGTTTTTTGGAAGAATTTTTATTTTTAATTTATGATTTTTCTAGTAAAGATACCTTGATGTTGATTGATTTAGGTTTTGTGTGTTAAAGTCTATAGCATTAAACATATATATATTTTAATTTTTAATTTTTTCTTTCTTTTCTAAATGGTGAGAGCAGATTAAAGTAGAAAAATGGGGAGAAAATTATATCACGTTAGTATTGGAGAGTTCAAATGCAGATAGGATTATATTTTAGAGGTCATTCTTTATAAGAATTAAGATTTTGAATCGAAGTACACATTAATATTTGAGTAGTCAAATATGATATTCAGATCTCAATAATGAATAATCAAGATAAATTAGTTTTCTCAGCATTTTATTATTCAGAACTATTTATTTTTAATTAAAAATTTTAAATATAAAATTTTAAAAAATAATTTAAGTTGTAAGGTGGTGTTTTATGTGGTGTATGGTTGTGGTGGTTGTCCGGTAAAAATGGTTGCAGTGATATGACTAGTAGTGGTGATTTTAATTTGGTGGTAGAGGTGTTGATGGTAGCGGCCGACAATTGTGAATGAAAGTGGCCGTAGAGTGTGATTTAGGGGTGATTGGTAATAGTGATAGTAGTAGTGGTGGCTGTAATGTGGGAGGTGATGAATTGTAGGGGTTGGTAGTTGTGATTGGTGGGCTGAAAATAGTAGCTAGTGATGATGGTTGATACTAGTGATAGTAATGATGATGAAGGTGATTGATACTGTAGTGATCAGAAATAGTGATTGGTGGTGTCAATTCTTGACGACAATAGTGATGGTGATGGTGAATGACGATTACGATTGTGCAATAGTGGCTAATTGTGATTGGTGAGGTCAACTTCACAAAAATTTTCAATTGAATAACCGTTTAATAAAATTAAAATTATGTAAAAGATTTAAAGTGATCTGAACTCATAAAATGATTGAATCTTAAAAACAAATGTATTTAATGATACTAGCTTTATATCATTTAAAATTCATATCTCTATTAAATACAAATAAATAAGATCATTATTAAAATAAACTTATTTTTCACAAAAAGTTAGTAATATTATACCACTTTTTTAGAAAGGAGTCATTGTTGCAGCAATATCTACTTAAAAGTACTAAAGCTATTATGTTTCACGCAAAAGGTATTCCTCATATATCTATCCAAATATGGGAGGAACTGGTACTCCTTTTGTTTCATGTTACTTGATCATGCTAACTTGGCATAATTTTTAAAAAACTTTTTATTAGGAGTGTAAAAGGAAGCCTAGTGCATTAAAGTTTCCGTTATGCACAGGATCGAGGGAAGGGTCGGATCACAAGGTTCTATTATATGTAGTTTTACCTTGTGTTTTTGCATGAGGTTGTTTTCACTTCTTGAAAAATAATGTTGTGATCAAGAATTGAACCTGAGACTTTGGTTAATATTTATTAGGAGTGTATTTTACTAAAGTAATTTTATTAATGATGATTTGAAACTCTAAATTTTACTATTACTATTTTATATAGTTATTTAATACTAATGGTAGTGTTGACTTATGCACCCGTAATTAATGAAATAAACTATGATATTTACGCTATTTTACTGAGTTCTACTGAAGAACCAAGTTAATTTAGCTGTTTCTAGAAAAATCTTTAACTCAAATAGAAAAGTAAAAAATACAACAATTTTACATGAAAAACACCCAGCTTATAAAGGTGAAAAAACCACAACCCACACCACTATAGGATTTTTTCAACTTCACTAACACAATGAGCCTCAACAACTGCTTAAGATTATAATTTTGGTAACCTAGGAACTAACTCTAATTCTTAAGTTCAACAATCAAGTAGATATTAAACACCTTTCAAGTTAGCCTTAACTTGAATGACCAAACTTTGTATTCTAAACAGTTCTCCCAAGAAAGAAATAAATTACAACTCAATTCTAATACAAGAGAACTAGAATAGAAAGCTATTGAACATATTTCTATGAATCACCTTCTTCACTTTTGATTTCTTGCAATAGGTTGCAATCAAATGGTAAGTCAGAATTCACTTGAAAACTCAATTATCTGGCTTTTCTCTCTATTTGAGTGCTTGACCTACATCGTAGACATCCTTGTGTATTTATACTATCGCTTCTCCAGTTTTCTTGTTCAACATGAACTCTTGGGAAACAAAAACTTATATTCTGCTTGGACTAACATGCCTTCCTTCTTTGTAGACTTCTATTCCAAGTCTACTTCATCACGAATTATCTTATCTTTTTATAGTATAAAACCTTCTTATAGAGTGCCCTATCTCAATTGGGATTCTGAATGTTTGGGACTGACTGTCTTGACAAGATTCACGAATATGTTTTAGCTCCTTTGTCAATCATCAGAATACTCATTTACCAACATATTTTCTCTTTATGATGATGAAAAACTCTTCTTTTGTAGGGTGGCACAGCTCATTCCAAGAAGCCTAATGGTTCTTATGACTACCATCCATATTGCCTCAAATGGAAGTTAGCCATGATCCTCCATTTGATTCAATTGTGATAGGAGGGTGGCAGATGGAAAGTAAATGGATAAGCATAACATATAAACATGTTTAATCAAAATAATCTTACCTCCTATGGAAAAAGTATTTCTATTCCAAGAGCTAACTTTCAGATTAACCTTATTAAGAATTCCAGAAAAGTATTCAATCTTTTTCCTGCCTATAAAAATAGGGCAGCCTAAGTAGTTGATAGGAAAATCTTTCCTTTTCAGATTCATGCATTTAGAAATAATGGAACTTCTCTTATTGAAAACTTTGTCATCAACTAAGAAACAACTTTTCTCTTTGTTAATCAGTTATCCAGAATTCTTTCCATAGGTGCTAAGCATGCTATTAATAAGATGTAAGGTATAGGTCTTACCTGAGCAGAAGATAATTAAATAATCTGCATAAGCCAGGTGGTTGATCTTAGGGCCATCTCCTTTCATATGGAAGCCATTAGATCTTGGGTTCTCAAAAATACTATTCAATATACTGGATAACACCTCAGAAGCAATGATAAACATATATGGGGAGATTGGGTCACCCTGCTGGACTCCCATGTTAGACTTAAAGAAACCATTTCTCTTTCCATTGATAATTACAGTGTATCACACATTAGATAAGAGATTTCTAATGATATTGATCCACATCTCAGAAAAACCCATTTTCTTCACGGTATTACAAAGAAAATTTCAGGAAAGTCTATCATATGCCATATACATATCAAGCTTAATAGCAACATTGTTACCTTTGTTAGGCTTTCTTATATCATAAATAATTTCTTATGCTGAGAGGACATTTTCACCATTATCTCTACCTTTAATAAAACCACTTTGATTAAGAGACATGATCTTAGGAATAATCTTGGCCAACCAATCATTAAGAACTTTAGAAGTAATCTTTTGAGAGACATTACTTAAATTAATAGGCCTAAAGTATACAAAGGATTGGGGAGATTGAACTTCAGGGATAAACGTCACACAAGTACAAATGATGTATTTGGTGAGTTTAGAACCATTAAAAATAGCCTTAACCGTTTTCAGCATTCCAGAGCCTATAATGTCCCAGGTCTTTTGATAAAAACAAGCAGTGAAGCCATCATGGTGAGGAGAACGTTAGGATCAGTAATAAAGAAAACATTTTAAACTTCTTCTAAGGTTGGTTCTTGCATGAGCATCACATTATCCTCAGAGTTTACAAAATTAGGAATATACTCAAAAATATTTTGGTCAGATGAGTGAAAAGGATTTGATAGTACCTCACAGCAGCTGTAGCAATGTCTTTTTCTTCCTTCAACAAATTGTCGTTGTCATATATACTATTAATCTTTAGGAATTTCCTTCTACCACAGATAATGTTGTGGAAGTATTTGGTATTCTCATCCCCCTCCAGTTGCCATTTTAGATGAGCCTCCTGTCTCCAAAAGGTGTCAACTTTTTTATGATTGATTATGAGTTCAGCTTTGGCCTTGTTGAGTTCCATCCTCTCATTCTAATCTATAGATCTCATATATTGAGATCATACTGATTAACTTTTTCTCCCATTTCTTTAAGATTGTAAAATATATCTCAAATCTTGGTTCTGGACCATTCACTTAGGGCTTTCCGAATTATCTTAAGTTTCTATTGCACTCTCCAAAAGATGTTTACTTTTATTTCAGTATTCCATTAAGAGTTGACAATCTCCATAAAATCCTCATGGTCAGTCCAAAAGTCAAGAAACGTGAAATACTTGATATAAGTTCTTTCTTTAAAGCAGAATCTGATAAGGATAGGGTAGTAATCAGAGCCGACTCTACCCAAGTGTTGGACAATAGTGTACGGATCTCTTCATCCCACTTTTTAATTGCTAATATTGTATCAAGTCTTTTACAAATTATCTACTACTCCTTTCTTTGATTGCACCAAGTAAAATCATTTCTATTACATTTAAGATCAGTCAAAGCACAATCATTAACATAGTTTATAAAGGGGATGCTTTTATTCAAATTGTAAGGTCTTCCCCCTGGCTTCTCTTCCTCATTCTAAATACAGTTGTAATCACCAAAAATTATCCAGGCTTGATCATTTAAAGTGGAGATTGTTCTCATGGCTCTCCAGAGATCCTCCCTCCCTATAGATCTTGATTTGGCATATAACACTAATATATAGAAATCTTTATCCAAACCTTTATCCTTGATCTTGCAAGTGATGATTTGATCTTCATCAACACTAATAATACAATACAGATTTTCTTCCAAAAATCCCAGATCTTGTTACAACTATTAGCTTTGCATCCATTCATTCCCAGAGTGTTCGTAAAAGAATCGATTTTGTCCTCATTTATGAAAGGTTCTTGAATGGCTAAGAAGGAGATCTTGTATTGCACAATAAAGAACATTAGTCTCTCTATTGCTGCTTGAGACTTCCTTCCCCTGATATTTTAGTTTAGTATAATAATCATTGGTGGGGGGAGAAAGAGGTGTTTGTAAGTTCTTCTTTTGGTTTCTCGTGATAGGAGATCCTTTGCTTCTTTCTCCTTATTTGGTTTTATCCACACCTCTAGGGAACAAGTTGTTTTTCAAGAACCTCTTTAATTTCCTCTCGAGAGTACTCCATTTCTTCTTCACTTTCTTCATTGTCTTGGCCATCTTCAAATGAATCCTCTTCTCTATTGTCTTCATCTTCAGTTGATTCATCATCATTCCATTCATCATTGTCTTCTCCTTCATTATTCTTCTCAAGATTATTTCCTTGGTTAGTTGAATTAGGGGTCTCATATATCTAGATAGGTTGAATACTGATGTTGATAGGTCATTTATTTTTACTACAAAAGGTAGTATTCATTTCCTTTTTTGAAGTACCTTCCTGTTGTTGTTTGGTATTACTATGGTCCATATTTTCATTTCCATGATGCATGCTTGGCTAGGAGCATTTTGTTGGGCTTCTTACTTCTCATTGTTCTACTTATTCTTATTTCTCTTCCTCTTGACAGTCTCCCAGCCTTCATCAAATAGAACTACCTGCAATTCATTGGGGGTCATTGATGCTTATCGTTCCAACTGTTGTTCCATCCTCCTTCACAAAGTTTCCTTCTGTGTTGATTGTTCATTGCTACTATTCTTTCTATTTTCTTGTTGATTCTCATTTGTCACACGCCGATCCTCTCTGTCAATTACTTCCTATTCTCCTTTATCATCCTTGCATTGTATTTTCCTCCACACCATGATATGTAGTACCATTTCTTCCATGATCACTTCTTTGGTTGGATGGATTTGATTTTGCTATTCCATGTATTGCACTAGTCAGTTTATATATTTTCTTTAGGGGTTCACTCCACCCTCTCTTCTTCTTTGTAGTTTTTTTGTGATTTTAGATCATTTCCCTTCCTTTTTTAGTCTCCTTGTCTTGTATTTTCTCTTCTAGAGTATGCTTTTGCTGACCATTAGTGGTAGGGAGTTGTTCGTCCATGTGATTGCCTTTTGTTGTTTTTCTTTGTTGTTCCTGATTAGTGAATGCAACAGCCTCATTATTGACTTTAGTAATGTTGTGGAAATTCGAGCTATTTTTCCACCAATAGCAAAACTAATAATGGCTAACAATGATAAAAAAGAAGCAGAAAAGAAAATAAAGAGAATACCAAGATTTGACGAGGTTCGGCCAATTATGCCTAAGTCCCCGGATACCACTACAAATATATTTCTCCGAGAAGATTACAAGAGAGAAAATAAACTAAGCCTCTAGAAGAGTTAGAAGTTTTCAAGTTTGGTGTGATAAAAACAAAAGGGGGAGGCTTCCTTTTATAGTCTAAGGTTGCCTCGCTATGTCTACTTATCTTCCGATTTGGGACTTTGAGCCAAAAACCAACAAATCTCCACCTTGGCGAAAAGTCCCAAAAGTTACAAAATCTTCTCTCACAACTATCTCTAGTAGTGTCTTCAAATGCACCTATGGTGCTACCCATCTGCAATCTTTATGATATTGATCAAATTCATACAATGTTGAAATTTGATCAATGTCACTATCTTGGTCATCATATCTGCAGGATTTTCAGTTGTCTGGATCTTCTGAAGTAGTATTTCACCTTCTTCTAGAATCTCCCTTACAAAGTGATATCGAATATCTATATGCTTCGTTCGTGTGTGATAGACTTGGTTCTTTGCTAAACAAATAGCACTATGACTGTCACAATGCACCTTGACGTGCTTTTGACCAACTCCCAAATCCTTCAGCAACCCTTGAAGCCATATAGCCTCCTTAACAGCTTCGGTAACAGCCATATACTCTGCCTCTGTAGTAGACAAAGCGATTGTTGACTGCAAAGTAGACTTCCAACTAACCGGTGCCTTTGTAAGTGTAAACACATAACCGGTAGTTGATCTTCATTTGTCCAAATCACCGACATAGTCGGAATCACAATATCCAACTACATATTGACCAATCTTTTTATCCTGCTCAAATAATAACCCAACATCCACGGTGTTCCGAATATATCATAAAATCCATTTGACAGCTTGCCAATGTCCTTTACCAGGATCATGCATATACCTGCTCACTACCCCAACTGCTTGTGAAATGTCAGGTCTTGTACACACCATAGCATACATCAAGCTACCAACAACGTTTGCATAAGGAATTTTTTCCATATATTCTCGTTCAGCATCATTCTTCGGAGATAAATCGGCACTAACTTTCATATGAGGAGCAAGTGGAGTACTCACAGATTTTGACTTGTCATTCATGCCAAAACGTTGCAGCACCTTTCTCAGATATTGCTTCTGAGTTAGACGAAGTTGCCCCAATCGTCTTTCTCTATTTATCTCCATGCCGAGAATCTTCTTAGCTTCCCCTAAATCTTTCATCTCAAATTCTTGCTTTAGTTTAGCTTTCAGCTTGTCGATTTCTCCAGAATTCCTTGAAGCTATCAACATATCATCAACATAAAGAAGAAGATAGATAAAAGATCCATCTTGTAGCTTGCGCAAATACACACAATGATCGTATTTGCTTCTTGTGTACATCTGCCCCAACATAAACTTGTCAAATCGCTTGTACCACTGTCTTGGAGATTGCTTCAATCCGTACAATGATTTTTCAAGTTTACATACCATATTTTCTTTTCCAGTAACCTTGAACCCTTCTGGTTGAGTCATATAGATTTCCTCCTCCAAGTCTCCATGTAAAAATGCAGTTTTTACATCAAGTTGAACTAGTTCCAAATCCAGTTGAGCCACCAAGGCCAATAAGATTCTGATAGAGGAATGTTTCACTACTGGAGAAAAAACTTCAGTATAGTCAATTCCCTCCATCTGAATATAACCTTTAGCTACCAATCTCGCCTTGTAGCGAATGCTTTTCTTGTCAGGAAATCCTTCTTTCTTTGTATATATCCATTTGCATCTAATAGCCTTCTTTCCCTTCGGTAGACTTGCTAGCTTCCAAGTCTGATTCTTATGAATAGACTGCATCTCTTCATTCATAGCATTCTTCCACTCTTCATCTTCGGAACTTTGAATTGCTTCTTGATAAGTGGTAGGAATTCCATCATTCACTATTATAGATGCATGAGCCACCATATCACTAAATCGAGCAGGTTTGCGTCTTACCCGTTGTGGCTTCCTTAATGCAATAGGTTCTTCTTGCTGGTGAGGTCCTTGGGTTGGAACCTCTTCTTCATTTGACTCCTCTTCTGCCATCGGAGTTTCTCCATCTTTGTACAGAACTAGATTGATTCTCCTTTCAAACTCCACCTGTTGTGGAGCACTATTGATCTGTTGAATGTCATCCTTCTTCAACATGGCAGATTCATCAAAGGTAACATCTCTGCTAAGGATTATCTTCTTTGTTTCAAGACACCAGAGGCGGTATCCTTTAACACCAGTAGTGATCCCCATAAAGAGCGCTTTCTTGGCTCTCGGATCCAACTTCGATCCCTTCACATGATAGTATGCAGTGGAACCAAACACACATAAGGAATCATAATCATTAACAATTTTCCCAGACCAAACCTCTAAAGGAGTTTTACCACCACTAGCTGTTGATGGTAAACGATTAACAAGATGGCTTGCACATCTCACAGCCTCAGCCCAAAATTGTCTGCCCAACCCAGCATTAGACAGCATACACCGAACTTTCTCCAGCAATGTTTGGTTCATCCGTTCAGCCACCCCGTTCTGTTGTGGTGTATGTCTAACTGTGAAGTGTCTCACAATACCTTCATCTTGACAAACTTTGTCAAATGGATCACTTCTACATTCACCTCCGTTATCTGTTCTGAGGCGTTTGATCCTTTTGTCAGTCTGAGTTTCAATCATCTTTTTCCACTTAAGGAAAATTTAACACTTCATCCTTTGACTTCATAGTGTACACTCACACTCTTCGAGAGAAGTCATCAACAAAAGTAACACAATAATGTTTTCCTCCCAAAGAAGTTGTCTTGGAAGGACCCCACACATCAGAGTGACATAATCTAGAATACCTTTAGTATCATGGATTGCAGTGCCAAATTTCACTCTCTTCTGCTTTCCCATCACGCAGTGCTCGCAGAAATTCAGCTTACAAGTTTTTGCATCTTTCAATAATCCTTGCTTTGCTAGAAGTTGCAAGGATATTTCACTTGCATGCCCCAATCGCATATGCCACAACTTAGTTGCATCTGACCGTTCATCATCAAGAGTTGCAACTGCAGCTGTCCCAACAATTGTATTACCATCATAGTAATACAAATTATTCTTCCGGGTGCCTTTTAACATCACCAGAGCTCCAGAGACTATTTTCAAGACTCCATCTCGCATTGTCACCGTCAATCCTTTGGATTCTAGGACTCCCAAAGAGATGAGATTCTTATTCATGTCAGGTACATACCTGACCTCCGTCAAAACTCTAGTTGATCCATCATGATTCTTTAAGTAGACTGAACCAATTCCTATTGTTTCACAAAATGTGTCATTGCCCATATAGACAACTCCACCGTCTATCTCTTTAAACTCAAAGAACCACTCCCGGATATGACAAATATGTTGGTTGCATGCTGAGTCAAACAACCACTTGTCAGATCGCCTTGTGGAGGTTGTAGCAACCAGTGAAAGATCTGAATCTTCATCACTGTATTCAGCAACACATGATTCTACAACAGCTTTGCATTTTTCAACTTTGCCCTTATTTTTCAATTGCGGGCAATCTTTCTTCTAGTGCCCCTTCTCTCTACAAAAGGCACATTCATCTTTACTCGATCTGCCTCTTGACTGAGATTTTCCTCTTCTTCCTTTCTTCTGGTTTTGTGGTCTGCCTCTAGCTACCAGTGCTTCTGCAACCACCTCTGCATTTTTGCTTTCCTCCCTGTCTTTTTTCCTCAATTCATGACTATATAGAGTACTACATACTTCACTGAGGGAAACTTTCTCTTTCCCATGAAGTAACATAGCTTCTATAAATTCATACTCTTCAGGAAGTGAAAACAGCAACATAATGCCAGATCTTCATCTTTGAAAGTGTCATCAAGGTTCCTCAAATCAGCTACTGCCTTGTTAAAAGCAGTAATATGATCGTTCATGGTGGTACCCGGTTGATAACTAAACTAGAATAACTTCTTCTTCATAAAGTGCTTATTGTGACCGCTCTTCTTCAAGAATTTCTCCTCCAATGCCTTCCATAGCTTACTTGCAGAAGTTTCCTTTGAGAATGAATATTTCTGCTCTCTGGAAAGGCATGATCGAATAGTACCACATGCCAACCGATTGATGGTCTTCCATTCTTTTTCTTCAATTTCTTCTAGTTTCTCCTCTTCAATAGCAATGTCTAGACCTTGTTGGAAAAGCGCGTCTAGAACATCACCTTTCCACATCCCGAAATGACCCGTACCGTCAAAAATCTCCACCGTAAATCTTGCATTTGGCACCGCAAATCTCGTCAAAATTGACGACGAAGATGCTGCCGAAGTTGATGTAGTGGAAACTGTGGCTCTCGAAGTCTGCTCATTATTATCAGCCATTCTTGCTCTAAAGTAAAAAAATTACCAGTAATAATTTAGCCAAAAAAATGCACCAGGAAAATTCCCAGGAAAAACTGGAGGGGTCACACGGTCCCACTTAAAAACCAGTTTCCTTAGACAGAACTTCCCTAGACATGCACTTAATTAGACAATATATTACTTAGTAATTTTAACACAAACTTACAAAAAATAATCTCAAGAAATTTTTTCTGATGTGGAGGATCAGTTAAAACCACAACCACAGAGCATACTAAAATTTCAAGAGAAATCGCAACCAAAAGCTCTGATACCAATTGTTGTGGAAATTCGAGCTATTTTTCCACCAATAGCAAAACTAATATTGGCTAACAATGATAAATACGAAGCAGAAAAGAAAATAAAGAGAATACCAAGATTTGACGAGGTTCGGCCAATTATGCCTAAGTCCCCGGACACCACTACAAATATATTCCTCCGAGAAGATTACAAGAGAGAAAATAAACTAAGCCTCTAGAAGAGTTAGAAGGCTTCAAGTTTGGTGTGATAAAAACAAAAGGGGGAGTCTTCCTTTTATAGTCTAAGGTTGCCTCCCTATGTCTACTTATCTTCCGATGTGGGACTTTGAGCCAAAAACCAACAAGTAAGGTCTTTCTCTCTGCTACTATCTTCCTTATTATTGACCTATTTTTTTGCCTCCTTCAGTTCATTTTGATCCCTTTCTAGCCTCTATATTGATCTTTGTAGTGCCCTTGGAGTCAACAGTAATTGAAAAATTTTGGCACTCCTTCATATTGTATTTTTTGTTTATATATACCCTTGTAGAGGATTAGCTGAGTTTATTTGACCAACAAAAATAGAATTTAACCTTGGCTTAGATAGATCAATTTCAACTCGAACCTTGTCCATACTTGGCCTAGTCTTTCTTCTATTCTCTAGTTCCATACTCAAAAGCACTCCTATTGCACTTAGAATTTGTTTGATGAAATTCCATATTTATAGGTGAAATGGAAGTTTAGGGAGAAGAACCCACACCGGCGCTAAGGGGTTGTCCTCCTCAGTTGTGAAGTCTGGTGTCCATTTGCTGAGCCGCATAGTTTGTCCTTCCACCTCAATTGCATGACAAAAATATATAGAATTGAAATGTTCTTCATTAACAACATCAATAAACACGTTCTTGTTGTCATAGACACCATCCTTTACAGAGCCTTTTAGAGGTATCGTCTCCTTTGCCACAACCCTAATTTTCTCAATTCGGGCCCTATTTTTCAGAAAATTTCCGACTATGGTATATTTACATTCCTCTGCCATAATCCCATAATAAACTTCAACATTAAAAATAACAGCAGGGATTCTGTTATGCTTTGTAATTATAGATTTGAGAGATTCTCTCGGATGGGTTGCCAAGGGGGTTTGGTGGTTGTTAAAGGCATTGAGATATGATGATTTAGCAGTTAAGGATTCAAAATTGGAGGGGGGAAGTGACGCCTAGATCCGGTGGTCGATCCCTCCTTCCTTGCAGAGCTGACCGCCCGCTCCATGTGGCCGAAAGTCGAAGTGTACCATTAGATATGTTACCGTTTATTTTTTATGGTGAGAAAATTTTTAGAGAGAGAAAGTTTTTGATATATTGTGTAGAATTTATTCAATCTTGCTTCTTTTCTTTAATTTTTCTCTCTTTATGATTAGTATTTTGTAAATCGTACACGAATGTTGTGTGTAACATTAATTACGAAGTGTAAAGAGATCTGAGTTGATTTCATATTCCAGTATATAATTCACCTTTGTGTTCTTATGAATATATTTTTTAGTTTATGTGTGATATTGTGGAAGAATTTTTATTTTTAATTTATATTTGTTCTAGTAAAGTTCTTATGTTGATCGATTTAAGTTTATGTGTGTTCAAATCTATAGTGTAGAACATATATTTTTGTTTCTTCTTCCTTTTCTAGATGGTGTGAGTGTATTAAAGTAGGAAAATAGGGAGAAATCATATCGCATGATTTTTGCAGAGTTAAAATGCTGATAAGATTATATTTTAGAGGTCATACTTTTTAAGGATTAAGATGTCTAAATCGAAATACACATATGATATTTGAGGAGTAAGATATTTTATTCAGATCTAAATAATGAATAATCAAAATTATTAGTTTTCTCCATATTTGATTATTCACATTTATTTATTTATTTTTAATTAAAAAATTAGAAATCTAAAATTTTAGAATATAATTTAAGATGTAAGGTTGTGGTTTATATGGTGGATTATTGTGGTGGTTGTTTGATGGAAATGGTGGAAGTGATATGGCTGGTAGTTGTGATTTTGGTGGTGGAAGTGGTGGTGGTACTAGCCGACGATTATGAAGTTTTATATTTTATATCTCTTTAAATCATTTTGTACTTTGAGAGATACATATAAAATTGTATGTGATTCCAATATTAATCACTGTTGCAGTTTCATTTATTAGCTGCTTACTTTATACCCCAGCATTAAACCAATTGATGTCTATTAAATGAAGAACCTCTTTCTTGCTTTTTAGGATAAGAATAAGAAAAAACTCAAGACTTGAAAGTGACCTTGTTTCTGAAAGATTTTTCACTATTATGTACTAAAGCTTTGGCTTGTTTTGTAACCAGATTAAGGAACAATCGCAACAATTTAAGCAATTATACTGCCCAAGGCTTTACGTATCATTACAATGACGGCCATGGTATAGACAGGATATCATAATTATCGAGACACCTAATAGATGATATCTTGAGTCGTTTTTCCATCAAAGACATAGCACAGATGATTGTGCTGTCAAAAATGTGGAACCATATATGGTCTACATTTCCAATCCTTGTGCTAGATAGTCAGTTTTGTGAGGAAATAAATTACAAAAATCAATCTTCATCCTCAATCACTTTTGACTTTAAAAATATTGTTGATAAGATCCTCTTGCAACATAATGGTACTATTGTCAAGTTTGTCCTTGACATATCAAGTATTAGCTCAGACCACTGGGACATTGACCATTGGATTCGATACATCTCAATGAACGGTATTAAAGAACTCAGGATTGAAAATTCCATCCAATCCACATATACTTTGCCATCTTTCTTGTTCAATTCCGGACTGAGTAATTTGGACATCACCAATTGTGCCTTCAGGACATCTCTTTCCTCTACATCATTTCAGAGTCTCGTGAGGCTAGATCTAACACAAATAAGTTTTGATCCAGTTATGGTGTTTACCATCCTTGAGGCTCCACTACTCCTGACCTTGTTGCTTACAAGTTCTAATGGTCTCCAATACCTTAATATCCCCGCGTTGCAACTACATGACTTGTACATTATTGATAGTCATAATATCGATTTTTCGTTCCTCAAAGCTTATACTGAGCTAAAATTGTTGAGTATTGTATCATTCGACAAAATCAAAGAGTATGAATTTTGGAAAAGGTTTACATTGGAAGACATTATTTATTATTTTCCTAAACTTATAAGGTTTTGGTTCAACAGTACTTTCTTCAAGGTAATTTGCATACAAATTTATTATTTTATTTTATTTTATTTTATATATAGTGAGTCATGAGAGATATGTATGTATCCATGTTATTTCAAAAAAATATGTATTCTTTTATTATTATTATTATTATTATTATTATTATTATTATTATTATTATTATTATTATTATTATTATTATTATTATTATTATTATTATTATTATTATTATTATGTTTTCTTCTTCTGAAGATTGCAGTTCCACAAGTTATTTCAAAGAGGCTTCAGGCTGGACAAGAGAATTTGCTGGAACTCAACTTAGGTTTATGCTTTATTGATGAAGCTCAAATTTCAGCAGTTATATGCACACTCCACAGTGCTCCCCATTTGCATTCATTAAAATCAAGGTAATCATCAATACATTAATATATGAATGATCACCTTTTCTATAAATTATTTTCTAAAAAACTTTAAAATTAGATGTTGGTTAGCATTGAAGTTACATTATTCCTTTTTGTGTTTTACATTATTGTACTTAAAAAAATGAATAAATGTTATACCATGATAAATGATATACCATGATAAATGCTATACCACAATATATTGACATTATCTATCTCATATCTAAATTGCTCATATATATGTTATTATATATACAACATGAACTCTCAAAATGTTGAGGAAATTAATGTGGACAGAGTTAGAGAGTATCTGACAGCACCTAACTGCATAGAAGAAGATTTCATGGCACTTCGAAAGATAAAGTTGGAAGGTTTAATGAACACCATAACTGAACGTCTTTTCATGAAGTTGATGTTAGCTCGTTGTCCTTCACTTGTACAGGTGAGAGTTATGCCTTCAAATTCAATTCAACAACATGATGAAATCCTATTCTTCATTTTACAAGTGTTGAAGTTCCCTCGAGCTTCATTAAATGTCAAAATAGAACTTGAATAGCTAACATGATCGTCTATTCTAACATCTATATTATCATCTTGTTAATTTTTCTGCCGATTAATATTTGGTTTTGGGTGACGACCCTATTTTTTGTGACATTTTTTCTAAAGGGAATAAGTGTTCTAAATACTTTTTTTTCTCCTCAAGTGTCTCACTTTTTATTTCTCCTTACACGTATCTTTTGATAAATCAAGGGCAAGTACATATACTGCTAGTCCTTCAATTTCCAACCCCATGTTGCTTTTTAATCTTGTAATTAACCTAGTAAAACGAGAAGAGTGATAGGAACCTTAGGGAGCCAATAGTAGAATTTCATATCCTTTATTTTCATCAAACTTGCTTGCTTAATTTTTTATATGTGACTATTTTTTATTTATCTCAATAGTATAATATGATTAAACTAAATAAGATATTTCTGAAAAAGATAACAAGTGATATTTCAATGATTTTTTATCTTCCTCCATCTTTGTTATTAGTTTAGTATATTAAAAAAGAGAGGTTATTTTAAAGAGATCTTTTAAAAATTTATCCTTATTATTATGTAACTATTAGAGTATTAGTTGTTGAAATTTTGTTTGGATAAAATTAATAATAAACATTTTACATGAATTAGTGTCTTTTACAAGAAAGAATGTGCTCTTTTCGTCAGTTGCCACTAGTTCTATTTAAAGCCAACTTCTATAAAACTTCAATGAGTATCTTTCTTATTTTATAACATTCTTCCAAAAATATTTCGTCAAATTTATCGCTCCAAAAAGATCAAATTCAACCTTTTGCTTTCAAGTTAAATTTCTTCACTATTTGTTTAGTGAAAATTCATAAGCTTATCATATCTACTAAAATTATTTGTGTACAATCTCACAATAATCTCACAGAAAAGAGGAAGAGAATATCATTTTAGAAAGCCTTTCACACGTGTTTCAAACCTTCAAATATTCTATGTTTGTTGTCCATATTGTCAAACCTACATCCTTATGTGATCTTCTTCATATATTTTTGTATTAGTGGTATATGTTTTTCAACAACCTAAAACGTGATTTAGTCACAAAGAGATATATACCACGTTGAAAGAAAAATAAAAAGCGGAAAATCGCATCCATGCTTCATCTAGAAAAGAATTTATCCAGTATTAAAAAATTGATAAGGCTTTTCTAAAAATTAAAAGTGAATGCATATTAATGGAGGTTACAACATTTGAAAGACATAAAATGGTGAAATTTAAATAAATTAGAGACGACTATTAAAAATATAATTTCTTGTTCTTGCAAGTAATGAATTTTGGTGACATGAGTTCAAAACTTTTCGTACCATACAAGTTGTGAAATGATACAAGATTGTCTGAAAGATAAAGAAAAGTTTATTACAAAATATAAATAGAGAAGTTTAGATATAGTAGAACAACCAAGAAGTTACCTCCAAAGACTCCAAATATATAAGCTCCAACTCCAAAGAAAAATATATTACAAAATACAAGATTGATTTTTTATTTATTTATGAGAGGAAATGAAAGATGAGTACATAATATTCTCTCCGTTTCAAAGTAAATGGAGATTTTATCTTTTTATTTTATTTTAAAATAAATGAAGTTTTATATATCTAGATATTATTAATGTTCTTCCTATAGAATTACACAGCCTTTAGAGGTGAAGAAGAATTGTTTACTTTCATTGATTACGAAAACAATACATACGACTACAACTTATACACACACATTGTGTTCTAACTACAATACAAGTGCTCAAGTAGTTTTCTAGTATAATTTATATTCTAAGTATTGTATATCTAGGATAAATTATATACAAGTGTCCTAAGCTAATCCAACTACTACTTCTTACTAAGACTATCAGATGGAACAAGTATCTCAATACTTCCCCTCAAGCTAGTGAGGAGGTGGAAGACATACTCCTAGCTTTCTTCTGAATCTGGAAAACTCCTGCTTTGTCAGTGCCTTGATGCGTATGTCTGCTAGTTGATCTTTGGATTGAAAAAAGTGTGTCACAAGTTGTCCCCTATCCACCTTCTCCTTAACAAAGTGATAATCCATTTCAACTTGTTTAGTTCTAGCATGCAAAACTGGATTTACAGTCATATATAGAGCATTGATGTTGTCGCAAAATAATGTTGGTGTTGTCTCCAAGTAGACACCTATGTATCTAAGAATATATGTTATCCAAGTGATCTCAGCTGCTGTTGAAGTTAGTGCCCTGTACTTAGCTTCAGCACTAGACCTTGACACTATGTGTCGCTTCTTAGATGCTCAAGATATGCAATTTGTACCTAGATATATTGAATAACCTATGGTTGACCTCCTTGTTGTCATGCCCCAATCAACATCTGAGAACCCATACAATCTGAATGGTGATCTTTCCAGTAATCTCAGACCAAACTGTGATGTGCCCTTCACATACCTTAGTATTCTTTTTACAACCTGGAAGTGTTCACCGGTTGGAGCATGCATAAACTAACTCACCTATTTTATTGCATGTGAAATGTCAGGTCACGTTAGAGTGAGGTACTGAAGGCTTCCTACAATGCTTCTATATGAGGAGGCATCAGAAGAAGAACTTGAAGAAGAATTACACAAAGCTTGTTGGAGATCATGTTTTTGTGCTAGAGGTGTATTGACTGATTTAGCATGTGCCATATTAGCTTTCTTGAGTAGCTCAGAGGCATACTTCCCCTGACTCGGATGCATACCTTCCCTGTAATACTGCACTTCAGTCCCTAGAAAGAAATGAAGTGGTCCTAGATCCTTCATAGCAAATTCCTTGGCAAGACCAGAAATGACAGTTGTGATTAGTTCACAGGAACTACCAGTAATTATAATATCATCCACATATAAGTGGAGCAAGATAGTCCCTTTCTGATTATGAAGAGTGAACAAAGAAGGATCTGCTTTGCTGCATTGGAAACAAATATGAAGGAGGTAGAGACTGTACCTATCAAACCAGGCCCTGGGAGCCTGTTTGAGACCATAGAGTGCCTTTTTAAGAAGACAGACATGATCTGGATATTGAGGATCAACAAAACCTGGTGGCTGACTCATATAGACCTCTTCCTGAAGGTATCCATGCAAAAAGGCATTTTTGACATCTAGTTGCCTGATAGACTAGTGCAAAGTGAGAGCAACTGATAAAACAATCCTGATGGTAGTAGCTTTGACTACTCGACTAAATGTTTCTTTAAAATCAATGCCCTTAAGTTGTGAGTATCCCTTGGCAACTAACCTAGCTTTATACTTGTGAATAGTGCCATTAGATTTCAACTTGGTCTTGAATACCCATTTAGAACCAACAATGTTCATAGCTGCAGATCTAGGTACAAGAATCCAAGTTTGGTTTTTGTGTAAGGCATCAATCTCTTCGTGCATTACTGCATACCAATATGGAATAGTGAGAGCTTGTCTGGCAGTAGTAGGTTCCATACTAGACCTTTCTACTGCCAGTGAGGTGTGAGTGAGAGACATCTTCTTTGCCTTATGTCTTGTCACCATATGATGTCAAGTAGTATCTGCTTTTGTAGTCTCATGCACACCTCAAGTGATATTGGTGTTAGCCTTAGGACCAAACCAGTTTGATAGGTCAACCTCCAGTTGTATCCCTTATGGTTTATATGCTGAAATCATGCTAGGCTCATGTAGTTGTTGATTGCCTCTTGGTTATGTGTTCATTTCCTGACCATCATTACTCACCAAATCTTCTATAACATGCACATCACTACTTTTGCTACTGCTTTCACTATTAGTGACATGATCAGATATGGACGTTGATGTAGAGCTTCCTAGAGAGTCAGTTTTTGCTGGTTCTGTTGTAGGAGGCATAGGAGCAAGTACTTCAGCTTCTGCTAGTGCTGGTGTAGAAGGCATAGGAGCAAGCACTTCATCATGTGTTGTTGTGGAATTAGGTGGTGTAGTATTCTGTCCCACTGCCTCTCTCGAAGTATCAGTGCCTTATGAACTATCATAAGCCTTTTTTCTGTTCATTAGAAAAGAATTCAAAGAAAGTAGCTAAATAAGGTGAGTACAAGTTGGGACTAGGCTGGTTTGCTTGAACATAAAGCAGATTTAGCTCATCAAAGATGACATGTATAGAGACATAAACTCTTCTAGTTTGAGGATGATAGCAGTTGTATCTCTTGTGCAAACTACTATAGCCAATGAAAACACAAGGGTAAGTCTTTGGTGAGAATTTGTTCTATCCTTTCAAGTAAGGATAACATCTACAATCAAAGACTTTTAAATTGTTATAATCAGGAGGAGAACCATGCAATTTTTCAATAGGAACTTCATTTCCTAGTTGTGAAGAAGGCATCCTGTTTATCAAAAACACAACAATTAAGAAGGCTTCAACCCATAGAAACTAAGGCAGCTTCGCATGAAATAATAGGGTCAGAGCAGTTTCCACTATATGCCTATGTTTCCTTTCAGATATACCATTTTGTTTAGGGGTATGTGGGAAGGATATATGTCTGATGATTCCACACTTCTCTAAGTGGTTGACAAACTGAGTTTGAATGAACTCACCACCTCCATCACATTGAAAAATCTTAATAGTATTAGAAAACTTCTTTTCTACCATTCTCCCAAACTTAAGAAAGATCTCACAGAATTCAGACTTCTTCTTTAAGGGATAAAGCCAAGTGTATCTTGTGTGATCATCAACAAAAATCACATAGTATCTCATATGTTGAGAGGACTCAACTGGTGTTGGTCCCAAAAGGTCACAATGTATCTTATGTAAAGGAAACTTCTCAGTTTTATTTCTTGAATCAAAGGGAAGTTTACAACTCTTTCCTAACTGACAGCTAGTACAGATAGCAGGCACCTTATTCCAACTTCTAACATCAATGTTATTGTTTCTAGTCAAAATTTTTAAAGACTTTAAACTAAGATGACCTAATCTAGAGTGCCAAATGTTCTCTGTCTTCTTCTAGTCTTGTGTTGTTGTTAAGGCAAACATGTTATGTCTTCCAATTGATATAATTCTCCTATGTTAGATCCCTTGGCCAGTGGTGTCCTTGAACTCTTGTCCTTTACAAGAAAACCAAACTTATCAAATTCAAGTGTTGCACAATTATCCTTTACAAGTTTACTAACTGAGAGGAGATTCTTCTTGATATTAGGGACAACCAATACATCTTTAATTTTCAAGTCTGACCTTTTTAAGTTTCCAACATGAGTGATTTCTAACTGTGATCCATTTCCAACAACTATCTTGTCTGTTCCATTATAAATGTGAAGATTAGACAAGTTACGTGTTGTTTTTTTTCATATGAGTTGTTGCACCAGAATCAACATACATAGCATCATCTTCTCCTGCAGAACTCCGAAGATTAACAGCAGCTAGTGCCTTGGGAAGATCTTCTTCAGCTTGGTAGGAGTAATCCCATCTGTAAAAGCATTTTAAAGCAGAATGATTATTCCTTCCACATATTTGACATGCTTCATTAAAAAACTTTCCCTTTCCAGTATTTGTAGGGGACACATTATTGTTATTCTGGCTTGTAGGAGCCCCATTAGGACTATTCTGATTTGTGTTGTTTTATCCTGCAGGTCTGAATCCTCTTCCCCTTGAATTGAAGTTTGGATTACCTCTCCTTTGGGTATAGTTGCCTTTTCCTCCACCTCTTTGTGCAGTAGAGGCCATATTGTAGTTTTGTTGAGGCATTTCTTCCTTCTCTTCTCTCATGTCAAATCCTCTAAGAGCATTGATAAACTGACTTATAGTAGCATAGGGAGCTTTTCCTAGCATAACAACTCTGAAGGTTCTATATTTAGAGCCTAATCCTCTAGCAAAATTGATGATTTTGCTTTCTTCATCTACTGGCTTGTGTATGGCAGCAATTCCATCATATATGCCTTTTAACTCCTTTAAGTATTCATCAAGTGTTTTAGAGGACAGCTTAATACTTTGCCACTGTTGCTTAAGCTGAAATTCCTTGTCCTTGGTAGCTTGAAGGTACGTTTCTTCCAAGAATTCCCACATCTCTTTTTCTATATAGCATCCCACGATTAGGTACATGCTCTCTTCTTTCATGTTTTCTGGAATCCATGTCCTCACCAGCACATCTCGTTCATCCCAATCAGTGTCAACAGTCTTATCCTTTTCTGTTGTATCAACATCCTTTCCAGTGTCATCTCTTCCTTTTTTCTTCAACCTTCTTTGGTCTGTCTTCATGAACCAATTTGGTCACTTTCATGACCTGCATCGGTTGATAAATTTGAGCCCTCCATATTAGGTAGATAGTAGGCTTAAGCTTGATAGGACAAGCAGCCATCAGATGGTGCAGTGAAGCTGCTGAAAGAGTCAATCCGTTTGGAAGAGAGGTTGAGGCCATTATTTTTAGAGTTTTGTTTTCTTTTCTTTATGCAGTGTATATGTGTAAAAGCTCTAATACCATGTAGAATTACACAGCCTTCAGAGAGGAAGAAGAATTGTTTATTTTTATTGATTATGAAAACAATACATATAGCTGCAACTTATACACACAAAATTATGTTCTAACTACAATACAAGTGCTCAAGTAGTTTCCTAGTATACTTTATATTCTAAGAATTGTCTATCTAGGATAAGTTATATACAAGTGTCCTAAACTAATCCAACTACTACTTCTTACTAAGACTATCGGATGGAACAAGTATCTCAATACTTCCAATTTTACTCTTATTTAAATTAAAAAT
The DNA here is from genome assembly GCA_035772735.1 of Datura wrightii. Classification (NCBI taxonomy): domain Eukaryota; kingdom Viridiplantae; phylum Streptophyta; class Magnoliopsida; order Solanales; family Solanaceae; genus Datura; species Datura wrightii. Next base: position 22,388,997 of record JASDFA010000001.1, read on the forward strand.
TTTTACATAACTAAGAAACTACTAAAGAACTACATTTTTTTAAAGCTATTTATTAAAGGTAAGTTAGTAAAAGTACATCTATTTTCTAGGAATTGATAGTTTTTCTTAAGGAGTGTGCACAACATAAAAACATTACTTATTTTGAAGTGAAGAAAATAATAATAATAATCGTTATGTTTTTCTTTCTTTACCAACAAAATTATTGTTGACAGTTTAATACTCTTTCCCTTTTTTTCACTTGCTAGGATAAGATTTACATGTTCTTTAAGAAAAAATCAACAGGGGTTTCAATTTGACTAATATAACCCTATTAATTATAGGTACTTTTTGAAAACATACAATAATCATTCTTTTCACATTCTAAAATGACTTAAATACTAAGGGTAGAGTTGAAAAAATGTGATAAATTATTTCTTGAATTTTAAAACTAGCAACTGTTTAGAAAAATTACTTTTTAGTATATCTAGCAACTAAAAAAAATAAAGGGAGTATTTAATAATCAAAATATACAAAATGTATTTTAGCCTCTTTCTTTCAGCAGATGTTTGTTGTTTATATTATCAAACTTCAAACCTTCATCTTTATGCTCTTCTTCATATACTTTTGTGTTAGTGGTATATATTTTTCAATAATCTAATGACGTGATTTAGTCACAAAGAAGATTTCATGTAGAAAGAAGATAAAAGGCACAAAATTGCATCGATGCTTTATCTAGAAAAGAATTTATCCAGTATTGAAAAATTGATACAATTTTTCTGAAAATTAGAAGCGAATCCATGTTAATAGAGGTTACAATATTTGGAAAGACATATAATAGTGAAATTTAAATAAATCTGAGATGACAATTAATTTCTTGAACAGTCACGTCGCTTCATAAATATATAATTTCTTGTTCTTGCAAGAAATGAATTTTGGTGAAATGAGTACAAAACTTTTAGAATATCCATACAAGTTTTGAAATGATACAAGACTGTCTCAAATATAAAGAAAGATATATTACAAAATATAAATAGAAAAGTACAGATATAGCAGACCAACCAAGAAGTTACCTCCAAAGACTCCAAATGTTATTAGAATTTCCATTAAAAATTGATTAACCATTTCATCCTTCACATAAAATCTTCTATCAAATAAATTATTTTAGTTATACATATTCTTAATTATCATTTACAATATCAGGTTTTTACATTTCATCTTTCATTCTCTAACTTATTTTTCATCAACCACTAATTACTACAAAAATATATATATAGAATTTTTAAAATTGCATTAAGTAATAAAATATAGATTAATCTAATTAGTAGATATGTGAAAGGAAAGCCAAAAAGCACTAAGTAAGAATTATTTAAAGGCTGAAAATGATTTCCATTTTCTAAGGATGCTTTTACGATAGCAAACTTCTTTTCTCCTTCAATTTTTTTATTTTTGTACTTTTTTCCTTACTTCTCAACAAAGAAAATTTTTCAAGATACTGTTTGAAATGTACAACAAAGACATGATATTGTGTGTCGAATTGTACAAGAAAACATAAATACAAAGACACTAAGAGCTCAAAAGAAATTTTTTCAAAAAGTGTTATATATGGCTTGGGAGTGAACAAAATCTCAAAGCTGAACTCAGAAAATAAGTATGAGATTTACAAAGATATTATGGAAACAACAGTATGTACTTATATATCATATTTTATGAATTGAAAATATACTTTTTTTTAAAAAAAAAAAGTGTGCTCAAACAAAAAATTTGGAGTATCAACTATTCTTATCAAGTGTATGTTAGTCAATCCAACAATTCGAAATGCGAAAGATCTCTAAAATTGAAAACATTTATTTTCTTCATATAGTAAAATTGTACCTATGATAATACTATCATATTAGAAGTCATGGCTTGTAAAATTCATGAAAATTCTAATTTATTTGTTTATTTATTTTGCCTTTAAGATCAAAGTATGTAAAAAGAAATCACACGCATCTAATTAATCATTGATATTCATCTTCATAGGCTAAAACGATATCCAATCATAAAATAGCAGCTAGCTTTAATTTTCACTTCTGTCAAACTTCACAGATGATCCTAAAGACCAATCTTTCTTGAAAACTTTCCATCTCAAGAAAATAATGAATGTTTTCTAAATTTTAAACTTAAATTCAGAATGTAGAAAATCATTGATGCCTTCAATTTCTGCCAAATTGTTCCCTTTCCCGATAATAATATCAACATATATAGCTAAAATATAAATGAGATTCCCTGATTGTCTAAAAAAATAAAAAATAATCATTCAAAGATGAGGAATAGCCTTTAAAATTCAGTGCTCATGCAACTCGAGCATACCACTATTGGAAGGCCTATTTTAGCCCATACAATGATTTCCTTAAAAAGGATAGCATACGTAAAATTAGGAGAAGAAAGTCCCACGGGAAACTTCATGAATACCTCCTCGTGTATGTCATTATGCATGTCATATCTCAAATTATCCCTTATACATGATTGCCACCTAGCCAGCACATACCATCGGTCAGGTGAACAGAATTTTCATATTTTAACCATTAATTCATAACATTAAATAAATCATATAAGTACCCAAATAATATAATAATTAATTCTGAAATAGTTAATATCTCCAAATATTAATTTGAAAACTCTTTCCCATACCCCAGATTAGACCATGGAGCATATAAGAGAATTACGAAAGAAAAGATAGCAATGAATAAGTGATGAAGGCTCTTTTAAAAGCTTCCATGAATAATGTGGTGGCTTGCCTCAACAACTGGGCCAACTCTAGTGAACTTGTTGGCTAATAGCTTCACTACCACCAATAGTATCTGCATGGACATGCAGGTAATGAGTGAGTTATATGTAAATATAATCTAGTAAGATCCTCGACCTGTCACTTTAATTTTCCTAATTCCATTTATTCATAAAAAAAATGTCCCCTTTGAAGTCAGAATTAATTTTCCTAGATACCTAACATAATGCATGAAAGGAAGTATTAAAAAATACAACTACACAACTAGCACATAAATAATATTCACAAAAATAAATTTCATAATATAATACTGAATAAAGTCCAAACAAATGTTCAGAAGATCACATATATCTTAATACAACTCATACTCAGGACTTGTAATACGGCAGTGAAAAAGATAAACCTAACACCCTGACTATTAATTCTTCTATGAATACTACAAAACTGAAAAAATTCAACTTATAACTTCATATAATCTGCTTTGAATCGTAGCTACTGTCTAAATTTGGCCATACACCCCTCAAACTAGCATACCTCTTCTTTCTTGATTCATATTGTGCGATGTCATCATCAAATATTAGTTCACGAATTCAATAACATGTCCTCACCATTAGTAAGAGAATGGAATGAAGAGATTTAAAGAATCAGGATGAACAAAAAAAACATGATAAAGAATCAAAGAATAGAAGTTTCCTAATATTCAGTTCTCAAAGATAAGTTTCGGACGTCTCCACACCGATCCACAAGACTCTACTAGACTCTGCTCTTGTACTTAGTAGGACCTATGAACCATGCTATAATATCATGTTGTCACGATCCAAAATTTCATTGAGCCATGAGGGCACCCACCATACCCGTAGGTGAACCTCATTCCTTTATTGACCAATTAATAATTTAAATAATGCGAAAATAATATAAAATAAGCAACTAACTCTTATAAGTGTAGAATAAATGAGTCTAAGATCAAAAAAACCCCAAGACCTGGTGACACTAGTACAAAAGAATCTACAAATACCAAACAATTCCGAAAAACTGAAGTCACTATTTAGAAAGAAATAAGACAGAAAATAAAATAAGAAGTCTCTAGAATTCAGTACTTTCGAAGAGAAAGAGCTCACCCTGAACTCTAACCGTGACATACCTCGAACCATACGTGTAGCAACTCAAGTACCATCAATACTTGATTCAGTCCCAGCACGCAAAAAGTTGTAGCAACCATAGGGTGAGTACGGGAAACAAGTGTACTTAGCAAGCTTTGGAAACTGACCCTTTCTAGAAATGATGATGAGATTAATCCTAACAATTCTTTTTCAATAGTTGTAAAAATACAATAATAATAATTCACCCCAACAAGAGTTTATGGATTTAATATCTACCATGAAGCAAAAAAAATATACATTATTCGAAGTCAATTACACCATTGATGGTATTACAGCATACCTTAATATCATCACCACATCAACTACACCACTGATTATATCACAATCAATCTCAAATACAATGAGTCAAATCAATATCACAACCAACTCAATACTTCAACACTCAACTCAATATGAAATGTAAAGAAGATGAAAAATAATGCAATGCAATGCACTGACCAACAACCTGTATATACTCGTTTTCTCTGTTGGATACTCGGGACCTATAGGGGGCTCATGAGGTCTATATACCTGCTGGAATCATTTTTCATCGGCAATAACAACATCAGAACCATTTCCCATCATCAATAACACACGTTGGAACCATTTTTTATCGACAATAATGCTCCCCAGAATCATTTCCCATCGGCACCATCAGCAATAACACATGTCGAAATTATTTTCCATCGATAATAACAAATGTCGGAACTATTTTCCATCGACATACAAGAGTATGAATTTTCACAAAATAACTCAATGGGAACTACTAATCAATAATCATCATCCAGCAATAAGAGTGATATGAGTATGTATGAATAACACTAGTTCATCAACCAACAACATAATCAAGGATCATCAAGTCACATTCAATTATCACGTGGTGCATAAGTCTCAATAAATCAATCACACAATTTGTGAAATATCATCAATACAAATGTCAATTTCGTGTAAATTTACCCATATTATGACACAGGTACTTATATAAATGCTCTTCATCTCATTTATAGGGGAATCCTTTGTTACCCATTACCCTTAAATTCATTTAATATACACAAAACTAACACCTCAAGGAATAAAGAAATATCTACTTGCCTCAAATCAAAGCCTGAATTTTTCCTTCCATAACGCTTTCAAACTATCAAAATCTATTCAAATTTATGATCTCCATAAGAATACAAATCCAATGACACTAATATTACTATATATATTTTCAGCTCGAAAAATTGAATCAAAAAGTCATCCCGAGCTTCGAAGCTGAATCTGAAATTTTCTTTCATATTATGCTTATCATAATGAAACAAACTCATATGTAATATTTTTGTTAAAATGGATATTTGACCCCAAAATCAAGAATTCTTATTTTAAGAACCCTAGGCCTAAAATCTCGATTTTCTATCCAATTTCATGGATTAAAATGCTAATAAACAATTATAATCAACTGTAAATACTAAAATAAAGGTCAAATACTTATCTCCTCGCTTTTATGAGAAAAACGTCAACAAAATCACCTCAAACTCAATATATGAAGAAAAGACTCAAAAATCACTATTTAATACACTGTCAGGCAAGATAAACAAATCTGACTGTTAAGAACAATTTTTCCATCACTAAAAAGTACATATCTAGTCACTAAAGGTGTGCACCAGATCCTTTTACACCAACAATAATTATTTTTACTAAAATGGTAATAACTTCATCATATCAACTCGAAATGCGACGATTGTTTTTTCTATAATATCTAAATAATGATACGGACCTACTCGTAATCAAAACTCCATTTAATGCTTGTTTAGGTGACATGTAGAGAAAGGTGGAATCTTCGTGTAGAAGGATCATTAACACTTTTCAGTCAAATATCATTTTTACTCGTTTAAAAATTATTTCATCTTTTACAATAAAAACTCGATCTTGACTTATCAAAATTGCACCAAACTTTTCATATCACTCTTATAATTCATGATAAGAATTTTGAAAGTCTCGAAATAATTATTTAATCTCTAAAACTAAAATGGACCTCTGAGTTGTCACATTTTGTGCTTTAACCATGATAAAACACATAAAACGTTCAACTCCATCTGAAACTCATCGGGATTAAGTTAAAATTTGTGGAAATTCTAAATTAATCTTACAAATGTGTTGGAGCTTTCAAATCCTTAATCCGAGCTCATTTAGTCAACTATTTGATCGAGGTCAACTATTAACTTTAAATTCTACTAGAATGCAATCAACTGTTCGAAACTCATTCAGAACCTCCCAAACACAAGCCTAATATGCAAATCAGTCATAAAATATATTTAAGATATGTTGGAATCATCAAATTACCAATCGTTTTGACCGAAAGTTGACTGTGGTCAAACTTAGCTTCCTTCAAACTCAATAATTCAACCAAAGGCTGAAATCACTCCAAACAACTCAAAATTCATACGAACCATCCAACTAAGACATAAATCACTATTCAGAACTAACGGAGCTTTCAAAATCTGAATCCAAGCACATTAACCTGAAATGTTGACTTTAGTCAAACCTTTCAAACTTTAAACTTTTAAAACTAAAAATCCCATTCAATCTTCATTCGATTACCTTGAAAATTGTGGAACCCATCTCCACAAGTCATAAACAACATAATAAAACTAGATAAAGGTTCATACTAGAAAAATGGGTTAAAAATCACAAAATAACCATGTAGGTCATTATAAGAGTTTTCAAGTTTCGGCGTCACATTCGAATTTTTACCAACCACCTGCCCTGCATTCGAACCAATTTGATCTTCATCCAAAAGTACACCTATACCGCCTTCTTTATACCCTTGGACCTCATCCGAATTTTTTGGAGCATCATCCAAACTTTTTCCAGAATTGTCGAACAACTAGACCTCTGTTTCAGGAACCAAAAGTCCCTCCTGAATAGGCCTTCGATCAACTATAGCTAGCATTGTGTATCCACTATTTGTAGCAGTTAGGTGCTGCCAAGAATTAATATTTTATCCATCGATCATATTACTTGCATTATCCTTATTATTAACTTTATTTCCATCTTTTTTTTTTTTGCATTCAAGACATCTCATGCATCACCTTGCAATTGTTCCATAGTGTCTTTTTTGTTACCTTTTTGCCCGATATTGTCTTTATTACTATCCCCCCTTTTGTTTTCCTTGATTATTAGTCGACAATCAGCATCTTCATGACCTTGGCGCTTACAGCAGGTACAATACAGAGGAAGATTATCTAACACAAACTGTTGATAATGTTTAACGAGCTTACCAAATTGTTCATCTAAAAAGTGCATCCTGATTTGTTTCAGATGTTTTTCCAAAAGATCAGGAATGACCTTAACTCTAGCTGTGTTAGGTCTTGTCCTATCTTGAGATGATTTATCTGTTGCTACTGGCTTACCTATTGTCGATGCAATGGATAATAGAGGTCTTCGAGAAAAAAGATTTTGTAACACCCCAAAAGTCCATAAGATCTGACCCGAGAGTTAAAATTGAAAAAATAAGAAAATCTGCATCAGGTCACAGAACGAGTCATCAAATGACTCGTGGTTTGCCTAACGAGCCACTAAGTGACTTATCATTTACCTAATGTGTCAGCAAATGACTCATCATTTGTAAAGATCAGAGTGTCTATGAATGATTCATCAAGTGACTTGTCGTTTGCCTAATAGGTCGTCAAATGAATTGTCGTTTGAGGAAATGCTATTTTTCAGATAATAATGACAAATTAAGAAACTGACTCTTCATTTGCCTAACAAATTGTCAAATGACTCATTGTTTAGGGCAATGCAATTTTTCAGACAGTTTTGATGGATTAAGGAAATAACTCATCATTTGCCTAATGAATTGATGAGTTATTAAGTGATCCGTCATTTGAGCAGTAGTGGGTCCATAAAATTATCAAATCAATTAAAGATGTAAATCTTTTTTTTTCTTCTTTCTTCCTTAAAATGAAAAAGAAACCATTCGTACTCTCATATCTTCATTTTAAAATTCTATTGGACTCTACTGGAGTAATGTATTATAGGAATCATCCTCTTTCAACCAAAGAGCTATTCAACGATTCCCGTGTTTGTAGTTGGTGGGATAAGAGGATTAGCTGAATTTACTCATTTTTTTGATCGACGAGTAAATGATATATTAATTGTTCTAAATATTTTCAATCTATTTTCACTAAGTAAGTCCAATAGATTTAAAACGTATTTTTTTGCATGATTTATTCGAGAAAAAATTCGAAAATAAATAAAATCAGATAAGTTTTACCATTTGAAAGCTCGATTCAAACATTGAAATTCTTGGATAGTCACGAGAAATCCGACTTAACTTATTTTCTTATTTTTTGGCGCTTTTCTTTCCAGTGGAAGACCTTATTAGGCTCCTCTTGTGTATATAAAAAATTTGGTTAATGACAAACTCATATTAGCAATCGTCTCTTTCGAATATTAGTTTCTAACTTCCAATCAACAACGGGTAAATCTATAGGATGCTTATTTTCAACTCCCCGAAGCATTTCGTCGATTACTACGCCCTTCCTCATCTATGGGTGCCTAGGTATCCACTGTAAGCATCTTGGATTCAAATATTCAAACAGTCTTTCTTGCTATCGAAATCTAAAAAAAATATATGTATGGAAATAAATTGCGTCCAATAGGATTTGAATCTATACCAAAGGTTTAGAAGACCTCTGTTTTAAATTGTCCTAATAACGGGATCAGACTGAAGAATCCAAATCGATTTTAAAGGAGACGAAATTTTAATTCTTGTAGAGAAGTCCGTGTTTTTCCAATCAACTTAAGATGGTTAGAAATTCTTTATTTTTTTAACCTAATCGCTCTTTTGACTTCGGAAAAAACTTTCTCTATCAATATACTCTTTCTTCTATACACACATCTCCATAATAGAAAATGGTAATAGTTCCACCCTAGAACATTCATTCTCTTCCTCACATCCTAATTAGAAGATCAAATTTCCTCAAGGCTCTCAAGAGAAAAGTTAGGGTTCATCATCTGCATCTTCATCAAATCTTCTTGAGTCTCAAGCTAAGTCAAGAAATCAGTGAATCAAGGTATGAGGAATTTATCAATGAGTGGTTCTTCCACTCTCGTGCCCCTTCTCTAAATGAAATCTTGATCTCCCATTCCTCATGCCCTAATTTTCGAATTTTTAGGGCTTTATTGGGTATTGTTGAATTTCTCCACAATTCTCCTATGCGTTTAGCTATTTTGATCAAATTGGTGATTCCATGTTAGGATTTTGTATTTCTATCAAGTCTTCCATGAAATTACTATCCAGTATGATTATGAACTTCTAGGGTTAAATTCCTTCTCTATCGACATCCCATGATTTTCTTATGACATCAACTTCAAGTTTTAAGTTATATATTATGATCATTATGTGTAATTTTTACAAGAACCATTCATGAATTTATCATGATGTATGATTTTTACAAGAACCATTCATGAATTTATGTATTTCAAATATGATGACTTTCCCATGTATGCATAGCCTTTACAAGTATCATGTTTATGTTTATGGCTGAGTCATAGCCCTCTTTCATGGATAGTGCATGTATTTCAAGCATGTTCATGTATTTTGTGATTTTAACTAGCCCATGTATTTCAAGTATGTTTCATGATTTCACTATGAGCCATGTGTATATTTTTGGGAGTAGTATCTAGCACCGAGTAGGTCAGAATTTTCAGAAACCCAGGCCTCAGAACTACGTGCCAATATAGGACTATACTAAGGTTTACCCTGTGGGATCTCTTTAGTGATCACATCATGTCATCGTCCCTTGCCTGACAAGCTTAGGGTGGCTTTGCCCACTTGAGCAAGATAGTTGTGGCATCATGTAAGCTCTCTCATGATGATGTCGATTATGATGAATCCTCCCACTATTCCTTATGATTTTTTTCATGTCATATTTACGATACTTTGGATCAAGTTATGTTTTACGATGTTTTCACTTATGAATATATTGATGACTAGTTTATGAATTATTTTAAAAGACTTGAGCCCTCATGTTCAAATTATGATTATTACTTCATGTTTGAAATGTCCTACTCTCATGAAATCTTTATGAATTTTAATTTTATGTTTTTACTTACCTCGCATACTCAGTATATTCAAAGTACTGACCACATACTCGATGCTATATCATTTCATGATATAGGTTCCGTCAGTCAGACTCAGCTGCGCCGTTAGTCCTACTCCCTATCAGTTTAGCTTAGCCTTATGTTGGTGAGTCCTCATCTACCGAAGACATCTTTTAGTCATGTTATTTTGTCGTTTAGTTTTAGACTTGGAGTTAGCTGGGGGCTTGTCCCAGCATCTCATCAGACATAGAGGCTTTTCAAACATAGACTAGTATGTTCAGCTTTTGGCTCGATGTTGTGACGTTAACCCTTGTGTTTACGTTTTATAATATTTAGACTTCCATATATTCTTGTTAAGTTTTAAGTTTTTGCTTTTATTTATACTCTTGAGTTGCTATGTATATGCCATAGGTTAGCTTGGAGCCATTCATAGTTCTAGGTCTCGTGTCTCGATCTGGGGCCCATGCTCGAGTTGTGAAAAATTTGGCAGAAGATTGGGTAACGAAATCCACGCTAAAGCTTTTGAAGTTTCTTCCTCAGGATTAAAATTTTGTGTTCATGGAATGTTACTGAACATATTTTTTTCCCAATTAAATTGAAGATAACCAAACTATTTTGAAAGGATAGAGATAAAATCTTTATAGAGATCACAAAGAATTAAAAGATGTCGCGCCACAAGCAAGTCAATTAAACAACATCCTTTGATGACCAACTGTTTTGAAATTATTTTTCTCAGTACGTGTAAGCTTGGTGCACGATGACAAAGCTTCATGATCACTTCTTGATGAAGTCCCTCTTCAACCGCATGCTCATCTAATTCCTTAAGCGTAAACCAAACTGTTGGTTCCCCATGTATTAATTGAGTAGGTTTTAAGATTGTTTTAGTTAGTGTCGTAGCATTAATGTTCATTAGGGACATGTAGGTAGTGTTACGGTTTGACTATCCCATAGCTTGAGGCTGGGGAGAGGTAACGGCAGCCATGGGAGGCTTCTAAGTTGCCATTCACCTAGAGAGTTAGGGTTCGTTTGCGCGGTCTCTCTCTCTCTCTCTCTCTCTATATATATATATATATATAAATAAAATTGCATGCATCTAATTAAACGTTGATGTTCATCTTCATAGGTTAATACGATATCCAATCATCAGATAATAGCTAGCTTTAATTTCCACTACTATTAAAAATTCACAGATGATCATAAAGGCCACTATCTCCAGCTATGAGGATAGAAAAAGGATTTAGGATTAACACTAATGAATTCATCATTTATAAATATTATGATGATTACTATTATCTTTAGATAAAAAGACAATATACAATTAGATCTCTCCATAACAGGTATTCGTTATAACAATATTTCAGTATAATAGCCTTATTTTCTCCAGAATCGATTTTTCCTATTATATTTTACTTCACTGTAACAACATTCTATCTATAACAATAGTAACATTTATTATAGCGATACACTCTTTGTAAAATTACCCTCTATAGCAGTCATTCTCAAATATTGTGCAATAATATTTTGTAAGAAATATACTATGTGTAAATAAATATTAAAATATTTATGGTAATCATCGATAATATCATGCACACACTAAATTTCAAGTATGAATATCTAAAAGAAAAATATTATATTAAAATTGTCTCAACTAGTTATTATCGTAATTTCACAAGAAAAGATTAATGCTTGTTGTTTTTTTACATTCATACTCTTTCTATTTTTTGGTTAAATTGATAAACAAATACATTCCTTCTTCTTGGTACACAAAATCATTAATCTAGATATTTGCATACTTTTGTTTATAACAGCTAAATGAGATCTAAAAGTCAAATGTCAGTATACATATATAATATCACCTCACTATAGTAGCCATAAAATTTTCAGACAAATATTGCTAATATAGATAGGTTTGACTGAACAATTCACTATGTATATGTTTACTATAAAAACCGTGTTGTGTATTTATTTAGAGGGAATATCAAACAATATATTGGCTATAGTTATTTCCGTTAAGTTGTTTTGAAAAATTTCATCCCTTGTAATTTATATCAAGGTTTAATAGATTTTTAGTCTTATGAATTTAATTATTATTATGAAATACAAAATTAGAGTGTTAATATTAATTTTTATTAATTGATAAATAATTAGACTAAAAGTATATATAAAAATAGAAATTGTTGCTAAAATGCTTAAGAAAATTATAAAGGAAAATCTTTAACCGGGATAACTGGACCTTTCTTTTCTTTTTTCCTTCATATAATATTTATAAACAAAAGATGATTACTATTACTTTCAGTTATGCATGTGCTACTCTAAGGATTGAAAAATAAAAGTAAAAAATATTAGATGAAACTAATTACTTTTTTTAAACTATAAATTTAATTTTAAACTCAAGCACTTTTGATAGTACTACAACACAAGTTCTTGCGCGTTTCTATGATTTTTGAAGTTTATTATGGTTTATATTGGTAGGGGTGTACAAAGAAAATCGACAAATCGCACCAACTTGATAATCCGAGTCAAATCGAGAAAATATCCGACTAGTGATTTGGTTCGATTTAGTTTGGTGTTAGAAAAAAAAATTGACCATAATTGATTTGGTATGGTTTTAACTAGAGAGAGTCAAACCGAATCAAATCAATCCGACATTAAATGTACATAATTTTTATAAGTATTTTATACAATTTATAAATGCTTCTTAAACTTTTTCATCATAATTCTAAACTACATTGCAAACTAAACATAGACAAAACCTCACTTGGTAATCTAGGGAAGGGTGGAATAGGGGGAGGAATACATGACTATCTAGATGATAGGTACTAATGTAAGTGCAGAAATTCTTGCCTTATTTAATGATTTGAAGATAGCATAAGCTAACAATCTAACCCCTCTAAGAATTTATCTAGACTCCAAGAAAATACTATAACTTATCTTGGTATGAATTATTCTCATTTTGTTTATGGAATTTGTGGCTCAATCATAATCATAATTTACATCACCAAAAGAATATACTTTTATCTCCTAAAATTGTGATTCATAGAGAAATTAAATACAAATACATAGCAACTCATGTGCCTACGCTAATACAACAAAAATAATTCAGGCACATTGGTATCCTTCGAGAAAGGGCTACTTTAAATTGAATACCATGGACCATCGTCGTCTATAAATACTCAAGGAGGTTGTGGTGGAATTATCCGAAATGGTAGAAGTGAATGGGTTATAGGCTTCAGTGGCCATCTTACACAAATTTCAGTTGTTCATGCTAAAGTTATTGTAGTGCTTCATCACCTCAAAAGAGCCCACCAATATCATTGCACACCTTTGGAAGTTAATGTTGACTCCATGGAAATAATCTCATTTCCTATGAAAGGAAATCTTAAATTTAAATCTATCATTTCTGATTGCAGATCCTTGATGCTCCTTCCAGGAACCCCAGACCTTCGATATAGTTTTCAAGAGCAAAATTAGGTGGCGGATAGCCTAGCTAAGGAGGGAGCTAGGAAGAAATCCTATGATCATCTTACGTATTTTCTAGTTCCTCCTTTGTTTGCTTTGGTGACTTTTTAAGCAAACAAAGTATAGGAACTTCTTTTGCTATGGTAATTGCAGATAATTTGTGTAATAACTTGCAAATCTTCTCAGATCACCATTATGGTATCCTTTCTAGTGCTTCTACTAGCACTACTTTTTGTACTGACGCATAATACATCTATATAATATATATCTTTCCAACCCAAAAAAAAGGATTCCAAGAAAAAATTGCGTTTTTAAATAATGACCATATGCATACACTATTTTATTATCTGATTGCAGGGAATTGCTCCACTAGATGGGGAATGCTCCTCCCCCATCCAATATTTATTCAAGTAATAAAATCAAGTAGCAAATATAGCAAAGGAGGGATCTAGTTTGAAGATGGTGAATTTTTTGTGCAATGAATAGTCCCTCCATTTTTTGTGTCCCAAAAATTAAAAATTAGCAAAGTAAGACTCTTTTTGTTAGGCTTAAGCAGTTATGTCAATTATTTCAGATAATTGTAATATGTTTATTAATCCCACTTCCCCTCAAAACAATAGCAATGGCTTGACGTGCTGTCACTCTCATGTATTGATGCATATTAAGTTCTATAAATATAATATCCTTATTATCCAGAAAAAAAAAATACTTTTTTAACACTATTTAAGAACTTTTACCACTTCAAGGTTTAGAAAACATTCTTATTGTGTATTTTGTTTTCATAAACTCAAGACTTTAAGAATCCTTAAAATAGTTAGGACTTCACATTAATGTATGATAAAGTTTAGTTGGTTTCTTTAATGATAGACAGAGAGAATATACTGATATACTGAAAATAACTATTTCAAAAGACTTGCTAGTTTCAAAATTTAAGAGATAATTGACCATGTTTTTCCAATTCTATACTTAGTACTTAAAGTCATTCTAAAATGTAAAAAGAATAATTATTGTATGTTTCAAAAAAATTAATAGGGTTATATTAGTCAAATTACCATCCCTATTACTTTATTCTTAATAAGTGTGCAAATTTTATCCTAGCAATTAAAATGGAACAGATGGAGTAATGGAGTATTAAATATATTGATTCAATTGCACGTGATAAGCAAGTCGTAATCACATTTTTTTCTCCTTTGATAGAGTTGAATTGAAAAAAAAAATTCATTTCTAGAATTTTTGTTAATAGTACCTGTAAAACTCCACCATTATTACTAATGTTAACTCAATCTCCTCGCGAAATAATTCAATAAAGATTTAAAAATTTTATCGTGTGACGTCTAAATAATAGTTCAATCTCAAATATTTTATACCATAAAATGTTTATTAATATATAGTTGAAATTTTTTTTGATGTACAATAAATTAACTAAAGTTGAGATGTGCATGTCATATTTTTTCAGTTAAACACATGTTTTGATACTTAAATTTGATTTTGAAGAGGTATTGATCTAGTCCCTCCACTTTTGTTGTTTTTATATTACTTAAAAATAAAAGTGTATATAGTCCGGGTTGATTCGAATTTCTAAATATCACACCAAATCAATTATATTGAGTTTTTAAATCTATAAACCAAAGTTTTTCAACTTTGGATTTTTTAAGGTTTTTTCTCAATAAAGTCTTCAAACAAATGTAACTTATACTTGAAATATTTTTTTAATCCTCATAACAAACAACTATCTAAGGTATTTTACCATTAAGAAAATAACATTATAACACCCAAAAAGTACACAAGATTTAGAAATCGGAGTTTGAAAATGTGCCCAGCAGAAAATTTCAGCAGTGCCTCAGAATGACTCGTACAACGAGTCGTTGGTCGCTCTAATGGGTCATGGAAGCGGTTGTGGTGAGAGTTTAGGCTGGGCTACTGGGAAGCAGTCGTAGGCGTCTCTGATGGGTCATTGTAAGTGACCGTGGGTTGGATCTTAGGGTTTCCAGGTGGTAGCAACGGAAGGAGACAACGAGTCGTTAGAAGGAGCAACAATCCGTTGTATCAACCGTTGGAAGGAAAGTGAAGGATGGACCGGTGGTGGCAACGGAAGGTTGTAACGGGTCGTTGGTGCTAGCAACGACCCGTTGTGTCAATCATTGGAAGGGGCATAAGGGTTGGTCCAGTGCAACTAACAGAAGGTTATCACGGGTCGTTCGAGGTAACAACAACCCGTCCTATCGATCGTTGTTTGGAGAAGCTGAAACTTTGAGGAAATTCTAGTTCATCTAACGGGTACAGACAACGAGTCATTGGAAGGGACAACGACTCGTCTTGAGGGTCGTTAGTTTCAATTCGGGAAATTTTCAGGTTTTTCTGAAGGGTAGTTTGGTAAAATCTCATGCTTCCAGCTTTAAAATGACATCATTTTGAGTATTATTTGGAACGTTTTTAAGGGTTTTATAAGCCTAATCCCTTATTCCCTCAAGATATTCTCTCAAACCCTTCTTCCTACTCTCTTACAAGATTTAAGGATTCTTCAAGAGTTTTCTTCAAGGGCTTCAAGGTGCAAATTTGAGTGGGATTTCATCTACCAGGTATGCGAGTTTTCAACAAGGATACTCTTCCATCCTTGTGCCCCAAAATGTTTTATTAAAAACCCATTTTCAATTAATCTAGGGTTTGTGTGATGGGTAAATTCTTCTATATTTTTCTTAAATGCTAAAATCTACTGCGATTATGGATTAAATTGGGATATAAACTAATGGGTTGCCTTGAATTATGGATTAGATGATGGAAATGCATGAGTGTGGAATGTTCTTCACAAATTGGTTTGAGTATTGAATGAGACTTATTTATTATTCACTTAATTATGGTAGTAATTAACGAACATGATTAAATTGTGTGAATATTGTATGATTATCCCTAATAACCCAAATATGCCATTAACAACTATGTTGGGATGAGTTGGAGTTTATGGGCCTGAACAATTGAAAGTAAATCATATATTATCACTATGTTTCCAATTAAATTGATTGGGTATGAGGTGAATCTATGATAATGGCTTAATTATTGCATCTTTGTCATGAATTAGAATAAATTATGAATGGGTCTTATGAAATGAAAATGAATGCTCCTCCCATGGTTTTGCTGTAAATGATGAGGTATGAGTTAAATGTATGGGTTGTACGCAAATCTAAATAGATGAACTCATGTATCTTTGATAAAGTATGAATTGAATCTATAGATCATGCATGACCCTATGCTATATGTTGAATGAGATGAATTCGGAATTGGAATGTTATGATAGTTTAGTGCATAACGTGAATCTATAGCATGCTTGTTAGTGTAAGGTGTTTAAAGCAAATATTGAGTTAGTCCTGTGATGAGGTGAATTATGATGATAAAGCATGTGAATAATATGTCAGACTGTTGAGCCTATGTGTATTAGAAGGTGGCTCTAATCCATTCAAAAATGAATATTGCATGATAAAAATGGTGAATGTTCTTGTCTCTGATTAACTGTAGTAATTTAGACTAGCTCTAGCATGTCGGGACTCACATCCCTAGTCACCAGCTGAGGATGTTTTCCTTTAGTCAGTCGGGACCCACATTCCTAGTTTTGAAATGTCTTAGGGTGTCTGAAAGCAGCGTTAAGTAGAGCCTTTTTCATGGATGTGAAGCATGCCACACTTATGACGAAGAGGGTACAAGACGTTTAGAAAATGTTCCTTCTTTTGTGATCTATGTCGTGCGATGAAAGTCCTTTTATCCTTCTTATTCCTGCTATTCACGTTTGCAGAATCATGCCTCCATGCCAAGTGAACGTAAGAATAAATGGCAATGGCAATGATCATAAGGGTACCAATGGTAACAGGCATCAGCCAGCCTCACCTGTTCATGAGGAGCACGAACCAGAGCCAGCTTCCTACGCTGAGTTTAGGACAGTGATCCAGATGCTGGCACATGCCATGGTTGCACAGGTTCATAACCATAAAGTGATGCATTTGCCTCAGAATGGAAATGCGGCAGCAGCTAGAGTGAGGGATTTCTTGAGGATGAGGCCACCTGAGTTCACAAGGTAGAAAGTAGTTGTGGATCCACATGATTTCATCGAGGAGATTCTAAAGATCACCCATGTCATAGGGGTGAACAATGGAGAGTGTGTTGACTTGGCCTACTATCAGCTAAAGGGGGTGGCTCACATATGGTTCAAGCAGTGGAGAGATGCTAGGGAAGTGGGTGCAGGCCCTATAGGTTGGGAGGAGTTCCACGTGGCATTCTTGGATCGATTTTTCCCTCGAAAGATGAGTGAGCTTAAGGAGGATGAGTTTGTTAACTTGAAGCAAACACATTAGAGTGTACCCGTTTATCCAAGTATGCACCTGAATTGGTGGTTAATTAGAGGGCTCGGGTGAGCCATTTTGTGCATGGAGTGGCGACTTATCTGGATAAGGACTTTAGGATTGCCATGTTGCATCGAGATATAAACTTTCTCCGCATTGTGTTGCATGCTCAGCAGATGGAGTCGGTATATCAGAGGCAGAGAGAGGCCAAGAGGGCCAGGACGGACAGCTATGGGACTTCTCAAGTAAGGTCAGGGGGTGGACAGTGTCAGCAGCACCATCATAGGTCTATTACTCCAGCCCCATCATCGGCCAGCACGCCATCTAGATTCAGGGGGGATTGGAAGAGTAGAGCTTCAGATTCAAGAGGCAAGGGTAGCATGCAGGTGGAGCGGACTTTCCTAGTTTGTGCGGGGTGCGGCATGAATCACCCCCAGAGGTGCCTAGTTGGTTCAGATGCCTGTTTTGGGTGTGGCAAACCTGGACACAAACTCAGGGATTGCCCTTCAGCTAGATTAGCGGTTGGTGGAGCCCATATGCCCGCAGCCAGTTCTGCCGCTCCAGCAGCACATCCCCCTCAGCAGGGTGCCTCGACTAGTTCAGCAGGCGGACATCACCAAAATAGGTTTTATGCTTTAGCACCTCGCCAGGAGTAGGAGGTCTCCCCGGATGTGGTTACTATTATATTGCGTGTTTTTCATATTGATGTTTATGCTTTGCTAGATCCGGAAGCTACCTTGTCTTTTGTGACTCCTTACATTGGTAGTAGCTTCGGTGTTAGTCCCGAGACTCTGTCAGAACCATTTTTTGTTTCAACTCCTGTTGGTGATTCAGTGGTAGCTAGGCGGGTGTATAGGGGATGCCCGATCACTATATTGCATAAAGTCACCTCCGCAGACCATGTAGAATTAGCCATGACTGACTTTGACATTATTCTTGGCATGGATTGGTTGTATGCATGTTATTCTTTTGTTAATTGTAGAACCGTGCAGTGGAATTCCATTTTTCGGGTGCGTCAGTTTTGGAGTGGAAGGGTAGTTCAGCTGTACCAGTAGGTCGATTTATTTCATATTTTAAGGCCAGGAAGATGATTTCTAAGGGTTGCGTGTATCATTTAGTTAGGGTTAAGGATGTTGAGTCCGAGACCCTGACTATTCAGTTAGTTCCGGTGGTGTGTGAATATCTAGAGGTTTATCCCGATGATTTGCCAGGTGTTCCTCCTGAGAAGGAAATTGATTTTGGTATTGACCTTTTACCCGATACGTAGCCTATCTCTATTCCTCCTTAAAGGATGGCTCCAGTCGAGCTAAACGAATTGAAGGATAAGTTGAAGGACCTGCTAGATAAGGGTTTCATCAGATCGAGCAAGTCTCCATATGGTGCACCAGCTTTATTTGTCCGCAAGATGGATGGTTCACTTCGGATGTGCGTTGACTATCGACAACTGAACAAGATCACCATTAAGAATAGGTATCCTTTACCCTGGATCGATGATTTGTTTGACCAGCTTCAGGGTGCCAAGTATTTCTCAAAGATAGACCTCAGGTCCAGGTATCATCATCTCAGGGTTCAGGAGTGTGATATCTCGAAGACAGCCTTTAGAACAAGGTATGGTCATTATGAGTTTGTAGTTATGTCTTTTGGACTAACGAATGTTCCTGCACTGTTATACCCCATGAACCCAAAGATTAGACTTGGGAGTTGATGCAGAGGAAAGTTGAAAATTTGGCACCTGGCATAGGATGAGTCGTGGGGAGACTCGTCAAGACAGCCCATGAGTCGTTATGGGACTCATGGGGGGAAGGTCCAAGTGTTCAGTGAATAACTGGAGATTTAAGGCACCACGGGTTTGACCACGATTTGTGGTCAGTCCTCACAACTCGTAAGGTCAGCCGTGGTCAAGGGGAAATAATTAAAGGAATTTTGGTTGGCAGTGTACTTAACAGAAGCTGACCACGACTCATTAGAAGAGGTAATGAGTCGTGGGAGGAGGTGAGTGAAAAATGAAGAAGTCAGGCAGTGTACCCAACGATTAGTGATAACGAGTCATGGTCACTCCTGAAAAATCATGGAGTGACCCGTTGTGAGGCCAAGAGGCAAGGCTAGATAGTGTACTTGAAGAGAAGTATGATGAGTCGTCTTCCCTAGTGATGAGTCGTTACGTCGTCCATTAAGACCACCTGACAGTTATTTTCTGCGAATTAATAAGAGCCTATTCGTAATTTCTAAATGTCCTAAAGCCTAAACTACGTCGTTTTAGCCTATGAAAGGTGGGTTTTTAGAGGGATAATCTATCCTAAGTTCTAATTCATGCATGCAAGAGTATAGAGAGGTGATAAAAAGGTGAATCAATGTTCCTTTCTTCAATTCCTTTCAATTCCTTTTGGGCTTTCAAGGGAGAGTAAGAATCAATTATTTTCAAGTATGTAAGGTCACGAATGAGTGCTTCCGTTCACTTCCATGCCCATTCTCTACAATTTCATGAAAATCTATCAAAAATTTATTGGGTTTTGGAGTTGATTTATATGAAATTCTAATGATTTGTTAATAGGCTTTGTGATTTTTGAAGCTCATCATGTTCTATGGGCTTTTGATCAGCTTTTATAATTTAATTTATTTATAATGTTATCGATTTTGATTTCTATTGAATTAAGCCTAATTATGCATGAACCATGATGAATCGATTTGTGATCTACTCTTCAATTGATGATATTTACAAGCCCGACATGAATTATGATTTAAAAATATGAATTTATTCAATTACCCATCATGACTTTGATGACTTTCAAGTTATAAGTACGATCTATGAGTATGCATGAAACCTATGATTCACGAATTATGTTTCTAGCTGACTCACAAGCCGTATGTCATTGCTAGTTCACGTATGCACAAGCATGTTTACGATTATCACGATTTTACTAGCCTATGAACTCATGCACGTATTACTATAAGCACTATATATGTTTTGGGAGTAGTATCGAACACGGAATATGTTTGGGGCCTAGGTTTTGCGCCTAATCTCTTAAACTACGTGCCACTGTAGGTATATTGGGACCTCCTTTGTGACTGTCCTCAGCCCAAACGACTCTTTTTATGGTGATATCACACTTTCATGGTTCTACCCTTGGTATGGTACGAACGGCCTCCCGACTAGGTTTACAAGTCGGACTTCATGTGTGCTCATATGGGGTATGTTAGCTAAGAGAATCTCCTACTGTTCCTCATGACTTAGGCATGATTATGATTAAGCATGTTGGCTAAGTGATGTTTAATACTACTTTTCTCTCATGTTTATGATCATGAATGTATTACGAATGCTTTGAAAACCTTGAGCCTTATGATATGTTATGGTGCGATGTTTACGATATCAACATGATGTCCTACTGTTATGATATTTATGATTTTTGCATATTTTAAACGTCCTTTTTACTTACCTTGCATAATCGATATATTCCACATACTGACCGCATACTTTCTATGTGGTATCGTCGCATGATACAGGATTCGACTCTTAGGCGCATCCTCCTCAGTAGTCCACTCAGAGTCCATTATCAACTTATTGGTGAGTTCTCATGTTCCGAGGGTCGTTTGATAGATAATTATGCTAAGTTTATGTTTCAGTACTTGTTCGGGTAAGTTGGGGGTGTTGTCCCATCAACCCATCATATGTAGTAGAGGCTTTTAGACAGCATGTAGAACTCAGCATGTGTATGTCTAAGTGATTCGATTGGTTCAATATGTTATGTTATGCTATGTTTCCGCTATGTCCTATGTTCAGTCTTTCGCTTATAATGAATGAAGTTATATGTATGCTTATTCCATGAGTTAACTTGGAGCCTCTCGGGGTTCCTTGTCCCGTTTTACGATCTGGGTCTATGTTTGGGTCATGACATGAAGCTTTTATGGACCTGATGAACAGGGTGTTCAATACGTCTCTAGACATGTTCGTGATTGTGTTCATTGATGATATCCTTATATACTCTCGGTGTGAGGAGGAGCATGCCGCTCATTTAAGAGTAGTGTTGCAGACTCTCAAGGATAGCCAATTGTATGCAAAGTTCAGCAAGTATGAGTTTTGCTTAAACTCGGTAGCATTTTTAGGCCACGTGGTATCAAGCAAAGGTATACAAGTAGATTCTTAGAAAATTGAGGCGGTAAAGAATTGGCCTAGACCGGTGAATCCTTCGGATATTCGGAGTTTCTTGGGCCTAGCAGGCTACTATTGGATATTTTTTGAGGGCTTTTCATAAATTGTAGCACCCTTGACCAAGTTGACTCAGAAAAAGGTAAAGCTTCAATGGTCGGAGGCTTGTAAGAAGTGCTTCCAAGAATTGAAGACTCGACTCACTACCACACCGGTGTTGACCCTACCTAAGGATACAGATGGTTTCGTTGTGTGTTGTGATGCTTTGAGAATTGGGCTCGGGTGTGTATTGACATAGCGGGGGAAAATAATAGCCTATGCCTCTAGACAGCTAAAGGTCCATGAGAATAATTACCCAACCCATTATCTAGAGTTGGCAACGGTGTTATTCACATTGAAGATATGGCGACATTACTTATATGGGGTCCATGTGGATGTGTCTACGGACCACAAGAGCTTACAATATTTGTTCACACAGAAGGACTTCAATCTACAGCAAAGAAGGTGGTTAGAGCTACTCAAGGACAATGGTATGATTGTTCTCTACCATCCGGGTAAAAGCTAATATGGTGGATGATTCACTTAGTAGGCTCTCGATGGACAGTGTATCCCATGTGAATGAAGGAAAGAAGGAGTTGGTGAAAGATGTGCATCGTCTCTCAAGGTTAGGAGTGAGGTTGGTTGACTCTACTGATGGCGGTGTTGTTGTTCAAAGCGGATTTGAATCATCCTTGGTGACTGATGTGAACTATAGGCAAGGTTAGGACTCGACCTTGACAAAACTGAAACAAGTCGTGCGGTGTGAAAGGGTGGAGGTTTTCTCCCAAGGGGGAGATGGTGTGCTTCGGTACCAGTGTTGCCTGTGCATTCTAGATATTGTTGACTTGAGAAGTCAGATACTGCATGAGGCACATGGAACCAGGTACTCTATTCATCCGGGTTCCACTAAGATGTATCATGATTTATGAGAGATCAATTGGTGGGATGACATGAAGAAGGATATTGCGGAATTCTTAGCTAGGTGTCCAAACTGTCAGCAAGTAAAGGTTGAACATCAAAGGCCGGGAGGAGTACTTCAGGATATCACTATTCCTACTTGGTAATGGGAAGAGGTAAATATGGATGTCATAATAGGCCTACCTCATACTCGTCGACATATTGATTCCATTTGGGTGGTGGTAGACAGGTTGACCAAAGCCGCACATTTCTTACCGGTGAAAACCATAGACTTAGCGAATGATTATGCCAAACTGTATATCTGGGAGTTTTGACTACATGGAGTACCCTTGTCCATTATTTCAGACCGAGGCACTCAATTTACCTCCCAGTTCTGGCGGTCTTTTCAAAAAGGGCTTGGGACTTAGGTTCAGGTCAGTGCAACCTTTCATCCGCAAATGGATAGCCAAGCGGAATGAACAATCCAGACTCTTGAGGACATGTTAAGAGTCTGTGTGATGGACTTCAAAGGTAGTTGGGATGATCACTTGCCCCTGATCGAGTTTTTTTACAATAACAACTATCACTCCAGCATCTAGATGGCACCATTTGAGGCTCTTTATGGGTAGAGGTGTAGATTACCCATCAGATGGTTTGAGGTTGGTGAGGCAACTATGATTGGGCCTGATGTGGTTCCTGAGGATATGGTGAAGATTCAGTTGATAAGGGACGGGCTAAAAATCGCCCAGAGTCGTCAAAAGTCCTATGCGGATGTGAGGAGGAGAGAGTTGGAGTTCGAGGTGAACGATTGGGTATTTCTGAAGGTGTCTCCCATGAAGGGAGTGATGCTGTTTGGGAAGAAAGGAAAATTTAGTCCCCGCTATGTTGGTCCGACTCACAAGTCTTGTTTCATGGTTAGTTCATGTATTACGAGCATTTTTATGATTATCATGACTTAACTAGCCTACGAACTCATGCATGATTTACTATGAGCACTATATTTGTTTTGGGAGTAGTATCGAACACCGAGTAGGTTTAGGGCGCAGGTTCTACCCCAGATCTTAAAAACTACGTGCCATCATAAGTATGTTGGGACCTCCTTTGTGACTGTCCCTGGCCCAAATGGCACTTTTCATGGTAATATCGCATTTTCATGGTTCTACCCTTGGTAAGGTATGAGCGGCCTCCCGACTAGGTTTTACAAGTCGGACTCATGTGTGCTCATATGGGATATGTCAGTTAAGAGAATCTCCCACTGTTCCTCATGATTCATGCATGTTTATGATAACGTATGTTGGCTCAAGTAATGTTTTTGGCTTTAATCTCATGATTTTGGTTATGATTGTATTGCAAATGCTTTGAAAATCTTGAGCCTTATGATATATTATGTTATGATATTTATGATATGAGCATGATGTCCTACTCGTATGATGTTTTATGAGATTTTACATATTTTAAATGTTTGTTTTACTTACCTCTCATACTCGGTACATTCCACGTACTGACCACATAATTTCTATGATGTATCGTCTTATGATATAGGACTCAGCTCTCAGGCTCACCCTCATCCATAGATCGTCTCAGAGTTTTCCTTATTGGTGAGTCTTCATGTTCCGAGGGATGTTTGACAGACATTTATTCCATTTATGTTTCAGTATTGTTCGGGTTAGCTAGGGTATTGTCCCATCAACCCATCCTATGTAGTAGAGGCTTTCAGACATTGTGTAGTACTCAGCTTGTGTATGCCTAAGTGATTCCGTTTGTTTTGATATGTCATGTTACGTTATGTTTCCGCTATGCCTTGTGATTAGTCTTCTGCTTATCATGAATGAAGTTAGATGTATGCTTATGCCATGGGTCGACTTGAGGCCTCTCAGGGTTCCTTGTCCCGTGTTACGATCCGAGTCTACTCTCGGTTCATGACAATAATGCTAAGAATTATTGAGTTGTTTATCGAATTACTAAGACTAAACTAAAATTATGTTCCCCATAATTTCATAACTTAGCAGGCTTTTACTAGTGATCTATTCTAGTGAATTTTGTGTAAAACTTATGTTTTTGGTACATCTATTGTTTCTCGACTTAAAGACTACCATTATCTCCTCTCAATTTCAAAGTGCATGTGTTACGTGCTCGGTCTCATAAGTGTGTATATTATAGCTTTACAATAAGTCTAGACTTTAACTGTCCTTGGTTAGAGCTCAAGTTAATTAGATAAGAATTATTAATCTCAAATTGTCATTGTTACTCTCTTTTTCTAACTTCAACCTCCTTGGTCGGGCAAGTTGAAGCTTGTTTTAACGTTTGCAACCTTTAAAACTTAATTAAAATGAAGAGAACAACAATCCACTTTATTCACCATTTAAGAATCATTATTTTATTATGCCTACATTTGTTAAACCATCATCGTGCCCACAAGTCAAGCCTAAAAGGTTTAGCCTCTCGTGTTTATGAGAAAAAAATAAAAAGATGCAGAAGAAATCATAATTAAATACTTACTTCAATAAATACTCGTTCAACAAAATCTCCAAGCTAAAAGGTTTCACAAGAACTGAGTCACCCGAATGGAGGCCCAGATCGTAGACACGGGACGAGGTACCCCGTGAGACCCCAAGTCAACCCATAGCATAAGCATTCAATTAAATCATTCAAAAATAGGAAAAAAAACATAGTCATAAACTCAGCGAAAGTCAAACTTAATAAAACCACAAAATGAATATTTGAAGCTGAATACACGTCTAAGTCTGATAAGCCTCTAATCTGGACGAGCTGATGGGACAACACCCCCAACTAGCTTGACAATACTGAAACTGAAAATACATCCAAGATAACTGAAAAATCTAGTCCTTGAAAGATGAGGACTCACCAAACAAGCAGGTGCTAGCTCTAATAACCGACTACACACGGGGCTGAACCTGAGAACCGGATTCTGCATCATGAAACGATGTAGCATAGAAGGTATGTGGTCAATACGTAGAATGTACCGAGTATGCAAGGTAAGTAAAACCGCTAAAGTAATATAATTCATATAGAGTAAAGCATACATATCAAAAGAGTGAAGTATAAGAAGGAGACCACATGCATTCATTCTGAAATAGTACTCTTATCATAACATGATTATGCAAGGCTTTAGAACATCAGGACTGACTCGAATGACTCAAAGCTGAAACATAACATTTATATCAAAAGTTGGACAATGATTCAAACCTTACTTCTTGAACATGCATGCATGAGTAGTCATCATGAGGAATGATTATGCAAATATGAATGACATAGATAGTGGGAGACTCGCCACTTAACTGACATACCATGATAGAGCTTACGTGGTCCCGACTATAACACTCAAGTGGGCAGAGCCGTCCAAAATCTTTCCAGAACTAAGGACGCTACCATGATATTGATATCAAGCTCATGAGCCATTAGGGTCGGGGATAGCTCCCAACGAGGTCCCAATAACATAATAGTATCAACCTACATTGGCGCGTAGTTCTGGGGAATAGGGTGGTCGACCCTTAACCTGCTCGGTGCTAGACTCTTCTCCAAAAAACATACAATGCTCAACATATAGTATAACGAAGAACAACATCATCTATTGACGAAGCTCAACATCATCCTTTGACGAATCTTAAGATGAAATCATGTATAACTCAACATCATGTGAAACGAAGCTCAACATTGTCTATTGACAAAGCTCATAAATGAAATCATGCATAGACTATAACATCATGTGAATATGAAGCTCAACTTAGACATACATATCAATTATGAATTCATGCACATAGAAGGCTTTATTTCGAAACATACCACAAGCTCAATCATAGGTGGGAGCATCTACTCCAAATCATGTGGTAAGCTACATGCAGAATATTCACTCAACATACTACAAGCTAGAATTTATAATAAAATTTAAGGAAAATTCACTTCAAACCATGTGGTAAGATTATGTCGAGAAAATCATAACTTTAAATCAATATGTGGGCATCACCCAAGGCTTTATCATAATTGGGTCTAAGCAATTCATTTAGAAAATATCAACATAGTCATGGGTTGTTTTAGAGACATTGTTTTTCATCATCAACTTCATCATCATCACACATTTATCATAAATCTATTCTTTTATGAACTCTTCACCATGGGCGTTTTAGATTCGAATTTTGGAAAATAATTTTTATAAGGAAAACAAGTTAGAATCCGCCCAAGTTTCATAAATCATCAATATAAACTCAATCTAATCATACCCATGTATAGAGATTGAAGAATCATGTAATTGGTTAAAACCCCATACTTGATCATAGACAATTTAATCACATTTTGATAGGGATTGAGCATAGGTGTGGAAGAATGCACCCACTCATGGCCTTACATACCTGGAAATGGTGAATTCTAACTCCCCCTAATTGCCCAGCTGAGATTCCAATTGGAAACCTTGAGATTTCACCTTGATCCTCCTCTTCAACTCTTCAAACTTAATAATGGCTTAGGATAGGTTTTCCCCTGCTAAAACCCCACTAAAACGAGCTTAAAATGATGTAGTGTAAGCCCTTAAAACTTAGGAGTTACGAAAAAGCCCTTACTAAATTCACTAAAAATAACTGTCAGGGGGTCCCAACAGATGACCTGACGACCTGACAACTCATCAACTAGGCCAACAACTCATTGGGTTACTCGTCAAGTGCACTGGATAGTTGGTCTACCGGGACTCCTAACGGATGTCTTAACGACTCGTCCCTCGTGACCACAACTCATGGTCATCTCCCATCATGCACACTGTCTTAATTCTCAATAATAACCTTCATGTTTGCTCACAACTCACCTCACGAGTCGTTGGGACTGGACACTACTCGTGGGGTCCCATCCATTAAGTGCACTAGACAAATCCTCCTTTAATATTCAACCTCCACCCCACGATTGACATGACGACTCGTAGTGGCTGACCACTAGTCATTACTTCACTCGTGGGGACCTCAATTCCTTGATCACTCCAGGACTTCCCACGAGTCACTTGATGACTCGTGGGGTCTCCTCATGAGTCGTCCAATGACTCGTTCTGCAACTACAGAACCATATTCCAGTTTTTCCTCGATTCAACTTCCGGGTATGATTTTTTTAATTCTCGGGGTATTACAGTTGTGGACTAGTCATATCATCCTGCTCCTCCTCACTAGTTCTTTTTGGCCTCTTCGAACCATGTCTTGAAGAAGCCACTCCCTTCCCCTTGCTTGGTTTTTGTACCATGTATGGAGATTTCACAAGAAAAATGTTGTCTTTTATGATTTTGGTGAATAAATTTAGAAGAATTTTGAGAAAAAAATGAAGTTTCGGGAAAACTTTCTTGAGAATTTTGGGGTGTGCGGCGCAGATCTTGTGCAAATGAAAAGAAAATTTTAGGTTTTATCTTTTCAAAACACTCCCATAGGATGGATTTTATGTTTTAGTCCTTAAATGTTTTGCTTGGGACCAATCTGCCACGACGCAGCGCTTGATGCGGTCATCACACCTGCGCGCCGCACCAGGCCTTGCGGCGCCTTGCCTGCGCGTCGTGCCAGTCCTTGCAGCACCTTGCCTGCATGTCATGCTAGGCCTTGCGCTTGCATATTGTGCGTTGCTTAGCTGAATTTTTTTCTTTTGCACCCTCTTTTCGATTTTCATTCTTTAAAACTCTTTTTTGGATTATGACTTTGTCCCTGCACCCTCTTTTCAATTTTCATTCTTTAAAATTTCTTTTTTGGATTATGACTTAGTCCCTGCACACTTGAACAAACACATTAACTCTAAATTGTCTTGGGATACCTCTCATGTAGCATCTGATTTAGCATTGCGGCACAACATTGGTATCTTGATCACTCAGCCTTCATCAAGATACCTAATAGGGTCACAATCACATGCGGTTACCCTCATTCCGAGGGTTTGGAATGGTATCACTAGGAAAAGTGCCCTTTTGCCTTCGATTTAATGAGGCCGAGATTTGACCCACCTGCTACTCCAATTGCTTAATGGAGGTCGAATGAGATTCAACCAATTGGCTCAAGCTTGAAAGTTCCACTCTCATCTCTTTAACTCCCAATTCCGTGGAGTCCACCTTCTTCATCATGCGACTCATCATATCTTTCAATCTTGATGTCCTAGAATCATTTACTATAGGTCCCCTTGCTTGTGGAGGCACATACGCTCAGCTTTATCATTTTTTGGAGCTTCTCGATTCCTCCATTTCCCTTGGTCCCTCTGCCAGTAGTGGTGGGCATAAACACCAAAAAATCGAAAAATCGGACCAAACTGAACTAATTCAATTTTTTGATTTCGGTTTTTCGGTTCGGTTCGGTTCTTTTTTCTTAAAGTTTTGGTTATTCGGTTCGGTTTTCGATTTTAAAATTTTGGTATTTCGGTTTAACCAAAATTTTGTATATTTTTTTCAAAAAATAAAAATTATAACTTAATTTCAAAAAAAATAAAAATACTACACCCAACCCAAATCTCAAAGCCCATTTAGAGAATTATTTATATAATTGACACAATTGCTTAATTTTTTTTACAAATAACAAGTTTTATAATAATTTTAGCATGTTAAGAAAATTCTTACTATTATTAATATGCTTTGAAAGAAAAATGAAATATATAATATTTATTTAACAAGAAATTAGGAATCATAGATTATTGAAATCTTAAAAGACCCTTAATTTTTTATTGGTTTTGTTATAAGGATATTAAGCATATCAGAAAAATTATTATCAAAAATTCAAATGCTATGTATGTACTACTAAATGTAAATCAATTGATCCTGCTATTTTCTTTATTTAAAAATTTAAAATTAAGCTAAGTTGAACCAAACTTTAGAATTCAAACTTAAAATAATTTATTTTGATTTTAAAAAGATAAAACAACTCATTTTTTATTAAAAAAGTAGCTCATATGTAAGTAAAAAAATAGCCATTAATTAGGCCCATAACCGAAAATCCGAATTAGAAAAATCAAACTAAACTGAACCGAATTTGAAAAGAACTAAACATAACTGAATTAGTTTGGTTCGGTGTTCGGTACACTAAATGAAAAACTGAAAATCAAAAACCCGAACCAAAAAACCGAATTCCCACCCCTATCTGCCAGTCCAGTCATATCCATTGTTCTCATCACAGTTCTGACCTTGATTTCCTTGGTCTTGATGCGAAGACTCTTGGTTAGGCCATTGGGTGTTAGCTCAGATATCCCCTTGATTATTAACAAAAATTTACTTCTTCCTCAATATTAGGGTAATGATCGTGATACCTGGGTCCTCTCACTTGCACATTCACCGCGTACACCTTTTGAGTGTTCAAAGTAGTGAGGTTCTTGGTGATCAACTTGAGCTAGGTTTTAAGGTGGGCCATATATTGGTCCCATTCCTCTTCCTTCTTTCGCTGCTCTGCTATCATTCCTCTTGAGCGGTTCATAGCAACGACCTCGGATTCCCTTTTGTGGCATGTCCTGTTCCTCTTGGTCATCTTATCCAGTATTTCACTAGCCTCTGCAAAGGTGTGGTTCATCATGGAGCCCTCAGCAATTTCATCTGCTACGGCTTTGTTCAATGTGTTAAGTGACCTATAGAATACTTCTAACAGGACCTCCTCAAGAAGCTAGTGATTAGGACACCACTTCAATTTTTTCTTGAACCTTAGCCATGCTTCGTATAGAACTTCCCCAACCAATTACCTAAAATTGTTAATCTTATCCCTCAATGGAATTATCCGTTTGGCATGACTCGAACGTAAACCAAGGTCGTAACATGGGACAAGAAACCCTGAGAGGTCCCAAGTCGACCCATGGCATAAGCATATCTATTTTTATATCACTTAAGTGGAAAAATAAACATAAGGCATAGTGGAAACGTAAACATAACATGGCATACCATAACATTTGGAAATACTAGACATACATATAAGATGAGTGCTACATGCTTTCTGAAAGCCTTTATCACGTAAGATGGGTTGATGGGACAACATCCCCAACTAACCCGGCCAAACTGAAACAAAAGAACAACATAAATATCTAGTCATACGGCCCTCAGAACATGAGGATTCACCAATAAAGTTGAAAGCAACTCCAGGATGAACTAAGGATGGAGATGAGCCTGAGGAGCCGAATCCTGTATCATAAAACGATATAGCATAGAAAGTATGCGGTCAGTACATGGAATGTACCGAGTATGCAAGGTAAGTAAAATGGACATTTAAAATATATAAAAGCTCATAAATGATCATAAGAGTAGGACAACATGCTCATAACATAAATAACATATGATAACATAATGCTCAAGGTTTACAAAACATTTGTAATACATTCGTAATCATAGTCATGAGATAAAAGATGTATTGAACATAACTTGAGCCAATATACATCATCATAAACATGCATAATTCATGAGGAATAGTGGGAGATTCTTATAACCGACATACCCCACATAAACCCACATGGAGTTTGACGTGTAAACCTAGTCGGGAGGCCGTTCCTACCTTGCCAATGGTAGAACCATGAAGAGCGTGATATCACCATGAAAAGGGCCATTTAGGCTGGGGAGGTCCCAACTTATCTACAGTGGCATGTAGTTTATGAGATCCGGGGTCGAACCTACTCGGCGTCAAATACAATCCCAAAACATATATAGTGTTCATAGTATAATATGCATGAACTCATGGACTAGTTAAATCATGATAATCATAAACATACTTGTACATATGTGAACTAGCCATGACATAAGTCCCGTGGGTTGGCCAAATCATAATTCATAAATCATAGGGTTCATGCATACATGTGAATCATACATATAACTTGTAAATCATCAAATCATAATGGGTATTTGAATAAATTCATATTTCAAATCATAAATCATGCTGGATTCATAAGTACCAATAATTGAAGTAAAGATCATAACCCGATTCATTATAAATTATAGGTAATTGGGCTTAATTTGGTAGAAATTGAAATCAAATAATTTATAATCAAAATAGTTGTAAAATCATATCAAAATCCATAAAATATGATGTAAATCACAAATCATAATAGCTCATTAATAAATCATTAGATTTTCACAAAAATTAAATTAAAACCCCATGAGATTTTTGATAGATTTTCATGAATTAATAGAGAATGGGCATGGGCGTGAACGGAAACACAGGTTTGTAACCCTACATACCTGGGTAAGATCAGATTTCAAAGTTCCTTGAATACCCAAGGGAGAATTGATGGAGAAAGCTTGAGAATAGGGTTGATCTCTCTAAAATCTTCCTAACTTACATTCTTGGGAATGAGTACAATTAGAGGGACTTAACCAATCTTATCATGCCCAGAAAAATACATTAAAAAATGTAGTTTAGGGCCCTAGAGAGCATATGAAGGTGGAAAACGCCCTTAATGAAGTCACCCTGAAAACCTGCACTGGCTAATCTCATGGGCATACAAACGAGTCGTTGGATGCTACCACGACTCATGGTACAATCCATTGTCCGCACTACCCAGAGTTTAACTTCAGATTCTAGCCACGACTCAACAGGACTAGTCGTGGTTCCTTCTAACGGGTTGTTAGCTCAACCATTGCCAGCTCCTTGGAAATCCTTAACTTCCCTCACAATGAGCCTCACCACAACTCGTGGTCGCTTTCAAAGAGTCGTGGTATCCATCCATCAAGTTCACTGGAAATTCAGCAATTCAACCCATGACTGGTGACAATGAGTCGTCATTATTCATGACGGGTCGTTGGATGACTCGTTACTTCTCCAACTGCCAAAGTCCAGTTCCACCTATGATCACAAACAATGACTCGTTGTCGCAAGCAATGATTTGTTACTTAATTCATTATATATACTGCCAACAGGACTCTCCTTATCGCGACAACAAATAATGACCCGTGGTTCGCAACCACGAGTCATTACATCATCTGTCCTCTGCATTTTTTTCTAGTTTTCAGCCAACTTCCATTTTTGATTCCGGGTTTAATCTTAGGCACTTTCGGGGTATTACAATATCTCCCCCTTGGGAACATTCATCCTCGAATGTTATAAATGATCTTGGGCAAATTTATATGCCCAAGTGATACTCAAAAGTATCATTTTAGCCTTGTTTATCTATCAATGTGTATACATTCTCATGTAATTGGTAATAAAATGTGAATTTATACTAACCAACATGATTAGCATTGTTTTGCAGGTAAAATGTAATTTCGGGAAGCTAAAATGCATGTTGGAGGATATCGGGGTTGGACTTGGATGCGAGAAAGGGACAAGACAATGGACAACATAAGTTAAAGGGGCTCCGCGATGGAGCCATGTCACGTTGCCATCGCGGAGGCCTTCTGCCTGGATGGGAATTTTCAGCCCAAATCCAGTATGGGTTCGCGATAGGTCTGTGGCACGGTAGCTTGGCTCCGCGTTGCACGCCGTGCCACGTTGGGCTTTATCTCCTGGACCCCCAGTTCCAGTGTAGGTCCGCGTCCGTAGCGTGTCACAGAGGCAGTGCTCCGCGATGCACTCCGTGACACGTTGCTTGTTATTGCGGGAAAAATTCCCACCAGTAGAAATAGAACACTTAGGTTCATTTTTCAATATTCTGACTTGGTGGAGCAAGAACGGGGGTTACCGGTAGTTGAGGGGACGAAAATATAAGGGTTTTTCTCTCTTTCTTTCTTCTTTAATTCAATTGCTTGTATGTTTAACACTCATTTAACGATGTTTAATCCAAAAATGAGTGGCTAAATCCTCTACTTGCTGAGGTTATGAACAATTGTAGTGAAATGGATTGTTGATCATAGTGGTTTTTCATCTTTTCTTCCATGTTGTTCTATTAATTCTTGTTCCTACGTTAATGTATATCTAAAAAGTCTGGTTTCACTCGAGAGAGCAAGAAATTGGAAAGTTGTGAATTAATAGGATATGATCTTTACTTGATTTGTGAAAATTGGGAATTGATTTACTTTCAGGATAGAAATATACCTGAAAGTCGTAGTAATTTAGGAACCGGGTTTGTATGGCTAGACCATGAATTGCATTTAATCACAGAAATAGGTGGATGGTTCATGATTCTTAAGCGAGGTTAAATACGAGAGTTTTAATCTCTTGGAAAATGTTCTTGGCTAGCAACTAGAGGAAAAGACTAACCAAATTATGTCGATAATTAATTTCATCACATGTTCGTTTAACCTCAGCATGCTCTCATTCATAGTTCAGACTCACATTAGATAGTTATTTTAGATTTAGCATAAATATGATAAAACAAAATATCAAACTTTTGGTTACACTGTTGTCTGCATTTTTAGAATCGAAATATAGTACACTTGAGCAGATTGCACTTCATCCAAGTCCCTGTGGGATCGATACTTGGCTTACTAAAGCCACTTTACTACTTGTTCGACCACATGCACTTGCGTGTAGTTATATATCCCATATAACCAGATCCGAACAAGTTTTTGGCACCGTTGCCGGGGACTTGGCAATTGGTGAATTTGTTTTAAGTGTTAATTTACTGTATTTTTGTTTTCTTAGTGTTGACAACTTGGTCTTAGCCTGTATTTTGCAGACTTAATTTCTGTTGAACACTGGCAAGAGACAAGGAGCTGGTGGACTCGTATATAGAGCCAGAAAGAATATTTCACAGTAAACGGAGAGAAACTCTAGAAAGAAAGCTGCAGTAGCTCAGAGAGACGATCATGGAGCTACAACAGAATCCACCGGTAGTCCGGGCAGTGTTAGTGCCCGAAGAAGTAGCAGCTCGGCCGGTTCGCGAGGTGGCAATCCCACATGCTAATAATGTCACATCTAGCATCCGCAAACCTGAGCCAGGAGGGAGGTTTGAACTTAAGCAGAATATGGTGCAATTGTTGCACACTAGCGGGCAGTTTACCGGTCTCCCTCATGAAGATCCACAACAGCATCTCCAAAATTTTTTGGAGATAAGTGACACTTACATCCCCGCTGGAGTGTCATCAGATTATGTCCGGCTTACATTGTTCCCATTCTCACTATTGGGAGAAGCCAAGAGGTGGTTGAAAGCTGAGCCACCGAATTCTATTTCTACGTGGGATGATCTTGCAAGGAAATTCTTGATACGGTTTTTTTCCTCCAGTAAAACAGCAAGACTTAGAAGTCAAATTCTAAGTTTCAAACAGAGAGAGGGGGAGAATTTATATCAGGCCTAGGAGAGATTCAAGTCCATGTTGCGGGATTGTCCTCATAATCATCAGTCCAATGATGTGCTGGTGCACACTTTTATAGAGGGTTTGGAACCCCACACCAAAATATTGCTAGACTCGGCAGCTGTAGGACAAGCGCTGGAGAAAACTTATGAGGAGCTGTATACCTTGTTGAACTGTATTTCGCAGGGCAATCCGGAATGGAATGCTGATTCATCAAGAAGCGGGACAAGGAAAGCAGCAGGAGTGCTAGAAGTGGATGGGTTTACAGCTATTGCTGCGCAGATAGCTGCATTACAAAATCAACTTAACACCCACTTCAGCAACATGACAATGAACCAGCCTCAAGCCCCAGTTAATGCAGTGCAGCAGATGTGGTGTGAAGTGTGCGGAAGCAGTGAGCACTCAGCTGAGTGTTGTGGAGCCAATCCTGACTCGGTAAACTTTGTGGGTAATGTACAAAGGAACCACCAACAGTATGGTAATAGCTACAATTCCAATTGGAGGAATCACCCTAATTTCTCCTGGGGTAGCAACAACCATCAGGGGCAAAGTTTGGGTCAGGGTGTGCAAAGGAACCAAGGAGGGCAGCAGAATTATCAAGCACAATTCAGAAACAACAATGCACCTCCTCGACCACCATCACCCAGCATTGAGGAGATGTTCAAGACCATGATAGCTAACCAAGCTCAATTGCAGGCTGACTATGTGAAATTGGCAGCCGAAGTGAAAAACAACCAGTTAGCTACTAAGGCACTTGAATATCAATTTGGGCAATTTGCTGGAGCCCAAAACACAAGGCCTAGAGGAGGACTTCCGAGCGACACAGATCCCAATCCCAAGTAGGTGAATGCAGTGACCACAAGGAGTGGTTTGCAGCTGAAAGAGGTGGAACCAAAAAGACCACCTCAACAATTGGGAGCAGCAGAAGTTGAGAGGGAGCAAAGTACTGAAAGGGGGAAGACTAAGGAAGCTGAATCAGAAAGACCACCACCCCCGTTCCCTCAACGCTTAAAGAAACACAAGGAGGAGGCGTGTTTCAAGAAATTCATTGAGGTGCTGAAACAGGTACATATTAACTTACCTTTTGTTGATGTTTTGCAGGGAGTGCCGAAATATGCTAAGTATATAAAGGACATTGTGGCAAACAAAAGTCGGTTGACTGAGTATGCTACGGTGGCTCTAACGGAGGAGTACACTTCCCGGATTCAAAACAGACTACCCACAAAGCTCAAAGACCCTGGGAGCTTTACTATACAGATTACTATTGGGCAGAACATCCGAGCTCGTGGATTGTATGATTTGGGAGCGAGCATAAATTTGATGCCTTCATCGGTATTCAGAAAGTTTGGTCTAGGGAGTCCTAGACCCACAACAGTAATCTTGCAATTGGCGGATCGATCCTTAGCCAGACCTGATGGCATTGTGGAAGACGTTATGGTTCAAGTTGGCTCCCTAATTTTCCCGGTAGATTTTGTCGTGCTGGATTTTGAACCAGATGCGGAAGTCCCATTTATTTTGGGACGTCCTTTCTTGGTGACCGGGAAAGCACTAATTGACATAGCTTCGGGGCAGTTAACAATGCAAGCACACGACAAAATAGAGGTATTTGATGTGTTTAAAGCCATGAAGCTACCAGCTATACATGAGGAGCTTTCAGCAATCAGTGTGGTTGAACATGAAGAAATTTGTCAGATTGTTGAATCTCAAGACCCATTGGAAAGAGTGTTGATGCACTCCGATCATTTTGGAGATAGAGAGGCGTATGGAATGATCCAAATGTTGAATGAAGCACAGAATCATCCTAGGAGACAGGAATTTCAATCATTGATGAGGTCTCTAGAATCTTTGCCGAAACCATCCGTTGAGGAGGCACCGAAGCTGGAGCTGTAAGAATTGCCTCCCCATTTAAAATATATCTTTTTGGGGGAGGATGAGACATTACCAGTCATCATCTCTGTAGATATGACAAAGGCACAGGAGAAGGAAGCATTGGGTGTCCTCAGAAAGAGGAAGAAAGCAATGGGTTGGCAAATGTCAGACATTCAGGGTATCAATCCAGCTTTTTGCACACATAGGATATTCATGGAGACAGGATCCAAACCAACCGTTCAGCCGCAACGGAGACTAAATCCAGCAATGAAGGATGTGGTGAGGAAAGAAATAATCAAGTGGCTTGATGCAGGTGTGGTCTACCCGATTTCAGACAGTGAATGGGTCAGCCCCGTTCAGTGCGTTCCGAAGAAAGGGGGGATGACTGTGGTCACCAATGAGAAAAATGAGTTGATTCCTACCTGAACCGTCACAGGCTGGCGGATTTGCATGGATTACAGGAAGCTTAATGAAGTCACGAGGAAAGATCATTACCCCATCCCGTTTATTGATCAGATATTGGATAGGTTGGCTGGACAGGAATACTATTGTTTCCTAGATGGGTACTCTGGTTATAACCAAATAGCCATAGCTCCGGAGGATCAAGAGAAGACTACTTTTACCTGTCCTTATGGGACATATGCTTTCAGGTGAATGCCGTTTGGGTTATGCAATGCACCCGCCACATTCCAGAGATGCATGATGGCTATTTTCCATGACATGGTGGAGGATTTTGTTGAGGTATTTATGGATGATTTTTCTGTTTTCGGTAATTCATTTGCTACTTGTTTGCAGAATCTTGACAGGGTGCTGGCTCGCTGTGAGGAATCTAACCTTGTGCTAAACTGGGAGAAATGCCACTTCTTAGTGAAGGAGGGTATTGTCCTTGTCCACGAAGTGTCTCGAAAGGGGTTGGAAGTCGATCGTGCTAAGATCGAGGTTATTGAAAAGTTGCCACCACCTGTGTCAGTGAAAGGTGTGCGCATTTTTCTTGGGCATGCAGGATTCTACAGACGATTCATCAAAAACTTTTCCAAAATTTCTAGACCACTATGCAGATTGCTAGAAAAAGAGGTAAAGTTTGAGTTGAATGATGAGTGTGTTAAAGCATTCGAAGAGTTGAAGCAGAAATTGATAGAAGCACCTATCGTTACTTCTCTGGACTGGGAACAACCATTTGAGCTGATGTGTGATGCCAGTGATGTGGCTGTGGGAGCCGTATTGGGGCAAAGAAAAAATAGAATCTTTCATTCTATTCATTATGCAAGCAAAAAGCTGAATACGACCCAAAGCAATTACACAGTCACAGAGAAGGAAATGCTAGCCTTGGTGTTTGCATTTGACAAATTCAGGTCCTATTTGGTGGGTTCGAAAGTTGTGGTGTACACAGACCATGCAGCGATTCGGTACCT
The DNA here is from genome assembly GCA_035772735.1 of Datura wrightii. NCBI lineage: Eukaryota > Viridiplantae > Streptophyta > Magnoliopsida > Solanales > Solanaceae > Datura > Datura wrightii. Next base: position 22,427,268 of record JASDFA010000001.1, read on the forward strand.
ATTCAACAAGAAGGATGCTAAGCCCAGGTTGATCAGATGGATCTTGTTGTTGCAGGAGTTCGACCTTGAGATCAAAGACAGAAAGGGGAGAGAGAATCAGGTAGCAGATCACCTATCACGATTGGAAAGCCGGTCGCATGTGATGGAAAGTGATAACATAAATGAAGAGTTCCCAGATGAGCAACTCTTGGAAGTTGGGGAAGCTGAAGTTCCTTGGTACACAGACATAGTCAACTTGCTAGTGAGCGAAGTCTACCCACCTGAGGCAACAGACCAGCAGAGAAGGAAATTGAGGCATGATTGCCGGCACTTTGTGTGGGATGAACCTACTTATTTAAACAAGGACCAGATCAGGTAATGAGAAGATGCATCCCAGAGAGTTAGATTGCAGAGGTGTTGAGGGGCTGGTCATTCTTCATTGTATGGGGGTTATCATGGAGGCGAGCAAACATCACACAAGGTTCTATAGTCAGGTTTCTTTTGGCCGACACTGTTCAGAGACTCTATGGCGTATGTCAAAATGTGTGATAGATGTCAGCGTACAGGAGCAATTGGCAGAAGACAAGAGATGCCGCTGCAGAATATACTGGAAGTTGAGCCCTTTGATGTATGGGGCATTGATTTCATGGGCCCATTCCCACCGTCATTTGGTAATCGTTACATCTTGGTGGCCGTAGATTATGTGTCAAAATGGGTGGAAGCAATAGCTTGTCCCAGGAATGAAAACAAGGTAGTAACGAAATTTGTGAAAAAACACATCCTCACCAGGTTCGGGACACCCCGAGCCATTATCAGCGATGGAGGGGCTCATTTTGTCAATGCAAGTTTCAAGAAATTACTAGCCAAGTATGGGGTGCGCCATAAAGTGGAGACAACATACCACCCCCAAACTAGTGGGCAAGTAGAGGTGTCAAATCGAGAAGTGAAGCAGATTCTCCAGAAAAGGGTAAACACACAACGGAATGATTGGTCAAGCAAACTTGATGATGCGTTGTGGGCGTACAGAACTGCTTACAAGACACCGATTGGAACCTCACCATACCGACTGGTCTATGGTAAAGCGTGTCATCTTCCGGTGGAGTTAGAGCACCGAGCCTTTTGGGCTTTAGGAAGCTAAATATGGACTTAGAGCTGGTGGGCAAGAAGAGACTAATGCAGCTCAGTGAACTTGAAGAGTTCCGCTGGCATGCTTATGAGAGTGCCAAGTACTACAAGGAAAGAACGAAAAGATGGCATGACAAGCATGTGGTGCATCACATTTTCGAGCCAAGACAGAAAGTCTTGCTCTTCAATTCAAGATTGAAGTTGTTTCCAGGAAAGCTGAGGTCTAAATGGTCGGGACCATTTGAAGTGGTAAGAGTGACCCTGCATGGGGCAGTAGAGTTGTGGAAGGAAGATCGGAGTGCCACGTTCTTAATAAATGGCCAGAGGTGTAAGCACTACTGGGGGGAGGACGGTGATCGAGAGAAATCGTCCATCACTCTAGAGGACAACTGAGCTTAATGACGTCGAGCCGCGACAGTAAACCAGGCGCTGCACAGGAGGCAACCTGTGAAAATTTTTTCTTTCTTTTTGTAAAGTGTAAATAGATTTTTCTTTTTCTTTTTCTTGATTTACTACAAAATTTTAGTTTTTGTTTTTGTTTTATTTTTATTTAGAGTGAAACCTATAATTCTAACCATTTTTGTATAGTGAGATGAATTTCAGGTCAAACGGAGGAAAATATGCACGAAATCGCAAGGGAAAATTCGAGGTATGAAAATTAATAAAAAGTGGCAAAATAGTGAGCTGGGGCGATAGCTCTGTGTCACGGAGGTGGACCTCCGCGTTACCCTCCGTGACACGTTGAGGTATAATCCGGATTTTTTAAAAATTTCCAGAACAGGCTCGCGATGGCTCTGTGTCACGGAGGCAGTGTACCGCGATGCACTCCATGACACGTTGTCGTGTATATCGCGACGGGTCACACCGGGTGACCCGCGCGATTTCCCTACTTTTTAACCCCAAAAACCCCTCCCTTTCTCTTATTTTTCAATCACTCCGCGACCAAACTCCCCAAAAACCATCCCCCTTCAACGTGACACGGAGTAGGATAAGAAAATCATCAAGTTTGCATAAATTCTTCAACTTCAAGATATTATCTTCGATTCCATCTCATTTCTTGTCGAATTTCTTCGATATTGAGCATGTGAGGTGAGCTAAATTGCCCTAAGTAGAAATTAATCATGAATTCAATTTAATTGTTATTGATGAATGTTCGGAATGTCGTTAGGATTGCTTGAACTCGTCAATTGCATAAATTAATCGAATTTGCTTGATAATATCATTTCTAGGGCTTGTTTTTGAATTTGAAGTGAATAACGTAGTGAACTTGTGAAATTCATGCCGGAATGTACATGTTGAGTGAGATGAGTCGGTGTGCTAGTTGTTATCATGTTAAAAGACCGACGGATTCTCGGGTTAGGGAAATAGTGAAATTTTGCAAGAAGTGGGTTGGTTGTATAGGTTCGTGTAGATAAATTTTTGTTGTTGTTTTCGTTTCTTTGTTTTTCCTTGCTAAGTGTGATGGATAAAATGTTAGCGATGGTAGTGATTGTGATTAGCTGTACGAAGTCTGAGTAGTACATAGAAGATATACCGTCGAATTCTTCGAACGCACTAAGCATGATTGTATAGTTGGTTAATGTGTGTAAATAAGTATGATCTAGCCATATTGTTGTAACTGTAGCTAAGGACTAACTGTGGGGTAACCTAGCTTAACCCGACCTTAGCCGAAGTTAATATCCATTAGCTTAACATTGATCTTGTCTACTTGGGTTGACAGGTAAAATGGCAAGCAGGCAAGAGAAAGGGAAAGGCGCATCAACATCGGGTGCCGGAAGGAAGCGAATCAGACTGGGCACAACAGTCCCAGTAGTTCCACGTGGCCAACGCCGCCAATACGGAACAAGATGGGTGACGGATGAGGGGAAGAAGTGGTACGCAAAGCACAAAGAAAATAAACACTTCCCCGAGGAGCATATAGCACGGGAACCATTGGCACAGGAGTTCCCTAGGATGGTACACCGAATCGAGGCAGTTGGGCTCAACTTCATCTTTGAAGAGCCCAAGGAATGTAACTTGCACTTGGTTTGGGAATTCTATGCCAACTGGAACTCGACGATCAAAAGTCACACCATCAAAATTAGAGGGCAAATAGTCACCTTGGAACCCCACCACCTCAATGCCATCATAGGAGCGCGGGACACAGACGCCCACGTGCTCCGACAGCTGAACATTACCCCACCGTATGCGGACATCAGACGCACCTTGTGTGGGACCCGATCGACAGCTAGATGGAGCAGACACAAAGAGAGGGGCTACCATCAGACTTTGCCCTATTCACAGATGAACAAGGAAGCCAGAATATGGCTGAAGATTGTCTGTTCCTGCCTCATCCTGGGGGTACATATGACAGATGTAACCCAGGATCGTGTATGCCTGGTGTACGCCCTAATGAAAGGGCTGGAGATCAACGTGGGGGCGGTAATTATCTCCGCCATGAAGAGAGCCCGATTGCATCAGGGGCACAAGTATGGCTTTGGTGGACTACTCACCACCTTCCTCAGGGGCCTAGATGTCGAGGAGGAGGCCCTTGACTATATCCCGCAGATGGAGCGGCGGGCCTTAGATGTTACTAAAACTAAGGCACCCGACACCACCCACGGGCCTGTGCTTACACTTGGCGCGCAACATGCTCGTGATGATCAGTATATGGCTCGCATGTATGGGATGCAGATGCTCCAACTGAGGATAGGCGGGAGGCCGGCGACAGAGGAGGAGCAATGGCAGCTCGAGCTAGACTACCCCTTCGGTGAAAACACCAGGGCTCTATGCCGAGTGGGGCCAGCATTTGTAGAGCCCACGGATGATAACGTCCCCACAGATGAGGAGACACGTCGGGAGGATTCCGATGTGGAGTCCGATGAAGACTACGGGGGTGATTCAGACATGGGAGATGAAGCAGCAGCACCCGACGAAGAAGTGGAGTACTTTGATTGATCAGGGAGTTCCACCACCCGATTTTTGTGCTATTTTAATTTTTGTGAACATTGGGGACAGTGTTCGAGCTAAGTGTGGGGTGGGAGTAGTTAGGTGCTAGGTTGTGTTGTTATGTATGTATGCTCTAATCTGTTGTTGTACATGTGAAATTTTGTTGTTCCCTGTGATTTATGAATTGTTAAGTTGTTGTTCCGTGTTGTAAATTTATGTGAAATTAATGTGTGTTGCTGAATGTTGCTAGCTGATTTTGTATATATTTTTGTTATTTAAATGATCGATATTTTTAAAATATGTTGTACATATTTTTCTATCGAAATGATCGATATTTTCAACAAATTTTTTACTTCGTGGGTTTCTCGACGTTTGTTTTCGGTTCTTTTATCGAGAATGGTCCCATTGAACCGAAGTCATAGTAGTGACCGTTCCCTATGATTGATGGATGACGACCGTCTTAAGGGAAATGTAGTCGTTAGGAGTATTTTTTTTCCAGTTTTTTTCTTTGGTGGGTTGCATCCCAAAACCTGTAGTTACTGTATGGTTGCGAAATTCTGGTTGCGTGTTGTACATGATATTTAAAATACAAAGGTGATTCGTATGAAAGCATGCAACTTTGTAAATATGTTGAGATACCTAGGCCATAGAGTTCGATTTAGGGTGATTGAGGCTTAATGTTTGAATTCCTGTAATTAGCTGATTAAAGAGTTTGTGAATACATCTTGAATTGAGCATGTGCAAAAAGTGTGAAGTGAGGTGTTGTTATTCCATGCTATTGTGAAGTGTCTAGAACTTGCCTGGTGTGTGTGTAAAACGAAATGAAGGAGGTGTATTGTAGGAAAGGATGTAGGCATTTCTTTGTTTTAACCGAGAGTTTCTATTTTTGCTTGTCGTACCCACCTTGATTGTATACCCTAGTCAGCCCGTTGAGCCTTTAGCCTATTGTTTTTTTTCTTTTGTCCAAAAAGTGTAAATTGAGCTTAATCCCTTCTTTTCATTAGCCGTAAAGTCTATACAAAACTCTTAAGCGCTTAAGAAGAGAAGATAATTTTCCCAAAGTGTCAAAAGAGTGAGAGTGGTGAAAAGAAAAGAAAAGCAGAGTGATAGAAGAAAAGAAAAGGTTGAAGGTGCACTTGTTATAAATAAACTATAATGAAGGTGCATGAATAATCTTTGTTGTTGTGTTAAGTGTGCTTAATACGATGGGCCAAACTAAAGAAAAACATCAAGAATGGGATGATGAAAAAAAGAAACAATGTCCATGAGTTGATGGGATATGTTGAAAAGGCGCTTAAGGATGCTAGTGGCTATTATTGGCTAACCCAATATTTACTAGTTCCGTAGCTTCCATTACAACTAGTTAAATTCCTACGTGATCTTACATTGCACTTCTTTATATTAGTGGAGTAATACACTAAGGGCAAGCTTATGGGTCATGACATGAGGCATGTGAATTCTTTTGGGAGAGAGAGCGAAATTGTGTTTACGTGCCTCTGCTTAAAATTTTGTGAGTCATATGAGCAAAAATGGGAAGATTCTCTTGTTTTGTGAGGGCACATGCTTGATGAAAGATTAATTTTCATGTCGGATATCTTGATCAGCTGATTTGCATGAGTTTGCCAATATCGAGAGTCGATTCTTAAAGTCTAGGAGGTCTTGATATATTGAAGGTCAATGCATTGATAGGACCATGCATGTTTTCTTGATGATTTGCTGTATTGAATAATCGGTATAACCATAGCCTAAATTGTCGAACCAAAGTAGCGAGGTTGGGATGTAAATTGCATGAAGTGTAGGATTGTTGTTCGAGGTCGAACAAGGATTTAAGTGTGGGCTAAGTGATCTTGGGCAAATTTATATGCCCAAGTGATACTCAAAAGTACCATTTTAGCCTTGTTTATCTATCAATGTGTATACATTCTCATGTAATTGGTAATAAAATGTGAATTTATACTAACCAACATGATTAGCATTGTTTTGCAGGTAAAATGTAATTTCGGGAAGCTAAAATCCATGTTGGAGGATATCGGGGTTGGACTTGGATGCGAGCAAGGGACAAGACATTGGACAGCATAAAATAAAGGGGTTCCGTGATGGAGCCGTGTCACGCTGCCATCGCGGAGGCCTTCTGCCTGGATGGGAATTTTCAGCCCAAATCCAGTGTGGGTTCGCGATAGGTCCGTGGCACGGTGGCTTGGCTCCGCATTGCACGCCGTGCCACATTGGGCTTTATTTCCTGGACCCCCAATTCCAGTGAAGGTCCGCGTCCGTAGCGTGTCACGGAGGCAGTGCTCCGCGACGCACTCCGTGACACGTTGCTTGTTATTCCGGAAAAAATTCCCACCAGTATAAATAGAACACTTAGGTTCATTTTTCAATATCCTGACTTGGTGGAGCAAGAACGTGGGTTACAGGCAGTTGAGGGGACAAAAATATCAGGGTTTTTCTCTCTTTCTTTCTTCTTTAATTCAATTGCTTGTATGTTTAACACTCATTTAACGATGTTTAATCCACAAATGAGTGGCTAAATCCTCTTCTTGTTGAGGTTATAAACAATTGTAGTGAAATGGATTGTTGATCATAGTGGTTTTTCATCTTTTCTTCCATGTTGTTCTATTAATTCTTGTTCTTACTGCATTAATGTGTGGCCTTCGTTAATGTATATCTAAAAAGTCCGGTTTCACTCGAGAGAGCAAGAAATTGGAAAGTTGTGAATTAATAGGATATGATCTTTACTTGATTTGGGAAAATTGGGAATTGATTTACTTTCAGGATAGAAATATACCTGAAAGTCGTATTAGTCAATTTAGGAACAGGGTTTGTATGGCTAGACCATGAATTGCATTTAATCACAGAAATGTAGGTAGATGGTTCATGATTCTTAAGTGAGGTTAAATACGAGAGTATTAATCTCTTGGCAAATGTTCTTGGCTAGCAACTGGAGGAAAAGACTAACCAAATTATGTCGATAATTAATTTCATTACATGTTCGTTTAACCTCAGCATGCTCTCACTCATAGTTCAGACTCACATTAGATATTTATTTTAGATTTAGCATAAAAATTATAAAACAAAATATCAAACTTTTGGTTACACTGTTGTCTGCAGTTTTAGAATCGAAATATAGTACACTTGAGCAGATTGCACTTCATCCAACTCCCTGTGGGATTGATACTTGGCTTACTAAAGCCACTTTACTACTTGTTCGACCACATGCACTTGCGTGTAGTTATATACCCCATATAACCAGATCCGAACAATAAACAAGAAGAAAGACAAAGACATGCAATCCTTTCACCCAAATACTGATCATTTAAATCGAAAACTAACGGAATGACTATTCCCGCTTCATACCACATAACTAAACTGATTTCATGATTCACATACACATTCATATACATACAAGATACTTGAACACATGAACTGAACATGAAAACTAAATAGAATTATAGGGCAAAACTGATACCTCATGTCGGAACTAAGCCGGTAGAGAATAAATGTGGGTATTTAGCCATTTTATCCGCTTCGGCTTCCCCACGTAACTCCTTCAGCATGATGATTCCTTCATAATACTTTAACTGAAGCTACTTCCTTGTTCCTTAGTCTCTAAACCTGACAATCTAATATTTTCACTGGAACCTCCTCATAGGTAAGGCTATCTTTTACACCAACGCTATCCACCGGAACTACTAGAGCTGGATCTCCCAAACATTTCTTCAAAAGCGATACATGAAACACACGATGCACAAAAGATAACTCTGAGGGAAAGTCAAACTAATATGCCACCTTGCCAACTCTTCTCACAATTCGATACGGGCCAACATAGCGGGGACTATGGTTTCCTTTGTTCCCAAACTGCATTACTCCCTTCACGGGAGATACCTTCAGAAACACCGAATCGTCCACTTCGAACTCCAATTCTATCCTTCTTACATCGGCATAGGACTTTTGGCGAATCTGAGCGATTTTCAACCTATCCCTTATCAAATGAACCTTCACCATAGCCTCATGAATCGAATTTGGTCCTATCATAGCTGCCTCACCAAACTCAAACATCCGATGGGCAGTCTACATCTTCACCCATAAAGAGCCTCGAATGAGGCCATCTAAATGCTGGAGTGATAGCTGTTATTATAAGCAAACTCGATTAGGGGTAAGTGATCATCCCATCTACCTTTGAAGTCCATCACACATGCTCTCAACATGTCTTCGAGAGTCTGAATTTCCCACTCTGCTTAACCATCAGTTCTTGGATGAAATATGGTGCCGAGTTTAACCTGAGTACCAAGTCCTTTTTGGAATGACCTCCAAAATTGAGAGGTAAATTGAGTACCTTGATCTAAAATGATGGACAAGGTCACTCCATGCAATTAAACCAACTCCCAAATATATAGCTTGGCGTAATCCTCCTCTGAGTCCGTGGTTTTGACCAATAGAAAATAGGCAACTTTGGTCATCTTGTCTCCACCACCCAAATAGAGTCATATTGCCGACAAGTATGAGGTAGGCCTGTTATGAAATCCATGTTAATATCTTCCCATTTCCAAGTGGGAATGCTAATATCCTGAAGTATTCCTCCCGGCCATTGATGCTCAACCTTTACTTGCTGACAGTACGGGCACTTGGCAACGAATTCTCCAATGTCCTTCTTCATGCCATTCCACCAATAAATCTCCCGTAAGTCATAATACATCTTAGTGGCACCCGGATGGATAGAATACCTGGATCCATAGGCCTCATGCAATATCCGGCTCCTCAAGTCATCAACATCAGGATCACATAGGCGACCCCGGTACCGAAGTACACCATCTCCCCTTTGGGAGAAGACCTCCACCTTTTGACTGAGAACGACTTCCTTCAACTTTACCAAAATTAGGTCCTCCTCTTTTCTAGACTTCACATCAATCACTAAGGACGATTCTAAACCATTCTAGACAACAACACTGCTATCAGTCGATTCGACCAACCTAACTCCCAGCCTTGCAAGACGATGCACATCTTTCACTAGCTTCTTCTTTCCTTCATCCACATGGGACACACTCTCCATAGAAAGCCTACTAAGTGCATTTTCTACTACATTAGCCTTACCCGGATGGTAAAGAACACTCATATCATAGTGTTTGAGTAGCTCCAACCACTTTCTTTGCCATAAATTGAGATATTTCTATGTGAACACATAATGTGAGCTCTTGGTGTCCGTTAACAAATCCACATGGACCCCATAAAAGTATTGTCGTCATATCTTCAATGCGAACACTACTGTGGCCAACTCAAGATCATGGGTCGGGTAATTCTTCTCATCGATCTTCAACATTCTAGAGGCATATGCTATCACTTTCCCTCGCTACATCAGTACACCCTCGAGTCCGATTCCTAAAGCATCTCAATACACCACAAAACCATCTGTACCCTCGGGTAGGGTCAACACTTTTGCGGTAGTAAGTCGAGTCTTCAACTCTTGGAGCTCTTCTCACAAGCCTCTGACCATTAGAACTTCACCTTCTTCTGAGTCAACTTGGTCAAAGGTGCTGCAATGGATGAAAAACCTTTAAAAAATCTTCGGTAATAGCCAGCTATCCAAGAAACTCCAATATCTGAAGGATTCACCGGCCTTGGCCAATTCTTCACCACCTTTGATTTTCTGAGAATCTACTTTTATGCCCTCGCTTGATACCACATGACCCAAAAATGCTACCGAATTCAACCAAAACTTGCACTTGCTGAACTTGGCATACAACTAACGATCCTCGAGAGTCCGAAGTACTACTCTCAAATTAGTGGCATAATCCTCCTCGCTCCGAGAGTATATAAGGATATCATCAATGAACATGATCACGAACATGTCCAGGTACGTCTTGAACACCCTGTTCATTAGGTCCATAAAAGTTGCAAGAGTATTTGTTAGTACAAAAGACATAACTCCAAACTCATAATGCCCATACCACGTCTTGAAGGCAATCTTTGGGATATCGCACTCCGAACTCTGAGTTGATGATACCCGGACCTGAGATCTATCTTTGAAAAATACTTGGAACCCTGAAGCTGATCAAACAAATCATTTATCCTGGGTAAAGGATACCTATTCTTGATGATGACCTTGTTCAATTGCCAATTGTCAATGCACATCCGAAGCAAACTGTCCTTCTTCTGGACAAATAACACTAGTGCACCCCATGGAGACTTTCTCTTTCTAATGAATCCCTTATATAACAGGTCCTTCAATTGATCCTTCAACTCCTTTAGCTCGGCTGGAGCCATCCTGTAAGGAGGGATCGAGATAGGCAGCGTGTTGGGTTGAAGGTCAATACCAAAATCAATTTCCCTCTCCGGAGGAACACCTAGTAAATCATCTGGGAATACTTCTTGGTACTCATGCACCACCAAAACTAACTGGATAGTCAGGGTCTCGGACTCAACATCCTTAACCCTAACTAGATGATACATGAAACCCTTAGAAATTATCTTTCTGGCCTTAGGATAGGAAATGAAATGACCTACAGGTACAACCAAACCACCCTTCCACTCCAACACTAACTCACTTGGAAAACGGAACTTAATTGCACGGGTTCAACAATTAATAGAAGCATAACATGCATACAACCAATCCCTGGCAAGAATAATATCAAAGCCAGTCATGGATAACTCTACAAGGTCTGCGAGGTGACTTTATGCAATATAGTGACCGGGCATCCTCTATATACTCGCCTAGCTACAACTATTTCACCAACATCAGTATAGAAACGAAATATGGTTCTGACAGAGTCTCGGGACTAACTCCAAAGCTACTAGCAATGTAAGGAGTCACAAAAGACAAGGTAGCTCCCAGATCTAACAAAGCGTAAGCATCAATATGGAAAACTCGTAACAAACCAATGACCACATCCGGGGAGACCTCCTATTTCTGGTGAGATGCTAAAGCATAGAACCTGTTTGGTTCTGTCTTTCAATTGAACTAGTCAAGGCACCCTGCTGAGGAGGAAGTGTTAGTGGAGCGGCTGAACTGGCTGCTAGCATACGGGCTCCGCCACCCCTTGATCTTGCTAAAGGGCAATCCTTGAGCCGGTGTCCGGGTTTGTAACACCCGAAGAAAGTATCTACACCAACTAGGCACCTTCCTAGGTGATTCTTGCCACACCCCGCATAAGCTGGGAAAGTGCGCTATATCTGCATGCTACTTTGACCCCTCGAATCTAGAGACCTGCTCCTCTGATCCCCTCAAAATCTGGATGGTGTATTGGCCGATGATGGTGTTGGAGCAATAGACCTGTGTTGAGACTGCTGACATTGTCCACCCCCTGATCTGGCATAAGAAGTCACATAACTATTGGTCCTAGCCCACTTGGCCTCTCTCTACCTCCGATACACCGACTCCATCTACTGGCATGCAACACAATGCGGGGAAAATCTATATCCCGATGTAACATGGTGATCCTATAGTTCTTATTCAGGTAGTCCTCCACTCCATGCACAAATCGGCTCACTAGAGCCCTTTGGTCTGCCACCAACTCTGCCGTATTCTTTAATAGATGGGTGAACTCCAAAGCGTACTCCTGAACTGACATATCACCCTGCTTCAAGTTAAAAAAACTCAGACACCTTTAGCTCCCTCATCTGCCGAGGGAAGAACAGATCCATGACTGCTGCATGGAACTCTTCCCAACCTGTAGGGCCTGCACCCACTGCCCTAGCATCTCTCTACTATTTGAACCATATATGTTCCACCCTTTTTAGATGGTATGAGGCCAAATCAACACAATCTCCATTTGTCACATGATCTTGAGCAAAATAGCATGCTCGAGTGATGCTTTATAACTTAATTTTGCCTTGTTTATTGACTTAATTATATGCATTCTCATGTGTTTTTATGTAAATATGAATATATATACTAACCAACATGATTAGTTCTTGTTTTTGTAGGTTTAAAATGAATTTCAGGAACTAATCAATGAGTTGGTGAAGTGGAGGCATGGAATCGGAAGTAAACTGCGAACGTCCGCAAGGAGGATGCGCGAAACAGCCCACCTGCGCGTTGGTAACGTGCCATGACAGGTAGGCCACGCGACAAGGGCCGTGACACGCCCTCAAACGCGCTGCACAAGCAGCGCGACACGTTGCCAACATGGATAACTGTTGCTTGGCAACTGTTTTGATTTCCAAATTGCCTATGTGATGCCTCCGTGTCACGGAGGCATATTGGCGCGATAGGCTCTGTGACACGGAGCTATTTCATGCCGGGAATAATTTTATACCCCATAACCTGGGTGATTGTTATAATCTCCTCGATTAATTCGTGCGGATCCTCATCCACTTTTGACCCAAGGAACTCCGACGGGTTTATCCTCAAGAAATCTCTGATCCTAGCCGTTGCAGCATTGCCATTTTGTGGAATATGTGCAACAGCCTGTTGGTTGACCTAAGCGATTAAGGCCTATGCCAGCATCTAGATAGCTACCCAAAACTCAACGTGGGCAACTGGCTCAAATGCCTAGGGCTCTTGAACACATGGGGCTTGCTGATGCCCACGAACATCGCCATCTTCGTGGCCTTCACCATTTCCATTTCTTCTTCCATTCACTCTTTGAGGATCCACGATTCTGCAATTGGGAATAGCACAAATTAGAAGGATAGAAAGACTTTTCATCACACGACATAGATCATGAAAGAAGGGGACATTTTGTAAACGTCTTGTAGCCTCTTTGTCATATGCGCTTCACACCCGCGAAAAATACTCTAATTAACGCGGCTTTCAGACACCCTAGGATACTTCAAACCTATTGCTCTGATACCAAGTTTGTCATGACTCGAATGTAAATCGGGGTCGTGACACGGGACGAAGAACCCCGAGAGACCCCAAGTCGATCCATGGAATAAGAATATCTAACTTCATATGACTTAAGCGGAAAACTGAGCATAAGGCATAGCGGAAACGTAAACGTAACATGGCATACCATAACATTTAGAAGTATTAGACATACATATAAGCTGAGTGCTATATGCAGTCTGAAATCCTCTATCATGTAAGATGGGATGATGGGACAACATCCTTAACTAACCCGGTCAAAGTAAAACAAAACAACAACATAAATATCTAGTCAAACGGCCCTCAGAACATGAGGACTCACCAATAAAGATGAAAGCAACTCTGGGATGAACTAAGGATGGAGATGATCCTGAGAGTCGGGTCTTGTATCATGAAATGATACAACATAGAAAGTATGTGGTCAATAAGTGAAATGTACCGAGTATGCAAGGTAAGTAAAATGGACATTTAAAATATATAAAGCTCATAAATGATCATAAGAGTAGGACAACATGCTCATAACATAAATAGCATACGATAACATAGGCTCAAGGTTTTCAAAACATTTGTAATACATTCATAATCATAATCATGAGAGAAAAGTTGTATTGAACATAACTTGAGCCAATATACATCATCATAAACATCTATAAATCATGAGGAACAGTGGGAGATTCTTATAAGCGGCATACCCCACATGAGAACACATGGAGTCCGACTTCTAAACCTAGTTAGGAAGTCGTTCCTACCTTACCAAGGGTAGAACCATGAAGGGCATGATATCACCAAGAAATGGGCCATTTGGGCTGGGGAGGTCCCAACATACCTATGGTGGCACGTAGTTTATGAGATCTGGGGCTAAAACTATGCCCTAAACCTATTCGGTGTTAAATACTACCCCCAAAAAATATAGAGTGCTCATAGTATAATATCCATGAACTCGTTGACTATTTAAATAATGATAATCATAAACATACTTTTACATACATGAACTAGCCATGACATAAGGCCCGTGAGTTGGCCAAAATATAATTCATAAATCATAGGGTTCATGCATACTTGTGAATCATGCATATAACTTGTAAATCATCAAATTATAATGGGTATTTGAATAAATTCATATTTCAAATCATAAATCAAGCTGGTAAAATACCAACAATTGAAGTAAAGATCATAACCCGATTCATCATAGATTATACGTAATTGGGATTAATTTGGTAGAAATTGAAATCAATAATTTTATAATCAAAATAGTTGTAAAATCTGATCAAATCCATAAAATATGATGTAAATCACAAATCGTAATAGCCCATTAGTAAATCATTAGATTTTCACAAAAATTGAATTAAAACCCCATGAGATTTTAGATATATTTTCATGAATTAATAGAGAATTTGCATGGGTATGAACGGAAACACCCATTCATAACCCTACATACCTGGATAAGATCAGATTTCAAAGTTCCTTGAATGTCCGAGAGAGAATTGATGGAGAAAGCTTGAGAATAGGCTTGATCTCTCTAAAATATTCCTAACTTGCTTGCATGGGTATGGGTATAATTAGAGGTACTTAACCTATCTTATCATGCCCAAAAGAATACATAAAACGACGTAGTTTAGGGCCCTAGAGCATTGGAGGGTCAAAAATACCCTTAATGAAATCACCCTGAAAACTTGCACTGGCTGATCCCACGGGCATACCAACGAGTCATTGGATGCTACCACGACTCATGGTATAGTCCATTGTCTGCACAGCCCAGAACATAACTTTGGATTCTAGCCACGACTCAACAGGACGAGTCGTGGTTCCTTCTAACAGGTCGTTAGTTCGACCATTGCTAGCTCCTTGAAAATCTTGAACTTCCCTTACAAAAAGCCTCACCACGACTCGTGGTTGATTCAAATGAGTCATGCTATCCATCCTTCAAGTCCACTAGAAATTTAGCAATTCAACCCACAACTGGTGACAACGAGTCGTCATTACTTACGATGGGTCATTGATGGCTTGTTACTTCTCCAACTTCCAAAGTCCAGTTCCACCTACAATCACAAACAACAACTCATTGTTGCAAGAAACGAGTCATTACTTCATTTGTTGTATCCAGTGCTACCAGGACTTCCTTACCACAACTACCAACAACGACCCGTGTTTTCCAAGCACGAGTTGTTACATCGTCCGTCCTGTGCATTTTTCTAGTTTTCAGCCAACTTCCATTTTTGATCCTGGGTTTAATCTTAGGTACTTTTAGGGTATTACACCATGACGGTGTAAAGAATCTCTCCAAGAAAGCAGTAGTTATCTCATCCCAATTGGTGATAGACTCTTCTCGTAGCTCATCAACCACAGAGTGGCTTCCCCAGCTAATGAGAAATGGAAATAAGCAGAGTCTTATCTCCTCTTGAAACATTTCAAGCAGTTTGTACGCATTGCAGATACCTGTGAAATTTATCTAATGCTAGTTTATATCTTTACTGGACAAACCATTGAGAAACCTTTCATGCTCAGCAGGTGAATCATAGAATCTTTCTTATCAACTTTTTGATTTCCTGACAGTGGGGGTGGAACAATGGCTCTAGTGTAGCTGAAGTCCTCTTGCTCATACTGTCCCTCGAAGAGCATATTCTTTATGGTGTTTCATCCTTGATCAGGAGGGGGGTTCTGTTGGTTCCTGTCTGCTAAAGAAACAGCCAATTGGGCAGCATCGGCTCTTCTAGCTATATTGGCTAGTTGAGCCTCTTTTGCCCTTCGTACTGCTTCAGCCCGCTGTGGCTCATTCAGCTCTTCCTCCAGTGGGAGGTTGAGTTGTGCCCTCTTGTTCTTCATGTAAACCTGTATCTAGTCAAAAAAAAACCAAAACAAAATGTAAAATACATAATAAGATTACAAGTCAAGCTCAGATACTAATTAACAATTTCAAAATTGTATTCCCCGACAACGGCACCAAAGTTTGATAACGCCCAAATTACACCTTGTAATTAAAGTCCTGGGTAGTAAAGAAAACTGGGATGCTATATTTCCAGGATTGTTATTCGTAAATATGCTAATAGATAAGTGTAAAGTGGTCACTGTCAAATATAATAACCCAACAAAGGTTGGGGTCGATCCCGCAGAGAATAGGCAGAAATAATATGTTAACGATGAAAATAAGCTAACTTGCAATCAATATTTCAAAAGGGGGTTTGCAAATAAAAAGAATAAATAATGCTAAGAATTATTGAGTTGTTTATCAAATTACTAACACTAAACTAGGAATGTATTCTCCATCATTTCATAACTTAGCAAGTTTTTATTAGTGATCTATCCTAGTGAATTTTATGTAACACTTATCTTTAGTACATCTAATATTTCTCGATTTAAAGACTACAATTATATCTTGTTGGTCTCAAAGTACATATGTTACGTGCGCTAATAGACAATAGATGCTTTCCACCCATCTCCTCTTGGTCTCATAAGTGTGTATATTATAACTTTACAATAAGTCTTGACTTTAATTATCCTTGGTTAGACTTCAAGATAATCATATGAGAATTATTAATTTCAAATTGTTATTGTTACTCTCTTTTCCTAACTTCAACCTTCTAGGTGGGGCAAGTTAAAGCTACAGGCTTGTTTCAATGTTACAGCTGCTAAAACTTAATTAAAATAAAGAGAATAACAATTCACTTAATTCTCAATTCAAGAATCACTATTTCATTATGCCTACATTCGTTAATCCATCATGGTTCCCACAACCCTAGCCTAAGAGATTTAGCCGCTCATGTTTATGAGAAAATAAATAAAAGATGTCAAAGAAATCATAATTTAATATTTACTTCATAAATACTTGTTCAACAAATTCTCCAGTCTAAATGGTTCTACAAGAACTTGATGAATTTCCAACAATAGCTCAGCTAAACAATTACAGAAAGTATGACTTGTGCAACAATTGAATTGTAAACTCTAAAGTGTTGGACTTGGACTAAAAATCAACACTATGATATTTTCTAACACTAAAATTGCACTTACATAAGATAATAAATAAAGGGTATTTATAATAATAGATGAAGCCTTTTTTTTTCCTTCTTAAATTTGAATTGGGTTTTGCAGCTTCAGTTCCTAGTCGAATTAGAATTGCAAATTCTGGATGGCCCGACATGTATGGATGTAACACCCTGAAACTTCCCTAGACCAAATTCAGACGTTGCATGAAAAATCATAGGAAAACCAGAAAATTTTTCTATCACAGACGATCAACACAACTGACCATTGGTGGAACCAACGGACTATTGTAGAGGATCATGGGTTGCAGCAGGTTTCTTCCAAGGGAAACAATGAGACATAGGATGACCCGTTGAAACTAACAATGAGTAATCCTGTCGTCCGTTGAATCCCAACTTCAAAGGATTTCTGGATCTTTCCCTAACAAAACGAGACGGAACAATGTCCCGTGGTTGCCACCATCCGTCGTCCAGTTCTAGATCGAGCAGTGTGGACCACGAGTGGATACAACAACACATTGGTTCATCCAATGAGTCGTTGTGATGACTCATTGTCTCCATACTCAGTTTTCCTACCTGTTCTAATGGAAGATGTCAACCTGTTCTTTGTTCCAACGGAATGTTGTGATCTCCCGTGGTTTCCATCTAGTAAGTCTAGCTTCAGAAACCAGAACCAACGACAGCTTTAATGGGGCCATTGTTTGAACCAACGACCCATCCTGAGTTCCGTTGTTCAGGGTCAGGCAGTTTTCGGTTCGTTTTGCCAGGGGTATTTTAGTATTTTTATAGCTTTTGAAACTTGAAACCATATCATTTTGGGTTCGTATAGGAGGGAATTAAAGCATTAGAATGACCCTTTCCGTTCATTCCTCTCAACTCCCTCAAGAACAAACCGTAAGAACTTTTCTGAAAGCACAAAGTTGGACCAAGGGTTTGATATTCTTCTCAGTTCTTATCAGGGATTTTCACCAGGGTTTCTTCTACAGGTATATGGGAATTCAACAAAGAGATTGTTCTCCCCTTGTGTCCACCAAAACTCTCTCTCTCTGTTCCTTTCAATCCTAGCCCTGAGTTTCTGAATTGAAGATATTATTATCGTTCTTTGATTAATTCATGTGGAATCCTATCCTATGTTAATTGTATCTATTTTCCACTAGTTTGTAACTAAAATGATGCTTGTTCCAGTGAATTACAAATTTATAATCTAGAATTAGAAACTAGAATCCTGTTTAAGCATTGAATTCTTAAGAATTGCTTGCATCTTTCAGAGTTAGGGGCTCCTATAATAATTGTATGTGTTAGAAACTCAGTTACAAGATTTAATCAGAAAGTTTATATACTCTGTATTACTCAGAATTGTCGGTTCAGTTTCAGACAAAATACTAAAATATCCAGTGTTAGTCAGAAATGGCAGCTGATCAGTTTGACTATAAAATTTCTCGAGGTGTCAGTGGTGCCTCTCAGTTAACAGAATCATACTCAAATTATACTTTATTTATCCATTAGGCGGTCATGACATTTCATTTATATACATTTATAGCTCTGACCAGCCCCAGGACCCCGGTTCAGTTTACATTTTGTTCTTAGATGGTTACGACACTTCCAGATAAGCAGCTTTTACCAGTTTAGAACCCAGTTTCAGAATCTGGTCTGTTAATTTCTCAAGTTACTTTCAGTTATATGTCCCTAACTAGTCTTGGACCCAAGTCTCGAGCTATTAGCTTAGTAGTTCAGTATAGGTTTCCAATGGGAGTAGGACTTAGCACCGAGCGGACCGGGGTTCTAGCGCACCCAGATTCCCAAAATTATGTTGCCATCATAGGTTACAGTTACAAATTATTGGACTAATTGGCCCCAAACTTTTGTGATCACTCATTTCATGCCTTTATACCCTAGTAAGGTATATTGGGTCCTACCGGTGGGGTGTATACATCGGACTCCATGTCTAGCTCACGTGGTTATATGTTGGTTATAGACTCTCCCACTAGTCATTCCAGTCCAGTTTCAAAATAGGCAGCTCAGTTCAGTTTCAGCTCTATTAGATTATCTTAGTTTAGTACAGTATCTCAGACTTAGAACTTTCAGAGTTAGGGCATGTCTTGGACCACCAGACAGGGTCATCTTGACCATCATAGTTTACTTCCGATTGTTTATTTCAGTTTATTAGTTGTTCACTGAATGTCATTTCAGTTCAGTCATCTATATAGTTATCATTATGATTCTCTCACTTACTCAGTACATTCAAAGTACTAACACATAATTTTATATTGTATTGTTTCATGATACAACCACAGGTTCTCAGACCCAGAGTCGTTAGCCGATTCATTTGGAATTCTCTATCAGTAGCAGCAATGTGAGTCCTCATATTTTGAGGGTGTTATTTCATTCATTTCAGTTTTCTTTATCATTTTCAGTTAGACTTAGAGTTAGCTGGGGGCTTGTCCTAGCAACTCCTCAGTTAGATGGCTTTCAGACATAGACTTGATTTCAGATCCTCATATATTTTAAATCTCTATGTTTAGTTTTTATTTTCATAAATGCTATTATGTATTATTCCAAAGCTTCCACTATGCATGTTTTACACAGAATACCAGTTTATGATAGACCAAGGGTTCACTTGGGGTTACTTGTGACTCCAAGTACCGTGTTCTATCTAGGGTGTAGACTCGGGACGTGACAAACTTTGTATTAGAGCACTAGGTTTAGAGTATATATGGAAAAGTATGAAAGCCACAACAAGTAGAGTCCTTTTCATGGGTGTGAAGCATGCCACACTTATGGCGATGAGGCTATGAGATGGTTTTAGGAAAACTCTCTTTTGTTCATACTCTTTATCATGCGTTAAAGTTCAATTCCATAAACGCCCTTCTAACTCGTGCTGTGTTTTGTTTCAGTGAACCATGCCTCCCAGATGCGAAAACGGAAGAAGGGTCGCTAACGCCAATAGACCTGCCCCACAAGCCCAGAAGCTCCTCAAGATGATTCCATATCTACCGCTGAATTCAGGGCGACCATCCAATTGTTGGCCCAAATAGTCACTAACCAGGTAAACCAGTAGGTGGTGTCGATGAACACTAACGGGTTTGCAATAGCTGCGAGGGTGTGGGATTTCACCCGAATAAACCCTCTATCATTTCAGGGATCCAAAGTAGGGAAGGACTCCCAAGAGTTCATGGATAAAATTAGGAAGATTACCCGTATTATGGGTGTGGGCTCCTCCGAGAGTGCCGACCTGGCTGTCTACCAGCTTAAAGGGGTAGCCCAAGTCTAGTATGAGCAGTGGAAGGAGGGGCGACCAACGGGAGCATTACCAGTGGAGTAGGAGGTGTTCAACACTGCCTTTCTGGACAGATTTTTCCATCGAGAGCTCAGGGAGGCCAAGATAGCAGGGTTCATGAACTTGAGGCAAGGAAATAGAACAGTGGAGGAGTATGCTCTGGAGTTTACCAGGCTATCAAAGTACGCTCCAGAGATGGTATATTAGCCAAGGGCTCGCATGTTGAAATTCTTGAACGGAGAGTCGAACCTGGTTCTTAAGGAGTGCAGGACAACAATGTTGATTAGAGACATAGATCTCTCCAGTCTGATTGTCTATGCCTAGCAGATTGAGGCTAAAAAGATGAAGGATATGGAGCGAAAGAACAAAACGGAAAGAACTGGCCAGTCAGATTACGACCATCAAAGGTCTGGCGGTGGTAGCCGCCCACAGCAGCAACAACAGTAGAGGGCCCCAGCACCCAGTTTAGCCAACTCTCTTACCTTTCGGTCCCATCAGGACCGGAGGGGTGGAGCATTTGGCTGTTAGTCTCAGAGTTTTAGTGCAAGGAACAGGTATCCAACTTGCTCCAAGTGCGGCAAGAATCACCCAGGGGAGTGCCTTTAGGGAAAAGATGGCTATTTTAGGTGTGGACACCTTGGACACAGGCTTAGGGTGTGCCCACCAGCAGGATGAGGGAGATCAAAATCCAACACATCATCATCCCCAGCAGTTCAACCAGCTCAGTAGGACAACACATCAGGTACAAATTGTGGTCAGCACCAGAATCGTTTTTATGCTCTATCGTCCCATCAGGATTAGGAAAACACACCTGACGTAGTAACTGGTATGTTACATCTCTTCCATCTAGATGTGTATTCCCTCCTATATCTAGGAGCCACTCTTTCATTTGTGACTCCCTATATAGTAGTCCAGTTCAACATCAGTCTAGAGGTCCTCTCAAAACCATTTTCAGTCTCCACCCCAGTTGGTGAATCAGTTAGAGCCAGCCGGATGTATAGAAACTGCCCAGTCTGAGTCCTGAATAAAGTTATTCCAGCTGATCTTGTAGAGTTAGACATGGTCAACTTTGACCTTATTATCGACATGGATTGGATACACTCATGCTATGCCTCAGTTGATTGCAGAACTAGAGTTGTCAAGTTCCAGTTTCTTAATGAACCAGTGTTAGAATGGACGACAATAGTTCAATGCCTAAGGGTAGGTTAATTTCCTACCTTAAGGCCTAGAAACTCATTTCTAAGGGATGTATTTATCATCTGGTTCGGGTCAAGCATTCCAACTCCGAGACCCCAAGTCAATTTCCATGGTTAGCGAGTTCCCAGATGTATTTCCTAAGGATCTTCCCGGAGTTCCCCCCTGAACGGGAAATATACTTCGGAATAGATCTTCTCGCAGATACTCGGCCCATCTCCATCCCTCCTTACAGAATGGCTCCAGCTGAGCTTAGGGAGTTGAAGGAGCAGTTAAAGTATCTTCTTGATAAGTGTTTTATCAGACCCAATATCTCTCCCTGGGGTGCTCCAGTGTTATTCGTGTGTAAGAAAGACGGTACCCTCAGAATGTGCATAGATTACCATCAGCTGAACAAGGTCACAGTCAAGAACAAGTATCCCCTACCCATAATTGACGAATTGTTTGACCAACTTCAGGGAGCCAGTTGTTTCTCCAAGATCGATCTCAAGTTAGGGTACCATCAGCTAAGAGTCAGAGAGTGTGACATACTAAAAACAACTTTCAGAACTCGGTATGGTCACTACGAGTTTGTGGTGATGTCCGTCAAATTAACAAATTCCCCAGCATCCTTTATGGATTTAATGAACAGAGTCTTCACAGTATCTGGACATGTTCATCATTGTATTTATCAAAGACATTCTAGTATACTCCAGAAATGAGGAAGAGCATGCCATTCACCTAAGATTAGCATTACAGACCCTCAAGGACCCCAGTTATTTGCCCAGTTCAGCAAGTGTGACTTTTGGTTAAAGTTCGTGACTTTCTTTAGTCATGTGATCTTGGGCGAAGGAATACAAGTAGACCCACATAAGATAGGAGCAGTGAAGGATTGGACCAAACCTACCTCTTCTACTGAAATCAGGTGTTTCATGGGCTTAGCAAGTTACTACCAACGGTTTGTGGAAGGCTTCTCCTCTATAGCATCTCCTCTGACTAAGTTAACACAGAACAAGGTGAAATGTTAGTGGTCGGACGAGTGTGAGAAGAGTTTCCAGGAGTTAAAGACTCAACTCACTACTGCTCCAGTTCTAACCTTGCCAGAAGGAACAGATGAATTGGTTGTTTATTGTGATGCTTCCAGGGTTGGACTTGATTGCGTTCTGATGTAGCGGTGCAAAGTGATAGCCTACGCCTCCAGACAGCTCAAATTTCATGAGAAGAATTATCCTACTCACGACTTAAAGTTGACAGCAGTGGTGTTTGCGCTAAAAATATGGAGGCATTACTTATATGGAGCTCATGTTGATGTATTTACGGATCACAAGTATTCAGTATGTATCAGTTAGAAGGACCTAAATCTTGTTGGAACTACTGAAAGACTACGACATTAGTGTGCTATATCACCTGGGAAAATCCAATGTGGTGGCTGATTCCCCAAGCAGAGTGTCTATGGGTAGCGTGGATCAGGTAGAAAAAGGCAAAAAGGTGCTGGCAAAGAATATTCACAGGCTAGCCCGGTTAGGGGTGCAGTTGGTGGATTCAGCCAAAGGTGGGGTGGTAATGCAAAGTGGGTCGGATTCATCCTTTGTAGTTGAAGTTAAGTCCATACAAGACAAATATCCAGTTCTACTTAAACTTAAAGAAGCGGTTCTTAGAATGGAGGTTTAGGCTTTCTCCAAAGGGGGAGACGGTGTGCTCTGTTACCAAGGAAGGTTATGTGTACCGAATGTTGGTGAGTTGAGACAGAAAATACTAGCTAAGGCACACAGCTCGAGATACTCCATTCAACCCGGTGCTACAAAAATGCACCGTGATCTGTGGGATATTTACTGGTGGATCGGCATGAAAAGAGACATTGTTGAATTTGTAGCCAAGTGCCCAAACTGCCATCAAGTTAAGGTGGAACACCAGAGACCAAGAGGTATGACTCAGGATATCAGTATACACACATGGATGTGGAAAGATGTAAACATGGACTTCATTATGGGTCTACCTCGGACTCATCGGCAACATGATTCAATCTGGGTGATAGTAGACTAAATGACTAAGCCAGCACATTTTCTCCCAGTCAAAACCACAGATTCAGTTGAGGACTATGCTAGGCTTTATATCCAGAAACTGGTTATACTTCATGGGGTGCCACTATCCATTATCTCAAACAGAGGTACCCAATTCACCTCTCACTTGTTGAAGTCTTTTCAGAAAGGACTCGGTACCCAGGTCAAGCTCAACACAACCTTTCATCCACAGACCAATGGACAAGCTGAGCGGACCATTCAGACCTTAGAAGATATGTTGAGGGCTTGCGTGATAGATTTCAAGGGCAGTCGGGATGACCACTTGCCTCTCGTCGAGTTAGCATACAACAACAGCTACCACTCTAGCTTTCAGATGGCCCCATTTGAGGCATTATATAGTAGAAGGTGCAGATCTTCCATAGGGCGGTTTGTGGTTCGTGAAGCTACTCTAATAGGGATAGACTCAGTCATGAGGATATACTGAAATTTAAGCTCACCCGAGAAAGATTGAAAACATCTCAGAGCCGTCAGAAATCTTATGTCGATGTGCGGAGAAGAGAGTTGGAGTTTGAAGTTGATGACTGGGTATACCTGAAAATTTCGCCCATGAAAGGGGTGATGAGGTTTTAAAAAAATGGAAATCTCAGTCCCAGGTATTTGGGACCCCATAGAATTCTAAGGTGAATCAGTAATATGGCCTACGAATTAGAACTACTTTCAGAATTAGCAGTCGTGCACCCAGTCTTCCATGTGCCACTACTAAAAAAGTGAATTGGTAATCCAACTTCAGTGGTGACATTGGACAATGTGGAGATAAAAGATAGTCTCTCTTACGAAGAAGTTCCAGTTCAGATCCTTGACTCTCAGGTTCGTAAGCTGAGAAACAAAGAGATCGCTTTGGTGAAAGTTCTGTGGAGGAATCAGCTAGTTGAGGGAGCCACATGGGAAGCAGAAGCAGACATGATGGCCAGATAGCCTCACTTGTTCTCTCCTAGTTCAGATCTAGTTCCAGCTACTAAATCCCTTTTCGGTACTCTACTCAGTTCTGTACTCATTAGCTCTATTTAGATTCCCTATGTGCATCCTAGTTGCATCAGCTTTGTTAGTACGTTAAGTCAGTTTGGAGTTAGTTACTCCAGAAATTAGTTCATAGTCTCAATTTTTGAAATCACAGCTCTTTTCCTAGTTTTGGTCTTCATTCGAGGATGAATGATCCCAGGGGGAGATATTGTAACACCCCAAAACTTTCCTAGACCAAATTCAGACGTTGCATGAAAAATCATAAGAAAACCAGAAAAGTTTTCTGTCTCAAACGATCCACACAACGGACTGTTGGTGGATCCAACATACCGTTATAGAGGGTCGTGAGTTGTAGTAGGTTTTTTCCAAGGGGAAACAACGAGACATAGGATGACCCATTGAAACTAACAACTACCCATCCTGTCGTCCGTGAAATCCCGAGTTAAGAGGACTTGAGACAACGAGATGGAACAACGACCCGTGGTTGCTACCAACTAGCCATTGCTACCATCCTACGTCTATTTCTAGACCCCAGCAGTGTGGACCACGAGTGGATACAACAACCTGTTGGTTCTTCCAATGAGTCATTGTGATGACTCATTGTCTCCATGCCCAGTTTTCCTACCTGTTCTAATGGAAGGTTTCAACGACCCATTCTTTGTTCCAATGGACTGTTGTAACCTCTCGTGGTTTCAGTCCCAGTAAGTCCAGCTTCAGTAACCAGAACCAACGACAGCTTCCAACGGGCCATTTTTTAAACCAGCGACCCGTCCTGAGATCCGTTGTTAAGGGCGGAGCAGTTTTCAATTCTTTCTGCCAGGGTTATTTTCATATTTTTCTCTGCTTTTTAAACTTGAAACGACATCGTTTTGGATTCGTATTGGAGTGATTTAAATGGTTAGAATGACCTTTTCCATTCATTCCTCTCAACCCCCTCAAGAACAGAATGTAAGAACTTCTCTGAAAGCACAGAGCAGGAGCAAGGTTTTGAAATTCTTCTCATGGATTTTCACCAGGGTTTCTTCTACAGGTATGCAGGAATTCAGCAAGGATATTGTTCTCCCCTTGCGTCCGCCAAAACTCTCTCTCTGTTCACTTTTAGTCCTAGCCCTGAGTTTACGAATTGAAGATATTGTTATCGTTCTTTGATTAATTCATATGGAATCATATCCTATGTTAATTGTAGATATTTTCCACCAGTTTGTAACTAAAATGATGCTCGTTCCAGTGAATAAGAAATTTAGCCCTAGCTCTTGAAAAGTCAGAAACTAGAATCCTGTTTAAGCATTGAATTCTTGAGAATTATTTGCATCTTTAAGAGTTTCGAGCTCCTATAATAATTGTATGTGTTAGAAACTCAATTACAGGTATGTTAGTCAGATTCAGTCAGAAATTCTATATACTCTGTATTACTCAGAATTATCAGTTCAATTTCAGTCAAAATACTAGAAAATCTAGTGTTAGTCAGAAATGTCAGCTGATCAGTTTGACTACAGAATTTCTTGAGGTGTTGGTGGTGCCTCTAAGTTAACATAATCAGACTCAGATTATAGTTTATTCGTCCATTAGGTACTCATGAAATTT
Source organism: Datura wrightii (assembly GCA_035772735.1). Lineage (NCBI taxonomy): Eukaryota > Viridiplantae > Streptophyta > Magnoliopsida > Solanales > Solanaceae > Datura > Datura wrightii. Next base: position 22,453,155 of record JASDFA010000001.1, read on the forward strand.
CATTTATATACATTTATAGCTCTGACCAGCCCCAGGACACCAGTTCAGTTTACAGTTTGTTCTTAGACGGTTACGATGCTTCCAGATAAGCAGCTCTAACCAGTCTAGAACCCAGTTTCAGAATCTGGTCCGATAAGACTCCTAGGGTACTTTCAGTTATATATCCCTGACTAGTATTGGACCCCAGTCTCGAGCTATTAGCCTAGCAGTTCAACATAGGTTTCCAGTAGGAGTAGAACTTAGCACTGAGCGGACTGGGGTTCTAGTGCACCCAGGTTCCCAAAACTACGTTGCCAACGTAGGTTACAATTTCAGATTATTGGCCTAACTGGCCCCATACATTTGTGATCACCCAGTTCATGCCTTTATACCCTAGCAAGGTATATTGGGTCCTACCTGTGGGGTGTATACATCGAACTCCACGTCTAGCTCACGTGGTTATATGTCGGGTATAGACTCTCCCACTAGTCAATCCAGTCCAATTTCAGAATAAGTAGCTCAGTTTAGTTTCATCTCTATTAGCTTAGCTCAATTTAGTACAGTATTGTCACAACCCAAACGTACACCCGTATCGTAGACACGGGACAAGGAGCCTTGGGAGACTCCATGTCGACCCATGGCATGAGCATACATCTAATCAATCACATGAGCAAAAGACTTAACATATAAGAACGTAATCATAACATAGCAAAAGGGAAAAAAATCAGTACAAGACTCATACAATACGGCTGAATACAACGTGCAGTCTGATAAACCTCTAAACATGAAGGACGAATTGATGGGACAACTCCCCAACTAATCCAACATCCAGAAACCGAAAGAACAACATGGAGCATGAACATACAGCCCTTGAAATATGAGGACTCACCAAGAGCGCTGGGAGCAAATCTAAAACTATCTACGGGTGGGGATGAGCATGAGGACTGGGACCTGTATTAGTAAACTGGCTTAAGTAAGCCAAGTATCGATCCCACAGGGACTGGGATAAGGTAACAACTAATCAAGTGTTACTATATTTTCAGTTTTACAATGAAGACAATAGTGTAACCAAGAGTTTGATATTTTTGGATTCTAATTTTTATGCTAAGTCTAAAACGATTATCTAATGTGAGTCTGAACTATGAATGTGAGCATGCTGAGGTTAATTGAACATGTAAAGAAACTAAATATCGATATAATTTGGTTAACCTTTCCTCTTGTTGCTAGTCAAGAACTAATGCCAATGGATTAAAACTCTCGTATTTAACCCAACTTAAGAATCATGAACCACCCACCTACATTTCTGTGATTAAACGAAATTCATGCTCTAGCCATACAAACCCGGTTCCTAAATTGACTAATACGACTTTCAGGTATATTTCAATCCTGAAGGTAAATCAATTATCAATTTTCCCAAACTAAGAAAAGATCATATCCTATTGATTCACAAATTTCCAATTTCTTGCTCTCTCGAGTGAAACTGGACTTTTTAGATGTACATTAATATAGGCCACACATTAATGCAGTAAGAACAAGAATCAATAGAACAACCATGGAAGAAAAGATGAAAAACCAACTTAATCAACAATCACATTTCAATACAATTGTTCTTAACCTCAGCAAGAAGAAGAATTAGCCACTCATTTGTGGATTAAACATCGTTAAATGAGTGTTAAACATACAAGCAATTGAATTAAAGAAGAAGGAGATAGAGAAAAACCCTGAGATTTTCGTCCCCTCAACTGCCTGTAACCCACGTTCTTGCTCCACCAAGTCAGAATTTTGAAAAATGAACCTAAGTATTCTATTTATACTAGTGGGAATTTTTTCCAGAATAACAAGCAACGTGTCACGGAGTGCATCGCGGAGCACTGCCTCCGTGACACGCCACCGACGCGGACCCTCACTAGAAATTGGGGGTCCAGGTAATCAGGCCCAACGTGGCACGGCATGCAACGCGGAGCTAGGCCACCGTGTCATGTTGTGTATCGCGGAGCACTGCCTCCGTGACACGTTGCTGTTCCACCACAGGTCAAATTTTGCATTTTTTTCCTTGTTGACATCCGAGTCCAAATTCAATCTCTCCCAACGCGCATTTTAGCTTCTCAAAATTATATTTCACCTGCAAAACAACGCTAATCATGTTGGTTAGTATAAATTCACATTTTATTATCAATCACATGAGAATGTATAAACATTGATAGATAAACAAGGCTAAAATGACACCTTTGAGTATCACTTGGGCATATAAATTTGCCCAAATCACTTACCCCACACTTAAAGTCTTGTTCGTCCTCGAACAAACCTTTTACATCTCATGCACATGAAGACTTGTACATAGATAATTTTAGCAAGAAAATTCAAGCTACAGCTACAATGACTGTTTATGATAGCAAGCTAAAAATAGAGCATGCACGATTTAATCATTGAAATGGAATACAATTATGTTAAGACTTCCTAACCTCAAGAATTGACTCTCTATCTTAGCAAACTCATGCAAATCAACTGATCAAGAAATCAAACATGAATTATAGCCTTCATTAAACATGTGCCCTCACAACAAGAGAGTTACCACTTTTCACACGCAAATTTTTAAATCACAACATGTATGGGTAAATGAATAGAATTATGCTCACTCTCACAAAGAATTCACATGCATCATGTAATGACACATAAGCTTGCCCTTAGTGTTTTACTCCACTAATTTAAGGATGTTTGAACGTAAGATCAAGTAGGACTTAATGGGTTGTAATGTGAGCTAAGGGATGGGTAGGTACTATTCTGGCCAGTAATAGTGACTATCTTCCCCCAAGCACTTTTAATAACTTCAACCTTCATTAAGGATATCTCTTCCCTTACCTCACCCTCATTCTTTTCAATCCTGAATTTTCTCTTCTTGTTCCCATTTCTTTAAGCACACTCAGCTTAGTAGTAAGGAGTACTTAAGCAAAAAAAATTTTTCATTCATTTATTTTCTTACTCCCTACTAATGATCAACCATTTTTACACAAGTGCACCTTTGTCCTTTTCTCAACTTTCACAACTTCTACTTTTCCTTCTTTTTCACGCTTCTCACTCCCTCATTCTTTGGAATTTTTTCACTTAAGCGCTTAGGAGTTTTGGATCAAATTCAAGGCTAATGAAAGAAAAAGGATTAAGCTCATGTTGTAGCTATCAAAGAATAGGCTCAAGGCTCAATGGGGCTAACTAGGATTAAATATTCAAGGTAGGTAAAGTGAGGGATAACATTTATGTTCATTCAAAGAAATGCCTAAATCATCTCCTACAATTCACATCCTTCATTTCATTTTATATACACACCAGGCAAGTTCTAGACATTCCACCATAGCACGGAATATTCGAAAAACTTACACTCACAGCACATGCTCAATTCAAGACACATTCCTCAGACTCTTAACCCAGCTAATCACAAGAATTCAAAATTAAGCTTCAATCATATAAAGTCAAATTCAAGAGCCTAGGTGTCTCAAACATAGGTATACCACTTGCATGCTTCAACACTAAACATACTTGCATCTTACAATCATTTATAGCACATAACAAGAATATCAAGCCATCAATTAGCTACGGGTTCAAAAACCAACCTACTGACTAATTTTCCTCAAGAAGGTCGTCATCCATCCATCGTTGGAAACAGTCTCTAACTATGACTAAAAACATTATATACAGACAAAGAAAAATTTTTATTCTTCGGTTCAAAGAACCCCCATCGTAAAAGAATCGAAAAGAAAAACCAACGGGTGATGAAGTCATGCTTGACTCACAAAAAAAAAAAATTCAAATATTTCTAACAAGAATTACATTCACCAAAAATCGTTAAGCACAAAAATTTTAAAATTTGCCTCACCCCACACTTGAATAATGCTATGTCCCCATAGCATCAACTTAACATTTAAAGAGGGTGAGAAATACTCCCTGAGGCCTTTAGGCTTAGCTAACAACATGCCTTTCTTCAACTTTGCACAAGTGGGTGTTCAACCCCACACTTTTTCTCTTCCATGCTTGTTAGCTTCCTCCTCCACGGGTACTCAGACTTCCCCTCCATCTGTGCTCAACTTTCCACCAAAACAACACAAGATGAAAAATAAATAAAATCAACTTAAATGCAAGAATTTAAAATGGTACCCTTGGGTTGCCTCCCAAGCAGCGCCTAATTTTACGTCGCGGCACGACGTATCCAATTTCACCGCTTTTTCCTCCACCTTGAGGATATGAATCTCACCCCTAATTTCTTCTCTAATTTCATCTTATGCTCCAGGGGTGGTGGTGAAAAATTGTAAGGACCAAATAGTAGATGTTGCCTTTTGAACCTATTAGCCCTCAAGTAAGCGGAGTCATTTTGTCTCTCCGAGTTAGCAAATTTCAAAATATACGGGGCTTGGTCCTCCTCTAGATATTTCTCTATAAGCTTGAAAGACTCTATTTCTATGTTGTCAACCAAACTTAATGTCGAAAAATGCTTCGAGTGTGGTCCAATACACCTCAACTCTGAAACTGCATTGTGCTTGACCTCCTTACTTGTATACTCCTTCTCAGCATCGACATCTATCTCTCCAGTATTGTCAACTAGGGGATACTCTATCTCTTCTTCCACGAATAGATTTTCCATAAGTGTGAGCCCATCACGGGGACACTCAAGAGATTCTAATTGTTGGGCTTCATCCAAAAATTCACCCTTCTCTTCCTTTTGTAGTTCCTCTTGAATATCGGCTAAAACTGTTACCTGCAATTTATCACAAGCTTCAGCCTCAGCAATCATCTCCGTGAATTTGATGCTAGAGTCTCTGCAATCTCTTCTTACTGAAGTCTCAATACTGCCATCGCCTCCTTCATTGCTTCTGATTGCTCCAGGAGTTGTTTCAGCATGTCTTTTATTTGAGCTTGGCATCCCAAGTCCTCATTTTCATCATGCCTATATTCAGCAAAAACAATAGAAGGATCATAGTAGGGGCTTGGGGGAGGGGAATATGCATTCGGACAGCCATCCCAATGGCCATCTTGACCACCACATATATTGCACGTGTTACAGTGTTGCCACGAGTGGTGTCCTCCGCAATTCAGACAAGATTCTCCAAAATATGAGTATCCACCATTTAAACCATTTGTATTCCACGATGTCATGTCAATAAAGGTATTCGAAAAAAATAAAAAAAATAAAAAAGAATTAAAACAAACACTAAGACCAAGTTGTCAGCACTTATATAGAATTTGTAAACTAACACTAAGAAAATAATTTTACCAATTGCCAGTCCCCGGCAACGGCGCCAAAAACTTGTTCGGTGCTTTGGTTGTATGGGTATAAAACTACACGCAAGTGCACGTGGTCGAACAAGTAGTAAAGTGGCTTAAGTAAGCCATGTATCGATCCCACAGGGACTGGGATAAGGTAACAACTAATCAAGTGTTACTATATTTTCAGTTTAACAATGAAGACAACAGTGTAACCAAGAGTTTGATATTTTTGGATTCTAATTTTTATGCTAAGTCTAAAATGATTATCTAATGTGAGTCTGAACTATGAATGTGAGCATGCTGAGGTTAATTGAACATGTAAAGAAACTAAATATCGATATAATTTGGTTAACCTTTCCTCCTGTTGCTAGTCAAGAACTAATGCCAATGGATTAAAACTCTCGTATTTAACCCAACTTAAGAATCATGAACCACCCACCTACATTTCTGTGATTAAACGAAATTCATGCTCTAGCCATACAAACCCGGTTCCTAAATTGACTAATATGACTTTCAGGTATATTTCTATCCTGAAGGTAAATCAATTCTCAATTTTCCCAAACTAAGAAAAGATCATATCCTATTGATTCACAACTTTCCAATTTCTTGCTCTCTCGAGTGAAACCGGACTTTTTAGATGTACATTAATATAGGCCACACATTAATGCAGTAAGAACAAGAATCAATAAAACAACCATGGAAGAAAAGATGAAAAATCAACTTAATCAACAATCACATTTCATACAATTGTTCTTAACCTCAGCAAGAAGAAGAATTAGACACTCATTTGTGGATTAAACATCGTTAAATGAGTGTTAAACATACAAGCAATTGAATTAAAGAAGAAGGAGAAAGAGAAAAACCCTGAGATTTTCGTCCCCTCAACTGCCTGTAACCCACGTTCTTGCTCCACCAAGTTAGAATTTTGAAAAATGAACCTAAGTGTTAGTGGGAATTTTTCCCGAAATAACAAGCAACGTGTCACGGAGTGCATCGCAGAGCACTGCCTCCGTGACACGCCACCGACGCGGACCCTCACTGGAAATTGGGGGTCCAGGTAATCAGGCCCAACGTGGCACGGCGTGCAACGCAGAGCTAGGCCACCGTGACACGTTGTGTATTGCGGAGCACTGCCTCCGTGACACGTTGTTGTTCCACCACAGGCCAAATTTTGCATTTTTTTCCTTGTTGACATCTGAGTCCAACTTCAATCACTCCCAACACGCATATTAGCTTCCCAAAATTATATTTCACCTGCAAAACAACGCTAATCATGTTGGTTAGTATAAATTCACATTTTATTATCAATCACATGAGAATGTATAAACATTGATAGATAAACAAGTCCAAAATGACACCTTTGAGTATCACTTGGGCATATAAATTTGCCCAAGATCATTGTATCATGAAACAATACAGCATAGAAAGTATGCAGTTATTACATGGAATGTACTAAGTATGCAAGGTAAGTAAAACGGACTTTTAAAACATATATGAAATTCATAAATGATCATAACAGTAAGACATCGTGCTCGTATGGTAAATCATAATAACATATCATACGGCTTAAGGTTTTCGATCGTAATACAATCGTAACCATAATCATAAGAGAAAAGCTTTACTGAAAATAACTTGAACCAATGTACATAATCATAAACATGCATATAACATGAGGAACAGTGGGAGATTCTCTTAACCGACATGCCCCATATGAGCGCACATGAAGCCCGACTTATAACCCTAGTCAGAAGGGTGTCCATACCTCGCCAAGGGTAGGACCATGAAAGTGTGATATCACCATGAAAAGGGCCATTTGGGCTAGGGACTAATATGAAAGGGGTCCCAACATACCTACGGTGGCACGTAGTTCATGAGATTTGGGACTTAACTAGAGCCCCAAACCTACTCGGTGTTCAATAATACTCCCAAAACATATATAGTGCTCATAATAATACATACATGAGTTCGTGGCTAGTTAGATCATGATAATCTTCAACATGCTTGCACATATGTGATCTAGCCATGACATGAGACCCGTGAGTGGGCCAAAAAGATAATTTCATGATTAATAAGATTCATATATACTTGTAGTTCATGCATATAACTTGAATTTCATAAAATCATAATGGGTAACATAATAAATTCATAATTCAAAACATAATTCATGTTGGTCTTGTAAAGAACATCAATGGGAAAAATGGATCATAAATCGATTCATCTTGGGGCATGCATAATTAAGCTCAAGTGCTTAGAAAATCAGAATCAACAATATTATGACCCATTTAAATCTCAAAAGATGGTCAAAATCCATAGATTATGAAATATTTCAAAATCACAAAACCCATAATCAAATCATTTGATTTTTATAAATAAATTACAAAACCCCATGAGTTTTTGATAAATTTTAACTAAAATCATAAAGTAGGAGCATTGGTGTGGAAGAATTCACCCATTGATGACCTCACATACCTAGGTTTATCAAATTCTAACTCTCAGTAGAAGCCCAAGAATGAACTTGGAAGAATTGAATAGAAAAGCTTAAAATCCCCTTAGATCACCTTTCAATATCCTTGCATGCATGAATGAGAGTTTAGAATAGGCAATTTTCTTAAAAGCCCAGCTTTTCCGATCCAAAACGACGTAGTTTAGGGCCTTGTATCGTAAAAAAGTCAAAATTTCCCTTAATGAACCTGCCCTGAAATCTAGCTGGATGGGACCAACGGATAGCACCAACGGGTTGTTGGAACCAACGACGACCCATCGTGTACCTCGTCGTATGCACTGCTGAAGATCTACTTTTGGAAACATTCAACAGACAGACAGGATGACTCGTCCTACAAACCAACGATTCGTTACATTGTCTGTGGTTTGCTCATGGACCTTGGCATCTTATGTTCTAACAGGCCACACCATGACTCATCACAACCAACGACGAGTCATTGTTTCCCTTCCGTCAAGCCCATTGGAAACCCTATCATCTAACAACGACCATAACCAACGACTCATGGTTTCTCCTGACGGGTCGTTAGGAGACCCGTTATAGCCCACCTAAAGAACCCAGCCCCTTCTAACAAATGCTAACAACGACTCGTTGTTTCCCACAATGAGTCATCGTGTCACCCATTGTCTGCACTGTAACCCAGCCTAATCCCAACCAACAACTCGTTACAACGACTCATGGTTTGATACCACGAGTCGTACCTTGGCTCGTCTTGAGAGATTTTTCCCCATTTTTTGCAGTTATCAACTTTTCACTTTCGGGTCTATTCCTACACCTTTCTGTGGTATTACAATATCTCCCCCTTGGGATCATTCGTCCTTGAATGTTAGAAACAAGCATAAAATCAGAGACATACAATTATCATACTCAAATATTGATCTTTTTAATCGAAATTTTCATGGAGTGACTACCTCCGATTCATAACACATAGCTGAACTGATCTCATGCTTCACATACACATTCATACACATAAAAGAAACTTGAACACATGAACTCAACATGGAAACTAAATGGAATCATAGAGTAAAACTAATACCTCAAGTCGGAACTGAGTCTATAGAGAATAAGTGTGGGTATTTTGGCTTCCCTCGTAGCTCCCTCAACATGCTGATTTATCCATAAAACCTTAACTAAGGCTACTTCCTTGTTCCTTAGCTTACGGACTTGATGATCTAATATTTTCACCGGAACTTCTTCATAGTTGAGGTTGTCTTTCACATTGACGCTGTCCACCGGAACTACTAGAGCTGGATCTCACAAACATTTCTTCAAAAAGGACACATGAAACACGGGATGTACTGAAGATAACTCTATGGGCAAGTCCAACTCATACGCCACCTTACCAACTCTCCTCTTAATCTGGTAGGGGACAACATATCAGGGACTGAGTTTCCCTTTCTTTCCAAACCGCATGACTCCATTCATGGGATATACCTTGAGAAATACCCAGTCGTCCACATCAACTCCAGATCCCTTCTCCTTATATCAGTATATGAGTTTTGACGACTGTAAGCGGTTTTCAACCGGTCCCTTATCAATTGGACCTTTACCATGGCCTCATAAACCGAATAAGGTCCTATCATGGCTGCCTCACCAATCTCAAACCATGCTATGGGTGATCTACACCTTCACCTATAAAGAGCATCGAACGATGCCATCTGGATACTAGAGTGATAGTTGTTATTACAAGCAAACTCGATTAAGGGAAAATGATCATCCCAACCACCTTTAAAACCCATTACACATGCCCTCAACATGTCCTCAAGAGTCTGGATTGTTCGCTCAACTTGGCCATCTTTTTGCGGATGAAAGGTTGTACTGAGCTTGACTTGAGTCCCAAGTCCCTTCTGAAAAGACCGCCAGAACTGGAAGGTAAATTGAGTACCTCTATCTAAAATAATAGATAAGGGCACTCCATGAAGTCGAACCAACTCCCGAATATACAATCTGGCATAATCATCTACTGAATCCATGGTCTTGACCGATAGGAAGTGTGCAGTCTTGGTTAACCTGTCTACCACCACCCAAATGGAATCATAGTGTTGTCGAGTACGAGGTAGTCCTGTAATAAATCCATGTTAATCTCTTCCCATTTTCATGTGGGAATGTTAATATCCTGAAGTACGCCTCCTGGCCTTTGATGCTCGACTTTCACTTGCTGACAGTTTGGACATTTGGCTACGAACTCTGCAATATCCTTCTTCATAACATCCCACCAATAGATTTCTCGCAAGTCCCAATACATCTTCGTGCATCCTGGATGGATGGAATATCTTGTACCATGTGCCTCATTCAATATCCGAACTCTCAAATCATCAACGTCTGGGAAACATAGGCCACCCTGGTATTGTAGCACACTATCTCCCCCTTGGGAGAAAACCTCCACCTTTTGACTCCGCACCGCTTCTTTCAACTTCCTCAAAATCGGATCCTCATCTTGCTTAGATTTGACATCAACCACCAAGGATGATTCTGACCCATTCTGCACAATAACGCCACCATCAGTCGAGACGATCAATCTAACTCCCAATCTTGCAAGACGGTGAACATCTTTCACCAACTCCTTCTTTCCCTCATTCACATGGGAGACACTCTCCATATAGAGCCTACTAAGTGCATCCGCCACCATATTAGCCTTGCCTGGGTGGTAAAGAACAATCATATCGCAGTCTTTTAATAACTCCAACCACCTCCTTTGCTGAAGATTGAGATCCTTCTGCGTGAACACATATTTCAAGCTCTTGTGATATGTTAACACATCCACGTGGACCCCGTACAAGTAATGCTGTCATATCTTCAATGCAAACACCACCGCAACCAACTCGAGATAATGGGTTAGGTAATTCTTTTTGTGAAATTTCAGCTGTCGAGAGGCATATGCTATTACTTTCCCATGCTGCATCAACACACATCCCAGTCTGACTCTCGAAGCATCACAATATACAACAAAGCCATCCGTACCCTCGGGTAAAGTCAACACTGGTGCTGAAGTGAGTCAGGTCTTCAACTCCTTGAAGCTTTTCTCACAAGCCTCCGACCATTGGAACTTTATCTTCTTCTGAGTCAACCTGGTCAATGGGGCTGCAATTGATGAAAATACCTCAACAAATCTTTAGTAGTAGCCTGCTAGGCCCAAGAAACTCCAAATTTCTGAAGGATTCACCGGTCTGGCCCAATTCTTCACCGCTATGAATTTCTGAGAGTCTACCTTTATTCCCTCACTTGATACCACGTGGCTCAGAAATGCCACCGAGTCTAGCCAAAATTCGCACTTGCTAAACTTTTGCATACACCTGACGATCCTTGAGAGTCTGCAACATTATCCTCAAATGAGTGGCATGCTCCTCCTCGCTTCGAGATTATATAAGGATGTCATCGATGAACACGATCACGAATATGTCCAGGTATTGCTTGAACACCTTGTTCATTAGGTCCATAAAAGCTGTAGGAGCATTGGTTAGTGCAAATGACATAACTACAAACTCATAATGGCCATACCCGGTTTTGAAGGCTATCTTTGGGATATTACACTCTCGAACTCAGAGCTGATGATTCCCGGACCTGAGATCTATCTTCGAGAAACACCTAGCACCCTCGAGTTGGTCAAATAAATCATCATTCTTGGGTAAAGGATACCTGTTCTTGACGGTGACCTTGTTCAACTGCCGATAGTCAATGCACATCCGAAGCGAACCATCCTTCTTGGGAAAAATAACATTGGTGCACCCCATGGAGACTTACTCAGTCTAATGAAACCCTTATCCAATAAGTCCTTCAACTGTTCTTTTAACTCTTTTATCTCAGCTAGATCCATCCTGTAAGGAGGAATGGAGATAGGTTGCATATCGGGCAATAGATCAGCGCCGAAATCAATTTCCCTTTCCGGAGGAACACCTGGAAAATCATCGGGGAAAACCTCCGGATACTCACACACCACTAGAACTAACTGAATAGTCGGGGTCTCGGACTCTACATTCTTAACCCTAACTAGGTGGTACATGCAACACTTAGAGATCATTTTCCTGGCCTTAAGGTATGCAATAAACTGACCAGCTTGTACAGCGGAATTATCCTTCCATTCCAAAACTGACTCACCCAAAAATCAAAATTCCACTGCACGAGTCCTACAATTAATCAAAGCATAACATGCAAACAACCAATCCATACCCAAGATGATATCAAAGTCGTCATGGCCAACTCTACTAAGTATGCGGAGGTATATTATGCAACACTGTGATGGGACACCCTCTATATACCCACCTAGATACGACTGATTCACAGATTGGAGTAGATACGGCGAACGGTTCTGACAGAATTTCAGGACTAACTCCAAAACTACTAGCAATGTAAGGGGTCACAAAAGACAAAATAACTCCTGGATCTAACAAAGAATAAGCATCAATATGGAAGACTTGCAACATACTCGTGACCACATCTGGCGAATCCTCCTACTCCTGGCGAGGCACTAGGGCATAAAACCTATTTTGGCGCTGACCACCTGTTGAACTAGTTAAGGCACCTCTGTTGAGGGGGTCGTGCTACTGGAGCGGTAAAACTGGCTGTAGGGCAATCTCTGATCCTGTGTCCAGGTTTGCCACAACTGAAACAAGCATCCGCGCCGACCAGGCACCTCCCAGGATAATTCTTGCCACGTTTCGCACAAATTGGAAAAATGCGCTCCACCTGCATGCTACCATGATGCCTCGATCCTGTAGCCCTGCTCCTTTGGTCTCCCCTAAACTTGGATGGTGTGATGGCCAATGATGGATCCGGAGCAATGGACTTGTGCTGGGACTGCTGACGTGGTCCACCCCATGTCCTAGCTTGAGAAACCCTATAGCTGTCTGTCCTAGCCCTCTTGGCCTCTCTCTGCCTCCTGTAGACCGACTCCATCTGCTACACATGCAATACAATATGGGGAAAATCAATTTCCCAATGAAGCATGGAGATCCGGCAATCCTTGTCCAAATAATCTGTTATCCCAGGATAATTCTTGCCACATTTCGCACAAATTGGAAAAATGCGCTCCACATGCATGCTACCATGATCCCTCGATCCTGTAGCCCTGCTCCTCTGGTCTCCCCTAAACTTGGATGGTGTGTTGGCCAATGATGGAGCCGGAGCAATAGACTTGTGCTGGGACTGTTGACGTGGTCCACCCCATGTCCTAGCTTGAGAAACCCTATATTTGTCGGTCCTAGCCCTCTTGGCCTCTCTATGCCTCCTGTAGACCGACTCCATCTTCTACACATGCAATATAATATGGGGAAAATCAATATCCCAATGAAGCATGGAGATCTGGCAATCCTTGTCCAAATAATCTGCTATCCCATGCACAAAATGGCTCACCCGAGCCCGCTGATCTGCCACCAACTCCGGAGCATATTTAGATAACTGGGTGAACTACAATGCGTATTCCTAGACTGACATATTTCCTTGCTTTACATTAACAAACTCGGCCTCCTTGAGCTCCCTCATCTTTTGAGGGACGAATCGATCCATGAATGCAGTGTGAAACTCATCCCAACCTCTCGGGCCTGCACCCGCCGCACTGGCATCTCTCCATTGCTTAAACCATATATGTGCTACCCCTTTAGCTGATAGGAGGTCAAGTCAACGCATTCCCCATTGTTCACCCCCATACCTTGGGTGATCTTTAGAATATCCTCAATTAAATCATGTGGATCCTCGTCCACCTTTGAACCCGTAACTCCGTAGGGATCATCCTCAAGAAATCCCTCACCCTAGCTGCTGCTACATTCCCATTCTGAGGGAAATGCGCCACCGTTTGATTTTGGACCTGGGTAGTCATGGCCTGTGCTAGCATCTGAATCGCTACCCTAAACTCAGTGTGGGTGGCTGACTCTAGTACGTGCTCCTCGTGAATGGGTGGAGTTGGCTGATTCTCACCATCATGGGCACCCTCATGATCATTAGCGTTTCCATTTCTCCTGGCGTTTACTCGATGTGGAGTCATGATTCTGCAAACACGAATAGCATGAATTAGAAGGGTAAAGAACGTTCATCGCATGATATAGATCATGAAAGAAGGGAACATTTCCTAAACGTCTAGTAGCCTCTTCGTCATAAGTGTGGCGCGCTTCACACCCATGAAAAAGACTCTACTTAACGCGGCTTTCAGACTCCCTAGGACACATAAAACCTATGGCTCTGATACCAAGTTTGTCATGACCCAAATGTACACTTGGATCATAGACATAGGACAAGGAGCCCAGGAAAACTCCATGTCGACCCATGGCATGAGCATACATATAATACAATCACATGAGCAGAAGACTTAACATATAAGAACGTAATCATAACATAGCCAAAGGGAAAAAATCAGTACAAGACTCATACAATACGGCTGAATGCAACTTGCAGTCTGATAAGCCTCTAAACATGAAGGACGGATTGATCAGACAACTCCCCAACTAATCCAACATCCAGAAAATGAAAGAACAACATAGAGCATGATCATACAGACCTCAAAACATCAGGACTTACCAAGAGCACTGGGAGAAAATCAAAAACTATCTAGGGGTGGGGATGAGCCTGAGGACTAGGACCTGTATCATGAAACGATACAATATAGAAAGTATGTGGTCAGTACATGAAATGTATCGAGTATTTAAGGTAAGTAAAACATACATTCAAAACATATATGAAATTTATAAATGATCATAAGAGTAGGACATTGTGCTCGTATCGTAAATCATAATAACATATCATACGGCTCAAGGTTTTCGAAACATTCCTAATACAATCGTAACCATAATCGTAAGAGAAAAACTTTTTTGAACATGACTTGAGCCAATGTACATAATCATAACATTCATAAATCATGAGGAACAATGGGAGATTCTCTTAATCGACATACCTCATATGAGCACACATGAAGCCCGACTTATAACCCTAGTTGGGAGGGTGTCTGTACCTTGCAAAGGGTAGGACCATAAAGGTGTGATATCAAAATGAAAAGGGTCATTTGGTCTAGGGACTAATATGAAAGGGGTCCCAACATACCTACGGTGCCATGCAGTTCATGAGATCTAGGGCTTAACTTGAGCCCCGAACCTACTCGGTGTTCGATATTACTCCCAAAGCATATATAGTGCTCATAATAATACATACATGAGTTCGTGGCTAGTTAGATCATGATAATCATAAACATGCTTGAATATATGTGATCTAGCCATGACAAGAGGCCCGCGAGTCGGCCAAAAACATAATTTCATGATTAATAAGATTCATACATACTTGTAGTTCATGCATATAGCTTGAATTTCATAAATTCATAATGGGTAATATAATAAATTCATAATTTAAAAACATAATTCATGTTGGGCTTGTAAAGAACATCAATGGAAAAAATGGATCATAAATCCATTCATCATGGGGCATGCATAATTAAGCTCAATTACAGAGAAAATCAAAATCAACAATATTATGAACAATTTAAATCTCAAAAGATGGTCAAAATCCATAGATTATGATAATATTTCAAAATCACAAAACCCATAATTAAATCATATGATTTTTATAAATAAATTACAAAACCCCATGAGTTTTTGATAAATTTTAAGTAAAATCATAGAGTAGGAGCATGGGTGTGGAAGAATTCACCCATTGATGACCTTACAAACCTAGGATTACCAAATCCTAACTCTCCTTAGAAGCCCAATAATGAAATTGGAAGAATTGAAAAGAAAAGCTTAAAATCTCCTTAGATCACCTTTCAATATACTTGCATGCATGAATGAGAGTTCAGAATAGGCATTTTCTTAAATACCCAGCTTTTCCAAAACAAAACAACGTAGTTTAGGGCCTTATATTATGAAAACGTTGAAATTACCCTTAATGAATCTGCCCTGAAATCTGGCCGGATGGGACCAATGGATAGCACCAACGGGTCGTTGGAACCAACGACGACCCGTCATGTCCCTCGTCGTATGCACTACTGAAGATCTACTTTTGGAACCATTCAACGAACGGATAGGACGACTCATCCTACCAACCAACGATCAATACATCATATGTGGTTTGTTCATGGACCTTGGCATCTTATCTTCTAATGGGCCATACCACGACTCATCACAACCAACGACGAGTCGTTGTTTTCCTTCCGTCAACATTTCTAGAAACCCTATCCTATAACAAAGACCACAAACAACGACTCATGGTTTCTCCTGACGGGTCATTAGGAGACCCGTTATAGCTTACCTGAAGAACCCAGCCCCTTCTAACGAATATTTACAATGACTCATTGTTTCCCATAATGAGTCATCATGTCACCCATTGTCTGCACTGTCACCCAACCTAATCCCAACAACCGAATCATTACAATGACTCATGGTTTGATACCACAAATCGTACCTTGGCTCATCTTGAGAGATTTTTCCCCATTTTCTATAGTTTTAAACTTTTTACTTCTGGGTCTATTCCTACACACTTCCGGGGTATTACAAGTATCTTAGACTCAAAACTTTCACACTTAAGACATGTCTTTGACCACCAGACAAGGTCATCTTGACCATCACAATTCACTTCCAATTGTTCAATTTAGTTTATAAGTTGGTCACTGTATGTCATTTCAGTTCAGTTATCTATATATTTATCATTATGCTTCTCTCACTTACTCAGTACATTCAAAGTACTGACGCATACTTTTATGTTGTATAGTTTCATGATACAGCCGTAGGTTCTCAGACCCAGCATCGTTAGTCGATTCATTCGGATTTCTCTATCAGCAGCAACTGTGTGAGTCCTATATTTTGAGGGCATTATTTCCTTTATCATTTTTTGTTAGACTTAGAGTTAGGTGGAGGCTTGTCCCAGCAACTCCTCAGTTAGATGGCTTTCAGACACAGACTTGATTTCAGATCCTCAAATATTTTAAATCTCTATGTTAAGTTTTTATTTTCATAAGTGCTATTATGTATTATTTCAAAGCTTCTACTATGCATGTTTCACTTAGAATACCAGTGTTTTATAGACCAAGGGTTGACTTGGGGTTACTTGTGACTCTAAGTACCGTGTTCCGTCCAGGGTGTAGACTTGGGGCGTGACAGTGGCGCTCCACACCCCTCCCTACGACATTTGCTTGGCGTGTTGCACCTCTGGTTGCGCTGACCTACCTGCGCATTGCACAGGCTATGGCATAGGCGTGCCTGCGCGATACCAACTTCTATATATTCGATCCATCAATCCCATTTTGCCTTTTTTGCAGTTTTATCTACATTCAAGCCCAAATTCATCACTTTTATACGTGAAAGCATCTCATCATGTGAGTTAGCTCTTTTTCACAAATATATCATAAAATACATGCAAATACACATAATTTGTTCTCAAAACATAGTAAAGTATGGACAAAAATTGCTAAGAATTGCATAAATTTGTTGTTCATCACCCAGGCTCCACACAAGTTGAAAGAATACACTAGCATCAAGAGAACATACACAACAAAATTATGGATTGTCCACAGGTACATCCAAAGTACTTTATTCGACCCGACGATGACAACTTAATTTCACAAAATGATTTGACATGCCACATGCCTTTTAGGTTCACAATTATAAACTCATTCTGATCTATCACCTCGAGCCTATTTCAAACACCAAATATCAGCCCAATAGCATGAATAAGAATCTAGATCACAAGGCATAGAAACAGTTGTGTGCATGAGAAAATATCTATTCAAAACATGACAAAACTATGCCAAAAAAGTGATATGGAAAGCCTTAACATACCTCAATTTTGCCGAACTTATGCCACCACCATACCCAACTTTGGATTAGGAAAAATGGATTAATTATGAAAGATAAAGAGAATACTTAAATGACCCTTTAACTAAGAACATCTTGAAATGTAACACCCCAAAAACTCAAAATCCAATTTCGGGGCTTAAAACAGGAAATGTGGGAATCTGGAAAAAATGCCTCAGAACGACCGACTAAATGAGTCGTTATGGGACCTATCGACTCATTAAGTCAATCGTGAGGAGCGGCAAAAGTGGGGGAAAGAAAGGATTGAGTTAGTTTACTTGACGATGGACCCCACAATTCATGGTTCGTCCTAACGATTCGTGAGGTGAGTCGTTGCAAGTGGGATGAGCATCTTCTAAAAATTAAGGCAGTGTACTTAACAGATGGTGACCTCGAGTCATGTTCACCACTAACGAATCATTAGGTTGCCCATGATGAACCCAGGTGACCAGATGACCATAGTACTTAACGGATAGTGTGACGAGTCGTGGTCACGAGGGACGACTCGTTGAGTGACCCGTTAGGACCCCGTCGACCAGTTTTCAGAATTTTTACCAGGGTTATTTTGGTAATCTCCTATCTACTTAGTCCCTAAACTATGTCGTTTTAGACATAAATTCAAACCTTTTAGTGGGGTTAGGCGGTTCCAATACTCATTTCTCACTCAAGCACTCAGAAAATAGACCGTAAGTTCTCTCAGGAATTCTCAGAGTAAGAACTAGGGAAGCCTTCTTCTCCTCAATTCTCCCAAGATTTTCATGGGTTTTTCATCAGGTATGTGGGGCTTTAGCAAGGGGATTGTTCTTCCCTCGTGTCCCCAAAATCCTCCTCAATATCTTCTATCAGTTTTAAGCCTTGAACTTTCGAATATGAAGAAGATTCATGTTTAGTTTCATTGATTTCACTTAGAACGATTGTCATATGTATTGTTGATATGATCCCCATAAATTCCTCATCAAATTGTCAGTGTTTATAAAAAAAGTGAATTTAAGCCCTAATTTGTCGAGTAATAATTTTACTTGTTAAATTCCCTCTAGTGAAGGAAGAATGCTTTGGGCTGAATTCCTAGAATTTCTTGCTATATGTATATATTGGGTAAATATCCCATGAATCAGATTGACTTTAGCCCTATTGAATGAAATTCCCAGAATTCTTGAAATTTCTCTATATTATGAAATTCCCATATTGTTGGGATAGGTTGAATTCTCTATTAGCTTCTAGTAGTTCAGACCAGTTAGAACGTAGAGTGTCTTTAGAATCTTTCAGAAAATTGTCAACTGATCAGTTTGACTTAGTCTTATTTTAAGGTGTTAGTGGTGCCCCTTAGTTATCAGAATCAGACTAAGATTATAGTTTTGGTCCATTAGGCAGTGATGACATCTTAGTATTAGCTCTGACCAGCCCCAGGACCCCAGTTAAGTTACAGCTTGTTCTTAGATAGTTACGACGCTTCCAGATGAGAAGCTCTGACCAGTCTAGAAACTAGTTTCAGAATTCGGTCCGATAAGACTCTTAGGGTAGATGTAGTTATACATCCCTGACTAGTCTTGGACCCCAGTTTCGAGCTATCAGCTTAGTAGTTCAGTTTAGGGTTTTCAGTGGGAGTAGGTCTTAGCACCGAGCAGGCTAGGGTTCCAGCGCACCCAGGTTCCCAGAACTACGCTGCTAGCGTAGGTTACAATATTACATGGCCTGACTGGCCCTAGACTTTTGTGATCACTCAGTTTATGCCTTTATAACCTGGCAAGGTATATTGGGTCCTACGGTGGGGTGTATACATCGGACCCCACGTCTAGCTCACATGGTTAAATGTCGGTTATAGACTCTCCCACGAGTCAGTCAGTCCAGTATCAGAATAAGCAGCTCAATTCAGTACAGTATCCTAGATTTTGTATTTCAGACTTAGGGCATGTCCTTGACCATCAGACAGGATCATTTCAGCTTACCAATTGGTCATTACGTGTCATGTCAGTTCATACTTTATATTCAGTTATTTTTCTCCCACTTTCTCAGTACATTCAAAGTATTGACGCATACTTTTATACTGTATCATTTCATGATACAGCTGCAGGTTCTCAGACTCAGCACCATTAGTTGCGGCAGTTCGGATTCTCTACTGCAGCAGTTGAAGTGTAAGTCCTCATCATCCGAGGGCACTATTTCCCTTCTTTTAGTCATGTAGTAGTTTCAGTTAGACTTAGAGTTAGTTGGGGTCTTGTCCCAGCAACTCCTCTATTAGATGGCTTTCAGATAGACAGGATTTTAAGATTTATCAGTATTATTCAATTGTTTGAACTTTATGTTTTCACATTTATCTCTCATAAATATTTTATGATATTATTTCAAAGTTCCGCTGTGCTTGTTTACTCAGAATGCTAGTAACTGATAGACCAAGGGTTGACTTGGGGTCACTTGTGGCTTCAAATACCGTGTTACGCCCAGGGTGTAGGCTCGGGACGTGACAAACTTGGTATAAGATCCCCAGGTTTAGGTATCCTTAGAAAGTCTGAAAACCTCATCGAGTAGAGTCCTCTTCATGGGTATGAAGCGCGCCACACTTATGACGAGGAGGCTACGAGATGTTACTAGGAAAATTCTCTTTTGTTCATATTCTTTATTGTGCGTTAAATTTCAAATTCTAGAAATGCTCTTCTAATTCGTGCTCTGTTTCATTTCAGTGAACCATGCCTCCAAGATGTGGTAATGGAAGAAGGGCTGAAAATGTCAACAGACCTACCCCATCATCCCCGGCAGCTCCTCAGGATGAGTCCATATCCACCGCTGAATTCAGGGCGGCCATTCAATTGCTAGCTCAAACAGTCGCCAACTAGGTGAACCAACAAGTTGTTCTAGTAGCCACAAATGGGTCTACTACTACTGCTCGAGTGCGGGATTTTACCCTGATGAACCCTCCATATTTTCATGCAACAAAGGTGGGAGAGGACCACGAGAGTTTGTGGATGAAGATTAGGAAGATCGCCCGAATTATGGGTGTCAGTCCCTATCAGAGTGTCGACTTGGCTGCCTACCAGCTGAAAGGGATAGCTCAAGTCTGGCATGACCAATGGAAAGAAGGGCAGCCCATGGGAGCAGGACCAATGGAGTGGGAAGAATTTCACACAGCCTTCTTGGACATATATCTCTCGAGAACTGAGGGAGGCTAAGATGGCGAAATTTATGAATTTGCATCAAGGCAATAGAACAGTGGAGGAATATTCCCTAGAGTTTACCAGAATATCAAAGTATGCTCTAGAGATAGTAACCGAGCCAAGGGCTCGCATGTTGAACTTCGTAAACAGATTATCCAATCTGGTCCTCAAGGAGTGCAGGATGGCTATGCTAATCAAGGATATGGACCTCTCTAGCTTAATTGTGTATGCCCAGTAGATTGAGGCTGAGAAGCTGAAGGAAATGGAGCGTAAGAACAAGTGAGCAAGGACTTGCTAGTCAGATTTCAACCATCAGAGGTCTAGCGGAAGTAGTCGCCCACAGCAGCAACCCAAGCAGCAACAGCAACAGAGAGCCCCAACACTTAGTTCAGCCACCGCCCCAACCGTTCAATCCCATCAGGATCAGAGGGGTGGGTCATCTGGAACTTAATCTCAGGCTCACAGTATCGGGAACAAGTATCCAGCTTGTCCCAAGTGTGGTTAGAATCACCTAGGAGAATGCCTTCAGGGACGAGAGGGCTACTTTGAGTGTGGACAGCTTGGACACAGGCTTAGGGAGTGCCCATCATTCGGGCGAGGGGGATCACAATCTACCACATCATCACCTCCAGCAGGTCGGTTAGCCCAATAGGCTAACACATCAGCTACAGGTGGCGGCCAGCGTCAAAATTGTTTCTATGCTCTATCTTCTCGTCAGGATCAGGAAAGCTCACCTGACGTAGTTACTGGTATGTTATGTCTCTTCCATATAGACATATATGCCCTCTTAGATCCAGGAGCTACTCTTTCGTTCGTGACTCTGTATATAGTAGTTTAGTTTAGTATAAGTCCAGAGGTCCTCCCAGAACCATTCTTAGTTTCCACCCCAGTTGGCGAGTCAGTTAGAGCCAGCCGGGTGAATAGAAACTGTCCAGTTTCAATCCTGAACAAAGTAATCGCAACTGATCTTGTAGAGCTAGACATGATCGACTTCGACCTTATTCTCGGCATGGATTGGTTAGACTCCTGGTATGCCTTAGTTGATTGCGGAACTAGAGTTGTCAAATTCTAGTTTCCTAATGAGCCAGTTTTAGAATGGTCAGGCAGCAGTTCAACGCCTATGGGTAGGTTTATTTCCTTTCTTAAGGCCAAGAAACTAATTTCCAAAGAATGTATATATCATCTGGTTCGGGTCAAGGATTCAAACTCTGAGAACCCAACCATCCAGTTAGTTCCAGTAGTCAGTGAGTTCCTAGATGTTTTTCCTAAGGATCTTCCCGGAGTTCCCCCTGAAAGGGAAATAGACTTCGGAATAGATCTTCTCCCGGATATCCAGCCTATCTCCATCCCTTATTACAGAATGGCTCTAGTTGAGCTTAAGGAGTTGAAGGAGCAGCTAAAAGATCTTCTTGACAAGGGTTTTATCAGACCCAGCATCTCTCCCTGGGGTGCTCTAGTTCTTTCCGTGCGGAAGAAAGATGGTACCCTCAAAATGTGCATAGATTACCGTCAGGTGAACAAGGTCACAGTTAAGAACAAATATCCCCTACCTAGAATTGATGACCTGTTCGACTAACTTCAGGGAGCCAGTTGTTTCTCCAAGATCGATCTCAAGTCAGGATACCATCAGCTAAGGGTTAGAGAGTGTGACATACCAAAAACAACATTCAATACTCGGTATGGTCATTACAAGTTTCTGGTGATGTCCTTTGGACTCACAAACACCCCAACAGCCTTTATGGATTTGATGAATTGGGTCTTCAAGTAGTACCTATATATGTTTGTCATTGTATTTATCGACGACATTCTGGTGTACTCTAGAAATGAGGAAGAGCATGCCAATCACCTAAGAATAGCATTAGATACCCTCAGAGATCTCCAGTTATTCGCCAAGTTCAGCAAGTGTGAATTCTGGTTGAAGTCTGCGACATTCTTGGGTCATATGGTATTGGGTGAGGGAATACGTGTAGACCCTCATAAATAGAAGCAGTAAAATATTGGCCTAGACCTATCTCTCCTACTGAAATAAGGAGTTTCTTGGGCTTAGCGGGTTATTACCGATGATTTGTGGAAGGTTTCTCTTCTATAGCATCCCCTCTGACCAAGTTAACCCAGAAAAAGGTGAAATTTCAGTGGTCAGATGAGTGTGAGAAGAGTTCTCAGGAGTTAAAGACTCGACTCACTACTGCTCCAATTTTGACCCTTCCAGAAGGAATAGATGGGTTTGTGGTATATTGCGATGCCTCTAGAGTTGGACTCAGTTGTGTGCTGATGCAGCGGGGCAAGGTGATAGCCTATGCCTCCAGACAACTCAAAGTTAATGAGAAGAATTATCCAACTCGTGACTTAGAGTTGGCAACGGAGGTATTTGCATTGAAAATATGGAGACACTACTTGTACGGGGCTCACGTGGATATGCTCACAGACCACAAGAGACTTCAGTATGTGTTCAGCCAGAAGGACCTAAACCTGCGTCAGAGACGAAGGTTGGAACTGCTAAAGGAATATGACATGAGTGTGCTGTATCACCCAAGCAAGGCCAACGTGGTGGATGACGCCCTAAGCAGGCGGTCAATGGGAAGTGTAGCTCACATCGAGGAAGGCAAGAGAGAGCTAGCGAAAGAAGTTCATAGGGTAGCCTGGTTAGGGGTACAGTTGGTAGATTCAGCTGAAGGTGGCGTGGTAATGCAAAGCAGGATGGACTCATCCTTGGTAGTTGAAGTTAAGTATAGACAAGATGAAGATCTAGTTCTACTTAAATTTCTCCAACACAGTACTCAGAAAGGAGATTGAGGCTTTCTCCCAAGGGGGAGATGGGGTGCTTCGTTACCAGGGCAGGTTATGTGTACCAGATGTGGGTGAGTTGAGACAGCAAGTACTAGCTGAGGCACAAAGCTCGTGATACACTATTCACCTCGGTGCTACCAAAATGTACTGCGATTTGCAGGATATTTACTGGTGGATTGACATGAAAAGAGACATTGCTGAATTTGTAGCTAAGTGCCCGAACTCCCAGCAAGTTAGGGTAGAACACTAGAGACCATGAGGTATGACCAAGGATATTAGCATACCCACATGGAAGTGGGAAGAAGTAAATATTGACTTCAGTACCGGTCTCGGACTCGTCGACAGTATGACTCAATTTGGGTAATAGTAGACCGAATGACTAAGTAAGCACATTGCCTCCCAGTTAAAACCACAAATTCAGATGAGGACTATGCTAAACTTTATATTGGGGAGCTGGTGAGACTTCATGGGGTGCCATTGTTCATTATTTCAGACAGGGGTGCCCAGTTCACCTCCCACTTCTGGAAGTCCTTTCATAAGGGACTTGGTGCAGACATATAGGCAAGCTGAGCGGACCATTCAAACCCTAGAAGATATGCTAAGAGCGTGTGCGATCGATTTTAAGGGTGTTGGGATGACCATTTGCCTCTTATCGAGTTTGCATACAAATACAGCTATCACTCTAGTATTCAGATGGCCACGTTCGAGGCGCTGTATGTAGAAGATGTAGATCCCATATAGGGTGGTTTGAGGTTGGTGAAGCTACCCTAATAGGGCCAAACTCAGTCCATGAGGCAATGCAGAAAGTTCAGGTAATCTGGGAGAGATTGAAAACAGCTCAGAGCCGTCAGAAATCTTATGCAGATGTGAGGAAAAGAGACTTGGAGTTTGCAGTTGATGACTGGGTATACCTGAAAATTTCTCCCATGAAAGGGGTGATGAGGTTTGGAAAGAAGGGGAAGCTCAGCCCGAGGTATGTGGGACCTTATAGGATTTTGAGGCGTATCGGCTGTGTGGCTTATAAACTAGAGTTAACTTCAGAACTAGCAGTTGTTCACCCATTTTTCCATGTGTAACTTTTGAAGAAATGCATCGGAGATCCAACCTCGGTTGTGCCATTGGACAGCGTGGGAATAAAAGATAGTCTCTCATACGAGGAAGTTCCAGTCCAGATCCTTGTCCGTTAGGTGAGTAAGATGAGGAACAAGGAAATTGCTTCAGTCAAAGTCTTATGGAGAAATCAGCAGATTGAAGGAGCTACGTGGGAGGCCGAAGCAGATATGATGGACAAATACCCGCACTTGTTCTCTACCGACTCCAACACAGTTTGAAATATTAGTTTTGACCCTAGAACTCAACTTGGTTTTCAGGGATCAGTTTAGAGTTTCAAGTCTCTTTTATGTTTTTGAATGTATGCATGAAAAGTAAGCTCAATTCAGATATGTATTTTGAAGCGGAGATAGTTATTCAGGCAGTTTTGGAGTTAAATGAGCAGTATTTGAAGATTTTGATTGTTATTTTCTGTTTCTTATGTGTTTTCTAACATTCAAGGACGAATGTTTACAAGGGGGAGATATTATACACCCCTAAAGCTCAATATCCAACTCCGCGGCTTAAAATAGGAAATCTGAAAATCTGCAGAAAATGCCTCAAAATGACCAACTAAATGTGTCGTTATGGGACCCAATGACTCATTAAGTCAGCCGTAAGGAGGAGCAAAAGTGGGGGAAAGGAAGGATTGAGACAGTGTAATTGACGATGGACCCCACGATTTGTGGTCCGTCCTAATGAGTCGTGAGGTGAGTCATTGCTAGTGGGATGAGAATCTTCTAAAAATTGAGGCAGTGTACTTGACCGATAATGACCACGAGTCATGTTCACCGCTAACAAATCGTTGGTTTGCTCGTGATGAACCCATGTGACCAGACAAACAGTGTACTTAATGGATAATGTGACGAGTTGTGGTTACGAGGTACGACTTGTTGAGTGACCCGTTAGGACCCCGTCGACCAGTTCTCAGAATTTTTACCAGGGTTATTTTAGGAATCTCCTATCTACTTAGTCCCTAAACTATGTTGTTTTAGACATAAACTCAAACCTTTTAGTGGGGTTAGATAGTTCCAATATTCATTCCTTACTCAAGCACTCATAAAATAGACTGTAAGTTCTCTTAGGAATTCTCAGCACAAGAACTAGGGCAGCCTACTTCTCCTCAATTCTCCCAAGATTTTCGTGGGTTCTTCTTCAGGTATGTGGGGCTTTATCAAAAGCATTGTTCTTCCCTTATGTCCCCAAAATCCTCCTCAATTTCTTCTATCAGTTTTAAACCCTGAACTTTCGAATATGAAGAAGATTCATGTTTTATTTTCGTAGATTTCACTTAGAATGATGTTCATGTGTAATGTTGATATGATCCCCATAAATTCCTTATCAAATTATCAGTATTTATACAAAAAGTGAATTTAAGCCCTAATTTTTTGAGTAATGATTTTACTTGTTAAATTCCCTCCAGTGAATGAAAAATGCTTTGGGCTGAATTCCTAGAATTTCTTTCTATACGTATATATTGGGTGAATATTCCATGAATCAGAATGACTTTAGCCCTGTTGAATGAAATTCCTAGAATTCTGAAATTTCTCTATATTATGAAATTCCCATATTGTTGGGATAAGTTGAGTTCTCTATTAGCTGCTAGTAGTTCAGACCAGTTAGAATGTAGAGTCTGTTTAGAATCTTTTAGAAAATTGCCAATTGATCAGTTTGACTTCAGTCTTATTTTGAGGTGTCAGTGGTGCCTCTCAGGTATCAGAATCAGACTCAGATTATAGATTTGGTCCATTAAGCAGTCATGACATCTTAGTATATAGCTCTAACCAGCCTCAGGACCCCAGTTCAGTTATAGCTTGTTCTTAGACGGTTATGACACTTCCAGATGAGCAGCTCTGACAATCTAGAACCCAGTTTCAAAATTCGGTCTAATAAGACTCTCAGGGTACATGTAGTTATACGTCCCTGACTAATCTTGGACCCTAGTTTCGAGCTATCAGGTTAGTAGTTGAGTTTAGGTTTTTCAGTGGGAGTAGGACTTAGCACTGAGCGGGCCAGTGTTCCAGCGCACCCAGGTTCCTAGAACTACGTTACCAGCGTAGGTTACAGTAATACATGGCCTTACTGGCCCCAGACTTTTTTGATCACTTATTTCATGCCTTGATACCCTAACAAGGTATATTGGGTCCTACCGGTGGGGTGTATACATCGGATTCCACGTCTAGCTCATGTGGTTAAATATCAGTTATAGACTCTCCCACTAGTTAGTCTAGTCTAGTATCAGAATAAGCAGCTCAATTTAGTACAGTATCCCAGATTCAGTGTTTCAGACATAGGGCATGTCCTTGACCATCAGACAGGGTCATCTTGACCACTTCAGGTTATATTAGTAGTTCAGTCCAGCTTACCTATTAGTCATTGCATGCCATTTCAGTTCAGAATTTATATTCAGTTATGTTTCCCCCACTTACTCAGTACATTCAAAGTACTAATGCATACTTTTATGTTGTATCGTTTCATGATACAGCTGCAGGTTCTTGGACTCTGCACCGTTAGTTGCCGCAGTTCAGATTCTCCATCGCAGCAGTTGAAATGTGAGTCCTCATCATCCGAGGGCACTATTTCCCTTCTTTTAGTCATGTAGTAGTTTCAGTTAGACTTAGAGTTAGCTGGAGGCTTGTCCCAGCAACTCCTCTATTAGATGGCTTTCAGATAGACGGGATTTTCAGATATATCAGTATTATTCAGTTGTGTTTGAACTTTATGTTTTCAGATTTATCTCTCATAAATATTTTATGATATTATTTCAAAGTTCTGTTGTGCTTGTTTACTCAGAATACTAGTAACTGATAGACCAAGGGTTGACTTGGGGTCACTTGTGGCTTCAAGTACCGTGTTATGCCCAGGGTGTAGGCTCGGGGTGTGACATGATACTAATGTTTAAAGATGTTATTATCAACATTGGCATCTGAAATCTTAAAATAATATTCCCTATGAAACCAAAACATCTTATTAACCTCATAAATTGTACTCATATACCCCACGAGGTGAACAAAAGATGAAGAAGGTTATAGAATAATATTTAATGTAAAATTATAATTCTTTATATTTTCTCTTTTTATCTAACTCATGTATGTAGGTGATTTTTATATAGCCCTACAACTATATGTTGTACTATAGTATTAAGATTCTACATTTTAATCATAAACTATATCAAACTAATCTATTGAAACTTTATTAATATTAGGATTCGACATCCTAATTCCAAACTATGTTGCTCTCTATTATTTTCCCATTAAGACGGAGGTTTGTAATCCTACAACTCCAACTTTTCTCTAGAGAACATGTAATGATTGTTGTCTGATGGTTCATTGATTGTTAATGCAAACAGTCCTTGTGGAGTTTTCTATTGCGATCGGCAGGAGTAATGCACCTATAAGGCAAGAGATAGTAGTGTGATTGTTTCTTCTACAAATTTAGCATGGCTTTGAATGTCGTCCGCTTTGTCTAAAAGAGTTTCCTCTACCTCTACCTCTACCAAAAAAACCTTTTGGTTTATGGACTTATAAATACATGGCTTGAATGACATGATCTTTCTCGCTATCTCCTTCTCTCATTGCATACCCTTTATGCGCATTAATAAAATGAGTGAAGGTTGGATATGGAGCTCTTCCAAGCATAAAAATCCTCAACATTTTGTACAAATTTGTTTTCAAGCCCTTTAGAAAAGTTTATAACCTTTATATCTTAATCTAACAGTATGTGTCTAGCGATGAGACTATCACTAGTTCTCTTGAATTCTTTTATATATTTGGGGTTTTCACCCCATCTTGATACTGTGAATTTATTATTTCAATTGAAATTCCTTATCCTCTATAGATTGTAGGTAATTGTCGTCACGACTCTCCTAAATTTCTTTTTTTGAAGTGCAACCAATAATAAAGAACATTCACTTTTTTGCATGTCATAGTTTCAGTTAGCCAACTTCTCACTAAGAAGTGTTTCTCTTCCCATTCTATAAATTTAAAATTTACATTTTTTAAATTTTTTTCATTTACCACAATCTTAGATGACGGTTCTTTCATAATAATATCACCAATCTTCATCGTCTATATCAACTGGATTTTCCAAACAAGATAGTTTGAGGAATTCAATTTTATGGGACATATAACTAAGAATTAATGGAGAGACCTTGGCGAAACTTAGAGAGTGGAGGAAGATAATTTGTCCATTAAAGAATATTGAACAAGATTCAATATAAAAAATAATTTAGTTTAGAAGCAAATCTCTTGTACGACAACGAAGATTATAGAACAATATTGGGTGGAAAAATACAACTCTTTGTATTTTCTTTTCTCGGCAAACTCATGCACATGGGTGGTTTTCACATAACCCTATAACCATCTATTGTATAATAGTATTAGGATCCCAGATACTAATTATAAATTATATAAAACTAATCTATTGAAAATAGATTAAAGTTAGAATTTTACATCGTAATTCTAAACTATATTGCTAACTATACACAGACAAAACCTCACTTGGTAATTCAGGGAAGGGCGGAATAAGAGGAGGAATACACGACCACATCTAGGCAACTGGATGATAGGATATATGAGAAATGTATATAAAGCTACTAATGTAAGAGTAGAAATTCTTGCATTATTTAATGGTTTGAAGATAGCCTAAGCTAATGATCTAACCCCTCTAAAAGTTAATCTGGACTCAAAGGAAATAATTGAATTCTTAAATAATGACCATCTTCATACACTAATTTATTATCTGATTATAGGGAGTTGTTTTACATGATGGACAATCCCCCTCCCCCCATCTAACATTTCTTCATGGAATAAAACCAAGTAGCAAATATGCTAGCAAAGGAGGGATCTAGTTTGAAGATGGTAAACTGTTTTGTCTAATGGATAGTCCCTCCATTGTTTGTATCCAAATAATTAAAAACTCACGAAGTAAGAATTTTTTTTGTTATACTTAAGTGGTCATGTCAATTATTTCAAATAATTATAATATGTTTATTAACCACTTTCCCTCAAAACAAATAGTAGTGGCTCAGTCGTTCTATCACCTCATGTATTGATGCATATTGAGTTTTATTAATATAATATCCTCATTACCCAAAAAAGAAAATACTCCTTTAGCACTATTTAAGAAATATTACTACTTTAAGACTTAGAAATCAATCTTATTTTGTATTGTTTTTCATAAACTCAAGACTTTAAGAATCCTTAAAATATTTAGGACTTCACATTAATATATGCTAATGTTTGGTTGGTTTCTTTAATGATGGACAGAGAGAGAACTATTATTAAATATATTGATTCAATTGCACATGATAAGTAAGTCGTTATCACAACGTTTTTTCTCTTTTGATAGAGTTAGATAGGAAAAGATAAATCCGTTTTAAGAATTTTTATTAGTAGTACTAGTAAAATTCACCTTTGTTACTAATATTAACTCAATCTACCGGTGAAAAAATTTAATAAGGATTTGAAAATTTGGACGTGTGCTTCAAAATAATTGTTCCATTTCAAATAGTTTATATCATAATATGTGTATTATATATAAGAAAAAATAATTTGATGTATAATAAGTTCACATAAAGTAATTTGCCTATTATGTAAAGTTGAGATATGCATGTCATATTTTCTCAGTTAAGCACATGTTCTGATACTTAAATTTGATTTTGAAGAGGTGTTGATCTAGCTCCCACACCACCCTCCCCCCAACATTTTGTGTTTTTCTATTACTTAAAAATAAGAGTGCATATAGTCTGGGTTGATTCGAACTTTTTGAATACCATATCAAACCAATTATATCTATTTTTAAATCTATAAATAAAATCAAATCAATAAAAGTCGGGTTTTTTAATTTTGGATTTTTTTAGTTTTTTTTTCAACAAAGTCTTCATACAAAATATATAACTTATACTTAAAATATTTCTTTAATCCTAGTAACTTACGACTATCTAAGGTGTTTCACAACTATCAAAATAATTAAAAAAATCAAATGAGTATTAACAATGCACTAAAATAACAAAAAACTAATGAAATCGCATGAAAAAAATATTGCTAATTAATAAGTCATAATGAAAATGATCACACTCTAAAAGTTCTAAATCCAAACAGTATGACTAATAAGTTTAATTAGATAACTAAATATTAAAAAAAAGTTATGTGTTTTCGCTGTATAAATTAACCTACAAAATTAAAGCATAGATATCTAATATTATTGTCCTTTCTAGTATTGAAATCATTTCTTTTGTTAGTATTAACATTGATTTTGTTTTGATTTGAGCATTATATAAGTTAATAACATGCATTTATAAACTATAAATTTTATTGGATCATTCAAAATTCTAATCCAAACTTGAAATAATACATGTTAAAAGACCAAACTATGAAAAAGTTTAAGAAGTATTTATAAATTACATAAAATATTTATAAAAATTATACATATAATATCAGATTGATTTGGTTGAGTTTGACATTTTCTAGTTAAAAATGAAAGAAAATTAATTGTGATCAGATTTTTTTCCAACACCAAATCAAATTGAACTAAACCACTAGCCGAATATATTTTTTTCCTCTAATTATCGAATTGATGAGGTTTATCGATTTTTTTGTACGTCCCACTTAAAAATAATTAATTTAACCAAAAAAAAAAATCATTTTACCTACTCCATTTTCTCCTTAAAAAATAATACTACGTTTGTTACAAAATTCAACAAAATTCTATAAAATCGAATTCTGAGTCTGTTAGGGATTTGTTCATTTGACAGTTAGGAAAAAATGTAAAAGAAGAGGTAATTGGGTGTTTAGAAGAGGAAGGAAGTGGGCCGGATCTTTTGGGGTTTGGACTGGGTTTCGTTGTTTTTTTTTAAGGTCAAATTGGTCTGAAATTGCGCTTATAATTTTTTAATATATGGCAAAAATTGTATTAAAACGATAGCTTTTTTTGCATTTTAAAAAGCTACTACTTTTTTCCATCGATGACACCGATGAAACAACTTTTGTAAGAAAAAATTTGAAGTAAACCACATTAAATGAAATCAGAACCTTTTCTTCTGTATGAATCGATATTATTCCATTCCAAACCCTTCACGATACCTCCCAAGGTAAATCTCGAAAAATGACATATTCCTCACCATTGTAATAGGAATAAATTCATTGAATAAAAGGAAATTAATTGATCTTGCAACCAAAATAAAATTTTATATGTCATTTTTCATATATAAAATCTATGAATAAGTAGTAAGAGGCAAGACTTTTATATGATTCTCTCTTTCTGATGAAAATGGTGAGATATGTCAGGTTTTTCTTTTCATTTCCTTTTTGAATTTCATTTTATATAATTTATTCAATCTTGCTACTTGTCTTTAATTTTTTTTCTCTTTATGAATAGTATTTTTGCAAATTTTGAATGTTGTGTGTAACATTAGTTAGGAAGTGTAAAGGGATCCGAGTTGATTTTATGTTATAGTATAGAATTCTCCTTTATGTTCTTATAAATATTTTTTTATATGTCGTTTTACGAAAGAATTTTTATTTTTAATATATGCTTTTTCTAGTAAAGATACCTTGATATTGATCAATTTAGGTTTTGTGTGTTAAACTCTATAGCATTGAACATATATTTTTATTTTTTCTTTCTTTTCTAAATGGTGAGAGCGGATTAAAGTAGAAAAATAGGAAGAAAATTATATCACATTAGTTTTGGAGAGTTCAAGTGCAGATAGGATTATATTTTAGAGGTCATTCTTTACAAGAATTAAGATTTTGAATTGAAATACACATTAATATTTAAGTAGTCAAATATTATATTTAGATCTGAATAATGAATAATCAAGATAAAATTAGTTTTCTCAGCATTTGATTATTCATAATTATTTATTTTTAATTAAAAAAATTTAAATATAAAATTTTAAAAAATAATTTAAGTTGTAAGGTGGTGTTTTATGTGGTGGATGGTTGTGGTTGTTGTCCGGTAAAAATGGTGGCAGTGATATAGCTAGTAGTGGTGATTTTAATTTGGTGGTAGAGGTGTTGATGGTAGCGGACAACAATTGTGAATGATAGTGGTGGTAGGGTGTGATTTAAGCGTGGTTAGTAATAGTGATAGTAGTAGTGGTGGTTGTAATGTGGGAGGTTATTGATCGTAGGGGTTGGTAGTTATGATTGGTGGGCTGACAATAGTAGCTAGTGGTGATGATTGATACTAGTTATAGTAATGATGATGAAGGTGATTGACATGGTAGTGATCAGAAATAGTGATTGGTGGTGTCAATTCTTGACAACAATAGTGATGATGGTTATGGTGATGGTGAATGACCATTATGATTGTGCAAGTGGCTAATTATGATTGGTGAGGTCAACTTCACAAAAAATTTCAATTGAATAACCTTTTAATAATATTAAAATTATGTAAAAGTTGTAAAGTTATCTGAACTCATTAAATGATTAAATCTTAAAAATAAATATGTTTAATGATACTAGCTTTAAATTATTTAAAATTCATATCTCTATTAAATACAAATAAATAAGATCATAATTAAAATAAACTTATTTTCACAAAAAGTTAGTAATATTATACCATTTTTTTCTAGAAAGGAGTCATTATTGCAGCAATAGCTACTTAAAAGTACTAAAGCTATTTACAGTTATATTTCTTGCAAAAGGTGTTCCTCACATATCTATCCAAATATGGGAGGAACTAGTACTCCTTCTGTTTCATGTTACTTGATCATGCTAACTTGGCATAATTTTTAAGAAACTTTTTATTAGGAGTGTAAAGGGCTATTTGGTGCATTAAATTTTCCGTTATGCACAGGATCGAGGGAAGGGCCGGATCACAAGGGTGTATTATGCGTAGTCTTACCTTGTGTTTTTGCATGAGATTGTTTCCAGCTTGAAAAATACTGTTGTGAACAAGAATTGAACCTGAGAGTTTGGTTAATATTTATTAGGAGTGTATTTACTAAATTAATTTTATTAATGATGATTTGAAACTCTAAATTTGACTATTACTATTTTATATAGTTATTTAATACTAATGGTAGTGTTGACTTATGCACCCGTAATTAATGAAATAAAATGTGATGTTTACGCTATTTTACTGAATTCTATCGAAGAACCAAGTTAATTTAACTTTTTCTTGAAAAGCCTTTAACTCAAGTAGAAAAGTAAAACATACAACAATTTTACGTGAAAAAAACCCGGCTTATAAAGGTGAAAAGACCACAACCCACACCACTATAGGATTTTCCCAACTTCACTAACACAATGAGCCTCAACAACTGTTTAAGATTACAATTTTGATAACCTAGGAACTAACTCTAATTCTTAAGTTCAATAGTCAACTAGACTTTGAACACCTTTCAAGTTAGCCTTAACTTGAATGACCAAACTGTGTATTTTAAATAGTTCTCCCAAGAAAGCAATAAATTACAACTCAATTCTAACTCCTAAGACATGAGAACTAGAATAGAAAGCTATTGAACATATTTCTATGAATCATGTTTTTCACTTTTGATTTCTTGCAACAGGTTGCTATCAGATGGTAAGTTAGAATTCACTTGAAAACTCAATTGTTTGCCTTTTTCTCTCTATTTGAGTGCTTGAGCTACATCGTAACGTCCTTGTGTATTTATACTGTCGCTTCTCCAGTTTTCTTGTTCAACATGAACTCTTGGGAAACAAAAACGTATACTCTGCTTGGACTCACATGCTTTCCTTCTTTGTAGACTTCTATTCCAAGTCTACTTCACACGACTTGTCTTAGCTTCTTATAGCATAAAACCTTCTTCTAGAGTGCCCTATTTCAATTGGGATTCTAAATGTTTGGGACCGACTGTCATGACATGATTCACGAATATGTTTTAGCTCCTTTGTCAATCATTAGAATACTCATTTACCAACATATTCTCTCTTTTTGATGATGACAAACTTTTCTTTAGTAGGGTGGCACAACTCATTCCAAGCAGCCCAATGGTTCTTATGATTACCATCCATGTTGCCTCAAAAGGAAGTTAGCCATGTTCCTCCATTTGATTTAATAGTGATAGCAGGGTGGCAGATGGAAAGTTAATGGATAAGCATAACATATAAACATGTTTAATCAAAATAATCTTACCTCCTATGGAAAAAGTATTGCTATTCCAAGAGCTAACTTCCAGATTAACCTTATTAAGAATTCCAAAAAAGTATTCAATCTTTTTTCTGCCTATAAAAATAGGGAAGCCTAAGAAGTTGATAGGAAAATCTTTCCTTTTCAGATTCAAGCCTTTAGAAATAATGGAACTTCTCTTATTGAAAACTTTGTCATCAACTAAGAAACAACTTTTCTCTTTGTTAATCAGTTATCCAGAATTCTTTCCATAGGTGCTAAGCATGCTATTAATAAGATGTAAGGTATAGGTCTTACCTGAGCAGAATATAATTAAATCATCTGCATAAGCCAAGTGGTTGATCTGAGGGCCATCTCCTTTCATATGAAAACCGTTGGATCTTGGGTTCTCAAAAAGACTACCCAATATATTGGATAACACCTCAGAAGTAATGATAAACATATATGGGGAGATTGGGTCACCTTGCTCGACTCCCATGTTATACTTAAAGAAACCATTTCTCTTTCCATTGGTAATTACAGTGTATCACATATTAGATAAGAGATTTCTAATGGTATTGATCCACATCTTAGAAAATCCCATTTTCTTCATGGTATTACAAAGAAATTTTAGGAAAGTCTATCATATGCCATATACATATCAAGCTTAATAGCAACATTAAGAAAATTTCAGGAAATTCTATCATATGCAATATACATATCAAGCTTAATAGCAACATTGTTACCTTTGTTAGGCTTTCTTATATCATAAATAATTTCTTGTGTTAAGAGGACATTTTCACCATTATCTCTACCTTTAATAAAACCACTTTTATTAAGAGATGTGATCTTAGGAATAATCTTGGCCAGCCTATCATTAAGAACTTTAGAAGT
The DNA here is from genome assembly GCA_035772735.1 of Datura wrightii. NCBI lineage: Eukaryota > Viridiplantae > Streptophyta > Magnoliopsida > Solanales > Solanaceae > Datura > Datura wrightii. Next base: position 22,488,647 of record JASDFA010000001.1, read on the forward strand.
AATCTTTTAAGAGAAATTACTTAAATTAATAGGTCTAAATTCTACAATGGATTGGGGAGATTGAACTTCAGGGATAAGCATCACACAAGTACAAATGATGTATTTGGTGAGTTTAGAACCATTAAAAATAGCCTTAACCATTTTCAGATGCCAGAGCCTATATTGTCCCAGGTCTTTTGATAAAAACAAGAAGTGAAGCCATCAAGGTCAGGAGCACGTTAGGATCAGTAATAAAGAAAACATTTTAAACATCTTCTAAGGTTGGTTCTTGCATGAGCATCATATTATCCTTAGAGTTTACTAAATTAGGAATATACAAAAAACATATTTTGGTCAGATGAGTGAAAAGGATTTGATAATACCTCACAACAGCTGTATCAATGTCTTCCTCTTCCTCCAACCAATTGTCATTGACATATATACTAACAATCTTTAGGAATTTCCTTCTGCCCCTGACAATGTTGTGGAAGTATTTGGTATTCTCATCCCCCCTTCAGTTGCCATTTTAGATGAGCCTTCTGTCTCCAAAAGGTATCAACTTTTTTTATGATGGATTACGAGTTCAACTTTTTCCTTGTTGAGTTCCATCCTCTCATTCTAATCTATAGATCTCATATATTGAGATCATACTAATTAACTTTTCTCCCATTTCTTTAAGATTGTAAAATATATCCCAAATCTTGGTTTTGAACCATTCACTTAGGCTTTCCCAATTATCTTAAGTTTCTATTGTACTCTTCAAAAGATTTTTACATTTATTTCGGTACTCCACTAATAGTTGAAAATCTCCATAAAATCCTCATGGTTAACCAGAGGTTAAGAAACGTGAAATGCTTGATTTAAGTTCTTTCTTTAAGAAGAATCTGATAAGGATAGGGTAGTGATCAGAGTTGAGTCTACCCAAGTGTTGGACAATAGTGTACAGATCTCTTCATCCACTTTTTATTTGCTAACACTGTATCAAGTCTTTTCCAAATTATCTACTACTCCTTTCTTTCACTGCACCAAGAAAAATCATTTCTAGTATATCCAAGATCAGTCAAACCATAGTCACTAACACAATTTATTAAGGGGATGCTTTTATTCAAATTGTAAGGTCTTCCCCCTAGCTTCTCTTCCTCATTCTGAATACAGTTGTAATCACCATAAATTATCTAGGCTTGATCATTTAAAATGGAGATTGTTCTAATGGCTCTCCAGAGATCCTCCCTCCCTACAGAACTGATTTGGCACATAATACTAATATATAGAAATCTTTATCCAAACCTTTATCCTTGATCTTGCAAGTGATAATTTAATCTTCATCAACACTGATAATACAATCCAAATTTTCTTCCAAAAAATCCAGATCTTATTACTACTATAAGCTTTGCATCTATTCATTCCCAGAATGTTCCCGGAAGAATCGATTTTGTCCTCATTTATGAAAGCTTCTTGAATGGCTAAGAAGGAGATCTTATATTGCACAATAAAGAACATTAGTCTCTCTATTACTTCTTGAGACTTCATTCCCCTGATATTCTAGTTTAGTATACTGATCATTGATAGAGGGAGGAAGAGGTGTTTGTGAGTTCTTCTTTTGGTTTCTCGTGATAAGAGATCCTTTGATTCTCTCTCCTTTTTTGATTTTATCCACACCTCTGGGGAACAAGTTTTTTTCAAGAACCTCTCTTTAATTCCTCTTGAGAGTGCTCCATTTCTTATTCACTTTCTTCATTTTGTACTATCCGGTCTTGGCCATCTTCAAATGAATCCTCTTCGCTATTGTCTTCATCTTCAGTTGATTCATCATCATTCCATTCATCATTATCTTCTCCTTCATTATTCTTCTCAAGATTATTTTCTTGGTTAGTTGAATTAGGGGTCTCATATATCTAGATAGGCTGAATACTGATGTCGACAGGTCATTTATTTTTACTACATAAGGTAGTATTCATTTCCTTATTTGAAGTACCTTCATGTTGTTGTTTGGTATTGAAATTGTCCATATTTTCATTTCCATGTTGCATGCTTTTCTGTCTAGGAGAACTTTGTTGGGCTTCTTACTTCTCATTGTGCTACTTATTCTTATTTCTCTTCCTCTTGACTGTCTCCCAGCCTTCATCAAATAGAACTACCTGCAATTCATTGGGGTCATTGATGCTTGTGGTTCCAACTGTTGTTCCATCTTCCTTCACAGAGTTGCCTTCTGTTGGGATGAGGAAGCACCACAACTAAAGTTTGATATGATAATAAATAGTGAAAGTACGTTGGACACAATATTTTACGTGGAAAACCCTCAAATAAATAGAGGAAAAAAAACCACGGGGTAGAAGGATTCACTATATAAATATGGGAGTACACTACTCTCAATTACAAGGCGAAAACACTTGTAAAAGGAATAACCACTAAAGAGGACACTCAAGACTACAATATTTGTCTTGGTGTATAACTCTCTTTATGTTCTTACTCTTTTGATTATAATTTTTTTGGGGATTTGTGGATCTATTGGTATATGAAATAATGAAAGAAAAATGTTCTATTTATAATAGAACTAAACCATGTAGAAGGGTGAAAGCAGAGATCAATTTGGACAAGGTTTGTCCTCTTTTTCCTTTTTTCATTTGGATAAGGTTTGTCCTCTTTTTACCTTTTCCTTGTCTGACTAACTTTGTTGACATTCTCCCACTTGAAGATTTAATTGAGAATCAATTATGTCTTCATACTATTCTTTCTACCCAATCACTGCAATATTACGTTTCTGCTAGGCCAATAGAAGATTGACACCATATAAACTTGTTACTGTTGATCGGCTTCGTAAACATATCTGCTAGGTTGTCATTAGTGTGAATTTTCTGGATATCCACACTGCTTTCTTCCACCTTCTCACGAACAAAGTGATATTGAACTTGTATGTTCTTTGTCCTTGAATGAAATGTCGGATTCTTTGAAAGATGCAAAGCGCTCTGACTGTCACAAAACAGAGCAACCTTCTCTTGTTTGTGCCCAAGTTCCTCCAGTAACATCTGCATCCATATTGCCTCTTTGCTAGCTTGTGTAGCTGCTACATATTCTGCTTCCGTGGTAGATGTAGCCACGATAGACTGCAGTTTTGAAACCCAGGTTACAGCTCCTCCAGCAAGAGTAAAACATAACCTGTGGTGGACTTGCTTTTATTAAGATCACCTGCATAATCTAAATCAACATAACCTTTAACAGTAAAGTCTGATCTGATCCTTCATAACACATTACAACATCTGAGGTATCCTTGATATATCTCAGGATCCTCTTAACGACATTTCAATGCTCTTTACCAGGATTAGCCATGTATTGACTAACCACTCCCACTGCTTGTGCAATGTCTGGTCTTGTACATACCATGGCAAACATTAAACTTCCCACTGCTGATGCATACAGTACTCGAGACATCTCCATCCTCTCTGCTTCATTGCTAGGAATCATACTTGAGGATAACTTGAAATTAATAGGAACTGGGGTAGAAATTGACTTACAGTCTTGCATCTTGAAGTGTCGCAAGATTTTCTTCAAGTAGTTCTCTTGAGAAATCCAAATCTTCCTATTATTTCTGTCTCAGTGAATTTGCATCCCTAGAATCTTGTTTGCTGGTCCCAAGTCCTTCATTTCAAACTCACTAGCCAACTGTGCCTTTAAATTTGTGAGATGATCTTTTTTGGGGCCTGCTACCAACATGTCGTCAACATACAATAGCAAAATAATGAAATCACCATCACCAAATCTCTTGTAATAAACACAAGGATCTGAACTACGTCTGTTGTATCCAAGGCTTATAATGAAGGAATCAAATCTCTTATACCAACACCTCGGTGCCTGTTTGAGACCGTATAGAGATTTGTTCAACCTGCAAACCAAGTTCTCTTTCCTCTGTTCTTCAAAAGCTTCTGGTTGGAGCATATATATTTCTTCTTCAGCTCTCCATGAAGAAATGCAGTTTTGACATCTAACTGCTCCAAGTACAAGTCAAATGTAGCACACATCGCCAGGACCACTCGAATTGTTGTGAGTCAAACCACTGTAGAAAATATCTCGTTGAAGTCTATACCTTCTTTCTGAGCGAATCCTTTCACCATCAATCTTGCACGATACCTCTCCACTTGATCATTACCATTGCGTTTGATCTTGTAGACCCATTTGTTTCCAATGGCCTTCCTTCCTCGTGTTAATTGAACAAGATCCCATGTTTTATTCTTATGAAGAGGTTCAATTTCTTCTTGCATTGCTGCCATCCACAGAGATGATTCTTGGCCTTTCATAGCCTCGTGAAAAGTTGAAGGCTCTCCATCTTCTGTTAATAGATAACATGCAAAATTTCTCTCTATAGAATAATTTGAGTGCCAAGCTGGTTCTCTTCTCTCCCGAGTTGACCGTCGAACTTGTGGAGTTTCAATCTCAGCTTGCTCTTGTTCTTCGTGCTCTGGTGCTGCTTCAGAAGAAACTGGGACTTCTTCTATCTTTTCTACTTCAACTGTAGTAGTCTCTGATTTTTCTGTTGAAGTGCTACCTTCTTTTGCTTGTATCTTGTTTTTAAGAAATACAGCATCCCTACTGATTACCACCTTGCGGGAAGTGGGATCCCACAAGCGATACACCTTGACTCCATCAACATACCCTAAGAAAATGCATTCCTTGGATTTCGGATCCAACTTCGATTTTTCTTGGGCGTTGTACATAACATAAGTAGGACATCAGAATATATGTAAGCGAGAATAATCAGCTGGTTTTCCTGTCCACATCTCCATTGGTGTTTTCAAATCAATTGCAGTTGATGTTGACCGATTGATCACATAACAGGCGGTTTTGACTGCTTCTGCTCAGAATGGTTTTTCCAATCCTGCAGTTGCCAACATAGCTCTTGTCCGTTCCAACAAGGTTTTGTTCATTCGCTCTGCTACTCCATTTTGTTGTGGTGTATATGCCACTGTGAACTGCCTTTTGATACCTTCTTGTTTACAGAAGTTATCCAATTCATCACCAGTGTATTCTCCTCCATTATCTGTCCTCAAACACTTGATCCTTTTTCTCAAATTCAAGTTCCACCCGCGCTTTGAACTCTTTGAAAATTGGAAAAACATCTGTCTTTCTCTTGATTGGATACACGCAACATCTCCTGGAGTAGTTGTCGATAAATGACACGAAATATTTTTCTCCTCCTAGGGACTCCAACGGTGCTTGCCAATCATCAAAGTGGACCAGATCTAATATTTCCTTGCTTTTAGCAGAGGAACTGCTAAACTTTAGTCTATGTTGCTTACTGATAACACAATGCTCACAAAAAGGTAGTGAAACCTTTTTGAGCCCTGGAAGAAGCTTTTGCTCAGCAAGAATCTTCAAACCTCGTTCCGACATATGGCCAAGTTTGCGATGCCACATCATCATCGATTCTTCAAATGAACTTACTGACACGGTTGATGTTTCTCCTTCTTGGTGTGTTTCACCCTTAAGCACATATAGATTTGCAACAAGTTTTTCTGCTTTCATCACTACAAGCGCTCCTTTCAATATTTTCATGACTCCACCATGAGTCTTATATGAACATCCATTATCATCTAATTGCCCCAAAGACAATAGATTCTTCCTCAAGTCTTTCACATGTCGTACCTCCTGAATGGTGCGTACCGTGCCATCATACATCTTTATTTTGATGGACCCAATACCAATAACATTCAAAGCATGATCATCTCCCATGAGCACAGATCCTCCTGAGATAGGTTTATATTGATGGAACCATTCTCTCCGGAAAGTCATGTGCCATGTTGCTCCTGTGTCCATGATCCAGACATCAGTGAAACATTTTTTGCCTTCATTATTTGATATTGCTTCATTACATAAAATATCACCATCATCCGAGGTATTTGAAACATTCCCTTGAGCATTTGATGACTCAGGGTGTTCACTCTGCTTCTTGAACCAACAATCTTTCTTGACGTGCCCTTTCTTGACACAGTTGTGACACTTGATATTCTTCTTACTTCTTGATTTAGATCTACCATGATTGGGACTCCCACTGGGGCCACGTTCCGTTGGTCTTCCTCTCACCATTGTCTAAGCTTCAGCTTGCTGCGAACTTGCTTGTCTGTCTTCCTTATTTTTGTGCCGATTTTCTTCTTCTAGGACAGCGGCTGCAATTTCATCAAAAACTAGACTGTTTGTATTGTCCATCAGGTTGATGATGAGTTGATCATATGAGTCAGGCAAACTTTGAAGTAGACGCTCCGCACGTTCAGTCCCCTCTATTTTGCAACCCATTGTTGTAACTTGCGAAAACAGAGTATTGAAAGTATTGATGTGTTCAGTAACCGACATGGACTCTTCCATTCGAAGAGTATACAATCTTCTTTTTAAAAAGATTTTATTATGCAAAGACTTGGCCTCATACAATCCCGTAAGAGTATCCAATATTTCCTCCGCTGTCCGTTTTTCAGCCACACTAAACAATACTTGATCAGCTAGTGCCAAGTGTAGATCAGCAACTGCGTTGCTGTCTACGTCATTCCACTTGCTGTCATCAGTAAAGTCTGTGGGCCTGCCTTCAATTGAAACTAGGCAATTGTCTTTTCTCAATATCGCCCTTATTTTCATTTTCCACAATGAGAAATTAGTCCCATTGAATTTCTCAACATAAAACTTTGTTGTACTCGACATTGTTATTTGCTTCACACCCTTCTAGATCGTTTCTGAATATTTTTGCGAACAATCGTGACAAACTGTATCGTCACCTAATTTTACTATTCACGTGAATAGTATTTTCACCAGATTTTACTATTCACAAAAATTTACTATTCACGAATAGTACCTTTGCATAAAACAGACAGAATAACCGAAGCTCTGATACCACTGTTGGGATGAGGAAGCACCACAACTAAAGTTTGATATGATAATAATAATGAAAATACGTTAGACACAATATTATACGTAGAAAACCCTCAAATAAATAGAGGGAAGAAAAACCACGGGGTAGAAGGATTCACTATATAAATATGGGAGTACACTAATCTCAATTACAAGGCAAAAACACTTGTAAAAGGAATAACTCACTAAAGAGAACACTCAAGACTACAATATTTGTCTTGATGTATAACTCTCTTTATGTTCTTACTCTTTTGGATTGTAATTTGTGTGGGGATTTGTGGATCTGTGTGTATATGAAATAATGAAAGCAAAACATTCTATTTATAATAGAACTAAACCGTGTAGAAGGGTGAAAGCAGAGATCAATTTGGACAAGGTTTGTCCTCTTTTTCCTTTTTCCATTTGGACAAGGTTTGTCCTCTTTTTTTCTTTTCCTTGTCTGACTAACTTTGTTGACACCTTCTGTGTTGATTGTATCATTGCTACTATTCTTTTTATTGTCTTGTTGCTCCTCATTTGTCACATTCTGATCCTCTCTGTCAATTACTTCTTTCCTATTCTCCTTTATCACAATCCTTGCATCGTATCTTCCTCCACACCATGATCTATAGTACAATTTCTTCCATGATCACTTCTTTCATTGGATGGATTTGATTTGTCTATTCCAAGTATTGCACTAGTCGGTTTATATATTTTTTTTTGGGGTTCACTCCGCCCTCTCTTCTTCTTTGCAATTGTTTTGTGATTTGGAATCATTTTCCTTCCTTTTTGTAGTCTCCTTGTCTTGTGTTTTCTCTTCTAAAGTATGCTTTGGTGACCATTAGTGGTTGGGTGTTGTTCGTCCATGTGATTGCCTTTTGTTGTTTTTCTTTGTTGTTCCTGATTAGTGAATGCAACAGCCTCATTATTGACTTTAGTAAGGTCTTTCTCTCTGCTACTATCTTCCTTATTATTGACATGTTGTTTTGCCTCCTTTACTTTGTTTTGATCCCTTTCTAGCCTTCTACATTGATTTTGTAGTGCCCTAGAAGTCAATAGTAATTGGAAATTTTTGGCACTCCTTCATATTCTATTTTTTGTTCATATATACCCTTGTAGAGGATTAGCTAAGTTTCTTTTACCAACAAAAATAGAATTTAAATTTGGCTTAGATAGATCAATTTCCACTCGAACCTTTTACATACTTGGCCTAGTACTGCTTCGATTCGCTAGATCCATACTCAAAGGCACTCCTATTGAACTTAGAATTTGTTTGATGAAATGTCATGTTTGTAGGTGAAATGGAAGTTTAGGGAGAAGAATCCACACCGGCGCTAAGGGGTTGTCCTCCTCTGTGGTGAAATCTGGTGTCCATTTGCTGAGCCACATAGTTTGTCCTTCCACCTCAATTGCATGACGTCAATATATAGAATTGAAATCTTCTTCATTACAAACATCAATAAACACGTTCTTGTTGTTATAGACACCAACCTTTACAGAGCCTTTTAGAGGTATCGTCTCCTTCGATGCAACCCTAATTTTCTCAATTTGGGGCCTAGTTTTTAGAAATTTTCCGAAAAGATGGGTTGCCAAGGGGGTTTGGTCGTTGTTAAAGGCATTGAGATATGATGATTTAGCAGTTAAGGATTCAAAATTGGAGGGGGGAGTGATGCCTGGATTCGGTGGTGGATCCCTCCTTGCAGAGCGCTGGTCGCCAGCTCCATGTGGCCGGAAGTCAAATTTTACCATTAGATATGTTACCGTTTATTTTGTATGGAGAGAAAATTTTTAGAGAGAAAGTTTTTGATATACTATGTAGAATTTACTCAATCTTGTTTCTTTTCTTTGATTTTTCTCTCTTTATGATTAGTATTTTTGCAAATCGTACGTGAATGTTGTGTGTAATATTAATTACGAAGTGTAAAAAGATCTGAGTTGATTTAATCTTCCAGTATAGAATTCACCTTTGTGTTCTTATGAATATCTTTTTTAGTTTATGTGTGGTATTGTGGATGAATTTTTATTTTTAATTTATGTTTGTTCTAGTAAAGTTCTTATGTTGATCGATTTAAGTTTATGTGTGTTCAAATCTATAGTGTAGAACGTATGTTTTTGTTTCTTCTTTCTTTTCTAGATGGAGTGAGTGTATTAAAGTAGGAAATAGGGAGAAAATCATATCACGTGAGTTTTGCAGAGTTAAAATGCAGATAGGATTATATTTTAGAGGTCATTCCTTTTAAGGATTAAGATGTCTGAATCGAAATACACATATGATATTTGAGGAGTAAGATGTTTAATTCAGATCTAAATAATGAATAATAAAGATTATTAGTTTTCTCCATATTTGATTATTCACATTTATTTATTTTTAATTAAAAATTTAGAAATATAAAATTTTAGAATATAATTTAAGATGTAAGGTTGTGGTTTATATGGTGGGTGATTGTGGTGGTTGTTTGATAGAAATGGTGGAAGTGATATGGTGGTAGTTGTGATTTTGGTGGTGGAAGTGGTGGTGTTACTAGCCGATGATTGTGAAGTTTTATATTTTATATCTCTTTAAATCATTTTGTACTTTTAGAGATACATATAAAATTGTATGTGATTCCAATATTAATCACTATTGCAGTTTCATTTATTAGTTGCTTACTTTATAGCCCGGCATTAAATCAATTGTAATCTATAAAATGAAGAACCTCCTTCTTCATTTTTAGGATAAGAATGAGAAAAAATTCAAGACTTGAAAGTGACCCTTTTTCTTAAAGATTTTTCACTATTATGTACTAAAGCTTTGGCTTGTTTTGTAACCAGATTAAGGAACAATCGTAGCAATTTAAGCAATTATATTTCCCAAGGCTTTATGTATCATTACAATGACGGCCGTGGTACAGACAGGATATCAGAATTACCGAGACACCTAATAGATGGTATCTTGAGTCATTTGTCCATCAAAGACATAGCACACATGAGTGTGCTGTCAAAAACATGGAACCATATATGGTCTACATTTCCAATCCACATATACTTTGCCATCGTTCTTGTTCAATTCCGGACTGAGTAATTTGGACATCACCAAATGTGCCTTCAGGACGTCTCTTGCCTCTACATCATTTCAGAGTCTTGTGAGGCTTGATCTAACACAAATAAGTTTTGGTCCAATTATGGTGTTTACCATCCTTGAGGCTCCACTACTCTTGACCTTGTTGCTTACAAGTTATGATGGTCTCCAATACCTTAATATCTCCGTGTCGCAACTACATGGCTTGCACATTATTGATAGTCATAATATCGATTTTTCATTCCTCAAAGCTTATACTGAGCTGAAATTGTTGACTATTGTATCATTCGACAAAATCAAAGAGTATGCATTTTGGAAAAGGTTTACATTGGAAGACATTATTTATTCTTTCCCTAAACTTACAAGGTTTTGGTCCAATGGTACTTTCTTCAAGGAAATTTGCATACAAATTTATTATTTTATTTTATTTCATATATATTGTGTCATGAGAGATATGTATGTATCCATTTTATTTCAAAAAATATGTATTCTTTTATTATTATTATTATTATTATTATTATTATTATTATTATTATTATTATTATTATTATTATTATTATTATTATTATTATTATTATTATTATGTTTTCTTCTTCTGAAGATTGCAGTTATTTCAAAGAGGCTTGAGGCTGGACTAGAGAATATGCTAGAACTCAACTTAGGTTTACGCTTTGCTGATGAAGCTCAAATTTCTGCAATTATATGCTTACTTCACAGTGTTCCCCATTTGCATTCAATTAAAATCAAGGTAATCATCAATACATTAAGAGATGAATAATCACCTTTTCAATAAATTATTTTCTGAAAAACTTAAAAATTAGATGTTAGTTAGCATTGAAGTTACATTATTCCTTTTTGTGTTTTACATTATTGTACTTAAAAAAATGAATAAATGTTATACCATGATAAATAATATACCACAATATATTGACACTATCTATCTCATACCTAAATTGCTCATATATATGTTATTATATATACAACATGAACTCTCAAATGTTGAGGAAATTGATGTGGACAGAGTTAGAGAGTATCTGACAGCACCTAACTGCATAGAAGAAGATCTCATGGCACTTCGAAAGATAAAGTTGGAAGGTTTTGTGAACACCATAACTGAACATCTTTTCATGAAGTTGATGTTAGCTCATTGTCCCTCACTTGTACAGGTGAAAGTTACACCTGCGAATTCAATTCAACAACATGATGAAATCCTTTTCTTCATTTTACAAGTGTTGAAGTTCCCTCGAGCTTCATTAAATGTCAAATAGATCTTGAATAGCTAACATGATCGTCTATTCTTGCAGCTACATTATCATCTTATTAATTTTTCTGCCGATTAATATTTGGTTTTGGGTGATGACCCTATTTTTTGTGACATTTTGTCTAAAGGGAACAAGTGTTCTAAATACTTTTTTTTCTCCTCAAGTATCTCACTTTTTATTTCTCCTTACATGTATGTTTTGATAAATCAAGGGCAAGTACATATACTGCTAGTCCTTTAATTTCTAATCTTGTGTTGCTTTTTAATCTTGTAGTTAACCCAGTAAAACAAGAAGAGTGATAGGAACCTTAGGGAGCCAATAGTAGAATTGTCATATCCTTTATGTTCATCAACTTGCTTGTTTAATTTTTTATATGTGACTATTTTTTATTTATCTCAATAGTATAATATGATTAAACTAAATAAGATATCTCTGAAAAAGATAAAAAGTGATATTTCAATGATTTTTTATCTTCCTCCATCTTTGTTATTAGTTCAGTATATTATAAAAAGGGTTATTTTTAAGAGATTTTTTTAAAATTTATCCTCATTATTAAGTAACTATTAGAGTATTAGTTTTTGGAATTTTGTTTGGATAAAAATTAATAATAAACATTTTACATGAATAAGTGTCTTTTATATGAAAGAATTTGCTCTTTTCTTCAATTACCACTAGTTTTATATGAGTATCTTTGTTTAATTTATAACATTCTTCCAAAAAAATTTCTTTAAATTTCTCGCTCCAGAAAGATCAAATTCAACTTTTTGCTTTTAAATTTAATTTCTTCACTATTTGTTTAGTGAAAATTCATAGGTTTATCATATCCACTAAAATTATTTGTGTACAATCTCACAGAAAAGAGGAAGAGGGTATCATTTTTAGTAAGCCTTTCAAACGTGTTTCAAACCTTCAAATATTCTATGTTTGTCAAACATGCATCTTTATGTGATCTTCTTCATATATTTTTGTGTTAGTGGTATATATTTTTCAACAACCTAAAATGTGATTTAGTCACAAAGAGATATATACCACGTAGAAATAAAAGATGAAAAGTGCAAAATCGCATCGATGCTTCATCTAGAAAAGAATTTATTCAGTATTGAAAAATTGATAAGGCTTTTCTGAAAATTAGAAGTGAATGCATATTAATGGAGGTTACAACATTTGGAAAGACATAAAATGGTGAAATTTAAATAAATTAGAGATGACTATTAAAAGTATAATTTCTTGTTCTTGAAAGTAATGAATTTTGGTGACATGAGTACAAAACTTTTCGTACCATACAAGTTGTGAAATGATAAAAGATTGTCTGAAAGATAAAGAAAAGTATATTACAAAATATAAATAGAGAAGTTCGGATATGGCAGAACAATCAAGAAGTTACCTCCAAAGACTCCAAATATATAAGCTCCAACTCCAAAGAAAAATATATTACAAAATACAAGATTGATTTTTTTTTATTTATGAGAGGAAATGAAAGATGAGTACATAATATTCTCTCCATTTCAAAGTAAATGGAGTTTTTATATTTTTATTTTATTTTAAAATAAATGATTTTTTTATATCCAGATATTATTAATGTTCTTCCTGTAGAATTACACAACCTTTAGAGAGGAAGAAGAATTGTTTATTTTTATTGATTATGGAAACAATACATACGGGTGCAACTTATACACACAAAATTGTGTTCTAACTATAATACAAGTGCTCAAGTAGTTTCCTATTATACTTTATATTCTAAGCATTGTATATCTAGGATAAGTTTTATACAAGTTTCCTAAACTAATCCAACTACTACTTCTTACTAAGACTATCGGATGGAACAAGTATCTCAATACTTTCCCTCAAGCTAGTGAGGAGGTGGAAGACATACTCCTAGCTTGCTTCTAAATATGGAAAACTCCTGCTTTGTCAGTTCCTTGGTGTGCATGTCTGCTAGTTGATCTTTAGATTGAACAAAGTGTGTCACAAGTTGTCCTCTGGCCAGCTTCTCCCTAGCAAAGTGATAATCTATTTCTACATGTTTAGTTCTAGCATGCAACACTGGACTTACAGTCATATATAGAGAATCGATGTTGTTGCAAAATAATGTTGGTATTGTCTCCAAGTAGACACCTATGTCTCTCGGAATATATGTTATCCAGTTGATCTCAGTTGTTGTTGAAGCTAGTGCCCTGTATTCAGCTTCAGCACACTGTGTGTTGCTTCTTAGATGCCCAAGATATGCTATTTTCACCTAGATATATTGAATAACCTGTGGTTGATCTCCTTGTTTTTGTGCATCCTCCCCAATCTGCATCTGAGAACCTATACAACCTGAGTGGTGATCTTGATAGTAATCTCAGACCAAACTGTGATGTGCCCTTCACATACCTTAGTATTTTTCTTACAGCCTGGAAGTGTTCACTAGTTGGAGAATGCATAAACTGACTCACCAAGTTTACTGCATGTGAAATACCAGGTCTTGTTAGAGTGAGGTACTGAAGGCTTCGTACAATGCTTCTGTATGAGGAGGCATAAAAAGAAGAACTTGAAGAAGAACTACACAAATCTTGTTGGAGATCATGTTTATGTGCTAGAGGTGTATTGACTGATATAGCATGTCGGCTTTCTTTAGTATGACTCAGATGCATACCTCCCTTGTAATACTGCACTTCAATCCCTAGAAAGAAATGAAGTGGTCCTAGATCCTTCATAGAAAATTCCTAGGCAAGACCAGAAATGACAACTGTGATTAGTTCATAGGAACTACCAATAATTATAATACAATCCACATATAAGAGGAGCAAGATAGTCCCTTTCCGATTATGAAGAGTGAACAAAGAAGGATCTGCTCTATTGCATTTGAAACTAATATGAAGGAGGTAGAGACTGAACCTATCAAACCAAGCCCTAGGAGCCTGTTTAAGACCATAGAGTGCCTTTTTAAGAAGACAGACATGATCTGGATACTGAGGATCAACAAAACCTGATGGCTGACTCATGTAGACCTCTTCCTGAGGTATCCATGCGAGAATGCATTTTTGACATCTAGTTGCCTGATAGACCAGTGTAAAGTGAGAGCAACTGACAAATAATCCTAATGGTAGTAGCCTTGACTACTAGACTAATGTTTCTTCAAAATCAATGCCCTCAAGTTGTGAGTTTTCCTTGGCAACTAACCTAGCTTTATACATGTCAATAGTGCCATCAGATTTCAACTTGGTCTTGAATACCCATTTAGAACCAACAATGTTCATATCTGCAGATTTAGGTACAAGAATCCAGGAACTTAAGAAAGATCTCACAAAATTCAGACTTCTTCTTTAAGGGATAAAGCCAAGTGTATCTTGTATGATCATCAACAAAATCACATAGTATCTCATATGTTGATAGGACTCAACTGGTGCTGGTCCCCAAAGATCACAATGTATCTTATGTAAAGGAAATTTCTCAGTTTTATTTCTTGAATCAAAAGGAAGTTTACAACTCTTTCCTAACTGACAGCTAGTACAAATAGCAGGCAACTTATTTCAACTTCTAAAATCAATGTTATTGTTTCTACTCAAAAACTTTAAAGACTTTAAACTAACATGACCTAATCTAGAGTGTCAAATGTTCTCTATCTTCTTCCAGGCTTGTGTTGCTATTAAGGCAAACAGGTTGTTGTCTTCCAATTGATATAATCCTATTGTGTTAGATCCCTTGGCCAGTGGTGTCCCTGAACTCTTGTCCTTTACAAGAAAACCAAATTCATCAAACTCAAGTGTTGCACAATTATCCTTTGCAAGTTTACTAACTGAGAGGAGATTCTTCTTGATATTAGGGACAACCAATACATCTTTAATTTTCAAGTCTGACCTTTTTAAGTTTCCAACATGATTGATTTCTAACTGTGATCCATTTCCAACAACTATCTTGTCTGTTCCATTATAAATGTGAAGATTAGACAAGTTTCTTATTTGTTTTGTCATATGAGTTGTTGCACCAGAATTAACATACATAGCATCATCTTCTCCTACAGAACTCTGAAGATTAACAGCAACCAGTGCCTTGTGAAGATCTTCTTAAGCTTGGTAGGAGTAATCCCATCTATAAAAGCATTTTAGAGCAGAATGATTATTCCTTCCACATATTTGACATGCTTTATTAAAAAACTTTCCCTTTACCGTATTTACAGGAGACACATTATGGTTATTATGTTTTGTAGGAGCCCCATTGGGACTATTCTAATTTGTGTTGTTTTGTCCTATAGCTCTGAATCCTCTTTCCCTTGAAATGAAGTTTGGATTGCCTCTCCTTTGGGTATAGTTGCCTCTTCCTCTACCTCTTTGTGCAGTAAAGGCCATATTGTAGTTTTGTTGAGGCATTTCTTCCTCCTCTTCTCTCATGTCAAATCCTCTAAGAGCATTGATAAACTGACTTAGAGTAGGATAGGGAGTTTTTCCTAGCATAACAGTTCTGAAGGTTCTATATTTAGAGCCTAATCCTCTACAAAATTGATGACCTTGTTGTCTTCATCTACTGGCTTGTGTATGGCAGCAAGTCCATCACATATGCCTTTAAACTCCTTTAAATATTCATCAAATGTTTTAGAGGTAACACTTTGCAGCTGTTGCTTAAGCTGAAATTCCTTGTCCTTGGTAGCTTGAAGGTATGTTTCTTCCAAGCAATCCCACATCTCTTTTGCTATATAGCATCCCACTATTAGGTACATGCTCTCTTCTGTCATGTTTCCTGAAATCCATGTCCTCACCAGCACATCTCGTTCATCCCAATCAGTGTCAGCAGTCTTATCCTTTTCTGCTGTATCAACATCCTTTCCAGTGTCGTCTCTTCCTTTTTCTTCGACCTTCTTTGGTCTGTCTTCATGAACCAATTTGGTCACTTTCATGACCTGCATCGGTTGAGAAATTTGAGTCCTTCATATTAGGTAGCTAGTAGGCTTAAGTTTGATAGGACAAGCAGCCATCAGATGGTGCAGTGAAGCTGCTAAAAGAGTCAATCCGTTTGGAAAAGAGGTTGAGGCCATTATTTCTGGAGTTTTGTTTTCTTTTCTTTATGTAGTGTATATGTGTAAAAACTCTGATACCATGTAGAATTGCACAACCTTAAGAGAGGAAGAAGAATTGTTTATTTTTATTGATTATGAAAACAATACATACGGCTGCAACTTATACACACACAATTGCATTCTAACTACAATACAAGTGCTCAAGTAGTTTGCTAATATACTTTATATTCTAAGAATTGTATATCTAGGATAAGTTATATACAAGTGTCCTCAACTAATCCAACTACGACTTCTTACTAAGACTATCTGATGGAACAATTATCTCAATACTTCTAATTTTACTTTTATTTAAATAAAAAAAATTACATAACCAAGAAACTACTAAAGAACTACATCTTTTTAAAGGTATTTATTAAAGGTAAGTTAGTAAAAGTACATCCTACTTTCTAGGAACTGATAGTTTTTCTTAAGGAGTGTGCACAAGATAAAAACATTAGTTATTTTAAAATGAAGAAAATACTAATAATAATCATTATGTTTTTTTTTCTTTGCCAACAAAATTATTGTTGACAGTTTAATACTCTTTCCTTTTTTTTCTTGCTAGGATAAAATTTACATGTTCTTTAAGAAAAAATTAATAGGAGTTTCAATTTGACTAATATAACCCTATAAATTATAGGTACTTTTTGAAGACATACAATAATCATTCTTTTCACATTCTAAAATGACTTAGTACTAAGGGTAGAGTTGAAAAAATGTGATCAATTATTTCTTGAATTATGAAACTAGAAGCTATTTTAGAACAACTATTTTTTAGTATACATACCAACTAAAAAAATTGAACGGAGTATTTAATAATCAAAATATACAAAATATGCTTTGGCCTCTTTCTTTCAACAGATGTTTGTTGTTCATATTATAACACTTCAAACCTTCATCTTTATGCTCTTCTTCATATACTTTTATGTTAGTGGTATATATTTTTCAACAATCTAATGACGTGATTTAGTCACAAAGAATATTTCACGTAGAAAGAAAAGATAAAAAGCACAAAATCACATAGATGCTTTATCTAGAAAAGAATTTATCAAATATTGAAAAATTGATACAATTTTTCTGAAAATTAGAAGTGAATGCATGTTAATGGAGGTTACAACATTTGGAAAGACATAGAATGGTGAAATTTAAATAAATCTGAGATGACTATTAATTTCTTAAACAGTCACGTCACTTCACAAATATATAATTTCTTATTCTTACAAGCAATGAATTTTGGTGAAATGAGTACAAAACTTTTAGAATATTCATACAAGTTTTGAAATGATACAAGATTGTCTCAAATATAAAGAAATATATATTACAAAATATAAATAGAAAAGTTCGAATATAGCAGACCAGCTAAGAAGTTACCTCCAAAGACTCCAAATGTTACTAGAATTATCCATTAAAAATTGAGCAACCATTTCATCCTTCACATAAAATCTTCCATCAAATAAATTTTATTTTTAGTTATACATATTTTTAATTATTATCTACAATATCAGGCTTTTTACATTTCGTCTTTTATTTTCTAACCTATTTTTCATCAAGCACTAATTTAGACAACTTATTCATTACTATATAATATATATATATATATATAGAATTTTTAAAATTGCATTATGTAATTGAATATAGATAAATTTAATTAGTAGATATGTGAAAGGGAAGCCAAAAAACACTAAGTAAGAACTATTTAAAGGATGAAAATGATTTTCATTTTCTAAGGATGCATTTACGGTAGCAAACTTCTTTTTTCCTTCAATTTTTTTATTTTTGTACTTTCTTCCTTGCTTTCCAACAAAGAAAATTTTCCAAGATACTGTTTGAAATGTATAACAAAGACATGATATTGTGTGTCGAATTGTGCAAGAAAACATAAATAGAAAGACACTAAGAACTCAAAAGAAATTTTTCCAAAAAGTCCTATATATGGCTTAGGAATGAACAAAATCTCAAAGCTAAACTCAGAAAATAAGTCTGAGATTTACAAAGATATTATGGCAACAACACTATGTACTTATATATCATATTTTATGAATTGAAAATACACTTTTTTTAAATAAAAAAAAAGTGTGCTCGAACTAAGGAATTTGGAGTATCAACTATTCTTATCAATTGTATGTCAATCAATCCAACAATTCAAAATGCGAAAGATCTCTAGAATTGGAAACATTTACTTTCTTCATATAGTAAAATTGTACCTATGATAATACTATCATATTAGAATCATGGCTTGTAAAATTCATGAAAATTCTAATTTATTTATTTATCTTTAAGATCAAAGTATGTAAAAAGAAATCACATGCATCTAATTAATCATTGATGTTCATCTTCATAGTTTAAAACGATATCCAATCATAAGATAGCAGCTAGCTTTAATTTCCACTACTATCAAACTTCACAAATGATCCTAAAGATCAATCTTTCTTGAAAAATTTCCATCCCAAGAAAATAATGAATGTTTTCTAAATTTTAAATTTAAATTCAGAATGTAGAAAATCATTGATGCCTTCAATTTTTGCCAAATTGTTTCCTGTTCAGATAATAATATCAACATATATAGCTAAAATAGAAATGAGATTCCCTGATTGTCTAAAAAAATTAAAAACAATCATTCAAATATGAGGAATAGCCTTTAAAATTCAATGCTCATGCAACTCGAGCATGCCACTATCGGAAAGCCTATTTTAGCCTATGCAATGATTTCCTTAGCAAGATAACATATTTAAAATTAGGAGAAGAAAGTCCCATGGGAAACTTCATGAATACCTCCTCATGTATGTCATCATGCATGTCACGTCTCAAATTACCCCTTATACATGATTGCCACCTAGCCAGCACATACCATCGGTCAGGTGAATAGAATTTTTCATATCTTAAGCATTAATTCATAACATTAAATAAATCATATAAGTACTTAAATAATATAATAATTAATTCTGAAATAGTTAATATCTCCAAATATTAATTTGAAAACTCTTGCCCATACCCCACATTAGACCATGGAGCATATAAGAGAATTATGAAAGAAAAGATATCAATGAATAAGTGATGAAGGCTCTTTTAAAAGATTCCATGAATAATGTGGCAGCTCGCCTCAACAACTGGGTCAACTCTAGCGAACTTGTTGGCTAATAGCTTCACTGCCACCAATAGTATCTGCATGGACATGCAGGTAAGGAGTGAGTTATATGTAAATATAATCGAGTAAGATCCTCGCCTACCACTTTAATACCCCTGGTTTCATTTATTCATAAAAAGAAACATCCCTTTTGAAGTCAGAATTAATTTTCCTAGATACCTAACATAATGCATGAAAGGAAGTATTAGAAAATACAACCACACAACAAGCACATAAATAATATCCATAAAAATAAATTTCATAATATAATACTCAATAAAGTCCAAACAAATGTTCACAAGATCACATACATCTCAACACAACTCATACTCAGGACTTGTAATACGGCAGTGAAAAAGATAAACCTAACACCCCGTCTATTAATTCTTCTACAAATACTACAAAACTGAAAAAATTTAAATTATAACTTCATATAAGCTACTTTGAATCATAACTACTGTCTAAATTTGTCCATACACCCCTCAAACTAGCCTACTTCTTCTTTCTTGATTCATACTGTGCGATGTCATCATCAAATATTAGTTCACGAATTCAATAACATGTCCTCACCATTGATGAGTGAATGGAACGAAGAGATTTAAAGAATTAGGCTGAACAAAAAAAACACCCGATAAAGAATCAAAGAACAGAAGTTTCCTAATATCCATTTCTCGAAGATAAGTTAGGGATGTCTCCACACCGATCCGCAAGACTCTACTAGACTCTGCTCTTGTACTTAGTAGGACCTACGAACCATGCTCTGATATCATGTTCTCACGATCCAAAATTTCATTGATCCATGAGGGCACCCGCCATACCCGTAGAAAAACCTCATTCCTTTATTGACCAATTAATAATGTAAATAATGCGAAAATAATATAAAATAAGCAACTAACTCTTATAAGTGCAGAATAAATAAGTCTAAGACCAAAACAACCACAAGGCCTGGTGACACTAGTACAAGAGAATCTACGAATACCAAACAATTCTGAAAAACTAAAGTCACCATCTAGAAAGAAATAAGACAGGAAATAAAATAAGAAGTCTCTAGAATTCAGTACTTTCGAAGAGAAAGCAACTCACCCTGAACTCTAACCGTGACATACCTCGAACCATACATGTATCAACTCAAGTACCATCAATACTTGATTCAGTCCCTGCACGCAAAAAGTTGCAGCAACCATAGGGTGAGTACAGGAAACATGTGTACTTAGCAAGCTTTGGAAACTGACCCTTTCTAGAAATAATGATGAGATTAATCCTAACAATTCTTTTTCAATAGGTGTAAATATACAACAATAATAATTCACCCCAATAAGAGTTTATGGATTTAATATCTACCATGAAGCAAATAAAACATATATTATTCAAAGTCAGTTACACCACTGATGGTATTACAATATACCTCAATATTGTTACCACATCAACTACACCACTGATTATATCATAATGAGTCTCAAATACAACGAGTCAAATCAATATCACAACCAATTCAATACTTCAACACTTAACTCAATATGAAATGTAAAGAATATGAAAAATAATGCAATGCAATGCATTGACCAACAACCTGTATATACTCATTTCCTCTGTTGGATAGTCGGGACCCATAAGGGGCTCACAAGGTCTATATATGAGCTAGAATCATTTTTCATTGGCAATAACAACTTCGGAATCATTTTCCATCAGTAATAACACACGTTGGAACCATTTTCTATCGACAATAATCCCCCTCGGAATCATTTCCCATCGGCACCATCTGCAATAACACATGCCGAAATTATTTTTCATCGACAATAACACACGTCGGAACTATTTTCCATCGACAAACAAGAGTATGGATTTTCACAAAATAACTCGATGGGCACTATTAATCAATAATCATCATCCAGTAATAAGAATGATGTTAGTTTGTATGAATAACACTAGTTTATCAACCAACAACATAATAAAGGATCATCAAGTCATATTCAAGTATCATGTGGTGCATGAGTCTCAATAAATCAATCACACATGTTGTGAAATATCATCAATATAAATATCAATTTTGTATAAATTTACCCATATTATGACACGGGTACTTGTATAAATGCTCGTCATCTCATTTATAGGGGAATCCTTTGTTACACATTACCCTTAAATTCATTTAATATACACAAAACTAACACCTCAAAGAATAAAGAAATATCTACTTGTCTCAAATCAAAGCCCAATCATTAAATTATGAATTTTCCTTCCATAACGCTTTCAAACTATCAAAATCCATTCAAATATATAAATCTCCATAAGAATATGAATCCAATCACACTAATATTACTATATTTATTTTCAGCTCAAAAAATTGGGTCAAAAATTCATCCCGAGCTTCGAAGCTGAATCTGAAATTTTATTTCATATTATGCTTATCATAATGAAACAAACTCATACGTCAAATTTTAGTTAAAATGGATCGTTATTTGACCCCTAAATCAAGAATTCTTATTTTAAGAATCCTAGGCCTAAAATCTCAATTTTCTATCCAATTCCATGGATTAAAATGCTAATAAACAATTATAATCAACTGTAAATACTAAAATAAAGGTCAAATACTTATCTCCTCGCTTTTACAAGAAAAACGCCAACAAAATCGCCTCAAACTCAATATATGAAGAAAATACTCAGAAATCACTATTTAATACACTGTCAGGCAAGATAAAAAAATCTGACTGTTAGGAACAATTTTCCCATCGCTAAAAAGTACATATCTAGTCAGTAAAGGCGTGCACCAGATCCTTTTGCACCAGCAATAATTATTTTCACTAAAATGGTAATAACTTCATCATATCGACTCGAAATGCGACGATTGTTTTTTCTATAATATCTAAATAATGATATGGACCTACTCGTTTAATCAAAACTCCATTTAATGCTTGTTTGCCCAGTCAAATATCACTTTTACTTGCTTTAAAAATTATTTAATCTTTTGAAATAAAAACTCTATCTTGACTTATCGAAATTGCACGAAACTTTTCATATCACTCTTATAATTCATGCTAAGAATTTTTAAAGTCTCGAAATAATTACCTAATCTATAAAACTAAAACGAACCTTTGAGTTGTCACATTTTGTGCTTAAACCATGCTAAAACACATAAAATGTTCAACTCCATTCAAAACTCATCGGGATGAAGTTAAAATTTGTGGACAATTCTAAATTAATATTACAAATGTGTTGGAGCTTTAAAATCCTTAATTCGAGCTCATTTAGTCAACTATTTGATCAAGGTCAACTATTAACTTTAAATTCTACTAGAATGCAACTCAATTGTTCGAAACTCATTCAGAACCTCCCAAACACAAACCTAATATGCAAATCAATCATAAAATATATTTAAGATATGTTGGAATCATCAAATTACTGATATAAGGTCGTTTTGACTGAAAGTTGACTGTGGTCAAACTTAGCTTCCTTAAAACTTAATAATTCAACCAAAGGCTTAAATCACTCCCAAACACCTCAAAATTCATATGAACTATCCAACTAAGTCATAAATCACTATTCAGAACCCTCTATTTCGGCCAGGTACATGATCACAATAGGAGGAGTATAGGAGTATTTGTCTAGGAGCCTCTGCTGGATAGACTGAACGGAATCCCCCCTAATCACTTCATCCAGTTGATATAGACAGAGCTTTCAAAATCTGAATCCAAGCTCATTAACCTGAAATGTTGACTTTAGTCAAACCTTTCAAACTTTAAATTTTCAAAACTAAAAATCCCATCCAATCTTCATTTGATTACCTTAAAAATTGTGGGACCCATCTTTGCAATTCATAAACAACACAATAAAACTACATAAAGGTTCATATTGGAAAAATGGGTTATAAATCACAAAATAACCATGTGGGTCATTACAAAAGTTTTCAAGTTCCGGCGTCACATTTGAATTTTTACCAAGCACCTGTCCTGCATTTGAACCAACTTGATCTTCATTCAAAAGTACATCTATACCGCCTTCTTTATACCCTTGGACCTCATTCGAATTTTTCGGAGCATCATCGAAACTTTTTCCAGAATTGTCGAACAACTGGACCTTTATTTCAGGAACCAAAAGTCCCTCCTAAACAGGGCTTCGATCAACTATAGCTAGCCTTGTGTCTCCACTATTTGTAGTGGTTAGGTGCTGCCAAGAATTAATATTTGATCCATCGATCACATTTCTTTCATTATCCTTATTATTAACTTTATTTCCATCTTTTTTTTGCATTGAAGACGTCTCGTGCATCACCTTGAAATTGTTCCATAGTGTATGTTTTGTAACCTTGTTGCCCGATATGGTCTTTATTACCATCTTCCCTTTGTTTTCCTTGATTATTAGTCGACAATGAGGATCTTCATGACCTTGGCGCTTACAGCAGGTACAATACAGAGGAAGATTATCTAACACAAATTGTTGATAAGGTTCAACGAGCTTACCAAATTGTTCATCTAAAAAATGCATCCTTACTTGTTTCGAATGTTTTTCCAAAAGATCAAGAATGACCTTAACTCTAGTTGTGCTAGGTCTTGTCCTATCTTGAGAGGATTTATTTGTGGCTACTGGCTTACCTATTGCCAATGCAATGGATAATAGAGGTCTTCAACCAAAATAATTTTGTAACACCCCAAAAGTCCCTAAGATCTGACCCAAGAGTTAAAACGGAAAAAACAGAAAAATCCGCATCAAGTCACAATACGAGTCATCAAATGACTCATGGTTTTCCTAAGAAGCCATTAAGTTACTTATCATTTACCTAATGAGTAAGCAAATGATTCATCATTTGTAAAGATCAGAGTGTCTACGAATGAGTCATCAAGTGACTTGTCATTTGCCTAATAGGTCGTCAAATGTCTTGTCATTTGAGGAAATGCTATTTTTTTTATAGTAATGACAAATTAAGAAACCGACTCTTCATTTTCCTAACAAATCGTCAAATGACTCATTGTTTGGGGCAATGCTATTTTTCAGACAGTTTTGATGGATTAAGGAAATAACTCATCATTTGCCTAACGAATTGACGAGTCATTAAGTGATCTGTCATTTGAGCAGTAGTGGGGAACTTTAATGTACTTCAAAAATTAAGAAAATGACTCATCATTTTCCTAACAAGTTATCAAATGACTCGTCATTTACCTAATGAGTCATTAAGTGACTCGTCATTTACCTAACGAGTCGGAAAATGACTCGTCGTTTATGGTGGAATGAAATTTTCTGTCGAATCATTAAGGGAATTTTCATAATTTCTAAGCTCATAAGTCCTAAAATAAGTCATTTATTAGAAAAGAGTGTTTTAAGGATATTATCCACCCTAGAACCTTCATTCTCTTCCTCACATCCTAATTAGAAGATCAAATTCCCCCAAGGCTCTTAAGAGAAAAGCTAGGGTTCATCATATTCATCTTCATCAAATCTTCTTGAGTCTCAAGCTAAGTCAAGAAATCAGTTAATCAAGGTATGAGGAATTTATCAATGAGAGGTTCTTCCACTCTCCTACCCCTTCTCTAATTGAAATCTTGATCTCCCATTCCTTATGCCCTAATTTTTGAATTTTTAGGGCTTTATTGAGTATTGTTGAATTCCTCCATCATTCTCCTATGGGTTTAGCTATCTTGATTAAATTGGTGATTCCATGGTTAGGATTTTGTATTTCTATCAAGTGTTTCATGAAATTACTATCCAGTATGATTATGAACTTCTAGGGTTAAATTCCTTCTCTATTGAAATCCCATGATTTTCTTATGATATCAACTTCAAGTTTTAAGTTATATATTATGATTTTGATGTATGATTTTTACAAGAACCTTTCATGAATTTATGTATTTCAAGTATGATGACTTTCCCAAGTATGCATAGCCTTTACAAGTATCATGTTTATGTTTATGGTTGAGTCACAACCCTCTTTCATGGCTAGTTCACGTATTTCAAGCATGTTCTATTTTATGATTTTAACTAGCCCATGTATTTCAAGTATATTTTCATGATTTAACTATGAGTCATGTGCATGTTTTTGGGAGTAGTATCTAGCACCGAGTAGGTCAGGGGTTCCAGGAACCCAGGCCTCAAAACTACGTGCCAATTAGGGCTATATTAAGGTTTACCCTGCGGGATCTCTTTAGTGATCATGCCATGTCATCATCCCTTGCCTGGCAAGCTTGGGGCGGCTTTCTCATGTAAGCTCTCTCATGATGATATCGGTTATGATGAATCCTCCCACTGTTCCTTATGATTTTTTTCATGTCATATTTATGATACTTTGGCTCAAGTTATGTTTTACGAGGTTTTCACTTAAGAATATATTGATGACTAGTTTATGAATTATTTCAAAATCCTTGAGACCTCAAGTTCAAATTATGATTATTACTTTATGTTTGAAATGTCCTACTCTCGTGAAATCTTTATGAATTTTAATTGTATGTTTTTACTCACCTCGCATACTCAGTATAGTCAAAGTACTGACCACATACTTGATGCTATATTGTTTCATGATATAGGATCGGGAGGTCAGACTCAGCCGCCTCGTTAGTCCTACTCCCTATTAGTTCAGCTTAGCCTTATGTTTGTGAGTCCTCATCTACCGAGGACATTCTTTTAGTCATGTTATTTTTTCAGTTTAGTTTTAGACTTGGAGTTAGCTGGGGGTTTGTCCCAACATCTCATCAGACATAGTGGCTTTTCAGACATAGACTAGTATGTTCAGCTTTTGGCTCGATATTGTGACACTAACACTTTTGTTTACGTTTTATAATATTCCGACTTCCGCATATTCTTGTTTAAGTTTTAAGTTTTTTCTTTTATTTATACTCTTGAGTTGCTATGCACATGCCATAGGTTAGCTTGGAGCCATTCATGGTTCTAGATCCCGTGTATCGATCTGGGGTCCATGCTCGAGTCGTGACAAATTTGGTGGAAGATTGGGTAACGAAACCCAAACTAAAGCTTTTGAAGTTTCTTCCTTAGGATTAAAATTGTGTGTCCATGGAATGTTACGGAATAGATTTTGTTCCCCATTAAATTGAAGATAACCAAATTTTGAAACGACAGAGATAAAATCTTTGTAGAGATCACAACGAATTAAAAGATGTCGCACCACAGGCAAGTCAATTAAACAACATCCATTGATGACCAACTGTTTTGAAATTATTTTTCTCAGTACGTGTAAGCTTGGTGCACGATAACAAAGCTTCATAATCACTTCTTGATGAAGTCCCTCTTCAACCGCATGCTCATCTAATTCCTTAAGCGTAAACCAAACTGTTGGTTCCCCATGTATTAATTGAATAGGTTTTAAGATTGTTTTGGTTAGTATCGTAGCATTAATGTTAATTAGAGACATGTAGGTAGTGTTAGGGTTTGACTATCCCATAGCTTGAGGCTGGGGAGAGGTAGTGGCAGCCATGGGAGGCTTCTAAGTTTCCATTCACCTAGAGAGTTAGGGTTCGTTTGCACGGTCTAAATATATAATTGTGTGCATCTAATTAAACGTTGATATTCATCTTCATAGGCTAAGACGATATCCAATCATTAGATAAGGCTACTATCTCCAGCTATGAGGAGAGAAAAAGGATTTTAGGATTAATACTAGTGAATTCATTATTTATAGAATATTATGATGATTACTATTATATTTAGATAAAAAGACAATATACAATTAAACCTCTCCATAACAGGTATTCGTTAAAACAATATTTCATTATAATAGCCTTATTTTCTCCGGAATCAATTTTTCCTATTATATTTTACTTCTCTATAATAGCATTCTACCTATAACAATAGTAACATTTATTATAGCGGTACACTCTTTTTAAAATTACCCTTCTATAGCAGTCATTCTCAAATATTGTGCAATAATATTTTGTAAGAAATATACTATGTGTAAATAAATATTAAAATATTTATGGTAATCATCATCGATATCATGCACATAGTAAATTTCAAGTATGAATATTTAAAAGAAAAATATTATATCAATATTGTATCTGATCCACTAGTTATTATCGTAATTTCACAAGAAAAGATTAACGCTTGTTTTTTTTTACATTCATACTCTTTCAATTTTTTGGTTAAATTAATAAACAAATACATTCCTTCTTCTTGGTACAAAAAATTATTAATCTAGATATTTGCATACTTTTGTTTATAGGAGCTAAATGAGATCTAAAAATCAAATGCAAGTATACGTATAAAACATCACCTCCCTATAGTAGCCATAAAATTTTCAGAAAAATATTGCTAATATAGATAGATTTGACTGTGCAATTCACTATGTATATGTTTACGATAAAAACCGTGTTGTGTATTTATTTAGAGGGAATATCAAATAATATATTTGCTATAGTTATTTTCGTTAAGTTGTTTTGAAAAATTTCATCCTTCGTAATTTATATCAAGGTTTAATATATTTTTCGTTTTATGAATTTAATTATTATTATGAAATACAAAATTAGAGTGTTAATATTAATTTTTATCAATTGATAAATAATTAGACTAAAAGAATAAATAAAAATAGAAATTGTTGCTAAAATGCTTAAGAAAATTATAAAGGAAAAGCTTTAACCGGGATTACTGAGCCTTTCTTTTCTTTTTTCCTTCGTATAATATTTATAAACAAAAGATGATTACTATTACTTTCAGTTATGCATGTGCTGCTCTCAGGATTGAAAAATAAAAGTCAAAAATATTAGATGAAACTAATTACTTTTTTTAAACAATAAATTTAATTTTAAACTCAAGCACTTTCGATAGTACTACAACACAAGTTCTTGCGTGTTTCTTTGATTTTTGAAGTTTATTGTGGTTGTTGTTGGTAGGGATGTACAAATAAAATCGACAAATCGCACCAATTTGATAATTCAAGTCAAATCGAGAAAAAACCCGACTAGTGATTTGGTTCGATTTAGTTTGGTGTTAGAAAAAAATTGACCATAATTGGTTTGGTATGGTTTTAACTAGAAAAAGTCAAACCGAATCAAATCAACCCGACATTAAATGTACATAATTTTTATAAGTATTTTATATAATTTATAAATGCTTCTTATACTTTTTCATCGTAATTTTAAACTATATTGCAAACTAAACATAAAAAAAACCTCACTTGGTAATCTAGGGAAGGGTGGAACAGGGGGAGGAATACACGACTATCTAGGACACTGGATGATTGATATATAAGAAATCTCCATATAGCTACTAATGTAAGAGCAGAAATTCTTGCCTTATTTAATGATTTGAAGATAGCATAAGCTAACAATCTAACCCCTCTAAAAATTAATCTAGACTCCAAGAAAATACTATAACTTATCTTGGTATGAATTATTCTCATTTTGTTTATGGAATTTGTGGCTCAACCATAATCATAATTTACATCACCAAAAGAATATACCTTTATCCATTAAAATTGTGATTCATAGAGCTATTAAATACAAATACATAGCAGCTCATGTGCCTACGCCAACACAACAAAAAATAATTCAGGTACATTGGTATCCTTCGAGAAAGGGCTACTTTAAATTGAATACCGATGGACCATCATCATCTATAAATACTCAAGGAGGTTGTGGTGGAATTATCAGAAATGACAGAAGTGAATGGGTTATCGACTTCAGTGGCCATCTTGCACAAATTTCAGTTGTTCATGCTAAAGTTATCGCATTTCTTCATCGCCTCAAAATAGCCCACCAATATCATTGCACACCTTTGGAAGTTAATGTGGACTCCACGGAAATAATATCATTTCCTACGAAAGGAAACCTTAAATTTAACTCTATCATTTCTGATTGCAGATCCTTGATGCTCCTTCCAGGAACCTTGGACCTTCGATATAGTTTTCAAGAGAAAAATCAGGTGGCGGATAGCCTAGCTAAGGAGGGAGCTAGGAAGAAATCCTATGATCATCTTATGTATTTTCTATTTCCTCCTTTGTTTGCTTTGGTGACTTTTTAAGTAGACAAAATATAGGAACTTCTTTTCTATGGTAATTGCAGATAATTTGGGTAATAACTTGCAAATCTTCTCGGATCACCATTATGGTATCCTTTCTAGTGCTTCTACTAGCACTACTTTTTGTACTGACGCATATTATATCTATATAACATATATGTTTCCAACCCAAAAAAAAAGGCTCCAAGAAAATAATTGAGTTTTTAAATAATGACCATCTGCATACACTATTTTATTATCTAATTGCAGGGAATTGCTCCACTAGATGCGGAATGCTCCTCCCCCATCCAATATTTACTCAAGAAATAAAATCAAGTAGCAAAT
Source organism: Datura wrightii (assembly GCA_035772735.1). Taxonomy (NCBI): domain Eukaryota; kingdom Viridiplantae; phylum Streptophyta; class Magnoliopsida; order Solanales; family Solanaceae; genus Datura; species Datura wrightii. The sequence continues at coordinate 22,518,244 of JASDFA010000001.1, forward strand.
ATAGAAAAGGAGGGATCTAGTTCGAAGATGGTGAATTTTTTTGTGAAATGAATAGTCCCTCCATTGTTTATGCCCAAAAAAAATTAAAAACTAGCAAAGACAGACTCATTTTGTTAGGCTTAAGTGGTTATGTCAATTATTTCAGATAATTGTAATACGTTTATTAATCCCACTTCCCTTCAAAAAAATAGTAATGGCTTGACATGCTGTCACTCTCATGTATTGATGCATATTAAGTTCTATTAATATAATATCCTTATTATCTAGAAAAAAAATACTTCTTTAACACTACTTAAGAACTTTTACCACTTGAAGGCTTAGATATCATTCTTATCGTGTATTTTGTTTTCATAAACTCAAGACTTTAAGAATCCTTAAAATAGTTAGGACTTCACATTAATATATGCTAAAGTTTAGTTGGTTGCTTTAATGATAGACAGAGAGAACTATTACTCCCTGCGTTCCATTTTAATTGCTAGATATACTGAAAATAGCTATTTCAAAATACTTGCTTGTTTCAAAATTCAAGAAATAATTGACCATGTTTTTTCAATTCTATACTTAGTAATTAAAGTCATTCTAAAATGTAAAAAAAATAATTATTGTATGTTTCAAAAATTTAATAGGGTTATATTAGTCAAATTACTATCCCCATTACTTTATTCTTAATAAATGTGCAAATCTTATCCTAACAATTAAAATGAAAGAGATGGAGTAATGGAGTATTAAATATATTGATTCAATTGCACATGATAAGCAAGTCGTAATCACATTTTTTATCCTTTGATAGCGTTGAATTGAAAAAAAATTCATTTTTAGAATTTTTGTTAATATTACTTGTAAAACTCCACCATTATTACTAATGCTAACTCAATCTCCCCGCGAAATAATTCAATAAAGATTTAAAATTTTTGCCATGTGACATCTAAACAATAGTTCAATCTCAAATATTTTATACCATAAAATGTTTATTAATATATAGTTGAAAAATTGTTGGATGTACAATAAATTCACGTAAAGTTGAGATATGCATGTCATATTTTCTCAGTTAAGTATATGTTCTGATACTTAAATTTGATTTTGAAGAGGTATTGATCAGCCCCTCAACTTTTGGTGTTTTTCTATTACTTAAAAATACGAGTGTATATAGTCTGGGTTGACTCGAATTTCTAGATATTACATCAAATCAATTATATTGAGTTTTAAAATCTATGAACCAAAAGTTTTTCAACTTTGGATTTTTAATTTTTTCTCGATAAAGTCTTCAAACAAATATACCTTATACTTGAAATATTTTTTAATCCTCGTAACAAACAATTATTTAAGCTATTTTACCGTTAAGAAAATAACATTGTAATACCCCAAAAGTTTCCAAGATTCAGAAACCAAAGTTTGAAAATGTGACCAGCAGAAAATTTCAGTAGTGCCTCAGAATGACTCGTACAATGAGTCGTTGGTCGCTCTAATGGGTCGTGGAAGCAGTCGCGATGAGATTTCAGGCTGGGCTACTGGGAAGGAACGATTCAAGTAATAACTTGTTGGTGTCTCTGATGTGTCATTGTAAGTGACCGTGGGTTTAATCTTAGGGTTTCCAGGTGGTAGCAACGAATGGAGACAATGAGTCGTCATAAGGAGCTATGATCCATTTTATCGATCGTTGGAAGGAAAGTGAAAGATGGATTAGTGGTGGCAATAGAAGGTTTTAACAGGCCATTGGTGTTAGCAACGACCCATGGTGTATATCGTTGGAAGGGGCATAAGGGTTGGTCCAATGCAATCAACGAAAGGGTTATGACGGATCGTTGGAGGTAACAACGACCCGTCCTGTTGATCGTTGTTTGGAGAAGTTGAAAACTTGAGCAAATTCCAGTGCATCTAATGGGTACAAACGATGAGTTGTTGGATGGGACAACGACTCATCCTAAGGATTGTTGGTTTCATTTTGGGAAATTTATAGGTATTTCAAAGCCTAATCCCTTATTCCCTCAAGATATTCTCTCAAATCCTTCTTCTTACTCGTTTACAAGATTCAAGGATTCTTCAAGAGTTTTCTTCAAGGGCTTCAAGGTGCAAATTCGAGTGGGATTTCGTCTACCAGATATGCAGGTTTTCAACAGGGATATTCTTCCATCCTTGTTCTTCAAAATGTTCTATTAAAAATTCATTTTCAATTAATCTAGAAAAGCATGACCTAAGGTTTGTGTGATGGATAAATTCTTCTATATTTTTCTTAAATGCTAAAATCTACTACGATTACGGATTAATTGGGATATAATGTCACACCCCTCCTCGGGGGGTATGACTGGCACCTGGTGCCCTACTAGGATCTGAACTGCTAGACTGCTAAGCCTAGGCACATCTGGTGCCTGGCTGGCTCTAACTCACATTTCTGGAAACAAAGGGTTATATAACGGCTGTAAACATAGCCCCCAGCCCATTGGCCTATAGCCTCCTGTACCTGTAATAACAGCTAACCAGACACAAGCAACTATAGGGAAACCTATGCGGGCCGACAAGGCCACCATGCTGTCTAGTTATCTATAACTCAACCCTGAAGTACTGAATAGCTACGTGACCGGCAAGGTCACCACTACTGTCGAACTATGGCCCCACACGACCAACATAAAGGAAACAAAAGTACTAATAGCTAAACAACTGCACGGCCTCACACGGCCGGCTCATCTGACCACAGGGAAATATATACAGACTGCAAGCCTCTAGGAAGAACAATAGAAATGATCGGGACAGGGCCCCGACCTACCCGTACTGTACAACAGAAGAAAATGAAATACACCTCTGGAATTCAGTCTCCGGATGACAGGAGCTGAATACTCGATCGCTGACAGAAATCACAACGGATCGCCTGCTCGTCTAAGAATATCTGTAGGCAAGTAATGCAGCGCCCCATCGGGCGTCAGTACCGCTGGTACTGAGTATGTAAAGCAATAACTGAAAGAAATATCTGAAAACAACAATATAACTGATGAAACTGAAGTAGGAAGGAATAGATTAACTGTCTGATAATGTAAATCATACCTTCTCTTAATTAAACTGAAAGGAGTAGGAGTCATACCTGAGGATTTATCGTCCTACTATCGATCTACTCGTATCTACTGTAACACGGCATAACATATCATGACATAACATAGCACACACAAACCTTACCCGGCCCCCATAAGCCGGGGGGTACAACCAGCACAGAATCTATACCCCTACCCCGGTCATCCCATCTCCTATAAACACTGGAAGGATCCTGCCCGTCCCCTGGGTATGCACTTGGGCTCGCTGAGCCCCTGACTATAACTGCATCTGAGTCCGGAAGACTCCTGAATCAACACCCGGGCGTATCCGCTCGACAGGGGTGTGTAAGGGCCGATCAAGGCACAAATATGGGGAAAACTGGCATCCCATCTTCGTCCCCTGAGGGACGGCATGCCACTCCGTAGAGTGACGTAACCTCATCCTCTGGCGGACGAGTCGATACAGCTATCAACCCTGGGGCGGTCATGAATGCTAGGTAGTCCAACCCCAAACAATACAACGGTCTCAACTAGTAATACTATTTGCATGTCCCACTTACTGAAACTAATAGTGGTAAAGTATTTGTATATACTATATGATGAACTAGCGATAGTAATATGTACGTACTTAATACATGCTGAGGCTGGTAATAGTATATATGTATAAATATAGTCTTCCGCCAGACTGTACTGGGGCTAATGCTTAACAAGATATAGTCTTTCTGCTGAAACCCATGCTGTATACTGAGTCTCTGTATTAACATGATTTACTATTCCTAACATGCTTTCTAAACTTTATTTTAACCTATCATTCTATTTCTGAGATATCTTACATATATTACATTGCTTTGCTAGTTTCAACGGAGTACGATGACATCCTAACATTCTGTACTACATTACATACTGAGCATGCTATGCAGTTTCTAACACTTGTATTGGAATCTATATCGTGCTAGCATGTTTCACGCAAGTTATAACTTGGTGCTTCTAGTATCGTTCTAACATTCGTAATAAACATAACACATGACTTCTGAACGTTCTACTGGACTTTAAATTACTGTACTATACCGAGATTTCTAACTTGCTGAGAAAACTAGCTTTACATACCTTATCCTCGAACTATCCGTCTGTCGGACGAGGCTCGGCCGGTACTTCAACTATTTTCTCCCAACTGCATTCATAAATATGTCAATTAATACTAAATACAACTTTATTTTAAAGAGCAACGTCACTTTCGATATAGTTTATAGCCTAAACATAGGCTTATCGAAAGACGATCGAAAACTCGCTATTTTTCAGAGGTCCAGAAGGGAGAAATATTCACTTCACAGCTAGGAACACATAGACCCTAGTTTAGAGCAATTCCACTTACCTTAGCTCGGTAGCTCAACGATTCGTCGGCCGTATTTCACGAAATTAAATCTGTAGGAATGCTCTCTGCTGCTAAATACCTCGGTATCTGAGGTTAATTTGAGTTTGGACAACGTTTAGCAACGTAATCGGATGAAAATTATATTACCTCTTCGTTCTTATCCCTTCTCTTGCGTTTTCCTCTCTGTTTCTGGAATTTTTATGATTTAATTCCAAAATAAACCGAAGTGGGGCTTTATATACTTGGGCCTGGACAAGGCCAACATGTCACAGAGCCAACGCGGAGGGGTTCTGCCTCGGCCCCTTCCGCGATGGTTCGACAGGTTTCTCGTCCGATCTTCTCCCGAGCCTTTCTCTAGCATGTATGGCCTTCAAGTATGCTTAACCAACGTGCGACTAGATCATTTAGGTGCCGAAAATTCTATGGGGTATAACATTCTCCCCCCCTTAAGAACATTCGTCCTCGAATGTATACTGCTATCTAGAGGACTACTTAACTCACTTTCTAGAAAAATTTCGGCAGAGTTTCCCCTGTAATATGGACTATAGCAAAAACCTGAAATGCAGAAAAGTCCAACACAGGTACTACACGCAATATTTTAAGATCCACTGAATAACTAAGTATCAATCTTTCTTATTCACACACATACAACTATAAGGTACTGCATAAGTAACAATATGGACATACCTATCGCCTGACTAGGCCTGAAATAGGTGAGGGTATCTGGCTTTCATATCTTCTTCAGCTTCCCATGTCATTTCCTCACGATTCCTGTTACACCACAATACTTTGACAGATGCAACATCTTTAGTCCTCAACCTGCGAATATGTCTGTCTAAAATAGCTACTGGAACCTCTTCATATGCTAACTCTTCTGTGACCTGGACATCCTGAACTGGAACTACTATAGAAGGGTCCCCTACAAACTTCCTTAACATAGATACATGGAATACTGGGTGAACAGATGCTAACTCCGGAGGCAAGTTCAATTCGTATGCAACTCGGCCTATTCTTCTCCGAATCTGATATGGCCCAATGAATCTTGGGCTAAGCTTAACTTTCTTGCCGAATCTCATTACCCCTTTCATCGGAGATACTTTCAGATATACCCAGTCATTTACCGCAAATTCCAGATTTCTGCGCCGCATATCTACATAAGACTTCTGGCGGTTCTGAGTAGTCAATAGGCGTTCTCTGATAAGCTCTACTTTCTCTTCTGACTGCTGAACAAGGTCTGGCCCAATCATCGCTGATTCTCCTACTTCAAACCAACCAACCGGCGATCTGCACTTTCGCCCGTATAAAGCCTCAAAAGGTGCCATCTGAATAGCCGAGTGATAGCTATTATTATAAGCAAATTCTATCAGCGGCAAATGCTCGTCTCAGCTACCACCATAGTCTAGCATACACGCTCGCAGCATGTCCTCGAGCGTCTGAATAGTGCGCTCAGCCTGTCCGTCTGTCTGAGGGTGGGAAGCTGTGCTTAGATTAATCTGCGTCCCTAGCCCCTTCTGGAATGATTTCCAAAACCTAGCCGTGAACTGCGCTCCTCTGTCTGAAATAACGGATACTGGCACTCCATGCAATCTGACTATCTCTCGGATATACAACTCCGCATAATCTTCAGCCGAGAAAGTAGTTCTAACTGGTAGGAAATGTGCTGATTTAGTCAATCTGTCAACTATTACCCATATAGAGTCATGTCTGTGTCTGGTACGGGGTAATCCTGCCACAAAATCCATATTCACTACTTCCTATTTCAAGAGAGGCACAACTATGTCCTGAGTTAACCCGCCTGGTTTCTGATGTTCTGTTTTCACCTGTTGGCAGTTAGGACACTGGGCTACAAATTCAGCAATTTCTCTTTTCATACCTGGCCACCAGTAGTTCTCTTTGATGTCATGGTACATTTTTGTCGTACCGGGATGAAGAGAATAACGGGCGTAATGTACCTCGTTCAGAATCTGCTGGTGGAGCCTTGAAACATCTGGAACATATAAACGGCCTTTACAATGCAGCACTCCATCCTCTGTTACCTGGAAATCTGGCATTTTCCCCTGCTAACCAGGTCAGGATTCTTATACTACCGTTCCTTTATTTTCACAACTGATGACGACACGGCGGTGTTCTAGATTACCACTCTGTTGTCCTTCATTTCTATTACACGAACGGCTAAATTGACCAGTTGATGTATCTCCCTAACCAACCCCCGTTGCTCGGGTTGCACATACACCACACTCCTAATAGATCTATAGCTAAGAGCGATTGCTGCTCCATTACCTCTTCTTGACTGATATAACATTTTCATACTTAGAGAGCTCGGCATATAATTGACGGTCGTACTGACTTGTCTTGCCGAAAAGATCGACAGGTAGTTTACAGGCGTAGCTAGAGCTTATCTGGCCATCCGGCCACATGCTAAGGCTACTTGTTGCTGGAATAACCTGAACGACCGTCCGCGCACCTCGTGCCTTTATCTGATCAGAGGGTCCTGATATCGACCATGACCTCCAATGATCTGGCTGCATAACCTTATATAACTGAATAGTCGGGTTGAATGACTCTAATGTGACAGTAGTCTAACAATGCTCTAACTGTTCTACTTAAGTACTTATAGTTCATGCATAACTGCAGACTTGTGGGCATCTAATTGCTCTGTTATTTTTCTTGAACCACTATAAGGCTGGGCTTAATCAAACTTACTCCCAGGCGATCAATCTCTGGATCTTTACGGGGAGTCTACTGATCTCCTGGTCTTAATAGACACTGTGCTAGCAGGGTACTATCAATTTCTTACGCCTTGTGTCTATCCACTTGGAATTATACTACTATTCTGGGAAATTCTCGGTCTTATGAGCTATTATGTAAATATTGGCCTTCTTCTAGGGCTTTGTATCTGAATACCTTACAAGAACCCGCTGGAGTACTAGTCTATCACTAACTACTGATGTGGACCCCTTTCTTGGGGTGCCCACGGGCTTGTCGGACTTGTGGAGTATTCCTTGTAATAACTGCTAGGTTGACTAAGGTCGACTCTCACCTACAAGGCTGGGAAAATGACGTGCTACCACTTAACATACTAGAACAATTCTGGTATTGCTAATCTCTGAAATTTGCCTGTTCGGCCTCTAATCCTGCTTCTAGCACATGCACTAATGTTACCGATCTTCAGGGATGCTTCCCTGCTAATGCAGGCGCCAGTTGGTCGGTAGACCGTCTAACTGCGCCCTTATCATCTAGCCATCTGGTTTAGGCCATTAACTCTGGTAAGCTCCTAGAGCCTAGATCTGGCAACAACACATAAGTCTATTAACTTAATAACTGAGAACTGAGATAGTTTCTATGACTTCATACGTAATTCACACTTAATCTACCCCTTTCTCTTCTCCTTTCCCTTTCTCCTTTCTTCTCTCCTTTTCTTTCTTTCTTCTCCCCCCTTTTTTTTGGCAAGGGGGGGGGGGGTCCTGAAGTGCAATTTGTACATGCTTTCTATTACTAATCAGCATCTGTGATGGTACCCCTTATAGGCAGCTACTCACAGCATATCTATTATATGTATATACCAATAGCTACGTACAATATGTACTGAATTCTGCGGTAATACATAATCTCTGACATGCTCTGCTGAGTCTCATACCGTACACGATACACCGCTTCTACGGCCTAATAATATCTCCTGCCCTGACTTATCATTTCATTGTATTGTCACCCCATTCTGAAAGTAACAAACATAAACACTTTAGTTATTGTCTGCTGTTTGAAATTCCGCCACTCTTGCGATGTGGGGTCAACGTTCGAATCTTGTGGCCTTACTAGGCAAATATTGAGAGCCCATGACTGTCTGTTGGGCCTTATCTCTAGGCCACACTAGATTAGAATTGTTGTATCGGTAACTTCTTAACTTTACCATAGCGGACATACTGTGGTATTCTGAACCGCAATCTTACTGTCAGCCCGAGGCTTAATCCTTAATACAATATTTTATCAATCCGGGGGTAATTCTAATTCCCCCACAAGATCTGACATTCCTGCTTCTTTCCCTCATCTTACTTAAGCCGAACTCTGGGGTTCAAGGTACCTGCTCTTCATTGTTACCAAGATTGTTGGTCCAGTACCAGTTCATACTTCCCCTGACTTGCAGTCAGACCTATCTGATTCACATGACCCCTCACCCTTTCGATATCACAACTGGATCATAACTACAATCTTACAGGTATGTCTTGCTATCTGTTAGCATATGTGGCGGACATGGCCTTTTTCTGACTCGAACTTGACTATTACCCGGCATTCATCACTAACTGGTCTTTTACCCCTGCTTCGGGTAAACTAACGGTCTTACTTTCTCTACTGGCTTATTATCATAAGGGTCTGCACAACTTACGTAATCATAGGGGCTCTTTATACTTTCTAATACTTACTAGGTTCAATCAGCCCATCTTTACTTACTACTTGATTTGGCAACCCCATCTCAAGTCTTATGCCCCTTTACTATACTGGCATCAAAATCAAGAGGTAGGAATAGCCCTTTTCTTATTGCAACAAATAAAAGCATTTAACTGTACCATATCCAAAAAGATGTATTTGGGATTCCTGCATTTCCCTCTCTTTCTTATACTTACCTGGTGGTCTGACCTTGTCTGTAATCTTAATCAGATCTTATATAGCTAATAAATAAATCAACTCGTATGTACATTACACTCCTGACTTCCTATTCTGACGTTATCAACGTATACTGGGGATAGTACCGATAAAGGTATCATGCTGGGAGGTCTCAGGTACCTCCTCCTGCTGCTGTAGTTATCATGTAACTGGCTGATGCCTTCTTCTGTTGCTATATCTGATCTTCTGCCTGTAATAGAGTAATGCTGATCTGCCTTTGTATCTGTAATCAAAGAATACGGTAAGTTTTTAGAGACTCCACCCTATACAGTACCGCTCTAAAGCACGACTGACTGAGAAGGAAGGGTAACCATCCTATCATGCCTCGCAGCCTCCTGCCTATAGTATGTGGTGCACAACACATCCATAGACAAGACTCTACTTAGCACGGCTTGCAGACTCCCTAGGAAACGACCTGCTCTGATACCAAGTATGTCACACCCCTCCTTGGGGGGTATGACTGGCACCTGGTGCCCTACTAGGATCTGAACTGCTAGACTGCTAAGCCTGGGCACATCTGGTGCCTGGCTGGCTCTAACTCACATTTCTGAAAACAAAGGGCTATATAACGGTTGTAAACACAGCCCCTGGCCCATTGGCCTATAGCCTCCTGTACCTACAATAACAGCTAACCAGACACAAGCAACTATAGGGAAACCTATGCGGGCCGACAAGGCCACCATGCTGTCTAGTTATCTATAACTCAACCCTGAAGTACAGAATAGCTACGTGACCGGCAAGGTCACCACTACTGTCGAACTATGGCCCCACACGACCAACATAAAGGAAACAAAAGTACTAACAGCTAAACAACTGCACGGCCTCACACGATCGGCTCATCTGACCACAGACAAATATATACAGACTGCAAGCCTCTAGGAAGAACAATAGAAATGATTGGGACAGGGCCCCGACCTACCCGTACTGTACAACAGAAGAAAATGAAATACACCTCTGGAATTCAGTCTCCGGATGACAGGAGCTGAATACTCGATCGCTGACAGGAATCAGGACGGATCGTCTGCTCGTCTAAGAATACCTACAGGCAAGTAATGCAGCGCCCCATCGGGCGTCAGTACCGCTGGTACTGAGTATGAAAAGCAATAACTGAAAGAAATATCTGAAAACAACAATATAACTGATGAAACTGAAGTAGGAAGGAATAGATTAACTGTCTGATAATGTAAATCATACCTTCTCTTAATTAAACTGAAAGGAGTAGGAGTCATACCTGAGGATTTATTGTCCTACTGTCGATCTACTCGTATCTACTGTAACACGGCATAACATATCATAACATAACATAGCACACACAAACCTTACCCGGCCCTCATAAGCCGGGGGGTACAACCAGCACAGAATCTATACCCCTACCCCGGTCATCCCATCTCCCATAAACATTGTAAGCATCCTGCCGGTCCCCTGGGTATGCACTTGGGCTCGCTGAGCCCCTGACTATAACTGCATCTGAGTCCGGAGGACTCCTGAATCAACACCCGGGCGTATCCGCTCGACAGGGGTGTGTAAGGGCCGATCAAGGCACAAATATGGGGAAAACTGGCATCCCATCTTCGTCCCCTGTGGGACGGCATGCCACTCCGTAGAGTGACGTAACCTCGTCCTCTGGCGGACGAGTCGATACAGCTATCAACCCTGGGGCGGTCATGGATGCTAGGTAGTCCAACCCCAAACAATACAACGGTTTCAACTAGTAATACTATCTGCATGTCCCACTTACTGAAACTAATAGTAGTAAAGTATATGTATATACTATATGCTGAACTAGCGATAGTAATATGTACGTACTTAATACATGCTGAGGCTGGTAATAGTATATATGTATAAATATAGTCTTCCGCCAGACTGTACTGGGGCTAATGCTTAACAAGATATAGTCTTTCTGCTGAAACCCATGCTGTATACTGAGTCTCTGTATTAACATGATTTACTATTCCTAACATGATTTCTAAACTTTATTTTAACCTATCATTCTATTTCTGAGATGTCTTACAGATATTACATTGCTTTGCTAGTTTCAACGGAGTACGATGATATCCTAACATTCTGTACTACATTACATACTGAGCATGCTGTGCGGTTTCTAACACTTGTATTGGAATCTATATCATGCTAGCAAGTTTCACGCAAGTTATAACTTGGTGCTTCTAGTATCGTTCTAACATTCGTAATAAACATAACACATGACTTCTGAACGTTCTACTGGCCTTTAAATTACCGTACTGTACCAAGATTACTAACTTGCCGAGGAAACTAGCTTTACATACCTTATCCTCGAACTATCCGTCTGTCGGACGAGGCTCGGCCGGTACTTCAACTATTTTCTCCCAACTGCATTCATAAATATGTCAATTAATACTAAATACAGCTTTATTTTAAAGAGCAACATCACTTTTGATATAGTTTATAGCCTAAACTTAGGCTTATCGAAAGACGATCGAAAACTCGCTATTTTTCAGAGGTCCAGAAGGGATAAATATTCACTTCACAGCTAGGAACACATAGACCCTAGTTTAGAGCAATTCCACTTAACTTAGCTCGGTAGCTCGACGATTCGTCGGTCGTATTTCACGAAACTAAATCCGTAGGAATGCTCTCTGCTGCTAAATACCTCGGTATCTGAGGTTAATTTGAGTTTGGACAACGTTTAGCAGCGTAATCGGATGAAAATTATATTACCTCTTCGTTCCTATCCCTTCTCCTACGTTTTCCTCTCTGTTTCTGGAATTTTTATGATTTAATTCCAAAATAAACCGAAGTGGGGCTTTATATACTTGGGCCTGGACAAGGCCAATGTGTCTTGGAGCCAATGCGGAGGCTTCACCTCCATGACACGCTGCCATCGCGGAGGGGTTCTGCCTCGGCCCCTTCCGCGATGGTTCGACAGGTTTCTCGTCCGATCTTCTCCCGGGCCTTTCTCTAGCACGTATGGCCTTCAAGTATGCTTAACCAACGTGCGACTAGATCATTTAGGTGCCGAAAATTCTATGGGGTATAACATATAAATTAATGGGTTGCCTTGAATTATGGATTATATGATGAAAATGTGTGAGTGTGGAATGTTCTTCATAAATTGGCTTGAGTATTGAACGAGACTTGTTTATTGCTCACTTAATTATCGTAGTAATTCATGAACATGATTAAATTGTGTGAATATTGTATGATTATCCCTAATAACCCGAATATTCCATTAATGTTGGGATGAGTTGGAGTGTATGGGCTTGAACAATTGAAAGTAAATCATGTATTATCACTATGTTTCCGATTAAATTGATTGGGTATGAGGTGAATCTATGATAATGGCTTAATTATTGCATCTTTCTCATGAATTAGAATAAATTATGAAATGGGTCTTATGAAATGAAAATGAATGCTCCTCCCATTGTTTTGTTGTAAATGATGAGGTATGACTTAAATCTACGACTAGTCCGCAAATCTAAATAGATGAAGCCATGTATCTTCGATAAAGTATGAATTCAACCTATAGATCATTCATGACCCTATGCTACATGTTGAATAAGATGAATTAGAATTGGAATGTTATGGTAGTATAGTGCATAATGTGAATCTATAGAATGCTTGTTAGTGTAAGATGTTTAAAGCAAATATTGAATTTGTCCTGTGATGAGGTGAATTATGATGATAAAGCATGTGAATAACATGTCAGACTGTTCAGCCTATGTGTATTAGAAGGTGGATCTAATCCGTTCAAAAATGAATATTGCATGATGAAAGTGGTGAATGATTTTCTCTCTAATTAGCTGTAGTAATTTAGACTAGCTCTAGCCTGTCGGGACTCACATTCCTAGTCACCAGCTAAGAACATTTTCCTTTAGTCGGTCGGGACTCACATCCCTAGTTAGTCGAGACTCACATCCCTAGTCACCAGTTGAGTATGTTTTCCCTTCTTCAGTCAGGACTCACATCCCTAGTCAGTTAGTGATTCTATATATATCAAAGCATACTCTCCCTTCGATAGTCAGGGATCTCCTCTAGCCTAGACATTTCCCTTTGATAGTCAGGGACTCTCCCTTGGACAGTCAGGGATGCTCTTTGATATTAGTCACGACATCTTACCTCTGTACTATTTCTGTTTGTTATATTTTTGCGCAGCAGTTGATCTTATGATAATGCATGTCCTCATGAAGTGGTTATGTTAATACATATATGGAAATCTCATATAAGATTGTTATTTTCCTTTCAATTATATTACTGTTAATGTGTGTTCAATTTACTTCCTTCTGTGTATTTGTATGTATTAGTTTATTTATGCTTCCTGCATACTCAGTACATTCCACGTACTGACCGCACGCCTTCTTGTGCTATATCATTTCATGATATCGATTCAGATCATCAGGCTCAGCCCCGTGGCTAGATACGCTTCGTCCTCTCTCAGCTGCTAGTGGTGAGTCCTCATCTTCTGAGGATGTGATTTATGTTCATTTTTTCTTATGTTTTAGTTTTCAGACTTAAGGAATTAGCTAGGGGCTTATCCCAACAACTCATTAGTTTAGTAGAAGGCCTTCAGACTTGTCTAGACAGATTCAACATTGTATCTAAGGGTTATTAAAATTGTTCTTATGGTTTCTATTAGATTCTTGTTATTATATTTCGCTTATTCATGTTGTTCGTCGTTCTATAGTCAAGTGTTATGCTATGATCATGCTATGGGTCAATTTGGAGCCTTTTGGGGTTCTTGTCTTGTATGACGGCTAGGTTGTAAACTCGAATTGTGAAAAACTTGGTATTAGAGAAAAGGTTTAAAGTGTCCTAGGGTGTCTAAAATCCGCGTTACATAGAATCTTCTTCATGGGTGTGAAGCACGCCACACTTATGAAGAAGAGGCTATGAGACGTTTTAGGAATATTCCCTTTTCTTCATGATTCTTATCATGCATAGTGTATGAAGCTCTAAACAGTTCTTTCCCCTAACTTGTGCTTTATGCGCTCACAGATAATGCCTCCTAGACGAGTGAATGGAAGAGGAAGTGGTAACGGCTGCTAGCAGGTACCACCAGCCCAGGCAGACCCAATGGATGATCATATTACTCATGCCGAGTTCCGAGTAGCCTTTCACATGTTGGCGCAGGCCCTAACTGCTTAGATTAACCAGTAGGAGATGGCTCTTGTTCCTCTGAATGGAAATGAAGTGGCGGCAAGGATAAGAGATTTTCTCCAAATGAACCCACCCAAATTCTTAGGATCAAAGCTGGATGAGGACCCATATGAGTTCTTGGAAGAGATTCAGATGATTACTCACAACATGGGAGTGACAGGGAATGAGAGCGTAGACTTAGCCTCCTACCAGTTAAAGGGAGTTGCTTATATCTGGTATTGTTAGTGGAGGGATAGTTGGGGAGTTGGAGCGGGTTCCGTAGGTTGGGATGAATTTATGACATCATTTTTGGATAGGTTTTTCCCTTGAGAGTTTAGAGAGGCAAAGGCAACTGAGTTCATTAATTTGAAACAGAATGACATGATTGTCCAGGAGTACGCATTGGAATTCACTCAGTTATCCAAGTATGCATCGGAGATGGTAGCCGACCAGCGGGCCCGAGTAAGCAGGTTCCTGAATGGAGTATCAGATTCCTTGGTTAAAGAGTGTAGGACTGCCATGTTACACCGGGACATAGACTTCCCACACTTGGTGATATTTTCTCAACAGATGAAAGCAGAACAGGTGAAAGAAAAAGAGAGAGAGGCCAAGAGGTCTAGGACTGGAGATCCAGAGCTCTCCCAGCAGAGGTCGAGTGGTGTACATCGCTCACGTTTCCAGCAGAAATCATCGTCTCCAGCACCTTCGACAGCCAGTGTTCCGTATAAGCCTAGAGTAAGGGAGATTACATATTCGTTGTGTATCAGCTGTGGGAAGCACCATTTAGGAGTATGCATGGCCGACTCAGATGTTTGTTTTTGGTGCATCAAGGTAGGCTATAAGCACCGAGATTGCACAGCGGCTAAGCGAGGCGAGAGTAGATTCTCTGCCACTTCACCAGTAGCTCCGATAGCTCATCCAGTTCAGCAGGGTGCATCCTCTAATCCAGGAGGCGGACATTGTCAAAAATGCTCCTATGCCGTAGCATCACATCAGGATAAGGGCAAGGCGCCGGTAGTGGCCCCGGGTATGTTGTGAATCTTGTGTTAACCCTTATATGTTGCCAACCTCTATATTGAAAAAGAAGCTCTATTGTGATTGTGGGAAGAGATTGTCAATGTGTAATGTGAGTAGCTGTTAGTGTAATGAATGCGGTGAAGGTTTGAAGTGAAAGAGGAGTTAAGAATTAGTAATTTAGCCAAACATGAAGAAAGATTTGGGAGCCTTAGAATGATGACTTTAAGCTAAAGGGGAGATAGTGAGTATGTGAAGTAAGTCGGACCTTGAGAATGCTCATAAAGGAGTTTCAAGCCTTAGCAGGTGCAGTATGTCGATCCATTTAATGTTCAGATAACCTCCCTTGTATTTTAGTTGAAGTTAAAAATGGTGTCCATTCCTATGTGCAGATTCCCAAGGTTTAGAGGTAACCGCTTCAGACAGTGATGCCAGTCTTGCTCTATGAGTCCTTTATGCTGATTTTCATGTTATGAATCAATTATGTGTGTTAATTTATGTTTTCCTATGTGGTTAGATAAAACTCAGTCTTTAGAAGTTGCTTAATCGCTCAGTAGAATCAGATTATCTCTTGTATGAGCTTACTTTTAGATGCCGGAAATGAATCGTGCTCATGAAATCCTTACCCTCAGTTAGATTAGATATTTTGAATTCTAGCTTAGTATCAAGAAGTGATTTGAGAATGAACGTTTAGTCCGTATCAGTTTAGTTCCAGATAAAGGGGGAAGAATCATTTTCAATGTTCTACAGTTCTATGTTGGTTTCATGTCCCTCGGTTTATCTTGTGCCATGGTATTCATGTCTAGTATGAATATTCAGTTTTGGGTGTATAAAGTTGGTCCAGAGTCAGATACTCCGTTGGTGTTAGCTGAGATTGATTGATTTTGGATTTCGGTTTCGTCCCTATCTTTTCAGTATGTTCAGCCAACATTTGAGGACGAATATTCCCAAGGGGGAGATATTGTAACACCCCAAAAGTTCCCAAGATTCAGAAACCGGAATTTGAAAACGTGCCCGGCAGAAAATTTCAACAGTGCCTCAGAACGACTCGAACAATGAGTCATTGGTCGCTCTAACGGGTCGTGGAAGCAGTCGTGGTGAGATTTCAAGCTGGGCTACTTGGAATGAATGAGTTAAGTAACGACTCGTTGGTGTCTCAGACGGGTTGTTGTAAGTGACTGTGGTTTGGATCTTAGGGTTTCCAGGTGGTAGCAACGGACGGAGACAACGAGTAATCAGAAGGAGCAATGATCCATTGTATCGATCGTTGGAATGAAAGTGAAGGATGTGCTAGTGGTGGCAATGGAAGGTTGTAACGGGCCGTTGGTGCTGGCAACGACCCGTGGTGTCAATCATTGGAAGGGGCATAAGGGTTGGTCCAGTGCAACCAACGAAAGGTTATGACGGGTTGTTGGAGGTAACAACTTCCCATCCTGTCGATCATTGTTTGGAGAAGTCGAAACTTCGAGGAAATTCCAGTGCATCTAATGGGTACAGGTGATGAATCGTTACAAGGGACAATGACTCGTCTTGAGGGTCGTTGGTTTCAGTTCGGGAAATTTTTAGGTTTTTCTCATGGGTAGTTTGGTAAAATCCAATGCTTCCAGCTTTAAAGTTTCGTCGTTTTGAATATTATTTGGAACATTTTTAAGGGTTTCCTAAACCTAATCCCTTATTCCCTCAAGATATTCTCTCAAACCCTTCTTCCTACTCTCTTACAAGATTCAAGGATTCTTCAAGACTTTTCTTCAAGGGCTTCAAGGTGCAAATTTCCAGTAGGATTTTTTCTACCAGGTATGTGGGTTTTCAACAAGGATATTCTTCCATTCTTTTGATCCAAAATGTTTTATTAAAAATCAGTTTTCAATTAATCTAGAAAAGCATGACCTAGGGTTTGTGTGATGGATAAATTCTTCAATATTTTTCTTAAATGCTAAAATTTACTGTGATTATGGATTTAATTGGGATATAAATTAATGGGTTGCCTTGAATTGTGGATTAGATGATGGAAGTGCATGAGTGTAGAATGTTCTTCATAAATTGGCTTTAGTATTGAGTTTGACTTGTTTATTGTTCACTTAATTGTCGTAGTAATTCATCAACATGATTAAATTGTGTCAATATTGTATTATTATCCCTAATAACCCGAATATGCCATTAATAGCTATGTTGGGATGAGTTGGAGTTTATGGGCTTGAAAAATTGAAAGTAAATCATGTATTATCACTATGATTCCAATTAAATTGATTGGGTATGAGGTGAATCTATGATAATGGCTTAATTGTTGCATCTTTCTCATGAATTAGAGTAAATGAAATGAAAATGAATGCTCTTCCCATGGTTTTGTTGTAAATAATGAGGTATGAGTTAAATGTACGGGTTGTCTGCAAATCTAAATAGATGAAGCCATATATGTTTGATAAAGTATGAATTGAACATATAGATCATGCATGACCCTATGCTACATGTTGAATGAGATGAATTCGGAATTGGATTGTTATGGTAGTATAATGCATAATGTGAATCTGTAACATGCTTCTTAGTGTAAGATGTTTAAAGCAAATATTGAATTGGTCCCGTGATGAGGTGAATTATGATGATAAAGCATGTGAATAATATGTCAGACTGTTGAGCCTATGTGTATTAGGAGGTGGCTCTAATCCGTTCAAAAATGAATATTTCATGATGAAAGTGGTGAATGTTCTTCTCTCTAATTAGTTGTAGTAATTTAGACTAGATCTAGCTTGTCGAGACTCACATCCCTAGTCACCAGGTGAGAATGTTTTCCTTTAGTTGGTCGGGACTCACATCCCTAGTCTCTCGGGACTCACATCTTTAGTCACTAGTTGAGTATGTTTCCCCTTCGTCGATCAGACTCACATCCATAGTCAGTCAGTGACTCTATATATATTAGAGCGTACTCTCCCTTTGATAGTCAGGGATTTCCTCTAGCCGAGACATTTCCCTTTGACTGTCAGGGACTCTCCTTCTGACAGTCAGGGACACTCTTTGATATCAGTCACAACATCTTCCTTTGTATTGTTTCTATTTGTTATATTTTTGTGCATCAGTTTATCTTATGATAATGCATTTCCTCATGAAGTGGTTATGTTAACATGTATATGGAAATCTCATATAAGGTTGTTGTATTCCTTTCAATTATATTACTGTTAATGTGTGTTCAATTTACTTCCTTCTGTATATTTGTATGTATTAATTTATTTACGCTTCCTGCATACTCAGTACAATTCAAGTACTGAACGCACGCCATTTTGTGCTATATTAGTTTATGATATAGATTCAGGTCATCAGGCTCAGCCCCGTGGCTAGATACGCTCCGTCCTCTCTCAGCTGCTAGTGGTGAGTCCTCATCTTCCGAGGACGTGATTTATGTTCATATTTTCTTATGTTTTAGTTTTCAGACTTCAGGAGTTAGCTGGGGGCTTGTCCTAGCAACTCATCGGTTTAGTAAAAGGCTATCAAACTTGTCTAGACAGATTCAGCGTTGTATCTAAGTGTTATTAAAATTGTTCTTATGGCTTCTATTAGATTCTTGTTATTAGATTCTGCTTATTCGTGTTTTTGGTCATTCTATAGTTAAGTGTTATGCTATGATCATGTCATGGGTCGACTTGGAGCCTTTGGGAGTTCCTTGTCCTGTGTTATGGCTAGGGTGTAAACTCGAGTCGTGACATAACATAAAATATGAGATGAGTAATGACATTGCACTAAAATTAAAAATAAAAAAGAAATCGCATGAAAAAGATGTTACTAATTAATAAGTCATAATAAAAATGATCATACTCTAATAGTACTAAATCTTACCAAACAAAGTACGACTAATAAGTATTAATTACATAACTAAACATAAAAAAATTTAAGTTATGTATTTTCACTGTGTAAATTAAGCTGCAAATTTAAAGAATAAAGATATCTAACATAATATTATTGTCCTTTCTACTGTTGACATCATTTCTTTTGTTAGTATTAATATTGATTTGATTTTGATTTGGGCATTATGTGAATTAATAACATGCGTCTATGAGCTTTAAAACTTATTGGATCATTCAAAATTCTAAGTCCAAACTAGAAATAATACACGTTAAAAGATAAAAACTATCAAACGTTTAAGAAATATTTATAAATTACATAAAATATTTATAAAAATTATATATATATATATATATATATATCTATATTATCGGGTTGGTCTGGTTTGATTTGATTTTTTTAATTAAAATCAGATCAATTATGATTGAATTTTGTTTCCAAAGTCAAATCAAATCGAACCAAATCACTAGTCGAGTTTTTTCTCAGATTTTCGAATTGGTAAGATTTGTCAGCTTATTTGTACATCCCTATTTCAAATTAATTAATTTAAACAAAAAATAGAAGAAAAAAAGCATTTTACCTATTCCATTTTCTCTTTAAAAAATATACTACTTTTTTCTACCTAATTCAACAAACTCTATAAGATTGAATTATGAGTCTGTTAACGATTTGTTCATTTAAGAGTTAGGGAAAAAATGTAAAAGAAGAGGGGATTGGTTGTTTAGACGAGGAAGTGGGCCGGATCTTTCGGGGTTTGGAACAAGCCTCATGGTTTTTTTTAAGGTAAAACTGGTCTGAACCTGGGGTTAATATATGACAGAAATTATATTAAATGGTAGCCTTTTTTGCATTTAAAACAGTAGCCTTTTTGCATTTTAAAAAGCTATCACATTTTTTTCATCGATGACACCGATGAAAAAACTTTGTTAAGAAAATTTTTAAAATCAGGAGTCAACCACATTAAATGAAATCGGATTATTGTAATAGGAATATATTCATACAATAAAAGGAAATTAATTCATCTTCATACCAAAACAAAATTTCATATGTTAGTTTTCATATTTCAAATCTATTTGTAAGAGGCAAGACTTTTATATGTAATTCTGTTTTTGTCTGGCTGAAATGGTGAGGTATGTCAAATTTTCCTTTCCTTTTCCTTTTTGAATTTCATTTTATAGAAGTTATTCAATTTTCCTACTTTTCTTTAGTTTTTTTTCTCTTTACAAATAGTATTTTTGCAAATCTTGAATGTTCTGTGTGATATTAGTTAGAAAGTGCAAAGGGATCTGAGTTGATTCCATGTTCCACTATAGAATTCTCCTTGATGCTCTTACAAATATATTTTTTTATATGTGATTGTGTGGAAGAATTTTTATTTTAATTTTATGTTGATTCTAGTAAAGATACATTAATGTTGATCGATTTAAGTTTTGTATGTTAAACTCTGTGGCATTGAACATATGTTTTTTTTTTTTTTTTTTTTTAGATGTTGAGAGTGGATTAAAGTAGAAAAATGGGGAGAAAATCATATCACGTTGGAGAATTCAAATGCAGATAGTATTATGTTTTAGAGATCATTCTTTTTAGGGATTAAGATGTTAGAATCAAAATATACATATGATATTTGAGTAGTTAGATATTATATTCAAATCTCAATAATGAATAATCAAGATTATTAGTTTTTTCAACATTTTATTATTCACAATTATTTATTTTTAATTACAAAATTTTTAAAAATAATTTAAGTTGTAAGGTAGTGTTTTGTTTAATGGATGGTTGTGGTGGTTGTCCAGTAGAAATGGTGGCAGTGATATGGCTAGTAGTGGTGATTTCTGCGATGGAGGTGTTGAAGGTAGTGGCCGATGATTGTGAATGAAAGTGGTGGTAGAGTGTGATTTAGTGGTGGTTGGTAATAGGAATAGTAGCAGTGGTGGTTGTGATGTGGGAAGTGATTGATCATAGGGGTTGATAGTGGTTATTGGTGAACTGACAACAATAGCTAGTGGTGATGGCTGATATTAGTAATAGTTATGATGATGGAGTTTATTGATATAGTAGTGATCAAAAATAGTAATTAGTGGTGTCAATTCTTGATGACAACAGTGATGACAGTGATGGTGAATGATGATTGTAATTGTGCACTAGTGGCTAGTGGTGATAGATGAGGTACTTCACAAAAAATTTCAATTAAATAACCTTTTAATAATATTTATATGTACAAGATTTAAGTGATTTAAAGTTATCTTAACTCATTAAATGATTGAATCTTAAAAAACAAATGTATTTACTGGAACTAGCTTTAAATCATTTAAATTCACATCTCTATTAAATACAAATAAATAAGATAATAATTAAAATAAACTTATTTTTTTCTCAAAAAGATAGTAGTATTATACCCTTTTTTTCTACAAATGAGTCACTATTGCAACAATAGCTACTTAAAACTACTAAAGCTATTTACACTTATGTTTCTTGCGAAAGGTGTTCCTCACATATTTATCCAAATATGGGAGGAACTTTTACTAGTACTCCTTTTGTGTAATGTTACTTGATCATGCTAACTTGGCATAATTTCTTAAATTTTTTTTGTTAGAGTGTATTTTACTAAATTAATTTTATTAATGATGCTTTGAAACTCTAAATTTGAGTATTACTTTTTATATAGTTATTAAAACTAATGGTGGTGTTAACTTATGCACTCCTAATTAATGAAATTAACTGTGAGGTTTACACAATTTTACCAAGTCCTATCGAAGAACCAGGTTAATTTAACTGTTTTTGGGAATACCTTTAACTCAAGCAGAAAAGTAAAATATGCAGCAATTTTATTTGGAAAGCACCTGGCTCATAAAGGTGAAAAAAAATCAGTATTTGCCCCTTTTCACATCAACAAAAATCATGTTCTAAAATCCAACCCGAGTAATTACCAAGAAAATTTAAGCTTATGACCATGGGTGCTATCATAGTAACGATCAACATACACCCACAAACATCAGTCAGATAACATAAAATATTTGCAAGTGCAAGCAATTTAGCCAAACAAGAGAGGGTCAAAATAATTTCATTTGATTGATAGATGACTTCATAGTAGTACAAAAATGAAATTTTAACATTGATCAGGGAGTGGACTTAAGCTATGAAGGAAAGTGCAACTAGGATGGAGGAGTATATGAAGAAGGAGGATTTGTTTCTTTTTCCTTACCATGTTCAGACTGTAGGGAAGTGATTTGGGCTTGGGGGTCACCAGTTAAATATAATACTTTTCACGTAGTAATAGAATAGCATCTTGATGAGCAACACACATCTGTGCAATTTCAACATCTTTTTTAGCCAACTCATCTTTGAGATGTTGAACAAGCATATTAGACCGTCCAGATGAAGCATGTATGATTGCTTAGTTCAAACTTCCCAATGACATTGTTAGTTGTTTGGGTCTACCACACCTTGACGGGCAACCAAGATGTTCCAATGTCTCCCAACTAGAATCCATAAGTTGGGCATGTCCCTTCTTATCTTACTTGCAAATCCTTAGCATACGTTACAACATCATGCTAGGAAAGTCAATCTTAACCTCATAGTTGAGTAATTCCATAAGAGTAAGGTCAAGAATGTTTGCTTCAGTCCTCCTTTCTTCATGAGGAACCAACATTTTGTCTACAATCTCACACAGTAGTTTGTGAAAACTTGTCATTCCTCGTTTTCAACTCTACTATGTCCTTGAAGACCTAGATTATTTGAAAACTTACGATTAATATCCAAATAAAAAGGAAGAGTGTCCAAAGGAGGCCATTCATTTCTAACATATGATTTCCAACCAGAACTTGAGAGATCAGCTCAGGGGTGATTTCAATTCTAATATCACATACAGTGCTACTAATTGATATGGATATGCTAGTAGCATTGATGTAAAACTTGGTGATTACAGCTTTTGTACATTTTCCTCCTACATTTCCTTGGAGGAACAGGTTACTCCAATCTTGTGCAGCAATCTTGACCATCAGTTCATTCATTTTAGGACACCAAAATCAGTAACTACCCTACCCCTAATCACTAACTGACATTTGAACTAAATGATTATTTCCACACTTGGATCAATTTCTTCACTCTCATCATCTACATAGCTATAAATGTCATCCTCTATATCATGTGACCCAGTGCCTCAGTTGGAGGTGATTCATTCCTATGTCTAGACTGTATGGCAGTATGAGATGAACCATGTGTGTGAATCTATTTCAGTTTAGAGGATGAAGAGTCCTAGGGTAGAGCTCTGTTCTTACCTTTTCGAGACATTTCCAGATCTACACTTTTCTCGTCAACATACATCAATGGGATAAAGAGGAGATGCAACATTGGAGGCAACGGAGCTTCTAGATCGCTTTTTCCCTTGTAGAAGAGAGCAAAGTTGTTTCAGCTTTTTCCTTCTTGCTTCGAGTAAAAGGTTTTCGAACTAGAGGAGGACTTATTATCCTAGGGGAGTCATGCTCATCTTCAGGAATAAAAATAGGCTTACCACTTGTCTTCCTAAAGTGAGACCTTACCGTCCTTGGAATCAACTTTGCTAAGCATGTGGTCCTCATCTTTTGAGTTAGTTATCATGAAAATGTCGATATAAAGATGAGAATAGAGACTTCACTCGATAACTCTGATATTGCAGCAACCCGTTCTGCTGGACATTCTATGTTTGGGAATGACCCTTAGCGTCATGACCCGAACGGAGGCCTGGATAGTAACACGGGACAAGGAACCCCGAGAGGCTCCAAGTCGACCCATGGCATAAGCATACATCTAATCATCCATGAAATCGAATAATCAACAACGTAAAATAAAGTGGAAGTCCAAACTTAACATAACATCAGAAAAACATAATTTGAAGATGAGTATATACATATGTCTGAATAGCCTCTAAATACAACGAGCTGATGGGACAAGAACCCCAACTAACTCAAACAACAGAAACTAAAATATGTAAGAATTCTGTGTAAATCTAGTCCTCGGAAGATGAGGACTCACCCACAAGATGAAAGCTAACTCTGACAGATAATCTACGAGTGAGGTTGAAGCTGAGAGTTGTGTCCTGTATCATGAAACGATACAACATAGAAAGTATGCGCTCAGTACATTGAATGTACCGAGTATGCAAGGTAAGTAAAGCTGCTAAAGTATTTAAATCATCTAAAAACAAACATTTAGTAAAACATGAGTATTAGAAATCTGTGGGTAGGTCTTGCATGTATTCTTTCTGAAATCATGATCTCTTCATAACATAACATGATATAGCTTCATAACATCATAACTAAATTGATTGACTCAAAGCTAAATTCTGACATTTATAAGATAAAGCTGAACAATGAGTCAAACCTGCTTCTTAACATGCATAAATGTATACCAATCTCATGAGAAGTAAAGTATGCATATCTAAAATCACGAGGAACAATAGGAGACTCTTCTTTTATCCAACATACCACGATAGAGCTTACGTGATCCCAACTATCACGCTCATGTAGGTAGAGCCGTCCAAATCCTTGCTAGGGCTAGGGATGCTACCATGATATCGATATCAAGCTGAAGGCCTATTCGGGCAAGGGAAGCTCACAAGGGAGGTCCCAAGTCATATATAATAGTATAAAACTAAGTTGACACGTATTTCTAAGGCATAGGGTTATCGAACCTTAGCCTACTCGGTCCTAGACAATACTCCCAAAAACATATATATGCTCTACATCATTTTATAACAAAGCTCAAAATCGTCTATTTACGAAGCTTAATAATCAATACATCTCGAATATGAAATCATGCATATGAGAAGCTTTAATTCAAACATACCACAAGCTAAAAATTGTAATTGGGAGCCTTCACTCCAAAACCATGTGGTAAGCTATGCATAGGGAATCTTTAACTCAAAACATACCACAAGCTGAAAATACAATTGGGAGATTTCGCTCCAAAACAATGTGGTAAGCTTAATTCCGGAAAATCATTATTCATACTCAACATGTGGGCATTGTCCAAAGCTTTATCATACTTGATGATGCTAAATTCATATAAAAAGAACATCACTTATAAATATGGGTAGCTCTAAAACATGCTTTTCTTCATAATATCTCATTGTCATCACATATTCATCACAAATCTCACTTTTCATGAACATCTCATCAATGGGATTTAAAATTCATAAGGTTAGAGACATGATTCTTAATTGAAATCACTCTAAAAATTTTCCATGCTTCATAATTCGATAATAGGATCACAATCAATTCATACCCATGTGCAGAAATAGATAATTCATGCATTTGGGTAAAAACCGCATTGGTAAATCATAGAATTTCATACTTTTAGAGAGGGATTGGGCATAGGTGTGGAAGAAACCAACCATTCATAACCCTACATACCTGTTGGAGGCTGATTCTTACTCCCCCTTGAATGTCGAAAAGGAATTTGAAAGAAATTAAAGATCACTAGCTTGCTCACCCTCTCAAATCTCTTCTACTTTGCATGCATGGATGAAAAATGAATAAACTGAACTTAACCCCATAAAAGGCCACTATTCATAACCAAAACATTGTAGTTTAGGCCCTATGAATTTAGAAATTATGAAAAGACCCTTACTGAATTCACAAAAATAATTGCTAGGTGGCCCTAATGGCTGACGACTCGTCGCTCTGAGGCACAAATCGTGATGTCGTACATTATGTATACTGCTTATCAAATCTTGTGGGCTCGTCATGGGTCATTTCACGACTCATTATGGGTGACCACGACTCATGGTCACCATCCGTGAAGTACACTGCTTTGCCTCAATAAATTTAACTCCAAGCTTGCTAATGACTCACCCCACGAATCATGGGGGCTGACCATGACTCATGGGGACCTCTCGTTAAGTCCACTATCCTATTTTTCTTTCCTTTCCTTATTTCCCTCCCCACGGCTGACCCAGCGACTCATGGGGCCTACCACAAGTCGTGGTCTTATCCGTGAGGTCTCATCTCTTCCAGTTCCTCACTACATCCCTGGGTTGTCTCCCATGAGTCACCTCACAATTCATGGGTTGTCCTCATGACTCATTCTGAGTCAAATGAAAAATTTCAAATTTTTCTCCATTTAAACTCTCAGGTCTGATCTTAGGGCTCCCGAGGTATAACGCTTAGTCCTTTCCCAGATATGCATGGGCCAAATTTTTGGATTTTTCCATTTGTTCCCCCTGACAATCGACATCCTCTATTCTAACATCTCTTGAATTTTTCATGTTCAGAGATTCCCTTTCACAAGTTCCATCCTCTCTAATATTAGTACCACGATCAATTTCCTGATTCACTTCTTTTGAAGTTTCCAGTTCTCACAAAACTTCTACCATAACTTCTTTCGCCTTATCTCCTTCAACTATTATTCTGATGTGAGCTACGTTGGATTCATTAACTATTCGCATTATGGATTGGTTAAAAGTAGGCATATGTCCTAGTGAATAGAACACTAATGGTTTGGACACTATTAAGGTGGTGGAGGAAGGGCTTGAGGTTGTGTAATTGTAGAATATGAAGCGGCCATGGCTTTTAGGAATTTTGGAGAGAGAGAGAGAGATAGATAAAGAATCAAGTTGTTGGAGGGAAAGAAATAGATTTAAGCATGAGGGAAGGTCTTTTAAATTTGGGGATTTATAAAAGATGTGAAGAGCTAGGGATCTTAGTAAAAGTGGGAGAGTCTTTCAAAAGAGTGGGTAGGATACATCTGAATTTACTCCAAAGGACTCATTATTACTGTATCCGAGTTACTAATACCATCATTCTAAGTCTCAGACCTCTCAGAACGGTAGGAAATCTGCAAGAATTCCCCAGTTCATTTTGCTACTAGGGTGTAGTCAGCCACCAGATCTGTGTCTAAGTAGGTAGGTGCTTTCAAAAACACGTTCTTGTTAGTATTCGATGGTTCAATGTCTCCTATTCCATTCATTGTTATTGTTGATCCAATGAACCTAAAACTCTTTGCAAAATGTTAAGTTTGTTAATGATAAATAAAACCAAGATAACCTCAATTATCCTTAGCCCCATGATGGATGCCAAATTATTTACTCTTAAAAATAAGGTACAATCAAATTTATAGCTAGCCTATAAGGATGCAAGGTTGATTTGGGTTAAATAGATGAAATAAGATATAAAATTGGGCACGTACATGAATTTTTTTCATTCGACTAGGGGAGTCAAATAAAGGTATTCTTTATCCCCAACTCTATTCATCATGGATGCAGCGGTGTTATCCAGATCATTAAATTTCCTTTTTGAAGAGGATCCATTCAGTGGCTATGTAATGCCTACATGGAGTGCAAATCTAAATCATCTGACCTATGCAGATGATACTATTATTTTTACTTCAACTCATAAATGCTCTCTGGATTGAATCATGTAGACTCTACAAGAGTACGGGTCCAAATCAGGTAAGACGATTAACAAAGAAAAGAGTTCATTATACATGCATCAGAATGTGGGAACAAATCCTAAACAAATGGTGGACAAGTGTAAAGGTATGTCAAGGGGATAATTTCCTATAATCTATTTGGTTTACCCAATTACTCATGCTAGGAACAGGAAAATATATTTCTCTGAGCTTATAAAGAAGAAAAAGGATAAACTACAAGCATGAAATAGAAGAATGTTATGTTATGGAGGTAAAGCAGTCATGATCACCAGTGTTCTATAGAGTATTCCAATCCTTGTACCATCAACAATTGTTCCTCCTAAATGTGTTATCATGGATTACATAAAATTTTAGCTAAATTCTTTTGGAATAATAAGGATACAGGTAGAAGTAAATACTGGAAACTTGACTTGACATGTGATTCCCCAAGAAAAAGAGTGGTCTTTGTTTTAGATCTATGTTTGATGTCTCTCAAGTCATGTATGCAAAATTCTACTAGAGATTTAGGACCAGGATGTCACGCCTCAAAATTTTGGGAGGCGCAAATTGCACCCAAGGCCACACTTGACCGAGTGAACCTTACAACAACCAACACCACAAGCAATAAAATAAGATTTAGTCAATAAGGCTCGACACCGAAATATAACTTATAACAATCATATAACTCCAATGGAAGCTAGGCCAATGCCGAAAATAAATATAACAGGTCGACAAGGCCAAAGTCTTGAAATCATAACTAAACAACAGAGTCGACAAGGCCTCTACTAGGCACCACAAACCACAACATGAGTCTATGAGCCTCTATGAGTAGAAAAATAATTAAATAATCGGGATAGGGCCTCGACCTACCCATCAAAATCAAAATAACTGGTAGCTCGGGATGATTTGGACCTTACCAAGTAAGTTGGAACTCCACTTAACTAATAAGGATCTCGAGCTACTTGTTGATCAACACCTGTAGGAATGAATGCAGTTACCTCAAACTTGGGGCGTTAGTATAAAATTTACCAAGTATGTAAGGCGATAATAAAATAAGAATTCAAATATACAAAACGCCAAAAGAAGGTAAGTAAGATATCAATAGGAGGGCCAACTCCTAAGTCGAAGCCACAAATTACATATTGATACCTTAACTTATAAAGGAGACCCAATAATCTTGATAATCACCAATTCATGTATTCAGCCCACAAGTAACTAGAACAATTTTTAACACAACAATAGAACAATGTATATCAATTATAACTATAGACTTGCCAGAAGAGCGTCAGGGACTTGCAGGCTTCACAATTCACAGTATGACCTAACTGAGAATAGACACGTCTACAGGTCCTCTAAAAATCACGGGCTCAACCACGCCAAAAATAATCACGAACTTATAGGCTATCGCAGAGCCTCCCTAGTTTCCACACAAGTTGCAAGAATACACTAGCATCAAGAGAACATGCACAACAAAATTGTACGCAGCCCACTTGTACATCCAAATTACTATATTCGACCTGACAATGACAACTCAATTTAACAACACATTTCAACTTGCCATGTGCCTTTTGAGCACACAATTCTATGCTCGTCCTGAGCCATCAGCTAGGGAATATTTCCACCACCAAATATATCCGAATAACATGAATAAGAATCAAGATCACAAGGCTTTGAAATGGCTATGCACACAAGAAATTAGTTGTTCAAAACATGACGAAAATATATTAAAAAAAAAGATATGGAAAGCCTTAACATACCTAAACTTTGACAACTTGAACTTAGCTGAACTTATGCCACCATCTCACCCAACTTTGGATTAGGTAAAATGGTTTCTTAAATATGAAACACAAAGATAATCCTTGCACAACCCTTTAACTGAGAACGACTTGAGACTAATAGTTAAAGATGTTATTATCAACATTGGCATCTGCATTCTTAAATTAATATTTCCTTTGAATTACCAAAACATCTTATTAACCTTACAAATTGTATTTTTATACCCCACGAGGTGAATAAAAAATGAAGAATATTATAGAACAATATTAATTGTAAATATATGATTCTTTGTATTTTCTCTTCTCGTCTAACTCATGTACATAGGCGATTCTTATATATCCCTACAACTATATATTGTACTATAATATTAAGATTTTTACATTCCAATAATAAACTATATTAAACAAATCTATTAAAACTATATTAATATTAGGATTCTACATCATATTCTCAAACAATGTTGCTATCTATCATCCCCCCTCCCCCTCCTCCATGCTGGAGGTTCGCAATCCTGCAACTCTAAATTTTCTCTAGAGAACATGTTAATATTGTTGTCTAATGGTTCATTGATTATCAATGCAGAGAGTTCTTGTAGAGTTTTCTGTTGAGATCGGCGAGTAACCCCACCTATAAAAGCAAGAGATAGTAGTGTGATTGCTTATTCTACAAATTTAGCATGGCTTTGAATGTCATCCTCTTAGTCTGAAAGATTTAACTCTACCTCTACTAAATAAACATTGTATTTTATTGATTGAAAACATATGGCTTGATTCACATGATCCTTCTCTCTATCTTCTTTTCTCATAGCATACCCTTTCAGGGCATTAATTAAATGAGTGAAGGTTGGATATGGAGATTTTCCCAGCATAACAATCCTCAAGGTCTTTTAAAAATATGTTTCCAAGAACTTTACAAAAGTTTATAACCTTGATATCTTAATCTAACGATTTGTGTATAGCAGTGAGATATCACAAGTTCCCTTGAATTCTCTTATATATTCATTTACATATTTTGACCCTATTTTGATACTATGAATTTATTGTTTCAATTGAAATTCCTTATTCTTTCTAGATTGTAGGTAATTGTCTTCAAGACTCTCCTAAATTTCTTTTCCCTAAGTGCAACCAATGATAAAGAACATTGACTCTTCTATATGTTAGTGTCAATTAGTCAACTTCTCACCAAAAAGTCTTTTTCTTCCCATTCTATTAATTTAGTGTCTACATCAACTGGATTTTTAAACAAGATAGTTTGAGGATTTTTATTTAATGGGACATATATCTATGAATTAGTGAAGAGATCCTGATGAAAGAGAGAGTGTGTAGAGGAAGATAATCTATCCATTAAAGAACATAGAACAAGATTCAAGATACAAAATAATTTAGGTTAGAACCAAAGTTATGATCCCACAAAGAAGATTATAAAACAATATTGAGCGTAATAATCAGCAAACTCATGCACATAGGTGATTCTTATATATCCATACAACTATCTATAGTACAATAGTGTTAGGATCCTAGATCTTAATTATAAATTATATAAAACTAATCTATTCAATATATATTAAATTTAGAATTTTACATCATAATTCTAAACTATATTGCAACTAATCATAGACAAAACCTCACTTGGTAATCCAGGGAAGGGTGGAATATGGAGAGAAATACACGACCATCTAGGGAACTAGATGATATGATATATGAGAAATGTCTATGAAGCTACTAATGTAAGAAAAAAAATTCTTGTCTTATTTAATGGTTTGAAGATAGCGTATGCTAACAATCTAACCCCTCTAGAAATTAATCTGGACTCCAAGAAAATAATAGTCTTAAAATAATGACCATTTGCATACACTAATTTATTATCTGATTATAGGGAGTTGCTTCACTAGATGGTGAATCCCCCTCCCCCATCCAACATTTATTCAAGGAATAAAATTAAGTAGCAAACATGCTAGCAAAGGAGGGATCTAGTTTTAAGATGGTGAATTTTTCAATGCAATGGACAGTCCCTCTATTATCTGTGTCCAAAAATATTAAAAACGAACAAAGTAAGAACTCTTTTTGTTAGACTTAAAAGACCATGTCAATTATTTTAAGATAATTGTTATATGTTTATTAACTCCACTTCCCCTCAAAACAATAGTAATGACTTAGTCGTGCTTTCACTCTCATGTATTAGTGTATATTAAGTTCTATTAATATAATATCCTTATTACCTAAAAAAACACTCAGTTAACACCTATTTATGAACTTTTAACACTTCAAAACTTAGAAATCAACCTTATTGTGTATTTCTTTTTCCATAAACTTAGGATAAATTCAAGATAAATTAGTTTTCAGAATTTTTGTTAATAGTGTAAAGATATGACACCTGGACCTAACTCAACCCCAAAAGTTAGCTCATGAGGAGAGGTTTGTCCAAGTCCATATAAGCAATTCCCCAACCAATGTAGGACTCTAATCCACTCTAACACCCTCTTCACACCTTAGGCCCGACTAGAGCGCAGACCGAGAGCCCAAACAGGAATGGACCTGGCTTTGATACCATGAAATATATGACACTTGGGCCTAACTCGACCCCAAAAGCTCGCTCATGAGGGGAGGTTTTCCTAAGTCCACCTAAGCAAACCACTCGTCTATTCCCCAATCAATGTGGAACTCTAACCCACTCTAACAAATAGTACCTGTAAAATAATATTAACTCAATCTCCCAGCATAATAATTCAATAAAGATTTAAACTTTTGAACTTGTGACATCTAAATAATGGTTCAATCTCAAATATTTTATACCATAAAATGTGTATTAGATATATACTTTGAAAAATCATTTGATGTATAATAAGTTCATGTAAAGTTGAGTGGATGTAAAAGTAATTTGCCTATTACGTAAAGTTGAGGTTTGCATGCCATATTTTTTCAGTTTAACACTTGTTCTGACACTTAAATTTTATTTGGAAGAGGTATTGATGTAGCTCCCTTCACTTTTGGTGTTTTCCTATTACTTAAAAATAATTTATTTAACCAAAAAATATAAGAAAAAAATAAATTTACCAACGCCATTTTCTCTTTAAAATATATTATTAGTTTTGTTATTAAATTTAACAAACTCTAAAAAATTGAAAAGGTATGAAAAAGATGAATTTTCATTGTTGGGAGAACATACAATGAATGCTTTTGTCGAAAATAACCTCGATGAGGGGTTTTCGTCAATTTGGAACCTACTGTTCATAATTTTAGGGTCGGTTGGTGAACTATGAGTCTCTTAGGGATTTGTTCATTTGAGAGTTAGGAAAAAAATGTAAAAGAAGAGGTGTCAGGTGCTTAGAAGAGGAAGCGGGCTGGATCTTTGGAGTTTGGATTGGGTCTGGTGTATTTTTTGGGTCAAATATATCCGAAATTGGGGTTAAAAAGAGGTTGTAATGTTATTAAAATATGATCGAAATTATATTAAAACAATAGCTTTTTTTCATTTAAATTATAGCTTTCTTACATTTAAAAAAATTATCACTTTTTTTTCACCGATGAAAGAACTTTTTAAAGAAATATTTTAAATTATGGAGTCAATCACATTAAATGAGATCAGATTATTGTAATAGGAATATAGTCATTGAATAAAAAGAAAATTAATTCATCTTCAGACCAAAACAAAATTTCATGTCATTTCTCCTATTTGAAATCTATAAATAAGTAAAAAAAGGAAAGATTTTTATATGCAATTCTTTCCCTGTCTGGCTAAAATGACGATGTATGTTAGATTTTCCTTTTTTTTTGTTTTCAATTTTGTTTTATAGAATTTATTCAATTTTTTAAAATTTGCACTTTATTGATTAAAATCAAAGTACAAAAGGACTTTCGAGGAACAGTTAGCACCTACTTGAATGGAATAGGCTCCATTCATTACAAAGTGTAGTAGGATTTCATATGAAGCACCTAAAAAATTAGGGAGGCTCTATCAAAAAATGATCTTCAGTGAACATC
The DNA here is from genome assembly GCA_035772735.1 of Datura wrightii. Taxonomy (NCBI): domain Eukaryota; kingdom Viridiplantae; phylum Streptophyta; class Magnoliopsida; order Solanales; family Solanaceae; genus Datura; species Datura wrightii. The sequence continues at coordinate 22,551,393 of JASDFA010000001.1, forward strand.
AAACAAAAAAAAACCATTCAGCCTACTAGTTCTCTGAATGCACTTGTAGTTGTATTTTCTCCAAAAAGAAGGAAGTTGAGCTCTGCTTATAGTGCAGTCTCCTATAACATCCCGAAACTTTTCTAGACCAAATTCCGACGTTGCATGAAAAACCACAGGAAACCAGAATTTTTTTCTGTCTCAGACGACCCAGACAATGGACCGTTGGTAGAACCAACAGCCAGTTGTAAGGGGTCGTGGTTTGCTCAGCACATTCTTCTTCCAGAAACAATGAGCAAACCAATAAAGTAGTTTGTAGTTCCAACGACCCGTTGTAAGCAGCCGTCATTAGATTTTCAGTGTGGGTTGGGTTTGTGCTAGGAATCAACAAGTGGAATCCACGACTTGTTGTTAACACCAACAAGCCATCCTTTCCACCCATCATCAGGACCTATACTTCGGCAATGTTGACAACGAGTGGGTTCAACGACACGATGTTGCTACCAATGAGTCGTTGTATCACTCATTGTCTTAGGGCCTGAGTTTCCCTCTTTCAAACCACGATAGGAACTCAGTTTCCAAATCTGGTCCTATAAGACGCTCAGGGAACTCTCTGACAGTATCCCTGGGTCAGTATAGTCTTGGACCCTAGTATCGAGCTATCAGCTTGTCAGTAGTAGTAGTAATAGAATTATCTAGTGGGAGTAGGACTTAGCACCAAAAGGGTTGGGGTTCTAGCGAACCCAGGTTCTAGCGAACCCAGGTTCTAGAACTACGTTGCCACCATAGATTATATTTACTTAGCCTCATCCCCCCCCCCCTTGACAGTGATTCTCATAGTCCATGCCTTTATACCCTGGAAAGGTATATTGGGTCTTACCAGTGGGGTGTATACATCGGACTTCATGTCTAGCTCACGTGGTTATATGTCGGTTATAACCTCTCCCACCTATTCAGTAAAATTTACTATCAGATTCCTCAGTCCAGATCAATTCAGTGCAGTATTTCAGACTCAGTATTTCAGACATAGGACATGTTTATGACCATCAGCCAGTGTCACTTTTGACCATTTTTGTTTATTATTAGTTGTATCAGTTTTCAGCATTTTAGTTGGTCATATGATGTCATATCAGTTCAGTTACTAGTTCTATCATTCTATTCATGGTTCTCTCACTTACTCAGTACATTCAAAGTACTGACGCATACTTTTATGTTGTATCATTTCATGATACAGCTACAGGTTCTCAAACTCAGCACCGCTAGACGCCGTAGTTAATATTCTCTGCCTAACAGTTGAGGTGTGAATCCTCATAATCTGAGGGAATTATTTCTTTCTTTCATTCATTATTTAGTTTCGGTTAGACTTAGAGTTAGCTGGGGGCTTGTCCCAGCAACTACTAAGTTAGATGGATTTCAGACAAACATGATTTTTTTCACATTTTCTAGTGTTATTCAAGTGTTTTGAATTTTATGATTTCAGACTTGTCTTTCATTGTATGATGAGGTACCATTCCAGATCCTTGACCATTAGGTTTGCAAGCTGAGGAATAAGGAGATAGCTTCAGTCAAGGTGCTTTGGAGAAATCAGCAAGTTGAGAGAGCCACATGGGAAGCAGAAGCAAACATGATCGCCAGATACCCTCACTTGTTCCCATCTAGTTAATACCTAGAATGAGGTATTAGATCCCTTCTATTACTCTACTTCGTTTCGTGCTCATCAGCCTTATTTAGATTTTCTACGTGGACTCTAGTTGCATCAGCTCTGTTAGTACGATTAAGTCAGTCCGAAGTCAGTAACTCCTCCAAAAATCAGTCATAGCCTTAATTTTAGAAATCTCAGCTCTTTTCCTAATTTTTCTCTTCATTCAGGGATGAATGATCCCAAGGGGGAGATATCGTAACACCTCCAAAACTTTTCTAGACCAAATTCCGACGTTGCATGAAAAACCATAGGAAAGAAGAAATTTTTTCTGTCTCAGACGACCCAAACAATGGACCATTTGTAGAACCAATGGCTGGTTGTAAGGGTCATGGTTTTCTCAGCATATTTTTCTCCCAGAAACAACGAGCCAACCAATGAGCCGTTGGTAGTTCCAACGACCCGTTGTAGGCAACCGTTGTTAGACTTCCAGTGTGGGTTGGGTTTGTGCTAGGAATCAACGAGTGGAATCCACGGCTTGTTGTTAACACCAATGGACCGTCCTTTCCACTCGTCGTCAGGGCCTAGACTTGGGCAGTGTTGACAACGAGTGGGTTCAATGGCACGTTGTTGCTACCAAGAGTCGTTGTATCACTCATTGTCTTTTTGCCCGATTTTCCCTCTTCCAAAGCACTACAGGAACCAATGGCTCCTCAATTATTCCAACGGACCATTGGATTTTCTTGTGATTTCAGTCCAACAGGCCTGGATTCAGAAACTAGAACAAATGAAAACTTTCAATGGGCCGTTGTTTCAACCAATGGTCCGTCCTGAGATCCGTTGTTCAGGGACGGGCAGGTTTCAGTTCTTTCTACCAGGGGTATTTTGGTACTTTCCCAGCCTTTTTAACTTGAAACCATGTCGTTTTGGGTTATTATAGGAGAGAATTAAAGGGATTAGAAAAACTCTTTCCCTTTATTCCTCTCAACTCCCTCAAGAACAGTGCATAGAAACTCTGACAAAAAGCACAGTGCAGGAGCAAGGGTTAATTTTCTTCTCAGTTCTTCTCAGGGATTTTCACCAGGGTTTCTTCTACAAGTATGTGGGAATTTAGTAAGGATATTGTTCTCCCCTTGCGTCCCCCAGAACCCTCTCTCAGTTAACTTTCAGTTAACCCTGAAATTACAAAATTTAAGATATTGTTATGGTTCTTGATTAATTCTTGTGGAATTCAAGTTTATGTTCATTATAGTTAATTTCCACCAGTTTGTGACTAAAATAATGCCTATTCGAGTGAAGTAAGATTTTTAGCCTAACTTTGGAGACGAAACTAGAATCCTGTGTGGTTGTTGGATTATTGAGTCATGCTCTAAAATCCTTCAAAGTTAGGAAATTCCTATAGTATTTGTATGTATCAGAAACTCAGTCTCGTTTAAAAATTTATTTACTCAGTATCACTCAGGAATGTCAGTTCTGTTTCAGTCACAGTATTAGAATGTTTAGTGTTGGTCAGTAATATCAGCTGATCAGTTTGACTATAGTCTTTTCCTGAGGTGTCAGTGGTGCCTCTCAATTATCAGACTCAGACTCAGATTTTAGTTATTTGGTTCATTAGGCGGTCATGACATTCCAGTTATAGCTCTGACCATCCCTAGGACACTAGTTCAATTATCAGTTTGTTCTCTAGACGGTTACCACGCTTCCAGATAAGTAGCTCTAACCACTCTTAGAACTCAGTTTCCAAATCTGGTCCTATAAGATGCTCAGGGAACTCTCTGACAATATCCCTGGGTTAGTATAGTCTTGGACCCCAGTATCAAGCTATCCGCTTGCCAGTAGTAGTAGTAATAGAATTATCCAGTGGGAGGTAGGACTTAGCACCGAAAGGGTCGGGGTTCCAGTGCACCCAGGTTCCAGAACAACGTTGCCACTGTAGGTTATATATTTACTTGGCCTCATGGCCCCCCCTTTGACAGTGATTCTCACAGTCCATGCCTTTATACCCTGGCAAGGTATATTGGGTCCTACAAGTGGGGTGTATACATCTGACTCCACGTCTAGCTCACGTGGTTATATGTCGGTTATAGCCTCTCCCACTATTCAGTACAGTTTACTATCAGGTTCCTCAGTCCAGATTAGTTTAGTACAGTATTTTAGAGTTAGCATTTCAGACATAGGACATGTTTATGACCATCATCCAGGGTCACTTTTGACCATTTCAGTTTATTATTAGTTGTATAAGTTTTCAGCATTGCAGTTGGTCATATCATGTCGTATTAGTTCAGTTACCAGTTCTATCATGCTATTCATGGTTCTCTCACTTACTCAGTACATTCAAAGTACTGATGCATACTTTTATGTTGTATCATTTTATGATAAAGCTACAGGTTCTTAGACTCAGCACCGCTAGACGTCGCAGTTCATATTCTCTGTCAAATAGTTGAGGTGTGATTCCTCATTATCTGAGGTAATTATTTCTTTCTTTCAGTCATTCTTTAGATTCGGTTAGACTTAGAGTTAGCTTGGGGCGTGTCCCAGCAACTACTAAGTTAGATGGCTTTCAGATATACATGATTTTTTTTCAGATTTTCCAATGTTACTCAAGTGTTTTGAATTTTATGATTTTAGACTTTTCTTTCATAAATGTTTTTTTGATCTTATTTAAAAGTTCCGCTATGCATGTTTACTCAGAATGCTAGTGAATGATAGACCAGGGGTTGACTTAGGGTCTCTTATGGATTCAAGTACTGTGTTATGTCCAGGGTGTAGACTCGGGGCGTGACATCTCCTTTAGCCTCAGGAGGTAATTGTTGAGGGTTATCAAACCAAATTGTGCTAGTGCTTTTAACTCAAAAATTGAAAAGTCTATCAGAAACTTTGTTACCCTCTGTATAAATGTGATGAGTTGTAGCTTGATCAAAATTTTCTATTACCATCTTGATCTGTTGAATGGTATCCCAAATGGTCCATGGTGGGTTCACTTTGCTAGTAATCCAATTCATCAGTAGCTCAGAGTTGGGTTTCTAGTTCTACTTTTCTAATGTTATTGTTGCAGCACCACTCAATTCCTGTTAACAGAGCTTTTTCCTTTGCATTGTTGGTGGATCCATTGCCATATGTGTCAACATATTCCTTTATCATTTTCCCATTCTCATTCCTTATTATTCCTCCTCCACCACTTGGTCCTGGGTATCCTTGGAACTACCATCTGAGTTGATTTTGACAAAGCCTTGTTTTGGGGGTTTGCATTACACAATATTAATTTTTAGTAGAGATTCTGTTGTCATGATGATCTCATAGACCTGGTTCCAATACAATAAAGAATTTATAATTTTGAATTGTCTGTGTAGGATGATGTTCAACTGCTGGTAAATGTGGATAATGATGGTCTGAGGTTTCATCTTCTGATTTTTCATAGTTTCTTTTGCACCTATCTTTCCGCATATTTGCCAAATGATAGTATGAGGAAGGGCTAGGAGAGCTAGTTCATTTACTAATTTATGAGTGTCTTTATTCCACCAATTGATGAATTTATGTCTGATGGAAGCAGTGGTGTTGTTGACTCCAAAGAGGTTGCAGAAGTATGTTTAGATGATCTAACTAATGTCACTATGATGGAATAGATGCTCCTCACTTTCTTCTCTATGGTTTGAGAAGCACACATATATGGATGGGATGTTGATTGACACCAACTCTGATAACATTCATATCAACTGCAGTCTTGTTCCTAAACAACCTCTAAAAAAAAAGGAATCATTTAGCGGAATGTGTCTATGCCAAGTCATATTATTAAAAACAATTTTGATTTTGTGAATTCTAATGGTATTCTAAGTAGAGTTACAAGAGAATCTCTCATATGTGTTATAAGACCAAAAAGGTTGATCTTCAAGACCAGGAGAGTGAATTTTAGCTCTCTGGATAATGCTAACTATGACCAATGACATACTATGCAATAGTTTAGGGACATTCTAGTTACCATTGATAATAAAATTCTTAACAGGGAAGTTAATAGAGGTAGAAACATTACCATATTGTGCATGATCCCCTTTACATGTCCAGTTATCCCATTAGAAATTGCAATTATCTAAGTTGATCCCTTAGTGAATGAGATAGTCAATCTTACCGGTGATATTCATCATTCTTCTCTATATGCGACTGGATATAGTTAACTTTCCTGGCCATAGGATGGATTCTCCTACTGTATTTGGCCTTGGGGAACTTTTTCCAAAGAGAGTCCTTTGTTCTGAATTTCCACTAAAGCTTAGAAGCAAAAGTATTGGAGATTTCATGAAGAGGCCTATTACCAATTCTTCCCTCTTTAATAGGGTAACATAGCTTATCCCTAGTAGCCCAATGGTGCTTATGATTACCATACATATTGCCCTAAAAGGAAGTTAGCCATGATCCTCTCTATTCGATTCAATAGTGATAGGAGGGTGGCGAAAGTAAATGGATAGGCATAACAGATAAACATGTTTAATCAAAATAATCTTACCTCCTATAAAAAAAGTATTGCTATTCCAAGAGCTAACTTTTAGATTAACCTCATTAACAATTTCAAAAAAGTATTCAATCTTTTTCTTACCTATAAAAATAGGGCAGCCTAAGTAGTTTATAGGAAAATCTTTCCTATTCAGATTCAAGCATTTAGAAATAATAGAACTTCTCTTATTGGAAACTTTGTCATCAATTAAGAATTAGCCTTTTTCTTTGTCAAACAGTTGACCAGAATTCTTTTCATGGCATGATATTAATAAGATGTAAGGTATAGGTCTTACTTGAGCAGAAGATAATTAAATCATCTGCATAAGCCAAGTGGTTGATATGACGACCATCTCCTTTCATCTGGAAGCCATTGAATCTTGGGTTCTCATAAAGACTATTCAATATCCCGGATAACACCTCAGAAGCAATGATAAACATATATGGGGAGATTGGGTCATCCTGATTAACTCCCCTGTTAGACTTAAAGAAACCATTTCTCTTTCCATTGATATTTATAATGTATCATATATTAGATAAGAGATTTCTAATGATATTGATCCACATCTCAGAAAATTTCATTTTCTTCATGGTATTACAAAGAAAATTTTAGGAAAGTCTATCATATATCATATACATATCAAACTTAATAGAAACATTGTTACCTTTGTTAGGTTTTCTTATATAATGAATAATTTCTTATGTTGAGAGGACATTTTCACCATTATCTCTACCTTTAATAAAACTACTTTGATTAAGAGATATGATCTTAGGAATAACCTTGGCCAGCCTATCATTAAGAACTTTAGAAGTAATCTTTTGAGAGTCATTACTTAAATTAATAGGTCTGAAGTCTACAAAGGATTGGGGAGATTGAACTTTAGAGATAAGCACCAGACAAGTACAAGTGAAGTATTTGGTGAGTTTAGAACCATTAAAAATAGTGTTAACCATATCCAGCATGCCAAAGCCTATAATGTCCCGGGTCTTTTGATAAAAACAGGTAGTGAAGCCATCAGGGCCAGGAGCACTGTTAGGATCAGTAATAAAGACAACATTTTAAACTTCTTCTAAGGTTGGTTCTTGCATGAGCATCACATTATCCTCAGAATTTACTAAATTAGGAATATACTCAAAAATATTTTAGTCAAATTAGTGAAAAGGTTTTGATAGTACCTCACAACAACTGTAACAATGTCTTCCTCTTCCTCCAACCAATTATCATAACTGGTATACACACACGATAGGCGAGGGAAAGGATGGAATAAAGATAGGACAAGTGTGGAGAGATGTGATTCTGAACTTTAGAAGAGGGACCAAGTCCCCCTCACAGGTTAATATATTACAAGTACTACTTGCAAAAGTTCTTTTAAAATATTTATGAATTGTCACATAAGTCTATTTTTCCCCACCCTTCTGTGCCATTACTTTTCTTCCTTTTAAATTGAACCGTCGCTTCACCTATTTCCCACTTGACACATCGTGTCTCTTCTCTTAAGTACCCCTTCTTTCCATTTCAATTCCATTTATCTCTCTTGTTGATAGAAATTCTCTTAGATCTAAGCCTCTCAAAATCCTTATTTTTCAAAACCTATCTTTCCATAACTTCATCTTCTTACATCATGTCTTATCCAAACTCTCCCATGCCTTTATCTCAGACAACTCCTTCTCCAACTTCTATTCCTGAGTCATCCTCAAATTTACACGAGTTTGAAAATCCTTTCTTTAAGGACACTGCCACCTCCTCCTCCTCTCATGTCTAGGAATCCTCTGTTAAAATTCCTTTTCTCGATTCCTCCGATATCTCAATTGACCCAACCACTCCCCTGGCATCTATGACTGAAGACGCTCAGTTTGATTTGTTAGAGGGAATGAAGGGCCAAACCATCTTCCATGAGAATGTCTTATCCCCTATTCAACCAGGTCCCTAATTTGTTCCCTGCATTGAAGAAGGGGCTGCTATAGAGAAAGGAGCAATGGAAACTTCTTATGATTATCTATTTGAGGGAGAATTTCCAGAGAAAAGAGGGACCACTTCAAACATTCTTGCTCATGGAGACCAGTTGATAGTTCTAAGTCTCACTTAGATGGCTTTCAGTGATGAGAGAGTGCAAAACAGTGAGAGGATAGTGTCTCATCCCTCTTCTCCGGCACCTGAATCTCTAATTTTGGCACCCACTCCTAAATGGGATGGGACCCCTAAAAGTATGAATCTACAAAGAGAGGTTGGAAACACAAATGACAATAGTGAAGATAACCAACTTCCGGCTTAGAGAATCAAGAAGATTGTTGCTAGATAGCAAGCAACACCATCAAGGGACCAGACTCGTCCTTCAAGAACCAAGTAATGTTCTAAGAGATTGATGGAGGACGCTCTGAAGGATAGCTACGCAAAAAACACTTGGAGAAGAAAGCTAAAAAAGAAAGTCAATATTGAGGATGAAGTTTGACCAATAAATATTCTGGATCCAGAGGGAGATGAAGGTTGAAAGGAAACAACTGATGAGGATGTCGCATTGCGTATCTGGGTTCAAAAAAGAAAAGATAGTGTCTTAGCCACCTTTTGGCAAAGGGACCAGGTTGCCCAAATAGTTCCCCATCAAGATGATTGTTTGATGTTCTAAAAGAAGACCCAAGGAATTGATCAATAAGAATGTTCCTGAAAAGAGTGTGGACCCTTCCAAATCCAGAACAAGTTCTGTGACAACAAGACAGACCATTGAGGGACCTGGTACATCCACTGACACCAAATCTCTTATAAAAGTGGAAAGGCAGATAGTGTTGAAGTTACAAAAGGTACTGAGAGGAAGGGTGATTCATCCTAAAGTAAGAAATTTGCATGGAATCGATGACTTGATAGAGATGGTGACTACCAAGAATGGAGGGATCTTCTTTCCCCTCCTATTCCTGAGCTACACGAGAAAGAAGTGAGAGAGTTTTACCATAAGATGGTCTTTACTAATAAAGGCCTAGAATTGAGTATTGTTGTGAAAGGGCTGGAGGTAACCCTTGATGATATAATTCTTGGAAAGATACTGGGGGTCCTTACTGAAGGGATCAAGTCTGTTAAAGATGAGTGTGCCTCCCGTAAGTTCATATCTCCGATTAAGAAGTTAGAAAACCTAAGTAGAGAGAGACTCTTCAAAAACTAGTTGAAAGTAGAATATCAACTGGTTTTTGAATTTGTTAACAAGGTGATGCTTCCTAGAACTAATAAAAGGACAATTGCAGAGGTCGTAGATCTCTATCTCATAGAGGCACTGAGCATTTTCCAGGGTATCAGCTTGCTAGCTATAATGATTGAGCATATACACAAGGTCATGCATGTTAAGGATGACAAACATGAGTTTGCTTCTGGGTTCCTGTTGAACAAAGTTTTTGAGTATTTCAAAGTCCCTTGTGAGAAGGAAATTACTTGAAATGAGAAGCAAATGTTCACCCTTTCCACTCTTGAAGAATGTGAATGTGTTCAAAGAAGAGATGTTGTAGGCTCCCAATAAGTCATATCTTATCCGATTGCCTCTCAAGAAAACTCTATCAGGGAAGTGGAAAGGTTAACTGGATTGCTAGCCCAACAAGATGCTGAAATTGCTAACTTGAAGGATGCTTTACAACAGGCCTCCACAGCACGGACAGAGGAACCAGGTCCCCTAAGTACTCTCCGACAAGAGAATGAAGAACTAAAGGCCAAAGTTGGTGATCTGACCTAGAAATTGTTGCATACTCATGAAGCTGCAAATGAGTGTATGTCATTGCTGCTTCAGAATATTTTTGGTCCTTAAGCTCGCTTTTCTCCTCAGCTTTCCTTCTACCTCTATGCTTCTTCCTTGCTCCTTCTATCCTACACTCCTTTTTGCTCCTATTGACTTATGACTGTTCTTATTTGTTTTTGTAATCTTTTGCTTTTGGTACTTATAATGCAATCCTTATCAATGAATGAAAAAGTTCATCTGTCTCCTTATCTACTGTCTCATTCTCTATGCTTATCTTTCACTTATACATGTTAGTATTGCCCCAGTGGCCATGGGTTACCATTATGAAAATTGTGCTCTACTTGGTTTACTGTTTGTTCATTTTAATGGTGCCAAAAATGGAATGAATAGAGGATATGAATAGGGAATGTCGGGGCATTGATGAGGATGAGATATTAGTGACAGGGGGAGCGATTGTAATGCCCCGAAAATCCTAAGACCATACCCGGGAGTTGAAACGGAGAAACAGGATTTCTGCATCAGATCACAGAACGAGTCGTCCTGTGACTCGTGGGGAAAGGTCTGCACTTGGTTCTTAATTTGAGAAAAATTTTAGTAACCACGTGACCACGATTCGTGGTGAACACCATGAGCCGTCAAGTGAGTCGTGGTCAAGGGTTGATTAAAAGTTGGAAAAGTTCAGGCAGTGTACTTAACGGGTCCTCATCATAACTCGTTTGAGACACCACGAGTCGTGGTGTCGCTTGTGGTGACCCCAGGAGGTTTTTGGCAGTAAGGATGACGGGAGGCAACCATGAGTCATTGGGTCACCTAACGACTTGTGATGTCAGTAGTTGGCAGGATTGAAGAAATTTTTAAAAAATTCCAGTGCACTTAACTATTGGACCCCACGAGTCATTCCTGACCTCATGACTCGTAGAGTGTCTTATGAGGACTAATAGGGACCTTTTTTCTGCAAATGTTTTAAGGTTGTTTCAGTAATTTTCTAACCTCCTAGACCCTATACTACGCCGTTTGGGGTTATTTTGATGGGATTTATAGGGGCTAAATGATTTTCCCCCTAATTCCCACTAAAATTTTCAGAAAAGTAATATAATATTTCTCTCAAGAGCTCTCAAGAAAGACTAGGGTTCCTCATCCATTGCAGAAATTCAAGCTTCCTTCTCCAAGGAATCCTTAGCCAGATATGTGGGAATTCAACAAGGGAATAGTTCTTCCCTTGTGTCCCCAAAATTATTCTTTATCTTCTCTATCAGTTCTAGCCTTGAAACTTTTGAATGTGAAGAAATTATATGTCAGACTTTGTTTAATTCATGTGGAATATTCTCTATGTTATTTGTAGATATTTTTCCCCCAATTTGTGACTATATTGATGCTCGTCCCTGTAAAGTAAATTATAGCCCTAGCTCTTGAATGCAGAAAAACTAATGTCTTGCATAAGTGATTAATTATCAAAATTGCTTGATTCTATCAGTGTTGGGGATTCCTATATTGTTAGTTTGTACTAAAATCTTAGTCAGATATATGTTAGTTCAGTTTCAGTCAAAATGTTAGAATACACAGTGTTAGTCAGAAATGTCAGTTGATCAGTTTGAGTACAGAAGTAGTGCCTCCCAGCTATCAGAATTAGACTCAGTATCAGATTTTAGTGGTTCTTAGGCTGTCATGACACTTTTAGATAAGTAACTCTGACTAGCCTTAGGACCCAGTCTTAGATGACATTTTGTTCTTTAGACAGTTATGACTCATCCAGATAAGCATCTCTGACCAGTCTTAGAACCCAGTTACAAAATCCGGTCCAATAAGACTCTCAGGGTGCTTTCAGATAGGTATTCTTGACTTAGTCTTAGGCCCCAGTTTTGATCTATTAGCCTATTAGTCAGTCTAGAAATATCCAGTGGGAGTAGGACTTAACACTGAGTGGACCGGGGTTCCAGCGCACCCATGGGTTGACTTGGGGTTACTTGTAATACTAAGTGCTATTAGCCTATTAGTCAGTCTAGAAATATCCAGTGGGACTTAGCATCGAGCAGACCGGGGTTCCAGCGCACCCATGGGTTGACTTGGGGTTACTTGTAATCCTAAGTACCGTGTCTCGTCCAGGGAATAGACTCGGGGCGTGACAGCGGTGAAGGGGGAAATATGAAAGGGGGAACTCTTAAAGGGATCTGGTAATTAAATTTGGTAAAGGGCTTTAAAAATGAGGGGGTGTGGAGAAAGCTTTGGAACACACTACTTGATATGTTTGTCATTATCAAAAAGGGGAAAATTATTATACCTATGGTTTTCATAATAGACAAACCATGAAGGGACCTGGTTCGTAACAATCATAAGCATCTGATGATAAACGAAAGTTATAGTGGTAAAAGCATACTATTTCTGTGTTGTTAGCTGGAATGTAGTCGTACTGCAACAAAGATGCCACAGTGTGGTAGAACGTTATTGTACTCAACCAATAGGATTGCTCCTAGGTTTTGGGTCTCTCATACTTATCCATTTGTAACACCTTTCATAACCTAGGTTTTTGGAGATTGAAAAGTGGTTGTTCTTCTTTCTCTTTACATAGCAGCGGCGATGAAAAACAAGGATAAGCAAAAATAGCAACTAGGAATCTATTCACAAATATCTCGAGCATTCTTCTATTCTTGGTTGTTGTTTTAGTCTTGATATTGAGTCTGAAATATGTACCTATTCTTCAATATGAAGATTGTGTAGGTTTCTTCTCTGTAATTGCTCTTATGTTCATATGAGAGATTGTCAACTAGAGCTAGTTGAGTAGAAAGCTAGAGTTAGATGTGAAGTTCTAGCTAGAGTAGCTAGTTGGAGAGTATGCAATAGTGTTATTGTGTAGTAGCCTTGGAGTAGAATTATTGTAAGGAGAGTTGGATTAAGAGTTTAATCCAAAGTGGTTCTAGAGTCTGTAATAACCATTGCTCAGTTTAGTGAAGTTGGTTTTGAAATCTTCTGAGGTAGGTCGTGGTTTTTTGTCTCTTGAGCAAGGAGTTTTTCCACATAAATATCCTGTGTTTCCTTTGTTATTTTGTGTCTGTTTCTATTTGTGTTAGTTACTATTGATATCAGTCTAAGGACTAGGTCCCCAGACTGGTAGTGGACTCTTACAACTCTACAAATTTGATAAGTTAAAGATATATATTTATTACTGATTCATTGAAGATGGAAAACTCGCTCATCAAATTTTATCAATTTGCGAATTCTTTATCAATAAGTTAAAATAATGAAACTGACTGATATTATAATAATACCAGGTAACATAGATATCATTATTGCAGAAGTTGATTGTTGAAATAATCTTCTTAACTTCTTAAAATCGACAATATTAATTTTAATCTAAAAGAAAATGGCGAAGACTTTAGAGAGCCAATAAATTAACAAAGCATAATGATAGAACAAATTTGATAAATTGGGAATATTTTTTACCTTTTTCTGTATAGATAAATTTATGGATGCTACATCCACTCTGCTATTCTGTTGAAGTAAGGAATGCAATTGTTTAAACAGGTAGAGTAGCTACTGTAAGCTACTATTAGGCTCAACTAATTAGATAGTTAGTTACATGATTAGTTAGTTATTGAAGTAGTTAGTTACAAGATTAAGCTCTTTATATATATTCTTACTCAATGTACTATATCATTATGTTGAATGAATAAGAAATACAAGCTTCTTTCTCTCTTCTCAATAACTCTCTCATTTCTGCATCTCTTCTTCATCTATGTAAGATTCTTTATCAAGAATCTACATTACTTTTCATGGTATCAGAGATGGGCATGTTGCGTCAAGTCAATTGATCACGAACAGTTCAAGTTCTTTCTCTCCTTTTCTCTATTCTTCTTATTCTTGTTCATTCTTCAATTTTGTACTATAATCTCTTAAATTCTGTGTTCTTATACTTCTGTCAAGAAGTTGATCACCAAACTGAAAAAAATGGCTACAAATGTTAATTATCCTCTCATGAATGGAGTGGAAGAAGGCAGCTCACAGGCTTCTCAAGGAATTCCAACTTTCCAGACCTCCCTGGATCTGAATCATCCTTTACATCTGACTTCATCTGATGTAAGTGGAGTGACTATTATTTTGTTTCAATTAAAAGGGAGTGAAAATTACGCTATATGGACAAAGGCAATGAGAATGACCTTACTAGGAAGAAATAAGTTATTCTTTGTCTATGTTACTTAGAAGAAAGAATATTTTCCAACTGCCTATGGAATCAGTTGGAGAGGGTGAATGAATAATTCTCTCATGGATAATGAACTCTGTGGAAAGTGATCTCATTGGAGGTGTGGTTTATGCTTCAATTTCCAAGGATATATGGGAAGATTTGAAGGAAAGGTTTCACAAAATTGATGGTTCAAGAACCTTTAATCTGCATCAAGAAATAGCTTCTATAACTCAAGGTATGCAGTTTGTTTCTGTGTATTACTCTAGATTGAATGCCCTGTGGGATGAGTTTGAATTTGTGGTACCATCACCAGCCTGTGGATGTGATAAGTCTAGAGATTTCTTGGCATACTTGTAAAGGTTGAAATTATACCAGTTCTTAATGAGGCTTAATGAGTCATATGCTCAAGAAAGAAGTCAAATCTTGCTAATGAATCCTTTGCCTATGGTGAATCTGGCTTACTCCATGGTTGTGAGTGATGAAAATCAAAGGATAGTGGCTCAAACTATTGGAGGATTGGAACTGCTAAGAATGTATTCAGGTGTATCGGATGCAATAGCTATGTACTCTAAAAATGTAAATGAAAACGGAAATAGAAGCTACAATTCAAACTACAAGCAACATGTGATCATTGTAAGCTGAAGGGTTATTACAAGAGAGACTACTATAAACTTATGGGTTATCCACCTGGTCATCCAAGATTCAATGAACAAAGGTGGTTAGAAATCATAAGCTATGACTACAATAGGTATGCTGATGATCACAGAAACAAGCAGAGAAGGACAGGGCCTAGTGCACACAATGCTATAGTAGAAGTATGGAATAATCCTTCTTCAGATTCTCAGACACAATGCCAACCCTCAATATGTTCAGAGGGATCATCTATTTCATTTCAACAAGAACAGGGACGTGATTCTTAAAACTTAGAAGCAAATATAAAGTTTGCAGTACCTCCCAGGTTTACCACAGAACAATATGAATAGATCTGCAAAATGTTGAATCAAAATCAGAATCAGACCAACATAGTGGCAGCCAACTTAGTTGGCATGTTAGGTAACAATAGTGCCTTATTGATGGTCAACGATTCACAGGATTGGATCATTGACACAAGGGCTACTAATCATATGTCCTCAACTATTGAACTATTAAACAAAATTCAATAGTTGAGACTGATAATCCAAAAAAGGTCTACTTACCAAATGGTAATATTTCACATGTTACACACACTGGTACTAGTAATAATTCACAAGGAAGTACCATACACAATGTGTTTCACACACCTTAGTTCAAGTTTAATCTACTTTCAGTTTAAAAAGCAATAAGGTAGTTACAATTTTCAGCTACCTTTTTTCCTGGCTTTTGTCTGTTTCAAGATCTCTACAATGGGAAAGTGAAGGAGATTGGTAGAGAGAAGGAAGAGCTATATTTTTTAGTGAGGCAAAAGCTACCTTAAAAAATTGGTTATCAAGCAGCCAATAAACTTCCAGCTACTGCACAGACTAATGATAGTATTGATATTTGGCATACGAGACTAAGACATGTTCCACTCAATACTCTAGTTAAATTGTTTCCTGGAAATAATAATCATGTAGAAAATGTTTTAAGCAAATGCATAGTGTGTCCTTGTGCTAGACAAACTAGGCAACCATTTTCCTCTTAGCACATCTAGTAGCAAATACTTTTGATCTTGTGCACATGGATCTATGAGGACCTTACAAGGTTTTCTCTATTGATGGTTATTAATTATTTTTGACTATTATTGATGATTTCTATAGAATGACTTGGATTTTTTATTAAGATTGAAATCTGATGTATGCATTGTCATTAAACACTTCCTAGTCTATGTAAAAACACAATTTGCTACCTTGTAAAACAAGTTAGGACTGATAATGGAACTGAATTTATTAATTCTATATGTTATGACTTGTTCAAAGATCAAGATATTATTCACCAGAAATCATGTGTATATACCCCTCAACAAAATGGCATAGCATAGAGAAAACATAGACACATCTTGGAAATTACTAAGGCAGTAAGATATCAAGCTAATTTACCTTTACAATTTTGATGTTATTGTGTAAAGGCTGCAGTATACATGATAAATAGGCTTCCTTCAACTGTTCTTGCTGGTATGTTTCCTTATGAAAAACTTTATAATAGAAAACCATCTTTATTACAATTAAGAGTTTTAGGATGTTTGTGCTTTGCTAAAACAGTCTAGGAATCAAATAAACTTATGTCTAGAACTACACAAGAAATTCTTACGGGTTATGCAGAAACTCAAAAAAGCTATGTACTGTATGATTTGGCTAATAAGGTGTTTTTTGTTAATAGGGATGCCATCTTCATAGAAGACATTTTTCCATTTCAGTCATCTAAGAGTCAGTTTTCACCTCATTATTTCCTTCTACACCTAACAGTTTGGAAGATGAACCTCAGGTTATTAGCCAAGCTGTACTAGTATTGAAAGAGACTCCACCTACTACCTCAACACAAATGATAGTCCCTACTCAAGTTAATCCTGATACAAGTAGCTCTGAGTCACCTCAATGTACTGAGCAAATGGCTCAGCCTATTTCTACCACTATAGACATTGGTAGACAAGATCCTTATCTAGTTCAGGAAATTAGTGAGCCTTTTCAAAGAAGGTCCACTAGAGGAAAACATCCACCTAGTTGATGAACGATTTTATTTCCTTGCATGTACATGATAATGTGCCATATGCTTTGGCAAATAACATCTCCTATGATTCTATTTCTCCTATATATCGAGCATATTTATCTGACTTTTCTAATATTGTTGAACCAACTACTTACATAGAGGCAGTGAAGGATCCAAGGTGGGTGGAAGCAATAAAAACTGAAATTCAAGCCTTGGAAACCAACTACATATAGACACTTGCACCTTTTCCACAAGGTAAGAAACCAATTGGTTATAAGTGAGTGTATAAGGTTAAGTATAAATCCTCAGAGAGGTTGAAAGGTTTAAGGAAAGGTTAGTTGCCAATGAATACAACCAGAGTGAAGAAATTAACTTCCAAGAAACATTTGGTCCTGTGATTAAGATGGCGACTCTAAGGAAAGTTCTATCAATTGCAACATCTAAGCAGTAGTACATTCATCAAATGGATGTGTACAATGCATTCTTACATGGCGGCCTACATAATTAGATATATATATGGATTTGCCACAAGGATTTCAGAGTTAGGGGGAGCGTAAGAAAGTATATAGACTCTCTAAATCCATGTATGTGCTTAAACAAACACCTAGACAGTGGAACACTAAACAGTTTAAGGTCTAATAAGCTTTGAGTTTAAGCAGAGTCAATATGATCATTCTCTATTCACAAAAAGGAATAAATCTGGAATCATTGTTGTATTGGAGTATGTGGAGACATTTTGGTAACTAGTGATAATATTGAACAAGTTATTGTCATACCTCGAGCCTACACCCTGGACATAACACGGTACTTGAAGCCACAACTGATCCCAAGTCAACCCCTGGTCTATCACACACTAGCATTCTGAGTAAACATGCACAGTGGAACTTATAAATAATAGCTTTAGCAGTTAATGAAAATGTAAAGACTAAGAGTAGAGAAGTAAATAATAAATCTGAAATACAATTCTGAAAGACAATTCTTGTCTGAAAGCCAACTATTGAGGAGTTGCTGGGACAGGTTCCCAGCTAACTCTATGTTTAAACAAAACCATAACTGAATGAAATAAATAAACAAGGCCCTCGAAAAATGAGGACTCACACTCTGAGCTACTGAAGCGGAACGCTCTGAAACTGGAGTAACTATCTGTGTTGAACTTGAGAACCTACAGCTGTATCATGAAATGATACATCATGAAAAGCATGCGTCAGTACTTTGAATGTACTGAGTAAGTGGGAGAGACGTACTAAATATCAAGACTGAATTGAAATGACATGCCATGACCAACAAATACTGAGCTGAACTACTGATAAAATCTGGAAGGGTCAAGACAACCCTATTTGATGATCATGGACATGCCCTAAGTCTGAATCACTAAATCTGAGATACTGTATTGAACTAAGGTGCTTATTCTAATACTGGACTAGACTGACTAGTAGGAGAGTCTTTAACCGATATTTAACCATGTGAGCTAGACGTGGAGTCCGATGTATACACCCCACCGGTAGGACCCAATATACCTTGCCAGGGTATAAAGGTATGAAATGAGTAATCACAAAAATATATCTAGGGCCAATCAGGCCAAGAAATACTGAAACCTACACTGGCAACGTAGTTCTGAGAATCCTGGGTACGCTGGAACCCTGGCCCGCTCGGTGCTAAGTTCTACTCCGACTGAAAAACCTAAACTGAACTACTAGGCTGATAGCTCGAAACTGGGGTCCAGGACTAGTCAGGGACGAATAACTGCATATACCCTAAGAATCTTATCGGACTAGATTCTGAAACTGGGTTCTAAGACCGGTCAGAGCTGCTTATCTAGAAGCGTCGTAACCATCTAGAACAACTAATAACTGAACTGGGGTCCTGGGGCTGGTCAGAGCTATAACTGAATGTCATGACCGCCTAGTGGACCAAATATCTGAAATCTGAATCTGAGTCTAAAAAATGGGAGGCACCACTGACACCTCAAAAAAATCTAAGAATTCATCCCAAAGCATTCTTCCTTCACTAAATAAAATTTAATGAGCAAGAACCTTTACGCAAAGATTAGGGATCATATTCACTTATGTAATAACTGACAAATTGATGAGGAACTTATAAAGATTATATCAAAAACAAGTATGAACACCATTCTAAGTGAAATTAACGAGAATAAACATGAAGATTTCTCATACTCAAAAACTCATGGCTTAGAATTTCTAGAAGAAACTGAGGGGGATCTTGGGGGCACAAGGGAAGAACAATCCCTGGCTAAAACCCTACATACCTGATGAAGAAGCCTGGAGGAATTGTTGGAGAATTGAAGAAGAAGGATCTGCCCTAGTTTGAAGCTCTGAACTCCTTTGAGTGGAACTCTGCGTTCTGTTCTAGGAAGTTGAGTGGGGAATGAGGAAAAGAACCCATTACCCCAACTAAAACATCTGAAATTGGTGCTTAAACAACATGGTTTAATGCTTTGGAGAATAGGAATTTACTAAATAGTCCTCAGAAATTCGCTGGGAAAAACTGCCAGGTGCTCCTAAAGGGTGACCTAACAAGTCGTGGTGTCTGCAAACAACTCGTGGTCATGCCCGTAAGGTACACTGCCTGGAAACTACAGTGGGTGATCACGAGTGACTTAACGAGTCGTGGTCACTGGACACGACTCGTGGTCACCAGTCGTCGACCACACTGCCTCACCCCCTGGGAAATTAATACAAGGCTGGTCACGGGTCACTCAACGAGTCATTCCCACTAACGACGACCCGTGGTGACCACCCGTCTTGTACACTGCCAACTTCTCAAGTTTCTAGATTCCGGCCTGACAACAAGTGACTTAACGAGTCATGGGACCTAACCACGACTCGTGAAGTTTCCCGTTGGGAACACTAACTCATCATCTTGGCATCCTTCTCATGGTTAACCTGACGAGTCGTTGGGTCCCTTAACGACCCGTCAAGTTGGTCGTTTTGCAACTTTTCTGCAGTTTTCCATATTTTCTGAATTAAGTCCTGGATATTGATGTTGAGCTTTTGGGACATTACAATATCTCCCCCTTAGAAACATTCTTCCTAGAATGTTAGAAAACTGATAGCAACCATAAAAATAACAATCAAAACATTTAAATATTGCTCATTCAACTTCAAAACAATCAAAGTGACTACCTCCAATTTGGAGAATATAACTGAACTGAATTTTGCTTTTCATAAACACAACCAAAGTCAGAAAGAAAATTTAGATACATGAACTGAATTCAACAACTAGTTCAGGTCTTAAAAAAAAATTCACATATCAAACTGCAATAGAGTCGGTAGAGAACAAGTCTGGGTATTTGGCCCTCATATCTGCTTCGGCCTCCCACGTAGCTCCTTCAGCTTGTTGATTCCTCCATAAAAGCTTGACTAAAGATATTTCCTTATTCCTCAATCTACAAACCTATTGGCCTAGAATTTTAACTGGTACCTCCTCATAGGTGAGGCTATCCTTGACTGCCACATTATCCAATAGCACTACAGAGGTTGGATCTCCGATACACTTTTTCAAAAGTGATACATGGAAAACTGGATAGATAGCTTCTAGTTCTGAAAGTCTAACTAGCTCCCAATACAAAGTTTAGCATAATCCTCAGCTGAATCTGTGGTTTTGATTGGGAGGAAATGTGCTGACTTAGTCATCCGGTCTACTACCACCCAGATAGAGTCATGTTGCCGATGAGTTCGAGGTGGACCTGTAATAAAGTCCATAGTTACCTCTTCCCACTTCCACGTGGGTATACTGATATCTTGAGTCATGACCCCTGGCCTTTGATGTTCCACCTTGACCTGCTGGCAGTTCGAGCACTTAGCTACGAATTCGGCAATGTCTATTTTCATGTCGTTCCACCAGTAAATGTCCCTCAAGTCACGCTACATTTTAGTGGCATCGGGGTGAATAGAATACCTTGACCTATGTGCCTCATCCAAAATTTGTTGTCTCAACTCACCGATATCTGGCACACACAACCTTCCCTGATAACGGAGCACTCCATCTCCCCCTTGGGAGAAAGACTCAACTTCTTTTATGAGAACTGCCTCTTTGAGTTTAAGTAGCACTGGATCTTCATATTTTCTAGACTTAACTTCAACTACGAAAGATGAATCTGACCCACTTTGTACTACTACTCCACCTTCGGTTGAGTCTACTAGTTGCACCCCTAATCGAGCTAGTCTGTGAGCATCCTTTGCTAACTCCTTTTTTCCTCCCTCAAAGTGAGCTACACTTCCCATAGATCGCCTTCTTAGGGAGTCAACTACCACATTGTCCTTGCCCGGGTGATACAGCACACTTATGTCATAATCTTTCAGGAGCTCTAACCACCTTCTCTATCGTATTTCTAGCTAAACACGTACTGAAGACTCTTGTGATCTGTGAACACATCCATGTGAGCTTCGTACAAGTAGTTTCTCCATATTTTTAATGCGAATACCACTGCTGCCAACTCCAAGTCATAAGTTGGATAATTCTTCTCATGAACTTTGAGTTGTCTGGAGGCATCAGCTATCACTTTGCCCCTCTGCATCAAAACACAACCAAGTCCAACTCTGGAGGCGTTACAATATACAACCAACACATCTGTTCCTTCTGGCAAGGTTAACACTGAAGCGGTAGTGAGTCGAGTCTTCAACTCCTGGAAACTCTTCTCACACTCATCTGACCACTGGAATTTCACCTTCTTCTAAGATAACTTGGTCAGAGGAGAGGATATGGAGGAGAACCCTTCTACAAACCGTCGGTAATAACCCGCTAAGCCCAGAAAACTCCTGATTTCTATCGGAGAGGTAGGTCTGGGCCAATCCTTCACTGCTGCTACTTTATGAGGATCTACTTGTATTCCTTCACCTAAGACCACATGATCCAAGAAGGTCACGAACTTCAACCAGAATTCATATTTACTAAACTTGACGAAGAACTGGCGATCTCTAAGAGTCTGCAACGCTAACCTTAGGTGATTGGCATGCTCTTCCTCATTTCTAGAGTACACTAGAATGTCATCGATAAATACGATGACGAACATATCTAAGTATGACTTGAAAACCCTATTCATTAGGTCCATCAAGGCTGGTGGACCATTTGTTAACCCAAAGGACATCACCACAAACTCATAGTGACCATACCGAGTTCTGAATGTTGTTTTTGGTATATCACTTTCTCTAACCCTTAACTTATGGTATCTTGACCTAAGGTCAATCTTGGAAAAACAACTGACTCCCTGAGGCTGATCGAATAGGTCATCAATTCTAGGTAAGGGATATATGTTCTTGACTGTAACTTTGTTCAGCTGACAGTAATCTATGCACATTCTGAGGGTGTCGTCTTTCTTACGCACAAATAACACTGGAGCACCCCAGGGAGAGATGTTGGGTCTGATGAAACCCTTATCAAGAAGATCTTTTAGCTGCTTCTTCAACTCCTTAAGCTCATCTAGAGTCATTCTGTAAGGAGGGATAGAGATGGGCTAAGTATCTGGAAGGAGATCTATCCCGAAGTCTATTTCCCGTTCAGGGAGAACTCTAGGAAGATCTTTAGGAAATACATCTGGGAATTCACTGACAACCGGAACTGGCTGAATGGTTGGGGTCTCATAGTTGGAATCCTTGACCTGAACCAGACGATATAGACACCCTTTGGAAATGAGTTTCTAGGCCTTAAGGTAGGAAATAAACCTATCCTTAGGCGCTGAACTGCTGCCCGACCATTCTAACACGGGCTCATCTGGAAACTGAAACTTGACAACTCTAGTCCTGCAGTCATTTGAGGCATAGCAGGAGTGTAGACAATACATGCCTAGAATAAGGTCGAAGTCGACCATGTCTAGCTCTACAAGATCAGCTGGAATGATTTTATTCAAGATTGAGACTGGGCAGTTTCTATACACCCAACTAGCTCTAACTAACTCACCAACTTGGGTGGAAACTGAGAAGGGTTCTGATAGGACCTCTGGATTGATGTCAAACTGAACTGCTATATAAGGAGTTATAAATGAAAGAGTAGCTCCTGGATCTAGGAGGGCATACACGTCTTCATGAAAGAGACGCAACATACCAGTAACTACGTCAGGTGAACTTTCTTGATCCTGACGAGAAGAGAGAGCATAAAAACAATTCTGGCGTTGACCGCCATCTGTACCTAATGGGTTGGCCTGCTAAGCTGGCCGGCCTGCTGGCGCTGATGATTTAGTGGATTGTGATCTTCCTCGCCCTGCTGATGGGTACTCTCTAAGCATGTGTCCAAGATGTCCACACCTGAAACAGCCCTCTCTTCCCTGAAGGCATTCTCCTGGGTGATTTCTACCACACTTGGGACAAGCTGGATACTTGTTTCCTATACTGGGGGCCTGAGACTGAGTGCCAGAAGACCCACCCCTCCGATCCTGGGGGGGCCGGAAGGTTGGTGCGCTGGCTAAACTAGGTGCTGGGGCCCTCTGTTGTTGCTGCTGCTGCTGTGGGCGACTATTACCCCCAGAACTCTGGTGGCAGAATCTGACTGGCCTGTTCTTGCCCTCTTGTTCTTACGTTCCATATCTTTCAGCTTCTCTGCCTCAATCTGCTGGGCATACACAATTAAGCTGGAAAGATCCATGTCCTTGATTAGCATTGTCGTCCTGCACTCTTTGAGGACCAGGTTAGACACTCCATTTACGAACTTCAGCATACGAGGCCTCGACTCGGCCAGCATCTCTGGAGCATACTTTGATAGTCTAGTAAACTCCAAAGCATACTCCTCCACTGTCCAGTTGTCCTACCGTAGGTTCATAAATTCAGCCATCTTATCCTCCCTCAATTCCTGGGGAAAGAACCTATCTAGAAAAGTTGTATGAAACTCTTCCCACTCAATCGGTCCTGCTTCTACTGACCGCCCCTCCTTCCACTGCTCGTACCAAACCTAGGCTACCCTTTTTAGCTGGTAGGAAGCCAGGTCAGTACTCTCGGAGGAGCTGACACCCATGATCCTTGTAATCTTACTGACCTCATCTACAAAGCCTTGTGGGTCCTCTCCCACCTTTGTTCCATGAAAGTCTAGAGGGTTCATCCGAGTGAAATCCCGCACCCAGGAAGCAGTTGCAGACCCACTTGTGGCAACTGGAACCACCTGCTGGTTCACTTGATTGGTGACTGTTTGAGCTAGCAACTAAATGGTCGCCCTGAATTCGGCAGTGGATAAGGATTCATCCTGAGGAACTGCCGAAGCTGATAGAGCAGGACTGTTGGAGTTTTTGGCATTCTGAGTAAACATGCACAGTGGAACTTATAAATAACAGCTTTAGCAGTTAATGAAAATGTAAAGACTGAGAGTAGAGAAGTAAATAATAAATCTGAAATACATTTCTGAAAGACAAGTCTGGTCTGAAAGCCAACTACTGAGGAGTTGCTGGGACAGGTTCCCAGCTAACTCTAAGTTTAAACAAAACCATAACTGAATGAAATAAATAAACAAGGCCCTCGAACGATGAGGACTCACACTCTAAGCTGCTGAAGAGGAATGCTCTGAAACTGGAGTAACTATCTGTGCTGAACCTGAGAACCTGCAGCTGTATCATGAAACGATACAACAAGAAAAGCATGCGTCAGTACTTTGAATGAACTGAGTAAGTGGGAGAGACGTACTAAATATACGGACTGAACTGAAATGACACCCCATGACCAATAAATACTGAGCTGAACTATTGATAAAATCTTGAAGTGTCAAGACGACATTGTCTGATGATCATGGACATGCCCTAAGTTTGAATCATTGAATCTAAGATACTGTACTGAACTGAGCTTCTTATTCTGATATTGGACTGGACTGACTAGTGGGAGAGTATTTAACCAACATTTAACCACATGAGCTAGATGTAGAGTCCGATGTATACACCTCACCCGTAGGACCCAATATACCTTGCCGGGGTATAAAGGCATGAACTGAGTGATCACAAAAATATATCTGGGGCCAATCAGGCCAAGAAATACTGAAACCTACGCTGGCAACGTAGTTCTAGGAATCCTAGGTGCACTGGAACCCCGGCCTGCTCGGTGCTAAGTTCTACTCCCAATGGAAAACCTAAACTGAACTACTAGGCTGATAGCTCAAAACTGGGGTCTAAGACTAGTCAGGGACGAATAACTGCATGTACCTTGAGAGTCTTAACGGACCAGATTCTAAAACTGGATTCTAAGACCGGTTAGAGCTGCTTATCTAGAACCATCGTAACTGTCTAAGGACAACTAATAACTGAACTGGGGTCCTGGGGGCTGGTCAGAGCTATAACTGAATGTCATGACCACCTAATGGACCAAATATCTGAAATATGAATCTGAATATGTAAACTGGGAGGCACCACTGACACCTTAAAAAAAATCTAAGAATTCTTCCTAAAGCATTCTTCCTTCACTAAAGAAAATTTAATGAGCAAGAACCTTTACTCAAAAATTAGGGCTCATATTCACTTCTGTAATAATACTAACAAATTAATGAGGAACTGATAAACATTATATCAACAACAAGTATAAATACCATTCTTAGTGAAATTAACGAGAATAAACATGAAGATTTCTCATACTCGAAAACTCAAGGTTTAGAATTTCTAGAAGAAACTGAGGGGGATCTTGGGGGCACAAGAGAAGAACAATCCCCTTGCTAAAATACCACATACCTGATGAAAAAGCCTGGAGGAATTGCTGGAGAATTGACGAAGAAGGATCTGCCCTAGTTTGAAGCTTTGAACTGCTCTGAGAGGACCTCTGCGTTCTGTTCTGGAAAGTTGAGTGGGGAATGAGGAAAAGAACCTATTACCCCCACTAAAACGTCTGAAACTGGTGCTTAAATGACTTGGTTTAATGCTTTGGAGAATAGGGTTATACTAAATAGTCCTCAGAAATTCGTTGGGAAAAACTGCCAGGTGCTCCTAACGGGTGACCTAACGAGTCATGGTGTCTACAAACGACTCGTGGTCATGCCCGTAAGGTACACTGCCTGGAAAATCCAATGGATGACCATGAGTGACTTAACAATTCGTGGTCACTGGACAAGACTCGTGGTCACCATTCGTCGACCACACTACCTCACCCCCTAGGAAATTAATACAAGGCTGGTCAAGGGTCACTCAATGAGTCGTTCCCGCTAACGACAACCCATGGTGACCACCCATCTAGTACACTGCAAACTTCTCAATTTTCTGTATTCTGACCTGACAACGAGTGACTTAACGAGTCGTGGGACTTGACCACGACTCGTGAAGTTGCCCGTTGGGAACACTAACTCATCATCTTGGCATCCTTCTCACGGTTGACCTGACGAGTCATTGGGTCCCTTGATGATCCATCGGTTGGTCATTCTACAACTTTTCTGCGGTTTTTCAGATTTTCTAAATTAAGTCCCGGATATTGATTTTGAGCTTCTAGGGCATTATAGTTATAGAGACCAAAATTGCACTACACAATACTTTCAAGATGAAAGATCTAGGTAAAATGAAATATTTCCTAGGAATTAAATTTGCAAGGTCAAAATAAGGAATTACTATGCATCAAAGAAAGTACGCTTTGGAATTATTATCTGAGACTAGTTTGAGTATAGCTAAATCAGCAAACATACCTATAGATACTACTACTAAACTCACAACATGGGAATAGGACAAGCATGTTAAAGGAGCAGAAGTTTTAGATGATGAGCCTATCACTGATCAAGGAACATATCAAAGGATAATGGGAGAACTTCTGTATTTCACAGTTACTAGGCCAGATATAGCGTGTGCAAACTTTGAGTCTATTCATGCAACAGCCAAAAAGATCTCACATGGATGTAGCATTAAGAGCTATCAGATATGTTAAGAATCAACCAGGTCAGGGGATACTATTGAGCAGTAACAACATCAATACTCTAACAGCCTTCTGTGATGCAGATTGGGCTTCTTGTTCTGTGTCAAGAAAGTCAGTCACAGGTTTCTATATAAAGCTAGGAGATTCTTTCATATCATCAAAATTTGATGAAATAGTCCACAATATCCTGAAGCTCAACAGAAGCTAAGTATAGAAATCTTGCTTCTACATTGGCTGAGTTAACTTAGCTAGAAGGTTTGGTTAAAGACTTGGATATACAACTTCAACTACATGTTCATGTATACAGTGACAGTAAAGCAGCTATACAAATGGCTGCTAACCTTGTAACTAAGCATATCGAGATAGACTGTCATTTTGTAAGAGAAAAGATCTAACAAGGCTTAATCAAGACTAAATACTTTTCAACTCATGATCATCTTGCTGACATTCTTACAAAGATTCTAAATAGAGTTCAACATGTGTATCTTACTTCCAAACTTGGTGTTTTAAATATATTCTTACCACCAAGTTTGAGGGGAAGTGTTGAAGTAAGGAATGCAAGTATTTAAACAGGTAGAGTAGCTACTGTTAGGCTCAACTAATTAGATAGTTAGTTATATGATTAGTTAGTTATAGAAGTCGTTAGCTACAAGAGGTAGTTACAAGACCAATCTCTATATATATTCATACTCAATGTACTATTTCATTATGTTGAATGAATAAGAAATACAAGCTTCTTTCTCTCTTCTCAATAACTCTCTCATTTCTGCATCTTCTTCTTCATCTATATAAGATTTTTATCAAGAATCTGCATTATTCTTCATATTATTTTCTTTTCCCACCAATACATTTACCGTTCTGATGTTCCTGTGGGATTAAACGAAAAGAAAACTGATTCAACCTAAAAGGGTTCAATAAAAGCAGTTTATCTTATCTCATTGATGGTCAAACTTCAACTAGACAATATTTCATGGTGGGGAATTATGTTGTATAATGGATTCTCTACTCCTTTAGCAATATGTAAAATTAAAGGCCTATATTATTTTTCTTTTTAGGTGTCAACAAATTTAAAGTCCTGTCTTTTTTTTTTTGGTTAACAAATTTAAAGTCCCATCTTTTGACCATATTGTCTCACATGCACTACTTTCAACTCTTGTTTGTTCAATTATAGTGACACGAAGGTGATATTGATTTGTTAATGTTTTTCTTGCAAGAAATTAAAGTGATTACATATCTTTTGTTGTCGCCTACATGTTATAGTGACATGTTGTAACCAGCAGTAAAAAAGATAAATTAATGGTGTATTACTCAAGAAACGCTAAGTTAGTAAACAATTTAGGGAGTCAAGCAGCTAAAAAGGGGTTAAGTTATGAAATTTGAGGATAACTTCTTCTTTTTTTATTTTTTCTTTGGTCAACAAGATAATATATTATTAAACCTAATACGCATCAGTACAAAAAAGTGGCAGTGCGACTAAGCTATTGCTAGTAATGTCAGGGCAACTATCATATGTAATTATTACAAATAGTCAAATTAACTGATGATCTTTTCAACCTAATAAAAAGAATTCCTATTTTTATTTTCTTTTAAAATTTTAGAGACAAACAACAATGAATTTATCCGGACCACAAAATGATCTGCTTGTTGCATCCTAATCCCCTTCTTAGCAAGCCCGTCTAATTCTCCTCCCTATAAGCTATGCCGGATTGACGGCAGCTGATGAAGCAACTCCCAACAATCAGATAAAATATTAGTACAAGTGAGGTGATAGTGTAACATTTATTTCTCTTCTTTTATGTCTTAATAAGCTAAGGAGCCTAAACAAAAATGCTCGAAATGACATGTGTTATGAGTTAAAAAAGGCCACACACATGCACACACTGGACACAAGTACACACATAAATTCAACAAAAACACACACACGAGACACAAATAGACACACATATACACACTCATGCGCACACACCAATGACCAAATCAAATGCACCAACGACCAAGCATATTTGATATTTAGCACTATGCTTCGCAATACTATGCAAAAGTGTTGCAATAGTAAAATATTTAATTTAATCAAGTACTATTTAGCTACTTAACTACTTTATTTTTGTTTCATTTAGGCTTAGGCTAATTATATGATTGATTGGGAAATGAGGACCTGAGTTCAAGTAAAAAATTTCTTGTTTATATTGGTAGAAATTACTAGAGGACGTAAATAGTAAACTTATATATCATTCAATTTTCCAATTCTTTCACCAAATATGGAGACAAAATCACAAATATAAAGGTAAAAATAATTCTCTAACATTTTATAATTTTAGTTTAGTTTTATGACTTTTTTATTAAAAAAAAAATTATTTTTAGACATAACAGATCATCATTTTTAAACATAAGAAATCTAAAAGATTATTTCTTCTATTAAAATTGTAAAAAGGCAAGAGATCATATTTTCTCTTCATATTTGACTTGACACATTCTTTAAAAATAATAAATAAAATAATAATATTACTATATCACTCATATTAATAATAAAGATAAAATATGAGTAATTAAATAATATATTATCTCTTGATATTTTAAACTAAATAAATAAAAATGAACATAAATGGATGGGAGAGTAATAAAATATAAACGTAGTATAGGAAACATTTTACTGAAAACGTTTTATGATCCATTGATTACATTGTCAATTGACTAATGATCAACTCAAAGTTGATGTATATATGAGGTATGATACCTTAGGTTATTGAAGCACTCATTGATTGCATACCAAGTATGGAAGTTTGCATACTGAATTAAATTTACAAATATGTAAAGCACCATTTTTCTGAGTTTGACTTCCATGCAAACAACGTAACGTTAATTATAAGATTGTGAATCACAACTTTTATTTCTTCTTTTTTTTTTTCATATCGACGAATAAAACATAAAGCAAAAAAAGTATCTCCAAAATATACATCCATCCCTTTCATCTTTCTCATGAATGTGACTTGAAAGAGAAAAGAAAAAATAGAAACCACAAAGGCTAAAGGGGATTGATAAAAGATCTTGATTTTATTTAAATATATTCTTCAAAACTTTGAATGTTAGAAGATACGGAAGCGATATATATTATTCTCAAAGAATTTACGTCAAAGTGAACATTTTACAACCCTTGATTAGGTCGTGACAATTTTAGATAGGAAAAATTATCAAACTAGCAAATTAACTATTATATTTTAACATATACTTATAGTTTTAAAATAGGGCAAAGAGGCAAATATACCTTTCAACGTTGCGATTTAGAGAGGATATATTTCTCATTAAAAATTAAAAGTGATGCATATATACCCTCATTGTTTAATAAATAGTGCATATATACATACCCTCATCCTTTAACAAACGGTGAATTTGCCTTTTTTTCAAAGTATATTGTTTAGGGACATATAGTTCAACGATGAGCCATTTTAAGTTTCTGATGACTACACCATATCATTTTCCTAACTATAAAGATATGAATCGGTTTTTTAAGTCATGTAGTGAGTCTAAAGCTTTTGTAGTTGGATCAATTGTGAAACAAGCTCAATTAACTTTAAAGATTTTGGACCTTTATCATAAAAACTAAACTAGACTATTGTTGGGCTTTGTTTGCAAATTTGTCTTGGCAGAATTCGGTTATCCCAGAATTTGTCTTTAAATAATGAGAATATTTATAAAGAAAAAAAAAAAGGAAAACAACGTATTTTAACTATTTTGGCAACTATAATTGGCACATTCTGCTTCGGAGTATTCATCTTTGTTAAGAAAAGTAAGACAAAGGTAAAGTGTTAGTAACAAATTCATATGTAATGGAAATAATACATAAAAATTAAAAATTGTAAAAGAATATGAGATTTTTATAAAAATATACGGTTCAATATAAAATATTACACTCATATGGCCCATATTTTAATATTATAGCTGCATAGCCTTTTTTTTTTCGCAACAGTGCTTATATAATATTATACAACATTATGCATCATTATACACTTACTGTACTCGATGTATAAACCTTGTATAAGAGTGTATAATAGTGTATAAGAGGTGCTTATAAACACTTTTACACTTTTATACAAAATTATATTGTTTATATAAAAAATTGTGTTTGATTTCCTATGAACTTCAAGTATAAAACTCCATTCGAAATATATCAAAAAAATTCAAATACCTTTAAATTTTAACTAAAATTTTGGAATGACATTATCAATGAACCACAATTATTGATTTGTTAAAATTTTAACAAATTCAAAACCCATTTGTGAGTTTTAATTTAAATTTTTAAGAACTCCAACGATAGAGTTTTAAAATTTTTAATTCAATTCATCCAACAATGCTCCCTAAATACATCTTATGCAATGACGTATTTATTAGAATCTACACATATCATTTAAAAACTATTAATTTACATATAATATCTATATGTTTGAATATAAAAATTATGCAAGAAAAAAAAGAAGAAAGAAGAAGTAGAAGAAGAAAAAGAAAAAAGAAAGATGATTAAAAAGTAGCAGAACACAAACGAAAGAAGAAGAAGAAGAAAAGTAAAGAAGCATTGGTACAAAAGACCGGAGGAGGAGAAAAGGCAGTAAATATGACTACTAAAAAAATTAAAAATGACTAAATAGATAATAAATTGAAATATGGGTTATAATGGGTAAGTATATTACCATAATTGTCGAACAATGTAATTTTCTCAAAGAATTTAGGCCTTTTAAGCCCTAATTTCAGGCCTTATTCAAAAGGGGAAAAACACAAATATATATATCTATAAAGTAATAATTATTAAAAGTACCAATATTTTCATGTTTTTAAATATAGCAATAAAATATTTATCAAAATGAGCAAATTTGGTAAAAAGAAAAAAAAGATTACTTTTAATTATCATGAATCACGTCGATTGATTACTTTTAATCCCTATGAAACAAGGTTACTTTTAATTTCCTTTCATTTTTTTTCATTTTTTTTCTCTTGATAGATGAAAATCTAATCCACACCATCATTGATTCCTAACCAAATTTGAAAACCTTTTTTTGTTCTACAGTTTCAGTTCAATTATGATTCAACAGGGTAGGAGATGGGATGTAATAGATAAGTTTTTCGGTTTTGTTTATTTTTCACCCAAAGTACATGTTTTCATCGTTGTTATTGTTTTTGTTTGATTAATTGCAAATACATATTCTATTTTATATGTCTGTTTTTGTTATACCCCGTAGGATTCCCGACACCTAGATGACCTATTCGTACGTTGGTCAAGCATATTTGGAAGCCATACGTGCTAGAGAAAGGCCCGGGAAAAGACCGGACGAGTAACCTGTCGAACCATTGCGGGAGGAGCCGAGGCGGAGCCGAGGCAGAGCCCCTCCGCGATGGCAGCGTGTCATGGAGGTGAAGCCTCCGCGTTGGCTCCGTGACACGTTGGCCTTGTCCAGGCTCAAGTATATAAGCCCCACTTCGGTTTATTTTTGATTTAAATAATAAAATCTCCAGAAAACAGAGAGGAAAAACCAGAGAAAGGAAAAGAACGAAGAGGGTAATATAATTTCATCCGATTACGCTACCAAACGCAGTCCAAACCTAAATTAACCTCAGATACCAAGGTATTTAGCAGCAGAGAGCATTCCTACGGATTTAGTTTCGTGAAATACGGCCGACGAATCGTCGAGCTACCGAGCTAAGGTGAGTAGAATTGCTCCAAATTAGTGTCTATGTGCTCCTAGCTGTGAAGTGAATACTTCTCCCTTCTGGACCTCTGAAAAATAGCGAGTTTTCGACCGTCTTTCGATAAGCCTAAATTTAGGCTATAATTATATCGAAAGTGACGTTGTTCTTTAGAATAAAGCTATATTTAGTATTAATTAGCGTATACATGAATGCAGTTGGGAGAAATAGCTGGAGTATTGACTGAGCCTCGTCCGACAGACAGATAACTCGAGGTTAAGGTATGTAAAGCTAGTTCCTTCGGCAAGTTAGTAGCTTTAGCCTTGTATAGTACAATAAACTCCGTAGTAGAATTCCCGGAGTTGAATATTAAGTATTGTGCAAAGTTCAGTAAACCTAGTTTGCGTTGTTATATCGTATTCAGTCTGAAAGTTAGAAGAGCATGCGCCCGAAGGCAAGTTAGTATTCTAGATTCAGTATAGCCTATTACGTGATTAGCAAGCATGTAGTACAATAAAAGAAACAGATTTTTCATAATAAAAGTCAGTAAAGAAAGATCAGATAGACAGACAGTTATGGCTACAGATTAGCCATTCAGACAGATAATATCATGGCTAAAGATTAGCCGTACAGTTAAACAGAGATTGCAGAATCAGTATAATTAGTGAGAATCAGTTCAGTGAAGAGACATATCAGAATAAGAAGTTAGATTTCAGATAGTCTTTTCAGTTATACATGCTTGCTATTTATATGTGCTATTTGTTTGTTGAGACTTGCTATGGCATGTGGGTGTCCCTTTAGTATCCCCACCGCCCCTGGGTTATAGCTGTGTCGATACCAGACTCAGATACCGCCACCAGCTGGGCGATGCCGTCCGCCTAGAGGACGATGATGGCCGACCACCATGATAATACGGTCCAGACCACCCTGCTTGCAGGGGTAGTTCAGTTTACTCTGCGCAGAGCTAGATTACCCTGTTTACAGGGGCAGATTACTCTGCGTGCGCTTGTGGCCGGGGGCAGTTTCAGATACAGTTTTTATAAAATTACCCTGTTGCGTGCTTGCACCCAGGGGCAGTTTTAATTACACACCCCGTGTGCACTTGTGCCCAGAGGCAGCAGTCTTCGGACTCAGACACAGTTTATTGTCAGAGGCCAAGGCCTGAGCTACGTACCCAAGGGGATCGGTAGGATGAGCTCACAGTTATCAGATGAGTGGAGTGACTTATTTTTGGTTGGTTTAGACCCGGGTAGGGGTAAATAGATTGTTTGTTGGTTGGCACCTTCCGGCTTATGGGGGTCGGTCAGGTATTGTGTGTATTTATATGTATACCTATATGTGCTACTAGATACTGATAGACAGCAGGATGACACGGTATCAGGTACGCTCAGTTTAGTTATAGAATAATTAAACTCTCCCCAGTTATTCTCAGCTAGATAGACTCAGCTACTTCCTGCTTCTGTGTCATGTTACTGTTTCTATTCATTTCAGTTGTGTATTTCAGTTGCTTTACATGCTCAGTACATGTGGTACTGACGCCTGTGGGGCGCTACATTACTTACCTGCAGGTACTCATAGACGAGGAGGCGATCCCTCGTGATTCCAGTCAGCTATTGAGTATTCAGCTCCTATTATTCGGAGTCTGATTTCCAGAGGTGTATTTCATTTTCTTTTGTTGTACAGTACGGGTAGGTCGGGGCCCTGTCCCGATCATTTCTATTGTTATTCCTAGAGGCTTGCAGTCTGTATATATTTCCCTGTGGTCAGTTGAGCCGGTCGTGTGAGGCCGTGCAGCTTATTATAGTTATTTGTTATTTCTGTTCCTGTTGGCCGTGTGTGGCCGTAACCAGTCAGTAGTGGTGACCTTGCCGGTCACGTAATTATCTAGCATACTAAAGTTAAGTTACAGAGAACTAGACAGCATGGTGGCCTTGCCGGCCCGCACAAGTTCCCTTATCAGTAGTATGTTTCTGGTTAGTTGTTTTTCAGGTACAGGTGGCTATAGGCCTGTTGGCCGGAGGCTGTGTTTACAGCTGTTATATAGCCCTTTGTTTCCAGGATTTTGAGTTAGGGCCAGCCAGGCACCAGATGTGCTTTGGCTCACCAGATAGCAGTCTAGGTCCTACTAGGGCACCAGGTGCCAGTCATACCCCCAAGGGCGGGGCGTGACAAATTTGGTATCAGAGTAGGTCGTGTCCCAGGGAGTCTGCAAGCCGTGCTAAGTAGAGTCTTGTCTATGGATGTGTTGTGCACTACATACCATAGGCAGGAGGCTGCAAGGCATAATAGGATAGTTACCCTTCTTTTCATACTTAGTCGTGCCTAGCACAGTACAGTATAGGGTTGGTTCTTTTGAAACTTACCACCCTCTTTGTCTACAGATACTATGGCAGACCAGTGGCACCAGCTACAGGCAGGGGATTGGATACAGCAGCAGGCGAAGGCACTAGTAGGATGCCTCATTTACAGCCAGACTTAGCCCGGTCTGAGAGTAATACGTAGGTGTCATCTCGACCCTCCCAGCAGTCTCCGCCTCGCCAGACACCATTTGAGGCAGCACCGCCTCCCACAGCTCCTGCACCCACTTCATCTGATCAGGAGCTACGTAGTGCGGTGGTTATGTTTACTCAGATGCTAGATACTCAGCGTCATCCAGTACCACCTGCAGCTGCAGAATCTCTAGGTGGGCCAAGTAGTTCCAGGGTTAGAAAATTCTTGGTGCTGGGACCCCCTCAGTTTACAGGGTCGGATTCAGCGGAGGACCCTCAGGACTTTTTGGACCAGATGCAGAGAATCTTTAGAGTCATGCACATAACTCCAGCAGAATCAGTTGAGTTAGCCGTGTTTCGATTAAGGGATATTGTTGTTTTGTGGTACGAAAGTTGGGAGAGATCTCGGGGAAGAGATGCAGCCCCTCCTACTTGGTACAGCTTCTCAGAGGCCTTCCTGGACCACTATTTACCCCGGGAGGTCAGACAGGCCCGGATGGACCAGTTTTTACATTTAGAGCAGGGGGCCAGGAGAGTTCGTGAGTATTCTTTACAGTTCGACTCCTTAGCCCGCTATGCTCCAGCATTTGTGGACACCAAGTCGTCCAAAGTCCACTGCTTTATTATGGGCCTGAATCCAGATTACATAGAGACGTGCATGACAGCTACTTTTAGAGAGGACATGGACATAGCCAGGGTACAGGCCTTCGCACAGCCAATTGAGGGCTTGAGACAACGGCAGCGGGGTGACAGACAGGCGACTTCAGAGCAGCGCCATAGAAGCAGACCCGCTGAGGTTCGAGGGGAAACCCCTAGGGGGCCGAGACCACGGTTTTCAGATAGGCCACCCAGATCTTTACCTCCGGTACAGCAGCAGAGAGGCAGATTTGTTCGCCGGAGTCAATCAGAGTCCGGTGGCAGTTCACAGACAGAAGCCTCACCTCAGCAGCGGAGGGTAGAATAGAGTAGATTTGCATCTACCCCTTGTCCTATATGCCACCGACTACATTCTGGAGCCTGCAGGCAAGGCTTCCCAGGGTGCTATTACTGAGGACATGAAGGGCATTTAATGAGAGATTGTCCATCCAGGGGACAGGGTAGCCGGGATGATATGGATAGAGCATCAGCAGGGCCACAAGTTCCAGCAGCCTCAGCAGGGCGCAGACCCTCAGGTTCAGCAAATAGGGGCCGAGGTAGATCAGGAGCCTCTGGCTCAGGTGCAGGCCCCAGCCGTACCTATGCATTACCAGGGAGGCAGGATTCAGAGGCATCTCCCGACGTGGTCACAGGTACATTGACTATCTGCTCATACCCTGTTTATGTACTGATTGATCCAGGATCCACCCTGTCGTATGTTACCCCGTTTGTGGCACGAAAGTTCAATATTGCACCAGAATTATTACAGCAGCCCTTTTCGATATCCACACCCGTCGGTCACTCGATCGTGGCTAGCAGAATTTACCGGGGGTGTACAGTAGAGGTTGCTGATCGTCAGACCATAGTAGATCTGGTTAAGCTAGAAATGATAGACTTCGATGCTATAATGGGTATGGATTGGCTAGTGCCGTGCTTTGCCAATGTTGAATGTTGGACCAAGACGGTCCGATTCCACTTTCCAGGAGAAACAGTGCGGGAGTGGAAGGGCAGCACCGCTACGCCAAAAGGTAGGTTTATTTCCTACCTTCAGGTGAGGAAATTGATATCTAAGGGATGTATTTACCATCTGGTCAGAGTTCAGGATATCCGAGCAGAATCTCCGACACTCCAGTCTGTTCCGGTGGTGAACGAGTTCCCTGATGTGTTTCCGGATGAGTTACCTGGTATTCCCCCAGAAAGGGAAATAGATTTTGCTATTGATTTATTACCAGGCACCCAGCCGATATCGATTCCTCCTTATCGCATGGCTCCTGCAGAACTCAGAGAATTAAAGGAGCAGTTGAAAGACTTATTGGATAAAGGTTTTATTAGGCCGAGTACTTCACCATGGGGTGCGCCAGTTCTATTTGTGAGGAAGAAAGATGGCTCACTCCGTATGTGCATAGATTATCGGCAATTAAACAAAGTTACAGTAAAGAACAAGTACCCGCTTCCCAGGATTGATGATTTATTTGATCAGTTACAAGAGGCCATATATTTTTCTAAGATTGACTTGCGGTCCGAATTTCACCAGGTTCGAGTTCGTGAGAGATATATTCCCAAAATGACGTTCAAGACCCGATATGGACACTTTGAATTTCTAGTTATGTCCTTTGGGTTAACGAATGCCCCAGCAGTATTCATGGACTTGATGAACAGTATTTTCAGACCTTTCCTGGACTTGTTCGTAATAGTGTTTATTGATGATATTCTGGTGTATTCTCGCTCTGAAGCAGATCACCGGACTCATTTGCGGACAGTGCTCCAGATCCTCAGGGATCGCCAGTTATATGCTAAATTTTCTAAGTGTGAATTATGGCTTAATTCAGTAGCCTTTTTAGGGCATATTGTGTCGGATGCTGGTATACAGGTTGACACGCAGAAGATAGAAGCAGTCAAATCATGGCCTAGGCCTACCACTCCGATCGAAGTCCGCAGCTTTCTGGGATTAGCGAGATATTACAGGAGGTTTGTTGAGGGATTCTCTACCATAGCAGCACCTCTGACTAAACTGACGCAGAAAGCAGCAAAGTTTCAGCGGACAGGGTCATGCGAGCAGAGCTTCCAAGAACTGAAGGATAGATTGACCTCCGCTCTAGTGTTAGCCTTACCGGAAGGTACAGAAGGTTATTCAGTATATTGTGACGCATCAGGCGTTGGGTTGGGTTGTGTGTTGATGCAGCATGGTAAGGTGATTGCATATGCCTCCAGACAGCTGAGGAAACACGAGAGGAATTATCCTACCCAGGACCTGGAGTTAGCCGCAGTGATCCACGCCTTGAAAATGTGGAGACATTACCTGTATGGCGTCCACGTTGATATTTTCACAGATCACAAGAGCCTACAATATATCTTCACTCAGAGGGAGTTGAATCTGCGGCAACGATGCTGGTTGGAGTTGTTAAAAGATTATGATGTGAACATTCTGTACCACCCGGGAAAAGCTAATGTTGTAGCAGATGCTCTCAGTCAAAAGTCCATGGGGAGCTTGGCGTATTTGCAGCCCGAACAGCGGGAATTGGTCAGGGAAATACATCAGTTAGCTAGCCTAGCCGTTCGTGTAGCAGAAACAGAGGACGGTAGAGCGGTTATTCAGAACATCACCGTGTCGTCGTTAGTTGTGGAAGTGAAAGAACGGCAATTTGAGGATCCTGACCTAGTTCAGCTTAAAGATTATATTCCACTAGGGAAGGCACCAGGGTTCCGGGTAACAGAGGATGGAGTGCTGCGTTGTAAATATCGTTTATGTGTTCCCAATATTTCAGACCTTCGCCAGCGGATTATGAACGAGGTACATTACGCCCGTTATTCCCTTCACCCCGGTGCGATAAAAATGTACCATGACATCAAGGGGAACTACTGGTGGCCAAGTATGAAAAGGGAAATTGCTGAATTTGTAGCCCAGTGTCCTAACTGCCAACAGGTGAAAGCAGAACACCAGAAGCCAGGCGGGTTAACTCAGGACATAGTTGTGCCTCTCTGGAAATGGGAAGCAGTGAATATAGATTTTGTGGCAGGATTACCCCGTACCAGACACAGACATGACTCTATATGGGTGATAGTTGACAGATTGACTAAATCAGCTCATTTTCTGCCAGTAAGAACTACCTTCTCGGCTGAAGATTATGCGGAGTTGTATATCCGAGAGATAGTCAGATTGCACGGAGTTCCAGTATCCATTATTTCAGATAGAGGAGCGCAGTTCACGGCTAGATTTTGGCAATCGTTCCAGAAGGAACTGGGAACGCAGATTAATCTGAGCACAGCTTTCCACCCTCAGACAGATGGACAGGCTGAGCGCACTATTTAGACGCTCAAGGATATGCTGCGAGCGTGTGTGCTAGACTTTGGTGGTAGCTGGGATGAGCATTTGCCGCTAATAGAATTTGCTTATAATAATAGCTATTACTCGGCTATTCAGATGGCACCTTTTGAGGCTTTATACGGACGAAAGTGCAGATCGCCGGTTGGCTGGTTCGAAGTAGGGGAATCAGCAATGATTGGGCCAGACATTGTTCAGCAGTCAGAAGAGAAAGTAAAGCTTATCAGAGAATGCTTATTGACTGCACAGAGTCACCAGAAATCCTATGCAGATGTATGGCGCAGAGACCTGGAGTTCAATGTGAATGACTGGGTATTTCTGAAAGTGTCTCCGATGAAAGGGGTGATGAGATTCGGTAAGAAGGGTAAACTCAGTCCGAGGTTTGTTGGGCCTTATCAGATTCGTCGGAGGATAGGCCCAGTAGCATATGAGTTGAACTTGCCTCTAGAGCTAGAATCCGTTCATCCTGTCTTTCATGTATCCATGCTGAGGAAATGCATAGGAGACCCATCCAGAGCAGTCCCAGTCCAGGATATCTAGGTTACCGAAGAGCTGGCCTATGAAGAGGTTCCAGTAGCCATCCTAGACAGGCAGGTTCGTAGATTGAGAACTAAGGATATTGCATCTGTCATGGTATTGTGGCGTAACAGGAACCGAGAGGAGATGACGTGGGAAGCTGAGGAAAATATGAAAGCTAGATATCCTCATCTATTCCAGGCCTAGTCAAGCGACAGGTATGTCTGTATTATTATTTATGTAGTACCTTGTGGTTGTATATGTATAAATGAGAAAGATTGATGTTTAGCTATCCAGTGAATCTTAAAGCATTACATGCAGTACCTGTGTTGGACTTTTCTGCATTTCAGGTGTTTTGGTATAGTCCATATTACAGGGGAGACTCAGCCGAAATTTTTCTAGGTAGTAAGTTGAGAAGTCCTCTAGATAGAAGTTTACATTCGAGGACGAATGTTCTTAAGGGGGGGCGAATGTTATACCCCGTAGGATTCCCGGCACCTAGATGGCCTATTCGTACGTTGGTCAAGCATATTTGGAAGCCATACGTGCTAGAGAAAGGCCTGGGAAAAGACCGGACGAGTAACCTGTCGAACCATCGCGGGAGGAGCCGAGGCAGAGCCCCTCCGCGATGGCAGCGTGTCACGGAGGTGAAGCCTCCGCGTTGGCTCCGTGACACATTGGCCTTGTCCAGGCTCAAGTATATAAGCCCCACTTCGGTTTATTTTGGATTTAAATCATAAAATCTCCAGAAAACAGAGAGGAAAAACCAGAGAAAGAAAAAGAACGAAGAGGGTAATATAATTTCGTCCGATTACGCTGCCAAACGCAGTCCAAACCTAAATTAACCTCAAATACCGAGGTATTTAGCAGCAGAGAGCATTCCTACTGATTTAGTTTCGTGAAATACGGCCGACGAATCATCGAGCTACCGAGCTAAGGTAAGTAGAATTGCTCCAAATTAGTGTCTATGTGCTCCTAGCTATGAAGTGAATACTTCTCCCTTCTGGACCTCTGAAAAATAGCGAGTTTTCGACCGTCTTTCGATAAGCCGAAATTTAGGCTATAATTATATCGAAAGTGACGTTGTTCTTTAGAATAAAGCTATATTTAGTATTAATTAGCGTATACATGAATGCAGTTGGGAGAAATAGCTGGAGTATTGACTGAGCCTCGTCCGACAGACGGATAACTCGAGGTTAAGGTATGTAAAGCTAGTTCCTTCGGCAAGTTAGTAGCTTTAGCCTTGTATAGTACAATAAACTTCGTAGCAGAATTCTCGGAGTTGAATGTTAAGTATTGTGCAAAGTTCAGTAAACCTAGTTTGCGTTGTTATATCGTATTCAGTCTGAAAGTTAGAAGAGCATGCGCCCGAAGGCAAGTTAGTATTCCAGATTCAGTATAGCCTATTACGTGATTAGCAAGCATGTAGTACAATAAAAGAAACAGATTTTTCATAATAAAAGTCAGTAAAGAAAGATCAGATAGACAGACAGTTATGACTACAGATTAGCCATTCAGAAAGATAATATCATGGCTACAGATTAGCCGTACAGTTAAATAGAGATTGCAGAATCAGTATAATTAGTAAGAATCAGTTCAGTGAAGAGACAGATCAGAATAAGAAGTTAGATTTTAGATAGTCTTTTCAGTTATATATGCTTGCTATTTATATGTGCTATTTGTTTGTTGAGACTTGCTATGACATGTGGGTGTCCCTTTAGCATCCCCACCGCCCCTGGGTTATAGCTGTGTCGATACCAGACTCAGATACCGCCACCAGCTGGGCGATGCCGTCCGCCTAGAGGACGATGATGGCCGACCATCATGATAATACGGTCCAGACCACCCTGCTTGCAGGGGTAGTTCAGTTTACTCTGCGCAGAGCCAGATTACCCTGTTTACAGGGGCAGATTACTCTGCGTGCGCTTGTGGCCGGGGGCAGTTTCAGATATAGATTTTTATAAAATTACCCTGTTGCGTGCTTGCACCCAGGGGCAGTTTGTGCACTTGCGCCTAGAGGCAGGAGTCTTCGGACTCAGACACAGTTTATTGTCAGAGGCCAAGGCCTGAGCTACGTACCCAAGGGGACCGGTAGGAGGAGCTCACAGTTATCAGATGAGTGAAGTGACTTATTTTTTTTTGGTTTAGACCTGGGTAGGGGTAAATAGATTGTGTGTTGGTTGGCACCTTCCGGCTTATGGGGGTCGGTCAGGTATTGTGTGTATTTATATGTATACCTATATGTGCTACTAGATACTGATAGACAGCAGGATGGCACGGTATCAGGTACGCTCAGTTTAGTTATAGAATAATTAAACTCTCCCCAATTATTCTTAGCTAGATAGACTCAGCTACTTCCTGCTTCTGTGTCATGTTACTGTTGCTATTCATTTCAGTTGTGTATTTCAGTTGCTTTACATGCTCAATACTTGTGGTACTGACGCCCGTGGGGCGCTGCATTACTTGCCTGCAGGTACTCATAGACGAGGAGGCGATCCCTCGTGATTCCAGTCAGCTATTGAGTATTCAGCTCCTGTCATTCGGAGTCTGATTTCCAGAGGTGTATTTCGTTTTCTTTTGTTGTACAGTATGGGTAGGTCGGGGCCCTGTCTCGATCATTTCTATTGTTATTCCTAGAGGCTTGCAGTCTGTATAGATTTCCCTGTGGTTAGTTGAGCCGGTCGTGTGAGGCCGTGCAGCTTATTATAGTTATTTGTTATTTCTGTTCCTGTTGGCCGTGTGTGGCCATAACCAGTCAGTAGTGGTGACCTTGCCGGTCACGTAATTATCTAGCATACTAAAGTTAAGTTACAGAGAACTAGACAGCATGATGGCCTTGCCGGCCCGCATAAGTTCCCTTATCAGTAGTTGGTTTCTGGTTAGCTGTTTTTCAGGTACAGGTGGCTATAGGCCTGTTGGCCGGAGGCTATGTTTACAGCCGTTATATAGCCCTTTGTTTCCAGGAATTTGAGTTAGGGCCAGCCAGGCACCAGATGTACTTTGGCTCACCAGATAGCAGTCTAGGTCCTACTAGGGCACCAGGTGCCAGTCATATCCCCCAGGGCGGGGCGTGACAGTTTTTAAAAAAAACATATGCGCAACAAACAAAAATGGTGAACATAGTATTTTCTTTATTAATTGATTTATAATTTGTAAAATATTATGATATTTAATTTAATGTATATTGGTTTTTTTAAACATACTGCAAACATATGAGTCACTAAACTTGATAATACTTTAAGTTATATAAAAACTCAAAAGTAAACCAATATATCAACATAATACAAGAAGATGGAAAAGAATACAGTTTAAAAAGATTAAGTTATACCATTTCTAAAAAATTTGCAAACATATGAGGGACTAAAATTGGTAACACTTTTAAATTATATAAAAATTCAATAATAAACCAACCTATCAATATAACACAAGAAAAAGAAAAGAACATTTTCTACAAACTCGAAATTAAATTTTAACCAATAATCTATACCAATATGAGTAACAACTTGTCAATAAATAAATTTAGAAAAAGGTAAAAATTATATTTGTATGAATACTGTGAAAGAAAATAAATTAGTTTTATAGACAGAAAATTACACTGTTAAATTTTTTTTAAAAAGCACGGGGATATGAAGAATTATTACTCTTAATTTGTAGATATCTATGCTAAGAAAAATAAAAAAGTAAATTTTAAACCATATTACACGGCAATAAAAGATAACTACCCAAAAAAAACCCAAAAAAGCGTATATGAAAAATTATTATTCTAGTTTGTAGATATCTATGCTAAAAAATAAAAACTTTTAATCATATTACATGGTAGTAAAAGATAACTACTAGATATCCAATACTGGAATATTTGTAAATTAATTATTATTTTAGTAAATAAATCAAAGTGTTGGTATAACTTGTAATTAAAAGTCTTATAATAATATTTTATGTAATTTCCCTATTCAAAATTGCTTTTGCTTTATCATTTGGGCTTCAGGCCCAATTCTTTACCTATTTTAGGTTGCTGCTCTGATTTGCAAATCCAAGTATTTATGAGAGAA
This sequence comes from Datura wrightii, assembly GCA_035772735.1. Lineage (NCBI taxonomy): Eukaryota > Viridiplantae > Streptophyta > Magnoliopsida > Solanales > Solanaceae > Datura > Datura wrightii. The sequence goes on from JASDFA010000001.1 coordinate 22,594,541, forward strand.
AATTACCTATATGGTCACAGTTTGATCAAAAATAAGCTTATGTAGAGATATTATTATTATTTACAAAATATGATAACATTTAATGTGTCATCTATTATATTTTTATTATGTAAATGTATCAAATACAAATACACTATGTAATGTGTTTAATTAAATATGAAATACTATCTTTTTTAAATGGCAAATTACCAAATATCATATTATAATTAATACATAATCTTTCATCTCTCTCTCTCTCTCTCCCTCTCTCCCTCTCTCCTCTCTCTTTTCCCTCTCTCGCCCTTATCTATCTCTATCTCCCTCCCTCCCCCCCTCTCTATCTCTCTCTGTCCCCCCTCTCTTTGTATACTGTTTTTTCACCTCGCTATATACTTATATTTTCACCCTTCTATATTTGTTTTTCTATAATCTTTGAGGTATTAAACAATTGTATTTGTTGTATTCATACATACATTTGGGTTGTATCCTCTATCTATTTGTGTGCTGTATTTTCACCTATCTCTTTGTATTTTTATATTTTTTGAGATGTCAGATGATTATACTTTTTGTATTAATATGATATTTAGTTTGTATCCATTCCCTCCTATATCAATTGTATTATTCGTGATATAGAAAATATAAAAAAATAACACAAAAAAGTGAGGGAGAGAGAGAAAGAGAAAAAAAGAGGGAGAGAGAGGGATAGAGGAGAAAGAGAGAGGGAATGAGAGAGGTAGCGAAAGAGAGAGGGAGGATAAAGGAGAGGGAGAGAGACGAGAGAGGCAAGGGAGATTGGAGAGAGATTCGGAGATTTCTTCCTTATTTGTTTGTAAATACAAAAAAATAGCCAATTAATTAAAATATAGCTAGATATTATAATTATTTGAAATTGTGGTCATAATTTAAAAATATCATCTTATTTGTGCTATATTATGTAATTTTTTTCATTTACAAGCATGACTGGATGGAAGCTCGAGACTGCTGGCTCGTTACGGGAATGTTGAGCCAAGAGAAAGAGAGTCCAATAGACTCAAATGATGCTTCATGCATAAGAAAAAGGACTTGATAATAATACAAGGAAGAGTCAAACTAATTAAACTCAAGCTAGTTTTTTCAAGATGGGATCAAATGCATATGATGTTGATGGGAAAAGTTTAGGAAAAGACTTTCTATATTAAGACAAAATGAATCTTGATTCATTAACCTAAACATACAATTGCGGGACATATTTTCAAGTTGATATATATCCTTGAATCATCTCCAAGTTAAAAGGGAATAGGGAAAGACAAAGAGAACAACTAAAACTTATTACACATAAAATCACTTGAAGATTTTGATGATTGATAAAAAGATTCTAACGCATGTTCACAAGTCATGTAGGGACAGCGGATCCAAATGGGTGGACTCCATTGTGAAGAAGGAATCATTGAAAGTAGAATATTATAGAAGATAGAGTCGGTGATGCGATTATATCATAAGGAAGCAGACTTAAAGTAGATATCTACAAGTGAGGAGCACGAGTCCAAATTGCTTTGGGAGATCTTCTTGACTAGTTTTATTCGGACAAGGAAATAGTGGAAGGGAAGGTATAAGTACCCATAGAAGCTGAACGAAAGATGTGTGCACAAAATAAGAGAAAATAAGCAAGCATTCAAGAGAGTTCTGACTTATCTTCTGAGTGCAACTTGTTGCAAGGAGTGTGACGTAAAGATTGTAATTTGTAGGTTCAACTATATTTTCAAGTTCTAGTATCTTGTATTAGGAGATAATTGAGTTGTAATTTGCTGCTTTCATAGTAAACTTGTTTAGGATATAAAGTTTGATCATTCTTGTTAGGGGTAACTTGAAACTGTTCAATGTCTGGATAGATTGTTGAATATAGGAATTAATTTACTTCCTAGAAAGATCAACTTTGTATCTTGAATATTTTTTAGGCTCATTGTGTTTCGTGAAGTTTGAGGAATATCCTACAGTAGTATAGGTCATGGATTTTTCACCTTTGGAGCTGGATGTTTTTCACGATAAATTCTTATGCACTTTACTTTCTGCGTAAGTTAATTTTCCAGCCTTGACACAATTTAATTGACATGTTTCAGTGGTGCTTCTCGATTAAACAGTACAATTATCACTATCGTTATCTTAACTTAGGGATGATTAATTTAACAATTGGTATCAGAGCTATTATACCCCGAGGATCCAAGGATCAGGCTTGGGAGTCAAAACGGTGAAAAATTAAAATTTCGCACCAGGTCACAGAACAAACCGTGAGGAGACTCGTGAGGAGTGACCACGAGTTGTGAGGTGACTCATGGTCCAGCAGGGTTGGCAGGACTTGTAGAGAAGACCATGGGCATGACCACAAGTCGTGGTCAGGCCTTACGACTCGTGAGGTCACCCGTGGCCTGGACTGGATGTTTTGGCAAGATGGTTTGGCAGTGTGGACCACGGATGGTGACCACGAGTCGTGGTCACCCACCATGATTCGTGGTGTCCTTCGCGGGTTCCCAAGGTGAATTATGACAGTGTATCTCACAACTCCAGGCCACGAGTCATTGGTCCTGGTCACGAGTCATCCAGTCCCTCGTGGGGACTGTCAGTCAGCAAATCTCTGCGATTTTAGTAAGGGTTATTCCATAATTCCTAAGTCCTAGGGGCATATTCTACGTCGTTTTAACATCATAAAGGGTGGTTTAAGAGGGAATAGACTAGCCTAAATCCTCATTCATGCATGCAAAGGTTTGGAAAGGTGATAGAAGGGTGACCTAGGTGATTTCAAGGTGTTCTTCATCAATTTCCTCTTGGGAAATCTAGGGAAGTTAAGAATTGGTTATTCTCAGGTATGTAAGGCTACCAATGGGTGATTTCTTCGACACTCATGCCCATCCTTTATGATTTTTATAAAAAATCTTATTAAAAGCTTATGGGGTTTTGAAGATGATTTTTATAAAAGTCTAATGATTGATATTGGGTTTTGTGATTTTAGATTCTCATCATAATCTATGGGTTTTAATAATATTTTATTATCTAAATTTATCTATAATTTTATCGATTTCGATTTCTATGAAATTAAGCCTAATTATGCATGATCCATGATTTACCGATTTATGATCTACTTTTCTATTATTGATACTTGCAAGCCCAACATGAATTATGAGTTAAATTATGCATTTAATCTAATACCTATCATGATTTTATGAATTTCAAGCTATATGTATGATTTACAAATATGTATTAACCTTATGAATCATGAACTATATTTTGACCGACTCACGGGCCTTGTTTCATGGCTAGTTCACGTATGTACAAGTATGTTTATGACTATCATAATTTAACTAGCCCATGAATTCATGCATGTTATACTATGAATACTATATATATTTTGGGAGTAGTATCGAACACCGAGTAGGTCCGGAGACTAGGTTCTGCCCCGTATCTCATAAACTACGTGCCACCGTAGGTATGTTGGGACATCCTATGGGATTTTCCCCAGCCCAAATGGCCCTTTTGATGGTGACATCACACTTTCATGGTCCTACTCTTGGCAAGGTACGGACACCCTCCCGACTAGGGTTACAAGTCGGGCTTCATGTGTGCTCATATGGGGTATGTCGGTTAAGAGAATCTTCCACTTTTACTCATGATTTATGCATGTTTATTATTATGTATATGGGCTCAAGTCATGTTAAATAAGGCTTTTCTCTTACTATTATGATTATGATTGTATTACGAATGTTTTGAAACCTTGAGCCTTATGTTATGGTATGTTATGATATGAGCATGATGTCCCACTCTTATGATCATTTATGAGATTTCTATATTTTATATGTCCATTTTACTTATCTTGCATACTCAGTACATTCCAAGTACTGACCGCATACTTTCTATGTTGTATCGTTTCATGATACAGGACCCAGCTCTCAGGCTGACTCTCCTCAGTAGCTCCTCAGAGTCTGCTATCAGCTTATTTGGTGAGTCATCATGTTCTGAGGGCCATATGTTTAGACTCTATTCTTTTGTTTTAGTTTCACAATGGTTGGGTTAGTTGAGGAGTTGTCCCATCAGCCCGTCTTTCACGATTAGAGGCTTTTTAGACTATAAGTTGTATTCAGCCATCATTTATGGATTGTGTAGTGTCCTTTATCTACATTTATGAAATGTTTACATTTTCTTATGTTAATTCTTACTCTTACATGATAGAATTAGATGTACACTTATGCCATGGGTTGACTTGGAGTCTCTCGGGGCTCCTTGTTCCGTGTCTATGATCCGGGTGTACGTTTCGGTCGTGACAAACTTGGTGTCAAAGCCATAAGTCTTGAAGTGTCCTAGGGAGTCTGAAATCTACGTTTAGCAGAGTCTTTTTCATGGGTGTGAAGCGCGCCACACTTATGACGAAGAGGCTACTAGGAGTTTAGGAAATGTTCCCTTCTTTCATGATCTATGTCGTGCGATGAAAGTACTTTATCCTTCTAATTCGTGCTATTCATGTTTGCAGCGACATGCCTCCACACCGAGTGAACACCAGAAGAAATGGTAACTCATGAGGGTGCCAATGGTGATGAGCATCAGCCATCCCCACCTATTCACGAGGAGCACGCACCTTAGCTAGCTGCCAACATTGAGTTTAGGGCAGCGATTCAGATGTTGGCACCGACCATGACTGCCCAGGTTCAAAATCATACAGTGGCGCATTACCCTCAGAATGGGAATGCGGCGGCAGCTAGGGTGAGGGATTTCTTGAGGATGAGCTTTCCTGAGTTCACGGGGCCGAAGGTGGATGAGGATCCCCAGGATTTCATTGAGGAGATTCTGAAGATCACCCAGGTTATGGGGGTGAACAATGGAGAGTGTGTTGATTTGACCTCCTATCAACTAAAGGGGTTGGCTCGTATATGGTATAAGCAGTGGAAAGATTCCATGGAAGTGGGTGCAGACCTGATAGGTTGGGAAGACTTCCACGTGACATTCTTGGATCGGTTCTTCCCTGGGGAAATGAGGGAGCTCAAGGCCGCCGAGTTTGTTAATTTGAAGCAGGGTAACATGTCCGCTCAGGAGTATGCATTAGAGTTCACTCGATTATCTAAATATTCTCCAGAGTTGGTGGCAGACCTAAGGGCTCAGGTGAGCCGCTTTGTGCATGGGGTGGCGGATTATTTGGACAAGGATTGCAGGATCGCCATGCTACATCGGGATATCGACTTTCCCCGCATTGTGTTGCATGCTCAGCAGATAGAATCAGTCTACCGGAGATAGAGGAAGTCCAAGAGGGCTAGGACCGACAGTTAAGGGTTTCTCAGGTCAGGTCAGGGGTTGGACAGCGTCAGTAGTCCCAATATAGGTCTATCACCCTAGCTCTATCATCGGCCAACACGCCATCTAGGATAAGAGGAGATCAGAGGAGCAGGGCTTCAGGCTCAAGGGATCAGGGTAGTATGCAGGTGGAGCGCACTTTTCCTGCTTGTGCGAGGTGCGTCAAGAATCATATCAAGAGGTGCTTAGTTGGCTCAGATGCTTGTTTTGGGCGTGGAAAACTCGGGCACAGACTTATGGACTTCCCCTCAGCTAGGTCAGGGGTCGGTGGGGCCCGTGTGACAGCAGCCAGTTCTGCCTCTCCAGCAACACGTACCTCTCAGTAGGGTGCCTCTACTAGTTCAATAGGCGGTCGACACCAAAACAGATTTTATGCTTTATTACCCCACCAGGAGCAAGAGGCTTCACCAGATGTAGTCATTGGTATGTTGCAAGTCTTACATATTGATGCTTATGCCTTGTTAGATCAAGGAGCTACTTTATCTTTTGTGACTCCCTATATTGCTAGTTGTTTTGGAGTTAGCCTTGAATTCCGTCAAAACCATTCTCGGTCTCTACTCCAGTCGGTGAATTAGCTATAGCTAGGAGAGTGTATAGAGGTTTCCTTATTACAATATTGCATAAGGTCACCTCCGCAGACTTAGTAGAATTAGCTATGACTGATTTTGACATCATTTTGTGTATGGATTGGTTGTTTGCATGTTATGCTTTGATAAATTGTAGGACCCGTGCAGTGGAATTTTGATTTTCGGGTGAGTCAGTTTTAGAGTGGAAGGGTAATTCATATGTACCATTCGGTCGGTTTATTTCATATTTTAAGGCCAGGAAAATGATTTCTAAGGGCTGCATGTATCACCTAGTTAGGGTTAAGGATGTTAAGTCTGAGACCCTGACTATCCAGTTAGTTCCAGTGGTGTGTGAGCATCCAGAGGTTTTTTCGATGATTTGCCAAGTGTTCCTCCTAAGAGGGAAATTAATTTCGATATTGATCTTCTACCCGATATGCAACATATCTCTATTCCTCCCTACAGAATGGCTCTAGACAAGCTAAAAGAGTTAATGGGGCAGTTGACGGACTTGTTGGATAAGGGTTTTATTAGACCGACCAAGCCTCCATGGGGTGCACCAGTGTTATTTGTCCAAAAGAAGGATGGTTCCCTTCATATGTGTATTGATTACCGTAATTGAACAAGGTCATCGTCAAGAACAGGTACCCCTTACCCAGGATTGATGATTTTTTTGACCAGCTCCAGGGTGATAGATGTTTCTCAAAGATAGATATCAGATCCGGGTATCATCAGCTCAGGGTTCGGGAATGTGATATCTCGAAGACAGCCTTCAGGACATGGTATGGCTATTATGAGTTTTTAGCTATGTATTTTGGATTAACAAATGCCCCTGCAACTTTTATGGATGTAATGAACAGGGTGTTCAAGGAATATTTGGACATGTTCGTGATCATGTTTATCAATGATATCCTCATATACTCTCGGTACGAGGCGGAGCATGCTGCTCACTTTAGAGTAGTGCTTCATACCCTCAAGGATCGTCAGTTGTATGCAAAGTTCAACAAGTGTGAATTTTTGTTGGACTCCATGGCATTTTTAGGCCATGTGGTATCGAGTGAGGGCATAAGGGTAGATTCTCATAAAATTGAAGCGGTAAAGAATTGGCCCAGAGCGGTGAATCCTTCTGAGATTCAGAGTTTCTTGGGCCTAGCAGGCTATTATCCGAGGTTTGTCGAGGGATTTTCATCAATAGCAACACCATTGACCAGGTTGACTCAGAAAAAGGTAAAGTTCCAATGGTCGGAGGCTTGTGAGAAAAGCTTCCAAGAGTTGAACACTCGACTCACTTCAGCACCAGAGTTGACCCTACCCGAGGTACCGATGGTTTTGTAGTATATTGTGATGCTTTGTGAATCAGACTTGGGTGTGTGTTGATGCAGTAAGGGAAAGTGATAGCGTATGCCTCAAGACAGTTGAATGTCCATGAGAAAAATTACCCAACCCATGATCTTGAGTTAGCCGCGTGGTGTTTGCATTGAAGATATGGTGGCACTACTTGTATGGGGTCCACACGGATGTATTTACGGACCACAAGATCTTCTAATATGTGTTTACACAGAAAGATCTCAATCTTCGACAAAGAAGGTGGTTGGAGCTACTTAAGGACTATGACATTAGTGTTTCTTTACCACCTGGGTAAAGCTAATGAGGTAGCGGATGCACTTAGTAGGCTCTGTATGGAGAGTGTGTCCTATGTGGATGAGGGAAAGTAGGAGTTGGTGAAAGATGTCCATCGACTTGCAAGGTTGGGATTTAGATTGGTTGACTCGATCGATGGCAGCGTTGTGGTGCAAAATGGATCCGAATCATCCTTGGTGACTGATGTGAAGGCTAGACAAGAAGAGGATTCAATGTTGGTAAAGCTGAAAGAAGCTATTCGGAGTCAGAAGGTGAAGGTTTTCTCCCAAAGGGGAGATGGTGTGTTGCGGTACCAGGGTCGTCTGTGTGTTTCAGAAATAGATGATTTGAGGGACCGGATATTTCATGAGGCACGTGGATCCAGGTACTCTATCTATCTGGGTGCCACCAAAATGTATCATGATTTGTGGGAAATATATTGGTAGAACGACATGAAGAAGGATAATTGCAGAATTCATAGCCAAGTGCCTGAATTATCAGCAAGTGAAGGTCGAGCACCAAAGGCCGGGAGGCGTACTTCAGGATATTATCATTCCTACGTGGAAGTGAAATCAATATGGACTTCATAACTGGGTTTCCCCATACTCGCAGGCAACAAGAGTCCATTTGGGTGGTGGTCGACAAGTTGACCAAGGCGGCACATTTCCTGCCAGCGAGAACCACAGATTCAGCGGATGATTATGCCAAATTGTATATTCAAGAGTTGGTTTGACTTCAAGGAGTTCCCTTGTCTATTATTTCAGACCGAGGTACTTAGTTTACGTCCTAGTTCTGGCAGTCTTTCCAGAAGGGGCTTGGGACTCAAGTTAAGCTCAACACAGCCTTTCATCCGCAAACGGATGGCCAAGCCGAACGAACAATCCAAACTCTCGAGGACATGTTGAGAGCATGTGTGATGGATTTCAAAGGTAGCTAGGATGATCATTTGCCCTTGATTGAATTTTCTTATAATAACAGCTATCACTCTAGCATCCAAATGGCACCGTTCAAGGTTCTTTATGGATGAAGGTGTAGATCGTCCATTGGATAGTTTAAGATCGGTCAGGCAGTTATGATAAGGCCTGATTCAGTTCATGAGGCTATGGTAAAGATTTTTTTGATAAGGGATCGGTTAAAGACCGCGCAGAGTCATCAGAAATCATATGCTGATGTGAGGAGGAGAGAGTTGGAGTTCGAGGTGGATGATTGGGTGTTTCTAAAGGTATCTCCCATGAAGGGAGTCATGCGGTTCGGAAAGAAAGGAAAACTCATTCCCAGCTATGTTGGTCCCTACCGGGTTATGAGAAGGGTTGGTAAGGTAGTGTATGAGGTGTTCTTGCCATCAGAGTTATTTTCAGTTCATCCCGTCTTTCATGTAGCGCTTTTGAAAAAGTGCTTGGGTGATCCAGCTTTAGTTGTCCCGATGGAAAGTGTTGGTGTGAGAGATAGCCTCAGTTATAAGGAAATTTCAGTTGCAATCTTGGATCGTCAGGTTTGGAGGTTGAGGAACAAAGAAGTAGCTTCAGTAAAGGTGTGATGGAGAAATCAGCATGTCGAGGGAACTACGAGGGAAGCCGAAGCAGATATGATGGCTAAATACCCTCACCTGTTACCTACCGGCTCAGTCTTTGTTTAAGGTATTAGTTTTGCCCTAATTATATAATCAGTTTCCATGTTCAGCTCATGTGGCGCAAGTTTGATTTATGTTATGATAGATGTATGTGATGTCTGAATTCTGTTCCGCTGTGTAGTTCTTTGCGGAGGTAGTCATTATGTCAGTTTTCGGTTTAAATAATCAGTATTTACATATGATGAATGCATGATTATGAGTTTACTATGTTTTTCTAACATTCGAGGATGAATGTTCCCAAGGAGGAGATATTGTTATACCTCGAGGACCCAAGGATCAGACCCAGGAGTCAAAACAGTGAAAAATTGATATTTCGCACCAGGTCAAAAGACGAACCGTGAGGAGACTCATGAGGAGTTACCACGAGTCGTGAGGTGACTCGTGGTCCAGCAGGGTTGGTAGGACTTATAGAGAAGACCACGGGCATGACCACGAGTCACATCCATAAGAGAAACTAAAGATCTAACCATCATGTCACTAGATGAACTAGTTGAAAACTTAAAGAATTATGAGATGAGTATGGAAGGATTTAAAAAGGATACAGGCACAAAGGACAAAACACTGGCTCTCAAAGGCAGAGAAAGTGAAGGATTAGATCTAGACGAAAAGGAAATGACTTTGATTACCAGAAACATCAAGAAGTTCCTCAAGCAAGGAAAGAACCTCGAGAAAAGGAATACCTTAACTAAGGGTTGCGGCTCTGAAAGAGCCAATGGATGGTACAAGTGTGGTGAGACTGATCATCACATCAAGGAATGTCCCTAGTGGAAAATTGAATAGAGAAAGGAAAGAGCTAAAAATGAACAGAAAATGAAGGAACAAGCTCAAGAAAAGAAAAAGAAGTCATCCTTAAAAGCTATGATGGCTACATGGGGATTAGGCTCCGATGAATCCGGCAATGATGTTGTTGATAAAACAACATTGGTGGCATTTGAGGATTTTGATTCATAGGCTGAAGAAGAAAAGGAGGTAAATATCCTCAATCTCAAAAGCAAACTTGAAAAAATATCTTAGAAAAGGCTAACTTCTCTATGATCACCTTGGTTGATGAATTCCATGACTTAATTGAACAAAAGGATAAATTGTTTAGTGCCTTTGCTAGTTTCGAATATGAACACATAGATAGTGAAAACACTAAAGGCGGGTTAAGAAACAAAAATCAGTCTTTGAAGGAACAGGTAAAGCAACTTGATGCTATTTTCCTATCCCTCAGGTCTGAAGTTATAAAGCTAGCCATTTCAGAAAAAGGAAAAAAATCAATAGTAACTTTGAATAGAAATATGATCATGAGTTAATAAAAACTATAAATAACCTTCTTACGAAAAGGGAAAAATCTAGACAAATGAGCTCTGAACTAACAAAGGTCAAATGTGAGCTTGAAAGACAAATCCTTAAGCTACCTCCTCAAAGATTCTTACTCAACTCAGCAATAGAACACATCATGTAACAACTAGTATAGGTTTTTACAAAAACTCTAAAACTAAATCTGAATTATGCCACCACTATCGAAACACTAGTTATACCAGATTGAAGTGTCCTACCACTATAAGACAAAGAGAAAAAAACATGAGGGCGGTAAGAAACTGGACTAATGAAACAGAAAACAGAACAAGTCCAATAGAAAAAAATCAATCTCTCACCTGCCACCAAAATGGGTTAACCGATATTTAATTCATTCCTTTACTCAAAGAACTGGGCCCAAGCTAGTCTAGGTGTCATGACCCAAAAGCGTAGACCCGGATCGTAGATACGGGACAAGAGACCCGGAGAGACCCCAAGTCGACCCATGACATAAGTATTAAACTAACTCATTTAATAATCATGAAGAAAACATAATTGTAACTCAACGGATGTCTCATACAATAGCACATCGGAATAATATCCGAAGCTATACATACATAAGTCTGAAAGCCTCTAATCTGGATGAGTTGATGGGACAAGAACCCAACTAACTCAACAATACTAAAACTGAAAGTACATAAAGGAAAATGATAGTCTAGTCCTAGAAAGATGAGGACACACCAACCAAACAGGTGCACCCCAAGAGGACTTACTCGGCCTAATAAAGCCCTTATCTAGTAGGTCTTTTAGCTGATCCTTCAACTCCTTTAGCTTGGATGGAGCCATTCTGTAAGGTGGAATAGATATAGACCGTGTGTCGAGAAGAATATCTATACCAAAATCAATCTCCTGCCCAGGAGGGATACCTAACAAATCATTAGGAAAGGCCTCTAGATACTCACGTACTACTGGTATGGACTGGATAGTCGAGGTTTCTAACTCCACGTCCTTAACCCTAACTAGATGGTACAAACAACCATTAGAAATCATCTTCCTTCCCTTAAGGTAGGAAATAAAATGACCTATAGGTACAACTGAACTACCCTCCCATTCTAAGACAGGCTCACCCGAAAATCTGTACTCTGCTAACTGGGTTTTACAATTTACTAAAGCATAACATGAAAATAGCCAATCCATGTCAATAATAACATCAAAATTGATCATGGATAACTCTATCAAGTCTACTGAGGTGACCTTATGAAGAATTGAGACCAAGCAATCTCTATACACCCGTCTAGCTATAACTGAGTCGCCTATTGGAGTAGAAACTGAGAAGGGCTCTGATAAGATATTGAGACTGACTCCGAAGCTACTGGCCACATAAGGTGTCACAAAAGACAAGGTAGCCCCCCCGATATAATAAAGCATAAACATCAACATGAAAGACTCTCAACATCTTGTGAGGCCTCCTGCTCCTGCCGAGTGGCTAAGGCATAGAATCTATTCTGGCGCTGCCCGCCAGCTGTGCTAGTAGATGCCCCTCGATGTGTTGTGCGTGGGGAAGTGGCTGCTGAACTAGAAGCTGGGCCTCAGCCCCCAACCTAATCCTGTCTTGCAGTGGGATAATCTCTGAGCATATGTCCCAGATGCCCACATCCAAAACAAGCTCCTAACCCCGCCAAGCACTGGCATGTGTGTCCTCGGCTGCACTTACGACAAGCTAGAATGCTGGAGTCTGCGGGCCTACTACTATGACCCCTCGAGCCTGACGCTCGCCCCCTTTGATCATGTCTGGGCCTAGATGACACACTCAATAGTGAAGATACAGGGGCTGATGATCTCTGGTGGGTCTGTTGTTGATGCCCACCACCGAACCTCTGCTGAGAGAACCTGTGGTCCTCAGTCCTGGCCCTCTTGGCCTCCCTCTCCCTCGAATGTGCTGCCTCCATCTGCTGAGCATACAACACAAAGTCCATGTCCTAATGGAGCATAGCTGTCCGGCATTCCTTGTCCAAATATCCTGCTATACCATGCACAAATCTGCTTACCCACGCCTACTGGTCGGCCACTTACTCCGGGGCATACTTAGATAGGCGGGTGAACTCAAGGGCGTACTCCTGAACAATCATCCTTCCTTGATTTAAATTCACTAACTCAGCTGCTCTCAACTCCTTCATCTTTTGAGGGAAGAACTGATATAGGAATGCAACCTAAAACTCCTCCCATGAGATCGGGCCTACTCCTGCAACCCTACTATCCTTCCACTGGCAGAACCAAATATGCGCAACCCCTTAAACTAGTAGGAGTCCAACTCTACGCACTCAACACTACTCATCCCCATAACCTGGGTGATCTTGACAATCTCATCAATGAAATCATGCGGGTCCTCATCAACCTTGGATCCCAGAAACTCCTGTAGGTTCATTCTCAAGAAGTCTCGGACTTTGGCCGCCACTACATTATCATTTTGAGGAACATGCGCAATGGTCTACCGATTGACCTGAGCGGTCAAGGCCTATGCAAGCATCTGAATGGCAGCTCAGAACTTAGCATGAGCGGCTGGCTCCGGTGCCTGAGGCTCCTGAACTGGTGGGGCTGGCTAATGCCTATGATCATTTCCATCCTCATGGCCCTCACCACCACCATTCCTTCTTCCATTCATCCTTCTAGGATCCATATTCTGCAATCGCGAATAGTATGAATTAGGAGGATAGAAAGGCTTTTCATTGGATGATATACATCATGAAAGAAGGGAACATTTCCTATAACATCTAGTAGCCTCTTCGTCATAAGTGTGGTGCGCTTCACACCCATGAAAAATACTCTACCCAATGCGGCTTTCAGACTCCCTAGGACACTTCAAACCTATGGCTGTTATACCAAGTTTCTCACGACCCAAGCGTAGACCCGGATCGTAGTCACGGGACAAGGGACCCTGAGAGACCCCAAGTCGACCCATGAAATTATCATTCAACTAACTCATTTAATAATCATGAAGAAAACATAATTGTAACTCAGCGAAAGTCTCATACAACAGCACATCAGAATAATATCTGAAACTATACATACATAAGTCTGAAAGCCTCTAATTTGGACGATTTGATGGGACAAAACCCCAACTAACTCAAAAATACTGAAACTGAAAGTACATAAAGGAAAATGATAGTCTAGTCCTTGAAAGATGAGGGCTCACCAACCAAATAGGTGCTAACTCTGATAAGCGACTACGAGCAGGGCGGAACCTGAGAACCGGGTACTGCATCATGAAATGATGCAGCATATAAAAATATTTCATGCATATCATAAGCTTTCAAGTATGAGTAGAAGGGATACATGCATTCATTTTGAAATTGAAATCTTATCGTGACATGACCATGCTTAGCTTTACAACATCATGACCGACTCGAATGACTCAAAGCTGAACATAACATTTATATCAAAAGCTGAACAATGAGTCAAACCTTGCTTTTTGAACATGCATGCATAAGATAATTATAATGAGTGATGAATATGCAATTTGAATGATTAGGTAGTGGGAGACTCGTCACTTAACCGACATACCACGATAGAGCTTACATAGTCTAACAATCACAGTCAAGTGGGTAGAGCCGTCCATGACCTTGCCAGGGCAATGGACGATACCATGATATTGATATCAAGCTTAAGGGCCAATCGGGTCGGGGATAGATCACAATGGAGGTCCCAATAATATAATAGTGTCAACCTACGTTGGCGCGTAGTTCTGGGGTATAGGGTGATCGACCCTTAACCCACTCGGTGCTAGACTCTTCTCCCAAAAAAAAATGCAATGCTATACACCGTATATAATGAAGCTCAACATTGTCTGATGACGAAGCTCAATATGAAATCATGCATAACTCAACATCATATGAAACGAAGCTCAACATTGTCTATTGACAAAGATAAATGATAAAATCATGCATAGACTCAACATTATATGAAAATGATGCTCAACATTGTCCTTTGACATAGCTCGATAACGACATACATCTCAATTCTACATTCATGCATATAAGAAGCTCTATTCCGAAACATACCACAAGCTCAATCATAGGTGGGAGCATCCACTTCAAATCATGTGGTAAGCTATACATAGAATTATTTAACTCAACATACCACTAGCTAGAATTTATGAAACAATTGGGAAACTTCACTTCAAACAATGTGGTAAGCTTATGTCGGGAAAATCATCACTTTAAATCATCATGTGGGCATTGCCAAAAGCTTTATCATACTAGTATCTACACATTTTATTTTGAAAAAAACATCATAACCATGGGTAGCTTTAGAAACATACTTTTCATCATTAAATCTCAACATCATCATGCATTCATCATCATTCACTACTTTTATGAACTTCTCATCCATGGGCATTATAGATTCAAGATTTGGAAAACAATTTGTGTATTGAAAACAATTTAGAATCTGCCCAAGCTTTACAATTCATCAATATAAATGTAATTTAATCATACCCATGTATAGAAATTGTAGAATTATACAATTTGGGTAAAACCCCATACTTGATCATAGACTTTTCATCATATTTTGATATAAATTGGGCATGGGTGTGGAAGGAAGACACCCATTTAAAACCCTACATACCTGGAAGGGATGATTCTACCACCTCACTGATTGCCCAAAGAGATATTGGAAGAAAACCCTTTAGAAAAGCGCTTGATCACCTCCTAAATTTTATAAACTTGCATGCATTGAAGGAATACACTTAGAATAGGTTTTCCCCTACTAAAATCCTCCAAAACGAGCCTTAAATGACGTAGTATAGGGCCTTAGGATGAAGGAATGACAGAAATACCCTTACTGATTACATAGAAAAATTGCTCACTGGACCAAACAACAAATGAGCCTATAGGTTGTTGGAGGATACCAAGACCCGTGGTGTCTACTCGTGCTTCGCACTGTCCAAGATAAACCTCGGCTCACATAACGACCTAAACAATGGGTCGTTCAATCCTACAAAGGGTCGTCCAATCACCCGTTATTTCCTTCATCCACCTAGGCACTCTCTCTAACCACGAGCCTTACCATGACTCATTACTAGAACCCATGAGTCGTGGTCGCATTCCGTCACATACACTGACCACCTCACTAAACTAACAACAGTTGATCACCACGATCTGTGGTACCTCACAATGGGTCATTGGGTGGCCGTGGCATCCCTGAACCTCAAGTACAACTCTCACCACTGTTCCATACGACGACTCGTTGTAACCTACAATGAGTCATTTGATCGGTCGTTGTCTCCCCTGACCCACAAACAGACACCTTTCACGACTCACTCCCATGGGTCGTAGGTTGATCCCAAAAGTCGTGAAACCTCTCGTTATGGAACAATTTCCCAACTTTCAGCAGTTTTACATTTTAGCTTCCCAGGCCTACTCCTAGGCACTTTTGGGGTATTACACTAGGTGTCCAAAATTAACCGCTAATCCTTATGCAGGTGAAAGTGAGAGGAAGCAGGAAAAAATGGCATATGGATAGTTCTTGCTCAATACATATGACAATAGATAAGAAGAAGTTACTCTCTCTCTCTCTAAAGGAAAGGGTGGAAAAGTGTCTTTCGAAGATGGCAAAAAGGGATAGATAACAAGTTTTGGCAAGATAAGGAAAATAGAGGCACAATCAATTGAGAACGTTTATAATTTGGATGGACTCAATCATAGCCTGTTGAGCATATCATACTTTGTGACAAATAACAAGGTAACATTTACCTTTGCAGGTGTAGAAGTAATAAATCTGAAGATTGGAGAAACTGTGCTGACATATAAGAGGTACAAACATTTTATATTGATGATATTTCTAGGGTACTTGAAGAGGACTTCATCCGTCTAAATATTATGGACAAAGATCCCTTGCTGTGGCACAAAAACCTTGGTCATGAAAGTCTTAGCCAACTGAACAAACTAGTCTCTAAGGACTTAGTGATTGGGCTACCTAACACTAGGTTTAAAGATGACAAAGTCTGTGATGCATGTGTAAGGGGGAAGCAAGTGAAGTCATCCATTAAATCAAAGAAAGTAGTAAGCACTTATAGGTCTTTGAAACTGATTCATATGGATCTATGTGGACCTATGAGAGTGAGAAGTCGTGGTGGGAAAAGGTACATTTTTCCTTTAGTTGATGATTTTATCATGTACACATGGATAGTATTCCTTGATGCTAAAGAAGATGCATTTGATTTATTTTATGCTCTTGTAAGAACACTAGAAACAAAACTGGGAAATTAGTTGTGTCGATCATATCTGACCATGGAACAGAATTTGAAAACTCAATATTTGTAGAGTACTGTTCCACTCATAGTGTTGATCACAACTTCTTTGCACCCTGAACCCCTCAAGATAATGGTGTAGTTGAGAGAAAAATGGAATCCTGCAAGAACTGGATAGACCCATGCTAATTGCTAGTAATCTGGCTGGTCAGTTTTGGGTTGAAGCCATTAGTACTGCTTGTTACATAATTAATAAATGCACAACTAGACCAATGTTAGAGAAAACCCCTTATGAGTTTTTTAAAGGCAGAAAACCTAATATTTCTCATCTTAAGACTTTTGGATACAAATGTTTTACTCATAATAATGGAAAAGAATCACTGAGAAAGTTTGATACCAAGAGTGATGAAGGAGTGTTTCTAGGATACTCACAACATAGTAAGGCTTATAGGGTGTTGAATAAGCGAACTGTGTGTGTTGAAGTAAGCATGCATGTTTTTTTTTTGATGAATCAAATATCATAACTAACAGTGAAGTGCAGAATGAAGATGAACGCAGAAAGATCTCAGAATCCATGAATATGGAAAGAGCAAGTGCAATAAGTATGGACATAAGTTGCAATGAAAATGTTAGAAATAAAAGACAAAGATCCAAATGAGAGAACATTCTCAAAATACTCTCTGGAGCTAGATTTGCCTGATATAACCCTAAATGAAGGCTCTTATTCTCAAAGTTTAGTTCTAAAAGGATATAAATATCAAGGATCACATCCTATTGATAATATCTTAACTGATCTGAGCTTTGGGATTACTATCAGATCTATATTATGAAATTTAGGTGCTTTTAATGCCTTCTTATATGTTATAGAACCCAATAAACTTAATAAAGCCTTGTAGGATGCAGATTGGATCATTGCTTTACAAAAAGAGCTACATCAATTTGAGAGGAATAAAGTCTGGCATCTTATGCCAAAGCTAAAAAGAAGAACAATCATTGGAACAAAGTGGGTGTTTAGAAAAAAATAGGATGAGTATGGAACAATCACAAGAAACAAGGCTAGACTGGTGGCCCAAGGATATAATCAGGAATAAGGAATCAACTATGATGAGACATTCGCTCCTGTATCTAGACTTGAGGCTATTAGTCTGCTCATAGTCTTTGAACATTCATGGACTTTCCCCTACCAATTGGACGTGACAAGTGCATTTTTGAATGGGCATTTGAAGGAGGAAGTGTATGTCAAGCAACCTCCTGGGTTTGAAGATGCCAAATGTCCTGATTATGTTTATAAACTTGACAAACCAGTGTATGGACTCAAGTAAGAACCAAGAGCCTGGTATGAAAGGCTGTCCAAGTTTTTGCTCATCCATGGTCATAGTAGAGGAAAGATATACAATACCTTGTTCCTAAAGGTAAAGGGTAATGATCTACTGATTGTGCAAGTATACGTGGATGACATCATATTTAGAGCTATAAAAGAATCAATGGAAATAGAGTTTTCAAACTTGATGGGGATTGAATTTGAGATGAGCATGATGAGCCAATTAAATTTTTCTTAGGACTGCAAATCAGACAAACTTCTTCAGGAATAATGACTTATCAACAAAGGTATATAAAAGAGTTACTCAAAAGGTTAAAATGGAGGCCTCAAAGGACATTGACACTCCAATTACCACAACTACAAAGTTGCACCTTGATGAAACAAGTCCATTAGTAGAATAAAATCTATATAGAGGTATGATTGGCTCCCTACTGTACCTCATTGCAAGTCGACCTTCCATCGTGTACAACATTGGATTGTGTGCCAGATTTCGGTCCAATTAAAAGAAATCTCACTTGAAGGCAGTAAAAAAGATACTTCGGTATCTCAAGGGAACTCATGATTTGGGGCTGTGGTATCCAAAAGGTAGTTCTTTCAAGTTAGTGGTATATGAAGATGCAGAATGTGCCGGACTCTAAGTGGATAGAAAGAGAACAATGGGAATGACATACTTACTTGGTTCATGTTTAGTTTCGTGGGCAACCAAGAAACAAAACACTATAGCCTTGTCAACAGTTGCAGCAGAGTATGTGGCAGCAGCTTCCTGTTGTGCCTAATTTCTGTGGATAAAGCAACAACAACAGGACTTTGGGATAAATATTAGAGCGTGCCAATTTTTTACGATAACATAAGTGCAATTAATATTGCAAAAAATCCGTTGAAGCCAAAAGGACAAAACACATTGATATAAGACACCATCTTTTAACGGATAATATGGAAAAAGGTCTTATCTTTATGAATTTTTGTCCCACTGACAAAGAGATAGCTGACATTTTTACAAAAGCTTTCGGCAGAGGACACTTTGAAAGAAATAGGTTGAACTGGGGAGGATTAAGCTTGCATAAGTATTGCTCTAATCTAAGCTGATAGTTTTTTTTATCTCTCTACTGGTTATGAAATCTTTTGCTCAGTCTTGTACATTTAGTTGTATGTCCTTTTTTCCAATATTTATTTTCTTATGCTACATTATATAATGAGATATTTTCTTGTGGACTGAAATAAGTTGAATTAAGGGACAAAGCTACAAATATATGGACACGTCATACAGTATATGAGTCAGTCTTGGTTGAAATATATCTTTTGTTAATTAATCACCCCAACCTGTATCCAATCCTATTAAGTCACAATTAATGCTTTGATGTGAAAAGCCAAAGCTCTGAACCACCAATTTCTGCCACCAATTGAAAAAAGGTAATATGAGTTTTTGTTTTTTTTCTAATGCGCCTTCCCTTTTCTCGATAGATCTTCCCTCTTCTCCCACATTCGTCTCTCCTCGCTGTCCTATAAAGTCTCGTATCAAATAACACTGCCTCATCACTTTCGAAGTCTCCCCTTAGTTTCACTTGCTCATCCTCTCTTCCTTCGATGCTACCTTGAGATAGATATTATAGTGGCAGATTCATCTTGCACCGACTTGATCATATATAGACCTCTGGTATTTCATTCACAGGCACAGGTGGATACTCTCAAACCTAACAAAGTGTTATTGGTGGAGGAATCTAGAATTATTCATATCATAGAAAAATTGAAAAGAGAACTAACAGAGGAGATTGCCACTATGGTTTTGGAAGTAGGTGATTTATCAGGAGAAGTGAATTAGGAAGAAAGGAATAGTAAGAACTTTGGAGAGGAGGCTCCGAGTAAGGGGGAATCAGATGACGATGCTCATACTCAGGGGAAGAAAATGATTGAAATGGAAAGGTCCATACATACAAATTTGGAAAAGGATTTAGGGTCGAGCAAAAATGTGGACAGTCATATAAAACAAGTTCCTAAACATATGGTCAGTGCATCTGACTATTGGATGAGGAGAACATTCCTCTAACACAGTTGATTCTAATCAGAGTGCGACCACATCTTAGAAAAGTTAGTGGAAAGTCTATTCCTATCCCTATCAACGAGCCTATCTCTCTTAAGCATCTGAATCCATTGACTATGCGTACACCTTTTACTCAAAGCAAATGGAAGACTACCTAGACTACCCTGCTCACACAGGCCCAATAAGGAAGAGGTTCTATTACTCTTCAAACATTGATCTTCTAGATCTTAGAATAACACAGATCTAGAGGTTCAGACATTAAAAGTAAGTCCACAACTATGAAATAGGTCAAGGAACATTCTTCGACTTACTCATCTAAGTCCTTCAGACTCAGGGATGAGACTACAAGTTCTTAGAAGACGCAGGAGTCAGTGTCTGCATCCGAGTCTCTGGGATCAAATAATAATGAAGATGAGATTGAAAACTATGTAGATTTTGATGAGGACACTTTAGATCCTGACTTGGAAATATTTATTTAGTTTAAATGAAGAGCCGTTCTGAGGGGTAGAGTGGTGACTGGTTTTGGTGGTTTGAATATGGATGACCTGGTGGTCAAAATTGCTGCACAGGGTTAGAGTAAAGTATTTCTTCAAGGAAATCATAGGAGGAATATGTGGAAGGATGAAGTTACACAGTTCTAAAACTCTGTGTGCACATCATCAGCTATAAGCAACATTGTTTATGAGATACAGTTCGAGATTACACCTGCCTTGATCTCTAAAGTCTTGGGCATTCCCAATATTGGTTGGGATTTGATATGAAAAAGGATTGGCCCCTGTTAGATGGACTGCCCTTTGTATTGGACATCACTAGAAAATTTTCTAATAATCTAGGTCTTTTGGAACATGACAGGGTTGAAAAGTGATGAGTGATAATCTGGGTCTTTTGGCACATGGTGATCTTGGGCAAAATAGCATGCCCAAGGGATACTTAACAACTTAGTTTTGCCTTGTTTAGCTACTTATTTATATACATTCTCATGTAATCTTATGTAAATGTGAATATATATACTAATCAACATGATTAGTTCTTGTTTTTGTAGGTTTAAAATGAATTTGAGGAACTAATCCATGAGTTGGTGAAGTAGAGGCATGGAATCAGAAATAAAACGCGAACGTCAGCAAGGAGGATGCGCGAAACAGCCCACCTGCGCGTTGGCAACGTGCCACGGCAGGCAGGCTGTGCAACAAGGGCCATGACACACCCATAAATGCGCTGCACAAGCAGCGTGACACGCTGCCAATGCGGCCAGCTTCTGCCTAGCAACGATTTTATGTGTTTTCCAGCATGCCTGCGCATTACCTCCGCGTCATGGAGGTAAATTAGCACATTCACCTCCGTGAAACGGAGCTATTTCATGCCGGGCATAATTTTGTATATTTCTCATTTACTATAAATAGGTCCCTTAGCTCCTAAAAATATTTTGTCACGATTTATTTCTGAAAAAATTCCAAGGAGTGAAGAGAGAAGGGGGAGAACTCACCTAGGGTTCTTAAATTTCATCTTCTCTTCTACCAATTCTTGTAAGTATGTTTCGTTAATTATGTTTTCTTGTAATTATACGAACATGAGTGGCTAGAAACCTTCCTCTAGGGTTGAATCCACAAGGTATGATTGTGACTGTGTGAATTTGTTTTGGTTTTAAGTTATTAATTGTTGTTTTGTCTTACGTTCTTAATTAGAGTTGTTTTTATGATTGATCACCATGAAAACACACACGTTACACCTAGGTAAAAGCTTGAGAAAGTAAACCTAGGCAAGAACAAAGAATGTAGGGAGCAAGTTTGTATCTTACGATATAATTCGCGGTTAGGATAAGAAATTATACCTAATTTTCCTTGCTTGGTTACTAAAACGGGATGAGCTAGACACCAACTTAGAATTATCATATCACCACTTGTAGAAGTAGTTGTGAAGCTAAGTTTGGTTAAATGATTAGAAGTACGAAAGTCCCTAATCAAGAGCATAAACCCCGCAAACCATATCCACGTAATTAAATTGCCCACGAACTAGAATGTCACATCCCCGCTCAACGATGTAGTTGCAAGGCTAGTTTGTCGTGTTTAGAGGCACGAAAGACCATGAACATGCAATTGTAATTACGTGAGATGATAATTGATAATTCCATACTTAAACCATTGCTTAGCCCTAGTTGCTTCTTGAATGTTTTCAGAGTATTTCTATGACCACCCCTAGACTTAATTAAACTTTAGTGAAAAAGTCTATATCAACACTTGCGAAAGTTAATATCACACTTGAACTTGATAATTAGCTGAATTGGTCCAGTCCTGTGGGTTCGACATCCGGCTCTTAAAAAGGGCACTATATTACTTGTAAGACCACGTACACTTGTGTGTGCGCTTGGGCACAATCGTCAACAAGTTTTTGGCATGTGCGCTGCTGCGCAGTCTCAACAAGTTTTTGGCGCCGTTGCCAGGGACTCGGCGAAGTTTAGTAAATTTTTATGTTTTTGTGTGATTTTTAATTTCCTTAAGTGTTGAGAAACTTGGTCTTTGTCTGACTTATTGTAGGTGACAGCTTGTCTTGCTAGGAATAGAGAGCTTGTGGAACCGTTGCTTGAACCAGAACGTCAAATCCATTTGTGAAGGAGAGTAGCTCTTGCAAAAGCTGAAAAGTCTTCAAGAAAAGGTACAACAACAACCTCCCGAAAGACAAGCACAATTGTCACCGAAAGCAATGGCAGCCAGACCAGTTCGCGAAGTGGCAATCCCACAAGCGACGAATGTGAACTCTAGTATCCATAAACCGGAACCTGGAGGGAACTTTGAATTTAAATAGAACATGGTGAAGCTATTACATTCTAGTGGTCAATTCACTGGGATGGCACATGAGGACCCGCAGCAGCACTTACATAACTTTCTTGAGATTAGTGACACTTTCATCCCCACCGGAGTATCCACAGACTATGTCCGACTTACCCTCTTCCCATTTTCATTGTTGGGAGAGGCCAAAAGGTGGTTGAAAACTGAGCCACCAAACTCCATAATTTCTTAGGATGATTTGGCGAAGAAGTTCTTGATCAGATTCTTTCCTTCAGGCAAGACTGCAAAATTGAGAAGTGAAATACTGAGTTTCAAGTAAAGGCCTGATGAGAAATTATATTTGGCTTGGGAGAGATTCAAGTCATTATTGAGAGACTGTCCCCATCACCAGCAATCTAATGAAGTGCTGGCTCATACCTTTGTAGAAAGTCTAGACCCACACACGAAAATTTTGCTAGACTCTGCATCGGGTGGGCAAGCCTTAGAGAAGACGTATGATGAGCTGTAAACACTGTTGAATAGAATTGCACAAGAAAATCTAGAATGGCATAGTGAATCATCGAGAGCGGTAGGAAAAAGAGCAGGGCTGATAGAAATAGATGGTATGAATGCCTTGGTTGCACAACTAGCTTCATTCCAGCATCAGATTATGACTCAGTTCAATAAACTGAGTATGAACCAACAACAGGGCCAGGTTAATGCAGTTTAGCAAGCTCCGAGTTGGTGTTAAATTTGCGGAAACAATGGGCACAATGCAGAATCTTGTGGAGCCAATCCAGAATCAGTCAATTTTGTTGGGAATGTGCAGAGGAACACTCATAATTTTTGAAACAGTTACCACCTGAATTTTTCTTGGGGTGGAAATCAAAAGCAAAGTTATCAGCAACCTCAACAGAAGCAGTATCAACAGAATAGGCAGAATGATGGTCATTTGAGTAGAAAAATTGAGGAAACGTTGTAGAAAATCATGGAGACCCAGACTCAATTAGCAGAAAATCAGGCAAGGATGGCATCAGATTTGAAGAATCAACCATTGGCCACCCGCAATCTAGAAAAGCAGATGGGTCAGATAGCAGCTGCTCAAAACATGAGACCGCAGGTAGGACTACTAAGTGACACAGATCCTAACCCCCGTCAGGTCAACGCCATCAGTCTGAGGAGCAAAAAACAATTAGCTGATGCAGTGCCAAAAGAGAAAAGAAATGAGGTGCAACCGGAGTTAGTGAGACAAGGACCATCCACTGACAACGGAGAGAATTAGAGTGCTGTGCAACAAAATGCACAATTTTCATTGCAGCCAGCACAAATACCACCACCACCATTCCCTCAGAGATTCAGAAAGAGCAAGGAGGAGGAATGCTTCAAAAAGTTCTTTGAGATTTTCAAAGAACTTCACATAAATTTGCCTCTTATTGATGTTTTGCAAGGAATGCCCAAGTATGCTAAATACTTGAAAGATGTGATGGCGAACAAAGTCAGATTGGTGGATGTCCAAACAGTAGCACTGACGGAGGAGTGTAGTTACAGGGTATTGAGAAGGATTCCTAAGAAGCTCAAAGACCCAGGGAGTTTTTACCCTCCCCATACAAATTGGTAAAGCTGAGGTGATACAAGCTTTATGTGATTTAGGGGCAGCAGTTAATCTAATGCCCCTATCTTTATTTAACACCCTGGGGTTGGGTAAACCACGACCAACAAGGTTGATGCTGCAGCTGACGAACAAGTCACGAGTGACACTGGATGGAATCATAGAGGACCTTCTCATCAAAGTGGGTAAGTTTATTATACCTGCTGATTTTATTATCTTAGATTTTCATGTTGATGACCAGGTACTCTTAATCTTGTGACGGCCATTCTTGGCCACCGGAGGAGCGGTAATTGACTTAAGAGCAGGGACCCAGAAAATGAGTGTCGAGGGTGAAGAAGAACTCTTCCGAATATACCAAGAGATGAACCCACGCACACACTACAGAAACCTTTGTAAGGTTAGCGTGTTGTTAGAGGATAAGTGTGGGGTGGTAGATTCCACAAGTCCACGGCCAAAGGTAATGATAAGTGTTCAGCCCAAGTCAGATAAAGGGCTTCAGTGTGAGAAGAAGTTGGAGGAAGAGAGGAACAGAGTGGAGGCTGTTTCCTCTAAAAATAAGAAGAAAAGGAGATGGTTCTCTATAGGGAACCCAGGTATGAGGATGTCCTGAAAAGGATAGTCTAAGTCGTGCCGCAATGTAAAAAAAGGCGCTGCTTGGGAGGCAACCCAAGGGTACCACAGGTACAATTTGTGATTTTTGTTTATGTGATTTTTGTTATTTTCAACTTGTGTTGTTTTTTGTGGAAAGTTAAGCACAGATGGAGGGGAAGTCTGAGTACCCATGGAGGAGGAAGCTAACAAGAATGGAAGAGAAAAAGTGTGGGGTCAAACAACCACATGTGCAAAAATGAAAAGCATGTTAATAGCTAGGCCTAGAGGCCTCAGGGAGTATTTGTCATCCTGTTTAATTGTAATTTGATGCTATGGGGACATAGCATGATTCAAGTGTGGGGTGAGGAAAATTTAAAAATTCTTTGTGCTTAATGATTTTTGGTGAATGATTGCTTGGGAGAAATATTGGAACAAAATTTTTAAATTAAGCATGACTTCATCACCCGTTGGTTTTTCTTTTCGGTTCTTTTCCGACGGGGGGTCTTTGAACCAAAGAATAAAAATTTTATTTGTCTGTATATAATGTTTTAGGTCATAGTTAGAGACTATTTCCGACGATGGATGGATGATGACCGTCTTGAGGAAAATTAGTCAATAGGTTTTGGGTTTTAAACCCGTAGCTAATTGATGGCTTGATTCTCTTGTTATGTGATTGTAAGATACAAGTGTGGCTAGTGTTGAATCATGTAGGAAGTGTATAACTTTGTTTGAGACACTTAACTCTTGAATTTGACTCGATGTGATTGAAGCTTAATTTTGAATTCTTGTGATTAGCTGAGTAAGAGTCTGCTGAATGTGTCTTGAATTGAGCATGTGCTGTGAGTGTAAGTTTTGCGAATATTCCATGCTATTGTGGAATTTATAGAACTTTCTTGGTGTGTATATAAAACGAAATGAAAGATGTGGATTGTAGGAGATGATTTAGGCATTTCTTTGAATGAACCTAATTGTTATCCCTCACTTTACCTACCTTGAATGTTGAATCCTAGTGAGCCCCATTGAGCCTTAAGCCTATTCTTTGATAGCTACAACATAAGCTTAATCCTTTTTATTTCATTAGCCTTGAATTTGATCCAAAACTCCTAAGCGATTAAGTGAGAAATTCCAAAGAGTGAAGGAGTGAGAAGCATGAAAAAGAAGGAAAAGTAGCAGTTGTAAAAGTTGAGAAGGGTCAAGGGTGCACTTGTTTGAAAATTCCTGAGTATTGGTAGGGAGTAAGAAATAAATGAATGAAAAAGTTGCGTAAGTACTCCTTACTAATAAGCTAAGTGTGCTTAAAGATAGGGGAACAAGAAGAAAAAATTTCAAGATTGAAAAGAATGAGGGTGAAGTAAGAGAAGAGATGTCTTTAATGAAGGTTGAATTTATTAAAAGCGCTTGGGGAAGATAACCAATGTTATTATCTAAAATATTACCTACCCATCCCTTGGCTTACATTACAACCCATTAAGTCCTACTTGATCTTACGTTCAAACATCCTTAAATTAGTGGAGTAAAACACTAAGGGCAAGCTTATGGTTCACTACATGATGCATGCGAATTCTTTGAGAGAGTGAGCGTAATTTTATTCATATACCCATACATGTTGTGTTTTAAAAACTTGCGCGTAAGAATGGGTAACTCTCTTGTTGTGAGGGCACATGTTTAATGAGAGATAACATTCATGTCGAAGTTCTTGATCGGTTGAATTGCATGAGTTTGCTAAGATTTAGAGTCGATTCTTGAGGTTCGGAAGTCTTAACATAGTTGTATTTCATTTCAATGATTAAATCGTGCATGCTCTATTTTTAACTTGCTATCTTAAATAATCATTATAGCCGTAGCTTGAATTGTCTTGCTAAATTAGTTATGTGTGAGTCTTCATTTACATGAGATGTAAAAGGGTTGTTCGAGGACAAACAAGGTTGTAAGTGTGGGGTAGGTGATCTTGGGCAAAATGGCATGCCCAAGGGATACTTTACAACTTAGTTTTGCCTTGTTTAGCTACTTATTTATATACATTCTTATGTAATTTTATGTAAATGTGAATATATATACTAACCAACATAATTAGTTCTTGTTTTTGTAGTTTTAAAATGAATGTGAGGAACTAATCCATGAGTTGGTGAAGTGGAGGCATGGAATCGGAAATAAAACGCGAACGTTGGCAAGGAGGATGCGCGGAATAGCCCACCTGCATGTTGGCAACGTGCCACGGTAGGCAAGCTGTGCGACAAGGGCCATGACACGCCCACAAACGCACTGCACAAGCAGTGTGACACGCTGCCAACGCTGCCAGCTTCTGCGTAGCGACGATTTTATGTGTTTTCCAGCATGCCTGCACGTTACCTCCATGTCATGGAGGTAAATTAGCGTGTTCACCTCCGTGAAACGGAGCTGTTTCATGTCGGGCATAATTTTGTATATTTCTCATTTACTATAAATAGGTCCCTTAGCTCCTAAAAATATTTTGTCACGATTTATTTCTGAAAAACTGCCAAGAAGTGAAGATAGAAGGGGGAGAACTCACCTAGGGTTCTTAAATTTCATCTTCTCTTCTACCAATTCTTGTAAGTATGTTACGTTAATTATGTTTTATTGTAATTATACGAACATGAGTGGCTAGAACCCTTCCTCTAGGGTTGAATCCACAAGGTATGATTGTGACTGTGTGAATTTGTTTTGGTTTTAAGTTATTAATTATTGTTTTGTTTTACGTTCTTAGTTATGGTTAGTTTTATGATTGATCACCATGAAAACACACACATTACACCTAGGTAAAAGCTTGAGAAAGTAAACCTAGGCAAGAACAATGAATGTAGGGAGCAAGTTTGTATCTTACGATATAATTCGTGGTTAGGATAAGATATTATACGTAATTTGCCTTGCTTGGTTACTAAAACATGATGAGATAGACACCAACTTAGAATTATCACATCACCACTCGTAGAAGTAGTTGTGAATCTAAGTTCGGTTAAATGATTAGAAGTATGAAAGTCCCTAATCAAGAGCATAATCCCCGCAAACCACATCCACGTAATTGAATTGCCCACAAACTAGAATGTCACATCCCCGCTCAACGATGTAGTTGTGAGGGTAGTTTGTTGTGTTTAGAGGCTGGAAAGACCATGAACATGCAATTGTAATTATGTGAGACAAATTGATAATTCCATACTTTAACCATTGCAAAGCTTAGTATCGCATGATTATCCGGCGTTAGACCTAGTTGCTTCTTGAATGTTTTCAGAGTATTTCTGTGACCACCCCTAGACTTAATTAAACTTTAGCGAAAAAAGTCTATATCAACACTTGCGAAAGTTAATATCACACTTGAACTTGATAATTGGCTGAATTGGTCTAGTCCCTGTGGGTTCATCATCCGGCTCTTGAAAAAGGGCCACTATATTACTTGTAAGACCACGTACACTTGCGTGTGCTCTTGGGCGCAGTCGTCAACAAGTTTTTGGCGTGTGCGCTGTTGCGCACTCTCAACACATGGCAGGGTTGAAAAGTGATGAATGACCAGTCCTCACAAGTTGCTGTTTGAAGTGGTCCATAAAATGATGATTCCTCGTGAGGAGAGGAGGAATGAGGCAGATTATCTTGATCTTACTCTAATGGTACTATTTGATACTTGGATCAAGATAAATTTGCCTAATATGATGATTCAATATGTGTCAAGGATATATAATCAGTAAAGAAGGGACATGCTTTATCGTATAGGTTCTGGCTAGGTGATATTTTTGAGCATCTTTGCCTTCTTATCAAGGTTTGGTAATTTCAAACAACTAAGGACGTGATTGGAAAAGTGAACCAGGCTACTGTACTTTCTTCACTAAGTGGAACGAATGGCTAGCACAATAGTTCCAAGAACAGTTGGCTAGTAAGGATATTGAGATTGCTATAATGTGTACTGATCATAGGGATTCCATCTGTTGATTTATGGCAAATATGCAATTGACCAAGAAACTCTGAAAGATGAAATTGCTAGTCTTAAGTCAGCTCTTGACAGGGAGAAGGATACCAAGCAGGAGAATGGTTTGGTTTTAGAACTATGTATGATATCTCTCAATCCATGTATGCAAAATTGTGGCGAAGATTTAGGACAGGGATGTCAAGCCTCAAAATCCTAGGAGGCGTGATCAGCACCCGGTGCCACACTTGACCGGGTGAACCTTACAACAACCAACAACACAAGCAATAAAACAAGACTGAGTCAATTAGGCTCGACGCTAATATATAACTTAATCATATAACTCCAAAGGAATCTTGGCCAATGCCAAAAGTAAATACAACATGCCAAAGTCGGGAAATCATAGCTAAACAACAAAGTCGACAAGGCCTTTTTTAGGCACCACATACCATAATATGAGTCTACGAGCCTCTACGAGTACAAAAATAATTAAATGATCGAGATAAAGCCCTAATATACCCATCAAAATCAAAACAACTGGTAACTCCATATGACTTGGAACTTACCAATCAAGTTGGAACTCCACTCAGCTAACTAGGATCATGATTTATCTGTTTATCAACACCTGCAGGCATGAAGACAATGCCCCAAGCTCGGGACATTAGTATGAAAATATATCTAGGATGTAAGACAAAACCAAAATAAGAATTCAAATATACAGAAAATGGAAATAAGGTGTGTAAGTAAGATATCAATAGAAGGGCCAATTCCCAAGTCAAAGCAACAAATTACAGATTGATACCTGAACCTATATAGGTCACCTAACAAGCACAATCATCACTAATTCATGTATCTCGTACACAACTAATTAGAATAGTTTTTAACACAGAAATACAACAATATATATCAATCATATCTATAATTTGTTGGGAGACCGTCGCGAATTGCAGGCTTCACAATTCATAAGGATGATATTGTAGGAAATAGTCACAGACTTGCAGGTCCTCTCAAGCCATGGGCTGAACCATACAAGAAATCATCACAGACTTGTAGGCTATCGCAAATCCTCCCTAGTGATCATACCCAAATTACGCCTCGCAATTGAAGTATAAAGCGGTCGCTATCAAATATAGTAACCCAACAAAGGTTGCAGTCCATCCCACAGGGAATAGGCATAAATAATATGTTAACAATGAAAGTAAGCTAACTTGTCATCAGTATTTTGGAAGGGGGGTTTTCAAATAAAAAGAATAAAATAATTGTCACGATCCGAGAATAGACTCAGATTGTAACATGGGACAAAATCTCGAGAGGCCCAAAGTCGACCCATGACATAAGCATACATCTAAATTCATTCATGATAAGCGGAAGACTAATCACAAGGCATAGAAGAAACATAACATAAGATGACATATCAGAACAAACGAAATCACTTAGGCATACACAAGCTGAGTACTACACACTGTCTGAAAGCCTCTACTACATATGATGGGTCGATGAGACAACACCCTAACTAATGCGAACAATACTGATACATAAATGGCATAAATGTCTGTCAAATAGCCCTCGGAACATGAGGACTCACCACTAAGCTGAAGCTAAACTCTAAGTTGATCTATGGATGAGAGTGAGCCTGAGAGTTTACCTTCAACTTATTGGTGAGTCCTCATGTTCCGAGGGCTGTTTGACAGACATTGTTTCCATTTATTTTTCAGTATTGTTCGGGTTAGTTGGGGTGTTGTCCCATCAACCCATCGTATGTTGTAGAGGCTTTCAGATAGTGTGTAGTACTCCACTTGTGTATGCCTAAGTGATTTCATTTTTTGTTATATATCATGTTACGTTATGTTTCTGCTATGCCTTGTGATTAGTCTTCCACTTATCATGAATGAAGTTAGACGTATGCTTATGCCATGGGTCGACTTGGTCCTCTCAGGGTTCCTTGTCCCGTGTTACAATTCGGGTCTACTCTTGGGTCATGAAAAACTTGGTATCAGAGCCATAGGTTTTGAAGTGTCTTAGGGTGTTTGAAAGCTGCATTAAGTAGAGTCTTTTTCATGGGTGTGAAGCGCGCCACACTTATGAAGAAGAGGCTATAAGACATTTAGAAAATGTTCCCTTCTTTTGTGATCTATGTCGTGCGATAAAATTCCTTTTATCCTTTTAATTCATGCTATTCGCATTTGCAGAATCATACCTCCATGCCGAGTGAACGTCAGAAGAAATGGAAATGGAAACGATCATGAGGGTGCCAATGGTGATGGGCATCAACCAGCCCCACCCGTTCACGAGGAGCACGCACTAGAGCCAGCTTCCCATGTTGAGTTTAGGGCAGCTATCCAGATGCTGGCACAAGCCATGGCTTCCCAGGTTCATAACTAGACAGTGGCGCATTAGCCTCAGAAGGGAATGCGACGGCAGCTAAAGTGAGGGATTTCTTGAGGATGAGACCACCTCAGTTCACGGGGTTTAAAGTGGGCGAGGATCCATATGATTTCATCGAGGAGATTCTAAAGATCACCTAGGTCATGGGAGTGAACAATGGAGAGTGTGTTAACTTGGCCTCCTATTAGCTAAAGGGGGTGTCTCACATATGTTTCAAACAGTGGAGAGATGCTAGGGAAGTGGGTGCAGGCCCTATAGGTTGGGAAGAGTTCCATGCGGCATTCTTGGATCAATTTTTCCCTCGGGAGATGAGGGATCTTAAGGCGGTTGACTTTGTTAACTTGAAGCAGGGTGACATGTCCGTTCAGGAGTGTGCATTGGAGTTTACCCATTTATCCAACTATGCGCCGGAGTTGGTGGCGGATCAAAGGGGTCAGGTGAGCCATTTTATGCATGGAGTAGCAGATTATTTTGATAAGGACTGTAGGATTGCCATATTGCATCGAGATATAGTTCCCCGCATTGTGTTGCATGCTCAGTAGATGGAGTCAGTATATCGAAGGCAGAGAGAGGCCAAGATGGTCAGGACTGATAACTATGGGACTTCTTAAGTCAGGTCAAGGGGTGGCCAGCGTCAGCAGTCCCAGAACAGGTCTATTGCTCCAGCCCCATCATCGGCCAGAACGCCATCTAGATTTAGGGGGGATCGGAAGAGTAGAGCTTCAGATTCGAGAGGCCAGGGCAGCATGCAAGAGGAACGCACTTTCCCAGTTTGTGCGGGGTGCAACAAAATCACCCCGGGAGGTGCCAAGTTGGCTTGAATGCTTGTTTCGGGTGTGGAAAACCTGGACACAGACTCAGGGATTGCCCTTCAACCAGATTAGGGGTTGATGGAGCCCGTATGCTTGCAGCTAGTTGTGCCACTCCAACAGCACGTCCCCCTCAGTAGGGTGCCTCAACTAGTTTAGCAAGCAGACAACACCAAAAAAGGTTTTATGCTTTAGCACCCTAGCTGGAGCAGGAGTTCTCCCCCGATGTGGTTGCTGGTATGCATCGTGTTTTTCATATTGATGTTTTTGCTTTGCGAGATTGTCATGCCCCAAGCCTACACCCTGGACATAACATGGTACTTGAAGCCACAAGTGACCCAAAGTCAACCCCTGGTCTATCATACACTAGCATTCTGAGTAAACATGCACAGTGAAACTTTTAAATAACAGATTAATCAGTTTAAGAAAACGTAATGACTGGAAGTAGAGAAAGGAATAATATATCTGAAATACAATTCTAAAAGACACGTCTAGTCTGAAAGCCAACTACTGAGGAGTTGCTGGGACAAGCCCCCAGCTAACCTAAGTCTATATAAAACCATATCCAACTGAAGTAAATAAACAAGGCCCCCGAATGATGAGGACTCACACTCTAATCTGTTGAGATGGAATGCTCTGAAGTCGAAGCAACTACCGGTGCCGAATCTGAGAACCTGCAGCTGTATCATGAAACGATACAATATGAAAAGCATGCGTCAGTACTTTGAATATACTGAGTAAGTGGGAGAGACGTAATTGAGTATAAAGTCTAAAATGAAATGACACGCAATGACCAATAGGTGAGCTGAACTGAACTATTAATATAATCTAAAATGGTCAAGACGACCCTATCTAATGGTCAAGGAAATGACCTAAGTCAGAAACAGTAGATCTGAGACACTGTATTGAACTCAGCTATCTATTATAATACTGGACTGGACTGACTAGTGGGAGAGTCTATAACCGACATTTAACCACGTGAGCTAGAAGTGGAGTCCGATGTATACATACCACCGGTAGGACCCAATATACCTTTCTAGGGTATAAAGGCATAAACTGAGTGATCACAAAAATATCTGGGCTAATCAGGCCAAGTAATACTGAAACCTACGCTGGCAACGTAGTTCTGGGAACCTGGGTGCGCTGGAACCCCGGCCTGCTCGGTGCTAAGTTCTACTCCTATTGGAAAACCTAAACTGAACTACTAAGCTGATAGCTCGAAACTGGGGTCCAAGACTAGTCAGGGATGAATAACTACATGTACCCTGAGAGTCTTATCGGACCAGATTCTTAAACTAGGTTCTAAGACTGGTCAGAGCTGCTTATCTGGAAGCGTCGTAACCGTCTACAGGATAATTAATAACTGAATTGGGGTCCTAGAGCTTGTCAGATCTATAACGGAATGTCATGACCGCCTAATAGACCAAATAACTAAAATCTAAATCTGAGTCTGGAAAGTAGGAGGCACCACTGACACCTCAAAAATAAAACTAGAGTCCAACTGATCAGTTGACATTTTCTAGACAACACTGGGGTTGCTAAGAGTCTGACTAAAGCTAGATTGATATGATTCTGCCTGAGACTAGAGTTCTGTGTTCTAACTGACTAAATTACTAGCAGCTAATAGAGAATTTCTTTCAACGTACTAAAGTCATTCTGATTCATGGGATATTTACCCAACATATACGAATAGCAAGAAAATTCCAAGAATTCAACCCAAAACATTCTTCATTCACTAGAGGGAATTTAATAAGAAAAATCATTACTCGAAGAATTAGGGATTAAATTCACTTTTTGTATAAACACTGACAATTTGATAAGAAATTCATGGGGTTCATATCAACAATATACATGAACATCGTTCTTAGTGAAATCAACGAAATACAAAACATAAATGCTTCTCATACTCGAAAGCTCAGGGCTCAAAACTGATAGAAGAAATTGAGTAGGACTTTGGGGATGCAAGGGAAGGACAATCCCTTTGCTAAAACCCCACATACCTAGTGAAAACTCTCTGGAGAAGAGGACTTCAATTACTGAGATGATTGACAAACCCTAGGCCTGCTTGGAGAGTTCTTGAGAGGAGACCTTTGATGCTTTCTTGAAACTGAGGTTGGGGAATGAGGGATGAACCATTTTCCCCCACTAAAACATCTGGAATTAGTGCTTAAACGACATGGTTTTATGCTTGGGAGAATAGAAAATTTCTAAATAGCCCTTAAAAATTCATTGGGAAAAACGGTCAGGTGTCCCAAACGACTCGTTACCAGGTTCAACGAGTCGTATGATCCTCTCGTCAAGTTCACTGGAAAATCTCTACTGACTCCTGACGGGCACATGACGAGTCGTCATGACTGAAAATGACTTGTCGTGTCATCGGTCTACTACACTGGTAAGAAAGTTAGAAGGGACTGGAAACAAAGGACCTGATGAGTCGTTACTGCTTATGACGACTCGTGGTGACCTTCTGTCAAGTACATTGTAAATTCCTCAAATTTTTGAACTTCTGCTTGGCAACGAGCGACTTAACGAGTCGTAGGGCCTGAGAACGACTCGTGGAGTCGTCTGTTAGGAATACTGGTTTATATTCTTGGAATCCTTCACACGGTTGACCTGACGAGTCGTTGGGTCCCTTAACGACCCGTCAGGTTGGTCGTTCTGCAACATCTCTGCAGTTTTTCAGATTTTCTGATTAAAGTTCCGAATATTGATTTTGAGCTTCTAGGGTATTACAAATATCTCCCCCTTCGAAACATTCATCCTCGAATGTTAGAAAACTCATAGAAAGCAGAAAAATAACAATCAAGGTATTCAAATACTACTCATACAACTTCAAAACGATCGAAATGACTACCTCCATTTCAGAGAATATAACTGAAGTGAATTTTGCTTTTCATAAACACAACCAAAGTTAGAAAGAAAATTTATTTACAAGAACTGATTTCAACAACTATTTCAGGTCTTAAAACAAAATTCCCATATCAAGCTACAGTAGAGTCAGTAGAGAACAAGTGTGGGTATTTCTCCCTCATATCTGTTTGGCCTCCTACGTAGCTCCTTCAACTTGATGATTCCTCCATAGAACCTTGACTGAAGCTATTTCCTTGTTCCTCAGCTTACGCACCTGACGGTCAAGGATCTGGACTGGAACTTCCTCATACGAGAGGCTATCTTTTATTTCCACATTGCCCAATGGCACAACTGAGGTTGGGTCTCCGATGCACTTCTTCAAAAGTGATACATGGAAGACTGGGTGCATATCTTCTAACTCCGAAGGTAGTTCTAGCTCATATGCCACATTGTCAATACGCCTCAGAATTCTATAAGGTCCCACATACTTGGGATTTAGTTTGCCTTTCTTTCCAAATCTCATCACCCCTTTCATAGGTGATATTTTCAAATAAACCTAATCCTCCACTGCGAACTCCAACTCTCTTCTCTGCATATCTACATAAGATTTCTGACAGCTCTGAGCTGTTTTCAATCCTTTCCGGATTAGTTGAAATTTCTGAATTGCCTCGTGAATTGTGTCTGGCCCTATTGGGGTAGCTTCACCAACCTCAAACCACCCTATAGGAGATCTACACCTTCCACCATACAACCCCTCGAACGGGGCCATTTGAATACTATAGTGACAGTTGTTGTATGCAAACTCGATAAGAGGCAAATGGTCATCCCAACTTCCCTTAAAATCGATCACACATGCTCTTAGCATATCTTCTAGGGTTTGAATGGTCTGCTCCACTTGCCCATCTGTCTGTAGGCGAAAAGCTATGCTGAGATTGACATGAGTACCAAGTCCCTTTTGAAAAGACTTCAAGAAGTGAGAGGTGAACTAGGTACCCCTGTCTGAAATAATAGCCAATGGAACCCCATGAAGTCTAACCAGCTCCCAAATATAAAGTTTAACATAATCCGCAGCTGAGTCTGTGGTTTTGACTTGGAGGAAATGTGCTGGCTTAGTCATTTGATCTACTATTACCCAGATTGAGTTATGCTATCGACGAGTTCGAGGTAGACCCATAATGAAGTCCATATTTACTTCTTCCTTCTTCCAGGTGGGTATGTTGATATCCTGGGTCATACCTCCTGGTCTCTAGTGTTCTACCTTGACCTGCTGGCAGTTCGGGCACTTAGCTACAAATTTAGAAATGTCTCTCATCATGCCGTTCCACTAGTAAATATCCTATAAATCGTGGTACATTTTGGTAGCACCAGTGTGATTGGTGTATCTTGAGCTGTGTACCTCAGCCAGTATCTGCTGTCTCAACTCACCAACATCCGACATGCACAATCTGCCCTGGTAACGAAGCACCCCATCTCCCCCTTGGGAGAAAGCCTCAACCTCCTTTCTGAGGACTGCTTCTTTAAGTTTAAGTAGAACTGGATCTTCATCTTTTCTGGACTTAACTTCTACTAACAAAGATGAATTCGACCCGCTTTGCATTACCACGCCACCTTCAGCGGAATCCACCAACTACACCCCTAACCGGCTAGCTTGTGAACTTCTTTCGCCAACTCCCTCTTGCCTTGAAAGAAGACATGCGGAGTCAAAGGGTGGAGGTTTTCTCCCAAGGGGGAGATGGTGTGCTCCAGTACCAGGGTCGCCTATTGCATTTCAGATATTGATGACTTGAGAAGCCGAATACTGCATGAGGCACATGGAACCAGGTACTCTATTCATCCAGGTTCCACTAAGATGTATCGTGATTTACGAGAGATCTATTGGTGGGATGGAATGAAGAAGGATATTGCATAATTCTTAGCAAGGTTCCCAAACTGTCAGAAAGTAAAGGTTAAATATCAAAGGCCTAGAGGAGTACTTCAGAATATCAGCATTCCTACTTGGAATTGGGAAAAGATTAACATGCATTTCATAACAGGCCTACCTCGTACTCGCCGACAATATGATTCCATTTGGGTGGTGGTGGACAGGTTGACCAAGGAAGCACATTTCCTACCGGTGAAAACCACATAGTTAGTGGATGATTATGCCAAATTGTATATCTAGGAGTTGGTACGACTACATGGAGTACCCTTGTCCATTATTTCAGACTGAGGCACTCAATTTACCTCTCAATTCTGCCGGTGCTTTCAAAAAGGGCTTAGGACTCAGGTTAAGCTCAACACAGCCTTTCATCCGCAAATGGATAGCCAAGTGGAATGAATAATCCAAACTCTCAAGGACATGTTGAGAGCCTGTGTGATGGAATTCAATGGTATTTGGGATGATCACTCGCCCCTGATCGAGTTTGCTTACAATAACAGCTATCACTCCAACATCTAGATGACACCGTTCGAGGCTCTTTATGGGCGGAGATGTAGATCGCCTATCAGATGGTTTGAGATTGGTAAAGCAGCTATGATAGGGCCTGATTTGGTTCATAAGGTTATGGTGAAGGTTCAGTTGATAAGGGACAGGCTGAAAATCGCTCAAAGTCATCAAAAGTTCTATGCAGATGTGAGGAGGAGAGAGTTGGAGTTCGAGGTGGACGATTGGGTATTTCTAAAGGTGTCTCCCATGAAAGGAGTGATGCTGTTTGGGAAGAAAGAAAAACTCAGTCCCTGCTATGTTGGTCCCTACCGGATTATGAGAAGAGTTGGTAAGATAGCGTATGAGCTGGAATTACCCTCAGAGTTGTCTTATGTGCATCCTGTGTTTCATGTATCACTTTTGAAGAAATGTTTGGGAGATCCCGCTTTAATAGTTTCGATGGACAACGTTGGTGTAAAAGATAACCTTAGCTATGAGGAAGTTCCGGTGGAAATATCAGATCATCAAGTTCGAAAGCTAACGAAAAAGGAAATAGCTTTAGTTAAAGTCTTATAGAGAAATCAGCATGTTGAAGGAGCTACGTGTAAAGTCGAAGTGGATATGATGGCTAAATACCCATATTTATTCTCTACCAGCTCAGTTCCAACTTGAGGTATCATTTTTTCCCTATAACTCTATGTAGTTTTTATGCTAAGTTTATGTGTTCAAGTTTCTTTTATGTGTATGAATGTGCATGTAAAGTATGATATTAGTTCAACTATGTGATATGCATCAGAGGTAGCCATTCCATTGATTTCGATTTAAATGATCAGTATTTGGGTGTAATGATTGCATGTATTTGTTTTATGATTGATTTCAACATTCGAGGATGAATGTTCCAAAGGGGGAGATATTATTATACCCCAAAAACTCAAAGATCGGATCCGAGAGTTGAGACGGAGAAAAAGTGGGAATTGATGATGCAGCCTCAGGACGAGTCATCAGGTGACTTGTGGGGAAGGCTAAGTTGTTGAGAGGAGTACTGGGTGAGTTGAGATCCAACGGGCGGACCACAACTCTTGGTCAGGCCCCACGAGTCGTTGGGTCAGACGTGGGGAAGGAAAAATAGTTGGGAAAAGGAAAGATGGTAGTGTACCTGACGGGAATCCCCACAAGTCGTTGTCAGCCTTAACGATTCATGGGGTGAGTCGTTGGCAGGCTTGGAGTCAAAAAATTTGGAAGTGAGACAGTGTACATAGCGACTGGTGACCACGAGTCGTGGTCCCTCTTACGAGTCATGATGTGATGCGTTACGAGCCCAGGAGACAAGGTAAGGCAGTGCACTTGACGATCAACATAAGGAGTCGTGGCTAGTAAGGACGAGTCGTTAGGTCCCTCGTTGGGGCCTCCTGGCAGTTAATTTTCTGCGAATTAGTAAGGGCCTTTTCGTAAACCCTAAGTTCCTAAAGCTTAAACTACGTCATTTTAGACTATGAAAGGTGGGTTTTAGAGGGGGAAACTATCTTAAGTCTTCATTCATGCATGCAAGAGGATACAAGAGCGTTAGAGAGGTGATCAAAGGGTGATTCAAGGTTTTCTTCTTCAATTCCTTTTGGGCACTCAAGGGAGAGTAAGATTCTTCCATTTTCAGGTATGTAGGGTTATGAATGGGTGTTTCTGTTCACACCCATGCCCATTCTCTATTAATTTATGAAAATTATATCAAAGAATCAAATGGGGTTTTGAATTCAATTTTGCAAAAATCTAATGATTTGCTAATGGGATTCTTATGATTTATGAATTTCATCATATTTTACGGGTTTTGGTCAGATTTTACAATCTATTTTTCTTCGATTTCTACCAAATCAAGCCTAATTGAGCATGATCTATGATCTCAATTTATGATCTATTCTTCAATTGTTAATATTTACAAACCCAACATGATTTATGATTTGAAATATGAAATTATTCAATAACCCAACATGATTTGACGATTTTCAAGTTATACGCATAATCTACAAGTATGTATGAAACCTATTATTCATGAATTATGTTTTAGGCTGACTCACAGGCCTTGTTTCATGGTTAGTTCACGTATTATAAGCATGTTTATAATTATCATGACTTAACTAGCCTATGAACTCATGTATGTTATACTATGAGCACTATATATATTTTGGGAGTAGTATCGAACCCCGAGTAGGTTCGGGGCCCAGGTTCTGCTCCGGATCTCATAAACTACGTTCCACTGTAGGTATGTTGGGACCTCCTTTGTGACTGTCCCTAGCCCAAATGGCTCTTTTCATGGTAACATCACATTTTCATGGTTCTACCCTTGGCAAGGTCTGAACGGCCTCCCGACTAGGTTTACAAGTCGGACTTCATGTGTGCTCATATGAGGTATGTCGGTTAAGAGAATCTCCCACTGTTCCTCATGATTCATGCATATTTATAATTATGTATGTTGGCTCAAGAAATGTTTACTATGGCTTTACTCTCATGATTTTCTTTACGATTGTATTGCGAATTCTTTGAAAATCTTGAGCCTTATGATATGTTATGTATGATCTTTATGATATGAGCATAATGTACTACTCGTATGATGTTTTATGAGCTTTTACATATTTTAAATGTTCATTTTACTAACCTTGCATTCTCGGTACATTTCACGTACTAACCGCATACTTTGTATGTTGTATCATCTTATGATATAGGACCCAGCTCTCAAGCTCACCCTAATCCATAGATCGTCTCAGAGTTTTCCTTCAGCTTATTGGTGAGTCCTTATGTTCCAAGGGTTGTTTGACAGACATTTATGCCATTTCTGTTTCAGTATTGTTCGGGTTAGTTGGAGTGTTGTCCCATCAACCCATCGTATGTAGTAGAGGCTTTCAGACTGTGTGTAGTACTCAACTTGTGTATGCCTAAGTGATTCTGTTTGTTTTCATATGTAATGTTACGTTATGTTTCCGCTATGCCTTGTGATTAGTCTTTCGCTTATCATGAATGAAGTTAGATGTATGCTTATGCCATGGGTCGACTTGGGGCCTCTTAGAGTTCCTTTTCTCGTGTTACAAATCAGGTCTACTCTCGGCTCGTGACAATAATGCTAAGAATTATTGAGTTGTTTATCAAATTACTAAGAATAAACTAAAATTGTGTTCCCCATAATTTCATAACTAAGTAGGATTTTACTAGTGATCTATTCTGGTGAATTTTGTGTAAGACTTATTTTTTTGGTACATCTATTATTTCTCGACTCAAAGACTACACTTATCTCCTCTCGATTTCAAAGTGCATGTGTTACGTGCTCGGTCTCATAAGTGTGAATATTGTAACTTTATAATAACTCTTGACTTTAACTATCCTCGCTTAGACCTCAAGTTAATTAGATGAGAATTATTAATCTCAATTTGTCATTGTTAGTCTCTTTTTCTAACTTCAACCTCCTTGGTCAGGCAAGTTGAATATACGAGCTTGTTTTAACATTTGCAACCTTTAAAACTTAATTAAAATGATGAGAATAGCAATCCACTTAATTCACCATTCAAGAATCACTATTTTATTATGCCTAAATTCGTTAATCCATCATGGTGCCCACAACTCTAGCCTAAGAGATTTAGCCTCTCATGTTTATGAGAAAACAAATAAAAGATGTTGAAGAAATCACAATTATATACGTACTTCAATAAACACTCGATCAAAAAAATCTCAAAGCTAAAAGGTTCCACAAGAACTTGATGAATTTCTAGCAAGAACTCAACTAAACTAATACCTAAAGTATGAATTGTGCAAGAATTGAATTGCAAACTGTAAAATGTTGGACTTAGACTAAAAATCGACACTTCGATATTTTCTAACATTAAAATTCCACACACCTAAGATAATAAATAAAGGATATTTATAATAGTAGATGAAGCCTTTATTGTTCCTTCTTGGATTTGAGTTGGGTTTTGCAGCTTCAGTTCCTAGTCGAATTGAGATTGCAAATTCTGGACAGTCGGGCATGTGCGGCACGCTGCGCCCCTCCCTATGCCATTTGCTTGGTGCATCACTCCTCTGGTTGCATTGACCTGCCTGAACTTCACCCAGGCCGTGGCTTAGGCGTGCCTGCACGATGCCAACTTCTATATATTCGATCTGTCAACCCCGTTTTGCCATTCTTGCTCTTTTAAGCTATATTTAAGCTCAAATTCATTTCTTTTATACTTGAAAGCATCTCATTATGTGCGTTAGCTCTTTTTCATAAATATATGTAAAACACATACAAACACACACAATTTATTCTCAAAACATAGTAAAGTATGAATAAAATATTGCTAAGAATTGCGTAAATTCGCCATTCATCACAACCCCACACTTAAACTATTGTTCGTCCTCCAACAACCTACTACTTTCCTTCTCAAATTAAGACACAAAATTCACCCTACGAATAGGTCTAGTTGCACTTTGCATCATCAAACAAACAAATAAAGCTCCAATAATTCACTCACATGCATATAGGTTCAATATTAAAATGTCAAAGTTCGAAATCACTTAGCTTTTAAAACTAACTCAACAAGACATATTTTTGAGCCAACATGAATCAAATGTAATTTAGCGATCAAGATATACCAAAGTCTTACCATTGTGCCCCTCACTATTTGGAGATTTTCCCTTTCACACAAAATATATAAAAATATTAACTTGGGCACAAATAAATAATTTTCGCTCTCTCTCCCAAAGAACACAACGCGCATGCAAAAGACAACCCATAGGCTTGTTCTTATTCTAAAACTCCACTAATATAGAACTTTGAATCAAAGATCAATTAGGAATTGAGATGGTAGTAATGTAGGCTAAGGGGTGAGTAGGAACAATTTGGCCAAGATAGTGAAGAAACGTCCCTAGGCACTTTAACACTTCACAACTTTTTGATTTTTAGCACATTCTCCAATCTCCTATTTCTCGCCTTATACCTCATCTTATTTCTCAATTCACAACTTAGGTGACTAGTCGGGAATTTTCAACATTAAACTCAAAATATTTTTCTTTTCATTCTTGAATCATTCATTCATTTTTTTCGAAGACCTTTTTTTCCTTTGTCTTTCCCACTAACATCACCCTCCTTATTTAGCAATTTTTCACATTTTTATTTTATTCTAATTTCCATACTTCTTAGTTTTTCCCTTTACTTCTCCAATTATGCTTTTTTTTATGCAAAAATTTTCAGTAAAGTGCTCTAAGAGTCAATTGAATCAAATAAATGTTAATAGAACAAAAAGGGATTAAGCTTGTAATATGACAATCAAAAGAATAGGCTAAGACTCAAGTTAGGTAAAAATTAGGATACAAATAGGTTACCAAAGAAACACCTATATCACTTTCTATATTCAACATTATATTCTAAATTCTTTTTGCACACACGCCAGACAAGTTCTAGACATCAAATTGCAAGCATGGAGTATACTCAAATATCTTACTCACACAACGACACAAATGGTTTCAACAATGACAATCAAGATTACATAAACACATATATCCAAATTGCATGGATAACATAATTAAGCCCAACTTTTTCAATTTTAAGAGTCAAGTTCAAAAAGAATAAGTGTTTCTACCTTTTTCATGCATTTTTGAGTGAATCATGCAAAGTCTTAATAATACCTAAAGTGAAGCACCTAACATTCATAAGGTCTCAAGTTCTTACTTTACCTAATGACTAATTTTCCCTTAAGATGGTCATCATCCATCCATTATCGGTAAAAGTCATGACTCAATAACTAAAACAAAGAAAAATAAATATCTAGACTCTCTAGTCGGTTCTAAGGGACTATCCACCGAAAAAGTACCCAAACAAAAATCGGTAAAACACAAAACAAAATAAAACTAAAAAATAAACTAAGCATGCAAGATAAGTCATCAACCCCACCCCACCCCCCACCCCCCAAAAAAAATAGGCCCACCATGTACAAATTTAGCAATTAAAGCATGCATGGTAATGAAGTTTACTTCTCCCACTCCACACTTAATCGGTAGCACTGTTCCCAGTGCAGAAATAATAAAGCCTAAAGTTAAGAGTGAAAAAAGAACTCCTTGGGCCTTCATTCCTCATCATCAGTGGGGGCAAGAGCAGCTTCCCCCATCTCAGAATCCTCCTCCTCAGCATCATTATACTCTATATCAGAATCTACTCTCGCCATCTCATCCTCTGTGGACACGTCATCATCAAGGGGCTCCTTAAATCCATGCCCAACTCTACAAAGGGCTCGCGAGTGCTCGCTCAATTGATAATCCATGTTGAGCTGATGCAGCTACTCCTCGGTCACTCCATTCATTCTTAGTTGTAGCATATGCATGCCATACAAGTGACTCAACATGTTGTCAATTCGTGCATTGCACTCATTGACAGAAAGGACTGGACCATATACACATTCGAGCTCTTTTATTTTGGTCATATCAATTCCCCTTGGGTCATATACAGGTCTATAATCCATCTCTTCCTCCTCAATTTGATGTCCGTGCAGAAATCAGATCAAGAGACCCCTAAACCTAAAACTTTGGCCCTTTTTCACCTTCGCTCTCCTCAACACATTCTTAATGATCACCCCAACATTATTGGCACCCCAATCATCAATGCATGGACAAGACAAACTCTTTCCGAGTAACATGGGTCACATATTTCGCAGGTAGTAAACAAGCACAGACAATTTTCAACCAAACACGTGCCTCTCTACTCATATGAGCATACGGAAATGAAACATGATATTCATATTATTGGTGACGGGTCCACCTTGTAACTGAATTAGGGCCACTAAGAGTATGTCTAATGTCTCTATAGGGGGGTTTCTTTACAATATACACTAGAGGTTGTGGGTCAACATTTGGTGTACAAAGTACTGTGTTCAAAATAATAGGTGAAAAAATTGATAATCTGCCCTCTAATTTTGAATTGGTTTGACCTCTCTTTTGTTTCCCTATTAGCAAGAAATTTCCTCACCATATTTA
Source organism: Datura wrightii (assembly GCA_035772735.1). NCBI lineage: Eukaryota > Viridiplantae > Streptophyta > Magnoliopsida > Solanales > Solanaceae > Datura > Datura wrightii. The sequence continues at coordinate 22,638,843 of JASDFA010000001.1, forward strand.
AATTACAATCACCCAGAGCATTAAACACAAAATTAAGACCAAGAGTTTGTAATCTATCTAACATGTGAGAAAGTATATATGCCAAATATTTTCTATCAATAAACATGTCATGTGAGTTCATTGATTCTTTATGTTCTTTGAACCATTTCTTACCTTCTTGCTCCGTGACCCAACAGAGCCCATAACATCTCAATGGTTGTTGTAGACTACTCATATCATCTTGCTTCTCCTCATAGTTCATTTTGGCCTCTTAGAACCATGGCTTAAAGAAGATACTCCCTTCCTCTTGCTTGGTTTTGGTACCATATATAGAGATTTCACAAGAAAAATGTTGTCTTTTATGATTTTGGTGAAAATATTTAGAAGAATTTTGAGAAAAAAAATGATGTTTTGAGAGAAATTTCTTGAGAATTTTGGGGTGTGCAGTGCGGATCTTGTGCAAGTGGGAAGAAAATTTTAGGTTTTAGATTTTTAAAACACTCCCATGGGATGGATTTTATGTTTTAGTCCTTAAATTTTTTGCTTGGGACCAATCTGCCGTGACACGGGCTGGATGCGGTCATCATACCTGCGCATCGCGCCCGGCCTTACTGCACCTTGCCTGCGCGTCATGCCAGGCCTTGCAGCACCTTACCTGCATTTTGTGCCAAGCCTTGTGCTGCTTGGCATGTGCGTCGTGCAGCTTATGCGGTGTGTAGCCGTGTTTTTTCTTTTGCACCCTCTTTTCATCTTTCATGCTTTAAAATTTTTTTTTGGATTATGACTTAGTCCCTGCACACTTGAACAAACACATTAACTCTAAATTTTCTTGGGTTACCTCTCAAGTAGTGCCTGATTTAGCATTGCGGCACAACGTTGGTATCTTGATCACTCAGACTTCATCAAGATACCTAATAGGGTCACAATCACATGTAGTTACCCTCATTCCGAGGGTTTGGAATGGTATCACTAGGAAAAGTGCCCTTTTGCCTTTGATTTAATGAGATCGAGATTTGCCCCACTTGCTGGTCCAATTGCTTAATGGAGGTCAAATGAGAGTCAATCAATTGGCTCAAGCTTGAAAGTTCCCCTCTCGTCTCTTTAACTCCCAATTTCGTGGAGTCCACCTTCTTCATCGTGCGACTCATCATATCTTCCAGCCTTAACGTTCCATAGTGTTTTACTATAGGTCCCCTTGCTTGTGGAGGCACATACGCTCCACTTTTATCATTTTTTGGAGCTTCTTGATTCCTCCATTGCCCTTGGTCCCTTTGCTAGTCCATTCATAGCCATTGTTCTTATAATAGATCCGACGTTGATTTCCTTGGTCTTGATGCCAAGAGTCTTGGTTAGGCCCTTGGGTTTTATCCCCGAAATCCCCTTGATTATTAACAAAACTTTACTTCTTCCTCAATATCAGGGTAATTATCATCATACCTGGGTCCTCTCTCTCACATTCACCGCGTACACCTTTTGAGTGTTCAAAGTAGTGAGGTGCTTGATGATCAACTCGAGCTAGGTCTTAAGGTGGGCCATATCTTAGTCCCGTTCCTCTTTCTTCTTTTGCTGCTCTGCTATCATTCCTCTTGTGTGGATCATAGCAACAACCTCAGATTCCCTTTCGTGGTATCTCCTGTTCGTCTTGGTCATCTTATCCAGTATTTCACTGGCCTCTATAAAGATGTGGTTCATCATGGACCCCTCAGCAATTTCATCTGCTACGACTTTGTTCGATGCGTAAAGTGACCTATAGAATACTTCCAACAGACCTCCTCAAGAAGCTGGTGATTAGGACACTACTTTAATATTTTCTTGAACCTTAGCCATGCTTCTTGTTGAACTTCCCCAACCAATTGTCTGAAATTGTTAATCTCATCCTTCAATGGAATTATCCGTTTTTCACGACCCGAACGTATACCAGGGTCATAACACGGGACAGGAAACCCCGAGAGGTCCCAAGTCGACCCATGGAATAAGAATATCTAACTTCACATTACTTATGAGGAAAACTGAACATAAGACATAACGAAAACATAAACTTAACATAGCATACCATAACATTTGAAAATACTAGACATACATATAAGGTAAGTGCTACATGCGATCTGAAAGCCTCTATCATGTAAGATAGGTTGATGGGACAACATCCCCAACTAACCTGGCCAAACTGAAACAAAAGAACAACATAAATATCTAGTCATACGGCCTTGAGAACACGAGGACTCACCAATAAAGCTGAAAGCAACTCCGGGATGAACTAAGGATGGAGATGAGCCTGAGAGCCAGGTCCTGTATCATAAAACGATACAGTATAGAAAGTATGTGGTCAGTATGTGGAATGTACCGAGAATGCAAGGTAAGTAAAATGGACATTTAAAATATATAAAAACTTATAAATGATCATAAGAGTAGGACAACATGCTAAAAACATAAATAACATGCAATAACATAAGGTTCAATGTTTTCAAAACATTCGTAACTATAATAATGAGAGAAAATATGTATTGAATATAAATTGAGCCAATATACATCATCATAAACATGCATAAATCATAAGGAATAGTGGGAGATTCTTATAACCGATATACCCCACATGAGCACACATGAAGTCCGACTTGCAAACCTAGTCGGGGGGCCGTTCTTACCTTGCCAACGGTAGAACTACAAAGGGAATGATATCACCATGAAAAGGGACATTTGGGCTGAGGACTGTCACAAGGGAGGTCCCAACATACCTACGGTGGCATGTAGTTTATGAGATCTCGGGCCAAACCTATGCCTCGAACCTACTCGGTGTCAAATACTACTCCAAAATATATATAGTGCTCAAAGTATAATATGCATGATTTCATGGACTAGTTAAATCATGATAACCATAAACATACTTCTACATAGGTGAACTAGCCATGACATAAGACCGTGAGTCGGTCAAAACATAATTCATAAATCATAGGGTTCATGCATACTTGTGAATCATACATATAGTTTGTAAATCATCAAATCATAATGGGTATTTGAATAAATCCATATTTCAAATAACAAATCATGTTGGGTTTCTAAATACCAACAATTGAAGTAAAGATCACAACCCGATTCATCAAAAATTATACGTAGTTGGGCTTAATTTGGTAAAAATCGAAATCAATAATTTTATAATCAAAATAGTTGTAAAATATGATATAAATCACAAATCATAATAGCCCATTAGTAAATCATTAGATTTTCAAAAAAATTAATTTAAAACCCCATGAGATTTTTGATAGATTTTCATGAATTAATAGATAATAGGCATGGGCATGAACAGAAATACCAGTTTGTAACCCTACATACCTTGGTAAGATTAAATTTCAAAGTTCCTTGAATGCCCAAGGGAGAATTTATGGAGAAAGCTTAAGAATAGACTCGATCTCTCTAAAATCTTCCTAACTTACATGGATGGAAATGAGTATAATTAAAGGGACTTAACCTATCTTATCATGCCCAGAAAAATACATAAAACCACGTAGTTTAGGGCTCTAGAGCATGGGAAGGTCAAAAATACCCTTAATGAAATCACCCTAAAAACCTACACTGGATGATCCCACGGGCGTACTAACGAGTCATTGGATGCTACCACAACTCGTGGTACGGTCTGTTGTCTACTCTGCCCAGAGCTTAACTTTAGATTCAATCCATGACTCAAACAAGATGAGTCGTGGTTCCTTCTAACGGGTCGTTAGTTTGACAGTTGCCAACTCCTTGAAAATCCTGAACTTCTCTCACAACTAGCCTCGCCACAACTCGTGAGTTATTCCAATGATTCGTGGTATCCATCCGTCAAGTCCACTAGAAATTCAGCAATTCAACCCACGACTGGTGACAATGAGTCGTCATTGCTCACGACGGGTCGTTGGATGACCCGTTACTTCTCCAACTGCCAAAGTCCAGTTCCAGCTATGATCACAAACAATGACTCGTTTTTGAAAGCAATGAGTTGTTACTTAATCTGTTGTATCCACTTCCACCAGGACTCTCCTTACCACGGTTGCTAACAACGACCCGTGGTTCCCAACCACGAGATGTTACATTGTATGTCCTATGCATTTTTTTCCAGTTTTCAGCCAACTTCCATTATTGGTCTCGGGTTTAATCTTAGGCACTTTCGAGGTATTACAAGATCTCCCTCTTTGGAACATTCGTCCTCGAATGTTAGGAACAAGCAGAAAAAGAAAGACATGCAATCCTTACACCGAAATGAGAATAAATGAGGGTATTTAGTCATTATATCCGCTTCGGCTTCCCATGTAGCTCCTTCAACATGTTGATTCCTTCATAATACTTTAACTGAAGCAACTTCCTTGTTCCTTAGCCTCTGAACCTAATGATCAAATATTTTCACCTGAACCTCCTCATAGCTAAGGCTATCTTTTACACCAATGTTGTCCACCGAAACTACTAGAGTTGGATCTCCCAAACATTTCTTCAAAAGCAATACATGAAAGACAGGATGCACGGAAGATAACTCTGAGGGCAACTCCATCTCATATGCCACTTGCCAACTCTTCTCACAATCCGATAGGGGCCAACATAGTGGGGACTAAGTTTTCCTTTCTTCCCAAACTGCATTACTCCCTTCATGGGAGATACCTTCATAAATACCCAATCGTCCACTTCGACCTCCAATTCTCTCCTTCTTACATCGGCATAGGACTTTTGGCGACTCTGAGAAGTTTTCAGCCTGTCACTTATCAACTGAACCTTCACCATAGCCTCATGAACTGAATTTGGTCCTATCATAGTGTCACGACCCAAACGTACATTTGGATCATAGACACAGGACAAGGAGCCCCGAGAGACCCCAATTCGACCCATGGCATGAGCATACATCTAATTCAATCACATGAGTGGAAGACTCAACATAAAGAACGTAATCATAGCATAGCACAAGGGAAAATCAGTACTAGATTTATACAATACATCGGAATACAACATGTAGTCTAATAAGCCTCTAAACATGAAAGGTGGATTGATGGGACAACTCCCTAACTAATCCAATATCCAAAAACTGAAAGAAATAACATAGAGTGTGAACATGCAGCCCTCGGGACATAAGGACTCATCAAGTACGCTGAGAGAAAGGCTAAACTAGCTAAGAGTGAGGATGAGCCTGAGAACTGGGACCTGTATCATGAAACGATATAGCATAGAAAGTATGCGGTCAGTACGTGGAATGTACTGAATATGCAAGGTAAGTAAAACAGAAATTTAAAACACATATGAAATTCATAAATGATCATAAGAGTAGGATGTCATGCTCGAATCGTAAATCATAATAACATATTATATGACTCAAGGTTTTCAAAACATTCATAACATAACATAATCATAGTCATAATAGAATCGGTTTACTTAACATGACTTGAGCCAACATACATAATCATAACATGCATAAGTCATGCGGAACAGTGGGAGATTCTTTTAACCGACATACACCATATGAACACATATGAAGCGTGAAACCCTAGTCGGGAGGGTGTTCATACCTTACAAAGTATAGGAACCATGAAGGGCGTGATCACACATGAAAAGGGCCATTTGGGCCAGGGACAAACATGAAAGGGTCCGAACATACCTACGGTGGCACGTAGTTCATGAGATCTGGGGCTTAATCGTGAGCCCCGAACCTACTCGGTGTTCGATACAACTTCCAAAACAAATATAGTTCTCATAATAATACATACATGAGTTTATGGGCTAGTTAAATCACGATAATCGTAAATATTCTTGAACATACGTGAACTATCCATGACTTGAGGCCTGTGAATTGGCCAAAAACATAATTCATGATTGATAAAATTCATACGTACTTGTAGATCATGCATGTAGCTTGAAATTCATAAGTTCGTAGTAGATAAAAAAAATAAATTCATAATTCATGTTGGGCTTATCATAACACCAATGGATCAATGGATCATAAGTCGATTCATCATGGGGCATGCATAAACAAGCTTAATTGTTTAAAAATTCAAAATCAATGATATTATAATCAATTTAAATCTCAAAAGATGATCAAAATCAGTAGATTATGATAAGATTTAAAAATCACAAGACCCATAATTAAATCACTTCATTTTATTCAAATCAAATTACAAAACCCTCATAATTTTATTGATAATTTATAAGTAAAATCATAGACTAGGAGCATGGGTGTGGAAGGAACCACCCATTAACGACCTTACATGCGTGGAAACATTGATTCTTAATCTCCGTTGAAAGTCCAAGAAGGAATTTAGAGAAATTGGGGAAGAACACCTTTAATCACCTTCTAGACTCCTCTTAATACTCTTGCATGCATGAATAAGGCTTAACATGAATTAATGCCCTTAAAAGACCCTATTCAGACCTTAAATCAATATAGTTAGGCCTTAGGAGTTTAGGAATTATGGGAACACCCTTACTAAATTCACAGGAAATTTATGGTTGCTAGTCCCCACGAGGGACCTCACGAGTCGTTGCCAGGGGGCACAACTCGTGGCTTGAATCCGTCATGCTCACTGCCCAAACTCCTCAACGGACCCCATGAATCGTGGTGGCTAAACACGACTTGTGGTCACCTCCTATGATTCCCATTACCCAAAAGCTTGATCAACCATGCAATCCAAGCCACGAGTGAGCTCACGAATCATGAGGTATGACCACGACTCGTGGTCACCATCCGTGGTCTTCACCGCCCTTTCCCACTTTGCCAACTGGTCCACCTAGGCCACGGGAAACCTAACAAGTCGTGTGGCCTGACCACGACTTATGGACATGCCTATGGTCTTACCCCAAAACTTAGCCATGCCCTGCTTGACCACAAGTCACTTCATCACTCGTGGTCACTCCTCCCGACCCACCTCATGGGTCGTTCTGTGACCTGATGTGAATTTCCAACTTTTTCTCCGTTTTGACTCCCGGGTATGATTCTTGGGTTCTCGTGGTATAATAATATCTCCCCCTTGGGAACATTCATCCTCGAATGTTAGAAACATGCAGAAAACTCAGAAACAAGCAATCATCATATGCAATTACTGATCATTTAAGTTGAAAACTAATGGATTGACTACCTCCGAAAAGAACTACATAACTGAACTGAATTCAGATACCACATACATATGCCATATCATAAAACAAACTTGTACGCATGAACGGAACATGAAAACTGATTAGACGTTTAAGGAAAAAACTGATACCTCAAACTGAAACTGAGACAGTAGAGAACAGGCGTGGGTATCTAGCCATCATGCCGCTTCGGCTTCCTATGTAGCTCCTTCAACATGCTGATTTCTCCATAATACTTTAATTGAAGCTACTTCTTTGTTCCTCAGCCTCCGAACCTGACGATCCAAGATTTCCACCCGGAGTTTCTTCATAGCTGAGGCTATCCTTTACACCAACACTGTCCACCAGGGCTAATAAAAATGGATCGCCCAAGCACTTTTTCAAAAGTGACACATGAAACATAGGATGAACTGAAGATAACTCCGAGAGCAAGTCCAACTCATACGCCACCTTACCAACTCTCCTCACAACCCGGTAGGGGCCAACATAGCGGGAACTGATCTTCCCCTTTTTCCCAAACCGCATGAATCCCTTCATGGGAGATACCTTAAGAAATACCCAGTCGTCCACATCAAACTCCAAGTCTCTCCTCTTCACATTAGAATATGATATATGACGACTCTGAGCGATTTTCAATCGGTCCCTTATCAACTAAACCTTCACCATCGCCTTGTGAACCGAATCTGTCCCTATCATAGCTGCCTCACCAACCTCAAACCATCCGATGGGAGATCTACACCTCCATCCTGAGGGCCTCGAAGGTGCCATTTGGATACTAGAGTGATAACTTTTATTATAAGAAAACTCGGCTAAGGGCAAATGATCATCCAACTACCTTTAAAATCCATAACACATGCCCTCAAAATGTCCTTAAAAGTCTGGATTGTTCGTTCCACCTGGCCATCCGTCTGCGGATGAAAGGTCGTGCTGAGCTTGACTTGAGTCCCAAGTCCCTTCTGAAAAGACCACCAGAACTAGGAGGGAAACTGAGTACCTCAGTCTGATATAATAAACAAGGGCACTCTATGAAGTCGAACCAACTCCCCAATATATAGTTTGGCATAGTCAACTGCTGAATCCGTGGTCTTGACCGGTAGAAAATGGCAAGCCTTAGTTAACCTGTCTACCACCACCCAAATGGAATCATAGTGTTGAGTACGAGGTAGGCCTGTAATGAAATCCATATTAATTTCTTCCCACTTCCAAGTAGGGATGTTAATATCTTGAAGTACGCCTCCCGGTCTTTGATGCTTGACCTTCTCTTGCTGACAATTAGGACATTTGGCTACAAACTCTATGATATTCTTCTTCATACCATCCCAACAATAGATTTTCCGTAAGTTTTGGTACATCTTCGTGCATCCCGGGTGGATAGAATATCTGGTACCATGTGCTTCCTGCAATATCCGAACCCTCAAATTATTGACGTCCGGAACACATAGTTGACCCTGGTATCGTAGCACACCATCTCCCTCTTGGGATAAAACCTCCACTATTTGAATTCGAACTGCTTCAGCTATCTCAAAATCGGATCTTCATCTTGCTTAGATTTGACATGAACCACTAAGGACGATTCTAACCCATTCTGTACAATGACACCGCCATCGGTCAAGTCGACCAATCTAACTCCAAATCTTGTGAGCCGGTGGACATCCTTCACCAACTCCTTCTTTCCCTCCTCCACGTGGGACACGCTATCCATAGAGAGCCTACCAAGTGCATCCGCCACCACATTAGCCTTGCTTAGGTGGTAAAGAACACTCATATCGTAGTTCTTTAATAACTCCAACCACCTCATTTGCCGAAGATTGAGATCCTTCTGCATGAACACATATTGCAAGCTATTTTGATTTGTGATACATCCACGCAGACCCCATACAAGTAATGCTGCCATATCTTCAATGCAAACACCACCGCGGCCAACTCGAGATCATGGGTTGGGTAATTCTTTTCATGAACTTTCAGCTGTTGAGAGGCATATGCTATTACTTTCCCATGATGCATCAACACACATCCTAGTCCGACTCTCGAAGCATCACAATATACAACAAATCCATCCGTACCCTCCGGTAAAGTCAACACTGGTGCTGAAGTGAGTCGGGTCTTCAATTCTTGGAAGCTTTCCTCACAAGCCTTCGACCATTGAAACTTTTCCTTATTCTGAGTCAACTTGGTCAAAGTTGCCGCAATAGTTGAGAAACCATCAACAAATCTCCAGTATTAACCTGCCAGGCCCAAGAAACTCCAAATTTCTGAAGGATTCACCGATCTGGGCCAATTCTTCACCGCTTCGATTTTTTGGGAATCTACCTTAATACCCTCACCTGAAACCACATGGCCTAGAAATGCCACCGAGTCCAACCAAAACTCACATTTGTTGAACTTTGCATATAACTGAAGATCCTTGAGGACTTGAAGCACTGTATGCAAGTAAGTAGCATGCTCCTCCTCGCTTCGGGAGTATATAAGGATATCATCGATGAACACAATTACGAACATGTCCAAATACTTCTTGAACACCCTATTCATCAGGTCTATAAAAGTTGTAGGAGCATTGGTTAGTCCAAATGACATAACTACAAACTCATAATGGCCATATTGGGTTCTGGAGGCTATCTTCGGGATATCACACTCCCGAACTCTGAGCTAATGGTATTCGGACCTGAGATCTATCTTCAAGAAACACCTGGCACCCTGTAGCTAGTCAAATAAATCATTAATCCTGGGCAAGGGGTACCTGTTCTTGATAGTGACCTTATTCAGTTGCCGATAGTCAATACACATTCGAAGTGACCCATCCTTCTTTCGAACAAAGAGAACCGGTGCACCCCATGGAGACTTGCTCGGTCTAATGAAACCCTTATCCAACAAGTCCTTCAACTGTTCTTTTAGCTTTTTAGCTCAGCTGGAGACATCCTGTAAGGAGGAATAGATATAGGCTGCATGTCGAGAAGAAGGTCTATACCGAAATTAATCTCCCACTCGAGAGGGAAACCTAGAAAATCATCGAGGAATACCTCCGAATACTCACACACCACTGGAACTGACTGAATAGTCGGGGTCTCAGAATATGCATCCTTAACCCTAACTAGGTGGTACATGCAATCTTTAGAGATCATTTTCCTGGCCTTAAGGTATGAAATAAACCGACTGGTTGGTATAGCGAAATTACCCTTCCATTCCAAAATTAACTAACCTGGAAATCGGAATTCTACTGCACGGGTCCTACAGTTAATTGAAGCATAGCATGCAAACAACCAATTCATACCCAAGATGATATCAAGGTCCATCATGGCCAACTCTACTAGGTTCGCGGAGGTAACCTTATGCAACACTGTAATGGGGCAACCTCTATATACCTGCCTAGCTACAACTGATTGACCGACTGGAGTAGATATAGAGAACGATTCTGATAGAATTTTGGGACTAACTCAAAAACTATTAGCAATGTAAGGGGTCAGAAAAGAAAAAGTAGCTCCTGGATCTAAAAAAGCATAAGCATCAATATGGAAGACTTGCAACATACCCTTGACTACATCTGGCAAAGCCTCCTACTCCTGGCGAGGCACTAGGACATAAATCCTGTTCTGGTGCTGACAACCTACTGAACTAGTGGAAGCACCCTGTTGTGGGGGTCGTGCTGTTGGAGTGGTAGAACTGGCTGTAGGGCAATCTCTGATCCTGTGTCTAGGTTTTCCACACCCGAAACAAGCATCTTCACTAACCAGGCACCTCCTGGGATGAATTTTACCGCATCTCGCACAAGCTGGGAAAGTGCTCTCCACCTGCATGCTACCATGATCCCTCGAGCCTGTAGCCCTACTCCTCTGGTCTACCCTAAACCTGGATGGCATGTTCGCCTATGATGGAGATGGAGCAATGGACTTATGCTGAGTCTGCTGATGTGGTCCACCCCTTGACCCAGCCTGAGAAACCCCGTAGTTGTCGGTTCTGGTTTGGCCTCTCTCTATCTCCTATAGACCGACTCCATCTGCTGCATATGCAATACAATATGGGGAAAGTCAATATCCCGGTGAAGCATGGCGATCTGACAATCCTTGTCCATGTAATATACTACTCCATGCACAAAGCGGCTCACCCCAGCCCGCTAATCCGCCACCAACTCCGGAGCTTATTTAGATAACCGAGTAAACTCCAATGCATACTCTTGGACAGACATGCTATCTTTCTTCATATTAACAAACTTGGCCACCTTGAGCTCCCTCATCTCCCAAGGGAAGAACCGATCCATGAATGCAGTGTGAAATTCATCCCAGCCTATCGGGCCTACACCCATCGCCCTAGCATCTCTCCATTGCTTAAACCATATATGTTCCACCCCCTTTAGCTGGTAGGAGGTCAAATCAACGCATTCCCTATTGTTCACCCCCATGACTTGGGTGATTTTCAGAATCTCCTCTGTAAAATCATGTGGATCCTCGTCCACTTTTGACCCCGTGAACTCCGAAGGGCTCATCCTCAAGAAATATCTTACCCTAGTTACTGCTGCATTCCCATTCTAAGGGAAATACACCACCGTATGATTCTAGACCTGGGAAGTCAAGGCCTATGCCAGCATCCGAATCGCCGCCCTAAACTCAGCATGGGTGGCTGGCTCTAGTACGTGCTCCTTATGAACGGGTGGAGTTGGTTGATGCTCACTATCATGGGCACCCTCATGATCATTACCATTTCTGTTTCTCCTGGCGTTTACTCGACGTGGAGGCATGATTCTACAAATGCGAATAAAAAGAATTAGAGGAGTAAAGGACGTTCATTGCACGACATAGATCATGAAAGAAGGGAACATTTCCTAAACGTCTAGTAGCTTCCTCATCACAAGTGTGGCACACTTCACACTCGTGAAAAAGACTCTACTTAACGCAGCTTTCAGACTCCCTAGGACCCCTAAACCAAGGGCTATGATACCAAGTTTTTCACGACCAAAACATATACCCGGATCGTAGACACGGGACAAGGAGCCCCAAGAGACCCCAAGTCGACCCATGGCATGAGCATACATCTATTCAATCACATGAGAGGAAGACTCAACATAAAGAACATAATCATAGCATGGCATAAGGGAATATCAGTATTAGACTTATATAATACGGCGAAATACAACTTGTAGTCTGATAAGCCTCTAAATATGAAAGGCAGATTAATGGGACAACTCCCCAACTAATGCAATATCCAGAAACTGAAAGAAATAACATAGAGTGTGAACATGCAGCCCTCAGAATATGAGGACTCACCAAGTACGCTGAGAGCAAAGCTGAACTAGCTACGAGTGAGGATGGGCCTGAGAACTGGGACCTGTATCATGACACGATACAACATAGAAAGTATACGGTCAGTACGTGGAATGTATTGAGTATGCAAGGTAAGTAAAACGGACATTTAAAACATATATGAAATTCATAAATGATCAAAAGAGTAGGAAGTCATGCTCGTATCGTAAATCATAATAACATATCATATGACTCAAGGTTTTCAAAACATTCGTAACATAACATAATCATAGTCATAATAGAAGCGATTTACTTAACATGACTTGTGCCAACATACATAATCATAACATGCATAAATTATGAGGAACAGTGGGAGATTCTCTTAACCGACATACCCCATATGAGCACACATGAAGCCTGACTTGTAACCCTAGTTGGGAGGGTGTTCATACCTTTCCAAGAGTAGGAACCATGAATGGAATGAATATACATGAAAAGGGCCATTTGGGCCAAGGACAAAGATTAAAGGGTCCCAACATACCTACGGTAGCACGTAGTTCATGAAATCTGGGGCTTAATCATGAGCCCCGAACCTACTCGGTGTTCAATACTACTCCTAAAACATATATTGTACTCATAAAAACATATACATGAGATCATGGTCTAGTTAAATCATGATAATCTTAAACATTCTTGAACATACGTGAATTAGCCATGACTTGAGGCCCATGGGTCGGCCAAAAACATAATTCATGATTGAAAAAATTCATACATACTTGTAGATCCTGCATGTAGCTTGAAATTCATAAGTTCATAATAGATAACAAAATAAATTCATAATTCATGTTGGGCTTATCATAACACCAATGGATCAATGGATCATAAATCGATTCATCATGAGGCATGCATAAACAAGCTTAATTATTTAGCAATTCAAAATCAATGATATTATAATCAATTTAAATCCCAAAGATTATCAAAATCAGTAGATTATGATAAGATTTCAAAATCACAAGACCCATAATTAAATCATTTAATTTTATACAAATCAACTACAAAACGCCATGAGTTTTTTTTGATAATTTATAAGTAAAATCATGGGTGTAGAAGGAATCACCCATTGATGACCTTATATACATGGAAACACTGATTCTTAATCTCCCTTGAAAGCCCAAGATGGAATTTAGAGAAATTGGGGAAGAACACCTTGAATCACCTTCTAGACTCCTCTCTATACTCTTGGATGCATGAATGAGGCTTAACATGGAGTAATCCCCCTTAAAAGACCCTTTCAGACCTTTAAACGATATAGTTTAGGCCTTAGGAGTTTAGGAATTATGAGAACACCCTTACTAAAAATGTAGGAATTTTCTGGTTGCCAGTCCCTAAGAGGGACCTCATGAGTTGTTGCCAGGGGGCACGACTCGTTGCCTGAATCCATCATGCTCACTGCCCAAACTCCTCAAGGGACCCCACGAATCTTGGTAGATGACCATGACTCGTGGTCACCTCCTGTGATCCTCACTGCCCAAAACCTTGATCAACCATGCAATCCAAACCAGGGGTGACCTCACGAGTCGTGAGGTCTGACCACGACTTGTGGTCACCATCCGTGGTCTTCACTGCCCTTTCCCACTTTGCCAACTGGTCCACCTAGGCCACAGGAGACCTAACGAGTCATGTGGCCTGACCACGACTCATGGTCATGCCCGTGATCTTACCCCAAAACTTAGTCGTGCGCTGCTTGACCACAAGTTACTTCACGACTCGTGGCCACTCCTCATGACCCACCTCATAGGCCGTTCTGTGACCTGGTGTGAATTTCCAGTTTTTTCTTCGTTTTGACTCCCGAATCTGATCCTTATGTTCCCAGGGTATAACACATAGTTGCCTCACCAACCTCAAACCATCCGATGGGTGATCTACATCTCCGCCCATAAAGAGCCTCAAATGGGGCCATCTAAATGTTGGGGTGATAGTTGTTATTATAAGAAAACTCGATTACGGGAAAGTTATCATAACAGCTACATTTGAAGTCCATCACACATGCTCTCAACATGTATTCAAGAGTCTGAATTGTTTGCTCTGCTTGACCATTAGTTTGCAGATGAAATGCGGTGCTGAGTTTAACCTGAGTACCAAGTCCTTTTTGGTATGACCTCTACAACTGAGAGGTAAATTGAGTACCTCGGTATGAAATAATGGACAAGGTCACTCCATGCAATCGAACCAACTCCCGAATATATATCTTGGCGTAATCCTCCGTTGAGTCCATGGTTTTGACCTATAGAAAATAGGCAGCTTTGGTCATCCTGTCTACCACCACCCAAATAGAGTCATACTACCGACAAGTACGTGGTAGGCCTATTATGAAATCTATGTTAATCTCTTCCCACTTCCATGTGGGAATGCTAATATCACGAAGTATGCCTCTCGACCTTTAATGTTCAACCTTTACTTGCTGATAGTTCAGGTACTTGGCTACGAATTCTGCAATATCCTTCTTCATGCCATTCCACCAATAAATCTCCCATAAGTCATGATACATCTTGGTGGCACCCAAATGGATAGAATACCTGGATCCATGGGCCTCGTGCAATATCCAGCTCCTCAAGTCATCAACATCGGGAACACATAGGCGACCCCCGAATCAAAGTACACCATCTCCCCTTGGGAGAAGACCTCCACCTTTTGACTGTGAACGACTTCCTTCAACTCTATGAAAATCAGGTCCTCATCTTGTCTAGCCTTCACACCATTCATTAAGGACGATTCTGACCCATTCTGGACAACAATACCGCCATTAGTCGAGTCGACCACCTAACTCCCAGCCTTGCGAGATGATGCACATCTTTCACCAGCTCCTTCTTTCCTTCATCCACATGGGATACACTCTCCATAGAAAGCCTACTAAGTGCATTTGCCACTACATTAGCCTTACCCGAATGGTAAAGAACACTCATATCATAGTCTTTGAGTAGCTCCAACCACCTTCTTTTTCTTAAATTGAGATCTTTCTATGTGAACAAATAATGTGAGCTTTTGTTGACCGTAAACACATCCACATGGACTCCATACAAGTAATGTCGTCATAAATTCAATGCGAACACTAGTGCGACCAACTCAAGATCATAGGTCGGTTAAGTCTTCTCATGGATCTTCAACTGTCTAGAGGCATATGCTATCACTTCCCCACGCTGAATCAGTACACACCTGACTCCAATTCTTGAAGCATCTTAATACACCACAAAACCATTCATACCCTCGGCTAAGGTAAACACTGGTGCGGTAGTAAGTCGAGTCTTCAACTCTTGGAAGCTCTTCTCACAAGCCTCCGACCATTAGAACTTAACCTTCTTCTGAGTCAACTTGGTCAAAGGTGCTGCGATGGATGAAAAACATTCAACAAATCTCCAGTAATATCCAGCTAAACCCAAGAAACTCCGAATATCCAAAGGATTCACCGGCCTAGGCTAATTCTTCACCGCCTCGATTTTCTGAGAATCTAATTTATGCCCTCGCTTGATACCACATGGCCCAAAAATGCTACCAAAATCAATCAAAACTCGCACTTGCTGAACTTGGCATACAGTTGATGATCCTTGAGAGTCTGAGTACTACTCTCAAGTGAGATGTATGCCCCTCCTCGCTCCAAGAGTATATAAGGATATCATCAATGAACACGATCACGAACATGTCCAGGTACGTCTTGAACACCCTGTTCATTAGGTCCATAAAAGTTGCAGGAGCATTTGTTAGTCCAAAATACATAACTACAAATTCATAATGACCATACCGCATCCTGAAGGCTGTCTTTGGGATATCTCACTACCGAAATCTGAGCTGATGATACCCGGACCTGAGATTTATCTTTGGAAAACACTTAGCACCCTGAAGCTGATCATACAAATCATCAATCCTAGGTAAAGGATACCTGTTCTTGACGGTGAAATTGCTCAATTGCCAATTGTCAATGCATATTCGAAGCGAACCATCCTTCTTCTGGACAAATAACACTGGTGCTCCCCATGGAGACTTGCTCGGCCTAATGAAGCCCTTATCTAACAGGTCCTTCAACTAATCCTTCAACTCCTTTAGCACAGCTGGAGCCATCCTGTGAGGGATAGAGATAGGCTGCGTGTCGGGTCGAAGGTCAATACAAAAATTAGTTTTCCTCTCCGGAGGAACACCTGGTAAATTATCTGGGAATACTTCTGGGTACTCACGCACCACTAGAACTGAATGGATAGTTGGGGTCTCGGACTCAACATCCTTAATCCTAACTAGATGATACATGCAACCCTTAGAAATCATCTTTCTGTCCTTAAGATAGGAAATGAAATGACCTACAGGTACAACCGAACTACCCTTCTACTCCAAGACTGACTCACTTGGAAAACGGAACTCCAGTGCATGGGTTCAACAATTAATAGAAGCATAACACGCATACAACCAATCCATTCCAAGAATAATATCAAAGTCAGTCATGGCTAACTCTACAAGGTCTATGGAGGTGACTTTATGCAATATAGTGATCGGGCATCCTTTATACACTCGCCTAGCTATACCGTTTCACCAACATGAGTAGAAACTGAAAATGGTTCTGACAGAGTCTTGGGACTAACTCCCAAGATACTAGCAATGTAAGGAGTCACAAAAGACAAGGTAGCTCCCGGATCTAACAAAGTATAAACATCAATATAGAAAACTCGAAACATACCAGTGACCACATCTCGGAATACCTCCTGTTCTTGGCGAGATGCTAAAGCATAGAACCTGTTTTGGCGCTGACCACCAACTGAACTAGTCGAGGCACATAACTGAGGAGGACGTGTTGCTAGAGCAGCTGAACTGGCTGCTGGAATACGGGCTCTGCCGCCCCCTAATCTGGTTGAAGGGTAATCCTTGAGTTGATGTCCGGGTTTTCCACACTTGAAGCAAGTATCTACACTAACTAGGCACCTTCCTAGGTGATTCTTGCTGCACCCTACACAAGATGGGAAAGTGCGCTCTATCTACATGCTACTCTGACCCCTCGAATCTGGAGCCTTGCTCCTCTGATCCCCTCGGAATCTAGATGGTGTACTGGTCGATGATGGTGCTAGAGCAATAGACCTGTGCTGAGACTGCTGATGTTGTCCACCCCCTGATGTGGCCTAAGAAGTCCCATAACTGTCGGTCTTGGCCCTCTTGGCCTCTCTTTGCCTCCGATACGCTAATTCCATCTGCTGAGCATGCAACACAATGCGGGTAAAATCTATATCCCTATGCAACATGGTGATCCTATAGTCCTTATCCAGGTAGTCTGCCACTCCATGCATAAATCGGCTCACTCGATCCCTCTGTTCTGCCACCAACTCTGCCGCTACTTGGATAGACGGGTGAATTCCAAAACGTACTCCTGAACTGACATTTCACCCTACTTCAAGTTAACAAACTTGTCCACCTTTAGCTCCCTCATCTCCCGAGGGAAGAACATATCCAAGAATGCTGCGTGAAACTCTTCCCAACCTATAGGGCATGCACCCCCAAGCATCTCTCCACTGCTTAAATCGTATATGTGCAACCCTTTTTAGCTGGTAGGAGGCCAAATCAACACAATCTCCATTTGTCACCCCCATAACCTGGGTGATCTTTAGAATCTCCTCGATGAATTCGTACGGATCCTAATCCACCTTAGACCCAGGGAACTCCGACGGGTTCATCCTCAAGAAATCTCTGATCCTAGCCGCTGCTGCATTTCCATTCTGTGGGATATGCGCAACAGCATACTGGTTGACCTGAGAAGTCAAGGCCAGTACCAACATCCAGATAGCTGCCTGAAACTCGGTGTGGGCAACTGGCTCAGGTACCTGGGGCTCCTGAACAGGTGGGGCTCGGTGATGCCCACGACCATATCCATCTTCGTGGCCTTCACCATTTTCGTTTCTTCTCTCATTCACTCTTCGAGGAGCTATGATTCTACAATCGCGAATAACACAAATTAGAAGGATAGAAAGAATTTTCATTGCACGACATAGATCAAGAAAGAATAGAACATTTCCTAAACTTCTTGTAGCCTCTTCGTCATAAGTGTGGCGTGAAAAAGACTCTAATTAACGCGGCTTTCGGACACCCTAGTACACATCAAACCTATTACTCTGATACCAAGTTTGTTATGACCTGAACGTAAATCGAGGTCGTAACAGGGGACAAGGAACCCCGAGAGGCCCCAAGTCGACCCAGGGCATAAGCATATCTAACTTTATATCAGTTAAGAGGAAAACTGAACATAAGGTATAGTGGAAACGTAAACGTAACATGGCATACCATAACATTCAGAAGTAGTAGACATACATATAAGTTGAGTTCTACATGCGGTTTGAAAGCCTCTATCATGTAAGATGGGTTAATGGGACAACATCCCCAACTAACCTGGCCAAACTGAAAACAAGAACAACATAAATATCTAGTCATACGCCCTCAGAACATGAGGACTCACCAATAAAGCTGAAAGAAACTTCCGGATGAACTAAGGATGGAGATGAGCCTGAGAGCCGGGTCCTGTATCATGAAATGATACGGCATAGAAAGTATGTGATTAGTAAGTGGAATGTACTGAGTATGCAAAGTAAGGAAAATGGACATTTAAAATATATAAAAGCTCATAAATGATCATAAGAATAGAACTACGTGCTCATAACATAAATAGCATACAATAACATAAGACTCTAGGTTTTCAAAACATTCGTAATACATTTGTAATCATAATCATGAGAGAAAAGCTGTATTGAACATAACTTGAGCCAATATACATCATCATAAACATGTATAAATCATAAGGAATAGTAGGAGATTATTATAACCGAAATACTCCACATGAGCACACATGGAGTCTGACTTGTAAACCTAGCTAGGAGGTCATTCATACCTTGCCAAGGGTAGAACCATGAAGGGCAAGATATCACCATGAAAAGGGACATTTGGGCTGGGGATAGTCACAAGGGAGATCCCAACATACCTACGGTGGCACGTAGTTTATGAGATCCGGGGCCGAACCTATACCCCGAATCTACTAGGTGTTAAATACTACTCCCAAAACATGTATAGTGCTCATCATATAATATGCATGAACACATGGACTAGTTAAATCATTATAATCATAAATATACTTGTACATACGTGAACTAGCCATGACATAAGGCTCGTGAGTTGGCCAAAACATAATTCATAAATCATAGGGTTCATGCATACTTGTGAATCATACATATAACTTGTAAATCATCAAATCATAATGGGTATTTGAATAAATCCATATTTCAAATCATAAATCATGTTGGATTTGTAAATACCAACAATTGAAGTAAATATCATAACTCGATTCATCATATATTATACGTAATTGGGCTTAATTTGGTGGAAACCGAAATCAATAATTTTATAATCAAAATAGTTGTAAAATCTTATCAAAATCCATAAAATATGATGTAAATCACAAATTGTAATAGCCCATTAGTAAATCATTAGATTTTCACAAAAATTGAAATAAAACCCCATGAGATTTTTGATAGATTTTCATGAATTAATAGAGAATGAGCATAGGTGTGAATGGAAACACCACATTCGTAACCCTACATACCTGGGTAAGATCAAATTTGAATGTTCCTTGAATGTCCAAGGGAGAATTGATGGAGAAAGCTTGAGAATAGGCTTGATCTCTCTAATATATTCCTAACTTGCATGAATGGGAATGAGTATAATTAGAAGGACTTAACCTATCTTATCATGCCCAGAAAAATACATAAAACAACGTAGTTTAGGGCCCTAGAGCATAGGAAGGTCAAAAATACCCATAATAAAATTACCCTGAAAACCTGCACTAGCTGATCCCACGGGCATAGAAATGAGTCATTGGATGCTACCACGACTCATGGTATGGTCCATTGTTGCACTTCCCAGAACTTAACTTCGAATTCTATCCACGACTCAACAAGACGAGTCGTGGTTCCTTCTAACGGGTCATTAGTTCGACCGTTGCCAGCTCCTTGAAGATCTTGAACTTCCCTCACAATGAGCCTTACCATGACTCGTGGTTTCTTACAATAAGCATGGTATACATCCATAAAGTACACTAGAAATTCAAAAATTCAACCCAAGACTGGTGACAGCGAGTCGTCATTACTCACGACGAGTCGTTCGATGACCTGTTACTTCTCCAACTGCCAAAATCCAATTCCACCTACAATCACAAATGACTCGTTGTTGCAAGAAATGAGTCTTTACTTCTTCTATTGTATCCACTGCCAGTAGGACTCTCCTTACCACAATAGCTAACAACGAACTACGGGTCGTTACATCGTCCGTCCTGTGCATTTTTTCAGTTTTCAGCCAACTTCCATTTTTGATCTCGGGTTTAATCTTAGGTACTTTTAGGGTATTACATCATTAGGGTGTAAACAATCTCTCCAAGAAAGCCGTAGTTAGATCTGCCCAAGTGGTAATAGACTTTTCTGGTAGCTCATCAGCCACAAAGTGGCTTCCCCAGCTAATGAGAATGGAAATAAGCAGAGTCTTATCGCCTCTTGAAATACTTCGACCAGTCTGTACACATTGTAGATACTTGTGAAACTTATAAGATTCTTGTTTAGATCTTTACTAGAACAACCATTGAACAACCTTTCATGCTCAACAGGTGAATCATAGTATTTTTCACATCAAACTTTGCATTCACTGACAGTGAGGGTGGAATAATGGCTCTAATGTAGTTGAAATCCTCTTTCTCATAATGTCCCTCGAAGAGAACATTCTTTATGGTGTTTCATCCTTGATGAGGAGGGGGGTTCTATCAGTTCCTGTCTGCTAAAGCAGCAGTCAATTGGGCAGCATCGACTCTTCTAGCTATATCCGCTAGTCGAGCCTCTTCCGCCCTTCGTGCTCCTTTAGCCCGTTGTGGCTCATTCAACTCTTCCTCTAATGGGAGGTTGAGTTGTGCCCTCAAGTTCTCCATGAAAACATGTGGCTAGTCAACCAAAAAAAAACAAAACAAAATGTAAAATGCATAATAAGATTACAAGTCGAGCTCAGATACCAATTAACAATTTCAAAGTTGTATTCCCTGACAATGGTGCCAAAATTTGATAACGCCAAAATTTGATAACGCCAAAATTACACCTTGTAATTAAAGTATAAAGTGGTCACTATCAAATATAGTAACCCCAAAAAGATTTGGATCGATCCCACAAGGAATAGGCAGAAATAATATGTTAACAATGAAAATAAGTTAACTTGTAATTAATATTTCGGAAGGGGGTTTGCAAATAAAAATAATAAATAATGCTAAGAATTATTGAGTTGTTTATCAAATTACTAAGACTAAACTAGGATTGTGTTCTCCATAATTTCATAACTTAGCAGGTTTTTATTAGTAAATATATCTTGGTGAATTTTATGTAAGACTTCTGTTTAGTACATCTAATATTTCTCGATTTAAAGACTACACTTATCTCTTCTAGGTCTCAAAGTGCATATGTTATGTGCGCCAATAGACAATAGCTGCTTTCCACCCATCTCTTCTTGGTCTCATAAGTGTGTATATTATAGCTTTACAATAAGTCTTTACTTTAATTATCCTTGGTTAGAGCTCAAGTTAATCAGATGAGAATTATTAATTTCAAATTGCTATAGTTACTCTCTTTTCCTAACTTCAACCTTCTAAGTCGGGAAAGTTAAAGACACAGGCTTGTTTCAATGTTACAACTGCTAAAACTTAATTAAAATAAAGAGAATAATAGTGCACTTAATTCTCCATTCAAGAATCACTATTTTATTATATGTACATTCACTAATCCATCATGGTTCCACAATCCTAGCCTAAGAGATTTAGACGCTCATGTTTATGAGAAAATAAATAAAAGATGTCAAAGAAATCATAATTAAATATTTACTTCAATAAATACTTGTTCAACAAAATCTCCGGTCTAAATGGTTCTACAAGAACTTGATGAATTTCCAAGAATAGCTCAGCTAAACAATTACAAAAAAGTATGAATTGTGCAACAATTGATTTGTAAACTCTAAAGTGTTGGACTTGGACTAAAAATCAACACTTTGATATTTTCTAACACTAAAATTGCACTTACCTAAGACAATAAATAAAGGGTATTTATAATAATAGATGAAGCCTTTGTTGTTCCTTCTTAAATTTGAATTGGGTTTTGCAGCTTCAGTTCCTAGTCGAATTGGGATTATAAATTCTGGACGGCCGAACATGTGTGGCGCTCCACGCCCCTCCCTACGCCATTTTCTTTGCGCCTCTGGTTGCACTGACCTACCTGCGCATTGTGCAACCCATGGTACAGGCGTGCCTGCGCGATGCCAACTTCTATATATTCGATCCATCAATCCCGTTTTTTCTTTCTTGCACTTTTAAGCTACATGCAAGCCCAAATTCACCACATTTATACGTGAAAGAATCTCATCATGTGTGTTAGCTCTTTTTCACAAATATATCATAAAATACATGCAAATACACATAATTTATTCTCAAAACATAGTAAAGTATGGACAAAATATTGCTAAGAATTGAATAAATTCATTGTTCATCACCCAGGCTCCACACAAGTTTCAATAATACACTAGAATCAAGAGAACATACACAACAAAACTATGGGTTGTCCACAGGTACATCCAAAGTACTATATTCGACCCGACGATGACAACTTAATTTCACAAAATGATTTGACATACCACATGCCTTTTGGGTTCACAATTATAAACTCATTCTGAGCTATCACCTTTAGTCTATTTCAACCACCAAATATCAGTCCAATAGCATGAATAAGAATCCAGATCACAAGGCTAAGAAACAGACGTGCACATGAGAAAATAGCTATTTAAAACATGACAAAACTATGCCAAAAAGAGATATGGAAAGCCTTAACATACCTCAATTTTTCCAAACTTACGCCACCACCACACCCAACTTTGGATGAGGAAAAATGGCTTAATTATGAAAGATAATGAAAATCCTTACATGACCCTTTAACTGAGAACGTCTTGAAACTAATGTTTAAGGATGTTATTATCAACATTGGCATCTGGAATCTTAAAATAATATTCTCTATGAATTACCAAAACTTCTTATTAACCTCATAAATTGTATTCATATACCCCATGAAGTGAATAAAATATGAAGAAGGTTATAGAATAATATGTAATGTAAAATTATAATTCTTTATATTTTCACTTTTCATCTAACTCATGTACGTAGGTGATTCTCATATAGCCCTACAACTATATGTTGTACTATAGTATTAAGATTCTACATTTTAATCATAAACTATATCAAACTAATCTATTGAAACTTTATTAATATTAGGATTCGACATCCTAAATTCAAACTATGTTGCTCTCTATTATTTTCCCATTAAGCCGGAGGTTTTCAATCCTACAACTCCAAGTTTTCTCTAGAGAACATGTAATGATTGTTGCTGGTGGTTCATTGATTGTTAATGCGAAGAGGCCCTGTGGAGTTTTCTATTGATCGGCAGGAGTAATCCACCTATAAAGCAAGAGATAGTAGTGTGATTGTTTCTTCTACAAATTTATCATGGATTTGAATGTCTTCCTCTTTGTCTGAAAGAGTTTCCTCTACCTCTACAAAAAAAAAAACTTTTGGTTTATGGACTTATAAATATATGGCTTGATTGACATGATCTTTCTCGCTATCTCCTTCTCTCATTGCATACTCTTTCTGTGCATTAATAAAATGAGTGAAGGTTGGATATGGAGCTCTTTCCGGCATAAAAATCCTCAACATCTTGTAAAAATTTATTTTCAAGACCTTTAACAAAGTTTATAACCTTGATATCTTAATTTAATAGTTTGTGTATAGCGATGAGACTATCACCAGTTCTCTTGAATTCTTTTATATATTCATCTTAGGGTTTTGACCGCATCTTGATACTATGAATTTATTGTTTCAATTAAAATTCCTTATCCTCTATAGATTGTTTGTAATTGTCGTCATGACTCTCCTAAATTTCTTTTTTTGAAGTGCAACCAATAATAAAGAGCATTGACTCTTTTGCATGTAATAGTTTCAGTTAGCCAACTTCTCACCAAGAAGTGTTTCTCTTCCCATTCTATAAATTTAGAATTGACGTTTTCTTCTTTCTTTTCATTTACCACAATCTTAGATGAAAGTTCTTAATTTCATAATAATATCACCAATCTTCAGCGTCTACATCAACTGGATTTTCCAAACAAGATAGTTTGAGGAATTCAATTTTATGGGACATATAACTAAGAATTAATGGAGAGATCTTGGCGAAACTTAGAGAGTGGAGGAAGATAATCTGTCCATTAAAGAATATTGAACAAGATTCAAGATAAAAAATAATTTAGGTTAGAAGCAAAACTCTTGTACCACAAAGAAGATTATAGAAAAATATTGAGTGTAAAAATACAACTCTTTGTATTTTCTTTTTTCAGTAAACTCATGCACATAGGTGGTTTTCACATGACCCTTTAACCATCTATTGTATAATAGTATTAGGATCCTAGATCCTAATTATAAATTATATAAAACTAATCTATTGAAAATAGATTAAAGTTAGGATTTTACATCGTAATTCTAAACTATATTGCAAACTAAACACAGACAAAACCTCACTTGGTAATCCAAGGAAGGGCAGAATAAGGGGAGGAATACACGACCATCTAGCTAACTGGATGATAGGATATATGAGAGATGTATTTGAAGCTACTAATGTAATAGCAGAAATTCTTGCCTTATTTAATGGTTTGAAGATAGCATAAGCTAATGATCTAACCCCTCTAAAAGATAATCTGACTCCAAGGAGATAATTGAATTCTTAAATAATGACCATCTTCATACACTAATTTATTATCTGATTATCAGGAGTTGCTTTACATGATGGGCAATCCCCCTCCCCCCATCTAATATTTCTTCATGGAATAAAACCAAGTAGCAAATATGCTAGCAAAGGAGGGATCTAATTTGAAGATGGTAAACGTTTTTATCTAATGGACAGTCCCTCCATTGTTTGTGTCCAAATAATTAAAAACTCACAGAGTAAGAATTCTTTTTGTTAAACTTAAGTGGTCATGTCAAATTTTTTCAGATAATTATAATATGTTTATTAATCACTTTCCCTCAAAACAAGTAGTAGTGTCTCTGTCGTGCTATCACCTCATGTATTGATACATATTGAGTTCTACAATATAATATCCTCATTACCCAAAATAGAAAATACTCCTTTAGCACTATTTAATAAACTTTACCACTTTAAGACTTCGAAATCAATCTTATTATGCATTTTTATTTCATAAACTCAAGACTTTAAGAATCCTTAAAATAGTTAGGACTTCACATTAATGTATGCTAAATTTTGGCTGGTTTCCTTAATGATGGACAGAGAGAGAACTATTATTAAATATATTGATTCAATTGCAAGTGATAAGTAAGTCGTAATCACAACTCTTTTTTCTCTTTTGATAGAGTTAGATAGGAAAAGATAAATCCGTTTTAAGAATTTTTATTACTAGTACCAGAAAAATTCACCTTTGTTACTAATATTAACTCAATCTACCCGTGAAATAATTTAATAAGGATTTAAAAGTTTGAACGTGTGACTTCTAAATAATGATTCAATTTCAAATAGTTTATATAATAATATGTGTATTATATATAAGGAAAAATCATATGATGTATAATAAGTTCATATAAAGTAATTTTTCTATTACGTAAAATTGAGATATGCATGTCGTATTTTTTTAGTTAAGCACATGTTATGATACTTCAATTTAATTTTGAAGAGGTATTGATCTAGCTCCCACCCCCCCCCCTCCCCCCACTTTTGGTGTTTTTCTATTACTTTAAAGTAAGAGTGCATATAGTCTGGGTTGATTCGAACTTTTTGAATACCAAATCAAACCTATTATATCGATTTTTAAATTTATAAATCAAATCCAACCAATAAAAGTCGGCTTTTTTAATTTTGGATTTTTTTAGTTTTTTTTCAATAAAGTCTTCATACAAAATCTGTAACTTATACTTGAAATATTTCTTTAATCCTAGTAACATACGACTATCTAAGGTGTTTCACAATTAAAAAAATAATAAAAAATATGAAATGAGTAATAACAATGCACTAAAATAACTAAAAAATAATAATGAAATCGCATGAAAAAAATATTGCTAATTAATAATTCATAATGAAAATGAACACACTCTAAAAGTACTAAATCATGCCAAACAAAGTACGACTAATAAGTTTTATTACATAACTAAATATTAAAAAAAGTTATGTGTTTTCACTGTATAAATTAACCTGCAAAATTAAAGCATAGATATCTAATATTTTTGTCTTTTATGGTATTGAAATCATTTCTTTTGTTAGTGTTAAAATTGACTTGATTTTGATTTGAGCATTATATGAGTTAATACCATGTATTTATGAACTATAAAATTTATTGGATCATTCAAAACTCTAAGTCCGAACTTCAAATAATACATGTTAAAAGACCAAATTATGAAAAAGTTTAAGAAGTACTTATAAATTAGATAAAATATTTATAAAAATGATAAATATAATATCAGATTGATTTGGTTGAGTTTAACATTTTCTAGTTAAAATCAAAGAAAATTAATTGTGATCGGATTTTTTTCCAACACCAAATAAAATCGAACTAAACCACTAGTCGAATATTTTTTTTCTCGTATTATCGAATTGATGAGGTTTATCGACTTCTTTTTATATCCCACTTAAAAATAATTAATTTAACCAAAAAATAAAAAATCATTTTACCTACTCCATTTTCCCCTTAAAAATAATACTACATTTGTAACCAACTTCAACTAAATTCTATAAATTCGAATTATGAGTGTGTTAGGCATTTGTTCATTAGAGAGTGAGAAAAAAAATGTAAAAGAAGAGGGAATTGGGTGTTTAGAAGAGGAAGTGGGCCGGATCTTTTGGGGTTTGGACTGGGTCTCGTGGTTTTTTTTAAGGTCAAATTGTTCTGAAATTGGGCTTAAAATGGTTTAATATATGGCAAATATTATATTAAAACGACAGCCTTTTTTGCATTTAAAAAGGTAGCCTTTTTACATTTTAAAAAGCTACCACTTTTTTCCATCGATGACACCAATGAAACAACTTTGTAAGAAAATTTTTGAAGTAAACCACATTAAATGAAATCAGATTATTGTAATAAGAATAAATTCATTAAATAAAACAAAATTAATTGATCTTCCTACCAAAACAAAAGTTCATATGTCAGTTTTCATATCTAAAATCTATGAAGAAGTAGTAAGAGGCAAGACTTTTATATGATTCTCTCTCTTTCTGACGGAAATGGTGAGGTATGTCAGGTTTTCCTTTTCATTTCCTTTTTGAATTTCATTTTATAGAATTTATTCAATCTTGCTACTTGTCTTTAATTTTTTTCTCTTTATGAATAGTATTTTTTTCAAATTTTGAATGTTGTGTGTAACATTAGTTAGGAAGTGTAAAGAGACCCGAGTTGATTTCATGTACCAATATAGAATTCTCCTTTATGTTCTTATGAATATTTTTTATATGTGATTTTTTTGGAAAAATTTTATTTTTAATTTATGTTTTTTCTAGTAAAGATACCTTGATGTTGATTCATTTAGGTTCTGTGTGTTAAACTCTATGGTATTGAACATATATTTTTATTTTCTCTTTCTTTACTAAATGGTGAGAGCGGATTAAAGTAGAAAAATGGGGAGAAAATTATATCACGTTAGTTTTGGAGAGTTCAAATGTAGATAGAATTATATTTTAGAGGTCATTCTTTGTAAGAATAAAGATTCTGAATCGAAATACACATTAATACTTGAGTAGTCAAATATTATATTCAGATCTCAATAATGAATAATCAAGATAAAATTAGTTTTCTCAGCATTTGATTATTCAGAATTATTTATTTTTAATTAAAAATAATTTAAGTTGTAAGGTGGTGTTTTATGTGGTGGTTGTCCGGTAAAAATGGTGGCAGTGATAAGGCTAGTAGTGGTGATTTTAATTTGGTGGTAGAGGTGTTGGTGGTAGACGTGTTGATGGTAGCGGCCGACAATTGTGAATAAAAGTGGTGGTAGTGTGTGATTTAGGGGTAATAGTGATAGTAGTAGTGGTGGCTATAATGTGGGAGGTGATTGATCGTAGGGGTTGGTAGTTGTGATTTGTGGGCCGACAATAGTAGCTAGTGATGATGGTTGATGCTAGTGATAGTAATGATGATGAAGGTGATTGATATGGTAGTGATCAGAAATAGTGATTGTGGTGTCAATTCTTGACGACAATAGTGAGGAAGGTGATGGTGAATGACGATTATGATTGTGCAATAGTGGCTAATTGTGATTGGTGAGGTCAACTTCACAAAAATTTTCAATTGAATAATCTTTTAATAATATTAAAATTATGTAAAAGATTTAAAGTTATCTGAAGTAATTAAATGATTGAATCTTAAAAACAAATGTATTCAATGATACTAGCTTTAAATCATTTAAATTTCATATCTCTATTAAATATAAATAAATAAGATTATAATTAAAATAAACTTATTTTTCACAAAAAGTTAGTAATATTATACCATTTTTTCTAGAAAGGAGTCATTATTGCAGCAATATCAGTCAAAGCACGGTCATTAACACAATTTATAAAGGGGATATTTTTATTCAAATTATAAGGTCTTCCCCCTAGCTTCTCTTCCTCATTCTGAATACAGTTGTAATCACCACAAATTATCCAGGCTTGATCATTTAAAGTGGAGATTGTTCTCATGGGTCTCCAGAGATCCTCCCTCCCAACAGATATTGATTTGGCATATAACCCAAATATAGAAATCTTTATCCAAACCTTTGTCCTTGATCTTGCATGTGATAATTTGATCATCATCAACACTGATAATACAATCTAGATTTTCTTCCAAAAAATCCAGATCTTATTATTACTATTAGCTTTGCATCCATTCATTCCCGGAATGTTCCTGGAAGAATCAATTTTTTCCTCATTTATGAAAGGTTCTTGAATGGCTAAGAAGGAGATCTTGTATTGCACAATAAAGAACATTAGTCTCTTTGTTGCTTCTTGAGACGTCATTCCCCTAATATTCTAGTTTAGTATACTAATCATTGATAGGGGGAGGAAGAGGTGTTTGTAAGTTCTTCTTTTGGTTTCTCTTGATAGGAGATCCTTTGATTCTTTCTCCTTTTTGGTTTTATCCACACCTCTAGGGAATAAGTTTTTTTGTTCAAGAACCTCTCTTTAATTTCCTCTTGAGAGTACTCCCTTTCTTCTTCACTTTGTTCATTATGTACTATCCGGTCTTGGCCATCTTCAAATGAATCCTCCTCTCTATTGTCTTCATCTTCAGTTGATTCATCATCATTCCATTCATCACTATCTTCTCCTTCATTGTTCTTCTCAAGATTATTTCCTTGGTTAGTTGAATTAGGGGTCTCATATAGCTAGATAGATTGAATACTGATGTCGATAGGATATTTATTTTTACTACAAAAGGTAGTATTCATTTCCTTATTTGAAGTACCTTCCTGTTGTGGTTTGGTATTGCAATGGTCCATATTTTCATTTCCATGTTGCATGCTTTCTGGCTAGGAGCACTTTGTTGGGCTTCTTACTTCTCATTGTTCAACTTATTCTTATTTATCTTCCTCTTGATAGTCTCCTAGCCTTCATCAAATAGAATTACCTGCAATTCATTGGGGTCATTGATGCTTATGGTTCCAACTGTTGTTTCATTCTCCTTCACAGAGTTGCCTTCTGTGTTGATTGTATCATTGCTACTATTCTTTCTATTGTCTTGTAGCTCCTCATTTTTCACACACTGATCCTCTCTGTCAATTACTTCTTTCCTATTCTCCTTTATCACAGTCCTTGCATTGTATTTTCCTCTACACCATGATCTGTAGTACCATTTCTTCCGTGATCACTTCTTTCCTTGGATGGATTTGATTTGTCTATTCCAAGTATTACATTAGTCGGTTTATATATTTTCTTTCGAGGTTCACTCCACCCTCTCTTCTTCTTTGCAGTTGTTTTGTGATTTGAGATCATTTCTCTTCCTTTTTGTAGTCTCCTTTTCTTGTGTTTTCTCTTCTAGAGTATGCTTGTACTGACCATTAGTTGTAGGGTGTTGTTCATCCATGTGATTGCCTTTTGTTGGTTTTCTTTGTTGTTCTTGATTAGTGAATGCAAAAGCCTCACTATTGACTTTAGAAAGGTCTTTCTCTCTGCTACTATATTCCTTATTATTGACCTATTGTTTTTCCTCCTTCACTTCGTTTTGATCCTTTTCTAGCCTTCTACATTGAACTTTGCAGTGCCCTTGAAGTCAACAATAATTGGAAAATTTCTGCACTCCTTCTTATTCTATTTTTTGTTCATATATTCCCTTGTAGAGTATTAGCTGAGTTTCTTTGACCAACAAAAATAGAATTTAACCTTGTCTTAGATAGTTCAATTTCAACTCGAACCTTGGCCATACATGGCCTAGTCCTGCTTCTATTCACTAGATTCATACTCAAACGAACTCCTATTGCACTTAGAATTTGTTTGATGAAATGCTATGTTTGTAGGTGAAATGGAAGTTTAGGGAGAAGAACCCATACCGACGCTAAGGGGTTGTCCTCCTCTCTGGTGAAGTCTGGTGTCCATTTGCTAAACCACATAGTTTGTCCTTCCACCTCAATTGCATGACAACAATATATGGAATTGAAATCTTCTTCATTACAAACATCAATAAACACGTTCTTGTTGTCATAGACACCAACCTTTACATATCCTTTTAGAGATATCGTCTCCTTCGCCGCAACCCTAATTTTCTTAATTTGGGGCCTAGTTTTTAGAAATTTTCCGACTATGGTATATTTACATTCCTCTGCCATAATCCCATAATAAACTTCAGCATTAAAAATAACAGCAGGGATTCCGTTATGCTTTGTAATTGTAGGTTTGAGAGATTCTCTCGGATGGGTTGCCAAGGGGGTTTGGTAGTTGTTAAAGGCATTGATATATGATGATTTAGCAGTTAAGGATTAAAAATTGGAGGGGGGGGGAGTAATGCCTAGATCCGGTGGTCGATCCCTCCTTCCTAGCAGAGCGCTGGCGGCCGGCTCCATGTGTCCGGAAGTCGAATTGTACCGTTAGATATGTTACCATTTTTTTTTGTATGGAGAGAAAATTTTTAGAGAGAGAAAGTTTTTGATATAATGTTGAGAATTTATTCAATTTTGCTTCTTTTCTTTGATTTTTCTCTCTTTATGATTAGTATTTTTTGCAAATCGTACATGAATGTTGTATGTAACATTAATTACGAAGTGTAAAGAGATATGAGTTTATTTCATGTTCCAGTATAGAATTCACCTTTGTGTTCTTATGAATATCTTTTTTAGTTTATGTGTGGTATTGTGGAAGAATTTTTAGTTTTAATTTATCCTTGTTCTAGTAAAGTTCTTGTGTTGATCGATTTAAATTTATGTGTTTTCAAATCTATAGTGTAGAACATATATTTTTGTTTCTTCAATTTTTTATAGATGGTGTGAGTATATTAAAGTAGGAAAATAGGGATAAAATCATATCACATGAGTTTTACATAGTTAAAATGCAGATAAGATTATATTTTAGAGGTCATTCCTTTTAAGGATTAAGATGTCTGAATCGAAATACACATATGATATTTG
Organism: Datura wrightii; assembly: GCA_035772735.1. Lineage (NCBI taxonomy): Eukaryota > Viridiplantae > Streptophyta > Magnoliopsida > Solanales > Solanaceae > Datura > Datura wrightii. The sequence continues at coordinate 22,670,862 of JASDFA010000001.1, forward strand.
AGGAGTAGGATGTTTTATTCAGATATAAATAATGAATAATCAAGATTATTAGTTTTCTCCATATTTGATTATTCACATTTATTTATATTTAATAAAAAATTTAGAAATATAAAACTTTAGAATATAATTTAAGATGTAAGGTTACGGTTTATATGGTGGATGATTGTGGTGGTTGTTTGATATAACTGGTGGAAGTGATATAGCTGGTAGTTGTGATTTTGGTGGTGGAAGTGGTGGTGGTACTCTCCGACGATTGTAAAGTTTTATATTTTATATATCTTTAAATCATTTTGTACTTTGAGAGATAGATATAAACTTGTATGTGATTCCAATATTAACCACTGTTGCAGTTTCATTTATTAGTTGCTTATTTTATAGCACGACATTAAATCACTTGTAGTCTGTTAAATGAAGAACCTCTTTCTTTCTTTTTAGGATAAGAATGAGAAAAAATTCAAGACTTGAAAGTGACCTTGTTTCTTAAACATTTTTCACTATTATGTACTAAAGCTTTGGCTTGTTTTGTAACCAGATTAAGGAACAATCGCAGCAATTTAAGCAATTATATTGCCCAAGGCTTTATGTATCACTACAATGACGGCCGTGGTATAGACAGGATATCAGAATTACCGAGACACCTAATAGATGATATCTGGAGTCGTTTGTCCATCAAAGACATAGCACAAATGAGTGTGCTGTCAAAAACGTGGAACCATATATGGTCTACCTTTCCAATCCTTGTGCTAGATAGTCAGTTCCGTGAGGAAATAAATTACAAAAATTAATCTTCATCCTCAATCACTTTTGACTTTAAAAATATTGTTGACAAGATCCTCTTGCAACATAACGGTCCTATTGTCAAGTTTGTCCTTGACATATCAAGTATTAGCTCAGACCACTGGGACATTGACCATTGGATTCGATACATCTCAATGAATGGTATTAAAGAACTCAGGATTGAAAATTTCATTCAATCCACATATACTTTGCCATCTTTCTTGTTCAATTCCGGACTGAGTGATTTAGACATCACCAATTGTGCCTTCAGGACGTCTCTTGCCTCTACATCATTTCAGAGTCTTGTGAGGCTTGATCTAACACAAATAAGTTTTGATCCAGTTATGGTGTTTACCATCCTTGAGGCTCCACTACTCTTGACCTTGTTGCTTACAAGTTGTGATGGTCTCCAATACCTTAATATCTCCGCGTCGCAACTACATGGCTTGCACATTATTGATAGTCATAATATCGATTTTTCATTCCTCAAAGCTTATACTGAGCTGAAATTGTTGACTATTGTATCATTCGACAAAATCAAAGAGTATGAATTTTGGAAAAGGTTTACATTGGAAGACATTATTTATTCTTTTCCTAAGCTTACAAGGTTTTGGTTCAACAGTACTTTCTTCAAGGTAATTTGTATACAAATTTATTATTTTACTTTATTTCAAATATAGTGAGTCATGAGGGATATGTATGTATTCATTTTATTTCAAAAAATATGTATTCTATTATTATTATTATTATTATTATTATTATTATTATTATTATTATTATTATTATTATTATTATTATTATTATTATTATTATGTTTTCTTCTTCTGAAGATTATAGTTCCACGAGTTATTTCAAAGAGGCTTGAGGTTGGACTAGAGAATTTGTTGGAACTCAACTTAGGTTTATGCTTTGCTGATGAAGCTCAAATTTCAGCAGTTATATGCTTACTTCACAGTGCTCCCATTTGCATTCAATTAAAATTAAGGTAATCATTAATAAATTAAGAGATGAATGATCGCCTTTTCTATAAATTATTTTCTGAAAAACTTAAAAATTAGATGTTAGTTAGCATTGAAGTTACATTATTCCTTTTTGTGTTTTACATTATTGTACTTAAAAAAATGAATAAATGTTATACCATGATAAATGCTATACCAAAATATATTGACATTATCTATCTCATACCTAAATTGCTCATATATATGTTATCATATATACAGCATGAACTCTCAAATGTTGAGGAAATTGATGTGGACAGAGTTAGAGAGTATCTGACAGCACCTAACTGCATAGAAGAAGATCTCATGGCACTTCGAAAGATAAAGTTGGAAGGTTTTGTGAACACCATAACTGAACGTCTTTTCATGAAGTTGATGTTAGCTCGTTGTCCTTCACTTGTACAGGTGAAAGTTACGCCTGCGAATTCAATTCAAAACATGATGATATCCTTTTCTTCATTTTACAAGTGTTGAAGTTCCCTCGAGCTTCATTAAATGTCAAAATAGAGCTTGAACAGCTAACATGATTGTCTATTCTAGAAGCACATTATCATCTTATTAATTTTTCCGCCGATTAATATTTGGTTTTAGATGATGACCCTGTTTTTTGTGACATTTTGTCTAAAGGGAACCAAGTGTTCTAAATACTTTTTTTTCTCCTCAAGTGTCTCACTTTTTATTTCTCCTTACACGTATCTTTTGATAAATCAGGGGCAAGTATATATACTGCTAGTCCTTTAATTTCCAACTCTGTGTTGCTTTTTAATCTTGTAATTAACCTAGTAAAACAAGAAGAGTGATAGGAACCTTAGGGAACCAATAGTAGAATTGTCATATCCTTTATTTTCATCAACTTGCTTGCTTAATTTTTTATATGTGACTATTTTTTATTTATCTCAGTAGTATAATATGATTAAACTAAATAAGATATTTCTGAAAATGATAACAAGTGATATTTCAATGATTTTTTATCTTCCTCCATCTTTGTTATTAGTTCAGTATATTACAAAAGAAGTTATTTTTAAGAGATTTTTTTTAAAATTTCTCCTCATTATTAAGTAATTATTAGAGTATTAGTTGTTGGAATTTTGTTTGGATAAAATTAATAATAAACATTTTATATGAATTAGTGTCTTTTACATGAAAGAATGTGCTTTTTTCTTCTGTTACCACTAGTTCTATTTAAAGCCAACTTCTATAAAACTTCTGTGAGTATCTTTCTTTAATTTATAACATTCTTCCAAAAAAATTTCATTAAATTTCTCACTCCAAAAAGACCAAATTCAACTTTTTGCTTTCAAGTTAAATTTCTTCATTATTTGTTTAGTGAAAATTCATAGGCTTATCATATCCACTAAACGTATTTGTGTACAATCCCACAGAAATCTCACAGAAAAGAGGAAGGTAATATCATTTTTAGAAAGTCTTTCACATGTGTTTTAAACCTACAAATATTATATGTTTGTTGTCCATATTGTCGAACCTGCATCTTTATGTGATCTTCTTCATATATTTTTATGTTAGTGTTTTATATTTTTCAACAATCTAAAAGGTGATTTAGTTATAAAGAGATATATACCACGTAGAAAGAAAAGAGGAAAAGCGCAAAATCGCATCAATGCTTCATATAAAAATGAATTTATCCAGTATTGAAAAATTCATAAGGCTTTTCAAAAAATTAGAAGTGAACGCATATTAATGGAGGTTACAACATTTGGAAAGACATAGAATAGTAAAATTTAAATAAATCTGAGATGACTATTAATCTCTTGAGCAGTCACGTCGCTTCATAAATATATAATTTCTTATTCTTGCAAGCTAAGAATTTTGGTGAAATGAGTACAAAACTTTTAGAATATCCATACATGTTTTGAAATGATACAAGACCGTCTCAAATATCAAGAAAGATATATTATAAAATATAAATAGAAAAGTCCGGATATATCAGAACAGCCAAGAAGTTACCTCCAAAGACTCCAAATGTTACTAGAATTATCCATTAAAAATTGAGTAACCATTTCATCTTTCACATAAAATCTTCTATCAAATAAATTATTTTTAGTTATAGATATTCTTAATTTTTATTTACAATATCAGGCTTTTTACATTTCATCTTTCATTCTCTAACTTATTTTTCTTTAGCCACTAATTTAGACAACTTATTCATTACTACAAAAAATATATATATAATTTTTAAAATTGCATTAAGCAACTAAATATAGATTAATTTAATTAGTAGATATGTGAAAGTGAAGCCAAAAAACACTAAGTAAGAACTATTTAAAAGCTGAAAATAATTTTCATTTTCTAAGGATACTTTTACAGTAGCAAACTTCTTTTTTCCTTCAACTTTTTTATTTTTGTACTTTTTTCCTTGCTTCCCAACAAAGAAAATTTTGCAAGATACTGTTTGAAATGTACAACAAAGACATGATATTGTGTGTCGAATTCTGCAAGAAAACATAAATAGAAAGAACACTAACAACTCAAAAGAAATTTTTTCAAAAAGTTCTATATATGGCTTGGGAGTGAACAAAATCTCAAAGCTAAACTCAGATAATAAGTCTGAGATTTACAAAGACATTATGGCAACAACAGTATGTAGGTATATATCATATTTTATGAATTGAAAATGTACTTTTAAAAAAAAGTGTGCTCGAACTATGGAATTTGGAGTATCAACTATTCTTATCAATTGTATGTCAATCAATCCAACAATTCGAAATGCGAAAGATCTCTAAAATTGAAAATATTTATTTTCTTCATATGGTAAGATTGTACCTATGATAATACTATCATATTAGAATTCATGGCTTGTAAAATTCATGAAAATTCTAATTTATTTATTTTTCTTTAAAATCAAAGTATCTAAAAAGAAATCGCATGTATCTAATTAATCATTGATATTCATCTTCATAGGTTAAAACGATATCCAATCATAAGATAGCAACTAGATTTAATTTCCACTACTGTAAACTTCACGGATGATCCTAAAGACCAATCTTTCTTGAAAAATTTCCATCCCAAGAAAATAATGAATGTTTTCTAAATTTTAAATTTAAATTCAGAATGTAGAAAATCGTTGATACCTTCAATTTCTACCAAATTGTTTCCTGTTCAGATAATAATATCAACATATATAGCTAAAACAGAAATGAGATTCCCTGATTGTCTAAAAAAAATAAAAAATAATCATTCTAAGATGAGGAATAGCCTTTAAAATTCAATGCTCATGCAACTCGAGCATACCACTATCGCAAAGCCTATTTTACCCATACAATGATTTTCTTAAAAGGATAACATATTTAAAATTAGGAGAAGAAAGTCCCATGGGAAACTTCATGAATACCTCCTCATGTATGTCATCATGCATGTCACGTCTCAAATTACCCCCTATACATGATTGCCACCTAGCTAGCACATACCATCGGTCAGGCGAATGGAATTTTCATATCTTAACCATTAATTCGTAACATTAAATAAATCATATAAGTACCCAAATAATATAATAATTAATTGTGAAATAGTTAATATCTCCAAATATTAATTTGAAAACTCTTTCCAATACCCCACATTAGACCATGGAGCATATAAGAGAATTATGAAAGAAAAGATATAAATGAATAAGTGATGAAGGCTCTTTTAAAAGCTTCCATGAATAATGTGGCGGCTTGCCTCAATAACTAGGTCAACTCTAGCGAACTTGTTGGCTAATAGCTTCACTGCCACCAATAGTATCTGCATGGACATGTAGGTAAGGAGTGAATTATATGTAAATATAATCCAGTAAGATCCTTGATCTGCCACTTTAATACTCCTAGTTCCATTTATTCATAAAAAGAAACGTCCCTTTTGAAGTCAGAATTAATTTTTCTAGATACCTAACATAATGCATGAAAGGAAGTATTAGAAAATACAACCACACAACAAGCACATAAACAATATGCATAAAAATAAATTTTATTATATAATACTCAATAAAGTCTAAAAAAATATTCACAAGATCACATATATCTCAACATAACTCATACTCAGGACTTGTAATACGATAGTGAAAAAGATAAACCTAACACCCGAACAATTCATTATCCTACGAATATTACAAAACTGAAAAAATTCAAATTGTAACTTCATATAATTTGCTTTGAATCATAGCTACTATCTAAATTTGGCCATACACCCCTCAAACTAGCCTACCTCTTCTTTCTTGATTCATATTGTGAGATGTCATCATCAAATATTAGTTCATGAATTCAATAACATGTCCTCACCATTAATGAGAGAGTGGAACGAAGAGATTTAAAGAATCAGGCTGAATAAAAACACATGATAAAGAATCAAAGAATAGAAGTTTCCTAATATCTAGTTCTCGAAGATAAGTTACGGACATCTCCACACCGATCCACAAGACTCTACTAGACTCTGCTCTTGTACTTAGTAGGACCTATGAACCATGCTCTGATATCATGTTCTCACGATCCAAAATTCCATTGAGCCATGAGGGCACCCACCATACCCGTAGGTGAACCTCATTCCTTTATTGACCAATTAATAATATAAATAATGCAAAAATAATATAAAATAAGTAATTAACTCTTATAAGTGTAGAATAAATGAGTCTAAGACCAAAGGAACCCCAAGACCTGGTGACACTAGTACAAGAGAATCTACGAATACCAAACAATTCTGAAAAACTAAAGCCACCGTCTAGAAAGAAATAAGACAAGAAATAAAATAAGAAGTCTCTAGAATTTAGTACTTTCAAAGAGAAAGCAGCTCACCCTGAACTCTAACCGTGACATACCTCGAACCGTACGTGTAGAAACTCAAGTACCATTAATACTTGATTCAGTCCCTGCACACAAAAAGGTGTAGCAACCATAGGGTGAGTACGGGAAACATGTGTACTTAGCAAACTTTGGAAACTGACCCTTTCTAGAAATGATGATGAGATTAATCCTAATAATTCTTTTTCACTAGTTGTAAATATACAATAATAATAATTCACCTCAACAAGACTTTATCGATTTAATATCTACCATGAAGCAAATAAAACATATATTATTCGAAGTCAGTTAGACCACTGATGGTATTACAATATACCTCAATATCGTCACCACATCAACTACACCACTGATTATATCACAATGAGTCTCAAATACAACGACACAAATTGCAATATCACAACCAACTCAACACTTCAAGACTCAAGTTAATATGAAATGTAAAGAAGATGAAAAATAATGCAATGCAATGAACTGACTAACGACCTGTATATACTCGTTTCCTCTGTTGGATAGTCGAGACCCATAGGAGACTCACGAGGTCTATATACCTGCTGGAATTATTTTTTATTGGCAATAACAACTTCGGAACCATTTCCCATTAGCAATAACACACGTTGGAACCATTTTCTTTCGACAATAATGCCCCCAGGAATCATTTCCTATAGTCACCATCGGCAATAATACATCTCAAAATTATTTTTCATCGACAATAACACACGTCAGGACTATTTTCCATCGACATACAAGAGTATGAATTTTCATAAAATAACTCAATGGGCACTATTAATCAATAATCATCATCTAGTAATAAGAGTGATATGAGTATGTATGAATAACACTAGTTCATCAACCAAAAACATAATCAAGGATCATCAAGTCACATTCAAGTATCACATTGTCACGCCGCGAGTCTACACCCTGTATGGGACACGGTACTTGAAGCCACAAGTGACCCCAAGTCAACCACTAGTCTACCACACAGTATTATTCTGAGTAAAAAAATATAGCAGAAGCTTTGAAATAATTGCATAAAAGCATTTATGAAAGTAAAACTTAAAATATAAAGTTTAAGAACATCTGGAGTCTGAAATTAATTCTGTTTCTCAAAGCCCTCTAACTAATGAGTTGCTAGGACAAGCCCCTAGCTAACTCTAAGTATAGCTAAAAATAATGAAATAACAGAAAGAAATGAAATAAGGCCCTTGAAGAAATCATAATTAAATATTTACTTCAATAAATACTTGTTCAACAAAATCTCCGGTCTAAATGGTTCTGCAAGAACTTGATGAATTTCCAAGAATAGCTCAGCTAAACTATTACAAAAAAATATGAATTGTAAACTCTAAAGTGTTGGACTTGGACTAAAAATCAACACTTTGATATTTTCTAACACTAAAATTGCACTTACCTAAGAAAATAAATAAAGGGTATTTATAATAATAGATGAAGCCTTCGTTGTTCCTTCTTAAATTTGAATTGGGTTTTGCAGCTTTAGTTCCTAGTTGAATTGGGATTGCAAATTTTGGACGGCCCAAAATGTGTGGCACTCCACGCCCCTCCCTACGCCATTTTCTTGGCGCCTCTGGTTGCACTGACCTACCTGCGCATTGTGCAAGCCATGGCACAGGCGTGCCTGCGGGATGCCAACTTCTATATATTCGATCCATCAATCCCGTTTTGTCTTTCTTGCACTTTTAAGCTACATGCAAGCCGAAATCACCACTTTTATACGTGAAAGCATCTCATCATGTGCGTTAGCTCTTTTTCAGAAATATATCATAAAATACATGCAAATACACATAATGTTTTCTCAAAACATAGTAAAGTATGGACAAAATATTGCTAAGAATTGAATAAATTCGTTGTTCATCACCCAGGCTCCACACAAGTTTCAAGAATACAGTAGAATCAAGAGAACATACACAGCAAAACTATGGGTTGTCCACAGGTACATCCAAAGTACTATATTCGACCCGACGATGACAACTTAATTTCACAAAATGATTTGACATGCCACATGCCTTTTGGGTTCACAATTATAAACTCATTCTGAGCTATCACCTTGAGTCTATTTCAACCACCAAATATCAGCCCAATAGCATGAATAAGAATACAGATCACAAGGCTAAGAAACAGTCGTGCACATGAGAAAATAGCTATTCAAAACATGACAAAATTATGCCAAAAAAGAGATATGGAAAGCCTTAACATACCTCAATTTTGCCAAACTTACGCCACCACCACACCCAACTTTGGATAAGGAAAATTGGCTTAAATATGAAAGATAAAGAGAATCCTTACATGACCCTTTAACTGAGAACGTCTTGAAACTAATGTTTAAGGATGTTATTATCAACATTGGCATTTGAAATCTTAAAATAATATTTCCTATGAATTACCAAAACTTCTTATTAACCTCATAAATTGTATTCATATACCCCATGAAGTGAATAAAAGATAAAGAAGGCTATAGAATAATATTTAATGTAAAATTATAATTCTTTATATTTTCTCTTTTCATCTAACTCATGTACGTAGGTGATTCTCATATAGCCCTACAACTATATGTTGTACTATAGTATTAAGATTCTACATTTTAATCATAAACTATATCAAACTAATCTATTGAAACTTTATTAATATTAGGATTCGACATCCTAAATTCAAACTATGTTGCTCTCTATTATTTTCCCATTAAGCCGGAGGTTTTCAATCCTACAACTCCAAGTTTTCTCTAGAGAACACGTAATGATTGTTTTCTGGTGGTTCATTGATTGTTAATACGAAGAGACCCTGTGGAGTTTTCTATTGATTGACAGGAGTAATCCACCTATAAAGCAAGAGATAGTAGTGTGATTGTTTCTTCTACAAATTCATCATGACTTTGAATATCGTCCTCTTTGTCTTAAAGAGTTTCGTCTGCCTCTACAAAAAAAAACTTTTGGTTTATGGACTTATAAATATATGGCTTGATTGACATGATCTTTCTCACTATCTCCTTCTCTCATTGCATACTCTTTCTGTGCATTAATACAATGAGTGAAGGTTGGATATGGAGCTCTTCCCGGCATAAAAATCCTCAACATCTTGTAAAAATTTATTCAAGACCTTTAACAAAGTTTATTTCCTTGATATCTTAATCTAACAATTTGTGTATAGTGATGCGACTATCACCAGTTCTCTTGAATTCTATTATATATTCATCTTGGGGTTTTGACCCCATATTGATACTATGAATTTATTGTTTCAATTAAAATTCCTTATCCTCTATAGATTGTATGTAATTGTCGTTACGACTCTCCTAAATTTCTTTTTTTGAAGTGCAACCAATAATAAAGAGCATTGACTCTTTTGCATGTAATAGTTTCAGTTAGCTAACTTCTCACCAAGAAGTGTTTCTCTTCCCATTCTATAAATTTAGAATTGACGTTTTCTTCATTCTTTTCATTTACCACAATCTTAGATGAAAGTTCTTAATTTCATAATAATATCACCAATCTTCAGAGTCTACATCAACTGGATTTTCCAAACAAGATAGTTTGAGGAATTCAATTTTATGGGACATATAACTAAGAATTAATGGAGAGATCTTGGCGAAACTTAGAGAGTGGAGGAAGATAATCTGTCCATTAAAAAATATTGAACAAGATTCAAGATAAAAAATAATTTAGGTTAGAAGTAAAACTCTTGTACCACAAAGAAGATTATAGAAAAATATTGAGTGTAAAAATACAACTCTTTGTATTTTCTTTTTTCAGTAAACTCATGCACATAGGTGGTTTTCACATGACCCTTTAACCATCTATTGTATAATAGTATTAGGATCCTAGATCCTAATTATAAATTATATAAAACTAATCTATTGAAAATAGATTAAAGTTAGGATTTTACATCGTAATTCTAAACTATATTGCAAACTAAACACAGACAAAACCTCACTTGGTAATCCAAGGAAGGGCAGAATAAGGGGAGGAATACACGACCATCTAGCTAACTGGATGATAGAATATATGAGAGATGTATTTGAAGCTACTAATGTAATAGCAGAAATTCTTGCCTTATTTAATGGTTTGAAGATAGCATAAGCTAATGATCTAACCCCTCTAAAAGATAATCTGACTCCAAGGAGATAATTGAATTCTTAAATAATGACCATCTTCATACACTAATTTATTATCTGATTATAGGGAGTTGATTTACATGATGGGCAATCCCCCTCCCCCCATCTAACATTTCTTCATGGAATAAAATCAAGTAGCAAATATGCTAGCAAAGGAGGGATCCGATTTGAAGATGGTAAATGTTTTTATCTAATGGATAGTCCCGTCATCGATTGTGTCCAAATAATTAAAAACTCACAGAGTAAGAATTCTTTTCGTTAAACTTAAGTGGTCATGTCAAATTATTTCAGATAATTATAATATGTTTATTAACCACGTTCCCTCAAAACAAATAGTAGTGTCTCTGTCGTGCTATCACCTCATGTATTGATACATATTGAGTTCTACAATATAATATCCTCTTTACCCTAAAAAGAAAATACTCCTTGATCACTATTTAATAAACTTTACCACCTTAAGACTTAGAAATCAATCTTATTGTGTATTTTTATTTTATAAACTCAAGACTTTAAGAATCCTTAAAATAGTTAGGACTTCACATTAATGTATGCTAAAGTTTGGCTGGTTTCCTTAATGATGGACAAAGAGAGAACTATTATTAAATATATTGATTCAATTGCAAGTGATAAGTAAGTCGTAATCACAATTTTTTTTCTCTTTTGATAGAGTTAGATAGGAAACGATAAATCCGTTTTAAGAATTTTTATTACAAGTACCAATAAAATTCACCTTTGTTACTAATATTAACTCAATCTACGCGTGAAATAATTTAATAAGGATTTAAAAGTTTGGACGTGTGACTTCTAAATAATGATTCAATTTCAAATATTTTATATCATAATATGTGTATTATATATAAGGAAAAATCATATGATGTATAATAAGTTCACATAAAGTAATTTTCCAATTACGTAAAATTGAGATATGCATGTCGTATTTTTTTAGTTAAGCACATGTTCTGATACTTCACTTTAATTTTGAAGAGGTGATCTGCATAAGCCAAGTGGTTGATCTGAGGGCTATCTCCTTTGATATGGAAGCCATTGGATCTTGGGTTCTCATAAAGACTATTCAATATCTTGGATAACACCTCAGAAGCAATGATAAACATATATGGGGAGATTGGGTCACCCTTCTTGACTCCCATGTTAGACTTAAAGAAACAATTTCTCTTTCCATTGATAATTACAATGTATCACATATTAGATAAGAGATTTCTAATGATATTGATCCACATCTCAGAAAATTTCATTTTCTTCATGGTATTACAAAGAAAATTTCCGGAAAGTCTATCATATGTCATATACATAGGAAGCTTAATAGCCACATTGTTACCTTTGTTAGGCCTTCTTATATCATAAATAATTTCTTGTGTTAAGAGGAAATTTTCACAATTATCTCTACCATTAATAAAACCACTTTGATTAAGAGATATGATCTTAGGAATAATCTTGGCCAAGATATCAGTAAGAACTTTAGAAGTAATTTGAGAGACATTACTTAAATTAATAGGTCTAAAGTCTACAAAGGATTGGGGAGATTGAACTTCTAAGCATCAGACAAGTACAAATGATGTATTTGGTGAGTTTAGAACCATTAAAAATAGCCTTAACCATTTTCAGCATGGCAGAGCCTATAATGTCTCAGGTCTTTTCATAAAAACAAGTAATGAAGCCATTAGGGTCAGGAGCACATTAGGATCAGTAATAAAGAAAACATCTAAAACTTCTTCTACGGTTGTTTCTTGCATGAGCATCGCATTATCCTCATAATATACTAAATTAGGAATATACTAAAAAAATAATTTGGTCAGATGAGTGAAAAGGATTTGATAGTACCTCACAGCAACTGTAGCAATGTCTTCCTCTTCCTCCAACCAATTGTCATTGTCATATATACTATTAATCTTTAGGAATTTCCTTCTTCCCCTGACAATGTTGTGGAAGTATTTGGAATTCTCATCCCCCTCCAGTTGCCATTTTAGATGAGCCTTCTATCTCCAAAAAGTGTCAACTCTTTTATGATGGATTACGAGTTCAGCTTTGGTATTGTTGAGTTCCATCCTCTCATTCTAATCTATCAATCTCATATATTGAGATCATATTGATTAAATTTTTCTCCCATTTCTGTAAGATTGAAAAATATATCCCAAATCTTGGTTCTGGACCATTCACTTAGGGTTTTTCCAATTATCTTAAGCTTTTGTTGTACTCTCCAAAAGATGTTTACTTTTATTTCAGTATTCCACTAAGAGTTGACAATCTCCATAAAATCCTCATGATTAGTCCAGAAGTTAAGAAACATGAAATACTTGATATAAGTTCTTTCTTTAAAGCAGAATCTGATAAGGATAGGGTAGTGATTAGAGCCGACTCTACCTAAGTGTTGGACAATAGTGTACGGATCTCTTCATCCCACTTTTTATTTTCTAACACTGTATCAAGTCTTTTAAAAATTATGTACTAATCCTTTCTTTCATTGCACCAAGTAAAATCATTTCTAGTATATCCAATATCAGTCAAAGCACAATCATTTATAAAGGGGATGCTTTTATTCAAATTATAAGATCTTCCCCCTAGCTTTTCTTCCTCATTCTGAATACAGTTGTAATCACCACGAATTATCCAGGCTTGATCATTTAAAGTGGAGATTGTTCTCATGGGTCTCCATAGATCCTCCCTCCCTACAGAAATTGATTTGGCATATAACCCAAATATAGAAATCTTTATCCAAACCTTTATCCTTGATCTTGCAAGTGATAATTTGATCTTCATCAACACTGATAATACAATCTAGATTTTCTTCCAAAAAATCCAGATCTTATTATTACTATTTGCTTTGCATCCATTCATTCCCAGAATGTTCCTGGAAGAATCGATTTTGTCCTCATTTATGAAAGGTTCTTGAATGGCTAAGAAGGAGATCTTGTATTGTACAATAAAAAACATTAGTCTCTTTGTTGCTGCTTGAGACTTCATTCCCCTAATATTCTAGTTTAGTCTACTAATCATTGATTGGGGGAGGAAGAGTTGTTTGTAAGTTCTTCTATTGGTTTCTCTTGATAGGAGATCCTTTGATTCTTTCTCCATTTTTGTTTTATCCACACCTCTAGGGAACAAGTTTTTTTGTTCAAGAACCTCTCTTTAATTTCCTCTTGAGAGTACTCCATTTCTTCTTCACTTTGTTCATTATGTACTATCCAGTCTTGGCCATCTTCAAATGAATCCTCTTCTCTATTTTCTTCATCTTCAGTTGATTCATCATCATTCCATTCATCACTATCTTCTCCTTCATTGTCCTTCTCAAGATTATTTCCTTGGTTAGTTGAATTAGGGGTCTCATATATCTACATAGGTTGAATACTGATGTCGATAGGTCATTTATTTTTACTACAAAAGGTAGTATTCATTTCCTTATTTGAAGTACCTTCCTGTTGTGGTTTGGTATTGCAATGGTCCATATTTTCATTTCCATGTTGCATGCTTTCTGGCTAGGAGCACTTTGTTGTGCTTCTTACTTCTCATTGTTCTACTTATTCTTATTTCTCTTCCTCTTGATAGTCTCCTAGCCTTCATCAAATAGAATTACCTGCAATTCATTGGGGTCATTGATGCTTATGGTTCCAACTGTTGTTTCATTCTCCTTCACAGAGTTGTCTTCTGTGTTGATTGTATCATTGCTACTATTCTTTCTATTGTCTTGTAGCTCCTCATTTTTCACACACTGATCCTCTCTGTCAATTACTTCTTTCCTATTCTCCTTTATCACAGTCCTTGCATTGTATTTTCCTCCACACCATGATCTGTAGTACCATTTCTTCCGTGATCACTTCTTTCCTTGAATGGATTTGATTTGTCTATTCCAAGTATTGCATTAGTCGGTTTATATATTTTCTTTCGAGGTTCACTCCACCCTCTCTTCTTCTTTGCAGTTGTTTTGTGATTTGAGATCATTTCTCTTCCTTTTTGTAGTCTCCTTGTCTTGTGTTTTCTCTTCTAGAGTATGCTTATACTGACCATTAGTGGTAGGGTGCTGTTCATCCATGTGATTGCCTTTTGTTGGTTTTCTTTGTTGTGCTTGATTAGTGAATGCAAAAGCCTCATTATTGACTTTAGAAAGGTCTTTCTCTCTGCTACTATATTCCTTATTATTGACCTATTGTTTTTCCTCCTTCACTTCGTTATGATCCCTTTCTAGCCTTCTACATTGAACTTTGCAGTGCCATTGAGTTCAACAGTAATTGGAAAATTTTTGCACTCCTTCTTATTGTATTTTTTGTTCATATATTCCGTTGTAGAGGATTAGTTGAGTTTCTTTGACCAACAAAAATAGAATTTAACCTTGGCTTAGATAGTTCAATTTCAACTCGAACCTTGGCCATACAAGGCCTAGTCCTGCTTCTACTCGCTAGATTCATACTCAAAGGAACTCCTATTGCACTTAGAATTTGTTTGATGAAATGTTATGTTTGTAGGTGAAATGGAAGTTTAGGGAGAAGAACCCACACCGACGCTAAGGGGTTGTCCTCCTCTGTGGTGAAGTCTGGTGTCCATTTGCTAAGCCACATAGTTTGTCCTTCCACCTCAATTGCATGACAAAAATATATAGAATTGAAATCTTCTTCATTACAAACATCAATAAACACGTTCTTGTTGTCATAGACACCAACCTTTACATATCCTTTTAGAGATATCGTCTCCTTCGCAGCAACCCTAATTTTCTTAATTTGGGGCCTAGTTTTTAGAAATTTTCCGACTATGGTATATTTACATTCCTCTGCCATAATCCCATAATAAACTTCAGCATTAAAAATAACAGCAGGGATTCCGTTATGCTTTGTAATTGTAGGTTTGAGAGATTCTCTCGGATGGGTTGCCAAGGGGGTTTGGTGGTTGTTAAAGGCATTGAGATATGATGATTTAGAAGTTAAGGATTAAATTGGAGCGGGGGAGTAATGCCTAGATCCGGTGGTCGATCCCTCCTTCCTAGCAGAGCGCTGGCGGCCGGCTCCATGTGGCCGGAAGTCGAATTGTACCGTTAGATATGTTACCGTTTTTTTGTATGGAGAGAAAATTTTTAGAGAGAGAAAGTTTTTGATATAATGTGCAGAATTTATTCAATTTTGCTTCTTTTCTTTGATTTTTCTCACTTTATGATTAGTATTTTTGCAAATCGTACATGAATGTTGTGTGTAACATTAATTACGAAGTGTAAAGAGATCTGAGTTTATTTCATGTTCCAGTATGGAATTCACCTTTGTGTTCTTATGAATATCTTTTTTAGTTTATGTGTGGTATTGTGGAAGAATTTTTAGTTTTAATTTATGCTTGTTCTAGTAAAGTTCTTATGTTGATCGATTTAAGTTTATGTGTGTTCAAATCTATAGTGTAGAACATATATTTTTGTTTCTTCTATCTTTTATAGATGGTGTGAGTGTATTAAAGTAGGAAAATAGGGAGAAAATCATATCACATGAGTTTTACAGAGTTAAAATGCAGATAAGATTATATTTTAGAGGTCATTCCTTTTAAGGATTAAGATGTGTGAATCGAAATACACATATGATATTTGAGGAGTAAGATGTTTTATTCAGCTATAAATAATGAATAATCAAGATTATTAGTTTTCTCCATATTTGATTATTCACATTTATTTATTTTTAATAAAAAATTTAGAAATATAAAATTTTAGAATATAATTTAAGATGTAAGGTTGTGGTTTATATGGTGGATGATTGTGGTGGTTGATTGATATAACTGGTGGAAGTGATATAGCTGGTAGTTGTGATTTTGGTGGTGGAAGTGGTGGTGGTACTGGCCGACGATTGTGAAGTTTTGTATTTTATATCTCTTTAAATCATTTTGTACTTTGAGAGATAGATATAAAATTGTATGTGATTCCAATATTAACCACTGTTGCAGTTTCATTTATTAGTTGCTTATTTATAGCCCGACATTAAATCACTTGTAGTTTGTTAAATGAAGAACCTCTTTCTTTCTTTTTAGGATAAGAATGAGAAAAAATTCAAGATTTGAAAGTGACCTTGTTTCTTAAACATTTTTCACTATTATGTACTAAAGCTTTGGCTTGTTTTGTAAACAGATTAAGGAACAATCGCAGCAATTTAAGCAATTATATTGCCCAAGGCTTTATGTATCATTACAATGACGGCCGTGGTATAGACAGGATATCAGAATTACCGAGACACCTAATAGATGATATCTGGAGTCGTTTGTCCATCAAAGACATAGCACAGATGAGTGTGCTGTCAAGAACGTGGAACCATATATGGTCTACCTTTCCAATACTTGTGCTAGATAGCCAGTTCCGTTAGGAAATAAATTGCAAAAATCAATCTTCATCCTCAATCACTTTTGACTTTAAAAATATTGTTGACAAGATCCTCTTGCAACATAACGGTCCTATTGTCAAGTTTGTCCTTGACATATCAAGTATTAGCTCAGACCACTGGGACATTGACCATTGGATTCGATACATCTCAATGAATGGTATTACAAAACTCAGGATTGAAAATTCCATTCAATCCACATATACTTTTCCATCTTTCTTGTTCAATTCCGGACTGAGTGATTTGGACATCACCAATTGTGCCTTCAGGACGTCTCTTGCCTCTACATCATTTCAGAGTCTTGTGAGGCTTGATCTAACACAAATAAGTTTTGATCCAGTTATGGTGTTTACCATCCTTGAGGCTCCACTACTCTTGACCTTGTTGCTTACAAGTTGTGATGGTCTCCAATACCTTAATATCTCCGCGTCGCAACTACATGGCTTGCACATTATTGATAGTCATAATATCGATTTTTCATTCCTCAAAGCTTATACTGAGCTGAAATTGTTGACTATTGTATCATTCGACAAAATCAAAGAGTATGAATTTTGGAAAAGGTTTACATTGGAAGACATTATTTATTCTTTTCCTAAGCTTACAAGGTTTTGGTTCAACAGTACTTTCTTCAAGGTAATTTGTATATAAATTTATTATTTTACTTTATTTCATATATAGTGAGTCATGAGGGATATGTATGTGTCCATTTTATTTTAAAAAATATGTATTCTATTATTATTATTATTATTATTATTATTATTATTATTATTGTTGTTGTTATTATTATTATTATTATTATTATTATTATTATTATTATTATTATTACTATTATTATTATGTTTTCTTCTTCTGAAGATTATAGTTCCACGAGTTATTTCAAAGAGGCTTGAGGTTGGACTAGAGAATTTGCTGGAACTCAACTTAGGTTTATGCTTTGCTGATTAAGCTCAAATTTCAGCAGTTATATGCTTACTTCACAGTGCTCCCCATTTGCATTCAATTAAAATCAAGGTAATCATTAATAAATTAAGAGATGAATGATCACCTTTTCTATAAATTATTTTCTGAAAAACTTAAAAATTAGATGTTAGTTAGCATTGAAGTTACATTATTCCTTTTTATGTTTTACATTATTGTACTTAAAAAAATGAATAAATGTTATACCATGATAAATGCTATACCAAAATATATTGACATTATCTATCTCATACCTAAATTGCTCATATATATGTTATCATATATATAGCATGAACTCTCAAATGTTGAGGAAATTGATGTGGACAGAGTCAGAGAGTATCTGACAGCACCTAACTGCATAGAAGAAGATCTCATGGCACTTCGAAAGATAAAGTTGGAAGGTTTTGTGAACACCATAATTGAACGTCTTTTCATGAAGTTTATGTTAGCTCGTTGTCCTTCACTTGTACAGGTGAAAGTTACGCCTGCGAATTCAATTCAACAACATGATGATATCCTTTTCTTCATTTTACAAGTGTTGAAGTTCCCTCGAGCTTCATTAAATGTCAAATAGAGTTTGAACAGCTAACATGATCGTCTATTCTAGCAGCTACATTATCATCTTATTAATTTTTCCGCCGATTAATATTTAGTTTTAGATGATGACCCTGTTTTTTGTGACATTTTGTCTAAAGGGAACAAGTGTTCTAAATACTTTTTTTTCTCCTCAAGTGTCTCACTTTTTATTTCTCCTTACACGTATCTTTTGATAAATCAGGGGCAAGTATATATACTGCTAGTCCTTTAATTTCCAACTCTGTGTTGTTTTTTAATCTTGTAATTAACCTAGTAAAACAAGAAGAGTGATAGGAACCTTAGGGAACCAATAGTAGAATTGTCATATCCTTTATTTTCATCAACTTGCTTGCTAAATTTTTTATATGTAACTATTTTTTATTTATCTCAGTAGTATAATATGATTAAACTAAATAAGATATTTCTGAAAAAGATAACAAGTGATATTTCAATGATTTTTTATCTTCCTCCATCTTTGTTATTAGTTCAGTATATTACAAAAGAAGTTATTTTTAAGAGATTTTTTTTAAAATTTCTCCTCATTATTAAGTAATTATTAGAGTATTAGTTGTTGGAATTTTGTTTGGATAAAATTAATAATAAACATTTTACATGAATTAGTGTCTTTTACATGAAAGAATGTGCTTTTTTCTTCTGTTACCACTAGTTCTATTTAAAGCCAACTTCTATAAAACTTCTGTGAGTATCTTTCTTTAATTTATAACATTCTTCCAAAAATATTTCATTAAATTTCTCACTCCAAAAAGACCAAATTCAACTTTTTGCTTTCAAGTTAAATTTCTTCATTATTTGTTTAGTAAAAATTCATAGGCTTATCATATCTACTAAACGTATTTGTGTACAATCCCACAGAAATCTCACAGAAAAGAGGAAGATAATATCATTTTTAGAAAGCCTTTCACATGTGTTTTAAACATACAAATATTATATGTTTGTTGTCCATATTGTCGAACCTGCATCTTTATGTGATCTTCTTCATATATTTTTGTGTTAGTGTTGTATATTTTTCAACAATCTAAAAGGTGATTTAGTTATAAAGAGATATATACCACGTAGAAAGAAAAGAGGAAAAACGCAAAATCGCATCGATGCTTCATATAAAAACAAATTTATCCAGTATTGAAAAATTCATAAGGCTTTTCAAAAAATTAGAAGTGAACGCATATTAATGGAGGTTACAACATTTGGAAAGACATAGAATAGTAAAATTTAAATAAATCTGAGATGACCATTAATCTCTTGAGCAGTCAAGTCGCTTCATAAATATATAATTTCTTATTCTTGCAAGCTAAGAATTTTGGTGAAATGAGTACAAAACTTTTAGAATATCCATACATGTTTTGAAATGATACAAGACCGTATCAAATATAAAGAAAGATATATTATAAAATATAAATAGAAAAGTCAGGATATATAAGAACAGCCAAGAAGTTACCTCCAAAGACTCCAAATGTTACTAGAACTATCCATTAAAAATTGAGTAACCATTTCATCTTTCACATAAAATCTTCTATCAAATAAATTATTTTTAGTTATAGATATTCTTAATTTTTATTTACAATATCAGGCTTTTTACATTTCATCTTTCATTCTCTAACTTATTTTTCTTTAGCCACTAATTTAGACAACTTATTCATTACTACAAAGAATATATATATAATTTTTAAAATTGCATTAAGCAACTAAATATAGATTAATTTAATTAGTAGATATGTGAAAGTGAAGCCAAAAAACACTAAGTAAGAACTATTTAAAAGCTGAAAATAATTTTTATTTTCTAAGGATACTTTTACAGTAGCAAACTTCTTTTTTCCTTCAACTTTTTTATTTTTGTACTTTTTTCCTTGCTTCCCAACAAAGAAAATTTTGCAAGATACTATTTGAAATGTACAACAAAGACATGATATTGTGTGTCGAATTGTGCAAGAAAACATAAATAGAAAGAACACTAAGAACTCAAAAGAATTTTTTTCAAAAAGTTCTATATATGGCTTGGGAGTGAACAAAATCTCAAATCTGAACTCAGAAGATAAGTCTGAGATTTACAAAGACATTATGGCAACAATGGTATGTAGGTATATATCATATTTTATGAATTGAAAATGTACTTTTAAAAAAAAGTGTGCTCGAACTAAGGAATTTGGAGTATCAACTATTCTTATCAATTGTATGTCAATCAATCCAACAATTCGAAATGCGAAAGATCTCTAAAATTGAAAACATTTATTTTCTTCATATGGTAAGATTGTACCTATGATAATACTATCATATTAGAATTCATGGCTTGTAAAATTCATGAAAATTCTAATTTATTTATTTATTTATTTTTCTTTAAAATCAAAGTATCTAAAAAGAAATCGCATGTACCTAATTAATCATTGATATTCATCTTCATAGGTTAAAACGATATCCAATCATAAGATAGCAACTAGATTTAATTTCCACTACTGTAAACTTCACGGATGATCCTAAAGACCAATCTTTCTTGAAAAATTTCCATCCCAAGAAAATAATGAATGTTTTCTAAATTTTAAATTTAAATTCAGAATGTAGAAAATCGTTCATACCTTCAATTTCTACCAAATTATTCCCTGTTCAGATAATAATATCAACATATATAGCTAAAACAGAAATGAGATTCCCTGATTGTCTAAAAAAAATAAAATATAATCATTCTAAGATGAGGAATAGCCTTTAAAATTCAATGCTCATGCAACTCGAGCATACCACTATCGAAAAGCCTATTTTAGCCCATACAATGATTTCCTTAGAAGGATAACATATTTAAAAGTAGGAGAAGAAAGTCACATGGGAAACTTCATGAATACCTCCTTATGTATGTCATCATGCATGTCACGTCTCAAATTACCCCCTATACATGATTGCCACCTAGCTAGCACATACCATCGGCCAGGTGAATGGAATTTTCATATCTTAACCATTAATTCATAACATTAAATAAATCATATAAGTACCCAAATAATATAATAATTAATTCTGAAATAGTTAATATCTCCAAATATTAATTTGAAAACTCTTTCCAATACCCCACATTAGACCATGGAGCATATAAGAGAATTATGAAAGAAAAGATATCAATGAATAAGTGATGAAGGCTCTTTTGAATGCTTCCATAAATAATGTGGCGGCTTGCCTCAATAACTAGGTCAACTCTAGCGAACTTGTTTGCTAATAGCTTCACTGCCACCAATAGTATCTGCATGGACATGCAGGTAAGGAGTGAGTTATATGTAAATATAATCCAGTAAGATCCTTGATCTGCCACTTTAATACTCCTAGTTCCATTTATTCATAAAAAGAAACGTCCCTTTTGAAGTCAGAATTAATTTTTCTAGATACCTAACATAATGCATGAAAGGAAGTATTAGAAAATACAACCACACAACAAGCACATAAACAATATGCATAAAAATAAATTTCATTATATAATACCCAATAAAGTCTAAACAAATATTCCCAAGATCACATATATCTCAACATAACTCATACTCAGGACTTGTAATACGGCAGTGAAAAAGATAAACCTAACACCCCAACTATTCATTATCCTACGAATATTACAAAACTGAAAAAATTCAAATTATAACTTCATATAATTAGCTTTGAATCATAGCTACTATCTAAATTTGGTCATACACCCCTCAAACTAGCCTACCTCTTCTTTCTTGATTCATATTGTGAGATGTCATCATCAAATATTAGTTCATGAATTCAATAACATGTCCTCACCATTAATGAGAGAATGGAATGAAGAGATTTAAAGAATCAGACTGAATAAAAACACATGATAAAGAATCAAAGAATAGAAGTTCCCTAATATCTAGTTCTCGAAGATAAGTTACGGACATCTCCACACTGATCCGCAAGACTCTACTAGACTCTGCTCTTGTACTTAGTACGACCTATGAACCATGCTCTGATATCATGTTCTCACGATCCAAAATTTCATTGAGCCATGAGGGCACCCGCCATACCCGTAGGCGAACTTCATTCCTTTATTGACCAATTAATAATATAAATAATGCGAAAATAATATAAAATAAGTAACTAACTCTTATAAGTGCAGAATAAATGAGTCTAAGACCAAAGGAACCCCAAGACCTGGTGACACTAGTACAAGTGAATCTACGAATACCAAATAATTCTATAAAACTAAAGTCACCATCTAGAAAGAAATAAGACAAGAAATAAAATAAGAAGTCTCTAGAATTTAGTACTTTCAAAGAGAAAGCAGCTCACCCTGAACTCTAACCGTGACGTACCTCGAACCGTATGTGTAGAAACTCAAGTACCATTAATACTTGATTCAGTCCCTACACACAAAAAAGTGTAGCAACCATAGGGTGAGTACGGCAAACACGTGTACTTAGCAAACTTTGAAAACTGACCCTTTCTAGAAATGATGATGAGATTAATCCTAATAATTCTTTTTCAATAGTTGTAAATATACAATAATAATAATTCACCTCAACAAGACTTTATTAATTTAATATCTACCATGAAGCAAATAATACATATATTATTCGAAGTCAGTTAGACCACTGATGGTATTACAATATACCTCAATATCGTCACCACATCAACTGCACCACTGATTATATCACAATGAGTCTCAAATACAACGACACAAATTGCAATATCACAACCAACTCAACACTTCAAGACTCAAGTTAATTGTATAGATTGTATGTAATTGTCATTACGACTCTATAGATTGTATGTAATTGTCGTTACGACTCTCCTAAATTTCTTTTTTTGAAGTGCGACCAATGATAAAGAACATTGACTCTTTTGCATGTAATAGTTTCAGTTAACCAACTTCTCACCAAGAAGTGTTTCTCTTCCCATTCTATAAATTTAGAATTGAGGTTTTCTTCATTCTTTTCATTTACCACAATCTTAGATGAAAGTTCTTAATTTCATAATAATATCACCAATCTTCAGCGTCTACATCAACTGGATTTTCCAAACAAGATAGTTTTAAGAATTCAATTTTATGGGACATATAACTAAGAATTAATGGAGAGATCTTGGCGAAACTTAGAGAGTGGAGGAAGATAATCTGTCCATTAAAGAATATTGAACAAGATTCAAGATAAAAAATAATTTAGGTTAGAAGCAAAACTCTTATACCACAAAGAAGATTATAGAAAAATATTGAGTGTAAAAAGACAACTCTTTGTATTTTCTTTTTTCAGTAAACTCATGCACATAGGTGGTTTTCACATGACCCTTTAACCATCTATTGTATAATAGTATTAGGATCCTAGATCCTAATTACAAATTATATAAAACTAATCTATTGAAACTAGATTAAAGTTAGGATTTTACATCGTAATTCTTTACTATATTGCAAACTAAACACAGACAAAACCTCACTTGGTAATCCAGGGAAGGGCAGAATAAGGGGAGAAATACACGACCATCTAGCTAACTGGATGATAGGATATATGAAAGATGTATTTGAAGCTACTAATGTAATAGAAGAAATTCTTGCCTTATTTAATGGTTTGAAGATAGCATAAGCTAATGATCTAACCCCTCTAAAAGATAATCTGACTCCAAGGAGATAATTGAATTCTTAAATAATGACCATCTTCATACACTAATTTATTATCTGATTATAGGGAGTTGCTTTACATGATGGGCAATCCCCCTCCCCCCATCTAACATTTCTTCATGGAATAAAATCAAGTAGCAAATATGCTAGCAAAGGAGGGATCTGATTTGAGGATGGTAAATGTTTTTATCTAATGGATAGTCCCTTCATCGATTGTGTCCAAATAATTAAAAACTCACAGAGTAAGAATTCTTTTCGTTAAACTTAAGTGGTCATGTCAAATTATTTCAAATAATTATAATATGTTTATTAACCACGTTCCCTCAAAACAAATAGTAGTGTCTCTGTCGTGCTATCACCTCATGTATTGATACATATTGAGTTCTACAATATAATATCCTCTTTACCCTAAAAAGAAAATACTCCTTGAGCACTATTTAATAAACTTTACCACTTTAAGACTTAGAAATCAATCTTATTGTGTATTTTTATTTCATAAACTCAAGACTTTAAGGATCCTTTAAATAGTTAGGACTTCACATTAATGTATGCTAAAGTTTGGCTAGTTTCCTTAATGATGGACAAAGAGAGAACTATTATTAAATATATTGATTCAATTGCAAGTGATAAGTAAGTCGTAATCACAATTTTTTTTTCTCTTTTGATAGAGTTAGATAGGAAAAGATAAATCCGTTTTAAGAATTTTTATTACAAGTAGCAACAAAATTCACCTTTGTTACTAATATTAACTCAATCTACGCATGAAATAATTTAATAAGGATTTAAAAGTTTGGACGTGTGACTTCTAAATAATGATTCAAATTTAAATATTTTATATCATAATATGTGTATTATATATAAGGAAAAATCATATGATGTATAATAAGTTCACATAAAGTAATTTTCCTATTACGTAAAGTTGAGATATGCATGTCGTATTTTTTCAGTTAAGCACATGTTCTGATACTCTAATTTAATTTTGAAGAGGTATTGATCTAGCTCCCACACACCCCCCCCCCCCCCACTTTTGGTGTTTTTCTATTACTTTAAAGTAAGAGTGCATATAGTCTGGGTTGATTCGAACTTTTTGAATACCAAATCAAACCTATTATATCAATTTTTAAATCTATAAATCAAATCAAACCAATAAAAGTCAAATTTTTTAATTTTGAATTTTTTCAGGGTTTTTTTCAGTAAAGTCTTCATACAAAATATGTAACATATACTTGAAATATTTCTTTAATCCTAGTAACATACAACTATTTAAGGTATTTCACAATTAAGAAAATAATAAAAAATATGAAATGAGTAATAACAATGCACTAAAATAACCAAAAATAATAATGAAATCGCATGAAAAAAATATTGCTAATTAATAATTCATAATGAAAATGAACACACCCTAAAAGTACTAAATCATGCCAAATAAAGTACGACTAATAAATTTAATTACATAACTAAATACTAAAAAAAGTTATGTGTTTTCAATGTATAAGTTAACCTGCAAAATTAAAGCGTAGATATCTAATATTATTGTCCTTTCTAGTTTTGAAATCATTTCTTTTGTTAGTATTAACATTGACTTGATTTTGATTTGAGCATTATATGAGTTAATACCATGTATTTATGAACTATAACATTTATTGGATCATTCAAAATTCTAAGTCAAAACTTGAAATAATACATGTTAAAAGACCAAACTATGAAAAAGTTTAAGAAGTATTTATAAATTAGATAAAATGTTTATAAAAATTATAAATATAATATCATATTGATTTGGTTGAGTTAAACATTTTCTAGTTAAAATCAAAGAAAATTAATTGTAATTGGACTTTTTTTCAACACCAAATCAAATCGAACTAAACCACTAGTCGAATATTTTTTTTCTCGGATTATCGAATTGATGAGGTTTATCGACTTCTTTTAATATCCCACTTAAAAATAATTAATTTAACCAAAAAATAAAAAATCATTTTACCTACTCCATTTTCTCCTTAAAAATAATACTACATTTGTTACCAACTTCAACAAAATTCTATAAAATCGAATTATGAGTCTGTTCGAGATTTGTTCATTTGAGAGTTAGGAAAAAAATGTAAAAGAAGAGGGAATTGGGTGTTTAGAAGAGGAAGTGGGGCAGATCTTTTGGGGTTTGGACTGGGTCTCATAGTTTTTTTAAGGTCAAATTGTTCTTAAATTGGGCTTAAAATGGTTTAATATATGGCAAAAATTATATTAAAACTACAGCCTTTTGTGAACTTAAAAAGGTAGCCTTTTTACATTTTAAAAAGCTACCACTTTTTTCCATCGATGACACCAATGAAACAACTTTGTAAGAAAAATTTTAAAGTAAACCACATTAAATGAAATCAGATTATTGTAATAAGAATAAATTCATTAAATAAAAAGAAATTAATTGATCTTCCTACCAAAATAAAATTTCATATGTCATTTTTCATATCTAAAATCTATGAAGAAGTAGTAAGAGGCAAGACTTTTATATGATTCTCTCTTTCTGACGGAAATGGTGAGGTATGTAAGGTTTTCTTTTTCATTTCCTTTTTAAATTTCATTTTATAGAATTTATTCAATCTTGCTACTTGTCTTTAATTTTTTTCTCTTTATGAATAGTATTTTTGTAAATTTTGAATGTTGTGTGTAACATTAGTTAGAAAGTGTAAAGAGACCCGAGTTGATTTCATGTACCAGCATAGAATTCTCCTTTATATTCTTATGAATATTTTTTTATATGTGATTTTTTTGGAAAAATTTATTTTTAATTTATGCTTTTTCTAGTAAAGATACCTTGATGTTGATTGATTTAGGTTTTGTGTGTTAAACTTTATGGCATTGAACATATATTTTTATTTTCTCTTTTTTTACTAAATGGTGAGAGCGGATTAAAGTAGAAAAATGGGGAGAAAATTATATCACATTAGTTTTGGAGAGTTCAAATGTAGATAGAATTATATTTTAGAGTTCATTCTTTATAAGAATTAAGATTGTGAATCGAAATACACATTAATACTTGAGTAGTCAAATATTATATTCAGATCTCAATAATGATTAATCAAGATAAAATTAGTTTTCTCAGCATTTGATTATTCAAAATTATTTATTTGTAATTAAAAAAATTTAATATAAAATTTAAAAAATAATTTAAGTTGTAAGGTGGTGTTTTATGTGGTGGTAGTCCAGTAAAAATGGTGGCAGTGATAAGGCTAGTAGTGGTAATTTTAATTTGGTGGTAGAGGTGTTGATTATAGAGGCTGACAATTGTGAATAAAAGTGGTGGTAGTGTGTGATTTAGGGGTAATAGTGATAGTAGTAGTGGTGGCTATAATGTGGAGGTGATTGATCGTAGGGGTTGGTAGTTGTGATTTGTGGGCCGACAATAATAGCTAGTGATGATGGTTGATGCTAGTGATAGTAATGATGATGAAGGTGATTGATATGGTAGTGATCAGAAATAGTGATTGGTGGTGTCAATTCTTGACGACAATAGTGATGAAGGTGATGGTGATGGTGAATGACGATTATGATTGTGCAATAGTGGCTAATTGTGATTGGTGAGGTCAACTTCACAAAAATTTCCAATTGAATAATATTTTAACAATATTAAAATTATGTAAAAGATTTAAAGTTATCTGAAGTCATTAAATGATTGAATCTTAAAAACAAATGTATTCAATGATACTAGCTTTAAATCATTTAAAATTCATATCTCTATTAAATATAAATAAATAAGATCATAATTAAAATAAACTAATTTTTCACAAAAAATTAGTAATATTATACCATTTTTTCTAGAAAGGAGTCATTATTGCAGCAATAGCTACTTAAAAGTACTAAACCTATTTACAGTTATGTTTCTTGCAAAAGGTGTTCCTCACATATCTATTCAAATATGGGAGGAACTAGTACTCCTTCTGTTTCATGTTACTTGATCATGCTAACTTGGCATAATTTTTAAGAATCTTTTTATTAGGAGTGTAAAGGGCATCCTGGTGCATTAAAGTTTCTGTTATGAACGGGATCGAGGGAAGAGTCGAATCACAAGGGTCTATTATACGTAGTCTTACCTTGTGTTTTTGCATGACGTTGTATCCACGGCGTAAAAAATATTGTTATGAGCAAGAATTGAACCTGAGACTTTGGTTAATATTTATTAGGAGTGTATTTTACTAAATTAATTTTATTAATGATGATTTGAAACTCTAAATTTTACTATTACTTTTTATATAATTATTTAATACTAATAGTAGTGTTGACTTATGCACCCATAATTAATGAAATAAACTATGATGTTTACACTATTTTACTGAGTTCTATCGAAGAACCAAGTTAATTTAACTGTTTCTTGAAAAACCTTTAACTCAAGAAGAAAAGTAAAACGTACAACAAGTTTACGTAAAAAACACCCAGCTTATAAAGGTGAAAAAACCATAACTCACACCACTATAGGATATTTCCAACTTCTCTAACACAATGACCCTCAACAAATGTTTAAGATTACAATTTTGGTAACCTAGGAACTAACTCTAATTCTTAAGTTCAACAGTCAACTAGACTTTGAACACCTTTCAAGTTAGCCTTAACTTGAATGACCTAACTTTGTATTCTAAACTGTTCTCCCAAGAAAGCAATAAATTACAACTCAATTCTAACTCCTAATACAAGAGAACTAGAATAGAAAGCTATTGAACATATTTCTATGAATCACGTTCTTCACTTTTGATTTCTTGTAATAGGTTGCAATTAGATGGTAAGTCAGAATTCACTTGAAAACACAATTATTTGCCTTTTCTCTCTATTTGACTTCTTGACCTACATCATAGACGTCCTTGTGTATTTATATTGTTGCTTCTCTAGTTTTCTTGTTCAACATGAACTCTTGTGAAACAAAAACTTATATTCTGCTTGGACTCACATGCCTTCCTTCTTTATAGACTTCTATTCCAAGTCTACTTCATCACGACTTGTCTTATCTTCTTATAGCATAAAACCTTCTTCTAGAGTGCCCTATCTCAATTGTGATTCTAAATGTTTGGGACCGACTGTCCTTACATGATTCACGAATATGTTTTAGATCCTTTGTCAATCATCAGAATACTCATTTACCAACAAATTTTCTCTTTTTGATGATGAAAAACTCCTCTTTAGTATGGTGACACAACTTATTCCAAGTAGCTCAGTGTTGCTTCAGATTACCATCCATATTGCCTCAAAAGGAAGTTAACTATGATCCTCTGCATTTGATTCAATAGTGATAAAAAGGTGGCAGGTGGACAGTAAATGGATAGGCATAACATATAAACATGTTTAATCAAAATAATCTTACCTCCCATGGAAAAAGTGTTGTTATTCCAAGAGCTAACTTTCAGATTAACCTTATTAACAATTCAAGAGTATTCAATCTTTTTCCTACCTATAAAAATATGGCAGCCAAAGTAGTTGATAAAAAAATCTTTCCTATTCAGCTTCAAGCATTTAGAAATAATGGAACTTCTCTTATTGAAAACTTTGTCATCAACTAAGAAACAACTTCTTTCTTTGTTAACCAGTTGTCCAGAATTCTTTCCATAGGTACTAAGCATGTTATTAATAAGATGTAAGGTATAGGTCTTACCTGAACAGAAGATAAATAAATCATCTGCATAAGCCAAGTGGTTGATCTGAGGGCTATCTCCTTTCATATGGAAGCCATTGGATCTTGGGTTCTCATAAAGACTATTCAATATCTTGGATAACACCTCAGAAGCAATGATAAACATATATGGGAGATTGGGTCACCCTTCTTGACTCCCATGTTAGACTTAAAGAAACAACTTCTCTTTCCATTGATAATTACAGTGTATCACATATTAGATAAGAGATTTCTAATGATATTGATCCACATCTCAGAAAATTTCATTTTCTTCATGGTATTACAAAGAAAATTTCCGGAAAGTCTATCATATGTCATATACATAGGAAGCTTAATAGCCACATTGTTACCTTTGTTAGGCCTTCTTATATCATAAATAATTTCTTGTGTTAAAAGGAAATTTTCACAATTATCTCTACCATTAATAAAATCACTTTAATTAAGTGATATGATCTTAGGAATAATCTTAGCCAAGCTATCATTAAGAACTGAAGTAATTTGAGAGACATTACTTAAATTAATAAGTCTAAAGTCTACAAAGGATTGGGGAGATTGAACTTCAGCGATAAGCATCAGACAAGTACAAATGATGTATTTGGTGAGTTTAGAACCATTAAAAATAGCCTTAACCATTTTCAGCATGGCAGAGCCTATAATGCCTCAGGTCTTTTCATAAAAACAAGTAATGAAGCCATTAGGGTCAGGAGCACATTAGGATCAGTAATAAAGAAAACATCTTAAACTTCTTCTAAGGTTGTTTCTTGCATTAGCATCGCATTATCCTCATAATATACTAAATTAGGAATATACTAAAAAATATTTTGGTCAGATGAGTGAAAAGGATTTGATAGTACCTCACAGCAGCTGTAGCAATGTCTTCCTCTTCCTCCAACCAATTGTCATTGTCATATATACTATTAATCTTTAGGAATTTCCTTCTGCCCCTGACAATGTTGTGGAAGTATTTGGTATTCTCATCCCCCTCCAGTTGCCATTTTAGATGAGCCTTCTATCTCCAAAAAGTGTCAACTTTTTTATGATGGATTACGAGTTCAGTTTTGGTCTTGTTGAGTTCCATCCTCTCATTCTAATCTATAAATCTCAGATATTGAGATCATATTGATTAAATATTTCTCCCATTTTTGTAAGATTGTAAAATATATCCCAAATCTTGGTTCTGGACCTTTCACTTAGGGTTTTCCCATTTATCTTAAGCTTTTGTTGTACTCTCCAAAAGATGTTTACTTTTATTTCAGTATTCCACTAAGAGTTGACAATCTCCATAAAATCCTCATGATTAGTCCAGAAGTTAAGAAACATGAAATACTTGATATAAGTTCTTTCTTTAAAGAAGAATCTGATAAGGATAGGGTAGTGATTAGAGCCGACTCTACCTAAGTGTTGGACAATAGTGTACGGATCTCTTCATCCCACTTTTTATTTTCTAACACTATATCAAGTCTTTTTCAAATTATGTACTACTCCTTTCTTTCATTGCACCAAGTAAAATCATTTCTAGTATATCCAATATCAGTCAAAGCACAGTCATTTATAAAGGGGATGCTTTTATTCAAATTATAAGGTCTTCCCCCTAGCTTCTCTTCCTCATTCTAAATACAGTTGTAATCACCACAAATTATCCAGGCTTGATCATTTAAAGTGGAGATTGTTCTCATGGGTCTCCATAGATCCTCCCTCCCTACAGATATTGATTTGGCATATAACCCAAATATAGAAATCTTTATCCAAACCTTTATCCTTGATCTTGCATGTGATAATTTGATCATCATCAACACTGATAATACAATCTAGATTTTCTTCCAAAAAATCCAGATCTTATTATTACTATTAGCTTTGCATCCATTCATTCCCAGAATGTTCCTGGAAGAATCAATTTTGTCCTCATTTATGAAAGGTTCTTGAATGGCTAAGAAGGAGATCTTGTATTGCACAATAAAGAACATTAGTCACTTTGTTGCTGCTTGAGACTTCATTCCCCTAACATTCTAGTTTAGTATACTAATCATTGATAGGGGGAGGAAGAGGTTTTTTTAAGTTCTTCTTTTGGTTTCTCTTGATAGGAGATCCTTTGATTATTTCTCCATTTTGGTTTTATCCACACCTCTAGGGAACAAGTTTTTTTATTCAAGAACCTCTCTTTAATTTCCTCTTCAGAGTACTCCCTTTCTTCTTCACTTTGTTCATTATGTACTATCCGGTCTTGGCCATCTTCAAATGAATCCTCCTCTCTATTGTCTTCATCTTCAGTTGATTCATCATCATTCCATTCATCACTATCTTCTCCTTCATTGTTCTTCTCAAGATTATTTCCTTGGTTAGTTGAATTAGGGGTCTCATATATCTAGATAGGTTGAATACTGATGTCGATAAGATATTTATTTTTACTACAAAAGGTAGTATTCATTTCCTTATTTGAAGTACCTTCCTGTTGTGGTTTGGTATTGCAATGGTCCATATTTTCATTTCCATGTTGCATGCTTTCTGGCTAGGAGCACTTTGTTGGGCTTCTTACTTCTCATTGTTCAACTTATTCTTATTTCTCTTCCTCTTGATAGTCTCCTAGCCTACATCAAATAGAATTACCTGCAATTCATTGGGGTCATTGATGCTTATGGTTCCAACTGTTGTTTCATTCTCCTTCACAGAGTTGCCTTCTGTGTTGATTGTATCATTGCTACTATTCTTTCTATTGTCTTGTAGCTCCTCATTTTTCACACACTGATCCTCTCTGTCAATTACTTCTTTCCTATTCTCCTTTATCACAGTCCTTGCATTGTATTTTCCTCCACACCATGATCTGTAGTACCATTTCTTCCGTGATCACTTCTTTCCTTGGATGGATTTGATTTGTCTATTCCAAGTATTGCATTAGTCGGTTTATATATTTTCTTTCGAGGTTCACTCCACCCTCTCTTCTTCTTTGCAGTTGTTTTGTGATTTGAGATCATTTCTCTTCCTTTTTGTAGTCTCCTTGTCTTGTGTTTTCTCTTCTAGAGTATGCTTGTACTGACCATTAGTGGTAGGGTGTTGTTCATCCATGTGATTGCCTTTTGTTAGTTTTCTTTGTTGTTCTTGATTAGTGAATGCAAAAGCCTAACTATTGACTTTATAAAGGTCTTTCTCTCTGCTACTATATTCCTTATTATTGACCTATTGTTTTTCCTCCTTCACTTCGTTTTGATCCCTTTCTAGCCTTCTACATTGAACTTTGCAGTGCCCTTGAAGTCAACAGTAATTGGAAAATTTCTGCACTCCTTCTTATTCTATTTTTTGTTCATATATTCCCTTGTAGAGTATTAGCTGAGTTTCTTTGACCAACAAAAATAGAATTTAACCTTGGCTTAGATAGTTCAATTTCAACTCGAACCTTGGCCATACATGGCCTAGTCCTGCTTCTATTCACTAGATTCATACTCAAACGAACTCCTATTGCACTTAGAATTTGTTTGATGAAATGCTATGTTTGTAGGTGAAATGGAAGTTTAGGGAGAAGAACCCATACCGACGCTAAGGGGTTGTCCTCCTCTCTGGTGAAGTCTGGTGTCCATTTGCTAAACCACATAGTTTGTCCTTCCACCTCAATTGCATGACAACAATATATGGAATTGAAATCTTCTTCATTACAAACATCAATAAACACGTTCTTGTTGTCATAGACACCAACCTTTACATATCCTTTTAGAGATATCGTCTCCTTCGCCGCAACCCTAATTTTCTTAATTTGGGGCCTAGTTTTTAGAAATTTTCCGACTATGGTATATTTACATTCCTCTGCCATAATCCCATAATAAACTTCAGCATTAAAAATAACAGCAGGGATTCCGTTATGCTTTGTAATTGTAGGTTTGAGAGATTCTCTCGGATGGGTTGCCAAGGGGGTTTGGTGGTTGTTAAAGGCATTGATATATGATGATTTAGCAGTTAAGGATTAAAAATTGGAGGGGGGGGGAGTAATGCCTAGATCCGGTGGTCGATCCCTCCTTCCTAGCAGAGCGCTGGCGGCCGGCTCCATGTGTCCGGAAGTCGAATTGTACCGTTAGATATGTTACCATTTTTTTTGTATGGAGAGAAAATTTTTAGAGAGAGAAAGTTTTTGATATAATGTTGAGAATTTATTCAATTTTGCTTCTTTTCTTTGATTTTTCTCTCTTTATGATTAGTATTTTTTGCAAATCGTACATGAATGTTGTATGTAACATTAATTACGAAGTGTAAAGAGATATGAGTTTATTTCATGTTCCAGTATAGAATTCACCTTTGTGTTCTTATGAATATCTTTTTTAGTTTATGTGTGGTATTGTGGAAGAATTTTTAGTTTTAATTTATCCTTGTTCTAGTAAAGTTCTTGTGTTGATCGATTTAAATTTATGTGTTTTCAAATCTATAGTGTAGAACATATATTTTTGTTTCTTCTATCTTTTATAGATGGTGTGAGTGTATTAAAGTAGAAAAATAGGGGGAAAATCATATCACATGAGTTTTACAGAGTTAAAATGCAGATAAGATTATATTTTAGAGGTCATTCCTTTTAAGGATTAAGATGTCTGAATCGAAATACACATATGATATTTGAGGAGTAAGATGTTTTATTTAGATATAAATAATGAATAATCAAGATTATTAGTTTTGTCCATAATTGATTATTCACATTTATTTATTTTTAATAAAAAATTTAGAAATATAAAATTTTAGAATATAATTTAAGATGTAAGGTTGTGGTTTATATGGTGGATGATTGTGGTGGTTGATTGATATAACTGGTGGAAGTGATATAGCTGGTAGTTGTGATTTTGGTGGTGGAAGTGGTGGTGGTACTGGCCGACGATTGTGAAGTTTTATATTTTATATCTCTTTAAATCATTTTGTACTTTGAGAGATAGATATAAAATTGTATGTGATTCCAATATTAACCACTGTTGCAGTTTCATTTATTAGTTGCTTATTTATAGCCCGACATTAAATCACTTGTAGTCTGTTAAATGAAGAACCTCTTTCTTTCTTTTTAGGATAAGAATGAGAAAAAATTCAAGACTTGAAAGTGACCTTGTTTCTTAAACATTTTTCACTATTATTTACTAAAGCTTTGGCTTGTTTTGTAACCAGATTAAGGAACAATCGCAGCAATTTAAGAAATTATATTGCCCAAGGCTTTATTTATCATTACAATGACGGCCGTGGTATAGACAGGATATCAGAATTACCGAGACACCTAATAGATGATATCTGGAGTCGTTTGTCCATCAAAGACATAGCACAGATGAGTGTGTTGTAAAAAACGTGGAACCATATATGGTCTACCTTTCCAATACTTGTGCTAGATAGCCAGTTCCTTGAGGAAATAAATTACAAAAATCAATCTTTATCCTCAATCACTTTTGACTTTAAAAATATTGTTGACAAGATCCTCTTGCAACATAACGGTCCTATTGTCAAGTTTGTCCTTGACATATCAAGTATTAGCTCAGACCACTGGGACATTGACCATTGGATTCGATACATCTCAATGAATGGTATTAAAGAACTCAGGATTGAAAATTCCATTCAATCCACATATACTTTGCCATCTTTCTTGTTCAATTCCGGACTGAGTGATTTGAACATCACCAATTGTGCCTTCAGGATGTCTCTTGCCTCTACATCATTTCAGAGTCTTGTGAGGCTTGATCAACACAAATAAGTTTTGATCCAGTTATGGTGTTTACCATCCTTGAGGCTCCACTACTCTTGACCTTGTTGCTTACAAGTTGTGATGGTCTCCAATACCTTAATATCTCCGCGTCGCAACTACCTGGCTTGCACATTATTGATAGTCATAATATCGATTTTTCATTGCTCAAAGCTTATACTGAGCTGAAATTGTTGACTATTGTATCATTCGACAAAATCAAAGAGTATGAATTTTGGAAAAGGTTTACATTGGAAGACATTATTTATTCTTTTCCTAAGCTTACAAGGTTTTGGTTCAACAGTACTTTCTTCAAGGTAATTTGTATACAAATTTATTATTTTACTTTATTTCATATATAGTGAGTCATGAGGGATATGTATGTATCCATTTTATTTCAAAAAATATGTATTCTATTATTATTATTATTATTATTATTATTATTATTATTATTATTATTATTATTATTATTATTATTATTATTATGTTTTCTTCTTCTGAAGATTATAGTTCCACGAGTTATTTCAAAGAGGCTTGAGGTTGGACTAGAGAATTTGCTGGAACTCAACTTAGGTTTATGCTTTACTGATGAAGCTCAAATTTCAGCAATTATATGCTTACTTCACAGTGCTCCCCATCTGCATTCAATTAAAATCAAGGTAATCGTTAATAAATTAAGAGATGAATGATCACCTTTTCTATAAATTATTTTCTGAAAAACTTAAAAATTAGATGTTAGTTAGCATTGAAGTTACATTATTCCTTTTTGTGTTTTACATTATTGTACTTAAAAAAAATGAATAAATGTTATACCATGATAAATGCTATACCAAAATATATTGACATTATCTATCTCATACCTAAATTGCTCATATATATGTTATCATATATACAGCATGAACTCTCAAATGTTGAGGAAATTGATGTGGACAGAGTTAGAGAGTATCTGACAGCACCTAACTGCATAGAAGAAGATCTCATGGCAGTTCGAAAGATAAAGTTGGAAGGTTTTCTGAACACCATAACTGAACGTCTTTTCACGAAGTTGATGTTAGCTCGTTGTCCTTCACTTGTACAGGTGAAAGTTACGCCTGCGAATTCAATTCAACAACATGATGATATCCTTTTCTTCATTTTACAAGTGTTGAAGTTCCCTCGAGCTTCATTAAATGTCAAAATAGAGCTTGAACAGCTAACATGATCATCTATTCTAGCAGCTACATTATCATCTTATTAATTTTTCCGCCGATTAATATTTGGTTTCAGATGATGACCCTGTTTTTTGTGACATTTTGTCTAAAGGGAACAAGTGTTCTAAATACTTTTTTTTCTCCTCAAGTGTCTCACTTTTTATTTCTCCTTACACGTATCTTTTGATGAATCAGGGGCAAGTATATATACTGCTAGTCCTTTAATTTCCAACTCTGTGTTGTTTTTTAATCTTGTAATTAACCTAGTAAAACAAGAAGAGTGATAGGAACCTTAGGGAACCAATAGTAGAATTGTCATATCCTTTATTTTCATCAACTTGCTTGCTTAATTTTTTATATGTAACTATTTTTTATTTGTCTCAGTAGTATAATATGATTAAACTAAATAAGATATTTCTGAAAAAGATAACAAGTGATATTTCAATGATTTTTTATCTTCCTCCATCTTTGTTATTAGTTCAGTATATTACAAAAGAAGTTATTTTTAAGAGATTTTTTTTAAAATTTCTCCTCATTATTAAGTAATTATTAGAGTATTAGTTGTTGGAATTTTGTTTGGATAAAATTAATACTAAACATTTTACATGAATTAGTGTCTTTTACATGAAAGAATGTGCTTTTTTCTTCTGTTACCACTAGTTCTATTTAAAGCCAACTTCTATAAAACTTCTGTGAGTATCTTTCTTTAATTTATAACATTCTTCCAAAAATATTTCATTAAATTTCTCACTCCAAAAAGACCAAATTCAACTTTTTGCTTTCAAGTTAAATTTCTTCATTATTTGTTTAGTGAAAATTCATAGGCTTATCATATCCACTAAACGTATTTGTGTACAATCCTACAGAAATCTCACAAAAAAGAGGAAGATAATATCATTTTTAGAAAGCCTTTCACGTGTGTTTTAAACCTACAAATATTATATGTTTGTTGTCCATATTGTTGAACCTGCATCTTTATGTGATCTTCTTCATATATTTTTGTGTTAGTGTTGTATATTTTTCAACAATCTAAAAGGTGATTTAGTTATAAAGAGATATATACCACGTAGAAAGAAAAGAGGAAAAACGCAAAATCGCATCGATGCTTCATATAAAAACGAATTTATCCAGTATTGAAAAATTCATAAGGCTTTTCAAAAAATTAGAAGTGAACGCATATTAATGGAGGTTACAACATTTGGAAAGACATAGAATAGTAAAATTTAAATAAATCTGTGATGACTATTAATCTCTTGAGCAGTCACGTCGCTTCATAAATATATAATTTCTTATTCTTGCAAGCTAAGAATTTTGGTGAAATGAGTACAAAACTTTTAGAATATCCATACATGTTTTGAAATGATACAAGACCGTCTCAAATATAAAGAAAGATATATTATAAAATATAAATAGAAAAGTCCGGATATATAAGAACAGCCAAGAAGTTACCTCCAAAGACTCCAAATGTTACTAGAAATATCCATTAAAAATTGAGTAACCATTTCATCTTTCACATAAAATCTTCTATCAAATAAATTATTTTTAGTTATAGATATACTTAATTTTTATTTACAATATCAGGCTTTTTACATTTCATCTTTCATTCTCTAACTTATTTTTCTTTAGCCACTAATTTAGACAACTTATTCATTACTGCAAAAAATATATATATAATTTTTAAAATTGCATTAAGCAACTAAATATAGATTAATTTAATTAGTAGATTTGTGAAAGTGAAGCCAAAAAACACTAAGTAAGAACTATTTAAAAGCTGAAAATAATTTTCATTTTCTAAGGATACTTTTACAGTAGCAAACTTCTTTTTTCCTTCAACTTTTTTATTTTTGTACTTTTTTCCTTGCTTCCCAACAAAGAAAATTTTGCAAGATACTATTTGAAATGTACAACAAATACATGATATTGTGTGTTGAATTGTGCAAGAAAACATAAATAGAAAGAATACTAAGAACTCAAAAGAAATTTTTTCAATAAGATCTATATATGGCTTAGGAGGGAACAAAATCTCAAAGCTGAACTCAGAAGATAAGTCTGAGATTTACAAAGACATTATGGCAACAACAGTATGTAGGTATATATCATATTTTATGAATTGAAAATGTACTTTTAAAAAAAAGTGTGCTCGAACTAAGGAATTTGGAGTATCAACTATTCTTATCAATTGTATGTCAATCAATCCAACAATTCGAAATGCGAAAGATCTCTAAAATTGAAAACATTTATTTTCTTCATATGGTAAGATTGTACCTATGATAATACTATCATATTAGAATTCATGGCTTGTAAAATTCATGAAAATTCTAATTTATTTATTTATTTATGTTTCTTTAAAAGCAAAGTATCTAAAACGAAATCGCATGTATCTAATTAATCATTGATATTCATCTTCATAGGTTAAAACGATATCCAATCATAAGATAGCAACTAGATTTAATTTCCACTACTGTAAGCTTCACGAATGATCCTAAAGACCAATCTTTCTTGAAAAATTTCCTTCCCAAGAAAATAATGAATGTTTTCTAAATTTTAAATTTAAATTCAGAATGTAGAAAATCATTGATACCTTCAATTTCTACCAAATTATTCCCTGTTCAGATAATAATATCGACATATATAGCTAAAACAGAAATGAGATTCCCTGATTGTCTAAAAAAAATAAAAAATAATCATTCTAAGATGAGGAATAGCCTTTAAAATTCAATGCTCATGCAACTCGAGCATACCACTATCGAAAAGCCTATTTTAGCCCATACAATGATTTCCTTAGAAGGATAACATATTTAAAATTAGGAGAAGAAAGTCCCATGGGAAACTTCATGAATACCTCCTCATGTATGTCATCATGCATGTCACATCTCAAATTACCCCCTATACATGATTGCCACCAAGCTAGCACATACCATTCGGCCAGGTGAATGAAATTTTCATATCTTAACCATTAATTCATAACATTAAATAAATCATATAAGTACCCAAATAATATAATAATTAATTCTAAAATAGTTAATATCTCCAAATATTAATTTGAAAACTCTTTCCAATACCCCACATTAGACCATGGAGCATATAAGAGAATAATGAAAGAAAAGATATCAATGAATAAGTGATGAAGGCTCTTTTAAAAGCTTCCATGAATAATGTGGCGGCTTGCCTCAATAACTAGGTCAACTCTAGCGAACTTGTTGGCTAATAGCTTCACTGCCACCAATAGTATCTGCATGGACATGCAGGTAAGGAGTGAGTTATATGTAAATATAATCCAGTAAGATCCTTGATCTACCACTTTAATACTCCTAGTTCCATTTATTCATAAAATGAAACGTCTCTTTTGAAGTCAGAATTAATTTTTCTAGATACCTAACATAATGCATGAAAGGAAGTATTAGAAAATACAACCACACAACAAGCACATAAACAATATGCATAAAAATAAATTTCATTATATAATACTCAATAAAGTCTAAACAAATATTCCCAAGATCACAGATATCTCAACATAACTCATACTCAGGACATGTAATGCGACAGTGAAAAAGATAAACCTAACACCCCAACTATTCATTATCCTACGAATATTACAAAACTGAAAAAATTCAAATGATAACTTCATATAATTTGCTTTGAATCATAGCTACTATCTAAATTTGGCCATACACCCCTCAAACTAGCCTACCTCTTCTTTCTTGATTCATATTGTGAGATGTCATCATCAAATATTAGTTCATGAATTCAATAACATGTCCTCACCATTAATGAGAGAATGGAATGAAGAGATT
Organism: Datura wrightii; assembly: GCA_035772735.1. Lineage (NCBI taxonomy): Eukaryota > Viridiplantae > Streptophyta > Magnoliopsida > Solanales > Solanaceae > Datura > Datura wrightii. The sequence continues at coordinate 22,711,346 of JASDFA010000001.1, forward strand.
TAAAGAATCAGGATGAATAAAAACACATGATAAAGAATCAAAGAATAGAAGTTCCCTAATATCTAGTTCTCGAAGATAAGTTACGGACATCTCCACACCGATCCGCAAGACTCTACTAGACTCTGCTCTTGTACTTATTAGGATCTATGAACCATGCTCTGATATCATGTTCTCACGATCCAAAATTCCATTGAGCCATGAGGGCACCCACCATACCCGTAGGCGAACCTCATTCCTTTATTGACCAATTAATAATATAAATAATGCAAAAATAATATAAAATAAGTAACTAATTCTTATAAGTGCAGAATAAATGAGTCTAAGACCAAAGGAACCCCAAGACCTGGTTACACTAGTACAAGAGAACCTACGAATACCAAAAAATTCTGAAAAACTAAAGTCACCGTCTAGAAAGAAATAAGACAAGAAATAAAATAAGAAGTCTCTAGAATTTGTGAAGCAGCTCACCCTGAACTCTAACCGTGACATACCTCGAACCGTACGTGTAGAAACTCAAGTACCATTAATACTTGATTCAGTCCCTGCACACAAAAAGGTGTAGCAACCATAGGGTGAGTACGGGAAACACGTGTACTTAGCAAACTTTTGAAACTGACCCTTCCTAGAAATGATGACGAGATTAATCCTAATAATTATTTTTCAATAGTTGTAAATATACAATAATTATAATTCACCTCAACTAGACTTTATGGATTTAATATCTACCATGAAGCAAATAAAACATATATTATTCGAAGTCAGTTAGACCACTGATGGTATTACAATATACCTCAATATCGTCACCACATCAACTACACCACTGATTATATCACAATGAGTCTCAAATACAACGACCCAAATTGCAACATCACAACCAACACAACACTTCAAGACTCAAGTTAATATGAAATGTAAAGAAGATGAAAAATAATGCAATGCAATGAACTGACCAACGACCTGTATATACTCATTTCCTCTATTGGATAGTCGAGACCCATAGGAGACTCACGAGGTCTATATACCTGCTGAAATTATTTTTCATTGGCAATAACAACTTCGGAACCATTTTCCATTAGCAATAACACACGTTGGAACCATTTTCTGTCTACAATAATGCCCCCAGGAATCATTTCCTATAGTCACCATCGGCAATAATGCATCTCGAAATTATTTTTCATCGACAATAACACACGTCAGAACTATTTTCCATCAACATACAAGAGTATGGATTTTCATAAAATAACTCAATGGGCACTATTAATCAATAATCATCATCCAGTAATAAGAGTGATATGAGTATGTATGAATAACACTAGTTCATCAACCAAAAACATAATCAAGGATCATCAAGTCACATTCAAGTATTACATTGTCACGCCGCGAGTCTACACCCTGGATGGGACACGGTACTTGAAGCCACAAGTGACCCCAAGTCAACTCCTAGTCTACCATACACTAGTATTCTGAGTAAAAAAATATAGCAGAAGCTTTGAAATAATTGCGTAAAAGCATTTACGAAAGTAAAACTGAAAATATAAAGTTTAAGAACATCTGGAGTCTGAAATTAATTCTGTTTCTAAAAGCCCTCTAACTAATGAGTTGCTAGGACAAGCCCCTAGTTAACTCTAAGTATAGCTAAAAATAATGAAATAACAGAAAGAAATGAAATAAGGCCCTTGAAGAAATCATAATTAAATATTTACTTCAATAAATACTTGTTCAACAAAATCTCCGGTCTAAATGGTTCTGCAAGAACTTGATGAATTTCCAAGAATAGCTCAGCTAAACTATTACAAAAAAGTATGAATTGTAAACTCTAAAGTGTTGGACTTGGACTAAAAATCAACACTTTGATATTTTCTGACACTAAAATTGCACTTAGCTAAGACAATAAATAAAGGGTATTTATAATAATAGATGAAGCCTTCGTTGTTCCTTCTTAAATTTGAATTGGGTTTTGCAGCTTCAGTTCCTAGTCGAATTGGGATTGCAAATTTTGGACGGCCCAAAATGTGTGGCGCTCCACGCCCCTCCCTACGCCATTTTCTTGGCGCCTCTGGTTGCACTGACCTACCTGCGCATTGTGCAGGCCATGGCACAGGCGTGCCTGCGCGATGCCAACTTCTATATATTCGATCCATCAATCCCGTTTTGTCTTTCTTGCACTTTTAAGCTACATGCAAACCCAAATTCACCACTTTTATATGTGAAAGCATCTTACATGTGCGTTAGCTCTTTTTCACAAATATATCATAAAATACATGCCAATACACATAATTTTTTTTCAAAACATAGTAAAGTATGGAAAAAATATTGCTAAGAATTGAATAAATTCGCTATTCATCACCTAGGCTCCACACAAGTTTCAAGAATACACTAGAATCAAGAGAACATACACAACAAAACTATGGGTTGTCCACAGGTACATCCAAACTACTATATTCGACCCGACGATGACAACTTAATTTCACAAAATGATTTGACATGCCACATGCCTTTTGGGTTTACAATTATAAACTTATTCTGAGCTATCACCTTGTGTCTATTTGAACCACCAAATATCAGCCCAATAGCATGAATAAGAATCCAGATCACAAGGCTAAGAAACAACCGTGCACATGAGAAAATAGCTATTCAAAACATGACAAAACTATGCCAAAAAAGAGATATGGAAAGCCTTAACATACCTCAATTTTGCCAAACTTACGCCACCACCACACCCAACTTTGGATGAGGAAAATTGGCTTAATTATGAAAGATAAAGAGAATCCTTACATGACCCTTTAACTGAGAACGTCTTGAAACTAATGTTTAAGGATGTTATTATCAACATTGGCATCTGAAATCTTAAAATAATATTCCCTATGAATTACCAAAACTTCTTATTAACCTCATAAATTGTATTTATATACCCCATGAAGTGAATAAAAGATAAAGAAGGTTATAGAATAATATTTAATGTAAAATTATAATTCTTTATATTTTCTCTTTTCATCTAACTCATGTACGTAGGTGATTCTCATATAGCTCTACAACTATATGTTGTACTATAGTATTAAGATTCTACATTTTAATCATAAACTATATCAAACTAATTTATTGAAACTTCATTATTATTAGGATTCGACATCCTAAATTAAAACTATGTTGCTCTCTATTATTTTCCCATTAAGCCGGAGGTTTTCAATCCTACAACTCCAAGTTTTCTCTAGAGAACATGTAATGATTGTTTTCTGGTGGTTCATTGATTGTTAATGCGAAGAGACCCTGTGGAGTTTTCTACTGATTGACAGGAGTAATCCACCTATAAAGCAAGAGATAGTAGTGTGATTGTTTCTTCTACAAATTCATCATGGCTTTGAATGTCGTCCTCTTTGTCTTAAAGAGTTTCGTCTACCTCTACAAAAAAAAACTTTTGGTTTATGGACTTATAAATATATGGCTTGATTGACATGATCTTTCTCACTATCTCCTTCTCTCATTGCATACTCTTTCTGTGCATTAATAAAATGAGTGAAGGTTGGATATGGAGCTCTTCCCGGCATAAAAATCATCAACATCTTGTAAAAATTTATTTTCAAGACCTTTAACAAAGTTTATAACCTTGATATCTTAATCTAACAGTTTGTGTATAGCGATGCGACTATCACCAGTTCTCTTGAATTCTTTTATATATTCATCTTGGGGTTTTGACCCCATATTGATACTATGAATTTATTGTTTCAATTAAAATTCCTTATCCTCTATAGATTGTATGTAATTGTCGTTATGACTCTCCTAAATTTCTTTTTTTGAAGTGCAACCAATAATAAAGAACATTGACTCTTTTGCATGTAATAGTTTCAGTTAGCCAACTTCTCACCAAGAAGTGTTTCTCTTCCCATTCTATAAATTTAAAATTGACGTTTTCTTCATTCTTTTCATTTACCACAATCTTAGATGAAAGTTCTTAATTTAATAAAATATCACCAATCCTCAGCGTCTACATCAACTGGATTTTCCAAACAAGATAGTTTGAGGAATTCAATTTTATGGGACATATAACTAAGAATTAATGGAGAGATCTTGGCGAAACTTAGAGAGTGGAGGAAGATAATCTGTCCATTAAAGAATATTGAACAAGATTCAAGGTAAAAAATAATTTAGGTCAGAAGCAAAACTCTTGTACCACAAAGAAGATTATAGAAAAATATTGAGTGTAAAAATACAACTCTTTGTAGTTTCTTTTTTCAGCAAACTCATGCACATAGGTGGTTTTCACATGACCCTTTAACCATCTATTGTATAATAGTATAAGGATCCTAGATCCTAATTATAAATTATATAAAACTAATCTATTGAAAATAGATTAAAGTTAGGATTTTACATCGTAATTCTAAACTATATTGCAAACTAAACACAGACAAAACCTCACTTGGTAATCCAGGGAAGGGCAGAATAAGGGGAGGAATGCACGACCATCTAGTTAACTGGATGATAGAATATATGAGAAATGTATTTGAAGCTACTAATGTAATAGCAGAAATTCTTGCCTTATTTAATGGTTTGAAGATAGCATAAGCTAATGATCAAACCCCTCTAAAAGATAATCTGACTCCATGGAGATAATTGAATTCCTAAATAATGACCATCTTCATACACTAATTTGTTATCTGATTATAGGGAGTTGCTTTACATGATGGGCAATCCGCCTCCCCCCATCTAACATTTCTTCATGGAATAAAATCAAGTAGCAAATATGCTAGCAAAGGAGGGATCTAATTTGAAGATGGTAAATGTTTTTATCTAATGGATAGTCCCTCTATCGATTGTGTCCAAATAATTAAAAACTCACAGAGTAAGAATTCTTTTCATTAAACTTAAGTGGTCGTGTCAAATTATTTCAGATAATTATAATATGTTTATTAACCACGTTCCCACAAAACAAATAGTAGTGTCTCTGTCGTGCTATCACCTCATGTATTGATACATATTGAGTTCTACAATATAATATCCTCTTTACCCAAAAAAGAAAATACTCCTTGAGCACTATTTAATAAACTTTACCACTTTAAGACTTAGAAATCAATCTTATTGTGTATTTTTATTTCATAAACTCAAGATTTTAAGAATCCTTAAAATAGTTAGGACTTCACATTAATATATGCTAAAGTTTGGCTGGTTTCCTTAATGTTGGACAAAGAGAGAACTATTATTAAATATATTGATTCAATTGCAAGTGATAAGTCGTAATCACAACTTTTTTTTTTCTCTTTTGATAGAGTTAGATAGAAAAAGATAAATCTGTTTTAAGAATTTTTATTACTAGTACCAATAAAATTCACCTTTGTTACTAATATTAACTCAATCTACCCGTGAAATAATTTAATAAGGATTTAAAAGTTTGGACGTGTGACTTCTAAATAATGATTCAATTTCAAATATTTTATATCATAATATGTGTATTATATATAAGGAAAAATCATATGATGTATAATAAGTTCAGATAAAGTAATTTTCCTGTTACGTAAAGTTGAGATATGCATGTCGTATTTTTTCAGTTAAGCACATGTTCTAATTGTCACGCCCCGCTCTGGGGGGTATGACTGGCACCTGGTGCCCTAGTAGGACCTAGACTGCTATCTGGTGAGCCCAAGCACATCTAGTGCCTGGCTGGCTCTAACTCCAATTCTTGGAAACAAAGGGCTATATAACGGCTGTAAACACACCCTCCGGCCAACAGGCCTATAGCCACCTGTACCTGAAAAACAGCTGACCAGAAACATACTGCTTTCAAGGGAACCTATGCGGGCCGACAAGGCCACCATGCTGTCTAGTTTTCTGTAACTCAACAATAACATGCTAAGTAATTACGTGACCGACAAGGTCACCACTACTAACTGATTATGGCCACACACGGCCAACAGGAACAGAAATAACAAATAACTATAACAAGCTGCACGGCTTCACACGACCGGCTCGGCTGACCACAGGGAAATATATACAGACTGCAAGCCTCTAGGAATAACCATAGAAATGATCGGGATAGGGCCCCGACCTACCCATACTGTACAACAAAAGAAAATGAAATACACCTCTGGAATTCAGCCTCCGGATGACAGGAGCTGAATACTCATTAGCTGACTAGAATCACGAGGGATCGCTTCCTCGTCTATGAGTACCTGCAGGCAAGTAATGCAGCGCCCCACTGGGCGTCAGTACCACAGGTACTGAGCATGTAAAGCAACTGAAATACACAACTGAAATGGATAACAACAGTAACATGACATATAAGTAGAAAGTAGCTGAGTCTATCTAGCTGAGAATAACTGGGGAGAGTTTATTTATTCCATAACTAAACTGAGCGTACCTGATGTCGTGTCGTCCCACTATCTATCAGTATCTAATAGCACATATAGGTATACATATAAATACACACAATACCTGACCGACCCCCATAAGCCGGAAGGTTCCAACCAACACACAATCTATTTACCCCTACCCGGGTCTAAACCAACTAAAAATAAGTTGCTCCACTCATCTGATAACTGTGAGCTCCTCCTACCGGTCCCCTTGGGTACGTAGCTCAGGCCTTGGCCTCTGACAGTAAACTGTGTCTGAGTCCGAAGACTCCTACCTCTAGGCGCAGGTGCACGCGGGGTGTGTAATAAAAACTGCCCCTGGGTGCAAGCACGCAACAGGGTAATTTTATAAAAAAATCTGTATCTGAAACTGCCCCCGGCCACAAGCGCACACAGAGTGTTCTGCCCCTGTAAACAGGGTGGACTGGCTCTGCGCAGAGTAAACTGAACTACCCCTGCAAGCAGGGTGGTCTGGACCGTATTATTATGGTGGTCGGCCATCATCGTCCTCTAGGCGGACGGCATCGCCCAGCTGGTGGCGGTATCTGAATCTGGTATCGACACAGCTATAACCCAGGGGCGGTGGGGATGCTAAAAGGGTGCCCACATGCCACAACAAGTCTCAACAAACAAATAGCACATAGAAATAGCAAGCATGTATAACTGAAAAGACTATCTGGAATCTAACTTCTTATTCTGATTTGTTTCTATATTGAACTGATTCTTACTAAATATACTGATTTTGCGATCTCCGTTTAACTGTACGGCTAATCTGTAGCCATGATACTATCTGTCTGAATGGCTAATCTGTAGCCATAACTGTCTGTCTATCAGGTCTTTCTTTATTGACTATTATTATGAAAATTTGTTCCTTTTTATTCTACAACATGCTTGCTACTCACGTAATAGGCTGCACTGAATCTGAACTACCAACTTGCCCTTGGGCACATGCTTTTCTAACTTTCAGACTGAATATGATATCACAACGCAAACTAGGTTTACTGAACTTGCACAATACTTAACATTCAACTTCCGGGAATTCTACTACGGAGTTTATTATACTATACAAGGCTAAAGCTACTAACTTGCCGAAGGAACTAGCTTTACATACCTTATCCTCGAACTATCCGTCTGTCGGACGAGGCTCGGCCAATACTTCAACTATTTCTCCCAACTGCATTCATAAATATGTCAATTAATACTAAATATAGCTTTATTCCAAAGAACAACGTCACTTTCGATATAATTATCGCCTAAACTTAGGCTTATCGAAAGATGGTCAAAAACTCGCTATTTTCCAGAAGTCCAGAAGGGAGAAATACTCACTTCGCAGCTAGGAACACATAGACTCTAGTTTGGAGCAATTCTACTCACCTTAGCTCTGTAGCTCGACGATTCGTCGGCCGTATTTCACGAAACTAAATCCATAGAAATGCTCTCTACTGCTAAATACCTCGGTGTCTGAGGTTAATTTAGGTTTGGACTGTGTTTGGCAGCGTAATCGAATGAAATTATATTACCCTCTTCACCTCCGTGACACGCTGCCATCGCGGAGGGGCTCTGCCTCGGCTCCTCCCGCGATGGTTCGACAGGTTGCTCGTCCGGTCTTTTCCCGGGCCTTTCCCTAGCACGTATGGCCTTCAAACATGCTTAACGAACGTGCGAATAGGTCATCTAGGTGCCGGGAATCCTACGGGGTATAACACTAATACTTCAATTTAATTTTGAAGAGGTATTAATCTAGCTCCCCCCCCCCCCCCACTTTTGGTGTTTTTCTATTACTTTAAAGTAAGAGTGCATATAGTCTGGGTTGATTAGAACTTTTTGAATACCAAATCAAACCTATTATATCGATTTTTAAATCTATAAATCAAATCAAACCAATAAAAGTCGGATTTTTTAATTTTGGATTTTTTCAGTTTTTATTTCAATAAAGTCTTCATACAAAATATGTAACTTATACTTGAAATATTTCTTTAATCCTAGTAACATACAACTATTTAAGGTGTTTCACAATTAAGAAAATAATAAAAAATATGAAATGAGTAATAACAATGCACTAAAATAACCAAAAAAAAATAATGAAATCGCATGAAAAAAATATTGCTAATTAATAATTCATAATGAAAATGAACACACTCTGAAAGTACTAAATCATTCTAAATAAAGTACGACTAATAAATTTAATTACATAACTAAATATTAAAAAAAGTTATGTGTTTTCACTGTATAAATTAACCTGCAAAATTAAAGCATAGATATCTAATATTATTGTCCTTTCTAGTTTTGAAATCATTTCTTTTGTTAGTATTAACATTAACTTGATTTTGATTTGAGCATTATATGAGTTAATACCATGTATTTATGAACTATAATATTTATTGGATCATTCAAAATTCTAAGTCAAAACTTGAAATAATACATGTTAAAAGACCAAACTATGAAAAAGTTTAAGAAGTATTTATAAATTAGATAAAATATTTATAAAAATTATAAATATAATATCAGATTGATTTTGTTGAGTTAAACATTTTCTAGTTAAAATCAAAGAAAATTAATTGTGATCGGACTTTTTTTCAACACCAAATCAAATCGAACTAAGCCACTAGTCGAATATTTTTTTTCTCGGATTATCGAATTGATGAGGTTTATCGACTTCTTTTAATATCCCACTTAAAAAAAATTAATTTAACCAAAAAATAAAAAATCATTTTACCTACTCCATTTTCTCCTTAAAAATAATACTACATTTGTTACCAACTTCAACAAAATTCTATAAAATCGAATTATGAGTCTGTTAGAGATTTGTTCATTTGAGAGTTAGGAAAAAATTGTAAAAGAAGAGGGAATTGGGTGTTTAGAAGAGGAAGTGGGCCATATCTTTTGGGGTTTGGACTGGGTCTCATAATTTTTTTAAGGTCAAATTGTTCTGAAATTGGGCTTAAAATGGTTTAATATATGGCAAAAATTATATTAAAACGACAGCCTTTTGTGCACTTAAAAAGGTAGCCTTTTTACATTTTAAAAAGCTACCACTTTTTTCCATCGATGACACCAATGAAACAACTTTGTAAGAAAAATTTTGAAGTAAACCACATTAAATGAAATCAGATTATTGTAATAAGAATAAATTCATTAAATAAAAAGAAATTAATTGATCTTCCTACCAAAACAAAATTTCATATGTCATTTTTCATAGCTAAAATCTATGAAGAAGTAGTAAGAGGCAAGACTTTTATATGATTCTCTCTTTCTGACGGAAATGGTGAGGTATGTCAGGTTTTCTTTTTCATTTCCTTTTTGAATTTCATTTTATGGAATTTATTCAATCTTGCTACTTGTCTTTAATTTTTTTCTCTTTATGAATAGTATTTTTGTAAATTTTGAATGTTGTGTGTAACATTAGTTAGGAAGTGTAAAGGGACCCGAGTTGATTTCATGTACCAGTATAGAATTCTCCTTTATGTTCTTATGAATATTTTTTTATATGTGATTTTTTTGGAAAAATTTTATTTTTAGTTTATGCTTTTTCTCGTAAAGATACCTTGATGTTGATTGATTTAGGTTTTGTGTGTTAAACTCTATGGCATTGAACATATATTTTTATTTTCTCTTTCTTTACTAAATGGTGAGAGCGGATTAAAGTAGAAAAATGGGGAGAAAATTATATCATGTTAGTTTTGGAGAGTTCAAATGTAGATAGAATTATATTTTAGAGTTCATTCTTTATAATAATTAAGATTGTGAATCGAAATACACATTAATACATGAGTAGTCAAATATTATATTCAGATCTCAATAAAGAATAATCAAGATAAAATTAGTTTTCTCAGCATTTAATTATTCAAAATTATTTATTTGTAATTAAAAAAATTTAATATAAAATTTAAAAAATAATTTAAGTTGTAAGGTGGTGTTTTATGTGGTGGTAGTCCAGTAAAATGGTGGCAGTGATAAGGCTAGTAGTGGTAATTTTAATTTGGTGGTAGAGGTGTTGATGATAGCGGCCGACAATTGTGAATAAAAGTGGTGGTAGTGTGTGATTTAGGGGTAATAATGATAGTAGTAGTGGTGGCTATAATGTGGAGGTGATTGATCGTAGGGGTTGGTAGTTGTGATTTGTGGGCCGACAATAGTAGCTAGTGATGATGGTTGATGCTAGTGATAGTAATGATGATGAAGGTGATTGATATGGTAGTGATCAGAAATAGTGATTGGTGGTGTCAATTCTTGACGACAATAGTGATGAAGGTGATGGTGATGGTGAATGACGATTATGATTGTGCAATAGTGGCTAATTGTGATTGGTGAGGTCAACTTCACAAAAATTTCCAATTGAATAATCTTTTAACAATATTAAAATTATGTAAAAGATTTAAAGTTATCTGAAGTCATTAAATGATTGAATCTTAAAAACAAATGTATTCAATGATACTAGCTTTAAATCATTTAAAGTTCATATCTCCATTAAATATAAATAAATAAGATCATAATTAAAATAAATTAATTTTTCACAAAAAGTTAATTATATTATACCATTTTTTCTTGAAAGGAGTCATTATTGCAGCAATAGCTACTTAAAAGTACTAAATCTATTTACAGTTATGTTTCTTGCAAAAGGTGTTCCTCACATATCTATTCAAATATGGGAGGAACTAGTACTCCTTCTGTTTCATGTTACTTGATCATGCTAACTTGGCATAATTTTTAAGAAACTTTTTATTAGGAGTGTAAAGGGCATCCTGGTGCATTAAAGTTTCTGTTATGCACGGGATCGAGGGAAGGGTCGAATCACAAGGGTCTATTATACGTAGTCTTACCTTGTGTTTTTGCATGACATTGTATCCACGACGTGAAAAATATTGTTATGAGCAAGAATTGAACCTGAGACTTTGGTTAATATTTATTAGGAGTGTATTTTACTAAATTAATTTTATTAATGATGATTTGAAACTCTAAATTTTACTATTACTTTTTTATATAATTATTTAATACTAATGGTAGTGTTGACTTATGCACCCGTAATTAATGAAATAAACTATGATGTTTACACTATTTTACTAAGTTCTATCGAAGAACCAAGTTAATTTAACTGTTTCTTGAAAAACCTTTAACTCAAGAAGAAAAGTAAAACATACAATAAGTTTACGTAAAAAACACCCAGCTTATAAAGGTGAAAAAACCATAACTCACACCACCATAGGATATTTCCAACTTCACTAACACAATGAGCCTCAAAAACTGTTTAAGATTACAATTTTGGTAACCTAGGAACTAACTCTAATTCTTAAGTTCAACAGTCAACTAGACTTTGAACACCTTTCAAGTTAGCCTTAACTTGAATGACCTAACTTTGTATTCTAAACTGTTCTCCCAAGAAAGCAATAAATTACAACTCAATTCTAACTCCTAATACAAGAGAACTAGAATAGAAAGCTATTGAACATATTTCTATGAATCACGTTCTTCACTTTTGATTTCTTGTAATAGGTTGTAATTAGATGGTAAGTCAGAATTCACTTGAAAACACAATTATTTGCCTTTTCTCTCTATTTGACTTCTTGACCTACATCATAGACGTCCTTGTGTATTTATATTGTCGCTTCTCTAGTTTTCTTGTTCAACATGAACTCTTGGGAAACAAAAACTTATATTCTGCTTGGACTCACATGCCTTCCTTCTTTATAGACTTCTATTCCAAGTCTACTTCATCACGACTTGTCTTATCTTCTTATAGCATAAAACCTTCTTCTAGAGTGCCCTATCTCAATTGTGATTCTAAATGTTTGGGACCGACTGTCCTTACATGATTCACGAATATGTTTTAGATCCTTTGTCAATCATCAGAATACTCATTTACCAACAAATTTTCTCTTTTTGATGATGAAAAACTCCTCTTTAGTATGGTGACACAGCTTATTCCAAGTAGCTGAGTGCTGCTTATGATTACCATCCATATTGCCTCAAAAGGAAGTTAACTATGATCCTCTGTATTTGATTCAATAGTGATAAGAAGGTGGCGGGTGGACAGTAAATGGATAGGCATAACATATAAACATGTTTAATAAAAATAATCTTACCTCCCATGGAAAAAGTATTGTTATTCCAAGAGCTAACTTTCAGATTAACCTTATTAACAATTCAAGAGTATTCAATCTTTTTCCTACCTATAAAAATATGGCAGCCAAAGTAGTTGATAAAAAAATCTTTCCTATTCAGCTTCAAGCATTTAGAAATAATGGAACTTCTCTTATTGAAAACTTTGTCATCAACTAAGAAACAACTTCTTTCTTTGTTAACCAGTTGTCCAGAATTCTTTCCATAGGTACTAAGCATGTTATTAATAAGATGTAAGGTATAGGTCTTACCTAAACAGAAGATAAATAAATCATCTGCATAAGCCAAGTGGTTGATCTGAGGGTTATCTCCTTTCATACGGAAGCCATTGGATCTTGGGTTCTCATAAAGACTATTCAATATCTTGGATAACACCTCAGAAGCAATGATAAACATATATGGGAGATTGGGTCACCCTTCTTGACTCCCATGTTAGACTTAAAGAAACAATTTCTCTTTCCATTGATAATTACAGTGTATCACATATTAGATAAGAGATTTCTAATGATATTGATCCACATCTCAGAAAATTTCATTTTCTTCATGATATTACAAAGAAAATTTCAGGAAAGTCTATCATATGTCATATACATAGGAAGCTTAATAGCCACATTGTTACCTTTGTTAGGCCTTCTTATATCATAAATAATTTCTTGTGTTAAAAGGAAATTTTCACAATTATCTCTACCATTAATAAAACCACTTTGATTAAGTGATATGATCTTAGGAATAATCTTGGCCAAGCTATCATTAACAACTTTAGAAGTAATTTGAGAGACATTACTTAAAATAATAGGTCTAAAGTCTACAAAGGATTGGGGAGATTGAACTTCAGCGATAAGCATCAGACAAGTACAAATGATGTATTTGGTGAGTTTAGAACCATTAAAAATAGCCTTAACCATTTTCAGCATGACAGAGCCTATAATGTCTCAGGTCTTTTCATAAAAACAAGTAATGAAGCCATTAGGGTTAGGAGCACATTAGGATCAGTAATAAAGAAAATATCTTAAACTTCTTCTAAGGTTGTTTCTTGCATGAGCATCGCAATATCCTCATAATATACTAAATTAGGAATATACTAAAAAATATTTTGGTCAGATGAGTGAAAAGGATTTGATAGTACCTCACAACAGCTGTAACAATGTCTTCCTCTTCCTCCAACCAATTGTCATTGTCATATATACTATTAATCTTTAGGAATTTCCTTCTGCCCCTGACAATGTTGTGGAAGTATTTGGTATTCTCATCCCCCTCCAGTTGCCATTTTAGATGAGCCTTCTATCTCCAAAAAGTGTCAACTTTTTTATGATGGATTACGAGTTCAGCTTTGGTCTTGTTGAGTTCCATCCTCTCATTCTAATCTATAAATCTCAGATATTGAGATCATATTGATTAAATTTTTCTCCCATTTCTGTAAGATTGTAAAATATATCCCAAATCTTGATTCTGGACCATTCACTTAGGGTTTTCCCAATTATCTTAAGCTTTTGTTGTACTCTCCAAAAGATGTTTACTTTTATTTCAGTATTCCACTACGAGTTGAAAATCTCCATAAAATCCTCATGATTAGTCCAGAAGTTAAGAAACATGAAATACTTGATATAAGTTCTTAATTTAAAGCAGAATCTGATAAGGATAGGGTAGTGATTAGAGCCGACTCTACCTAAGTGTTGGACAATAGTGTACGGATCTCTTCATCCCACTTTTTATTTTCTAACACTGTATCAAGTCTTTTCCAAATTATGTACTACTCCTTTCTTTCATTGCACCAAGTAAAATCATTTCTAGTATATCCAATATCAGTCAAAGTACAGTCATTTATAAAGGGGATGCTTTTATTCAAATTATAAGGTCTTCCCCTAGCTTCTCTTCCTCATTCTGAATACAGTTGTAATCACCACAAATTATCCAGGCTTGATCATTTAAAGTGGAGATTGTTCTCATGGGTCTCCATAGATCCTCCCTCCCTACAGATATTGATTTGGCATATAACTCAAATATAGAAATCTTTATCCAAACCTTTATCCTTGATCTTGCAAGTGATAATTTGATCTTCATCAACAGTGATAATACAATCTAGATTTTCTTCAAAAAAATCCAGATCTTATTATTACTATTAGCTTTGCATCCATTCATTCCCAGAATGTTCCTGGAAGAATCAATTTTGTCCTAATTTATGAAAGGTTCTTGAATGGCTAAGAAGGAGATCTTGTATTGCACAATAAAGAACATTAGTCTCTTTGTTGCTGCTTGAGACATCATTCCCCTAATATTCTAGTTTAGTATACTAATCATTGATAGGGGGAAGAAGAGGTGTTTGTAAGTTCTTCTTTCGGTTTCTCTTGATAGGAGATCCTTTGATTCTTTCTCCATTTTAGTTTTATCCACACCTCTAGGGAACAAGTTTTTTTGTTCAAGAACCTCTCTTTAATTTTCTCTTGAGAGTACTCCATTTCTTCTTCACTTTGTTCATTATGTACTATCTGGTCTTGGCCATCTTCAAATGAATCCTCCTCTCTATTGTCTTCATCTTCAGTTGATTCATCATCATTCCATTCATCACTATCTTCTCCTTCATTGTTCTTCTCAAGATTATTTCCTTGGTTAGTTGAATTAGGGGTCTCATATATCTAGATAGGTTGAATACTGATGTCGATAGGATATTTATTTTTACTACAAAAGGTAGTATTCATTTCCTTATTTGAAGTACCTTCCTGTTGTGGTTTGGTATTGCAATGGTCCATATTTTCATTTCCATGTTGCATGCTTTCTGGCTAGGAGCACTTTGTTGGGCTTCTTACTTCTCATCGTTCAACTTATTCTTATTTCTCTTCCTCTTGATAGTCTCCTAGCCTTCATCAAATAGAATTACCTGCAATTCATTGGGGTCATTGATGCTTATGGTTCCAATTGTTGTTTCATTCTCCTTCACAGAGTTGCCTTCTGTGTTAATTGTATCATTGCTACTATTCTTTCTATTGTCTTGTAGCTCCTCATTTTTCACACACTGATCCTCTCTACCAATTACTTCTTTCCTATTCTCCTTTATCACAGTCCTTGCATTGTATTTTCCTTCACACCATGATCTGTAGTACCATTTCTTCCGTGATTACTTCTTTCCTTGGATGGATTTGATTTGTCTATTCCAAGTATTGCATTAGTCGGTTTATATATTTTCTTTCGAGGTTCACTCCACCCTCTCTTCTTCTTTGCAGTTGTTTTGTGATTTGAGATCATTTCACTTCCTTTTTGTAGTCTCCTTGTCTTGTGTTTTCTCTTCTAGAGTATGCTTGTACTTACCATTAGTGGTAAGGTGTTGTTCATCCATGTGATTGCCTTTTGTTGGTTTTCTTTGTTGTTCTTGATTAGTGAATGCAAAAGCCTCATTATTGACTTTAGAAAGGTCTTTCTCTCTGCTACTATATTCCTTATTATTGACCTATTGTTTTGCCTCCTTCACTTCATTTTGATCCCTTTCTAGCCTTCTACATTGAACTTTGCAATGCCATTGAATTCAACAGTAATTGGAAAATTTTTGCACTCCTTCTTATTCTATTTTTTGTTCATATATTCCCTTGTAGAGGATTAGCTGAGTTTCTTTGACTAAAAAAAATAGAATTTAACCTTGGCTTAGATAGTTCAATTTCAACTCGAACCTTGGCCATACATGGCCTAGTCCTGCTTCTATTCGCTAGATTCATACTCAAAGGAACTCCTATTGCACTTAGAATTTGTTTGATGAAATGCTATGTTTGTAGGTGAAATGGAAGTTTAGGGATAAGAACCCACACCGACACTAAGGGGTTGTCCTCCTCTGTGGTGAAGTCTGGTGTCCATTTGCTAAGCCTCATAGTTTGTCCTTCCACCTCAATTGCATGACAACAATATATAGAATTGAAATCTTCTTCATTACAAACATCAATAAACACGTTCTTGTTGTCATAGACGCCAACCTTTACATATCCTTTTAGAGATATCGTCTCCTTCGCAGCAACCCTAATTTTCTTAATTTGGGGCCTAGTTTTTAGAAATTTTCCGACTATGGTATAATTACATTCCTCTGCCATAATCCCATAATAAACTTCAGCATTAAAAATAATAGCAGGGATTTCGTTATGCTTTGTAATTGTAGCATTGAGAGATTCTCTCGGATGGGTTGCCAAGGGGGTTTGGTGGTTATTAAAGGCATTGAGATATGATGATTTAGCAGTTAAGGATTAAATTGGAGCGGGGGAGTAATGCCTAGCTCCGGTGGTCGATCCCTCCTTCCTAGCAGAGCGCTGGCGGCCGGCTCCATATGGCCGGAAGTTGAATTGTACCGTTAGATATGTTACCGTTTTTTTTTTGTATGGAGAGAAAATTTTTAGAGAGAAAGTTTTTGATATAATGTGCAGAATTTATTCAATTTTGCTTCTTTTCTTTGATTTTTCTCTCTTTATGATTAGTATTTTTGCAAATCGTACATGAATGTTGTGTATAACATTAATTACGAAGTGTAAAGAGATCTGAGCTTATTTCATGTTCCAGTATAGAATTCACCTTTGTGTTCTTATGAATATCTTTTTTAGTTTATGTGTGGTATTGTGGAAGAATTTTTAGTTTTAATTTATCCTTGTTCTAGTAAAGTTCTTATGTTGATCGATTTAAGTTTATGTGTGTTCAAATCTATAGTGTAGAACATATATATTTTTTTCTTCTATCTTTTATAGATGGTGTGAGTGTATTAAAGTAGGAAAATAGGGAGAAAATCATATCACATGAGTTTTACAGAGTTAAAATGCAGATAAGATTATATTTTAGAGGTCATTCCTTTTAAGGATTAAGATGTCTGAATCGAAATACACATATGATATTTGAGGAGTAAGATGTTTTATTTAGATATAAATAATGAATAATCAAGATTATTAGTTTTGTCCATATTTGATTATTCACATTTATTTATTTTTAGTAAAAAATTTAGAAATATAAAATTTTAGAATATAATTTAAGATGTAAGGTTGTGGTTTATATGGTGGATGATTGTGGTGGTTGATTGATATAACTGGTGGAAGTGATATAGCTGGTAGTTGTGATTTTGGTGGTGGAAGTGGTGGTGGTACTGGCCGACGATTGTGAAGTTTTATATTTTATATCTCTTTAAATCATTTTGTACTTTGAGAGATAGATATAAAATTGTATGTGATTCCAATATTAACCACTGTTGCAGTTTCATTTATTAGTTGCTTATTTATAGCCCGACATTAAATCACTTGTAGTCTGTTAAATGAAGAACCTCTTTCTTTCTTTTTTGGATAAGAATGAGAAAAAATTCAAGACTTGAAAGTGACCTTGTTTCTTAAACATTTTTAACTATTATGTACTAAAGCTTTGGCTTGTTTTGTAACCAGATTAAGGAACAATCGCAGCAATTTAAGCAGTTATATTTCCCAAGGCTTTATGTATCATTACAATGACGGCCGTGGTATAGACAGGATATCAGAATTACCGAGACACCTAATAGATGATATCTGGAGTCGTTTGTCCATCAAAGACATAGCACAGATGAGTGTGCTGTCAAAAACGTGGAACCATATATGGTCTACCTTTCCAATACTTGT
Organism: Datura wrightii; assembly: GCA_035772735.1. Lineage (NCBI taxonomy): Eukaryota > Viridiplantae > Streptophyta > Magnoliopsida > Solanales > Solanaceae > Datura > Datura wrightii. The sequence continues at coordinate 22,729,404 of JASDFA010000001.1, forward strand.
GCTAGATAGCCAGTTCCGTGAGGAAATAAATTACAAAAATCAATCTTCATCTTCAATCACTTTTGACTTTAAAAATATTGTTGACAAGATCCTCTTGCAACATAACGGTCCTATTGTCAAGTTTGTCCTTGACATATCAAGTATTAGCTCAGACCACTGGGACATTGACAATTGGATTCGATACATCTCAATGAATGGTATTAAAGAACTCAGGATTGAAAATTCCATTCAATCCACATATACTTTGCCATCTTTCTTGTTCAATTCCGGACTGAGTGATTTGAACATCACCAATTGTGCCTTCAAGACGTCTCTTGCCTCTACATCATTTCAGAGTCTTGTGAGGCTTGATCTAACACAAATAAGTTTTGATCCAGTTATGGTGTTTACCATCCTTGAGGCTCCACTACTCTTGACCTTGTTGCTTACAAGTTGTGATGGTCTCCAATACCTTAATATCTCCGCGTCGCAACTACATGGCTTGCACATTATTGATAGTCATAATATCGATTTTTCATTCCTCAAAGCTTATACTGAGCTAAAATTGTTGACTATTGTATCATTTGACAAAATCAAAGAGTATGAATTTTGGAAAAGGTTTACATTGGAAGACATTATTTATTCTTTTCCTAAGCTTACAAGGTTTTGGTTCAACAGTACTTTCTTCAAGGTAATTTGTATACAAATTTATTATTTTACTTTATTTCATATATAGTGAGTCATGAGGGATATGTATGTATCCATTTTATTTCAAAAAATATGTATTCTATTATTATTATTATTATTATTATTATTATTATTATTATTATTATTATTATTATTATTATTATTATTATTATTATTATTATGTTTTCTTCTTCTGAAGATTATAGTTCCACGAGTTATTTCAAAGAGGCTTGAGGTTGGACTAGAGAATTTGCTGGAACTCAACTTAGGTTTATGCTTTGCTGATGAAGCTCAAATTTCAGCAGTTATATGCTTACTTCACAGTGCTCCCCATTTGCATTCAATTAAAATCAAGGTAATCATTAATAAATTAAGAGATGAATGATCACCTTTTCTATAAATTATTTTCTGAAAAACTTAAAAATTAGATGTTAGTTAGCATTGAAGTTACATTATTCCTTTTTGTGTTTTACATTATTGTACTTAAAAAAATGAATAAATGTTATACCATGATAAATGCTATACCAAAATATATTGACATTATCTATCTCATACCTAAATTGCTCATATATATGTTATTATATATACAGCATGAACTCTCAAATGTTGAGGAAATTGATGTGGACAGAGTTAGAGAGTATCTGACAGCACCTAACTGCATAGAAGAAGATCTCATGGCACTTCGAAAGATAAAGTTGGAAGGTTTTGTGAACACCATAACTGAACGTCTTTTCATGAAGTTGATGTTAGCTCGTTGTCCTTCACTTGTACAGGTGAAAGTTACGCCTGCGAATTCAATTCAACAACATGATGATATCCTTTTCTTCATTTTACAAGTGTTGAAGTTCCCTCGAGCTTCATTAAATGTCAAAATAGAGCTTGAACAGCTAACATGATCGTCTATTCTAGCAGCTACATTATCATCTTATTAATTTTTCCGCCGATTAATATTTGGTTTTAGATGATGACCCTGTTTTTTGTGACATTTTGTCTAAAGGGAACAAGTGTTCTAAATACTTTTTTTTCTCCTCAAGTGTCTCACTTTTTATTTCTCCTTACACGTATCTTTTGATAAATCAGGGGCAAGTATATATACTGCTAGTCCTTTAATTTCCAACTCTGTGTTGCTTTTTAATCTTGTAATTAACCTAGTAAAACAAGAAGAGTGATAGGAACCTTAGGGAACCAATAGTAGAATTGTCATATCCTTTATTTTCATCAACTTGCTTGCTTAATTTTTTATATGTGACTATTTTTTTATTTATCTCAGTAGTATAATATGATTAAACTAAATAAGATATTTCTGAAAAAGATAACAAGTGATATTTCAATGATTTTTTATCTTCCTCCATCTTTGTTATTAGTTCAGTATATTACAAAAGAAGTTATTTTTAAGAGATTTTTTTTAAAATTTCTCCTCATTATTAAGTAATTATTAGAGTATTAGTTGTTGGAATTTTGTTTGGATAAAATTAATAATAAACATTTTACATGAATTAGTGTCATTTACATGAAAGAATGTGCTTTTTTCTTCTGTTACCAGTAGTTCTATTTAAAGCCAACTTCTATAAAGCTTCTGTGAGTATCTTTCTTTAATTTATAACATTCTTCCAAAAATATTTCATTAAATTTCTCACTCCAAAAAGACCAAATTAAACTTTTTGCTTTCAAGTTAAATTTCTTCATTATTTGTTTAGTGAAAATTCATAGGCTTATCATATCCACTAAACGTATTTGTGTACAATCCCACAGAAATCTCACAGAAAAGAGGAAGATAATATCATTTTTAGAAAGCCTTTCCCATGTGTTTTAAACCTACAAATATTATATGTTTGTTGTCCATATTGTCGAACTTGCATCTTTATGTGATCTTCTTCATATATTTTTGTGTTAGTGTTGTATATTTTTCAACAATCTAAAAAGTGATTTAGTTATAAAGAGATATATACCACGTAGAAAGAAAAGAGGAAAAACGCAAAATCGCATCGATGCTTCATATAAAAACGAATTTATCCAGTATTGAAAAATTCATAAGGCTTTTCAAAAAATTAGAAGTGAACGCATATTAATGGAGGTTACAACATTTGGAAAGACAAAGAATAGTAAAATTTAAATAAATCTGAGATGACTATTAATCTCTTGAGCAGTAACGTCGCTTCATAAATATATAATTTCTTATTCTTGCAAGCTAAGAATTTTGGTGAAATGAGTACAAAACTTTTAGAATATCCATACATGTTTTGAAATGATACAAGACCGTCTCAAATATAAAGAAAGATATATTATAAAATATAAATAGAAAAGTCCAGATATATAAGAACAGCCAAGAAGTTACCTCCAAAGACTCCAAATGTTACTAGAAATATCCATTAAAAATTGAGTAACCATTTCATCTTTCACATAAAATCTTCTATCAAATAAATTATTTTTAGTTATAGATATTCTTAATTTTTATTTACAATATCAGGCTTTTTACATTTCATCTTTCATTCTCTAACTTATTTTTCTTTAGCCACTAATTTAGACAACTTATTCATTACTACAAAAAATATATATATAATTTTTAAAATTGCATTAAGCAACTAAATATAGATTAATTTAATTAGTAGATATGTGAAAGTGATGCCAAAAAACACTAAGTAAGAACTATTTAAAAGCTGAAAATAATTTTCATTTTCTAAGGATACTTTTACAGTAGCAAACTTCTTTTTTCCTTCAACTTTTTTATTTTTGTACTTTTTTCCTTGCTTCCCAACAAAGAAAATTTTGCAAGATACTATTTGAAATGTACAACAAATACATGATATTGTGTGTTGAATTGTGCAAGAAAACATAAATAGAAAGAATACTAAGAACTCAAAAGAAATTTTTTCAATAAGTTCTATATATGGCTTGGGAGTGAACAAAATCTCAAAGCTGAACTCAGAAGATAAGTCTGAGATTTACAAAGACATTATGCCAACAACAGTATGTAGGTATATATCATATTTTATGAATTGAAAATGTACTTTTAAAAAACAGTGTGCTCGAACTAAGGAATTTGGAGTATCAACTATTCTTGTCAATTGTATGTCAATCAATCCAACAATTCGAAATGCGAAAGATCTCTAAAATTGAAAACATTTATTTTCTTCATATGGTAAGATTGTACCTATGATAATACTATCATATTAGAATTCATGGCTTGTAAAATTCATGAAAATTCTAATTTATTTATTTATTTATTTTTCTTTAAAATCAAAGTATCTAAAAAGAAATCGCATGTATCTAATTAATCATTGATATTCATCTTCATAGGTTAAAACGATATCCAATCATAAGATAGAAACTAGATTTAATTTCCACTACTGTAAACTTCACGAATGATCGTAAAGACCAATCTTTCTTGAAAAATTTCCATCCCAAGAAAATAATGAATGTTTTCTAAATTTTAAATTTAAATTCAGAATGTAGAAAATCGTTGATACCTTCAATTTCTACCAAATTATTCCCTGTTCAGATAATAATATCAACATATAGCTAAAACAGAAATGAAATTCCCTGATTGTCTAAAAAAATAAAAAATAATCATTCTAAGATGAGGAATAGCCTTTAAAATTCAATGCTCATGCAACTCGAGCATACCACTATCGAAAAGCCTATTTTAGCCCATACAATGATTTCCTTAGAAGGATAACATATTTAAAATTAGGAGAAGAAAGTCCCATGGGAAACTTCATTAATACCTCCTCATGTATGTCATCATGCATGTCACGTCTCAAATTACCCCCTATACATGATTTCCACCTAGCTAGCACATACCATTCGGCCAGGCGAATGGAATTTTCATATCTTAACCATTAATTCATAACATTAAATAAATCATATAAGTACCCAAATAATATAATAATTAATTCTGAAATAGTTAATATCTCCAAATATTAATTTGAAAACTCTTTCCAATACCCCACATTAGACCATGGAGCATATAAGAGAATTATGAAAGAAAAGATATCAATGAATAAGTGATGAAGGCTCTTTTAAAAGCTTCCATGAATAATGTGGCGGCTAGCCTCAATAACTAGGTCAACTCTAGCGAACTTGTTGGCTAATAGCTTCACTGCCACCAATAGTATCTGCATGGACATGCAGGAAAGGAGTGAGTTATATGTAAATATAATCCAGTAAGATCCTTGATCTACCACTTTAATACTCCTAGTTCCATTTATTCATAAAATGAAACGTCCCTTTTGAAGTCAGAATTAATTTTTCTAGATACCTAACATAATGCATGAAAGAAAGTATTAGAAAATACAACCACACAACAAGCACATAAACAATATGCATAAAAATAAATTTCATTACATAATACTCAATAAATTCTAAACAAATATTCCCAAGATCACAGATATCTCAACATAACTCATACTCAGGACATGTAATACGACAGTGAAAAAGATAAACCTAACACCCGAACTATTCATTATCCTACGAATATTACAAAACTGAAAAAATTCAAACGATAACTTCATATAATTTGCTTTGAATCATAGCTACTATCTAAATTTGGCCATACACCCCTCAAACTAGCCTACCTCTTCTTTCTTGATTCATATTGTGAGATGTCATCATCAAATATTAGTTTATGAATTCAATAACATGTCCTCACCATTAATGAGAGAATGGAACAAAGAGATTTAAAGAATCAGGCTGAATAAAAACACATGATAAAGAATCAAAGAATAGAAGTTCCCTAATATCTAGTTCTCGAAGACAAGTTACGGACATCTCCACACCGATCCGCAAGACTCTACTAGACTCTGCTCTTGAACTTAGTAGGATCTATGAACCATGCTCTGATATCATGTTCTCACGATCCAAAATTCCATTGAGCCATGAGGGCACCCACCATACCCGTAGGCAAACCTCATTCCTTTATTGACCAATTAATAATATAAATAATGCGAAAATAATATAAAATAAGTAACTAATTCTTATAAGTGCAGAATAAATGAGTCTAAGACCAAAGGAACCCCAAGACCTGGTGACACTAGTACAAGAGAATCTACGAATACCAAACAATTCTGAAAAACTAAAGTCACCGTCTAGAAAGAAATAAGACAAGAAATAAAATAAGAAGTCTCTAGAATTTGTGAAGCAGCTCACCCTGAACTCTAATCGTGACATACCTCGAACCGTACGTGTAGAAACTCAAGTACCATTAATACTTGATTCAGTCCCTGCACACAAAAAGGTGTAGCAACCATAGGGTGAGTACGGGAAACACGTGTACTTAGCAAACTTTTGAAACTGACCCTTCCTAGAAATGATGATGAGATTAATCCTAATAATTATTTTTTAATAGTTGTAAATATACAATAATTAAAATTCACCTCAACAAGACTTTATGGATTTAATATCTTCCATGAAGCAAATAAAACATATATTATTCGAAGTCAGTTAGACCACTGATGGTATTACAATATACCTCAATATCGTCACCACATCAACTACACCACTGATTATATCACAATGAGTCTCAAATACAACGACACAAATTGCAATATCACAACCAACACAACACTTCAAGACTCAAGTTAATATGAAATGTAAAGAAGATGAAAAATAATGCAAAGCAATGAACTGACCAACGACCTGTATATACTCGTTTCCTCTGTTGGATAGTCGAGACCCATAGGAGACTCACGAGGTCTATATACCTGCTGGAATTATTTTTCATTGGCAATAACAACTTTGGAACCATTTTTCATTAGCAATAACACACGTTGGAACCATTTTATGTCGACAATAATGCCCCCAGGAATCATTTCCTATAGTCACCATCAGCAATAATACATCTCGAAATTATTTTTCATCGACAATAACACACGTCAGAACTATTTTCCATCAACATACAAGAGTATGGATTTTCATAAAATAACTCAATGGGCACTATTAATCAATAATCATTATCTAGTAATAAGAGTGATATGAGTATGTATGAATAACACTAGTTCATCAACCAAAAACATAATCAAGGATCATCAAGTCACATTCAAGTATTACATTGTCACGTCGCGAGTCTACACCCTGGATGGGACACGGTACTTGAAGTCACAAGTGACCCCAAGTCAACCCCTAGTCTACCATACACTAGTATTCTGAGTAAAAAAATATAGCAGAAGCTTTGAAATAATTGCATAAAAGCATTTACGAAAGTAAAACTGAAAATATAAAGTTTAAGAACATCTGGAGTCTGAAATTAATTCTGTTTCTGAAAGCCCTCTAACTAATGTGTTGCTAGGACAAGCCCCTAGTTAACTCTAAGTATAGCTAAAAATAATGAAATAACAGAAAGAAATGAAATAAGGCCCTTGAAGAAATCATAATTAAATATTTACTTCAATAAATACTTGTTCAACAAAATCTCCGGTCTAAATGGTTCTGCAAGAACTTGATGAATTTCCAAGAATAGCTCAGCTAAACAATTACAAAAAAGTATGAATTGTAAACTCTAAAGTGTTGGACTTGGACTAAAAATCAACACTTTGATATTTTCTAACACTAAAATTGCTCTTACCTAAGACAATAAATAAAGGGTATTTATAATAATAGATGAAGCCTTCGTTGTTCCTTCTTAAATTTGAATTGGGTTTTGCAGCTTCAGTTCCTAGTCGAATTGGGATTGCAAATTTTGGACGGCCCAAAATGTGTGGCGCTCCACGCCCCTCCCTACGCCATTTTCTTGGCGCCTCTGGTTGCACTGACCTACCTGCGCATTGTGCAGGCCATGGCACAGGCGTGCCTGCGCGATGCCAACTTCTATATATTCGATCCATCAATCCCGTTTTGTCTTTCTTGTACTTTTAAGCTACATGCAAACCCAAATTCACCACTTTTATATGTGAAAGCATCTCACATGTACGTTAGCTCTTTTTCACAAATATATCATAAAATACATGCAAATACACATAATTTTTTCTCAAAACATAGTAAAGTATGGACAAAATATTGCTAAGAATTGAATAAATTCGCTATTCATCACCCAGGCTCCACACAAGTTTCAAGAATACACTAGAATCAAGAGAACATACACAACAAAACTATGGGTTGTCCACAGGTACATCCAAAGTACTATATTCGACCCGACGATGACAACTTAATTTCACAAAATGATTTGACATGCCACATGCCTTTTGGGTTCACAATTATAAACTTATTCTGTGCTATCACCTTGAGTCTATTTCAACCACCAAATATCAGCCCAATAGCATGAATAAGAATCCAGATCACAAGGCTAAGAAACAGCCGTGCACACGAGAAAATAGCTATTCAAAACATGACAAAACTATGCCAAAAAAGAGATATGGAAAGCCTTAACATACCTCAATTTTGATAAACTTACGCCACCACCACACCCAACTTTGGATGAGGAAAATTGGCTTAATTATGAAAGATAAAGAGAATCCTTACATGACCCTTTAACTGAGAACGTCTTGAAACTAATGTTTAAGGATGTTATTATCAACATTGGCATCTGAAATCTTAAAATAATATTCCCTATGAATTACCAAAACTTCTTATTAACCTCATAAATTGTATTCATATACCCCATGAAGTGAATAAAAGATAAAGAAGGTTATAGAATAATATTTAATGTAAAATTATAATTCTTTATATTTTCTCTTTTCATCTAACTCAGGTACGTAGGTGATTCTCATATAGCTCTACAACTATATGTTGTACTATAGTATTAAGATTCTACATTTTAATCATAAACTATATCAAACTAATCTATTGAAACTTCATTAATATTAGGATTCGACATCCTAAATTCAAACTATGTTTCTCTCTATTATTTTCCCATTAAGCCGGAGGTTTTCAATCCTACAACTCCAAGTTTTCTCTAGAGAACATGTAATGATTGTTTTCTGGTGGTTCATTGATTGTTAATGCGAAGAGACCCTGTGGAGTTTTCTATTGATTGACAGGAGTAATCCACCTATAAAGCAAGAGATAGTAGTGTGATTGTTTCTTCTACAAATTCATCATGGCTTTGAATGTCGTCCTCTTTGTCTTAAAGAGTTTCATCTACCTCTACAAAAAAAAAACTTTTGGTTTATGGACTTATAAATATATGGCTTGATTGACATGATCTTTCTCACTATCTCCTTCTCTCATTGCATACTCTTTATGTGCATTAATACAATGAGTGAAGGTTGGATATGGAGCTCTTCCCGGCATAAAAATCCTCAACATCTTGTAAAAATTTATTTTCAAGACCTTTAACAAAGTTTATAACCTTGATATCTTAATCTAACAGTTTGTGTACAGCGATGCGATTATCACCAGTTCTCTTGAATTCTTTTATATATTCATCTTGGGGTTTTGACCCCATATTGATACTATGAATTTATTGTTTCTGTCACGCCCCGCCTTGGGGGGTATGACTGGCACCTGGTGCCCTATTGGGACCTGAACTGCTGGACTGCTAAGCCTGGGCACATCTGGTGCCTGGCTGGCTCTATCTCATAATTCTGGAAACGAAGGGCTATATAACGGCTGTAAACACAGCCCCCGGCCCATTGGCCTATAGCCTCCTGTACCTGTGCTAACAGCTGACCAGAAACATACCAATTCAGGGGAACCTATGCGGGCCGACAAGGCCACCATGCTGTCTAGTTATCTGTAACTTAGTCATAGAATATTAGAAAGCTACGTGACCGACAAGGTCACCACTACTGGCAAACTATGGCCCCACACGGCCAACATAAAAGAAAGAAAAAGTGTTGACAGCTACACAACTGCACGGCCTCACACAACCGGCTCATCTAACCATAGGGAGATATATACAGACTACAAGCCTCTAGGAATAGCAATAGAAATGATCGGGACAGGGCCCCGACCTACCCGTACTATACAACAAAAAGGAACTGAAATACACCTCTGAAATTCAGCCTCCGGATGACAGGAGCTGAATACTCGCTAGCTGACAGGAATCACGTAGTATCGCCTGCTCGTCTATGAGTACCTACAGGCAAGTAACACAGCGCCCCACCGGGCGTCAGTACCGCTGGTACTGAGTATGTAAAGCAATAACTGAAAGAGATATCTGAAATCAATAACATAACTGACGAAACTGAAATAGAAAGAACCAGATTAACTGTCTGATGGTGTAAGTCGTACCTGTTATTAATCATACTGGAGGGAGTAGGAGTCATACCTGGAGACGTATCATTCTACTACTAATCTACTCGTATCTAATGTAATATGGCATAACATACATAACATAACATGGCATACACAAACCTTACCCGGCCCCCATAAGCCGGGGGGTAAAACCAGCACAGAATCTATACCCCTACCCCGGTCATGCCATCTCCTATAAATTCCGTAAGCATCCTGCCGGTCCCCTGGGTATGCACTTGGGCTCGCTGAGCCCCTGACTATAACTGCATCTGAGTCCGGAGGACTCCTGAATCTACACCCGGGCGTATCCGCTCGACTGGGCTGTGTAAGGGTCGATCAAGGCACAATATGGGGAAATCTGGCATCCCATCTTTGTCCCCTGTGGGATGGCATGCCACTCCGTGGAGCGACGTATCCTCGTCCTCTGGCGGACGAGTCGATATAGCTATTAACCCTGGGCAGTCATGGATGCTAGGTAATCCAACCCCAAACAACACAACGGTCTCAACTAGTAATACTGTCTGCGTATCTCACATGCTGAGGCTAGTAGTGGTAAGGTATCGTATATATTACATGCTGAGCTACTGATAGTAATCTGTACGTATTTAATACGTACTGAGGTAGATAAATAAATATAAATATGAATATAGTCTCCTGCCGGGCTGTACTAGGGCAAATGCTATACAGGATAGTGTTTCTACTGAAAACTATGCTGTTTACTGAGTTTCTGTATTAACATGATCTGCTAATCCTAACATGCGTTCTAAACTTTATTTTAGCCTGCCATTCTATTTCTGAAGTGCTTTACAGATATTGCATCATCTCACGGGGTTTCAACTAGATACAAGGATATCTTAACATGTCATATTACATCACATACTGGGCATACTGCAACCTCTAACACTTGTGTTAGAGTCTATGTCGTACTAGTCAGTTTCATACAAGTTACAACCCAATGCTTCTCGTATCGTATCAATATTCCTAATGAACGTAACATTTGACTTCTGAACGTTCTACTGGCCTAAAAATCACTATACTGTACCGATATTACTTAACTTGCCGAGGGAACTAGCTTTACATACCTTATTCTTGAACTATCCGTCTGTCGGACGAGGCTCAGCCGGTACTTCAACTATTTTCTCCCAACTGCATTCATAAATATGTCAATCAATACTAAATACAACTTTATTTCAAAAGGCAACGTCACTTTCAATATAGTTTGTAGCCTAAACTTAGGCTTATCGAAAGACGGTCTAAAACTCGCTATTTTTCAGTGGTCCAGAAGGGAGAAATATTCACTTCACAGCTAGGAACACATAGACACTAATTTAGAGCAATAACTTACCTTAGCTTGGTGGCTCGACGATTCGTCGGCCGTATTTTACGAAACTGAATCCGTAGGAATGCTCTCTGCTGCTAAATACTTCGGTATCAGGGATTAATTTGAGTTTGGGTAACGTTAGCAGTGTAATCGGACGAAAATTATATAATTTCCTTCGTTCTTACTCCTCTCTACCGTTCACCCTCTGTTTTCTGGAAATTTAAATGTTTTTTATCACTTAAAACCGAAGTGGGGCTTTATATACTTGGGCCTGGACAAGGCCAACGTGTCACAGAGCCAACGCGGAGGCCCCTCCTCCGTGACACGTTGCCATCGCGGAGGGGCTCTGCCTCGGCTCCTTCCGCGATGGTTCGACATGATTCTCGTCCGATCTTTTCCCGGGCCTTTCTCCAGCACGTATGGCCTTCAAATATGCTTGACCAACGTGCGAATAGGTCATCTAGGTGCCGGGAATTCTACGGGGTATAACAGTTTCAATTAAAATTCCTTATCCTCTATAGATTGTATGTAATTGTCGTTATGACTCTCCTAAATTTCTTTTTTTGAAGTGCAACCAATAATAAAGAACATTGACTCTTTTGCATGTAATAGTTTCAGTTAGCCAACTTCTCACCAAGAAGTGTTTCTCTTCCCATTCTATAAATTTAGAATTGACGTTTTCTTCATTCTTTTCATTTACCACAATCTTAGATGAAAGTTCTTAATTTAATAAAATATCACCAATCCTCAGCGTCTACATCAACTGGCTTTTCCAAACAAGATAGTTTGAGGAATTCAATTTTATGGGACATATAACTAAGAATTAATGGAGAGATCTTGGCGAAACTTAGAGAGTGGAGGAAGATAATCTGTCCATTAAAGAATATTGAACAAGATTCAAGATAAAAAATAATTTAGGTCAGAAGCAAAACTCTTGTACCACAAAGAAGATTATAGAAAAATATTGAGTGTAAAAATACAACTCTTTGTATTTTCATTTTTCAGCAAACTCATGCACATAGGTGGTTTTCACATGACCCTTTAACCATCTATTGTATAATAGTATTAGGATCCTAGATCCTAATTATAAATTATATAAAACTAATCTATTGAAAATAGATTAAAGTTAGGATTTTACATCGTAATTCTAAACTATATTGCAAACTAAACACAGACAAAACCTCACTTGGTAATCCAGGGAAGGGCAGAATAAGGGGAGGAATGCACGACCATCTAGTTAACTGGATGATAGAATATATGAGAAATGTATGTGAAGCTACTAATGTAATAGCAGAAATTCTTGCCTTATTCAATGGTTTGAAGATAGCATAAGCTAATGATCAAACCCCTCTAAAAGATAATCTGACTTCAAGGAGATAATTGAATTCCTAAATAATGACCATCTTCATACACTAATTTGTTATCTGATTATAGGGAGTTGCTTTACATGATGGGCAATCCGCCTCCCCCCATCTAACATTTCTTCATGGAATAAAATCAAGTAGCAAATATGCTAGCAAAGGAGGGATCTAATTTGAAGATGGTAAATGTTTTTATCTAATGGATAGTCCCTCCATCGATTGTGTCCAAATAATTAAAAACTCACAGAGTAAGAATTCTTTTCATTAAACTTAAGTGGTCGTGTCAAATTATTTCAGATAATTATAATATGTTTATTAACCACGTTCCCACAAAACAAATAGTAGTGTCTCTGTCGTGCTATCACCTCATGTATTGATACATATTGAGTTCTACAATATAATATCCTCTTTACCCAAAAAAGAAAATACTCCTTGAGCACTATTTAATAAACTTTACCACTTTAAGACTTAGAAATCAATCTTATTGTGTATTTTTATTTCATAAACTCAAGATTTTAAGAATCCTTAAAATAGTTAGGACTTCACATTAATGTATGCTAAAGTTTGGCTGGTTTCCTTAATGTTGGACAAAGAGAGAACTATTATTAAATATATTGATTCAATTGCAAGTGATAAGTCGTAATCACAACTTTTTTTTTCTCTTTTGATAGAGTTAGATAGAAAAAGATAAATCTGTTTTAAGAATTTTTATTACTAGTACCAGTAAAATTCACCTTTGTTACTAATATTAACTCAATCTACCCGTGAAATAATTTAATAAGGATTCAAAAGTTTGGACGTGTGACTTCTAAATAATGATTCAATTTCAAATATTTTATATCATAATATGTGTATTATATATAAGGAAAAATCATATGATGTATAATAAGTTCAGATAAAGTAATTTTCCTGTTACGTAAAGTTGAGATATGCATGTCGTATTTTTTCAGTTAAGCACATGTTCTAATTGTCACGCCCCGCTCTGGGGGGTATGACTGGCACCTGGTGCCCTAATAGGACCTAGACTTCTATCTGGTGAGCCCAAGCACATCTAGTGCCTGGCTGGCTCTAACTCCAATTCTTGGAAACAAAGGGCTATATAACGGCTGTAAACACACCCTCCGGCCAACAGGCCTATAGCCACCTGTACCTGAAAAACAGCTGACCAGAAACATACTGCTGTCAAGGGAACCTATGCGGGCCGACAAGGCCACCATGCTGTCTAGTTTTCTGTAACTCAACAATAACATGCTAAGTAATTACGTGACCGACAAGGTCACCACTACTGACTGATTATGGCCACACACGGCCAACAGGAACAGAAATAACAAATAACTATAACAAGCTGCACGGCCTCACACGACCGGCTCGGCTGACCACAGGGAAATATATACAGACTGCAAGCCTCTAGGAATAACCATAGAAACGATCGGGATAGGGCCCCGACCTACCCATACTGTACAACAAAAGAAAACGAAATACACCTCTGGAATTCAGCCTCCGGATGACAGGAGCTGAATACTCAATAGCTGACTGGAATCACGAGGGATCGCTTCCTCGTCTATGAGTACCTGCAGGCAAGTAATGCAGCGCCCCACTGAGCGTCAGTACCACAGGTACTGAGCATGTAAAGCAACTGAAATACACAACTGAAATGGATAACAACAGTAACATGACATATAAGTAGAAAGTAGCTGAGTCTATCTAGCTGAGAATAACTGGGGAGAGTTTATTTATTCCATAACTAAACTGAGCGTACCTGATGTCGTGTCGTCCCACTATCTATCAGTATCTAATAGCACATATAGGTATACATATAAATGCACACAATACCTGACCGACCCCCATAAGCCGGAAGGTGCCAACCAACACACAATCTATTTACCCCTACCCAAGTCTAAACCAACCAAAAATAAGTTGCTCCACTCATCTGATAACTGTGAGCTCCTCCTACCAGTCCCCTTGGGTACGTAGCTCAGGCCTTGGCCTCTGACAGTAAACTATGTCTGAGTCCGAAGACTCCTACCTCTGGGCGTAGGTGCACGCGGGGTGTGTAATAAAAACTGCCCCTGGGTGCAAGCACGCAACAGGGTGATTTTATAAAAAAATCTGTATCTGAAACTGCCCCCGGCCACAAGCGCACACAGAGTGTTCTGCCCCTGTAAACAGGGTGGACTGGCTCTGCGCAGAGTAAACTGAACTACCCCTGCAAGGAGGGTGGTCTGGACCGTATTATCACGGTGGTCGGCCATCATCGTCCTCTAGGCGGACGACATCGCCCAGCTGGTGGCGATATCTGAATCTGGTATCGACACAGCTATAACCCAGGGGCGGTGGGGATGCTAAAAGGGTGCCCACATGCCACAACAAGTCTCAACAAACAAATAGCACATAGAAATAGCAAGCATGTATAACTGAAAAGACTATCTGGAATCTAACTTCTTATTCTGATTTGTTTCTATATTGAACTGATTCTTACTAAATATACTGATTTTGCGATCTCCGTTTAACTGTACGGCTAATCTGTAGCCATGATACTATCTGTCTGAATGGCTAATCTGTAGCCATAACTGTCTGTCTATCAGGTCTTTCTTTATTGACTATTATTATGAAAATCTGTTCCTTTTTATTCTACAACATGCTTGCTACTCACATAATAGGCTGCACTGAATCTGAACTACTAACTTGCCCTTGGGCACATGCTTTTCTAACTTTCAGACTGAATATGATATCACAACGCAAACTAGGTTTACTGAACTTGCACAATACTTAACATTCAACTTCCGGGAATTCTACTACGGAGTTTATTATACTATACAAGGCTAAAGCTACTAACTTGCCGAAGGAACTAGCTTTACATACCTTATCCTCGAACTATCCGTCTGTCGGACGAGGCTCGGCCAATACTTCAACTATTTCTCCCAACTGCATTCATAAATATGTCAATTAATACTAAATATAGCTTTATTCCAAATAACAATGTCACTTTCGATATAATTATCGCCTAAACTTAGGCTTATCGAAAGATGGTCAAAAACTCGCTATTTTCCAGAAGTCCAGAAGGGAGAAATACTCACTTCACAGCTAGGAATACATAGACACTAGTTTGGAGCAATTCTACTCACCTTATCTCTGTAGCTCGACGATTCGTCGGCCGTATTTCACGAAACTAAATCCGTAGAAATGCTCTCTACTGCTAAATACCTCGGTGTCTGAGGTTAATTTAGGTTTGGACTGTGTTTGGCAGCGTAATCGGATGAAATTATATTACCCTCTTCATTCTTTTTCCTTCCTCTGGTTTTCCTCTTTATTTTCTGGATATTTTATGATTTAATTCCAAAATAAACCGAAGTGGGGCTTTATATACTTGAGCCTAAACAAGGCCAACGTGTCACGGAGCCAACGCGGAGGCTTCACCTCCGTGACACGCTGCCATCGTGGAGGGGCTCTGCCTCGGCTCCTCCCGCGATGGTTCGACAGGTTGCTCGTCCGGTCTTTTCCCGGGCCTTTCCCTAGCACGTATGGCCTTCAAACATGCTTAACGAACGTGCGAATAGGTCATCTAGGTGCCGGGAATCCTACGGGGTATAACACTAATACTTCAATTTAATTTTGAAGAGGTATTAATCTAGCTCCCACACCCCCTCACCCCACCCCCCACTTTTGGTGTTTTTCTATTACTTTAAAGTAAGAGTGCATATAGTCTGGGTTGATTCGAACTTTTTGAATACCAAATCAAACCTATTATATCGATTTTTAAATCTATAAATCAAATCAAACCAATAAAAGTAGGATTTTTTAATTTTGGATTTTTTCAGTTTTTATTTCAATAAAGTCTTCATACAAAATATGTAACTTATACTTGAAATATTTCTTTAATCCTAGTAACATACAACTATTTAAGGTGTTTCACAATTAAGAAAATAATAAAAAATATGAAATGAGTAATAACAATGCACTAAAATAACCCAAAAAAATAATGAAATCGCATGAAAAAAATATTGCTAATTAATAATTCATAATGAAAATGAACACACTCTGAAAGTACTAAATCATGCCAAATAAAGTACGACTAATAAATTTAATTACATAACTAATTATTAAAAAAAGTTATGTGTTTTCACTGTATAAATTAACCTGCAAAATTAAAGCATAGATATCTAATATTATTGTCCTTTCTAGTTTTGAAATCATTTCTTTTGTTAGTATTAACATTAACTTGATTTTGATTTGAGCATTATATGAGTTAATACCATGTATTTATGAACTATAATATTTATTGGATCATTCAAAATTCTAAGTCAAAACTTGAAATAATACATGTTAAAAGACCAAACTATGAAAAAGTTTAAGAAGTATTTATAAATTAGATAAAATATTTATAAAAATTATAAATATAATATCAGATTGATTTGGTTGAGTTAAACATTTTCTAGTTAAAATCAAAGAAAATTAATTGTGATCGGATTTTTTTTCAACACCAAATCAAATCGAACTAAACCACTAGTCGAATATTTTTTTTCTCGGATTATCGAATTGATGAGGTTTATCGACTTCTTTTAATATCCCACTTAAAAAAAACTAAATTATCCAAAAAATAAAAAATCATTTTACCTACTCCATTTTCTCCTTAAAAATAATACTACATTTGTTACCAACTTCAACAAAATTCTATAAAATCGAATTATGAGTCTGTTAGAGATTTGTTCATTTGAGAGTTAGGAAAAAATTGTAAAAGAAGAGGGAATTGGGTGTTTAGAGGAGGAAGTGGGCCAGATCTTTTGGGGTTTGGACTGGGTCTCATAGTTTTTTTAAGGTCAAATTGTTCTAAAATTGGGCTTAAAATGGTTTAATATATGGCAAAAATTATATTAAAACGACAGCCTTTTGTGCACTTAAAAAGGTAGCCTTTTTACATTTTAAAAAGCTACCACTTTTTTCCATCGATGACACCAATGAAACAACTTTGTAAGAAAAATTTTGAAGTAAACCACATTAAATGAAATCAGATTATTGTAATAAGAATAAATTCATTAAATAAAAAGAAATTAATTGATCTTCCTACCAAAACAAAATTTCATATGTCATTTTTCATATCTAAAATCTATGAAGAAGTAGTAAGAGGCAAGACTTTTATATGATTCTCTCTTTCTGACGGAAATGGTGAGGTATGTCAGGTTTTCTTTTTCATTTCCCTTTTGAATTTCATTTTATAGAATTTATTCAATCTTGCTACTTGTCTTTAATTTTTTTCTCTTTATGAATAGTATTTTTGTAAATTTTGAATGTTGTGTGTAACATTAGTTAGGAAGTGTAAAGGGACCCGAGTTGATTTTATGTACCAGTATAGAATTCTCCTTTATGTTCTTATGAATATTTTTTTATATGTGATTTTTTTGGAAAAATTTTATTTTTAATTTATGCATTTTCTAGTAAAGATACCTTGATGTTGATTGATTTAGGTTTTGTGTGTTAAACTCTATGGCATTGAACATATATTTTTATTTTCTCTTTCTTTACTAAATGGTGAGAGCGGATTAAAGTAGAAAAATTGGGAGAAAATTATATCACCTTAGTTTTGGAGAGTTCAAATGTAGATAGAATTATATTTTAGAGTTCATTCTTTATAATAATTAAGATTGTGAATCGAAATACACATTAATACATGAGTAGTCAAATATTATATTTAGATCTCAATAATGAATAATCAAGATAAAATTAGTTTTCTCAGCATTTAATTATTCAAAATTATTTATTTGTAATAAAATAATTTAATATAAAATTTAAAAAATAATTTAAGTTGTAAGGTGGTGTTTTATGTGGTGGTTGTCCAGTAAAAATGGTGGAAGTGATAAGGCTAGTAGTTGTGATTTTAATTTGGTGGTAGAGGTGTTGATGGTAGCGGCCTACAATTGTGAATAAAAGTGGTGGTAGTGTGTGATTTAGGGGTAATAGTGATAGTAGTAGTGGTTGATTCTATTCTAAACTGTTCTCCCAAGAAAGCAATAAATTACAACCTAATTTCTAACTCCTAATACAAGAGAACTAGAATAGAAAGCTATTGAACATATTTCTATGAATCACGTTCTTCACTTTTGATTTCTTGTAATAGGTTGCAATTAGATGGTAAGTCAGAATTCACTTGAAAACACAATTATTTGCCTTTTCTCTCTATTTGACTTCTTGACCTACATCATAGACGTCCTTGTGTATTTATATTGTCGCTTCTCTAGTTTTCTTGTTCAACATGAACTCTTGGGAAACAAAAACTTATATTCTGCTTGGACTCACATGCCTTCCTTCTTTATAGACTTCTATTCCAAGTCTACTTCATCACGACTTGTCTTATCTTCTTATAGCATAAAACCTTCTTCTAGAGTGCCCTATCTCAATTGTGATTCTAAATGTTTGGGACCGACTGTCCTTACATGATTCACGAATATGTTTTAGATCCTTTGTCAATCATCAGAATACTCATTTACCAACAAATTTTCTCTTTTTGATGATGAAAAACTCCTCTTTAGTATGGTGACACAGCTTATTCCAAGTAGCTGAGTGCTGCTTATGATTACCATCCATATTGCCTCAAAAGGAAGTTAACTATGATCCTCTGTATTTGATTCAATAGTGATAAGAAGGTGGCGGGTGGACAGTAAATGGATAGGCATAACATATAAACATGTTTAATAAAAATAATCTTACCTCCCATGGAAAAAGTATTGTTATTCCAAGAGCTAACTTTCAGATTAACCTTATTAACAATTCAAGAGTATTCAATCTTTTTCCTACCTATAAAAATATGGCAGCCAAAGTAGTTGATAAAAAAATCTTTCCTATTCAGCTTCAAGCATTTAGAAATAATGGAACTTCTCTTATTGAAAACTTTGTCATCAACTAAGAAACAACTTCTTTCTTAGTTAACCAGTTGTCCAGAATTCTTTCCATAGGTACTAAGCATGTTATTAATAAGATGTAAGGTATAGGTCTTACCTAAACAGAAGATAAATAAATCATCTGCATAAGCCAAGTGGTTGATCTGAGGGCTATCTCCTTTCATACGGAAGCCATTGGATCTTGGGTTCTCATAAAGACTATTCAATATCTTGGATAACACCTCAGAAGCAATGATAAACATATATGGGAGATTGGGTCACCCTTCTTGACTCCCATGTTAGACTTAAAGAAACAATTTCTCTTTCCATTGATAATTACAGTGTATCACATATTAGATAAGAGATTTCTAATGATATTGATCCACATCTCAGAAAATTTCATTTTCTTCATGATATTACAAAGAAAATTTCAGGAAAGTCTATCATATGTCATATACATAAGAAGCTTAATAGCCACATTGTTACCTTTGTTAGGCCTTCTTATATCATAAATAATTTCTTGTGTTAAAAGGAAATTTTCACAATTATCTCTACCATTAATAAAACCACTTTGATTAAGTGATATGATCTTAGGAATAATCTTGGCCAAGCTATCATTAACAACTTTAGAAGTAATTTGAGAGACATTAATTAAAATAATAGGGCTAAAGTCTACAAAGGATTGGGGAGATTGAACTTCAGCGATAAGCATCAGACAAGTACAAATGATGTATTTGGTGAGTTTAGAACCATTAAAAATAGCCTTAACCATTTTCAGCATGACAGAGCCTATAATGTCTCAGGTCTTTTCATAAAAACAAGTAATGAAGCCATTAGGGTTAGGAGCACATTAGGATCAGTAATAAAGAAAACATCTTAAACTTCTTCTAAGGTTGTTTCTTGCATGAGCATCGCAATATCCTCATAATATACTAAATTAGGAATATACTAAAAATTATTTTGGCCAGATGAGTGAAAAGGATTTGATAGTACCTCACAACAGCTGTAACAATGTCTTCCTCTTCCTCCAACCAATTGTCATTGTCATATATACTATTAATCTTTAGGAATTTCCTTCTGCCCCTGACAATGTTGTGGAAGTATTTGGTATTCTCATCCCCCTCCAGTTGCCATTTTAGATGAGCCTTCTATCTCCAAAAAGTGTCAACTTTTTTATGATGGATTACGAGTTCAGCTTTGGTCTTGTTGAGTTCCATCCTCTCATTCTAATCTATAAATCTCAGATATTGAGATCATATTGATTAAATTTTTCTCCCATTTCTGTAAGATTGTAAAATATATCCCAAATCTTGATTCTGGAACATTCACTTAGGGTTTTCCCAATTATCTTAAGCTTTTGTTGTACTCTCCAAAAGATGTTTACTTTTATTTCAGTATTCCACTAAGAGTTGACAATCTCCATAAAATCCTCATAATTAGTCCAGAAGTTAAGAAACATGAAATACTTGATATAAGTTCTTAATTTAAAGCAGAATCTGATAAGGATAGGGTAGTGATTAGAGCCGACTCTACCTAAGTGTTGGACAATAGTGTACGGATCTCTTCAACCCACTTTTTATTTTCTAACACTGTATCAAGTCTTTTCCAAATTATGTACTACTCCTTTCTTTCATTGCACCAAGTAAAATCATTTCTAGTATATCCAATATCAGTCAAAGTACAGTCATTTATAAAGGGGATGCTTTTATTCAAATTATAAGGTCTTCCCCCTAGCTTCTCTTCCTCATTCTGAATACAGTTGTAATCACCACAAATTATCCAGGCTTGATCATTTAAAGTGGAGATTGTTCTCATGGGTCTCCATAGATCCTCACTCCCTACAGATATTGATTTGGCATATAACTCAAATATAGAAATCTTTATCCAAACCTTTATCCTTGATCTTGCAAGTGATAATTTGATCTTCATCAACACTGATAATACAATCTAGATTTTCTTCAAAAAAATCCAAATCTTATTATTACTATTAGCTTTGCATCCATTCATTCCCAGAATGTTCCTGGAAGAATCAATTTTGTCCTAATTTATGAAAGGTTCTTGAATGGCTAAGAAGGAGATCTTGTATTGCACAATAAAGAACATTAGTCTCTTTGTTGCTGCTTGAGACATCATTCCCCTAATATTCTAGTTTAGTATACTAATCATTGATAGGGGGAGGAAGAGGTGTTTGTAAGTTCTTCTTTCGGTTTCTCTTGATAGGAGATCCTTTGATTCTTTCTCCATTTTGGTTTTATCCACACCTCTAGGGAACAAGTTTTTTTGTTCAAGAACCTCTCTTTAATTTTCTCTTGAGAGTACTCCATTTCTTCTTCACTTTGTTCATTATGTACTATCTGGTCTTGGCCATCTTCAAATGAATCCTCCTCTCTATTGTCTTCATCTTCAGTTGATTCATCATCATTCCATTCATCACTATCTTCTCCTTCATTGTTCTTCTTAAGATTATTTCCTTGGTTAGTTGAATTAGGGGTCTCATATATCTAGATAGGTTGAATACTGATGTCGATAGGATATTTATTTTTACTACAAAAGGTAGTATTCATTTCCTTATTTGAAGTACCTTCCTGTTGTGGTTTGGTATTGCAATGGTCCATATTTTCATTTCCATGTTGCATGCTTTCTGGCTAGGAGCACTTTGTTGGGCTTCTTACTTCTCATCGTTCAACTTATTCTTATTTCTCTTCCTCTTGATAGTCTCCTAGCCTTCATCAAATAGAATTACCTACAATTCATTGGGGTCATTGATGCTTATGGTTCCAACTGTTGTTTCATTCTCCTTCACAGAGTTGCCTTCTGTGTTAATTGTATCATTGCTACTATTCTTTCTATTGTCTTGTAGCTCCTCATTTTTCACACACTGATCCTCTCTACCAATTACTTCTTTCCTACTCTCCTTTATCACAGTCCTTGCATTGTATTTTCCTTCACACCATGATCTGTAGTACCATTTCTTCCGTGATCACTTCTTTCCTTGGATGGATTTGATTTGTCTATTCCAAGTATTGCATTAGTCGGTTTATATATTTTCTTTCGAGGTTCACTCCACCCTCTCTTCTTCTTTGCAGTTGTTTTGTGATTTGAGATCATTTCACTTTCTTTTTGTAGTCTCCTTGTCTTGTGTTTTCTCTTCTAGAGTATGCTTGTACTTACCATTAGCGGTAGGGTGTTGTTCATCCATGTGATTGCCTTTTGTTGGTTTTCTTTGTTGTTCTTGATTAGTGAATGCAAAATCCTCATTATTGACTTTAGAAAGGTCTTTCTCTCTGCTACTATATTCCTTATTATTGACCTATTGTTTTGCCTCCTTCACTTCGTTTTGATCCCTTTCTAGCCTTCTACATTGAACTTTGCAATGCCATTGAATTCAACAGTAATTGGAAAATTTTTGCACTCCTTCTTATTCTATTTTTTGTTCATATATTCCCTTGTAGAGGATTAGCTGAGTTTCTTTTACTAAAAAAATTGAATTTAACCTTGGCTTAGATAGTTCAATTTCAACTCGAACCTTGGCCATACATGGCCTAGTCCTGCTTCTATTCGCTAGATTCATACTCAAAGGAACTCCTATTGCACTTAGAATTTGTTTGATGAAATGCTATGTTTGTAGGTGAAATGAAAGTTTAGGGATAAGAACCCACACCGACGCTAAGGGGTTGTCCTCCTCTGTGGTGAAGTCTGGTGTCCATTTGCTAAGCCTCATAGTTTGTCCTTCCACCTCAATTGCATGACAACAATATATAGAATTGAAATCTTCTTCATTACAAACATCAATAAACACGTTCTTGTTGTCGTAGACGCCAACCTTTACATATCCTTTTAGAGATATCGTCTCCTTCGCAGCAACCCTAATTTTCTTAATTTGGGGCCTAGTTTTTAGAAATTTTCCGACTATGGTATAATTACATTCCTCTGCCACAATCCCATAATAAACTTCAGCATTACAAATAATAGCAGGGATTCCGTTATGCTTTGTAATTGTAGCATTGAGAGATTCTCTCGGATGGGTTGCCAAGGGGGTTTGGTGTTTATTAAAGGCATTGAGATATGATGATTTAGCAGTTAAGGATTAAATTGGAGCGGGGGAGTAATGCCTAGCTCCGGTGGTCGATCCCTCCTTCCTAGCAGAGCGCTGGCGGCCGGCTCCATATGGCTGGAAGTCGAATTGTACCGTTAGATATGTTACCGTTTTTTTTTGTATGGAGAGAAAATTTTTAGAGAGAAAGTTTTTGATATAATGTGCAGAATTTATTCAATTTTGCTTCTTTTCTTTGATTTTTCTCTCTTTATGATTAGTATTTTTGCAAATCGTACATGAATGTTGTGTATAACATTAATTACGAAGTGTAAAGAGATCTGAGCTTATTTCATGTTCCAGTATAGAATTCACCTTTGTGTTCTTATGAATATCTTTTTTAGTTTATGTGTGGTATTGTGGAAGAATTTTTAGTTTTAATTTATCCTTGTTCTAGTAAAGTTCTTATGTTGATCGATTTAAGTTTATGTGTGTTCAAATCTATAGTGTAGAACATATATTTTTTTTTCTTCTATCTTTTATAGATGGTGTGAGTGTATTAAAGTAGGAAAATAGGGAGAAAATCATATCACATGAGTTTTACAGAGTTAAAATGCAGATAAGATTATATTTTAGAGGTCATTCCTTTTAAGGATTAAGATGTCTGAATCGAAATACACATATGATATTTGAGGAGTAAGATGTTTTATTTAGATATAAATAATGAATAATCAAGATTATTAGTTTTGTCCATATTTGATTATTCACATTTATTTATTTTTAATAAAAAATTTAGAAATATAAAATTTTAGAATATAATTTAAGATGTAAGGTTTTGGTTTATATGGTGGATGATTGTGGTGGTTGATTGATATAACTGGTGGAAGTGATATAGCTGGTAGTTGTGATTTTGGTGGTGGAAGTGGTGGTGGTACTGGCCGACGATTGTGAAGTTTTATATTTTATATCTCTTTAAACCATTTTGTACTTTGAGAGATAGATATAAAATTGTATGTGATTCCAATATTAACCACTGTTGCAGTTTCATTTATTAGTTGCTTATTTATAGCCCGACATTAAATCACTTGTAGTCTGTTAAATGAAGAACCTCTTTCTTTCTTTTTAGGATAAGAATGAGAAAAAATTCAAGACTTGAAAGTGACCTTGTTTCTTAAACATTTTTCACTATTATGTACTAAAGCTTTGGCTTGTTTTGTAACCAGATTAAGGAACAATCGCAGCAATTTAAGCAGTTATATTGCCCAAGGCTTTATGTATCATTACAATGACGGCCGTGGTATAGACAGGATATCAGAATTACCGAGACACCTAATAGATGATATCTGGAGTCGTTTGTCCATCAAAGACATAGCACAGATGAGTGTGCTGTCAAAAACGTGGAACCATATATGGTCTACCTTTCCAATACTTGTGCTAGATAGCCAGTTCCGTGAGGAAATAAATTACAAAAATCAATCTTCATCCTCAATCACTTTTGACTTTAAAAATATTGTTGACAAGATCCTCTTGCAACATAACGGTCCTATTGTCAAGTTTGTCCTTGACATATCAAGTATTAGCTCAGACCACTGGGACATTGACCATTGGATTCGATACATCTCAATGAATGGTATTAAAGAACTCAGGATTGAAAATTCCATTCAATCCACATATACTTTGCCATCTTTCTTGTTCAATTCCGGACTGAGTGATTTGAACATCACCAATTGTGCCTTCAAGACGTCTCTTGCCTCTACATCATTTCAGAGTCTTGTGAGGCTTGATCTAACACAAATAAGTTTTGATCCAGTTATGGTGTTTACCATCCTTGAGGCTCCACTACTCTTGACCTTGTTGCTTACAAGTTGTGATGGTCTCCAATACCTTAATATCTTCGCGTCGCAACTACATGGCTTGCACATTATTGATAGTCATAATATCGATTTTTCATTCCTCAAAGCTTATACTGAGCTAAAATTGTTGACTATTCTATCATTCGACAAAATCAAAGAGTATGAATTTTGGAAAAGGTTTACATTGGAAGACATTATTTATTCTTTTCCTAAGCTTACAAGGTTTTGGTTCAACAGTACTTTCTTCAAGGTAATTTGTATACAAATTTATTATTTTACTTTATTTCATATATAGTGAGTCATGAGGGATATGTATGTATCCATTTTATTTCAAAAAATATGTATTCTATTATTATTATTATTATTATTATTATTATTATTATTATTATTATTATTATTATTATTATTATTATTATTATTATTATTATTATTATTATTATGTTTTCTTCTTCTGAAGATTATAGTTCCACGAGTTATTTTAAAGAGGCTTGAGGTTGGACTAGAGAATTTGCTGGAACTCAACTTAGGTTTATGCTTTGCTGATGAAGCTCAAATTTCAGCAGTTATATGCTTACTTCACAGTGCTCCCCATTTGCATTCAATTAAAATCAAGGTAATCATTAATAAATTAAGAGATGAATGATCACCTTTTCTATAAATTATTTTCTGAAAAACTTAAAAATTAGATGTTAGTTAGCATTGAAGTTACATTATTCCTTTTTGTGTTTTACATTATTGTACTTAAAAAAATGAATAAATGTTATACCATGATAAATGTTATACCAAAATATATTGACATTATCTATCTCATACCTAAATTGCTCATATATATGTTATTATATATACAGCATGAACTCTCAAATGTTGAGGAAATTGATGTGGACAGAGTTAGAGAGTATCTGACAGCACCTAACTGCATAGAAGAAGATCTCATGGCACTTCGAAAGATAAAGTTGGAAGGTTTTGTGAACACCATAACTGAACGTCTTTTCATGAAGTTGATGTTAGCTCGTTGTCCTTCACTTGTACAGGTGAAAGTTACGCCTGCGAATTCAATTCAACAACATGATGATATCCTTTTCTTCATTTTACAAGTGTTGAAGTTCCCTCGAGCTTCATTAAATGTCAAAATAGAGCTTGAACAGCTAACATGATCGTCTATTCTAGCAGCTACATTATCATCTTATTAATTTTTCCGCCGATTAATATTTTGTTTTAGATGATGACCCTGTTTTTTGTGACATTTTGTCTAAAGGGAACAAGTGTTCTAAATACTTTTTTTTTCTCCTCAAGTGTCTCACTTTTTATTTCTCCTTACACGTATCTTTTGATAAATCAGGGGCAAGTATATATACTGCTAGTCCTTTAATTTCCAACTCTGTGTTGCTTTTTAATCTTGTAATTAACCTAGTAAAACAAAAAGAGTGATAGGAACCTTAGGGAACCAATAGTAGAATTGTCATATCCTTTATTTTCATCAACTTGCTTGCTTAATTTTTTATATGTGACTATTTTTTTATTTATCTCAGTAGTATAATATGATTAAACTAAATAAGATATTTCTGAAAAAGATAACAAGTAATATTTCAATGATTTTTTATCTTCCTCCATCTTTGTTATTAGTTCAGTATATTACAAAAGAAGTTATTTTTAAGAGATTTTTTTTAAAATTTCTCCTCATTATTAAGTAATTATTAGAGTATTAGTTGTTGGAATTTTGTTTGGATAAAATTAATAATAAACATTTTACATGAATTAGTGTCTTTTACATGAAAGAATGTGCTTTTTTCTTCTGTTACCACTAGTTCTATTTAAAGCCAACTTCTATAAAACTTCTGTGAGTATCTTTCTTTCATTTATAACATTCTTCCAAAAAATTTTCATTAAATTTCTCACTCCAAAAAGACCAAATTAAACTTTTTGCTTTCAAGTTAAATTTCTTCATTATTTGTTTAGTGAAAATTCATAGGCTTATCATATCCACTAAACGTATTTGTGTACAATCCCACAGAAATCTCACAGAAAAGAGGAAGATAATATCATTTTTAGAAAGCCTTTCACATGTGTTTTAAACCTACAAATATTATATGTTTGTTATCCATATTGTCGAACCTGCATCTTTATGTGATCTTCTTCATATATTTTTGTGTTAGTGTTGTATATTTTTCAACAATATAAAAGGTGATTTAGTTATAAAGAGATATATACCACGTAGAAAGAAAAGAGGAAAAACGCAAAATCGCATCGATGCTTCATATAAAACGAATTTATCCAGTATTGAAAAATTCATAAGGCTTTTCAAAAAATTAGAAGTGAACGCATATTAATGGAGGTTACAACATTTGGAAAGACATAGAATAGTAAAAGTTAAATAAATCTGAGATGACTATTAATCTCTTGAGCAGTCACGTCGCTTCATAAATATATAATTTCTTATTCTTGCAAGCTAAGAATTTTGGTGAAACGAGTACAAAACTTTTAGAATATCCATACATGTTTTGAAATGATACAAGACCGTATCAAATATAAACAAAGATATATTATAAAATATAAATAGAAAAGTCTGGATATATAAGAACAGCCAAGAAGTTACCTCCAAAGACTCCAAATGTTACTAGAACTATCCATTAAAAATTGAGTAACCATTTCATCTTTCACATAAAATCTTCTATCAAATAAATTATTTTTAGTTATAGATATTCTTAATTTTTATTTACAATATCAGGCTTTTTACATTTCATCTTTCAGTCTCTAACTTATTTTTCTTTAGCCACTAATTTAGACAACTTATTCATTACTACAAAAAATATATATATAATTTTTAAAATTGCATTAAGCAACTAAATATAGATTAATTTAATTAGTAGATATGTGAAAGTGAAGCCAAAGAACACTAAGTAAGAACTATTTAAAAGCTGAAAATAATTTTCATTTTCTAAGGATACTTTTACAGTAGCAAACTTCTTTTTTCCTTCAACTTTTTTATTTTTGTACTTTTTTCCTTGCTTCCCAACAAAGAAAATTTTGCAAGATACTGTTTGAAATGTACAACAAAGACATGATATTGTGTGTCGAATTGTGATTGTGCAAGAAAACATAAATAGAAAGAACACTAAGAACTCAAAAGAAATTTTTTCAAAAAGTTCTATATATGGCTTGGGAGTGAACAAAATCTCAAATCTGAACTCAGAAGATAAGTCTGAGATTTACAAAGACATTATGGCAACAAAAGTATGTAGGTATATATCATATTTTATGAATTGAAAATGTACTTTTAAAAAAAAGTGTGCTCGAACTAAGGAATTTGGAGTATCAACTATTCTTATCAATTGTATGTCAATCAATCCAACAATTCGAAATTCGAAAGATCTCTAAAATTGAAAACATTTATTTTCTTCATATGATAAGATTGTACCTATGATAATACTATCATATTAGAATTCATGGCTTGTAAAATTCATGAAAATTCTAATTTATTTATTTATTTATTTTTCTTTAAAATCAAAGTATCTAAAAAGAAATCGCATATATCTAATTAATCATTGATATTCATTTTCATAGGTTAAAACGATATCCAATCATAAGATAGCAACTAGATTTAATTTCCACTACTATAAACTTCACGGAAGATCCTAAAGACCAATCTTTCTTGAAAAATTTCCATCCCAAGAAAATAATGAATGTTTTCTAAATTTTAAATTTAAATTCAGAATGTAGAAAATCGTTGATACCTTCAATTTCTACTAAATTATTCCCTGTTCAGATAATAATATCAACATATATAGCTAAAACAGAAATGAGATTCCCTGATTGTCGGAAAAAAAATAAAAAATAATCATTCTAAGATGAGGAATAGCCTTTAAAATTCAATGCTCATGCAACTCGAGCATACCACTATCGAAAAGCCTATTTTAGCCCATACAATGATTTCCTTAGAAGGATAACATATTTAAAATTAGGAGAAGAAAGTCCCATGGGAAACTTCATGAATACCTCCTCATGTATGTCATCATGCATGTCACGTCTCAAATTACCCCCTATACATGATTTCCACCTAGCTAGCACATACCATTCGGCCAGGCGAATGGAATTTTCATATCTTAACCATTAATTCATAACATTAAATAAATCATATAAGTACCCAAATAATATAATAATTAATTCTGAAATAGTTAATATCTCCAAATATTAATTTGAAAACTCTTTCCAATACCCCACATTAGACCATGGAGCATATAAGAGAATTATGAAAGAAAAGATATCAATGAATAAGTGATGAAGGCTCTTTTAAAAGCTTCCATGAATAATGTGGCGACTTGCCTCAATAACTAGGTCAACTCTAGCGAACTTGTTGGCTAATAGCTTCACTGCCACCAATAGTATCTGCATGGACATGCAGGTAAGGAGTGAGTTATATGTAAATATAATCCAGTAAAATCCTTGATCTGTCACTTTAATACTCCTAGTTCCATTTATTCATAAAAAGAAACGTCCCTTTTGAAGTCAGAATTAATTTTTCTAGATACCTAACATAATGCATGAAAGGAAGTATTAGAAAATACAACCACACAACAAGCACATAACCAATATGCATAAAAATAAATTTCATTATATAATACTCAATAAAGTCTAAACAAATATTCCCAAGATCACATATATCTCAACATAACTCATACTCAGGACTTGTAATACGACAATGAAAAAGATAAACCTAACACCCCAACTATTCATTATCCTACGAATATTACAAAACTGAAAAAATTCAAATTATAACTTCATATAATTTGCTTTGAATCATAGCTACTATCTAAATTTGGCCATACACCCCTCAAACTAGCCTACCTTTTCTTTCTTGATTCATATTGTGAGATGTCATCATCAAATATTAGTTCATGAATTCAATAACATGTCCTCACCATTAATGAGAGAATGGAACGAAGAGATTTAAAGAATCAGGCTGAATAAAAACACATGATAAAGAATCAAAGAATAGAAGTTCCCTAATATCTAGTTCTCGAAGATAAGTTACGGACATCTCCACACCGATCCGCAAGACTCTACTAGACTTTGCTCTTATACTTAGTAGGACCTATGAACCATGCTCTGATATCATGTTCTCACGATTCAAAATTCCATTGAGCCATGAGGGCACCCACCATTCCCGTAGGCGAACCTCATTCCTTTATTGACCAATTAATAATATAAATAATGCAAAAATAATATAAAATAAGTAACTAACTCTTATAAGTGCAGAATAAATGAGTCTAAGACCAAAGGAACCCCAAGACCTGGTGACACTAGTACAAGAGAATCTACGAATACCAAACAATTCTGAAAAACTAAAGTCACCGTCTAGACAGAAATAAGACAAGAAATAAAATAAGAAGTCTCTAGAATTTAGTACTTTCAAAGAGAAAGCAGCTCACCCTGAACTCTAACCGTGACATACCTCGAACCGTATGTGTAGAAACTCAAGTACCATTAATACTTGATTCAGTCCCTGCACACAAAAAGGTGTAGCAACCATAGGGTGAGTACGGGAAACACGTGTACTTAGCAAACTTTGGAAACTGACCCTTTCTAGAAATGATGATGAGATTAATCCTAATAATTCTTTTTCAATAGTTGTAAATATACAATAATAATAATTCACCTCAACAAGACTTTATGGATTTAATATCTACCATGAAGCAAATAAAACATATATTATTCGAAGTCAGTTAGACCACTGATGGTATTACAATATACCTCAATATCGTCACCATATCAACTACACCACTGATTATATCACAATGAGTCTCAAATACAACGACACAAATTGCAATATCACAACCAACTCAACACTTCAAGACTCAAGTTAATATGAAATGTAAAGAAGATGAAAAATAATGCAATGCAATGAACTGACCAACGACCTGTATATACTCGTTTCCTCTGTTGGATAGTCGAGACCAATAGGAGACTCACGAGGTCTATATACCTGCTGAAATTATTTTACATTGGCAATAACAACTTCGGAACCATTTCCCATTAGCAATAACACACGTTGGAACCATTTTCTGTCCACAATACTGCCCCCCAGGAATCATTTCCTATAGTCACCATCGGCAATAATACATCTCGAAATTATTTTTCAACGACAATAACACACGTCAGAACTATTTTCCATCGACATACAAGAGTATGAATTTTCATAAAATAACTCAATGGGCACTATTAATCAATAATCATCATCCAGTAATAAGAGTGATATGAGTATGTATGAATAACACTAGTTCATCAACCAAAAACATAATCAAGGATCATCAAGTCACATTCAAGTATCACATTGTCACGCCGCGAGTCTACACCCTGGATGGGACACGGTACTTGAAGCCACAAGTGACCCCAGTCAACCCCTAGTCTACCATACACTAGTATTCTGAGTAAAAAAATATAGCAGAAGCTTTGAAATAATTGCATAAAAGCATTTACGAAAGTAAAACTGAAAATATAAAGTTTAAGAACATCTGGAGTCTGAAATTAATTCTGTTTCTGAAAGCCCTCTAACTAATGAGTTGCTAGGACAAGCCCCTAGTTAACTCTAAGTATAGCTAAAAATAATGAAATAACAGAAAGAAATGAAATAAGGCCGTTGAAGAAATCATAATTAAATATTTACTTCAATAAATACTTGTTCAACAAAATCTCCGGTCTAAATGGTTCTGCAAGAACTTGATGAATTTCCAAGAATAGCTCAGCTAAACTATTACAAAAAAGTATGAATTGTAAACTCTAAAGTGTTGGAATTGGACTAAAAATCAACGATATTTTCTAACACTAAAATTGCACTTACCTAAGACAATAAATAAAGGGTATTTATAATAATAGATGAAGCCTTCGTTGTTCCTTCTTAAATTTGAATTGGGTTTTGCATCTTCAGTTCCTAGTCGAATTGGGATTGCAAATTTTGGACGGCCCAAAATGTGTGGCGCTCCACGCCCCTCCCTACGCCATTTTCTTGGCGCCTCTGGTTGCACTGACCTACCTGCGCATTGTGCAGGCCATAGCACAGGCGTGCCTGCGCGATGCCAACTTCTATATATTCGATCCATCAATCCCGTTTTGTCTTTCTTGCACTTTTAAGCTACGTGCAAACCCAAATTCACCACTTTTATATGTGAAAGCATCTCATCATGTGCGTTAGCTCTTTTTCACAAATATATCATAAAATACATGCAAATGCACATAATTGTTTCTCAAAACATAGTAAAGTATGGACAAAATATTGCTAAGAATTGAATAAATTCGCTATTCATCACCCAGGCTCCACACAAGTTTCAAGAATACACTAGAATCAAGAGAACATACACAACAAAACTATGGGTTGTCCACAGGTACATCCAAAGTACTATATTCGACCCGACGATGACAACTTAATTTCACAAAATGATTTGACATGCCACATGCCTTTTGGGTTCACAATTATAAACTTATTCTGAGCTATCACCTTGAGTCTATTTCAACCACCAAATATCATCCCAATAGCATGAATAAGAATCCAGATCACAAGGCTATGAAACAGCTGTCACATGAGAAAATAGCTATTCAAAACATGACAAAACTATGCCAAAAAAGAGATATGGAAAGCCTTAACATACCTCAATTTTGCCAAACTTACGCCACCACCACACCCAACATTGGATGAGGAAAATTGGCTTAATTATGAAAGATAAAGAGAACCCTTACATGACCCTTTAACTGAGAACGTCTTGAAACTAATGTTTAAGGATGTTATTTTCAACATTGGCATCTGAAATCTTAAAATAATATTCCCTATGAATTACCAAAACTTCTTATTAACCTCATAAATTGTATTCATATACCCCATGAAGTGAATAAATGATAAAGAAGGTTATAGAATAATATTTAATGTAAAATTATAATTCTTTATATTTTCTCTTTTCATCTAACTCATGTACATAGGTGATTCTCATTTAGCCCTACAACTATATGTTGTACTATAGTATTAAGATTCTACATTTTAATCGTAAACTATATCAAACTAATCTATTGAAACTTTATTAATAATAGGATTCGACATCCTAAATTCAAACTATGTTGCTCTCTATTATTTTCCCATTAAGCCAGAGGTTTTCAATCCTACAACTCCAAGTTTTCTCTAGAGAACATGTAATGATTGTTTTCTGGTGGTTCATTGATTGTTAATGCGAAGAGACCCTGTGGAGTTTTCTATTGATTGACAGGAGTAATCCACCTATAAAGCAACAGATAGTAGTGTGATTGTTTCTTCTACAAATTCATCATGGCTTTGAATGTGGTCCTCTTTGTCTTAAAGAGTTTCGTCTACCTCTACAAAAAAAAACACTTTTGGTTTATGGACTTATAAATATATGGCTTGATTGACATGATCTTTCTCACTATCTCCTTCTCTCATTGCATATTCTTTCTGTGCATTAATACAATGAGTGAAGGTTGGATATGGAGCTCTTCCCGGCATAAAAATTCTCAACATCTTGTGAAAATTTATTTTCAAGACCTTTAACAAAGTTTATAACCTTGATATCTTAATCTAACAGTTTGTGTATAGCGATGTGACTATCACCAGTTCTCTTGAATTCTTTTATATATTCATCTTGGGGTTTTGATCCCATATTGATACTATGAATTTATTGTTTCAATTAAAATTCCTTATCCTCTATAGATTATATGTAATTGTCGTTATGACTCTCCTAAATTTCTTTTTTCAAAGTGCAACCAATAATAAAGAACATTGACTCTTTTGCATGTAATAGTTTCAGTTAGCCAACTTCTCACCAAGAAGTGTTTCTCTTCCCATTCTATAGTTTAGAATTGACGTTTTCTTCATTCTTTTCATTTACCACAATCTTAGATGAAAGTTCTTAATTTCATAAAATATCACCAATCCTCAGCGTCTACATCAACTGGATTTTCCAAACAAGATAGTTTGAGGAATTCAATTTTATGCGACATATAACTAAGAATTAATGGAGAGATCTTGGCGAAACTTAGAGAGTGGAGGAAGATAATCTGTCCATTAAAGAATATTGAACATGATTCAAGATAAAAAATAATTTAGGTCAGACGCAAAACTCTTGTACCACAAAGAAGATTATAGAAAAATATTGAGTGTAAAAATACAACTCTTTGTATTTTCTTTTTTCAGCAAACTCATGCACATAGGTGGTTTTCACATGACCCTTTAACCATCTATTGTATAATAGTATTAGGATCCTAGATCCTAATTATAAATTATATAAAACTAATCTATTGAAAATAGATTAAAGTTAGGATTTAACATCGTAATTCTAAACTATATTGCAAACTAAACACAGACAAAACCTCACTTGGTAATCCAGGGAAGGGCAGAATAAGGGGAGGAATGCACGACCATCTAGTTAACTGGATGATAGAATATATGAGAAATGTATTTGAAGCTACTAATGTAATAGCAGAAATTCTTGCCTTATTTAATGGTTTGAAGATAGTATAAGCTAATGATCAAACCCCTCTAAAAGATAATCTGACTCCAAGGAGATAATTGAATTCTTAAATAATGACCATCTTCATACACTAATTTATTATCTGATTATAGGGAGTTGCTTTACATGATGGGCAATCCCCCTCCCCCCATCTAACATTTCTTCATGGAATAAAATCAAGTAGCAAATATGCTAGCAAAGGAGGGATCTGATTTGAAGATGGTAAATGTTTTTATCCAAATAATTAAAAACTCACAGAGTAAGAATTCTTTTCGTTAAACTTAAGTGGTCATGTCAAATTATTTCAGATAATTATAATATGTTTATTAACCACGTTCCCACAAAACAAATAGTAGTGTCTCTGTTGTGCTATCACCTCATGTATTGATACATATTGAGTTCTATAATATAATATCCTCTTTACCCAAAAAAGAAAATACTCCTTGAGCACTATTTAATAAACTTTACCACTTTAAGACTTAGAAATCAATCTTATTGTGTATTTTTATTTCATAAACTCAAGACTTTAAGAATCCTTAAAATAGTTAGGACTTCACATTAATGTATGCTAAATTTTGGCTGGTTTCCGTAATGATGGACAGAGAGAGAACTATTATTAAATATATTGATTCAATTGCAAGTGATAAGTAAGTCGTAATCACAACTCTTTTTTCTCTTTTGATAGAGTTAGATAGGAAAAGATAAATCTGTTTTAAGAATTTTTATTACTAGTACCAGTAAAATTTACCTTTGTTACTAATATTAACTCAATCTACCCGTGAAATAATTTAATAAGGATTTAAAAGTTTGGACGTGTGACTTCTAAATGATGATTCAATTTCAAATATTTTATATCATAATATGTGTATTATATATAAGGAAAAATCATATGATGTATAATAAGTTCAGATAAAGTAATTTTCCTATTACGTAAAGTTGAGATATGCATGTCGTATTTTTTCAGTTAAGCACATATTCTAATACTTCAATTTAATTTTGAAGAGGTATTAATCTAGCTCCCACACCCCCCACCCCACCCCCCACTTTTGGTGTTTTTCTATTACTTTAAAGTAAGAGTGCATATAGTCTGGGTTGATTCGAACTTTTTGAATACCAAATCAAACCTATTATATCGATTTTTAAATCTGTAAATCAAATCAAACCAATAAAAGTCGGATTTTTTAATTTTGGATTTTTTCAGTTTTTTTCTCAATAAAGTCTTCATACAAAATATGTAACTTATACTTGAAATATTTCTTTTATCCTAGTAACATACAACTATTTAAGGTGTTTCACAATTAAGAAAATAATAAAAAATATGAAATGAGTAATAACAATGCACTAAATTAACCAAACAAAATAATGAAATCGCATGAAAAAAATATTGCTAATTAATAATTCATAATGAAAATGAACATACTCTAAAAGTACTAAATCATGCCAAATAAAGTACGACTAATAAATTTAATTATATAACTAAATATTAAAAAAAGTTATGTGTTTTCACTGTATAAATTGACCTGCAAAATTAAAGCATAGATATCTAATATTATTGTCCTTTCTAGTTTTGAAATCATTTCTTTTGTTAGTATTAACATTAACTTGATTTTGATTTGAGCATTATATGAGTTAATACCATGTGTTTATGAACTATAACATTTATTGGATCATTCAAAATTCTAAGTCAAAACTTGAAATAATACATGTTAAAAGATCAAACTATGAAAAAGTTTAAGAAGTATTTATAAATTAGATAAAATATTTATAAAAATTATAAATATAATATCAGATTGATTTGGTTGAGTTAAACATTTTCTAGTTAAAATCAATGAAAATTAATTGTGATCGGACTTTTTTTCAACACCAAATCAAATCGAACTAAACCACTAGTCGAATATTTTTTTTTCTCGGATTATCGAATTGATGAGGTTTATCGACTTCTTTTAATATCCCACTTAAAAATAATTAATTTAACCAAAAAATAAAAAATTATTTTACCTACTCCATTTTCTCCTTAAAAATAATACTACATTTGTTACCAACTTCAACAAAATTCTATAAAATCGAATTATGAGTCTGTTAGAGATTTGTTCATTTGAGAGTTAGGAAAAAAATGTAAAAGAAGAGGGAATTGGGTGTTTAGAAGAGGAAGTGGGCCAGATCTTTTGGGGTTTGGACTGGGTCTCACAGTTTTTTTAAGGTCAAATTGTTCTGAAATTGGGCTTAAAATGGTTTAATATATGGCAAAAATTATATTAAAACGACAGCCTTTTGTGCACTTAAAAAGGTAGCCTTTTTACATTTTAAAAAGCTACCACTTTTTTCCATCGATGACACCAATGAATAAACTTTGTAAGAAAAATTTTGAAGTAAACCACATTAAATGAAATCAGATTATTGTAATAAGAATAAATTCATTAAATAAAAAGAAATTAATTGATCTTCCTACCAAAACAAAATTTCATATGTCATTTTTCATATCTAAAATCTATGAAGAAGTAGTAAGAGGCAAGACTTTTATATGATTCTCTCTTTCTGACGGAAATGGTGAGGTATGTAAGGTTTTCTTTTTCATTTCCTTTTCGAATTTCATTTTATAGAATTTATTCAATCTTGCTACTTGTCTTTAATTTTTTTCTTTTCATGAATAGTATTTTTGTAAATTTTGAATGTTGTGTGTAACATTAGTTAGGAAGTGTAAAGGGACCCGAGTTGATTTTATGTACCAGTATAGAATTCTCCTTTATGTTCTTATGAATATTTTTTTATATGTGAATTTTTTGGAAAAATTTTATTTTTAATTTATGCATTTTCTAGTAAAGATACCTTGATGTTGATTGATTTAGGTTTTGTGTGTTAAACTCTATGGCATTGAACATATATTTTTATTTTCTCTTTCTTTACTAAATGGTGAGAGCGGATTAAAGTAGAAAAATAGGGAGAACATTATATCACGTTAGTTTTGGAGAATTCAAATGTAGATAAAATTATATTTTAAAGGTCATTCTTTATAAGAATTAAGATTCTGAATCGAAATACACATTAATACTTGAGTAGTCAAATATTATATTCAGATCTCAATAATGAATAATCAAGATAACATTAGTTTCCTCAGCATTTGATTATTCAAAATTATTTATTTTTAATTAAAAAAATTTAATATAAAATTTAAAAAATAATTTAAGTTGTAAGCTGGTGTTTTCTGTGGTGGTTGTCCAGTAAAAATGGTGGAAGTGATAAGGCTAGTAGTTGTGATTTTAATTTGGTGGTAGAGGTGTTGATGGTAGCGGCCTACAATTGTGAATAAAAGTGGTGGTAGTGTGTGATTTAGGGGTAATAGTGATAGTAGTAGTGGTGGCTATAATGTGGGAGGTGATTGATCGTAGGGGTTGGTAGTTGTGATTTTTGGGCCGACAATAGTAGCTAGTGATGATGGTTGATGCTAGTGATAGTAATGATGATGAAGGAATGGTAGTGATCAGAAAGATGAAGGTGATGGTGATGGTGAATGACGATTATGATTGTGCAATAGTGGCTAACTGTGATTGGTGAGATCAACTTCACAAAAATTTCCAATTGAATAACCTTTTAATAATATTAAAACTATGTAAAAGATTTAAAGTTATCTGAAGTTATTAAATGATTTAATCTTAAAAACAAATGTATTCAATGATACTAGCTTTAAATCATTTAAAATTCATATCTCTATTAAATATAAATAAATAAAATCATAATTAAAATAAACTTATTTTTCACAAAAAGTTAGTAATATTATACCATTTTTTTCTAGAAAGGAGTCATTATTGCAGCAATAGCTACTTAAAAGTACTAAACCTATTTACAGTTATGTTTCTTGCAAAAGGTGTTCCTCACATATCTATTCAAATATGGGAGGAACTAGTAATCCTTCTGTTTTATGTTACTTGATCATGCTAACTTGGCATAATTTTTAAGAAACTTTTTATTAGGAGTGTAAAGGGCATCCTGGTGCATTAAAGTTTCCGTTATGCACGGGATCGAGGGAAGGGTCGAATCACAAGGGTCTATTATACGTAGTCTTACCTTGTGTTTTTGCATGACGTTGTATCCACGACTTGAAAAATATTGTTATGAGCAAGAATTGAACCTGAGACTTTGGTTGATATTTATTAGGAGTGTATTTTACTAAATTAATTTTATTAATGATGATTTGAAACTCTAAATTTTACTATTACTTTTTTATATAATTATTTAATACTAATGGTAGTGTTGACTTATGCACCCGTAATTAATGAAATAAACTATGATGTTTACACTATTTTACTGAGTTCTATCGAAGAACCAAGTTAATTTAACTGTTTCTTGAAAAACCTTTAACTCAAGAAGAAAAGTAAAACATACAACAAGTTTACGTAAAAAACACCCGGCTTATAAAGGTGAAAAAATCATAACTCACACCACTATAGGATTTTTCCAACTTCACTAACACAATGAGCCTCAACAACTGTTTAAG
Source organism: Datura wrightii (assembly GCA_035772735.1). NCBI lineage: Eukaryota > Viridiplantae > Streptophyta > Magnoliopsida > Solanales > Solanaceae > Datura > Datura wrightii. The sequence goes on from JASDFA010000001.1 coordinate 22,768,673, forward strand.
ATTACAATTTTGGTAACCTAGGAACTAACTCTAGTTCTTAAGTTCAACAGTCAACTAGACGTTGAACACCTTTCAAGTTAGCCTTAACTTGAATGACCTAACTTTGTATTCTAAACTGTTCTCCCAAGAAAGCAATAAATTACAACTCAATTCTAACTCCTAATACAGAGAACTAGAATAGAAAGCTATTGAACATATTTCTATGAATCACGTTCTTCACTTTTGATTTCTTGTAATAGGTTGCAATTAGATGGTAAGTCAGAATTCACTTGAAAACACAATTATTTGTCTTTTCTCTCTATTTAACTTCTTGACCTACATCATAGACGTCCTTGTGTATTTATATTGTTGCTTCTCTAGTTTTCTTGTTCAACATGAACTCTTGGGAAACAAAAACTTATATTCTGCTTGGACTCACATGCCTTCCTTCTTTGTAGACTTCTATTCCAAGTCTACTTCATCACGACTTGTCTTATCTTCTTATAGCATAAAACCTTCTTCTAGAGTTCCCTATCTCAGTTGCGATTCTAAATGTTTGGGACCGACTTTCCTTACATGATTCACGAATATGTGTTAGATCCTTTGTCAATCATCAGAATACTCATTTACCAACAATTTTTCTCTTTTTGATGATGAAAAACTCCTCTTTAGTATGGTGACACAGCTTATTCCAAGTAGCTGAGTGTTGCTTATGATTACCATCCATATTGCCTCAAAAAGAAGTTAACTATGATCCTCTACATTTGATTCAATAGTGATAAGAAGGTGGCGGGTGGACAGTAAATGGATAGGCATAACATATAAGCATGTTTAATCAAAATAATCTTACCTCCCATGGAAAAAGTATTGTTATTCCAAGAGCTAACTTTTAGATTAACCTTATTAACAATTCAAGAGTATTCAATCTTTTTCCTACCTACAAAAATATGGCAGCCAAAGTAATTGATAAAAAAATCTTTCCTAATCAGCTTCAAGCATTTAGAAATAATGGAACTTCTCTTATTGAAAACTTTGTCATCAACTAAGAAACAACTTTTTTCTTTGTTAACCAGTTGTCCAATATTCTTTCCATAGGTACTAAGCATGTTATTAATAAGATGTAAGGTATAGGTTTTACCTGAACAGAAGATAAATAGATCATCTGCATAAGCCAAGTGGTTGATCTGAGGGCTATCTCCTTTCATATGGAAGCCATTGGATCTTGGGTTCTCATAAAGACTATTCAATATCTTGGATAACACCTCAGAAGCAATGATAAACATATATGGGAGATTGGGTCACCCTTCTTGACTCCCATGTTAGACTTAAAGAAACATTTTCTCTTTCCATTGATAATTACAGTATATCACATATTAGATAAGAGATTTCTAATGATATTGATCCACATCTCAGAAAATTTCATTTTCTTCATGGTATTACAAAGAAAATTTTAGGAATTTCTATCATATGTCATATACATAGGAGGCTTAATAGCCACATTGTTACCTTTGTTAGGCCTTTTTATATCATAAATAATTTCTTGTGTTAAAAGGAAATTTTCACCATTATCTCTACCATTAATAAAACCACTTTGATTAAGAGATATGATCTTAGGAATAATCTTGGCCAAGCTATCATTAAGAACTTTAGAAGTAATTTGAGAGACATTACTTCAATTAATAGGTCTAAAGTCTACAAAGGATTGGGGAGATTGAACTTCAGCGATAAGCATCAAACAAGTACAAATGATGTATTTGGTGAGTTTAGAACCATTAAAAATAGCCTTAACCATTTTCAGCATAGCAGAGCCTATAATGTCTCAGGTCTTTTCATAAAAACAAGTAATGAAGCCATTAGGGTCAGGAGCACATTAGGATCAGTAATAAAGAAAACATCTTAAACTTCTTCTAAGGTTGTTTCTTGCATGAGCGTCGCATTATCCTCATAATATACTAAATTAGGAATATACTAAAAAATATTTTGGTCAGATGAGTGAAAAGGATTTGATAGTACCTCACAGCAACTGTAGCAATGTCTTCCTCTTCCTCCAACCAATTGTCATTTTCATATATACTATTAATCTTTAGGAATTTCCTTTTGCCCCTGACAATGTTGTGGAAGTATTTGGTATTCTCATCCCCCTCCAGTTGCCATTTTAGATGAGCCTTCTATCTCCAAAAAGTGTCAACTTTTTTATGATGGATTACGAGTTCAGCTTTGGTATTGTTGAGTTCCATCCTCTCATTCTAATCTATAAATCTCAGATATTGAGATCATATTGATTAAATTTTTCTCCCATTTCTGTAACATTGTAAAATATATCCCAAATCTTGGTTTTGGACCATTCACTTAGGGTTTTCCCAATTATCTTAAGCTTCTATTGTACTCTCCAAAAGTTGTTTACTTTTATTTCAGTATTCCACTAAGAGTTGACAATCTCCATAAAATCCTCATGATTAGTCCAGAAGTTAAGAAACATGAAATACTTGATATAAGTTCTTTCTTTAAAGCAGAATCTGATAAGGATAGGGTAGTGATTAGAGCCGACTCTACCTAAGTGTTGGACAACAGTGTACGGATCTCTTCATCCCACTTTTTATTTTCTAACACTGTATCAAGTCTTTTCCAAATTATGTACTTCTCCTTTCTTTTATTGCACCAAGTAAAATCATTTCTAGTATATCCAATATCAGTCAAAGCACAGTCATTTATAAAGGGGATGCTTTTATTCAAATTATAAGGTCTTCCCCCTAGCTTCTCTTCCTCATTCTAAATAAAGTTGTAATCACCACAAATTATCCAGGCTTGATCATTTAAAGTGGAGATTGTTCTCATGGGTCTCCATAGATCCTCCCTCCCTACAGATATTGATTTGGCATATAACCCAAATATAGAAATCTTTATCCAAACCTTTATCCTTGATCTTGCAAGTGATAATTTGATCTTCATCAACACTGATAATACAATCTAGATTTTCTTCCAAAAAATCCAGATCTTATTATTACTATTACATTTGCATCCATTCATTCCCAGAATATTTCTGGAAGAATCGATTTTGTCCTCATTTGTGAAAGGTTCTTGAATGGCTAAGAAGGAGATCTTGTATTGCTCAATAAAGAACATTAGTCTTTTTGTTGCTGCTTGAGACTTCATTCCCCTAATATTCTAGTTTAGTATACTAATCATTGATAGGGGGAGGAAGAGGTGTTTGTAAGTTCTTCTTTTGGTTTCTCTTGATAGGAGATCCTTTGATTCTTTCTCCATTTTGGTTTTATCCACACCTCTAGGGAACAAGTTTTTTTGTTCAAGAACCTCTCTTTAATTTCCTCTTGAGAGTACTCCATTTCTTCTTCACTTTGTTCATTATGTACTATCCGGTCTTGGCCATCTTCAAATGAATCCTCTTCTCTATTGTCTTCATTTTCAGTTGATTCATCATCATTCCATTCATCACTATCTTCTTCTTCATTGTTCTTCTCAAGATTATTTCCTTAGTTAGTTGAATTAGGGGTCTCATATATCTAGATAGGTTGAATACTGATGTCGATAGGTCATTTATTTTTACTACAAAAGGTAGTATTCATTTCTTTATTTGAAGTACCTTCCTGTTGTGGTTTGGTATTGCAATGGTCTATATTTTCATTTCCATGTTGCATGCTTTCTGGCTAGGAGCACTTTTTTGGGCTTCTTACTTCTCATCGTTCTACTTATTCTTATTTCTCTTCCTCTTGATAGTCTCCTAGCCTTCATCAAATAGAATTACCTGCAATTCATTGGGGTCATTGATGCATGTGGTTCCAACTGTTGTTTCATTCTCCTTCACAGAGTTGCCTTCTGTGTTGATTGTGTCATTGCTACTATTCTTTCTATTGTCTTGTAGCTCCTCATTTTTCACACACTAATCCTCTCTGTCAATTACTTCTTTCCTATTCTCCTTTATCACAGTCCTTGCATTGTATTTTCCTCCACACCATGATCTGTAGTACCATTTCTTCCGTGATCACTTCTTTCCTTGGATGGATTTGATTTGTCTATTCCAAGTATTGCATTAGTCGGTTTATATATTTTCTTTCGAGGTTCACTCCACCTTCTCTTCTTCTTTGCAGTTGTTTTGTGATTTGAGATCATTTCTCTTCCTTTTTGTAGTCTCCTTGTCTTGTGTTTTCTCTTCTAGAGTATGCTTGTACTGACCATTAGTGGTAGGGTGTTGTTCATCCATGTGATTGCCTTTTGTTGGTTTTCTTTGTTGTTCTTGATTAGTGAATGCAAAAGCCTCATTATTGACTTTAGAAAGGTCTTTCTCTCTACTACTATATTCCTTATTATTGACCTATTGTTTTTCCTCCTTCACTTCGTTTTGATCCCTTTCTAGCCTTCTACATTGAACTTTGCAGTGCCATTGAATTCAACAGTAATTGGAAAATTTTTGCACTCCTTCTTATTCTATTTTTTGTTCATATATTCCCTTGTAGAGGATTAGCTGAGTTTCTTTGACCAACAAAAATAGAATTAAACCTTGGCTTAGATAGTTCAATTTCAACTCGAACCTTGGCCATACATGGCCTAGTCCTGCTTCTATTCGCTAGATTCATACTCAAAGGAACTCCTATTGCACTTAGAATTTGTTTGATGAAATGCTATGTTTGTAGTTTAAATGGAAGTTTAGGGAGAAGAACCCACACCGACGCTAAGGGGTTGTCCTCCTCTCTGGTGAAGTCTGGTGTCCATTTGCTAAGCCACATAGTTTGTCCTTCCACCTCAATTGCATGACAACAATATATAGAATTGAAATCTTTTTCATTACAAACATCAATAAACACGTTCTTGTTGTCATAGACACCAACCTTTACATATCCTTTTAGAGATATCGTCTCCTTCGCAGCAACCCTAATTTTCTTAATTTGGGGCCTAGTTTTCAGAAATTTTCCGACTATGGTATATTTACATTCCTCTGCCATAATCCCATAATAAACTTCAGCATTAAAAATAACAGCAGGGATTCTGTTATGCTTTGTAATTATAGCTTTGAGAGATTCTCTCGGATGGGTTGCCAAGGGGGTTTGGTGGTTGTTAAAGGCATTGAGATATGATGATTTAGCAGTTAAGGATTAAATTGGAGCGGGGGAGTAATGCCTAGATCCGGTGGTCGATCCCTCCTTTCTAGCAGAGCGCTGGCGGTCGGCTCCATGTGGCCGGAAGTCGAATTGTACTGTTAGATATGTTACCATTTTTTTTGTATGGAGAGAAAATTTTTAGAGAGAGAGTTTTTGATATAATGTGCAGAATTTATTCAATTTTGCTTCTTTTCTTTGATTTTTCTCTCTTTATGATTAATATTTTTGCAAATCGTACATGAATGTTGTGTGTAACATTAATTACGAAGTGTAAAGAGATCTGAGTTTATTTCATGTTCCAGTATAGAATTCACCTTTGTGTTCTTATGAATATCTTTTTTAGTTTATGTGTGGTATTGTGGAAGAATTTTTAGTTTTAATTTATGCTTGTTCTAGTAAAGTTCTTATGTTGATCGATTTAAGTTTATGTGTGTTCAAATCTATAGTGTAGAACATATATTTTTATTTCTTCTATCTTTTATAGATGGTGTGAGTGTATTAAAGTAGGAAAATAGGGAGAAAATCATATCACATGAGTTTTACAGAGTTAAAATGCAGATAAGATTATATTTTAGAGGTCATTCCTTTTAAGGATTAAGTTGTCTGAATCGAAATACACATATGATATTTGAGTAAGATGTTTTATTCAGATATAAATAATGAATAATCAAGATTATTAGTTTTCTCCATGTTTGATTATTCACATTTATTTATTTTTAATAAAAAATTTAGAAATATAAAATTTTAGAATATAATCTAAGATGTAAGGTTGTGGTTTATATGGTGGATGATTGGGGTGGTTGTTTGATATAACTGGTGGAAGTGATATAGCTGGTAGTTGTGATTTTGGTGGTGGAAGTGGTGGTGGTACTGGCCGACGATTGTGAAGTTTTATATTTTATATCTCTTTAAATCATTTTGTACTTTGAGAGATAGATATAAAATTGTATGTGATTCCATTATTAACCACCGTTGCAGTTTCATTTATTAGTTGCTTATTTTATAGCCCGACATTAAATTACTTGTAGTCTATTAAATGAAGAACCTCTTTCTTTCTTTTTAGGATAAGAATGAGAAAAAATTCAAGACTTGAAAGTGACCTTGTTTCTTAAACATTTTTCACTATTATGTACTAAAGCTTTGACTTGTTTTGTAACCAGATTAAGGAACAATCGCAGCAATTTAAGCAATTATATTGCCCAAGGCTTTATGTATCATTACAATGACGGCCGTGGTATAGACAAGATATCAGAATTACCGAGACACCTAATAGATGATATCTGAAGTCGTTTGTCCATCAAAGACATAGCACAGATGAGTGTGCTGTCAAAAACGTGGAACCATATATGGTGTACCTTTCCAATCCTTGTGCTAGATAGTCAGTTCCGTGAGGAAATAAATTACAAAAATCAATCTTCATCCTCAATCACTTTTGACTTTAAAAATATTGTTGACAAGATCCTCTTGCAACATAATGGTCCTATTGTCAAGTTTGTCCTTGACATATCAAGTATTAGCTCAGACCACTGGGACATTGACCATTGGATTCGATACATCTCAATGAATGGTATTAAAGAACTCAGGATTGAAAATTCCATTCAATCCACATATACTTTGCCATCTTTCTTGTTCAATTCCGGACTGAGTAATTTGGACATCACCAATTGTGCCTTCAGGACGTCTCTTGCCTCTACATCATTTCAGAATCGTGTGAGGCTTGATCTAACACAAATAAGTTTTGATCCAGTTATGGTGTTTACCATCCTTGAGGCTCCACTACTCTTGACCTTGCTACTTACAAGTTGTGATGGTCTCCAATACCTTAATATCTCCGCGTCGCAACTACATGGCTTGCACATTATTGATAGTCATAATATCGATTTTTCATTCCTCAAAGCTTATACTGAGCTGAAGTTGTTGACTATTGTATCATTCGACAAAATCAAAGAGTATGAATTTTGGAAAAGGTTTACATTGGAAGACATTATTTATTCTTTTCCTAAACTTACAAGGTTTTGGTTCAACAATACTTTCTTCAAGGTAATTTGTATACAAATTTATTATTTTACTTTATTTCATATATAGTGAGTCATGAGGGATATGTATGTATCCATTTTATTTCAAAAAATATGTATTCTATTATTATTATTATTATTATTATTATTATGTTTTCTTCTTCTGAAGATTGTAGTTCCACAAGTTATTTCAAAGAGGCTTGAGGTTGGACTAGAGAATTTGCTGAAACTCAACTTAGATTTATGCTTTGCTGATGAAGCTCAAATTTCAGCAGTTATATGCTTACTTCACAGTGCTCCCCATTTGCGTTCAATTAAACTCAAGGTAATCTTTAATAAATTAAGAGATGAATGATCACCTTTTCTATAAATTATTTTCTGAAAAACTTAAAAATTAGATGTTAGTTAGCATTGAAGTTACATTATTCCTTTTTGTGTTTTACATTATTGTACTTAAAAAAATGAATAAATGTTATACCATGATAAATGCTATACCACAATATATTGACATTATCTATCTCATACCTAAATTGCTCATATATATGTTATCATATATACAGCATGAACTCTGAAATGTTGAGGAAATTGATGTGGACAGAGTTAGAGAGTATCTGACAGCACCTAACTGCATAGAAGAAGATCTCATGGCACTTCGAAAGATAAAGTTGGAAGGTTTTGTGAACACCATAACTGAACGTCTTTTCATGAAGTTGATGTTAGCTCGTTGTCCTTCATTATCTGAGTAGTATAATATGATTAAACTAAATAAGATATTTCTGAAAAAGATAACAAGTGATATTTCAATAATTTTTTATCTTCCTCCATCTTTGTTATTAGTTCAGTATATTACAAACGAAGTTATTTTTAATAGATTTTTTTTTAAAATTTCTCCTCATTATTAAATAATTATTAGAGTATTAGTTGTTGGAATTTTGTTTGGATAAAATTAATAATAAATATTTTACATGAATTAGTGTCTTTTACGTGAAAGAATGTGCTTTTTTCTTCTGTTACCACTAGTTCTATTTAAAGCCAACTTCTATAAAACTTCTGTGAGTATCTTTCTTTAATTTATAACATTCTTCCAAAAAAATTTCATTAAATTTCTCACTCCAAAAAGACCAAATTCAACTTTTTGCTTTCAAGTTAAATTTCATCATTATTTGTTTAGTGAAAATTCATAGGCTTATCATATCCACTAAACGTATTTGTGTACAATCCCATAGAAATCTCACAGAAAAGAGGAAGATAATATCATTTTTAGAAAGCCTTTCACATGTGTTTTAAACCAACAAATATTATATGTTTGTTGTCCATATTGTCGAACCTGCATCTTTATGTGATCTTCTTCATATATTTTTGTGTTAGTGTTGTATAGTTTTCAACAATCTAAAAGGTGATTTAGTTATAAAGAGATATATACCACGTAGAAAGAAAAGAGGAAAAACGCAAAATCGCATCGATGCTTCATATAAAAATGAATTTATCCAGTATTGAAAAATTCATAAGGCTTTTCAAAAAATTAGAAGTGAACGCATATTAATGGAGGTTACAACATTTGGAAAGACATAGAATAGTAAAATTTAAATAAATCTGAGATGACTATTAATCTCTTGAGCAGTCACGTCGCTTCATAAATATATAATTTCTTATTCTTGCAAGCTAAGAATTTTGGTGAAATGAGTACAAAACTTTTAGAATATCCATACATGTTTTGAAATGATACAAGACCGTCTCAAATATAAAGAAAGATATATTACAAAATATAAATAGAAAAGTCTGGATATATCAGAACAGCCAAGAAGTTACCTCCAAAGACTCCAAATGTTACTAGAATTATCTATTTAAAATTGAGTAACCATTTCATCTTTCACATAAAATCTTCTATCAAATAAATTATTTTTAGTTATAGATATTATTAATTATTATTTACAATATCAGGCTTTTTACATTTCATCTTTCATTCTCTAACTTATTTTTCTTTAGCCACTAATTTAGACAACTTATTCATTACTACAAAAAATATATATATAATTTTTAAAATTGCATTAAGCAACTAAATATAGATTAATTTAATTAGTAGATATGTGAAAGTGAAGCCAAAAAACACTAAGTAAAAACTATTTAAAAGCTGAAAATAATTTTCATTTTCTAAGGATACTTTTACGGTAGCAAACTTCTTTTTTCCTTCAACTATTTTATTTTTGAACTTTTTTCCTTGCTTCCCAACAAAGAAAATTTTGCAAGATACTGTTTGAAATGTACAACAAAAACAGGATATTGTGTGTCGAATTGTGCAAGAAAACATAAATAGAAAGAATACTAAGAACTCAAAAGAAATTTTTTCAAAAAGTTCTATATATGGCTTGGGAGTGAACAAAATCTCAAAGCTGAACTCAGAAGATAAGTCTGAGATTTTCAAAGACATTATGGCAACAACAATATGTAGGTATATATCATATTTTATGAATTGAAAACGTACTTTTAAAAAAAAGTGTGCTCGAACTAAGGAATTTGGAGTATCAACTATTCTTATCAATTGTATGTCAATCAATCCAACAATTCCAAATGCGAAAGATCTCTAAAATTGAAAACATTTATTTTCTTCATATGGTAAGATTGTACCTTTGATATTACTATCATATTAGAATTCATGGCTTGTAAAATTCATGAAAATTCTAATTTATTTATTTATTTATTTTTCTTTAAAATCAAAGTATCTAAAAAGAAATCGCATGTATCTAATTAATCATTGATATTCATCTTCATAGGTTAAAAGGATACCCAATCATAAGATAGCAACTAGATTTAATTTCCACTACTGTAAACTTCACGGATGATCCTAAAGACCAATCTTTCTTGAAAAATTTCCATCCCAAGAAAATAATGAATGTTTTCTAAATTTTAAATTTAAATTCAGAATGTAGAAAATCGTTGATACCTTCAATTTCTACCAAATTATTCCCTGTTCAGATTATAATATCAACATATATAGCTAAAACAGAAATGAGATTCCCTGATTGTCTAAAAAAATAAAAAAATAATCATTCTAAGATGAGGAATAGCCTTTAAAATTCAATGCTCATGCAACTCGAGCATACCACTATCGAAAAGCCTATTTTAGCCCATACAATGATTTCCTTAGAAGGATAACATATTTAAAATTAGGAGAAGAAAGTCCCATGGGAAACTTCATGAATACCTCCTCATGTATGTCATCATGCATGTCACGTCTCAAATTACCCCCTATACATGATTGCCACCTAGCTAGCACATACCATCAGCCAGGCGAATGAAATTTTCATATCTTAACCATCAATTTATAACATTAAATAAATTATATAAGTACCCAAATAATATAATAATTAATTCTGAAATAGTTAATATCTCCAAATATTAATTTGAAAACTCTGTCAAATACCCCACATTAGACCATGGAGCATATAAGAGAATTATGAAAGAAAAGATATCAATGAATAAGTGATGAAGGCTCTTTTAAAAGCTTCCATGAATAATGTGGCGGCTCACCTCAATAACTAGGTCAACTCTAGCGAACTTGTTGGCTAATAGCTTCACTGCCACCAATAGAATCTGCATGGACATGCAGGTAAGGAGTGAGTTATATGTAAATATAATCCAGTAAGATCCTTGATCTGCCACTTAAATACTCCTAGTTCCATTTATTCATAAAAAGAAACGTCCCTTTTGAAGTCAGAATTAATTTTTCTAGATACCTAACATAATGCATGAAAGGAAGTATTAGAAAATACAACCACACAACAAGCACATAAACAATATGCATAAAAATAAATTTCATTATATAATACTTAATAAAGTCTAAACAAATATTCACAAGATCACATATATCTCAACATAATTCATACTCAGGACTTGTAATACGGCAGTGAAAAAGATAAACCTAACACCCCAATTATTCATTATCCTACGAATATTACAAAACTGAAAAAATTCAAATTATAACTTCATATAATTTGCTTTGAATCATAGCTACTATCTAAATTTGGCCATACACCCCTCAAACTAGCCTACCTCTTCTTTCTTGATTCATATTGTGAGATGTCATCATCAAATATTAGTTCATGAATTCAATAACATGTCCTCACCATTAATGAGAGAATGAAACGAAGAGATTAAAAGAATCAGGCTGAATAAAAACACATGATAAAGAATCAAAGAATAAAAGTTTCCTAATATCTAGTTCTCGAAGATAAGTTACGGACATCTCCACACCGATCCGCAAGACTCTACTAGACTCTGCTCTTGTACTTAGTAGGATCTATGAACCATGCTCTGATATCATGTTCTCACGATCCAAAATTCCATTGAGCCATGAGGGCACCCACCATACCCGTCGGCGAACCTCATTCCTTTATTGACGAATTAATAATATAAATAATGCGAAAATAATATAAAATAAGTAACTAACTCTTATAAGTGCAGAATAAATGAGTCTAAGACCAAAGGAACCCCAAGACCTGGTGACACTAGTACAAGAGAATCTACGAATACCAAACAATTATGAAAAACTAAAGTCACCGTCGAGAAAGAAGTAAGACAAGAAATAAAATAAGAAGTCTCTAGAATTTAGTACTTTCGAAGAGAAAGCAGCTCACCCTGAACTCTAACCGTGACATACCTCGAACCGTACGTGTAGAAACTCAAGTACCATTAAACTTGATTCAGTCCCTGCACACAAAAAGGTGTAGCAACCATAGGGTGAGTACGGGAAACACGTGTACTTAGCAAACTTTGGAAACTGACCCTTTCTAGAAATGATGATGAGATTAATCCTAATAATTCTTTTTCAATAGTTGTAAATATACAATAATAATAATTCACCTCCACAAGACTTTATGGAGTTAATTTCTACCATGAAGCAAATAAAACATATATTATTCGAAGTCAGTTAGACCACTGATGGTATTACAATATACCTCAATATCGTCACCACATCAACTACACCACTGATTATATCACAATGAGTCTCAAATACAACGACACAAATTGCAATATCACAACCAACTCAACACTTCAAGACTCAAGTTAATATGAAATGTAAAGAAGATGAAAAATAATGCAATGCAATGAACTGACCAACGACCTATATATACTCGTTTCCTCTGTTGGATAGTCGAGACCATAGGAGATTCACGAGGTCTATATACCTGCTGGAATTATTTTTCATTGGCAATAACAACTTCGGAACCATTTCCCATTAGCAATAACACACGTTGGAACCATTTTTTGTAGACAATAATGCCCCCAGGAATCATTTCCTATAGTCACCATCGACAATAATACATCTCGAAATTATTTTTCATCGACAATAACACACGTCAGAACTATTTTTCATCAACATACAAGAGTATGGATTTTCATAAAATAACTCAATGGGCACTATTAATCAATAATCATCATCCAGTAATAAGAGTGATATGAGTATGTATGAATAACACTAGTTCATCAACCAAAAACATAATCAAGGATCATCAATTCACATTCAAGTATCACATTGTCACGCCGCGAGTCTACACCCTGGATGGGACACAGTACTTGAAGCCACAAGTGACCCCAAGTCAACCCCTAGTCTACCATACACTAGTATTCTGAGTAAAAAACTATAGCAGAAGCTTTGAAATAATTGCATAAAAGCATTTACGAAAGTAAAACTAAAAATATAAAGTTTAAGAACATCTGGAGTCTGAAATTAATTCTGTTTCTGAAAGCCCTCTAACTAATGAGTTTCTAGGACAAGCCCCTAGCTAACTCTAAGTATAGCTAAAAATAATGAAATAACAGAAAGAAATGAATTAAGGCCCTTGAAGAAATCATAATTAAATATTTACTTCAATAAATACTTGTTCAACAAAATCTCCGGTCTAAATGGTTCTGCAAGAACTTGATGAATTTCCAAGAATAGCTCAGCTAAACTATTACAAAAAAGTATGAATTGTAAACTCTAAAGTGTTGGACTTGGACTAAAAATCAACACTTTGATATTTTCTAACACTAAAATTGCACTTACCTAAGATAATAAATAAAGGGTATTTATAATAATAGATGAAGCCTTCGTTGTTCCTTCTTAAATTTGAATTGTGTTTTGCAGCTTCAGTTCCTAGTCGAATTGGGATTGCAAATTTTGGACGGCCCAAAATATGTGGCGCTGCACGCCCCTCCCTACGCCATTTTCTTGGCGCCTATGGTTGCACTAACCTACCTGCGCATTGTGCAGGCCATGGCACAGGCGTGCCTGCACGATGCCAACTTCTATATATTCGATCCATCAATCCCGTTTTGTCTTTCTTGCACTTTTAAGCTACATGCAAACCCAAATTCACCACTTTTATACGTGAAAGCATCTCATCATGTGCGTTAGCTCTTTTTCATAAATATATCATAAAATACATGCAAATACACATAATTTTTTCTCAAAACATAGTAAAGTATGGAAAAAATATTGCTAAGAATTGAATAAATTCGCTGTTCATCACCCAGGCTCCACACAAGTTTCAAGAATACACTAGAATCAAGAGAACATACACAACAAAACTATGGGTTGTCCACAGGTACATCCAAAGTACTATATTCGACCCGACGATGACAACTTAATTTCACAAAATGATTTGACATGCCACATGCCTGGGTTCACAATTATATACTCATTCTGAGCTATCACCTTGAGTCTATTTCAACCACCAAATATCAGCCCAATAGCATGAATAAGAATCCAGATCACAAGGCTAAGAAACAGCCGTGCACATGAGAAAATAGCTATTCAAAACATGACAAAACTATGCCAAAAAAGAGATATGGAAAGCCTTAACATACCTCAATTTTGCCAAACTTACGCCACCACCACACCCAACTTTGGATGAGGAAAATTGTCTTAATTATGAAAGATAAAGAGAATCCTTACATGACCCTTTAAGTGAGAACGTCTTGAAACTAATGTTTAAGGATGTTATTATCAACATTGGCATCTGAAATCTTAAAATAATATTCCCTATGAATTACCAAAACTTCTTATTAACCTCATAAATTGTATTTATATACCCCATGAAGTGAATAAAAGATAAAGAAGGTTATAGAATAATATTTAATGTAAAATTATAATTCTTTATATTTTCTCTTTTCATCTAACTCATGTACGTAGGTGATTCTCATATATCCCTACAACTATATGTTGTACTATAGTATTAAGATTCTACATTTTAATCATAAACTATATCAAACTAATCTATTGAAACTTTATTAATATTAGAATTCGACATCCTAAATTCAAACTATGTTGCTCTCTATTATTTTCCCATTAAGCCGGAGGTTTTCAATCCTACAACTCCAAGTTTTCTCTAGAGAACATGTAATGATTGTTTTCTGGTGGTTCATTGATTGTTAATGCGAAGAGACCCTGTGGAGTTTTCTATTGATTGACAGGAGTAATCCACCTATAAAGCAAGAGATAGTAGTGTGATTGTTTCTTCTACAAATTCATCATGGCTTTGAATGTCGTCCTCTTTGTCTTAAAGAGTTTAGTCTTCCTCTACAAAAAAAAACTTTTGGTTTATGAACTTATAATAATATGGCTTGATTGACATGATCTTTCTTACTATCTCCTTCTCTCATTGCATACTCTTTTTGTGCATTAATACAATGAGTGAAGGATGGATATGAAGCTCTTCCCGGCATAAAAATCCTCAACATCTTGTAAAAATTTATTTTCAAGACCTTTAACAAAGTTTATAACCTTGATATCTTAATCTAACAGTTTGTGTATAGCGATGCGACTATCACCAGTGTTACTAATATTAACTCAATCTACCCGTGAAATAATTTAATAAGGATTTAAAAGTTTGGACGTGTGACTTCTAAATAATGACTCAATTTCATATATTTTATATCATAATATGTTTATTATATATAAGGAAAAATCATATGATGTATAATAAGTTCACATAAAGTAATTTTCCTATTGCGTAAAGTTGAGATATGCATGTCGTATTTTTTCAGTTAAGCACATGTTCTGATACTTCAATTTAATTTTGAAGAGGTATTGATCTAGGTCCCACCCCCCCACCCCCCACCCCCCACTTTTGGTGTTTTTCTATTACTTTAAAGTAAGAGTGCATATAGTCTGGGTTGATTCGAACTTTTTGAATACCAAATCAGTTTTTTTTTCAATAAAGCCTTCATACAAAATATGTAACTTATACTTAAAATATTTCTTTAATCCTAGTAACATACAACTATTTAAGGTGTTTCACAATTATGAAAATAATAAAAAATATGAAATGAGTAATAACAATTCACTAAAATAACCACAAAAAAAATAATGAAATCGCATGATAAAAATATTGCTAATTAATAATTTATAATGAAAATGAACACACTCTAAAAGTACTAAATCATGCCAAATAAAGTACGACTAATAAGTTTAATTACATAACTAAATATTAAAAAAAAGTTGTGTGTTTTCACTGTATAAATTAACCTGCAAAATTAAAGCAGAGATATCTAATATTATTGTCCTTTCTAGATTTGAAATCATTTCTTTTGTTAGTATTAACATTGACTTGATTTTGATTTGAGCATTATATGAGTTAATACCATGTATTTATGAACTATAACATTTATTGGATCATTCAAAATTCCAAGTCCAAACATGAAATAATACATGTTAAAAGACCAAACTATGAAAAAGTTTAAGAAGTATTTATAAATTAGATAAAATATTTATAAAAATTATAAATATAATATCAGATTGATTTGGTTGAGTTTAACATTTTCTAGTTAAAATCAAAGAAAATTAATTGTGATCGGACTTTTTTTCAACACCAAATCAAATCGAACTAAACCACTAGTCGAATATTTTTTTTCTCGGATTATCGAATTGATGAGATTTATCGACTTCTTTTAATATCCCACTTAAAAATAATTAATTTAACCAAAAAATAAAAAATCATTTTACCAACTCCATTTTCTCCTTAAAAATAATACTGCATTTGTTACCAACTTCAACAAAATTCTATAAAATTGAATTATGAGTCTGTTAGAGATTTGTTCATTTGAGAGTTAGGAATAAAATGTAAAAGAAGAGGGAATTGGGTGTTTAGAAGAGGAAGTGAGCCAGATCTTTTTGGGTTTGGACTGGGTCTCGTAGTTTTTTTAAGGTCAAATTGTTCTGAAATTGGGCTTAAAATGGTTTAATATATGGCAAAAATTATATTAAAACGACAGCCTTTTTTGCGTTTAAAAAGGTAGCCTTTTTACATTTTAAAAAGCTACCACTTTTTTCCATCGATGACACCAATGAAACAACTTTGTAAGAAAAATTTTGAAGTAAACCACATTAAATGAAATCAGATTATTCTAATAAGAATAAATTCATTAAATAAAAAGAAATTAATTGATCTTCCTACCAAAACAAAATTTCATATGTCATTTTTCATATCTAAAATCTATGAAGAAGTAGTAAGAGGCAAGACTTTTATATGATTTTCTCTTTCTGACGGAAATGGTGAGGTATGTCAGGTTTTCCTTTTCATTTCCTTTTTGAATTTCACTTTATAGAATTTATTCAATCTTGCTACTTGTCTTTAATTTTTTTCTCTTTATGAATAGTATTTTTGCAAATTTTGAATGTTGTGTGTAACATTAGTTAGGAAGTAAAGGGAGCCGAGTTGATTTCATGTACCAGTATAGAATTCTCCTTTATGTTCTTATGAATATTTTTTTATATGTGATTTTTTTGGAAAAATTTTATTTTTAATTTATGCTTTTTCTAGTAAAGATACCTTGATGTTGATTGTTTAGGTTTTGTGTGTTAAACTCTACGGCATTGAACATATATTTTTATTTTCTCTTTCTTTACTAAATGGTGAGAGCGGATTAAAGTAGAAAAATAGGGAGAACATTATATCACGTTAGTTTTGGAGAGTTCAAATGTAGATAAAATTATATTTTAGAGGTCATTCTTTATAAGAATTAAGATTCTGAATCGAAATACACATTAATACTTGAGTAGTCAAATATTATATTCAGATCTCAATAATGAATAATCAAGATAACATTAGTTCCCTCAGCATTTGATTATTCAAAATTATTTATTTTTAATTAAAAAAATTTAATATAAAATTTAAAAAATAATTTAAGTTGTAAGCTGGTGTTTTCTGTGGTGGTTGTCCAGTAAAAATGGTGGAAGTGATAAGGCTAGTAGTTGTGATTTTAATTTGGTGGTAGAGGTGTTGATGGTAGCGGCCTACAATTGTGAATAAAAGTGGTGGTAGTGTGTGATTTAGGGGTAACAGTGATAGTAGTAGTGGTGGCTATAATGTGGGAGGTGATTGATCGTAGGGGTTGGTAGTTGTGATTTGTGGGCCGACAATAGTAGCTAGTGATGATGGTTGATGCTAGTGATAGTAATGATGATGAAGGAATGGTAGTGATCAGAAATAGTTATTGGTGGTGTCAATTCTTGATGACAATAATGATGAAGGTGATGGTGATGGTGAATGACGATTATGATTGTGCAATAGTGGCTAATTGTGATTGGTGAGATCAACTTCACAAAAATTTCCAATTGAATAACCTTTTAATAATATTAAAATTGTGTAAAAGATTTAAAGTTATCTGAAGTCATTAAATGATTTAATCTTAAAAACAAATGTATTCAATGATACTAGCTTTAAATCATTTAAAATTCATATCTCTATTAAATATAAATAAATAAGATCATAATTAAAATAAACTTATTTTTCACAAAAAGTTAGTAATATTATACCATTTTTTCTAGAAAGGAGTCATTATTGCAGCAATAGCTACTTAAAAGTACTAAACCTATTTACAGTTATGTTTCTTGCAAAAGGTGTTCCTCACATATCTATTCAACTATGGGAGGAACTAGTAATCCTTCTGTTTCATGTTACTTGATCATGCTAACTTGGCATAATTTTTAAGAAACTTTTTATTAGGAGTGTAAAGGGCATCCTGGTGCATTAAAGTTTCCGTTATGCACGGGATCGAGGGAAGGGTCGAATCACAAGGGTCTATTATACGTAGTCTTACCTTGTGTTTTTGCATGACGTTGTATCCACGACTTGAAAAATATTGTTATGAGCAAGAATTGAACCTGAGACTTTGGTTGATATTTATTAGGAGTGTATTTTACTAAATTAACTTTATTAATGATGATTTGAAACTCTAAATTTTACTATTACTTTTTTATATAGTTATTTAATACTAATGGTAGTGTTGACCTATGCACCTGTAATTAATGAAATAAACTATGATGTTTACACTATTTTACTGAGTTCTATCGAAGAACCAAGTTAATTTAACTGTTTCTTGAAAACCCTTTAACTCAAGAAGAAAAGTAAAACATACAACAAGTTTAGGTGAAAAACACCCAGCTTATAAAGGTGAAAAAACCACAACCCACACCACTATAGGATTTTTCCAACTTCACTGACACAATGAGCCTCAACAACTGTTTAAGATTACAATTTTGGTAACCTAGGAACTAACTCTAATTCTTAAGTTCAACAGTCAACTAGACTTTGAACACCTTTCAAGTTAGCCTTAACTTGAATGACCTAACTTTGTATTCTAAACCGTTCTCCCAAGAAAGCAATAAATTACAACTCAATTCTAACTCCTAATACTAGAGAACTAGAATAGAAAGCTATTGAACATATTTCTATGAATCACGTTCTTCACTTTTGATTTCTTGTAATAGGTTGCAATTAGATGGTAAGTCAGAATTCACTTGAAAACACAATTATTTGCCTTTTCTCTCTATTTGACTTCTTGACCTACATCATAGACGTCCTTGTGTATGTATATTGTTGCTTCTCTAGTTTTCTTGTTCAACATGAACTCTTGGGAAACAAAAACTTATATTCTTCTTGGACTCACATGCCTTCCTTCTTTGTAAACTTCTATTCCAAGTCTTCTTCATCACAACTTGTCTTATCTTCTTATAACATAAAACCTTCTTCTAGAGTGCCCTATCTCAATTGTGATTCTAAATGTTTGGGACCGACTGTCCTGACATGATTCACGAATATGTTTTAGATCCTTTGTCAATCATTAGAATACTCATTTACCAATAAATTTTCTCTTTTTGATGATGACAAACTCCTCTTTAGTATAGTGACACAGCTTATTCCAAGTAGCCCAGTGCTGCTTATGATTACCATCCCTATTGCCTCAAAAGGAAGTTAACTATGATCCTCTGCATTTGATTCAATAGTGATAAGAAGGTGGCGGGTGGACAGTAAATGGATAGGCATAACATATAAACATGTTTAATCAAAATAATTTTACCTCCTATGGAAAAAGTATTGTTATTCCAAGAGCTAACTTTCAGATTAACCTCATTAACAATTCTAGAGTATTCTATCTTTTTCCTACCTATAAAAATAGGGCAGCCTAAGTAGTTGATAAAAAAATCTTTCCTATTCAGATTCAAGCATTTAGAAATAATGGAACTTCTCTTATTGAAAACTTTGTCATCAACTAAGAAACAACTTTTTTCTTTGTTAATCAGTTGTCCAGAATTCTTTCCATAGGTGCTAAGCGTGCTATTAATAATATGTAAGGTATAGTTCTTACCGGAACAGGAGATAATTAAATCATCTGCATAAGGCAAGTGGTTGATCTGAGGGCTCTCTCCTTTCATATGGAAGCCAGTGGATCTTGGGTTCTCATAAAGACTTTTCAATATCTTGGATAACACCTCAGAAGCAATGATAAACATATATGGGGAGATTAGGTCACCATGCTTGACTCCCATGTTAGACTTAAAGAAACCATTTCTCTTTCCATTGATAATTACAGTGTATCACATATTAGATAAGAGATTTCTAATGATATTGATCCACATCTCAGAAAATTCCATTTTCTTCATGGTATTACAAAGAAAATTTCAGGAAAGTCTATCATATGTCATATACATATGAAGCTTAATAGCAACATTGTTACCTTTGTTAGGCCTTCTTATATCATGAATAATTTCTTGTGTTAAGAGGACATTCTCACCA
The DNA here is from genome assembly GCA_035772735.1 of Datura wrightii. Taxonomy (NCBI): domain Eukaryota; kingdom Viridiplantae; phylum Streptophyta; class Magnoliopsida; order Solanales; family Solanaceae; genus Datura; species Datura wrightii. Next base: position 22,788,839 of record JASDFA010000001.1, read on the forward strand.
TTATCTCTACCATTAATAAAACCACTTTGATTAAGAGATATGATCTTAAGAATAATTTTGGCCAAGCTATCATTAAGAACTTTAGAAGTAATCTTTTGAGAGACATTACTTAAATTAATAGGTCTAAAGTCTACAAAGGATTGGGGAGATTGAACTTCAGGGATAAGCATCAGACAAGTACAAAGGATGTATTATGTGAGTTTAGAACCATTAAAAATAGCCTTAACCATTTTTAGCATGGCAGAGCCTATAATGTCTCAAGTCTTTTCATAAAAACAAGCAATGAAGTCATCGGGGTCAGGAGCGCATTAGGATCAGTAAGAAAGAAAACATCTTAAACTTCTTCTAAGGTTGGTTCTTGCATGAGCATCGCATTATCCTCATAATATACTAAATTAGGAATATAATAAAAATTATTTTTGTCAGATGAGTGAAAAGGATTTGATAGTACCTCACAGCAGCTGTAGCAATGTCTTCCTCTTCCTCCAACCAATTGTCATTGTCATATATATTATTAATCTTTAGGAATTTCCTTCTGCCCCTGACAATGTTGTGGAAGTATTTGGTATTCTCATCCTCCTCCAGTTGTTAATATAGATGAGCCTTCTGTCTCCAAAAGGTGTCAACTTTTTTATGATGGATTACGAGTTCAGCTTTGGCCTTGTTGAGTTCCATCCTCTCATTCTAATATATAAATCTCATATATTGAGATCATATTAATTAAATTTTTCTCCCATTTCTTTAAGATCGTAAAATATATCCCAAATCTTGGTTCTGGACCATTCACTTAGGGTTTTTCCAATTATCTTAAGTTTCTGGTGTACTCTTTAAAAGTTGTTTACTTTTATTTCAGTATTCCACTAAGAGTTGACAATCTCCATGAAATCCTCATGATTAGTCCAGAAGTTAAGAAACATGAAATACTTGATATAAGTTCTTTCTTTAAAGCAGAATCTGATAAGGATAGAGTAGTGATTACAGCCGACTCTACCTAAGTGTTGGACAATAGTGTACGGATCTCTTCATCCCACTTTTTATTTTCTAACACTGTATCAAGTCTTTTCCAAATTATGTACTACTCCTTTCTTTCATTGCACCAAGTAAAATCATTTCTAGTATATCCAATATCAGTCAAAGCACAGTCATTAACACAATTTATAAAGGGGATGCTTTTATTCAAATTATAAGGTCTTCCCCCTAGCTTCTCTTCCTCGTTTTGAATACAGTTGTAATAAGTTATCAAGGCTTGATCATTTAAAGTGGAGATTTTTCACATGGGTCTCCAGAGATCCTCCCTCCCTACAGATATTGATTTGGCATATAACCCAAATATAGAAATCTTTATCCAAACATTTATTCTTGATCTTGCAAGTGATAATTTGATCTTCATCAACACTGATAATACAATCTTGATTTTCTTCAAAAAAATCTAGATCTTATTATTACTATTAGCTTTGCATCCATTCATTCCCAGAATGTTCCTGGAAGAATTGATTTTGTCCTCATTTATGAAAGGTTCTTGAATGGCTAATAAGGATATCTTGTATTGCACAATAAAGAACATTAGTCTCTTTGTTGCTGCTTGAGACTTCATTCCCATGATATTCTAGTTTAGTATACTAATCATTGATAGGGGGAGGAAGAGGTGTTTGTAAGTTCTTCTTTTGGTTTCTCTTGATAGGAGATCCTTTGATTCTTTCTCCTTTTTGGTTTTATCCACACCTCTAGGGAACAAGTTTTTTTGTTCAAGAACCTCTCTTTAATTTCCTCTTGAGAGTACTCCATTTCTTTTTCACTTTTTTCATTATGTACTATCCGGTCTTGGCCATCTTCAAATGAATCCTCTTCTCTATTGTCTTCATCTTCAGTTGATTCATCATCATTCCATTCATCACTATCTTCTCCTTCATTGTTCTTCTCAAGATTATTTCCTTGGTTAGTTGAATTAGGGGTCTCATATATCTAGATAGGTTGAATACTGATGTCGATAGGTCATTTATTTTTACTACAAAAGGTAGTATTCATTTCCTTATTTGAAGTACCTTCCTGTTGTGGTTTGGTATAGCAATGGTCCATATTTTCATTTTCATGTTGCATGCTTTCTGGCTAGGAGCACTTTGTTGGGCTTCTTACTTCTCATTGTTCTACTTATTCTTATTTCTCTTCCTCTTGATAGTCCCTAGCCTTCATCAAATAGAATTACCTGCAATTCATTGGGGTCATTGATGCTTATGGTTCCAACTGTTGTTTCATTCTCCTTCACAGAGTTGCCTTCTGTGTTGATTGTATCATTGCTACTATTCTTTCTATTGTCTTGTACCTCCTCATTTTTCACACACCGATCCTCTCTGTCAATTACTTCTTTCCTATTCTCCTTTATCACAGTCCTTGCATTGTATTTTCCTCCACACCATGATCTGTAGTACCATTTCTTCCATGATCACTTTTTTCCTTGGATGGATTTGATTTGTCTATTCCAAGGTATTGCATTAGTCGGTTTATATATTTTATTTCGAGGTTCACTCTACCCTCTCTTCTTCTTTGCAGTTGTTTTGTGATTTGAGATCATTTCTCTTCCTTTTTGTAGTCTCCTTGTCTTGTGTTTCTCTTCTAGAGTAAGCTTGTACTGACCATTAGTGGTAGGGTGTTGTTCATTCATGTGATTGCCTTTTGTTGTTTTTCTTTCTTGTTCCTGATTAGTGAATGCAAAAGCCTCATTATTGACTTTAGAAAGGTCTTTCTCTCTGCTACTATATTCTTATTATTGACCTATTGTTTTGCCTCATTCACTTCATTTTGATCCCTTTCTAGCCTTCTACATTGAACTTTGCAGTACCCTTGAAGTCAACAGTAATTGGAAAATTTTTAGACTCCTTATTCTATTTTTTGTTCATATATTCCCTTGTAGAGGATTAGCTGAGTTTCTTTGACCAACAAAAATAGAATTAAACCTTGTCTTAGATAGATCAATTTCAACTCGAACCTTGGCCATACATAGCCTAGTCCTGCTTCTATTCGCTAGATTCATACTCAAAGGAACTCCTATTGCACTTAGAATTTGTTTGATGAAATGCTATGTTTGTAGGTGAATTGGAAGTTTAGGGAGAAGAACCCACACCGACGCTAAGGGGTTGTCCTCCTCTGTGGTAAAGTCTAGTGTCCATTTCCTAAGCCATATAGTTTTTTCTTCCACCTCAATTGCACGACAACAATATATAGAATTGAAATCTTCTTCATTAAAATCATCAATAAACACGTTCTTGTTATCATAGACACCAACCTTTACATATCCTTTTAGAGATATCGTCTCCTTCGCAGCAACCCTAATTTTCTTAATTTGGGGCCTAGTTTTTAGATATTTTCCAACTATGGTATATTTATATTCCTCTGCCATAATCCCATAATAAACTTTAGCATTAAAAATAACAGCAGGGATTCCGTTATGTTTTGTAATTGTAGGTTTGAGAGATTCTCTCGGATGGGTTGCCAAGGGGGTTTGGTGGTTGTTAAAGGCATTGAGATATGATGATTTAGCAATTAAGGATTAAAAATTGGAGGGGGGAGTAATGCCTAGATCCGGTGGTCGATCCCTCCTTCCTTGCAGAGCGCTGGCGGCCGGCTCCATGTGGCCGGAAGTCGAATTGTACCGTTAGATATGTTACCGTTTTTTTTGTATGGAGAGAAAATTTTTAGAGAGAGAAAGCTTTTGATATAATGTGTGGAATTTATTCAATTTTTCTTCTTTTCTTTGATTTTTCTCTCTTCATGATTAGTATTTTTGCAAATCGTACATGAATGTTGTGTGTAACATTAATTACGAAGTGTAAAGAGATCTGAGTTTATTTCATGTTTCAGTATAGAATTCACCTTTGTGTTCTTATGAATATCTTTTTTAGTTTATGTGTGGTATTGTGGAAGAATTTTTAGTTTTAATTTATGCTTGTTCTAGTAAAGTTCTTATGTTGATCGATTTAAGTTTATGTGTGTTCAAATCTATAGTGTAGAACATATATTTTTGTTTCTTCTATCTTTCAAGATGGTGTGAGTGTATTAAAGTAGGAAACTAGGGAGAAAATCATATCACATGAGTTTTACAGAGTTAAAATGCAGATAAGATTATATTTTAGAGGTCATTCCTTTTAAGAATTAAGATGTCTGAATCGAAATACACATATGATATTTGAGGAGTTAGATGTTTTATTCAGATATAAATAATGAATAATCAAGATTAATAGTTTTCTCCATATTTGATTATTCACATTTATTTATTTTTAATAAAAAATTTAGAAATATAAAATTTTAGAATATAATTTAAGATGTAAGGTTGTGGTTTATATGGTGGATGATTGTGGTGGTTGTTTGATATAACTGGTGGAAGTGATATAGCTGGTAGTTGTGATTTTGGTGGTGGAAGTGGTGGTGGTACTGGCCGACGATTGTAAAGTTTTATATTTTATATCTCTTTAAATAATTTCGTACGTTGAGAGATAGATATAAAATTGTATGTGATTCCAATATTAACCACTGTTGCATTCATTTATTAGTTGCTTATTTTATAGCCCGACATTAAATCAATTGTAGTCTATTAAATGAAGAACCTCTTTCTTTCTTTTTAGGATAAGAATGAGAAAAAATTCAAGACTTGAAAGTGACCTTGTTTCTTAAACATTTTTCACTATTATGAACTAAAGCTTTGGCTTGTTTTGTAACCAGATTAAGGAACTATCGCAGCAATTTAAGCAATTATATTGCCCAAGGCTTTATGTATCGTTACAATGACGGCCGTGGTATAGACAGGATATCAGAATTACCGAGACACCTAATAGATGATATCTGGAGTCGTTTGTCCATCAAAGACATAGCACATATGAGTGTGCTGTCAAAAACGTGGAACCATATATGGTCTACCTTTCCAATCCTTGAGCTAGATAGTCAGTTCCGTGAGGAAATAAATTACAAAAATCAATCTTCATCCTCAATCATTTTTTACTTTAAAAATATTGTTGACAAGATCCTCTTGCAACATAACGGTCCTATTTTCAAGTTTGTCCTTGACATATCAAGTATTAGCTCAGACCACTGGGACATTGACCGTTGGATTCGATACATCTCAATGAATGGTATTAAAGAACTCAGGATTGAAAATTCCATTCAATCCACATATACTTTGCCATCTTTCTTGTTCAATTACGGACTGAGTAATTTGGACATCACCAATTGTGCCTTCAGGACGTCTCTTGCCTCTACATCATTCCAGAGTCTTGTGAGGCTTGATCTAACACAAATAAGTTTTGATCCAGTTATGGTGTTTACCATCCTTGAGGCTCCACTACTCTTGACCTTGTTGCTTACAAGTTGTGATGGTCTCCAATACCTTAATATCTCCGCGTCGCAACTACATGGCTTGCACATTATTGATAGTCATAATATCGATTTTTCATTCCTCAAAGCTTATACTGAGCTGAAATTGTTGACTATTGTATCATTCGACAAAATCAAAGAGTATGAATTTTGGAAAAGATTTACATTGGAAGACATTATTTATTCTTTTCCTAAACTTACAAGGTTTTGGTTCAACAGTACTTTCTTCAAGGTAATTTGCATACAAATTTATTATTTTATTTTATTTCATATATAGTGAGTCATGAGGGATATGTATGTATCCATTTTATTTCAAAAAATATGTATTCTATTATTATTATTATTATTATTATTATTATTATTATTATTATTATTGTTATACCCCGTAGAATCCCCGGCACTTAGATGACCTATTCCCACGTTGGTTAAGCATATTTGAAGGCCATACGTGTGGGAGAAAGGCCCGGGGAAAGATCGGACGAGAAGCCTGTCGAACCATCGCGGAAGGAGCCGAGGCAGAGCTCCTCCGCGATGGCAGCGTGTCACGGAGGAGGAGCCTCCGCGTTGGCTCCGTGACACGTTGGCCTTGTCCAGGCCCAAGTATATAAAGCCCCACTTCGGTTTTAATTGATAAAAATCCTTTAAATTTCCAGAGAATAGAGGGCAACCGGCAGAGGGAGAAAAGGAACGGAGAAAATTAAATAATTTTCGTCCGATTACACTGCCAAACGCTGCCCAAACTCAAATTAATCCCAGATACCGAAGTATTTAGTATCAGAGGGCATTCCTACGGATTCAGTTTCGTAAAATACGGCCGACGAATCGTCGAGCCACCGAGCTAAGGTAAGTGGAATTGCTCTAAATTAGTGTCTATGTGTTCCTAGCTGAGAAGTGAATATTTCTCCTTCTGGGCCACTGAAAAATAGCGAGTTTCTGGCCGTCTTTCGATAAGCCTAAGTTTAGGCTATAAACTATATCGAAAGTGACGTTGCCTTTTGAAATAAAGTTGTATTTTGTGTTAATTGATATGTTTATGAATGCAATTGGGAGAAAACAGTTGAAGTACTGGCCGAGTTCCGCCCGACAGACAAATAGCTCAGAGATAAGGTATGTAAAGTTAAGTTTCCTCGGCAAGTTGAGTAACCTCGAAGCAGTATAGTAATTTACAGACCAGTAGCATGTTTAGAAAGCGATTATCGTGTTATTTTGAATATTGGTGCAATATGAGAAGTTTTGGGTTGTAACGTGTACGATACCTATCCGTACGATTTAGATTCAGGCGTGAGTGGTTAAGGTTGCCCAGTATATTCAGTATGTGATGTAATATGCCATGTTAAGATATTGTTGTGTTTAGCTGAAACCTCGCAAGGTAGTACAGTATCAGTAAAGCATTCCAGATATAGAATAGTAACTAAATAAAGTTTAGAAAGCATGTTAGAAATAGGAAATCATGTTAATTCAGAAACTCAGTAAATAGTATAGCTTTCAGCAGAAACACCTTCTTGTATAACCTTTGCCCCAGTACAGTTTGACAGGAGGCTATATTCATATTTATACTTACCTGTCTCAGCATGTATCAGACACTTACAGATTACTATTCTTAGCTCAATATGTGATTTATATGATACCTTACACCTGTTAGTCGTAGCTTATGAGATACACAGACAGCATGACTAGTTGAGACCGTTGTATTGATTGGGGTTGGATTACCTAGCATCCCTGACCGCCCAGGGTTAATAGCTGTATCGACTCGTCCGCCAGAGGATGAGGATACGTCGCTCTATGGAGTGATATGCCGTCCCGCAAGGGGACGAAGATGGGATGCCAGTTTCCCTATATTGTGCCTTGGTCGGCCCTTATACACCCCCGTCGAGCTGGTACACCCGGGGTGTTGATTTAGAGTCCTTCGGACTCAGATACAGTTATAGTCAGGGGCTCAGCGAGCCCAAGTGCATACCCAGGGATCGGCAGGATGCTTACAGCCACTATAGGAGATGGGATGACCGGGGTAGGGGCATAGATTCTGTGTTGATTGTACCTCCCGGCTTATGGGGGTCGGGTAAGGTTTATGTGTGTGTTATGTTATGTTATTTCATGTTATGCCATGTTATGTTAGATACAAGTAGATAAGCAGTAGCATGATACGTTTCCAGGTATGACTCTTATCCTTCCCAGTAAAGATTGAGAGAAGGTATGATTTACATTATCAGACAGTTAGTCTATTCTCTCTACTTCAGTTTCTTTAGTTATATTATTGTATTCAGATTCTTTTTCTTCAGTTATTGCTTTACATACTCAGTACCAACGGTACTGACGCCCGGTGGGGCGCTGCATTACTTGCCTGCAGGTACTCATAGATGAGCAGGCGATACCACGTGATTCCTGTCAGCGATCGAGTATTCAGCTCTTGCCATCCGGAGACTGAATTCCAGAGGTGTATTTTATTTTCTTTTATTGTATAATACGGGTAGGTCGGGGCCCTGTCCCGATCATTTCTATTGCTATTCCTAGAGTCTTGCAGTCTGTATATGTTTCCCTGTGGTCAGATGAGCCGGTCGTGTGAGGCCGTGCAGTTGTTAGCTGTTAGTACTTCTATTTCTTTTATGTTGGCCGTGTGGGGCCATAGTTCGACAGTAGTGGTGACCTTGCCGGTCACGTAGCTATCCAGTACTTCAGGGTTGAGTTATAGATAACTAGACAGCATGGTGGCCTTGTCGGCCCGTATAGGTTCCCCTGAATTAGTATGTTTCTGGTCAGCTGCTAGTACAGGTATGGAAGGCTATAGGCCAATGGGCCGGGGGCTGTATTTACAGCCGTTATATAGCCCTTTGTTTCCAGAAATATGGGTTAGAGCCAGCCAGGCACTAGATGTGCCCAGGCTTAGCAGTCCAGCAGGTCAGGTCCTAGTAGGGCACCAGGTGCCAGTGATACCCCCCAAGGCGGGGTGTGACAAACTTGGTATCAGAGCAGGTCATATCCCAGGGAGTCTGCAAGCAGTGCTAAGTAGAGTCTTGTCTATGGATGTGTTGTGCACCACATACTATAGGCAGGAGGCTGCGAGGCATGATATGATAGTTACCCTTCTTTCTCAGTCAGTCGTTCTTTAGAGCGGTACAGTGTAGGGTTGAGTCCCTGAAAACTTACCGTATTCTTTGATTACAGATACAAAGGCAGATCAGCATTTCCCTATCACAGGCAGAAGATCAGAGATAGCAACAGAAAAGAACTTCAGTCAGTTACATGATAATTACAGCAGCAGGAGGGGGTATCAGAGACCTCCCCGCGTGATACCTTTATTAGCATTATTCCTATTATACGTTGATAACGTCAGAATAGGAAGTCAGAAGTATAATGTATAAGTGAGTTGAATTATTTATTAGTTATATGAGATCTGATTATGATTACAGATAAGGTCAGACCACCAGGTATGTACGAAAACGAGCGGGAAATGCAGGAATCCCAAATATATTTCTTTTTGGGTATGGTACAGTTAAATGCTTTTACTTGTTGCAATAAGAAAAGGGCTATTCCCACCTCCTGATTTTGATGCCAGTATAGTAAAGGGGCATAAGACTTGAGATGGGGTTACCAAAGCATGCAGTAAGTAAAGATGGGTTGATTGATCCCAGTAAGTAGTAGAAAATATAGAGAGCCCTTATGATTACATAAGTTGTGCAGACCCTTATGATAACAAGCCAGTAAAGACAGTAAGACTGATGCTTACCCGAAGTAGGGGTAACAGACCTCCTAGTGATGAATGCCTAATAATAGTCAAGTTGAGTCAGAAAAAGGCCAAGCCCGCCATATATGCTAACAGATAGCAAGACATACCTGTAAGATTATAGTTATGATCTAGTTGTGACCTCGAAAGATATAGAGGTCATGTGAATCAGATGGGCTTGATTATACGTCAGAAGAAGTATAGGCCGAGGCTTGATCAGTAATCTCATTAGTAACGAAAGGCAGGTACCTTGAACTCTAGAGTTCAGTTTAAGCAAGATGAGAGGAAGAAGCAGGAATGTCAGATCTTGTGGGGAAATTAGAACTACCCCGGATTGATAAAGTATTGTATTAAGGATTAAGCTTCGCGCTGACAGTAAGATCGCGGTTCAGAATACCGCAGTATGTCCGCTATGGAAAAGTTAAGAAGTTACCGATACAGCAATTCTAATCTAGTGTGGCCTAGAGATAAGGCCCAGCAGATAGACATGGGCTCTCAGCATAAGCTTAGTAAGGCTACAGGATTCAAATGTCGACCCCCACATCGCAAGAGTGGCAGAATTTTAAACAGCAGACAATAACTAGAATGTTTATGTTTGTTACTTTCAGAATAGGGTGACAATGCAATGAAATGATAAGTCAGGGCAAGAGATGGTATTAGGCCGTAGAAGCAATGTATCATGTACGATGTGAGACTCAGCAGAACCTGTCAGAGATTATGAACTACCGCAGAAATCAGTACATATTGTACGTAGCTAGCGATATATATGTATACAGATCATAGATATGTTGTGTGTGGTTGCCTATAAGGGCTACAATCACAGATGCTGATTAGTAATAGAAAGCCTATACAAATTGCATTGGGGGACCAAAAAAAAAAAAAAAAAAAAAGGGGGAAGAAAAGGAGAAGAAAGAGGGAGAAGAAAGAAAGAAAAGAAGAAGAGAGAGAGGGCGGATTAAGAGTGAGTTACGTATGAAGTCATAAAAACTATCTCAGTTCTCAGTTATTAAGTTGATAGATTCATGTGTTGTTGTCGGATCTAGGCTCTAGGAGCTTACCAGAATTAATGGCCTAGAACAGATGGCTAGATAATAAGGGCGCAGTTAGACGGTCTATCGACCAGCTGGCGCCTGTATTAGCAGGGAGGCATCCCTGAAGATCGGTAACAGTAGCGCATGTGCTAGAACCAGGATTAGAGGCCGAATGGGCAAATTTCAGAGGTTAGCAATATCAGAATTGTTCTAGCATGTTAAGTGGTCATACGTCGTTTTCCCAGCCTTATAGGCAACAGTCGGCCGTAGCCAACCTAGCAGTTATTATGCGAAACACCCCATAAGTCAGTCGGCTGCCCCAGTCAGAATACCCGTGGGTACCCCAGGGAAGGGTCCACATCAGTAGTCAGCGACAGACTAGTATGTCAGTTGGTTTTTGTAAGATATTTAGATATAGAGCCCTAGCAGAAGGCCAGTATTTACAGAATAACTCATAAGACTGAGAATTCCCCATAATAGCAGTATAAATCCAAGTGGATACACACAAGGCATAAGAAATTGATAGTACCCTACTAGCACAGTGTTTATTAAGATCAGGGGATCAGTAGACTCCCCGTGAAGGTCCAGAGATTGATCGCCTGGGAGTAAGTTGAATAAGTCCAGCCTTCCAGTGGGTTAAGCAAAATAACAGAGCAATTAGATGCCCACGAGTTTGCGGTTACACACGAACTATAAGCATTCAAGTAGGACAGTTAGAGCATTGCTAGACTACTGCCACATTCGGGTCATTCGACTATTCAGTTACTTAAGGTTATGCAGTCAGATCGTTAGAGGTCATGATCAATATCAGGACCCCCCCTGATCAGATGCGGGCACATGGTGTGCAGATAGTTGTTCAAGATTACCTTAGCAACCAGTAGCCTTAGCATGCGGTCAGAAGGCCACATAAAGCTTTAGTTATACCGGTAGATTACTTGTCAGATTCTCCAGTATAATAAACCAGTATGATTGTCAGTTATATGTTAATTTTTGAAAATGTGAATCTTAGTTGAGTTTAGTAGCCTTTTTGGTCACATTGTGTCGGAGGCTGGTGTACAGATAGATACCCAGAAAAATCAAAACAGTGAAGACATAGCCTAAACCTACCACCCTGATCAAAGTACGCAGTCCCTGCGGTTAGCCGGGCACTACAGAGGGTCTGTGGAAGGATTTTCCACCTTAGCAGCACCTTTGACTAAATTGACACAGAAGGCAGCAGAGTTTCAGTAGACTGAGGTGTGTGAGCAGAACTTCCAAGAGTTAAAAGCCAGGGTAACATCAACTCCAGTGTTAGTATCGCCAGAAGGTACAGAGGGTTGGTGCAGCATGGTAAAGTAACAGTTTATGCTTTCAGGCAATTGAAGGGACGTGAAAAGAATTATCTTACCCATGACCTGGAGGTAGTTGCTGTAGTTTATGCCTTAAAAAGCGAGAATTTGGTATCACCCGGGAAGGGCTAATACGGTAATAGATGCCCTTAGCCGTAGATCTATGAGGAGTTGGCATACTTGCCGTCTGAACAGCGAGAATAGACCCGAGAATTTTACTAGTTAGCCGATCTAGCCGTTCACATAGCAGAAATAACGGATAACGGAACGATAATACAGAATGTCGCAGCATTGCCGTTAGTGGTGGAAGTAAAGGAACGGCAGTATAGGAACTCTAGCCAGGTTCAATTTAAACATAAGATTCAGTAAGGAGAGACGACATATTTTCAGATAACCGGGTATGAAGTGTGGCGATATAAAGGCCGCATTGCGCTCCAGATATTTTGGGGCATCGTCAGCAGTTTATGAGCGAGGCGCATTACGCCCGCTATTCTCTTCATCCCGATACGACAAAGAGGTACCGTGACATTAAAGAGAACTACTTGTAGCCCAGTGTCCTAACTGCCAACAGTCGAAGGCAGAATATCAGAAACCAGGCAGGTTAATTTAGAACATAGCTGTGCCTCTTTGGAAATGAGAAGCAGTGAATATGGATTTTGTGGCAGGATTACCCCGTACCAGACACGAAAATGATTCTATTTGAGTAATAAGTGACAGATTGACAAAAATCAACTCATTTCTTGCCAGTAAGAACTACTTTCTCGGCCGAAGATTATGCTGAGTTGTATATCAGAAAGATAGTCAGATTACATGGAATACCAGTATCCGTTATTTCAGACAGAGGAGCACAATTTACAGTTAGATTCTAGCAATTATTTCAGAAAGGTTTGGGCACGCAGATTAATTTAAGCACAGCATTCTACCCTCAGACAGATGAGTAGGCTGAGCGCACAATTCAGACGCTCGAAGACATGTTGCGAGCGTGTGTGCTAGATTTCAGAAATAGTCAAAATGAGTAGTTACCATTAGTTGAATTTGCCTCCGGAATTAGAATCCATGTATCCGGTCTGTTATGTAGCTATGCTAAGGAAATGCATAGGGGACCCGTCCAGAGTAGTCCCAGTCCAGAATATCCAGGTTACGAAGAAGCTGGCCTATGAAGAGGTCCCAGTAGCTATCCTAGACAGATAGATTCGCAGACTCCGCACTAAGGATATTACGTCTATCAAGATATGAGGATCAGACATCCTCGCTTATTACAGGCCTAGTCAGGTGATAAGTATGTCCGAATTATTACCTATGCAGTATCTTGTGGTTGTATGTCGGTAAATGATAAAGAAGAAGTGATATTTAGTTGTTCAGTGAATCTTAGAATATTGTGTGCAGTGCCTGTATTGGACTTTTCTGCATTTCAGGTTTTTGCTATAGTCCATGTTACAGGGGAAACTCTGCCGAAGTTTTTCCAGAAAGTAAATTTTTCCATATTCCAGAGGATCCGGAAAGTCCTCTAGATAACAGTGTACATTCGAGGACGAATGTTCTTAAGGGGGGGAAAATGTTATACCCCGTAGAATCCCCGGCACTTAGATGACCTATTCCCACATTGGTTAAGCATATTTGAAGGCCATACGTGTGGGAGAAAGGCCCGGGGAAAGATCGGACGAGAAGCCTATCGAACCATCGCAGAAGGAGCCGAGGCAGAGCCCCTCCGCGATGGCAGCGTGTCACGGAGGAGGAGCCTCCGCGTTGGCTCCGTGACACATTGGCCTTGTCCAGGCCTAAGTATATAAAGCCCCACTTCGGTTTTAATTGATAAAAATCCTTTAAATTTCCAGAGAATAGAGGGCAACCGGCAGAGGGAGAAAAGGAACGAAGAAAATTAAATAATTTTCGTCCGATTACACTGCCAAACGCTGCCCAAACTCAAATTAATCCCAGATACTGAAGTATTTAGCAGCAGAGGGCATTCCTACGGATTCAGTTTCGTAAAATACGGCCGACGAATCGTCGAGCCACCGAGCTAAGGTAAGTGGAATTGCTCTAAATTAGTGTCTATGTGTTCCTAGATGAGAAGTGAATATTTCTCCCTTCTGGGCCGCTGAAAAATAGCGAGTTTCTGGCCGTCTTTCGATAAGCCTAAGTTTAGGCTATAAACTATATCGAAAGTGACGTTGCCTTTTGAAATAAAGTTGTATTTTGTGTTAATTGATATGTTTATGAATGCAGTTGGGAGAAAACAGTTGAAGTACCGGCCGAGTTCCGCCCGACAGACAAATAGCTCAGAGATAAGGTATGTAAAGTTAAGTTTCCTCGGCAAGTTGAGTAACCTCAAAGCAGTATAGTAATTTACAGACCAGTAGCATGTTTAGAAAGCGATTATCATGTTATTTTGAATATTGGTGCAATATGAGAAGTTTTGGGTTGTAACGTGTACGATACCTATCCGTACGATTTAGATTCGGGCGTGAGTGGTTAAGGTTGCCCAGTATATTCAGTATGTGATGTAATATGCCATGTTAAGATATTGTTGTGTTTAGCTGAAACCTCGCAAGGTAGTACAGTATCAGTAAAGCATTCCAGATATAGAATAGTAACTAAATAAAGTTTAGAAAGCATGTTAGAAATAGGAAATCATGTTAATACAAAAACTCAGTAAACAGTATAGCTTTCAGCAGAAACACCTTCTTGTATAACCTTTGCCCCAGTACAGTTTGATAGGAGGCTATATTCATATTTATACTTACCTGTCTTAGCATGTATCAGACACTTACAGATTACTATTATTAGCTCAGTATGTGATTTATATGATACCTTACACCTAGTAGTCGTAGCTTATGAGATACACAGACAGCATGACTAGTTGAGACCGTTGTATTGATTGGGGTTGGATTACCTAGCATCCCTGACCGCCCAGGGTTAATAGTTGTATCGACTCGTCCGCCAGAGGACGAGGATACGTCGCTCTACAGAGTGATATGTCATCCCGCAAGGGGATGAAGATGGGATGCCAGTTTCCCCATATTGTGCCTTGGTCGGCCCTTATACACCCCCGTCGAGCGGGTACGCCCGGGGTGTTGATTTAGAGTCCTTCAGACTCAAATACAGTTATAGTCAGGGGCTCAGCGAGCCCAAGTGCATACCCAGGGACCGGCAGAATGCTTACAGCCACTATAGGAGATGGGATGACCGGGGTAGGGGCATAGATTCTGTGTTGATTGTACCTCCCGGCTTATGGGGGCCGGGTAAGGTTTGTGTGTGTGCTATGTTATGTTATTTCATGTTATGCTATATTATGTTAGATACAAGTAGATCAGCAGTAGCACGATACGTTTCCAGGTATGACTCTTATCCTTCCCAGTAAAGATTGAGAGAAGGTATGATTTACATTATCAGACAGTTAGTCTATTCACTCTACTTCAGTTTCTTCAGTTATATTATTGTATTCAGATTTTTCTTCAGTTATTGCTTTACATACTCAGTACTAGCGGTACTGACGCCCAGTGGGGCGCTGCATTACTTGCCTGCAGGTACTCATAGACGAGCAGGCGATACCACGTGATTCCTAACAGCGATCGAGTATTCAGCTCCTGTCATCCGGAGACTGAATTCCAGAGGTGTATTTCATTTTCTTTTGTTGTATAATACGGGTAGGTCGGGGCCCTGTCCCGATCATTTCTATTGCTATTCCTAGAGGCTTGCAATCTGTATATATTTCCCTGTGGTCAGATGAGCCGGTCGTGTGAGGCCGTGCAGTTGTTAGCTGTTAGTACTTCTGTTTCTTTTATGTTGGCCGTGTGGGGCCATAGTTCGACAGTAGTGGTGACCTTGCCGGTCACGTAGCTATCCAGTACTTCAGGGTTGAGTTATAGATAACTAGACAGCATGGTGGCCTTGTCGGCCCGTATAGGTTCCCCTGAATTAGTATATTTCTGGTCAGCTGCTAGTACAGGTACGGAAGGCTATAGGCCAATGGGCCGGGGGCTGTATTTACAACCGTATATAGCCCTTTATTTCCAGAAATATGGGTTAGAGCCAGCCAGGCACTAGATATGCCCAGGCTTAGCAGTCCAGCAGGTCAGGTCCTAGTAGGGCACCAGGTGCCAGTCATACCCCCCAAGGCGGTGTGTGACAATTATTATTATTATTATTATTATTATTATGTTTTCTTCATCTGAAGATTGTTAGTTCCACAAGTTATTTCAAAGAGGCTTGAGGTTGGACTAGAGAATTTGCTGGAACTCAACTTAGGTTTATGTTTTGCTGATGAAGCTCAAATTTCAGCAGTTATATGCTTACTTCACAGTGCTCCCCATTTTCATTCAATTAAAATCAAGGTAATCATCAATAAATTAAGAGATGAATGATCACCTTTTCTATAAATTATTTTCTGAAAAACATAAAAATTAGATGTTAGTTAGCATTGAAGTTACATTATTCCTTTTTGTGTTTTACATTATTGTACTTAAAAAAATGAATAAATGTTATATCATGATAAATGCTATACCACAATATATTGACATTATCTATCTCATACCTAAATTGCTCATATATATTTTATCATATATACAGCATGAACTCTCAAATGTTGAGGAAATTGATGTGGACAGAGTTAGAGAGTATCTGACAGCACCTAACTGCATAGAAGAAGATCTCATGGAACTTCGAAAGAAAAAGTTGGAAGGTTTTGTGAACACCATAACTGAACGTCTTTTCATGAAGTTGATGTTAGCTCGTTTTCCTTCACTTGTACAGGTGAAAGTTACGCCTGCGAATTCAATTCAACAACATGATGAAATCCTTTTCTTCATTTTACAAGTGTTGAAGTTCCCTCGAGCTTCATTAAATGTCAAAATAGAGCTTGAACATCTAACATGATCGTCTATTCTAGCAGCTACATTATCATCTTATTAATTTTTCTGCCGATTAATATTTGGTTTTGGATGATGACCCTGTTTTTTGTGACATTTTGTCTAAAGGGAACAAGTGTTCTGAATACTATTTTTTCTCCTCAAGTGTCTCACTTTTTATTTCTCCTTACACGTATCTTTTGATAAATCAGGGGCAAGTATATATACTGCTAGTCCTTTAATTTCCAACTCTGTGTTGCTTTTTAATCTTGTAATTAACCTAGTAAAACAAGAAGAGTGATAGGAACCTTAGGGAACCAATAGTAGAATTGTCATATCCTTTAGTTTCATCAACTTGCTTGCTTAATGTTTTATATGTGACTATTTTTTATTTATCTCAATAGTATAATATGGTTAAACTAAATAAGATATTTCTGAAAAAGATAACAAGTGATATTTCAATGATTTTTAATCTTCCTCCATCTTTGTTATTAGTTCCATATATTACAAAAAAAGTTATTTTTAAGAGATTTCTTTTTAAAATTTCTCCTCATTATTAAGTAATTATTAGAGTATTAGTTGTTGGAATTTTGTTTCGATAAAATTAATAAAAAACATTTTACATGAATTAGTGTCTTTTACATGAAAAAATGTGCTTTTTTCTTTTGTTACCACTAGTTCTATTTAAAGCCAACTTCTATAAAACTTCTGTGAGTATATTTCTTTAATTTATAACATTCTTCCAAAAAAATTTCATTAAATTTCTCGCTCCAAAAAGATCAAATTCAACTTTTTGCTTTGAAGTTAAATTTCTTCATTATTTGTTTAGTGAAAATTCATAGGCTTATCATATCCACTAAACTTATTTGTGTACAATCCCACAGAAATCTCATAGAAAAGAGGAAGATAATATCATTTTTAGAAAGCCTTTCACATGTGTTTTAAACCTTCAAATATTATATGTTTGTTGTCCATATTGTCGAACCTGCATCTTTATGTGATCTTCTTCATATATTTTTGTGTTAGTGTTGTATATTTTTCAACAATCTAAAAGGTGATTTAGTTATAAACAGAGATATATACCACGTAGAAAGAAAAGAGGAAAAGCGCAAAATCGCATCGATGGTTCATATAAAAAAGAATTTATCTAGTATTAAAAAATTCATAAGGCTTTTCAAAAAATTAGAAGTGAACGCATATTAATGGAGGTTACGACATTTGGAAAGACATAGAATAGTGAAATTTAAATAAATTTGAGATGACTATTAATCTCTTGAGCAGTCACGTCGCTTCATAAATATATAATTTCTTATTCTTGCAAGCTAAGAATTTTGGTGAAATGAGTATAAAACTTTTAGAATATCCATACATGTTTTGAAATGATACAAGACCGTATCAAATATAAAGAAAGATATATTATAAAATATAAATAGAAAAGTCCGAATAAATCAGACCAGCCAAGAAGTTACCTCCAAAGACTCCAAATGTTACTAGAATTATCCATTAAAAATTGAGTAACCATTTCATCCTTCACATAAAATCTTCTATCAAATAAATTATTTTTAGTTATAGATATTCTTAATTATTATTTACAATATCAGGCTTTTTACATTTCATCTTTCATTCTCTAACTTATTTTTCTTTAGCCACTAATTTAGAGAACTTATTCATTACTACAAAAAATATATATATATAATTTTAAAAATTGCATTAAGGAATTAAATATAGATTAATTTAATTAGTAGATATGTGAAAGTGAACCCAAAAACCACTAAGTAAGAACTATTTAAAGGCTGAAAATAATTTTCATTTTCTAAGGATACTTTTAGAGTAGCAAACTTCTTTTTTCCTTCAACTTTTTTTATTTTTGTAGTTTTTTCCTTGCTTCCCAACAAAGAAAATTTTGCAAGATACTGTTTGAAATGTACAACAAAGATATGATATTGTGTGTCGAATTGTGCAAGAAAACATAAATAGAAAGAACACTAAGAACTCAAAAGAAATTTTTTCAAAAAGTTCTATATATGGCTTGGGAGTGAACAAAATCTCAAAGCTGAACTCAGAAGATAAGTCTGAGATTTACAAAGACATTATGGCAACAACAGTATGTAGGTAAATATCATATTTTATGAATTCAAAATGTACTTTAAAAAAAAAAAGTGTGCTCGAACTAAGAAATTTGGAGTATCAACTATTCTTATCAATTGTATGTCAATCAATCCAACAATTCGAAATGCGAAAGATCTCTAAAATTGAAAACATTTATTTCCTTCATATGGTAAGATTGTACCTATGATAATACTATCATATTAGAATTCATGGCTTGTAAAATTCATGAAAATTCTAATTTATTTATTTATTTATTTTTCTTTAAATTCAAAGTATCTAAAAAGAAGTCGCATGCATCTAATTAATCATTGATATTCATCTTCATAGGTTAAAACGATATCCAATCATAAGATAGCAACTAGATTTAATTTCCACTACTATAAACTTCACGGATGATCTTAAAGACCAATCTTTCTTGAAAAATTTCCATCCCAAGAAAATAATGAATGTTTTCTAAATTTTAAATTTAAATTCAGAATGTAGAAAATCGTTGATACCTTCAAATTCTACCAAATTATTCCCTGTTCAGATAATAATATCAACATATATAGCTAAAATAGAAATGAGATTCCCTGATTGTCTAAAAATTATAAAAAATAATCATTCTAAGATGAGGAATAGCCTTTAAAATTCAATGCTCATGCAACTCGAGCACACCACTATCGAAAAGCATATTTTAGCCCATACAATGATTTCCTTAGAAGGATAACATATTTAAAATTAGGAGAAGAAAGTCCCATGGGAAACTTCATGAATACCTCCTCATGTATGTCATCATGCATGTCACGTCTCAAATTACCCCCTATACATGATTTCCACCTTGCTAGCACATACCATCGGCCAGGCGAACGGAATTTTCATATCTCAACATTAATTCATAACATTAAATAAATCATATAAGTACCCAAATAATATAATAATTAATTCTGAAATAGTTAATATCTCCAAATATTAATTTGAAAACTCTTCCCAATACCCCATATTAGACCATGGAGCATATAAGAGAATTATGAAGGAAAAGATATCAATGAATAAGTGATGAAGGCTCTTTTAAAAGCTTCCGTGAATAATGTGGCGGCTCGCCTCAACAACTGGGTCAACTCTAGCGAACTCATTGGCTAATAGCTTCACTGCCACCAATAGTATCTGCATGGACATGCAGGTAAGGAGTGAGTTATATGTAAATATAATCCAGTAAGATCCTTGATCTGCCACTTTAATACTCCTAGTTCCATTTATTCATAAAAAGAAATGTCCCTTTTGAAGTCAGGATTAATTTTTCTAGATACCTAACATAATACATGAAAGGAAGTATTAGAAAATACAACCACACAACAAGAACATAAATAATATGCATAAAAATAAATTTCATAATATAATACTCAATAAAGTCTAAACAAATATTCACAAGATCACATATATCTCAACATAACTCATATTCAGGACTTGTAATACGGCAGTGAAAAAGATAAACCTAACACCCTGACTATTAATTCTTCTACGAATATTACAAAACTGAAAAAATTCAAATTATAACTTCATATAATTTGCTTTGAATCATAGCTACTATCTAAATTTGGCCATACACCCCTCAAACTAGCCTACCTCTTCTTTCTTGATTCATATTGTGCGATGTCATCATCAAATATTAGTTCATGAATTCAATAACGTATCCTCACCATTAATGAGAGAATGGAACGAATAGATTTAAAGAATCAGGCTAAATGAAAACACATGATAAAGAATCAAAGAATAGAAGTTCCCTAATATCTAGTTCTCGAAGATAAGTTACGGACATCTCCACACCGATCCGCAAGACTCTACTAGACTCTGCTCTTGTACTTAGTAGGACCTATGAACCATGCTCTAATATCATGTTCTCACGATCAAAAATTCCATTGAGCCATGAGGGCACCCACCATACCCGTAGGCGAACCTCATTCCTTTATTGACCAATTAATAATTTAAATAATGCGAAAATAATATAAAATAAGTAACTAACTCTTATAAGTGCAGAATAAATGAGTCTAAGATCAAAAGAACCCCAAGACCTGATGACGCTAGCACAAGAGAATCTATGAATACCAAACAATTCTGAAAAACTAAAGTCACCGTCTAGAAAGAAATAAGACAGGAAATAAAATAAGAAGTCTTTAGAATTTAGTACTTTCGAAGAGAAAGCAGCTCACCCTGAACTCTAACCATGAAATACCTCGAACCGTACGTGTAGCAACTCAAGTACCATTAATATTTGATTCAGTCACTGGACACAAAAAGGTGTAGCAACCATAGGGTGAGTACGGGAAACTCGTGTACTTAGCAAACTTTGGAAACTGACCCTTTCTAGAAATGATGATGACATTAATCCTAATAATTCTTTTTCAATAGTTGTAAATTTACAATAATAATAATTCACCTCAACAAGAGTTTATAGATTTAATATCTACCATGAAGCAAATAAAACATATATTATTCGAAGTCAGTTAGACCACTGATGGTGTTACAATATACCTCAATATCGTCACCACATCAACTACACCACTGATTATATCAACAATGAGTCTCAAATACAACGAGACAAATTGCAATATCACAACCAACTCAACACTTCAAGACTCAAGTTAATATGAAATGTAAAGAAGATGAAAAATATTGCAATGCAATGAACTGACCAACGACCTTTATATACTCGTTTTCTCTGTTGGATAGTCGAGACCCATAGGGGACTCACGAGGTCTATATACCTGCTGGAATTATTTTTCATTGGCAACAACATCGGAACCATTTTCCATTAGCAATAACACACGTTGGAACCATTTTTTGTCGACAATAATGCCCCAGGAATCATTTCCCATAGTCACCATCGGCAATAACACACGTCAGAACTATTTTCCATCGACATACAAGAGTATGGATTTTCATAAAATAACTCAATAGGCACTATTAATCAATATTCATCATCTAGTAATAAGAGTGATATGAGAATGTATGAATAACACTAGTTCATCAACCAAAAACATAATCAAGGATCATCAAGTCACATTCAAGTATCACATTGTCATGCTGCGAATCTACACCCTGGATGGAACACGGTACTTGAAGCCACAAGTGACCCCAAGTCAACCCCTGGTCTACCATACACTAGTATTCTTAGTAAAAAAATATAGCAGAAGCTTTGAAATAATTGCATAAAAGCATTTACAAAAGTAAAACTGAAAATATAAAGTTTAAGAATATCTGGAGTATGAAATTAATTCTGTTTCCGAAAGCCCTCTAACTAATGAGTTACTAGGACAAGCCCCTAGCTAACTCTAAGTATAGCTAAAAAAAATGAAATAACGCCCTCGAATGATGAGGATTCACACTTCAACTGCTGGGGTAGGGGATCTTAACCGTGATGACTAACGGTGCCAAGTCTGAGAACCTACAGCTGTATCATCAAACGATACAACATAAAAGTATGCATTAGTACTTTGAATGTACTGAGTAAGTGGGAGAAACATAACCGAAAAAATTTCTTGAACTTGATATGAAATTCAATGACCAATATGTAGATTGAACTGAACTACTGAAGTAAATTGAGATGGTCAAAATGACACTGTCTGATGGTCAAGACATGCCCTAAGTCTGAAAATACTAAGTCTGAGATACTGAACTGAACTGAACTAAATTGATAGAGATGGAACTGAACTGAGCTGCTTATTTCGAAATTGGATTGGACTGACTAGTGGGAGAGTCTTTAACCGACATATAACCACGTGAGCTAGATGTGGAGTCCGATGTATACACCCCACCAGTAGGACCCAATATACCTTGCCAAGGTATAAAGGCATGAATTGGGTGATCACAAGAGTATGGGGCCAATCAGGCCAAATAATACTGTAACCTATGCTAGCAACATAATTCTGGGAACCTAGGTGCACTGGAACCCCAGCCCCCTCGGTGCTAAATCCTACTCCCACTGAAAAATCTAGAATGGATTACTAAGATGATAGCTCGAAATTGGGGTCTAAGACTAGTTAGGGATATATAACTGAAAGTATCCTGAGAGTCTTAATGGACCAGATTCTGAAACTGGGTTCAAGACTGGTCAGAGTTGCTTATCTGGAAGCATCGTAACCACCTAAGAACAAACTCAAATCTGAACTAGGGTCCTGAGACTAGTCAGAGCTATATATCTAAATGTTATGAACACATAATGGACCAATAAACTGGATTCTGAATATTATTTTGATAACAAGGAGGCACCACTGACACCTCAGAAAAAGACTAAAGTCAAATTGATCATCTGATAAGTTCTGAATATTTTTGAAGAGGTTCTACATTCTAACTGAACTGAACTACTAAGCAACTAATAGAGAACTCAACTTATTCCAACAACGCGGGAATTTCATAATATGGCAAAATTTCAAGAATTAAAGAAATCTTATCCGACAAGGCTAAAATCATTCTTATCAATGGAGTATTTACTCAACATATAAACAATAAGAAATACTAGTAAATTCAGCCCAAATCACACTTCACAAACTAGACAAAATTTAATACACAAATTGTCTTTACTCGAAAATTTAGGGCTTAAATTCACTTTGGCAAGAACATCAACAATTCAGGTAAGAATTGATGGAGATCATATTAATAATAAGCAAGGATATCATTCTATGTGAAATTAACAAATAATAACACATAATCTCTTCGTATTCGAAAACTCAGGGCTAAAACTGATAGAGAACTATGAGAGGGTTTTGAGGGACACAAGGGAAGAATAATTTCCCTTGTTGAATTCCCACATACCTGAGTTGATGTTTCTTGAAGGAGAAAGCTTGGACTGCTTCAATGGAGGAAAACCCTAGGCTTTCATGAAGGGTTCTTGAGAGGAGAGCTTACAATGACTTTTCTGAAAACTTAGAGTGGGAATGAGGAATGAACCATTTTCCCCCTCTAATAAGTCTAAAATTATGACTAAAACGATGTAGTTTGAAGCTTAGGAGGGTAAAAAATTGCTAAACAACCCTTAGAAAATCGCAGGGAAAAACAGTCAGGTGATCCTAACAGGTGACCTAACGGGTTGTGGTGACTGACGAGGACTTGTGGTCAAACCCGTTGAGTACACTGCCCGAATTCCCCTATAGATCACCATGAGGGACCTAACGAGTCGTTACAGGTGACCACGACTCATGGTCACCATCCGTCAAGTACACTGCCCAACTCCTTAAATTCCTAAACCGACCTGCTCACGAATTACCTAACGGGTCGTGGTGACTGACCACGACTTGTGAGGTCTTCCATTGGGTACATTGTCTCTCCCTTATAAATTCTCAAACCTCCTTCTCACGGCTGACCTAACGGGTCGTTGGGTCTCTCAACAACTCTTTAGGTGAGTCGTTCTGCGACAATTTCTACATATTACCAGCTTTTCTGATTTAAGTCTCGAATCTAGTCCTTGAGTTTCCGGGGCATTACACACGTGGTGCATAAGTCTCAATAAATCAATCACACAAGTTGTGAAATATCATTAATACAAATACCAATTTCATGTAAATTTACCCATATTATGACACGGGTACTTGTATAAATGCTCGTCATCTCATTTATAGGGGAATCCTTTGTTACCCATTACCCTTAAATTCATTTAATATACACAAAACTAACACCTCAAAGAATAAAGAAATATCTACTTTCCTCAAATCAAAACCCAAGCATTATATTATGAATTTTTCCTTCCACAATGCTTTCAAACTATCAAAATATATGATCTCCACAAGAATACGAATCCAATGACACTAATATTACTATATTTATTTTTAGCTCAAAAAATTGAGTCAAAAAGTCATCCCGAGCTTCGAAGCTCAATTTGAAATTTTCTTTCATATTATGCTTATCATAATGAAACAAACTCATACGTCAAATTTTAGTTAAAATGGATCGTTATTTGACCCCTAAATCAAGAATGCTTATTTTAAGAACCCTAGGCCTAAAATCTCAATTTTTTTATCCAATTCCATGGATTAAAATGCTAATAAACAATTATAATCAACTGTAAATACTAAAGTAAAGGTCAAATGCTTATCTCCTCACTTTTACGAGAAAAACACCAACAAAATCGCCTCAAACTCAATATATGAAGAAAATATTCCAAAATCGTTATTTAATAAACTATCAGGAAAGATAAACAAATTTGACTGTTAAGAACAATTTTCCCATTGCTAAAAAGTACATATGTAGGCACTAAAGGTGTGCACCAGATCCTTTTACACCAGCAATACTTATTTTTACTAAAATGGTTGTAACTTCATCATATCAACTCAAAATGTGACAATTGTTTTTTCTATAATATATAACCTACTCGTTTAATCAAAACTCCATTTAATGCTTGTTTGCCCAGTCAGATATCATTTTTACTCGTTTAAAAATTATTTCATCTTTTGCAATAAAAACTCAATCTTGACTTATCAAAATTGCACCAAACTTTTCGTATCACTCTTATAATTCATGCTAAAATTTTGAAAGTCTTAAAATAATTATTCAATCTCTAGAACTAAAAACGGACCTCTAAGTTGTCACATTTTGTGCTTAAACCATGCTAAAACACATAAAACGTTCAACTCCATCCGAAACTCATCGGGATTAAGTTAAAATTTGCAGACAATTCTAAATTAATCTTACAAATGTGCTGGAGCTTTCAAATTCTTAATCCGAGCTTATTTAGTCAACTATTTGATCGAGGTCAACTATTTACTTTAAATTCTATTAGAATGCAACTCAACTGTTCGGAACTCATTCAGAAACCTCCCAAACGCAAACCTAATATGAAAATCAATCATAAAATATATTTAAGATATGTTGGAATCTTCAAATTATCGATATAAGGTTGTTTTGACCAAAAGTTGACTGTGGTCAAACTTAGCTTTCTTAAAACTCAATAATTCAACCAAAGGCTCAAATCACTCCCAAACACCTCAAAATTCATGTTAACCATCCAACTAAGTCATAAATCACTATTTAGAACTAACAGAGCTTTCAAAATCTGAATCCAAGCTCATTAACCTGAAATGTTGACTTTAGTCAAACCTTTCAAACTTTAAACTTTCAAAACTAAAAATCCCATCCAATCTTCATTCGATTACCTTGATAATCGTGGAACCCATCTCCGCAAGTCATAAACAACACAATAAAACTACATAAAGGTTCATACTGAAAAAATGGGTTAAAAATCACAAAATGACCATGTGGGTCATTACAAGAGTTTTCAAGTTCCGACGTCACATTCGAATTTTTACCAAGCACCTATCCTGCATTCGAACCAACTTGATCTTCATCCAAAAGTACACCTATACCACCTTCTTTATATCCTTGTACCTCATCCATATTTTTTGGAGCATCATCCAAACTTTTTCCAAAATTGTCGAACAACTGGACCTCTATTTTAGGAACCAAAAGACCCTCCTGAATAGGCCTTCGATCAACTATAGCTAGCCTTGTGTCTCCACTATTTGTAGTAGTTAGGTGCTGCCAAGAATTAATATTTGATCCATCACTCACATTACTTGCATTATCCTTATTATTAACTTTATTTCCATCTTATTTTGCATTCAAGACGTCTCGTGCATCACCTTGCAGTTGTTCCATAGTGTCTGTTTTTTCACCTTGCTGCCCGATATTGTCTTTATTACCATCTTCCCTTTTGTTTTCCTTGATTATCGGTCGACTATCAGCATCTTCATGACCTTGGTGCTTATAGCAGGTACAATACAAAGGAAGATTATCTAACACAAACTGTTGATAATGTTTAACGAGCTTACCAAATTGTTCATCTAAAAAATGCATCCTTACTTGTTTCGAATGTTTTTCAAAAGATCGAGAATGACCTTAACTCTAGCCGTGCTAGGTCTTGTCCTATCTTGAGAGGATTTATTTGTGGCTATTGTCTTACCTATTGCCGATGCAATGGATAATAGAGGTATTCAAGCAAAAAGATTTTGTAACACCCAAAAAGTCTCTAAGATTTGACGTGAGAGTTAAAATAGAAAAAAACAGAAAAATCTGCATCAGGTCACAAAATGAGTCATCAAATGACTCGTGGTTTGCCTAACGAGCCGTTAAGTGACTTATCATTTACCTAATGAGTCAGCAAATGACTCATCGTTTGTAAAGATCAGAGTGTCTACGAATGAGTCATCAAGTGACTTGTCATTTGCCTAATAGGTCGTCAAATGACTTGGCGTTTGAGGAAATGCTATTTTTCTAATAATAATGACAAATTAAGAAACCGACTCTTCATTTGCCTACAAATTGTCAAATGACTCATCGTTTGGGGCAATGCTATTTTTCAGATAGTTTTGGTGGATTAAGGAAATAACTCATCATTTGCCTAATGAATTAACAAGTCATTAAGTGATCCGTCATTTGAGCAGTAGTGGGGAACTTTAGTGTACTTCACAGATTAAGAAAATGACTCATCATTTTCCTAATGAGTTATCAAATGACTCATCATTTGCCTAACGAGTCATTAAGTGACTCGTCATTTACCTAACGAGTTATAAAATGACTCGTCGTTTCTAGTTGTATGATATTTCCTGTCGAATCATTAAGGATGTTTTCATAATTTCTAAGCTCCTAAGTCCTAAACTACGTCATTTATTAGAAAAGAGTGTTTTAAGGATATTATCCACCCTAGAACCTTCATTCTCTTCCTCACATCCTAATTAGAAGATCAAATTCCCTCAAGGATCTCAAGAGAAAAGCAAGGGTTCTTCATCTTCATTTTCATCAAATCTTCTTGAGTCTCAAGCAAAGTCAACAAATTAGTGAAACAAGGTATGAGGAATTTATCAATGAGAGGTTCTTCCACTCTCGTGCCCCTTCTCTAGTTGAAATCTTGATCTCCCATTCCTCATGCCCTAATTTTTGAATTTTTAGGGCTTTATCGGGTATTGTTGAATTCCTCCATGATTCTACTATGGGTTTAGCTATCTTGATCAAATTGGTGATTCCATGGTAAGGATTTTGTATTTCTACCAAGTCTTCCATGAAATTACTATCTAGTATGATTATGAACTTCTAGGGTTAAATTCCTTCTCTATTGAAATCCCATGATTTTCTTATGATATCAACTTCAAGTTTTAAGTTATATATTATGATCATGATGTATGATTTTACAAAAACCCTTCATGAATTTATGTATTTCAAATATGATGACTTCCCCAAGTATGCATAGCCTTTACAAGTATCATGTTTATGTTTATGGCTGAGTCACAACCCTCTTTCATGGCTAGTTCACGTATATCAAGCATGTTCATGTATTTTATGATTTTAACTAGCTCATGTATTTCAAGTATGTTTCATGATTTCACTATGAGCCATGTGCATGTTTTTGGGAGTAGTATCTAGCATCGAGTAGGTCGGGGGTTCCACGAACCCAGGCCTCAGAACTACGTGCCAATGTAGGACTATACTAAGGTTTACCCTACGGGATCTCTTTAGTAATTACGCAATGTCATCGTCCCTTGCCTGGCATGCTTGGGGCGGCTTTGCCCACTTGAGCGAGATAGTTGGGGCATCATGTAAGCTCTCTCATGATGATGTCGGTTATGATGAATCCTCCCACTGTTCCTTATGATTTTTTTCATGTCATATTTACGATACTTTGGCTTAAGTTATATTTTACGAGGTTTTCACTTATGAATATATTAATGACTAGTTTGTGAATTATTTCAAAATCCTTGAGCCCTCATGTTCAAATTATGATCATTACTTCATGTTTGAAATGTCCTACTCTCATGAAATCTTTATGAATTTTAGTTCTATATTTTTACTTACCCCGCATACTCAGTATATTCAAAGTACTGACCGCATACTCGATGCTATATCATTTTATGATATAGGTTCGGGCAGTCAGACTCAGCCGCGTCGTTAGTCCTACTCCCTATCAGTTCAGCTTAGCCTTATGTTGGTGAGTCCTTACCAACCGAGGACATTCTTTTAGTTATGTTATTTTGTCAGTTTAGTTTTAGAATTAGAGTTTGCTAGGGGCTTGTTCCAGCATCTCATCAGACATAGAGGCTTTTTCAGACATAGACTAGTATGTTCAGCTTTTGGCTCGATGTTGTGACGTTAACACTTTTGTTTATGTTTTATAATATTCAGACTTCCGCATATTCTTGTTTAAGTTTTAAGTTTTTGCTTTTTTTATACTCTTGAGTTTCTATGTACATGCCATAGGTTATCTTGGATCCATTCATGGTTCTAGGTCCCGTCTCGATCTGGGGTCCATGCTCGAGTCGCGACAAATTTGGCGGATGATTGGGTAACGAAACCCACACTAAAGCTTTTGAAGTTTCTTCCTTGGGATTAAAATTTTGTGTCAATGGAATGTTACGGAACAGATTTTGTTCCCCATTAAATTGAAGATAACCAAACTATTTTGAAAGGACAAAGATAAAATCATTATTGAGATCACAACGAATTAAAAGATGTCGCGCCACAAGAAAGTCAATTAAACAACATCCTTTGATGACCAACTATTTTGAAATTATTTTTCTCAGTACGTGTACGCTTGGTGCACGATAACAAAGCTTCATAATCACTTCTAGATGAAGTCCCTCTTCAACTGCATGCTCATCTAATTCCTTAAATGTAAACAAGACTGTTGGTTCCCCATGTATTAATTGAATAGGTTTTAAGATTGTCTTGGTTAGTGTCGTAGGATTAATGTTCATTAGGGACATGTAGGTAGTGTTAGGGTTTTACTATCCCATATCTTGAGGATGCGGAGAGGTAGCGGCAGCCATGGGAGGCTTCTAAGTTGCCATTCACCTAGAGAGTTGGGATTTGTTTGCGTGGTCTCTCTCTCTATATATATATAATTGCATGCATCTAATTAAACGTTGATGTTCATCTTCATAGATTAAGACGATATCCAATCATCAGATAACAGCTAGCTTTAATTTCCACTACCCTTAAAAATTCACCGATGATCATAAAGGCCACTATCTCCAGCTATGAGGAGAGAAAAAGGATTTTAGGATTAGCACTAATGAACTCATTATTTATAGAATATTATGATGATTACTATTATCTTTAGATAAAAAGACAATATAACATAAAACCTTTCCCTAACAGGTACTCGTTATAACAATATTTCATTATAATAGCTTTATTTTTTCCAAAATCGATTTTTTCTATTATATTTTACTTCTCTATAACAATAGTGACATTTATTATAGCGGTACACTCTTTGTAGCCTCTATAGCAGTCATTTTCAAATATTATGCAATAATATTTTGTAAGAAATATACTATGTGTAAATAAATATTAAAATATTTATGGTAATCATCATCGATATCATGCACATAGTAAATTTCAAGTATGAATATCTAAAAGAAATTTTTTTTATTAAAATAGTATCCACTAGTTATTATCATAATTTCACAAGAAAAGATTGCTTGTTGGCTTTTACATTCATACTCTTTCTATTTTTTGGTTAAATTGATAAACAAAATACATTCCTTCTTCTTGGTACACAAAATCATTAAACTAGATATTTGTATACTTTTGTTTATAACAGCTAAATGAGATCTAAAAGTCAAATGTCAGTATACATATAGTAGCCATAAAATTTTCAGACAAATGTTGCTAATATAGATAGGTTTGACTGTACAATTCACTATATATATGTTTACGATAAAAACCGTGTTGTGTATTTATTTAGAGGGAATATCAAATAATATATTGGCTATAGTTATTTCCATTAAGTTGTTTTGAAAAATTTCATCCCTTGTAATTTATATCAAGGTTTAATAGATTTTTAGTTTTATGAATTTAATTATTATTATGAAATACAAAATTAGAGTGTTAATATTAACTTTTATCAATTGATAAATAATTAGACTAAAAGTATATATAAAAATAGAAATTGTTGCTAAAATGATTAAGAAAATTATAAAGGAAACGCTTTAACCAGGATAACTGAGCCTTTCTTTTCTTTTTTCCTTCATATAATATTTATAAACAAAAGATGATTACTATTACTTTCAATTATGCATGTGCTGCTCTCAAGATTGAAAAATAAAAGTCAAAAATATTAGATGAAACTAATTACATTTTTTAAACTATAAATTTAATTTTAAACTCAAGCACTTTCGATAGTATTACAACACAAGTTCTTGCGCGTTTCTTTGATTTTTGAAGTTTATTGTAGCTATTGGTAGGGGTGTACAAAGAATATCGATAAATCGCACCAACTCGATAATCTGAGCCAAATCGAGAAAAAATTCGACTAGTGATTTGGTTCGATTTAATTTGGTGTTAGAAAAAAAATTGACCATAATTGGTTTGATATGGTTTTAACTAGAAAAAGTCAAACCAAACCAAATCAACTCGACATTAAATGTGCATAATTTTTATAAGTATTTTATATAGTTTATAAATGCTTCTTAAACTTTTTCATCGTAATTCTAAACTATGTTGCAAACTAAAAACAGACAAAACCTCACTTGGTAATCTAGGGAAGGGTGATATAGGGGGAGGAATACACGACTATATAGGAAACTGGATGATATATAAGAAATCTCTATATAGCTACTAATGTAAGAGCAAAAATTCTTGCCTTATTTAATGATTTGAAGATAGCATAAGCTAACAATCTAACCCCTTTAAAAATTAATCTAGACTCCAAGAAAATACTATAGCTTATCTTGGTATGAATTATTCTCATTTTGTTTATGGAATTTGTGGCTCAATCATAATCATAAGTTAGATCACCAAAAGAGTATACCTTTATCCATTAAAATTGTGATTCATAGATCTATTAAATACAAAACATAGCAGCTCATGTGCCTATACCAATACAACAAAAAATAATTCAGGTACATTGATATCCTTCGAGAAAGGGCTACTTTAAATTGAATATTGATGGACCATCATCGTCTATAATTACTCAAGGAGGTTGTGGTGGAATTATCCGAAATGGCAGAAGTGAATGGGTTATAGGCTTCAGTTTGCACAAATTTTAGTTGTTCATGCTAAAGTTATCACACTGCTTCATTGCCTCAAAATAGCCCACCAATATCATTGCACACCTTTGGTAGTTAATGTGGACTCCATGGAAATAATCTCATTTCCTATAAATGTAAATCTTAAATTTAACTCTATCATTTCTGATTGCAGATCCTTGATGCTCCTTCCAGGAACCCCGGACCTTCGATATAGTTTTCAAGAGCAAAATCAGGTGGCAGATAGCCCAGCTAAGGAGGGAGCTAGGAAGAAATCATATGATCATCTTATGTATTTTTTAGTTCCTCCTTTGTTTGCTTTGTTGACTTTTAAGTAGACAAAGTATAAGAACTTCTTTTACTATGGTAATTGCAGATAATTTGCGTAATAACTTGCAAATCTTCTCGGATCACCACTATAGTATCCTTTCTAGTTCTTCTACTAGCACTACTTTTTGTACTGACACATAGTATATCTATATAATATATATCTTACCAACCCAAAAAAAAACTCCAAGAAAATAATTAAGTTTTTAAATAATGACCATCTGCATACACTATTTTATTATCTGATTGAAGGAAATTGCTCCACTAGATGGGGAATGCTCCTCCCCCATACAATATTTATTCATGAAATAAAATCAAGTAGAAAATATAGCAAAGGAGGGATCTAGTTCAAAGATGGTGATTTTTTTTGTGCAATGAAGAGTCCCTCCATTGTTTGTGTCCAAAAAATTTAAAACTAGCAAAGTAAGACTCTTTTTGTTAGGCTTGAGCAGTTATGTCAATTATTTCAGATAATTGTAATTCGTTTATTGATCCCACTTCCCCTCAAAACAATAGTAATAGCTCAACGTGCTGTCACTCTCATGTATTGATGCATACTAAGTTCTATTAATATAATATCCTTATTATCTAGAAAAAAAAAATACTTCTTTAACACTATTTAAGAACTTTTACCACTTTAAGGCTTAGAAATCATTCTTATTGTGTATTTTGTTTTCATAATCTTAAGACTTTAAGAATCCTTGAAATTTTTAGGACTTCACATTAATGTATGCTAAAGTTTAGTCGGTTTCTTTAATGATAGACAGAGACAACTATTACTCCCTCCGTTCCATTTTAATTGTTAGATATACTGAAAATAGCTATTTCAAAATACTTACTAGTTTCAAAATTCAAGAGATAATTGACCATGTTTTTCCAATTCTATACTAAGTACTTAAAGTCATTCTAAAATATAAAAAGAATGATTATTATATATTTTTAAAAAATAATAGGGTTATATTAGTCAAATTACCATCTCTATTACTTTATTCTTAATAAGTGTGCAAATCTTATCCTAGCAATTAAAATGGAACAGATGGAGTAATGGAGTATTAAATATATTGATTCAATTGCACATGATAAGCAAGTCGTAATCACATTTTTGTCCTTTGATATCATTGAAATTGAAAAAAAAATCATTTTTAGAATTTTTGTTAATAGTACCTGTAAAACTCCACCATTATTACTAATGTTAACTCAATCTCCCCGCGAAATAATTCAATAAAGATTTAAAATTTTTGCCGTGTGACATCTAAATAATAGTTCAATCTAAAACATTGTATACCATAAAATGTTTATTAATATATAGTCGAAAAATTGTTGGATGTACAATAAATTCACGTAAAGTTGAGATGTGCAGGTCATATTTTTTCAGTTAAGCACATGCTTTGATACTTAAATTTGATTTTGAAGAGGTATTGATCTAGCCCCTCCATTTTTGGTGTTTTTCTATTACTTAAAAATAGGACTGTATATAGTCCGAGTTGATTCGAATTTATAAATATTACACCAAATCAATTATATTAAATTTTTAAATCTATAAACCAAAAGCTTTTCAACTTTGGATTTTTTAAGGTTTTTTCTCGATAAAGTCTTCAAACAAATATAACTTATACTTGAAATATTTTTTTAATCCTCGTAAAAACAACTATCTAAGGTATTTCACCATGAAGAAAATAACATTGTAACACCCCAAAAGTTTCCAAGATTTAGAAACTGGAGTTTGAAAATGTGCCTAGCAGAAAATTTCAGCAGTGTCTTAGAACGACTCGTACAACGAGTCGTTGGTCGCTCTAACGGATTGTGGAAGCAGTTGTGGTAAGATTTCAGGCTGGGCAACTGGGAAGGAACGAGTCAAGTAACGACTCATTGGTGTCTCTGACGGATTGTTGTAAGTGACCATGGGTTGGATCTTAGGTTTTCCAGGTGGTAGCAACAGAAGGAGACAATGAGTCGTCAGAAGGAACAACGATCCGTTGTATCGATCATTGGAAGGAAACTGAAGGATGGACCAGTGGTGGCAAAAGAAGGTTGTAACGGGCCATTGGTGCTAGCAACGACCCATGGTGTCAATCGTTGGAAGAGACATAAGGGTTGGTCCAGTGCAACCAACGGAAGGTTATGACGGGTCGTTGGAGGTAGCAACGACCCGTCCTGTCGATCGTTGTTTGGAGAAGCTGAAACTTCAAGGAAATTCTAGTGAATGTAACGGGTACAAACGATAAGTCATTGAAAGGGACAACGACTCGTCCTGAGGGTCGTTGGTTTCAGTTCGGGAAATTTTTAGGTTTTTCTCACGGGTAGTTTGGTAAAATCCCATGCTTTCGGCTTTAAAGTAAAATTGTTTTGAGTATTATTTAGAACATTTCTTATTCCCTCAAGATATTCTCTCAAACCCTTCTTCCTACTCTCTTACAAGTTTCAAGGATTCTTCAAGAGTTCTCTTTAAGGGCTTCAAGGTGCAAATTCAAGTGGGATTTCGTCTACCAAGTATGCGGGTTTTCAACAAGGATATTCTTCCATCCTTGTGCCCAAAAATATTTTAATAAAAACCCATTTTCAATTAATCTTGAAAATCATGACTTAGGGTTCGTGTGATTGGTAAATTCTTTTATATTTTTCTTAAACGCTAAAATCTACTGCGATTATGGATTAAATTGGGATATAAATTAATTGGTTGCCTTGAATTGTGGATTAGATGATGGAAATGCATGAGTGTGGAATGTTCTTCATAAATTGGCTTGAGTATTGAATGAGACTTGTTTATTGTTCACTTAATTATCGTAGTAATTCATGAACATGATTAAATTGTGTGAATATTGTCTGATTATCCCTAATAACCCGAATATGCCATTAATAGCCATGTTGGGATGAGTTGGAGTTTATGAGCTTGAACAATTGAAAGTAAATCATGTATTACCACTATGTTTCCAATTAAATTGATTGGGTATGAGGTGAATCTATGATAATGGCTTAATTATTGCATCTTTCTCATGAATTAGAGTAAATTATGAAATGGATCTTATGAAATGAAAATGAATGCTCCTCCCATGGTTTTGTTGTAAATAATGAGGGATGAGTTAAATGTACGGGTTGTCCGAAAATTTAAAATAGATTAAGCCATATATCTTTGATAAATTATTAATTGAACCTATATTCCATGCATGACCCTGTGCTATATGTTGAATGAGATGAATTCGGAATTGGAATGTTATGATAGTATAGTGCATAACGTGAATCTATAGCATGCTTGTTAGTGTAAGATGTTTAAAGCAAATATTGAATTGGTCCCGTGATGAGGTGAATTATGATGATAAAGCATGTGAATAATATGTCATTCTGTTGAGCCTATGTGTATTTTCATTCAAAAATGAATATTGCATGATGAAAATGGTGAATCTTCTTGTCTTTGATTAGCTGTAGTAATTTAGACTAGCTCGAGTCTGTCAGGACTCACATCCCTAGTCACCAGTTGAGAACATTTTCCTTTAGTCGGTTGGGACTCACAACCCTAGTTTTATAGTGTCTTAGGGTGTCTAAAACCTGCGTTAAGTTGAGTCTTTTTTATGGGTGTGAAACACGCCACACTGATGATTAAGAGGTTATGAGACGTTTAAGAAATGTTCCCTTCTTTCATGATCTATGTCGAGCGATGAAAGTCCTTTTATCCTTCTAATTCATGCTATTCGCATTTACAGAATCATGCCTCCACGCGGAGTGAACATCAGAAGAAATGGCAATGGCAATGATCATGAGGGTGACAATGGTGATGGGCATCAGCCAGTCCCACCATGTCACGAGGAGCACGCACCAGAGCCAGCTGCCCATGCTGAGTTTAGGGCAGCGATCCAGATACTGGCATAGGCCATAGCTGCCCGGGTTCATAACCAGACAGTGGTGCATTAGCCTCAACATGAAAATGCGGCGACAACTAAAGTGAGGGATTTCTTGAGGATGAGGCCACTTAAGTTCATAGGGTCCAAATTGGATAAGGATCAACATGATTTCTTCGAGGAGATTCTAAATATCACCCAAGTAATGGGGGTGAACAATGGAGAGTGTCTTGACTTGGCCTCCAATCAGCTAAAGGGGGTGGCTCACATATGGTTCAAGTAGTGGAGAGATGCTAGGGCAGTGAGTGGAGGCCCTATAGGTTGGGAAGAGTTCCATGCAACATTCTTGGATCGATTTTTCCCTCGGGAGATGAGGGAGCTTAAGGCGGATGAGTTTGTTAACTTGAAGCAGGGTGACATGTCCGTTCAAGAGTATGCATTGGAGTTTACCTGTTTATCAAAGTATGCGCCGGAGTTGGTGACAGATCAGAGGGCTTGAGTGAGCCGTTTTGTGCATGGAGTGGCATCTTATCTAGATAAGGACTGTAGGATTGCCATGTTTCATCAGGATATAGACTTTCCCCGGATTGTGTTGCATGCTCAATAGATGGAGTCGATATATCGGAGGCAGAGAGAGGCCAAGAGGGTCAGGACCGACAACTACGTGACTTCTCAAGTTAGGTCAGGGGGTGGACAACGTCAGCAGTCCCAGCACAGGTCTATTGCTCCAGTCCCATCATTGGCCAACATGCTATCTAGATTCAAGGGGAATCGAAAGAGTAGAGCTTCAGATTCGAGAGGTCAGGGTAGCATGCAGGTGGAGCACACTTTCCTAGTTTGTGCGGGGTGCGGCAAGAATCATCCCTGGAGGTGCCTAGTTGGATCGGATGCTTGTTTCAATTGTGGCAAACCCAGACACAGACTCAGGGATTTCCCTTTAGCCAAATCGGGGGTTGGTGGAGCCCATATGCCCACAGCCAGTTCTGCCGCTCCAGCAGCATGTCCCCCTCAGCAGGGTGCCTCAACTAGTTCAGCAGCCGGACATCACCAAAACAAGTTTTATGCTTTAGAACCCCGTCAGGAGTAGGAGGTCTCCCCGGATGTGGTATCTAGTATGTTGCTTGTTTTTCATATTGATGTTTATGCTTCGCTAGATCTGGGAGCTACCTTGTCTTTTTTGACACCTTACATTTCTAGTAGCTTCGAAGTTAGTCCTGAGACTCTGTCAAAACCATTTTTGTTTTCAACTCATGTTGGTGATTCAGTGGTAGCTAGGACGGTGTATAGGGGATGCCCAATCACTATAATTCATAAAGTCACCTCCGCAGACCATGTAGAGTTAGCCATGACTGACTTTGATATTATTCTTGGCATGGATTGGTTGTATGTGTGTTATGCTTCTGTTAATTATAGAACCCGTGCGGTGGAATACCGTTTTCCGGGTGAGTCAGTTTTGGAGTGAAAGGTAGTTCAGTTGTACTAGCAGGTCGATTTATTTCATATCTTAAGGCCAGGAAGATGATTTCTAAGGGTTGCATGTATCATTTAGTTAGGGTTAAGGATATTGAGTTTGAGACCCCGACTATTCAGTCAGTTCTCGTGGCGTGTGAATATCCAAAGGTTTTTCCCGATTATTTGCCAGGTGTTCCTCCTGAGAGGGAAATTCATTTTGGTATTGACCTTTTACTCGATACGCAGCCTATCTCTATTCCTCCTTAAAGGATGGCTCTAGCCGAGATAAAAGAATTGAAGGATCAGTTGAAGGACCTGCTAGATAAGGGTTTCATTAGACTGAGCAAGTCTCCATGGGGTTCACCAGTTTTATTTGTCCGAAAGAAGGATGGTTCGCTTTGGATGTGCATTGACTATTGGCAATTGAACAAGGTCAGCATTAAGAACAGGTATCCTTTACCCAGGATTGATGATTTGTTTGACCAGCTTCAGGGTGCCAAGTGTGTTATACCCCGTAGAATTCCCGGCACCTAAATGACCTATTCGCACGCTGGTTAAGCATATTTGAAGGCCATACGTGCTAGGGAAAGGCCCGGGAAAAGATCGGACGAGAAACCTGTCGAACCATCGCGGAAGGAGCCGAGGCAGAACCCCTCCGCGACGGCAGCGTGTCACGGAGGAGAGGCCTCCGCGTTGGCTCCGTGACACGTTGGCCTTGTCCAGGCCCAAGTATAGAAAGCCCACTTCGGTTTTAAATCATTTAAACACTTATTAACTTCCAGAAAATAGAGAGTAAGCAGCAGAGAGAAGGTAAGAATGAAGGAGATATTATAATTTTCGTCCGATTACGCTGCTAAACGTTGTTCAAACTCAAATTAACCTCAGATACCAGGTATTTAGCAGCAGAGAGCATTCCTACAGATTTAGTTTCGTGAAATACGGCCGACGAATCGTCGAGCTACCGAGCTAAGGTAAGTAGAATTGCTCTAAACTAGTGTCTATGTGTTCCTAGATGTGAAGTGAATATTTCTCCCTTTTGGACCACTGAAAAGTAGCGAGTTTTCGACCGTCTTTCGATAAACCTAAGTTTAGGCTATAAACTATATCGAAAGTGACGTTGCTCTTAA
This sequence comes from Datura wrightii, assembly GCA_035772735.1. Taxonomy (NCBI): domain Eukaryota; kingdom Viridiplantae; phylum Streptophyta; class Magnoliopsida; order Solanales; family Solanaceae; genus Datura; species Datura wrightii. The sequence goes on from JASDFA010000001.1 coordinate 22,826,964, forward strand.
AAATAAAGTTGTATTTAGTATTGATTGACATAATTATGAATGCAGTTGGGAGAAAATAGTTGAAGTACCGACCGAGCCTCGTCCGACAGCCGGATAGTTCGAGGATAAGGTATGTAAAGCTAGTTTCCTCGGCAAGTTAGTAGTCTTGGTACAGTACAGTAATTTAAAGGCCAGTAGAATATTCAGAAGCCATGTATGATGTTTATTACGAATGTTGGTACGTTATTAGAAACATCATGTTATGATCAGCGCGAGACTTGCTAGCACGATATAGATTTTAACATAAGTGTTAGGAACTGCACAGCATGCTCAGTATGTGATGTGACACAGAGTCTTAGGATATCATTGTATTCAGTTGAAACCCAGTAAAGCAATGTAATATCTGTAAGACATCTCAGAAATAGAACGATAAGTTAAAGTGAAGCTAGAAAGCATATTAGAACTAGTAAATCATGTTACTAAAGAAGCTCAGTATACAACATAGTTTTCTGCAGAAATACTATATCATGTTCAGCATTAGACTCAGTGTAGTATGGCAGGAGATTATATCTACATATATATACTATTATCAGTCTCAGCATGTATTAAATACGTACATATCGCTATCACCAGTTCAGCATGCAGTATGTACAAACACTTTATTATCATTAGCTTCAGTGTGTGGTATATGCAGATAGTATTACTAGTGAGACTGTTGTATTGTTTGGGGTTGGATTACCTAGCATCCATGACCGCCCAGGGTTAATAGCTGTATCGACTCGTCCGCCAGAGGACGAGGATACGTCGCTCTACGGAGTGGCATGCCGTCCCACAGGGGACGAAGATGGGATGCCAGTTTTCCCCATATTGTGCCTTGGTCGGCCCTTATACACCCCCGTCGAGCGGATACGCCCGGGGTGTTGATTCAGGAGTCCTCCGGACTCAGGTACAATTATAGTCAGGGGCTCAGCGAGCCCAAGTGCATACCCAGGGGACCGGCAGGAGGCTTACAGGGTTATAGGAGATGGGATGACCGGGGTAGGGGTATACATTCTCTGCTGGTTGTACCTCCCGGCTTATGGGGGCCGGGTAAGGTTTGTGTGTGCTATATATGTTATGATATGTTATACTGTGGTATAGTAGATACGAGTAGATCGACAGTAGAACGATAACTCCTCAGGTATGACTCCCACTCCTTTCGGTGTGATTAAGAGAAGGTATGACTTACATTATCAGACAGTTAATCTATTCCTTCCTACTTCAGTTTCACCAGTTATATTGTTGTTTTCAGATTTTGCTTTCAGTTATTGCTTTACATACTCAGTACCAGCGGTATTGACGCCCGGTGGGGCGTTGCATTACTTGCCTGCAGGTACTCATAGACGAGCAGGCGATACCACGTGATTCCTATCAGCGATCGAGTATTCAGCTCCTGTCATCCGTAGACTGAATTCCAGAGGTGTATTTCATTTTCTTTTTTGGAATAGTACGGGTAGGTCGGGGCCCTGTCCCAATCATTTCTATTGCTATTCCTAGAGGCTTGCAGTCTCTATATGTTTCCCGGTGGTCAGATGAGCCGGTCATGTGAGGTCGTGCAGTTGTTTAGCTGTTAGTACTTCTGTTTCTTTCATGTTGGCCGTGTGGGGCCATAGCTTGACAGTAGTGGTGACCTTCCCGGTCACGTAGCTTTTTTTAATATTCTATGAGTAAGTTATAGATAACTAGACAGCATGGTGGCCTTGTCGGCCCGCATAGGTTTCCCTATATTGACATGTTTCTGGTCAGCTGTTAGTACAGGTACAAGAGGCTATAGGCCAATGGGCCGAGGGCTGTGTTTACAGCCGTTATATAGCCCTTTGTTTCCAGAAATGTGAGTTAGAGCCAGCCAGGCGCCAGATGTGCCCAGGCTTAGCAGTCCAACAGTTCAGGTCCTAGTAGGGCACCAGGTGCCAGTCATACCCCCCAAGGCGGGGTGTGACAAAGTGCTTCTTAAAGATAGACCTCAAGTCTGGGTATCATCAGCTTAGGGTTCGGGAGTGTGATATCTCAAAGACATCCTTTAGAACACAGTACACGGTATGGTCATTATGAGTTTGTAGTTATGTCTTTTCGACTAACGAATGCTCCTGCAGTGTTATACCCCGGGAACCCAAAGATTAGACCCCGGAGTTGAAGTAGAGGAAAGTCGAATATTTGGCACCAGGCACAGGATGAGTCGTGGGGAGACTCATCAGGACAGCCCACGAGTCGCTATGTGACTCGTGGGGAGAAGGGCTAAGTGTTCAGTGAATAACTGGAGATTTAAGTCACCACATGTCTGACCACGAGTCTTGGTCAGTCCTCACGACTTGTGAGTTCAGCCATGGTCAAGGGGAAATAATTAAAAGAATTTGGGTTGGCAGTGTACTTAACGGAAGCTAACCACGACTCGTTAGAACAGGTAACGAGTTGTGGTGATAGTCGTGGGAGGAGGTGAGTGAAAAATGAAGAAGTCGGCCAGCGTACCCAATGATTAGTGACCACAAGTCATGGTCACTCCTGACGAATCGTGGAGCGACACGTTGCGAGGCCAGGAGGAAAGGCTAGATAGTGTACTTGACAAGCAGTATGAAGAGTCGTCTTCCCCAGTGATGAGTCGTTACGTCTTCCATTAGGACCACCTGACAGTTATTTTCTACGAATTAGTAAGGGCCTATTCTTAATTTCGAAATGTCCTAATGCCTAAACTACATTGTTTTAGCCTATGAAAGGTGGGTTTTGAGAGGGATAATCTATCCTAAGTCCTCATTCATGCATGCAAGAATATAGAGAGAAGACCAAGGGGTGATTCAAGGTTCCTTTCTTCAATTCCTTTTGGGCTTTCAAGGGAGAGTAAAAATCAGTTATTTTCAAGTATGTAAGGTCACGAATGGGTGCTTCCGTTCATATCCATGCTCATTCTCTACAATTTCATGAAAATCTATCAAAAATTTATTGGGTTTTGAAGTTGATTTATATGAAAAGCTAATGATTTGTTAATGGGCTTTTTGATTTTCGATTCTCATCATGTTCTATGGGTTTTTGATCAGATTTTATAATTTAATTTATTTATAATATTAATCGATTTTGATTTCTATTGAATTAAGCCTAATTATGCATGACCCATGATGAATCAATTTATGATCTACTCTTCAATTGATGATATTTACAAGCCCAACATCAATTATAATTTAAAAATATGGATTATTCAATTACCCATCATGACTTTGATGACTTTCAAGTTATAAGTATGATCTATGAGTATGCATGAAACCTATGATTCACGAATTATGTTTTTGGTCGACTCACGGGTTGTATGTCATGGCTAGTTCACGTATGTACAAGCATGTTTACAATTATCACGACTTTACTAGCCTATGAACTCATGCATGTATTACTATGAGCACTATATATGTTTTGGGAGTAGTATCAAACACCGAGTAAGTTCAAGGCCTGGTTCTGCCCTTAATCTCATAAACTACATGCCACCACAGGTATACTGGGACCTCCTTTATGACTGTCCCCGACTCAAATGACCATTTTTATGGTGATATCACACTTTCATGGTTCTACCCTTGGCAAGGTATGAACGGCCTCCCAACTAGGTTTACAAGTCAGACTTCATGTGTGCTCATATGGGGTATGTCAATTAAGAGAATCTCCCGTTGTTCCTCATGACATATGCATGATTATGATTAAGCATGTTAGCTCAAGTGATGTTTAATACTCCTTTTTCACTCATGTTTATGATCATGTATGTATTACTAATGCTTTGAAAACCTTGAGCCTTATGATATGCTATGTTACGATGTTTATGATATGAGCATGATGTCCTACTCTTATGATTTTTATGAGTTTTGCATATTTTAAATGTCTATTTTACTTATCTTGCATACTCGTACATTCCATGTACTGACCGCACACTTTTTATGCGGTATCGTTTCATGATGCAGGATCTGACTCTCAAGCGCATCCTCCTCAGTAGTCCACTCAGAGTCCACTATCAGCTTATTGGTGAGCCCTCATGTTCCAAGGGTCATTTGACATATACTTATAATAGAGGCTTTCAGACAACATGTAGAACTCAGCTTATGTATGTCTAAGTGATTTGATTGGTTCGATATGTTATGTTATGCTATGTTTCTTCTATGTCTTATATTCGGTCTTCTGCTTATGATGAATGAAATTAGATGTATTCTTATGCCATGGGTCGACTTGGAGCCTCTGGGGGTTCCTTGTCTCGTGTTACGATATGGGTCTATGTTTGGGTGGTGACATGCAACTTTTATGGACCTGATGAACAGGGTGTTCAAGCCATATCTAGACATGTTCATGATTGTGTTCATTGATGATATCCTTATATACTCTCGGAGCGAGGAGGAGCATGCCGCTCATTTGAGAGTAGCGCTGCAGACTCTCAAGGATAGCCAATTGTATGCAAAGTTCAACAAGTGTGAGTTTTGGTTGAACTCGGTAGCATTTTTAGGCCATGTGGTATCACGCGAAGGTATAAAGGTAGATTCTCGAAAAATCGAGGCGGTAAAGAATTGGCCTAGACCGGTGAATCCTTTGGATATTTGGAGTTTCTTGGGCCTAGCAGAATACTATCGGAGATGTGTTGAGGGATTTTCTTCAATTGCAGCACCCTTGACAAAGTTGACTCAAAAAAAGGTAAAGTTTCAATTGTCAGAGGCTTGTGAGAAGTGCTTCCAAGAATTGAAGACTCGACTCACTACCGCATTGGTGTTGACCCTACCTGAGGGTACGGATGGTTTCGTTGTGTATTGTGATGCTTCGAGAATTGAGCTTGAGTGTGTATTGATGTAGTGAGGGAAAGTAATAGCCTATACCTCTAGACAGTTAAAAATCCATGAGAAGAATTAACCAACCCATGATCTAGAGTTGGTAGCGGTGGTATTCGCATTGAAGATATGGTGACATTACTTATATGGGGTCCATGTGGATGTGTTTACGGACCACAAGAGCTTACAATATGTGTTCACACAGAAGGACCTCAATCTATGGCAAAAGAGGTGGTTAGAGCTACTCAAGGACTACCATATGAGTGTTCTCTACCATCTAGGTAAAGCTAATGTGGAGGCATAGGCACTTAGTAGGCTCTCGATGGAGAGTGTATCCCATGTGAATGAAAAAAAGAAGGAGTTGGTGAAAGATGTGCATCGTCTCGCAAGGTTAGGAGTGAGGTTGGTTTACTCTATTGATGGTGGTGGTGGTGTTCAAAGCGAATCCGAATTGTCCTTGGTGATTGCTGTGAAATCTAGGAAAGATGAGGACCCGACATTGAGAAAATTGAAAAAAGTTGTGCGGAGTCAAAGGGTGGAGGTTTTCTCCCAAGGGGGATATAGTGTGCTTCGATACGAGGCTCGCCTGTGTGTTCCAGATATTGATGACTTGAGAAGCTGGATACTGCTTGAGGCACATGGAACCAGGTACTCTATTCATCCGAGTTCCACTAAGATGTATCGTGATTTACGAGAGATCTATTGGTGGGATGGCATGAAGAAGGATATTGCGGAATTCTTAGCCAGGTGCCTAAATTGTCAGCAAGTAAAGGTTGAACATCAAAGGTCGGGAGGAGTACTTCAGAATATCAGCATTCCTACTTGGAAGTGGGAAGAGATTAACATGGATTTCATAACAGGCCTACCTCGTACTCGCTGACAATATGATTCCATTTGGGTGGTGGTAGACAGGTTGAGCAAGGCAACACATTTCCTACTGCTGAAAACCATAGACCCAGCAGATGATTATGCCAAATTGTTTATCCGGGAGTTGGTTCGACTACATGGAGTAACCTTTTCCATTATTTCAGACCGAGGCACTCAATTTACCTCCTAGTTCTGGCGGTCTTTTCAGAAAGGGCTTCGAACTCAAGTTAAGCTCAACATAGCCTTTCATCCGCAAACGGATGGCCAAGCGGAACGAACAATCCAGACTCTCGAGGAAATGTTGAGAGAATGTGTGATGGACTTCAAAGGTAGTTGGGATGATTACTTGCCCTTGATCGAGTTTGCTTACAATTACAACTATCACTCCAACATCCAGATGGTATTGTTCAAGGTTCTTTATGGGCGGAGGTGTAGATAGCCCATCAGATGGTTTGAGGTTGGTGAGGCAGCTATGATAGGGCCTGATTTGGTTTATGAGGATATGGTGAAGGTTTAGTTGATAAGGGACAGGCTACAAATTGCTCAGAGTCGTCAAAAGTCCTATGCAGATGTGAAGAGGAGAGAGTTGGAGTTCGAGGTTGACGACTGGGTATTTCTAAAGGTGTCTCCCATGAAGGGAGTGATGCGGTTTGGAAAGAAAGGAAAACTCAGTCCACGCTATATTGGTCCCTATCAGATTATGAGAAGAGTTGGTAAGGTAGCATATGAGCTGGAATTGCCCTCAGAGTTGTCTTCAGTGCATCTTGTGTTTCATGTATCGCTTTTGAAGAAATGTTTGGGAGATCCAGCTTTAGTAGTTCTGGTGGACAGTGTTAGCGTAAAAGATTGCCTTAGCTATGAGGAAGTTTCGGTGGAAATATTAGATCATCAAGTTTGGAAGCTAAGGAACAAGGAAATAGCTTCAGTTATGTCTTATGGAGAAATTAGCATGTTGAAGGAGTTACATAGCAAGCTGAAGCGGATATGATGGCTAAGTACCCACATTTATTCTCTACGGGCTCAGTTCCATATTTAGGTATCAGTTTTGCACTATAAATCTATGTAATTTTTATGTTCAGTTCATGTGTTCAAGTTTCTTTTATGCGTATGAATGTGCATGTAAAGTATTAAATCAATTCATCTATGTGATATGAATCGGAGGTAGCCATTCTGTTGATTTTGGTTTAAATGATCAGTATTTGGGTGTAATAATTGCATGTCTTTGTTTTCTACTTGATTTCAATATTCGAGGAAGAATGTTCCCAAGGGAGAGATATTGTTTTACCCCGGAAACCCAAAGATTGGATCCGGGAGTTGAGACGGGGAAAAAGTGAGAATTGATGTTGCAGCCTCAGGACAAGTTGTCTCACAACTCATGAGGCCAGCCCGCGAGTCGTCAGGTGACTCGTAGGGAAGGCTTAAGTTTTTGAGAGGAGTACTAGATGAGTTGAGATCCCACTGGCGAGACCACAACTCATGGTCAGGCCCCACGAGTCATTGGGCCAGCCATGGGGAAGGAAAAATAATTGGGAAAAGGAAAGATGGTAGTGTTCTTGACGGGAGTCCCCACGAGTCGTTGTCAGCCTTAACAATTCGTGTGGTGAGTTGTTGTCAGGGTTAGATTCTAAAATTTGGAAGTGAGACAGTGTACTTAACGACTGGTGACCATGAGTCGTGATCACCCTGACGAGTCGTGACGTGACCCGTTACGACCCCAGGAGACAAGGTAAGGCAGTGCACTTGACGATCAACATAATAAGTCGTTAGGTCCCTCGTTAGGACCTCCTGGCAGTTAATTTGATGTGAATTAGTAAGGGCCTAGTCGTAATTCCTAAGTTTCTAAAGCCTAAACTACGTTGTTTTAGCCTATGAAAGGTGGGTTTTACAGGAGGAAACTATCCTAAGTATTTATTCATGCATGCAAAAGGATAGAAGAGTGTTAGAGAGGTGATCAAAGTATGATTCAAGGTTTTCTTCTTCAATTCCTTTCAATTCCTTTTGGGAACTCAAGGGAGAGTAAGATTCTTCCGTTTTCAGGTATGTAGGGTTACGAATGGGTGTTTCTATTCACACCCATGCCCATTCTCTATTAATTTATGAAAATTCTATCAAAGAATCAAATGGGGTTTTGAATTCAATTTTGCAAAAATCTAATGATTTGCTAATGGGCTTTGTATGATTGATGAATTTCATCATAATTTACAATCTATTTTTACTTATAAAATTATCGATTTTGATTTCTACCAAATCAATTCTAATTGAGCATGATCTGTGATGGATAGATTTATGATCTATTCTTCAATTGTTGATATTTATAAACCCAGTATGATTTATGATTTGTAATATGAAATTATTTAATAACCCAACATGATTTGACGATTTCCAAGTTATATGCATAATCTACAAGTATGTATTAAAATCTATGATTCATGAATTATCTTTTAGGCCGAGTCATAGGCCTTGTTTCATGGTTATTTCACATATTACGAGCATGTTTATGATTATTATGACTTAACTAGCCTTTTAACTCATGCATGTTATACTATGAGCACTATATATGTTTTTGGGAGTAGTATCGAACACCGAGTAGGTTCGGGGCCTAGGTTTTGCCCCCGATATCATAAACTACATGCCATCGTAGGTATGTTGGGATCTCCTTTTTGACTGTCCCTGTCCCAAATGTCATTTTTCATGGTAATATCATATTTTCATGGTTCTACCCTTGGCAAGGTACAAACGACCTCCAGACTAGGTTTACAAGTCGGACTTCATGTGTGCTCATATAGGGTATGTTGGTTAAGAGAATCCCGCATTGTTCCTCATGTCGAACTGTTCCTCATGATTCATGCATATTTATGATTATTTATGTTGGATAAAGTAATGTTTATTATGGATTTACTCTCATGATTTTGGTTACGATTGTATTGCGAATGCTTTGAAAACCTTGAGCCTTATGATATGTTATATTATGATATTTATGATATGAGCATGATGTCCTACTCATATAATGTTTTATTGGCTTTTATATATTTTAAATGTTTGTTTTACTTACCTTGCATACTCGGTACATTCCACGTACTGACCACATATTTTCTATATTGTATCGTCTTATGATACAGGACCCGGCTCTCAGGCTCACCCTCATCCATAGATTGTCTCAGAGTTTGCCTTCAGCTTATTGGTGAGTCCTCATATTCTGAGGGCTATTTGACAGACATTTATGCCATTTATGTTTCAGTATTGTTCGGGTTAGTTGAGGTGTTGTCCCATCAACCCATCATATGTAGTAGAGGCTTTCAGACAGTGTGTAGTACTCAGCTTGTGTATGCCTAATTGGTTCCATTTGTTTTGATATGCCATGTTACATTATGTTTCTGCTATGCCTTGTGATTAGTCTTCCGCTTATCATGAATGAAGTTAGATGTATGCTTATGCCATGGGTCGACTTGGGGCCTCTCGGGGTTTCTTGTCCCGTGTTACGGTCCGAGTCTACTCTCGGATTGTGACAATAATGCTAAGAATTGAGTTGTTTATCAAATAACTAAGACTAAACTAAAATTGTGTTCCCCATAATTTCATAACTTAGCAGGATTTTGCTAGTGATCTATTCTGGTGAATTTTGTGTAAGACTTATGATTTTGGTACATCTATTATTTATCAACTTAAAGACTACACTTATCTCCTCTCGATTTCAAGGTGCATGTGTTATGTGCTCGCTCTCGTAAGTGTGTATATAATAGCTTTACAATAAGTCTTGACTTTAACTGTCATCGGTTAGAGCTTAAGTTTATTAAATGAGAATTATTAATCTCAAATTATCATTGTTAATCTTTTTTTCTAACTTCAACCTCCTTGGTTGGGCAAGTTGAACGGGCTTGTTTTAACGTATGCAACCTTTAAAACTTAATTAAAATGAAGAGAATAGCAATCTACTTAATTCACCATTCAAGAATCACTATTTTATTATGCCTACATTCGTTAATCCATCATCTGCCCACAACTCTAGCCTAAGAGATTTAGCCTCTCATGTTTATGAGAAAACAAATAAAAGATGTAGAAGAAATCACAATTAAATACTTACTTCAATAAATATCCGTTCAACAAAATCTCCAAGCTAAAAGGTTCCACAAGAACTTGATGAATTTCAAACAAGAACTCAACTAAACTATTACCTAAAGTATGAATTGTGAAACAATTGAATTGTAAACTCTAAAGTGTTGGACTTGGACTAGAAATCGACACTAAGATATTTTCTAACACTAAAATTCCACACACCTAAGATAATAAAATAAAGAATATTTATAATAGTAGATGGAGTCTTTGTTGTTCCTTCTTGGATTTGAATTGGGTTTTGCAGCTTCAGTTCCTAGTAAAATTGAGATTGCAAAGTCAGGATGGCCAGGCATGTGTGGCACGATGCGCCCCTCCCTATGCCATTTTCTTGCTGCATCACTCCTCTTGTTGCGCTAACCTGCCTGCACTTTGCCCAGGCCATGGCATAGGCGTGCCTGCACAATGCCAACTTCTATATATTCGATCTGTCAACCCCGTTTTTTCATTCTTGAACTTTTAAACTACATTTAAACTCAAATTCATCACTTTTATACTTCAAAGCATCTCATCATGTGTGTTAGCTCTTTTTCATAAATATATCATAAAACACATACAAACACATACAATTTATTCTAAAAACATAGTAAAGTATGAGCAAAATATTGCTAAGAATTGCGTAAATTCACCATTTATCACAACCCTACACTTAAACTATTGTTCGTCCTCGAACAACCTACTACTTTTCTTCTCAAATTAATACACAAAATTCACCCTACGAATAGGTCTACTTACACTTTGCATCATTAGACAAACAAATAAAGCTCCAATAATTCACTCACATGCATATAGGTTCAATATTAAAATGTCAAAATTCGAAATCATTTAGCTTTTAGAACTAACTCAACAAGACATATTTTTGAGCTAACATGAATCATATGTAATTTAGCAATTAAGATATACCAAAGTCTTACCATTGTGCCCCTCACTATATGGAGAGTTGCCCTTTCACACAAATAATATATAACAATATTAACCTGGACATAAATAAATAATTTTTGCTCTCTCTCCCAAAGAACTCAATGTGCATGCAAAAGACGACCCATAGGCTTGCACTTATTCTAGAAATCCACTAATACAGAACTTTGAATGAAAGATCAATTAGGAATTAAGATGGTAGTAATGTAGACTAAGGGATGGGTAGGAACAATTTGGCCAAGATAGTGAAGAAACATCCCTAGGCACTTTAATACTTCACAACTTTTTGATTTTTAGCACATTCTTCAATATCCTATTTCTCGCCTTATACCTCATCTTATTTCTTAGTTCACAACTTAGGTGACTAGTGGGGAGTTTTCAACATTAACCATAATTTTTTTTCTTTTCATTCTTGAATCATTCATTCGTTTTTTTAAGGCCTTTTTTTCCTTCGTCTTTCCCACTAACATCATCCTCCTTGTGTAGCAATTTTTCACCTTTTTCTTTTCTTCTAATTTCCACATTTTTTAGTTTTTCCCTTCACTTCTCCAATTATGCTTCTTTTATGCAAAAATTTTCAGTAAAGTGCTCTAAGAGTCATTTGAATCAAATAAAGGTTAACATAACAAAAAGGGATTAAACTTGTAAATAACTATCAAAAGAATAGGATAAGACTCAAAATATCTAACTAAGATAGTCACATCAAGTTAGCCAAAAATTAGGATACAAATAGGCTAAGAAAGAAACACCTTTATCACTTTCTAGATTGAACATTATATTCTAAATTCTTTTTGCACACATGCCGGACAAGATCTAGACATCAAATTGCAAGAATGGAGTATACTAAAATATCTTAATCACACAACGACACAAATGGTTTCAACAATGACAATCAAGATTACATAAACACATATATCCAAATTGCATGCATAACATAATTAATCCCAACTTTTTCAAGTTTAGGAGTCAAGTTCCAAAAGACTAAGTGTTTCTATCTTTTTCATGCATTTTTGAGTGAATCATGCAAAGTCTCAATAATACCTAAAGTGAATCACCTAACATTCATAAGGTCTCAAGTTCTTACTTTACCTAATGACTAATTTTCTCTTAAGATGGTCATCATCTATCCATTATCGGTAAAAGTCATGACTCAATGACTAAAACAAACAAAAATAAAAATCTAGACTCTCTAGTCGGTTCTAAGGGATTATCTACCGGAAAAGTATCAAAACAAAAACCAGTAAAACCCAAAACAAAATAAAAATAAAAAATAAACCAAGTATGCAAGATAAGTCATCAACCCCCCCCCCCCCAAAAAAAAAAAAAACTAGGCCCACCATGTGCAAATCTAGCAATTAAAACATGCATGGTAATGAAGTTTACTTCTCCCACTCCACACTTAATCGATAGCTCTATTTCCAGTGCTAAAATAATAAAGCATAAAGTTAAGAGTGAAAGAAGAACTCCTTGGGCCTGCACTCCTCATCATCAGTGGGGGCAAGAGCAGCTTCCCCATCTCGGAATCCTCCTCCTCCGCATCACTATACTCTATACCAGAATCTACTCTCGCCATCTCATCCTCTATGGACACGTCATCATCAAGGGGCTTCTCAAATCTAGGCCCAACTCTAAAAAGGGCTCGCGAGTTCTCGCTCAAAGGATAATCCATGTTGAGCTACTACAACTGCTCCTTGGTCACTCCATTCGTTCTTAGCTGTAGCATATGCATGCCATACAAGTGACTCAACATGTTGTCAATTCGCGTATTGCACTCATTGACAGAAAGGACTGGACCATATACACCTTCGAGCTCTTTCGTTTTGGTCACATCAATTCCCTTTGGGTCATATATAGGTCTATAATCTGCCTCTTCCTCCTCAATCTGATGTCCATGAAGAAATTGGATCAAGAGACCCCTAGACCTAAAACTTTCGCCCTTTTTCACCTTCACTCTCCTCAACACATTTTTAATGATCACCCCAACATTATTGGCACCCCAGTCATCAACGCATGGGAAAAACAAACTCTTTCCCTAGTAACATGGGTCACATATTTCCCAGGAACAAAACAAGCACAAACAATTTTCACTCAAACACGTGCCTCTCTACTCATGTGAACATATGGGAATGAAACATGATATCCATATTGTTGGTGGCGGGTCCACCTTGTAACTAAATTAGGGCCACTAAGAGTATATCTAATGTCTCTATACGGGGGTTCCTTTGCAGTATACACTGGAGGTTGTGGGTCAACATTTGGTGTACAAAGTACTTTGTTCAAAACAGTAAGTGAAAAATTGATAATTTTTCCCTCTAATTTTGACTTGGTTTGACCTCTCTTTTGTTTCCCTATTAGCAAGAAATTTCCTCACCATATTTAAATTACAATCACCTAGAGCATTAAAATACAAAATTAAGACCATGTGTGTATAATCTATCAACCATGTAAGAAAGGCCAAACTTTTACTATAAATAAACATGTCGTGTGAGTTCATTGATTCTATATTTTCTTTGAATCATTTCCTATCTTCTTGCTCCGTGACCCAACGGAGCCCATAACGTCTCAATGGTTGTCCTGGACTACTCATATCATCCTGCTCCTCCTCACTAGTTCTTTTTGGCCTCCTCGAACCATGGCTTAAAGAATCCACTCCCTTCCCCTTTCTTGGTTTTGGTACCATGTATGGAGATTTCACAAGAAATATGTTTTATGATTTTGGTGAAAAAAATTTAGAAGAATTTTGAGAAAAAATGAAGTTATGGGAGAAATTTCTTGAGAATTTTGGGGTGTGCAGTGCAGATCTTGTGCAAATTGGAAGAAAATTTTAGGTTTTAGCTTTTTTAAAACACTCCCATGGGATGGATTTTATGTTTTAGTCCTTAAATTTTTTTATTGGGACCAATCTGCCGCGATGCGGCGCTGGATACGGTCATCACACCTGCATGTCGCGTCGGGCCTTGTGGCGCCTTGCCTGCATGTCATGCCAGGACTTGCAGCGCCTTACCTACATGTCGTTCCAGGCCTTGCGTTTTTTGGGAAGTGCGCCGCCAGCTTGTGCGCTGCTTAGTCGAATATTTTCTTTTGCACCCTGTTTTCATTTTTCATGCTTTAAAACTCTTTTTCGGATTATGAATTAGTCCCTGCATGTTTGAACAAATATATTAACTCTAAATTGTCTTGGGTTACCTCTCAAGTAGCGCCTGATTTAGCATTGCGGCACAACGTTGGTATCTTGATCACCTATAATTCATCAAGATACCTAATAGGGTGACAATCGCATGCAGTTACCCTCATTCCGAGGGTTTGGAATGGTATCACTAGTCAAAGTGCCCTTTTGCCTTTGATTTAATGAGGCCAAGATTTTTCCCACCTGTTGCTCCAATTGCTTAATGGAGGTCGAATGAGAGTCAACCAATTGGCTCAAGCTTGAAAGTTCCCCTCTCATCTCTTTAACTCCCAATTCCGTGGAGTCCACCTTTTTAATCATGCGACTCATCATATCTTCCAGCCTTGATGTTCTAGAGTCATTTAGTATAGGTTCTCTTGCTTGTGGAGGCACATACGCTCCACTTTTATCATTTTTCATAGCTTCTCGATTCCTCCATTGCCCTTGGTCCCTCTGCCAGTCCAGTCATAGCCATTGTTCTTATCATAGTTCCGACCTTGATTTCCTTGGCCTTGACGCCAAGAGTCTTGGTTAGGCCCTTAGGTGTTATCTCGGAAATCCCCTTGATTATAAACAAAAACTTACTTCTTCCTCAATATAAGGGTAATGATCGTCATACCTCAGTCCTTTTTCTTGCACATTCACCGCGTACACCTTTTGAGTGTTCAAAGTAGTGAGGTGCTTGGTGATCAACTCAAGCTAGGTCTTAAGGTGGTCCATATCTTGGTCCCGTTCCTCTTCCTTCTTTCACTGCTCTGCTATCATTCCTATTGAGTGGCTCATAGCAACGGCCTCGGATTCCCTTTTAGGGCATGTCCTATTCGTCTTGGTCATCTTATCCAGTATTTCTCTGGCCTCTGCAAAGGTGTGGTTCATCATGGACCCCTTAACAATTTCATCTGCTACGGCTTTGTTCGATGCGTTAAGTAACCTATAGAATACTTCCAATAGGACCTCCTCAAGACGCTAGTGATTAGGACACAACTTTATTTTTTTCTTGAACCTTAGCCAAGCTTCATGTAGAACTTACCCAACCAATTGCCTGAAATTGTTAATCTCATCCCTCAATGGAATTATCCGTTTGTCACAACCCGAATGTAAACCCAGTTTGTTACACGGGACAAGAAACCCCGAGAGGCCCTAAGTCGACCAATGGCATAAGCATATCTATTTTCATATCACTTAAGCGAAAAACTGAACATAAGGCATAGAGGAAACGTAAATGTAACATGGCATACCATACATTTGGAAATACTAGACATACATATAAGCTGAATGCTATATGCGGTCTGAAAGCCTCTATCATGTAAGATAGGTTGATGGGACAACATCCCCAACTAACCCGGCCAAACTGAAATAAAGAGAAACATAAATATCTAGTCATACGACCCTCAGAACATGAGGACTCACCAATAAAGCTGAAAGCAACTCTGGGATGAACTAAGGATGGAGATGAGCCTGAGAGCCGGGTCCTGTATCATAAAACGATACAACATAGAAAATATACGGTCAGTGCGTGGAATATACTGATTATGCAAGGTAAGTAAAATGGACATTTAAAATATATAAAAGGTCATAAACGATCATAAGAGTAGGACAACATACTCATAACATAAATAACATACGATAACATAAGGCTCAAGGTTTTCAAAACAAGATGTATTGAACATAACTTGAGAAAATATACATCATCATAAACATGCATAGATCATGAGGAACCGTGGAAGATTCTTATAACCAACAAACCCCACATGAGCACACATGAAGTCCGACTTATAAACCTAGTTGGGAGGTCGTTCCTACCTTGCCAATGGTAGAACCATGAAGGGCGTGATATCACCATGAAAAGGGTCATTTGGGTCGGGGACAGTCACAAGAGAAGTCCCAACATACCTACGGTGGCACGTAGTTTATGAGATCCAGGGCCGAACCTATGCCCCGAACCTACTCGGTGTTAAATACTATCCCAAAACATATATTGAGCTCATAGTATAATATGCATGAACTCATGGACTAGTTAAATCATGATAATCATAAACATACTTGTACATACGTGAACTAGCCATGACATAAGGCCCGTTAGTCCGCTAAAACATAATTCATAAATCATAGGGTTCATGTATACTTGTGAATCATACATATAACTTGTAAATCACCAAATCATAATGGGTATCTGAATAAATCCATATTTCAAATCATAAATCATGTTGGGTTTATAAATACCAACAATTGAAGTAAAGATCATAACCTGATTCATCATATATTATACGTAATTGGGCTTAATTTGGTAGAAAATGAAATAAATAATTTTATAATCAAAATAGTTGTAAAATCTGATCAAAATCCATAAAATATGATGTAAATCACAAATCCTAATAGACCATTAGTAAATCATTAGATTTTCACAAAAATTAAATTAAAACCCCATGAGATTTTTGATAGATTTTCATGAATTAATAGAGAATGGGCATGGGCATGAACGGAAACACCCCTTTGTAACCCTACATACCTAGGTAAAATCAGATTTCAAAGTTACTTGAATGCCTAAGGGAGAATTGATGGAGAAAGCTGAGAATAGGCTTGATCTCTCTAAAATCTTCCTAACTTACATGCATGAGAATGAGTATAATTAGAGGGACTTAACCTATCTTATCATGCCCAAAAAAATACATAAAACGACGTAGTTTAGGGCCATAGAGCATTGGATGGTTGAAAATACCCTTAATGAAATCACCCTGAAAACTTGCACTGGCTGATCCCACGGGCGTACCAATGAGTCGTTGGATTCTACCACGACTCGTGGTACGATCTGTTGTCTGCACTGCCCAGAGTTTAATTTCAGATTCTAGCCATGACTCACCAAGACGATTCGTGGTTCTTCAAACAGATCGTTAGTTCGACCGTTGCCAGCTCCATGAAAATCGTAAACTTCCCTCACAACGAGCCTCACTATGAATCGTGGTCACTTTCAACAAGTCATGGTATCCATCCATGAAGTCCACTGGAAATTTAGCAATTCAACCCACGACTGGTGACAATGAGTCTTCATTACTCACGACAGGTCGTTGGATGACTCGTTACTTCTCCAACTGCCAAAGTCCAGTTCCACCTATGATCACAAACAATGACTCGTTATTGCAAGCAATGAGTCGTTACTTAATCTGTTGTATCCAATGCCACCAGAACTCTCCTTACCATGGCTGCTAACAATAATCTGTGGTTCCCAACCACGAGTCGTTACATCATCCATCCTGTGCATTTTTTTAAGTTTTCAGCCAACTTTCATTTTTTATCTCAGGTTTAATCATAGGCACTTTCGAGGTATTACAATATCTCCACCTTGGGAACATTCGTCTTTGAATGTTGGAAACAAAGACATGCAATCCTTACACCCAAATACTGATCATTTAAACCGAAAACTAATGGAATGAGTATTCCCGCTTCATACCACATAACTAAACCTATTTCATGATTCACATATACATAAATGACACTTGAATACATGAACTGAACATGAAAACTAAATAGAATTATAGGGAAAAATTGATACCTCAAGTCGGAACTGAGCCGGTAGAGAATAAATATAGGTATTTACCCATTATATCCACTTCGACTTCCCACGTAGCTCCTTCAACATGCTGATTCCTTCGTAATGCTTTAACTGAAGCTACTTCCTTGTTCCATAGCCTCTAAACCTGATGATCTAATATTTTCATTAGAACCTCATCATAGTTAAGGCTAGTTTTTACAGCAACACTATCCACAGGAATTACTAGAGCTGGATCTCCCAAACATTTCTTCAAAAACAATACATGAAACACAAGATGCACAGAAGATAACTCTGAGGGCAACTCCAACTCATATTCCACCTTGACAACTCTTCTCACAATCCGGTAGGGGCCAACATAGCAGGGACTAAGTTTTTCCTTTCTTCTTGAACCGCATTACTCCCTTCATGGGAGATACCTTTAGAAACACCCAATCATCCACTTCGAACTCCAATTCTCTCCTTCTTACATCGGTATAGGACTTTTGGTGATTCTAAGCGATTTTTAGCCTGTTGCTTCTCAACTGAACCTTCACCATAGCCTCATGAACCGAATCTGGTCTCATAGCTGCCTCACCAACCTCAAATCATCCGACGGACGATCTACATCACCGCCCATAAAGAGCCTCGAATGGGACCATCTGAATGCTGGAGTGATAGCTGTTATTATAAGAAAACTCTATTAGGGGCAAGTAATCATCCCAACTACCTTTGAAGTCCATCACACATGCTCTCAACATGTCTTCGAGAGTCTGAATTATCCCCTCTGCTTGACCATCCGTTTGCAAATGAAATGCGGTGCTGAGTTTAACCTGAGTACCAAGTCCTTTTTGGAATGACCTCTAGAACTGAGAGGTAAATTGAGTACCTTGGTATGAAATGATGGACAAGGGAACTCCATGAAATCAAACCAACTCCCGAATATATAGCTTGGAGTAATCCTCTGTTGAGTCTGTGGTTTCGATCGATAGAAAATAGGCAGCTTTGGTAAGCCTATCTACCACCACCCAAATAGAGCCATACTGCCGACAAGTACGAGATAGGCCTGTTATGAAATCCATGTTATTCTCTTCCCACTTTCAAGTCGGAATGCTAATATCCTAAAGTATGCCTCCCGGCCTTTGATGCTCAACCTTTACTTGCTAACAGTTCTGGAACTTTGCTACGAATTCTGCAATATCCTTCTTCATGCCATTCCACCAATAAATCTCCCATAAGTCAAGATACATCTTGGTGGCACCCGAATGGATAGAATACCTGGATCCATGGGCCTCTTCCAATATCCAGCTCCTCAAGTCATCAACATCGGGAACACATAGGCGACCCCGAAACCGGAGTACACCATCTCCCCCTTGGGAGAAGACCTCCACCTTTTGATTGCGAACAACTTCCTTCAACTTTACCAAAATCGGGTCCTCATCTTGTCTAGCCTTCACATCAATCACTAAGGACGATTTTGACCCATTCTGGACAATAACTCCGCCATCAGTCGAGTTGACCAACCTAACTTCCAGCCTTGCTAGACGATGCACATATTTCACTGCTCTTTCTTTCCTTCATCCACATGGGACACACTCTCCATAGAAAGCCTACTAAGTGCATTTGCTACTATATTAGCCTTACCCGCATGGTAAAGAACACTCATATCGTAGTCTTTGAGCAGCTCCAACACCTTCTTTGCTGTAAATTGAGATCTTTCTATGTGAACACATAACGTGAGCTCTTGTGGTCTGCAAACGCATCAACATGGACCCCATACAAGTAATGTTTCCATATCTACAATGCGAACACCACTGCAGCCAACTTAAGATCATGGGTCGGGTAATTTTTCTCATGGATCTTCAACTGTCTAGAGGCATATGTTATCACTTTCCCCTGCTGCATCAATACACACCCGAGTCCGATTCTTGAAGCATCTCAATATACCATGAAACCATCCGTACCTTAGGATAGGGTCAACACCGGTGCAGTAGTAAGTCGAGTCTTCAACTCTTGGAAGCTCTTCTCACAAGCCTCCGACCATTAGAACTTCACCTTTTTATGAGTCAACTTGGTCAAAGGTGCTGCAATGGATGAAAAACCTTCAACAAATCTCCAGTAATAGCTAGCTAAACCCAAGAAACTCTGAATATCCGAAGGATTCACCAGCCTAGGCCAATTCTTCACCGCCTCAATTTTCTGAGAATCTACTTTTATGCACTCGCTTGATACCACATGGCCCAAAAATGCTACCAAATTAAACCAAAACTCGCACTTGCTGAACTTGGCATACAATTGACGATCCTCGAGAGTCTAAAGAATTACTCTCAAATTAGCGGCATACTCCTCCTCGCTCCGAGAGTATATAAGGATATCATCAATGAACACGATCATGAACATGTCTAGGTACGGCTTGAACACCTTATTAATTAGGTCCATAAAAGTTGTAGGAGAATTCGTTAGTCCAAAAGACATAACTACAAACTCATAATGACGATATTGCGTCCTGAAGGCTATCTTCGGGATATCGCACTCCCATACTCTGGGCTGATGATACCCCGACCTGAGATCTATCTTTGAAAAACACTTGGCACCCTGAAGATGATCAAACAAATCATCGATCCTGAGTAAAGGATGCCTGTTCTTGACGGTGACCTTGTTCAATTATCGATTGTCAATGCACATCCGAAGCGAACCATCCTTCTTCCGGACAAATAACACTGGTGCACCCCATGGAGACTTGCTCGGTCTAATGAAGCCCTTATCTAATAGGTCCTTCAACTGATCCTTCAACTCCTTTAGCTCAGTTGGAGACATCCTGTAAGGACGGATAGAGATAGGCTGTGTGTTGGGTAGAAGGTCAATACCAAAATCGATTTCCCTCTCCGGAGGAACACCTGGTAAATCATCTGGGAATACTTATGGGTACTCATGCACCACTGAAACTGACTGAATGGTCGAGGTCTCAGACTCAATATCCATAACCCTAACTAGATGATACATGCAACCCTTAGAAATCATCTTTCTGGCCTTAATATAGGAAATGAAATGACCTACAAATACAGTCGAACTACCTTTTCACTCCAAGACTGACTCACCTAGAAAACGGAACTCCACTATACGAGTTAAACAATTAATAGAAGCATAACACGCATACAACCAATCCATGCCAAGAATAATATCAAAGTCAGTCATGGCTAACTCTACAAGGTCTGTGAAGGTGACTTTATGCAATATAGTGACCGGGAATCCTCTATACACTCGCCTAGCTACAACCATTTCACTAACATGAGCAGAAACCGAAAATGGTTCTAACAGAGTCTCAGGACTAACTCCAAAGCTATTAGCAATGTAAGGAGTCACAAAAAACAAGGTATCTCTCGAATCTAACAAAGCATAAACATCTATATGGAAAACTCACAACATACCAGTGACCACATCTGGGGAGATCTCCTGTTCCTAGCGAGATGATAAAGCATAGAACCTGTTTTGGCACTGACCACCGACTGAACTAGTCGAGGCACCTTGCTGAGGAGGATGTGCTGCTGCAGCTGCTGAAAGACATAGAATAGTAAAATTTAAATAAATCTGAGATGACTATTAATCTCTTGAGCAATCACGTCGCTTCATAAATATATAATTTCTTATTCTTGCAAGCTAAGAATTTTGGTGAAATGAGTACAAAACTTTTAGAATATCCATACATGTTTTGAAATGATACAAGACCGTCTCAAATATAAAGAAAGATATATTATAAAATATAAATAGAAAAGTCGGGATATATAAGAACAACCAAGAAGTTACCTCCAAAGACTCCAAATGTTATTAGAAATATCCATTAAAAATTGAGTAACCATTTCATCTTTCACATAAAATCTTCTATCAAATAAATTATTTTTAGTTATAGATATTCTTAATTTTTATTTACAATATCAGCCTTTTTACATTTCATCTTTCATTCTCTAACTTATTTTTCTTTAGCCACTAATTTAGACAACTTATTCATTACTACAAAAAATATATATATAATTTTTAAAATTGCATTAAGCAACTAAATATAGATTAATTTAATTAGTAGATATGTGAAAGTGAAGCCAAAAAACACTAAGTAAGAACTATTTAAAAGCTGAAAATAATTTTCATTTTCTAAGGATACTTTTACAGTAGCAAACTTCTTTTTTCCTTCAACTTTTTTATTTTTGTACTTTTTTCCTTGCTTCCCAACAAAGAAAATTTTGCAAGATACTATTTGAAATGTACAACAAATACATGATATTGTGTGTTGAATTGTGCAAGAAAACATAAATAGAAAGAATACTAAGAACTCAAAAGAAATTTTTTCAATAAGTTCTATATATGGCTTGGGAGTGAACAAAATCTCAAAGCTGAACTCAGAAGATAAGTCTGAGATTTACAAAGACATTATGGCAACAACAGTATGTAGGTATGTATCATATTTTATGAATTGAAAATGTACTTTTAAAAAAAAGTGTGCTCGAACTAAGGAATTTGGAGTATCAACTATTCTTATCAATTGTATGTCAATCAATCCAACAATTCGAAATGCGAAAGATCTCTAAAATTGAAAACATTTATTTTCTTCATATGGTAAGATTGTACCTATGATAATACTATCATATTAGAATTCATGGCTTGTAAAATTCATGAAAATTCTAATTTATTTATTTATTTATTTTTCTTTAAAATCAAAGTATCTAAAAAGAAATCGCATGTATCTAATTAATCATTGATATTCATCTTCATAGGTTAAAACGATATCCAATCATAAGATAGCAACTAGATTTAATTTCCACTACTGTAAACTTCACGAATGATCCTAAAGACCAATCTTTCTTGAAAAATTTCCATCCCAAGAAAATAATGAATGTTTTCTAAATTTTAAATTTAAATTCAGAATGTAGAAAATCGTTGATACCTTCAATTTCTACCAAATTATTTCCTGTTCAGATAATAATATCAACATATAGCTAAAACAGAAATGAGATTCCCTGATTGTCTAAAAAAAATAAAAAATAATCATTCTAAGATGAGGAATAGCCTTTAAAATTCAATGCTCATGCAACTCGAGCATACCACTATCGAAAAGCCTATTTTAGCCCATACAATGATTTCCTTAGAAGGATAACATATTTAAAATTAGGAGAAGAAAGTCCCATGGGAAACTTCATGAATACCTCCTCATGTATGGCATCATGCATGTCACGTCTCAAATTACCCCCTATACATGATTTCCACCTAGCTAGCACATACCATTCGGCCAGGCGAATGGAATTTTCATATCTTAACCATTAATTCATAACATTAAATAAATCATATAAGTACCCAAATAATATAATAATTAATTCTGAAATAGTTAATATCTCCAAATATTAATTTGAAAACTCTTTCCAATACCCCACATTAGACCATGGAGCATATAAGAGAATTATGAAAGAAAAGATATCAATGAATAAGTGATGAAGGCTCTTTTAAAAGCTTCCATGAATAATGTGGCGGCTTGCCTCAATAACTAGGTCAACTCTAGCGAACTTGTTGGCTAATAGCTTCACTGCCACCAATAGTATCTGCATGGACATGCAGGTAAGGAGTGAGTTATATGTAAATATAATATAGTAAGATCCTTGATCTACCACTTTAATACTCCTAGTTCCATTTATTCATAAAATGAAACGTCTCTTTTGAAGTCAGAATTAATTTTTCTAGATACCTAACATAATGCATGAAATAAAGTATTAGAAAATACAACCACACAACAAGCACATAAACAATATGCATAAAAATAAATTTCATTACATAATACTCAATAAATTCTAAACAAATATTCCCAAGATCACAGATATCTCAACATAACTCATACTCAGGACATGTAATACGACAGTGAAAAAGATAAACCTAACACCCCAACTATTCATTATCATACGAATATTACAAAATTGAAAAAATTTCAAATGATAACTTCATATAATTTGCTTTGAATCATAGCTACTATCTAAATTTGGCCATACACCCCTCAAACTAGCCTACCTCTTCTTTCTTGATTCGTATTGTGAGATGTCATCATCAAATATTAGTTCATGAATTCAATAACATGTCCTCACCATTAATGAGAGAATGGAACGAAGAGATTTAAAGAATCAGGTTGAATAAAAACACATGATAAAGAATCAAAGAATAGAAGTTCCCTAATATCTAGTTCTCGAAGATAAGTTACGGACATCTCCACACCGATCCGCAAGACTCTACTAGACTCTGCTCTTGTACTTAGTAGGATCTATGAACCATGCTCTGATATCATGTTCTCACGATCCAAAATTCCATTGAGCCTTGAGGGCACCCACCATACCCGTAGGCGAACCTCATTCCTTTATTGACCAATTAATAATATAAATAATGCGAAAATAATATAAAATAAGTAACTAATTCTTATAAGTGCAGACTAAATGAGTCTAAGACCAAAGGAACCCCAAGACCTGGTGACACTAGTACAAGAGAATCTACGAATACCAAAAAATTCTGAAAAACTAAAGTCACCGTCTAGAAAGAAATAAGACAAGAAATAAAATAAGAAGTCTCTAGAATTTGTGAAGCAGCTCACCCTGAACTCTAATCGTGACCTACCTCGAACCGTACGTGTAGAAACTCAAGTAACATTAATACTTGATTCAGTCCCTGCACACAAAAAGGTGTGGCAACCATAGGGTGAGTACGGGAAACACGTGTACTTAGCAAACTTTTGAAACTGACCCTTCCTAGAAATGATGATGAGATTAATCCTAATAATTATTTTTTAATAGTTGTAAATATACAATAATTATAATTCACCTCAACAAGACTTTATGGATTTAATATCTACCATGAAGCAAATAAAACATATATTATTCGAAGTCAGTTAGACCACTAATGGTATTACAATATACCTCAATATTGTCACCACATCAACTACACCACTGATTATATCACAATGAGTCTCAAATACAATGACACAAATTGCAATATCACAACCAACACAACACTTCAAGACTCAAGTTAATATGAAATGTAAAGAAGATGAAAAATAATGCAAAGCAATGAACTGACCAACGACCTGTATATACTCGTTTCCTCTGTTGGATAGTCGAGACCCATAGGAGACTCACGAGGTCTATATACCTGCTGGAATTATTTTTCATTGGCAATAACAACTTCGGAACCATTTTTCATTAGCAATAACACACGTTGGAACCATTTTCTGTCGACAATAATGCCCCCAGGAATCATTTCCTATAGTCACCATCAGCAATAATACATCTCGAAATTATTTTTCATTGACAATAACACACGTCAGAACTATTTTCCATCAACATACAAGAGTATGGATTTTCATAAAATAACTCAATGGGCACTATTAATCAATAATCATCATCCAGTAATAAGAGTGATATGAGTATGTATGAATAACACTAGTTCATCAACCAAAAACATAATCAAGGATCATCAAGTCACATTCAAGTATTACATTGTCACGCCGCGAGTCTACACCCTGGATGGGACACGGTACTTGAAGTCACAAGTGACCCCAAGTCAACCCCTAGTCTACCATACACTAGTATTCTGAGTAAAAAAATATAGCAGAAGCTTTGAAATAATTGCATAAAAGCATTTACGAAAGTAAAACTGAAAATATAAAGTTTAACAACATCTGGAGTCTGAAATTAATTATGTTTCTGAAAGCCCTCTAACTAATGAGTTGCTAGGACAAGCCCCTAGTTAACTCTAAGTATAGCTAAAAATAATGAAATAACAGAAAGAAATGAAATAAGGCCCTTGAAGAAATCATAATTAAATATTTTCTTCAATAAATACTTGTTCAACAAAATCTCCGGTCTAAATGGTTCTGCAAGAACTTGATGAATTTCCAAGAGTAGCTCAGCTAAACTATTACAAAAAAGTATGAATTGTAAACTCTAAAGTGTTGGACTTGGACTAAAAATCAACACTTTGATATTTTCTAACACTAAAATTGCACTTACCTAAGACAATAAATAAAGGGTATTTATAATAATAGATGAAGCCTTCGTTGTTCCTTCTTAAATTTGAATTGGGTTTTGCAGCTTCAGTTCCTAGTCGAATTGGGATTGCAAATTTTGGACGGCCCAAAATGTGTGGCGCTCCACGCCCCTCCCTACGCCATTTTCTTGGCGCCTCTGGTTGCACTGACCTACCTGCGCATTGTGCAGGCCATGGCACAGGCGTGCCTGCGCGATGCCAACTACTATATATTCGATCCATCAATCCCGTTTTGTCTTTCTTGCACTTTTAAGCTACATGCAAACCCAAATTCACCACTTTTATATGTGAAAGCATCTCACATGTGCGTTAGCTCTTTTTCACAAATATATCATAAAATACATGCAAATACACATAATTGTTTCTAAAAACATAGTAAAGTATGGACAAAATATTGCTAAGAATTGAATAAATTCGCTATTCATCACCCAGGCTCCACACAAGTTTCAAGAATACACTAGAATCAAGAGAACATACACAACAAAACTATGGGTTGTCCACAGGTACATCCAAAGAACTATATTCGACCCGATGATGACAACTTAATTTCACAAAATGATTTGACATGCCACATGCCTTTTGGGTTAACAATTATAAACTTATTCTGTGCTATCACCTTGAGTCTATTTCAACCACCAAATATCAGCCCAATAGCATGAATAAGAATGCAGATCACAAGGCTAAGAAACAGCCGTGCACATGAGAAAATAGCTATTCAAAACATGAAAAAACTATGTCAAAAAAGAGATATGGAAAGCCTTAACATACCTCAATTTTGCTAAACTTACGCCACTACCACACCCAACTTTGGATGAGGAAAATTGGCTTAATTATGAAAGATAAAGAGAATCCTTACATGACCCTTTAACTGAGAACGTCTTGAAACTAATGTTTAAGGATGTTATTATCAACATTGGCATCTGAAATCTTAAAATAATATTCCCTATGAATTACCAAAACTTCTTATTAACCTCATAAATTGTATTCATATACCCCATGAAGTGAATAAAAGATAAAGAAGGTTATAGAATAATATTTAATGTAAAATTGTAATTCTTTATATTTTCTCTTTTCATCTAACTCAGGTACGTAGGTGATTCTCATATAGCTCTACAACTATATGTTGTACTATAGTATTAAGATTCTACATTTTAATCATAAACTATATCAAACTAATCTATTGAAACTTCATTAATATTAGGATTCGACATCCTAAATTCAAACTATGTTTCTCTCTATTATTTTCCCATTAAGCCGGAGGTTTTCAATCCTACAACTCCAAGTTTTCTCTAGAGAACATGTAATGATTGTTTTCTGGTGGTTCATTGATTGTTAATGCGAAGAGACCCTGTGGAGTTTTCTATTGATTGACAGGAGTAATCCACCTATAAAGCAAGAGATAGTAGTGTGATTGTTTCTTCTACAAATTCATCATGGCTTTGAATGTCGTCCTCTTTGTCTTAAAGAGTTTCGTCTACCTCTACAAAAAAAAAACTTTTGGTTTATGGACATATAAATATATGGCTTGATTGACATGATCTTTCTCACTATCTCCTTCTCTCATTGCATACTCTTTCTGTGCATTAATACAATGAGTGAAGGTTGGATATGGAGCTCTTCCCGGCATAAAAATCCTCAACATCTTGTAAAAATTTATTTTCAAGACCTTTAACAAAGTTTATAACCTTGATATCTTAATCTAACAGTTTGTGTATAGCGATGCGACTATCACCAGTTCTCTTGAATTCTTTTATATATTCATCTTGGGGTTTTGACCCCATATTGATACTATGAATTTATTGTTTCTGTCACGCCCCGCCTTGGGGGGTATGACTGGCACCTGGTGCCCTATTGGGACCTGAACTGCTGGACTGCTAAGCCTGGGCACATCTGGTGCCTGGCTGGCTCTATCTCATAATTCTGGAAACGAAGGGCTATATAACGGCTGTAAACACAGCCCCCGGCCCATTGGCCTATAGCCTCCTGTACCTGTGCTAACAGCTGACCAGAAACATACCAATTCAGGGGAACCTATGCGAGCCGACAAGGCCACCATGCTGTCTAGTTATCTGTAACTTAGTCATAGAATATTAGAAAGCTACGTGACCGACAAGGTCACCACTACTGGCAAACTATGGCCCCACACGGCCAACATAAAAGAAAGAAAAAGTGTTGACAGCTACACAACTGCACGGCCTCACACGACCGGCTCATCTAACCACAGGGAGATATATACAGACTGCAAGCCTCTAGGAATAGCAATAGAAATAATCGGGACAGGGCCCCGACCTACCCGTACTATACAACAAAAAGGAACTGAAATACACCTCTGAAATTCAGCCTCCGAATGACAGGAGCTGAATACTCGCTAGCTGACAGGAATCACGTAGTATCGCCTGCTCGTCTATGAGTACCTGCAGGCAAGTAACGCAGCGCCCCACCGGGCATCAGTACCGCTGGTACTGAGTATGTAAAGCAATAACTAAAAGAGATATCTGAAATCAATAACATAACTGACGAAACTGAAATAGAAAGAACCAGATTAACTGTCTGATGGTGTAAGTCGTACCTGTTCTTAATCATACTGGAGGGAGTAGGAGTCATACCTGGAGACGTATCATTCTACTACTAATCTACTCGTATCTAATGTAATATGGCATAACATACATAACATAACATGGCATACACAAACCTTACCCGGCCCCCATAAGCCGGTGGGTACAACCAGCACAGAATCTATACCCCTACCCCGGTCATCCCATCTCCTATAAATTCCGTAAGCATCCTGCCGGTCCCCTGGGTATGCACTTGGGCTCGCTGAGCCCCTGACTATAACTGCATCTGAGTCCGGAGGACTCCTGAATCTACACCCGGGCGTATCCGCTCGACTGGGGTGTGTAAGGGCCGATCAAGGCACAATATGGGGAAATCTGGCATCCCATCTTCGTCCCCTGTGGGATGGAATGCCACTCCGTGGAGCGACGTATCCTCGTCCTCTGGCGGACGAGTCGATACAGCTATTAACCCTGGGCGGTCATGGATGCTAGGTAATCCAACCCCAAACAACACAACGGTCTCAACTAGTAATATTGTCTGCGTATCTCACATGCTGAGGCTAGTAGGGGTAAGGTATCGTATATATTACATGCTGAGCTATTGATAGTAATCTGTACGTATTTAATACGTACTGAGGCAGATAAATAAATATAAATATGAATATAGTCTCCTGCCGAGCTGTACTAGGGCAAATGCTATACAGGATAGTGTTTCTACTGAAAACTATGCTGTTTACTGAGTTTCTGTATTAACATGATCTGCTAATCCTAACATGCGTTCTAAACTTTATTTTAGCCTGCCATTCTATTTCTGAAGTGCTTTAAAGATATTTCATCATCTCACGGGGTTTCAACTAGATACAAGGATATCTTAACATGTCATATTACATCACATACTGGGCATACTGCAACCTCTAACACTTGTGTTAGAGTCTATGTCGTACTAGTCGGTTTCATACAAATTACAACCCAATGCTTCTCGCATCGTATCAATATTCCTAATGAATATAACATTTGACTTCTAAACGTTCTACTGGCCTAAAAATCACTATACTGTACCAATATTACTTAACTTGCCGAGGGAACTAGCTTTACATACCTTATTCTTGAACTATCCGTCTGTCGGACGAGGCTCAGCCGGTACTTTAACTATTTTCTCCCAACTGCATTCATAAATATGTCAATCAATACTAAATACAACTTTATTTCAAAAGGCAACGTCACTTTCGATATAGTTTATAGCCTAAACTTAGGCTTATCGAAAGACGGTCGAAAACTCGCTATTTTTCAGCGGTCCAGAAGGGAGAAATATTCACTTCACAGCTAGGAACACATAGACACTAATTTAGAGCAATTCCACTTACCTTAGCTCGGTGGCTCGACGATTCGTCGGCCGTATTTTACGAAACTGAATCCGTAGGAATGCTCTCTGCTGCTAAATACTTCGGTATCTGGGATTAATTTGAGTTTGGGTAACGTTTAGCAGTGTAATCAGACGAAAATTATATAATTTCCTTCGTTCTTACTCCTCTCTGCCGTTCACCCTCTGTTTTCTGGAAATTTAAATGTTTTTTATCACTTAAAACTGAAGTGGGGATTTATATACTTGGGCCTGGACAAGGCCAACGTGTCACGGAGCCAACGCGGAGGCCCCTCCTCCGTGACACGCTGCCATCGCGGAGGGGCTCTGCCTCGGCTCCTTCCGCGATGGTTCGACATGATTCTCGTCCGATCTTTTCCCGGGCCTTTCTCCAGCACGTATGGCCTTCAAATATGCTTGACCAACGTGCGAATAGGTCATCTAGGTGCCGGGAATTCTACGGGGTATAACAGTTTCAATTAAAATTCCTTATCCTCTATAGATTGTATGTAATTGTCGTTATGACTCTCCTAAATTTCTTTTTTTGAAGTGCAACCAATAATAAAGAACATTGACTCTTTTGCATGTAATAGTTTCAGTTAGCCAACTTCTCACCAAGAAGTGTTTCTCTTCCCATTCTATAAATTTAGAATTGACGTTTTCTTCATTCTTTTCATTGACCACAATCTTAGATGAAAGTTCTTAATTTAATAAAATATCACCAATCCTCAGCGTCTACATCAACTGGCTTTTCCAAACAAGATAGTTTGAGGAATTCAATTTTATGGGACATATAACTAAGAATTAATGGAGAGATCTTGGCGAAACTTAGAGAGTGGAGGAAGATAATCTGTCCATTAAAGAATATTGAACAAGATTCAAGATAAAAAATAATTTAGGTCAGAAGCAAAACTCTTGTACCACAAAGAAGATTATAGAAAAATATTGAGTGTAAAAATACAACTCTTTGTATTTTCTTTTTTCAGCAAACTCATGCACATAGGTGGTTTTCACATGACCCTTTAACCATCTATTGTATAATAGTATTAGGATCCTAGATCCTAATTATAAATTATATAAAACTAATCTATTGAAAATAGATTAAAGTTAGGATTTTACATCGTAATTCTAAACTATATTGCAAACTAAACACAGACAAAACCTCACTTGGTAATCCAGGGAAGGGCAGAATAAGGGGAGGAATGCACGACCATCTAGTTAACTAGATGATAGAATATATGAGAAATGTATTTGAAGCTACTAATGTAATAGCAGAAATTCTTGCCTTATTTAATGGTTTGAAGATAGCATAAGCTAATGATCAAACCCCTCTAAAAGATAATCTGACTCCAAGGAGATAATTGAATTCCTAAATAATGACCATCTTCATACACTAATTTATTATCTGATTATAGGGAGTTGCTTTACATGATGGGCAATCCGCCTCCCCCCATCTAACATTTCTTCATGGAATAAAATCAAGTAGCAAATATGCTAGCAAAGGAGGGATCTAATTTGAAGATGGTAAATGTTTTTATCTAATGGATAGTCCCTCCATCGATTGTGTCCAAATAATTTAAAACTCACAGAGTAAGAATTCTTTTCATTAAACTTAAGTGGTCGTGTCAAATTATTTCAGATAATTATAATATGTTTATTAACCACGTTCCCACAAAACAAATAGTAGTGTCTCTGTCGTGCTATCACCTCATGTATTGATACATATTGAGTTCTACAATATAATATCCTCTTTACCCAAGAAAGAAAATACTCCTTGAGCACTATTTAACAAACTTTACCACTTTAAGACTTAGAAATCAATCTTATTGTGTATTTTTATTTCATAAACTCAAGATTTTAAGAATCCTTAAAATAGTTAGGACTTCACATTAATGTATGCTAAAGTTTGGCTGGTTTCCTTAATGTTGGACAAAGAGAGAACTATTATTAAATATATTGATTCAATTGCAAGTGATAAGTCGTAATCACAACTTTTTTTTTCTCTTTTGATAGAGTTAGATAGAAAAAGATAAATCTGTTTTAAGAATTTTTATTACTAGTACCAGTAAAATTCACCTTTGTTACTAATATTAACTCAATCTACCCGTGAAATAATTTAATAAGGATTCAAAAGTTTGGACGTGTGACTTCTAAATAATGATTCAATTTCAAATATTTTATATCATAATATGTGTATTATATATAAGGAAAAATCATATGATGTATAATAAGTTCAGATAAAGTAATTTTCCTGTTACGTAAAGTTGAGATATGCATGTCGTATTTTTTCAGTTAAGCACATGTTCTAATTGTCACGCCCCGCTCTGGGGGGTATGACTGGCACCTGGTGCCCTAATAGGACCTAGACTGCTATCTGGTGAGCCCAAGCACATCTAGTGCCTGGCTGGCTCTAACTCCAATTCTTGGAAACAAAGGGCTATATAACGGCTGTAAACACACCCTCCGGCCAACAGGCCTATAGCCACCTGTACCTGAAAAACAGCTGACCAGAAACATACTGTTGTCAAGGGAACCTACGCGGGCCGACAAGGCCACCATGCTGTCTAGTTTTCTGTAACTCAACAATAACATGCTAAGTAATTACGTGACCGATAAGGTCACCACTACTGACTGATTATGGCCACACACGGCCAACAGGAACAGAAATAACAAATAACTATAATAAGCTGCACGGCCTCACACGACCGGCTCGGCTGACCACAGGGAAATATATACAGACTGCAAGCCTCTAGGAATAACCATAGAAACGATCGGGATAGGGCCCTGACCTACCCATACTGTACAACAAAAGAAAACGAAATACACCTCTGGAATTCAGCCTCCGGATGACAGGAGCTGAATACTCAATAGCTGACTGGAATCATGAGGGATCGCTTCCTTGTCTATGAGTACCTGCAGGCAAGTAATGCAGCGCCCCACTGAGCGTCAGTACCACAGGTACTGAGCATGTAAAGCAACTGAAATACACAACTGAAATGGATAACAACAGTAACATGACATATAAGTAGAAAGTAGCTGAGTCTATCTAGCTGAGAATAACTGGGGAGAGTTTATTTATTCCATAACTAAACTGAGCGTACCTGATGTCGTGTCGTCCCACTATCTATCAGTATCTAATAGCACATATAGGTATACATATAAATGCACACAATACCTGACCGACCCCCATAAGCCGGAAGGTGCCAACCAACACACAATCTATTTACCCCTACCCAGGTCTAAACCAACCAAAAATAAGTTGCTCCACTCATCTGATAACTGTGAGCTCCTCCTACCAGTCCCCTTGGGTACGTAGCTCAGGCCTTGGCCACTGACAGTAAACTATGTCTGAGTCCGAAGACTCCTACCTCTGGGCGTAGGTGCACGCGGGGTGTGTAATAAAAACTGCCCCTGGGTGCAAGCATGCAACAGGGTGATTTTATAAAAAAAATATGTATCTGAAACTGCCCCCGGCCACAAGCGCACACAGAGTGTTCTGCCCCTGTAAACAGGGTGGACTGGCTCTGCGTAGAGTAAACTGAACTACCCCTGCAAGGAGGGTGGTCTGGACAGTATTATCATGGTGGTCGGCCATCATCGTCCTCTAGGCGGACGGCATCGCCCAGCTGGTGGCGGTATCTGAATCTGGTATCGACACAGCTATAACCCAGGGGCGGTGGGGATGCTAAAAGGGTGCCCACATGCCACAACAAGTCTCAACAAACAAATAGCACATAGAAATAACAAGCATGTATAACTGAAAAGACTATCTGGAATCTAACTTCTTATTCTGATTTGTTTCTATATTGAACTGATTCTTACTAAATATACTGATTTTGCGATCTCCGTTTAACTGTACGCCTAATCTGTAGCCATGATACTATCTGTCTGAATGGCTAATCTGTAGCCATAACTGTCTGTCTATCAGGTCTTTCTTTATTGACTATTATTATGAAAATCTGTTCTTTTTTATTCTACAACATGCTTGCTACTCACATAATAGGCTGCACTGAATCTGAACTACTAACTTGCCCTTGGGCACATGCTTTTCTAACTTTCAGACTGAATATGATATCACAACGCAAACTAGGTTTACTGAACTTGCACAATACTTAACATTCAACTTCCGGGAATTCTACTACGGAGTTTATTATACTATACAAGGCTAAAGCTACTAACTTGCCGAAGGAACTAGCTTTACATACCTTATCCTCGAACTATCCGTCTGTCGGATGAGGCTCGGCCAATACTTCAACTATTTCTCCCAACTGCATTCATAAATATGTCAATTAATACTAAATATAGCTTTATTCCAAATAACAACGTCACTTTCGATATAATTATCGCCTAAACTTAGGCTTATCGAAAGATGGTCAAAAACTCGCTATTTTTCAGAAGTCCAGAAGGGAGAAATACTCACTTCACAGCTAGGAACACATAGACACTAGTTTGGAGCAATTCTACTCACCTTAGCTCTGTAGCTCGACGATTCGTCAGCCGTATTTCACGAAACTAAATCCGTAGAAATGCTCTCTACTGCTAAATACCTCGGTGTCTGAGGTTAATTTAGGTTTGGACTGTGTTTGGCAGCGTAATCGGATGAAATTATATTACCCTCTTCATTCTTTTTCCTTCCTCTGGTTTTCCTCTTTATTTTCTGGATATTTTATGATTTAATTCCAAAATAAACCGAAGTGGGGCTTTATATACTTGAGCCTAAACAAGGCCAACGTGTCACGTAGCCAACGCGGAGGCTTCACCTCCGTGACACGCTGCCATCGCGGAGGGGCTCTGCCTCGGCTCCTCCCGCGATGGTTCGACAGGTTGCTCGTCCGGTCTTTTCCCGGGCCTTTCCCTAGCACGTATGGCCTTCAAACATGCTTAACGAACGTGCGAATAGGTCATCTAGGTGCCGGAAATCCTACGGGGTATAACACTAATACTTCAATTTAATTTTGAAGAGGTATTAATCTAGCTCCCACACCCCCCCACCCCACCCCCCACTTTTGGTGTTTTTCTATTACTTTAAAGTAAGAGTGCATATAGTCTGGGTTGATTCGAACTTTTTGAATACCAAATCAAACCTATTATATCGATTTTTAAATCTATAAATCAAATCAAACCAATAAAAGTCGGATTTTTTAATTTTGGATTTTTTCAGTTTTTATTTCAATAAAGTCTTCATACAAAATATGTAACTTATACTTGAAATATTTCTTTAATCCTAGTAACATACAACTATTTAAGGTGTTTCACAATTAAGAAAATAATAAAAAATATGAAATGAGTAATAACAATGCACTAAAATAACCAAAAAAAAATAATGAAATCGCATGAAAAACATATTGCTAATTAATAATTCATAATGAAAATGAACACACTCTGAAAGTACTAAATCATGCCAAATAAAGTACGACTAATAAATTTAATTACATAACTAAATATTAAAAAAAGTTATGTGTTTTCACTGTATAAATTAACCTGCAAAATTAAAGCATAGATATCTAATATTATTGTCCTTTCTAGTTTTGAAATCATTTCTTTTGTTAGTATTAACATTAACTTGATTTTGATTTGAGCATTATATGAGTTAATACCATGTATTTATGAACTATAATATTTATTGGATCATTCAAAATTCTAAGTCAAAACTTGAAATAATACATGTTAAAAGACCAAACTATGAAAAAGTTTAAGAAGTATTTATAAATTAGATAAAATATTTATAAAAATTATAAATATAATATCAGATTGATTTGGTTGAGTTAAACATTTTCTAGTTAAAATCAAAGAAAATTAATTGTGATCGGATTTTTTTTCAACACCAAATCAAATCGAACTAAACCACTAGTCGAATATTTTTTTTCTCGGATTATCGAATTGAAGAGGTTTATCGACTTCTTTTAATATCCCACTTAAAAAAAATAATTTAACCAAAAAATAAAAAATCATTTTACCTACTCCATTTTCTCCTTAAAAATAATACTACATTTGTTACCAACTTCAACAAAATTCCATAAAATCGAATTATGAGTCTGTTAGAGATTTGTTCATTTGAGAGTTAGGAAAAAATTGTAAAAGAAGAGGGAATTGGGTGTTTAGAAGAGGAAGTGGGCCAGATCTTTTGGGGTTTGGACTGGGTCTCATAGTTTTTTTAAGGTCAAATTGTTCTGAAATTGGGCTTAAAATGGTTTAATATATGGCAAAAATTATATTAAAACGACAGCCTTTTGTGCACTTAAAAAGGTAGCCTTTTTACATTTTAAAAAGCTACCACTTTTTTCCATCGATGACACCAATGAAACAACTTTGTAAGAAAAATTTTGAAGTAAACCACATTAAATGAAATCAGATTATTGTAATAAGAATAAATTCATTAAATAAAAAGAAATTAATTGATCTTCCTACCAAAACAAAATTTCATATGTCATTTTTCATATCTAAAATCTATGAAGAAGTAGTAAGAGGCAAGACTTTTATATGATTCTCTCTTTCTGACGGAAATGGTGAGGTATGTCAGGTTTTCTTTTTCATTTCCCTTTTGAATTTCATTTTATAGAATTTATTCAATCTTGCTACTTGTCTTTAATTTTTTTCTCCTTATGAGTAGTATTTTTGTAAATTTTGAATGTTGTGTGTAACATTAGTTAGGAAGTGTAAAGGGACCCGAGTTGATTTTATGTACCAGTATAGAATTCTCCTTTATGTTCTTATGAATATTTTTTTATATGTCATTTTTTTGGAAAAATTTTATTTTTAATTTATGCATTTTCTAGTAAAGATACCTTGATGTTGATTGATTTAGGTTTTGTGTGTTAAACTCTATGGCATTGAACATATATTTTTATTTTCTCTTTCTTTACTAAATGGTGAGAGCGGATTAAAGTAGAAAAATTGGGAGAAAATTATATCACGTTAGTTTTGGAGAGGTCAAATGTAGATAGAATTATATTTTAGAGTTCATTCTTTATAATAATTAAGATTGTGAATCGAAATACACATTAATACATGAGTAGTCAAATATTATATTCAGATCTCAATAATGAATAATCAAGATAAAATTAGTTTTCTCAGCATTTAATTATTCAAAATTATTTATTTGTAATTAAAAAAATTTAATATAAAATTTAAAAAATAATTTAAGTTGTAAGGTGGTGTTTTATGTGGTGGTTGTCCAGTAAAAATGGTGGAAGTGATAAGGCTAGTAGTTGTGATTTTAATTTGGTGGTAGAGGTGTTGATGGTAGCGGCCTACAATTGTGAATAAAAGTGGTGGTAGTGTGTGATTTAGGGGTAATAGTGATAGTAGTAGTGGTTGATTCTATTCTAAACTGTTCTCCCAAGAAAGCAATAAATTACAACTCAATTCTAACTCCTAATACAAGAGAACTAGAATAGAAAGCTATTGAACATATTTCTATGAATCACGTTCTTCACTTTTGATTTCTTGTAATAGGTTGCAATTAGATGGTAAGTCAGAATTCACTTGAAAACACAATTATTTGCCTTTTCTCTCTATTTGACTTCTTGACCTACATCATAGACGTCCTTGTGTATTTATATTGTCGCTTCTCTAGTTTTCTTGTTCAACATGAACTCTTGGGAAACAAAAACTTATATTCTGCTTGGACTCACATGCCTTCCTTCTTTATAGACTTCTATTCCAAGTCTACTTCATCACGACTTGTCTTATCTTCTTATAGCATAAAACCTTCTTCTAGAGTGCCCTATCTCAATTGTGATTCTAAATGTTTCGGACCGACTGTCCTTACATGATTCACGAATATGTTTTAGATCCTTTGTCAATCATCAGAATACTCATTTACCAACAAATTTTCTCTTTTTGATGATGAAAAACTCCTCTTTTGTATGGTGACACAGCTTATTCCAAGTAGCTGAGTGCTGCTTATGATTACCATCCATATTGCCTCAAAAGGAAGTTAACTATGATCCTCTGTATTTGATTAAATAGTGATAAGAAGGTGGCGGGTGGACAGTAAATGGATAGGCATAACATATAAACATGTTTAATAAAAATAATCTTACCTCCCATGGAAAAAGTATTGTTATTCCAAGAGCTAACTTTCAGATTAACCTTATTAACAATTCAAGAGTATTCAATCTTTTTCCTACCTATAAAAATATGGAAGCCAAAGTAGTTGATAAAAAAATCTTTCCTATTCAGCTTCAAGCATTTAGAAATAATGGAACTTCTCTTATTGAAAACTTTGTCATCAACTAAGAAACAACTTCTTTCTTTGTTAACCAGTTGTCCAGAATTCTTTCCATAGGTACTAAGCATGTTATTAATAAGATGTAAGGTATAGGTCTTACCTAAACAGAAGATAAATAAATCATCTGCATAAGCCAAGTGGTTGATCTGAGGGCTATCTCCTTTCATACGGAAGCCATTGGATCTTGGGTTCTCATAAAGACTATTCAATATATTGGATAACACCTCAGAAGCAATGATAAACATATATGGGAGATTGGGTCACCCTTCTTGACTCCCATGTTAGACTTAAAGAAACAATTTCTCTTTCCATTGATAATTACAGTGTATCACATATTAGATAAGAGATTTCTAATTATACTGATCCACATCTCAGAAAATTTCATTTTCTTCATGATATTACAAAGAAAATTTCAGGAAAGTCTATCATATGTCATATACATAGGAAGCTTAATAGCCACATTGTTACCTTTGTTAGGCCTTCTTATATCATAAATAATTTCTTGTGTTAAAAGGAAATTTTCACAATTATCTGTACCATTAATAAAACCACTTTGATTAAGTGATATGATCTTAGGAATAATCTTGGCCAAGCTATCATTAACAACTTTAGAAGTAATTTGAGAGACATTACTTAAAATAATAGGTCTAAAGTCTACAAAGGATTGGGGAGATTGAACTTCAGCGATAAGCATCAGACAAGTACAAATGATGTATTTGGTGAGTTTAGAACCATTAAAAATAGCCTTAACCATTTTCAGCATGACAGAGCCTATAATGTCTCAGGTCTTTTCATAAAAACAAGTAATGAAGCCATTAGGGTTAGGAGCACATTAGGATCAGTAATAAAGAAAACATCTTAAACTTCTTCTAAGGTTGTTTCTTGCATGAGCATCGCAATATCCTCATAATATACTAAATTAGGAATATACTAAAAAATATTTTGGTCAGATGAGTGAAAAGGATTTGATAGTACCTCACAACAGCTGTAACAATGTCTTCCTCTTCCTCCAACCAATTGTCATTGTCATATATACTATTAATCTTTAGGAATTTCCTTCTGCCCCTGACAATGTTGTGGAAGTATTTGGTATTCTCATCCCCCTCCAGTTGCCATTTTAGATGAGCCTTCTATCTCCAAAAAGTGTCAACTTTTTTATGATGGATTACGAGTTCAGCTTTGGTCTTGTTGAGTTCCATCCTCTCATTCTAATCTATAAATCTCAGATATTGAGATCATATTGATTAAATTTTTCTCCCATTTCTGTAAGATTGTAAAATATATCCCAAATCTTGATTCTGGACCATTCACTTAGGGTTTTCCCAATTATCTTAAGCTTTTGTTGTACTCTCCAAAAGATGTTTACTTTTATTTCAGTATTCCACTAAGAGTTGACAATCTCCATAAAATCCTCATGATTAGTCCAGAAGTTAAGAAACATGAAATACTTGATATAAGTTCTTAATTTAAAGCAGAATCTGATAAGGATAGGGTAGTGATTAGAGCCGACTCTACCTAAGTGTTGGACAATAGTGTACGGATCTCTTCATCCCACTTTTTATTTTCTAACACTGTATCAAGTCTTTTCCAAATTATGTACTACTCCTTTCTTTCATTGCACCAAGTAAAATCATTTCTAGTATATCCAATATCAGTCAAAGTACAGTCATTTATAAAGGGGATACTTTTATTCAAATTATAAGGTCTTCCCCTAGCTTCTCTTCCTCATTCTGAATACAGTTGTAATCACCACAAATTATCCAGGCTTGATCATTTAAAGTGGAGATTGTTCTCATGGGTCTCCATAGATCCTCCCTCCCTACAGATATTGATTTGGCATATAACTCAAATATAGAAATCTTTATCCAAACCTTTATCCTTGATCTTGCAAGTGATAATTTGATCTTCATCAACAGTGATAATACAATCTAGATTTTCTTCAAAAAAATCCAGATCTTATTATTACTATTAGCTTTGCATCCATTCATTCCCAGAATGTTCCTGGAAGAATCAATTTTGTCCTAATTTATGAAAGGTTCTTGAATGGCTAAGAAGGAGATCTTGTATTGCACAATAAAGAACATTAGTCTCTTTGTTGCTGCTTGAGACATCATTCCCCTAATATTCTAGTTTAGTATACTAATCATTGATAGGGGGAGGAAGAGGTGTTTGTAAGTTCTTCTTTCGGTTTCTCTTGATAGGAGATCCTTTGATTCTTTCTCCATTTTAGTTTTATCCACACCTCTAGGGAACAAGTTTTTTTGTTCAAGAACCTCTCTTTAATTTTCTCTTGAGAGTACTCCATTTCTTCTTCACTTTGTTCATTATGTACTATCTGGTCTTGGCCATCTTCAAATGAATCCTCCTCTCTATTGTCTTCATCTTCAGTTGATTCATCATCATTCCATTCATCACTATCTTCTCCTTCATTGTTCTTCTCAAGATTATTTCCTTGGTTAGTTGAATTAGGGGTCTCATATATCTAGCTAGGTTGAATACTGATGTCGATAGGATATTTATTTTTACTACAAAAGGTAGTATTCATTTCCTTATTTGAAGTACCTTCCTGTTGTGGTTTGGTATTGCAATGGTCCATATTTTCATTTCCATGTTGCATGCTTTCTGGCTAGGAGCACTTTGTTGGGCTTCTTACTTCTCATCGTTCAACTTATTCTTATTTCTCTTCCTCTTGATAGTCTCCTAGCCTTCATCAAATAGAATTACCTGCAATTCATTGGGGTCATTGATGCTTATGGTTCCAATTGTTGTTTCATTCTCCTTCACAGAGTTGCCTTCTGTGTTAATTGTATCATTGCTACTATTCTTTCTATTGTCTTGTAGCTCCTCATTTTTCACACACTGATCCTCTCTACCAATTACTTCTTTCCTATTCTCCTTTATCACAGTCCTTGCATTGTATTTTCCTTCACACCATGATCTGTAGTACCATTTCTTCCGTGATTACTTCTTTCCTTGGATGGATTTGATTTGTCTATTCCAAGTATTGCATTAGTCGGTTTATATATTTTCTTTCGAGGTTCACTCCACCCTCTCTTCTTCTTTGCAGTTGTTTTGTGATTTGAGATCATTTCACTTCCTTTTTGTAGTCTCCTTGTCTTGTGTTTTCTCTTCTAGAGTATGCTTGTACTTACCATTAGTGGTAAGGTGTTGTTCATCCATGTGATTGCCTTTTGTTGGTTTTCTTTGTTGTTCTTGATTAGTGAATGCAAAAGCCTCATTATTGACTTTAGAAAGGTCTTTCTCTCTGCTACTATATTCCTTATTATTGACCTATTGTTTTGCCTCCTTCACTTCATTTTGATCCCTTTCTAGCCTTCTACATTGAACTTTGCAATGCCATTGAATTCAACAGTAATTGGAAAATTTTTGCACTCCTTCTTATTCTATTTTTTGTTCATATATTCCCTTGTAGAGGATTAGCTGAGTTTCTTTGACTAAAAAAAAATAGAATTTAACCTTGGCTTAGATAGTTCAATTTCAACTCGAACCTTGGCCATACATGGCCTAGTCCTACTTCTATTCGCTAGATTCATACTCAAAGGAACTCCTATTGCACTTAGAATTTGTTTGATGAAATGCTATGTTTGTAGGTGAAATGGAAGTTTAGGGATAAGAACCCACACCGACACTAAGGGGTTGTCCTCCTCTGTGGTGAAGTCTGGTGTCCATTTGCTAAGCCTCATAGTTTGTCCTTCCACCTCAATTGCATGACAACAATATATAGAATTGAAATCTTCTTCATTACAAACATCAATAAACACGTTCTTGTTGTCATAGACGCCAACCTTTACATATCCTTTTAGAGATATCGTCTCCTTCGCAGCAACCCTAATTTTCTTAATTTGGGGCCTAGTTTTTAGAAATTTTCCGACTATGGTATAATTACATTCCTCTTCCATAATCCCATAATAAACTTCAGCATTAAAAATAATAGCAGGGATTTCGTTATGCTTTGTAATTGTAGCATTGAGAGATTCTCTCGGATGGGTTGCCAAGGGGGTTTGGTGGTTATTAAAGGCATTGAGATATGATGATTTAGAAGTTAAGGATTAAATTGGAGCGGGGGAGTAATGCCTAGCTCCGGTGGTCGATCCCTCCTTCCTAGCAGAGCGCTGGCGGCCGGCTCCATATGGCCGGAAGTTGAATTGTACCGTTAGATATGTTACCGTTTTTTTTTGTATGGAGAGAAAATTTTTAGAGAGAAAGTTTTTGATATAATGTGCAGAATTTATTCAATTTTGCTTCTTTTCTTTGATTTTTCTCTCTTTATGATTAGTATTTTTGCAAATCGTACATGAATGTTGTGTATAACATTAATTACGAAGTGTAAAGAGATCTGAGCTTATTTCATGTTCCAGTATAGAATTCACCTTTGTGTTCTTATGAATATCTTTTTTAGTTTATGTGTGGTATTGTGGAAGAATTTTTAGTTTTAATTTATCCTTGTTCTAGTAAAGTTCTTATGTTGATCGATTTAAGTTTATGTGTGTTCAAATCTATAGTGTAGAACATATATATTTTTTTCTTCTATCTTTTATAGATGGTGTGAGTGTATTAAAGTAGGAAAATAGGGAGAAAATCATATCACATGAGTTTTACAGAGTTAAAATGCAGATAAGATTATATTTTAGAGGTCATTCCTTTTAAGGATTAAGATGTCTGAATCGAAATACACATATGATATTTGAGGAGTAAGATGTTTTATTTAGATATAAATAATGAATAATCAAGATTATTAGTTTTGTCCATATTTGATTATTCACATTTATTTATTTTTAGTAAAAAATTTAAAAATATAAAATTTTAGAATATAATTTAAGATGTAAGGTTGTGGTTTATATGGTGGATGATTGTGGTGGTTGATTGATATAACTGGTGGAAGTGATATAGCTGGTAGTTGTGATTTTGGTGGTGGAAGTGGTGGTGGTACTGGCCGACGATTGTGAAGTTTTATATTTTATATCTCTTTAAATCATTTTGTACTTTGAGAGATAGATATAAAATTGTATGTGATTCCAATATTAACCACTGTTGCAGTTTCATTTATTAGTTGCTTATTTATAGCCCGACATTAAATCACTTGTAGTCTGTTAAATGAAGAACCTCTTTCTTTCTTTTTAGGATAAGAATGAGAAAAAATTCAAGACTTGAAAGTGACCTTGTTTCTTAAACATTTTTAACTATTATGTACTAAAGCTTTGGCTTGTTTTGTAACCAGATTAAGGAACAATCGCAGCAATTTAAGCAGTTATATTTCCCAAGGCTTTATGTATCATTACAATGACGGCCGTGGTATAGACAGGATATCAGAATTACCGAGACACCTAATAGATGATATCTGGAGTCGTTTGTCCATCAAAGACATAGCACAGATGAGTGTGCTGTCAAAAACGTGGAACCATATATGGTCTACCTTTCCAATACTTGTGCTAGATAGCCAGTTCCGTGAGGAAATAAATTACAAAAATCAATCTTCATCTTCAATCACTTTTGACTTTAAAAATATTGTTGACAAGATCCTCTTGCAACATAACGGTCCTATTGTCAAGTTTGTCCTTGACATATCAAGTATTAGCTCAGACCACTGGGACATTGACCATTGGATTCGATACATCTCA
This sequence comes from Datura wrightii, assembly GCA_035772735.1. NCBI lineage: Eukaryota > Viridiplantae > Streptophyta > Magnoliopsida > Solanales > Solanaceae > Datura > Datura wrightii. The sequence continues at coordinate 22,870,204 of JASDFA010000001.1, forward strand.
ATGAATGGTATTAAAGAACTCAGGATTGAAAATTCCATTCAATCCACATATACTTTGCCATCTTTCTTGTTCAATTCCGGACTGAGTGATTTGAACATCACCAATTGTGCCTTCAAGACGTCTCTTGCCTCTACATCATTTCAGAGTCTTGTGAGGCTTGATCTAACACAAATAAGTTTTGATCCAGTTATGGTGTGTACCATCCTTGAGGCTCCACTACTCTTGACCTTGTTGCTTACAAGTTGTGATGGTCTCCAATACCTTAATATCTCCGCGTCGCAACTACATGGCTTGCACATTATTGATAGTCATAATATCGATTTTTCATTCCTCAAAGCTTATACTGAGCTAAAATTGTTGACTATTGTATCATTCGACAAAATCAAAGAGTATGAATTTTGGAAAAGGTTTACATTGGAAGACATTATTTATTCTTTTCCTAAGCTTACAAGGTTTTGGTTCAACAGTACTTTCTTCAAGGTAATTTGTATACAAATTTATTATTTTACTTTATTTCATATATAGTGAGTCATGAGGGATATGTATGTATCCATTTTATTTCAAAAAATATGTATTCTATTATTATTATTATTATTATTATTATTATTATTATTATTATTATTATTATTATTATTATTATTATTATGTTTTCTTCTTCTGAAGATTATAGTTCCACGAGTTATTTCAAAGAGGCTTGAGGTTGGACTAGAGAATTTGCTGGAACTCAACTTAGGTTTATGCTTTGCTGATGAAGCTCAAATTTCAGCAGTTATATGCTTACTTCACAGTGCTCCCCATTTGCATTCAATTAAAATCAAGGTAATCATTAATAAATTAAGAGATGAATGATCACCTTTTCTATAAATTATTTTCTGAAAAACTTAAAAATTAGATGTTAGTTAGCATTGAAGTTACATTATTCCTTTTTGTGTTTTACATTATTGTACTTAAAAAAATGAATAAATGTTATACCATGATAAATGCTATACCAAAATATATTGACATTATCTATCTCATACCTAAATTGCTCATATATATGTTATTATATATACAGCATGAACTCTCAAATGTTGAGGAAATTGATGTGGACAGAGTTAGAGAGTATCTGACAGCACCTAACTGCATAGAAGAAGATCTCATGGCACTTCGAAAGATAAAGTTGGAAGGTTTTGTGAACACCATAACTGAACGTCTTTTCATGAAGTTGATGTTAGCTCGTTGTCCTTCACTTGTACAGGTGAAAGTTACGCCTGCGAATTCAATTCAACAACATGATGATATCCTTTTCTTCATTTTACAAGTGTTGAAGTTCCCTCGAGCTTCATTAAATGTCAAAATAGAGCTTGAACAGCTAACATGATCGTCTATTCTAGCAGCTACATTATCATCTTATTAATTTTTCCGCCGATTAATATTTGGTTTTAGATGATGACCCTGTTTTTTGTGACATTTTGTCTAAAGGGAACAAGTGTTCTAAATACTTTTTTTTCTCCTCAAGTGTCTCACTTTTTATTTCTCCTTACACGTATCTTTTGATAAATCAGGGGCAAGTATATATACTGCTAGTCCTTTAATTTCCAACTCTGTGTTGCTTTTTAATCTTGTAATTAACCTAGTAAAACAAGAAGAGTGATAGGAACCTTAGGGAACCAATAGTAGAATTGTCATATCCTTTATTTTCATCAACTTGCTTGCTTAATTTTTTATATGTGACTATTTTTTTATTTATCTCAGTAGTATAATATGATTAAACTAAATAAGATATTTCTGAAAAAGATAACAAGTGATATTTCAATGATTTTTTATCTTCCTCCATCTTTGTTATTAGTTCAGTATATTACAAAAGAAGTTATTTTTAAGAGATTTTTTTTAAAATTTCTCCTCATTATTAAGTAATTATTAGAGTACTAGTTGTTGGAATTTTGTTTGGATAAAATTAATAATAAACATTTTACATGAATTAGTGTCTTTTACATGAAAGAATGTGCTTTTTTCTTCTGTTACCACTAGTTCTATTTAAAGCCAACTTCTATAAAGCTTCTGTGAGTATCTTTCTTTAATTTATAACATTCTTCCAAAAAAATTTCATTAAATTTCTCACTCCAAAAAGACCAAATTAAACTTTTTGCTTTCAAGTTAAATTTCTTCATTATTTGTTTAGTGAAAATTCATAGGCTTATCATATCCACTAAACGTATTTGTGTACAATCCCACAGAAATCTCACAGAAAAGAGGAAGATAATATCATTTTTAGAAAGCCTTTCCCATGTGTTTTAAACCTACAAATATTATATGTTTGTTGTCCATATTGTCGAACCTGCATCTTTATGTGATCTTCTTCATATATTTTTGTGTTAGTGTTGTATATTTTTCAACAATCTAAAAAGTGATTTAGTTATAAAGAGATATATACCACGTAGAAAGAAAAGAGGAAAAACGCAAAATCGCATCGATGCTTCATATAAAAACGAATTTATCCAGTATTGAAAAATTCATAAGGCTTTTCAAAAAATTAGAAGTGAACGCATATTAATGGAGGTTACAACATTTGGAAAGACAAAGAATAGTAAAATTTAAATAAATCTGAGATGACTATTAATCTCTTGAGCAGTAACGTCGCTTCATAAATATATAATTTCTTATTCTTGCAAGCTAAGAATTTTGGTGAAATGAGTACAAAACTTTTAGAATATCCATACATGTTTTGAAATGATACAAGACCGTCTCAAATATAAAGAAAGATATATTATAAAATATAAATAGAAAAGTCCGGATATATAAGTACAGCCAAGAAGTTACCTCCAAAGACTCCAAATGTTACTAGAAATATCCATTAAAAATTGAGTAACCATTTCATCTTTCACATAAAATCTTCTATCAAATAAATTATTTTTAGTTATAGATATTCTTAATTTTTATTTACAATATCAGGCTTTTTACATTTCATCTTTCATTCTCTAACTTATTTTTCTTTAGCCACTAATTTAGACAACTTATTCATTACTACAAAAAATATATATATAATTTTTAAAATTGCATTAAGCAACTAAATATAGATTAATTTAATTAGTAGATATGTGAAAGTGATGCCAAAAAACACTAAGTAAGAACTATTTAAAAGCTGAAAATAATTTTCATTTTCTAAGGATACTTTTACAGTAGCAAACTTCTTTTTTCCTTCAACTTTTTTATTTTTGTACTTTTTTCCTTGCTTCCCAACAAAGAAAATTTTGCAAGATACTATTTGAAATGTACAACAAATACATGATATTGTGTGTTGAATTGTGCAAGAAAACATAAATAGAAAGAATACTAAGAACTCAAAAGAAATTTTTTCAATAAGTTCTATATATGGCTTGGGAGTGAACAAAATCTCAAAGCTGAACTCAGAAGATAAGTCTGAGATTTACAAAGACATTATGCCAACAACAGTATGTAGGTATATATCATATTTTATGAATTGAAAATGTACTTTTAAAAAACAGTGTGCTCGAACTAAGGAATTTGGAGTATCAACTATTCTTATCAATTGTATGTCAATCAATCCAACAATTCGAAATGCGAAAGATCTCTAAAATTGAAAACATTTATTTTCTTCATATGGTAAGATTGTACCTATGATAATACTATCATATTAGAATTCATGGCTTGTAAAATTTATGAAAATTCTAATTTATTTATTTATTTATTTTTCTTTAAAATCAAAGTATCTAAAAAGAAATCGCATGTATCTAATTAATCATTGATATTCATCTTCATAGGTTAAAACGATATCCAATCATAAGATAGAAACTAGATTTAATTTCCACTACTATAAACTTCACGAATGATCGTAAAGACCAATCTTTCTTGAAAAATTTCCATCCCAAGAAAATAATGAATGTTTTCTAAATTTTAAATTTAAATTCAGAATGTAGAAAATCGTTAATACCTTCAATTTCTACCAGATTATTCCCTGTTCAGATAATAATATCAACATATAGCTAAAACAGAAATGAGATTCCCTGATTGTCTAAAAAAAATAAAAAATAATCATTCTAAGATGAGGAATAGCCTTTAAAATTCAATGCTCATGCAACTCGAGCATACCACTATCGAAAAGCCTATTTTAGCCCATACAATGATTTCCTTAGAAGGATAACATATTTAAAATTAGGAGAAGAAAGTCCCATGGGAAACTTCATTAATACCTCCTCATGTATGTCATCATGCATGTCACGTCTCAAATTACCCCCTATACATGATTTCCACCTAGCTAGCACATACCATTCGGCCAGGCGAATGGAATTTTCATATCTTAACCATTAATTCATAACATTAAATAAATCATATAAGTACCCAAATAATATAATAATTAATTCTGAAATAGTTAATATCTCCAAATATTAATTTGAAAACTCTTTCCAATACCCCACATTAGACCATGGAGCATATAAGAGAATTATGAAAGAAAAGATATCAATGAATAAGTGATGAAGGCTCTTTTAAAAGCTTCCATGAATAATGTGGCGGCTTGCCTCAATAACTAGGTCAACTCTAGCGAACTTGTTGGCTAATAGCTTCACTGCCACCAATAGTATCTGCATGGACATGCAGGTAAGGAGTGAGTTATATGTAAATATAATCCAGTAAGATCCTTGATCTACCACTTTAATACTCCTAGTTCCATTTATTCATAAAATGAAACGTCCCTTTTGAAGTCAGAATTAATTTTTCTAGATACCTAACATAATGCATGAAAGAAAGTATTAGAAAATACAACCACACAACAAGCACATAAACAATATGCATAAAAATAAATTTCATTACATAATACTCAATAAATTCTAAACAAATATTCCCAAGATCACAGATATCTCAACATAACTCATACTCAGGACATGTAATACGACAGTGAAAAAGATAAACCTAACACCCGAACTATTCATTATCCTACGAATATTACAAAACTGAAAAAATTCAAATGATAACTTCATATAATTTGCTTTGAATCATAGCTACTATCTAAATTTGGCCATACACCCCTCAAACTAGCCTACCTCTTCTTTCTTGATTCATATTGTGAGATGTCATCATCAAATATTAGTTTATGAATTCAATAACATGTCCTCACCATTAATGAGAGAATGGAACGAAGAGATTTAAAGAATCAGGCTAAATAAAAACACATGATAAAGAATCAAAGAATAGAAGTTCCCTAATATCTAGTTCTCGAAGATAAGTTACGGACATCTCCACACCGATCCGCAAGACTCTACTAGACTCTGCTCTTGAACTTAGTAGGATCTATGAACCATGCTCTGATATCATGTTCTCACGATCCAAAATTCCATTGAGCCATGAGGGCACCCACCATACCCGTAGGCAAACCTCATTCCTTTATTGACCAATTAATAATATAAATAATGCGAAAATAATATAAAATAAGTAACTAATTCTTATAAGTGCAGACTAAATGAGTCTAAGACCAAAGGAACCCCAAGACCTGGTGACACTAGTACAAGAGAATCTACGAATACCAAAAAATTCTGAAAAACTAAAGTCACCGTCTAGAAAGAAATAAGACAAGAAATAAAATAAGAAGTCTCTAGAATTTGTGAAGCAGCTCACCCTGAACTCTAATCGTGACATACCTCGAACCGTACGTGTAGAAACTCAAGTACCATTAATACTTGATTCAGTCCCTGCACACAAAAAGGTGTAGCAACCATAGGGTGAGTACGGGAAACACGTGTACTTAGCAAACTTTTGAAACTGACCCTTCCTAGAAATGATGATGAGATTAATCCTAATAATTATTTTTTAATAGTTGTAAATATACAATAATTATAATTCACCTCAACAAGACTTTATGGATTTAATATCTTCCATGAAGCAAATAAAACATATATTATTCGAAGTCAGTTAGACCACTGATGGTATTACAATATACCTCAATATCGTCACCACATCAACTACACCACTGATTATATCACAATGAGTCTCAAATACAACGACACAAATTGCAATATCACAACCAACACAACACTTCAAGACTCAAGTTAATATGAAATGTAAAGAAGATGAAAAATAATGCAAAGCAATGAACTGACCAACGACCTGTATATACTCGTTTCCTCTGTTGGATAGTCGAGACCCATAGGAGACTCACGAGGTCTATATACCTGCTGGAATTATTTTTCATTGGCAATAACAACTTCGGAACCATTTTTCATTAGCAATAACACACGTTGGAACCATTTTATGTCGACAATAATGCCCCCAGGAATCATTTCCTATAGTCACCATCAGCAATAATACATCTCGAAATTATTTTTCATCGACAATAACACACGTCAGAACTATTTTCCATCAACATACAAGAGTATGGATTTTCATAAAATAACTCAATGGGCACTATTAATCAATAATCATCATCTAGTAATAAGAGTGATATGAGTATGTATGAATAACACTAGTTCATCAACCAAAAACATAATCAAGGATCATCAAGTCACATTCAAGTATTACATTGTCACGCCGCGAGTCTACACCCTGGATGGGACACGGTACTTGAAGTCACAAGTGACCCCAAGTCAACCCCTAGTCTACCATACACTAGTATTCTGAGTAAAAAAATATAGCAGAAGCTTTGAAATAATTGCATAAAAGCATTTACGAAAGTAAAACTGAAAATATAAAGTTTAAGAACATCTGGAGTCTGAAATTAATTCTGTTTCTGAAAGCCCTCTAACTAATGAGTTGCTAGGACAAGCCCCTAGTTAACTCTAAGTATAGCTAAAAATAATGAAATAACAGAAAGAAATGAAATAAGGCCCTTGAAGAAATCATAATTAAATATTTACTTCAATAAATACTTGTTCAACAAAATCTCCGGTCTAAATGGTTCTGCAAGAACTTGATGAATTTCCAAGAATAGCTCAGCTAAACTATTACAAAAAAGTATGAATTGTAAACTCTAAAGTGTTGGACTTGGACTAAAAATCAACACTTTGATATTTTCTAACACTAAAATTGCACTTACCTAAGACAATAAATAAAGGGTATTTATAATAATAGATGAAGCCTTCGTTGTTCCTTCTTAAATTTGAATTGGGTTTTGCAGCTTCAGTTCCTAGTCGAATTGGGATTGCAAATTTTGGACGGCCCAAAATGTGTGGCGCTCCACGCCCCTCCCTACGCCATTTTCTTGGCGCCTCTGGTTGCACTGACCTACCTGCGCATTGTGCAGGCCATGGCACAGGCGTGCCTGCGCGATGCCAACTTCTATATATTCGATCCATCAATCCCGTTTTGTCTTTCTTGTACTTTTAAGCTACATGCAAACCCAAATTCACCACTTTTATATGTGAAAGCATCTCACATGTGCGTTAGCTCTTTTTCACAAATATATCATAAAATACATGCAAATACACATAATTTTTTCTCAAAACATAGTAAAGTATGGACAAAATATTGCTAAGAATTGAATAAATTCGCTATTCATCACCCAGGCTCCACACAAGTTTCAAGAATACACTAGAATCAAGAGAACATACACAACAAAACTATGGGTTGTCCACAGGTACATCCAAAGTACTATATTCGACCCGACGATGACAACTTAATTTCATAAAATGATTTGACATGCCACATGCCTTTTGGGTTCACAATTATAAACTTATTCTGTGCTATCACCTTGAGTCTATTTCAACCACCAAATATCAGCCCAATAGCATGAATAAGAATCCAGATCACAAGGCTAAGAAACAGCCGTGCACACGAGAAAATAGCTATTCAAAACATGACAAAACTATGCCAAAAAAGAGATATGGAAAGCCTTAACATACCTCAATTTTGATAAACTTACGCCACCACCACACCCAACTTTGGATGAGGAAAATTGGCTTAATTATGAAAGATAAAGAGAATCCTTACATGACCCTTTAACTGAGAACGTCTTGAAACTAATGTTTAAGGATGTTATTATCAACATTGGCATCTGAAATCTTAAAATAATATTCCCTATGAATTACCAAAACTTCTTATTAACCTCATAAATTGTATTCATATACCCCATGAAGTGAATAAAAGATAAAGAAGGTTATAGAATAATATTTAATGTAAAATTATAATTCTTTATATTTTCTCTTTTCATCTAACTCAGGTACGTAGGTGATTCTCATATAGCTCTACAACTATATGTTGTACTATAGTATTAAGATTCTACATTTTAATCATAAACTATATCAAACTAATCTATTGAAACTTCATTAATATTAGGATTCGACATCCTAAATTCAAACTATGTTTCTCTCTATTATTTTCCCATTAAGCCGGAGGTTTTCAATCCTACAACTCCAAGTTTTCTCTAGAGAACATGTAATGATTGTTTTCTGGTGGTTCATTGATTGTTAATGCGAAGAGACCCTGTGGAGTTTTCTATTGATTGAAAGGAGTAATCCACCTATAAAGCAAGAGATAGTAGTGTGATTGTTTCTTCTACAAATTCATCATGGCTTTGAATGTCGTCCTCTTTGTCTTAAAGAGTTTCATCTACCTCTACAAAAAAAAAACTTTTGGTTTATGGACTTATAAATATATGGCTTGATTGACATGATCTTTCTCACTATCTCCTTCTCTCATTGCATACTCTTTCTGTGCATTAATACAATGAGTGAAGGTTGGATATGGAGCTCTTCCCGGCATAAAAATCCTCAACATCTTGGGGTTTTGACCCCATATTGATACTATGAATTTATTGTTTCTGTCACGCCCCGCCTTGGGGGGTATGACTGGCACCTGGTGCCCTATTGGGACCTGAACTGCTGGACTGCTAAGCCTGGGCACATCTGGTGCCTGGCTGGCTCTATCTCATAATTCTGGAAACGAAGGGCTATATAACGGCTGTAAACACAGCCCCCGGCCCATTGGCCTATAGCCTCCTGTACCTGTGCTAACAGCTGACCAGAAACATACCAATTCAGGGGAACCTATGCGGGCCGACAAGGCCACCATGGTGTCTAGTTATCTGTAACTTAGTCATAGAATATTAGAAAGCTACGTGACCGACAAGGTCACCACTACTGGCAAACTATGGCCCCACACGGCCAACATAAAAGAAAGAAAAAGTGTTGACAGCTACACAACTGCACGGCCTCACACGACCGGCTCATCTAACCACTGGGAGATATATACAGACTACAAGCCTCTAGGAATAGCAATAGAAATGATCGGGATAGGGCCCCGACCTACCCATAATATACAACAAAAAGGAACTGAAATACACCTCTGAAATTCAGCCTCCGGATGACAGGAGCTGAATACTCGCTAGCTGACAGGAATCACGTAGTATCGCCTGCTCGTCTATGAGTACCTGCAGGCAAGTAACACAGCGCCCCACCGGGCGTCAGTACCGCTGGTACTGAGTATGTAAAGCAATAACTGAAAGAGATATCTGAAATCAATAACATAACTGACGAAACTGAAATAGAAAGAACCAGATTAACTGTCTGATGGTGTAAGTCGTACCTGTTATTAATCATACTGGAGGGAGTAGGAGTCATACCTGGAGACGTATCATTCTACTACTAATCTACTCGTATCTAATGTAATATGGCATAACATACATAACATAACATGGCATACACAAACCTTACCCGGCCCCCATAAGCCGGGGGGTAAAACCAGCACAGAATCTATACCCCTACCCCGGTCATGCCATCTCCTATAAATTCTGTAAGCATCCTGCCGGTCCCCTGGGTATGCACTTGGGCTCGCTGAGCCCCTGACTATAACTGCATCTGAGTCCGGAGGACTCCTGAATCTATACCCGGGCGTATCCGCTCGACTGGGGTGTGTAAGGGTCGATCAAGGCACAATATGGGGAAATCTGGCATCCCATCTTTGTCCCCTGTGGGATGGCATGCCACTCCGTGGAGCGACGTATCCTCGTCCTCTGGCGGACGAGTCGATACAGCTATTAACCCTGGGCGGTCATGGATGCTAGGTAATCCAACCCCAAACAACACAACGGTCTCAACTAGTAATACTGTCTGCGTATCTCACATGCTGAGGCTAGTAGGGGTAAGGTATCGTATATATTACATGCTGATCTACTGATAGTAATCTGTACGTATTTAATACGTACTAAGGTAGATAAATAAATATAAATATGAATATAGTCTCCTGCCGGGCTGTACTAGGGCAAATGCTATACAGGATAGTGTTTCTACTGAAAACTATGTTGTTTACTGAGTTTCTGTATTAACATGATCTGCTAATCCTAACATGCGTTCTAAACTTTATTTTAGCCTGCCATTCTATTTCTGAAGTGCTTTACAGATATTGCATCATCTCACGGGGTTTCAACTAGATACAAGGATATCTTAACATGTCATATTACATCACATACTGGGCATACTGCAACCTCTAACACTTGTGTTAGAGTCTATGTCGTACTAGTCGGTTTCATACAAGTTACAACCCAATGCTTCTCGTATCGTATCAATATTCCTAATGAACGTAACATTTGACTTCTGAACGTTCTACTGGCCTAAAAATCACTATACTGTACCGATATTACTTAACTTGCCGAGGGAACTAGCTTTACATACCTTATTCTTGAACTATCCGTCTGTCGGACGAGGCTCAGCCGGTACTTCAACTATTTTCTCCCAACTGCATTCATAAATATGTCAATCAATACTAAATACAACTTTATTTCAAAAGGCAACGTCACTTTCAATATAGTTTGTAGCCTAAACTTAGGCTTATCGAAAGACGGTCTAAAACTCGCTATTTTTCAGTGGTCCAGAAGGGAGAAATATTCACTTCACAGCTAGGAACACATAGACACTAATTTAGAGCAATTCCACTTACCTTAGCTTGGTGGCTCGATGATTCGTCGGCCGTATTTTACGAAACTGAATCCGTAGGAATGCTCTCTGCTGCTAAATACTTCGGTATCAGGGATTAATTTGAGTTTGGGTAACGTTAGCAGTGTAATCGGACGAAAATTATATAATTTCCTTCGTTCTTACTCCTCTCTACCGTTCACCCTCTGTTTTCTGGAAATTTAAATGTTTTTTATCACTTAAAACCGAAGTGGGGCTTTATATACTTGGGCCTGGACAAGGCCAACGTGTCACCGAGCCAACGCGGAGGCCCCTCCTCCGTGACACGTTGCCATCGCGGAGGGGCTCTGCCTCGGCTCCTTCCGCGATGGTTCGACATGATTCTCGTCCGATCTTTTCCCGGGCCTTTCTCCAGCACATATGGCCTTCAAATATGCTTGACCAACGTGCGAATAGGTCATCTAGGTGCCGGGAATTCTACGGGGTATAACAGTTTCAATTAAAATTCCTTATCCTCTATAGATTGTATGTAATTGTCGTTATGACTCTCCTAAATTTCTTTTTTTGAAGTGCAACCAATAATAAAGAACATTGACTCTTTTGCATGTAATAGTTTCAGTTAGCCAACTTCTCACCAAGAAGTGTTTCTCTTCCCATTCTATAAATTTAGAATTGACGTTTTCTTCATTCTTTTCATTTACCACAATCTTAGATGAAAGTTCTTAATTTAATAAAATATCACCAATCCTCAGCGTCTACATCAACTGGCTTTTCCAAACAAGATAGTTTGAGGAATTCAATTTTATGGGACATATAACTAAGAATTAATGGAGAGATCTTGGCGAAACTTAGAGAGTGGAGGAAGATAATCTGTCCATTAAAGAATATTGAACAAGATTCAAGATAAAAAATAATTTAGGTCAGAAGCAAAACTCTTGTACCACAAAGAAGATTATAGAAAAATATTGAGTGTAAAAATACAACTCTTTGTATTTTTATTTTTCAGCAAACTCATGCACATAGGTGGTTTTCACATGACCCTTTAACCATCTATTGTATAATAGTATTAGGATCCTAGATCCTAATTATAAATTATATAAAACTAATCTATTGAAAATAGATTAAAGTTAGGATTTTACATCGTAATTCTAAACTATATTGCAAACTAAACACAGACAAAACCTCACTTGGTAATCCAGGGAAGGGCAGAATAAGGGGAGGAATGCACGACCATCTAGTTAACTGGATGATAGAATATATGAGAAATGTATGTGAAGCTACTAATGTAATAGCAGAAATTCTTGCCTTATTCAATGGTTTGAAGATAGCATAAGCTAATGATCAAACCCCTCTAAAAGATAATCTGACTTTAAGGAGATAATTGAATTCCTAAATAATGACCATCTTCATACACTAATTTGTTATCTGATTATAGGGAGTTGCTTTACATGATGGGCAATCCGCCTCCCCCCATCTAACATTTCTTCATGGAATAAAATCAAGTAGCAAATATGCTAGCAAAGGAGGGATCTAATTTGAAGATGGTAAATGTTTTTATCTAATGGATAGTCCCTCCATCGATTGTGTCCAAATAATTAAAAACTCACAGAGTAAGAATTCTTTTCATTAAACTTAAGTGGTCGTGTCAAATTATTTCAGATAATTATAATATGTTTATTAACCACGTTCCCACAAAACAAATAGTAGTGTCTCTGTCGTGCTATCACCTCATGTATTGATACATATTGAGTTCTACAATATAATATCCTCTTTACCCAAAAAAGAAAATACTCCTTGAGCACTATTTAATAAACTTTACCACTTTAAGACTTAGAAATCAATCTTATTGTGTATTTTTATTTCATAAACTCAAGATTTTAAGAATCCTTAAAATAGTTAGGACTTCACATTAATGTATGCTAAAGTTTGGCTGGTTTCCTTAATGTTGGACAAAGAGAGAACTATTATTAAATATATTGATTCAATTGCAAGTGATAAGTCGTAATCACAACTTTTTTTTCTCTTTTGATAGAGTTAGATAGAAAAAGATAAATCTGTTTTAAGAATTTTTATTACTAGTACCAGTAAAATTCACCTTTGTTACTAATATTAACTCAATCTACCCGTGAAATAATTTAATAAGGATTCAAAAGTTTGGACGTGTGACTTCTAAATAATGATTCAATTTCAAATATTTTATATCATAATATGTGTATTATATATAAGGAAAAATCATATGATGTATAATAAGTTCAGATAAAGTAATTTTCCTGTTACGTAAAGTTGAGATATGCATGTCGTATTTTTTCAGTTAAGCACATGTTCTAATTGTCACGCCCCGCTCTGGGGGGTATGACTGGCACCTGGTGCCCTAATAGGACCTAGACTTCTATCTGGTGAGCCCAAGCACATCTAGTGCCTGGCTGGCTCTAACTCCAATTCTTGGAAACAAAGGGCTATATAACGGCTGTAAACACACCCTCCGGCCAACAGGCCTATAGCCACCTGTACCTGAAAAACAGCTGACCAGAAACATACTGTTGTCAAGGGAACCTATGCGGGCCGACAAGGCCACCATGCTGTTTAGTTTTCTGTAACTCAACAATAACATGCTAAGTAATTACGTGACCGACAAGGTCACCACTACTGACTGATTATGGCCACACACGGCCAACAGGAACAGAAATAACAAATAACTATAACAAGCTGCACGGCCTCACACGACCGGCTCGGCTGACCACAGGGAAATATATACAGACTGCAAGCCTCTAGGAATAACCATAGAAACGATCGGGATAGGGCCCCGACCTACCCATACTGTACAACAAAAGAAAATGAAATACACCTCTGGAATTCAGCCTCCGGATGACAGGAGCTGAATACTCAATAGCTGACTGGAATCACGAGGGATCGCTTCCTCGTCTATGAGTACCTGCAGGCAAGTAATGCAGCGCCCCACTGAGCGTCAGTACCACAGGTACTGAGCATGTAAAGCAACTGAAATACACAACTGAAATGGATAACAACAGTAACATGACATATAAGTAGAAAGTAGCTGAGTCTATCTAGCTGAGAATAACTGGGGAGAGTTTATTTATTCCATAACTAAACTGAGCGTACCTGATGTCGTGTCGTCCCACTATCTATCAGTATCTAATAGCACATATAGGTATACATATAAATGCACACAATACCTGACCGACCCCCATAAGTCGGAAGGTGCCAACCAACACACAATCTATTTACCCCTACCCAAGTCTAAACCAACCAAAAATAAGTTGCTCCACTCATCTGATAACTGTGAGCTCCTCCTACCGGTCCCCTTGGGTACGTAGCTCAGGCCTTGGCCTCTGACAGTAAACTATGTCTGAGTCCGAAGACTCCTACCTCTGGGCGTAGGTGCACGCGGGGTGTGTAATAAAAACTGCCCCTGGGTGCAAGCACGCAACAGGGTGATTTTATAAAAAAATCTGTATCTGAAACTGCCCCCGGCCACAAGCGCACACAGAGTGTTCTGCCCCTGTAAACAGGGTGGACTGGCTCTGCGCAGAGTAAACTGAACTACCCCTGCAAGGAGGGTGGTCTGGCCCGTATTATCACGGTGGTCGGCCATCATCGTCCTCTAGGCGGACGGCATCGCCCAGCTGGTGGCGATATCTGAATCTGGTATCGACACAGCTATAACCCAGGGGCGGTGGGGATGCTAAAAGGGTGCCCACATGCCACAACAAGTCTCAACAAACAAATAGCACATAGAAATAGCAAGCATGTATAACTGAAAAGACTATCAGGAATCTAACTTCTTATTCTGATTTGTTTCTATATTGAACTGATTCTTACTAAATATACTGATTTTGCGATCTCCGTTTAACTGTACGGCTAATCTGTAGCCATGATACTATCTGTCTGAATGGCTAATCTGTAGCCATAACTGTCTGTCTATCAGGTCTTTCTTTATTGACTATTATTATGAAAATCTGTTCCTTTTTATTCTACAACATGCTTGCTACTCACATAATAGGCTGCACTGAATCTGAACTACTAACTTGCCCTTGGGCACATGCTTTTCTAACTTTCAGACTGAATATGATATCACAACGCAAACTAGGTTTACTGAACTTGCACAATACTTAACATTCAACTTCCGGGAATTCTACTACGGAGTTTATTATACTATACAAGGCTAAAGCTACTAACTTGCCGAAGGAACTAGCTTTACATACCTTATCCTCGAACTATCCGTCTGTCGGACGAGGCTCGGCCAATACTTCAACTATTTCTCCCAACTGCATTCATAAATATGTCAATTAATACTAAATATAGCTTTATTCCAAATAACAACGTCAGTTTCGATATAATTATCACCTAAACTTAGGCTTATCGAAAGATGGTCAAAACTCGCTATTTTCCAGAAGTCCAGAAGGGAGAAATACTCACTTCACAGCTAGGAACACATAGACACTAGTTTGGAGCAATTCTACTCACCTTAGCTCTGTAGCTCGACGATTCGTCGGTCGTATTTCACGAAACTAAATCCGTAGAAATGCTCTCTACTGCTAAATACCTCGGTGTCTGAGGTTAATTTAGGTTTGGACTGTGTTTGGCAGCGTAATCGGATGAAATTATATTACCCTCTTCATTCTTTTTCCTTCCTCTGGTTTTCCTCTTTATTTTCTGGATATTTTATGATTTAATTCCAAAATAAACCGAAGTGGGGCTTTATATACTTGAGCCTAAACAAGGCCAACGTGTCACGGAGCCAACGCGGAGGCTTCACCTCCGTGACACGCTGCCATCGTGGAGGGGCTCTGCCTCGGCTCCTCCCGCGATGGTTCGACAGGTTGCTCGTCCGGTCTTTTCCCGGGCCTTTCCCTAGCACGTATGGCCTTCAAACATGCTTAACGAACGTGCGAATAGGTCATCTAGGTGCCGGGAATCCTACGGGGTATAACACTAATACTTCAATTTAATTTTGAAGAGGTATTAATCTAGCTCCCACACCCCCTCACCCCACCCCCCACTTTTGGTGTTTTTCTATTACTTTAAAGTAAGAGTGCATATAGTCTGGGTTGATTCGAACTTTTTGAATACCAAATCAAACCTATTATATCGATTTTTAAATCTATAAATCAAATCAAACCAATAAAAGTCGGATTTTTTAATTTTGGATTTTTTCTGTTTTTATTTCAATAAAGTCTTCATACAAAATATGTAACTTATACTTGAAATATTTCTTTAATCCTAGTAACATACAACTATTTAAGGTGTTTCACAATTAAGAAAATAATAAAAAATATGAAATGAGTAATAACAATGCACTAAAATAACCCAAAAAAATAATGAAATCGCATGAAAACAATATTGCTAATTAATAATTCATAATGAAAATGAACACACTCTGAAAGTACTAAATCATGCCAAATAAAGTACGACTAATAAATTTAATTACATAACTAATTATTAAAAAAAGTTATGTGTTTTCACTGTATAAATTAACCTGCAAAATTAAAGCATAGATATCTAATATTATTGTCCTTTCTAGTTTTGAAATCATTTCTTTTGTTAGTATTAACATTAACTTGATTTTGATTTGAGCATTATATGAGTTAATACCATGTATTTATGAACTATAATATTTATTGGATCATTCAAAATTCTAAGTCAAAACTTGAAATAATACATGTTAAAAGACCAAACTATGAAAAAGTTTAAGAAGTATTTATAAATTAGATAAAATATTTATAAAAATTATAAATATAATATCAGATTGATTTGGTTGAGTTAAACATTTTCTAGTTAAAATCAAAGAAAATTAATTGTGATCGGATTTTTTTTCAACACCAAATCAAATCGAACTAAACCACCAGTCGAATATTTTTTTTCTCGGATTATCGAATTGATGAGGTTTATCGACTTCTTTTAATATCCCACTTAAAAAAAATTAAATTATCCAAAAAATAAAAAATCATTTTACCTACTCCATTTTATCCTTAAAAATAATACTACATTTGTTACCAACTTCAACAAAATTCTATAAAATCGAATTATGAGTCTGTTAGAGATTTGTTCATTTGAGAGTTAGGAAAAAATTGTAAAAGAAGAGGGAATTGGGTGTTTAGAGGAGGAAGTGGGCCAGATCTTTTGGGGTTTGGACTGGGTCTCATAGTTTTTTTAAGGTCAAATTGTTCTGAAATTGGGCTTAAAATGGTTTAATATATGGCAAAAATTATATTAAAACGACAGCCTTTTGTGCACTTAAAAAGGTAGCCTTTTTACATTTTAAAAAGCTACCACTTTTTTCCATCGATGACACCAATGAAACAACTTTGTAAGAAAAATTTTGAAGTAAACCACATTAAATGAAATCAGATTATTGTAATAAGAATAAATTCATTAAATAAAAAGAAATTAATTGATCTTCCTACCAAAACAAAATTTCATATGTCATTTTTCATATCTAAAATCTATGAAGAAGTAGTAAGAGGCAAGACTTTTATATGATTCTCTCTTTCTGACGGAAATGGTGAGGTATGTCAGGTTTTCTTTTTCATTTCCCTTTTGAATTTCATTTTATAGAATTTATTCAATCTTGCTACTTGTCTTTAATTTTTTTCTCTTTATGAATAGTATTTTTGTAAATTTTGAATGTTGTGTGTAACATTAGTTAGGAAGTGTAAAGGGACCCGAGTTGATTTTATGTACCAGTATAGAATTCTCCTTTATGTTCTTATGAATATTTTTTTATATGTGATTTTTTTTGGAAAAATTTTATTTTTAATTTATGCATTTTCTAGTAAAGATACCTTGATGTTGATTGATTTAGGTTTTGTGTGTTAAACTCTATGGCATTGAACATATATTTTTATTTTCTCTTTCTTTACTAAATGGTGAGAGCGGATTAAAGTAGAAAAATTGGGAGAAAATTATATCACCTTAGTTTTGGAGAGTTCAAATGTAGATAGAATTATATTTTAGAGTTCATTCTTTATAATAATTAAGATTGTGAATCGAAATACACATTAATACATGAGTAGTCAAATATTATATTCAGATCTCAATAATGAATAATCAAGATAAAATTAGTTTTCTCAGCATTTAATTATTCAAAATTATTTATTTGTAATTAAAAAAATTTAATATAAAATTTAAAAAATAATTTAAGTTGTAAGGTGGTGTTTTATGTGGTGGTTGTCCAGTAAAAATGGTGGAAGTGATAAGGCTAGTAGTTGTGATTTTAATTTGGTGGTAGAGGTGTTGATGGTAGCGGCCTACAATTGTGAATAAAAGTGGTGGTAGTGTGTGATTTAGAGGTAATAGTGATAGTAGTAGTGGTTGATTCTATTCTAAACTGTTCTCCCAAGAAAGCAATAAATTACAACTCAATTCTAACTCCTAATACAAGAGAACTAGAATAGAAAGCTATTGAACATATTTCTATGAATCACGTTCTTCACTTTTGATTTCTTGTAATAGGTTGCAATTAGATGGTAAGTCAGAATTCACTTGAAAACACAATTATTTGCCTTTTCTCTCTATTTGACTTCTTGACCTACATCATAGACGTCCTTGTGTATTTATATTATCGCTTCTCTAGTTTTCTTGTTCAACATGAACTCTTGGGAAAGAAAAACTTATATTCTGCTTGGACTCACATGCCTTCCTTCTTTATAGACTTCTATTCCAAGTCTACTTCATCACGACTTGTCTTATCTTCTTATAGCATAAAACCTTCTTCTAGAGTGCCCTATCTCAATTGTGATACTAAATGTTTGGGACCGACTGTCCTTACATGATTCACGAATATGTTTTAGATCCTTTGTCAATCATCAGAATACTCATTTACCAACAAATTTTCTCTTTTTGATGATGAAAAACTCCTCTTTAGTATGGTGACACAGCTTATTCCAAGTAGCTGAGTGCTGCTTATGATTACCATCCATATTGCCTCAAAAGGAAGTTAACTATGATCCTCTGTATTTGATTCAATAGTGATAAGAAGGTGGCGGGTGGACAGTAAATGGATAGGCATAACATATAAACATGTTTAATAAAAATAATCTTACCTCCCATGGAAAAAGTATTGTTATTCCAAGAGCTAACTTTCAGATTAACCTTATTAACAATTCAAGAGTATTCAATCTTTTTCCTACCTATAAAAATATGGCAGCCAAAGTAGTTGATAAAAAAATCTTTCCTATTCAGCTTCAAGCATTTAGAAATAATGGAACTTCTCTTATTGAAAACTTTGTCATCAACTAAGAAACAACTTCTTTCTTTGTTAACCAGTTGTCCAGAATTCTTTCCATAGGTACTAAGCATGTTATTAATAAGATGTAAGGTATAGGTCTTACCTAAACAGAAGATAAATAAATCATCTGCATAAGCCAAGTGGTTGATCTGAGGGCTATCTCCTTTCATACGGAAGCCATTGGATCTTGGGTTCTCATAAAGACTATTCAATATCTTGGATAACACCTCAGAAGCAATGATAAACATATATGGGAGATTGGGTCACCCTTCTTGACTCCCATGTTAGACTTAAAGAAACAATTTCTCTTTCCATTGATAATTACAGTGTATCACATATTAGATAAGAGATTTCTAATGATATTGATCCACATCTCATAAAATTTCATTTTCTTCATGATATTACAAAGAAAATTTCAGGAAAGTCTATCATATGTCATATACATAGGAAGCTTAATAGCCACATTGTTACCTTTGTTAGGCCTTCTTATATCATAAATAATTTCTTGTGTTAAAAGGAAATTTTCACAATTATCTCTACCATTAATAAAACCACTTTGATTAAGTGATATGATCTTAGGAATAATCTTGGCCAAGCTATCATTAACAACTTTAGAAGTAATTTGAGAGACATTACTTAAAATAATAGGTCTAAAGTCTACAAAGGATTGGGGAGATTGAACTTCAGCGATAAGCATCAGACAAGTACAAATGATGTATTTGGTGAGTTTAGAACCATTAAAAATAGCCTTAACCATTTTCAGCATGACAGAGCCTATAATGTCTCAGGTCTTTTCATAAAAACAAGTAATGAAGCCATTAGGGTTAGGAGCACATTAGGATCAGTAATAAAGAAAACATCTTAAACTTCTTCTAAGGTTGTTTCTTGAATGAGCATCGCAATATCCTCATAATATACTAAATTAGGAATATACTAAAAAATATTTTGGTCAGATGAGTGAAAAGGATTTGATAGTACCTCACAACAGCTGTAGCAATGTCTTCCTCTTCCTCCAACCAATTGTCATTGTCATATATACTATTAATCTTTAGGAATTTCCTTCTGCCCCTGACAATGTTGTGGAAGTATTTGGTATTCTCATCCCCCTCCAGTTGCCATTTTAGATGAGCCTTCTATCTCCAAAAAGTGTCAACTTTTTTATGATGGATTACGAGTTCAGCTTTGGTCTTGTTGAGTTCCATCCTCTCATTCTAATCTATAAATCTCAGATATTGAGATCATATTGATTAAATTTTTCTCCCATTTCTGTAAGATTGTAAAATATATCCCAAATCTTGATTCTGGACCATTCACTTAGGGTTTTCCCAATTATCTTAAGCTTTTGTTGTACTCTCCAAAAGATGTTTACTTTTATTTCAGTATTCCACTAAGAGTTGACAATCTCCATAAATCCTCATGATTAGTCCAGAAGTTAAGAAACATGAAATACTTGATATAAGTTCTTAATTTAAAGCAGAATCTGATAAGGATAGGGTAGTGATTAGAGCCGACTCTACCTAAGTGTTGGACAATAGTGTACGGATCTCTTCATCCCACTTTTTATTTTCTAACACTGTATCAAGTCTTTTCCAAATTATGTACTACTCCTTTCTTTCATTGCACCAAGTAAAATCATTTCTAGTATATCCAATATCAGTCAAAGTACAGTCATTTATAAAGGGGATGCTTTTATTCAAATTATAAGGTCTACCCCTAGCTTCTCTTCCTCATTCTGAATACAGTTGTAATCACCACAAATTATCCAGGCTTGATCATTTAAAGTGGAGATTGTTCTCATGGGTCTCCATAGATCCTCCCTCCCTACAGATATTGATTTGGCATATAACTCAAATATAGAAATCTTTATCCAAACCTTTATCCTTGATCTTGCAAGTGATAATTTGATCTTCATCAACACTGATAATACAATCTAGATTTTCTTCAAAAAAATCCAGATCTTATTATTACTATTTAGCTTTGCATCCATTCATTCCCAGAATGTTCCTGGAAGAATCAATTTTGTCCTAATTTATGAAAGGTTCTTGAATGGCTAAGAAGGAGATCTTGTAGTGCACAATAAAGAACATTAGTCTCTTTGTTGCTGCTTGAGACATCATTCCCCTAATATTCTGGTTTAGTATACTAATCATTGATAGGGGGAGGAAGAGGTGTTTGTAAGTTCTTCTTTCGGTTTCTCTTGATAGGAGATCCTTTGATTCTTTCTCCATTTTAGTTTTATCCACACCTCTAGGGAACAAGTTTTTTTGTTCAAGAACCTCTCTTTAATTTTCTCTTGAGAGTACTCCATTTCTTCTTCACTTTGTTCATTATGTACTATCTGGTCTTGGCCATCTTCAAATGAATCCTCCTCTCTATTGTCTTCATCTTCAGTTGATTCATCATCATTCCATTCATCACTATCTTCTCCTTCATTGTTCTTCTCAAGATTATTTCCTTGGTTAGTTGAATTAGGGGTCTCATATATCTAGATAGGTTGAATACTGATGTCGATAGGATATTTATTTTTACTACAAAAGGTAGTATTCATTTCCTTATTTGAAGTACCTTCCTGTTGTGGTTTGGTATTGCAATGGTCCATATTTTCATTTCCATGTTGCATGCTTTCTGGCTAGGAGCACTTTGTTGGGCTTCTTACTTCTCATCGTTCAACTTATTCTTATTTCTCTTCCTCTTGATAGTCTCCTAGCCTTCATCAAATAGAATTACCTGCAATTCATTGGGGTCATTGATGCTTATGGTTCCAACTGTCGTTTCATTCTCCTTCACAGAGTTGCCTTCTGTGTTAATTGTATCATTGCTACTATTCTTTCTATTGTCTTGTAGCTCCTCATTTTTCACACACTGATCCTCTCTACCAATTACTTCTTTCCTATTCTCCTTTATCACAGTCCTTGCATTGTATTTTCCTTCACACCATGATCTGTAGTACCATTTCTTCCGTGATCACTTCTTTCCTTGGATGGATTTGATTTGTCTATTCCAAGTATTGCATTAGTCGGTTTATATATTTTCTTTCGAGGTTCACTCCACCCTCTCTTCTTCTTTGCAGTTGTTTTGTGATTTGAGATCATTTCACTTCCTTTTTGTAGCCTCCTTGTCTTGTGTTTTCTCTTCTAGAGTATGCTTGTACTTACCATTAGTGGTAAGGTGTTGTTCATCCATGTGATTGCCTTTTGTTGGTTTTCTTTGTTGTTCTTGATTAGTGAATGCTAAAGCCTCATTATTGACTTTAGAAAGGTCTTTCTCTCTGCTACTATATTCCTTATTATTGACCTATTGTTTTGCCTCCTTCACTTCATTTTGATCCCTTTCTAGCCTTCTACATTGAACTTTGCAATGCCATTGAATTCAACAGTAATTGGAAAATTTTTGCACTCCTTCTTATTCTATTTTTTGTTCATATATTCCCTTGTAGAGGATTAGCTGAGTTTCTTTGACTAAAAAAAAATAGAATTTAACCTTGGCTTAGATAGTTCAATTTCAACTCGAACCTTGGCCATACATGGCCTAGTCCTGCTTCTATTCGCTAGATTCATACTCAAAGGAACTCCTATTGCACTTAGAATTTGTTTGATGAAATGCTTTGTTTGTAGGTGAAATGGAAGTTTAGGGATAAGAACCCACACCGACACTAAGGGGTTGTCCTCCTCTGTGGTGAAGTCTGGTGTCCATTTGCTAAGCCTCATAGTTTGTCCTTCCACCTCAATTGCATGACAACAATATATAGAATTGAAATCTTCTTCATTACAAACATCAATAAATACGTTCTTGTTGTCATAGACGCCAACCTTTACATATCCTTTTAGAGATATCGTCTCCTTCGCAGCAACCCTAATTTTCTTAATTTGGGGCCTAGTTTTTAGAAATTTTCCGACTATGGTATAATTACATTCCTCTGCCATAATCCCATAATAAACTTCAGCATTAAAAATAATAGCAGGGATTTTGTTATGCTTTGTAATTGTAGCATTGAGAGATTCTCTCGGATGGGTTGCCAAGGGGGTTTGGTGGTTATTAAAGGCATTGAGATATGATGATTTAGCAGTTAAGGATTAAATTGGAGCGGGGGAGTAATGCCTAGCTCCGGTGGTCGATCCCTCCTTCCTAGCAGAGCGCTGGCGGCCGGCTCCATATGGCCGGAAGTTGAATTGTACCGTTAGATATGTTACCATTTTTTTTTGTATGGAGAGAAAATTTTTAGAGAGAAAGTTTTTGATATAATGTGCAGAATTTATTCAATTTTGCTTCTTTTCTTTGATTTTTCTCTCTTTATGATTAGTATTTTTGCAAATCGTACATGAATGTTGTGTATAACATTAATTACGAAGTGTAAAGAGATCTGAGCTTATTTCATGTTCCAGTATAGAATTCACCTTTGTGTTCTTATGAATATCTTTTTTAGTTTATGTGTGGTATTGTGGAAGAATTTTTAGTTTTAATTTATCCTTGTTCTAGTAAAGTTCTTATGTTGATCGATTTAAGTTTATGTGTGTTCAAATCTATAGTGTAGAACATATATATTTTTTTCTTCTATCTTTTATAGATGGTGTGAGTGTATTAAAGTAGGAAAATAGGGAGAAAATCATATCACATGAGTTTTACAGAGTTAAAATGTAGATAAGATTATATTTTAGAGGTCATTCCTTTTAAGGATTAAGATGTATGAATCGAAATACACATATGATATTTGAGGAGTAAGATGTTTTATTTAGATATAAATAATGAATAATCAAGATTATTAGTTTTGTCCATATTTGATTATTCACATTTATTTATTTTTAGTAAAAAATTTAGAAATATAAAATTTTAGAATATAATTTAAGATGTAAGGTTGTGGTTTATATGGTGGATGATTGTGGTGGTTGATTGATATAACTGGTGGAAGTGATATAGCTGGTAGTTGTGATTTTGGTGGTGGAAGTGGTGGTGGTACTGGCCGACGATTGTGAAGTTTTATATTTTATATCTCTTTAAATCATTTTGTACTTTGAGAGATAGATATAAAATTGTATGTGATTCCAATATTAACCACTGTTGCAGTTTCATTTATTAGTTGCTTATTTATAGCCCGATATTAAATCACTTGTAGTCTGTTAAATGAAGAACCTCTTTCTTTCTTTTTAGGATAAGAATGAGAAAAAATTCAAGACTTGAAAGTGACCTTGTTTCTTAAACATTTTTAACTATTATGTACTAAAGCTTTGGCTTGTTTTGTAACCAGATTAAGGAACAATCGCAGCAATTTAAGCAGTTATATTGCCCAAGGCTTTATGTATCATTACAATGACGGCCGTGGTATAGACAGGATATCAGAATTACCGAGACACCTAATAGATGATATCTGGAGTCGTTTGTCCATCAAAGACATAGCACAGATGAGTGTGCTGTCAAAAACGTGGAACCATATATGGTCTACCTTTCCAATACTTGTGCTAGATAGCCAGTTCCGTGAGGAAATAAATTACAAAAATCAATCTTCATCCTCAATCACTTTTGACTTTAAAAATATTGTTGACAAGATCCTCTTGCAACATAACGGTCCTATTGTCAAGTTTGTCCTTGACATATCAAGTATTAGCTCAGACCACTGGGACATTGACCATTGGATTCGATACATCTCAATGAATGGTATTAAAGAACTCAGGATTGAAAATTCCATTCAATCCACATATACTTTGCCATCTTTCTTGTTCAATTCCGGACTGAGTGATTTGAACATCACCAATTGTGCCTTCAAGACGTCTCTTGCCTCTACATCATTTCAGAGTCTTGTGAGGCTTGATCTAACACAAATAAGTTTTGATCCAGTTATGGTGTTTACCATCCTTGAGGCTCCACTACTCTTGACCTTGTTGCTTACAAGTTGTGATGGTCTCCAATACCTTAATATCTCCGCGTCGCAACTACATGCAACTCGAGCATACCACTATCGAAAAGCCTATTTTAGCCCATACAATGATTTCCTTAGAAGGATAACATATTTAAAATTAGGAGAAGAAAGTCCCATGGGAAACTTCATGAATACCTCCTCATGTATGTCATCATGCATGTCACGTCTCAAATTACCCCCTATACATGATTTCCACCTAGCTAGCACATACCATTCGGCCAGGCGAATGGAATTTTCATATCTTAACCATTAATTCATAACATTAAATAAATCATATAAGTACCCAAATAATATAATAATTAATTCTGAAATAGTTAATATCTCCAAATATTAATTTGAAAACTCTTTCCAATACCCCACATTAGACCATGGAGCATATAAGAGAATTATGAAAGAAAAGATATCAATGAATAAGTGATGAAGGCTCTTTTAAAAGCTTCCATGAATAATGTGGCGACTTGCCTCAATAACTAGGTCAACTCTAGCGAACTTGTTGGCTAATAGCTTCACTGCCACCAATAGTATCTGCATGGACATGCAGGTAAGGAGTGAGTTATATGTAAATATAATCCAGTAAGATCCTTGATCTACCACTTTAATACTCCTAGTTCCATTTATTCATAAAATGAAACGTCCCTTTTGAAGTCAGAATTAATTTTTCTAGATACCTAACATAATGCATGAAAGAAAGTATTAGAAAATACAACCACACAACAAGCACATAAACAATATGCATAAAAATAAATTTCATTACATAATACTCAATAAATTCTAAACAAATATTCTCAAGATCACAGATATCTCAACATAACCCCAACTATTCATTATCCTACGAATATTACAAAACTGAAAAAATTCAAATTATAACTTCATATAATTTGCTTTGAATCATAGCTACTATCTAAATTTGGCCATACACCCCTCAAACTAGCCTACCTCTTCTTTCTTGATTCATATTGTGAGATGTCATCATCAAATATTAGTTCATGAATTCAATAACATGTCCTCACCATTAATGAGAGAATGGAACGAAGAGATTTAAAGAATCAGGCTGAATAAAAGCACATGATAAAGAATCAAAGAATAGAAGTTCCCTAATATCTAGTTCTCGAAGATAAGTTACGGACATCTCCACACCGATCCGCAAGACTCTACTAGACTCTGCTCTTGAACTTAGTAGGATCTATGAACCATGCTCTGATATCATGTTCTCACGATCCAAAATTCCATTGAGCCATGAGGGCACCCATCATACCCGTAGGCAAACCTCATTCCTTTATTGACCAATTAATAATATAAATAATGCAAAAATAATATAAAATAAGTAACTAATTCTTATAAGTGCAGAATAAATGAGTCTAAGACCAAAGGAACCCCAAGACCTGGTGACACTAGTACAAGAGAATCTACGAATACCAAAAAATTCTGAAAAACTAAAGTCACCGTCTAGAAAGAAATAAGACAAGAAATAAAATAAGAAGTCTCTAGAATTTGTGAAGCAGCTCACCCTGAACTCTAATCGTGACATACATCGAACCGTACGTGTAGAAACTCAAGTACCATTAATACTTGATTCAGTCCCTGCACACAAAAAGGTGTAGCAACCATAGGGTGAGTACGGGAAACACGTGTACTTAGCAAACTTTTGAAACTGACCCTTCCTAGAAATGATGATGAGATTAATCCTAATAATTATTTTTTAATAGTTGTAAATATACAATAATTATAATTCACCTCAACAAGACTTTATGGATTTAATATCTACCATGAAGCAAATAAAACATATATTATTCGAAGTCAGTTAGACCACTGATGGTATTACAATATACCTCAATATCGTCACCACATCAACTACACCACTGATTATATCACAATGAGTCTCAAATACAATGACACAAATTGCAATATCACAACCAACACAACACTTCAAGACTCAAGATAATATGAAATGTAAAGAAGATGAAAAATAATGCAAAGCAATGAACTGACCAACGACCTGTATATACTCGTTTCCTCTGTTGGATAGTCGAGACCCATAGGAGACTCACGAGGTCTATATACCTGCTGGAATTATTTTTCATTGGCAATAACAACTTCAGAACCATTTTTCATTAGCAATAATACACGTTGGAACCATTTTCTGTCGACAATAATGCCCCCAGGAATCATTTCCTATAGTCACCATCAGCAATAATACATCTCGAAATTATTTTTCATCGACAATAACACACGTCAGAACTATTTTCCATCAACATACAAGAGTATGGATTTTCATAAAATAACTCAATGGGCACTATTAATCAATAATCATCATCTAGTAATAAGAGTGATATGAGTATGTATGAATAACACTAGTTCATCAACCAAAAACATAATCAAGGATCATCAAGTCACATTCAAGTATTACATTGTCACGCCGCGAGTCTACACCCTGGATGGGACACGGTACTTGAAGTCACAAGTGACCCCAAGTCAACCCCTAGTCTACCATACACTAGTATTCTGAGTAAAAAAATATAGCAGAAGCTTTGAAATAATTGCATAAAAGCATTTACGAAAGTAAAACTGAAAATATAAAGTTTAAGAACATCTGGAGTCTGAAATTAATTCTGTTTCTGAAAGCCCTCTAACTAATAAGTTGCTAGGACAAGCCCCTAGTTAACTCTAAGTATAGCTAAAAATAATGAAATAACAGAAAGAAATGAAATAAGGCCCTTGAAGAAATCATAATTAAATATTTACTTCAATAAATACTTGTTCAACAAAATCTCCGATCTAAATGGTTCTGCAAGAACTTGATGAATTTCCAAGAATAGCTCAGCTAAACTATTACAAAAAAGTATGAATTGTAAACTCTAAAGTGTTGGACTTGGACTAAAAATCAACACTTTGATATTTTCTAACACTAAAATTGCACTTACCTAAGACAATAAATAAAGGGTATTTATAATAATAGATGAAGCCTTCGTTGTTCCTTCTTAAATTTGAATTGGGTTTTGCAGCTTCAGTTCCTAGTCGAATTGGGATTGCAAATTTTGGACGGCCCAAAATGTGTGGCGCTCCACGCCCCTCCCTACGCCATTTTCTTGGCGCCTCTGGTTGCACTGACCTACCTGCGCATTGTGCAGGCCATGGCACAGGCGTGCCTGCGCGATGCCAACTTCTATATATTCGATCCATCAATCCCGTTTTGTCTTTCTTGTACTTTTAAGCTACATGCAAACCCAAATTCACCACTTTTATATGTGAAAGCATCTCACATGTGCGTTAGCTCTTTTTCACAAATATATCATAAAATACATGCAAATACACATAATTTTTTCTCAAAACATAGTAAAGTATGGACAAAATATTGCTAAGAATTGAATAAATTTGCTATTCATCACCCAGGCTCCACACAAGTTTCAAGAATACACTAGAATCAAGAGAACATACACAACAAAACTATGGGTTGTCCACAGGTACATCCAAAGTACTATATTCGACCCGACGATGACAACTTAATTTCACAAAATGATTTGACATGCCACATGCCTTTTGGGTTCACAATTATAAACTTATTCTGTGCTATCACCTTGAGTCTATTTCAACCACCAAATATCAGCCCAATAGCATGAATAAGAATCCAGATCACAAGGCTAAGAAACAGCCGTGCACATGAGAAAATAGCTATTCAAAACATGACAAAACTATGCCAAAAAAGAGATATGGAAAGCCTTAACATACCTCAATTTTGCTAAACTTATGCCACCACCACACTCAACTTTGGATGAGGAAAATTGGCTTAATTATGAAAGATAAAGAGAATCCTTACATGACCCTTTAACTGAGAACGTCTTGAAACTAATGTTTAAGGATGTTATTATCAACATTGGCATCTGAAATCTTAAAATAATATTCCCTATGAATTACCAAAACTTCTTATTAACGTCATAAATTGTATTCATATACCCCATGAAGTGAATAAAAGATAAAGAAGGTTATAGAATAATATTTAATGTAAAATTATAATTCTTTATATTTTCTCTTTTCATCTAACTCAGGTACGTAGGTGATTCTCATATAGCTCTACAACTATATGTTGTACTATAGTATTAAGATTCTACATTTTAATCATAAACTATATCAAACTAATCTATTGAAACTTCATTAATATTAGGATTCGACATCCTAAATTCAAACTATGTTTCTCTCTATTATTTTCCCATTAAGCCGGAGGTTTTCAATCCTACAACTCCAAGTTTTCTCTAGAGAACATGTAATGATTGTTTTCTGGTGGTTCATTGATTGTTAATGCGAAGAGACCCTGTGGAGTTTTCTATTGATTGACAGGAGTAATCCACCTATAAAGCTAGAGATAGTAGTGTGATTGTTTCTTCTACAAATTCATCATGGCTTTGAATGTCGTCCTCTTTGTCTTAAAGAGTTTCGTCTACCTCTACAAAAAAAAAACTTTTGGTTTATGGACTTATAAATATATGGCTTGATTGACATGATCTTTCTCACTATCTCCTTCTCTCATTGCATACTCTTTCTATGCATTAATACAATGAGTGAAGGTTGGATATGGAGCTCTTCCCAGCATAAAAATCCTCAACATCTTGTAAAAATTTATTTTCAAGACCTTTAACAAAGTTTATAACCTTGATATCTTAATCTAACAGTTTGTGTACAGCGATGCGATTATCACCAGTTCTCTTGAATTCTTTTATATATTCATCTTGGGGTTTTGACCCCATATTGATACTATGAATTTATTGTTTCTGTCACGCCCCGCCTTGGGGGGTATGACTGGCACCTGGTGCCCTATTGGGACCTGAACTGCTGGACTGCTAAGCCTGGGCACATCTGGTGCCTGGCTGGCTCTATCTCATAATTCTGGAAACGAAGGGCTATATAACGGCTGTAAACACAGCCCCCGGCCCATTGGCCTATAGCCTCCTGTACCTGTGCTAACAGCTGACCAGAAACATACCAATTCAGGGGAACCTATGCGGGCCGACAAGGCCACCATGATGTCTAGTTATCTGTAACTTAGTCATAGAATATTAGAAAGCTACATGACCGACAAGGTCACCACTACTGGCAAACTATGGCCCCACACGGCCAACATAAAAGAAAGAAAAAGTGTTGACAGCTACACAACTGCACGGCCTCACACGACCGGCTCATCTAACCACAGGGAGATATATACAGACTGCAAGCCTCTAGGAATAGCAATAGAAATGATCGGGACAGGGCCCCGACCTACCCGTACTATACAACAAAAAGGAACTGAAATACACCTCTGAAATTCAGCCTCCGGATGACAGGAGCTGAATACTCGCTAGCTGACAGGAATCACGTAGTATCGCCTGCTCGTCTATGAGTACCTGCAGGCAAGTAACGCAGTGCCCCACCGGGCGTCAGTACCGCTGGTACTGAGTATGTAAAGCAATAACTGAAAGAGATATCTGAAATCAATAACATAACTGACGAAACTGAAATAGAAAGAACCAGATTAACTGTCTAATGGTGTAAGTCGTACCTGTTCTTAATCATACTGGAGGGAGTAGGAGTCATACCTGGAGACGTATCATTCTACTACTAATCTACTCGTATCTAATGTAATATGGCATAACATACATAACATAACATGGCATACACAAACCTTACCCGGCCCCCATAAGCCGGGGGGTACAACCAGCACAGAATCTATACCCCTACCCCGGTCATCCCATCTCCTATAAATTCCGTAAGCATCCTGCCGGTCCCCTGGGTATGCACTTGGGCTCGCTGAGCCCCTAACTATAACTGCATCTAAGTCCGGAGGACTCCTGAATCTACACCCGGGCGTATCCGCTCGACTGGGGTGTGTAAGGGCCGATCAAGGCACAATATGGGGAAATATGGCATCCCATCTTTGTCCCCTGTGGGATGGCATGCCACTCCGTGGAGCGACGTATCCTCGTCCTCTGGCGGACGAGTCGATACAGCTATTAACCCTGGGCGGTCATGGATGCTAGGTAATCCAACCCCAAACAACACAACGGTCTCAACTAGTAATACTGTCTGCGTATCTCACATGCTGAGGCTAGTAGGGGTAAGGTATCGTATATATTACATGCTGAGCTACTGATAGTAATCTGTATGTATTTAATACGTACTGAGGCAGATAAATAATTATAAATATGAATATAGTCTCCTGCCGGGCTGTACTAGGGCAAATGCTATACAGGATAGTGTTTCTACTGAAAACTATGCTGTTTACTGAGTTTCTGTATTAACATGATCTGCTAATCCTAACATGCGTTCTAAACTTTATTTTAGCCTGCCATTCTATTTCTGAAGTGCTTTACAGATATTGCATCATCTCACGGGGTTTCAACTAGATACAAGGACATCTTAACATGTCATATTACATCACATACTGGGCATACTGCAACCTCTAACACTTGTGTTAGAGTCTATGTCGTACTAGTCGGTTTCATACAAGTTACAACCCAATGCTTCTCGTATCGTATCAATATTCCTAATGAACGTAACATTTGACTTCTGAATGTTCTACTGGCCTAAAAATCACTATACTGTACCGATATTACTTAACTTGCCGAGGGAACTACCTTTACATACCTTATTCTTGAACTATCCGTCTGTCGGACGAGGCTCAGCCGGTACTTCAACTATTTTCTCCCAACTGCATTCATAAATATGTCAATCAATACTAAATACAACTTTATTTCAAAAGGCAACGTCACTTTCGATATAGTTTATAGCCTAAACTTAGGCTTATCGAAAGACGGTCGAAAACTCGCTATTTTTCAGTGGTCCAGAAGGGAGAAATATTCACTTCACAGCTAGGAACACAGACACTAATTTAGAGCAATTCCACTTACCTTAGCTCGGTGGCTCGACGATTCGTCGGCCATATTTTACGAAACTGAATCCGTAGGAATGCTCTCTGCTGCTAAATACTTCGGTATCTGG
Organism: Datura wrightii; assembly: GCA_035772735.1. Taxonomy (NCBI): domain Eukaryota; kingdom Viridiplantae; phylum Streptophyta; class Magnoliopsida; order Solanales; family Solanaceae; genus Datura; species Datura wrightii. The sequence goes on from JASDFA010000001.1 coordinate 22,902,164, forward strand.
GATTAATTTGAGTTTGGGTAACGTTAGCAGTGTAATCGGACAAAAATTATATAATTTCTTTCGTTCTTACTCCTCTCTGCCGTTCACCCTCTGTTTTCTGGAAATTTAAATGTTTTTTATCACTTAAAACCGAAGTGGGGCTTTATATACTTGGGCCTGGACAAGGCCAACGTGTCACGGAGCCAACGCGGAGGCCCCTCCTCCGTGACACGCTGCCATCGCGGAGGGGCTCTGCCTCGGCTCCTTCCGCGATGGTTCGACATGATTCTCGTCCGATCTTTTCCCGGTCCTTTCTCCAGCACGTATGGCCTTCAAATATGCTTGACCAACGTGCGAATAGGTCATCTAGGTGCCGGGAATTCTACGGGGTATAACAGTTTCAGTTAAAATTCCTTATCCTCTATAGATTGTATGTAATTGTCGTTATGACTCTCCTAAATTTCTTTTTTTGAAGTGCAACCAATAATAAAGAACATTGACTCTTTTGCATGTAATAGTTTCAGTTAGCCAACTTCTCACCAAGAAGTGTTTCTCTTCCCATTCTATAAATTTAGAATTGACGTTTTCTTCATTCTTTTCATTTACCACAATCTTAGATGAAAGTTCTTAATTTCATAAAATATCACCAATCCTCAGCGTCTACATCAACTGGCTTTTCCAAACAAGATAGTTTGAGTAATTCAATTTTATGGGACATATAACTAAGAATTAATGGAGAGATCTTGGCGAAACTTAGAGAGTGGAGGAAGATAATCTGTCCATTAAAGAATATTGAACAAGATTCAAGATAAAAAATAATTTAGGTCAGAAGCAAAACTCTTGTACCACAAAGAAGATTATAGAAAAATATTGAGTGTAAAAATACAACTCTTTGTATTTTCTTTTTTCAGCAAACTCATGCACATAGGTGGTTTTCACATGACCCTTTAACCATCTATTGTATAATAGTATTAGGATCCTAGATCCTAATTATAAATTATATAAAACTAATCTATTGAAAATAGATTAAAGATAGGATTTTACATCGTAATTCTAAACTATATTGCAAACTAAACACATACAAAACCTCACTTGGTAATCCAGGGAAGGGCAGAATAAGGGGAGGAATGCACGACCATCTAGTTAACTGGATGATAGAATATATGAGAAATGTATTTGAAGCTACTAATGTAATAGCAGAAATTCTTGCCTTATTTAATGGTTTGAAGATAGCATAAGCTAATGATCAAACCCCTCTAAAAGATAATCTGACTTCAAGGAGATAATTGAATTCCTAAATAATGACCATCTTCATACACTAATTTGTTATCTGATTATAGGGAGTTGCTTTACATGATGGGCAATCCGCCTCCCCCCATCTAACATTTCTTCATGGAATAAAATCAAGTAGCAAATATGCTAGCAAAGGAGGGATCTAATTTGAAGATGGTAAATGTTTTTATCTAATGGATAGTCCCTCCATCGATTGTGTCCAAATAATTAAAAACTCACAGAGTAAGAATTCTTTTCATTAAACTTAAGTGGTCGTGTCAAATTATTTCAGATAATTATAATATGTTTATTAACCACGTTCCCACAAAACAAATAGTAGTGTCTCTGTTGTGCTATCACCTCATGTATTGATACATATTGAGTTCTACAATATAATATCCTCTTTACCCAAAAAAGAAAATACTCCTTGAACACTATTTAATAAACTTTACCACTTTAAGACTTAGAAATCAATCTTATTGTGTATTTTTATTTCATAAACTCAAGATTTTAAGAATCCTTAAAATAGTTAGGACTTCACATTAATGTATGCTAAAGTTTGGCTGGTTTCCTTAATGTTGGATAAAGAGAGAACTATTATTAAATATATTGATTCAATTGCAAGTGATAAGTCGTAATCACAACTTTTTTTTTTTCTCTTTTGATAGAGTTAGATAGAAAAAGATAAATCTGTTTTAAGAATTTTTATTACTAGTACCAGTAAAATTCACCTTTGTTACTAATATTAACTTAATCTACCCGTGAAATAATTTAATAAGGATTTAAAAGTTTGGACGTGTGACTTCTAAATAATGATTCAATTTCAAATATTTTATATCATAATATGTGTATTATATATAAGGAAAAATCATATGATGTATAATAAGTTCAGATAAAGTAATTTTCCTGTTACTTAAAGTTGAGATATGCATGTCGTATTTTTTCAGTTAAGCACATGTTCTAATTGTCACGCCCCGCTCTGGGGGGTATGACTGGCACCTGGTGCCCTAGTAGGACCTAGACTGCTATCTGGTGAGCCCAAGCACATCTAGTGCCTGGCTGACTCTAACTCCAATTCTTGGAAACAAAGGGCTATATAACGGCTGTAAACACACCCTCCGGCCAACAGGCCTATAGCCACCTGTACCTGAAAAATAGCTGACCAGAAACATACTGCTGTCAAGGGAACCTATGCGGGCCGACAAGGCCACCATGCTGTCTAGTTTTCTGTAACTCAACAATAACATGCTAAGTAATTACGTGACCAACAAGGTCACCACTACTGACTGATTATGGCCACACACGACCAACAGGAACAGAAATAACAAATAACTATAACAATCCGCACGGCCTCACACGACCGGCTCGGCTGACCACAGGGAAATATATACAGACTGCAAGCCTCTAGGAATAACCATAGAAACGATCGGGATAGGGCCCCGACCTACCCATACTGTACAACAAAAGAAAATGAAATACACCTCTGGAATTCAGCCTCCGGATGACAGGAGCTGAATACTCAATAGCTGACTGGAATCACGAGGGATTGCTTCCTCGTCTATGAGTACCTGCAGGAAAGTAATGCAGCGCCCCACTGGGCGTCAGTACCACAGGTACTGAGCATGTAAAGCAACTGAAATACACAACTGAAATGGATAACAACAGTAATATGACATATAAGTAGAAAGTAGCTAAGTCTATCTAGCTGAGAATAACTGGGGAGAGTTTATTTATTCCATAACTAAACTGAGCGTACCTGATGTCGTGTCGTCCTACTATCTATCAGTATCTAATAGCACATATAGGTATACATATAAATACACATAATACCTGACCGACCCCCATAAGCCGGAAGGTGCCAACCAACACACAATCTATTTACCCCTACCCGGGTCTAAACCAACCAAAAATAAGTTGCTCCACTCATCTGATAACTGTGAGCTCCTCCTACCGGTCCCCTTGGGTACGTAGCTCAGGCCTTGGCCTCTGACAGTAAACTGTGTCTGAGTCCGAAGACTCCTACCTCTAGGCGCAGGTGCATGCGGGGTGTGTAATAAAAACTGCCCCTGGGTGCAAGCACGCAACAGGGTGATTTTATAAAAAAATCTGTATCTGATATTGCCCCCGGCCACAAGCGCACACAGAGTGTTCTGCCCCTGTAAACAGGGTGGACTGGCTCTGCGCAAAGTAAACTGAACTACCCCTGCAAGCAGGGTGGTCTGGACCGTATTATCATGGTGGTCGGCCATCATCGTCCTCTAGGCGGACGGCATCGCCCAGCTGGTGGAGGTATCTGAATCTGGTATCGACACAGCTATAACCCAGGGGCGGTGGGGATGCTAAAAGGGTGCCCACATGCCACAACAAGTCTCAACAAACAAATAGCACATAGAAATAGCAAGCATGTATAACTGAAAAGACTATCTGGAATCTAACTTCTTATTCTGATTTGTTTCTATATTGAACTGATTCTTACTAAATATACTGATTTTGCGATCTCCGTTTAACTGTACGGCTAATCTGTAGCCATGATACTATCTGTCTGAATGGCTAATCTGTAGCCATAACTGTCTGTCTATCAGGTCTTTCTTTATTGACTATTATTATGAAAATCTATTCCTTTTTATTCTACAACATGCTTGCTACTCACATAATAGGCTGCACTGAATCTGAACTACTAACTTGCCCTTGGGCACATGCTTTTCTAACTTTCAGACTGAATATGATATCACAACGCAAACTAGGTTTACTGAACTTGCACAATACTTAACATTCAACTTCTGGGAATTCTACTACGGAGTTTATTATACTATACAAGGCTAAAGCTACTAACTTGCCGAAGGAACTAGCTTTACATACCTTATCCTCGAACTATCCGTCTGTCGGACGAGGCTCGGCCAATACTTCAACTATTTCTCCCAGCTGCATTCATAAATATGTCAATTAATACTAAATATAGCTTTATTCCAAAGAACAACGTCACTTTCGATATAATTATCCCTTAAACTTAGGCTTATCGAAAGATAGTCAAAAACTCGCTATTTTCCAGAAGTCCAGAAGGGAGAAATACTCACTTCACAGCTAGGAACACATAGACACTAGTTTGGAGCAATTCTACTCACCTTAGCTCTGTAGCTCGACGATTCGTCGGCCGTATTTCACGAAACTAAATCCGTAGAAATGCTCTCTACTGCTAAATACCTCGGTGTCTGAGGTTAATTTAGGTTTGGACTGTGTTTGGCAGCGTAATCGGATGAAATTATATTACCCTCTTCATTCTTTTTCCTTCCTCTGGTTTTCCTCTTTATTTTCTGGATATTTTATGATTTAATTCCAAAATAAACCGAAGTGGGGCTTTATATAATTGAGCCTAAACAAGGCCAACGTGTCACGGAGCCAACGCGGAGGCTTCACCTCCGTGACACGCTGCCATCGCGAAGGGGCTCTGCCTCGGCTCCTCCCGCGATGGTTCGACAGGTTGCTCGTCCGGTCTTTTCCCGGGCCTTTCCCTAGCACGTATGGCCTTCAAACATGCTTAACGAACGTGCGAATAGGTCATCTAGGTGCCGGGAATCCTACGGGGTATAACACTAATACTTCAATTTAATTTTGAAGAGGTATTAATCTAGCTCCCACACCCCCCCACCCCACCCCCCACTTTTGGTGTTTTTCTATTACTTTAAAGTAAGAGTGCATATAGTCTGGGTTGATTCGAACTTTTTGAATACCAAATCAAACCTATTATATCAATTTTTAAATCTATAAATCAAATCAAACCAATAAAAGTCGGATTTTTTCAGTTTTTATTTCAATAAAGTCTTCATACAAAATATGTAACTTATACTTGAAATATTTCTTTAATCCTAGTAACATACAACTATTTAAGCTGTTTCACAATTAAGAAAATAATAAAAAATATGAAATGAGTAATAACAATGCACTAAAATAACCCAAAAAAATAATGAAATCGCATGAAAACAATATTGCTAATTAATAATTCATAATGAAAATGAACACACTCTGAAAGTACTAAATCATGCCAAATAAAGTATGACTAATAAATTTAATTACATAACTAAATATTAAAAAAAGTTATGTGTTTTCACTGTATAAATTAACCTGCAAAATTAAAACATAGATATCTAATATTATTGTCCTTTCTAGTTTTGAAATCATTTCTTTTGTTAGTATTAACATTAACTTGATTTTGATTTGAGCATTATATGAGTTAATACCATGTATTTATGAACTATAATATTTATTGGATCATTCAAAATTCTAAGTCAAAACTTGAAATAATACATGTTAAAAGACCAAACTATGGAAAAGTTTAAGAAGTATTTATAAATTAGATAAAATATTTATAAAAATTATAAATATAATATCAGATTGATTTGGTTGAGTTAAACATTTTCTAGTTAAAATCAAAGAAAATTAATTGTGATCGGATTTTTTTTCAACACCAAATCAAATCGAACTAAACCACTAGTCGAATATTTTTTTTCTCGGATTATCGAATTGATGAGGTTTATCGACTTCTTTTAATATCCCACTTAAAAAAAAATTAATTTAACCAAAAAATAAAAAATCATTTTACCTACTCCATTTTCTCCTTAAAAATAATACTACATTTGATACCAACTTCAACAAAATTCTATAAAATCGAATTATGAGTCTGTTAGAGATTTGTTCATTTGAGAGTTAGGAAAAAATTGTAAAAGAAGAGGGAATTGGGTGTTTAGAAGAGGAAGTGGGCCAGATCTTTTGGGGTTTGGACTGGGTCTCATAGTTTTTTTAAGGTCAAATTGTTCTGAAATTGGGCTTAAAATGGTTTAATATATGGCAAAAATTATATTAAAACGACAGCCTTTTGTGCACTTAAAAAGGTAGCCTTTTACATTTTAAAAAGCTACCACTTTTTTCCATCGATGACACCAATGAAACAACTTTGTAAGAAAAATTTTGAAGTAAACCACATTAAATGAAATCAGATTATTGTAATAAGAATAAATTCATTAAATAAAAAGAAATTAATTGATCTTCCTACCAAAACAAAATTTCATATGTCATTTTTCATATCTAAAATCTATGAAGAAGTAGTAAGAGGCAAGACTTTTATATGATTCTCTCTTTCTGACGGAAATGGTGAGGTATGTCAGGTTTTCTTTTTCATTTCCCTTTTGACTTTCATTTTATAGAATTTATTCAATCTTGCTACTTGTCTTTAATTTTTTTCTCTTTATGAATAGTATTTTTGTAAATTTTGAATATTGTATGTAACATTAGTTAGGAAGTGTAAAGGGACCCGAGTTGATTTTATGTACCAGTATAGAATTCTCCTTTATGTTCTTATGAATATTTTTTTATATGTGATTTTTTTGGAAAAATTTTATTTTTAATTTATGCATTTTCTAGTAAAGATACCTTGATGTTGATTGATTTAGGTTTTGTGTGTTAAACTCTATGGCATTGAACATATATTTTTATTTTCTCTTTCTTTACTAAATGGTGAGAGCGGATTAAAGTAGAAAAATTGGGAGAAAATTATATCACGTTAGTTTTGGAGAGTTCAAATGTAGATAGAATTATATTTTAGAGTTCATTCTTTATAATAATTAAGATTGTGAATCGAAATACACATTAATACATGAGTAGTCAAATATTATATTCAGATCTCAATAATGAATAATCAAGATAAAATTAGTTTTCTCAGCATTTAATTATTCAAAATTATTTATTTGTAATTAAAAAAATTTAATATAAAATTTAAAAAATAATTTAAGTTGTAAGGTGGTGTTTTATGTGGTGGTTGTCCAGTAAAAATGGTGGAAGTGATAAGGCTAGTAGTTGTGATTTTAATTTGGTGGTAGAGGTGTTGATGGTAGCGGCCTACAATTGTGAATAAAAGTGGTGGTAGTGTGTGATTTAGGGGTAATAGTGATAGTAGTAGTGGTTGATTCTATTCTAAACTGTTCTCCCAAGAAAGCAATAAATTACAACTCAATTCTAACTCCTAATACAAGAGAACTAGAATAGAAAGCTATTGAACATATTTCTATGAATCACGTTCTTCACTTTTGATTTCTTGTAATAGGTTGCAATTAGATGGTAAGTCAGAATTCACTTGAAAACACAATTATTTGCCTTTTCTCTCTATTTGACTTCTTGACCTACATCATAGACGTCCTTGTGTATTTATATTGTCGCTTCTCTAGTTTTCTTGTTCAACATGAACTCTTGGGAAACAAAAACTTATATTCTGCTTGGACTCACATGCCTTCCTTCTTTATAGACTTCTATTCCAAGTCTACTTCATCACGACTTGTCTTATCTTCTTATAGCATAAAACCTTCTTCTAGAGTGCCCTATCTCAATTGTGATACTAAATGTTTGGGACCGACTGTCCTTACATGATTCACGAATATGTTTTAGATCCTTTGTCAATCATCAGAATATTCATTTACCAACAAATTTTCTCTTTTTGATGATGAAAAACTCCTCTTTAGTATGGTGACACAGCTTATTCCAAGTAGCTGAGTGCTGCTTATGATTACCATCCATATTGCCTCAAAAGGAAGTTAACTATGATCCTCTGTATTTGATTCAATAGTGATAAGAAGGTGGCGGGTGGACAGTAAATGGATAGGCATAACATATAAACATGTTTAATAAAAATAATCTTACCTCCCATGGAAAAAGTATTGTTATTCCAAGAGCTAACTTTCAGATTAACCTTATTAACAATTCAAGAGTATTCAATCTTTTTCCTACCTATAAAAATATGGCAGCCAAAGTAGTTGATAAAAAAATCTTTCCTATTCAGCTTCAAGCATTTAGAAATAATGGAACTTCTCTTATTGAAAACTTTGTCATCAACTAAGAAACAACTTCTTTCTTTGTTAACCAGTTGTCCAGAATTCTTTCCATAGGTACTAAGCATGTTATTAATAAGATGTAAGGTATAGGTCTTACCTAAACAAAAGATAAATAAATCATCTGCATAAGCCAAGTGGTTGATCTGAGGGCTATCTCCTTTCATATGGAAGCCATTGGATCTTGGGTTCTCATAAAGACTATTCAATATCTTGGATAACACCTCAGAAGCAATGATAAACATATATGGGATATTGGGTCACCCTTCTTGACTCCCATGTTAGACTTAAAGAAACAATTTCTCTTTCCATTGATAATTACAGTGTATCACATATTAGATAAGAGATTTCTAATGATATTGATCCACATCTCAGAAAATTTCATTTTCTTCATGATATTACAAAGAAAATTTCAGGAAAGTCTATCATATGTCATATACATAGGAAGCTTAATAGCCACATTGTTACCTTTGTTAGGCCTTCTTATATCATAAATAATTTCTTGTGTTAAAAGGAAATTTTCACAATTATCTCTACCATTAATAAAACTACTTTGATTAAGTGATATGATCTTAGGAATAATCTTGGCCAAGCTATCATTAAGAACTTTAGAAGTAATTTGAGAGACATTACTTAAAATAATAGGTCTAAAGTCTACAAAGGATTGGGAGATTGAACTTCAGCGATAAGCATCAGACAAGTACAAATGATGTATTTGGTGAGTTTAGAACCATTAAAAATAGCCTTAACCATTTTCAGCATGACAGAGCCTATAATGTCTCAGGTCTTTTCATAAAAACAAGTAATGAAGCCATTAGGGTTAGGAGCACATTAGGATCAGTAATAAAGAAAACATCTTAAACTTCTTCTAAGGTTGTTTCTTGCATGAGCATCGCAATATCCTCATAATATACTAAATTAGGAATATACTAAAAAATATTTTGGTCAGATGAGTGAAAAGGATTTGATAGTACCTCACAACAGCTGTAACAATGTCTTCCTCTTCCTCCAACCAATTGTCATTGTCATATATACTATTAATCTTTAGGAATTTCCTTCTGCCCTTGACAATGTTGTGGAAGTATTTGGTATTCTCATCCCCCTCCAGTTGCCATTTTAGATGAGCCTTCTATCTCCAAAAAGTGTCAACTTTTTTATGATGGATTACGAGTTCAGCTTTGGTCTTGTTGAGTTCCATCCTCTCATTCTAATCTATAAATCTCAGATATTGAGATCATATTGATTAAATTTTTCTCCCATTTCTGTAAGATTGTAAAATATATCCCAAATCTTGATTCTGGAACATTCACTTAGGGTTTTCCCAATTATCTTAAGCTTTTGTTGTACTCTCCAAAAGATGTTTACTTTTATTTCAGTATTCCACTAAGAGTTGACAATCTCCATAAAATCCTCATAATTAGTCCAGAAGTTAAGAAACATGAAATACTTGATATAAGTTCTTAATTTAAAGCAGAATCTGATAAGGATAGGGTAGTGATTAGAGCCGACTCTACCTAAGTGTTGGACAATAGTGTACGGATCTCTTCAACCCACTTTTTATTTTCTAACACTGTATCAAGTCTTTTCCAAATTATGTACTACTCCTTTCTTTCATTGCACCAAGTAAAATCATTTCTAGTATATCCAATATCAGTCAAAGTACAGTCATTTATAAAGGGGATGCTTTTATTCAAATTATAAGGTATTCCCCCTAGCTTCTCTTCCTCATTCTGAATACAGTTGTAATCACCACAAATTATCCAGGCTTGATCATTTAAAGTGGAGATTGTTCTCATGGGTCTCCATAGATCCTCCCTCCCTACAGATATTGATTTGGCATATAACTCAAATATAGAAATCTTTATCCAAACCTTTATCCTTGATCTTGCAAGTGATAATTTGATCTTCATCAACACTGATAATACAATCTAGATTTTCTTCAAAAAAATCCAAATCTTATTATTACTATTAGCTTTGCATCCATTCATTCCTAGAATGTTCCTGGAAGAATCAATTTTGTCCTAATTTATGAAAGGTTCTTGAATGGCTAAGAAGGAGATCTTGTATTGCACAATAAAGAACATTAGTCTCTTTGTTGCTGCTTGAGACATCATTCCCCTAATATTCTAGTTTAGTATACTAATCATTGATAGGGGGAGGAAGAGGTGTTTGTAAGTTCTTCTTTCGGTTTCTCTTGATAGGAGATCCTTTGATTCTTTCTCCATTTTGGTTTTATCCACACCTCTAGGGAACAAGTTTTTTTGTTCAAGAACCTCTCTTTAATTTTCTCTTGAGAGTACTCCATTTCTTCTTCACTTTGTTCATTATGTACTATCTGGTCTTGGCCATCTTCAAATGAATCCTCCTCTCTATTGTCTTCATCTTCAGTTGATTCATCATCATTCCATTCATCACTATCTTCTCCTTCATTGTTCTTCTTAAGATTATTTCCTTGGTTAGTTGAATTAGGGGTCTCATATATCTAGATAGGTTGAATACTGATGTCGATAGGATATTTATTTTTACTACAAAAGGTAGTATTCATTTCCTTATTTGAAGTACCTTCCTGTTGTGGTTTGGTATTGCAATGGTCCATATTTTCATTTCCATGTTGCATGCTTTCTGGCTAGGAGCACTTTGTTGGGCTTCTTACTTCTCATCGTTCAACTTATTCTTATTTCTCTTCCTCTTGATAGTCTCCTAGCCTTCATCAAATAGAATTACCTGCAATTCATTGGGGTCATTGATGCTTATGGTTCCAACTGTTGTTTCATTCTCCTTCACAGAGTTGCCTTCTGTGTTAATTGTATCATTGCTACTATTCTTTCTATTGTCTTGTAGCTCCTCATTTTTCACACACTGATCCTCTCTACCAATTACTTCTTTCCTATTCTCCTTTATCACAGTCCTTGCATTGTATTTTCCTTCACACCATGATCTGTAGTACCATTTCTTCCGTGATCACTTCTTTCCTTGGATGGATTTGATTTGTCTATTCCAAGTATTGCATTAGTCGGTTTATATATTTTCTTTCGAGGTTCACTCCACCCTCTCTTCTTCTTTGCAGTTGTTTTGTGATTTGAGATCATTTCACTTTCTTTTTGTAGTCTCCTTGTCTTGTGTTTTCTCTTCTAGAGTATGCTTGTACTTACCATTAGCGGTAGGGTGTTGTTCATCCATGTGATTGCCTTTTGTTGGTTTTCTTTGTTGTTCTTGATTAGTGAAAGCAAAATCCTCATTATTGACTTTAGAAAGGTCTTTCTCTCTGCTACTATATTCCTTATTATTGACCTATTGTTTTGCCTCCTTCACTTCGTTTTGATCCCTTTCTAGCCTTCTACATTGAACTTTGCAATGCCATTGAATTCAACAGTAATTGGAAAATTTTTGCACTCCTTCTTATTCTATTTTTTGTTCATATATTCCCTTGTAGAGGATTAGCTGAGTTTCTTTTACTAAAAAAATAGAATTTAACCTTGGCTTAGATAGTTCAATTTCAACTCGAACCTTGGCCATACATGGCCTAGTCCTGCTTCTATTCGCTAGATTCATACTCAAAGGAACTCCTATTGCACTTAGAATTTGTTTGATGAAATGCTATGTTTGTAGGTGAAATGGAAGTTTAGGGATAAGAACCCACACCGACGCTAAGGGGTTGTCCTCCTCTGTGGTGAAGTCTGGTGTCCATTTGCTAAGCCTCATAGTTTGTCCTTCCACCTCAATTGCATGACAACAATATATAGAATTGAAATCTTCTTCATTACAAACATCAATAAACACGTTCTTGTTGTCATAGACGCCAACCTTTACATATCCTTTTAGAGATATCGTCTCCTTCGCAGCAACCCTAATTTTCTTAATTTGGGGCCTAGTTTTTAGAAATTTTCCGACTATGGTATAATTACATTCCTCTGCCACAATCCCATAATAAACTTCAGCATTAAAAATAATAGCAGGGATTCCGTTATGCTTTGTAATTGTAGCATTGAGAGATTCTCTCGGATGGGTTGCCAAGGGGGTTTGGTGTTTATTAAAGGCATTGAGATATGATGATTTAGCAGTTAAGGATTAAATTGGAGCGGGGGAGTAATGCCTAGCTCCGGTGGTCGATCCCTCCTTCCTAGCAGAGCGCTGGCGGCCGGCTCAATATGGCTGGAAGTCGAATTGTACCGTTAGATATGTTACCGTTTTTTTTGTATGGAGAGAAAATTTTTAGAGAGAAAGTTTTTGATATAATGTGCAGAATTTATTCAATTTTGCTTCTTTTCTTTGATTTTTCTCTCTTTATGATTAGTATTTTTGCAAATCGTACATGAATGTTGTGTATAACATTAATTACGAAGTGTAAAGAGATCTGAGCTTATTTCATGTTCCAGTATAGAATTCACCTTTGTGTTCTTATGAATATCTTTTTTAGTTTATGTGTGGTATTGTGGAAGAATTTTTAGTTTTAATTTATCCTTGTTCTAGTAAAGTTCTTATGTTGATCGATTTAAGTTTATGTGTGTTCAAATCTATAGTGTAGAACATATATTTTTTTTTTCTTCTATCTTTTATAGATGGTGTGAGTGTATTAAAGTAGGAAATTAGGGAGAAAATCATATCACATGAGTTTTACAGAGTTAAAATGCAGATAAGATTATATTTTAGAGGTCATTCTTTTTAAGGATTAAGATGTCTGAATCGAAATACACATATGATATTTGAGGAGTAAGATGTTTTATTTAGATATAAATAATGAATAATCAAGATTATTAGTTTTGTCCATATTTGATTATTCACATTTATTTATTTTTAATAAAAAATTTAGAAATATAAAATTTTAGAATATAATTTAAGATGTAAGGTTGTGGTTTATATGGTGGATGATTGTGGTGGTTGATTGATATAACTGGTGGAAGTGATATAGCTGGTAGTTGTGATTTTGGTGGTGGAAGTGGTGGTGGTACTGGCCGACGATTGTGAAGTTTTATATTTTATATCTCTTTAAATCATTTTGTACTTTGAGAGATAGATATAAAATTGTATGTGATTCCAATATTAACCACTGTTGCAGTTTCATTTATTAGTTGCTTATTTATAGCCCGACATTAAATCACTTGTAGTCTGTTAAATGAAGAACCTCTTTCTTTCTTTTTAGGATAAGAATGAGAAAAAATTCAAGACTTGAAAGTGACCTTGTTTCTTAAACATTTTTCACTATTATGTACTAAAGCTTTGGCTTGTTTTGTAACCAGATTAAGGAACAATCGCAGCAATTTAAGCAGTTATATTGCCCAAGGCTTTATGTATCATTACAATGATGGCCGTGGTATAGACAGGATATCAGAATTACCGAGACACCTAATAGATGATATCTGGAGTCGTTTGTCCATCAAAGACATAGCACAGATGAGTGTGCTGTCAAAAACGTGGAACCATATATGGTCTACCTTTCCAATACTTGTGCTAGATAGCCAGTTCCGTGAGGAAATAAATTACAAAAATCAATCTTCATCCTCAATCACTTTTGACTTTAAAAATATTGTTGACAAGATCCTCTTGCAACATAACGGTCCTATTGTCAAGTTTGTCCTTGACATATCAAGTATTAGCTCAGACCACTGGGACATTGACCATTGGATTCGATACATCTCAATGAATGGTATTAAAGAACTCAGGATTGAAAATTCCATTCAATCCACATATACTTTGCCATCTTTCTTGTTCAATTCCGGACTGAGTGATTTGAACATCACCAATTGTGCCTTCAAGACGTCTCTTGCCTCTACATCATTTCAGAGTCTTGTGAGGCTTGATCTAACACAAATAAGTTTTGATCCAGTTATGGTGTTTACCATCCTTGAGGCTCCACTACTCTTGACCTTGTTGCTTACAAGTTGTGATGGTCTCCAATACCTTAATATCTCCGCGTCGCAACTACATGGCTTGCACATTATTGATAGTCATAATATCGATTTTTCATTCCTCAAAGCTTATACTGAGCTAAAATTGTTGACTATTCTATCATTCGACAAAATCAAAGAGTATGAATTTTGGAAAAGGTTTACATTGGAAGACATTATTTATTCTTTTCCTAAGCTTACAAGGTTTTGGTTCAACAGTACTTTCTTCAAGGTAATTTGTATACAAATTTATTATTTTACTTTATTTCATATATAGTGAGTCATGAGGGATATGTATGTATCCATTTTATTTCAAAAAATATGTATTCTATTATTATTATTATTATTATTATTATTATTATTATTATTATTATTATTATTATTATTATTATTATTATGTTTTCTTCTTCTGAAGATTATAGTTCCACAAGTTATTTTAAAGAGGCTTGAGGTTGGACTAGAGAATTTGCTGGAACTCAACTTAGGTTTATGCTTTGCTGATGAAGCTCAAATTTCAGCAGTTATATGCTTACTTCACAGTGCTCCCCATTTGCATTCAATTAAAATCAAGGTAATCATTAATAAATTAAGAGATGAATGATCACCTTTTCTATAAATTATTTTCTGAAAAACTTAAAAATTAGATGTTAGTTAGCATTGAAGTTACATTATTCCTTTTTGTGTTTTACATTATTGTACTTAAAAAAATGAATAAATGTTATACCATGATAAATGCTATACCAAAATATATTGACATTATCTATCTCATACCTAAATTGCTCATATATATGTTATTATATATACAGCATGAACTCTCAAATGTTGAGGAAATTGATGTGGACAGAGTTAGAGAGTATCTGACAGCACATACCTGCATAGAAGAAGATCTCATGGCACTTCGAAAGATAAAGTTGGAAGGTTTTGTGAACACCATAACTGAACGTCTTTTCATGAAGTTGATGTTAGCTCGTTGTCCTTCACTTGTACAGGTGAAAGTTACGCCTGCGAATTCAATTCAACAACATGATGATATCCTTTTCTTCATTTTACAAGTGTTGAAGTTCCCTCGAGCTTCATTAAATGTCAAAATAGAGCTTGAACAGCTAACATGATCGTCTATTCTAGCAGCTACATTATCATCTTATTAATTTTTCCGTCGATTAATATTTTGTTTTAGATGATGACCCTGTTTTTTGTGACATTTTGTCTAAAGGGAACAAGTGTTCTAAATACTTTTTTTTCTCCTCAAGTGTCTCACTTTTTATTTCTCCTTACACGTATCTTTTGGTAAATCAGGGGCAAGTATATATACTGCTAGTCCTTTAATTTCCAACTCTGTGTTGCTTTTTAATCTTGTAATTAACCTAGTAAAACAAAAAGAGTGATAGGAACCTTAGGGAACCAATAGTAGAATTGTCATATCCTTTATTTTCATCAACTTGCTTGCTTAATTTTTTATATGTGACTATTTTTTATTTATCTCAGTAGTATAATATGATTAAACTAAATAAGATATTTCTGAAAAAGATAACAAGTAATATTTCAATGATTTTTTATCTTCCTCCATCTTTGTTATTAGTTCAGTATATTACAAAAGAAGTTATTTTTAAGAGATTTTTTTTAAAATTTCTCCTCATTATTAAGTAATTATTAGAGTATTAGTTGTTGGAATTTTGTTTGGATAAAATTAATAATAAACATTTTACATGAATTAGTGTCTTTTACATGAAAGAATGTGCTTTTGTCTTCTGTTACCACTAGTTCTATTTAAAGCCAACTTCTATAAAACTTCTGTGAGTATCTTTCTTTCATTTATAACATTCTTCCAAAAAAATTTCATTAAATTTCTCACTCCAAAAAGACCAAATTAAACTTTTTGCTTTCAAGTTAAATTTCTTCATTATTTGCTTAGTGAAAATTCATAGGCTTATCATATCCACTAAACGTATTTGTGTACAATCCCACAGAAATCTCACAGAAAAGAGGAAGATAATATCATTTTTAGAAAGCCTTTCACATGTGTTTTAAACCTACAAATATTATATGTTTGTTATCCATATTGTCGAACCTGCATCTTTATGTGATCTTCTTCATATATTTTTGTGTTAGTGTTGTATATTTTTCAACAATCTAAAAGGTGATTTAGTTATAAAGAGATATATACCACGTAGAAAGAAAAGAGGAAAAACGCAAAATCGCATCGATGCTTCATATAAAACGAATTTATCCAGTATTGAAAAATTCATAAGGCTTTTCAAAAAATTAGAAGTGAACGCATATTAATGGAGGTTACAACATTTGGAAAGACATAGAATAGTAAAAGTTAAATAAATCTGAGATGACTATTAATCTCTTGAGCAGTCACGTCGCTTCATAAATATATAATTTCTTATTCTTGCAAGCTAAGAATTTTGGTGAAACGAGTACAAAACTTTTAGAATATCCATACATGTTTTGAAATGATACAAGACCGTATCAAATATAAAGAAAGATATATTATAAAATATAAATAGAAAAGTCTGGATATATAAGAACAGCCAAGAAGTTACCTCCAAAGACTCCAAATGTTACTAGAACTATCCATTAAAAATTGAGTAACCATTTCATCTTTCACATAAAATCTTCTATCAAATAAATTATTTTTAGTTATAGATATTCTTAATTTTTATTTACAATATCAGGCTTTTTACATTTCATCTTTCAGTCTCTAACTTATTTTTCTTTAGCCACTAATTTAGACAACTTATTCATTACTACAAAAAATATATATATAATTTTTAAAATTGCATTAAGCAACTAAATATAGATTAATTTAATTAGTAGATATGTGAAAGTGAAGCCAAAGAACACTAAGTAAGAACTATTTAAAAGCTGAAAATAATTTTCATTTTCTAAGGATACTTTTACAGTAGCAAACTTCTTTTTTCCTTCAACTTTTTTATTTTTGTACTTTTTTCCTTGCTTCCCAACAAAGAAAATTTTGCAAGATACTGTTTGAAATGTACAACAAAGACATGATATTGTGTGTCGAATTGTGATTGTGCAAGAAAACATAAATAGAAAGAACACTAAGAACTCAAAAGAAATTTTTTCAAAAAGTTCTATATATGGCTTGGGAGTGAACAAAATCTCAAATCTGAACTCAGAAGATAAGTCTGAGATTTACAAAGACATTATGGCAACAACAGTATGTAGGTATATATCATATTTTATGAATTGAAAATGTACTTTTAAAAAAAGTGTGCTCGAACTAAGGAATTTGGAGTATCAACTATTCTTATCAATTGTATGTCAATCAATCCAACAATTCGAAATTCGAAAGATCTCTAAAATTGAAAACATTTATTTTCTTCATATGATAAGATTGTACCTATGATAATACTATCATATTAGAATTCATGGCTTGTAAAATTCATGAAAATTCTAATTTATTTATTTATTTATTTTTCTTTAAAATCAAAGTATCTAAAAAGAAATCGCATGTATCTAATTAATCATTGATATTCATTTTCATAGGTTAAAACGATATCCAATCATAAGATAGCAACTAGATTTAATTTCCACTACTATAAACTTCCCGGAAGATCCTAAAGACCAATCTTTCTTGAAAAATTTCCATCCCAAGAAAATAATGAATGTTTTCTAAATTTTAAATTTAAATTCAGAATGTAGAAAATCGTTGATACCTTCAATTTCTACTAAATTATTCCCTGTTCAGATAATAATATCAACATATATAGCTAAAACAGAAATGAGATTCCCTGATTGTCGGAAAAAAAATAAAAAATAATCATTCTAAGATGAGGAATAGCCTTTAAAATTCAATGCTCATGCAACTCGAGCATACCACTATCGAAAAGCCTATTTTAGCCCATACAATGATTTCCTTAGAAGGATAACATATTTAAAATTAGGAGAAGAAAGTCCCATGGGAAACTTCATGAATACCTCCTCATGTATGTCATCATGCATGTCACGTCTCAAATTACCCCCTATACATGATTTCCACCTAGCTAGCACATACCATTCGGCCAGGCGAATGGAATTTTCATATCTTAACCATTAATTCATAACATTAAATAAATCATATAAGTACCCAAATAATATAATAATTAATTTTGAAATAGTTAATATCTCCAAATATTAATTTGAAAACTCTTTTCAATACCCCACATTGGACCATGGAGCATATAAGAGAATTATGAAAGAAAAGATATCAATGAATAAGTGATGAAGGCTCTTTTAAAAGCTTCCATGAATAATGTGGCGGCTTGCCTCAATAACTAGGTCAACTCTAGCGAACTTGTTGGCTAATAGCTTCACTGCCACCAATAGTATCTGCATGAACATGAAGGTAAGGAGTGAGTTATATGTAAATATAATCCAGTAAAATCCTTGATCTGTCACTTTAATACTCCTAGTTCCATTTATTCATAAAAAGAAACGTCCCTTTTGAAGTCAGAATTAATTTTTCTAGATACCTAACATAATGCATGAAAGGAAGTATTAGAAAATACAACCACACAACAAGCACATAACCAATATGCATAAAAATAAATTTCATTATATAATACTCAATAAAGTCTAAACAAATATTCCCAAGATCACATATATCTCAACATAACTCATACTCAGGACTTGTAATACGACAGTGAAAAAGATAAACCTAACACCCCAACTATTCATTATCCTACGAATATTACAAAACTGAAAAAATTCAAATTATAACTTCATATAATTTGCTTTGAATCATAGCTACTATCTAAATTTGGCCATACACCCCTCAAACTAGCCTACCTCTTCTTTCTTGATTCATATTGTGAGATGTCATCATCAAATATTAGTTCATGAATTCAATAACATGTCCTCACCATTAATGAGAGAATGGAACGAAGAGATTTAAAGAATCAGGCTGAATAAAAACACATGATAAAGAATCAAAGAATAGAAGTTCCCTAATATCTAGTTCTCGAAGATAAGTTACGGACATCTCCACACCGATCCGCAAGACTCTACTAGACTTTGCTCTTATACTTAGTAGGACCTATGAACCATGCTCTGATATCATGTTCTCACTATTCAAAATTCCATTGAGCCATGAGGGCACCCACCATACCCGTAGGCGAACCTCATTCCTTTATTGACCAATTAATAATATAAATAATGCAAAAATAATATAAAATAAGTAACTAACTCTTATAAGTGCAGAATAAATGAGTCTAAGACCAAAGGAACCCCAAGACCTGGTGACACTAGTACAAGAGAATCTACGAATACCAAACAATTCTGAAAAACTAAAGTCACCATCTAGAAAGAAATAAGACAAGAAATAAAATAAGAAGTCTCTAGAATTTAGTACTTTCAAAGAGAAAGCAGCTCACCCTGAACTCTAACCGTGATATACCTCGAACCGTATGTGTAGAAACTCAAGTACCATTAATACTTGATTCAGTCCCTGCACACAAAAAGGTGTAGCAACCATAGGGTGAGTACGGGAAACACGTGTACTTAGCAAACTTTGGAAACTGACCCTTTCTAGAAATGATGATGAGATTAATCCTAATAATTCTTTTTCAATAGTTGTAAATATACAATAATAATAATTCACCTCAACAAGACTTTATGGATTTAATATCTACCATGAAGCAAATAAAACATATATTATTCGAAGTCAGTTAGACCACTGATGGTATTACAATATACCTCAATATCGTCACCACATCAACTACACCACTGATTATATCACAATGAGTCTCAAATACAACGACACAAATTGCAATATCACAACCAACTCAACACTTCAAGACTCAAGTTAATATGAAATGTAAAGAAGATGAAAAATAATGCAATGCAATGAACTGACCAACGACCTGTATATACTCGTTTCCTCTGTTGGATAGTCGAGACCAATAGGATACTCACGAGGTCTATATACCTGCTGAAATTATTTTACATTGGCAATAACAACTTCGGAACCATTTCCCATTAGCAATAACACACGTTGGAACCATTTTCTGTCCACAATACTGCCCCCCAGGAATCATTTCCTATAGTCACCATCGGCAATAATACATCTCGAAATTATTTTTCAACGACAATAACACACGTCAGAACTATTTTCCATCGACATACAAGAGTATGAATTTTCATAAAATAACTCAATGGGCACTATTAATCAATAATCATCATCCAGTAATAAGAGTGATATGAGTATGTATGAATAACACTAGTTCATCAACCAAAAACATAATCAAGGATCATCAAGTCACATTCAAGTATCACATTGTCACGCCGCGAGTCTACACCCTGGATGGGACACGGTACTTGAAGCCACAAGTGACCCCAGTCAACCCCTAGTCTACCATACACTAGTATTCTGAGTAAAAAAATATAGCAGAAGCTTTGAAATAATTGCATAAAAGCATTTATGAAAGTAAAACTGAAAATATAAAGTTTAAGAACATCTGGAGTTGAAATTAATTCTGTTTCTGAAAGCCCTCTAACTAATGAGTTGCTAGGACAAGCCCCTAGTTAACTCTAAGTATAGCTAAAAATAATGAAATAACAGAAAGAAATGAAATAAGGCCGTTGAAGAAATCATAATTAAATATTTACTTCAATAAATACTTGTTCAACAAAATCTCCGGTCTAAATGGTTCTGCAAGAACTTGATGAATTTCCAAGAATAGCTCAGCTAAACTATTACAAAAAAGTATTAATTGTAAACTCTAAAGTGTTGGAATTGGACTAAAAATCAACGATATTTTCTAACACTAAAATTGCACTTACCTAAGACAATAAATAAAGGGTATTTATAATAATAGATGAAGCCTTCGTTGTTCCTTCTTAAATTTGAATTGGGTTTTGCATCTTCAGTTCCTAGTCGAATTGGGATTGCAAATTTTGGACGGCCCAAAATGTGTGGCGCTCCACGCCCCTCCCTACGCCATTTTCTTGGCGCCTCTGGTTGCACTGACCTACCTGCGCATTGTGCAGGCCATAGCACAGGCGTGCCTGCGCGATGCCAACTTCTATATATTCGATCCATCAATCCCGTTTTGTCTTTCTTGCACTTTTAAGCTACGTGCAAACCCAAATTCACCACTTTTATATGTGAAAGCATCTCATCATGTGCGTTAGCTCTTTTTCACAAATATATCATAAAATACATGCAAATGCACATAATTGTTTCTCAAAACATAGTAAAGTATGGACAAAATATTGCTAAGAATTGAATAAATTCGCTATTCATCACCCAGGCTCCACACAAGTTTCAAGAATACACTAGAATCAAGAGAACATACACAACAAAACTATGGGTTGTCCACAGGTACATCCAAAGTACTATATTCGACCCGACGATGACAACTTAATTTCACAAAATGATTTGACATGCCACATGCCTTTTGGGTTCACAATTATAAACTTATTCTGAGCTATCACCTTGAGTCTATTTCAACCACCAAATATCAGCCCAATAGCATGAATAAGAATCCAGATCACAAGGCTATGAAACAGCTGTCACATGAGAAAATAGCTATTCAAAACATGACAAAACTATGCCAAAAAAGAGATATGGAAAGCCTTAACATACCTCAATTTTGCCAAACTTACGCCACCACCACACCCAACATTGGATGAGGAAAATTGGCTTAATTATGAAAGATAAAGAGAATCCTTACATGACCCTTTAACTGAGAACGTCTTGAAACTAATGTTTAAGGATGTTATTTTCAACATTGGCATCTGAAATCTTAAAATAATATTCCCTATGAATTACCAAAACTTCTTATTAACCTCATAAATTGTATTCATATACCCCATGAAGTGAATAAATGATAAAGAAGGTTATAGAATAAAAATTAATGTAAAATTATAATTCTTTATATTTTCTCTTTTCATCTAACTCATGTACATAGGTGATTCTCATTTAGCCCTACAACTATGTGTTGTACTATAGTATTAAGATTCTACATTTTAATCGTAAACTATATCAAACTAATCTATTGAAACTTTATTAATAATAGGATTCGACATCCTAAATTCAAACTATGTTGCTCTCTATTATTTTCCCATTAAGCCAGAGGTTTTCAATCCTACAACTCCAAGTTTTCTCTAGAGAACATGTAATGATTGTTTTCTGGTGGTTCATTGATTGTTAATGCGAAGAGACCCTGTGGAGTTTTCTATTGATTGACAGGAGTAATCCACCTATAAAGAAAGAGATAGTAGTGTGATTGTTTCTTCTACAAATTCATCATGGCTTTGAATGTGGTCCTCTTTGTCTTAAAGTGTTTCGTCTACCTCTACAAAAAAAAAAAATTTGGTTTATGGACTTATAAATATATGGCTTGATTGACATGATCTTTCTCACTATCTCCTTCTCTCATTGCATATTCTTTCTGTGCATTAATACAATGAGTGAAGGTTGGATATGGAGCTCTTCCCGGCATAAAAATTCTCAACATCTTGTGAAAATTTATTTTCAAGACCTTTAACAAAGTTTATAACCTTGATATCTTAATCTAACAGTTTGTGTATAGCGATGTGACTATCACCAGTTCTTTTGAATTCTTTTATATATTCATCTTGGGGTTTTGATCCCATATTGATACTATGAATTTATTGTTTCAATTAAAATTCCTTATCCTCTATAGATTATATGTAATTGTCGTTATGACTCTCCTAAATTTCTTTTTTCAAAGTGCAACCAATAATAAAGAACATTGACTCTTTTGCATGTAATAGTTTCAGTTAGCCAACTTCTCACCAAGAAGTGTTTCTCTTCCCATTCTATAGTTTAGAATTGACGTTTTCTTCATTCTTTTCATTTACCACAATCTTAGATGAAAGTTCTTAATTTCATAAAATATCACCAATCCTCAGCGTCTACATCAACTGGATTTTCCAAACAAGATAGTTTGAGGAATTCAATTTTATGGGACATATAACTAAGAATTAATGGAGAGATCTTGGCGAAACTTAGAGAGTGGAGGAAGATAATCTGTCCATTAAAGAATATTGAACATGATTCAAGATAAAAAATAATTTAGGTCAGACGCAAAACTCTTGTACCACAAAGAAGATTATAGAAAAATATTGAGTGTAAAAATACAACTCTTTGTATTTTTTTTTTCCAGCAAACTCATGCACATAGGTGGTTTTCACATGACCCTTTAACCATCTATTGTATAATAGTATTAGGATCCTAGATCCTAATTATAAATTATATAAAACTAATCTATTGAAAATAGATTAAAGTTAGGATTTAACATCGTAATTCTAAACTATATTGCAAACTAAACACAGACAAAACCTCACTTGGTAATCCAGGGAAGGGCAGAATAAGGGGAGGAATGCACGACCATCTAGTTAACTGGATGATAGAATAGATGAGAAATGTATTTGAAGCTACTAATGTAATAGCAGAAATTCTTGCCTTATTTAATGGTTTGAAGATAGTATAAGCTAATGATCAAACCCCTCTAAAAGATAATCTGACTCCAAGGAGATAATTGAATTCTTAAATAATGACCATCTTCATACACTAATTTATTATCTGATTATAGGGAGTTGCTTTACATGATGGGCAATCCCCCTCCCCCCATCTAACATTTCTTCATGGAATAAAATCAAGTAGCAAATATGCTAGCAAAGGAGGGATCTGATTTGAAGATGGTAAATGTTTTTATCCAAATAATTAAAAACTCACAGAGTAAGAATTCTTTTCGTTAAACTTAAGTGGTCATGTCAAATTATTTCAGATAATTATAATATATTTATTAACCACGTTCCCACAAAATAAATAGTAGTGTCTCTGTTGTGCTATCACCTCATGTATTGATACATATTGAGTTCTATAATATAATATCCTCTTTACCCAAAAAAGAAAATACTCCTTGAGCACTATTTAATAAACTTTACCACTTTAAGACTTAGAAATCAATCTTATTGTGTATTTTTATTTCATAAACTCAAGACTTTAAGAATCCTTAAAATAGTTAGGACTTCACATTAATGTATGCTAAATTTTGGCTGGTTTCCGTAATGATGGACAGAGAGAGAACTATTATTAAATATATTGATTCAATTGCAAGTGATAAGTAAGTCGTAATCACAACTCTTTTTTCTCTTTTGATAGAGTTAGATAGGAAAAGATAAATCTGTTTTAAGAATTTTTATTACTAGTACCAGTAAAATTTACCTTTGTTACTAATATTAACTCAATCTACCCGTGAAATAATTTAATAAGGATTTAAAAGTTTGGACGTGTGACTTCTAAATAATGATTCAATTTCAAATATTTTATATCATAATATGTGTATTATATATAAGGAAAAATCATATGATGTATAATAAGTTCAGATAAAGTAATTTTCCTATTACGTAAAGTTGAGATATGCATGTCGTATTTTTTCAGTTAAGCACATATTCTAATACTTCAATTTAATTTTGAAGAGGTATTAATCTAGCTCCCACACCCCCCCACCCCACCCCCCACTTTTGGTGTTTTTCTATTACTTTAAAGTAAGAGTGCATATAGTCTGGGTTGATTCGAACTTTTTGAATACCAAATCAAACCTATTATATCAATTTTTAAATCTATAAATCAAATCAAACCAATAAAAGTCAGATTTTTTAATTTTGGATTTTTTCAGTTTTTTTCTCAATAAAGTCTTCATACAAAATATGTAACTTATACTTGAAATATTTCTTTTATCCTAGTAACATACAACTATTTAAGGTGTTTCACAATTAAGAAAATAATAAAAAATATGAAATGAGTAATAACAATGCACTAAATTAACCAAACAAAATAATGAAATCGCATGAAAAAAATATTGCTAATTAATAATTCATAATGAAAATGAACACACTCTAAAAGTACTAAATCATGCCAAATAAAGTACGACTAATAAATTTAATTATATAACTAAATATTAAAAAAAGTTATGTGTTTTCACTGTATAAATTGACCTGCAAAATTAAAGCATAGATATCTAATATTATTGTCCTTTCTAGTTTTGAAATCATTTCTTTTGTTAGTATTAACATTAACTTGTTTTTGATTTGAGCATTATATGAGTTAATACCATGTGTTTATGAACTATAACATTTATTGGATCATTCAAAATTCTAAGTCAAAACTTGAAATAATACATGTTAAAAGATCAAACTATGAAAAAGTTTAAGAAGTATTTATAAATTAGATAAAATATTTATAAAAATTATAAATATAATATCAGATTTTGGTTGAGTTAAACATTTTCTAGTTAAAATCAAAGAAAATTAATTGTGATCGGACTTT
Organism: Datura wrightii; assembly: GCA_035772735.1. NCBI lineage: Eukaryota > Viridiplantae > Streptophyta > Magnoliopsida > Solanales > Solanaceae > Datura > Datura wrightii. Next base: position 22,927,480 of record JASDFA010000001.1, read on the forward strand.
TTTTCAACACCAAATCAAATCGAACTAAACCACTAGTCGAATATTTTTTTCTCGGATTATCGAATTGATGAGGTTTATCGACTTCTTTTAATATCCCACTTAAAAATAATTAATTTAACGAAAAAATAAAAAATTATTTTACCTACTCCATTTTCTCCTTAAAAATAATACTACATTTGTTACCAACTTCAACAAAATTCTATAAAATCGAATTATGAGTCTGTTAGAGATTTGTTCATTTGAGAGTTAGGAAAAAAATGTAAAAGAAGAGGGAATTGGGTGTTTAGAAGAGGAAGTGGGCCAGATCTTTTGGGGTTTGGACTGGGTCTCACAGTTTTTTTAAGGTCAAATTGTTCTGAAATTGGGCTTAAAATGGTTTAATATATGGCAAAAATTATATTAAAACGACAGCCTTTTGTGCACTTAAAAAGGTAGCCTTTTTACATTTTAAAAAGCTACCACTTTTTTCCATCGATGACACCAATGAAACAACTTTGTAAGAAAAATTTTGAAGTAAACCACATTAAATGAAATCAGATTATTGTAATAAGAATAAATTCATTAAATAAAAAGAAATTAATTGATCTTCCTACCAAAACAAAATTTCATATGTCATTTTTCATATCTAAAATCTATGAAGAAGTAGTAAGAGGCAAGACTTTTATATGATTCTCTCTTTCTGACGGAAATGGTGAGGTATGTAAGGTTTTCTTTTTCATTTCCTTTTCGAATTTCATTTTATAGAATTTATTCAATCTTGCTACTTGTCTTTAATTTTTTTCTTTTTATGAATAGTATTTTTGTAAATTTTGAATGTTGTGTGTAACATTAGTTAGGAAGTGTAAAGGGACCTGAGTTGATTTTATGTACCAGTATAGAATTCTCCTTTATGTTCTTATGAATATTTTTTTATATGTGAATTTTTTGGAAAAATTTTATTTTTAATTTATGCATTTTCTAGTAAAGATACCTTGATGTTGATTGATTTAGGTTTTGTGTGTTAAACTCTATGGCATTGAACATATATTTTTATTTTCTCTTTCTTTACTAAATGGTGAGAGCGGATTAAAGTAGAAAAATAGGGAGAACATTATATCACGTTAGTTTTGGAGAGTTCAAATGTAGATAAAATTATATTTTAAAGGTCATTCTTTATAAGAATTAAGATTCTGAATCGAAATACACATTAATACTTGAGTAGTCAAATATTATATTCAGATCTCAATAATGAATAATCAAGATAACATTAGTTTCCTCAGCATTTGATTATTCAAAATTATTTATTTTTAATTAAAAAAATTTAATATAAAATTTAAAAAATAATTTAAGTTGTAAGCTGGTGTTTTCTGTGGTGGTTGTCCAGTAAAAATGGTGGAAGTGATAAGGCTAGTAGTTGTGATTTTAATTTGGTGGTAGAGGTGTTGATGGTAGCGGCCTACAATTGTGAATAAAAGTGGTGGTAGTGTGTGATTTAGGGGTAATAGTGATAGTAGTAGTGGTGGCTATAATGTGGGAGGTGATTGATCGTAGGGGTTGGTAGTTGTGATTTTTGGGCCGACAATAGTAGCTAGTGATGATGGTTGATGCTAGTGATAGTAATGATGATGAAGGAATGGTAGTGATCAGAAATAGTTATTGGTGGTGTCAATTCTTGATGACAATAATGATGAAGGTGATGGTGATGGTGAATGACGATTATGATTGTGCAATAGTGGCTAACTGTGATTGGTGAGATCAACATCACAAAAATTTCCAATTGAATAACCTTTTAATAATATTAAAACTATGTAAAAGATTTAAAGTTATCTGAAGTCATTAAATGATTTAATCTTAAAAACAAATGTATTCAATGATACTAGCTTTAAATCATTTAAAATTCATATCTCTATTAAATATAAATAAATAAAATCATAATTAAAATAAACTTATTTTTCACAAAAAGTTAGTAATATTATACCATTTTTTCTAGAAAGGAGTCATTATTGCAGCAATAGCTACTTAAAAGTACTAAACCTATTTACAGTTATGTTTCTTGCAAAAGGTGTTCCTCACATATCTATTCAAATATGGGAGGAACTAGTAATCCTTCTGTTTTATGTTACTTGATCATGCTAACTTGGCATAATTTTTAAGAAACTTTTTATTAGGAGTGTAAAGGGCATCCTGGTGCATTAAAGTTTCCGTTATGCACGGGATCGAGGGAAGGGTCGAATCACAAGGGTCTATTATACGTAGTCTTACCTTGTGTTTTTGCATGACGTTGTATCCACGACTTGAAAAATATTGTTATGAGCAAGAATTGAACCTGAGACTTTGGTTGATATTTATTAGGAGTGTATTTTACTAAATTAATTTTATTAATGATGATTTGAAACTCTAAATTTTACTATTACTTTTTTATATAATTATTTAATACTAATGGTAGTGTTGACTTATGCACCCGTAATTAATGAAATAAACTATGATGTTTACACTATTTTACTGAGTTCTATCGAAGAACCAAGTTAATTTAACTGTTTCTTGAAAAACCTTTAACTCAAGAAGAAAAGTAAAACATACAACAAGTTTACGTAAAAAACACCCGGCTTATAAAGGTGAAAAAATCATAACTCACACCACTATAGGATTTTTCCAACTTCACTAACACAATGAGCCTCAACAACTGTTTAAGATTACAATTTTGGTAACCTAGGAACTAACTCTAGTTCTTAAGTTCAACAGTCAACTAGACGTTGAACACCTTTCAAGTTAGCCTTAACTTGAATGACCTAACTTTGTATTCTAAACTGTTCTCCCAAGAAAGCAATAAATTACAACTCAATTCTAACTCCTAATACAAGAGAACTAGAATAGAAAGCTATTGAACATATTTCTATGAATCACTTCACTTTTGATTTCTTGTAATAGGTTGCAATTAGATGGTAAGTCAGAATTCACTTGAAAACACAATTATTTGCCTTTTCTCTCTATTTGACTTCTTGACCTACATCATAGACGTCCTTGTGTTTTTGTATTGTCGCTTCTCTAGTTTTCTTGTTCAACATGAACTCTTGGGAAACAAAAACTTATATTCTGCTTGGACTCACATGCCTTACTTCTTTGTAGACTTCTATTCCAAGTCTACTTCATCACGACTTGTCTTATCTTCTTATAGCATAAAACCTTCTTCTAGAGTTCCCTATCTCAGTTGCGATTCTAAATGTTTGGGACCGACTTTCCTTACATGATTCACGAATATGTTTTAGATCCTTTGTCAATCATCAGAATACTCATTTACCAACAATTTTTCTCTTTTTGATGATGAAAAACTCCTCTTTAGTATGGTGACACAGCTTATTCCAAGTAGCTGAGTGTTGCTTATGATTACCATCCATATTGCCTCAAAAAGAAGTTAACTATGATCCTCTACATTTGATTCAATAGTGATAAGAAGGTGGCGGGTGGACAGTAAATGGATAGGCATAACATATAAGCATGTTTAATCAAAATAATCTTACCTCCCATGGAAAAAGTATTGTTATTCCAAGAGCTAACTTTTAGATTAACCTTATTAACAATTCAAGAGTATTCAATCTTTTTCCTACCTACAAAAATATGGCAGCCAAAGTAATTGATAAAAAAATCTTTCCTAATCAGCTTCAAGCATTTAGAAATAATGGAACTTCTCTTATTGAAAACTTTGTCATCAACTAAGAAACAACTTTTTTCTTTGTTAACCAGTTGTCCAGAATTCTTTCCATAGGTACTAAGCATGTTATTAATAAGATGTAAGGTATAGGTTTTACCTGAACAGAAGATAAATAGATCATCTGCATAAGCCAAGTGGTTGATCTGAGGGCTATCTCCTTTCATATGGAAGCCATTGGATCTTGGGTTCTCATAAAGACTATTCAATATCTTGGATAACACCTCAGAAGCAATGATAAACATATATGGGAGATTGGGTCACCCTTCTTGACTCCCATGTTAGACTTAAAGAAACATTTTCTCTTTCCATTGATAATTACAGTATATCACATATTAGATAAGAGATTTCTAATGATATTGATCCACATCTCAGAAAATTTCATTTTCTTCATGGTATTACAAAGAAAATTTTAGGAATTTCTATCATATGTCATATACATAGGAGGCTTAATAGCCACATTGTTACCTTTGTTAGTCCTTTTTATATCATAAATAATTTCTTAGGTTAAAAGGAAATTTTCACAATTATCTCTACCATTAATAAAACCACTTTGATTAAGAGATATGATCTTAGGAATAATCTTGGCCAAGCTATCATTAAGAACTTTAGAAGTAATTTGAGAGACATTACTTAAATTAATAGGTCTAAAGTCTACAAAGGATTGGGGAGATTGAACTTCAGCGATAAGCATCAAACAAGTACAAATGATGTATTTGGTGAGTTTAGAACCATTAAAAATAGCCTTAACCATTTTCAGCATAGCAGAGCCTATAATGTCTCAGGTCTTTTCATAAAAACAAGTAATGAAGCCATTAGGGTCAGGAGCACATTAGGATCAGTAATAAAGAAAACATCTTAAACTTCTTCTAAGGTTGTTTCTTGCATGAGCGTCGCATTATCCTCATAATATACTAAATTAGGAATATACTAAAAAATATTTTGGTCAGATGAGTGAAAAGGATTTGATAGTACCTCACAGCAGCTGTAGCAATGTCTTCCTCTTCCTCCAACCAATTGTCATTTTCATATATACTATTAATCTTTAGGAATTTCCTTCTGCCCCTGACAATGTTGTGGAAGTATTTGGTATTCTCATCTCCAAAAAGTGTCAACTTTTTTATGATGGATTACGAGTTCAGCTTTGGTATTGTTGAGTTCCATCCTCTCATTCTAATCTATAAATCTCAGATATTGAGATCATATTGATTAAATTTTTCTCCCATTTCTGTAACATTGTAAAATATATCCCAAATCTTGGTTTTGGACCATTCACTTAGGGTTTTCCCAATTATCTTAAGCTTCTATTGTACTCTCCAAAAGTTGTTTACTTTTATTTCAGTATTCCACTAAGAGTTGACAATCTCCATAAAATCCTCATGATTAGTCCAGAAGTTAAGAAACATGAAATACTTGATATAAGTTCTTTCTTTAAAGCAGAATCTGATAAGGATAGGGTAGTGATTAGAGCCGACTCTACCTAAGTGTTGGACAACAGTGTACGGATCTCTTCATCCCACTTTTTATTTTCTAACACTGTATCAAGTCTTTTCCAAATTATGTACTACTCCTTTCTTTTATTGCACCAAGTAAAATCATTTCTAGTATATCCAATATCAGTCAAAGCACAGTCATTTATAAAGGGGATGCTTTTATTCAAATTATAAGGTCTTCCCCCTAGCTTCTCTTCCTCATTCTAAATAAAGTTGTAATCACCACAAATTATCCAGGCTTGATCATTTAAAGTGGAGATTGTTCTCATGGGTCTCCATAGATCCTCCCTCCCTACAGATATTGATTTGGCATATAACCCAAATATAGAAATCTTTATCCAAACCTTTATCCTTGATCTTGCAAGTGATAATTTGATCTTTAATACAATCTAGATTTTCTTCCAAAAAATCCAGATCTTATTATTACTATTACATTTGCATCCATTCATTCCCAGAATATTTCTGGAAGAATCGATTTTGTCCTCATTTGTGAAAGGTTCTTGAATGGCTAAGAAGGAGATCTTGTATTGCACAATAAAGAACATTAGTCTTTTTGTTGCTGCTTGAGACTTCATTCCCCTAATATTCTAGTTTAGTATACTAATCATTGATAGGGGGAGGAAGAGGTGTTTGTAAGTTCTTCTTTTGGTTTCTCTTGATAGGAGATCCTTTGATTCTTTCTCCATTTTGGTTTTATCCACACCTCTAGGGAACAAGTTTTTTTGTTCAAGAACCTCCCTTTAATTTCCTCTTGAGAGTACTCCATTTCTTCTTCACTTTGTTCATTATGTACTATCCGGTCTTGGCCATCTTCAAATGAATCCTCTTCTCTATTGTCTTCATTTTCAGTTGATTCATCATCATTCCATTCATCACTATCTTCTTCTTCATTGTTCTTCTCAAGATTATTTCCTTAGTTAGTTGAATTAGGGGTCTCATATATCTAGATAGGTTGAATACTGATGTCGATAGGTCATTTATTTTTACTACAAAAGGTAGTATTCATTTCTTTATTTGAAGTACCTTCCTGTTGTTGTTTGGTATTGCAATGGTCTATATTTTCATTTCCATGTTGCATGCTTTCTGGCTAGGAGCACTTTTTTGGGCTTCTTACTTCTCATCGTTCTACTTATTCTTATTTCTCTTCCTCTTGATAGTCTCCTAGCCTTCATCAAATAGAATTACCTGCAATTCATTGGGGTCATTGATGCATGTGGTTCCAACTGTTGTTTCATTCTCCTTCACAGAGTTGCCTTCTGTGTTGATTGTGTCATTGCTACTATTCTTTCTATTGTCTTGTAGCTCCTCATTTTTCACACACTAATCCTCTCTGTCAATTACTTCTTTCCTATTCTCCTTTATCACAGTCCTTGCATTGTATTTTCCTCCACACCATGATCTGTAGTACCATTTCTTCCGTGATCACTTCTTTCCTTGGATGGATTTGATTTGTCTATTCCAAGTATTGCATTAGTCGGTTTATATATTTTCTTTCGAGGTTCACTCCACCTTCTCTTCTTCTTTGCAGTTGTTTTGTGATTTGAGATCATTTCTCTTCCTTTTTGTAGTCTCCTTGTCTTGTGTTTTCTCTTCTAGAGTATGCTTGTACTGACCATTAGTGGTAGGGTGTTGTTCATCCATGTGATTGCCTTTTGTTGGTTTTCTTTGTTGTTCTTGATTAGTGAATGCAAAAGCCTCATTATTGACTTTAGAAAGGTCTTTCTCTCTACTACTATATTCCTTATTATTGACCTATTGTTTTTCCTCCTTCACTTCGTTTTGATCCCTTTCTAGCCTTCTACATTGAACTTTGCAGTGCCATTGAATTCAACAGTAATTGGAAAATTTTTGCACTCCTTCTTATTCTATTTTTTGTTCATATATTCCCTTGTAGAGGATTAGCTGAGTTTCTTTGACCAACAAAAATAGAATTAAACCTTGGCTTAGATAGTTCAATTTCAACTCGAACCTTGGCCATACATGGCCTAGTCCTGCTTCTATTCGCTAGATTCATACTCAAAGGAACTCCTATTGCACTTAGAATTTGTTTGATGAAATGCTATGTTTGTAGTTTAAATGGAAGTTTAGGGAGAAGAACCCACACCGACGCTAAGGGGTTGTCCTCCTCTCTGGTGAAGTCTGGTGTCCATTTGCTAAGCCACATAGTTTGTCCTTCCACCTCAATTGCATGACAACAATATATAGAATTGAAATCTTTTTCATTACAAACATCAATAAACACGTTCTTGTTGTCATAGACACCAACCTTTACATATCCTTTTAGAGATATCGTCTCCTTCGCAGCAACCCTAATTTTCTTAATTTGGGGCCTAGTTTTTAGAAATTTTCCGACTATGGTATATTTACATTCCTCTGCCATAATCCCATAATAAACTTCAGCATTAAAAATAACAGCAGGGATTCTGTTATGCTTTGTAATTATAGCTTTGAGAGATTCTCTCGGATGGGTTGCCAAGGGGGTTTGGTGGTTGTTAAAGGCATTGAGATATGATGATTTAGCAGTTAAGGATTAAATTGGAGCGGGGGAGTAATGCCTAGATCCGGTGGTCGATCCCTCCTTTCTAGCAGAGCGCTGGCGGTCGGCTCCATGTGGCCGGAAGTCGAATTGTACTGTTAGATATGTTACCATTTTTTTTGTATGGAGAGAAAATTTTTAGAGAGAGAGTTTTTGATATAATGTGCAGAATTTATTCAATTTTGCTTCTTTTCTTTGATTTTTCTCTCTTTATGATTAATATTTTTGCAAATCGTACATGAATGTTGTGTGTAACATTAATTACGAAGTGTAAAGAGATCTGAGTTTATTTCATGTTCCAGTATAGAATTCACCTTTGTGTTCTTATGAATATCTTTTTTAGTTTATGTGTGGTATTGTGGAAGAATTTTTAGTTTTAATTTATGCTTGTTCTAGTAAAGTTCTTATGTTGATCGATTTAAGTTTATGTGTGTTCAAATCTATAGTGTAGAACATATATTTTTATTTCTTCTATCTTTTATAGATGGTGTGAGTGTATTAAAGTAGGAAAATAGGGAGAAAATCATATCACATGAGTTTTACAGAGTTAAAATGCAGATAAGATTATATTTTAGAGGTCATTCCTTTTAAGGATTAAGTTGTCTGAATCGAAATACACATATGATATTTGAGTAAGATGTTTTATTCAGATATAAATAATGAATAATCAAGATTATTAGTTTTCTCCATGTTTGATTATTCACATTTATTTATTTTTAATAAAAAATTTAGAAATATAAAATTTTAGAATATAATCTAAGATGTAAGGTTGTGGTTTATATGGTGGATGATTGTGGTGGTTGTTTGATATAACTGGTGGAAGTGATATAGCTGGTAGTTGTGATTTTGGTGGTGGAAGTGGTGGTGGTACTGGCCGACGATTGTGAAGTTTTATATTTTATATCTCTTTAAATCATTTTGTACTTTGAGAGATAGATATAAAATTGTATGTGATTCCATTATTAACCACCGTTGCAGTTTCATTTATTAGTTGCTTATTTTATAGCCCGACATTAAATCACTTGTAGTCTATTAAATGAAGAACCTCTTTCTTTCTTTTTAGGATAAGAATGAGAAAAAATTCAAGACTTGAAAGTGACCTTGTTTCTTAAACATTTTTCACTATTATGTACTAAAGCTTTGACTTGTTTTGTAACCAGATTAAGGAACAATCGCAGCAATTTAAGCAATTATATTGCCCAAGGCTTTATGTATCATTACAATGACGGCCGTGGTATAGACAAGATATCAGAATTACCAAGACACCTAATAGATGATATCTGAAGTCGTTTGTCCATCAAAGACATAGCACAGATGAGTGTGCTGTCAAAAATGTGGAACCATATATGGTGTACCTTTCCAATCCTTGTGCTAGATAGTCAGTTCCGTGAGGAAATAAATTACAAAAATCAATCTTCATCCTCAATCACTTTTGACTTTAAAAATATTGTTGACAAGATCCTCTTGCAACATAATGGTCCTATTGTCAAGTTTGTCCTTGACATATCAAGTATTAGCTCAGACCACTCGGACATTGACCATTGGATTCGATACATCTCAATGAATGGTATTAAAGAACTCAGGATTGAAAATTCCATTCAATCCACATATACTTTGCCATCTTTCTTGTTCAATTCCGGACTGAGTAATTTGGACATCACCAATTGTGCCTTCAGGACGTCTCTTGCCTCTACATCATTTCAGAATCGTGTGAGGCTTGATCTAACACAAATAAGTTTTGATCCAGTTATGGTGTTTACCATCCTTGAGGCTCCACTACTCTTGACCTTGCTACTTACAAGTTGTGATGGTCTCCAATACCTTAATATCTCCGCGTCGCAACTACATGGCTTGCACATTATTGATAGTCATAATATCGATTTTTCATTCCTCAAAGCTTATACTGAGCTGAAGTTGTTGACTATTGTATCATTCGACAAAATCAAAGAGTATGAATTTTGGAAAAGGTTTACATTGGAAGACATTATTTATTCTTTTCCTAAACTTACAAGGTTTTGGTTCAACAATACTTTCTTCAAGGTAATTTGTATACAAATTTATTATTTTACTTTATTTCATATATAGTGAGTCATGAGGGATATGTATGTATCCATTTTATTTCAAAAAATATGTATTCTATTATTATTATTATTATTATTATTATGTTTTCTTCTTCTGAAGATTGTAGTTCCACAAGTTATTTCAAAGAGGCTTGAGGTTGGACTAGAGAATTTGCTGGAACTCAACTTAGATTTATGCTTTGCTGATGAAGCTCAAATTTCAGCAGTTATATGCTTACTTCACAGTGCTCCCCATTTGCGTTCAATTAAACTCAAGGTAATCTTTAATAAATTAAGAGATGAATGATCACCTTTTCTATAAATTATTTTCTGAAAAACTTAAAAATTAGATGTTAGTTAGCATTGAAGTTACATTATTCCTTTTTGTGTTTTACATTATTGTACTTAAAAAAATGAATAAATGGTATACCATGATAAATGCTATACCACAATATATTGACATTATCTATCTCATACCTAAATTGCTCATATATATGTTATCATATATACAGCATGAACTCTGAAATGTTGAGGAAATTGATGTGGACAGAGTTAGAGAGTATCTGACAGCACCTAACTGCATAGAAGAAGATCTCATGGCACTTCGAAAGATAAAGTTGGAAGGTTTTGTGAACACCATAACTGAACGTCTTTTCATGAAGTTGATGTTAGCTCGTTGTCCTTCACTTGTACAGGTGAAAGTTACGCCTGCGAATTCAATTCAACAACATGATGATATCCTTTTCTTCATTTTACAAGTGTTGAAGTTCCCTCGAGCTTCATTAAATGTCAAAATAGAGCTTGAACAGCTAACATGATCGTCTATTCTAGCAGCTACATTATCATCTTATTAATTTTTCTGCCGATTAATATTTGGTTTTAGATGTTGACCCTGTTTTTTGTGACATTTTGTCTAAAGGGAACAAGTGTTCTAAATACTTTTTTTCCTCCTCAAGTGTCTCACTTTTTATTTCTCCTTACACGTATCTTTTGATAAATCAGGGGCAAGTATATATACTGCTAGTCCTTTAATTTCCAACTCTGTGTTGCTTTTTAATCTTGTAATTAACCTAGTAAAACAAGAAGAGTGATAGGAACCTTAGGGAACCAATAGTAGAATTGTCATATCCTTTGTTTTCATCAACTTGCTTGCTTAATTTTTTATACGTTACTATTTTTTATTTATCTGAGTAGTATAATATGATTAAACTAAATAAGATATTTCTGAAAAAGATAACAAGTGATATTTCAATAATTTTTTATCTTCCTCCATCTTTGTTATTAGTTCAGTATATTACAAACGAAGTTATTTTTAATAGATTTTTTTTTTAAATTTCTCCTCATTATTAAATAATTATTAGAGTATTAGTTGTTGGAATTTTGTTTGGATAAAATTAATAATAAATATTTTACATGAATTAGTGTCTTTTACGTGAAAGAATGTGCTTTTTTCTTCTGTTACCACTAGTTCTATTTAAAGCCAACTTCTATAAAACTTCTGTGAGTATCTTTCTTTAATTTATAACATTCTTCCAAAAAAATTTCATTAAATTTCTCACTCCAAAAAGACCAAATTCAACTTTTTGCTTTCAAGTTAAATTTCATCATTATTTGTTTAGTGAAAATTCATAGGCTTATCATATCCACTAAACGTATTTGTGTACAATCCCATAGAAATCTCACAGAAAAGAGGAAGATAATATCATTTTTAGAAAGCCTTTCACATGTGTTTTAAACCAACAAATATTATATGTTTGTTGTCCATATTGTCGAACCTGCATCTTTATGTGATCTTCTTCATATATTTTTGTGTTAGTGTTGTATATTTTTCAACAATCTAAAAGGTGATTTAGTTATAAAGAGATATATACCACGTAGAAAGAAAAGAGGAAAAATGCAAAATCGCATCGATGCTTCATATAAAAATGAATTTATCCAGTATTGAAAAATTCATAAGGCTTTTCAAAAAATTAGAAGTGAACGCATATTAATGGAGGTTACAACATTTGGAAAGACATAGAATAGTAAAATTTAAATAAATCTGAGATGACTATTAATCTCTTGAGCAGTCACGTCGCTTCATAAATATATAATTTCTTATTCTTGCAAGCTAAGAATTTTGGTGAAATGAGTACAAAACTTTTAGAATATCCATACATGATTTGAAATGATACAAGACCGTCTCAAATATAAAGAAAGATATATTACAAAATATAAATAGAAAAGTCTGGATATATCAGAACAGCCAAGAAGTTACCTCCAAAGACTCCAAATGTTACTAGAATTATCTATTTAAAATTGAGTAACCATTTCATCTTTCACATAAAATCTTCTATCAAATAAATTATTTTTAGTTATAGATATTATTAATTATTATTTACAATATCAGGCTTTTTACATTTCATCTTTCATTCTCTAACTTATTTTTCTTTAGCCACTAATTTAGACAACTTATTCATTACTACAAAAAATATATATATAATTTTTAAAATTGCATTAAGCAACTAAATATAGATTAATTTAATTAGTAGATATGTGAAAGTGAAGCCAAAAAACACTAAGTAAAAACTATTTAAAAGCTGAAAATAATTTTCATTTTCTAAGGATACTTTTACGGTAGCAAACTTCTTTTTTCCTTCAACTATTTTATTTTTGAACTTTTTTCCTTGCTTCCCAACAAAGAAAATTTTGCAAGATACTGTTTGAAATGTACAACAAAAACAGGATATTGTGTGTCGAATTGTGCAAGAAAACATAAATAGAAAGAATACTAAGAACTCAAAAGAAATTTTTTCAAAAAGTTCTATATATGGCTTGGGAGTGAACAAAATCTCAAAGCTGAACTCAGAAGATAAGTCTGAGATTTTCAAAGACATTATGGCAACAACAATATGTAGGTATATATCATATTTTATGAATTGAAAACGTACTTTTAAAAAAAAGTGTGCTCGAACTAAGGAATTTGGAGTATCAACTATTCTTATCAATTGTATGTCAATCAATCCAACAATTCCAAATGCGAAAGATCTCTAAAATTGAAAACATTTATTTTCTTCATATGGTAAGATTGTACCTATGATATTACTATCATATTAGAATTCATGGCTTGTAAAATTCATGAAAATTCTAATTTATTTATTTATTTATTTTTCTTTAAAATCAAAGTATCTAAAAAGAAATCGCATGTATCTAATTAATCATTGATATTCATCTTCATAGGTTAAAAGGATACCCAATCATAAGATAGCAACTAGATTTAATTTCCACTACTGTAAACTTCACGGATGATCCTAAAGACCAATCTTTCTTGAAAAATTTCCATCCCAAGAAAATAATGAATGTTTTCTAAATTTTAAATTTAAATTCAGAATGTAGAAAATCGTTGATACCTTCAATTTCTACCAAATTATTCCCTGTTCAGATTATAATATCAACATATATAGCTAAAACAGAAATGAGATTCCCTGATTGTCTAAAAAAATAAAAAAATAATAATTCTAAGATGAGGAATAGCCTTTAAAATTCAATGCTCATGCAACTCGAGCATACCACTATCGAAAAGCCTATTTTAGCCCATACAATGATTTCCTTAGAAGGATAACATATTTAAAATTAGGAGAAGAAAGTCCCATGGGAAACTTCATGAATACCTCCTCATGTATGTCATCATGCATGTCACGTCTCAAATTACCCCCTATACATGATTGCCACCTAGCTAGCACATACCATCAGCCAGGCGAATGGAATTTTCATATCTTAACCATCAATTTATAACATTAAATAAATTATATAAGTACCCAAATAATATAATAATTAATTCTGAAATAGTTAATATCTCCAAATATTAATTTAAAAACTCTGTCAAATACCCCACATTAGACCATGGAGCATATAAGAGAATTATGAAAGAAAAGATATCAATGAATAAGTGATGAAGGCTCTTTTAAAAGCTTCCATGAATAATGTGGCGGCTCACCTCAATAACTAGGTCAACTCTAGCGAACTTGTTGGCTAATAGCTTCACTGCCACCAATAGTATCTGCATGGACATGCAGGTAAGGAGTGAGTTATATGTAAATATAATCCAGTAAGATCCTTGATCTGCCACTTAAATACTCCTAGTTCCATTTATTCATAAAAAGAAACGTCCCTTTTGAAGTCAGAATTAATTTTTCTAGATACCTAACATAATGCATGAAAGGAAGTATTAGAAAATACAACCACACAACAAGCACATAAACAATATGCATAAAAATAAATTTCATTATATAATACTTAATAAAGTCTAAACAAATATTCACAAGATCACATATATCTCAACATAATTCATACTCAGGACTTGTAATACGGCAGTGAAAAAGATAAACCTAACACCCCAATTATTCATTATCCTACAAATATTACAAAACTGAAAAAATTCAAATTATAACTTCATATAATTTGCTTTGAATCATAGCTACTATCTAAATTTGGCCATACACCCCTCAAACTAGCCTACCTCTTCTTTCTTGATTCATCTTGTGAGATGTCATCATCAAATATTAGTTCATGAATTCAATAACATGTCCTCACCATTAATGAGAGAATGAAACGAAGAGATTAAAAGAATCAGGCTGAATAAAAACACATGATAAAGAATCAAAGAATAAAAGTTTCCTAATATCTAGTTCTCAAAGATAAGTTACGGACATCTCCACACCGATCCGCAAGACTCTACTAGACTCTACTCTTGTACTTAGTAGGATCTATGAACCATGCTCTGATATCATGTTCTCACGATCCAAAATTCCATTGAGCCATGAGGGCACCCACCATACCCGTCGGTGAACCTCATTCCTTTATTGATGAATTAATAATATAAATAATGCGAAAATAATATAAAATAAGTAACTAACTCTTATAAGTGCAGAATAAATGAGTCTAAGACCAAAGGAACCCCAAGACCTGGTGACACTAGTACAAGAGAATCTACGAATACCAAACAATTCTGAAAAACTAAAGTCACCGTCGAGAAAGAAGTAAGACAAGAAATAAAATAAGAAGTCTCTAGAATTTAGTACTTTCGAAGAGAAAGCAGCTCACCCTGAACTCTAACCGTGACATACCTCGAACCGTACGTGTAGAAACTCAAGTACCATTAAACTTGATTCAGTCCCTGCACACAAAAAGGTGTAGCAACCATAGGGTGAGTACGGGAAACACGTGTACTTAGCAAACTTTGGAAACTGACCCTTTCTAGAAATGATGATGAGATTAATCCTAATAATTCTTTTTCAATAGTTGTAAATATACAATAATAATAATTCACCTCCACAAGACTTTATGGATTTAATTTCTACCATGAAGCAAATAAAACATATATTATTCGAAGTCAGTTAGACCACTGATGGTATTACAATATACCTCAATATCGTCACCACATCAACTACACCACTGATTATATCACAATGAGTCTCAAATACAACAACACAAATTGCAATATCACAACCAACTCAACACTTCAAGACTCAAGTTAATATGAAATGTAAAGAAGATGAAAAATAATGCAATGCAATGAACTGACCAACGACCTATATATACTCGTTTCCTCTGTTGGATAGTCGAGACCATAGGAGACTCACGAGGTCTATATACCTGCTGGAATTATTTTTCATTGGCAATAACAACTTCGGAACCATTTCCCATTAGCAATAACACACGTTGGAACCATTTTTTGTAGACAATAATGCCCCCAGGAATCATTTCCTATAGTCACCATCGACAATAATACATCTCGAAATTATTTTTCATCGACAATAACACACGTCAGAACTATTTTTCATCAACATACAAGAGTATGGATTTTCATAAAATAACTCAATGGGCACTATTAATCAATAATCATCATCCAGTAATAAGAGTGATATGAGTATGTATGAATAACACTAGTTCATCAACCAAAAACATAATCAAGGATCATCAATTCACATTCAAGTATCACATTGTCACGCCGCGAGTCTACACCCTGGATGGGACACAGTACTTGAAGCCACAAGTGACCCCAAGTCAACCCCTAGTCTACCATACACTAGTATTCTGAGTAAAAAACTATAGCAGAAGCTTTGAAATAATTGCATAAAAGCATTTACGAAAGTAAAACTAAAAATATAAAGTTTAAGAACATCTGGAGTCTGAAATTAATTCTGTTTCTGAAAGCCCTCTAACTAATGAGTTTCTAGGACAAGCCCCTAGCTAACTCTAAGTATAGCTAAAAATAATGAAATAACAGAAAGAAATGAATTAAGGCCCTTGAAGAAATCATAATTAAATATTTATTTCAATAAATACTTGTTCAACAAAATCTCCGGTCTAAATGGTTCTGCAAGAACTTGATGAATTTCCAAGAATAGCTCAGCTAAACTATTACAAAAAAGTATGAATTGTAAACTCTAAAGTGCTGGACTTGGACTAAAAATCAACACTTTGATATTTTCTAACACTAAAATTGCACTTACCTAAGATAATAAATAAAGGGTATTTATAATAATAGATGAAACCTTCGTTGTTCCTTCTTAAATTTGAATTGGGTTTTGCAGCTTCAGTTCCTAGTCGAATTGGGATTGCAAATTTTGGACGGCCCAAAATATGTGGCGCTCCACGCCCCTCCCTACGCCATTTTCTTGGCGCCTCTGGTTGCACTAACCTACCTGCGCATTGTGCAGGCCATGGCACAGGCGTGCCTGCACGATGCCAACTTCTATATATTCGATCCATCAATCCCGTTTTGTCTTTCTTGCACTTTTATGCTACATGCAAACCCAAATTCACCACTTTTATACGTGAAAGCATCTCATCATGTGCGTTAGCTCTTTTTCATAAATATATCATAAAATACATGCAAATACACATAATTTTTTCTCAAAACATAGTAAAGTATGGAAAAAATATTGCTAAGAATTGAATAAATTCGCTGTTCATCACCCAGGCTCCACACAAGTTTCAAGAATACACTAGAATCAAGAGAACATACACAACAAAACTATGGGTTGTCCACAGGTACATCCAAAGTACTATATTCGACCCGACGATGACAACTTAATTTCACAAAATGATTTGACATGCCACATGCCTGGGTTCACAATTATAAACTCATTCTGAGCTATCACCTTGAGTCTATTTCAACCACCAAATATCAGCCCAATAGCATGAATAAGAATCCAGATCACAAGGCTAAGAAACAGCCGTGCACATGAGAAAATAGCTATTCAAAACATGACAAAACTATGCCAAAAAAGAGATATGGAAAGCCTTAACATACCTCAATTTTGCCAAACTTACGCCACCACCACACCCAACTTTGGATGAGGAAAATTGTCTTAATTATGAAAGATAAAGAGAATCCTTACATGACCCTTTAAGTGAGAACGTCTTGAAACTAATGTTTAAGGATGTTATTATCAACATTGGCATCTGAAATCTTAAAATAATATTCCCTATGAATTACCAAAACTTCTTATTAACCTCATAAATTGTATTTATATACCCCATGAAGTGAATAAAAGATAAAGAAGGTTATAGAATAATATTTAATGTAAAATTATAATTCTTTATATTTTCTCTTTTCATCTAACTCATGTACGTAGGTGATTCTCATATAGCCCTACAACTATATGTTGTACTATAGTATTAAGATTCTACATTTTAATCATAAACTATATCAAACTAATCTATTGAAACTTTATTAATATTAGAATTCGACATCCTAAATTCAAACTATGTTGCTCTCTATTATTTTCCCATTAAGCCGGAGGTTTTCAATCCTACAACTCCAAGTTTTCTCTAGAGAACATGTAATGATTGTTTTCTGGTGGTTCATTGATTGTTAATGCGAAGAGACCCTGTGGAGTTTTCTATTGATTGACAGGAGTAATCCACCTATAAAGCAAGAGATAGTAGTGTGATTGTTTCTTCTACAAATTCATCATGGCTTTGAATGTCGTCCTCTTTGTCTTAAAGAGTTTAGTCTTCCTCTACAAAAAAAACTTTTGGTTTATGAACTTATAATAATATGGCTTGATTGACATGATCTTTCTTACTATCTCCTTCTCTCATTGCATACTCTTTTTGTGCATTAATACAATGAGTGAAGGATGGATATGAAGCTCTTCCCGGCATAAAAATCCTCAACATCTTGTAAAAATTTATTTTCAAGACCTTTAACAAAGTTTATAACCTTGATATCTTAATCTAACAGTTTGTGTATAGCGATGCGACTATCACCAGTGTTACTAATATTAACTCAATCTACCCGTGAAATAATTTAATAAGGATTTAAAAGTTTGGACGTGTGACTTCTAAATAATGACTCAATTTCATATATTTTATATCATAATATGTTTATTATATATAAGGAAAAATCATATGATGTATAATAAGTTCACATAAAGTAATTTTCCTATTGCGTAAAGTTGAGATATGCATGTCGTATTTTTTCAGTTAAGCACATGTTCTGATACTTCAATTTAATTTTGAAGAGGTATTGATCTAGGTCCCACCCCCCCACCCCCCACCCCCCACTTTTGGTGTTTTTCTATTACTTTAAAGTAAGAGTGCATATAGTCTGGGTTGATTCGAACTTTTTGA
This sequence comes from Datura wrightii, assembly GCA_035772735.1. Classification (NCBI taxonomy): domain Eukaryota; kingdom Viridiplantae; phylum Streptophyta; class Magnoliopsida; order Solanales; family Solanaceae; genus Datura; species Datura wrightii. Next base: position 22,945,876 of record JASDFA010000001.1, read on the forward strand.
ATACCAAATCAGTTTTTTTTTTCAATAAAGCCTTGATACAAAATATGTAACTTATACTTAAAATATTTCTTTAATCCTAGTAACATACAACTATTTAAGGTGTTTCACAATTATGAAAATAATAAAAAATATGAAATGAGTAATAACAATTCACTAAAATAACCAAAAAAAAAATAATGAAATCGCATGATAAAAATATTGCTAATTAATAATTTATAATGAAAATGAACACACTCTAAAAGTACTAAATCATGCCAAATAAAGTACGACTAATAAGTTTAATTACATAACTAAATATTAAAAAAAGGTTGTGTGTTTTCACTGTATAAATTAACCTGCAAAATTAAAGCAGAGATATCTAATATTATTGTCCTTTCTAGTTTTGAAATCATTTCTTTTGTTAGTATTAACATTGACTTGATTTTGATTTGAGCATTATATGAGTTAATACCATGTATTTATGAACTATAACATTTATTGGATCATTCAAAATTCTAAGTCCAAACATGAAATAATACATGTTAAAAGACCAAACTATGAAAAAGTTTAAGAAGTATTTATAAATTAGATAAAATATTTATAAAAATTATAAATATAATATCAGATTGATTTGGTTGAGTTTAACATTTTCTAGTTAAAATCAAAGAAAATTAATTGTGATCGGACTTTTTTTCAACACCAAATCAAATCGAACTAAACCACTAGTCGAATATTTTTTTTCTCGGATTATCGAATTGATGAGATTTATCGACTTCTTTTAATATCCCACTTAAAAATAATTAATTTAACCAAAAAATAAAAAATCATTTTACCAACTCCATTTTCTCCTTAAAAATAATACTGCATTTGTTACCAACTTCAACAAAATTCTATAAAATTGAATTATGAGTCTGTTAGAGATTTGTTCATTTGAGAGTTAGGAATAAAATGTAAAAGAAGTGGGAATTGGGTGTTTAGAAGAGGAAGTGAGCCAGATCTTTTTGGGTTTGGACTGGGTCTCGTAGTTTTTTTAAGGTCAAATTGTTCTGAAATTGGGCTTAAAATGGTTTAATATATGGCAAAAATTATATTAAAACGACAGCCTTTTTTGCGTTTAAAAAGGTAGCCTTTTTACATTTTAAAAAGCTACCACTTTTTTCCATCGATGACACCAATGAAACAACTTTGTAAGAAAAATTTTGAAGTAAACCACATTAAATGAAATCAGATTATTCTAATAAGAATAAATTCATTAAATAAAAAGAAATTAATTGATCTTCCTACCAAAACAAAATTTCATATGTCATTTTTCATATCTAAAATCTATGAAGAAGTAGTAAGAGGCAAGACTTTTATATGATTTTCTCTTTCTGACGGAAATGGTGAGGTATGTCAGGTTTTCCTTTTCATTTCCTTTTTGAATTTCACTTTATAGAATTTATTCAATCTTGCTACTTGTCTTTAATTTTTTTCTCTTTATGAATAGTATTTTTGCAAATTTTGAATGTTGTGTGTAACATTAGTTAGGAAGTAAAGGGAGCCGAGTTGATTTCATGTAACAGTATAGAATTCTCCTTTATGTTCTTATGAATATTTTTTTATATGTGATTTTTTTGGAAAAATTTTATTTTTAATTTATGCTTTTTCTAGTAAAGATACCTTGATGTTGATTGTTTAGGTTTTGTGTGTTAAACTCTACGGCATTGAACATATATTTTTATTTTCTCTTTCTTTACTAAATGGTGAGAGCGGATTAAAGTAGAAAAATAGGGAGAACATTATATCACGTTAGTTTTGGAGAGTTCAAATGTAGATAAAATTATATTTTAGAGGTCATTCTTTATAAGAATTAAGATTCTGAATCGAAATACACATTAATACTTGAGTAGTCAAATATTATATTCAGATCTCAATAATGAATAATCAAGATAACATTAGTTCCCTCAGCATTTGATTATTCAAAATTATTTATTTTTAATTAAAAAAATTTAATATAAAATTTAAAAAATAATTTAAGTTGTAAGGTGGTGTTTTCTGTGGTGGTTGTCCAGTAAAAATGGTGGAAGTGATAAGGCTAGTAGTTGTGATTTTAATTTGGTGGTAGAGGTGTTGATGGTAGCGGCCTACAATTGTGAATAAAAGTGGTGGTAGTGTGTGATTTAGGGGTAACAGTGATAGTAGTAGTGGTGGCTATAATGTGGGAGGTGATTGATCGTAGGGGTTGGTAGTTGTGATTTGTGGGCCGACAATAGTAGCTAGTGATGATGGTTGATGCTAGTGATAGTAATGATGATGAAGGAATGGTAGTGATCAGAAATAGTTATTGGTGGTGTCAATTCTTGATGACAATAATGATGAAGGTGATGGTGATGGTGAATGACGATTATGACTGTGCAATAGTGGCTAATTGTGATTGGTGAGATCAACTTCACAAAAATTTCCAATTGAATAACCTTTTAATAATATTAAAATTGTGTAAAAGATTTAAAGTTATCTGAAGTCATTAAATGATTTAATCTTAAAAACAAATGTATTCAATGATACTAGCTTTAAATCATTTAAAATTCATATCTCTATTAAATATAAATAAATAAGATCATAATTAAAATAAACTTATTTTTCACAAAAAGTTAGTAATATTATACCATTTTTTCTAGAAAGGAGTCATTATTGCAGCAATAGCTACTTAAAAGTACTAAACCTATTTACAGTTATGTTTCTTGCAAAAGGTGTTCCTCACATATCTATTCAACTATGGGAGGAACTAGTAATCCTTCTGTTTCATGTTACTTGATCATGCTAACTTGGCATAATTTTTAAGAAACTTTTTATTAGGAGTGTAAAGGGCATCCTGGTGCATTAAAGTTTCCGTTATGCACGGGATCGAGGGAAGGGTCGAATCACAAGGGTCTATTATACGTAGTCTTACCTTGTGTTTTTGCATGACGTTGTATCCACGACTTGAAAAATATTGTTATGAGCAAGAATTGAACCTGAGACTTTGGTTGATATTTATTAGGAGTGTATTTTACTAAATTAACTTTATTAATGATGATTTGAAAATCTAAATTTTACTATTACTTTTTTATATAGTTATTTAATACTAATGGTAGTGTTGACCTATGCACCTGTAATTAATGAAATAAACTATGATGTTTACACTATTTTACTGAGTTCTATCGAAGAACCAAGTTAATTTAACTGTTTCTTGAAAACCCTTTAACTCAAGAAGAAAAGTAAAACATACAACAAGTTTAGGTGAAAAACACCCAGCTTATAAAGGTGAAAAAACCACAACCCACACCACTATAGGATTTTTCCAACTTCACTGACACAATGAGCCTCAACAACTGTTTAAGATTACAATTTTGGTAACCTAGGAACTAGCTCTAATTCTTAAGTTCAACAGTCAACTAGACTTTGAACACCTTTCAAGTTAGCCTTAACTTGAATGACCTAACTTTGTATTCTAAACCGTTCTCCCAAGAAAGCAATAAATTACAACTCAATTCTAACTCCTAATACTAGAGAACTAGAATAGAAAGCTATTGAACATATTTCTATGAATCACGTTCTTCACTTTTGATTTCTTGTAATAGGTTGCAATTAGATGGTAAGTCAGAATTCACTTGAAAACACAATTATTTGCCTTTTCTCTCTATTTGACTTCTTGACCTACATCATAGACGTCCTTGTGTATGTATATTGTTGCTTCTCTAGTTTTCTTGTTCAACATGAACTCTTGGGAAACAAAAACTTATATTCTTCTTGGACTCACATGCCTTCCTTCTTTGTAAACTTCTATTCCAAGTCTTCTTCATCACAACTTGTCTTATCTTCTTATAACATAAAACCTTCTTCTAGAGTGCCCTATCTCAATTGTGATTCTAAATGTTTGGGACCGACTGTCCTGACATGATTCACGAATATGTTTTAGATCCTTTGTCAATCATTAGAATACTCATTTACCAATAAATTTTCTCTTTTTGATGATGACAAACTCCTCTTTAGTACAGTGACACAGCTTATTCCAAGTAGCCCAGTGCTGCTTATGATTACCATCCCTATTGCCTCAAAAGGAAGTTAACTATGATCCTCTGCATTTGATTCAATAGTGATAAGAAGGTGGCGGGTGGACAGTAAATGGATAGGCATAACATATAAACATGTTTAATCAAAATAATTTTACCTCCTATGGAAAAAGTATTGTTATTCCAAGAGCTAACTTTCAGATTAACCTCATTAAAAATTCTAGAGTATTCTATCTTTTTCCTACCTATAAAAATAGGGCAGCCTAAGTAGTTGATAAAAAAATCTTTCCTATTCAGATTCAAGCATTTAGAAATAATGGAACTTCTCTTATTGAAAACTTTGTCATCAACTAAGAAACAACTTTTTTCTTTGTTAATCAGTTGTCCAGAATTCTTTCCATAGGTGCTAAGCGTGCTATTAATAAGATGTAAGGTATAGTTCTTACCGGAACAGGAGATAATTAAATCATCTGCATAAGGCAAGTGGTTGATCTGAGGGCTCTCTCCTTTCATATGGAAGCCAGTGGATCTTGGGTTCTCATAAAGACTTTTCAATATCTTGGATAACACCTCAGAAGCAATGATAAACATATATGGGGAGATTAGGTCACCATGCTTGACTCCCATGTTAGACTTAAAGAAACCATTTCTCTTTCCATTGATAATTACAGTGTATCACATATTAGATAAGAGATTTCTAATGATATTGATCCACATCTCAGAAAATTCCATTTTCTTCATGGTATTACAAAGAAAATTTCAGGAAAGTCTATCATATGTCATATACATATGAAGCTTAATAGCAACATTGTTACCTTTGTTAGGCCTTCTTAACCTCATTAACAATTCTAGAGTATTCTATCTTTTTCCTACCTATAAAAATAGGGCAGCCTAAGTAGTTGATAAAAAAATCTTTCCTATTCAGATTCAAGCATTTAGAAATAATGGAACTTCTCTTATTGAAAACTTTGTCATCAACTAAGAAACAACTTTTTTCTTTGTTAATCAGTTGTCCAGAATTCTTTCCATAGGTGCTAAGCGTGCTATTAATAAGATGTAAGGTATAGTTCTTACCGGAACAGGAGATAATTAAATCATCTGCATAAGGCAAGTGGTTGATCTGAGGGCTCTCTCCTTTCATATGGAAGCCAGTGGATCTTGGGTTCTCATAAAGACTTTTCAATATCTTGGATAACACCTCAGAAGCAATGATAAACATATATGGGGAGATTAGGTCACCATGCTTGACTCCCATGTTAGACTTAAAGAAACCATTTCTCTTTCCATTGATAATTACAGTGTATCACATATTAGATAAGAGATTTCTAATGATATTGATCCACATCTCAGAAAATTCCATTTTCTTCATGGTATTACAAAGAAAATTTCAGGAAAGTCTATCATATGTCATATACATATGAAGCTTAATAGCAACATTGTTACCTTTGTTAGGCCTTCTTATATCATGAATAATTTCTTGTGTTAAGAGGACATTCTCACCATTATCTCTACCATTAATAAAACCACTTTGATTAAGAGATATGATCTTAAGAATAATTTTGGCCAAGCTATCATTAAGAACTTTAGAAGTAATCTTTTGAGAGACATTACTTAAATTAATAGGTCTAAAGTCTACAAAGGATTGGGGAGATTGAACTTCAGGGATAAGCATCAGACAAGTACAAAGGATGTATTATGTGAGTTTAGAACCATTAAAAATAGCCTTAACCATTTTTAGCATGGCAGAGCCTATAATGTCTCAGGTCTTTTCATAAAAACAAGCAATGAAGTCATCGGGGTCAGGAGCGCATTAGGATCAGTAAGAAAGAAAACATCTTAAACTTCTTCTAAGGTTGGTTCTTGCATGAGCATCGCATTATCCTCATAATATACTAAATTAGGAATATACTAAAAATTATTTTTGTCAGATGAGTGAAAAGGATTTGATAGTACCTCACAGCAGCTGTAGCAATGTCTTCCTCTTCCTCCAACCAATTGTCATTGTCATATATACTATTAATCTTTAGGAATTTCCTTCTGCCCCTGACAATGTTGTGGAAGTATTTAGTATTCTCATCCTCCTCCAGTTGTTAATATAGATGAGCCTTCTGTCTCCAAAAGGTGTCAACTTTTTTATGATGGATTACGAGTTCAGCTTTGGCCTTGTTGAGTTCCATCCTCTCATTCTAATATATAAATCTCATATATTGAGATCATATTAATTAAATTTTTCTCCCATTTCTTTAAGATCGTAAAATATATCCCAAATCTTGGTTCTGGACCATTCACTTAGGGTTTTTCCAATTATCTTAAGTTTCTGGTGTACTCTTTAAAAGTTGTTTACTTTTATTTAAGTATTCCAGTAAGAGTTGACAATCTCCATGAAATCCTCATGATTAGTCCAGAAGTTAAGAAACATGAAATACTTGATATAAGTTCTTTCTTTAAAGCAGAATCTGATAAGGATAGAGTAGTGATTAGAGCCGACTCTACCTAAGTGTTGGACAATAGTGTACGGATCTCTTCATCCCACTTTTTATTTTCTAACACTGTATCAAGTCTTTTCCAAATTATGTACTACTCCTTTCTTTCATTGCACCAAGTAAAATCATTTCTAGTATATCCAATATCAGTCAAAGCACAGTCATTAACACAATTTATAAAGGGGATGCTTTTATTCAAATTATAAGGTCTTCCCCCTAGCTTCTCTTCCTCGTTTTGAATACAGTTGTAATAAGTTATCAAGGCTTGATCATTTAAAGTGGAGATTTTTCACATGGGTCTCCAGAGATCCTCCCTCCCTACAGATATTGATTTGGCATATAACCCAAATATAGAAATCTTTATCCAAACATTTATTCTTGATCTTGCAAGTGATAATTTGATCTTCATCAACACTGATAATACAATCTTGATTTTCTTCAAGAAAATCTAGATCTTATTATTACTATTAGCTTTGCATCCATTCATTCCCAGAATGTTCCTGGAAGAATTGATTTTGTCCTCATTTATGAAAGGTTCTTGAATGGCTAATAAGGATATCTCGTATTGCACAATAAAGAACATTAGTCTCTTTGTTGCTGCTTGAGACTTCATTCCCATGATATTCTAGTTTAGTATACTAATCATTGATAGGGGGAGGAAGAGGTGTTTGTAAGTTCTTCTTTTGGTTTCTCTTGATAGGAGATCCTTTGATTCTTTCTCCTTTTTGGTTTTATCCACACCTCTAGGGAACAAGTTTTTTTGTTCAAGAACCTCTCTTTAATTTCCTCTTGAGAGTACTCCATTTCTTTTTCACTTTTTTCATTATGTACTATCCGGTCTTGGCCATCTTCAAATGAATCCTCTTCTCTATTGTCTTCATCTTCAGTTGATTCATCATCATTCCATTCATCACTATCTTCTCCTTCATTGTTCTTCTCAAGATTATTTCCTTGGTTAGTTGAATTAGGGGTCTCATATATCTAGATAGGTTGAATACTGATGTCGATAGGTCATTTATTTTTACTACAAAAGGTAGTATTCATTTCCTTATTTGAAGTACCTTCCTGTTGTGGTTTGGTATAGCAATGGTCCATATTTTCATTTTCATGTTGCATGCTTTCTGGCTAGGAGCACTTTGTTGGGCTTCTTACTTCTCATTGTTCTACTTATTCTTATTTCTCTTCCTCTTGATAGTCCCTAGCCTTCATCAAATAGAATTACCTGCAATTCATTGGGGTCATTGATGCTTATGGTTCCAACTGTTGTTTCATTCTCCTTCATAGAGTTGCCTTCTGTGTTGATTGTATCATTGCTACTATTCTTTCTATTGTCTTGTACCTCCTCATTTTTCACACACCGATCCTCTCTGTCAATTACTTCTTTCCTATTCTCCTTTATCACAGTCCTTGCATTGTATTTTCCTCCACACCATGATCTGTAGTACCATTTCTTCCATGATCACTTTTTTCCTTGGATGGATTTGATTTGTCTATTCCAAGGTATTGCATTAGTCGGTTTATATATTTTATTTTGAGGTTCACTCTACCCTCTCTTCTTCTTTGCAGTTGTTTTGTGATTTGAGATCATTTCTCTTCCTTTTTGTAGTCTCCTTTTCTTGTGTTTCTGTTCTAGAGTAAGCTTGTACTGACCATTAGTGGTAGGGTGTTGTTCATTCATGTGATTGCCTTTTGTTGTTTTTCTTTCTTGTTCCTGATTAGTGAATGCAAAAGCCTCATTATTGACTTTAGAAAGGTCTTTCTCTCTGCTACTATATTCTTATTATTGACCTATTGTTTTGCCTCATTCACTTCATTTTGATCCCTTTCTAGCCTTCTACATTGAACTTTGCAGTACCCTTGAAGTCAACAGTAATTGGAAAATTTTTGCACTCCTTATTCTATTTTTTGTTCATATATTCCCTTGTAGAGGATTAGCTGAGTTTCTTTGACCAACAAAAATAGAATTAAACCTTGTCTTAGATAGATCAATTTCAACTCGAACCTTGGCCATACATAGCCTAGTCCTGCTTCTATTCGCTAGATTCATACTCAAAGGAACTCCTATTGCACTTAGAATTTGTTTGATGAAATGCTATGTTTGTAGGTGAATTGGAAGTTTAGGGAGAAGAACCCACACCGACGCTAAGGGGTTGTCCTCCTCTGTGGTGAAGTCTAGTGTCCATTTCCTAAGCCACATAGTTTTTTCTTCCACCTCAATTGCACGACAACAATATATAGAATTGAAATCTTCTTCATTAAAATCATCAATAAACACGTTCTTGTTGTCATAGACACCAACCTTTACATATCCTTTTAGAGATATCGTCTCCTTCGCAGCAACCCTAATTTTCTTAATTTGGGGCCTAGTTTTTAGATATTTTCCAACTATGGTATATTTATATTCCTCTGCCATAATCCCATAATAAACTTTAGCATTAAAAATAACAGCAGGGATTCCGTTATGTTTTGTAATTGTAGGTTTGAGAGATTCTCTCGGATGGGTTGCCAAGGGGGTTTGGTGGTTGTTAAAGGCATTGAGATATGATGATTTAGCAATTAAGGATTAAAAATTGGAGGGGGGAGTAATGCCTAGATCCGGTGGTCGATCCCTCCTTCCTTGCAGAGCGCTGGCGGCCGGCTCCATGTGGCCGGAAGTCGAATTGTACCGTTAGATATGTTACCGTTTTTTTTGTATGGAGAGAAAATTTTTAGAGAGAGAAAGCTTTTCATATAATGTGTGGAATTTATTCAATTTTTCTTCTTTTCTTTGATTTTTCTCTCTTCATGATTAGTATTTTTGCAAATCGTACATGAATGTTGTGTGTAACATTAATTACGAAGTGTAAAGAGATCTGAGTTTATTTCATGTTTCAGTATAGAATTCACCTTTGTGTTCTTATGAATATCTTTTTTAGTTTATGTGTGGTATTGTGGAAGAATTTTTAGTTTTAATTTATGCTTGTTCTAGTAAAGTTCTTATGTTGATCGATTTAAGTTTATGTGTGTTCAAATCTATAGTGTAGAACATATATTTTTGTTTCTTCTATCTTTCAAGATGGTGTGAGTGTATTAAAGTAGGAAACTAGGGAGAAAATCATATCACATGAGTTTTACAGAGTTAAAATGCAGATAAGATTATATTTTAGAGGTCATTCCTTTTAAGAATTAAGATGTCTGAATCGAAATACACATATGATATTTGAGGAGTTAGATGTTTTATTCAGATATAAATAATGAATAATCAAGATTAATAGTTTTCTCCATATTTGATTATTCACATTTATTTATTTTTAATAAAAAATTTAGAAATATAAAATTTTAGAATATAATTTAAGATGTAAGGTTGTGGTTTATATGGTGGATGATTGTGGTGGTTGTTTGATATAACTGGTGGAAGTGATATAGCTGGTAGTTGTGATTTTGGTGGTGGAAGTGGTGGTGGTACTGGCCGGCGATTGTGAAGTTTTATATTTTATATCTCTTTAAATAATTTCGTACGTTGAGAGATAGATATAAAATTGTATGTGATTCCAATATTAACCACTGTTGCATTCATTTATTAGTTGCTTATTTTATAGCCCGACATTAAATCAATTGTAGTCTATTAAATGAAGAACCTCTTTCTTTCTTTTTAGGATAAGAATGAGAAAAAATTCAAGACTTGAAAGTGACCTTGTTTCTTAAACATTTTTCACTATTATGTACTAAAGCTTTGGCTTGTTTTGTAACCAGATTAAGGAACTATCGCAGCAATTTAAGCAATTATATTGCCCAAGGCTTTATGTATCATTACAATGACGGCCGTGGTATAGACAGGATATCAGAATTACCGAGACACCTAATAGATGATATCTGGAGTCGTTTGTCCATCAAAGACATAGCACATATGAGTGTGCTGTCAAAAACGTGGAACCATATATGGTCTACCTTTCCAATCCTTGAGCTAGATAGTCAGTTCCGTGAGGAAATAAATTACAAAAATCAATCTTCATCCTCAATCATTTTTTACTTTAAAAATATTGTTGACAAGATCCTCTTGCAACATAACGGTCCTATTTTCAAGTTTGTCCTTGACATATCAAGTATTAGCTCAGACCACTGGGACATTGACCATTGGATTCGATACATCTCAATGAATGGTATTAAAGAACTCAGGATTGAAAATTCCATTCAATCCACATATACTTTGCCATCTTTCTTGTTCAATTACGGACTGAGTAATTTGGACATCACCAATTGTGCCTTCGGGACGTCTCTTGCCTCTACATCATTCCAGAGTCTTGTGAGGCTTGATCTAACACAAATATGTTTTGATCCAGTTATGGTGTTTACCATCCTTGAGGCTCCACTACTCTTGACCTTGTTGCTTACAAGTTGTGATGGTCTCCAATACCTTAATATCTCTGCGTCGCAACTACATGGCTTGCACATTATTGATAGTCATAATATCGATTTTTCATTCCTCAAAGCTTATACTGAGCTGAAATTGTTGACTATTGTATCATTCGACAAAATCAAAGAGTATGAATTTTGGAAAAGATTTACATTGGAAGACATTATTTATTCTTTTCCTAAACTTACAAGGTTTTGGTTCAACAGTACTTTCTTCAAGGTAATTTGCATACAAATTTATTATTTTATTTTATTTCATATATAGTGAGTCATGAGGGATATGTATGTATCCATTTTATTTCAAAAAATATGTATTCTATTATTATTATTATTATTATTATTATTATTATTATTATTATTATTATTATTATTATTATTATTATTATTATTATTGTTATACCCCGTAGAATCCCCGGCACTTAGATGACCTATTCCCACGTTGGTTAAGCATATTTGAAGGCCATACGTGTGGGAGAAAGGCCCGGGGAAAGATCGGACGAGAAGCCTGTCGAACCATCGCGGAAGGAGCCGAGGCAGAGCCCCTCCGCGATGGCAGCGTGTCACGGAGGAGGAGCCTCCGCGTTGGCTCCGTGACACGTTGGGCTTGTCCAGGCCCAAGTATATAAAGCCCCACTTCGATTTTAATTGATAAAAATCCTTTAAATTTCCAGAGAATAGAGGGCAACCGGCAGAGGGAGAAAAGGAACGAAGAAAATTAAATAATTTTCGTCCGATTACACTGCCAAACGCTGCCCAAACTCAAATTAATCCCAGATACCGAAGTATTTAGTAGCAGAGGGCATTCCTACGGATTCAGTTTCGTAAAATACGGCCGACGAATCGTCGAGCCACCGAGCTAAGGTAAGTGGAATTGCTCTAAATTAGTGTCTATGTGTTCCTAGCTGAGAAGTGAATATTTCTCCCTTCTGGGCCACTGAAAAATAGCGAGTTTCTGGCCGTCTTTCGATAAGCCTAAGTTTAGGCTATAAACTATATCGAAAGTGACGTTGCCTTTTGAAATAAAGTTGTATTTTGTGTTAATTGATATGTTTATGAATGCAATTGGGAGAAAACAGTTGAAGTACCGGCCGAGTTCCGCCCGACAGACAAATAGCTCAGAGATAAGGTATGTAAAGTTAAGTTTCCTCGGAAGTTGAGTAACCTCGAAGCAGTATAGTAATTTACAGACCAGTAGCATGTTTAGAAAGCGATTATCGTGTTATTTTGAATATTGGTGCAATATGAGAAGTTTCGGGTTGTAACGTGTACGATACCTATCCGTACGATTTAGATTCGGGCGTGAGTGGTTAAGGTTGCCTAGTATATTCAGTATGTGATGTAATATGCCATGTTAAGATATTGTTGTGTTTAGCTGAAACCTCGCAAGGTAGTACAGTATCAGTAAAGCATTCCAGATATAGAATAGTAACTAAATAAAGTTTAGAAAGCATGTTAGAAATAGGAAATCATGTTAATACAAAAACTCAGTAAATAGTATAGCTTTCAGCAGAAACACCTTCTTGTATAACCTTTGCCCCAGTACAGTTTGATAGGAGGCTATATTCATATTTATACTTACCTGTCTTAGCATGTATCAGACACTTACAGATTACTATTATTAGCTCAGTATGTGATTTATATGATACCTTACACCTGTTAGTCGTAGCTTATGAGATACACAGACAGCATGACTAGTTGAGACCGTTGTATTGATTGGGGTTGGATTACCTAGCATCCCTGACCGCCCAGGGTTAATAGTTGTATCGACTCGTCCGCCAGAGGACGAGGATACGTCGCTCTACAGAGTGATATGTCGTCCCGCAAGGGGACGAAGATGGGATGCCAGTTTCCCCATATTGTGGCTTGGTCGGCCCTTATACACCCCCATCGAGCGGGTACGCCCGGGGTGTTGATTTAGAGTCCTTTAGACTCAAATACAGTTATAGTTAGGAGCTCAGCGAGCCCAAGTGCATACCCAGGGACCGGCAGAATGCTTACAGCCACTATAGGAGATGGGATGACCGGGGTAGGGGCATAGATTCTGTGTTGATTGTACCTCCCGGCTTATGGGGGCCGGGTAAGGTTTATGTGTGTGCTATGTTATGTTATTTCATGTTATGCCATGTTATGTTAGATACAAGTAGATCAGCAGTAGCACGATACGTTTCCAGGTATGACTCTTATCCTTCCCAGTAAAGATTGAGAGAAGGTATGATTTACATTATCAGACAGTTAGTCTATTCTCTCTACTTCAGTTTCTTCAGTTATATTATTGTATTCAGATTTTTTTTCTTCAGTTATTGCTTTACATACTCAGTACCAACGGTACTGACGCCCGGTGGGGCGCTGCATTACTTGCCTGCAGGTACTCATAGATGAGCAGGCGATACCACGTGATTCCTGTCAGCGATCGAGTATTCAGCTCTTGTCATCCGGAGACTGAATTCCAGAGGTGTATTTTATTTTCTTTTATTGTATAATACGGGTAGGTCGGGGCCCTGTCCCGATCATTTCTATTGCTATTCCTAGAGGCTTGTAGTCTGTATATGTTTCCCTATGGTCAGATGAGCCGGTCGTGTGAGGCCGTGCAGTTGTTAGCTGTTAGTACTTCTGTTTCTTTTATGTTGGCCGTGTGGGGCCATAGTTCGACAGTAGTGGTGACCTTGCCGGTCACGTAGCTATCCAGTACTTCAGGGTTGAGTTATAGATAACTAGACAGCATGGTGGCCTTGTCGGCCCGTATAGGTTCCCCTGAATTAGTATGTTTCTGGTCAGCTGCTAGTACAGGTACGGAAGGCTATAGGCCAATGGGCCGGGCGCTGTATTTACAGCCGTTATATAGCCCTTTGTTTCCTGAAATATGGGTTAGAGCCAGCCAGGCACTAGATGTGCCCAGGCTTAGCAGTCCAGCAGGTCAGGTCCTAGTAGGGCACCAGGTGCCAGTGATACCCCCCAAGGCGGGGTGTGACAAACTTGGTATCACAGTAGGTCATATCCCAGGGAGTCTGCAAGTGGTGCTAAGTAGAGTCTTGTCTATGGATGTGTTGTGCACCACATACTATAGGCAGGAGGCTGCGAGACATGATATGATAGTTACCCTTCTTTCTCAGTCAGTCGTTCTTTAGAGCGGTACAGTGTAGGGTTGAGTCCCTGAAAACTTACCGTATTCTTTGATTACAGATACAAAGGCAGATCAGCATTTCCCTATCACAGGTAGAAGATCAGAGATAGCAACAGAAAAGAACTTCAGTCAGTTACATGATAAATACAGCAGCAGGAGGGGGTATCAGAGACCTCCCCGCGTGATACCTTTATTAGCATTATTCCTATTATACGTTGATAACGTCAGAATATGAAGTCAGAAGTATAATGTATAAGTGAGTTGAATTATTTATTAGTTATATGAGATCTGATTATGATTACAGATAAGGTCAGACCACCAGGTATGTACGAAAACAAGCGGGAAATGCAGGAATCCCAAATACATTTCTTTTTGGGTATGGTACAGTTAAATGCTTTTACTTGTTGCAATAAGAAAAGGGCTATTCCCACCTCCTGATTTTGATGCCAGTATAGTAAAGGGGCATAAGACTTGAGATGGGGTTACCAAAGCATGCAGTAAGTAAAGATGGGTTGATTGATCCCAGTAAGTAGTAGAAAATATAGAGAGCCCTTATGATTACGTAAGTTGTGCAGACCCTTATGATAACAAGCCAGTAAAGACAGTAAGACTGATGCTTACCCGAAGTAGGGGTAACAGACCTCCCAGTGATGAATGCCTAATAATAGTCAAGTTGATTCAGAAAAAGGCCAAGCCCGCCATATATGCTAACAGATAGCAAGACATACCTGTAAGATTATAGTTATGATCTAGTTGTGACCTCGAAAGATATAGAGGTCATGTGAATCAGATGGGCTTGATTATACGTCAGAAGAAGTATAGGCCGAGGCTTGATCAGTAATCTCATTAGTAACGAAAGGCAGGTACCTTGAACTCTAGAGTTCAGTTTAAGCAAGATGAGAGGAAGAAGCAGGAATGTCAGATCTTGTGGGGAAATTAGAACTACCCCGGATTGATAAAGTATTGTATTAAGGATTAAGCTTCGCGCTGACAGTAAGATCGCGGTTCAGAATACCGCAGTATGTCCGCTATGGAAAAGTTAAGAAGTTACCGATACAGCAATTCTAATCTAGTGTGGCCTAGAGATAAGGCCCAGCAGATAGACATGGGCTCTCAGCATATGCTTAGTAAGGCTACAGGATTCAAATGTCGACCCCCACATCGCAAGAGTGGCAGAATTTTAAACAGCAGACAATAACTAGAATGTTTATGTTTGTTACTTTCAGAATAGGGTGACAATGCAATGAAATGATAAGTCAGGGCAAGAGATGGTATTAGGCCGTAGAAGCAATGTATCATGTACGATGTGAGACTCAGCAGAACCTGTCAGAGATTATGAACTACCGCAGAAATCAGTACATATTGTACGTAGCTAGCGATATATATGTATACAGATCATAGATATGTTGTGTGTGGTTGCCTATAAGGGCTACAATCACAGATGCTGATTAGTAATAGAAAGCCTATACAAATTGCATTGGGGGACCAAAAAAAAAAAAAAAAAAGGGGAAGAAAAGGAGAAGAAAGAGGGAGAAGAAAGAAAGAAAAGAAGAAGAGAGAGAGGGCGGATTAAGAGTGAGTTACGTATGAAGTCATAAAAACTATCTCAGTTCTCAGTTATTAAGTTGATAGATTCATGTGTTGTTGTCGGATCTAGGCTCTAGGAGCTTACCAGAATTAATGGCCTAGAACAGATGGCTAGATAATAAGGGCGCAGTTAGACTGTCTATCGACCAGCTGGCGCCTATATTAGCAGGGAGGCATCCCTGAAGATCGGTAACAGTAGCGCATGTGCTAGAACCAGGATTAGAGGCCGAATGGGCAAATTTCAGAGGTTAGCAATATCAGAATTGTTCTAGCATGTTAAGTGGTCATACGTCGTTTTCCCAGCCTTATAGGCAACAGTCGGCCGTAGCCAACCTAGCAGTTATTATGCGAAACACCCCATAAGTCAGCCGGCCGCCCCAGTCAGAATACCCGTGGGTACCCCAGGGAAGGGTCCACATCAGTAGTCAGCGACAGACTAGTATTTCAGCTGGTTTTTGTAAGATATTTAGATATAGAGCCCTAGCAGAAGGCCAGTATTTACAGAATAACTCATAAGACTGAGAATTCCCCATAATAGCAGTATAAATCCAAGTGGATACACACAAGGCATAAGAAATTGATAGTACCCTGCTAGCACAGTGTTTATTAAGATAAGGGGATCAGTAGACTCCCCGTGAAGGTCCAGAGATTGATCGCCTGGGAGTAAGTTGAATAAGTCCAGCCTTCCAGTGGGTTAAGCAAAATAACAGAGCAATTAGATGCCCACGAGTTTGCGGTTACACACGAACTATAAGCATTCAAGTAGGACAGTTAGAGCATTGCTAGACTACTGCCACATTCGGGTCATTCGACTATTCAATTACTTAAGGTTATGCAGTCAGATCGTTAGAGGTCATGATCAATATCAGGACCCCCCCTGATCAGATGCGGGCACATGGTGTGCAGATAGTTGTTCAAGATTACCTTAGCAACCAGTAGCCTTAGCATGCGGTCAGAAGGCCACATAAAGCTTTAGTTATACCGGTAGATTACTTGTCAGATTCTCCAGTATAATAAACCAGTATGATTGTCAGTTATATGTTAATTTTTGAAAATGTGAATCTTAGTTGAGTTTAGTAGCCTTTTTGGTCACATTGTGTCGGAGGCTGGTGTATAGATAGATACCCAGAAAAATCAAAACAGTGAAGACATAGCCTAAACCTACCACCCTGATCAAAGTACGCAGTCCCTGCGGTTAGCCGGGCACTGCAGAGGGTCTGTGGAAGGATTTTCCACCTTAGCAGCACCTTTGACTAAATTGACACAGAAGGCAGCAGAGTTTCAGTAGACTGAGGTGTGTGAGCAGAACTTCCAAGAGTTAAAAGCCAGGGTAACATCAACTCCAGTGTTAGTATCGCCAGAAGGTACAGAGGGTTGGTGCAGCATGGTAAAGTAACAGTTTATGCTTTCAGGCAATTGAAGGGACGTGAAAAGAATTATCTTACCCATGACCTGGAGGTAGTTGCAGTAGTTTATGCCTTAAAAAGCGAGAATTTGGTATCACCCGGGAAGGGCTAATACGGTAATAGATGCCCTTAGCCGTAGATCTATGAGGAGTTGGCATACTTGCCGTCTGAACAGCGAGAATAGACCCGAGAATTTTACTAGTTAGCCGGTCTAGCCGTTCACATAGCAGAAATAACGGATAATGGAACGATGATACAGAATGTCGCAGCATTGCCGTTAGTGGTGGAAGTAAAGGAACGGCAGTATAGGAACTCTAGCCAGGTTCAATTTAAACATAAGATTCAGTAAGGAGAGATGACATATTTTCAGATAACCGGGTATGAAGTGTGGCGATATAAAGGCCGCATTGCGCTCCAGATATTTTGGGGCATCGTCAGCAGTTTATGAGCGAGGCGCATTACGCCCGCTATTCTCTTCATCCCGATACGACAAAGAGGTACCGTGACATTAAAGAGAACTACTTGTAGCCCAGTGTCCTAACTGCCAACAGTCGAAGGCAGAATATCAGAAACCAGGCAGGTTAATTTAGAACATAGCTGTGCCTCTTTGGAAATGAGAAGCAGTGAATATGGATTTTGTGGCAGGATTACCCCGTACCAGACACGAAAATGATTCTATTTGAGTAATAAGTGACAGATTGACAAAAATCAACTCATTTCTTGCCAGTAAGAACTACTTTCTCGGCCGAAGATTATGCTGAGTTGTATATCAGAAAGATAGTCAGATTACATGGAATACCAGTATCCATTTTTTCAGACAGAGGAGCACAATTTACAGTTAGATTCTAGCAATTATTTCAGAAAGGTTTGGGCACGCAGATTAATTTAAGCACAGCATTCTACCCTCAGACAGATGAGTAGGCTGAGCGCACAATTCAGACGCTCGAAGACATGTTGCGAGCGTGTGTGCTAGATTTCAGTAATAGTCAAAATGAGTAGTTACCATTAGTTGAATTTGCCTCCGGAATTAGAATCCATGTATCCGGTCTGTTATGTAGCTATGCTAAGGAAATGCATAGGGGACCCGTCCAGAGTAGTCCCAGTCCAGAATATCCAGGTTACGAAGAAGCTGGCCTATGAAGAGGTCCCAGTAGCTATCCTAGACAGATAGATTCGCAGACTCCGCACTAAGGATATTACGTCTATCAAGATATGAGGATCAGACATCCTCGCTTATTACAGGCCTAGTCAGGTGATAAGTATGTCCGAATTATTACCTATGCAGTATCTTGTGGTTGTATGTCGGTAAATGATAAAGAAGAAGTGATATTTAGTTGTTCAGTGAATCTTAGAATATTGTGTGCAGTGCCTGTATTGGACTTTTCTGCATTTCAGGTTTTTGCTATAGTCCATGTTACAGGGGAAACTCTGCCGAAGTTTTTCCAGAAAGTAAATTTTTCCATATTCCAGAGGATCCGGAAAGTCCTCTAGATAACAGTGTACATTCGAGGACGAATGTTCTTAAGGGGGGGAGAATGTTATACCCCGTAGAATCCCTGGCACTTAGATGACCTATTCCCACATTGGTTAAGCATATTTGAAGGCCATACGTGTGGGAGAAAGGCCCGGGGAAAGATCGGACGAGAAGCCTATCGAACCATCGCAGAAGGAGCCGAGGCAGAGCCCCTCCGCGATGGCAGCGTGTCACGGAGGAGGAGCCTCCGCGTTGGCTCCGTGACACGTTGGCCTTGTCCAGGCCTAAGTATATAAAGCCCCACTTCGGTTTTAATTGATAAAAATCCTTTAAATTTCCAGAGAATAGAGGGCAACCGGCAGAGGGAGAAAAGGAACGAAGAAAATTAAATAATTTTCGTCCGATTACACTGCCAAACGCTGCCCAAACTCAAATTAATCCCAGATACCGAAGTATTTAGCAGCAGAGGGCATTCCTACGGATTCAGTTTCGTAAAATACGGCCGACGAATCGTCGAGCCACCGAGCTAAGGTAAGTGGAATTGCTCTAAATTAGTGTCTATGTGTTCCTAGCTGAGAAGTGAATATTTCTCCCTTCTGGGCCGCTGAAAAATAGCGAGTTTCTGGCCGTCTTTCGATAAGCCTAAGTTTAGGCTATAAACTATATCGAAAGTGACGTTGCCTTTTGAAATAAAGTTGTATTTTGTGTTAATTGATATGTTTATGAATGCAGTTGGGAGAAAACAGTTGAAGTACCGGCCGAGTTCCGCCCGACAGACAAATAGCTCAGAGATAAGGTATGTAAAGTTAAGTTTCCTCGGCAAGTTGAGTAACCTCAAAGCAGTATAGTAATTTACAGACCAGTAGCATGTTTAGAAAGCGATTATCATGTTATTTTGAATATTGGTGCAATATGAGAAGTTTTGGGTTGTAACGTGTACGATACCTATCCGTACGATTTAGATTCGGGCGTGAGTGGTTAAGGTTGCCCAGTATATTCAGTATGTGATGTAATATGCCATGTTAAGATATTGTTGTGTTTAGCTGAAACCTCGCAAGGTAGTACAGTATCAGTAAAGCATTCCAGATATAGAATAGTAACTAAATAAAGTTTAGAAAGCATGTTAGAAATAGGAAATCATGTTAATACAAAAACTCAGTAAACAGTATAGCTTTCAGCAGAAACACCTTCTTGTATAACCTTTGCCCCAGTACAGTTTGATAGGAGGCTATATTCATATTTATACTTACCTGTCTTAGCATGTATCAGACACTTACAGATTACTATTATTAGCTCAGTATGTGATTTATATGATACCTTACACCTGTTAGTCGTAGCTTATGAGATACACAGACAGCATGACTAGTTGAGACCGTTGTATTGATTGGGGTTGGATTACCTAGCATCCCTGACCGCCCAGGGTTAATAGTTGTATCGACTCGTCTGCCAGAGGACGAGGATACGTCGCTCTACAGAGTGATATGTCGTCCCGCAAGGGGACGAAGATGGGATGCCAGTTTCCCCATATTGTGCCTTGGTCGGCCCTTATACACCCCCGTCGAGCGGGTACGCCCGGGGTGTTGATTTAGAGTCCTTCAGACTCAAATACAGTTATAGTCAGGGGCTCAGCGAGCCCAAGTGCATACCCAGGGACCGGCAGAATGCTTACAGCCACTATAGGAGATGGGATGACCGGGGTAGGGGCATAGATTCTGTGTTGATTGTACCTCCCGGCTTATGGGGGCCGGGTAAGGTTTGTGTGTGTGCTATGTTATGTTATTTCATGTTATTCCATATTATGTTAGATACAAGTAGATCAGCAGTAGCACGATACGTTTCCAGGTATGACTCTTATCCTTCCCAGTAAAGATTGAGAGAAGGTATGATTTACATTATCAGACAGTTAGTCTATTCTCTCTACTTCAGTTTCTTCAGTTATATTATTGTATTCAGATTTTTCTTCAGTTATTGCTTTACATACTCAGTACTAGCGGTACTGACGCCCGATGGGGCGCTGCATTACTTGCCTGCAGGTACTCATAGACGAGCAGGCGATACCACGTGATTCCTGACAGCGATCGAGTATTCAGCTCCTGTCATCCGGAGACTGAATTCCAGAGGTGTATTTCATTTTCTTTTGTTGTATAATACGGGTAGGTCGGGGCCCTGTCCCGATCATTTCTATTGCTATTCCTAGAGGCTTGCAATCTGTATATATTTCCCTGTGGTCAGATGAGCCGGTCGTGTGAGGTCGTGCAGTTGTTAGCTGTTAGTACTTCTGTTTCTTTTATGTTGGCCGTGTGGGGCCATAGTTCGACAGTAGTGGTGACCTTGCCGGTCACGTAGCTATCCAGTACTTCAGGGTTGAGTTATAGATAACTAGACAGCATGGTGGCCTTGTCGGCCCGTATAGGTTCCCCTGAATTAGTATATTTCTGGTCAGCTGCTAGTACAGGTACGGAAGGCTATAGGCCAATGGGCCGGGGGCTGTATTTACAACCGTTATATAGCCCTTTATTTCCAGTAATATGGGTTAGAGCCAGCCAGGCACTAGATGTGCCCAGGCTTAGCAGTCCAGCAGGTCAGGTCCTAGTAGGGCACCAGGTGCCAGTCATACCCCCCAAGGCGGTGTGTGACAATTATTATTATTATTATTATTATTATTATGTTTTCTTCATCTGAAGATTGTTAGTTCCACAAGTTATTTCAAAGAGGCTTGAGGTTGGACTAGAGAATTTGCTGGAACTCAACTTAGGTTTATGTTTTGCTGATGAAGCTCAAATTTCAGCAGTTATATGCTTACTTCACAGTGCTCCCCATTTTCATTCAATTAAAATCAAGGTAATCATCAATAAATTAAGAGATGAATGATCACCTTTTCTATAAATTATTTTCTGAAAAACTTAAAAATTAGATGTTAGTTAGCATTGAAGTTACATTATTCCTTTTTGTGTTTTACATTATTGTACTTAAAAAAAATGAATAAATGTTATATCATGATAAATGCTATACCACAATATATTGACATTATCTATCTCATACCTAAATTGCTCATATATATGTTATCATATATACAGCATGAACTCTCAAATGTTGAGGAAATTGATGTGGACAGAGTTAGAGAGTATCTGACAGCACCTAACTGCATAGAAGAAGATCTCATGGAACTTCGAAAGAAAAAGTTGGAAGGTTTTGTGAACACCATAACTGAACGTCTTTTCATGAAGTTGATGTTAGCTCGTTTTCCTTCACTTGTACAGGTGAAAGTTACGCCTGCGAATTCAATTCAACAACATGATGAAATCCTTTTCTTCATTTTACAAGTGTTGAAGTTCCCTCGAGCTTCATTAAATGTCAAAATAGAGCTTGAACAGCTAACATGATCGTCTATTCTAGCAGCTACATTATCATCTTATTAATTTTTCTGCCGATTAATATTTGGTTTTGGATGATGACCCTGTTTTTTGTGACATTTTGTCTAAAGGGAACAAGTGTTCTGAATACTATTTTTTCTCCTCAAGTGTCTCACTTTTTATTTCTCCTTACACGTATCTTTTGATAAATCAGGGGCAAGTATATATACTGCTAGTCCTTTAATTTCCAACTCTGTGTTGCTTTCTAATCTTGTAATTAACCTAGTAAAACAAGAAGAGTGATAGGAACCTTAGGGAACCAATAGTAGAATTGTCATATCCTTTAGTTTCATCAACTTGCTTGCTTAATTTTTTATATGTGACTATTTTTTATTTATCTCAATAGTATAATATGGTTAAACTAAATAAGATATTTCTGAAAAAGATAACAAGTGATATTTAAATGATTTTTAATCTTCCTCCATCTTTGTTATTAGTTCCATATATTACAAAAAAAGTTATTTTTAAGAGATTTCTTTTTAAAATTTCTCCTCATTATTAAGTAATTATTAGAGTATTAGTTGTTGGAATTTTGTTTCGATAAAATTAATAAAAAACATTTTACATGAATTAGTGTCTTTTACATGAAAAAATGTGCTTTTTTCTTTTGTTACCACTAGTTCTATTTAAAGCCAACTTCTATAAAACTTCTGTGAGTATATTTCTTTAATTTATAACATTCTTCCAAAAAAATTTCATTAAATTTCTCACTCCAAAAAGATCAAATTCAACTTTTTGCTTTGAAGTTAAATTTCTTCATTATTTGTTTAGTGAAAATTCATAGGCTTATCATATCCACTAAACTTATTTGTGTACAATCCCACAGAAATCTCACAGAAAAGAGGAAGATAATATCATTTTTAGAAAGCCTTTCACATGTGTTTTAAACCTTCAAATATTATATGTTTGTTGTCCATATTGTCGAACCTGCATCTTTATGTGATCTTCTTCATATATTTTTGTGTTAGTGTTGTATATTTTTCAACAATCTAAAAGGTGATTTAGTTATAAATAGAGATATATACCACGTAGAAAGAAAAGAGGAAAAGCGCAAAATCGCATCGATGCTTCATATAAAAAAGAATTTATCTAGTATTAAAAAATTCATAAGGCTTTTCAAAAAATTAGAAGTGAACGCATATTAATGGAGGTTACGACATTTGGAAAGACATAGAATAGTGAAATTTAAATAAATCTGAGATGACTATTAATCTCTTGAGCAGTCACGTCGCTTCATAAATATATAATTTCTTATTCTTGCAAGCTAAGAATTTTGGTGAAATGAGTATAAAACTTTTAGAATATCCATACATGTTTTGAAATGATACAAGACCGTATCAAATATAAAGAAAGATATATTATAAAATATAAATAGAAAAGTCCGAATAAATCAGACCAGCCAAGAAGTTACCTCCAAAGACTCCAAATGTTACTAGAATTATCCATTAAAAATTGAGTAACCATTTCATCCTTCACATAAAATCTTCTATCAAATAAATTATTTTTAGTTATAGATATTCTTAATTATTATTTACAATATCAGGCTTTTTACATTTCATCTTTCATTCTCTAACTTATTTTTCTTTAGCCACTAATTTAGACAACTTATTCATTACTACAAAAAATATATATATATAATTTTAAAAATTGCATTAAGGAATTAAATATAGATTAATTTAATTAGTAGATATGTGAAAGTGAACCCAAAAACCACTAAGTAAGAACTATTTAAAGGCTGAAAATAATTTTCATTTTCTAAGGATACTTTTAGAGTAGCAAACTTCTTTTTTCCTTCAACTTTTTTTATTTTTGTAGTTTTTTCCTTGCTTCCCAACAAAGAAAATTTTGCAAGATACTGTTTGAAATGTACAACAAAGATATGATATTGTGTGTCGAATTGTGCAAGAAAACATAAATAGAAAGAACACTAAGAACTCAAAAGAAATTTTTTCAAAAAGTTCTATATATGGCTTGGGAGTGAACAAAATCTCAAAGCTGAACTCAGAAGATAAGTCTGAGATTTACAAAGACATTATGGCAACAACAGTATGTAGGTAAATATCATATTTTATGAATTCAAAATGTACTTTAAAAAAAAAAAAGTGTGCTCGAACTAAGAAATTTGGAGTATCAACTATTCTTATCAATTGTATGTCAATCAATCCAACAATTCGAAATGCGAAAGATCTCTAAAATTGAAAACATTTATTTCCTTCATATGGTAAGATTGTACCTATGATAATACTATCATATTAGAATTCATGGCTTGTAAAATTCATGAAAATTCTAATTTATTTATTTATTTATTTTTCTTTAAATTCAAAGTATCTAAAAAGAAGTCGCATGCATCTAATTAATCATTGATATTCATCTTCATAGGTTAAAACGATATCCAATCATAAGATAGCAACTAGATTTAATTTCCACTACTATAAACTTCACGGATGATCTTAAAGACCAATCTTTCTTGAAAAATTTCCATCCCAAGAAAATAATGAATGTTTTCTAAATTTTAAATTTAAATTCAGAATGTAGAAAATCGTTGATACCTTCAAATTCTACCAAATTATTCCCTGTTCAGATAATAATATCAACATATATAGCTAAAACAGAAATGAGATTCCCTGATTGTCTAAAAATTATAAAAAATAATCATTCTAAGATGAGGAAAAGCCTTTAAAATTCAATGCTCATGCAACTCGAGCACACCACTATCGAAAAGCATATTTTAGCCCATACAATGATTTCCTTAGAAGGATAACATATTTAAAATTAGGAGAAGAAAGTCCCATGGGAAACTTCATGAATACCTCCTCATGTATGTCATCATGCATGTCACGTCTCAAATTACCCCCTATACATGATTTCCACCTTGCTAGCACATACCATCGGCCAGGCGAACGGAATTTTCATATCTCAACATTAATTCATAACATTAAATAAATCATATAAGTACCCAAATAATATAATAATTAATTCTGAAATAGTTAATATCTCCAAATATTAATTTGAAAACTCTTCCCAATACCCCACATTAGACCATGGAGCATATAAGAGAATTATGAAGGAAAAGATATCAATGAATAAGTGATGAAGGCTCTTTTAAAAGCTTCCGTGAATAATGTGGCGGCTCGCCTCAACAACTGGGTCAACTCTAGCGAACTCATTGGCTAATAGCTTCACTGCCACCAATAGTATCTGCATGGACATGCAGGTAAGGAGTGAGTTATATGTAAATATAATCCAGTAAGATCCTTGATCTGCCACTTTAATACTCCTAGTTCCATTTATTCATAAAAAGAAATGTCCCTTTTGAAGTCAGGATTAATTTTTCTAGATACCTAACATAATACATGAAAGGAAGTATTAGAAAATACAACCACACAACAAGAACATAAATAATATGCATAAAAATAAATTTCATAATATAATACTCAATAAAGTCTAAACAAATATTCACAAGATCACATATATCTCAACATAACTCATATTCAGGACTTGTAATACGACAGTGAAAAAGATAAACCTAACACCCTGACTATTAATTCTTCTACGAATATTACAAAACTGAAAAAATTCAAATTATAACTTCATATAATTTGCTTTGAATCATAGCTACTATCTAAATTTGGCCATACACCCCTCAAACTAGCCTACCTCTTCTTTCTTGATTCATATTGTGCGATGTCATCATCAAATATTAGTTCATGAATTCAATAACGTATCCTCACCATTAATGAGAGAATGGAACGAATAGATTTAAAGAATCAGGCTAAATGAAAACACATGATAAAGAATCAAAGAATAGAAGTTCCCTAATATCTAGTTCTCGAAGATAAGTTACGGACATCTCCACACCGATCCGCAAGACTCTACTAGACTCTGCTCTTGTACTTAGTAGGACCTATGAACCATGCTCTAATATCATGTTCTCACGATCAAAAATTCCATTGAGCCATGAGGGCACCCACCATACCCGTAGGCGAACCTCATTCCTTTATTGACCAATTAATAATTTAAATAATGCGAAAATAATATAAAATAAGTAACTAACTCTTATAAGTGCAGAATAAATGAGTCTAAGATCAAAAGAACCCCAAGACCTGATGACGCTAGCACAAGAGAATCTATGAATACCAAACAATTCTGAAAAACTAAAGTCACCGTCTAGAAAGAAATAAGACAGGAAATAAAATAAGAAGTCTTTAGAATTTAGTACTTTCGAAGAGAAAGCAGCTCACCCTGAACTCTAACCATGAAATACCTCGAACCGTACGTGTAGCAACTCAAGTACCATTAATATTTGATTCAGTCCCTGGACACAAAAAGGTGTAGCAACCATAGGGTGAGTACGGGAAACTCGTGTACTTAGCAAACTTTGGAAACTGACCCTTTCTAGAAATGATGATGAGATTAATCCTAATAATTCTTTTTCAATAGTTGTAAATTTACAATAATAATAATTCACCTCAACAAGAGTTTATAGATTTAATATCTACCATGAAGCAAATAAAACATATATTATTCGAAGTCAGTTAGACCACTGATGGTGTTACAATATACCTCAATATCGTCACCACATCAACTACACCACTGATTATATCAACAATGAGTCTCAAATACAACGAGACAAATTGCAATATCACAACCAACTCAACACTTCAAGACTCAAGTTAATATGAAATGTAAAGAAGATGAAAAATATTGCAATGCAATGAACTGACCAACGACCTTTATATACTCGTTTTCTCTGTTGGATAGTCGAGACCCATAGGGGACTCACGAGGTCTATATACCTGCTGGAATTATTTTTCATTGGCAACAACATCGGAACCATTTTCCATTAGCAATAACACACGTTGGAACCATTTTTTGTCGACAATAATGCCCCAGGAATCATTTCCCATAGTCACCATCGGCAATAACACACGTCAGAACTATTTTCCATCGACATACAAGAGTATGGATTTTCATAAAATAACTCAATAGGCACTATTAATCAATATTCATCATCTAGTAATAAGAGTGATATGAGAATGCATGAATAACACTAGTTCATCAACCAAAAACATAATCAAGGATCATCAAGTCACATTCAAGTATCACATTGTCACGCTGCGAATCTACACCCTGGATGGAACACGGTACTTGAAGCCACAAGTGACCCCAAGTCAACCCCTGGTCTACCATACACTAGTATTCTTAGTAAAAAAATATAGCAGAAGCTTTGAAATAATTGCATAAAAGCATTTACAAAAGTAAAACTGAAAATATAAAGTTTAAGAATATCTGGAGTATGAAATTAATTCTGTTTCCGAAAGCCCTCTAACTAATGAGTTACTAGGACAAGCCCCTAGCTAACTCTAAGTATAGCTAAAAGAAATGAAATAATGCCCTCGAATGATGAGGATTCACACTTCAACTGCTGGGGTGGGGGATCTTAACCGTGATGACTAACGGTGCCAAGTCTGAGAACCTACAGCTGTATCATCAAACGATACAACATAAAAGTATGCATTAGTACTTTGAATGTACTAAGTAAGTGGGAGAAACATAACCGAAAAAATTTCTTGAACTTGATATGAAATTCAATGACCAATATGTAGATTGAACTGAACTACTGAAGTAAATTGAGATGGTCAAAATGACACTGTCTGATGGTCAAGACATGCCCTAAGTCTGAAAATACTAAGTCTGAGATACTGAACTGAACTGAACTAAATTGATAGAGATGGAACTGAACTGAGCTGCTTATTTCGAAATTGGATTGGACTGACTAGTGGGAGAGTCTTTAATCGACATATAACCACGTGAGCTAGATGTGGAGTCCGATGTATACACCCCTCCAGTAGGACCCAATATACCTTGCCAAGGTATAAAGGCATGAATTGGGTGATCACAAGAGTATGGGGCCAATCAGGCCAAATAATACTGTAACCTATGCTAGCAACATAATTCTGGGAACCTAGGTGCACTGGAACCCCAGCCCCCTCGGTGCTAAATCCTACTCCCACTGAAAAATCTAGAATGGATTACTAAGATGATAGCTCGAAATTGGGGTCTAAGACTAGTTAGGGATATATAACTGAAAGTATCCTGAGAGTCTTAATGGACCAGATTCTGAAACTGGGTTCAAGACTGGTCAGAGTTGCTTATCTGGAAGCATCGTAACCACCTAAGAACAAACTCAAATCTGAACTAGGGTCCTGAGACTAGTCAGAGCTATATATCTAAATGTTATGAACACATAATGGACCAATAAACTGGATTCTGAATATTATTTTGATAACAAGGAGGCACCACTGACACCTCAGAAAAAGACTAAAGTCAAATTGATCAGCTGATAAGTTCTGAATATTTTTGAAGAGGTTCTACATTCTAACTGAACTGAACTACTAAGCAACTAATAGAGAACTCAACTTATTCCAACAACGCGGGAATTTCATAATATGGCAAAATTTCAAGAATTAAAGAAATCTTATCCGACAAGGCTAAAATCATTCTTATCAATGGAGTATTTACTCAACATATAAACAATAAGAAATACTAGTAAATTCAGCCCAAATCACACTTCACAAACTA
Organism: Datura wrightii; assembly: GCA_035772735.1. NCBI lineage: Eukaryota > Viridiplantae > Streptophyta > Magnoliopsida > Solanales > Solanaceae > Datura > Datura wrightii. The sequence continues at coordinate 22,974,344 of JASDFA010000001.1, forward strand.
GACAAAATTTAATACACAAATTGTCTTTACTCGAAAATTTAGGGCTTAAATTCACTTTGGCAAGAACATCAACAATTCAGGTAAGAATTGATGGAGATCATATTAATAATAAGCAAGGATATCATTCTATGTGAAATTAACAAATAATAACACATAATCTCTTCGTATTCGAAAACTCAGGGCTAAAACTGATAGAGAACTATGAGAGGGTTTTGAGGGACACAAGGGAAGAATAATTTCCCTTGTTGAATTCCCACATACCTGAGTTGATGTTTCTTGAAGGAGAAAGCTTGGACTGCTTCAATGGAGGAAAACCCTAGGCTTTCATGAAGGGTTCTTGAGAGGAGAGCTTACAATGACTTTTCTGAAAACTTAGAGTGGGAATGAGGAATGAACCATTTTCCCCCTCTAATAAGTCTAAAATTATGACTAAAACGATGTAGTTTGAAGCTTAGGAGGGTAAAAAATTGCTAAACAACCCTTAGAAAATCGCAGGGAAAAACAGTCAGGTGATCCTAACAGGTGACCTAACGGGTTGTGGTGACTGACGAGGACTTGTGGTCAAACCCGTTGAGTACACTGCCCGAATTCCCCTATAGATCACCATGAGGGACCTAACGAGTCGTTACAGGTGACCACGACTCATGGTCACCATCCGTCAAGTACACTGCCCAACTCCTTAAATTCCTAAACCGGCCTGCTCACGAATTACCTAACGGGTCGTGGTGACTGACCACGACTTGTGAGGTCTTCCATTGGGTACATTGTCTCTCCCTTATAAATTCTCAAACCTCCTTCTCACGGCTGACCTAACGGGTCGTTGGGTCTCTCAACAACTCTTTAGGTGAGTCGTTCTGCGACAATTTCTACATATTACCAGCTTTTCTGATTTAAGTCTCGAATCTAGTCCTTGAGTTTCCGGGGCATTACACACGTGGTGCATAAGTCTCAATAAATCAATCACACAAGTTGTGAAATATCATTAATACAAATACCAATTTCATGTAAATTTACCCATATTATGACACGGGTACTTGTATAAATGCTCGTCATCTCATTTATAGGGGAATCCTTTGTTACCCATTACCCTTAAATTCATTTAATATACACAAAACTAACACCTCAAAGAATAAAGAAATATCTACTTTCCTCAAATCAAAACCCAAGCATTATATTATGAATTTTTCCTTCCACAATGCTTTCAAACTATCAAAATATATGATCTCCACAAGAATACGAATCCAATGACACTAATATTACTATATTTATTTTTAGCTCAAAAAATTGAGTCAAAAAGTCATCCCGAGCTTCGAAGCTCAATTTGAAATTTTCTTTCATATTATGCTTATCATAATGAAACAAACTCATACGTCAAATTTTAGTTAAAATGGATCGTTATTTGACCCCTAAATCAAGAATGCTTATTTTAAGAACCCTAGGCCTAAAATCTCAATTTTTTTATCCAATTCCATGGATTAAAATGCTAATAAACAATTATAATCAACTGTAAATACTAAAGTAAAGGTCAAATGCTTATCTCCTCACTTTTACGAGAAAAACACCAACAAAATCGCCTCAAACTCAATATATGAAGAAAATATTCCAAAATCGTTATTTAATAAACTATCAGGAAAGATAAACAAATTTGACTGTTAAGAACAATTTTCCCATTGCTAAAAAGTACATATGTAGTCACTAAAGGTGTGCACCAGATCCTTTTACACCAGCAATACTTATTTTTACTAAAATGGTTGTAACTTCATCATATCAACTCAAAATGTGACAATTGTTTTTTCTATAATATATAACCTACTCGTTTAATCAAAACTCCATTTAATGCTTGTTTGCCCAGTCAGATATCATTTTTACTCGTTTAAAAATTATTTCATCTTTTGCAATAAAAACTCAATCTTGACTTATCAAAATTGCACCAAACTTTTCGTATCACTCTTATAATTCATGCTAAGAATTTTGAAAGTCTTAAAATAATTATTCAATCTCTAGAACTAAAAACGGACGTCTAAGTTGTCACATTTTGTGCTTAAACCATGCTAAAACACATAAAACGTTCAACTCCATCCGAAACTCATCGGGATTAAGTTAAAATTTGCAGACAATTCTAAATTAATCTTACAAATGTGCTGGAGCTTTCAAATTCTTAATCCGAGCTTATTTAGTCAACTATTTGATCGAGGTCAACTATTTACTTTAAATTCTACTAGAATGCAACTCAACTGTTCGGAACTCATTCAGAAACCTCCCAAACGCAAACCTAATATGAAAATCAATCATAAAATATATTTAAGATATGTTGGAATCTTCAAATTATCGATATAAGGTTGTTTTGACCAAAAGTTGACTGTGGTCAAACTTAGCTTTCTTAAAACTCAATAATTCAACCAAAGGCTCAAATCACTCCCAAACACCTCAAAATTCATGTTAACCATCCAACTAAGTCATAAATCACTATTTAGAACTAACAGAGCTTTCAAAATCTGAATCCAAGCTCATTAACCTGAAATGTTGACTTTAGTCAAACCTTTCAAACTTTAAACTTTCAAAACTAAAAATCCCATCCAATCTTCATTCGATTACCTTGATAATCGTGGAACCCATCTCCGCAAGTCATAAACAACACAATAAAACTACATAAAGGTTCATACTGAAAAAATGGGTTAAAAATCACAAAATGACCATGTGGGTCATTACAAGAGTTTTCAAGTTCCGACGTCACATTCGAATTTTTACCAAGCACCTATCCTGCATTCGAACCAACTTGATCTTCATCCAAAAGTACACCTATACCACCTTCTTTATACCCTTGTACCTCATCCATATTTTTTGGAGCATCATCCAAACTTTTTCCAAAATTGTCGAACAACTGGACCTCTATTTTAGGAACCAAAAGACCCTCCTGAATAGGCCTTCGATCAACTATAGCTAGCCTTGTGTCTCCACTATTTGTAGTAGTTAGGTGCTGCCAAGAATTAATATTTGATCCATCACTCACATTACTTGCATTATCCTTATTATTAACTTTATTTCCATCTTATTTTGCATTCAAGACGTCTCGTGCATCACCTTGCAGTTGTTCCATAGTGTCTGTTTTTTCACCTTGCTGCCCGATATTGTCTTTATTACCATCTTCCCTTTTGTTTTCCTTGATTATCGGTCGACAATCAGCATCTTCATGACCTTGGTGCTTATAGCAGGTACAATACAAAGGAAGATTATCTAACACAAACTGTTGATAATGTTCAACGAGCTTACCAAATTGTTCATCTAAAAAATGCATCCTTACTTGTTTCGAATGTTTTTCAAAAGATCGAGAATGACCTTAACTCTAGCCGTGCTAGGTCTTGTCCTATCTTGAGAGGATTTATTTGTGGCTATTGTCTTACCTATTGCCGATGCAATGGATAATAGAGGTATTCAAGCAAAAAGATTTTGTAACACCCAAAAAGTCTCTAAGATTTGACCTGAGAGTTAAAATAGAAAAAAACAGAAAAATCTGCATCAGGTCACAAAATGAGTCATCAAATGACTCGTGGTTTGCCTAACGAGCCGTTAAGTGACTTATCATTTACCTAATGAGTCAGCAAATGACTCATCGTTTGTAAAGATCAGAGTGTCTACGAATGAGTCATCAAGTGACTTGTCATTTGCCTAATAGGTCGTCAAATGACTTGGCGTTTGAGGAAATGCTATTTTTCTAATAATAATGACAAATTAAGAAACCGACTCTTCATTTGCCTAACAAATTGTCAAATGACTCATCGTTTGGGGCAATGCTATTTTTCAGATAGTTTTGGTGGATTAAGGAAATAACTCATCATTTGCCTAATGAATTAACAAGTCATTAAGTGATCCGTCATTTGAGCAGTAGTGGGGAACTTTAGTGTACTTCACAGATTAAGAAAATGACTCATCATTTTCCTAATGAGTTATCAAATGACTCATCATTTGCCTAACGAGTCATTAAGTGACTCGTCATTTACCTAACGAGTTATAAAATGACTCGTCGTTTCTAGTTGTATGATATTTCCTGTCGAATCATTAAGGATGTTTTCATAATTTCTAAGCTCCTAAGTCCTAAACTACGTCATTTATTAGAAAAGAGTGTTTTAAGGATATTATCCACCCTAGAACCTTCATTCTCTTCCTCACATCCTAATTAGAAGATCAAATTCCCTCAAGGATCTCAAGAGAAAAGCAAGGGTTCTTCATCTTCATTTTCATCAAATCTTCTTGAGTCTCAAGCAAAGTCAACAAATTAGTGAAACAAGGTATGAGGAATTTATCAATGAGAGGTTCTTCCACTCTCGTGCCCCTTCTCTAGTTGAAATCTTGATCTCCCATTCCTCATGCCCTAATTTTTGAATTTTTAGGGCTTTATCGGGTATTGTTGAATTCCTCCATGATTCTACTATGGGTTTAGCTATCTTGATCAAATTGGTGATTCCATGGTAAGGATTTTGTATTTCTACCAAGTCTTCCATGAAATTACTATCTAGTATGATTATGAACTTCTAGGGTTAAATTCCTTCTCTATTAAAATCCCATGATTTTCTTATGATATCAACTTCAAGTTTTAAGTTATATATTATGATCATGATGTATGATTTTACAAAAACCCTTCATGAATTTATGTATTTCAAATATTATGACTTCCCCAAGTATGCATAGCCTTTACAAGTATCATGTTTATGTTTATGGCTGAGTCACAACCCTCTTTCATGGCTAGTTCACGTATATCAAGCATGTTCATGTATTTTATGATTTTAACTAGCTCATGTATTTCAAGTATGTTTCATGATTTCACTATGAGCCATGTGCATGTTTTTGGGAGTAGTATCTAGCATCGAGTAGGTCGGGGGTTCCACGAACCCAGGCCTCAGAACTACGTGCCAATGTAGGACTATACTAAGGTTTACCCTACGGGATCTCTTTAGTAATTACGCAATGTCATCGTCCCTTGCCTGGCATGCTTGGGGCGGCTTTGCCCACTTGAGCGAGATAGTTGGGGCATCATGTAAGCTCTCTCATGATGATGTCGGTTATGATGAATCCTCCCACTGTTCCTTATGATTTTTTTCATGTCATATTTACGATACTTTGGCTTAAGTTATATTTTACGAGGTTTTCACTTATGAATATATTAATGACTAGTTTGTGAATTATTTCAAAATCCTTGAGCCCTCATGTTCAAATTATGATCATTACTTCATGTTTGAAATGTCCTACTCTCATGAAATCTTTATGAATTTTAGTTCTATATTTTTACTTACCCCGCATACTCAGTATATTTAAAGTACTGACCGCATACTCGATGCTATATCATTTTATGATATAGGTTCGGGCAGTCAGACTCAGCCGCGTCGTTAGTCCTACTCCCTATCAGTTCAGCTTAGCCTTATGTTGGTGAGTCCTTACCAACCGAGGACATTCTTTTAGTTATGTTATTTTGTCAGTTTAGTTTTAGAATTAGAGTTTGCTAGGGGCTTGTTCCAGCATCTCATCAGACATAGAGGCTTTTTCAGACATAGACTAGTATGTTCAGCTTTTGGCTCGATGTTGTGACGTTAACACTTTTGTTTATGTTTTATAATATTCAGACTTCCGCATATTCTTGTTTAAGTTTTAAGTTTTTGCTTTTTTTATACTCTTGAGTTTCTATGTACATGCCATAGGTTATCTTGGATCCATTCATGGTTCTAGGTCCCGTCTCGATCTGGGGTCCATGCTCGAGTCGCGACAAATTTGGCGGATGATTGGGTAACGAAACCCACACTAAAGCTTTTGAAGTTTCTTCCTTGGGATTAAAATTTTGTGTCAATGGAATGTTACGGAACAGATTTTGTTCCCCATTAAATTGAAGATAACCAAACTATTTTGAAAGGACAAAGATAAAATCATTATTGAGATCACAACGAATTAAAAGATGTCGCGCCACAAGAAAGTCAATTAAACAACATCCTTTGATGACCAACTATTTTGAAATTATTTTTCTCAGTACGTGTACGCTTGGTGCACGATAACAAAGCTTCATAATCACTTCTAGATGAAGTCCCTCTTCAACTGCATGCTCATCTAATTCCTTAAATGTAAACAAGACTGTTGGTTCCCCATGTATTAATTGAATAGGTTTTAAGATTGTCTTGGTTAGTGTCGTAGGATTAATGTTCATTAGGGACATGTAGGTAGTGTTAGGGTTTTACTATCCCATATCTTGAGGATGCGGAGAGGTAGCGGCAGCCATGGGAGGCTTCTAAGTTGCCATTCACCTAGAGAGTTAGGATTTGTTTGCGTGGTCTCTCTCTCTCTATATATATAATTGCATGCATCTAATTAAACGTTGATGTTCATCTTCATAGATTAAGACGATATCCAATCATCAGATAACAGCTAGCTTTAATTTCCACTACCCTTAAAAATTCACCGATGATCATAAAGGCCACTATCTCCAGCTATGAGGAGAGAAAAAGGATTTTAGGATTAGCACTAATGAACTCATTATTTATAGAATATTATGATGATTACTATTATCTTTAGATAAAAAGACAATATAACATAAAACCTTTCCCTAACAGGTACTCGTTATAACAATATTTCATTATAATAGCTTTATTTTTTCCAAAATCGATTTTTTCTATTATATTTTACTTCTCTATAACAATAGTGACATTTATTATAGCGGTACACTCTTTGTAGCCTCTATAGCAGTCATTTTCAAATATTATGCAATAATATTTTGTAAGAAATATACTATGTGTAAATAAATATTAAAATATTTATGGTAATCATCATCGATATCATGCACATAGTAAATTTCAAGTATGAATATCTAAAAGAAATTTTTTTTATTAAAATAGTATCCACTAGTTATTATCATAATTTCACAAGAAAAGATTGCTTGTTGGCTTTTACATTCATACTCTTTCTATTTTTTGGTTAAATTGATAAACAAAATACATTCCTTCTTCTTGGTACACAAAATCATTAAACTAGATATTTGTATACTTTTGTTTATAACAGCTAAATGAGATCTAAAAGTCAAATGTCAGTATACATATAGTAGCCATAAAATTTTCAGACAAATGTTGCTAATATAGATAGGTTTGACTGTACAATTCACTATATATATGTTTACGATAAAAACCGTGTTGTGTATTTATTTAGAGGGAATATCAAATAATATATTGGCTATAGTTATTTCCATTAAGTTGTTTTGAAAAATTTCATCCCTTGTAATTTATATCAAGGTTTAATAGATTTTTAGTTTTATGAATTTAATTATTATTATGAAATACAAAATTAGAGTGTTAATATTAACTTTTATCAATTGATAAATAATTAGACTAAAAGTATATATAAAAATAGAAATTGTTGCTAAAATGATTAAGAAAATTATAAAGGAAACGCTTTAACCAGGATAACTGAGCCTTTCTTTTCTTTTTTCCTTCATATAATATTTATAAACAAAAGATGATTACTATTACTTTCAATTATGCATGTGCTGCTCTCAAGATTGAAAAATAAAAGTCAAAAATATTAGATGAAACTAATTACATTTTTTAAACTATAAATTTAATTTTAAACTCAAGCACTTTCGATAGTATTACAACACAAGTTCTTGCGCGTTTCTTTGATTTTTGAAGTTTATTGTAGCTATTGGTAGGGGTGTACAAAGAATATCGATAAATCGCACCAACTCGATAATCTGAGCCAAATCGAGAAAAAATTCGACTAGTGATTTGGTTCGATTTAATTTGGTGTTAGAAAAAAAATTGACCATAATTGGTTTGATATGGTTTTAACTAGAAAAAGTCAAACCAAACCAAATCAACTCGACATTAAATATGCATAATTTTTATAAGTATTTTATATAGTTTATAAATGCTTCTTAAACTTTTTCATCGTAATTCTAAACTATGTTGCAAACTAAAAACAGACAAAGCCTCACTTGGTAATCTAGGGAAGGGTGATATAGGGGGAGGAATACACGACTATATAGGAAACTGGATGATATATAAGAAATCTCTATATAGCTACTAATGTAAGAGCAAAAATTCTTGCCTTATTTAATGATTTGAAGATAGCATAAGCTAACAATCTAACCCCTTTAAAAATTAATCTAGACTCCAAGAAAATACTATAGCTTATCTTGGTATGAATTATTCTCATTTTGTTTATGGAATTTGTGGCTCAATCATAATCATAAGTTAGATCACCAAAAGAGTATACCTTTATCCATTAAAATTGTGATTCATAGATCTATTAAATACAAAACATAGCAGCTCATGTGCCTATACCAATACAACAAAAAATAATTCAGGTACATTGATATCCTTCGAGAAAGGGCTACTTTAAATTGAATATTGATGGACCATCATCGTCTATAAATACTCAAGGAGGTTGTGGTGGAATTATCCGAAATGGCAGAAGTGAATGGGTTATAGGCTTCAGTTTGCACAAATTTTAGTTGTTCATGCTAAAGTTATCACACTGCTTCGTTGCCTCAAAATAGCCCACCAATATCATTGCACACCTTTGGTAGTTAATGTGGACTCCATGGAAATAATCTCATTTCCTATGAATGTAAATCTTAAATTTAACTCTATCATTTCTGATTGCAGATCCTTGATTCTCCTTCCAGGAACCCCGGACCTTCGATATAGTTTTCAAGAGCAAAATCAGGTGGCAGATAGACCAGCTAAGGAGGGAGCTAGGAAGAAATCATATGATCATCTTATGTATTTTTTAGTTCCTCCTTTGTTTGCTTTGTTGACTTTTAAGTAGACAAAGTATAAGAACTTCTTTTACTATGGTAATTGCAGATAATTTGCGTAATAACTTGCAAATCTTCTCGGATCACCACTATAGTATCCTTTCTAGTTCTTCTACTAGCACTACTTTTTGTACTGACGCATAGTATATCTATATAATATATATCTTACCAACCCAAAAAAAAAAACTCCAAGAAAATAATTAAGTTTTTAAATAATGACCATCTGCATACACTATTTTATTATCTGATTGAAGGAAATTGCTCCACTAGATGGGGAATGCTCCTCCCCCATACAATATTTATTCATGAAATAAAATTAAGTAGAAAATATAGCAAAGGAGGGATCTAGTTCAAAGATGGTGATTTTTTTTGTGCAATGAAGAGTCCCTCCATTGTTTGTGTCCAAAAAATTTAAAACTAGCAAAGTAAGACTCTTTTTGTTAGGCTTGAGCAGTTATGTCAATTATTTCAGATAATTGTAATTCGTTTATTGATCCCACTTCCCCTCAAAACAATAGTAATGGCTCAACGTGCTGTCACTCTCATGTATTGATGCATACTAAGTTCTATTAATATAATATCCTTATTATCTAGAAAAAAAAAATACTTCTTTAACACTATTTAAGAACTTTTACCACTTTAAGGCTTAGAAATCATTCTTATTGTGTATTTTGTTTTCATAATCTTAAGACTTTAAGAATCCTTGAAATTTTTAGGACTTCACATTAATGTATGCTAAAGTTTAGTCGGTTTCTTTAATGATAGACAGAGACAACTATTACTCCCTCCGTTCCATTTTAATTGTTAGATATACTGAAAATAGCTATTTCAAAATACTTACTAGTTTCAAAATTCAAGAGATAATTGACCATATTTTTCCAATTCTATACTAAGTACTTAAAGTCATTCTAAAATATAAAAAGAATGATTATTATATATTTTTAAAAAATAATAGGGTTATATTAGTCAAATTACCATCTCTATTACTTTATTCTTAATAAGTGTGCAAATCTTATCCTAGCAATTAAAATGGAACAGATGGAGTAATGGAGTATTAAATATATTGATTCAATTGCACATGATAAGCAAGTCGTAATCACATTTTTGTCCTTTGATATCATTGAAATTGAAAAAAAAATCATTTTTAGAATTTTTGTTAATAGTACCTGTAAAACTCCACCATTATTACTAATGTTAACTCAATCTCCCCGCGAAATAATTCAATAAAGATTTAAAATTTTTGCCCTGTGACATCTAAATAATAGTTCAATCTAAAACATTGTATACCATAAAATGTTTATTAATATATAGTCGAAAAATTGTTGGATGTACAATAAATTCACGTAAAGTTGAGATGTGCAGGTCATATTTTTTCAGTTAAGCACATGCTTTGATACTTAAATTTGATTTTGAAGAGGTATTGATCTAGCCCCTCCATTTTTGGTGTTTTTCTATTACTTAAAAATAGGACTGTATATAGTCCGAGTTGATTCGAATTTATAAATATTACACCAAATCAATTATATTAAATTTTTAAATCTATAAACCAAAAGCTTTTCAACTTTGGATTTTTTAAGGTTTTTTCTCGATAAAGTCTTCAAACAAATATAACTTATACTTGAAATATTTTTTTAATCCTCGTAAAAACAACTATCTAAGGTATTTCACCATGAAGAAAATAACATTGTAACACCCCAAAAGTTTCCAAGATTTAGAAACTGGAGTTTGAAAATGTGCCTAGCAGAAAATTTCAGCAGTGTCTTAGAACGACTCGTACAACGAGTCATTGGTCGCTCTAACGGATTGTGGAAGCAGTCGTGGTAAGATTTCAGGCTGGGCAACTGGGAAGGAACGAGTCAAGTAACGACTCATTGGTGTCTCTGACGGATTGTTGTAAGTGACCATGGGTTGGATCTTAGGTTTTCCAGGTGGTAGCAACAGAAGGAGACAATGAGTCGTCAGAAGGAACAATGATCCGTTGTATCGATCATTGGAAGGAAACTGAAGGATGGACCAGTGGTGGCAAAAGAAGGTTGTAACGGGCCATTGGTGCTAGCAACGACCCATGGTGTCAATCGTTGGAAGAGACATAAGGGTTGGTCCAGTGCAACCAACGGAAGGTTATGACGGGTCGTTGGAGGTAGCAACGACCCGTCCTGTCGATCGTTGTTTGGAGAAGCTGAAACTTCAAGGAAATTCTAGTGAATGTAACGGGTACAAACGATAAGTCATTGAAAGGGACAACGACTCGTCCTGAGGGTCGTTGGTTTCAGTTCGGGAAATTTTTAGGTTTTTCTCAGGGGTAGTTTGGTAAAATCCCATGCTTTCGGCTTTAAAGTAAAATTGTTTTGAGTATTATTTAGAACATTTCTTATTCCCTCAAGATATTCTCTCAAACCCTTCTTCCTACTCTCTTACAAGTTTCAAGGATTCTTCAAGAGTTCTCTTTAAGGGCTTCAAGGTGCAAATTCAAGTGGGATTTCGTCTACCAAGTATGCGGGTTTTCAACAAGGATATTCTTCCATCCTTGTGCCCAAAAATATTTTAATAAAAACCCATTTTCAATTAATCTTGAAAATCATGACTTAGGGTTCGTGTGATTGGTAAATTCTTTTATATTTTTCTTAAATGCTAAAATCTACTGCGATTATGGATTAAATTGGGATATAAATTAATTGGTTGCCTTGAATTGTGGATTAGATGATGGAAATGCATGAGTGTGGAATGTTCTTCATAAATTGGCTTGAGTATTGAATGAGACTTGTTTATTGTTCACTTAATTATCGTAGTAATTCATGAACATGATTAAATTGTGTGAATATTGTCTGATTATCCCTAATAACCCGAATATGCCATTAATAGCCATGTTGGGATGAGTTGGAGTTTATGAGCTTGAACAATTGAAAGTAAATCATGTATTACCACTATGTTTCCAATTAAATTGATTGGGTATGAGGTGAATCTATGATAATGGCTTAATTATTGCATCTTTCTCATGAATTAGAGTAAATTATGAAATGGATCTTATGAAATGAAAATGAATGCTCCTCCCATGGTTTTGTTGTAAATAATGAGGGATGAGTTAAATGTACGGGTTGTCCGAAAATTTAAAATAGATTAAGCCATATATCTTTGATAAATTATTAATTGAACCTATAGACCATGCATGACCCTGTGCTACATGTTGAATGAGATGAATTCGGAATTGGAATGTTATGATAGTATAGTGCATAACGTGAATCTATAGCATGCTTGTTAGTGTAAGATGTTTAAAGCAAATATTGAATTGGTCCCGTGATGAGGTGAATTATGATGATAAAGCATGTGAATAATATGTCATTCTGTTGAGCCTATGTGTATTTTCATTCAAAAATGAATATTGCATGATGAAAATGGTGAATCTTCTTGTCTTTGATTAGTTGTAGTAATTTAGACTAGCTCGAGTCTGTCAGGACTCACATCCCTAGTCACCAGTTGAGAACATTTTCCTTTAGTCGGTTGGGACTCACAACCCTAGTTTTATAGTGTCTTAGGGTGTCTAAAACCTGCGTTAAGTTGAGTCTTTTTTATGGGTGTGAAACACGCCACACTGATGATTAAGAGGTTATGAGACGTTTAAGAAATGTTCCCTTCTTTCATGATCTATGTCGAGCGATGAAAGTCCTTTTATCCTTCTAATTCATGCTATTCGCATTTGCAGAATCATGCCTCCACGCGGAGTGAACATCAGAAGAAATGGCAATGGCAATGATCATGAGGGTGACAATGGTGATGGGCATCAGCCAGTCCCACCATGTCACGAGGAGCACGCACCAGAGCCAGCTGCCCATGCTGAGTTTAGGGCAGCGATCCAGATACTGGCATAGGCCATAGCTGCCCGGGTTCATAACCAGACAGTGGTGCATTAGCCTCAGCATGAAAATGCGGCGACAACTAAAGTGAGGGATTTCTTGAGGATGAGGCCACTTAAGTTCATAGGGTCCAAATTGGATAAGGATCAACATGATTTCTTCGAGGAGATTCTAAATATCACCCAAGTAATGGGGGTGAACAATGGAGAGTGTCTTGACTTGGCCTCCAATCAGCTAAAGGGGGTGGTTCACATATGGTTCAAGTAGTGGAGAGATGCTAGGGCAGTGAGTGCAGGCCCTATAGGTTGGGAAGAGTTCCATGCAACATTCTTGGATCGATTTTTCCCTCGGGAGATGAGGGAGCTTAAGGCGGATGAGTTTGTTAACTTGAAGCAGGGTGACATGTCCGTTCAAGAGTATGCATTGGAGTTTACCTGTTTATCAAAGTATGCGCCGGAGTTGGTGGCAGATCAGAGGGCTTGAGTGAGCCGTTTTGTGCATGGAGTGGCGTCTTATCTAGATAAGGACTGTAGGATTGCCATGTTTCATCAGGATATAGACTTTCCCCGGATTGTGTTGCATGCTCAATAGATGGAGTCGATATATCGGAGGCAGAGAGAGGCCAAGAGGGTCAGGACCGACAACTACGTGACTTCTCAAGTTAGGTCAGGGGGTGGACAACGTCAGCAGTCCCAGCACAGGTCTATTGCTCCAGTCCCATCATTGGCCAACATGCTATCTAGATTCAAGGGGAATCGAAAGAGTAGAGCTTCAGATTCGAGAGGTCAGGGTAGCATGCAGGTGGAGCACACTTTCCTAGTTTGTGCGGGGTGCGGCAAGAATCATCCCTGGAGGTGCCTAGTTGGATCGGATGCTTGTTTCAATTGTGGCAAACCCAGACACAGACTCAGGGATTGCCCTTTAGCCAAATCGGGGGTTGGTGGAGCCCATATGCCCACAGCCAGTTCTGCCGCTCCAGCAGCATGTCCCCCTCAGCAGGGTGCCTCAACTAGTTCAGCAAGCGGACATCACCAAAACAAGTTTTATGCTTTAGAACCCCGTTAGGAGTAGGAGGTCTCCCCCGATGTGGTATCTAGTATGTTGCGTGTTTTTCATATTGATGTTTATGCTTCGCTAGATCTGGGAGCTACCTTGTCTTTTTTGACACCTTACATTTCTAGTAGCTTCGAAGTTAGTCCTGAGACTCTGTCAAAACCATTTTTGTTTTCAACTCATGTTGGTGATTCAGTGGTAGCTAGGACGGTGTATAGGGGATGCCCATTCACTATAATTCATAAAGTCACCTCCGCAGACCATGTAGAGTTAGCCATGACTGACTTTGACATTATTCTTGGCATGGATTGGTTGTATGTGTGTTATGCTTCTGTTAATTATAGAACCCGTGCGGTGGAATTCCGTTTTCCGGGTGAGTCAGTTTTGGAGTGAAAGGTAGTTCAGTTGTACTAGCAGGTCGATTTATTTCATATCTTAAGGCCAGGAAGATGATTTCTAAGGGTTGCATGTATCATTTAGTTAGGGTTAAGGATATTGAGTTTGAGACCCCGACTATTCAGTCAGTTCTCGTGGCGTGTGAATATCCAAAGGTTTTTCCCGATTATTTGCCAGGTGTTCCTCCTGAGAGGGAAATTCATTTTGGTATTGACCTTTTACTCGATACGCAGCCTATCTCTATTCCTCCTTAAAGGATGGCTCTAGCCGAGATAAAAGAATTGAAGGATCAGTTGAAGGACCTGCTAGATAAGGGTTTCATTAGACTGAGCAAGTCTCCATGGGGTTCACCAGTTTTATTTGTCCGAAAGAAGGATGGTTCGCTTTGGATGTGCATTGACTATTGGCAATTGAACAAGGTCAGCATTAAGAACAGGTATCCTTTACCCAGGATTGATGATTTGTTTGACCAGCTTCAGGGTGCCAAGTGTGTTATACCCCGTAGAATTCCCGACACCTAAATGACCTATTCGCACGCTGGTTAAGCATATTTGAAGGCCATACGTGCTAGGGAAAGGCCCGGGAAAAGATCGGACGAGAAACCTGTCGAACCATCGCGGAAGGAGCCGAGGCAGAACCCCTCCGCGACGGCAGCGTGTCACGGAGGAGAGGCCTCCGCGTTGGCTCCGTGACACGTTGGCCTTGTCCAGGCCCAAGTATATAAAGCCCACTTCGGTTTTAAATCATTTAAACACTTATTAACTTCCAGAAAACAGAGAGTAAGCAGCAGAGAGAAGGTAAGAATGAAGGAGATATTATAATTTTCGTCCGATTACGCTGCTAAACGTTGTTCAAACTCAAATTAACCTCAGATACCAGGTATTTAGCAGTAGAGAGCATTCCTACAGATTTAGTTTCGTGAAATACGGCCGACGAATCGTCGAGCTACCGAGCTAAGGTAAGTAGAATTGCTCTAAACTAGTGTCTATGTGTTCCTAGATGTGAAGTGAATATTTCTCCCTTTTGGACCACTGAAAAGTAGCGAGTTTTTGACCGTCTTTCGATAAACCTAAGTTTAGGCTATAAACTATATCGAAAGTGACGTTGCTCTTAAAAATAAAGTTGTATTTAGTATTGATTGACATATTTATGAATGCAGTTGGGAGAAAATAGTTGAAGTACCGACCGAGCCTCGTCCGACAGCCGGATAGTTCGAGGATAAGGTATGTAAAGCTAGTTTCCTCGGCAAGTTAGTAGTCTTGGTACAGTACAGTAATTTAAAGGCCAGTAGAACATTCAGAAGCCATGTATGATGTTTATTACGAATGTTGGTACGATATTAGAAACATCATGTTATGATCAGCGCGAGACTTGCTAGCACGATATAGATTTTAACATAAGTGTTAGGAATTGCACAGCATGCTCAGTATGTGATGTGACACAGAATCTTAGGATATCATTGTATTCAGTTGAAACCCAGTAAAGCAATGTAATATCTGTAAGACATCTCAGAAATAGAACGATAAGTTAAAGTGAAGCTAGAAAGCATATTAGAACTAGTAAATCATGTTACTAAAGAAGCTCAGTATACAACATAGTTTTCAGCAGAAATACTATATCATGTTCAGCATTAGACTCAGTGCAGTATGGCAGGAGATTATATCTACATATATATACTATTATCATTCTCAGCATGTATTAAATACGTACATATCGCTATCACCAGTTCAGCATGCAATATGTACAAACACTTTATTATCATTAGCTTCAGTGTGTGGTATATGCAGATAGTATTACTAGTGAGACTGTTGTATTGTTTGGGGTTGGATTACCTAGCATCCATGACCGCCCAGGGTTAATAGCTATATCGACTCGTCCGCCAGAGGACGAGGATACGTCGCTCTACGGAGTGGCATGCCGTCCCACAGGGGATGAAGATGGGATGCCAGTTTTCCCCATATTGTGCCCTGGTCGGCCCTTATACACCCCCGTCGAGCGGATACGCCCGGGGTGTTGATTCAGGAGTCCTCCGGACTCAGGTACAGTTATAGTCAGGGGCTCAGCGAGCCCAAGTGCATACCCAGGGGACCGACAGGAGGCTTACAGGGTTATAGGAGATGGGATGACCGGGGTAGGGGTATACATTCTGTGCTGGTTGTACCTCCCGGCTTATGGGGGCCGGGTAAGGTTTGTGTGTGCTATATATGTTATGATATGTTATACTGTGGTATAGTAGATACGAGTAGATCGACAGTAGAACGATAACTCCTCAGGTATGACTCCCACTCCTTCCGGTGTGATTAAGAGAAGGTATGACTTACATTATCAGACAGTTAATCTATTCCTTCCTACTTCAGTTTCACCAGTTATATTGTTGTTTTTAGATTTTACTTTCAGTTATTGCTTTACATACTCAGTACCAGCGGTATTGACGCCCGGTGGGGCGTTGCATTACTTGCCTGCAGGTACTCATAGACGAGCAGGCGATACCACGTGATTCCTATCAGCGATCGAGTATTCAGCTCCTGTCATCCGGAGACTGAATTCCAGAGGTGTATTTCATTTTCTTTTGTGGAATAGTACGGGTAGGTCGGGGCCCTGTCCCGATCATTTCTATTGCTATTCCTAGAGGCTTGCAGTCTGTATATGTTTCCCGGTGGTCAGATGAGCCGGTCATGTGAGGTCGTGCAGTTGTTTAGCTGTTAGTACTTCTGTTTCTTTCATGTTGGCCGTGTGGGGCCATAGCTTGACAGTAGTGGTGACCTTCCCGATCACGTAGCTTTTTTTAATATTCTATGAGTAAGTTATAGATAACTAGACAGCATGGTGGCCTTGTCGGCCCGCATAGGTTTCCCTATATTGACATGTTTCTGGTCAGCTGTTAGTACAGGTACAAGAGGCTATAGGCCAATGGGCCGAGGGCTGTGTTTACAGCCGTTATATAGCCCTTTGTTTCCAGAAATGTGAGTTAGAGCCAGCCAGGCGCCAGATGTGCCCAGGCTTAGCAGTCCAACAGTTCAGGTCCTAGTAGGGCACCAGGTGCCAGTCATACCCCCCAAGGCGGGGTGTGACAAAGTGCTTCTTAAAGATAGACCTCAAGTCTGGGTATCATCAGCTTAGGGTTCGGGAGTGTGATATCTTAAAGACATCCTTTAGAACACAGTACACGGTATGGTCATTATGAGTTTGTAGTTATGTCTTTTCGACTAACGAATGCTCCTGCAGTGTTATACCCCGGGAACCCAAAGATTAGACCCCGGAGTTGAAGTAGAGGAAAGTCGAATATTTGGCACCAGGCACAGGATGAGTCGTGGGGAGACTCATCAGGACAGCCCACGAGTCGCTATGTGACTCGTGGGGAGAAGGGCCAAGTGTTCAGTGAATAACTGGAGATTTAAGTCACCACAGGTCTGACCACGAGTCTTGGTCAGTCCTCATGACTTGTGAGTTCAGCCATGGTCAAGGGGAAATAATTAAAAGAATTTGGGTTGGCAGTGTACTTAACGGAAGCTGACCACGACTCGTTAGAACAGGTAACGAGTTGTGGTGATAGTCGTGGTAGGAGGTGAGTGAAAAATGAAGAAGTCGGCCAGCGTACCCAATGATTAGTGACCACAAGTCATGGTCACTCCTGACGAATCGTGGAGCGACACGTTGCGAGGCCAGGAGGAAAGGCTAGATAGTGTACTTGACAAGCAGTATGAAGAGTCGTCTTCCCCAGTGATGAGTCGTTACGTCTTCCATTAGGACCACCTGACAGTTATTTTCTACGAATTAGTAAGGGCCTATTCTTAATTTCGAAATGTCCTAATGCCTAAACTACATTGTTTTAGCCTATGAAAGGTGGGTTTTGAGAGGGATAATCTATCCTAAGTCCTCATTCATGCATGCAAGAATATAGAGAGAAGACCAAGGGGTGATTCAAGGTTCCTTTCTTCAATTCCTTTTGGGCTTTCAAGGGAGAGTAAAAATCAGTTATTTTCAAGTATGTAAGGTCACGAATGGGTGCTTCCGTTCATATCCATGCTCATTCTCTACAATTTCATGAAAATCTATCAAAAATTTATTGGGTTTTGAAGTTGATTTATATGAAAAGCTAATGATTTGTTAATGGGCTTTTTGATTTTCGATTCTCATCATGTTCTATGGGTTTTTGATCAGATTTTATAATTTAATTTATTTATAATATTAATCGATTTTGATTTCTATTGAATTAAGCCTAATTATGCATGACCCATGATGAATCAATTTATGATCTACTCTTCAATTGATGATATTTACAAGCCCAACATCAATTATAATTTAAAAATATGGATTATTCAATTACCCATCATGACTTTGATGACTTTCAAGTTATAAGTATGATCTATGAGTATGCATGAAACCTATGATTCACGAATTATGTTTTTGGTCGACTCACGGGTTGTATGTCATGGCTAGTTCACGTATGTACAAGCATGTTTACAATTATCACGACTTTACTAGCCTATGAACTCATGCATGTATTACTATGAGCACTATATATGTTTTGGGAGTAGTATCAAACACCGAGTAAGTTCAAGGCCTGGTTCTGCCCTTAATCTCATAAACTACATGCCACCACAGGTATACTGGGACCTCCTTTATGACTGTCCCCGACTCAAATGACCATTTTTATGGTGATATCACACTTTCATGGTTCTACCCTTGGCAAGGTATGAACGGCCTCCCAACTAGGTTTACAAGTCAGACTTCATGTGTGCTCATATGGGGTATGTCAATTAAGAGAATCTCCCGTTGTTCCTCATGACATATGCATGATTATGATTAAGCATGTTAGCTCAAGTGATGTTTAATACTCCTTTTTCACTCATGTTTATGATCATGTATGTATTACTAATGCTTTGAAAACCTTGAGCCTTATGATATGCTATGTTACGATGTTTATGATATGAGCATGATGTCCTACTCTTATGATTTTTATGAGTTTTGCATATTTTAAATGTCTATTTTACTTATCTTGCATACTCGTACATTCCACGTACTGACCGCACACTTTCTATGCGGTATCGTTTCATGATGCAGGATCTGACTCTCAAGCGCATCCTCCTCAGTAGTCCACTCAGAGTCCACTATCAGCTTATTGGTGAGCCCTCATGTTCCAAGGGTCATTTGACATATACTTATAATAGAGGCTTTCAGACAACATGTAGAACTCAGCTTATGTATGTCTAAGTGATTTGATTGGTTCGATATGTTATGTTATGCTATGTTTCTTCTATGTCTTATATTCAGTCTTCTGCTTATGATGAATGAAATTAGATGTATTCTTATGCCATGGGTCGACTTGGAGCCTCTGGGGTTCCTTGTCTCGTGTTACGATATGGGTCTATGTTTGGGTGGTGACATGCAACTTTTATGGACCTGATGAACAGGGTGTTCAAGCCATATCTAGACATGTTCATGATTGTGTTCATTGATGATATCCTTATATACTCTCGGAGCGAGGAGGAGCATGCCGCTCATTTGAGAGTAGCGCTGCAGACTCTCAAGGATAGCCAATTGTATGCAAAGTTCAACAAGTGTGAGTTTTGGTTGAACTCGGTAGCATTTTTAGGCCATGTGGTATCACGCGAAGGTATAAAGGTAGATTCTCGAAAAATCGAGGCGGTAAAGAATTGGCCTAGACCGGTGAATCCTTTGGATATTTGGAGTTTCTTGGGCCTAGCAGAATACTATCGGAGATGTGTTGAGGGATTTTCTTCAATTGCAGCACCCTTGACAAAGTTGACTCAAAAAAAGGTAAAGTTTCAATTGTCAGAGGCTTGTGAGAAGTGCTTCCAAGAATTGAAGACTCGACTCACTACCGCATTGGTGTTGACCCTACCTGAGGGTACGGATGGTTTCGTTGTGTATTGTGATGCTTCGAGAATTGAGCTCGAGTGTGTATTGATGTAGTGAGGGAAAGTAATAGCCTATACCTCTAGACAGTTAAAAATCCATGAGAAGAATTAACCAACCCATGATCTAGAGTTGGTAGCGGTGGTATTCGCATTGAAGATATGGTGACATTACTTATATGGGGTCCAAGTGGATGTGTTTACGGACCACAAGAGCTTACAATATGTGTTCACACAGAAGGACCTCAATCTATGGCAAAAGAGGTGGTTAGAGCTACTCAAGGACTACCATATGAGTGTTCTCTACCATCTAGGTAAAGCTAATGTGGAGGCATAGGCACTTAGTAGGCTCTCGATGGAGAGTGTATCCCATGTGAATGAAAAAAAGAAGGAGTTGGTGAAAGATGTGCATCGTCTCGCAAGGTTAGGAGTGAGGTTGGTTTACTCTATTGATGGTGGTGGTGGTGTTCAAAGCGAATCCGAATTGTCCTTGGTGATTGCTGTGAAATCTAGGAAAGATGAGGACCCGACATTGAGAAAATTGAAAAAAGTTGTGCGGAGTCAAAGGGTGGAGGTTTTCTCCCAAGGGGGATATAGTGTGCTTCGATACGAGGCTCGCCTGTGTGTTCCAGATATTGATGACTTGAGAAGCTGGATACTGCTTGAGGCACATGGAACCAGGTACTCTATTCATCCGAGTTCCACTAAGATGTATCGTGATTTACGAGAGATCTATTGGTGGGATGGCATGAAGAAGGATATTGCGGAATTCTTAGCCAGGTGCCTAAATTGTCAGCAAGTAAAGGTTGAACATCAAAGGTCGGGAGGAGTACTTCAGAATATCAGCATTCCTACTTGGAAGTGGGAAGAGATTAACATGGATTTCATAACAGGCCTACCTCGTACTCGCTGACAATATGATTCCATTTGGGTGGTGGTAGACAGGTTGAGCAAGGCAACACATATCCTACTGCTGAAAACCACAGACCCAGCAGATGATTATGCCAAATTGTTTATCCGGGAGTTGGTTCGACTACATGGAGTAACCTTTTCCATTATTTCAGACCGAGGCACTCAATTTACCTCCTAGTTCTGGCGGTCTTTTCAGAAAGGGCTTCGAACTCAAGTTAAGCTCAACACAGCCTTTCATCCGCAAACGGATGGCCAAGCGGAACGAACAATCCAGACTCTCGAGGAAATGTTGAGAGAATGTGTGATGGACTTCAAAGGTAGTTGGGATGATTACTTGCCCTTGATCGAGTTTGCTTACAATTACAACTATCACTCCAACATCCAGATGGTACTGTTCAAGGTTCTTTATGGGTGGAAGTGTAGATAGCCCATCAGATGGTTTGAGGTTGGTGAGGCAGCTATGATAGGGCCTGATTTGGTTTATGAGGATATGGTGAAGGTTTAGTTGATAAGGGACAGGCTACAAATTGCTCAGAGTCGTCAAAAGTCCTATGCAGATGTGAAGAGGAGAGAGTTGGAGTTCGAGGTTGACGACTGGGTATTTCTAAAGGTGTCTCCCATGAAGGGAGTGATGCGGTTTGGAAAGAAAGGAAAACTCAGTCCACGCTATATTGGTCCCTATCAGATTATGAGAAGAGTTGGTAAGGTAGCATATGAGCTGGAATTGCCCTCAGAGTTGTCTTCAGTGCATCTTGTGTTTCATGTATCGCTTTTGAAGAAATGTTTGGGAGATCCAGCTTTAGTAGTTCTGGTGGACAGTGTTAGCGTAAAAGATAGGCTTAGCTATGAGGAAGTTTCGGTGGAAATATTAGATCATCAAGTTTGGAAGCTAAGGAACAAGGAAATAGCTTCAGTTATGTCTTATGGAGAAATTAGCATGTTGAAGGAGTTACATAGCAAGCTGAAGCGGATATGATGGCTAAGTACCCACATTTATTCTCTACGGGCTCAGTTCCATATTTAGGTATCAGTTTTGCACTATAAATCTATGTAATTTTTATGTTCAGTTCATGTGTTCAAGTTTCTTTTATGCGTATGAATGTGCATGTAAAGTATTAAATCAATTCATCTATGTGATATGAATCGGAGGTAGCCATTCTGTTGATTTTGGTTTAAATGATCAGTATTTGGGTGTAATAATTGCATGTCTTTGTTTTCTACTTGATTTCAATATTCGAGGAAGAATGTTCCCAAGGGAGAGATATTGTTTTACCCCGGAAACCCAAAGATTGGATCCGGGAGTTGAGACGGGGAAAAAGTGAGAATTGATGTTGCAGCCTCAGGACAAGTTGTCTCACAACTCATGAGGCCAGCCCGCGAGTCGTCAGGTGACTCGTAGGGAAGGCTTAAGTTTTTGAGAGGAGTACTAGATGAGTTGAGATCCCACTGGCGAGACCACAACTCATGGTCAGGCCCCACGAGTCGTTGGGCCAGCCATGGGGAAGGAAAAATAATTGGGAAAAGGAAAGATGGTAGTGTACCTGACGGGAGTCCCCACGAGTCGTTGTCAGCCTTAACAATTCGTGTGGTGAGTTGTTGTCAGGGTTAGATTCTAAAAATTTGGAAGTGAGACAGTGTACTTAACGACTGGTGACCATGAGTCGTGATCACCCTGACGAGTCGTGACGTGACCCGTTACGACCCCAGGAGACAAGGTAAGGCAGTGCACTTGACGATCAACATAATGAGTCGTTAGGTCCCTCGTTAGGACCTCCTGGCAGTTAATTTGATGTGAATTAATAAGGGCCTAGTCGTAATTCCTAAGTTTCTAAAGCCTAAACTACGTTGTTTTAGCCTATGAAAGGTGGGTTTTAGAGGAGGAAACTATCCTAAGTATTTATTCATGCATGCAAAAGGATAGAAGAGTGTTAGAGAGGTGATCAAAGTATGATTCAAGGTTTTCTTCTTCAATTCCTTTCAATTCCTTTTGGGAACTCAAGGGAGAGTAAGATTCTTCCGTTTTCAGGTATGTAGGGTTACGAATGGGTGTTTCTATTCACACCCATGCCCATTCTCTATTAATTTATGAAAATTCTATCAAAGAATCAAATGGGGTTTTGAATTCAATTTTGCAAAAATCTAATGATTTGCTAATGGGCTTTGTATGATTGATGAATTTCATCATATTTTACAATCTATTTTTACTTATAAAATTATCGATTTTGATTTCTACCAAATCAAGTCTAATTGAGCATGATCTATGATGGATAGATTTATGATCTATTCTTCAATTGTTGATATTTATAAACCCAGTATGATTTATGATTTGTAATATGAAATTATTTAATAACCCAACATGATTTGACGATTTCCAAGTTATATGCATAATCTACAAGTATGTATTAAAATCTATGATTCATGAATTATCTTTTAGGCCGAGTCATAGGCCTTGTTTCATGGTTATTTCACATATTACGAGCATGTTTATGATTATTATGACTTAACTAGCCTTTTAACTCATGCATGTTATACTATGAGCACTATATATGTTTTTGGGAGTAGTATCGAACACCGAGTAGGTTCGGGGCCTAGGTTTTGCCCCCAATATCATAAACTACATGCCATCGTAGGTATGTTGGGATCTCCTTTTTGACTGTCCCTGTCCCAAATGTCATTTTTCATGGTAATATCATATTTTCATGGTTCTACCCTTGGCAAGGTACAAACGACCTCCAGACTAGGTTTACAAGTCGGACTTCATGTGTGCTCATATAGGGTATGTTGGTTAAGAGAATCCCGCATTGTTCCTCATGTCGAACTGTTCCTCATGATTCATGCATATTTATGATTATTTATGTTGGATAAAGTAATGTTTATTATGGATTTACTCTCATGATTTTGGTTACGATTGTATTGCGAATGCTTTGAAAACCTTGAGCCTTATGATATGTTATATTATGATATTTATGATATGAGCATGATGTCCTACTCATATAATGTTTTATTGGCTTTTATATATTTTAAATGTTTGTTTTACTTACCTTGCATACTCGGTACATTCCACGTACTGACCACATATTTTCTATATTGTATCGTCTTATGATACAGGACCCGGCTCTCAGGCTCACCCTCATCCATAGATTGTCTCAGAGTTTGCCTTCAGCTTATTGGTGAGTCCTCATATTCTGAGGGCTATTTGACAGACATTTATGCCATTTATGTTTCAGTATTGTTCGGGTTAGTTGAGGTGTTGTCCCATCAACCCATCATATGTAGTAGAGGCTTTCAGACAGTGTGTAGTACTCAGCTTGTGTATGCCTAATTGGTTCCATTTGTTTTGATATGCCATGTTACATTATGTTTCTGCTATGCCTTGTGATTAGTCTTCCGCTTATCATGAATGAAGTTAGATGTATGCTTATGCCATGGGTCGACTTGGGGCCTCTCGGGGTTTCTTGTCCCGTGTTACGGTCCGAGTCTACTCTCGGATTGTGACAATAATGCTAAGAATTGAGTTGTTTATCAAATAACTAAGACTAAACTAAAATTGTGTTCCCCATAATTTCATAACTTAGCAGGATTTTGCTAGTGATCTATTCTGGTGAATTTTGTGTAAGACTTATGATTTTGGTACATCTATTATTTATCAACTTAAAGACTACACTTATCTCCTCTCGATTTCAAGGTGCATGTGTTATGTGCTCGCTCTCGTAAGTGTGTATATAATAGCTTTACAATAAGTCTTGACTTTAACTGTCATCGGTTAGAGCTTAAGTTTATTAAATGAGAATTATTAATCTCAAATTATCATTGTTAATCTTTTTTTCTAACTTCAACCTCCTTGGTTGGGCAAGTTGAACGGGCTTGTTTTAACGTATGCAACCTTTAAAACTTAATTAAAATGAAGAGAATAGCAATCTACTTAATTCACCATTCAAGAATCACTATTTTATTATGCCTACATTCGTTAATCCATCATCTGCCCACAACTCTAGCCTAAGAGATTTAGCCTCTCATGTTTATGAGAAAACAAATAAAAGATGTAGAAGAAATCACAATTAAATACTTACTTCAATAAATATCCGTTCAACAAAATCTCCAAGCTAAAAGGTTCCACAAGAACTTGATGAATTTCAAACAAGAACTCAACTAAACTATTACCTAAAGTATGAATTGTGAAACAATTGAATTGTAAACTCTAAAGTGTTGGACTTGGACTAGAAATCGACACTAAGATATTTTCTAACACTAAAATTCCACACACCTAAGATAATAAAATAAAGAATATTTATAATAGTAGATGGAGTCTTTGTTGTTCCTTCTTGGATTTGAATTGGGTTTTGCAGCTTCAGTTCCTAGTAAAATTGAGATTGCAAAGTCAGGATGGCCAGGCATGTGTGGCACGATGCGCCCCTCCCTACGCCATTTTCTTGCTGCATCACTCCTCTTGTTGCGCTAACCTGCCTACACTTTGCCCAGGCCATGGCATAGGCGTGCCTGCACAATGCCAACTTCTATATATTCGATCTGTCAACCCCGTTTTTTCATTCTTGAACTTTTAAACTACATTTAAACTCAAATTCATCACTTTTATACTTCAAAGCATCTCATCATGTGTGTTAGCTCTTTTTCATAAATATATCATAAAACACATACAAACACATACAATTTATTCTAAAAACGTAGTAAAGTATGAGCAAAATATTGCTAAGAATTGCGTAAATTCACCATTTATCACAACCCTACACTTAAACTATTGTTCGTCCTCGAACAACCTACTACTTTTCTTCTCAAATTAATACACAAAATTCACCCTACGAATAGGTCTACTTACACTTTGCATCATTAGACAAACAAATAAAGCTCCAATAATTCACTCACATGCATATAGGTTCAATATTAAAATGTCAAAATTCGAAATCATTTAGCTTTTAGAACTAACTCAACAAGACATATTTTTGAGCTAACATGAATCATATGTAATTTAGCAATTAAGATATACCAAAGTCTTACCATTGTGCCCCTCACTATTTGGAGAGTTGCCCTTTCACACAAATAATATATAACAATATTAACCTGGACATAAATAAATAATTTTTGCTCTCTCTCCCAAGGAACTCAATGTGCATGCAAAAGACGACCCATAGGCTTGCACTTATTCTAGAAATCCACTAATACAGAACTTTGAATGAAAGATCAATTAGGAATTAAGATGGTAGTAATGTAGACTAAGGGATGGGTAGGAACAATTTGGCCAAGATAGTGAAGAAACATCCCTAGGCACTTTAATACTTCACAACTTTTTGATTTTTAGCACATTCTTCGATATCCTATTTCTCGCCTTATACCTCATCTTATTTCTTAGTTCACAACTTAGGTGACTAGTGGGGAATTTTCAACATTAACCATAATTTTTTTTCTTTTCATTCTTGAATCATTCATTCGTTTTTTTAAGGCCTTTTTTTCCTTCGTCTTTCCCACTAACATCATCCTCCTTGTGTAGCAATTTTTCACCTTTTTCTTTTCTTCTAATTTCCACATTTTTTAGTTTTTCCCTTCACTTCTCCAATTATGCTTCTTTTATGCAAAAATTTTCAGTAAAGTGCTCTAAGAGTCATTTGAATCAAATAAAGGTTAACATAACAAAAAAGGATTAAACTTGTAAATAACTATCAAAAGAATAGGATAAGACTCAAAATATCTAACTAAGATAGTCACATCAAGTTAGCCAAAAATTAGGATACAAATAGGCTAAGAAAGAAACACCTTTATCACTTTCTAGATTCAACATTATATTCTAAATTCTTTTTGCACACATGCCGGACAAGATCTAGACATCAAATTGCAAGAATGGAGTATACTAAAATATCTTAATCACACAACGACACAAATGGTTTCAACAATGACAATCAAGATTACATAAACACATATATCCAAATTGCATGCATAACATAATTAATCCCAACTTTTTCAAGTTTAGGAGTCAAGTTCCAAAAGACTAAGTGTTTCTATCTTTTTCATGCATTTTTGAGTGAATCATGCAAAGTCTCAATAATACCTAAAGTGAATCACCTAACATTCATAAGGTCTCAAGTTCTTAATTTACCTAATGACTAATTTTCTCTTAAGATGGTCATCATCTATCCATTATCGGTAAAAGTCATGACTCAATGACTAAAACAAACAAAAATACAAATCTAGACTCTCTAGTCGGTTCTAAGGGATTATCTACCGGAAAAGTATCAAAACAAAAACCAGTAAAACCCAAAACAAAATAAAAATAAAAAATAAACCAAGTATGCAAGATAAGTCATCAACCCCCCCCCCCCCCAAAAAAAAAAAAAAAAAAACTAGGCCCACCATGTGCAAATCTAGCAATTAAAGCATGCATGGTAATGAAGTTTACTTCTCCCACTCCACACTTAATCGATAGCTCTATTTCCAGTGCTAAAATAATAAAGCATAAAGTTAAGAGTGAAAGAAGAACTCCTTGGGCCTGCACTCCTCATCATCAGTGGGGGCAAGAGCAGCTTCCCCATCTCGGAATCCTCCTCCTCCGCATCACTATACTCTATACCAGAATCTACTCTCGCCATCTCATCCTCTATGGACACGTCATCATCAAGGGGCTTCTCAAATCTAGGCCCAACTCTACAAAGGGCTCGCGAGTTCTCGCTCAAAGGATAATCCATGTTGAGCTACTACAACTGCTCCTTGGTCACTCCATTCGTTCTTAGCTGTAGCATATGCATGCCATACAAGTGACTCAACATGTTGTCAATTCGCGTATTGCACTCATTGACAGAAAGGACTGGACCATATACACCTTCAAGCTCTTTCATTTTGGTCACATCAATTCCCTTTGGGTCATATATAGGTCTATAATCTGCCTCTTCCTCCTCAATCTGATGTCCATGAAGAAATTGGATCAAGAGACCCCTAGACCTAAAACTTTCGCCCTTTTTCACCTTCACTCTCCTCAACACATTTTTAATGATCACCCCAACATTATTGGCACCCCAGTCATCAACGCATGGGAAAAACAAACTCTTTCCCTAGTAACATGGGTCACATATTTCCCAGGAACAAAACAAGCACAAACAATTTTCACTCAAACACGTGCCTCTCTACTCATGTGAACATATGGGAATGAAACATGATATCCATATTGTTGGTGGCGGGTCCACCTTGTAACTAAATTAGGGCCACTAAGAGTATATCTAATGTCTCTATACGAGGGTTCCTTTGCAGTATACACTGGAGGTTGTGGGTCAACATTTGGTGTACAAAGTACTTTGTTCAAAACAGTAAGTGAAAAATTGATAATTTTTCCCTCTAATTTTGACTTGGTTTGACCTCTCTTTTGTTTCCCTATTAGCAAGAAATTTCCTCACCATATTTAAATTACAATCACCTAGAGCATTAAAATACAAAATTAAGACCATGTGTGTATAATCTATCAACCATGTAAGAAAGGCCAAACTTTTACTATAAATAAACATGTCGTGTGAGTTCATTGATTCTATATTTTCTTTGAATCATTTCCTATCTTCTTGCTCCGTGACCCAACGGAGCCCATAACGTCTCAATGGTTGTCCTGGACTACTCATATCATCCTGCTCCTCCTCACTAGTTCTTTTTGGCCTCCTCGAACCATGGCTTAAAGAATCCACTCCCTTCCCCTTTCTTGGTTTTGGTACCATGTATGGAGATTTCACAAGAAATATGTTTTATGATTTTGGTGAAAAAAATTTAGAAGAATTTTGAGAAAAAATGAAGTTATGGGAGAAATTTCTTGAGAATTTTGGGGTGTGCAGTGCAGATCTTGTGCAAATTGGAAGAAAATTTTAGGTTTTAGCTTTTTAAAACACTCCCATGGGATGGATTTTATGTTTTAGTCCTTAAATTTTTTTATTGGGACCAATCTGCCGCGATGCGGCGCTGGATACGGTCATCACACCTGCATGTCGCGTCGGGCCTTGTGGCGCCTTGCCTGCATGTCATGCCAGGACTTGCAGCGACTTACCTACATGTCGTTCCAGGCCTTGCGTTTTTTGGGAAGTGCGCCGCCAGCTTGTGCGCTGCTTAGTCGAATATTTTCTTTTGCACCCTCTTTTCATTTTTCATGCTTTAAAACTCTTTTTCGGATTATGAATTAGTCCCTGCATGTTTGAACAAATATATTAACTCTAAATTGTCTTGGGTTACCTCTCAAGTAGCACCTGATTTAGCATTGCGGCACAACGTTGGTATCTTGATCACCTATAATTCATCAAGATACCTAATAGGGTCACAATCGCATGCAGTTACCCTCATTCCGAGGGTTTGGAATGGTATCACTAGTCAAAGTGCCCTTTTGCCTTTGATTTAATGAGGCCAAGATTTTTCCCACCTGTTGCTCCAATTGCTTAATGGAGGTCGAATGAGAGTCAACCAATTTGCTCAAGCTTGAAAGTTCCCCTCTCATCTCTTTAACTCCCAATTCCGTGGAGTCCACCTTTTTAATCATGCGACTCATCATATCTTCCATCCTTGATGTTCTAGAGTCATTTAGTATAGGTTCTCTTGCTTGTGGAGGCACATACGCTCCACTTTTATCATTTTTCATAGCTTCTCGATTCCTCCATTGCCCTTGGTCCCTCTGCCAGTCCAGTCATAGCCATTGTTCTTATCATAGTTCCGACCTTGATTTCCTTGGCCTTGACGCCAAGAGTCTTGGTTAGGCCCTTAGGTGTTATCTCGGAAATCCCCTTGATTATAAACAAAAACTTACTTCTTCCTCAATATAAGGGTAATGATCGTCATACCTCAGTCCTTTCTCTTGCACATTCACCGCGTACACCTTTTGAGTGTTCAAAGTAGTGAGGTGCTTGGTGATCAACTCAAGCTAGGTCTTAAGGTGGTACATATCTTGGTCCCGTTCCTCTTCCTTCTTTCACTGCTCTGCTATCATTCCTATTGAGTGGCTCATAGCAACGGCCTCGGATTCCCTTTTAGGGCATGTCCTATTCGTCTTGGTCATCTTATCCAGTATTTCTCTGGCCTCTGCAAAGGTGTGGTTCATCATGGACCCCTTAACAATTTCATCTGCTACGGCTTTGTTCGATGCGTTAAGTAACCTATAGAATACTTCCAATAGGACCTCCTCAAGACGCTAGTGATTAGGACACAACTTTATTTTTTTCTTGAACCTTAGCCAAGCTTCATGTAGAACTTACCCAACCAATTGCCTGAAATTGTTAATCTCATCCCTCAATGGAATTATCCGTTTGTCACAACCCGAATGTAAACCCGGTTTGTTACACGGGACAAGAAACCCCGAGAGGCCCTAAGTCGACCAATGACATAAGCATATCTATTTTCATATCACTTAAGCGAAAAACTGAACATAAGGCATAGAGGAAACGTAAACGTAACATGGCATACCATACATTTGGAAATACTAGACATACATATAAGCTGAATGCTATATGCGGTCTGAAAACCTCTATCATGTAAGATAGGTTGATGGGACAACATCCCCAACTAACCCGGCCAAACTGAAATAAAGAGAAACATAAATATCTAGTCATACGACCCTCAGAACATGAGGACTCACCAATAAAGCTGAAAGCAACTCTGGGATGAACTAAGGATGGAGATGAGCCTGAGAGCCGGGTCCTGTATCATAAAACGATACAACATAGAAAATATACGGTCAGTGCGTGGAATATACTGATTATGCAAGGTAAGTAAAATGGACATTTAAAATATATAAAAGGTCATAAACGATCATAAGAGTAGGACAACATACTCATAACATAAATAACATACGATAACATAAGGCTCAAGGTTTTCAAAACAAGATGTATTGAACATAACTTGAGCAAATATACATCATCATAAACATGCATAGATCATGAGGAACCGTGGAAGATTCTTATAACCAACAAACCCCACATGAGCACACATGAAGTCCGACTTATAAACCTAGTTGGGAGGTCGTTCCTACCTTGCCAATGGTAGAACCATGAAGGGCGTGATATCACCATGAAAAGGGTCATTTGGGCCGGGGACAGTCACAAGAGAAGTCCCAACATACCTACGGTGGCACGTAGTTTATGAGATCCAGGGCCGAACCTATGCCCCGAACCTACTCGGTGTTAAATACTATCCCAAAACATATATTGAGCTCATAGTATAATATGCATGAACTCATGGACTAGTTAAATCATGATAATCATAAACATACTTGTACATACGTGAACTAGCCATGACATAAGGCCCGTTAGTCCGCTAAAACATAATTCATAAATCATAGGGTTCATGTATACTTGTGAATCATACATATAACTTGTAAATCACCAAATCATAATGGGTATCTGAATAAATCCATATTTCAAATCATAAATCATGTTGGATTTATAAATACCAACAATTGAAGTAAAGATCATAACCTGATTCATCATATATTATACGTAATTGGGCTTAATTTGGTAGAAAATGAAATAAATAATTTTATAATCAGAATAGTTGTAAAATCTGATCAAAATCCATAAAATATGATGTAAATCACAAATCCTAATAGACCATTAGTAAATCATTAGATTTTCACAAAAATTAAATTAAAACCCCATGAGATTTTTGATAGATTTTCATGAATTAATAGAGAATGGGCATGGGCATGAACGGAAACACCCCTTTGTAACCCTACATACCTAGGTAAAATCAGATTTCAAAGTTACTTGAATGCCTAAGGGAGAATTGATGGAGAAAGCTGAGAATAGGCTTGATCTCTCTAAAATCTTCCTAACTTACATGCATGAGAATGAGTATAATTAGAGGGACTTAACCTATCTTATCATGCCCAGAAAAATACATAAAACGACGTAGTTTAGGGCCATAGAGCATTGGATGGTCGAAAATACCCTTAATGAAATCACCCTGAAAACTTGCACTGGCTGATCCCACGGGCGTACCAATGAGTCGTTGGATTCTACCACGACTCGTGGTACGATCTGTTGTCTGCACTGCCCAGAGTTTAATTTCAGATTCTAGCCATGACTCACCAAGACGATTCGTGGTTCTTCAAACAGATCGTTAGTTCGACCGTTGCCAGCTCCATGAAAATCGTAAACTTCCCTCACAACGAGCCTCACTATGAATCGTGGTCACTTTCAACAAGTCATGGTATCCATCCATGAAGTCCACTGGAAATTTAGCAATTCAACCCACGACTGGTGACAATGAGTCTTCATTACTCACGACAGGTCGTTGGATGACTCGTTACTTCTCCAACTGCCAAAGTCCAGTTCCACCTATGATCACAAACAATGACTCGTTATTGCAAGCAATGAGTCGTTACTTAATCTGTTGTATCCAATGCCACCAGAACTCTCCTTACCATGGCTGCTAACAATAATCTGTGGTTCCCAACCACGAGTCGTTACATCATCCATCCTGTGCATTTTTTTAAGTTTTCAGCCAACTTTCATTTTTTATCTCAGGTTTAATCATAGGCACTTTCGAGGTATTACAATATCTCCACCTTGGGAACATTCGTCTTTGAATGTTGGAAACAAAGACATGCAATCCTTACACCCAAATACTGATCATTTAAACCGAAAACTAATGGAATGAGTATTCCCGCTTCATACCACATAACTAAACCTATTTCATGATTCACATATACATAAATGACACTTGAATACATGAACTGAACATGAAAACTAAATAGAATTATAGGGAAAAACTGATACCTCAAGTCGGAACTGAGCCGGTAGAGAATAAATATAGGTATTTACCCATTATATCCACTTCGGCTTCCCATGTAGCTCCTTCAACATGCTGATTCCTTCGTAATGCTTTAACTGAAGCTACTTCCTTGTTCCATAGCCTCTAAACCTGATGATCTAATATTTTCATTAGAACCTCATCATAGTTAAGGCTATTTTTTACAGCAACACTATCCACAGGAATTACTAGAGCTGGATCTCCCAAACATTTCTTCAAAAACAATACATGAAACACAAGATGCACAGAAGATAACTCTGAGGGCAACTCCAACTCATATTCCACCTTGACAACTCTTCTCACAATCCGGTAGGGGCCAACATAGCAGGGACTAAGTTTTTCCTTTCTTCTTGAACCGCATTACTCCCTTCATGGGAGATACCTTTAGAAACACCCAATCGTCCACTTCGAACTCCAATTCTCTCCTTCTTACATCGGCATAGGACTTTTGGTGATTCTAAGCGATTTTTAGCCTGTTGCTTCTCAACTGAACCTTCACCATAGCCTCATGAACCGAATCTGGTCTCATAGCTGCCTCACCAACCTCAAATCATCCGACGGACGATCTACATCACCGCCCATAAAGAGCCTCGAATGGGACCATCTGAATGCTGGAGTGATAGCTGTTATTATAAGAAAACTCTATTAGGGGCAAGTAATCATCCCAACTACCTTTGAAGTCCATCACACATGCTCTCAACATGTCTTCGAGAGTCTGAATTATCCCCTCTGCTTGACCATCCGTTTGCAAATGAAATGCGGTGCTGAGTTTAACCTGAGTACCAAGTCCTTTTTGGAATGACCTCTAGAACTGAGAGGTAAATTGAGTACCTTGGTATGAAATGATGGACAAGGGAACTCCATGAAATCAAACCAACTCCCGAATATATAGCTTGGAGTAATCCTCTGTTGAGTCTGTGGTTTCGATCGATAGAAAATAGGCAGCTTTGGTAAGCCTATCTACCACCACCCAAATAGAGCCATACTGCCGACAAGTACGAGATAGGCCTGTTATGAAATCCATGTTATTCTCTTCCCACTTTCAAGTCGGAATGCTAATATCCTAAAGTATGCCTCCCGGCCTTTGATGCTCAACCTTTACTTGCTAACAGTTCTGGAACTTTGCTACGAATTCTGCAATATCCTTCTTCATGCCATTCCACCAATAAATCTCCCATAAGTCAAGATACATCTTGGTGGCACCCGAATGGATAGAATACCTGGATCCATGGGCCTCGTCCAATATCCAGCTCCTCAAGTCATCAACATCGGGAACACATAGGCGACCCCGAAACCGGAGTACACCATCTCCCCCTTGGGAGAAGACCTCCACCTTTTGATTGCGAACAACTTCCTTCAACTTTACCAAAATCGGGTCCTCATCTTGTCTAGCCTTCACATCAATCACTAAGGACGATTTTGACCCATTCTGGACAATAACTCCGCCATCAGTCGAGTTGACCAACCTAACTTCCAGCCTTGCTAGACGATGCACATATTTCACTGCTCTTTCTTTCCTTCATCCACATGGGACACACTCTCCATAGAAAGCCTACTAAGTGCATTGGCTACTATATTAGCCTTACCCGCATGGTAAAGAACACTCATATCGTAGTCTTTGAGCAGCTCCAACACCTTCTTTGCTGTAAATTGAGATCTTTCTATGTGAACGCATAACGTGAGCTCTTGTGGTCTGCAAACGCATCAACATGGACCCCATACAAGTAATGTTTCCATATCTACAATGCGAACACCACTGCAGCCAACTTAAGATCATGGGTCGGGTAATTTTTCTCATGGATCTTCAACTGTCTAGAGGCATATGTTATCACTTTCCCCTGCTGCATCAATACACACCCGAGTCCGATTCTTGAAGCATCTCAATATACCATGAAACCATCCGTACCTTAGGATAGGGTCAACACCGGTGCAGTAGTAAGTCGAGTCTTCAACTCTTGGAAGCTATTCTCACAAGCCTCCGACCATTAGAACTTCACCTTTTTATGAGTCAACTTGGTCAAAGGTGCTGCAATGGATGAAAAACCTTCAACAAATCTCCAGTAATAGCTAGCTAAACCCAAGAAACTCTGAATATCCGAAGGATTCACCAGCCTAGGCCAATTCTTCACCGCCTCAATTTTCTGAGAATCTACTTTTATGCACTCGCTTGATACCACATGGCCCAAAAATGCTACCAAATTAAACCAAAACTCGCACTTGCTGAACTTGGCATACAATTGACGATCCTCGAGAGTCTAAAGAATTACTCTCAAATTAGCGGCATACTCCTCCTCGCTCCGAGAGTATATAAGGATATCATCAATGAACACGATCATGAACATGTCTAGGTACGGCTTGAACACCTTGTTAATTAGGTCCATAAAAGTTGTAGGAGAATTCGTTAGTCCAAAAGACATAACTACAAACTCATAATGACGATATTGCGTCCTGAAGGCTATCTTCGGGATATCGCCCTCCCATACTCTGGGCTGATGATACCCCGACCTGAGATCTATCTTTGAAAAACACTTGGCACCCTGAAGATGATCAAACAAATCATCGATCCTGAGTAAAGGATGCCTGTTCTTGACGGTGACCTTGTTCAATTGTCGATTGTCAATGCACATCCGAAGCGAACCATCCTTCTTCCGGACAAATAACACTGGTGCACCCCATGGAGACTTGCTCGGTCTAATGAAGCCCTTATCTAATAGGTCCTTCAACTGATCCTTCAACTCCTTTAGCTCAGTTGGAGACATCCTGTAAGGACGGATAGAGATAGGCTGTGTGTTGGGTAGAAGGTCAATACCAAAATCGATTTCCCTCTCCGGAGGAACACCTGGTAAATCATCTGGGAATACTTATGGGTACTCATGCACCACTGAAACTGACTGAATAGTCGAGGTCTCAGACTCAATATCCATAACCCTAACTAGATGATACATGCAACCCTTAGAAATCATCTTTCTGGCCTTAATATAGGAAATGAAATGACCTACAAATACAGTCGAACTACCTTTTCACTCCAAGACTGACTCACCTAGAAAACGGAACTCCACTATACGAGTTAAACAATTAATAGAAGCATAACACGCATACAACCAATCCATGCCAAGAATAATATCAAAGTCAGTCATGGCTAACTCTACAAGGTCTGTGAAGGTGACTTTATGCAATATAGTGACCGGGAATCCTCTATACACTCGCCTAGCTACAACCATTTCACTAACATGAGCAGAAACCAAAAATGGTTCTAACAGAGTCTCAGGACTAACTCCAAAGCTATTAGCAATGTAAGGAGTCACAAAAAACAAGGTATCTCTCGAATCTAACAAAGCATAAACATCTATATGGAAAACTCACAACATACCAGTGACCACATCTGGGGAGATCTCCTGTTCCTAGCGAGATGATAAAGCATAGAACCTATTTTGGCACTGACCGCCGACTGAACTAGTCGAGGCACCTTGCTGAGGAGGATGTGCTGCTGCAGCTGCTGAACTGGCTGCTGGCACACGGGCTCCGCCACCCCTTGATCTGGCGAAAGGGCACTCCTTGAGCCGGTGTCCAGGTTTGCCACACCCGAAGCAAGTATCTACATTGACTAGGCACCTTCCTAGGTGATTATTGTCGCACCCTGCACAAGCTAGGAAACTGTGCTCTATCTGCATGCTACTCTAACCCCTCAAATTTGGAGCCCTGCTCCTCTGATCCCCTCGGAGTCTAGATGGTATACTGGCCGATGATGGTGCTGGAGCAATAGACCTATGTTGAGACTGCTGATGCTGTCCACCCACTGATCTAGCCTAAGAAGTCCCATAACTGTCGCTCCAGGCCCACTTAGCCTCTCTCTGCCTTCGATACACCGACTCCATCTGTAGAGCATGAAACACAATGCGGGGAAAATCTATATCCCAACGCAACCTGGTGATCCTACAGTCCTTATCCAGGTAGTCTGCCACTCCATTCAAAAATCGGCTCACTCGAGCCCTCTGGTCTGCCACCAACTCAACCGCATACTTGGATAGACAAGTGAACTCCAAAGCGTACTCCTAAACTAACATATCACCCTACTTTAAGTTAACAAACTTCGCCACCTTTAGCTCCCTCATCTCCCGAGGGAAGAATAGATCCAAGAATGCTGCATGGAACTCTTCCCAACCTATAGGGCCTGCACCCACTGCCCTAGCATCTCTCCACTGTTTGAACCATATATGTGCCACCCTTTTTAGCTGGTAGGAGGCCAAATCAACACAATATCCACTTGTCACCCCCATACCTGGCTGATCTTTAGAATCTCCTCGATGAATTCGTGTGGATCCTCATCCACCTAGGACCCAAGGAACTCCTACGGGTTCATCCTCAAGAAATCTCTGATCCTAGCCACAGCAGCATTTCCATTCTGTGGGATATGTGCAATAGCCTGCTGGTTGACCTGAGCGGTCAAGGCCTATGCTAACATCTTGATAGCTTCCCAAAACTCAGTGTGGGCAATTGGCTCAGGTCCCTAGGGCTCTTGAACAGGTGGGGCTTGCTGATGCCCACGACCATTGCCATCTTTGTGGCCTTCACCATTTTCATTTCTTCTTCCATCACTCTTAGAGGAGCCATGATTTTGCAATCGCGAATAGCACGAATTAGAAGGATAGAAAGACTTTTCATCGCATGACATAGATCATGAAAGAAGGGAACATTTCCTTAACGTCTTGTAGCCTCTTCGTCATAAGTGTGTGGCATGCTTCACGCCTATGAAAAAAACTCCAATTAACGCAGCTTTCAGACACCCTAGTACACTTTAAACCTATTGCTCTGATACCATATTTGTCATGACCCGAACGTAAACTAGGGTCGTAACATCGGACAAGGAACCCCGAGAGGCCCCAAGCTGATCCATGGCATAACCATATTTAACTTCATATCATTTAAGTGGAAAACTAAACATAAGGCATACAGAAATGTAAATGTAACATGGCATACCATAACATTCGAAAGTACTAGACATACATATAAGTTGAGTGCTACATGCGGTCTGAAAGCCTCTATCATGTAAGATGGGTTAATGGGACAACATCCCCAACTAACCCGATCAAACTGAAATAAAGAACAACATAAATATCTAGTCATATGTCCCTCGAAACATGTGGAATCACCAATAAAGCAGAAAGCAGCTCCGAGATAAACTAAGCATGGAGATGAGCCTGAGAGCCGGGTACTGTATCATGAAACGATACAACATAAAAAATATGCGGTCAGTAAGTGGAATGTACCGAATATGCAAGGTAAGTAAAACGGACATTTTAAATATATAAATGATCATAAATGATCATAAGAGTAGGAAAACATGCTTATAACATAAATAGCATGCGATAACATAAGGCTCAAGGTATTCAAAACATTCGTAATACATTCGTAATCATAATCATGAGAGAAAAGCTGTATTGAACATAACTTGAGCCAATATACATTATCATAAACATGTATAAATCATGAGGAATAGTGGGAGATTCTTATAACCGACATACCCCATATGAGCATAGATCGAGTCCGACTTGTAAACCTAGTCATGATGTTCGTCCCTTGTCAAGGGTACAACCATGAAGGGAATGATATCACCTGAAAAGGGCCATATCGGCTGGGGACAGTCACAAGGGATGTCCCAACATACCTACGATGGCACATAGTTTATGAGATCCGGGGTCAAACCTATACCCCGAACCTACTCGGTGCTAAATACTACTTTCAAAACTATATAGTGCTCATTGTATAATATGCATGAACTCATGAACTAGTTAAATCATGATAATCATAAACATACTTGTACATATGTGAACTAGCCATGATATAAGGCCCGTAAGTTGGCCAAAACATAATTCATAAATTATAGGGTTCATGCATACTTGTGAATCATCAAATGATAATGGGTATTTGAATAAATCCATATTTTAAATCATAAATCATGCCGGGTTTGTAAATACCAACAATTGAAGTAAAGATCATCACCCGATTCATCATAGATTATACGTAATTGGGCTTAATTTTGTAGAAACAAAAATCAATAATTTTATAATCAAAATAGTTGTAAATCTGATCAAAATCCATAAAATATGATGTAAATCACAAATCATAATAGCCCATTAGTAAATCATTAGATTTTCACAAAAATTAAATTAATAGAGAATCGGAATGGGTGTGAATGGAAACACCCATTCATAACCCTACATACCTGTGTAAGATCAGATTTCAAAGTTCCTTGAATGCCCAAGGGAGAATTGATGGAGAAAGCTTGAGAAGCTTGATCTCTCTAAAAGATTCCTAACTTGCATGCATGGGAATGAGTATAATTAGAGGGGCTTAACCTATCTTATTATGCCCAGAAAAATACATAAAACGACGTAGTTTATGGCCCTAGAGCATAGGAAGGTCAAAAATACCCTTAATGAAATCATCCTGAAAACCTGCACTGGCTGATTCCACGGGCGTACCAATGAGTCGTTGGATTCTACCACGACTCGTGGTACGATCTGTTGTCTGCACTGCCCAGAGTTTAATTTCAGATTCTAGCCATGACTCACCAAGACGAGTCGTGGTTCTTCAAACAGATCATTAGTTCGACCGTTGCCAGCTCCATGAAAATCGTAAACTTCCCTTACAACGAGCCTCACCACGACTCGTGGTTGCTTCTAATGAGTCCTGGTATCCATCCATCAAGACCACTAGAATTTCAGCAATTCAATCCACGACTAGTGACAACGAGTTATCATTACTGACGACGGGTCGTTCAATGACCTGTTACTTCTCCAACTGCCTAAGTCCAGTTCCATCTATGATCACAAATAATGACTCGTTGTTGCAAGCAACGAGTCGTTACTTCATCAGTTGTATCCACTGCCACTAGGACTCTCCTTACCACAACTACTAACAATGAACCACGGGTCATTACATCGTCCGTCCTGTGCATTTTTCCAGTTTTGAGCCAAGTTCCATTTTTGATCCCGGGTTTAATCTTAGGTACTTTTAGGGTATTACATCATTAGGGTATAAACATTCTCTCCAAGAAAGCCATAGTTATCTCTTCCCAAGTGGTGATAGACTCTTCTGGTAGCTCATCAGCCACAAAGTGGCTTCCCCAGCTAATGAGAATGGAAATAAGCAGAGTCTTATCGCCTCTTGAAACACTTCGAGCAGTCTGTACACATTGCAGATACTTGTGAAACTTATCAGATTCTCGTTTAGATCTTTACTAGACAAACCATTGAACAACCTTTCATGCTCAGCAGGTGAATCATAGTATTTTTCACATCAAACTTTGCATTCACTGACAGTGAGGGTGGAATAATGGGTCTAGTGTAGCTGACGTCCTCTTGCTCATATTATCCCTTGAAGAGCACATTCTTTATGGAGTTTCATCCTTGATGAGTCGCTTCCTGTCTGCTAAAGCAGTAGCCAATTGGGCAGCATCGACTCTTCTAGCTATATCAGCTAGTCGAGCCCTTTCCGCCCTTCATGTTGCTTCAGCCTGTTGTGGCTCGTTCAACTCTTCCTCCCGTGGGAGATTGAGTTGTGCCCTCAAGTTCTCCATGAAAACCTGTGTCTATTCAAACAAAAAAAAATGTAAAATACATAATAAGATTACAAGTCAAGCTCATATACCGATTAACAATTTCAAAATTGTATTCCCCAACAACGGCGCCAAAATTTGATAACGCCCAAATTACACCTTGTAATTAAAGTATAAAGTGGTCGCTGTCAAATATAGTAACTCAACAAAGGTTGGGGTCGATCCCATAGGGAATAGGTAGAAATAATATGTGAGCGATGAAAATAAGCTAACTTGTAATCAATATTTTGGAAGGGAGTTTGTAAATAAAAAGAATAAATAATGCTAAAAATTATTGATTTGTTTATCAAATTACTAAGACTAAAATAGAATTGTATTCTCCGTGATTTCATAACTTAGCAGGTTTTTATTAGTGATTTATCCTAGTAAATTTTATGTAAGACTTATGTTTAGTACATCTAATATTTCTCGATTTAAAGACTACACTTATCTCTTCTCGGTCTCAAGTGCATATGTTACGTGCGCCAATAGACAATAGATGCTTTCCACCCATCTCCTCTTGGTCTCATAAGTGTGTATATTATAGGTTTACAATAAGTCTTGACTTTAATTATCCTTGGTTAGAGCTCAAGATAATCAGATGAGAACTATTAATTTCAAATTGTCATTGTTACTCTCTTCTCCTAACTTCAACCTTCTAGGTCGGGCAAGTTAAAGATACGGGCTTGTTTCAACGTTACAACTGCTAAAACTTAATTAAAATAAAGAGAATAAAAATTCACTTAATTCTCCATTCAAGAATCACTATTTTATTTTGCCTACATTCGTTAATCCATCATGGTTCCCACAACCCTAGCCTTAGCCGCTCATGTTTATGAGAAAATAAATAAAAGATGTCAAAGAAATCATAATTAAATATTTACTTCAATAAATACTTGTTCAATAAAATCTCCAGTCTAAATGGTTCTACAAGAACTTGATGAATTTCCAACAATAGCTCAGCTAAACTATTACAAAAAGTATGAATTGTGCAACAATTGAATTGTAAACTCTAAAGTGTTGGACTTGGACTAAAAATCAACACTATGATATTTTATAACACTAAAATTGCACACACCTAAGACAATAAATAAAGGGTATTTATAATAGTAGATGAAGCCTTCGTTGTTCCTTCTTAAATTTGAATTAAGTTTTGCATCTTCAGTTCCTAGTCAAATTGGGATTGCAAATTCTGGACGACCCGGCATGTGTGGCACTCCACGCCCCTCCCTGCGCCATTTTCTTGGCACATTGCGTCTGTGGTTGTGTTGACCTACCTGCGCATTGCGCAGGCCATGGCACAGGCATGCCTACACGATGCCAACTTCTATATATTCAATCCATCAATCCCGTTTTGCCTTTCTTGCACTTTTAAGCTATATTCAAGCTCAAATTCATGACTTTTATACATGAAAGCATCTCATCATGTGCATTAGCTCTTTTTCACAAATATATCATAAAATACATGCAAATACACATAAATTTATTCTCATAACATAGTAAAGTATGGACAAAATATTACTAAGAATTGCATAAATTCGTTGTTCATCACCCAGGCTCCACACAAGTTGCAAGAATACACTAGCTTCAAGAGAACATACACAACAAAATTACGGGTTGTCCATAGGTACATCCAAACTACTATATTCAACCCGACGATGACAATTTAATTTCACAAAATGATTTGACATGCCACATTCCTTTTGAGTTCATAATTATAAACTCATTTTGAACGATCACCTTGAGCCTATTTCAATATCAGCCCAATAGCATGAATAAGAATCTAGATCACAAGGCTTA
Source organism: Datura wrightii (assembly GCA_035772735.1). NCBI lineage: Eukaryota > Viridiplantae > Streptophyta > Magnoliopsida > Solanales > Solanaceae > Datura > Datura wrightii. Next base: position 23,016,392 of record JASDFA010000001.1, read on the forward strand.
GAAACAGCCGTGCACATTAGAAAATAGCTATTCAAAACATGTCGAAACTATGCCAAAAAAGAGATATGGGAAGCCTTAACATACCTCAATTTTGCCGAACTTACGCCACCACACCCAACTTTGGATTAGGAAAAATGGCTTAATCATGAAAGATAAATAGAATCCTTACATGACCATTTAACTGAGAACGCCTTGATATTAATGTTTAAAGATGTTATTATAAACATTGGCATCTGGAATCGTAAAATAATATTCCTTATGAATTACCAAAACATCTTATTAACCCATAAATATTCATATACCCCATGAGGTGAATAAAAGATGAAGAAGGTTATAGAATAATATTTAATGTAAAATTATAATTCTTTATATTTTCTCTTTTCATCTAACTCATGTACGTAGGTGATTCTTATATAGCCCTACAACTATATGTTGTACTATAGTATTAAGATTCTATATTTTAATCATAAACTACATCAAACTAATCTATTGAAACTTTATTAATATTAGGATTCGACATCCTAATTCCAAACTATGTTGCTCTCTATTATTTTCCCATTAAGTCGGAGGTTTGCAATCCTACAACTCCATCTTTTCTCTAGAGAACATGTAATGATTGTTGTCTGATGGTTCATTGATTGTTAATGTGAAGTGTCCTTATGGAGTTTTCTATTGCGATTGGCAGGAGTAATCCACCTATAAAGCAAGAGATAGTAGTGTGATTAGTTCTTCTACAAATTTAGCATGGCTTTGAATGTTGTCCGCTTTGTATAAAAGAGTTTCCTCTACCTCTACTAAAAATACCTTTTGGTTGATGGACTTAAAAATACATGGATTGAGTGACATGATCTTTCTCGTTATCTCCTTCTCTCATTGCATACCCTTTCTATGCATTAATAAAATGAGTGAAGGTTGGATATGGAGCTCTTCCCAGCATAAAAATCCTCAACATCTTGTACAAATTTGTTTTCAAGACTTTTAGCAAAGTTTGTAACCTTGATATCTTAATTTAATAGTTTGTGTATAGCGATGAGACTATCACTAGTTCTCTTGAATTCTTTTATATATTCATCTTGGGGCTTTGACCCCATCTTGATACTATGAATTTATTGTTCAATTGAAATTCCTTATCCTCTATAGATTGTAGGTAATTGTCATCATGAGTCTCCAAAATTGTTTTTCGAAGTTCAACCAATAATAAAGAACATTGACTTTTTTGCATGTCATAGTTTCAGTTAGCCAACTTCTCACTGAGAAGTGTTTCTCTTCCCATTCTATAAATTTAGAATTGACATTTTCTTCATTCTTTTCATTTACCAGAATCTTAGATGACGGTTTTTTTTATAATAATATCACCAATCTTCAGCGTCTACATCAACTGGATTTTCCAAACATGATAGTTTGAGGAATTCAATTTTATGGGACATATAACTAAGAATTAATGGAGAGATCTTGGCAAAACTTAGAGAGTGGAGGAAGATAATCTGTCCATTAAAGAATGTTGAACAAGATTCAAGATAAAAAATAATTTAGGTTAGAAGCAAAACTCTTGTACCACAAGGAAGATTATAGAACAATATTGGGCGTAAAAATACAACTGTTTATAAAAACTTTTTCCAGCAAACTCATGCACATTAGTAATTTTCACATAACCCTATAACCATCTATTGTATAATCGTATTAGGATCCTAGATCCTAATTATAAATTATATAAAATTAATCTATTGAAAATAGATTAAAGTTAGGATTTTACATCGTAATTCTAAACTATATTGCAAACTAAACACAGACAAAACCTCACTTGGTAATCCAGGGAAGGGAGGAATAAGGGAAGGAATACACGACCATTTAAGTAACTAGATGATAGTATATATGAGAAATATATATGAAGCTAATAATGTAAGAGCAGAAATTCTTTCCTTATTTAATTGTTTGAAGATAGCATAAGCTAATGATCTAACCCCTCTAAAAGTTAATCTGGACTCTAAGAAAATAATTGAATTCTTAAATAATGACCATCTTCATACATACACTAATTTATTATCTGATTATAGGGAGTTGCTTTACATGATGGGCAATCCCCCTCCCCCCCATCTAACATTTCTTCATGGAATAAAATCAAGTAGCAAATATGCTAGAAAATGAGGGATCTAGTTTGAAGATGGTAAACTTTTTTGTCTAATGGACATTCCCTCCATTGTTTGTGTCCAAATAATTAAAAACTCACAAAGTAAGAATTCTTTTTGTTAGACTTAAGTGGTCATGTCAATTATTTCAAATAATTATAATATGTTTATTAACCACGTTCCCTCAAAACAAATAGTACTGGCTTAGTCGTGCTATCACCTCATGTATCGATGCATATTGAGTTCTATAATATAATATCCTCATTATCCAAAAAAGAAAATACTCCTTTAGCACTATTTAAGAAATTTTACCACTTTTGGACTTAAAAATCAATCTTATTGTGTATTTTTTTCATAAACTCAAGACTTTAAGAATCTTTAAAATAGTTAGGACTTCATATTAATGTATGCTAAAGATTGGCTGGTTTCTTTAATGATGGACAGACAGAGAACTATTATTAAATATATTGATTCAATTGCACGTGATAAGTCATAATCACAACTTTTTTTCTCTTTTGATAGAGTTAGATAGGAAAAGATAAATCCGTTTTAACAATATTTATTACTAGTACCAGTAAAATTCACCTTTGTTACTAATATTAACTCAATCTACCCTTGAAATAATTTAATAAGGATTTAAAAATTTGGACGTGTGACTTCTAAATAATGGTTCAATTTCAAATAGTTTATATCATAATATGTGTATTATATATAAGGAAATCATTTGATGTATAATAAGTTCACATAAAGTAATCTGCCTATTACGTAAAGTTGAGATATGCATGTCGTATTTTTTCAGTTAAGTGCATATTCTGATACTTAAATTTGATTTTGAAGAAGTATTGATCTAGCTCACCCCCCCCCCCCTCCACTTTTGGTGTTTTTCTATTACTTTAAAATAAGAGTGCATATAGTCTGGGTTGATTCAAACTTTTTGAATACCAAATCAAACCAATTATATCGATTTTTGAATCTATAAATCAAAGCTAACCAATAAAAGTCGAGTTTTTCAATTTTGGGTTTTTTTATTTTTTTTTTCAATGAAGTCTTCATACAAAATATATATAACTTATACTTGAAATATTTCTTTAATCATAGTAATATACGACTATCTAAGGTGTTTCACAATTAAGAAAATAATTAAAAATATGAAATGAGTAATAACAATGCACTAAAATAACAAAAAATAATGAAATCGCATGAAAAAAATATTGCTAATTAATAAGTCATAATGAAAATGATCACACTCTAAAAGTACTAAATCTTGCCAAATAAAGTATGACTAATAAGTTTAATTACATAAATAAATATTTAAAAAAAGTTATATGTTTTCACTGTATAAATTAACTTGCAAAATTAAAGCATAGATATCTAATATTATTGTCCTTTCTAGTATTGAAATCATTTCTTTTGTTAGTATTAACATTGATTTGGTTTTGATTTGAGTATTATATGAGTTAATAACATGCATTTATGAACTATAAAATTTATTGGATCATTCAAAATTCTAAGTCCAAACTTGAAATAATACATGTTAAAAGACCAAACTATGAAAAAGTTTAAGAATTATTTACAAATTACATAAAATATTTATAAATATTATACATATAATATCAAATTAATTTGGTTGAGTTTGATATTTTCTAGTTAAAATGAAAGAAAATCAATTGTGATCGAATTTTTTTCCAACACCAAATCAAATCGAACTAAATCACTAGTCGAATTTTTTTTGCTCAGATTATCGAATTGATGAGGTTTATCGATTTTTTGTACGTCCCACTTAAAAATAATTTTTTAACCAAAAAATAAAAAATTATTTTACCTACTCCATTTTTTCCTTAAAAAATAATACTATGTTTGATACCAAAATCAACAAAATTCTATAAAATCAAATTATGAGTCCGTTAGGGATTTTTTCATTTGATAGTTAGGGAAATAATGTAAAAGAAGAGGGAATTGGGTGTTTAGAAGAGGAAGTGGGCTGGATCTTTTGGGGTTTGCACTGGGTCTCGTGGTTTTTTTTCAAGGTCAAATTGGTCTAAAATTGCCCTTAAAATGATTTAATATATGATAAAAATTGTATTAAATGACAGCCTTTTTTTGCATTTAAAAAGGTAGCCTTTTTGAATTTTAAAAAGACACCACTTTTTTTCATCGATGACACCGATGAAACAACTTTGTAAGAAAATTTTTGAAGTAAATCACATTAAATGAAATCAAATTATTGTAATAGGAATAAATTCATTGAATAAAAGGAAATTAATTGATCTTCCTGCCAAAACAAAATTTCATATGTCATTTTTCATATTTAAAATCTATGAATAAGTAGTAAGAGGCAAGACTTTTATATGATTCTCTCTCTTTCTGACGAAAATGGTGAGGTATGTCAGGTTTTCTTTTTCATTTCCTTTTTGAATTTCATTTTATAGAATTTATTCAATCTTGCTACTTGTCATTAATTTTTTCTCTTTATGAATAGTATTTTTGCAAATTTTGAATGTTGTGTGTAACATTATGTCACACCCCACCTTGGGGGGTATGACTGGCACCTGGTGCCCTACTAGGACCTGACCTGCTGAACTGTTAAGCCTGGGTGCATCTGGCGCCTGGCTGGCTCTAACTCACATTTCTGGAAACAAAGGGCTATATAACGGCTGTAAATACAGCCCCCGGCCCATTGGCCTATAGCCTTCTGTACCTGTATTAGCAGCTGACCAGAAACATAGTAATTCAGGGAAACCTATGTGGGCCGACAAGGCCACCATGCTGTCTAGTTATCTATAGCTCAAACATAACATACTGAAAAGCTACGTGACCGGCAAGGTCACCACTACTGACAAACTATGGCCCCACACGGCCAACATAAGAAAGCAAGAATGCTGGTAACGAAACAACTGCACGGCCTCACACGACCAGCTCAACTGACCACAGGGAATATTTACAGACTACAAGCCTCTAGGAATAGCAATAGAATTGATCGGGACAGGGCCCCGACCTACCCATAACATACAACAAAAGGAACTGAACTACACCTCTGAAATTCAGCCTCCGGATGACTGGAGCTGAATACTCAACCGCTGACAAGGAGTCACGTAGAATCGCTTGCTCGTCTATGAGTACCTGCAGGCAAGTAATGCAGCGCCCCACCGGGCGTCAGTACCACTGGTACTGAGTATGTAAAGCAATAACTGAAAAAGCTATCTAAAATCAATAGCATAGCTGACGAAACTGAAATAGGAAGAACTAGATTATCTGTCTGATGATGTAAATCGTACCTGTTCTCAATCATACTGGGAGGAGTAGGTGTCATATCCGGAGACGTGTCGTTCTACTACTGATCCACTCATGTCTAATGTAACATAGCATGGCATACATAACATAACATGACACACACAAACCTTACCCGGCCCCCATAAGTCGGGAGGTACAATCAACACAGAATCTACGCCCCTACCCCGGTCATCCCATCTCCTATAGTAGCTAGAAGCATCCTGCCGGTCCCTGGGTATGCACTTGGGCTCACTGAGCCCCTGACTATAACTGCATCTGAGTCCGGAGGACTCTAAAATCAACACCCCGGGCGTACCCGCTCGAGGGGGTGTATAAGGGCCGACCAAGGCACAATATGGGGAAACTGGCATCCCATCTTCGTCCCCTTGCGGGACGGCATATCACTCCGTAGAGTGACGTATCCTCGTCCTCTGGCGGACGAGTCGATACAACTATTAACCCTGGGCGGTCAGGGATGCTAGGTAATCCAACCCCAATCAATACAACGGTCTCAACTAGTCATGCTGTTTGTGTATCTCATAAGTAAAGGCTAACAGGTGTAAGGTATCATATAAATCACATACTGAGCTAATAATAGCAATCTATAAGTGTCTGATACATGCTGAGACAGGTAAGTATAAATATGAATATAGCCTCCTGTCAAACTATACTGGGGCAAAGGTTATACAAGAAGGTGTTTCTGCTGGAAGCTACACTGTTTACTGAGTTTCTGTATTAACATGATTTCCTATTTCTAACATGCTTTCTAAACTTTATTTAGTTACTATTCTATGTCTGGAATGCTTTACGGATACTGTACTACTTCACGAGGCTTCAGCTAAACACACAATATCTTAACATGGCATATTACATCATATACTGAATATACTGGGCAATCTTAATCACTTACGTCCGAATCTATATCATACGGATAGATATCGTACACATTACAACCCAAAACTTCTCGTATTGCACCAATATTTATAATAACGCAATAATCGACTTCTGAACGTTCTACTGGTCTGTAAATTACCATATTGTCTCAATATTTCTTAACTTGCCGAGGAAACTAACTTTACATACCTTATCTTCGACTATTCATCGGTCGGACGAGGCTCGGCCGGTACTTCAACTATTTTCTCCCAACTGCATTCATAAATACGTCAATCAATACTAAATACAACTTTATTGTAAAGAGCAATGTTACTTTCGATATAGTTTATAGCCTAAACTTAGGCTTATCGAAAGACGGTTGAAAACTCGCTATTTTTCAGCGGCCCAGAAGGGAGAAGTATTCACTTCTCAGCTAGGAACACACAGACATTAATTTAGAGCAATTCTACTTACTTTAGTTTGGTGGCTCGCCGATTCGTCGGCCGTATTTCGCGAAACTAGTTCCGTAGAAATGCTCTCTGCTGCTAAATACCTTGGTATCTAGGATTAATTTGAGTTTGGGCAGCGTTTGGCAGTGTAATCGGACGATAATTTATAATTTTCCTTCGTTTTTCCTCTGTTCACTACATTTCCTGGAAATCTATTAAGTGTTAAATGAGTTCCAACCGAAGTGGGGGCTTTATATACTTGGGCCTGGACAAGGCCAACGTGTCACGGAGCCATCGCGGAGGCCTCTCCTCCGTGACACGCTGCCATCGCGGAGGGGCTCTGCCTCGGCTCCTTCCACGATGGTTCGACGGGCTTCTCGTCCGATCTTTTCCCGGGCCTTTCTCCAACACGTATGGCCTTCAAATGCTTAACCAACGTGGGAATAGGTCATCTGAGTGCCGGAAATTCTACGGGGTGTAACATTCTCCCCCCCTTAAGAACATTCGTCCTCGAATGTATACTATTATCTAGAGGACTGATTACTTTACTTTCTGGAAGAATTTCGGCAGAGTTTCCCCTGTAATATGGACTATCGCAAAAACCTGAAATGCAGAAAAGTCCAACACAAGCACTGCACACAATATTCTAAGATCCACTGGATGACTAAATATCAATTTTTCCTTTATCATTTACAGACATACAACCATAAGATACGGCATAAGTAATAATACGGACATACCTGTCGCCTGACTAGGCCTGAAATAGGGTGAGGATATCTGGTCCTTATATCTTCCTCCGTTTCTCAAGTCATCTCCTCTCGGTTCCTGTTACGTCTCAATACCTTGATAGACGCAATATCTTTAGTCCTCAATCTGCGAATCTGTCTGTTTAAGATAGTTATTGGAGCCTCTTCATAGGCCAGCTTTTTGTAACCTGGATATTCTGGACTGGGACTGCTCTGGACGGGTCTCCTATGCATTTCCTCAACATAGTTACATAGAAGACTGGATGAATGGATTCTAATTCTGGAGGCAAATTCGATTAATGGTAAATGCTCATTTTGGCTATTACTGAAATCTAGCACACACGCTCGCAACATGCCTTCGAGCGTCTGAATTGTGCGCTCAGCCTTCTCATCTGTCTGAGGATAGAACGCTGCACTTAAATTAATCTGCGCTCCCAAACTCTTCTGAAATGATTGCCAAAATCTAGCTGTGAAGTGTGCTCCTCTGTCTGAAATAATGGATACTGGTATTCCATGTAATCTGACTATCTTTCTGATATGTAACTCAGCATAATCTTCGGCCGAGAAAGTAGTTCTTACTGGCAAGAAATGAGCTGATTTTTGTCAATCTATCACTTATCACTCATATAGAGTCATGTCTGTGTTTAATACGGGGTAATCTTGCTACAAAATTCATATTCACCGCTTCTCATTTCCAAAGAGGCACAGCTATGTTCTAAATTAACCTGCCTGGTTTCTGATATTCTGCCTTCAACTGTTGGCAGTTAGGACGCTGGGCTACCAGTAGTTCTTTTTAATGTCATGGTACCTCTTTGTCGTATCGGGATGAAGGGAATAGCGGGTGTAATGTACCTCGCTCATAAACTGCTGGCGATGCCCCAAAATATCTGGAGTATAAATGCAGCCTTTATATCGCCACACTTCATCCCCGGGTATCTGAAAATATGTCATCTCTCCTTACTGAATCTTGTGTTCAAGTTAAACCTGGCTAGGGTTTCTATACTGCCGTTCCTTTACTTCCACCTCTAACCGCAATGCTGCGATATTCTGTATTATCGTTCTGTTATCCTTTATTTCTGCTATGCGAGCGGCTAGATCGGCTAATTAGTAAAATTCTCGGGTGTATTCCCGCTGTTCAGGCGGCAAGCATGCCAACTCCCCGTAGATCTATGGCTAAGGGCATCTACTACCGTATTAGCCCTCCTCGGGTGACACAAAATTCTTGATTTTTCAAGTATAAACTACTGCAACTACCTCCAGGTCATGGGTAAGACAATTCTTTTCATGTTTCTTCAATTGCCTGAAAGCATAAACTGTTACTTTACCATGATACATCAACCCTCTGTACCTTCTGGCCATACTAACACTGGGGCTGAGGTTAACCTGGCTGTTAACTCCTGGAAGTTCTGCTTACACGCCTCAGTCTACTGGAACTTCGCTGCCTTCTGTGCCAACTTAGTCAAAGGTACTGCTAAGGTGGAAAATCCTTCCACGGACCCTTTGCAGCACCCGGCTAACCGCAGAGATTGCGTACTTCGATCGGAGTGGTAGGTCCAGGCTAGATCCTCATTACTTTGATTTTTCTGTGTATCTATCTGTACACCAGCCTCCGACACCATGTGACCAAAAAGGCTACTAAACTTAGCTAAAATTCACATTTACAAGGAATTGGCATATAACTAATGGTCATACTGGTTTATTATGCCGGAGAATCTGACAAGTAATCTACTGGTATAGACAGAGCTTATCTGGCCTTCTGGCCGTATGCTAAGGCTACTTGTTGCTGGGATAACCTGAACGACTGTCTGCGCACCTTGTGTCTTTATCTGATCAGAGGGTCCTAATACTGACCATGACCTCTAATGACCTGGCTACATAACCTTAAATGACTGAATAGTCAGGTTGAATGACCCGAATGTGACAGTAGTCTAGTAATGCCCTAACTGTACTACTTGAGTACTTATAGTTCGTGCATCACCGCCAACTCGTGGGCATCTAATTGCTCTGTTATTTTGCTTAAACCATTGTAAGGCTGGACTTAATCAACTTACTCCCAGGCGATTAATCTCTGGATCTCCACGGGGAGTCTACTGATCCCCTGGTCTTAATAAACACTATGCTAACAGGGTATGTTAATTTCTTATGCCTTGTGTGTATCCACTTGGATTTATACTGCTATTCTGGGGAATTCTCGGTCTTATGAGCTATTCTGTAAATACTGGCCCTCTGCTAGGGCTCTGTATCTAAATACCTTACGAAAACCAGCTGAAATACTAGTCTATCGCTGACTGCTGATGTGGACCCTTCCTTGGGGTACCCACGGGTATTCTGACTGGGACGGCCGACTGACTTATGAGGTTTTCTACATAACAACTGCTAGGTTAACTAAGGCCGACTGTCGCCCACGAGGTTGGGAAAACGACGTATGACCACTTAACATGCTAGAACAATTCTGGTATTCCTAATCTCTGAAATTTGCCTATTCGGTCTCTAATCCTGGTTCTGGCACATGAACTACTGTTACCGATCTTCAGAGATGCCTCCCTGCTGATGCAGGCGACAGCTGGTCGGTAAACTATCTAACTGCGCCCTTATCATCTAGCCATCTGTCTTAGGTCAATAACTCTGGTAAGCTCCTAGAGCCTAAATCTGACAACAACACATAAGTCTGTTAATCTAATAACTGAAAACTGAGATAGTTTTTTATGACTTCATACGTAACTCACACTTAATCCGCCCTTTCTCTTCTTCTTTTCTTTTTTTTTTTGTCCCCCAATGCAATTTGTATAGGCTCTCTATTACTAATCATCCTGTGATTGTAGCCCTTATAGGCAGCCACTCACAACCTATCTATTATCTGTATATCTATATATCGCTGGCTACGTACAATATGTACTGATTCCTGCGGTAATTCATAGCCTCCGACATGTTCTGCTGAGTCTCACATCGTACATGATACATTTCTTCTACGGCCTAATAATATCTCCTGCCCTGACTTATCATTTCATTGTATTGTCACCCCATTCTGAAAGTAACAAACATAAACATTCTAGTTATTGTCTACTGTTTAAAATCCCGCCACTCTTGCGATGTGGGGGTCGACGTTCAAATCCTGTAGCCTTACTAGGCATATATTGAGAGCCCATAACTGTCTGCTGGGCCTTATCTCTAGGCTACACTGGATTAGAATTGCTGTATCGGTAACTTCTTAACTTTTCTATCATAGACACCCTGCGGTATTCTGAACCGCAATCTTACTGTCAGCCCGAGGCTTAATCCTTAATACGATACTTTATCGATTCGGGGTAGTTCTAATTTCCCCACAAGATCTGACATTCCTGCTTCTTCCTCTCATCTTACTTAAACTGAACTCTGGGGTTCAAGGTACCCGCCTTTTGTTGCTAATGAGATTACTGATCAAGCCTCGGCCTATACTTCTTTGGGCGTATACTCAAGCCCATCTGATTCACATGACCTCTATATCTCTCGATGTCACAACTAGATCATAACTATAATCTTATAGGTATGTCTCGCTATCTGTTAGCATATATGGCGGGCTTGGCCTTTTTCTGGCTCAAACTTGACTATTACTAAGCATTTATTACTAATAGGTCTTTTATCCCTGCTTCGGGCAAGCTAAATAATCTTACTTTCTCTACTGGCTTATTGTCATAAGGGTCTGCACAGCTTACGTAATCATAAGGGCTCTTTATACTTTCTAGTACTTACTAGGATCAATCAGCCCATCTTTACTTACTGCTTGATCTGGCAACCCCATCTCAAGTCTTATGCCCCTTTACTATACTGGCATCAAAATCAGGAGGTAGGGATAGCCCTTTTCTTATTACAACAAATAAAAGCATTCAACTGTACCATACCCAAAAAGATGTATTCGGGATTCTCGCATTTCCTTCTCTTTTTCGTACTTACCTGGTGGTCTGACCTTGTCTGTAATCCTAATCAAATCTTATATAACTAATACGTAAATCAACTCATATGAACACTATACTTCTGAATTCCTATTCTGACATTATCAACGTATACTAGGAGTAATGCCACTAAAAGTATTACGCTGGGAGGTCTCTGTCACCCCCCCCCTTCTGCTGCTATAGTTATCATGTAACTGACTGAGGTTCTCTTCTGTTGCTATCTCTGATCTTCTGCCTGTGATAGGGAACTGCTGATCTACCTTTATATCTGTAATCAAAGAATACGGTAAGTTTTCAGGGACTCAACCCTACACTGTACAGCTCTAAAGCACCACTGGCTGAGAAGGAAGGGTAACCATCATATCATGCCTCGCAGCCTCCTGTCTATAGTATGTGGTGCACAACACATCCATAGACAAGACTCTACTTAGCACGGCTTGCAGACTCCCTGGGACACGACCTGCTCTGATACCAAGTTTGTCACACCCCACCTTGGGGGGTATGACTGGCACCTGGTGCCCTACTAGGACCTGACCTGCTGAACTGTTAAGCCTGGGCACATCTGGCGCCTGGCTGGCTCTAACTCACATTTCTGGAAACAAAGGGCTATATAACGGCTGTAAATACAGCCCCCGGCCCATTGGCCTATAGCCTTCTGTACCTGTATTAGCAGTTGACCAGAAACATAGTAATTCAGGGAAACCTATGCGGGCCGACAAGGCCACCATGCTGTCTAGTTATCTATAGCTCAAACATAACATACTAAAAAGCTACGTGACCGGCAAGGTCACCACTACTGACAAACTATGGCCCCACACGGCCAACATAAGAAAGCAAGAATGCTGGTAACGAAACAACTGCATGGCCTCACACGACCGGCTCAACTGACCATAGGAAATATTTACAGACTGCAAGCCTCTAGGAATAGCAATAGAATTGATCGGGACAGGGCCCCGACCTACCCATAACATACAACAAAAGGAACTGAACTACACCTCTGAAATTCAGCCTCCGGATGACTGGAGCTGAATACTCAACCGCTGACAGGGAGTCACGTAAAATCGCCTGCTCGTCTATGAGTACCTGCAGGCAAGTAATGCAGCGCCCCACTGGGCGTCAGTACCACTGGTACTGAGTATGTAAAGCAATAACTGAAAAAGCTATCTAAAATCAATAGCATAACTGACGAAACTGAAATAGGAAGAACTAGATTATCTGTCTGATGATGTAAATCGTACCTGTTCTCAATCATACTGGGAGGAGTAGGTGTCATATCCGGAGACGTGTCGTTCTACTACTGATCCACTCATGTCTAATGTAACATAGCATGGCATACATAACATAACATGGCACACACAAACCTTACCCGGCCCCCATAAGCCGGTTGGTACAATCAACACAGAATCTATGCCCCCACCCCGGTCATCCCATCTCCTATATTGGCTATAAGCATCCTGCCGGTCCCTGGGTATGCACTTGGGCTCACTGAGCCCCTGACTGTAACTGCATCTGAGTCCGGAGGACTCTAAAATCAACACCCCGGGCGTACCCGCTCGACGGGGGTGTATAAGGGCCGACCAAGGTACAATATGGGGAAACTGGCATCCCATCTTCGTCCCCTTGCGGGATAGCATATCACTCCGTAGAGTGACGTATCCTCGTCCTCTGGCGGACGAGTCGATACAACTATTAACCCTGGGCGGTCAGGGATGCTAGGTAATCAAACCCCAATCAATACAACGGTCTCAACTAGTCATGCTGTCTGTGTATATCATAAGCTAAGGCTAACAGGTGTAAGGTATCATATAAATCACATACTGAGCTAATAATAGCAATCTATAAGTGTCTGATACATGCTGAGACAGGTAAGTATAAATATGAATATAGCCTCCTGTCAAACTGTACTGGGGCAAAGGTTATACAAGAAGGTGTTTCTGCTGGAAGCTACACTGTTTACTGAGTTTCTGTATTAACATGATTTCCTATTTCTAACATGCTTTCTAAACTTTATTTAGTTACTATTCTATGTCTGGATTGCTTTACGGATACTGTACTACTTCACGAGGCTTCAGCTAAACACACAATATCTTAACATGGCATATTACATCATATACTGAATATACTGGGCAATCTTAATCACTTACGTCCGAATCTATGTCATACGGATAGATATCGTACACATTACAACCCAAAACTTCTCGTATTGCACCAATATTCATAATAACGCAATAATCGACTTCTGAACGTTCTACTGGTCTGTAAATTACCATACTGTCTCAATATTTCTTAACTTGCCGAGGAAACTAACTTTACATACCTTATCCTCGACTATTCATCGGTCGGACGAGGCTCGGACGGTACTTCAACTATTTTCTCCCAACTGCATTCATAAATACGTCAATCAATACTAAATACAGCTTTATTGTAAAGAGCAATGTTACTTTCGATATAGTTTATAGCCTAAACTTAGGCTTATCGAAAGACGGTCGAAAACTCGCTATTTTTCAGCGGCCCAGAAGGGAGAAGTATTCACTTCTCAGCTAGGAACACACAGACATTAATTTAGAGCAATTCTACTTACTTTAGTTTGGTGGCTCGCCGATTCGTCGGTCGTATTTCGCGAAACTAATTCCGTAGAAATGCTCTCTGCTGCTAAATACCTTGGTATCTAGGATTAATTTGAGTTTGGGCAGTGTTTTGCAGCGTAATCGGACGATAATTTATAATTTTCCTTCGTTTTTCCTCTGTTCACTGCGTTTCCTGGAAATCTATTAAGTGTTAAATGAGTTCCAACCGAAGTGGGGGCTTTATATACTTGGGCCTGGACAAGGCCAACGTGTCACGGAGCCATCGCGGAGGCCTCTCCTCCGTGACACGCTGCCATCGCGGAGGGGCTCTGCCTCGGCTCCTTCCGCGATGGTTCGACGGGCTTCTCGTCCGATCTTTTCCCGGGCCTTTCTCCAACACGTATGGCCTTCAAATGCTTAACCAACGTGGGAATAGGTCATCTGAGTGCCGGAAATTCTACGGGGTGTAACACATTAGTTAGGAAGTGGAAAGAGATCCGAGTTGATTTCATGTTCCAGTATAGAATTCTCCTTTATATTCTTATGAATTTTTTATTATGTGGTTTTGTGGGAGAATTTTTATTTTTAATTTATGTTTTTTCTAGTAAAGATATTTTAATGTTGATCGATATAGATTTTGTGTGTTAAACTCTATGGCATTGAACATATATTTTTATATTTTCTTTCTTTTCTAAATGGTGAGACCGGATTAAAGTAGAAAAACGGGGAGAAAATTATATCACGTTAGTTTTGGAGAGTTCAAATGCAGATAGGATTATATTTTAGAGGTCATTCTGTATAAGAATTAAGATTTTGAATCGAAATACACATTAATATTTGAGTAGTCAAATATTATATTCAGATCTCAATAATGAATAATCAAGATAAAATTAGTTTTCTCCGCATTTGACTATTCAGAATTATTTAATTTTAATTAAAAAATTTAAATGTAAAATTTTTAAAAATAATTTAAGTTGTAAGGTGGTGTTTTATGTGGTGGATGGTTGTGGTGGTTGTCCGGTAAAAATGGTGGCAGTGATATAGCCAGTAGTGGTGATTTTTATTTGGTGGTAGAGGTGTTGATGGTAGCGGCTGACAATTGTGAATGAAAGTGGTGGTAGAGTGTGATTTAGGGGTGGTTGGTAATAGTGATAGTAGTAGTGGTGGCTGTAATGTGGGAGGTGATTGATCGTAGGGGTTGGTAGTTGTGATTGGTGGGCTGACAATAGTAGCTAGTGGTGATGGTTGATACTAGTGATAGTAATAATGATGAAGGTGATTGATATGGTAGTGACCAAAAATAGTGATTGGTGGTGTCAATTCTTGACGATAATAGTCATGATGGTGATGGTGATGGTGATGGTGAATGACGATTATGACTGTGTAATAGTGGCTAATTGTGATTTGTGAGGTCAACTTCACAAAAATTTTCAATTGAATAACCTTTTAATAGTATTAAAATTATGTAAAAGATTTAAAGTGATCTGAACTCATTAAATGATTGAATCTTAAGAACAAATGTATTTAATGATACTAGTTTTAAATCATTTAAAATTCATATCTCTATTAAATACAAATAAATAAGATCATAATTAAAATAAACTTATTTTTCACAAAAAGTTAGTAATATTATATCATTTTTTCTAGAAAGGAGTCATTATTGCAGCAATAGCTACTTAAAAGTACTAAAGTTATTTATAAATATGTTTCTTGCAAAAGGTGTTCCTCACATATCTATCCAAATATGGGAGGAACTAGTACTCCTTCTATTTCATATTACTTGATCATGCTAACTTGGCATAATTTTTAAGAAACTTTTTATTAGGAGTGCAAAAGGGCAGCCTGGTGCATTAAAGTTTCCGTTATGCATTGGATCGAGGGAAGGGCCGAATCTCAAGGGTCTATTATACGTAGTCTTACCTTGTGTTTTTGCATGAGGTTGTTTCCATGGCTTGAAAAGTATTGTTGTTGTTATACCCCGTAGAGTTTCCGGCACTTAGATGACCTATTCGCACGTTGGTTAAGCATATTTGAAAGCCATACGTGCTAGGGAAAGGCCCGGGAAAAGATCGGACGAGAAACCCGTCGAACCATCGCGGGAGGAGCCGAGACAGAGCCCCTCCGCGATGGCAGCGTGTCACGGAGGAGAGGCCTCCGCGATGGCTCCGTGACACGTTGCCCAGGTTCAGGCCCAAGTATATAAAGCCCCCACTTCGGTTTAAATTCATTTAACACTTATAAATTTCCAGAGAAACGCAGTGAAGCCAAGGAAGACGAAGAAAATTATATATTTTCATCCGATTACGCTGCCAAACGCTGCCCAAACTCAAATTAATCCCAGATACCCGAGTATTTAGCAGCAGAGAGCATTTCTACGGAATTAGTTTCGCGAAATACGGCCGACGAATCGGCGAGCCACCGAACTAAAGTAAGTAGAATTGCTCTAAATTAATGTCTATGTGTTCCTAGCTGAGAAGTGAATACTTCTCTCTTCTGGGCCGCTGAAAAATAGCGAGTTTTCGACCGTCTTTCGATAAGCCTAAGTTTAGGCTATAAACTATATCGAAAGTAACGTTGCTCTTTACAATAAAGCTGTATTTAGTATTGATTGACGTATTTATGAATGCAGTTGGGAGAAAATAGTTGAAGTACCGGCCGAGCCTCGTCCGACGGACGAATAGTCGAAGATAAGGTATGTAAAGTTAGTTTCCTTCGGCAAGTTAAGTAATATCAGTATAGTGTAATAAATTAAGGACTAGTAGAATGTTCAGAAGTCGAGTATTGCGTTATTATGAATATTGATACGATGTGAGAAACATTGGGTTGTAAAGTATATGAAACCTATCAGTATGATACAGATTCTAACGCAAGTATTAGAGATTGCCCAGTATACTCAGTATGTAATGTGATATGCCATGTCAGAATATGGTTGTATTCAGTTGAAACCCCGTATAGTAATGCAATATCCGTAAAGCACTTCAGAAATAGAATAGCAGACTAAAATGAAGTTCAGAAAGCATGTCAGGATTAGTAAATCATGTTACTATAGAAAGTCAGTATACAGTGTAGTTTAGCAGAAAGATTATATTCGTACATACATATATAGTACTTCCAGCCTCAGCATGTATTAAGTATGTACTTATTTCTATCACAAGTACAGCATATAGTGTATACAGAAACTTAGTAAACAGCAGAGTTTTCAGTAGAAACATTATCTTATATAGCATTTGCCCAGTACAGCCCGGCAGGAGACTATATTCATATTTATATATCTTTACCTGCCTCAGCACGTATTAAATACGTACAGATTACTATCATTAGCCCAGCATGTAATATATATGATACTTTACCCCAAGTAGCCTCAGCATGTGAGATACACAGATAGTATTACCAGTTGAGACCGTTGTATTGTTTGGGGTTGGATTACCTAGAATCCATGACCGCCCAGGGTTAATTGCTGTATCGACTCGTCCGCCAGAGGACAAGGATACGTCACTCTACGGAGTGGCATGCCGTCCCGCCAGGGGACGAAGATGGGATGCCAGTTTTCCCCATATTTGTGCCTTGATCGGCCTTACACACCCCAGTCGAGCGGATACGCCCGGGTGTAGATTCAGGAGTCCTCCGGACTCAGATGCAGTTATAGTCAGGGGCTCAGCGAGCCCAAGTGCATACCCAGGGGACCGGCAGGATGCTTACAGCCAGTATAGGAGATGGGTTGACCGGGGTAGGGGTATAGATTCTGTGTTGATTGTACCTCCCGGCTTATGGGGGCCGGGTAAGGTTGTGTATGCCATGTTAGGTTATGTATGTTATGCTATATCACAGTAGATACGAGCAGATTAGTAGTAGAATGATACGTCTCCAGGTATGATTCCTATTCCCTTCAGCATGATTAAGAACAGGTACGATCTACATTATCAGATAGTTAATCTAGTTCTTCTTATTCCAGTTTCGTCAGCTATGTTATTGATTTCAGATATCTCTTTCAGTTGTTGCTTTACATACTCAGTACCAGCGGTACTGACGCCCAGTGGGGCGCTGCATTACTTGCCTGCAGGTACCCATAGATGAGCAGGCGATACCACGTGATCCCCATCAGCGGTTGAGTATTCAGCTCCTGTCATCCGGAGACTGAATTTCTAGAGGTGTAGTCCAGTTCTTTTTGTTGTATAGTATGGGTAGGTCGGGGCCCTGTCCCGATCATTTCTATTATCTTTCCTAGAGGCTTGCAGTCTGTTTATATTCCCTGTGGTCAGATGAGCCGGTTGTGAGAGGTCGTGCAGTTGCATAGTTGTTAGCATTCCTTCTTTCTATTGTGATGGTCGTGTGGGGCCATAGTTATCAGTAGTGGTGACCTTGCCGGTCACGTAGCTTTATAATACGTTATGATTGAATTGCAGATAACTAGACAGCATGGTGGCCTTGTCGGCCCGCATAGGTTCCCCTAAATTACCATGTTTCTGGTCAGCTGATAATACAGGTACAGAAGGCGATAGGCCATTAGGCCGGGGGCTGTATTTACAGCCGTTATATAGCCCTTTGTTTCCAGAAATGTGAGTCAGAGCCAGCTAGGCACCAGAGGTGCCCAGGCTTAACAGTTTAGCAGGTTAGGTCCTAGTAGGGCACCAGGTGCCAGTCATACCCCCCAAGGCGGGGTGTGACAAACTTGGTATCAGAGCAGGTCGTATCCCAGGGAGTCTGCAAGCCGTGCTAAGCAGAGTCTTGTCCATGGATGTGTTGTGCACCACATACTATGGATAGGAGGCTGCAAGGCATGATAGGATGGTTGTCTTTTATTCTTATTCAGTCGTGCTGTAGAGCGGTATAGTTTAGGGTTGAGTCCCTAAAAATCTTACCATATTCTTTGGTTACAGATAATGTCAGACCAGCGCCATCCTATCACAGGTCGGAACTTAGATGTTGCAGCAGGGGAAGGCACCAGCAGGATGCCTCACCCTCCTTTGGAGACAGCCCGACCAGAGGGCACTACAGAGGCATCATCCCAGCCTCCTCAGCAGTCTCTACCACGTCAGGAGCCACTTGGGGCGACACTACCTTCAGCAGCTCCTATATTGACTCCTTCTGACCAGGAGGTTAGGAGTGTTGTAGTTATGTTAGCACAGATTATGGCTGCTCAGCGTCAGCCAATGCCATCTACAGTTGCAGAATCGTCAGGAGGGCCCGGTAGTTCGAGGGTCCGAGAGTTCTTAGCTTTGAATCCTCCAGAATTTACAGGCACGGATCGGATAGAGGACCCTCAGGATTTTCTGGACCAAATGCAGAGGATCTTCAGGGTTATGCATGCCACGTCTACCGAGTCAGTTGAGTTGGCAGCATTCTGGTTACGGGATATTGCGGTGTTATGGTATGAAAGCTGGGAGAGGTCCCGAGGGAGAGATGTTTCCCCTCCCACCTGGGCCAGCTTTTCAGGAGCCTTTCTGGATCATTATTTGCCGCGGGAGATTCGACAGGCCCGGGTAGACCAGTTCCTACATCTAGAACAGGGGGCTATGAGTGTTGGGGAATATTCTTTGCAGTTTGATTCCTTAGCCCGATATGCACCGGCCTTTGTTGATACTATGGCATCCAGAGTGCATCGCTTTATTACGGGGTTGAATCCAGAATATGTTGAGATTTGCACTACAACCACATTGCGAGAGGACATGGATATTGCTCGCATTCAGGCATTTGCCCATAATATTGAGGGCATCAGACAGCGACAACGAGAGGTCAGAAGGGTTAGTCAGGAACAGCGTCGCCGGGACAGGCCAGTTGAGTTACAGAGAGAGGCCCCGGGAGGACCCAGGCCCCGATTGTCAGACAGGCCGCCCAGGCCCCCACCTCCGCCACAGCCACAGGGGGGTAGATTCAGCCGCAGGGGGCAGTCAGGGACTGGTAGAGGCTCGCAGATGGCAGACTCACCATCACAGAGGAGGGCAGAGCAGAGCAGGTATACCCTACCACTTTGCCCTATATGCAGTCGATGCCATCCTGGAGCATGCAGATATGGCTCCAACGCATGTTATAATTGTGGCCAAGAAGGCCATTTGATGAAAGATTGCCCAGCCAGAGGTCGAGAGGACCGGGATAGACAGGATAGGGCATCAATAGGATCACGAGCTACAGCATCTTCGACTGGGCGCAGGCCCTCAGTTTCAGCAGGCAGGGGTTGGGGCAGATCAGGGGCCTCTAGTACAGGTGCGGGTCCAAGCCGCACATATGCCTTACCAGGGAGGCAAGATTCAGAAGCATCTCCTGATGTCGTGACAGGTATGCTAACTATCTGCTCACACCCTGCTTATGTGTTAATTGATCCAGGGTTTACCTTGTCCTATATTACTCCACTTGTGGCACGGAAGTTTAGTATTGCACCAGAATCATTACAGCAGCCCTTCTTAGTATCTACGCCCGTCGGTGACTCTATCACAGCTAGCCGAATCTACCGCGGGTGTACAGTAGAGATTGTTGACTGTCAGACCACAGTAGATCTGGTCGAGTTAGAAATGATAGACTTCGATGCCATAATGGGTATGGACTGGTTAGTACCATGCTTTGCCAATGTTGAATGTTGGACCAAGACGGTCCGATTCCACTTCCCAGGAGAAGCAGTACGAGAGTGGAAGGGTAGCACCGCTACGCCAAAAGGTAGGTTTATTTCCTACCTTCAGGCGAGAAAGTTGATATCTAAGGGGTGCATCTACCATCTTGTCAGAGTTCAAGATGTCCAAGCAGAATCTCCGACACTCCAGTCTGTCCCAGTAGTAAATGAATTCCCAGATGTATTTCCTGATGAGTTACCTGGTATTCCTCCAGAAAGGGAAATAGACTTTGCTATCGACTTGC
Organism: Datura wrightii; assembly: GCA_035772735.1. NCBI lineage: Eukaryota > Viridiplantae > Streptophyta > Magnoliopsida > Solanales > Solanaceae > Datura > Datura wrightii. Next base: position 23,037,198 of record JASDFA010000001.1, read on the forward strand.
TACCAGGCACTCAGCCAATATCAATACCTCCCTATCGTATGGCTCCTGCAAAACTCGGAGAATTAAAGGAGCAGTTGAAAGACTTGTTAGATAAAGGTTTTATCAGGCCGAGCACTTCCCCGTGGGGTGCGCCAGTCTTGTTTGTAAGAAAGAAAGATGGCTCGCTCCGAATGTGCATAGATTATCGGCAGCTAAACAAAGTTACAGTAAAGAACAAGTATCCGCTTCCCAGAATTGATGACTTATTTGATCAGCTACAGGGAGCCAGATACTTTTCCAAAATTGACTTGCGGTCCGGATATCACCAGGTCCGAGTACGTGAGAGAGATATTCCTAAGACAGCATTCAGGACCCGATATGGACATTTTGAATTTCTAGTTATGTCCTTCGGGCTAACGAATGCCCCAGCAGTCTTCATGGACCTGATGAACAGTATTTTCAGACCTTTCCTGGACTTGTTCGTGATAGTATTCATTGATGACATTCTGGTGTATTCTCGCTCTGAAGCAGATCACCGGACTCATTTGCGGACAGTGCTCCAGATTCTCAGGGACCGCCAGTTGTATGCTAAGTTTTCGAAATGTGAATTCTGGCTTAACTCAGTAGCCTTTTTAGGGCATATTTTCTCAGACACTGGTATACAGGTAGACAAGAAGAAGATAGAAGCAGTTAAGTCATGGCCTAGGCCTACCACCCCGACTGAAGTTCGTAGCTTCCTGGGGTTGGCAGGATATTATCGGAGGTTCGTTGAGGGATTCTCAACCATTGCAGCACCTTTAACTAAATTGACACAGAAAGCAGCAAAGTTTCAGTGGACGGAGGCATGCGAGCAGAGTTTCCAGGAACTGAAAGACAGATTAACCTCCACCCTAGTATTAGCATTGCCGGAAGGCACAGAGGGTTATTCAGTCTATTGCGACGCGTCAGGTGTCGGATTGGGTTGTGTGTTAATGCAGCATGGTAGAGTGATTGCATATGCTTCTAGACAGTTGAGGAAACACGAAAAGAATTATCCTACCCATGACCTGGAATTGGCCGCAGTAATTCATGCCTTAAAAATATGGAGGCATTACCTGTACGGCGTCCATGTTGATATTTACACAGATCATAAGAGCCTGCAGTACATTTTCACTCAGAGGGAGTTGAATTTACGGCAACGCCGCTGGTTAGAGCTGTTAAAAGACTATGATGTGAATATTCTATACCACCCCGGAAAAGCTAATGTTGTAGCAGATGCCCTGAGCCGTAAGTCAATGGGGAGTTTGGCGTATTTGCGACCTGAGAAATAGAAATTAGCTAAAGAAATTCATCAGTTAGCTGGCCTAGCCGTTCGAGTAATAGAAATAGAAAATAATGGAGCAGTAATTCAGAATTCTGCAGTGTCATCGTTAGTTACAGAGGTAAAAGAACGGCAGTATGAGGATCCTGATTTAGTCCAGCTCAGAGATAGAGTTCAGATGGGTAAGGAGCCAGATTTTCAGATAACCGAGGATGGTGTGCTACATTGTAAGGGCCGCCTTTGTGTCCCGAATGTCGCAGGACTTCGTGGGCAGATCATGCATGAGGTACACTATGCTCTCTATTCCCTTCACCCAGGGGCGATGAAAATGTACCACGACATCAGAGACATCTACTGGTGGCCAGGTATGAAAACTGAGATAGCTGAATTTATATCTAGATGTGCTAATTGTCAGCAGGTGAAAGCAGAGCACCAGAAACCGGGTGGTTTGACTCAGGAGATAATGATACCTATGTGGAAATGGGAAGTAATAAACATGGATTTTGTAACAGGGTTACCCCGTACTAGACGCAGAAATGATTCCATTTGGGTAATAGTTGACAGGCTGACAAAATCAGCTCATTTCCTGCCAGTAAGGGCTACCTTCTCAGCTGAGGATTATACCGAATTATATATCAGAGAAATAGTTAGATTGCATGGAGTGCCGGTATCTATTATTTCAGATAGGCGAGCACAGTTTACAGCTAGATTCTGGCAGTCATTTCAGAAAGGTCTGGGGACACAGATTAATTTGAGCACAGCATTCCATCCTCAGACAGACGGGCAGGCTGAACGTACAATTCAGACGCTCGAAGATATGCTACGAGCGTGTGTGTTAGATTTTGGGGGTAGCTGGGATGAACATCTTTCGTTAATTGAATTTGCTTATAATAACAGCTACCATTCAGCTATCCAGATGGCGCCTTTCGAAGCATTGTACGGGCGAAAATGTAGATCGCCGGTGGGCTGGTTTGAGATAGGGGAATCAGCATTAGTTGGCCCAGACATTGTTCGGCAGTCCGAGGAAAAGATAAAGCTTATCCGAGAACGTTTACTGACCGCTCAGAGCCGCCAGAAGTCATACGCAGATAGGCGGCGCAGAAATCTAGAATTTTCGGTAAACGACTGGGTATATCTGAAAGTGTCCCCGATGAAAGGGGTAATGAGGTTTTGCAAGAAAGGCAAGCTTAGCCCGAGATTCATTAGGCCATATCAGATTCGGTGAAGAATAGGCCGCGTGGCATACGAGTTAAACTTGCCTCCAGAGTTAGCGTTGGTTCACCTAGTATTCCATGTTTCTATGCTAAGGAAGTTCGTAGGGGACCCTTCTACAGTAGTTCCAGTTCAGGATGTCCAGATCACAGAAGAGTTAGCATATGAAGAGGTTCCCGTAGCCATTTTAGACAGACAGGTTCGCAGACTGAGAACTAAAGATGTTGCATCTGTCAATGTATTGTGGCATAACAGAAATCGGTAGGAAATGACGTGGGAGGCTGAAGAAGATATGAAAACCAGATACCCTCACCTATTTCAGGCCTAGTCAGACGACAGGTATGTCCGTATCAATATTTATACAGTACTTTATGGTTGTATGTTGTAAATGATAAAGAAAGAAGTGATATTTAGCTATCCAGTGGATTTTAGAATATTGTATGCAGTGCCTGTGTTGGACTTTTCTGCGTTTCAGGTTTTTGCGATAGTCCATATTACAGGGAAAACTCTGCCGAAATTTTTCTAGAAAGTAAAGTAAGCAGTCCTCTAGATAACAGTGTACATTCGAGGACGAATGTTCTTAAGGGGGGGAGAATGTTATAACCCGTAGAGTTTCCGGCACTTAGATGACCTATTCGCACATTGGTTAAGCATATTTGAAAGCCATACGTGCTAGGGAAAGGCCCGGGAAAAGATCGGACGAGAAACCCGTCGAACCATCGCGGGAGGAGCCGAGACAGAGCCCCTCCGTGATGGCAGCGTGTCACGGAGGAGAGGCCTCCGCGATGGCTCCGTGACACGTTGCCCAGGTTCAGGCCCAAGTATATAAAGCCCCCACTTCGGTTTAAATTCATTTAACACTTATAAATTTCCAGAGAAACGCAGTGAAGCCAAGGAAGACGAAGAAAATTATATATTTTCGTCCGATTACGCTGCCAAACGCTGCCCAAACTCAAATTAATCCCAGATACCCGAGTATTTAGCAACAGAGAGCATTTCTACGGAATTAGTTTCACGAAATACGGCCGACGAATCGGCGAGCCACCGAACTAAAGTAAGTAGAATTGCTCTAAATTAATGTCTATGTGTTCCTAGCTGAGAAGTGAATACTTCTCTCTTCCGGGCCGCGGAAAAATAGCGAGTTTTTGACCGTCTTTTGATAAGCCTAAGTTTAGGCTATAAACTATATCGAAAGTAACGTTGCTCTTTACAATAAAGCTGTATTTAGTATTGATTGACGTATTTATGAATGCAGGTGGGAGAAAATAGTTGAAGTACCGGTCGAGCCTCGTCCGACGGATGAATAGTCGAAGATAAGGTATGTAAAGTTAGTTTCCTTCGGCAAGTTAAGTAATATCAGTATAGTGTAATAAATTACGGACCAGTAGAATGTTCAAAAGTCGAGTATTGCGTTATTATGAATATTGGTACGATGTGAGAAACATTGGGTTGTAATGTATATGAAACCTATCAGTATGATACAGATTCTAACGCAAGTATTAGAGATTGCCCAGTATACTCAGTATGTAATGTGATATGCCATGTCAGGATATGGTTGTAATCAGTTGAAACCCCGTATAGTAATGCAATACCCGTAAAGCACTTCAGAAATAGAATAGCAGACTAAAATGAAGTTCAGAAAGCATGTCAGGATTAGTAAATCATGTTACTATAGAAAGTCAGTATACAGCGTAGTTTAGCAGAAAGATTATATTCGTACATACATATATAGTACTTCCAGCCTCAGCATGTATTAAGTATGTACTTATTTCTATCACTAGTCCACCATATAGTGTATATAGAAACTTAGTAAACAGCAGAGTTTTTAGTAGAAACACTATCTTATATAGCATTTGCCCAGTACAGCCCGGCAGGAGACTATATTCATATTTATATATCTTTACCTGCCTCAGCACGTATTAAATACGTACAGATTACTATCATTAGCCCAACATGTAATATATATGATACTTTACCCCTAGTAGCCTCAGCATGTGAGATACACAGATAGTATTACCAGTTGAGACCGTTGTATTGTTTGGGGTTGGATTACCTAGTATCCATGACCGCCCAGGGTTAATAGCTGTATCGACTCGTCCGCCAGAGGACGAGGATACGTCACTCTACGGAGTGGCATGCCGTCCCGCCAGGGGACGAAGATGGGATGCCAGTTTTTCCCCATATTTGTGCCTTGATCGGCCTTACACACCCCAGTCGAGCGGATACGCCCGGGTGCAGATTCAGGAGTCCTCTGGACTCAGATGCAGTTATAGTCAGGGGCTCAGTGAGCCCAAGTGCATACCCAGGGGACCGGCAGGATGCTTACAGCCAGTATAGGAGATGGGTTGACCGGGGTAGGGGTATAGATTCTGGGTTGATTGTACCTCCCGGCTTATGGGGGCCGGGTAAGGTTGTGTATGCCATGTTAGGTTATGTATGTTATGCTATATTATAGTAGATACGAGCAGATTAGTAGTAGAATGATACGTCTCCAGGTATGATTCCTATTCCCTTCAGCATGATTAAGAACAGGTACGATCTACATCATCAGATAGTTAATCTAGTTCTTCTTATTCCAGTTTCGTCAGTTATGTTATTAATTTTAGATATCTCTTTCAGTTGTTGCTTTACATACTCAGTACCAGCGGTACTGACGCCCAGTGGGGCGCTGCATTACTTCCCTGCAGGTACCCATAGACGAGCAGGCGATACCACGTGATCCCCATCAGCGGTTGAGTATTCAGCTCCTGTCATCCGGAGACTGAATTTCTAGAGGTGTAGTCCAGTTCTTTTTGTTGTACAGTACAGGTAGGTCGAGGCCCTGTCCCGATCATTTCTATTATCTTTCCTAGAGGCTTGCAGTCTGTTTATATTCCCTGTGGTCAGATGAGCCGGTCGTGAGAGGCTGTGCAGTTGCATAGTTGTTAGCATTCATTCTTTCTATTGTGATGGTCGTGTGGGGCCATAGTTATTAGTAGTGGTGACCTTGCCGGTCACGTAGCTTTTTAATACGTTATGATTGAATTGCAGATAACTAGACAGCATGGTGGCCTTGTCGGCCCGCATAGGTTCCCCTAAATTACCATGTTTCTGGTCAGCTGATAATACAGGTACAGAAGGCGATAGGCCATTAGGCCGGGGGCTGTATTTACAGCGTTATATAGCCCTTTGTTTCCAGAAATGTGAGTCAGAGCCAGCTAGGCACCAGAGGTGCCCAGGCTTAACAGTTTAGCAGGTTAGGTCCTAGTAGGGCACCAGGTGCCAGTCATACCCCCCAAGGCGGGGTGTGACAGTTGTGAGTAAGAATTGAACCTGAGACTTTGGTTAATATTCTTTAGGAGTGTATTTTACTAAATTAATTTTATTAATGATGATTTGAAACTCTAAATTTGACTATTACTATTTTATATAGTTATTTAAAAGTAATGGTAGTGTTGACTTATGCACCCTTAATTAATGAAATAAATTGTGATGTTTACGCTATTTTACTGAGTTCTATCTAAGAACCAAGTTAATTTAACTGTTTTTTGAAAAACCTTTAACTCAAGCAAAAAAGTAAAACATACAACAATTTATATGAAAAACACCAGCTTATAAAGGTGAAAAAACTACAACCCACACCACTATAGGATTTTTCCAACTTCACTAACACAATGAGCCTCAACAATTGTTTAAGATTACAAGTTTGGTAACCTAGGAAATAACTCTAATTCTTAAGTTCAACAGTCAACTAGAGTTTGAACACCTTTCAAGTTAGCCTTAACTTGAATGACCAAACTTTTGATTCTAAACAGTTCTCCCAAGAAAGCAATAAATTACAACTCAATTCTAACTCCTAATACAAGAGAATTATAATAGAAAGATATTGAACATATTTCTATGAATCACGTTCTTCACTTTTGATTTCTTGCAATAGGTTGCAATCAGATGGTAAGTTAGAATTCACTTGAAAACTCAATTATCTGCCTTTTCTCTCTATTTGAGTGCTTGGCCTACATCGTAGATGTCCTTGTGTATTTATACTGTCACTTCTCCAGTTTTCTTGTTTAACATGAACTCTTGGGAAACAAAAACTTACATTATGCTTGGACTCACATGCCTTCCTTCTTTGTAGACTTCTATTCCAAGTCTGCTTCATCACAACTTGTCTTATCTTCTTATAGCATAAAATCTTCTTCTAGAGTGCCCTATCTCAATTGGGATTCTGAATGTTTGGGACCGACTGTCCTTACATGATTCACGAATATGTTTTAGATCCTTTTTCAATCATTAGAATACTCATTTACCAATAAATTCTCTCTTTCTGATGATGAAAAACTCCTCTTTAGTAGGGTGACACAGCTCATTCCAAGTAGCCCAGTGGTGCTTATGATTACCATCCATATTGCCTCAAAAGGAAGTTAGCCATGATCCTCTCCATTTGATTCAATAGTGATAGGAGGGTGGCAGATGGAAAGTAAATGGATAGGCATAACATATAAACATGTTTAATCAAAATAATATTACCTCCTATGGAAAAAATATTGCTATTTCAAGAGGTAACTTTCAGATTTACCTTATTTACAATTCCAGAAAAATATTTAATCTTTTTCCTACCTATAAAAATAGGGCAGCCTAAGTAGTTGATAGAAAAATCTTTCCTATTCAGATTCAAGCATTTACAAATAATGGAACTTCTCTTATTGAAAACTTTGTCATCAACTAAGAAACAACTTTTTTCTTTGTTAATCAGTTGTCACGAATTCTTTTTATAGGTGCTAAGCATGCTATTAATAAGATGTAAGGTATAGGTCTTACCTGAGAAAAAGATAATTAAATCATCTGCATAAGCCAAGTGGTTTATCTGAGGGCCATCTCCTTTCATATGGAAGCCATTGGATCTTGGATTCTCAAAAAGACTATTTAATATCCTGGATAACACCTCAGAAGCAATGATAAACATATATGGGGAGATTGGGTCACCATGCTTGACTCCCATGTTAGACTGAAAGAAACCACTTCTCTTTCCATTGATAATTACAGTGTATCATATATTAGATAAAATATTTCTAATGATATTGATCAACATCTCAGAAAATCCCATTTTTTTCATGGTATTACAAAGAAAATTTTAGGAAGGTCTATCATATGCCATATACATATCAAGCTTAATAGCAACATTGTTACCTTTGTTAGGCTTTCTTATATCATAAATAATTTCTTGTGTTAAGAGTACATTTTCACCATTATCTCGACCTTTAATAAAACCACTTTGATTAAGAGATATGATCTTAGGAATAATCTTGTCCAGCCTATCATTAAGAACTTTAGAAGTAATCTTTTGAGAGACATTACTTAAATTTATAGGTCTAATGTCTATAAAGGATTGGGGAGATTGAACTTCAGGAATAAGCATCAGACAAGTACAAATGATGTATTTGGTGAGTTTACAACCATTAAAAATATCCTTAACCATTTTCAGCATGTCAGAGCCTATAATGTCCCAGGTCTTTTGATAAAAACAAACAGTGAAGCCATCAGGGTCAGGAGAACATTAGGATCAGTAACAAAGAAAATATTTTAAACTTCTTCTAAGGTTGGTTCTTGCATGAGCATCACATTATCCTAAGAGTTTACTAAATTAGGAATATACTCAAAAATATTTTGGTCAGATTAGTGAAAAGGATTTGATAGTACCACACAGCAACTATAGCAATGTCTTCCTCTTCCTCCAACCCCTTGACATTGTCACATATACTATTAATCTTTTGGAATTTCCTTATGCCCCTGACTATGTTGTGGAAGTATTTGGTATCCTCATCCTCTTCCAGTTGCCATTTTAGATGAGGCTTCTGTCTCCAAAAGGTGTCAACGTTTTTATGATGGATTACGAGTTCAGCTTTGGCCTTGTTGAGTTCCATCCTCTCATTCTAACCTATAGATCTCATATATTGAGATCATACTGATTAACGTTTTCTCCCATATCCTGAAGATTGTAAAATGTATCCCAAATCTTGGTTCTGGACCATTCACTTAGGGCTTTCCCAATTATCTTAAGTTTCTGTTGTACTCTCCAAAAGATGTTTACTTTTATTTCAGTATTCCACTAAGAGTTGACAATCTCCATAAAATCCTCATGGTCAGTCCAGAAGTTAAGAAATGTGAAATACATGATATAAGTTCTTTCTTTAAAGCAGAATCTGATAAGGATAGGGTAGTGATTAGAGTCGAGTCTACCCAAGTGTTGGACAATAGTGTACAGATCTCTTCATCCCACTTTTTATTTGCTAACATTGTATCAAGTCTTTTTCAAATTATCTACTACTCCTTTCTTTCATTGCACCAAGTAAAATCATTTCTAATATATCCAAGATCAATCATTAACACAGTTTATTAAGGGGATGCTTTTATTGAAATTGTAAGGTCCCCTTAGCTTCTCTTCCTCATTCTGAATATAGTTATGATCACCACAAATTATCCAGGCTTGATCATTTAAAGTAGAGATTGTTCTCATGGCTCTCCAAAGATCCTCCCTCCCTACAGATCTTGATTTGGCATATAACACTAATATATATAAATCTTTATCCAAACCTTTATCCTTGATTTTTCAAGTGATAATTTTATCCTCATCAACACTGATAATACAATCCAGATTTTCTTCCAAAAAATCGATCTGCATCTATTCATTCCCAGAATGTTCCGGGAAGAATCGATTTTGTCCTCATTTATGAAAGGTTCTTGAATGACTAAGAAGGAGATCTTGTATAGCACAATAAAGAACGTTAGTCTCTCTGTTGCTGCTTGAGACTTCATTCCCCTGATATTCTAGTTTAGTATACTAATAATTGATAGGGGGAGGAAGAGGTGTTTGTAAGTTCTTCTTGTGATTTCTCGTGATAGGAGATCCTTTTATTCTCTCTCCTTTTTTTTGATTTTATCCATACCTCTAGGGAACAAGTTGTTTTTCAAGAAGCTCTCTTTAATTTCCTCTTGAGAGTACTCCATTTCTTATTCACTTTCTTCATTCTATACTATACGGTCTTGGGCATCTTCAAATGAATCCTCTTCTCTATTGTCTTCATCTTCAGTAGATTCATCATCATTCCATTCATCATTGTCTTCTCCTTCATTGTTCTTCTCAAGATTATTTCCTTGGTTAGTTGAATTAGGGGTATCATACATCTAGATAGGCTGAATACTGATGTCGATAGGTCATTTATTTTTACTACAAAAGGTAGTATTCATTTCCTTAGTTGAAGTACCTTCCTGTTGTATTTGGTATTGCAATGGTCCATATTTTCATTTCCATGTTGCATGCTTTTCTGGCTAGGAGCACTTTGTTGGGCTTCTTACTTCTCATTGTTCTACTTATTCTTATTTCTCTTCCTCTTAACAGTCTCCCAGCCTTCATCAAATAGAACTACCGGCAATTCATTGGGGTCATTGATGCTTGTGGTTCCAACTGTTGTTCCATCCTCCTTCACAGAGTTGCCTTCTGTGTTGATTGTATCATTGCTACTATTCTTTCTATTGTCTTGTTGCTCCTCATTTGTCACACACTGATCCTCTCTGTCAATTACTTCCTTCCTATTCTCCTTTATCACAGTCCTTACATTGTATTTTCCTCCACACCATGATCTGTAGTACCATTTCCTCCATATCACTTCTTTCATTGGATGGATTTGATTTGTCTATTCCAAGTATTGTACTAGTCGGTTTATATATTTTCTTTGGGGGTTCACTCCACCCCCTCTTCTTCTTTGCAGTTGTTTTGTGATTTGAGATCATTTCCCTTCCTTTCTGTAGTCTCCTTGTCTTGTGTTTTGTATTCTAGAGTATGCTTTTGCTGACCATTAGTGGTCGGGTGTTGTTCGTCTATGTGATTGCCTTTTGTTGTTTTTCTTTGTTGTTCCTGATTAGTGAATACAAAAGCCTCACTATGGACTTTAGTAAGGTCTTTCTCTCTGCTACTATCTTCCTTATTATTGACCTGTTGTTTTGCCTCCTTCACTTCGTTTTGATCCCTTTCTAGCCTTCTACATTAATTTTTGTAGTGCCCTTGAAGTCAACAGTAATTGGAAAATTTTGGTACTCCTTCATATTCTATTTTTTGTTCATATATACCCTTGTAGAGGATTAGCTGAGTCTCTTTAACCAACAAAAATAGAATTTAACCTTGGCTTAGATAGATCAATTTCAACTCAAACCTTCGCGATACTTGGTCTAGTCCTGCTTCTATTCGCTAGATCCATACTCAAAGGCACTCCTATTGCACTTAGAATTTGTTTGATGAAATGCCATGTTTGTAAGTGAAATGGAAGTTTAGGGAGAAGAACCCACACCAGCGCTAAGGGGTTGTCCTCCTCTTTGGTGAAGTCTGGTATCCATTTGCTAAGCCACATAATTTGTCCTTCCACCTCAATTGCATGATGGAAATATATAGAATTGAAATCTTCTTCAGTACAAACATCAATTAACATGTTCTTGTTGTAATAGACACCAACCTTTATAGAGACTTTTAGAGGTATCGTCTCCTTCGCCGCAACCTTAATTTTCTCAATTTGGGGCCTAGTTTTCAGAAATTTTTCGACTATGGTATATTAACATTCCTCTGCCATAATCCCATAATAAACTTCAGCATTAAAAATAACAGCAGGGATTCTGTTATGCTTTGTAATTGTAGCTTTGAGAGATTCTCTCGGATGGGTTGCCAAGGGGGTTTGGTGGTTGTTAAAGGCATTGAGATATGATGATTTAGCAGTTAAAGGATTCAAAATTGGAGGGGGGGCGGGGTGATGCCTGGATCTGGTGGTCGATCCCTCCTTCCTTGCAGAGCGCTGGCTGTCGGCTCCATGTGGCCGGAAGTCGAATTGTACCGTTAGATATGTTACCGTTTATTTTGTATGGAGAGAAAATTTTTAGAGAGAGAAAGTTTTTGATATACTGTGCAAAATTTATTCAATCTTGCTTATTTTCTTTGATTTTTCTCTCTTTATGATTAGTATATTTGCAAATCGTACGTGAATGTTGTGTATAACATTAATTACGAAGTGTAAAGAGATCTGAGTTAATTTCATGTTCCAGTATAGAATTCACCTTTGTGTTCTTATCAATATCTTTTTAGTTTATGTGTGGTATTGTGGAAGAATTTTTGTTTTTAATTTATGTTTGTTCTAGTAAAGTTCTTATGTTGATCGATTTAAGTTTATGTGTGTTCAAATCTATAGTTTAGAACATATATTTTTGTTTCTTCTTTCTTTTCTAGATGGTGTGAGTGTATTAAAGTAGGAAAATAGGGAGAAAATCATATCACGTGAATTTTGCAGAGTTAAAATGCAGATAAGATTATATTTTAGAGGTCATTTCTTTTAAGGATTAAGATGTCTGAATCGAAATACACATATGATATATGAGGAGTATGATGTTTTATTCAGATCTAAATAATGAATAATAAAGATTATTAGTTTTCTCCATATTTGATTATTCACATTTATTTATTTTTAATTAAAAATTTAGAAATATAAAATTTTAGAATATATTTTAAGATGTAAGGTTGTGGTTTATACGGTGGATGATTGTAGTGGTTGTTTGCTAGAAATGGTGGAAGTGATACGGCTAGTAGTTGTGATTTTGGTGGTGGAAGTAGTGGTGGTACTGGCCGACGATTGTGAAGTTTTATATTTTATATCTCTTTAAATCATTTTGTACTTTGAGAGATATACATAAAATTGTATGTGATTCCAATATTAATCATTGTAGCAGTTTCATTTATTAGTTGCTTACTTTATAGTCCGGCATTAAATCAATTGTAGTCTATTAAATGAAGAACCTCTTTCATCCTTTTTAGGATAAGAATGAGAAAAAATTCAAGACTTGAAATTGACCTTGTTTCTTAAAGATTTTTCACTATTATGTACTAAAGTTTTGGCTTGTTTTGTAACCAGATTAAGGAACAATTATAGCAATTTAAGCAATTATATTGCCCAAGGCTTTATGTATCATTACAATGACAGTCGTGGTACAGACAGGATATCAGAATTACCGAGACACCTAATAGATGATATCTTGAGTCGTTTGTCCATCAAAGACATAGCAAGATGAGTATGCTGTCAAAAACATGGAACTATATATGGTCTACATTTTCAATCCTTGTGCTAGATAGTCAGTTCCGTGAGGAAATAAATTACAAAAATCAATCTTCATCCTCAATCCCTTTTGACTTTAAAAATATTGTTGACAAGATCCTCTTGCAACATAATGGTCCTATTGTCAAGTTTGTCCTTGAAATATCAAGTATTAGCTCAGACCATTGGGACATTGACCATTGGATTCGATACATCTCAATGAACGGTATTAAAGAACTCAGGATTGAAAATTCCATCCAATCAACATATACTTTTTCCATCTCTCTTGTTCAATTTCGTACTGAGTAATTTGGACATCACCAATTGTGCCTTCAGGACGTCTTTTGCCTACATCATTTCAGAGTCTTGTGAGGCTTGATCTAACACTAAAAAGTTTTAATCCAGTTATGGTGTTTACCATACTATTCTTGACCTTGTTTCTTACAAGTTGTGATGGTCTCCGATACCTTAATATCTCCGTGTCGCAACTACATGGCTCGCACATTATTGATAGTCATAGTATCGATTTTTTATTCCTCAAAGCTTATACTAAGCTAAAATTGTTGACTATTGCATCATTCAACAAAATCAAAGAGTATGAATTTTGGAAAAGGTTTACGTTGGAAGACATTATTTATTCTTTCCCTAAACTTACAAGGTTTTGGTTCAATAGTACTTTCTTCAAGGTAATTTGCATACAAATTTATTATTTTATTTTATTTCATATATAGTGAGTCATGAGAGATATGTATGTATCCATTTTATTTCAAAAAATATGTATTCTTTTATTATTATTGTTATTCTTGTTATTATTGTTATTATTGTTATTATTGTTATTGTTATTGTTGTTATTATTGTTATTGTTATTATTATTATTATTATTATTATGATGATGATGATGATGATGATGATGTTGTTGTTATTATTATTCTTATTCTTCTTCGTCTTCTTCTTCTTCTTTTATTATTATTATTATTATTATTATTATTATTATTATTATTATTATTATTATTATTATTATTATTATTATCATCATCATCATCATCATCATCATTATCATTATCATTATCATTATCATTATCATCATTATCATTATTATCATTATGATCATTATCATTATGATCATTATCATTATCATCATTATAATTATTATCATTATTATTATTATCATTATCATTGTTATTGTTATTATTATTATTATTATTATTATTGTTATTATTATTATTATTATTATTATTATTATTATTATTATTATTATTATTATTACTACTACTACTACTACTACTACTACTATTAATACTATTACTAGTATTACTATTACTATTATTACTATTATTAGTATTACTATTACTATTACTATTACTATTACTATTATTATTATTATTATTATTACAACGACGACGACGACGATGATAATGATGATGATGATGATGTTTTCTTCTTCTGAAGATTGCAGTTCCACAAGTTATTTCAAAGAGGCTTGAGGCTGGACTAGAGAATTTGTTGGCACTCTACTTAGGTTTATGCTTTGCTGGTGAAGCTCAAATTTCAACAGTTATATGCTTACTTCACAGTGCTCCCCATTTCCATTCAATTAAAATCAAGGTAATCATCAATACATTAAGAGATGAATGATCACATTTTCTATAAATTATTTTATGAAAAACTTAAAAATTAGATGTTAGTTAGCATTGAAGTTACAATTCCCTTTTGTGTTTTACATTATTGTACTTAAAAAAATGAATAAACGTTATACCATGATAAATGCTATACCACAATATATTGACATTATCTATCTCATACCTAAATTGCTCATATATATGTTATTATATATACAACATGAACTCTCAAATGTTGAGGAAATTGATGTGGACAAAGTTAGAGAGTATCTGACAGCACCTAACTGCATAGAAGAAGATCTCATGGCACTTCGAAAGATAAAGTTGAAAGGTTTTGTGAACACCATAACTAAACGTATTTTCATGAAGTTGATGAAGAAAATAATAATAATAATCGTTACATTTTTTTTTCTTTTCCAACAAAATTATTGTTGACAGTTTAATACTCTTTTCATTTTTTCTTTTTTTTGCTTGCTAGGATAAGATTTACATGTTCTTTAATAAAAAATTAATAGGGGTTTCAATTTGACTAATATAACCCTATTAATTGATAGGTACTTTTTCGAAAATATATAATAATCATTCTTTTCACATTCTAAATGATTTAAGTACTAAGGGTAGAGTTGAATGTGATAAATTATTTCTTGAATTTTGAAACTAGCAACTATTTTAGAACAACTATTCTTTAGTATACCTAGCAACTAAACAAAATGAAGGGAGTATTTAATAATCAAAATATACAGAATGTGTTTTGGCCTCTTTCTTTCAACAGATGTTTGCAAGATACTGCTTGAAATGTACAACAAAGACATGATATTGTGTGTCGAATTGTGCAAGAAAACATAAATAGAAAGACACTAAGAACTCGAAAGAAATTTTTTCAAAACGTGCTATATATGGTTTGGGAGTTAACAAAATCTCAAAGCTGAACTTAGAAAATAAGTCTGAGATTTACAAAGATATTATGGCAAAAACAGTATGTACTTATATATCATATTTTATGAATTAAAAATATACTTTTTTAAAAGAAAAAGTGTGCTCGAACTAAGGAATTTGGAGTATTAACTATTCTTATCAATTGTATGTCAATCAATCCAACAATTCAAAATGCGAAAGATCTCTAAAATTGGAAACATTTATTTTCTTCATAAAGTAAAATTGTACCTATGATAATACTATCATATTAGAAGTCATGGCTTGTAAAATTCATGAAAATTCTAATTTCTTTACTTATTTATTTATTTTTCTTTAAGATCAAAGTATGTAAAAAGAAATTGCATGCATCTAATTAATCATTGATATTCATCTTCATAGGTTAAAATGATATCCAATCATAAGATAGCAGCTAGCTTTAATTTCCACTACTATCAAACTTCACAGATGATCCTAAAAATCAATCTTTCTTGAAAAATTTCCGTCCCAAGAAAATAATGAATGTTTTCAAAATTTTAAATTTAAATTCAGAATGTAGAAAATCGTTGATGCCTTCAATTTCTGCCAAATTGTTCCTTGTTCAGATAATGATATCAACATATATAGCTAAACAGAAATGAGATTCCCTGATTGTCTAAAAAAATAAAAAATAATCATTCAAAGATGAGGAATAGCCTTTAAAAATTCAATGTTCATGCATCTCGAGCATACCACTATCAGAAAGCCTATTTTAGCCCATACAATGATTTCCTTAGAAGGATAACATATTTAAAATTAGGAGAAGAAAGTCCCACAGGAAACTTCATGAATACCTCCTCATGTATGTCATCATGCATGTCACGTCTCAAATTACCCCCTTTACATGATTTCCACCTAGCTAGCACATACCATCGACCAGGCTAACAAAATTTTCATATCTTAACCATTAATTCATAACATTAAATAAATCATATAAGTACCCAAATAATATAATAAATAATTCTGAAATAATTAATATCTCCAAATATTAATTTAAAAACTATTGTTCATACCCCACATTAGACCATGGAGCATATAAGAGAATTACGAAAGAAAGATATCAATGAATGAGTGATGAAGGCTCTTTTAAAAGCTTTCTTGAATAATGTGGCGGCTCGCCTCAACAACTGGGCTACCAATAGTATCTATATGGACAGGCAGGTAAGGAGTGAGTTATATATAAATATAATCCAGTAAGATCCTCGACCTGCCACTTTAATACCCCTGATTTCATTTATTCATAAAAAGAAACGTCCCCTTTGAAGTCAGAATTAATTTTTCTAGATACCTAACATAATGCATGAAAGGAAGTATTAGAAAATACAACCACAAAAGAAGCACATAAATAATATGCATGAAAATAAATTTCATAATATAATACTCAATAATGTCCAAACAAATGTTCACAAGATCACATATATCTTAACACAACTCATACTCAGGACTTGTAATACGGCAGTGAAAAAGATAAACCTGACACCCCGACTATTAATTCTTCTATGAGTACTACAAAACTGAAAAAATTTAAATTATAACTTCATATAATCTGCTTTGAATCGTAGCTACTGTCTAAATTTGGCCATACACCCCTCAAACTAGCATACCTCTTCTTTCTTGATTCATATTGTGCGATGTCATCATCAAATATTAGTTCACGAATTCAATAACATGTCCTCACCATTAATGAGAGAATGGAACGAAGAGATTTAAAGAATCAGGCTGAACAAAAAGAACACACAATAAAGAATCAAAGAATAGAAGTTTCCTAATATCTAGTTCTCGAAGATAAGTTACGGATGTCTCCACACTGATTTGCAAGACTCTACTAGACTCTGCTCTTGTACTTAGTAGGACCTATGAACCATGCTCTGATATCATATTGTCACGATCAAAATTTCATTGAGCCATGAGGGCACCCACCATACCCGTAGGCGAACCTCATTCCTTTATTGACCAATTAATAATGTAAATAATGCGAAAATAATATAAAATAAGCAACAAACTCTTATAAGTGCAAACTAAATGAGTCTAAGACTAAAACAACCCAAAGGCCTGGTGATACTAATACAAGAAAATCTATGAATACCAAACAATTATGAAAAACTAAAGTCACCGTCTAGAAAGAAATAAGACAGGAAATAAAATAAGAAGTCTCTAGAATTCAGTACTTTCGAAGAGAAAGCAGCTCACCCTGAACTCTAACTGTGACATACCTTGAACTATACGTGTAGCAACTCAAGTACCATCAATACTTAATTCAGTCCCTGCACACAAAAAGGTGTAGCAACCATAGGGTGAGTACGGAAAACACGTGTACTTAGCAAGCTTTGGAAACTGACCCTTCTAGAAATGATGATGAGATTAATCCTAACAATTCATTTTCAATAGTTGTAAATATACAATAATAATAATTCACCCCAACAAGAGTTTATGGACTAAATATCTACCATGAAGCAAATAAAACATGTATTATTCGAAGTCAGTTACACCACTGATGGTATTACAATATACCTTAATATCGTCACCACATCAACTACACCACTTATTATATCACAATGAGTCTCAAATTCAACGAGTCAAATCAATATCACAACCAACTCAACACTTCAACACTCAACTCAATATGAAATGTAAAAAGATGAAAAATAATGCAATGCAATGCACTGACCAACAACCTGTATATACTCGTTTCCTCTGTTGGATAGTCGGGACCCATAGGGGGCTCACGAGGTCGATATACTTGCTGGAATCATTTTTTATTGGCAATAACAATGTCAACCATTTCACATCAGCAATAACACACGTTGGAACCATTTTTTGTCGACAATAATCCCCCCTGGAATCATTTTCCATCGACACCATCGGCAATAACACATGTCGAAATTATTTTTCATCGACAATAACATACGTCAGAACTATTTTTCATCAACATACAAGAGTATGAATTTTCACAAAATAACTCAATGGACGCTATTAATCAATAATCATCATCTAGTAATAAGAGTGATATGGGTATGTATGAATAACACTAGTTCATCAACCAACAACATAATCAAGGATCATCAAGTCACATTCAAGTATCACGTGGTGCATAAGTCTCAATAAATCAATCACACAAGTTGTGAAATATCATCAATACAAATATCAATTTCGTGTAAATTTACCCATATTATGACATGGATACTTGTATAAATGCTCGTCATCTCATTTATAGGGAAATGCTTTGTTACCCATTACCCTTAAATTCATTTAATGTACACAAAACTAACACCTCAAGGAATAAAGAAATATCTACTTGCCTCAAATTAAAGTCCAAGCATTAAATTATGAATTTTTCCTTCCATAACGCTTTTAAACTATCAAAATCTATTCAGATATATGATCTCCATAAGAATATGAATCCAATGACACTAATATTACTATATTTATTTTCATCTCAAAAAATTGGGTCAAAAAGTCATCCCGAGCTTCAAAGCTGAATCTGAAATTTTCTTTCATATTATGCGTATCATAATGAAACAAACTCATACATCAAATTTTAGTTAAAATGGATGGTTATTTGACCCCTAAATCAAGAATTCTTATTTTAAGAACCCTAGGCCTGAAATCTCAGTTTTCTATCCAATTCCATGGATTAAAATGCTAATAAACAATTATAATCAATGTAAATACTAAAGTAAAGGTAAAATACTTATCTCGTCGCTTTTACGAGAAAAACGCCAACATAATCGCCTCAAACTCAGCATATGAAGAAAATACTCAAAAATTGCAATTTAATACACTGTCAGGTAAGATAAACAAATCTGACTATTAAGAATGATTTTCCCATCGCTTAAAAGTACATATCTAGTCGCTAAAGGTGTGCACCAAATCCTTTTACACCAGCAATAATTATTTTCACTAAAATGGTCATAACTTCATCATATCAACTCGAAATGCGATGATTGTTTTTTCTATAATATTTAAATAATGATACGAACCTACTCGTTTAATCAAAACTCCATTTAATACTTGTTTGCCCATTCAGATATCATTTTTACTCGTTTAAAAATTATTTCATCTTTTGCAATTAAAACTCGATCTTGACTTATCGAAATTGCACCAAACTTTTCATATCAGTCTTATAATTCATCCTAAGAATTTTAAAAGTCTCTGAATAATTATTCAATCTCTAGAACTAAAAACGGACCTCTGAGTTGTCACCTTTTGTGCTTAAACCATGCTAAAACATATAAAATGTTCAAATCCATCCAAAACTCATTGGGATTAAGTTAAAAGTTGCGGAAAATTCTAAATTAATTTTACAAATGTGTTGGAGCTTTCAAATCCTTAATCTGAGCTCATTTAGTCAACTATTAACTTTAAATTCTACCAGAATGCAACTCAACTGTTCGAAACTCATTCAGAACCTCACAAACACAAATATAATATGCAAATCAATCATAAAATATATTTAAGATATGTTGGAATCATCAAATTACAGATATAAGGTCATTTTGACCGAAAGTTGACTTGTGGTCAAACTTAGCTTCCTTAAAACTCAATAATTCAACCAAAGGCTCAAATCACTCCCAAACACCTCAAAATTCATGAAAACCATCCAACTAAGTCATAAATCACTATTCAGAACTAATAGAGCTTTCAAAATCTGAATCCAAACTCATTAACCTGAAATGTTGATTTTAGTCAAATCTTTCAAATTTTAAACTTTCAAAACTAAAAATCCCATCCAATCTTCATTCGATTACCTTGAAATTCGTGGAACCCATCTCTGTAAGTGATAAACAACACAATAAAACTACATAAAGGTTCATACTGAAAAAATGGGTTAAAAATCACAAAATGACCATGTGGGTCATTACAAGAGTTTCCAAGTTCCGGCGTGATATTCGAATTTTTACCAAGCACCTGTCCTGCATTCGAACCAACTTGATCTTCATCCAAACGAACACCTATACCACCTTATTTATACCCTTTGACATCATCCGAATTTTTTGGAGCATCATCCAAACTTTTTCCAGAATTGTCGAACAACTGGACCTTTATTTCAGGAACCAAAAGTCCCTTCTGAACAGGCCTTCGATCAATTATAGCTAGCCTTGTGTCTCCACTATTTGTTGTAGTTAGGTTCTGCCAAGAATTAATATTTGATCCATCGATCACATTACTTGCATTATCCTTATTATTAACTTTGTTTCCATCTTTTTTTGCATCCCAGACGTCTCGTGCATCACCTTGCAATTGTTCCATAGTGTCTGTTTTGTCACCTTGCTGCCCGATATTGTCTTTATTACCATCTTCCCTTTTGTTTTCCTTGATTATTAGTCGACAATCAGCATCTTCATGACCTTGGCGCTTACAGCAGGTACAATACAAAGGAAGATTATCTAACACAAACTGTTGATAATGTTCAATGAGCTTACCAAATTGTTAATCTAAAAAATACATCCTTACTTGTTTTGAATGTTTTTCCAAAAGATCAAGAATGACCTTAACTCTAGCTATGCTAGGTCTTGTCCTATCTTGAGAGGATTTATCTGTGGCTACTGGCTTACTTATTGCCGATGCAATGGATAATAGAGGTCTTTCAGCAAAAATATTTTGTAACACCCTGAAAGTCCCTAAGATCTGACCCGACAGTTAAAATGGAAAAAACAGAAAAATTTGCATCAGGTCACAAAACGAGTCATCAAATGACTCGTGGTTTGCCTAATGAGCCACTAAGTGACTTATCATTTACCTAATGAGTCAGCAAATGACTCATCGTTTGTAAAGATCAGAGTGTCTACGAATGAGTCATCAAGTGGTTTGTCATTTGCCTAATAGGTCATCAAATGACTCGTCGTTTGAGGAAATGCTATTTTTCTGATAGTAATGAAAAATTAAGAAACTGACTCTTCATTTGCCTAACAAATCGTCAAATGACTCATTGATTGGGGCAATGCTATTTTCAGACAGTTTTGATGGATTAAGGAAATAACTCATCATTTGCCTAACGAATTGACGAGTCATTAAGTGATCCATCATTTGAGAAGTAATGGGGAACTTTAGTGTACTTCACAGATTAAGAAAATGACTCGTCATTTGCCTGACGAGTTATCAAATGACCCATCATTTGCCTGACGAGTTATCAAATGACCCGTCATTTTCCTAACGAGTCATTAAGTGACTCGTCATTTCCCTAACAAGTCGGAAAATGACTCGTCGTTTCTGGTGGTATGAAATTTCCTGTTGAATCATTAAGGGCGTTTTCATAATTTTGAAGCTCCTAAGTCCAAAATTACGTCATTTATGAAAATAGTATTTTAAGGATATTATCCACCCTAGAACCTCCATTCTCTTCCTCACATCCTAATTAGAAGATCAATTTCCCTCGAGGCTCTCAAGAGAAAAGCTAGGGTTCATCATCTTCATCTTCATCAAATCTTGAGTCTCAAGCTAAGTCAAGAAATCAGTGAATCAAGGTATGAGGAATTTATCAATGAGAGGTTCTTCCACTCTCGTGCCCCTTCTCTAATTGAAAAATTAATCTCCTATTCCTCATGCCCTAGTTTTTGAATTTTTAGGGCTTTATTGGGTATTGTTGAATTCCTCCATGATTCTCCTATGGGTTTAGCTATCTTGATCAAATTGGTGATTCTATAGTTAGGATTTTGTATTTCTATCAAGTCTTCCATGAAATTACTATACAGTATGATTATGAACTTCTAGGGTTAAATTCCTTCTCTATTGAAATCCCATGATTTTCTTATGATATCAACTTCAAGTTTAAAGTTATATATTATGATCATGATGTATGATTTTTACAAGAACCCTTCATGAATTTATGTATTTCAAATATGATGACTTTCCCAAGTATGCATAGCCTTTACAAGTATCATGTTTATGTTTATGGCTGAGTGACATCCCTCTTTCATGGCTAGCTCACGTATTTCAAACATGTTCATGTATTTTATAATTTTAACTAGCCTATGTATTTTAAGTATGTTTCATGATTTCACTATGAGCCATGTGCATATTTTTGGGAGTAGTATCTAGCACCGAGTAGGCCGGGAGTTCCAGAAACCCAGGACTCAGAACTACGTGCCAATGTAGGACTAAACTAAGGTTCACCCTATGGGTGCTCTTTAGTGATCACGCCATGTCATCATCCCTTGCCTGGAAAGCTTGGGGCGGCTTTGCCCACTTGAGCGAGATAGTTGGGGCATCACGTAAGCTCTCTCATGATGATGTCATTTATGATGAATCCTCCCACTATTCCTTATGATTTTTTTTCATGTCATATTTACGATACTTTGGCTCAAGCTATGTTTTACGAGGTTTTCACTTATGAATATATTGATGACTAGTTTATGAATTATTTCAAAAGCCTTGAGCCCTCATGTTCAAATTATGATTATTACTTCATGTTTGAAATGTCCTACTCTCATGAAATCATTATGAATTTTAATTGTATGTTTTTACTTACCTCGCATACTCAGTATATTTAAAGTACTGACCACATACTCGATGCTATATCGTTTCATGATATAGGTTCGGGCGGTCAAACTCAGCCGCATCATTAGTCCTACTCCCTATCAGTTCAACTTAGCCTTAAGTTGGTGAATCCTCATCTACCGAGGACATTCTTTTAGTCATGTTATTTTCTCAGTTTAGTTTTACACTTGGAGTTAGCTGGAGACTTGTCCCAGCATCTCATCAGATATAGAGGCTTTTCAGACATAGACTAGTATGTTCAGCTTTTGGCTCGATGTTGTGATGTTAACACTTTTGTTTGCGTTTTAAAATATTCAGACTTCCACATATTCTTGTTTAAGTTTTAAGTTTTTGCTTTTATTTATACTCTTTAGTTGCTACGTACATGCCATAGGTTAGCTTGGAGCCATTTATGGTTCTAGGTCCCGTATCTCGATCTGGGGTCCATGCTCGAGTCGCGACAAATTTGGCGGAAGATTGGGTAACGAAACCCACACTAAAACTTTTGAAGTTTCTTCCTTAGGATTAAAATTTTGTGCCCATGGAATGTTATGGAACAGATTTTGTTCCCCATTAAATTGAAGATAACCAAACTATTTTGGAAGGACAGAGATAAAATCTTTATAGAGATCACAACGAATTAAAAGATGTCGCGCCACAAGAAAGTCAATTAAAGAACATCCTTTGATGACCAACTGTTTTGAAATTATTTTTCTCAGTACGTATAAGCTTGGTGCACGATAACAAAGCTTCGTAATCACTTCTTGATGAAGTCCCTCTTCAGCCGCATGCTCATCTAATTCCTTAAGAGTAAACCAAACTGTTGGCTCCCCATGTATTAATTGAATAGGTTTTAAGATTGTTTTGGTTAGTGTCGTAGGATTAGTGTTCATTAGGGACATGTAGGTAGTGTTAGGGTTTGACTATCTCATAGCTTGAGACTGGAGAGAGGTAGCGGCAGCCATGGGAGGCTTCTAAGTTGCCATTCACCTAGAGAGATAGGGTTCGTTTTTGCACGCGCACACACACTGCATGCATCTAATTAAACGTTGATGTTCATCTTCATAGGTTAAGATGATATCCAATCTTCAGATAATAGTTAGCTTTAATTTCCACTACCATTAAAAATTCACAGATGATCATAAAGGCCACTATCTCCAGCTATGAGGAGAGAAAAAGGATTTTAGGATTAATACTAATAAATTCATTATTTATAGAATATTATGATGATTAGTATTATCTTTATATAAAAAGACAATAAATAATCAAATCTCTCCATAACAGGTATTCGTTATAATAATATTTCATTATAATAGCCTTATTTTCTCCAGAATCGATTTTTCCTATTATATTTTACTTCTCTGTAACAACATTCTACCTATAACAATAGTGACATTTATTATAGCGGTACACTCTTTGTAAAATTACCCCTCTATAGAAGTCATTCTCAAATATTATGCAATAATATTTTGTAAGAAATGTACTATGTGTAAATAAATATTAAAATATTTATGGTAATCATCATCAATATCATGCACATAGTAAATTTTAAGTATCCACTAGTTATTATCATGATTTCACATGAAAAGATTAATGGTTGTTGTTTTTTTACAATCATACTCTTTCTAATTTTTGGTTAAATTGATAAACAAATACATCCCTTCTTCTTGATACACAAAATTATTAATCTAGATATTTGCATACTTTTATTTATAACAGCTAAATGAGATATAAAAGTCAAATGTCAGTATATATATATATATAACATCACCTCACTATAGTAGCCATAAAATTTTGCAGACAAATATTGCTAACATAGATAGGTTTGACTGTACAATTCACTATGTATATGTTTATGATAAAAACCGTGTTGTGTATTTATTTAGAGGGAATATCAAATAATATATTGGCTATAGTTATTTCCATTAAGTTGTTTTGAAAAATTTCATCCCTTGTAATTTATATCAAGGTTTAACAGATTTTTAGTTTTATGAATTTAATTATTATTATGAAATACAAAATTAGAGTGTTAATATTAATTTTTATCAATTGATAAATAATTAGACAAAAAGTATATATAAAAACAGAAATTGTTGCTAAAATGCTTAAGAAATTATAAAGGAAAAGCTTTAACCGGGATAACTGAGCCTTTCTTTTCTTTTTTCCTTCATAAAATATTTTTAAACAAAAGATGATTACTATTATTTTCAGTGATGCATGTGCTGCTCTCAGGATTGAAAAAAAGTCAAAAATATTAGATGAAACTAATTACTTTTTTTAAACTATAAATTTAATTTTAAACTCAAGCACTTTCGATAGTACTACAACACAAGTTCTTGCGCATTTCTTTGATTTTTGAAGTTTATTGTGGTTGCTATTGGTAGGGGTGTACAAAGAAAATCGATAAATCGCACCAACTCAATAATCCGAGTCAAATCGAGAAAAAAACCGACTAGTGATTTGGTTCGATTTAGTTTGGTATGATTTTAACTAGAAAAAGTCAAACCAAACCAAATCAACCCGACGTTACATGTACATAATTTTTATAAGTATTTTATATAATTTATAAATGCTTCTTAAACTTTTTCATCATAATTCTAAACTATATTGCAATCTAAACACAGACAAAACCTAACTTGGTAATCTAGGGAGGGGTGGAATAGGGGGAGAAATACACGATTATCTAGGAAACTGGATGATAGGATATATAAGAAGTCTCTATACAGCTACTAATATAAGAGCAGAAATTCTTGCCTTATTTAATGATTTGAAGATAGCTAAGCTAACAATCTAACCCTTCTAAAAATTAATCTAGACTCCAAGAAAATACTATAACTTATCTTGGTATGAATTATTCTCATTTTGTTTATGGAATTTGTGGCTCAATCATAATCATTATTTACATCACCAAAAGAATATACCTTTATCCATTAAAATTGTGATTCATAGAGCTATTAAATACAAATACATAGCAGCTCGTGTGCCTATGCCAATACAACAAAAAATAATTCAGGTACATTGGTATCCTTCGAGAAAGGGATACTTTAAATTGAATACCAATGGACCATCATCGTGTATAAATACTCAAGGAGGTTGCGGTGGAATTGTCTGAAATGGCAGAACTGAATGGGTTATAGGCTTCAGCGGCCATCTTGCACAAATTTTAGTTGTTCATGCTAAAGTTATCGCACTGCTTCATCGCCTTATAATAGCCCACCAATATCATTGCACACCCTTGGAAGTTAATGTGGACTTCATGGAAATAATCTCATTTCCTATGAAAGGAAATCTTAAATTTAACTCTATCATTTCTGATTGCAGATCCTTGATGCTCCTGCCAGGAACCCCAGGCCTTAGATATAGTTTTCAAGAGCAAAATCAGGTGGCGGATAGCCTAGCTAAGGAGGGAGCTAGGAAGAAATCCTATGATCATCTTATATATTTTCTAGTTCCTCCTTTGTTTGCTTTGGTGACTTTTTAAGCAGACAAAGTACAGGAACTTCTTTTGCTACGGTAATTGCAGATAGTTTGTGTAATAACTTGCAAATCTTCTCGGATCACCATTATGGTATCCTTTCTAGTGCTTCTACTAGCATAATAATCCCACTTCCCCTCAAAACAATAATAATGGCTCGACATGCTGTCGCTCGACATGTTGTCACTCTCATTTATTGATGCATATTAAGTTCTATTAATATAATTTCCTTATTATCCAGAAAAAACATATTTCTTTAACACTATTTAAGAACTTTTACCACTTTAAGGCTTAGAAATCATTCTTACCGTGTATTTTGTTTTCATAAACTCAAGACTTTAAGAATCCTTAAAATAGTTAGGACTTCACATTAATGTATGCTAAAGTTTAGTTGGTTTCTTTAATGATAGACAGATAAAACTATTACTCCCTCTGTTCCATTTTAATTGCTAGATATACTGAAAATAGCTATTCAAAATACTTGCTAGTTTCAAAATTCAAGAGATAATTGACCATTTTTTTCCAATTCTATACTTAGTACTTAAAGTCATTCTAAAATATAAAAAGAATAATTATTGTATGTCTCCAAAAATTAATAGAGTTATATTAGTCAAATTACCATCCCTATTACTTTGTTCTTAACAAATGTGCAAATCTTATCCTAACAATTAAAATTGAACAGATGGAGTAATTGAGTATTAAATATATTGATTCAATTGCACGTGATAAGCAAGTTGTAATCACATTTTTTCTCCTTTGATAGCGTTGAATTGAAAAAAAAATCATTTTTAAAATTTTTGTTAATAGTACCTGTAAAACTCCACCATTATTACTAATGTTAACTCAATCTCCCCGAGAAATAATTAAATAAAGAATTAAAATTTTTGTCGTGTGACATCTAAATAATAGTTCAATCTCAAATATTCTATACCATAAAATGTTTATTAATATATAGTTGGAAAATTGTTGGATGTACAATAAATTCACATAAAATTTAGATGTGCATGTCATATTTTTCAGTTAAGCACATGTTCTGATACTTAAATTTGATTTTGAAGAGGTATTGATCTAGCCCCTCCACTTTTGGTGTTTTTCTATGACTTAAAAGTAGGAGTGTATATAGTCCAGGTTGATTCGAATTTCTAAATATTACACAAAATCAATTATATTGAGTTTTTAAATCTATAAACCAAAAGGTTTTCAACTTTGGAAATTTTTAGGTTTTTTCTCGATAAAGTCTTCAAACAAATATAACTTATACTTGAAATATTTTTTAATCCCCGTAACAAACAACTATCTAAGGTATTTCCCCAGTAAGAAAATAACATTGTAAATACCCAAAAGTTCCCAAGATTTAAAAGTCAAAATTTCAAAATGTGTCCAGCAGAAAATTTCAGCAGTGTCTCAGAACGACTCATACAATGAGTCATTGGTCGCTCTAACGGGTCATGGAAGCAGTCTTGGTGAGATTTCAGGCTGGGCTAATGGGAAGGAATGAGTCAAGTAATGACTCGTTTTTGTCTCTGATGGGTCGTTGTAAGTGACCGTGGGTTGGATCTTAGGGTTTCTAGGTGGTAGCAACGGACGGAGACAACGAGTCGTCAGAAGGAGCAACGATCGGTTGTATCAATCGTTGGAAGGAAAGTGAAGGATAGACCAATGGTGGCAACGGGCCATTGGTGCTAGAAATGACCCATGGTTTCAATCATTGGAAGGGGCATAAGGGTTGGTCCAGTGCAACCAACGGTAGGTTATGACGGGTCGTTAGAGGTAACAACGACCCATCCTATCGATCGTTGTTTGGAGAAGCTGAAACTTTGAGGAAATTCCAGTGCCTCTAACGGGTACAGAAGATGATTCGTTGGAAGGGATAACGACTCATTCTGAGGGTCATTGGTTTCAGTACGGGAAATTTCAGGTTTTTCTCAAGTGTAGTTTGGTAATATTCCATGCTTCCATCTTTAAGGTGACATCATTTTGAGTATTATTTGGAACATTTTTAAAGGTTTTATAAACCTAATCCTTTATTCCCTCAAGATATTCTCTCAAACTCTTCTTCCTACTCTCTCACAAGATTCAAGGATTCTTCAAGAGTTTCTTCAAGGGCTTCAAGGTGCAAATTTGAGTGGGATTTCGTTTACTAGGCATGTGAGTTTTCAACAAGGATATTCTTCCATTCTTGTGTCCCAAAATATTTTATTAAAATTTATTTTCAATTAATCTAGAAAAGCATGACCTAGGGTTTGTGTGATGGGTAAATTCTTCTATATTTTTCTTAAATGCTAAAATCTACTGCGATTATGGGTTAAATTGGGATATAAATTAATGCGTTGCCTTGAATTGTGGATTAGATAATGAAAATGCATGAGTGTGGATATTCTTCATAAATTGGCTTGATTATTGAATGGGTCTTGTTTATTGTTCACTTAATTATCATAGTAATTCATGAACATGATTAAATTGTGTGAATATTGTATGATTATCCCTAATAACCTGAATATGCCATTAATAGCTATGTTGGGATGAGTTGGAGTTTATGGGCTTGAACAATTGAAAGTAAATTGTGTATTATCATTATGTTTTTAATTAAATTGATTGGGTATGAGGTGAATCTATGATAATGGCTTAATTATTGCATCTTTCTCATGAATTAGAGTAAATTATGAAATGGGTCTTACGAAATAAAAATGAATGCTCCTCCCATGGTTTTGTTGTAAATGATGAGGTATGAGTTCAATGTACGGGTTGTCCGCAAATCTAAATAGATGAAGCCATATATCTTTGATAAAGTATGAATTGAACCTATAGATCATGCGTGATCCTATGCTACATATTGAATGAGATGAATTCGGAATTGGAATGTTATGATAGTATAGTGCATAACATGAATATATAGCATGGTTGTTAGTGTAAGATGTTTAAACAAATATTGAATTGGTCCCCTGATGAGGTGAATTATGATGATAAACCATGTGAATAATATGTCAGACTATTGATCCTATGTGTATTACAAGGTGGCTCTAATCCGTTCAAAAATGAATATTGCATGATGAAAGTGGTGAATGTTCTTGTCTCTGATTAGCTGTAGTAATTTAGACTAGCTCTAGCCTGTCGGGACTCACATCCCTAGTCACCAGCTGAAAACGTTTTCCTTTAGTCGGTCAGGACGCACATCCCCAGTCACCGGTTGAGTATGTTTACCCTTCTTTGGTCGGGACTCACATCCCTAGTCAGTCATTGACTCTCTCTCTCTCTCTTTATATATATATATATCAGAGCATAATCTCCCTTTGACAATCAGGGATCTCCTCTAGCCGAGATGTTTCCCTTTGATAGTCAGGGACTCTCCCTTTGATTGTCAGGGACTCTCCCTTGGACAGTCAGGAATGCTCTTTGATATCAGTCACAACATCTTACCTCTGTACTATTTCTGTTTGTTATATTTTTGCGCATAAATTGATCTTATGATAATGCATGTCCTCATGAAGTGGTTATGTTAATACGTATATGGAAATATCATATATGGTTGTTGTATTCCTTTCAATTATATTACTGTTAATGTGTGTTCAATTTACTTTCTTCTGTATATTTGTATGTCTTAGTTTATTTACGCTTCCTGCATACTCAGTACATTCCAAGTACTGACTGCACGCCTTCTTGTGCTATATCATTTCATGATATAGATTCAGGTCATCAAGCTCAGCCCCGTGGCTAGATACGCTTCATCCTCTCTCAACTGTTAGTGGTGAGTCCTCATCTTCCGAGGACGTGATTTATGTTCATATTTTCTTATGTTTTAGTTTTCATACATTAGGAGTTAGCTGGGGGCTTGTCCCAGCAACTCATCAGTTTAGTAGAAGGCTTTCAGACTTATCTAGACAGATTCAACAATGTATCTAAGTGTTATTAAAATTGTTCTTATGGTTTCTATTAGATTCTTGTTATTAGATTCCGCTTATTCATGTTGTGGTTGTTGTATAGTCAAGTGTTATGCTATGATCGTGCTATGGGTCGACTTGGAGCCTTTTGGGGTTCCTTGTCCCCGTGTTACGGCTAAGGTGTAAGCTCGGGTCGTGACAAACTTGGTATCAGAGCAAAGGTTTAGAGTGTCCTTGGGTGTCTGAATGTTGCGTTACATAGAGTCTTCCTCATGGGTGTGAAGTGTGCCACATTTATGACGAAGAGGCTATGAGACATTTTAGGAATGTTCCCTTTTCTTCAGGATTCTTAACATGCATAGAGTATGAAGCTCAAAACAATTCTTTCCCCTGACTCGTGCTTTACGCGCTCACAGATAATTCCTCCTAGATGAGCGAATGGAAGAAGACATGGTAACGGCAACTAGATGGTACCACCAGCCCAGGCAGATCCAATGGATGATCATGTTACTCATGCCGAGTTCTAAGAAGCCTTTCACATGTTGGCGGAGGCCCTGACCTCTCAGATTAACTAGTAGGCGCTGGCTCATGTTCCTCAGAGTGGAAATGAAGCGGCGGAAAGGATAAGAGATTTTCTCCGAATGAACCCACCCGAATTCTTAGGGTCAAAGGTGGATGAGCACCCGCATGAGTTATTAGAAGAGATTCAGAAGATTACTCACATCATGAGACTGATAGGGAATGAGAGCACAGACTTAGCCTCCTACCAGTTAAAGGGAGTTTCTTATATTTGGTATTGTCAATGGTGGGACAGTTGGGGAGTTGGAGCGGATCCTGTAGGTTGGGATGAATTTATGATAGCATTCTTGGATAGGTTTTTCCCTTGGGAGTTGAGGGAGGCAACGGCAGCAGAGTTCATTAATTTGAAACAAAATGACATGACAGTCCAGGAGTACACATTGGAATTCACTTGGTTTTTCAAGTGTGCACTGGAGATGGTAACCGACCAGTGGGCCCGAGTAAGCAGGTTCGTGATCGGAGTGTCAGATTCCATAGTTAAAGAGTGCAGGACCTCCATGTTACACTGAGACATAGACTTCCCACGCTTGGTGATATTTTCTCAACAGATGGAAGCAGAACAGGTGAAAGAAAAACAGAGAGAGGCCAAGAGGGCTAGGACTGGAGATCTAGAGTTCTCTCAGTAGAGGTTGAGTGGCGGACATCGCTCACCTTTCCAGTAGAAATCATTGGCCCCAGCACCTTCGACAGCCAGTGTTTCGTATAAGCCCAGAGTAAGGGAGATTGTGTATCCATTGTGTATCAGCTGTGGGAAGCACCATTTGGGAGTATGCATGGCCGGCTCAGATGTTTGTTTTTGGTGCAGCAAGGTAGGCCATAAGCACCGAGATTGCGCAACGGCTAATCGAGGCAAGAGTAGATTCTCGGCCACTTCTTCAGTAGCTCCGATAGCTTGTTCAATTCAGCAAGGTGCATCCTCTATTCCAGGAGGCGGACATCATCAAAACCGCTCCTATGCCATAGCAGCACATCAGGATAAGGGCAAGTCGCCGGTAGTGGCCCTAGGTATGTTGTGAATCTTGTGTTACCCCATATATGTTGCCAACCTCTATATTGAACAAAAAGCTCTGTTGTGATTGTGGGAAGAGATTGTCGATGTGTAATGTGAGCATCTCTTAGTGTAAGTCTTGCGGTGAAGGTTAGAAGTGAAAGAGGAGTTAAGAATTAGTAATTTAGCCGAACATGAAGAAATATTTGGGAGCCTTAGAATGATGACTATAAGCTAAGGGGGAGATAGTGAGTATGTGAAGTAAGTCGGACCTTGAGAATGCTCATAAAGGAGTTTCAGCCTTAGCAGTTGTAGTATGTCGATCTCTTCAAGGTTTAGATAACCTCCCTTGTATTTCAGTTGAAGTTAAAAATGGTGTCCATTCCTATGTGCAGATTACCGAGGTTTAGAGGTAATTACTTCAGATAGTAATGCCAGTCTTTCTCTATGAGTCCTTTATGCTAATTTTCATGTTATGAATCAGTTATGTTTGTTAATTCATGTTTTCCTATGTGGTCAGATCAAACTCAATCTTTAGAAGTTGCTTGATCGCTCAGTAGAATCAAATTATCTCTTGTATGTGCTTAGTTTTAGATGTCGGGAATGAATCGTGCTCATGAAATCCTTACCCTCAGTTAGAGTAGATATCGTGAATTATATCTTAGTATTAAGAAGCGATTTGAGAATGAAGGTTTAGTCCATATCAGTTTAGTGCCAGATAAAGGGGGGAAGAATCCTTCTCAATGTTTTATCTAGTTCTATGTTGGTTTCATGTCCCTCGGTTTCTCTTGTGCCATGGTATGCATGTTTAGTGTGGATATTCAGTTTTCCATTAGTGTTAGCTGAGATTGATTGATTTTGGATTTCGATTTTGTCCCTATATTTTCAGTATGTTCAGCCAACATTCGAGGACGAATGTTCCCAAGGGGAGGATATTGTAACACCCTAAAAGTTTCCAATATTTAGAAACCAAAGTTTGAAAATGTGTCCAATAGAAAATTTAAGCAGTGCCTCAGAAAGACTCATACAATGAGTCGTTGGTCTCTCTAACGGGTCGTGGAAGCAGTCCTGGTGAGATTTCAGGCTGGGCTACTGGGAAGGAACGAGTCAAGTAACGACTCGTTGGTGTCTCTGACAGGTCATTGTAAGTGACTGCGGGTTGGATCTTAGGGTTTCCGGGTGGTAGCAACGGACGGAGACAACCAGTCGTTAGAAGGAGCAATGATCCGTTGTATCGATCATTAGAAGGAAAGTGAAGGATGGACGAGTGGTGGCAATGGAAGGTTGTAATGGGTCGTTGGTGCTAGCAATGACCCATGGTGTCAATCATTGGAAGGGGCATAAGGATTAGTCCAGTGCAACCAATGGAAGGTTATGACGAGTCGTTGGAGGTAATAATGACCCGTCCTGTCGATCGTTGTTTGGAGAAGCCAAAACTTTGAGGAAATTCCAGTGCATCTAAGGAGTACAGACGATAAGTCATTGGAAGGGACAATGACTCATCCTGAGGGTCGTTGGTTTCAGTTCGAGAAATTTTAAGGTTTTTCTTAGGGGTAGTTTGGTAAAATCCCATTCTTTTAGCTTTAAAGTGACGTCATTTTGAATATTATTTAGAACATTTTTAAGGGTTTTCTAAGCCTAATCCCTTATTCCCTCAAGATATTCTCTCAAACCCTTCTTCCTACTCTCTTACAAGATTCAAGGATTCTTCAAGAGTTTTCTTCAAAGGCGTCAAGGTACAAATTCGAGTGGGATTTCATCTACCAGGTATACTATTTTTCAATAAGGATATTCTTCCATCCTTGTGCCCCAAAATATTTTATTAAAAATTCCTTTTCAATTAATCTAGAAAAGCATGACCTAGGATTTGTGTGATAGGTAAATTCTGATATATTTTTCTTAAATGCTAAAATCTACTGCGATTATGGATTAAATTAGGATATAAATTAATGCATTGCCTTGAATTGTGGATTAGATGATGGAAATGCATGAGTGTGGAATGTTCTTCATAAATGTCTTGAGTATTGAATGTGACTTTTTTATTGTTCACTTAGTTATCGTAGTAATTCATGAACATGATTAAATTGTGTGAATATTGTATGATTATCCCTAATAACCCAAATATGCCATTAATAGCTATGTTGGGATGAGCTGGAGTTATGGGCTTAAACAATTGAAAGTAAATCATGTATTATCACTATGTTTCTGATTAAATTGATTGTGTATGAGGTAAATCTATGATAATGGCTTAATTATTGCATCTTTCTCAGGAATTAGAGTAAATTATGAAATGGGTCTTACGAAATAAAAATGAATGCTCCTCCCATGGTTTTGTTGTAAATGATGAGGTATGAGTTCAATGTACGGGTTGTCCGCAAATCTAAATAGATGAAGCCATATATCTTTGATAAAGTATGAATTGAACCTATAGATCATGCGTGATCCTATGCTACATATTGAATGAGATGAATTCGGAATTGGAATGTTATGATAGTATAGTGCATAACATGAATATATAGCATGGTTGTTAGTGTAAGATGTTTAAAGCAAATATTGAATTGGTCCCCTGATGAGGTGAATTATGATGATAAACCATGTGAATAATATGTCAGACTATTGATCCTATGGGTATTACAAGGTGGCTCTAATCCGTTCAAAAATGAATATTGCATGATGAAAGTGGTGAATGTTCTTGTCTCTGATTAGCTGTAGTAATTTAGACTAGCTCTAGCCTGTCGGGACTCACATCCCTAGTCACCAGCTGAAAACGTTTTCCTTTAGTCGGTCAGGACGCACATCCCCAGTCACCGGTTGAGTATGTTTACCCTTCTTTGGTCGGGACTCACATCCCTAGTCAGTCATTGACTCTCTCTCTATATATATATATATATATCAGAGCATAATCTCCCTTTGACAATCAGGGATCTCCTCTAGCCGAGATGTTTCCCTTTGATAGTCAGGGACTCTCCCTTTGATTGTCAGGGACTCTCCCTTGGACAGTCAGGAATGCTCTTTGATATCAGTCACAACATCTTACCTCTGTACTATTTCTGTTTGTTATATTTTTGCGCATAAATTGATCTTATGATAATGCATGTCCTCATGAAGTGGTTATGTTAATACGTATATGGAAATATCATATATGGTTGTTGTATTCCTTTCAATTATATTACTGTTAATGTGTGTTCAATTTACTTTCTTCTGTATATTTGTATGTCTTAGTTTATTTACGCTTCCTGCATACTCAGTACATTCCAAGTACTGACTGCACGCCTTCTTGTGCTATATCATTTCATGATATAGATTCAGGTCATCAAGCTCAGCCCCGTGGCTAGATACGCTTCATCCTCTCTCAACTGTTAGTGGTGAGTCCTCATCTTCCGAGGACGTGATTTATGTTCATATTTTCTTATGTTTTAGTTTTCATACATTAGGAGTTAGCTGGGGGCTTGTCCCAGCAACTCATCAGTTTAGTAGAAGGCTTTCAGACTTATCTAGACAGATTCAACAATGTATCTAAGTGTTATTAAAATTGTTCTTATGGTTTCTATTAGATTCTTGTTATTAGATTCCGCTTATTCATGTTGTGGTTGTTGTATAGTCAAGTGTTATGCTATGATCGTGCTATGGGTCGACTTGGAGCCTTTTGGGGTTCCTTGTCCCCGTGTTACGGCTAAGGTGTAAGCTCGGGTCGTGACAAACTTGTTATCAAAGCAAAGGTTTAGAGTGTCCTTGGGTGTCTGAATGTTGCGTTACATAGAGTCTTCCTCATGGGTGTGAAGTGTGCCACATTTATGACGAAGAGGCTATGAGACATTTTAGGAATGTTCCCTTTTCTTCAGGATTCTTAACATGCATAGAGTATGAAGCTCAAAACAATTCTTTCCCCTGACTCGTGCTTTACGCGCTCACAGATAATTCCTCCTAGATGAGCGAATGGAAGAAGACATGGTAACGGCAACTAGCTGGTACCACCAGCCCAGGCAGATCCAATGGATGATCATGTTACTCATGCCGAGTTCTAAGAAGCCTTTCACATGTTGGCGGAGGCCCTGACCTCTCAGATTAACTAGTAGGCGCTGGCTCATGTTCCTCAGAGTGGAAATGAAGCGGCGGAAAGGATAAGAGATTTTCTCCGAATGAACCCCTTCATTGGTCGGAACTCACATCCCTAGTCAGTTAGTGACTCTATATATATCAGAGCATACTCTCCCTTCAATAGCCAGGGATTTCCTCTCGCTGAGACGTTTCCCTTTGATAGTCAGGGACTCTCCCTTTGACAGTCAGGGACTCTCCCTTGGACAGTCAGGGACGCTCTTTGATATCAGTCACGACATCTTACCTCTGTATTATTTCTGTTTGTTATATTTTTGTGCATCAATTGATCTTATGATAATGCATGTCCTAATGAAGTGGTTATGTTAATACGTATATGGAAATC
Source organism: Datura wrightii (assembly GCA_035772735.1). Lineage (NCBI taxonomy): Eukaryota > Viridiplantae > Streptophyta > Magnoliopsida > Solanales > Solanaceae > Datura > Datura wrightii. Next base: position 23,073,199 of record JASDFA010000001.1, read on the forward strand.
TCATTGTATTCCTTTCAATTATATTACTGTTAATGTGTGTTCAATTTACTTCCTTCTGTATATTTGTATGTCTGAGTTTATTTACGCTTCCTTCATATCAGTACATTTCAAGTATTGACCGTACGCCTTCTTATGCTATATTATTTCATGATATAGATTCAGGTCATCAGGCTCAGCCCCGTGGCTAGATACGCATCGTCCTCTCTCAGTTGCTAGTGGTGAGTCCTCATCTTCCGAGGACGTGATTTATGTTCATATTTTCTTATGTTTTAGTTTTAAGACTTTAGGAGTTAGCTGGGGGCTTGTCTCAGCAACTCATTAGTTTAGTAGAAGACTTTCAGACTTGTCCAGACAGATTCAGCGTTTATCTAAGTGTTATTAAAATTATTCTTATGGTTTCTATTAGATTCTTGTTATTAGATTCCACTTAATCATGTTGTTGTTCGTTCTATAGTTAAGTGTTATTCTATGATCATGCCATGGGTCGACTTGGAGCCTTTCGGGGTTCCTTGTCCCGTGTTATGACTAGGGTGTAAACTCGGGTCATGACATAACATAAAATATGAGGTGAGTAATGACATTGCACTAAAATTAAATATAAAAAAGAAATCGCATGAAAAAGATATTACTAATTAATAAGTCATAATAAAAATGATCATACTCTAAAAGTACTAAGTCTTGCCAAAATACGACTAATAAGTACTAAATTTAAGTTAATGTGTTTTCACTGTGTAAATTAAGCTGCAAAATAAAGAATAAAGATATCTAATATAATATTATTGTCCTTTCTAGTGTTGACATCATTTCTTTTGTTAGTATTAATATTGATTTTATTTTGGTTTGGGCGTTATGTGGGTTAATAACATGCATCTATGAGCTATAAAACTTATTGGATCGTTCAAAATTCTAAGCCCAAACTTGAAATAATACAGGTTAAAACATAAAAACTATCAAAAAATTTAAGAAATATTTATAAATTACATAAAATATTTATAAAAATTATATATATATATATATATATATATATATATATATATATATTATCGGGCAGGTCTGGTTTGATTTGATTTTTTTAGTTAAAACAAATCAAATCAATTATGATCAATTTTTTTTTTCAAAATCAAATCAAATCGAACCGAACCACTAGTCGAGTTTTTTCTCAGATTATCGAATTGGTAATATTTGTCGGCTGATTTGTACATCCCTATTTCAAATTAATTAATTTAAAGAAAAAATAGAAAAAAAAATCATTTTACCTATTCCATTTTCTCTTTAAAAAATAATACTACGTGTTTTACCTAATTCAACAGACTCTATAAAATTGAACTATGAGTCTGTTAACGATTTGTTCATTTAAGAGTTAGGGAAAAAATGTAAAAGAAGAGTGGATTGGGTGTTTAGAAGAGGAAGTGGGCCGGATCTTTTGGGGTTTGGAACAGGCCTCATGGTTTTTTAAGGTCAAAATGTTCTAAAACTGGAGTTAATATATGGCAGAAATTATATTAAATGGTAGCCTTTTTTGCGTTTAAAATAGTAGCCTTTTTGCATTTTAAAAAGCTATCACTTTTATCTATCGATGACACTGATGAAAAGAACTTTATTAAGAAAATTTTAAAATTAGGAGTCAACCACATTAAATGAAATCAGATTATTGTAATAGAAATATATTCATTGAATAAAAGAAAATTAATTCATCTTAGTATCAACACAAAATTTCATATGTTAGTTTTCATCTTTCAAATCTATTAGTAAGAGGCAAGACTTTTATATGTAATTCTGTTTTTGTCTTGCTGATATGATGAGGTATGTCATATTTTCCTTTCCTTTTCCTTTTTGAATTTCATTTTATAGAATTTATTCTATTTTCCTATTTGTCTTAGTTTTTTTTCTCTTTACGAATAATATTTTTGCAAATCTTGAATGTTGTGTGTAATATTAGTTAGAAAGTGCAAAGGGATCTGAGTTGATTCCATGTTCCAGTATAGAATTCTCCTTGATGTTCTTAGAAATATTTTTTTTTATATGTGGTTGTGTGGAAGAATTTTTATTTTAAATTTATGTTAATTCTAGTAAAGATACATTAATGTTGATAGATTTAAGTTTTGCGTGTTAAACTCTATGGCATTGAACATATGTTTTTGTTTTTTCTTTCTTTTTTAAACGGTGAGAGTGGATTAAAGTAGAAAAATGGGGAGAAAATCATATCACGTTAGTTTTGGAGAATTCAAATGCAAATAGTATTATGTTTTAGAGATCATTCTTTTTAGGGATTAAGATGTTAGAATCGAAATATACATATGATATTTGAGTAGTTAGATATTTTATTCAAATCTCAATAATGAATAATCAAGATTATTAGTTTTCACAACATTTTATTATTCACAATTATTTATTTTTAATTAAAAAAAATTTTAAAAAAATTTAAGTTGTAAGGTGGTGGTTTGTTTGGTGGATGGTTGTGGTAGTTTTTCTAGTAGAAATGGTGGCAGTGATATGGCTTGTAGTGGTGATTTCTATGATGGATAGTTGAAGGTAGTGGCCGACGATTGTGAATGAAAGAGGTGGTAGAGTGTGATTTAGTGGTGGTTGGTAATAGGAATAGTAGCAGTGGTGGTTGTAATGTGGGAAGTGATTGATCATAGGGGTCGATAGTGGTGATTGGTGAACTGACAACGATAGCTAGTGGTGATAATTGATATTAGTAATAGTTATGATGATGGAGTTGACTGAGTAGTGATCATAAATAGTAATTAGTGGTGTCAATGCTTGATGACAATAGTGATGATGATGATGGTGATGGTGATGGTGATGGTGAATGATGATTATAATTGTGCAATAGTGGCTAGTGGTGATAGATGAGGTCGACTTCACAAAACTTTTCAATTGAATAATCTTTTAATAATATGTATATGTACAAGATTTAAATGATTTGAAGTTATCTTAACTCATTAAATGATTGAACCTTAAAAAACAAATGTATTTAATGGTACTAGCTTTAAATCATTTAAATTCACATCTCTATTAATACAAATAAATATGATCATATTTAAAATAAACTTATTTTTTTCTTAGAAGTATAGTAATATTATACCCTTTTTTTCTACACAGGAGTCACTATTGCAACAATAGCTACTTAAAAGTACTAAAGCTATTTACAGTTATATTTCTTGCAAAAGGTGTTCATCAAATATCTATCCAAATATGGGAGGAACTTTTACTAGTACTCCTTTTGTGTCATGTTACGTGATCATGCTAACTTGGCATAATTTCTTTAAAAAAATTATTAGGAGTGTATTTTACTAAATTAATTTTATTAATGATGCTTTGAAACTCTAAATTTGAATATTACTTTTTATATAGCTATTTAAAACTAATGGTGGTGTTAACTTATGCACCCCTAATTAATGAAATAAACTGTGAGTTTTACACAATTTTACCAAGTCCTATCAAAGAACCAGGTTAATTTAACTATTTTTAGGAAAACCTTTAACTCAAGCAGAAAAGTAAAACATGCAGCAATTTTATGTGGAAAGCACCTGGCTCATAAAGGTGAAAAAAATCAGCATTTGCCCCTTTTTACATCAACAAAAACCATATTCTAAAATCCAACTTGAGTAATTACCAAGAGAGTTTAATCTCATGACCATGGGGGCTATCATAGTAATGATCAACATGCACCCACAAACATCAGTCAGATAACATAAAATATTTACAAGTGCAAGCAATTTAGCAAAAGAAGAGAGAGTCAAAATAATTTCATTTCCTTGATAGATGACTTCATAGTAGTACAAAAAGGGAATTTTAACATTGATCAGGGAGTGGACTTAAGCTAAGAAGGAAAGTGCAAGTAGGATGGAGGAGTAGATGAAGAAGGAGGATTCTATTTAAGCAGTTCGTAGAGGCCCTGCAAATTCACTAAATTTGTTGCTTTTTCCTTACCATGTTCAGCCTGTAGGGAAGTGATTTGGGCTTGGAGGGCCACCGATTAAATATAATACTTTCCATGTAGCAATAGAATAACATCTTGATGAGCAACACACATCTGTGCAATTTCAACATCTTTTTTAGCCAGCTCATCTTTGAGACGTTAAATAAGTATATTAGACCCTCCAGATGAAGCATGTATAACTGCTTAGTTCACTTTCCAAATGACATTGTTAGTTGTTTAAGTTTGCCACACCTTAAAAGGAAACCAAGATGTTCCAATATGTCTCCCAACTAGAATCCATAAGTTGGGCATGTCCCTTCTTATCTTGCTTGCAGATCCTTAGCATACGTTACAACATCATGCTAGAAAAGTCAATCTTAACCTCAGAGTTGAGTAATTCCATAAGAGTAAGGTCAAGAATGTTTGCTTCAGTCCTCCTTTCTTGATGAGGAACCACCATTTTGTCTACAATCTCAAATAGTAGTTTGTGAAAATTTGTCATTCCTCGTTTTTCAACTATATTATGTCCTTGAAGACCTGGATTATTTGAAAACTTACGATTAATATCCAAAGAAAAGGGAAGAGCATCCAAAGGAGGCCATTCATTTCTAACATATGATTTCCAATAGGTGTGTGGGACAACTAGAACTTGAGAGATCAGCTCAGGGGTGATTTCAATTGTAATGTCACATATAGTGCTACTAACTGATATGGATATGCTAGTAGCTTTGATGTAGAACTTGGTTATTTCAAATTTTCACATTTTCCTCCTACATTTTCTTTGGAGGAACAGGTTACTCCAACCTTGTGCAGCAAGCTTGACCATCAGTTCATTCATTTCAGGACACCAAAATAAGTAACTACCCTACCCCTAATCACTCACTGACATTTGAACTGAATGATTCTTTCCACAATGGATCAATTTCTTCACTCTCATCATCTACATAGCTATAAATGTCATCCTCTATATCATGTGATGCAGTGACTCAGATAGAGGTAAAATAAGGTACAATCAAATTTATAGCTAGCCTATAAGGATACAAGGTTGATTTGGGTTAAATAGATGAAATAAGATATAAAATTGGGCACGTACATGAATTTTTTTCATTCAACTAGGGGAATCAAACAATGGGATTCTTTATCCCCAACTCTATTCATCATGGTTGCAGAGGTGTTATCTAGATCATTAAATTTCCTTTTTGAAGATGATCCATATTGTTGCTATGGAATGCCTACATGGAGTGCAAGTTTAAATCATCTAACCTATGTAGATGACACTATTATTTTTACTTCATCTCATAAATATTCTTTGGATAGAATCATGCAGACTCTAGAAGAGTATGGGTCCCAATCAGGTAAGACGATCAACAAAGAAAAGAGTCCATTATACATGCATCAGAATGTGGGAACAAATCTTAAACAAAAGGTGGACAAGTGTAAAGGTATTTCAAGGGGACAATTCTATGATCAATTTCTTCACTCTCATCATCTACATAGCTATAAATGTCATCCTCTGTATCATGTAACCTAGTGACTCAGATGGAGGTAAAACTCACTCTTCTTCCTCAGTGCTTTTGATTCATGCCTATGTCTAGACTTTATGGGAGTATGAGATGAACCATTTTGTGAATCTATTTTAGTTTAGAGGATGAAGAGTCCTTGGGTAGAGATCTGTTCTTACCATTTTGAGACATTTCCAGATCTACACTTTTCTCATCAACATATATCAATGGGATGAAGAGGAGATGCAGCATTGGAGGCAACGGAGCTTTTAGATTTTTTTTCCCTTTTAGAAGAGAGCAAGGTTGTTTCGACTTTTTCCTTCTTGCTCTGAGTAAAAGGTTTTCGAACTAGAGGAGGACTTATTGTCCTAGGGGAATAAGGCTCATCTTCAGGAGAAAAAATAGGCTTGCCACTTGCCTTCTTGAAGCGAGACCTTACCTTCCTTGGAATAAACTTGGCTAAGCATGTGGTTCTCATCTTTTGAGTTAGTTATCATGACAATGCCCACAGAAAGATGAGAATAGAGACTTCACCCGATAACTCTGATATCGCAGCAACCCGTTCTGCTGGACATTCTATATTAGGGCATGGCCCTTATCTTCACAACCCGAACAGAGGCCCAGATCGTAACACGGGACAAGGAACCCTGAGAGCTCGAAGTCGACCCATGGAATAAGCATACATCTAAATCATCCATGAAACAGAATAATAAAAATGTAAAATAAAGTGGAAGTCCAAACTTAAAGGTAAGTTAAACTGCTAAAGTATTTAAATAATTTAAAAACAAGCATTTAGTAAAACACGAGTATTAAAAATCTGAGAGTAGGGCTTGCATGCATTCTTTCTAAAATCATGATCTCTTCATAACATAACATGATATAGCTTTATAACATCATAACTAAATTGATTGACTCAAAGCTAAATTCTGACATTTATAAGATAAAGATGAACAACGAGTCAAACCTGCTTCTGAACATGCATAAATGTATAGCAATCTCATGAGTAGTAAAGTATGCATATATGAAATCATGAGTAATAATGGGACACTCGTCTTTTAAACGACATACCACGATAGAACTTACGTGGTCCCTACTATCACACTCAAGTCGGTAGAGTCGTCCAAAACCTTGCCAGGGCTAGGGACGATACCATGATATCAATATGAAGCTGAAGGCCCATTCGGGCAAGAGAAGCTCAAGAGGGAGGTCCCAAGTCATATATAATAGTATAAAACTACGTTGGCACGTAGTTCTAAGGCATAGGGTGATCGGCGTTTAGCCTACTCGTTGCTAGACAATACTTCCAAAAACATGCATATGCTCTACATCGTTTTATAACGAAGCTCGACATCATCTATTGACTAAGCTCAATAATCAATACATCTCAAATATAAAATCATGCATATGAGAAGCTTTAATTCAAACATACCACAAGCTAAAAAGTATAATTGGGAGCCTTCACTCCAAAACCATGTGGTAAGCTATGCATAGGGAATCTTTAACTCAAAACATACCACAAGTTGAAAATACAATTAGGAGATTTCACTCTAAAATAATGTGGTAAGCTTAATTCAGGAAAATCATCATTCATATTCAACATGTGGGCATTGCCCAAAGCTTTATCATACTTGATGATTCTAAATTCATATCAAATACATCAATTATAAATATGGGTAGCTTTAAAACATGCTTTTCTTCATAATATCTCATTATCATCACCTATTCATCACAGATCTCACTTTTCATGAACATCTCATCAATGGGCTATAAAATTCATAAGGTCAGAGAGATGATTTTTAATTGAAATCACTATAAAAGCCCATGCTTCATAATTCGAAGATAGGATCATAATCAATTCATACCCATGTGTAGAAATAAATAATACATGCATTTGGGTAAAAATCCCATAGGTAAATCATAGAATTTTATACTTTTAGAGAGGGATTGGGCATGGATGTGGAAGAAAACCCCCATTCATAACCCTACATACCTGTTGGATGCTGATTCTTACTCCCCCTTGAATGCCCAAAAGGAATTTGGAAGAAATTGAAGATCACTATCTTTCTCACCCTCTCAAATCTCTTCTACTGTGCATGCATGGATGAAAAATGAATAAACTGAACTTAACCCTATAAAAGGCCACTATTCGTAACCCAAAATGTTATAGTTTAGGCCCTAGGAATTTAGGAATTACGAAAAGACCCTTACTGAATTCGCAGAAAATAACTGACAGGTAGCCCTAATGGGTGACATGACGACTTGTCGCTCTGGGACATGACTCATGATGTCATCCGTTACGTACATTGCTTATCAAATCTTCTAGGCTCGTCACAGGTCATCTCATGACTCGTTACGTTTGACAATAACTCGTGGTCCCTATCCGTGAAGTGCACTACCTTGCCTCGACAAATTTGACTCCAGGCTTGCTAATGACTCACCCCACGAATCGTGGGGGCTGACCACGACTCATGGGGACCTCTTGTTAAGTCCACTACCCCATTTTTCTATTGCTTTCCTTATTTCTCTCCCCACGGCTGACCTAATGACTCGTGGGGCCTGACCACAAGTCATGGTCTTATCTGGTGAGGTCTTATCTCTTCCAGTTCCTCACTGCATCCCTGGGCTTTCCCCAACGAGTCGCCTCACGACTCTTTAATTGTCCTCACGAGTCTCCTCATGACTCGTTCTAAGTCAAATGACAAATTTTAACTTTTTCTCCATTTAAACTCCCGGGTTTGATCTTTGGGCTCCTGGGGTATAACAATATCTCCCTCTTGGGAACATTCGTCCTCGAATGTTGGAAAACGCACAGAAAAGCAGAGATAATGCAATTATCATATTTAAATACTGATCATTTAAACCACAACGGATAGTCCGACTACCTCTAATTCAAATTACATAACTAAAATGATTCCACCAATCGCACACACATTCATATTCATAAAAAAAACTTGAACGCATGAACTGATCATGAAAACTAAATAGATTCTGAGTGCAAAACTGATATCTCAAGCTGAACTGAGCCGGTAGAGAATAAATGTGGGTATCTTGCCATCATATCTACTTCGTCTTCCCATGTAGTTCCTTTAACATGCTGATTCCTCCATAACACTTTGACTAAAGCTACTTCCTTGTTCCTTAGCTTTCGAACCTGACAATCCAATATTTCCACTAGAATCTCCTTATAGCTAAAATTGTCTTTAACACCAACGCTGTCCACTAGGACAACTAGGGCTGGGTCACCCAAACACTTCTTCAAGAGTGACACATGAAACACAGGATGCACGGAAGATTACTCTGAGGAAAACTCTAATTCATATGCCACCTTGCCCATTCTTCTCACAATCTGGTAGGGGCCAACATAGTGGGGACTAAGTTTCCCTTTCTTTTCGAACCACATTACTCCCATCATGGGAGATACCTTCAAGAAACACCCAGTCACCCACCTAGAATTCAAGTTATCTCCTCTTCACATCGGCGTAGGACTTTTGGCGACTCTGAGTAGTTTTCAGTCTGTCCCTTATCAACTGAACCTTCTCCGTTGACTCATGAACTGAATATGGCCCTATCATTGCTGCCTCACCAACCTCAAACCATCTAATGGGCTATCTACATTTCCGCTCATAGAGAACCTCGAACAGAGCCATCTGAATGCTGGAGATAGCTGTTATAGTAAGCAAACTTAATTAGGGGCAAGTGATCATCCGAATTACCTTTGAATTCCATCATGCATACCCTTAACATGTCCTTGAGAGTCTAATTATTTGTTCCACTTGACCATCCATTCGCGGGTGAAATGTTGTGGTGAGTTTTACCTGTGTGCCCAGACCTTTTTGAAATGACTTCTAGAATTGAGAGGTATATTGAGTGCCCCTATCTGAAATGATGAATAATGACACTCCATGCAATCGAACTAACTCCCTGATATAAAGCTTGGCATAATCCTCCACCGAATCTATGGTTTTAACTGGTAGGAAATGTGCAGCCTTGGTCAACCTGTCTACCACAACCCATATGGAATCATGTTGTCGGCGAGTATAGGGTAATCCTAATATGAAATCCATATTAATTTCCTCCCACTTCCAAGTAGGAAATGCTGATATCCTGAAGTACACCTCCCGGTCTATGCTCAACCTTTACTTGTAAATAGTTTGGACACTTGGCTATGAATTCTGCAATATCATTCTTCATGCCATTCCACCAATAGATTTCCCGTAAATCACAATACATCTTGGTGGCACCCGGATGGATAGAATATCTGGATCCATGAGCCTCATGCAATATTCGGCTTCTCAAATCTTTAACATCCAAAACACATAAATGACCCTGGTACTGAAGCACACTATCTTCCCCTTGGGATAAGACCTCGACCTTCTGACTTTGAACGACTTTCTTCAACTTTACCAAAATCGGGTCCTCATCTTGTCTTGCCTTCACATCAGCCACCAAGGATGATTCTGATCCTCTTTGAACAACAACACTGCCATTGGTATAGTCAACTAACCTGTCTCCCAACCTTGCGAGTCGATGTACATCCTTCGCCAACTATTTTTTCCCCTCATCCACATGGGACACACTCTCCATGGAGAGTCTACTAAGTGCGTCCTCTACCACATTGGCCTTACCAGATGGTAAAAGACCTCATATCATAGTCTTTGAGTAGCTCTAACCACCTTCTTTTCCATAGATTGAGGTCTTTCTGTGTGAACACATACTGTAATCTCTTGTAGTCTGTAAACACATCCACATGGACCGCATACAAGTAATGTCGCCATATCTTCAATTCGAACCACCACGGCCAATTCAAGATCGTGGGTCGGGTAATTCTTTTCATGGACTTTCAACTGTCTGGAGGCATACTATTACTTTCCCACACTGCATTAGTACACACCCGAGTCTGATGCTCAAAGTATTATAGTACACAACGAAACCATCCGTACCCTCCGAAAGTGTTAACACCGGTGCTAAAGTAAGTCGAGTCCTTAACTCTTGGAAGCTCTTCTCACAAGCTTCCGACCATTGGAACTTCACCTTCTTCTGAGTCAATTTGGTTAAAGGTGCTGCAATAGATGAAAATCCCTCAAAAAATCTACGGTAGTAGCCAGCTAAACCCAAGAAACTCCGAATATCTGAAGGATTCACCGGTCTAGGCTAATTCTTTACCTCCTCGATTTTCTGAGATTCTACCTTTATACCCTCACTGGATACCATATGGCCCAAAAATGCTACGGAGTTCAACCAAAACACACACTTGCTGAACTTGGCGTACAATTGATGGTCCTTGAGAGTCTGAAGCACTACTCTCAAGTGAGCGGCATGCTCCCCCTTGCTCCGAGAGTATATGAGAATGTCATCAACGAACACGATCACGAACATGTCCAGATATGGCTTGAATACCGTGTTCATCAGGTCCATAAAAGCTGCAGGAGCATTTGTTAGTCCAAAAGGCATAACTACAAACTCATAATGACCATACCGCATCCTGAAGACTGTCTTTGGGATGTCACACTCCCGGACTCTGAGTTGATGACCCGGATCTGAGATCTATCTTTGAGAAACACTTGGCACCCGAAGCTGTTTAATAAAATCATCGATCCTAGGTAAAGGATACCTGTTCTTGACGGTGACTTTATTCAATTGCTGATAATCAATGCACATGCGAAGAGAACCATCTTTCTTCCTGACAAAGAGAACCAGTGCACCCCATGGGGACTTTCTCGGTCTAGTGAAACCCTTATCTAATAGGTCCTTCAACTGATCCTTCAACTCTTTTAGCTCGACTGGATCCATTCTGTACGGAGGAATAGATATAGGTTGCATGTCGGGAAGAAGATCAATACCAAAATCAATCTCTCGCTCGGGAGGACTACTTGGTAAATCATCGAGAAAGATCTCCGGATACTTACGTACTACTGGAACTAACTAGATAGTTGGGGTCTCAGGCTCAACATCCTTAACCTTAAACAAATGGAACACACAACCCTTAGAAATCATCTTTCCGGCCTTAAGGTAGGAAATGAAATGACCTACAGGCACAACTGAGCTACCCTTCCATTCTAAGACTTGCTCACCCGAAAATCTGAACTCTATTGCTTGGGTTCTACAATTAACTAAAGCATAGCATGAAAATAGCTAATCTATGCCAAGGATAACATCAAAATCGTTCATGGCTAACTCTATTTCACAGCTAGTGGTCAGCGCCAGAATAGGTTCTATGCATTAGCTCGTGTGTCCTCAACCACACCTACGGCAAGTTGGGACACTAGAATCTGTGGGTCTGCTACTCTGACCCCTGGAGCCTGATGCTCGCCCTCTTCGGTCATGCCTAGGCCTGGATGGCACACTCAGTGATGAAGATGTTGGGGCTGATGACCTCTGGTGAGTCTGCTAGCGGTGCCCCCAGCTGATCTCGACTGGGAGAATCTATGATCAACTGTACTGGCCCTCTTGGCCTCTCTCTCTCTCAGATGTGCCACCTCCATTTTCTGGGCATACAACACTATCTGTGGAAAGTCCATGTCTTGATGGAGCATAGTGGTCCTAAAATCCTTATCCAAATACCCCGCTACTCTGTGGACGAATCTACTCACCCGCGCCCTCTGATCGGCTACCAACTCAAGGGCATATTTATATAGGTGAGTGAATTCAAGGGCATACTATTACACTATCATTTTCCCTTGCTTCAAATTTACGAATTCAATTTCCTTTAGTTCCCTCATCTCACGAGGTAAAAATCGATCCAAGAATGCAACATGAAACTCTTCCCAAGTAATAGGACCTAGTTCTATGACCCTATTATCCTTCCATTGGCGAAACCATATATGCGTGACTCCCTTCAACTAATATGAGGAAAACTCTGTGCACTTCACACCATTCACCCCCATAATCTGGGTGATCTTCATAATCTCATCCAAGAACTCATGTGGGTCTTCTTCTACCTTTGACCCGAGGAACTCCGGCAGGTTCATCCTCAAAAAGTCTCGGACCTGAGCTGCTGTCGCATTGCCATTCTGTGGAATATGTGCAACAGCATGCTGGTTGACCTGAGCGGTGAAGGCCTACGCCAACATCTTAATCCCGAAACTCAGCGTGGGCAGCTGGCTCTGGTGCTTGGGGCTCCTGAACCGGTGGTGCTTGCTGATGCCCATGGCCATTGCCATCCTCATGGCCTTCACCATTTCCATTCCTTCTTCCGTTCATTCTTCGAGGAGCCATGATTCTGCAATCATTAATAGCACGAATTAGAAGGATAGAAATACTTTTTATTGCACGACATAGATCATGAAAGAAGGGAACATTACCTAAATGTCTCGTAGACTATTTGTCAAAAGTGTGCACGCTTCACACCCATGAAAAAGACTCTACTCAACATGGCTTTCAAACATCCTAGGAAACTACAAAACCTAATGCTCTGAAACCAAGTTTGTCATGACTCGAACGGAGGGTCGGATCATAATACTAGACAAGGAACCCTGAGAGGCTCCAAGTCAACCCATGGCATAAGCATACATCCAAATCATCCATGAAACAGAATAATCAACAACGTAAAATAAAGTAGAAGTCTAAAATTCACATAACATTAGAAAAACATAATTTGAAGCTGAGTATATATATATGTCTGAATAGCCTCTAAATATAATAAGCTGATGGGACAAGACCCCCAACTAGCTCAAACAACGGAAACTAAAATACATAAGAAGTCTATGTAAATCTAGTCCTCGGGAGATGAGGACTCAGCCACATGAAAGCTAACTCTGACAGATAATCTACGAGCGAGGCTGAAGCTGACAGTTGAGTCCTGTATCATGAAATAGTACAACATAGAAAAGTATGCGATCAGTACGTGGAATGTATCGAGTATGAACGGTAAGTTAAACTGCTAAAGTATTTAAATAATTTAAAAACAAGCATTTAGTAAAACATGAGTATTAGAAATCTGAGAGTAGGGCTTGCATGCATTCTTTCTAAAATCATGATCTCTTCATAACATAACATGATATAGCTTTATAACATCATAACTAAATTGATTGACTCAAAGCTAAATTCTGACATTTATAAGATAAAGATGAGCAATGAGTCAAACCTGCTTCTGAACATGCATAAATATATAGCAATCTCATGAGTAGTAAAGTATGCATATCTGAAATCATGAGGAATAATGGGAGACTCATCTTTTAACCGACATACCACGATAGAGCTTATGTGGTCCCCACTACCATGCTCAAGTGGGTAGAGCCATTCAAAGCCTTGCCAGGACTAGGGATGATACCATGATATCGATATCAAGCTGAAGGCCCATTCGGGCAAGGGAAGCTCACAAGGGAGGTCCCAAGTCATATATAATAGTATAAACCTACGTTGGCGCATAGTTCTGAGGCATAGTGTGATCGACCCTTAGCTTGCTCGATTCTAGATAATACTCCAAAATACATGCATATGCTCTACATCATTTTATAACAAAGCTCAACATCATCTATTGAAGAAGCTCAATAATCAATACATCTAAAATATGAAATCATGCATATGAGAAGCTTTAATTCAAACATACTATAAGCTGAAAAGTATAATTAGGAGCCTTTACTCCAAAATCATGCGGTAAGCTATACATAGGGAATCATTAACTCAAAACATACCACAAGCTGAAACAATTGGGAGATTTCGCTCCAAAATAATGTGGTAAGCTTAATTCGGGAAAATCATCATTCATACTCAACATGTGGGCATTGCCCAAAGCTTTATCATACTTGATGATGCTAAATTCATATAAAGAACATCAATTATAAACATGGGTAGCTTTAAAATATGCTTTTCTTCATAATATCTCATCATCATCACATATTCATCACAAATCTCATTTTTCATGAACATCTCATCAATGGGCTTTAAAATACATAAGGTTAGAGACATGATTTTTAATTGAAGTCACTATAAAATTTACCCATTCTTCATAATTCGATAATAGGATCATAATCAATTCATACCCTTGTGTAGAAATAGATAATTCATGCATTTTGGTAAAATCCCATAGGTAAATCATAGAATTTCATACTTTTAGAGAGGGATTGGGCATGGGTGTGGAAGAAACCACCCATCATAACCCTACATATCTATTGGAGGATAATTCTTACTCCCCCTTGAATGTCCAAAAGGAATTTGAAAGAAATTGAAGATCACTAACTTGCTCACCCTCTTAAATCTCTTCTACTTTGCATGAATGGATGAAAAATGAATAAACTAAACTTAAACCCATAAAAGGCCACTATTCACAACCAAAACGTCATAGTTTAGGCCCTATGAATTTGGGAATTATGAAAAGACCCTTGCTGAATTTGCAGAAAATAACTGCCAGGTGGCCCTAGCGAGTGACCTGATGACTCGTCGCTTTGGGGCACGACTTGTGATGTCGTCCGTTATGTACACTGTATATAAAATCTTTTGGGCTCGTCACGGGTCATTTCATGACTCGTTATGGCTAACCACGACTCATGGTCACCACCCATGAAGTACACTGCCTTGCCTCGATAAATTTAGCTCCTGGCTTGCTAACGACTCACCCCACAAATCGTGGGGGATGACCACGACTTGTGGGGACCTCTCATTAAGTACACTGCCCCTTTTTTCTTTTCCTTTCCTTATTTCCCTCCCCACGGCTGACCCAACGATTCGTCGGGCCTGACCACGAGTCGTGGTCTTATCCGTAAGGTCTCATCTCTTCCAGTTCCTCACTACATCCCTGGGCTTTCCCCCACGAGTCACCTCACAACTCATAGGTTGTCCTCACGAGTCTCCTGATGACTCATTCTATGTCAAATGACAAATTTCAACTTTTTCTCTGTTTAAACTCCAAGGTCTGATCTTAGGGCTCCAGGGCTATAACACTTAGTCCTTTTCCAGATCTTCATGGTCCAAATTTTCAGATTTTTCCATTTGTTCCCCCTAACAATCAACATCCTCTATTCTAACGTCACTTGGATTTTTCATGTTCAGAGATTCCCCATCACAAGTTGCATCCTCTCTAATATTAGTACCATGATCAATTTCCTGATTCACTTCTTTTGAAGTTTCCATTTCTCACAAAACTTCTATCGTAACGTTTTTCATCTTATCTCCTTCAACTATTCTTTGGATGTGAGCTACGTTGGATTCCTTAACTATTAGCATTATGGATGGGTTAAAAGTAGGCATATGTCCCAGTGAATAGAAGACTAATGGTTTGTACTCTATTAAGGTGGAGGAAGGGCTTGAGGTTGCATAATTGTAAAACATGAAGCAGACGTGGCTTTCAGGAATTTTAGAGAGAGAGAGCGAATCAAGTTGTTGGAGGGAAAGAAATAGATTTAAGCATGAGGGAAGGTCTTTTAAATTTAGGGATTTATAAAAGATGTGAAGAGGTAGGAATCTTCCTAGAAGTGGGAGAGTCTTTCAAAAGAGTGGGTAGGATACATCTGAATTTACTCCAAAGGACTCACTATTACTGTATCTGTGTTACTAATACCATCATTCTGAGTCTAAGACCTCTCAGAGCGGTAGGAAATCAATAGATATTCCCCAGTTCCTTTGCTACAGGGGTGTAGTCAGCCACCAGATCTATGTCTAAGTAGGCAGGTGCGTTCAAAAACACGTTATTGTTAGTATTCGATGGTTCAATATTTCCTATTCCATTCATTGTTATTGTTGATCCAGAGAACCTAAAAATCTTTGCAAAATGTTAAGTTTGTTAATGATAAATAAAACCAAGATAACCTCAATTATCTTTAGTCCCATGATGGATGCCAAACTATTTACTCTTAAAAATAAGGTACAATCAAATTTATAGCTAGCCTATAAGGATACAAGGTTGATTTAGGTTAAATAGATGAAATAAGATATAAAATTGGGCACGTACATGAATTTTTTTCATTCAACTAGGGGAGTCAAACAAAGGGATTCTTTATCCCCAACTCTATTCATCATGGATGCAGAGGTGTTATCCAGATCATTAAATTTCCTTTTTGAAGATGATCCATGGAGTGGCTATGGAATGCCTACATGGAGTGCAAATCTAAATCATCTGGCCTATGTAGATTATACTATTATTTTTACTTCAACTCATAAATATTCTCTGGATAGAGTCATGCAAACTCTACAAGAGTATGGGTCCCAATCAAGTAAGACGATCAACAAAGAAAAGAGTCCATTATACATACATCAGAATGTGGGAACAAATCTTAAACAAATGGTGGACAAGTGTAAAGGTATGTCAAGGGGACAATTTCCTATAATCTATTTGGTTTGCCCAATTACTCATGCTAAGAAGAGGAAAATATTCTACTCTGAGCTTATAAAGAAGGAAAAGGATAAACTACAAGCTTGAAAGGGACGAATGTTATGTTATGAAGGTAAAGCAGTTATGATCACCAGTGTTCTATAGAGTATTCCAATCCTTGTACCATCAACAAGTGTTCCTCCTAAATGTGTTATCAAGCAGTTACATAAAATTATAGCTAAATTCTTTTGGAGTGATAAGGATACAGGTAGAAGTAGATACTGGCAACTTGACTTGACATGTGTTTGCCCAAGCAGAAGAGTGGTCTTTATTTTAGATCTATGTTTGATGTCTCTCATGTCATGTATGCAAAATTTTACTAGAGATTTAGGACCAGGATGTCATGCCTCAAAATTTTGGGAGGCGCGAATTACACTCGAGGCCACACTTGACCGAGTGAACCTTACAACAAGCAACAACACAAGAAATAAAACAAGATTTAGTCAATGAGGCTTGACACCGAAATATAGCTTATAACAATCATATATCTCCAATGGAAGCTAGGCCAATGACGAAAATAAATACAACAGGTCGACAAGGCCAAAGTATGGCTAAACAACAAAGCTGACAAGGCCTCTACCAGGCACCACAAACCATAACATGAGTCTATGAGCCTCTATGAGTACAACAACAATTAAATAATTAGGATAGGGTCTCGACCTACCCATCAAAATCAAAATAACTAGTAACTCGAGATGATTTGGACCTTACCAACTAAGTTGGAATTTCACTTAACTAACAAGGATCTCGAGCTATCTATTGATCAATACCTGTAGGAATGAATGCAGTTACCTCATACTTGGGGCGTTAGTATAAAAATTTACCAAGTATGTAAGGTGACAACAAAATAAGAATTCAAATATACAAATCGCAAAAAAAAGGTAAGGAAGATATCAACAGAAGGGCCAACTCCCAAGTCAAAGCCACAAATTACAGATTGATACCTTAACTTATATAGGAGTCCCAATATTCATGATAATCACCAATTCATATATTCAGTCCACAAGTAACTAGAACAATTTTCAACACAACAATAGAATAATATATATCAATTATAACTATAGCCTTGCTAGAAGAGCATCACGGACTTGCAGGCTTCATAATTCACATTATGACCTAACTGAAAATAGACACGTCTATGAGTCCGCTCAAATCATGGGCTCAACCATGCCAAAAATAATCATGAACTTATAGGCTATCACAAAGCCTCCCTAGTTTCCATACAAGTTGCAAGAATACACTAGCATCAAGAGAACATACACAATAAAATTGTACACAGTCCACTGGTACATCCAAAGTACTATATTCGACCCGACAATGACAACTCAATTTCACAACACAATTCGACTTGCCATGTGCCTTTTGAGCACATAATTCTAAGCTCGTCCTGAGCAATCAGCTAGGGCCTATTTCCCCACCAAACAGTAGCCGAATAACATGAATGAGAATCAAGATCACAAGGCTTTGAAATGTCCATTCACACGAGAAAATAGCTATTCAAAACACGACAAAAATATATAAAAAAAGAGATATGGAAAGCCTTAACATACCTAAATTTTGACAACTTGAACTTAGCTGAACTTATGCCACCATCTCACCCAACTTTGGATTAGGTAAAATGGTTACTTAATTATGAAACACAAAGAGAATCCTTGCACGACCCTTTAACTGAGAACGACCTGAGACTAATAGTTAAAGATGTTATTATCAACATTGGCATATGGATTCTTAAATTAATATTTCCTTTGAATTACCAAACATCTTACCTCATAAATTGTATTTGTATACCCCACGAGGTGAATAAAAGATGAAGAATATTATAGAAAAATATTAATTATATATGATTCTTTGTATTTTCTCTTCTCATCTAACTCATGCACATAGGTGATTCTTATATAGCCTTACAACTATATATTGTACTATAATATTAAGATTTTTACATTCCAATAATAAATTATATTAAACAAATCTATTAAAACTATATTAATATTAGGATTCTACATCATATTCCCAAATAGTGTTGCTATCTATCATCCCCCTTCCCCCTCCTCCATGCCGGATGTTGGCAATCCTGCAACTCTAAATTTTCTCTAGAGAACATGTTAATATTGCTGTCTAATGGTTCATTGATTATTAATGCAGAGAGTCCTTGTAGAGTTTTCTATTGAGATCGGCGAGTAACCCCACCTATAAAAGCAAGAGATAGTAGTGTGATTGTTTATTCTACAAATTTAGCATGGCTTTGAATGTCATCCTCTTAGTCTGAAAGAGTTACCTCTACCTCTACTAAATAAACATTGTATTTTATTGACTTGAAAACACATGGCTTGATTGACATGATCCTTCTCTCTATCTTCTTTTCTCATAGCATACCCTTTCAGTGCATTAATTAAATGAGTGAAAGTTGGATATGGAGCTTTTCCCAACATAACAATCCTCAAGGTCTTATACAAATATATTTCCAAGAACTTTACAAAAGTTTATAACCTTGATATGTTAATCTAATGATTTGTGTATAGCAGTGAGATATCACAAGTTCCCTTGAATTCTTTTATATATTCATTTACATATTTTTGACCTTATTTTGATACTATGATTTATTGTTTCAATTGAAATTCCTTATCCTTTCTAGATTGTAGGTAATTGTCGTCAAGATTCTCCTAAATTTCTTTTCCCTAAGTGCAACCAATAACAAAGAACATTGATTCTTCTAGATGTTAGTGTCAGTTAGTCAACTTCTCACCAAAAAGTCTTTTTCTTCCAATTTTATTAATTTAGTGTCTATATCAATTGAATTTTGTAAACAAGATAGTTTAAGAATTTTTATTTAATGGGACATATATCTATGAATTAGTGAAGAGATCCTAATGAAAGAGAGAGAGTGTAGAGGAAGATAATTTGTCCATTAAAGAATATAAAACAAGATTCAAGATACAAAATAATTTAGGTTAGAACCAAAGTTCTGATCCCATAAAGAAGATTATAGAACAATATTGAGCGTAATAATCAACATACTCATGTACATAGGTAGTTCTTATATAGCCATGCAACTATCTATAGTACAATAGTGTTAGGATCCTAGATCCTAATTATAAATTATATAAAACTAATCTATTCAATATATATTAAATTAGAATTTTACATCGTAATTCTAAACTATATTGCAACTAAACATCGACAAAACCTCACTTGGTAATCCAAGGAAGGGTGGAATATGGAAAGGAATACACGACCATCTAGGAAACTAGATGATATGATATATGAGAAATGTCTATGAAGCTACTATTGTAAGAGAAAAAATTCTTGTCTTATCTAATGGTTTGAAGATAGCGTATGCTAACAATCTAATCCCTCTAGAAATTAATCTGGACTCTAAGGAAATAATTGAGTTCTTAAAATAATAACCATTTACATACACTAATTTATTATCTGATTATATGGAGTTGCTTTAGTACATGGGGAATCCCCCTCCCCCACCCATCATTTATTCAAGGAATAAAATCAAGTAGCAAACATACTAGAAAAGGAGCGATTTAGTTTTAAGATGGTGATTTTTTTTGTGCAATGGACAGTCCTCTATTGTCTATGTCCAAAAATATTAAAAATGGACAAAGTAAGAACTCTTTTTGTTAGACTTAAGCAGCCATGTCAATTATTTTGAGATAATTGTTATATGCTTATTAACTCCACTTCCCCTCAAAGCAATAGTAATGGCTCAGTCGTGCTGTCACTCTCATGTATTGATGCATATTAAGTTCTATTTATATAATATCCTAATTGCCTTAAAAAATACTCATTGAACACCTATTTTAGAAATTTTACCACTTCAACACTTAGAAATCAACCTTATTGTGTATTTCTTTTTTCATAAACTTAGGATAAATTCAAGATAAATTAGTTTTTAGAATTTTGTTAGTAGTGTAAAGATATGACACCTGGGCCTAACTCAACCTCAAAAGTTAGTTCATGAGGAGAGGTTTGTCCAAGTCCATATAAGCAATTCCCCAACCAATGTAGGACTCTAATCCACTCTAACACCCTCTTCACGCCTTAGGACCGACTGGAGCGTAGACTGAGAGCCCAAACAGAAATGGAACTGGCTCTGATACCATGTAAGATATGACACTTGGACCTAACTCAACCCCAAAAGCTAGCTCATGAGGGGAGGTTTTTCTAAGTCCATCTAAGCAAACCACCGGTCTATTCTCCAATCAATGTGGAACTCTAACCCACTCTAACAAATAGTACCTATAAAATAATATTAACTCAATCTCCCAGCAAAATAATTCAATAAAGATTTAAACTTTTGAACGTGTGACATCTTAATAATGGTTCAATCTCAAATATTTTATACCATAAGATGTGTATTAGATATATACTTTCAAAAATCATTTGATGTATAATAAGTTCATGTAAAGTTGAGTGGATGTAAAAGTAATTTGCCTATTATGTAAAGTTGAGGTTTGCATGCCATATTTTTTCAGTTTAACACATGTTCTAACACTTAAATTTGATTTTGAAGAGGTATTGATGTAGCCCCCTTCACTTTTGGTATTTTCCTATTACTTAAAAATAATTTATTTGACCAAAAAATATAAGAAAAAAATGAATTTACCTACTCCATTTTCTCTTTAAAATATAATACTACGTTTGTTATTAAATTTAACAAACTCTCAAAAATCGAAAAGTGATGATAAAGATGAATTTTCATTGCTAGGAGCACATTCTTTTGTCGAAAATAACCTCGATGAGGGTTTTTGTCAATTTGGAACCTATTGTTCATAATTTTAGGGTTGGCTAGTGAACTATGAGTCTGTCAAAGATTTTTTCATTTGAGAGTTAGGGAAAAAAATGTAAAAGATGAGGTGTTAGGTGCTTAGAAGAGGAAGCGGACTAGATCTTTGGGGTTTGGATTGGGTCTGGTATTTTTTTTGGGTCAAATTTTTCCAAAATTGGGGTTAAAAAGAGGCTATAATGGTATTAACATATGACCAAAATTATATTAAAACAATAGCCTTTTTTTCAATTAAATTATAGTTTTTTTACATTTAAAAAGTTATCACTTTTTTTCCACCGATGAAAGAACTTTTTAAAGAAATATTTTAAATTGTGGAGTCAATCACATTAAATGAGATCAGATTATTGTAATAGGAATATATTCATTGAATAAAAAGAAAATTAAGTCATCTTTAGAACAAAACAAAATTTCATATGTCATTTCTGCTATTTGAAATCTATAAATAAGTATAAAAAAAAGGCAAGATTTTCATATGCAATTCTTTTCCTGTCTGGCTGAAATGACGATGTATGTTAGATTTCCCTTTTTTTCATTTTCAATTTTGTTTTATAGAATTTATTCAATTTTTTTAAATTTGCACTTTATTGATTAAAATTAAAGTACAAAAGGACTTTTTAGGAACAGTTAGCACCTACTTGAATGGAATAGGCTCCATTCATTACAAAGTGTAGTAGGATTTCATATGAACCACCCAAAAAATTAGGGAGGCTCTATCAAAAAATGATCTTCAGTGAACATCAAACAAAAAAAAACCTTTCAGCCTACTAGTTCTCTGATTGCACTTGTAGTTGTATTTTCTCCTAAAAGAAGGAAGTTGAGCTCTGTTTATAGTGTACTCTCTTTTAGCCTCAGGAGGTAATTGTTGAGGTTTATCAAACCAAATTGTGCTAGTGCTTTCAACTCCGAAATTGAAAAGTCTATCAGCAACTTTGTTACCCTCTGTATAAACGTGATGAGTTGTAGCTTGATCAAAATTTTCTATTACCATCTTGATCTGTTGAATAGTGTCCCAAATGGTCCATGGTGAGTTCAGTTTTCTAGTAATCCAATTCATCTGTAGCTCAGAGTCAGTTTCTAGTTCGACTTTTCTAATTTTATTATTGTAGCACCACTCAATTCTTGTTAACGGAGCTTTTGCCTTTGCATTGTTGGTGGATCCATTGCCATATGTGTCAACATATGCCTTTATCATTTTCCCATGCTCATTCCTTATCATCCTGCCTCCACCACTTAGTCCTGAATACCCTTGGAGCTACCATCTGAGTTGATTTTGACAAAGCCTTATTTTTGGGGGTTTGCATTTCACAACATTAATTTTTAGTAGAGATTCTGCTGTCATGATGATCTTATAGACCTGGTTCCAATCCATGAAAGAATTTATAATTTTGAATTGTCTATGTAGAATGATGATCAACTACTGGTAAATGTGGATAATGATGGTCTGAGGTTTCATCTTCTGAATTTTCATACTTGGTTTTGCACCTAGATTTCCATAATTGCTAAATGATAGTGTGAGGAAAGTCCTGGAGAGCTAGTTTCTTGAATAATTTCTGAGTGTCTTTAATCCACCAATTGATGAATTTATATCTGATGGAAGCAGTGATGTTGTTGACTCCAAAGAGGTTGCAGAAGTATGTTCAGATGGTCTTACTAATGTCGCCATCATGGAATAGATGCTCCTCACTTTCCTGTCTATTGTTTGAGCAGCACACACATCTGGATGGGATGTTGATTGATACCAACTCTGATAACATTCATATCAACTGCAGTCTTGTTCCTGAACAACCTCCAACGAAAAAAGGAATCTTTTAGAGGAATGTGTCTATGCCAAGTCATATTATTAAAAATAGTTTTGATTTTCTGAATTCTAATGGTATTCCAAGTAGAGTTACAAGAGAATCTCCTATTTGTGTTATAAGACCAAAAAGGTTGATCTTCAAGACCAGGAGAGTGAATTTTAGCTCTCTGGATAATGATAATTATGAACAAAGACATACTGTGCTGCAGTTAAGGGACATACCAGTTACCATTGATAATAAAATTCTTAACAGGGAAGTTAATAGAGGCAGAAACATTACCATATTGTGCAAGATCCCCCTTACATGTCCAGTTATCCCATCAGAAATTGGAATTACCTAAGTTGATCCCTCAATGAATGAGATAGTCAATCTTACCCTTGATATTCATCATTCTTCTCTATATGTAACTGGGTATAGTTCACTTTCCTGGCCATAGGATGGATTCTCCTACTGTATTGGCCTTGGGAAACTTTGTCCAAAGAGAGTATTTCCACTAAAATTTAGATGCAAAAGTATTGGAGATTTCATGAAGAGTCCTAATACCAATTCCTCCCTCTTTAGTAGGGTGACATATATCCCAAGCAGCCTAGTGGTGCTTATGATTACCATCCATTTTTCCCTAAAAGGAAGATAGCCATGATCCTCTCCATTTGATTCAACAGTGATAGGAGGGTGGCGAAAGTAAATGGATAGGCATGACAGATAAACATGTTTAATCAAAATAATTTTACCTCCTATAGAAAAAGTATTGTTATTCCAAGAGCTAACTTTTAGGTTAACCTTATTAGCAATTTCAGAAAAGTATTCAATCTTTTTCTTACCTATAAAAATAGGGCAGCACAAGTAGTTGATAGGAAAATCTTTCCTATTCAGATTCAAGCATTTAGAAATAATGGAACTTCTCTTATTGGAAACTTTGTCATCAATTAAGAAATAGCCTTTTTCTTTGTTAATCAGTTGACCAGAGTTCTTTTAATAGGTTCTAAGCATACTATTAATAAGATGTAAAGTATAGGTCTTAACTGAGTAGAAGATAATTAAATCATCTGCATAAACCAAGTGGTTGATATGACGGTCATCTCCTTTCATATGGAAGCCATTGAATCTTGGGTTCTCATAAAGACTTTTCAATATCTTGGATAACACCTCAGAAGCAATGATAAATATATATGGGGAGATTGGGTCACCCTGCTTGATTCCCCTATTAGACATAAAGAAACAATTTCTCTTCCCATTGATATTTAAAGTGTATCACATATTAGATAAGAGATTTCTAATGATATTGATCCACATATTAGAAAATCTCATTTTCTTCATGGTATTACAAAGAAAATTTCAGAAAGTCTATCATATGCCATATACATATCAAGCTTAATAGCAACATTGTTACCTTTGTTAGGTTTTCTTATATCATGAATAATTTTTTATGCTAAGAGGACATTTTCACCATTATCTCTACCTTTAATAAAACCACTTTGATTAAGAGATATGATCTTAGGAATAATCTTGGCCAACCTATCATTAAGAACTTTAGAAGTAATCTTCTGAGAGACATTACTTAAATTAATAGGTCTAGGATTGGGGAGATTGAACTTTAGGGATAAGTACCAGACAAGTACAAGTGAAGTATTTGGTGAGTTTAGAACCATTAAAAATAGTGTTAACCATATCCAGCATGTCAAAGCCTATAATGTCCCGGGTCTTTTGATAAAAACAAGCAGTGAAACCATCAGGGCCAGGAGCACTGTTAGGATCAGTAATAAAGACAATATTTTAAACTTCTTCTAAGGTTGGTTCTTGCATGAGCATCACATTATCCTCAAAATTTACTAAATTAGAAATATACTCAAAAATATTTTGGTCAGATGAGTGAAAAGGTTTTGATAGTACCTCACAGCAGCTGCAAAAATGTCTTCCTCTTCCTCCAACCAATTATCATAACTGGTATACACGCATGACGGGCGAGGGAAAAGGATGGAGTAAAGATAGGACAGGTGTGGAGAGATGTGATTCTGAACTTCAGAAGAGGGACCAAGTCCCCCTCACATGTTATTATTACAAGTACAACTTGCAAAAGTTCTTTTAAAATATTTACGAGTTGTCACATAAGTCTATGTTTTTCCCCACCCTTCTGTGCCATTTCTTTTCTTCCTTTTAAATTGAACTGTCGCTTCGCCTCTTTCCCACTTGACACATCGTGTCTCTTCTCTTATATACCCCTTCTTTCCATTTCAATTTCCATTTCTCTCTCTTTTTGATAGAAATTCTCTTAGATCTAAGCCTCTCAAAATCCATCTTTCCATAACTTCATCTTCTTACATCATGTCTTATCCAAACTCTCACGTGCCTTTATCTCAAACGACTTCTTCTCCAACTTCTATTCCTGAGTCATCCTCAAACTTACACGAGTTTGAAAACCCTTTCTCTAAGGACACTGCCCCCTCCTCCTTCTCTCATGTCGAGGACTCCTCTATTAAAATTCCTTTTCTCAATTCCTATGACAATTGACCAACCACTCCTCTAGCATCTACGATTGAAGACGCTCAGTTCGATTTGTTAGAGGGAACGAAGGGCCAAACCATCTGCCATGAGAATGTCTTATCCCCTATTCAACCAAGTCCCTCATCTGTTCCTAGAATTGAAGAAGGGGCTGCTACAGAGAAAGGAGCAATGGAAACTTCTTATGAATACCTATTTGAGGGAGAATTTCCAAAGAAAAGAGGGACCACTTCTAACATTCTTGCTCATGGAGACCAATTGATAGTTCTAAGTCTCACTCAGATGGCTCTCAGTGACGAGAGAGTGCAAAATAGTGAGAAGATAGTGTTTGATCCCTCTTCTCCTACACCTGAATTTCTAATTTGGTACCCACTCCTAAATGGGATGGAACCTCTAAAAGTCTGAATCTACAAAGAGAGGTTGGAAACAAATGACAATAGTGAAGATAACCAACTTCTGGCTTGGAAAATCAGGAAGATTGTTGCTAGACAGAGAGCAACACCATCAAGGGACTTGAAAATTACAAAGAAAATTTCAGAAATTCTATCATATGCCATATACATATCAAGCTTAATAGCAACATTGTTATCTTTGTTAGGTTTTCTTATATCATGAATAATTTTTTATGCTAAGAGGAAATTTTTACCATTATCTCTACTTTTAATAAAACCACTTTGATTAAGAGATATGATCTTAGGAATAATCTTGGCAACCTATCATTAAGAACATTAGAAGTAATCTTCTGAGAGACATTACTGAAATTAATAGGTCTAGGATTGGGGAGATTGAACTTTAGGGATAAGCACCAAATAAGTATAAGTGAAGTATTTGGTGAGTTTAGAACCATTAAAATAGTGTTAACCATATCCAGCATGTCAAAGCCTATAATGTCTCGGGTCTTTTGATAAAAACAAGAAGTCAAGCCATCAGGGCCAGGAGCACTATTAGGATCAGTAATAAAGACAACATTTTAAACTTCTTCTAAGGTTGGTTCTTTCATGAACATCACATTATCCTCAAAATTTACTAAATTAGAAATATACTCAAAAATATTTTGGTCAGATGAGTGAAAAGGTTTTGATAGTACCTCACAGCAGCTGCAACAATGTCTTCCTCTTCCTCCAACCAATTATCATAACTGGTATACACACATGACGGGCGAGGGAAAGGGTGGAGTAAAGATAGGACAAGTGTGGAGATATGTGATTCTGAACTTCAAAAGAGGGACCAAGTCCCCCTCACATGTTATTATTACAAGTACAACTTGCAAAAGTTCTTTTAAAATATTTACGAATTGTCACATAAGTCTATGGTTTTTTCCCCACCCTTCTGTGCCATTGCTTTTCTTCCTTTTAAACTGAACTGTCACTTCGCCTCTTTCCCACTTGACACATCGTGTCTCTTCTCTTATATACCCCTTATTTCCATTTCAATTTCCATTTCTCTTTCTTGTTGACAGAAATTCTCTTACATCTAAGCCTCTCAAAATCCTTATTTTTCAAAATCTATCTTTCCATAACTTCATCTTCTTACATCATGTCTTATCCAAACTCTCACGTGCCATTATCTCAAATGACTTCTTCTCCAACTTCTATTCCTGAGTCATCCTCAAACTTACACGAGTTTGAAAACCCTTTCTCTAAGGACACTGCCCCCTCCTCCTTCTCTCATGTCAAGGACATCTCTGTTAAAATTCCTTTTCTCGATTTTGATGATATCTCAATTGACCAACCACTCCCCTAAAATCTATGATTGAAGACGCTCAGTTCAATTTGTTAGAGGGAACAAAGGGCCAAACCATCTGCCATGAGAATGTCTTATCCCCTATTCAACCAGGTCCCTCATCTGTTCCTAGCATTGAAGAAGGGGCTTTTACAGAGAAAGGAGCACTGGAAACTTCTTATGAATATCTATTTGAGGGAGAATTTCCAAAGAAAAGAGGGACCACTTCTAACATTCTTGCTCATGGAGACCAATTGATAGTTCTAAGTCTCACTCAGATGGCTTTGTGATGAGGGAGTACAAAATAGTGAGAAGATAGTGTCTGATCCCTCTTCTCCTACACCTGAATCTCTAATTTGGTACCCACTCCTAAAAGGGATGGGACCCCTAAAAGTCTGAATCTAAAAGAGAGGTTGGAAACAAATGACAATAGTACCTCACAGCAGCTGCAACAATGTCTTCCTCTTCCTCCAACCAATTATCATAACTGGTATACACACATGACGGGCGAGGGAAAGGGTGGAGTAAAGATAGGACAGGTGTGGAGATATGTGATTCTGAACATCAAAAGAGGGACCAAGTCCCCCTCACATGTTATTATTACAAGTACAACTTGCAAAAGTTCTTTTAAAATATTTACGAATTGTCACATAGGTCTATGTTTTTCCCCACCCTTCTGTGCCATTGCTTTTCTTCCTTTTAAATTGAACTATCGCTTCGCCTCTTTCCTACTATTCACATCCTGTCTCTTCTCTTATATACCCCTTCTTTCCATTTCAATTTCCATTTCTCTCTCTTGTTGACAGAAATTCTCTTAGATCTAAGCCTCTAAAAATCCTTATTTTTCAAAATCTATCTTTCCATAACTTCATCTTCTTACATCATGTCTTATCCAAACTCTCATGTGCCTTTATCTCAAACGACTTCTTCTCCAACTTCTATTCCTGAGTCATCCTCAAACTTACACGAGTTTGAAAACCCTTTCTCTAGGGACACTGCCCCTCCTCCTTCTCTCATGTCGAGGACTCCTCAGTTAAAATTCCTCTTCTCGATTCCTATAATATCTCAATTGACCAACCACTCCCCTAGCATCTATGATTGAAGACGGTCAGTTTGATTTGTAAGAGGGAACGAAGGGCCAAACCATCTGCCATGAGAATGTCTTATCCCCTATTCAACCAGGTCCCTCATCTGTTCCTAGCATTGAAGAAGGGGCTTCTACAGAGAAAGGAGCACTGGAAACTTCTTATGAATATCTATTTGAGGGAGAATTGCCAAAGAAAAGGGGGACCACTTCTAACATTCTTGCTCATGGA
This sequence comes from Datura wrightii, assembly GCA_035772735.1. Lineage (NCBI taxonomy): Eukaryota > Viridiplantae > Streptophyta > Magnoliopsida > Solanales > Solanaceae > Datura > Datura wrightii. The sequence goes on from JASDFA010000001.1 coordinate 23,102,068, forward strand.
GACCAATTGATAGTTTTAAGTCTCACTCAGATGGCTCTCAGTGATGAGAGAGTGCAAAATAGTGAGAAGATAGTGTCTGATCCCTCTTCTCCTACACCTGAATCTCTAAGTTTGTACCCACTCCTAAATGGGATGGGACCCCTAAAAGTTTGAATCTACAAAGAGAGGTTGGAATCAAATGACAATAGTGAAGATAACCAACTTCTGGCTTGGAAAATTAGGAAGATTTTTTCTAGACAGCGAGCAACACCATCAAGGGACCTGAAAATTACAAAGAAAATTTCAGAAAGTCTATCATATGCCATATACATATCAAGCTTAATAGCAACATTGTTATCTTTGTTAGGTTTTCTTATATCATGAATAACTTTTTATGCTAAGAGGAAATTTTCACCATTATCTCTACCTTTAATAAAACCACTTTGACTAAGAGATATGATCTTAGGAATAATCTTGGCCAACCTATCATTAAGAACTCTAGAAGTAATCTTCTGAGAGACATTACTTAAATTAATAGGTCTAGGATTGGGGAGATTGAACTTTAGGGATAAGCACCAGACAAGGTACAAGTGAAGTATTTGGTGAGTTTAGAACCATTAAAAATAGTGTTAACCATATCTAGCATGTCAAAGCGTATAATGTCCCGGGTCTTTTGATAAAAACAAGCAGTGAAACCATCAGGGCCAGGAGCACTGTTAGGACCAGTAATAAAGACAACATTTTAAACTTCTTCTAAGGTTGGTTCTTGCATGAGCATCACATTATCCTCAAAATTTACTAAATTAGAAATATACTTAAAAATATTTTGCTTATATGAGTGAAAAGGTTTTTATAGTACCTCACAGCAGTTGCAATAATGTCTTCCTCCTCCTCCAACCAATTATCATAACTGGTATACACACATGACGGGCGAGTGAAAGGATGGAGTAAAGATAGGACAGGTGTGGAGAGATGTGATTCTGAACTTCAAAAGAGGGACCAAGTCCCCCTCACATGTTATTATTACAAGTACAACTTGCAAAAGTTCTTTTAAAATATTTACGAATTGTCACATAAGTCTATGTTTTTCCCCACCCTTCTGTGCCATTGCTTTTCTTCCTTTTAAATTGAACTATAGCTTCGCCTCTTTCCCACTTGACACATCGTGTCTCTTCTCTTATATACCCCTTCTTTCCATTTCAATTTCCATTTATCTCTCTTGTTGACAGAAATTCTCTTAGATCTAAGCCTCTCAAAATCCTTTTTTTTCAAAATCTATCTTTCCATAACGTCATCTTCTTACATCATGTCTTATCCAAACTCTCACGTTCCTTTATCTCAAACTACTTCTTCTCCAATTTCTATTCCTGAGTCATCCTCAAACTTACACAAGTTTGGAAACCCTTTCTCTAAGGACACTGCCCCCTTCTCCTTCTCTCATGTCGAGGACTCCTTTATTAAAATTCCTTTTCTCGATTTCTCTGATATCTCAATTGACCAACCACTCCCCTGGCATCTATGATTGAAGACGCTCAGTTCGATTTGTTTGAGGGAACGAAGGGCCAAACCATCTGCCATGAGAATGTCTTATCCCCTATTCAACCAGGTCCCTCATCTGTTCCTAGCATTGAAGAAGAGGCTGCTATAGAGGAAGGAGCAATGTAAACTTCTTATGAATATCTATTTGAGGGAGAATTGCCAAAGAAAAGAGGGACCACTTGTAACATTCTTGCTTATGGAGACCAATTAATAGTTCTAAGTCTCACTTAGATGGCTCTCTGTGATGAGAGAGTGCAAAACAGTGAGAAGATAGTGTCTCATCCCTCTTCTCCTGCACCTTAATCTCTAATTTGGTTCCCACTCCTAAATGGGATGGAACCCGTAAAAGTATGAATCTACAAAGAGAGGTTGGAAACAAATGACAATAGTGAAGATAACCAACTTATGGCTTGGAAAATCAGGAAGATTGCTGCTAGACAGCGAGCAACACCATCAAGGGACCAGACTCATCCTTCAAGAACCAGGTCAAGTTCTAAGTGATTGATGGAGGATGCTCGGAAGGAATGCTAGGTGAAAACCACTCGTAGAAGAAAGCTAAAAAACAAAGTCAATATTGAGGATGAAGTTTGACTAATAAATATTATAGATCCAAAGGGAGATGAAGGTTAAAAGGAAACAACTTGTGAGGATGTTGCATCACGTGTCTGTGTATAAAAAGAAAAGATAGTGTCTTAGCCCCTTTTTTGTAAAGGGACCAGGTTGCCTAAACGGTTCCCCACTAAGATGATTGTTTTAAGTTCTAAAAGAAGACCCGGGGAATTGATCAATGAGAATATTCCTGAAAATAGTGTGGACCCTTCTAAGTCCATACCAAGTTTTGTGACAACAAGATAGACCATTGAGGGACCTGGTACATCCACTTACGCCAGATCTCTTATAAAATTGGAAAGGCAGACTGTGCTGAAGTTACAAAAGGTACTGAGAGGAAGGGTGATTCATCCTGAAGTGAGAAATTTGCATGGAATCGATGACTTGATAGAGATGGTGGTCTACCAAAAATGAAGTGATCTTCTTTCCCCTCCTGTTCCTGAGCTGCATGAGAAAGAAGTGAGAGAGTTATACCATGAGATGGTCTTTACTGATAAAGGCCTAGAATTGAGTATTGTTGTGAAAGGGGTGGAGTTAACCCTTGATGATATAATTCTTGGAAAGATATTGGGGGTCCCCACTAAAGGGATCAAGTCTGTTAAACATGAGTGTGCCTACTGTAAGTTCATATCTCTGATTAAGAAGTTAGAAAACCTCAGTGGAGAGAGACTCTTCAAAAAACAATTGAAAGTAGAATATCAACTGGTTTTTGAATTTGTTAACAAGGTGATGCTTCCTAGAACTAAGAAAAGGAAAATTGCTGGGGTCGTAGATCTCTATCTCATGGAGGAACTGAGCACTTTCTAGGGTATCAACGTGCTAGCTATAATGATTGAGCATATACACAAGGTCATGTATATTAAGGATGACAAACAAGGGTTTTGCTTATGGGTTCCTATTGAACAAAGTTTTTGAGTATTTCAAAGTCCCTTGTTAGAAGGAAATTACTGGAACTGAGAAGAAAATGTTCACCCTTTCCACTCTTGAAGAATGTGAATGTGTTCAAAGAAGAGATGTTGTAGGCTCCCAATCAGTCATCTTTGATCTGATTGTCTCTCAAGAAAACTCTACCAGGAAAGTGGAAAGGTTAACTGGATTTCTAGCCCAACAAGATGCTGAAATTGCTAACTTGAAGGATGCTTTACAACAGGCCTCCACAACACGGACAGAGGAACCAAGTCCCCTAAGTACTCTCCGACAAGAGAATGAAGAACTAAAGGCCAAAATTGGTGATCTGACCCAGAAATTGCTGCATATTCATGAAGCTGCAAATGAGTGAATGTCATTGATGCTTTAGAAGATTTCTGGTCCCTGAGCTCGCTTTTCTCCTTAGCTTTCCTTCTACCTCTATGCTTCTTCCTTGTTCCTTCTATCCTGCACTTCTTTTTGGTCCTGTTGACTTATGACTGCTCTTATTTATTTTTGTAATCTTTTGCTTTTGGTACTTATAATGCAATCCTTATCAATGAATGAAACTATTCATCTGTCTCCTTATCTACTATCTTATTCTCTATGCTTATCTTTTGCTTATACATGTTAGTGTTGCCCCGGTGGCCATGAGTTACCATTGTGCAAATTGTGCTATATTTGGTTTACTATTTGTTCTTTTTAATGGTGCCAAATGGGGGAAGAATAGAGGATATGAATAGTGGAATGTCGGGGCATTGATGAGGATGAGATGTTAGTGACAGGGGGAACGATTGTAATGCCCCAAAAACCCTAAGACCAGACCCTAGAGTTGAAATGGAGAAAATTGAATTTTCTACATCAGATTATAGAATGAGTCGTCCTATGACCCGTGGGGTAAGCCACGAGTCATGAAGTGACTTGTGGGGAAGTGTCCGGACTTGGTTGTTATTTTGGAAAAAATTTTAGTGACCACGGGTGTGACCACGAGTCATGGTGAACACCATGAGCCGTCAAGTGAGTCGTGGTCAAGGGTTGACTAAAAGTTGGAAAAATTCAGGCGGTGTACTTAACAGGTCCTCACCACGACTCATTTGGGATACCACGAGTCGTGGTGTCGCCCATGGTGACCCTAGGAGGTTTATAGTAGTAAGGGTGACAGGAGGCGACCACGAGTCATTGGGTCACCTGAATACTCGTGATGTCAATCATTGGTAGGATTGAAGAAATTATAAAAAACTTCTAGTGCACCTAATGATTGGACCCCATGAGTCATTCCTGACCTCATGACTCATGGAGTGTCTCATGAGGACTGGCAGGGTCCTTTTTTCTGTGAATTTTCTAAGGGTGTTTCAGTAATTTTCTAACCTCCTAGACCCTAAACTATGTCGTTTTGGGTTATTTTGAGCGGATTTAGAGGGGCTAAATGTTTTCTCCCAAATTCCCACTCATATTTTCAGAAAAGTAACATAAGTTTTCTCTCAAGAGCTCTCAAGCAAGACCAGGGTTCCTCATCCATTACAGCAATTCAAGCTTCCTTATCTAAGAAATTCTTGGCCAGGTATGTGGGAATTCAACAAGGGAATAGTTCTTCCCTTGTGTCCCCAAAATTTTTCTTTATCATCTCTATCAGTTCTAGCCCTGAAACTTTCGAATGTGAAGAAATTATCTGTCAGACTTCATTCAATTCATGTGGAATTTTATTTATGTTAATTGTAGATATTTTTCCACCAATTTGTGACTATATTGATGCTCGTCCCTATAAAGTAAATTCTTGCCCTAGCTCTTGAATGCAGAAAAACTAGAGTCTTGCATAAGTGATTAATTATCGAAATTGCTTGATTTTATCAGGGTTGGGGATTCCTATATTGTCAATTTGTACTAAAATCTCATTCAGATATAGGTTAGTTTAGTTTCAGTCAGAATGTTAGAATACACAGTGTTAGTCAGAAATGTCAGCTGATTAGTTTGACTACAGAAATTCTCGAGGTGTCAATATGCCTCCCAATTATCAGAATTAGACTCAGTATCAAATCTTAGTTGTTCTTAGGAGGTCATGACACTTATAAATAAGCAGCTCTGACCAGCCTTAGAACCCAGTATCAAATGACAATTTGTTCTTTAGACAGTTACGACGCGTGAGATAAGCAGCTCTGACCAGTCTTAGAACCCAGTTACAAAATACGGTCTAATAAGACTCTCAAGGTGCTTTCAGATAGATATTCCTGACTTAGTCTTGGGCCCCAGTTTTGAGCTATTAGCTATTAGTCAGTCTAGAAATATTCAGTGGGAGTAGGACTTAGCACCGAGCGGACCGAGGTTCCAGCGCACCCAGGTTCCCAAAACTACATTGTCATCATAGGTTATATTTGTTGGCCTCATGGCCCCAGACTTATGAACATCCAGTTCATGCCTATATACCGTGACAAGGTATGTTGGGTCCTACCGATGGGGTGTATATATCAGACTTCATGTCTAGCTCACATGGTTATATGTCGATTATAGACTCTCCCACTAGTCAACTCAATTAAGTCTTAGATTAGTTAGTTTAGTTTTAGTTTTCTTAGTTCAACACAGTTAGTTCAGACTCAAAATCTCAAATTTAGGGCATGCCTTTGACCATCAGACATGGTCGTCTTGACCATCTTAGTCTATTTCAGTTGTGTCAGTTCAATATAGCAGTTGTTCATTACATGTCATTATGGTTTAGTTAGTTATTCCATTGTGTTATGTTTCCTCCCACTTACTTAGTGCATTCAAAGTACTAACGCATACCTTTTATGTTGTATCATTTTATAATACAGTCGTGGGTTCTCAGACTCAGCATCGTTAGTAGATATACACTGGTGATATCAGCAGCAGCAGTGTTGAGTCCTCATCTTTTGAGGATGATAATTGATTTGCTTTAGTTCATTTTCTTTCAATCATAATGTAGAGTTAGTTGGGGGCTTGTCCCAACAACTCATCATTAGTAGATAGCTTTCAGACAGAATTTCAGATGTTCAGTATTGTTGTTCTTTCAGATGTATGAGATTATTATTAAATCAGTTTTCTTAAATGATTCCATTATTTAAAGCGTCTGCTATGTTTTACTCAGAATGGCCAGTGTCATGATAGACCATGGGTTGACTTGGGGTTACTTGTAATCCTAAGTACCGTGTCTCATCCAAGGTATAGACTTGGGGCAAGGCAACTGTGAAAGGGGAACTATGAAAGGGGGAACTCTTAAAGGGATAAGGTAATTAAATTTGGTAAAGGGCTCTAAAAATGAGGGGGTGTGGAGAAAGCTTTGGAACGCACTACTTGATATATTTTTCATCATCAAAAAGGGGAAAATTATTATGCATATGGTTTTAATAATAGACAAACCATGAAGGGACGTAGTTCGTAATGGTCGTAAGCACCTGATGACAAACGAAAGTTATAGCTGTAAAAGCGTGCTATTTTTGTGCTGTTAGTGGGACTGCAGTCGTACTGCAGCAGAGATGCCACAGTGTGGTAGAACGTCTATTGTACTCAACCAATAGGAATGCTCCTAGGTTTTAGGTCTTTCATACTTATCCATTTGTAACACCTTTCATAACGTAGGTTTTTGGAGATTAAAAAGTGGTTGTTCTTCTTGCTCTTTACATAGCAGCGGCGGTGAAAAACAAGGATAAGCAAAAATAGCAACTAGGAATCTGTTCACAAATATCTTGAGGATTATTCTATTCTTGGTTGTTGTTTTCGTCTTGATATTGAGTCTGAAATATGTATCTACTGGTCAATATGAAGATTTTGTAGGTTTCTTCTCTGTAATTGCTCTTATGTTCATAGGAGAGATTGTCAATTAGAGTTAGTTGAGTAGAAAGCTAGAGTTATATGTGAAGTTCTAGCTAGAGTATCTAGTTGGAGAGTATGCAATAGTGTTGTTGTGTAGTAGCCTTGGAGTAGAATTATTGCAAGGAGAGTTGGATTAAGAGTTTAATCTAAAGTGGTTCTAGAGTTTGTAATCGCCATTGCCCAGTTAAGTGAATTTTAAAATCTTACGAGGTAGGTCGTGATTTTCTCCCTTGAGCAGGGAGATTTTCCACATAAATATCCTGTGTTTCCTTTGATATTTTGTGTCTGTTTCTATTTGTGTTAGTTACTATTGATATCATTCTAAGGACTAGGTCCCCGACTGGTAGCGGACTCTTACAACTCTACAAATTTGATATGTTAAAGATATATATTTTTGACTGATTCATTGAATATGGAAAACTTGCTCATCAACTTTTATCAATTTGCGAATTCTTTATCAATTAGTTAAAATAATGAAATTGTCTGATATTATAACAATACCAGGTAACATAGATATCATTATTGCAGAAGTTGATCATTGAAATAATCCTCCGTTAACCTATTAACTTCTTAAAATCGACAATATTAATTTTAATCTAAAAGAAAATGGTGAAGACTTTAGAGAGACAATAAATTAACAAAGGATAATGATAGAACAAATTCAATAAATTGGGAATATTTTTGACCTTTTTCTGTATAGATAAATTTATGGATGCAACATCCACTCTGCTATTCTATTGAAGTAAGGAATGCAATTGTTTAAACAGGTAGAGTAGCTACTGTAAAAGTTAGGCTCAAATAATTAGATAGTTAGTTACATGATTAGTTAGTTATTGAAGTAGTTAGTTACAAGACTAAGCTCTCTCTACATATATATATTCTTACTCAATGTACTATTTCATTATGTTGAATGAATAAGAAATACAATCTTCTTTCTTTCTTCTCAAATAATCTCTCATTTCTGCATCTTCTTCTTCATCTATGTAAGATTCTTTATCAAGAATCTACATTACTTTTCATGGTATCAGAGAAGGGCATGCTACGTCAAGTCAATTGATCACGAACAGTTCAAGTTCTTTCTCTCCTTTTCTCTATTCTTCTTATTCTTGTTCATTCTTCAATTTCGTACTATAATCTCTTAAAAGTCTGTGTTCTTATACTTTTATCAAGAAGTTGATCACCAATCTGGAAAACAATGGCTACAAATGTTAATTATCCTCTCATGAATGGAGTGGCAGAAGGCAGCTCACAGGCTTCTTAAGGAATTCCAACTTTCCAAACCTCACTGGATCTGAATCATCCTTTACATCTGACTTTATCTGATGTAAGTGGAGTGACTATTATTTTGTTTCATTTAAAAGGGAGTGAAAATTACATTGTCTGGATTAAGGAAATGAGAATGACCTTCCTAGGGAGAAATAAGTTAATCTTTGTGGATGGTACTTAGAAGAAAGAAGATTTTCCAACTGCCCTGGGGAACCAGTGGGAGAGGGTGAATGCAATAGTCCTCTCATGGCTAATGAACTATGTGGCAAGTGATCTCATTGGATGTGTGGTTTATGCTTCAATTGCCAAGGATATTTGGGAATATTTAAAGGAAAGGTTTCACAAGATTGATGGTTCAAGAACCTTCAATATGCATCAAGAAATAGCTTCTATAACTCAAGGTATGCAGTTTGTTTCTGTGTATTACTCTAGATTGAATGCCTTGTGGGATGAGTTTGAATTTGTGGTACCATCACCAGCCTGTGGATGTGAGAAGTCTAGATATTTCTTGGCATACTTGCAAAGGCTGAAATTATATCAATCCTTAATGAGGCTTAATGAGTCATATGCTCAAGCAGGAAATCAAATCTTGCTAAGGAATCCTTTGCCTATGGTGAATCTGACTTACTCCATGGTTGTGAGTGATGAAAATCAAAGGACAATGGCTCAAACTATTGGAGGATCAGAACTGCTAAGAATTGCTTTAGGTGTATCTGATGCAGTAGCTATGTACTCTAAAAATGGTATTCAAAAAGGAAAGAGAAGCTACAATTCAAACGACAATCCTAATGCAACATGTGATCATTGTAAGCTTAAGGGCTATTACAAGAGAGACAGCTATAAACTTATGGGTTATCCACCTATTCATCCAAGATTCAATGAAAAAAGGTGGTTAGAAACCAGAAGCTATAAATACAATAGGTATGCTGATGATCACAGAAACAAACAGAGAAGGACAAGGCCTAGTGGACAAAATGCTATGCAGAAGTATCGAATAATCCTTCTTCAGGTTCTCAAACACAATGCCAACCCTTAATATGTTCAGAGGGATCATCTCTTTCATTTCAATAAGAACAGGGACGTGATGCTTCAAACTTAGAAGAAAATGTTTGCAGTACCTCCCAAGTTTAGCATAGAACAATATGAATAGATCTGCAGAATGTTGAATCAAAATCAGAATCAGACCAACATAGTGGCAGCCAACTGAGTTTGCATGTTAGGTAACAGTAGTGCCTTATTGATTTTCAATGATTCACAGGATTGGATTGTCACGACCTGAACGGAGGCTCGGATCGTAGACATGGGATGAGGGACCCCGAGAGACCCCACGTCGACCCATGGCAAAAGCATACAACTAACTCATTCAACATACTAAAGAAATCACTAATATAATCTCAGCGGAAGTCTAATTCAACATCACATTAGAATAACATTCGAAACTACACATACATAAGTCTGAAAAGCCTCTGATCTAGACGAATTGATGGGACAAGGCTCCAACTAACTCAATAATACTAAAACTGAAAATACATAAGGAACTGAATCTCTAGTCCTCAAAGGATGAGGACTCACCAACCAAGTAGGAGCTAACTCTGACAACCGACTACGCACGGGGCTGAGCCTGAGAGCTGGTTCCTGTATCATGAAATGATATAGTATAGAAAGTATGCGGTCAGTACGTGGAATGTACCGAGTATGCAAAGTAAAACCTCTTAAGTAAAATAAATCATTTAAAACATTTCATAACATATCATAAGCTTTCAAGTATAAGTAGAAGGGCTACATCCATTCACTCTAAAATCGTAGTTTTATCATAACATGACCATGCATAACTTTATAACATCATGACTGACTCGAATGACCCTAAGCTGAAACATAACATTTATATTTAAAATCTGAATAATGAGTCAAACCTTTCTTTTAGAACATGCATCCGTAAAATAATCACTATGAGTAATGAATATGAATATCTGAATAGTATAGATAGGGGGAGACTCGTCACTTAACCGACATACCACGATAGAGCTTACGTGGTCCCAACTATCACACTCAAGTGGGTAGAGCCATCCATAACCTTGCCAGCACGATGGACAATACCATGATATCGATATCATGCTCAAGGGACAATCGGGCCGGGGATAGCTCACAAGGGAGATCCCAATAATATATATGTATCAACCTACGTTGGCGCGTAGTTCTGGGGCATAGGTTGATCGACCCTTAACATGCTCGGTGCTAGACTTTCTCCCAAAAACATGCAATGCTCTACATCGTATATAACGAACCTCAACATCATTTGTTGATGAAGCTCAACATGAAATCATGCATAACTCAACATCGTATGAAACGAAGCTCAACAGTTTCTATTGACAAAAGCTCATTAATAAAATCATGCATAGACTCGACATCATGTGAAAATGAAGCTCAACATTGTCCCTTGACAAAGCTCAATAATGGCATACATCTCAATTATGAATTCATGCATATGAGAAGCTTTATTTCGAAACATACCACAAGCTCAAGTATAGGTGGGAGCACCTACTCCAAATCATGCAGTAAGCTATATGTAGGAATATTTAACTCAACATACCACAAGATAGAAATTATGAAAAATTGGGAGACTTCGTTCCAAATAATTTGGTAAGTTTACTTTGGGAAAAACATTATTTTAAATCAATCATGTGGGCATTTCCCAAAGCTTTATCCTACTTGGATCTACTCAATTCATTTTGAAAACAACTTCATAATCATGGGTAGCTTTATAAGCATGTTTTTCATCATCAAATCTCATCATCATCATTCACCTCTTTTATGTCCTTTTCATCCATGGAAATTTAAATTTCATAACTTAGAAGATATGATTTGTGTTGAACACAATTTAAAATCAGCCCAAGCTTCACAATTCACCAATATAAATAGAATCTAATCATGCCCATGTATATTAATTGAAGAATTATGCAATTGGGTAATAACCACATACTTGATCATAAGAGATTTATCATGATTTGAAAGAAATTGGGCATGGGTGTGGAAGGAGACACCCACTCATAACCTTTCATATCGAGGAGGGATGATTTTAACACTTTTCTAATTGCCCAAGATGAGTTTCCTATGGAAACCTTCAAAATATGCTCTAATTCCTCCCTTCAAGCTCTCAAGTTTTCATGCATGGAACAAACTAGCTTAGAATTTGTTTTCCCCTCTAAAAACCCTGTAAAACGAGCCTTAAACGACATAGTATAGGCCTCTAGAATTTAGGAATTATGGAAAAACCCTTACTAAAATTATTTAAAATAACTGCTAGGGGGTCCCAGCGAGGGACCTAACGACTCGTCATGAGGGGCCACGACTCGTGGAGTCATTCATTAGGTACACTGCTTATCAGATCTCCTGGGCTCGTCACGGGTGACTTAACGATCCGTTGCTCATGACCACAACTCGTGGTCACCTCCCATCATGTACACTACCTTAGCCTCAAATAAAACTTACCCTGCTTGATCACGACTCATCCCACGAATTGTGAGGAATGACCACGACTTATGGGGTCCTTCCGTTAGGTACACTGGTTGACTTCCTCCATTTATTCTTCACCCTCACCCCACGACTGGCTTGACGACTCGTGGTGACTGACCACGAGTCGCCTCCACGCCCATGGGGACCCCTTATTCTTCAATCTTCCTACCCTTCGTAGCCTTCCCTACGAGCCACATAACGACTCGTGGGCTGGTCTCACGAGTCGTCCAATGACTCGTTTTATGCCTACGACTCAGATTTTCAGCTTTTTCCTCATTTCAACTCCCGGGTCTGATCTTCGAGTTCTCGGGATATAACAATATCTCCTCCTTGGGAACATTTGTCCTAGAATGTTAAAAACACACAGAAACTTAGAAACAAGCAATCATAATATGCAAATACTTATTATTTAAATTGAAAACTAACAAAATGACTACCTCCAAAAAGAACTACATAGCTAGACTGAATTCATACATCCCACACATCTATCATAACATAAATCAAACTTGTGCACATGAACCGATCATGGAAATTGATTAGAGAATTAGGGCAAAAACTGATACCTCGGACTGAAACTGAACCGGTAGGGAACAGGTGAGGGTATTTGGCCATCATAGCCGCTTTGGTTTCCCACGTAGCTCCCTCAACATGCTGATTTCTCCATAACACCTTCACCAAAGCTACTTCTTTATTACTCAGCCTCTGAACCTGACGATCCAAGATTACAATAGGAATTTCCTCATAACTGAGGCTATCTCCCACACCAACGCTTTCCATGGGGACAACTAAAGATGGATCACCCAAGAACTTTTTCCAGAGAGATACATGAAAGACGGGATAAACTGAAGATAACTCTGATGGCAAGTCCAACTCATACGCTACCTTACCAACCCTTTTCATAACCCAGTAGGGACCAACATAGCGGGGAATGAGTTTTCGTTTCTTTACGAACTACATGACTCCCTTCATGGGAGATACCTTCAGAAACACCCAATCGTTCACCTCGAATTCCAACTCTCTCCTCCTCACATCAGCATATGATTTGTGATGACTTTGGGCGGTTTTAAACCGGTGCCTTATCAACTGATCCTTTACTATAGCCTCATGAACCAATTCAGGCCCTATCATAGCTGCCTCACCAACCTCAAACCAACCAATGGGTGATCTACACCTTCGCCCATAAAGAGCCTCGAACGGTGCCATTTGGATACTAGAGTGGTAGTTGTTATTATAAGCAAACTCGATCAAGGGCAAATAATCATCTCAGCTACCTTTAGATTCCATCACGCAAGTTCTCAACATATCCTCGAGAGTTTAGATTGTCCACTCCGCCTGACCATCCATGTGAGGATGAAATGCTGTGCTGAGTTTAACCTAAGTCCCAAGCCTTTTTTGGAAAGATCGCCAAAAATGTGAGGTAAACTGACTACCTTGGTCTGAGATGATAGACAAGGGAACACCGTGCAATCGCACCAACTCCCAGATGTATAGTTGGGCATAATCATCTTCTGAATCTGTGGTTTTGACCGTAGATGGTTTGCAACCTTGGTCAGCCTGTCTACTACCACCCAAATAGAATCGTAGTGTCGGCGAGTACGAGGTAGGCGTGTTATAAAGTCCATAATAATCTCTTCCCACTTCCAAGTAGGAATGCTAATATCCTGCAATACGCCTCCCAGTCTTTGATGCTCGACCTTCACTTGCTGACAGTTCAGGCACTTGGCTACGAATTCTACAATATCCTTCTTCATGCCGTTCCACCAATATATTTCCCGTAAATCATGATACATCTTGGTGGAACTCGGATGGATAGAATACCTGGATCCATGTACCTCATGCAATATCCGGTCCCTCAAATCATCAACATCTGGAACACATAGATGACCCTGGTACCGCAGTACACCATCTCCCCCTTGGGAGAAGACCTCCACCTTTTGACTTCGAACGACTTCCTTCATCTTTACTAAAATCGGGTCCTCATCTTGTTTGGCTTTCACATCCATCACCAAGGACGATACTGATCCGTTTTGCACAACAACGTCGCCATCAATAGAGTCGACCAATCTAACTTCCAACCTTGCAAGTCGATGGACATCTTTCACAAACTCCTTCTTTCCCTCATCCACGTGGGACACACTCTCCATAGAGAGCCTACTAAGTGCATCCGCTACTACATTAGCCTTACCCCGGTGGTAAAGGACACTCATGTCGTAGTCCTTTAGTAGCTCCAACCACCTCGTTTGCCGAAGATTGAGATCTTTCTGTGTGAACACATATTGCAAGCTCTTCAAATCCGTGAATACATCCATGTGGACCCCATACAAGTAATGCCGCCATATCTTTAATGTGAACACCACCACGACCAACTCAAGATCATGGGTCGGATAATTCTTCTCATGGATTTTCAACTGTCTTGAGGCATATGCTGTCACTTTCCCATGCTGCATCAACACACACCCAAGTCCGATTCTCGAAGCATCACAATACAAAACAAAGCCATCCGTACCCTTGGGTAGGGTCAACATTGGTGCTGAAGTGAGTCGAGTCTTTAATTCCTAGAAGCTTTTCTCACAAGACTCCGACCATTGGAACTTTACCTTTTTCTGAGTCAACCTGGTCAATGAGGCTGCAATTGATGAAAAGCCCTCAATAAATCTCCGATAATACCCCGCTAAGCCCAAAAAGCTCCTAATATCTGATGGATTCACCGGTCTGGGCCAATTCTTTACTGCCTCGATTTTATGAGAATCCACCTTTATGCCCTCATTTGATACCACATGACCCAAAAATGCCATAGAGTCCAACCAAAACTCACATTTATTGAACTTTGCATACAACTGACGATCCTTGAGGATCTAGAGCACTACTCTCAAGTGAGTGGCATGCTCCTCCTCGCTCCAAGAATACTAAGGATGTCATCAATGAATAAAATCACGAACAAGTCCAAATATGCCTTGAACACCCTGTTCATTAGATCCATAAAAGATGCAGGGGCATTGGTTTGTCCAAAAGACATAACAACAAATTTGTGGTGACCATATCGAGTCCTAAAAGCGGTTTTCGAGATGTCACCCTCCCGAACCCTGAGTTGGTGATACTCGAATCTAAGATCAATCTTGGAGAAACACTTGGCACCCTGAAGATGATCAAACAAATCATCGATCCTAAGTAAAGGATACCTGTTCTTAACGGTGACCTTGTTCAACTACCGATAATCAATGCACATCTAAAATGAATCATCCTTCTTCTGGACAAATAACACTGGTGCACCCCATGGAGACTTACTCGGCCTAATAAAATCCTTATCTAACAAGTCCTTCAACTGATCCTTTAACTCTTTTAGCTAGGCAGGAGCCATTCTGTAGGGTGGAATGGATATAGGCTGCGTGTCAGGAAGAAGATCTATGCCGAAATCAATCTACAGCTTGGGAGGGACACCTGGAAAATAATCAGGAAAGACCTCTGGGTACTCACATTCTACTAGTACAGACTGGATGGTCGGGGTCTCGAGCTCCACGTCTTTAACCCTAACTAGATGGTACATGCAACCCTAACTAGAAATCATCTTCCTGGCCTTAAGGTAGGAAATGAATCGACCTATAGGCACCGCTGAACTACCCTGCCATTCTAAGACTGGCTCACCCAAATATTTGAACTCTACTGTCTGGGTTCTACAATTAACTGAAGCATTTTCTATAGCCAATACATGCCAAGAATAACATCGAAATCGGTCATGGCTAACACTATCACGTCTGCTGAGGTGATCTTATGAGGAACGGAGACTGGGAAATCTCTATACACTCATCTAGCTATAACTGAGTCGCCTGCTAGAGTAGAAACTAAGAAGGGT
The DNA here is from genome assembly GCA_035772735.1 of Datura wrightii. Taxonomy (NCBI): domain Eukaryota; kingdom Viridiplantae; phylum Streptophyta; class Magnoliopsida; order Solanales; family Solanaceae; genus Datura; species Datura wrightii. The sequence continues at coordinate 23,117,552 of JASDFA010000001.1, forward strand.
TCTGACAAGACATCGGGACTAACTCCGAAGCTACTGGCTACATATGGTGTCACAAAAGATAGGGTAACCCCCAAATATAGAAAAGCATACACATCAACATGAAAAACTCTTAACATACCAGTGACTAATCTGGTGAGGCCTCCTGCTCCTGACGAGTGTCTAAGGCATAGAATCTGCTATGGCGTTGCCCGCCAGTTATGCTAGTAGATGCCCCCTGGTGTGTTGTGCGTGGGGGAGGGGTTGTTGAACTAGAAGTTGGGCCTCGACCCCCAACTTGGTCCTGTCTCGCAGCTGGACAATCTCTAAGCATGTGTCTGAGCTACCCACAACCAAAACAAGCTCCTGAACCTGCCAAACACTGTCCTATGTGCCCCTGACCACATGTGCGACAAGTTGGGATGCTGGAATCTGTGGGTCTGCTGCTCTGACTCCTTGAGCCTGATGCTCGCCCTCTTTGATCATGTCTGGGCTTGGATGGTACACTCAATGCCGAAGATGCTGGGCTGATGACCTCTGGTGAGTCTGCTGTCGGTGCCCGTTATCAGACCTCTACTGAGAGAATCTGTGACCCTCGATCCTGTCCCTCTTGGCCTCTCTCTCCCTTGGATGTGCCACCTCCATCTGCTGGGCATACAACACCATGTAAGGGAAATCCATATCCTGGTGAAGCATAGCAATCCGCACTCCTTGTCCAAATACCCCGCTATACCAAGCACAAATCTGCTCACCCGCGCCTTCTGGTCAGTCACTAACTCCGAAGAATATTTCGATAGGCGAGTGAACTTAAGGGAATACTCTAACACTGTCATCCTTCCCTGTTTCAAGTTTACAAACTCAGCTACCTTGAGCTCCCTCATCTCCCAAGGGAAGAACCAATCTAGGAATGCAACCTGAAACTCCTCCCACGTGATCGGACCTGCTCCTACGACCCTGCTATCCTTCCATTGGCGGAACCAAATATGCGCAACCCCTTCAACTGGTAGGAGGCCAACTCCGTGCACTCAACACTACTCACCTCCATGACTTGGGTGTTCTTGACAATCTCATCAATGAAATCATGCGGGTCCTCATCTACCTTGGACCCCAAGAACTCCTGCGGGTTAATTCTCAAGAAATCTCGGACTTTGGCCACTGGTGTATTGCCGTTTTAAGGAACATGCGCAATGGCCTACTAATTGACCTAAGCGGTCAAGGCCTGTGTGAGCATCTGAAGAGCGTCCTGGAACTCAGCATGAACGGTTGGCTATGGTGCCTGAGGCTCCGGAACTAGTGGGGCTGGCTGATGCCCATAATCGTTTCCATCCTCGTGGCCTTCACAACCTCCATTCCTCCTTCCATTCATTCTTCAAGGATGGAAACAAGCAGAGAAGGACAAGGCCTGGTCGACACAATGCTATGCAGAAGTATGGAATAATCCTTCTTTAGGTTCTCAAACACAATGCCAACCTTTAATATGTTCAGAGGGATCATCTCTTTCATTTCAATAAGAACAGGGACGTGATGCTTCAAACTTAGAAGCAAATGTTTGCAGTACCTCCCAAGTTTAGCATAGAACAATATGAATAGATCTGCAGAATGTTGAATCAAAATCAGAATCAGACCAACATAGTGGCAGCCAACTGAGTTTGCATGTTAGGTAACTGTAGTGCCTATTGATTTTCAATGATTCACAGGATTGGATTGTCACGACCTGAATGGAGGCTCGGATCGTAGACATGGAACGATGGACCCCGAGAGACCCCAAGTCGACCCATGGCAAAAGCATACAACTAACTCATTCAACATACTAAAGAAATCATTAATATAATCTCAGCGGAAGTCTAATTCAATATCACATCAGAATAACATCCGAAGCTACACATACACAAGTCTGAAAAGCCTCTAATCTGGATGAGTTGATGGGACAAAGCTCCAACTAATTCAACAATACTGAAACTAAAAATACATAAGGAACTGAATGTCTAATCCTCGAAGGATGAGGAATCACCAACCAAGTAGGAGCTAACTCTAACAACTAACTACACAAGGGGCTGATCTTGGGAGTTGGGTCCTATATCATGAAACGATACAACATAGAAAGTATGTAGTTAGTACGTGGAATGTACCGAGTATGCAAGGCAAGTACAACCACTTAAGTAAAATAAATCATTTAAAACATTTCATAACATATCATAGGCTTTTAAGTATAAGTAGAAGGGCTACATGCAATCACTCTAAAATCGTAGTCTTATCATAACATGACCATGTGTAGCTTTATAACATCATGACTGACCGAATGACACAAAGTTGAAACACAACATTTATATTTAAAAGCTGAACAATGAGTTAAATCTTGCTTTTAGAACATGCATACATAAAATAATCACCATGAGTAATGAATATGCAAATCTGAATAGTATAGACAGTGGGAGACTCGTCATGTAACCAACATACCACGATAGAGCTTACGTGTTCCCAACTATCACACTCAAGTCGGTAGAGTCGTCCATAACCTTGCCAGAGCAATGAACGGTACCATGATATCGATATCAAGCTCAAGGGCCAATCGGACCGGGGATAGCTCACAAGGGAGGTCCCAATAATATATATGTATCAACCTACATTGGCGCGTAGTTCTGGGGCATAGGGTGATCGACCCTTAACCCGCTCAGTGCTAGACTCTTCTCCCGAAAATATACAATGCTCTACATCATATATAACGATGCTCTACATCGTTTGTTGATGAAGCTCAACATGAAATCATGCATAACTCAACATCATATGAAATGAAGCTCAACATTGTCTATTGACAAAAGCTCATTAATGAAATCATGCATAGATTTAACATCATGTGAAAATAAAGCTCAACATTGTCCCTTAACAAAGCTCAATAATGACATACATCTCAATTACGAATTCATGCATATGAGAAGTTTTATTTCAAAACATATCACAAGTTCAAGTATAGGTGGGAGCATCTACTAAAAATCATGCGGTAAGCTATATGTAGGAATATTTAACTCAACATACCACAAGCTAGAAATTATGAAAATTTGGGAGACTTCCCTCCAAACAATGTGGTAAGCTTATTTTGGGAAAAACATCATTTTAAATCAAACATGTGGGCATTGCCCAAAGCTTTATCCTACTTGGATCTACTCAATTCATTTTGAAAACAACTTCATAATCATGGGTATCTTTAGAAGCATGTTTTTCATCATCAAATCTCATCATTCACCTCTTTTATGAACTTTTCATCCATGGGCATTTAAATTTTATAACTTAGAAAATATGATTTATATTGAAAACAATTTAAAATCTACCCAAGCTTCACAATTCACCAATATAAATAGAATCTAATCATGCCCATGTATATTAATTGAAGAATTATGCAATTGGGTAATAACCACATACTTGATCATAAGAGATTTATCATGATTTGAAAGAAATTGGGCATGGGTGTGGAAGGAGACACCCACTCATAACCTTTCATATCGAGGAGGGATGATTTTAACACTTTTCTAATTGCCCAAGATGGGATTCCAATGTAAACCTTCAAAACTTGCTCTAATTCCTCCCTTCAAGCTCTCAAGTTTGCATGCATGGATTAAACTGGCTTAGAATAGGTTTTCCCCTCTAAAAACCCTGTAAAACGAGCCTTAAACGATGTAGTATAGGCCCCTAGAATTTAGGAATTAAGGAAAAACCCTTAATAAAATCTCTTAAAATAACTGTCAGGGGGTCCCAACGAGGGACCTAACGACTCATCATGAGGGGCCACGATTCATGGAGTCGTTCGTCAGGTACACTGCTTATCAGATCTCTTGGGCTCATCACGGGTGACTTAACAATCCATTTCTCGTGACCATGACTCATGGTCACCTCCCATCATGTACACTGCCTTAGCCTCAAATAAAACTTACCCAGCTTGATCATGACTCATCCCGCGAATCGTGGGGAATGACCACGACTTGTGGGGTCCTTCCGTTAGGTACACTGGTTGACTTCCTCCATTTATTCTTCATCCTCATCCCACGACTGGCTTGACGACTTGTGGTGACTGACCACGAGTCATCTCCACGCCCGTGAGCACCCCTTATTCTTCAATCTTCCCGCCCTTCACTAGCTTTCCCGACGAGCCACCGACGACTCGTGGGCTAGTCTCACGAGTCGCCCAATGACTCATTCTGTGCCTGCAACTCAGATTTTCAGCTTTTTCCCATTTCAACTCCCTGATACAATGTTCAAGTTCTCGGGGTATAACATGGATCATTGACACAAGAGCTACTAATCATATGGCCTCAGCTATTGAACTATTAAACAAAATTCAATAGTTGAGACTGATAATCCAAAAAAGGTTTACTTACCAAATGTTAATATTTCACATGTTACACACACTGATACTAGTAATATTTCTCAAAGAAGTACCATACATAATTTGTTTCACATACCTCGGTTCAAGTTTAATCTACTTTCAGTTTCAAAAGCAACAAGATAGTTACAATTTTCAGCTACTTTTTTTCCTGACTTTTGTCTGTTTCAAGATCTCTACAATGGGAAAGTGAAGGAGATTTGTAGAGAGAAGGAAGAGCTATATTTTTTTAATGAGGAAAAAACTACCTGGAAAAATTGGTTATCAAGCAGCCAGTAAACTTCTAGCTACTGCACAGACTAGTGATAGTGTTGATCTTTGGCATACAAGACTAGGACATGTTCCACTCAATACTCTAGTTAAATTGTTTCTTCGAAATAAGAATCATGTAGAAAAATTTTTAAGCAAATGCATAGTGTGTCCTTATGCTAGACAAACTAGGCAACCATTTCCTCTTAGCACATCTAGTAGCGTAAATGCTTTTGATCTTGTGCACATGGATCTTTGGGGACCTTACAAGGTTGTCTCTATTGATGGTTATTAATTATTTTTGACTATTGTTGATGATTTCTCTAGAATGACTTGGATTTTTTATTAAGATTGAATCTGATGTATGCATTGTCATTAAGCACTTTCTAGTCTATGTAAAAACACAGTTTGCTACCTATGTAAAACCAGTTAGGACTGATAATGGAACTGATTTTTTTAATTCTATATGATATGACTTGTTCAAAGATCAAGATATTGTTCACCAGAAATCATGTGTATATACCCTTCAACAAAATGGCATAGTAGAGAGGAAACATAGACACATCTTAGAAATTACTAAGCCAGTAAGATTTCAAGCTAATATACCTTTACAATTTTGTTGTTATTGTGTAAAGGCTACAGTATACTTGATAAATAGGCTTCCTTTAACTGTTCTTGCTGGCATGTTTCCTTATGAAAAACTTTATAATAGAAAACCATCTCTATTGCAATTAAGAGTTTTAGGATGTTTGTGCTTTGCTAAAACAGCCTAGGAATCAGATAAACTTATGTGTAGAACTACACAAGCAACTCTTATGGGTTATGAAGAAACTCAAAAAGGCTATGTACTGCATGATTTGGCTAATAAGGTATTTTTTGTTAATAGGGATGCCATCTTCACAGAAGACATTTTTCCGTTTCAGTCATCTAAGAGTCAGTTTTCACCTCATTGTTTCCTTCTACACCGAACAGTTTGGAAGATGAACCTCAGGTTATTAGCCAAGGTGTACCAGTATTAGAAGAGACTCCACCTACTACCTCACCACAAATGATAGTCCCTACTCAAGTTAATCATGATACAGGCAACTCTGAGTCACCTCATTGTACTGAGCAAATGGCTCAGCCTATTTCTACCACTATAGACATTGGTAGACAAGATCCTTATCTAGTTCAGGCAATTAGTGAGCCTATTCAAAGAAGGTCCACAGGAGGAAAACATCCACCTAGTTGGATAAAAGATTTTATTTCCTTGCATGTACATAATAATGTACCATATGCTTTGGCAAATTACATCTCCTACGATTCTGCTTCTCCTAGATATCGAGCATATTTATCTCACTTTTCTAATATTGTTGAACCAACTACTTACACAGAGGCAGTGAAAGATCGAAGGTGGGTGGAAGCAATGCAAACTGAAATTCAGCCTTGAAAACCAACCACACATGGACACTAGCACCTCTTCCACAAGGTAAGAAACTAATTGGTTGTAAGTGAGTGTATAAGGTTAAGTATGAATCCTCAGGAGAGGTTGAAAGGTTTAAGGCAAGGTTAGTTGCCAAAGGCTACAACTAGACTGAAGGAATTGACTACCAAGAAACATTTAGTCCTGTGATTAAGGTGGTGACTCTAAGGGCAATTCTATCAATTGCAACATCTAAGCAGTGACACATTCATCAAATGGATGTGTACAATGCATTCTTACAAGGTGGCCTACATAATGAGATATATATATGGATTTGCCACAAGGATTTGAGAGTCAGGGGGAGTGTATGAAAGTATATAGACTCTCTAAATCCTTGTATGTGCTTAAACAAGCACCTAGGCAGTGGAACACTAAACTGTCTGAGGCTCTAATAAGCTTTGAGTTTAAGCAGAATCAATATGATCATTCTCTATTCACAAAAAGGACTAAATCTGGAATCATTATTGTACTGGGGTATGTGGAGACATTTTGGTAACTGGTGATGATCTTGAACAAGTTATAGAGACCAAAACTGCACTACACAATACTTTCAAGATGAAAGATCTAGGTGAAATGAAGTATTTCCTTGGAATTGAATTTGCTAGGTCAAAACAAGGTATTATTATGCATCAAAGAAAGTATGCTTTGGAATTATTATCTACGACTGGTTTGAGTGCAGTTAAACCATCAAATACACCTATAGATACAACTACTAAACTCACAACATGGGAATATGACAAGCATGTTAAAAGGAGCAGAAGTTTTAGGTGATGAGCCTATCACTGATCAAGGAAAATATCAAAGGACAATAGGAAAACTTCTGTATCTCACAGTTACTAGGCCAGATATAGCCTACAGTGTGTAAACTTTGAGTCTATTCATGCAACAGCCAAAAAGATCTCACATGGATGCAACATTAAGAGCTATTAGATATGTTAAGAATCAACAAGGTCAGGGGATACTATTGAGCAGTAACAACATCAATACTCTAACAGCCTTATGTGATGTAGATTGAGCTTCATGTTCTGTGTCAAGAAAGTCAGTCACAGGTTTTTGTATAAAGCTTGGAGATTCTTTCATATCATGAAAATTCGAAGAAACAGTCCACAATATCCAGAAGCTCAGCAGAAGCTGAGTATAGAAATCTTGCTTCTACATTGGCTGAGTTAACTTGGCTAGCAGGTTTTGTTAAATACTTGGATATACAACTTCAACTACCTGTTCATGTATACAGTGACAGTAAAGCATCTATACAAATGGTTGCCAACCTTGTATATCATGAAAGGACTAAGCTTATCGAGATAGGCTGTCAGTTTATAAGAGAAAAGATCTAACAAGGCTTAATCAAGACTAAATACATTTCAACTCATGATCACCCTGCTGACATTCTTACAAAGAGTCTAAATAGAGTTTAACATGAGTATCTTACTTCCAAACTTGGTTTCTTAAATATATTCTTACCACCAAGTTTGAGGGAAAGTGTTGAAGTAAGGAATGCAAGTGTTTAAATAGGTAGAGTAGCTACTGTTAGGCTCAACTAATTAGATAGTTAGTTACATGATTAGTTAGTTATAGAAGTCGTTAGTTACAAGAGGTAGTTACAAGACTAATCTCTATATATATTCATACTCAATGTACTATTTCATTATGTTGAATGAATAAGAAATACAAGCTTCTTTCTCTCTTCTCAATAACTCTCTCATTTCTGCATCTTTTTCTTCCTCTATATATGATTCTTTATCAAGAATCTGCATTATTCTTCATATTCTTTTCTTTTCCCACCAATAAATTTACTGTTCTGATGTTCCTGTTGGATTAAACGAAAAGAAAACTGATTCAAGCTAAAAGGGTTCAATAAAAGCGGTTTAGCTTATCTCATTGGTGGTCAAACTTCAACTAGACAATATTTCATGGTGGGGAATTAAGTTGTATAATGGATTCTCTACTCCTTTACCAATAAGTAAAATTAAAGTCCTATATATATATATTTTTTTGGTGTTAACAAATTTAAAATCCTATCTTTTTTTTTGTTTAACAAATTTAAAGTCCCATCTTTTGACCATATTGTCTCACATGTACTACTTTCAACTCTTGTTTTTTCAATTATAGTGACGGGAAGGTGCAAGAAATTAAAGTGATTACATATCTTTTGTTGTCGCCTATATGTTATAGTGACGTGTTGTAGCCAGCAGTAAAAAAGTTAAATTAATGGTGAATTCCTTAAGAAATGCTACGTTAGTAAAGAATTTAGGGAGTCAAACAGCTAAAAAGGAGTTAAGTTATGAAATTTGAGGATAACTTCTTCTTTTTTTATTTTTTCTTTGGTCAACAAGATAATATATTATTAAACATAATACGCATCAGTACAAAAAAGTGGCAGTGTGACTAAGTTGTTGCTAGTAATGTTGGGGCAACTATCATATATAATTATTACAAATAGTCAAATTAATTGATGATCTTTTCAGCCTAATAAAAAGAATTCCTACTTTTATTTCCTTTTAATGTTTTAGAGACAAACAACAATGAATTTATCTGGACCACAAAATGATTTGCTTGTTGCATCCTAACCCCTTCTTGCAAGTGCGTCTAGTTCTGCTCCCTATAAGCTATGCTGGATTGGCGGCAGCTAATGAAGCAACTCCCAGCAATCAGATAAAATATTAGTATAAGTGAGGTGATAGTGTAACATTTATTTGTCTTCTTTTATATCTTAAGAAGCTAAGAAACCTAAACAAAGATGCTCGAAATAACATGTGTTATGAGTCAAAAAAAGGCCACACACATACACACACTAGACACAAACGACCAAATCAAATGCACCAACGACCAAGCATATTTGATATTTAGCACTATGCTTCGCAATACTATGCAAAAGTGTTGCAATAGTAAAATATTTAATTTAATCAAGTACTATTTAGCTACTTAACTAATTTCTTTTTGTTTCAATTAAACTTAGGCTAATTATATGATTGATTGGGAAATGAGGACCAAGTTGAAGTAAAATTTTTCTTGTTTATATTGGTAGAAATTACTAGAGGACGTAAAAAGTAAACTTATATATCATTCTATTTTCCAATTCTTTCACTAATTATGGAAACAAAATCACAAATATAAAGGTAAAAATAATTCTCTAACTTATTATAATTTTATTTTAGTTTTATGGTTTCTGTATAAAAAAATTTTATTTTTAAACATAACAGATCATCATCTTTAAACATAATGAAATTTAAAAAGATTATTTCTTCTATTCAAATTGTAAAAAGGCAAGAGATCATATTTTCTCTTCATATTTGACTTCACACATTCTTTAAAAAATAATAAATAAAATAATAATTTTACTATATCACTCGTATTAATGATAAAAATAAAGTATGAGTAATTAAATAATATATTATCTCTTAATTTTTCAAACTAAATAAATAAAAATGGACATAAATGGATGGGGGAGTAATAAAATATAAACGTAGTATTAGGAAACATTTTACTAAAAACGTTTTATGATCCGTTGGTTACATTGTCAATTGACTAATGATCCACTCAAAGTTGATGTATATATGAGGTATGATACCTTAGGTTATTGAAGCACTCATTGATTGCATACCAAATATGGAAGTTTGCATACTGAATTAAATTTACAAATATGTAAAGCATCATTATTCTCAGTTTGACTTCCATGCAGACAACGTAACGTTAATTATAAGATTGTGAATCACAAATCTTTATTACTTTTTTATTTTCATATCGACAAATGAAACATAAAGCAAAATAAAGTATCTCCCAAATATACATCAATCCCTTTCATCTTTCTCATGAATGTGACTTGAAAGAGAAAAGAAAAAGTAGAAACCACAAAGGCTAAAAGGGATTGATAAAAGGACTTGATTTTATTTAAATATATTCTCCAAAATTTTGAATGTTTGAAGATATGGAAGCAATATATTATTCTCAAATTTATGCCAAAGTGAACATTTTATGACCCTTGGTTAGGTCGTGACAGTTTTAGATAGGAAAAATTATTAAACTAAGCAAATATAACTATTATATTTTAATATATACTTATAATTTTAAAGTAGGGTAACGGGGCAAATATACCTTTTAACGTTGTGATTTAGAGCGAATATATTTCTCATTAAAAATTAAAAGTGATGCATATATACCTTCATTATTTAATAAATAGTGCATATATACATACCCTCGTCATTTAACAAATAGTGAATTTATTTTTTTCAAAGTATATTATTTAGGGACCTATAGTTTAACGTTGAGCCATTTAAGTTTTTGATGACTACACCATGTCATTTTTCCTAACTATAAAGATATGAATCGGTGTTTTAAGTCGTGTAGTGAGTTTAAAGCTTTTGTAGTTGGATCGATTGTGAAACAAGTTCAATTAACTTTAAAGATTTTGGACCTTTATTAAAAAACCTAAACTAGACTATTGTTGGAATTTGTTTGAAAATTTGTCTTGGCAGAATCCTAACATCCCAGAATTTGACTTTAAATAATGAGAATATTTATAAATAAATAAAAAAGGAAAACAACGTATTTTAACTATTTTTGGCAACTATAATTGGCACATTCTGATTTGGAATATTCATCTTTGTTAAGGAAAGTAAGACAAGGTAAAGTGTTAGTAACAAATTCATATGTAATCGAAATAATACATAAAAATTAAAAATTGTACAAGAATATGAGATTTTTATAAATATACAGTTCAATATAAAATATTATATTTATATTTTTCATATTTTAATATTACAGCTGCATAGCCTTTTTTTTTCTCCACAATAGTGCTTATATAATATTATACAACATTATATATCATTATACACATATTATACTCAATGTATAAACCTTGTATAAGAGTGTATAATAGTGTACAAGAGGTGCTTATAAACACTTTTACACTATTATACAAAATTATATTGTTTAGATAAAAAATTGTGTTTGATTTCTTATGAACTTCAACTATAAAACTCCATTTGATATATTTCAAAAAAATTTCAAATACCTTTAAATTTTAACCACAATTTTGGAATGACATCACCAATGAACCACAATTATCGATTTGTTAAAATTTTTAACAAATTCAAAATTCATTTGTGAGTTTTTAAATTTTTAAGAACTCCAACGATAGAGTTTTAATTTTTTTAATTCAATTCATCCAATAATGCTACCTAAATACATCTTATGCAATGACGTATCTATTAGAATATACACATCATTTAAAAACTATTAAATTTACATGTAATATCTATATATCTTAATATAAAAATTATGAAAGAAAAAAAGAAGAAGAAAGAAGAAGCAGAAGAAGAAAAAGAAAAAGAAAAAAGAAAGAAGATTAAAAAGTAGCAGAAGACAAAAGAAAGAAGGAGAAGAAGAAGAAAAGGAAAGATAAAAGACCGAAGGAGAAGAAAAGGCAGTAAATATGACTACTAAAATAAATTAAAAATAGCTAAATAGGTAATAAACTGAAATATGGGATATAATGAGTAATTATATTATCATAATTGTCAGACAATGTAATTTTCTCAAAGAGTTTAGGCCTTTTAAGCCCTAACTTTAGGCCTTATTCAAAAGGGGAAAAAACATAAATATATATCTATAGAGTAATAATTATTAGAAATACCAATATTTTCATATTTTTAAATATAGCAATATAATATTTATCAAAATTAGCAGATTTGGTAAAAAAAAAATTAGGAGATTACTTTTATTCCCATGAATCACGTTGATTTATCACTTTTAATCCCCATGAAACACGGTTACTTTTAATTTCCTTTCATTTTTTTTTTCTCTCGATAGATGAAAATCTAATCTAAACCATTGTTGATTCCTAACCAAACTTGAAAACCTTTTTTTGTTCTATAATTTCGGTTCAATTATGATTCAATACGGTAGGAGATGGGATATAATGGATAAGTTTTTATAGTTATGTTTTTTTTTTCACCCAAAGTACATTTTTTCATCGTTGTTATTTTTTTTTTGTTTGATTAACTGCAAATACATATTCTGTTTTATATGTTTGTTTTTTTAAGAAACATATCCGCAACAAAAAAAATTACGAACATAGTGTTTTCTTTGTTATTTGATTTATAATTTGTAAAATATTATGATATTTAATTTAATGTATACCAATTTTCAAATATATTGCAAACATATGATTAAGGGTGGCAACGGACCGGAACTGGAACTACTGGACCGACTTTTTTCGTAAACAAACCGGGTTCGGGACCCAATTGACCGAAATTTTGACCGGAACCGGGTCTACCGATACTGGGTCTACCGGATATTCCACATTATCCGGTCCGGTTCGTGTATTACCGGTGCGAAACTGAATCACATTATTTTTTTAAAATTCATTTCTTTATATTTTTTAAAATTTTTTTATAATTTTTTAATTATTAGTCCATTAGTAAAACTATTAGTCTATTAAGAATTTAAGTTAACCATTTTTTGGGGATATTTTTTGATTATTTTTTAAAAAAAAGTTATAACTTATGAAATTTTAAATATTTCAAATAATTATTAAATATTTTAAAGTTAATACTTATGAACTTTTTTACAAAACTAACTAATTATTTTTACAAAAGTCAAATCTAATTAATTTGTAGCTTATTAAAGTTTTGCTAAAATTGTAAATAGTAATAAATTTATAAAGTAACTGGTAAGTTACTAAGTTAGCAAATCAAATATAAATTAAATTTTAAGTAAGTAATACTAAGTATTTATAAAATGAGTTGCATTAAATAAAAGACAATTATTAAGAAAAATTAAGGTGAATAGCCTAAAAGTTTATTCAAATAAATAAAATCGTACATGTATTACAAAATATTTAGAAGACTAAAAGAGTACTTAATCTACGCAACCACCTTTTAGGAAGGGCTCTGTTTCAATTAGGTCTCTATTGTTATACTAAATAACTAAAATCTATAATCTCCAAAATGTTGTTTTCATAACTTATTTATCATGTCATCTATAATATTTTCTGGAATTCGTACTCTTCCTTGTTCCTCCATTGCGTCCATGTCGTCATCACTATTTTCCCCAAATACTTCATCTATTTCATCTTCAATTTGGGCCGATAACTTTGGCAGTCCAAAGTTTCTTCGTTCAATATTTATCCAATCTCTGAATAACATCGATATTTCTAATCTGTCTTTTGCCAAAGAATACCGGTGGTCTCCAATAATAAATCTTCCCTTGCTGAAAGCTTGCTTTGAAGCTACTGAAGACGCTTGAATGGCTAAGACATCTCGAACCACCCTTGAAAGCCTTGGATATTGTTCCCTATGGTTCTTCCACCACACCAAAAGTTGTGGCTCTCCATTTGCATCTCTGATGTTATATCGTGCCTGCGAAATATATGAATCAAATTCATTACTGTTAGATGATTTGAGACCAAGATAATCTCCCATCAAGTCATCAACATCTTCTACCCTAGGCCTAGAACTAATATGTCGCGTCGGTGGAACATTTTATTCGATTGTTCTATATATATTATATATGTTTCTAGCTTTAGTTATTATGCTACTCTTACACATCTCAAGGGTTGGAAATTCATCTAGTTGAATTTCTAAATTTGTATAATAGCTTCAACCATTTTTTCAACACCTTGAGCTTTATAAAAAGAGTTGAAAAAGTAGCAGTCAAACAAATTTGGGGAATAGGGAAAAAGTATTTTTTTTAAATTTTTCAAGAATATATTGAATAAGCTCTTTAAAAATTTAATTTTTTTAAATATTGCAAATTCCCTTAAAATAGCAGTAATATTTACTAACACCTAAGAATTGGTCGGATAATATTGACCAGATACTGCATTTGTAGCTGTATAAAAAGTTTTCAAAAATTTAATAATTTCATAAACTTGAGCCCAATCATCATCATCACAAAGTCTTGAATAACTATCCGCGTTATGAGCATTATAAACTAATTGTATAGGCATGCGATAAACATTAGCTATTCAAGCATTTCACATAAAGAGTTCCATCTAGTAGACACTTCTTTTGGAACTTTTCTATATTCAAGTTGACATTCTACACAACGATTTTTATATTCAACAGGTCTAACCTTTATTTTTTCTTTAAAAATTCAAGCACAAGAAAGTTAAACTTTTTGACAATTAAATCCAAAAGTATCAAGACCATCTTTTACAATTAATTAAAAATATGTGCAGCACATTTAACATGAAAAACATCATTATCAATTGGACAAAGTCTAGGTTTTAAAAAATCAACTGCTTTCAAATTATTAGAAGCATTGTCTAAAGTGACACCCATTATTTTATTACAAAGATTAAAAAATTATAAAATACCTCCTATTGTAAAAGTTATGTAAGAACCGGTTTTACTTTCTTCTACATATTTATATCCTATTATTCTTTTTTGCATATTCCATTCATGATCAATCCAATGAGCGGTAACAGTAAAATAATCATTACCATTAATACTACGACCCATATCAGAAGTAATAAATATTCTACCATCAAAATATACAAAGACACAACGAAGATAATGACAGTGTTCAGCTTGATATTTAAAAATATCATTTTTAATTGTGTTTATAGAAAAAGCTTGAAAAGATGGATTATCCCGAATATAATGAATAAAACTGGGATGTGAAGGAAAACTGAAAGGTAAACCGTAAACAACTACCATTTTAGCTAATTCTTGACGATCTTTTTCTTGACTATATATGACGTTTGTTCTTAGGCCAGCCGAGTTAGTCCTATTTAAAATAGTTTAAACCATGTTAAACCCTCCTACTCTTATAGATCCTTCAGGCAAAGATGTACCATTTTTATAGCCTTAGCAATAGCTTCTAGTTGTGCAAATTCTTTATTACACGATCTTAAATATTTAGTTAGCAACCCCGTCCCACCTTTCGGTCCCCCAGTCGAATGTTTTAATACTTTCTTACATTTTAAACAAGTAGAAGTATTTTATTCACTATTTTGCTCCATAAATTGCCAAACTAATGACCTTTTAGGACGTTCAGCCCTAGTGGCCCTAGTAAATGTAGGTAATTCCATAACCGGACTAGCAGGAGTAGGGGTCTCCTCTAACTCTTCTTCTTGCACCTCTAGAGATTCCTCTAACTCTTCTTCAAAATTATTATAAATTCTATCAAAGATATCATGGTCTAATTGAGTAGTAGAATTAACATCAAAAGGTTGTTGACGTGGTAAGTAAGTTTCATCAACGTAAGTTTCATCTACATTACTAAATCTAGGCGGTGACGGTGGTGGTAATGATCTAAAACTATTTCCATGTCCCCTATTAGTAGCACCTATAATTGTTTTACCTCTACTGTGTTTACCGGCATCCATATTTAAAATATAAAATAAGAAAATAGAGATATTAAATAAATAAATAACAAATTAACAAGCACTATAAAATTATAAATATAACAACAAAAAAATTATAAGTAAATAAATAAATAGATTAAAGTTGGAACGAATGTACCGAAAGTTTATGGTTTACACAAACGTTAAAAGTCGGATTTCACAGATGACAATTGAAGCTTGCAAATGGCTTCAAAAAAATCTCCTAACTCCAATGAGCTAATACCACAAAATATAAAATTAAAATATTAGAGAGTAGAAACTAGAGAGAATTTGTGAGTTTGAGTCTTTGAGAAAATAATAGAGAGAATTGAAGATTTTGTGAGAAAAATAGGATGAATATGTGATATATTTCTAGTGTAGAGGTGTTTGGAGGGGGGGGGGGGGGGGAGAAAATAGTTGTTAGGAGCTGTTGGTGGGCCCCTCTGCCCGTTGCCAAACGGCTCCTAACGGTCACTACCAAAAAAAATATTTTAAAATCTGACCATTAACCGGTACCAGAACCGGGTCTATCGGTAAATTTTTCCATTCCACACCGATTTTCCTACCCGGTACCCCCTATATCGGTTTCTACCAGAAACCGGTCTTACCAGTATCGGGTCCATTATCAGAATCGAAACGGAACCGGACCGGACCGGGTCGGACCCGGTTCCCTTGCCACCCTTACATATGAGTCACTAAACTTGATACATTTTTATATTATATAAAAAACATTAAAAAAAATCAACGTAACAGCATAGCACAAGAAAATAAAAAATGATGCGGTTTTAAAATTTTAATGTATAGCAATATCTAAAACATTCTGCAAATATATGAGCCACTAAACTTGATAATACTTTTAAATTATATAAAAACTCAAAAATAAATCAATATATCAACGTAATACAAGAAGATGAAAAAGAATACAATTTAAAAAGATTAAGTTATACCAATTTCTAAGCATTTTGCAAACATATGAACCAACAAAATTGATAACACTTCTAAATTATATAAAAATTCAAAAATAAACCAGCATATCAATATAGCACAAGAAAAAGAAAAGAACATTTTCTACAAACTAATATGAGTAATAATTTATCAATCAATAAATTAAAAAAAAGGTAAAAATTATATTTATATGAATACTGTGAAAGAAAATAAATTAGTTTTATAGAGAGAAAATCACACTGTTAAATTTTTTTAAAAAGGCATGTGGATATGAAAAATTATTACTCCTAATTTGTAGATATTTATGCTTAGAAAAAGAGAAAAATAACTTTTAAACCATATTACATGGCAATAAAAGATAACTACCAAAAAAAATGCGGATATAAAAAATTATTACTCCTAGTTTGTAGATATCTATGCTAAAAAAAATAATAATAATTTTTTAACCATATTACATAGTTGTAAAAGATAACTACCAAATATCCAATATTGAAATATTTGTAAATTAATTATTATTTTATTAAATAAATCAAAGTGTTAGTATAACTTGCAATTAAAAGTCTTATAATAATATTTTATATAATTTTCCTATTCAAAATTGCTGTTGCTTTATCATTTGGGCTTCAGGCCCAATTCTCTATCTTTTTTAGGCTGCTGCTCTGATTTGTAAACCCAAGTATTTATGAGAGAAATTTACATAAATAATCACAGTTTGACCGAAAATAAGCTTATATAGCGATATTATCATTATTTATAAAATATGATAATATTTAATGTGTCATCTGTTGTATTTTTATTATTTAAATATATCAAATACAAATACACTAATTAATGTGTTGAGTTAAATATGAAATACTATCTTTTTTAAATGGCAAATTACGAAATATCATACTATAATTAATACATAATCTTTCATATCTCTCTCTCCCTCTCTAACTCTCTCCTCTCTCTTTGTCCTCTCTCGCCCTTATCTCTCTCTCCCTCCCTCCCTCCCCTCTCTCTCTCTCCCCTCTCTTTGTATATTATTTTTTCACCTTGCTCTGTATTTATTTTTTCACACTTCTATATTAGTATTTCTATAATCTTTGAGGTATTAAAAAAGTGTATTTTTTGTATTCATACATATATTTAGGTTGTATCCTCTATCTCTTTATATGTTGTATTTTCACCGCTCTCTTTAAGAAAAGTATTTTTATATTTTTTAAGATGTCACATGATTGTATTTGTTGTATCAATATGTGTATTTAGGTTGTATACATTCCCTCCAATATCAATTGTATTATTCGTGATATAGAAAATATAAAAAAATAACACCAAAAAGGTGAGGGAGAGAGAGCGATAGAGGAGAAAGAGAGAGGGAACGAGAGAGGTAGCGAAAGAGAGAGGGAGGAGAGAGGTGAGGGAGATTGGAGAGAGATTAAGATATTTCTTTCTTTTTTGCTAGATTGGAGAGAGATTCAGAGATTTCTTCCTTATTTTCTTGTAAATACGAAAAATAGCCAATTAATTAAAATATAGCTAGATATTATAATTATTTGAAATTGTGGCCATAATTTATAAATATTATCTTATTTGTTCTATATTATATAATTTTTTCTATTTACAAACATAACTATATGGAAGCTCGAGACTATTGGCTCGTTATGGGAATGTTGAGTTAAGAGAAAGAGAGTCCAATAGACTCAAATGTGCTTCATGCATAAGAAAAAGGACTTGATAATAATACAAGGAAGCATCAAAATGATTAAACTCAAGCTAGTAATTTCAAGATGGGATCAAATGCATATGATGCTGATGGGAAAAGTTTAGGAAAAGACTTTCTACAGTAAGACAAAATGAATCTTGATTCATTAACCTAAACATACAACTGCGGAACATATTCTCAAGTTGATGTATATCCTTGAATCATCTCCAAGTTAAAAGGGAATAGGGAAAGATAAAGAGAACAACTAAAATTCATTGCACATAAAATCACTTAAAGTCATGCTATTGACTCTTGAATGTTTTGATGATTGATAAAAAGATGCTGACACATGTTCACAAATCACGTAGGGACAACGGATCCAAATGGGTGGACTCCAACTTGAAGAAGGAATCATTGAAAGAAGAATATTATAAAAGATAAAGTCGATGATGCGAATATATCATAAGGAGGAAGACTTAAAGTAGATGTCTACAAGTGAGGAGTACGAGTCCAAATTGCTTTGGGAGATCTTGTTGACTAGTTCTATTCAGAAAAGGAAATAGTGGCAGGGAAGGTATAAGTACCTGAAGAAGCTGAACAAAAGATGTGTGCACAAAATAAGAGAAAATAAGCAAGCATTCAAGAGAGTTCTGGCTTATTTTCTGAGTGCAACTTGTTGCAAGGAGTGTGACGTAAAGATTGTAATTTGTAGGTTCAACTATACTTTCAAGTTCTAGTATCTTGTATTAGGAGTTGATTGAGTTGTAATTTACTGCTTCCATAGTAAACTTCTTTAGGATATAAACTTTGATCATTTTTGTTAGGGGTAACTTGAAACGGTTCAACGTCTGGGTAAATTGTTGAATATAGGAATTAGTTTAGTTCCTAGGAAGATCAACTTTGTATCTTGAACATTTTTTAGGCTCGTTGTGTTTCGTGAAGTTTGGGGAAAATCCTACAGTTGTGTAGGTCATGATTTTTCATCTTATGAGCTGGATGTTTTTCACGATAAATTCTTATGCACTTTACTTTCTGCGTAATTTGACTTTCATGCCTTGAAACAAGTTAATTGACTTGTTACAGCAATCCTTCTCAATTAAATAGTACAATTATCACTATCATTATCTTAACTTAGAGGTGCTTAACTTAACAATTGGTATCCGAGCAGATTTTCTTACTAAAAAGTTTAACCAATTAAGAATAGATCATGAACTCTTCACCTCCTCTTAGGCATAGTGAGGGACAATACATCAACATGCCTCTTCTGTTCAATGGGCATTACTTTTCATAGTGAAAGAAACAATGTAAGACTTTCTTCAGGCTGAAGATTATGAATAATGGAATAGGGTTACTGATGGACCCAAATATCCAATAAAGAATGATGCTGAGAACAATGATGTTCTAAAAGAAAAGAGTGAACACAACAAGGTCGATTTCAAATGTTAGGGAAGAATGCGAAGGCCAAGTGAATTCTTGTGTATGGACTAGGTCTAGAAAAATACAATAGGATATCCGAATGCACTTTAGCTAAGAAAGTTCAGAATAACTATATTGTCTACTGAATATGAGACCTTCATGATGAAGACTAGAGAATTACTACAAGACATGATCACTTGGTTCACCACTATTGTGAATGATCTAGTATCCTTGGAGAAGAAGTTGTCCATTGAAGAATTGGTGGATAAAGTTCTCAATATTCTCCTAAAATCATAGGATGTGAAAGTCACATCCATAAGAGAAACTAAAGATCTAACCATCATGTCACTCGATGAACTGGTAGAAAACTTGAAGACTTATGAGATGAGCATGGAAGGATTCAAAAAGGATACAGGCACAAAGGACAAAACACTAGCTCTCAAAGGCAGAGAAAGTGACGAATCAGATCTAGACGAAGAGGAAATGGCTTCGATTACCAGAAACTTCAGGAAGTTCCTCAAGCAAGGAAAGAACCTAGAGAAAAGGAATACCTCAACTAAGGGTTACGACTTTGAAAGAGCCAAATGGATGCTACAAGTGTCGCAAGACTGATCATCACGTCAAGGAATGTCCCTACTGGAAAATTGTAAAGAGAAAGGAAAGAGCTAAAAATGAATAGAAAATGAAGGAACAAGCTCAAGAAAAGAAAAAGAAGTCATCCTTAAAAGCTATGATGGCTGCATGGGAATTAGGTTCCGATGAATCCGACAATGATGTTGTTGATAAAACAACATTGATGACATTTGAGGACTTTGATTCAGAGCCTGAAGAAGAAAAGGAGGTAAATATGCTCAATCTCAAAAGCAAACTTGAAAAGTCTTAGAAAAGGCTAACCTCTCTAATGATCACCTTGGTTGACGAATTCCATGACTTAACTAAACAAAAGGATAAATTGTTTACTGCCTTTTCTAGTCTCAAATATGAATACATAGATAGTGAAAACACTAAAGGTAGGTTAGGAAAGAAAACCAAGTCTTTGAAGGAACAGGTAAAGCAACTTGATGCTATTTTCCTATCCCTCAGATCTGAAGTTATAAAGATAGTCATTTCAAAAAAGGAAAAGAATCAATAGTAACTCTGAATTTAAATATGATCATGAGTTACGAAAAACTATAAATGACCTACTTATGAAAAGGGAAAAATCTAGACAAATAAGCTCTGAACTAACAAAGGTCAAATGTGAGCTTGAAAAGGCAAATCCTTAAGCTACCTCCTGAAAGATTCTTACTCAACTCAGCAATAGAACACATCATGTAACAACTAGTAGGTTTTTACAAAAACTTCTAAAACTAAATCTGAATTATGTCACCATTGTCAAAACACTGGTCATACCAGATTGAATTGTCCTGCCACTACAAGACAAAGAGAAAAAACATGAGGGTGGTAAGAAACTAGACTAATGAAATAGAAAAAAGAACAAGTCCAATAGAAAAAAAATCAGTCTCTCACTTGCCACCAAATTGGGTTAAACGATATTTAATTCATTTCTTTACTCAAAGAACTGGGCCCAAGCTAGTCTAGGTGTCCAAAACTAACCTCTAAGCCATATGCAGGTGAAAGTGAGAGTAAGCAAGCAAAAATGGTACATGGACAGTGCTTGCTCAAGACATATGACAAGAGATAAGAAGAAGTTACTCTCTCTCACTGAAGGAAAGGGTGGAAAAGTGCCTGTCGAAGACGAAAAAAAAAGGATAGATAACAAGTATTGGCAAGATAGGGAAAATAGAGGCACAATCAAGTAAGAACGTCTATCATGTGGATGGAATCAATCACAGCCTATTGAGCATATCATCACTTTGTGATAAAGAAAAAACAAGGTAACATTTACCTTTGCAGGTGTAGAAGTAATAAATCTGAAGACTGGAGAAACTGTGCTGACAGGTACGAGATACAAATATGTTTATATTGATGATATTTCTAGGGTACCTAAATAGGACTTCATCTGTTTAAGTTTTATGGACATAGATCCCTTGTTGTGGCACAAAAGACTTGGTCATGCAAGTCTTAGCCAACTGAACAAACTAGTCTCTAAGGACTTAGTGATTGGGCTAACTAACACTAGGTTTAAAGATGACAAAGTTTGTGATGCATGCGTAAGGGGGAAGAAATTGAATTCGTCCATTAAATCAAAGAAAGTAGTAAGCACTTATAGGTCCTTAGAACTGATTCATATGGATCTATGTGGACCTATGAGAGTGAGAGTTCATGGTGGGAAAGGGTACATTTTTCACTTTAGTTGATTTTATCAGGTACAGTTAGACAATGTTCCTTGATTCTAAAGAAGATGCATTTGATTCATTCTATGCTCTTATAAGAACACTAGAAACAAAACTAGGAAATTAGCTGTGTCAATCAGATCTGACCATGGAACAGAATTCGAAAACTCAAAATTTGTAGAGTACTGTTCCACTCATTGTGTTGATCACAACTTCTCTGCACCCAGAACACCTCAACAAAATGGTGTAGTTGAGAGAAAAATAGAATCCAACAAGAACTGGCTAGAACCATGCTAATTGCTAGTAATCTTGTTGGTCAGTTCTGGGTTGAAGCCATTAGTACTGCTTGTAACATAATTAATAGATGCATGACTAGACCATTGTTAGAGAAAACCCCTTATGAGTTACTTAAAGGTTGTAAACCTAATATTTCTCATCTTAAAACTTTTGGATACAAATGTTTTATTCATATTAATGGAAAAGAATCACTGAGAAAGTTTGATACCAAGAGTGATGAAGGAGTATTTCTAGGATACTCACAACATAGTAAGGCTTATAGGGTGTTGAATAAGCGAACTGTGTGTGTTGAAGTAAGCATGCATGTTTTGTTTTGATAAATCAAATATCAGAACTAACAACGAAATGCAGGATGAAGACGAACCTAGAAAAATCTCAGAATCCATGAATATGGAACAAGCAAGTGCAACAAGTATGGACATCAGTTCCAATGAAAATGTCAGAAATAAAGAAGACAAAGCTCCAAACGAGAGAACATTCTCAGAATACTCTCTGGATCCAGATCTTCCTGATATAACCCTAAATGAAGGCTCTTATTCTCAAAGTTTAGTTGTAAAAGGATATAAATATCAAGCATCACATTCTATTGATAATATCTTGACTGATCTGAGCTTTGGGATTATTATCAGACCCGGATTACAAAATTTAGGTGCTTTTAATGCCTTTTTATATGTTATAGAACCCAATAAAGTTAATAAGCATTGCAGGATGTAGATTGGATCATTGCTTTGCAAAAAGATCTACATCAATTTGAGAGGAATAAAGTCTGGCATCTTATGCCAAGGCTAAAAACAAGAACAATCATTGGAACAAAGTGAGTGTTCAGAAACAAACTAGATGAGTATGAAATAGTCACAAGAAACAAGGCTAGACTGGTGGCCCAAATATAATCAGGAAAAAGGAATCAACTATGATGAGACATTCGCTCCTGTGGCTAGACTTGAGGCTATTAGACTGATCATAGTCTTTGCTTCATTCATGGACTTTACCCCTACAAAATGGACATGAAAAGTGCATTTTTGAATGGTCTTTTAAAGGAGAAAGTGTATGTCAAGCAACTTCCTGGGTTTTTGAAGATGCCAAATATCCTGATTATGTTTTTAAACTTGACAAACCACTTTATGGACTCAAGTAAGCTCCGAGAGCCTGGTACGGAAGGCTCTGTTCAAGTTTTTGCTCATCCATGGTCATACCAGAGGAAAGATATACAATACCTTGTTCCTAATAGTAAAGGGTAATGATCTACTAGTTGTGCAAGTATACGCGGACGACATCATATTTGGAACTATAAAAGAATCAATGGCAAAAGAGTTTTCCAACTTGATGGGGATTGAATTTGAGATGAGCAGGATGAGAGAATTAAATTTTTCTTGGGACTGCAAATCAGACAAACTTCTTCAGGAACAATGATTTATCAATAGAGGTATGTACAAGAGTTACTCAAAAGGTTTAAAATGGAGGCCTAAAGAACATTGACACTCTAATTGCCACAACTACAAAGTTGCACCTTAATGAAACAGGCCCATTAGTAGAATAAAATTTATACAGAGGTATGATTGGCTCCTTACTGTACCTCTTTGCAAGTCGACCTACAACATTGGATTCTGTGCCAGCTTTTAGTCCAGTTAAAAGAAATCTCACTTGAAGGCAGTAAAAAAGATACTTTGGTATCTCAAGGGTGTCAACAAAGTTAGTCAAATAAGGAAGGAAGAAAGTGTAAGGGTAGGAGGAAAGTGTAAAGACAGGAGGAAAGTGTAAAGGCAGGAGGAAAGTGTAAAGGCATGAAGAAGCCCTATTGATCTTTTAGAAGTCTACGCATCCACACTACGCGTCCACACGATTTAGTTTTATTATAAATAGAACATTTTGCCTTCATTATTTGATCATCCACTATCCAAAAGAGTAAGAACACAAAGAGAGTTATACAGCAAGATAAATATTGTAGTCTTGAGTGTCCTCTTTAGTGAGTTATTCCATTTACAAGAGAGAAGTGTTTATATATTATTTTCTCCTTGAAATTGAGAGTAATGTACTCCCATATTTATGTAGTCAATCCTTCTACCTCGTGGTTTTACCTTCTATATATTTTCATTATTTATTATCATGTCAAACTTTAGTTGTGGTGCTTCCTCCTACCAACAGTGGTATCAGAGCCTCGGTTATTCTGTCTGTTTTATGCGAAGGTACTATCCGTGAATAGTAAAATTTTTCGTGAATAGTAAAATTCAGTGACGATACAGTTTGTCACGATTGTTTGCAAAAATATTCAAAAACAATCTAGAAGTGTTTGAAGCAAATAACAATGTCGAGTACAACAAAGTTTGACGTTGAGAAATTCAATGGGACTAATTTCTCATTGTGGAAAATGAAAATAAGGGCGATATTGAGAAAAGACAATTGCCTAGTTGCAATTGAAGGCAGACCCATAGAGTTTACTGATGACAGCAAGTGGAACAACATAGACAGCAACGCAGTTGTTGATCTACACTTGGCACTAGCTGATCAAGTGTTGTCTAGTATGGCTGAAAAACGGACAGCGAAGGAAATATGGGATACTTTTACAGGATTGTATGAGGCCAAGTCGTTGCATAATAAAATCTTCTTAAAAAGAAGATTGTATACTCTTCGAATGACAGAGTCCATGTCGGTTACCGAACACATCAATACTTTGAATATTCGTTTTCGCAACTTACAACAATGAGTTGCAAAATAGAGGGGACTAAACGTGCGGAGCTTCTACTTCAAAGTCTGCCTGAATCGTATGATCAACTCATCATCAACCTAATGAACAATATAAACAGTCTAGTTTTCGATGAAATTGCAGCCGCTGTCTTAGAAGAAGAAAATCGGCGCAAAAATATGGAAGGCAGACAAATAAGTTCGCAGCAAGCTGAAACTTTGACGATGGTGAGAGGAAGACCAACGGAACGTGGACCTAGTGGGAGTCCCAATCATGGTATAACTAAATCAATAAGTAAGAAGAATATCAAGTGTCACAACTGTGGCAAGAAAGGGCACATCAAGAAAGATTGTTGGTTCAAGAAGAAGAGTGAACACCC
This sequence comes from Datura wrightii, assembly GCA_035772735.1. Lineage (NCBI taxonomy): Eukaryota > Viridiplantae > Streptophyta > Magnoliopsida > Solanales > Solanaceae > Datura > Datura wrightii. The sequence goes on from JASDFA010000001.1 coordinate 23,142,619, forward strand.
TGCGTCATCAAATGCTCAAGGGAATGTTGCAAATACCTCGGATGATGGTGATATTTTATGTAGTGAAGCAATATCAAATAATGAAGGCAGAAAACGTTTCACTGATGTCTGGATCATGGACACAGGAGCAACATGGCACATGACTTCCCGGAGAGAATGGTTCCATCAATATAAACCTATCTTAGGAGGATCTGTGTTCATGGGAGACGATCATTCTTTGGATGTTATTGGAATTGGGTCCATCAAAATAAAGATGTATGATGGCACGATACTCACCATCCAGGAGGTACGACATGTGAAAGACTTGAGGAAGAATCTATTGTCTTTGAGACAATTAGATGATAATGGATGTTCATATAAGACTCATGGTGGAGTCATGAAAATATTGAAAGGAGCGCTTGTAGTGATGAAAGCAGAAAAACTTGTTGCAAATCTATATGTGCTTAAGGGTGAAATACACCAAGAAGGAGAAGCATCAACCGTGTCAGTAAGTTCATTTGAAGAATCGATGATGATGTGGCATCGCAAACTTGGCCATATGTCGGAACGAGGTTTGAAGATTCTTGCTGAGCAAAAGCTTCTTCCAGGGCTCAAAAAGGTTTCACTACCTTTTTGTGAGCATTGTGTTATCAGTAAGCAACATAGACTAAAGTTTAGCAGTTCCTCTGCTAAAAGTAAGGAAATATTAGATCTGGTCCACTTTGATGATTGGCAAGTATCGGTGGAGTCCCTAGGAGGAGAAAAATATTTCGTGTCATTTATCGACAACTACTCCAGGAGATGTTGGGTGTATCCAATCAAGAGAAAGACAGATGTTTTTCCAATTTTCAAAGAGTTCAAAGTGCGGGTGGAACTTGAATTTGAGAAAAAGGATCAAGTGTTTGAGGACAGATAATGGAGGAGAATACACTGGTGATGAATTTGATAACTTTTGTAAACAAGAAGGTATCAAAAGGCAGTTCAGAGTGGCATATACTCCACAACAAAATGGAGTAGCAGAGCGGATGAACAAAACCTTGTTGGAACGGACAAGAGCTATGTTGGCAACTGCAGGTTGGAAAAACCATTCTGGACAGAAGCAGTCAAAACCGCCTGTTATGTGATCAATCGGTCACCATCAACTGCAATTGATCTGAAAACGCCAATGGAGATGTGGACAGGAAAACCAGCTGATTATTCTCGCTTACATATATTCGGAAGTCCTGTTTATGTTATGTACAACGCCCTAGAAAAATCGAAGTTGGATCCGAAATCCAGGGAATGCATTTTCTTAGGGTATGCTGATGGAGTCAAGGGGTATCGCTTGTGGGATCCCACTGCCTGCAAGGTGGTAAGCAACAGGATGTTGTATTTTTCGAAAACAAGATACAAGCCAAAGAAGGTAGCACTTCAACAGAAAAATCAGAGTCTACTACAGTTGAAGTTGAAAAGTTAGAAGAAGTCCCAGTTTCTTCTGAAGAAGCACCAGAGAACGAAGAATAAAAGAAAGTTGAGATTGAAACTCCACAAGTTCGACGGTCAACTCGGGAGAGAAGAGAACCATCTTGGCACTCAGATTATTCTTTGGAGGGCAATTTTGCATACTATCTATTAACAGAAGACGGAGAGCCTTCAACTTTTCACGAGGCTATGAAAGGCCAAGAATCATCTCTGTGGATGGCAGCAATGCAAGAAGAAATTGAAGCTCTTCATAAGAATAAAACATGGGATCTTGTTAAATTACCACGCGGAAGGAAGGACATTGAAAACAAATGGGTCTACAAGATCAAACGAAATGGTAATGATCAAGTGGAGAGGTATCGTACAAGACTGGTGGTGAAAGGATTCACTCAAAAAGAAGGTATGGACTTCAACGAGATATTTTCTCCAGTGGTTCGACTCACAACAATTCGAGTGGTCTTGGCGATGTGTGCTACATTTGACTTGTACTTGGAGAAGTTAGATGTCAAAACTACATTTCTTCATGGAGAGCTTGATGAAGAAATATCTATGCTCCAACCAGAAGGTTTTGAAGAACAGGGAAAAGAGAACTTGGTTTGCAGGTTGAACAAATCTCTACACAGTCTCAAACAGGCGCCGAGGTGTTGGTATAAGATATTTGATTCCTTCATTATAAACCTTGGATACAACAGACATAGTTCAGATCCTTGTGTTTATTATAAGAGATTTGGTGATGGTAATTTCATTATTTTGCTGTTGTATGTTGACGGCATGTTGGTAGCAGGCCCCAACAAAGATCGTCTCACAAATTTAAAGGCACAGTTGGCTAGGGAGTTTGAAATGAAGGACTTGGGACGAACAAACAAGATTCTAGGGATGCTAATTCACCGAGAAAGAAATAATAGGAAGATTTGGCTTTCTCAAGAGAACTACTTGAAGAAAATCTTGTGACGCTTCAAAATGCAAGATTGTAAGTCAATTTCTAGAATCCTAGCAATGAAGCAGAGAGGATGGAGATGTCTCGAGTACCGTATGCATCAGCAGTGGGAAGTTTAATGTTCTCCATGGTATGTACAAGACCAGACATTGCACAAGCAATGGGAGTGGTTAGTCGATACATGGCTAATCCTGGTAGAGAGCGTTGGAATGCTGTTAAGAGGATCCTGAGATATATCAAGGATACCTCAGATGTTGCAATGTTTTATGGAGGATCAGACTTTATTGTTAAAGGTTATGTTGATTCAGATTATGCAGGTAATCTTGATAAAAGCAAGTCCACCACAGGTTATGTATTTACTCTTGCTGGAGGAGCTGTAAGCTGAGTTTCAAAACTGCAGTCTATCGTGGATACATCTACGACAGAAGCAGAATATGTAGCAGCTACACAAGCTAGCAAAGAGGCAATATGGATGCAGATGTTACTGGAGGAGCTCGGGCACAAACAAGAGAAGGTTGCTCTATTTTGTGACAGTCAGAGCGCTTTGCATCTTGCAAAGAATCCGACATTTCATGCAAGGACAAAGCACATATGAGTTCAGTATCACTTTATTCGTGAGAAGGTGGAAGAAGGCAGTGTGGATATTCAAAAAATTCACACTAATGAAAACCTAGCAGATATGTTTACCAAGCCGATCAACAGTAACAAGTTTATATGGTGTCGATCTTCTATTGGCCTAGCAGAAACGTAACATTGCAGTGATTGGGTAGAAAGGATAGTGTGAAGACATAATTGATTCTCAATTAATTATTCAAGTGGGAAAATGTCAACAAAGTTAGTCAAATAAGGAAGGAGGAAAGTGTAAAGGCAGGAGGAAAGTGTAAAGAAAGGAGGAAAGTGTAAAAGCAGGAGGAAAGTGTAAAGGCATGCAGAAGCCGTATTGATCTTTTAGAAGTCTACGCATCCACACTACGCGTTCACACGGTTTAGTTTTATTATAAATAGAACATTTTGCCTTCATTATTGGATCATCCACTATCCAAAAGAGTAAGAACACAAAGAGAGTTATACACCAAGATAAATATTGTAGTCTTGAGTGTCCTCTTTAGTGAGTTATTCCATTTACAAGAGAGAAGTGTTTATATATTGTTTTCTCCTTGAAATTGAGAGTAGTGTACTCCCATATTTATATAGTCAATCCTTCTACCCTGTAGTTTTTCCTTCTATATATTTTCATTATTTATTATCATATCAAACTTTAGTTGTGGTGCTTCCTCCTACCAACAAAGGGAACTCATGATTTGGGGCGTTGGTATCCAGAAGGTAGTTCTTTCAAGTTAGTGGTATATGAAGATGCAGAATATGCGGAACTCCAAGTGGATAGAAAGAGCACAATGGGAATGTCATACTTACTTGGTTCATGTTTAGTTTCGTGGGCAACCAAGAAACAAACATTGTAGCCTTGTCAACAGTTGCGGCAAAGTATGTGGCTGCAACTTCCTATTGTGCCCAATTTCTGTGGATAAAGCAACAACTTCAGGACTTTGGGATAAATATTCAGAGTGTGCCATTTTTTATGATAACACAAGTGCAATTAATATTACAAAAAATCCGTTGAAGCACAAAAGGAAAAAACACATTGATATAAGACACCATTTTTTAACGGATAATATGGAAAAAGGTTTATCTTTATGAACTTTTGTCCCACTGACAAAGAGATAGATGGCATTTTTACAAAAGCTTTGGGCAGAGGACACTTTGAAAGGAATAGGTTGGAACTGGGAATGATTAAGCTTGCATAAGTATTGCTCTAATCTAAGCTGATAGTTCTTTTATCTCTCTACTGGTTATGACATCTTTTGCTTAGTCTTGTACATTTAGTTGTATGTCCTTTTGCCAATATTTATTTGATTATGCTACATTATATAATGAGATATTTTCTTGTGGCATAGAAATAAGTTGGACTAAAGGACAAAGCTACAAATATATGGACACGTCATACAATATATGAGTCAGCCTTGGTTGTAATATATCTTATGTTAATTGATCACACTAACCTATATCCAATCCTTTTAAGTCACAATTAATGCTTTGATGTAAAAAGCCAAAGCTCTGAACCACCAATTTGTGCCACCAACTGAAAAAAGGTAATATGAGTTTTTATTTTATTTTCTAGTGCGCCTTCCTTTTTCTATGATAGACCTTCCCTCGTCTCCCACATTCGTCTCTCCTTGCTGCCCTATAAAGTCTCGTATAAAATAACACTGCCTCATCACTTTCAAAATCTCCCCTTAGTTTCACTTGCTCATCCTCTCTTCCTCTCTTCCTTCTGTGCTACCTTGAGATAGACATCACAATGGCAGATTCATCTGTGCATTCATCTTGCATTGACTTGATCATATATAGACCTCTGGTATGTCATTCACAAGAACAAGTGGATACTCTCAAACGTAACAAAGTGCTATTGGTGGAGGAATCTAGTTGTTCATATCATCGAAAAATTGGAAAGAGAACTAACAGAGGAGATTGCCACTGAGGTTTTGGAAGAAGGTGATTCATCAGGAGAAATGAATTAGGAAGAAAGGAACAATAAGAACTTTGGACAGGAGGCTCCGAGTAAGGGGAATCAGATAACGATGCTTATAGTCATGGGGAGCAAATGATCAAAATGGAAAGGTCCACACATGCAGATCTGGAAAAGGATTTAGGGCCGAGCACAAATGTGGACAATCATATGGAACAAGTTTCTAGACATATGGTCAGTGCATCTGACTATTGGATGAGGAGAACACTCCTCTAGCACAGTTGATCCTAACGAGAGTGAAATTGCGTCTTAGAAAAGTTAGTGGAAATTCTACTCCCATCCCTATCAATGAGCCTATCTATCTTAAGCATCTGAATCCATTGACTGTGCGTACACCTTTTACTCAAAGCAAAAGGAAGACTGTTGAGACTACCCTACTCACATAGGCTAAATAAGGAATAGGTTTCGTTACTCGTCAAACCATTGATCTTCTAGATTTGAGAATAACACAGATCTAGAGATTTATACATTAAAAAGTAAGGCCACAACCTCTAAGGTGATATAGGTCAAGGAACATTCTTCGACTTGCTCATCTAAGTCCTTCAGACTAAGGGATGAGACTACAAGTTCTGAGAAGACACATGAGTCAGTTTCTGCACCCGAGTGTCTAGGATCACATAATAATAAAGATGAGATTGAAAACTATGTAGATTTTGAGGAGGACACTTTAGATCCTGACTTGGAAATATTTATTTAGTTTAAACGAAGAGCCGATCTTAGGGGTAGAGTGGTCACTGGTTTTGGTGGTTCGAATATGGATGACCTGGTGGTCAAAATTGCTGCACAAGGTTAGAGTAACCTATTTCTTCAAGGAGATCATAGGAGGAAGATGTGCATGAATGAAGTTACACAGTTCTAAAAATCTATGTACACATTATCAACTATAAGCAGTATTGTTTATGAGATACAGTTTGAGATTCCTACATTGATCTCTAAAGTCTTGGGCAGTCCCAATATTGGTTGGGATTTGTATGTGAAAAAGGATTGGTCCCTGTTAGATGGACTGACCTCTATATTGGACATCACTAAAAAATTTTCTAGTAATCTGGGTCTTTTGGCACATGGCAGGATTGAAAAGGGATGAATGATAATCAGGTCTTTTGGCACATGCCAGGGTTGAAAAGTGATGAATGACCAGTCCTCACAAGTTTCTATTTGAAGTGGTCTACAAAGTGATGATTCCTCTTGAGGAGAGGAGGACTGAGGCAAATTATCTTGGTCTTACTCTTATGGAACTATTTGATACTTGGATCCAGATAAATTTGCCTAATCTGATTATTCAACATGTGTGAAGGACCTATAATCAGGACAAGAAGGGACATGGTCAAGCGTATAGGTTCGGCTAGGTGATACTTTTGAGCATATTGACCTTCTTATCAAGATTTGGTATTTCAAAAAACTAAGGACGTGATTGGAAAAGTGAACCAGGCTACTGTACCTGCTTCACTGAGTGGAATGAGTGGCTGGCGCAATGGCTCCAAGAACAGTTGGCTAGTAAGGATTTGGAGATTGCTATAATGCATACTGATCATAGGATGCCATCCTGTTTATTTATGGCAAATATTCGATAGAGCAAGAAACTCTGAAAGCTGAAATTGCTAGTCTTAAGTTAGATTTGGATAGGGAGAAGGAAACCAACTCCAAAAATTTCAAAGAGTTATATGATCTGTTGAAACAAAACCCTCCCTCCTCGTCCACACCTCCATCTTAGATTGTACTCTCTTTCATTTTTTTGATTAATTGATAAAAGGTATTTTGTGCTAATCTTCTCTTCTTATCAATAAAGTAGAAGTGGTTTGTTTCTAGCTCTGTTCTGCTTAATTACTTACACTTGTTAATTTCTTATGCTTTATGACTAGTATTTGTGGTTGGATATTAATTGCAACTGTGATAACCCCAGTGGCCATGAGTGAAATATGTCTTAAGTATTTAGTCAGATTGATTTAAGTTCTTTCTTTTTGTCGATGCCAAAAAAGGGAAATACTTATGTAATATTTATAACCCATTTTTGACCTGGTTCATTTGATATATTTCAGGGTTAGTTGATGTAGATAGGTACTGAATTGGACAAAGAAAAAGAGTTTGTCATCATCAAAAAAGGAAAATTTGTTGACTCTTGATGATTTTGATGATTGGCGAAAAGATGCTGACACATGTTTGTGAACCACAAAGGGATAGCTGGTCCAAATGGGTGGACTCTAACTTGAAGAAGAAATCGTTGGAAGAAGAATATTATAGAAGAAATCATTAGCACATATTTAACATACCAAGGATTTGAAGAGATGTGAAATAGAAACCACTGATTTATTACTTGAATTTGGTTTTAATACTTAGGTAAGCATGAACTTAACAAGTCATGATCTTCGCAGTAAACAACACCAAGAGAGATATCAAACACTTATTTTTTAAACTAGTCTATTTTTAAAGAATTAAGGAAAAACTTCAAATTCAAATCAGTTTTAAATATAATCAGTAATTTTTAGGAAAAATAGAACCTCAAACAGAGAAAAATGACTTCAGTCTAAGATAAATTAATTTGGAGAATCACTAATGCATCATCATGCTTGTTTACCCTTAAATATAAGCTACAATTGAATTTATAGAGATGCTATAATGATATGAGTTTGACTTTGGTCAAATAGATGAAATAAGATATAAAATAAAATAAATGAAATAAAAATAATTAAAAAATTAGCATGATGGCTAAAGCTTTGGATGATATTCTTGATGAAATGAAAGCTTGCTTTCTCGATAAGAATAAAAAGAATGAGAGAAATGATTGCTATTAATTTGATAGTAAAAACAATAAGTTTATTCTCTCGTGTATTTTTCAGATGTCCTTTATGATACAAAGATAGTCCTTTAATAGAACTTGTTGTGTTTACGACTTTAATGCCTGAAAATCACTGCATTTTAATTGCCTTAAATATGTAAATCATATTAAATGCTAGTTGACTAACGGATGGCATCAACTCTGAAATGAATGTTTGTTAGTTGTCATATCTTTACTCCCTTTTCTCCAAATGCTTTATCTACATCCGGATCTGCTCTTCCGATGACCCTCTAGTTTTTCTGGAATGCTGATTGTGCATTATTTGTCTATTTTTGTAATCTTTGTGGAATAAACTTGTATTACCAACACATGTCTTTATCTTAGCTTGTCCATATGTGGAGCCTATTTTTACCCTATATAGATAGGCCCCACACTTTTCAGATTAAACTCTTACTTTATCTGGTAAGTATTAATGATTGTTTTTTGCATCCATTCCTAAAATATTTTATTTTCTTCAAAAGAGAGAAAAAATTTGAGTCTTCTCAATACTCTTTCCTATCATTTCGGCCTCGCATCATAATTCAGCTACTTTTGGAGAAGTTGAGTGTTTGAAGTGTCATCGTAATGATTGCTTGCCACTTCTATCTTAATTGCTTGTCATCCTTTCTCCTATTTATAATCAGCCATTTGAGTTTTCTTTAATCCTTTTCCTTTGCTAATAAAACTTCTCAATGTTCTTTCTGTCTTCAATATCTTCAAACTTCACTCGAACTTCTATCTTCTTCTTATTTTGTTCTTATAAAAATGTTTTCAACTCATGTTTCACCTTTTTCTTCCATTGTCGCGGTGGTTCTTTTTCTACTGTTTCTCCATCGATGATAGTTGTTGATAAAATTTCTCAACTAATGTGTCATCTATTCTTCCCATTCGTTGGTCCTTTAAAAATAACTGTGCTACTCATACCCCTTCTACTAGTAGTGATAGGAGCAAGTTGGCCCAAAATTTTTCTTCCGTTAGAAAAACCTCCTACCTCAAACTTGTTCGAAAGGAGTACTTTTGGGAAGATATTTCTGAAACCTTAGATCCCAGAGAGGTAGATAGAATCACTACTCCTAGATTGGGTTACTCTAATATTTACATCTATCTCTTTACTTTAGGATTCAAATCAGTTGTAGACTTGGTAATCCTAAACTTATTCACATTCTATGACATTTGTCTTGCTCAAGTGGTTCCTTCCATGTGGGGGGTCATGGACTGTCTACGTATTTTGTTATATAGGGTTTCTAAAGTGAAATATGTTCACGTGCCCTTCATTCTCAACTACTTCAGCTATTGTTATGCCCCCAAGTTCTTTCAAGGTGGGGTTATGATTCTTGCTAAGTGGGAAAAAAATGCCATTTTCTCCAGTTAGATGAGGGAAGAAGCGCCATTTCCTCGAAATTCTCAAAGAGGTGGAAAATTTGTGAGATGTCCCAATTCATTTGCTACACGGGTGTTGTTAGCCACTAAATCTGTTCCTAAGTTGGTAGGTGGGTTCAAAAGCACATTGTTGTTAGTGTTCAATGGTTCGATATTTCCTGTTCCAGTCATTGTTATTGTTGATCCTGTAAACCTGAAACCTTTTAAAATCGTCAAGTTTGTAATGATAAATAAAATCAACATAACATTAATTATGCTTAGCCCCATGGTGGATGCCAAACTGTCTACTCTTAAAAATAAGGTATGATTAGATATATAGTGAGACTATAAAGATACGAGGTTGATTTTGATTAAATAGACAAAATAAGAAATAAAATTAGGTAGGCTCATATATGGTGATCCTATATCTCTATCTCTATTCATCATGGTTGTATATGTGTTATCCAGATCATTAAATTCACTTTTTTGGAGATAATCTATACAGTGGCTATGGAATTCCTACATGGAGGAAAATCTAAATCATCTGGCCTATGTAGATGATACTATTATTTTTTCTTCAACTCATAAATATTCTTGGGATAGAATCATGAAGACTTTGCAAGAGTATGGGACCAATTCAGGTCAAAAGATCGATAAAGAAAATAGTGCATTCTACATGCATCAAAATGTGGGAACAGATCTTAAATAAATGGTGGAGAAGTGTACGGGTATGTCAAACGGACAATTTCCTATAATCTATATGGGCTGCCCAATTACTCATGCAAAAAAGAGGAAAATTCTACTATGAACTTATAAAGAAGGTAAAGGATAAACTACAAGCATGGAAGGGAATATTATCTTATGGAGGTAAACCAGTCATGATCACCAGTGTTCTACAGAGTATTTTAATCCATGTACTATCAACTATTGTTCCTCCTAAATTTGTTATCAAGGAGTTAGATAAACTTTTGTTAAATTATTTTGGAGTAATAAGGACACAAGTAGAAGGGAACACTAGGTTACTTGACTTGACATGTTTTTGCCCAAGAAGGAGAATGGTTTTGGTTTTAGAACTATGTATGATATCTCTCAAGCCATGTATGCAAAATTTTGGCGAAGATTTAGGACAGGGATGTCAAGCCTCAAAATCCTAGGAGGTGTGATCAGCACCTAAGGCCACACTTGACCGAGTGAACCTTACAACAACCAACAACACAATCAATAAAATAAGACTGAGTCGATAAGGCTCGACGCTAAAACATAACTTAATCATATAACTCCAAAGGAATCTTGGCCAATGCCAAAAGTAAATACAATAGGCCAAAGTCAGGAAATCATAGCTAAACAACAAAGTCGACAAGGCCTCTTTTAGGCACCACGTACCACAATATGAGTCTATGAGCCTCTATGAGTACAAAAATAATTAAATGATCAGGATAAAGCTCGGACCTACCCATCAAAATCAAAACAACTGGTAACTCAAGATGAATTGAAACTTACCTATCAAGTTGGAACTCCACTCAGCTAACAATGATCCTGAGCTATTGATTTATCAACATCTGTAGGCATGAAGACAACGACCCTAGGCTCGGGGAATTAGTATGAAAATATATCTAGGATGTAAGACAAAACCAAACTAAGAATTCAAATATACAGAAAATGGAAATAAGGTATGTAAGGAAGATATCAATAGAAAGGCCAATTCCCAAGTCAAAGCAACAAATTACAGATTGATACCTAACCTATATAGGCCACCCAACAAGCATGATCATCACTAATTCATGTATCCCGTACAAAACTAACTAGAATAAGTTTTAACACAAAAATACAACAATATATATCAACCATAACTATAGCTTTGTTGGGAGACCGTTACGAACTTGCAGCTTTACAATTCACAAGTATGATCTTGTAGGAAATAGTCACGGACTTGTAGTTCCTCTCAAGCCATGGGCTCAACCACGCCAGAAATCATCACGGCCTTGTAGGCTATCGCAAAGCCTCCCTAGTGATCAAGCCCAAATTAGACCTCACAATTGACGTATAAAGCGGTCGGTGTCAAAAATAGTGACCCAACAAAGGTTGGGGTCCATCCCACAGAGAATAGACATAAATAATATGTTAATGATGAAAATAAGCTAACTTGTCATCAATATTTTGCAAGGGGGGTTTGCAAATAAAAAGAATAAAATAATGCTAAGAATTATTGAGTTGTTTATCAAATTACTAAGACTAAACTAAAATTGTGTTCCCCATAATTTCATAACTTAGCAGGCTTCTACTAGCGATCTATCCTGGTGAATTTTGTGTAAGACTTATGTTTTTGGTTCATTTATTGTTTCTCGACTAAAAGATTACACTTATCTCCTCTCAATTTCAAAGTGCATGTGTTACGTGCTCGATCTCATAAGTGTGTATATTATAGCTTTACAATAAGTATTGAATTTAACTGTCCTCGATTAGAGCTCAAGTTAATTAGATGAGAATTATTAATCTCAAATTGTCATTGTTACTCTCTTTTCCTAATTTCAACCTCCTTGGTCGGACAAGTTGAAGACACAGACTTGTTTTAACGTTTACAACCTCTAAAACTTAATTAAATTTAAGAGAATAGAAATCCACTTAATTCACCATTCAAGAATCACCATTTTATTATGCCTACATTCGTTAATCCACCATGGTGCCCACAACTCTAGCCTAAGAGATTTAGCCTCTCATGTTTATGAGAAAACAAATAAAAGATGTAGAAGAAATCACAATTAAATACTTACTTCAATAAATACTTGTTCAACAACATCTCCAAGTTAAAAGGTTCCACAACAACTTGATGAATTTTCAACAAGAACTCAACTAAACTATTACCTAAAGTATGAATTATGCAACAATTGAATTGTAAACTCTAAAGTGTTGGACTTGGACTAAAAATTGACACTATGAAATTTTATAACACTAAAATTCCACACACCTAAGATAATAAATAAAGGATATTTATAATAGCAGATGAAGCCTTCGTTGTTCCTTCTTGGATTTGAATTGGGTTTTGCAGCATCAGTTCCTAGTCGTTGAGATTGCAAAGTCTGGACAGCTGGGCATGTGTGGTGCACTGCGTCCCTCCCTATGCCATTTGCTTGGCATCGCTCCTCTGGTTGCACTCACCTGCCTGCACTTCGGCTAGGCCATGGCACAGGCGTGCCTGCACGATGCCAACTTATATATATTTGATCTGTCAACCCCATTTTTCCATCCTTTCCCTTTTAAGCTACATTTAAGCTCAAATTCATCACTTTTATACTTGAAAGTATCTCATCATGTGCGTTAGCTCTTTTTCATAAATATATCATAAAACACATAGAAACACACACAATTTATTCTCAAAACATAGTAAAGTATGGACAAAATATTGCTGAGAATTGCATAAATTCGCCATTCATCACAACCCCACACTTAAACTATTGTTCGTCCTCGAACAACCTACTATCCCTTCTCAAATTAATACAAAACAATTAACCCTACGAATAGGTCTACTTGCACTTAGCATCATTAGACAAACCAATAAAGCTCCAATAATTCACTCACATGCATATAGGTTCAATATTAAAATGTCAAAGTTCGAAATCACTTAGCTTTTAGAACTAACTCAACAAGACATATTTTTGAGCCAACATGAATATTATGTAATTTAGCAATCATGATATACCAAAGTCTTTTCATTGTGCCTGGAGAGTTTCCCTTTTACACACAAAATATATAACAATATTAACTTGGACATAAATAAATAATTTTTGCTCTCTCTTGAAGAACTCAACGCGCATGCAAAAGATGACCCATAGGCTTGCTCTTATTCTAAAACTCCACCAATATAGAACTTTGAATCAAAGAACAATTAGTAATTAAGATGGTAGTAATGTAGGGTAAGGGGCGGGTAGGAACAATTTGGTCAAGATAGTGAAGAAACCTCCCTAGGAACTTTAATACTTCACAACTTTTTGATTTTTAGCACATTCTTCAATCTCCTATTTCTCGTCTTATACCTCCTCTTATTTCTCAATTCACAACTTAGGTGACTAGTGGGGAATTTTCAACATTAAACTCAAAATTTTTTTCTTTTCATTCTTGAATCACTCATTCATTTTTTTCAAAGCCCTTTTTTTCTACTTTGTCTTTCCACTAACATGACCCTTCTTGTTTAGCAAATTTTCACCTTTTTCTTTTCTTCTAATTTCCACAATTTTTAGCTTTTCCCTTCACTTCTCCAATTATGCTCCTTTTATGCAAAAAATTTCAGTAAAGTGCTCTAGGAGTCATTTGAATCAAATAAAGGTTAATAGAACAAAAAGAGATTAATCTTGTAATATGGCTATCAAAAGTATAGGCTAAGAGTCAAAATAACTTATTAGTATAACCACATCAAGTTAGGTAAAAATTAGGATACAAATAGTCTACCAAAGAAACACCTATATCACTTTCTAGATTCAATATTGTATTCTAAATTCTTTTTTCACACACGTCGGACAAGTTCTAGACATCAAATTGAAAGCATGGAGTATACTAAAATATATTACTCACACAATGACACAAACGGTTTCAACAATGACAATCAAGATTACATAAATACATATATCCAAATTGCATGCATAACATAATTAAGCCCAACTTTTTCAAGTTTAGGAGTGAAGTTCCAAAAGACTAAGTGTTTCTACCTTTTTCATGCATTTTTGAGTTACTCATGCAAAGTCTCAATAATACCTGAAGTGAAGCACCTAATATTCATAAAGTCTCAAGTTCTTACTTTACCTAATGACTAATTTTCCCTTAAGATGATCATCATTCATCCATTATTAGTAAAATTCATGACTCAATGACTAAAACAAACAAAAATAAAAATCTAGACTCTCTAGCCAGTTTAAGAGACTATCCACTGGACAAGTACCGGAACAAAATAAACTAAAAAATAAACCAAGTATGCAAGATAAGTCATCATCCTCCCCCCTCCCTCCCCCCCCCCAAAAAAAAAGCTAGGCCCACCATGTACAAATCTAGTAATTAAAGCATGCTGGTAACAAAGTTCACTTCTCCTACTCCACACTTAATCGGTAGCACTGTTCTCAGTGCTAAAATAATAAAGCATAAAGTAAAGAGTGATAAAAGAACTCCTTGGGCCTACACTCCGTATCATTATTGGGGGCAAGAGCAACTTCCCCCATCTCAGAATCCTCCTCCTCAGCATCACTATACTCTATGTCAGAATCTACTCTCACCATCTCATTCTATGTGGACATGTCATTATCGAAGGGCTCCTCAAATCCAGGCCTAACTCTGCAAAGGGCTTGCGAGTGCTCGCTCAGAGGATAATCCATGTTGAGCTATTGCAGCTGCTCCTTGGTCACAATTCATTCTTAGCTGTAGCATATGCATGCCATACAAGTGACTCAACATGTTGTCAGTTCGCGTATTGCACTCATTAACAGAAAGGACTAGAACAAATAAACCTTCCGGATCTTTTGTTTTGGAGAAATCAATTCCCCTTGGGTCATATACAAGTCTATAATCCGCCTCTTCCTCCTCAATCTGATGTCCATGTAGAAATCAGAAGAGACCCCAAAACCTAAAACTTTGGCCCTTTTTCACTTTCGCTCTCCTCAACACATTCTTAATGATCACCCCAACATTACTGACACCCCATTCATCAACGTATAGACAAGACAAACTCTTTCCCTAGTAACATAGGTCACATGTTTCCCATGCACTAAACAAGCACAAATAATTTTCAACCAAACACGTGCCTCTCTACTCATGTGAGCATACGGGGATGAAACATGATATCCATATTGTTGGTGGCAGGTCCACCTTGTAACTAAATTAGGGCCACTAAGAGTATGTGTAATGTCTCTATAGGGAGGTTTCTTACAATATAGAGGTTGTGGGTCAACATTTGGTGTACAAAGTACTTTGTCCAAAATAATGGGTGAAAAATTGATAATTTGCCCTCTAATTTTGACTTGGTTTGACCTCTCTTTTGTTTCCCTATTAGCGAGAAATTCCCTCATCATATTTAAATTACAATCACCCAAAGCATTAAATACAAAATTAAGGCCAAGAGTGTGTAATCTATCTACCATGTGAGGAAGTACATATGCCAAACTTTTTCTATCAATAAACATGTCATGTGTGTTCATTGATTCTTTATGTTCTTTGAACTATTTCTTACCTTCTTGCTCCGTGACCCAACGGAGCCCATAACGTCTCAATGGTTGTTGTGGACTACTCATATCATCCTGCTCCTCCTCACTAGTTCTTTTTGGCCTCTTTGAACCATGGCTTGAAGAAGCCACTCCCTTCCCCTTGCTTGTTGTTGGTACCATGTATGGAGATTTCACTAGAAAATGTTGTCTTTTATGATTTTGGTGAAAACGTTTAGAAGAATTTTGAGAAAAAATGTAGTGTTTGGAGAAATTTCTTGAGAATTTTGGGGTGTGCGGCGCGGATCTTCTGCAAATGGGAAGAAAATTTTAGGTTTTAGCTTTTTAAAACACTCCCATGGGATGGATTTTATGTTTTAGTCCTTAAATGTTTTGCGTGGGACCAACTTTCCGCGATTTGGCACTGGATGCGGTCATCACACCTGCGCATCGAACCGGCCCTTGCGGCGCCTTGCCTGTGTGTTGTGCCAGGTCTTGCGGCGCCTTTCCTGCATGTCATGCCAGGCCTTGCACTGCTTGGCATGCGTGCCACGCGGCTTGTGCACTGCTTGGCTTTCTTTTGCACCCTCTTTTCATTTTTCATGCTTTAAAACTCTTTTTCTGATTATGACTTAGTCCCTGCACACTTGAACAAACATTAACTCTAAATTGTCTTGGGTTGCCTCTGAAGTAGTGCCTAATGTAGCATTGCAGCACAACATTGGTATCTTGATCACTCAAACTTTATCAAGATACCTAATAGGGTCACAATCACATGCAGTTACCCTCATTTCGAGGGTTTGGAATGGTGTCACTAGGCAAAGTGCCCTTTTTTCCTTTGATTTAATGTGGCCGAGATTTGCCCCACCTGCTGCTCCAATTGCTTGATGGAGGTCAAATGAGAGTCAATCAATTGGCTTAAGCTTGAAAGTTCCCCTCTCATTTATTTAACTCCCAATTCCGTGGAGTCCACCTTCTTCATCAAGTGCTCATCATATCTTCCATCCTTGATGTTCCAGAGTTGTTTACTACAGGTCCCCTTTCCTGTGGAGGCACATACGCTCCACTTTTATCATTTTTTGGAGCTTCTCAATTCCTCCATTTCCTTTGGTCCCTCTTCCAGTCCGGTTATAGCCATTGTTCTCATAATAGTTCCGACCTTGATTTCCTTGTTCTTGATGCCAAGAGTCTTGGTTAGGCCCTTGGGTGTTAGCCTGGAAATCCCCTTGATTATTAACAACATTTTACTTCTTCGTCAATATCAGGGTAATGATCATCATACCTGGGTACTCTCTCTTGCGCATTCACCGCGTACACCTTTTGAGTGTTCAAAGTAGTGAGGTTCTTGGTGATCAACTCGAGCTAGGTCTTAAGGTGGTCCATATCTTTGTCCTATTCCTCTTCCTTCTTTTGCTACTCTGCTATCTTTCCTCTTAAGTGGCTCATAGCAATGCCCTCGGATTCCCTTTTGTGGAATGTCCTATTCATCTTGGTCATCTTATCCAGTATTTCACTGGCCGCTGCAAAGGTGTGGTTTATCATGGACCCCTCAGCAATTTTGTCTGCTACGACTTTTTTCTATGCATTACGGGACTTATAGAATACTTCCAACAAGAACTCCTCAAGAATCTAGTGATTAGGACACTACTTCAAATTTTTCTTGAATCTTAGTCATGCTTCATGCAAAGCTTCCCCAATCAATTGTCTGAAATTGTTAATCTCATCCCTCAATGGAATTATCTATGCGGGTGGAAAGAATCTCTCCATGAAAGCAGTAGTTAGCCCTGCCCAAGTGGTGATAGGCTCTTCTGGTAGCTCATCAGCCACAAAGTGGCTTCCCCAGCTAACGAGAATGGAAATAAGCAGTCTTATCGCCTCTTGAAATACTCTGAGTAGTCTGTACGCATTGCATATACCTGTGAAATTAATAATATTCTGGTTTAGATCTTGATTGAAAAACCATTGAACAACCTTTCATGCTCAGCAGGTGAATCATAGTATTTTTCACATCAAATTCCGCATTCGCTGACAGTGGGGGTGGAACAATGGCTCTAGTGTAGCTGACGTCTTCTTGCTCATACTGTCCCTTGAAGAGCACATTCCTTATGGTATTTTGTCCTTGATGAGGAGGGTGGTTCTGTCAGTTCCTGTCTGCTAATGCAGAAGCCAATTGGGCTGCATTGGCTCTTGTAGCTATATCGGCTAGTCGAGCCTCTTCCGCCCTTCGTGCTGCTTCAGCCCGTTGTGGCTCATTCAACTCTTCCTCCGGTGGAAGGTTGAGTTGTACCCTCAAGTTCTCCATGAAAACTTGTAGCTTGTCAAAGGAAAAAACAAAACAAAATGTAAAATACATAATAAGATTAAAAGTCAAGCTCAAATACCGATTAACAATTTCAAAATTGTATTCCCCGATAACGGCGCAAAATTTGATAACGCCCAAATTACACCTTGCAATTGATGTATAAAGCAGTCGGTGCCAAATATAGTAACCCAACAAAGGTTGGGGTCGATCCATAGGGAATAGGCAGAAATAATATGTTAACGATGAAAATAAGCTGACTTATAATCAATATTTCGGAAGGGGGTTAGCAAATAAAAATAGGATTATTGAGTTGTTTATTAAATTAGTAAGACTAAACTAGGATTGTGTTCTCCATGATTGCATAACTTAGCAAGTTTTTATTAGTGATCTATCTTGTTGAATTTTATGTAAGACTTATGTTTAGTATATCTAATATTTCTTGATTTAAAGACTACACTTATCTCTTCTCGGTCTCAAAGTACATATGTTACGTGCACCAATAGACAATAGATGCTTTCCACCCATCGCCTCTTGGTCTCATAAGTGTGTATTTATAGCTTTACAATAAGTATTGACTTTAATTATCCTAGGTTAGAGTTCAAGTTAATCAGATGAGAATTATTAATCTTAAATTGCCATTTTTATTCTCTTTTCCTAACTTCAACCTTCTAGGTCGGGCAAGTTAAAGATACAGGCTTGTTTCAATGTTTGCAACTGCTAAAACTTAATTAAAACAAAGAATATAACAATCCACTTAATTCTCCTTTCAAGAATCACTATTTTATTATGCCTACATTAGTTAATCCATCATGTTTCCCACAACCCTAGCCTAAGAGATTCAGCCGCTCATGTTTATGAGAAAACAAATAAAATATGTAGAAGAAATCATAATTAAATACTTGTTCAACAAAATCTCCAGTCCAAATGGTTCTACAAGAACTTGATGAATTTCCAACAATAACTCAGCTAAACTATTACAAAAAGTATGAATTGTGCAACAATTGAATTGTAAACTCTAAAGTGTTGGACTTGGACTAAAAATCAACACTATGATATTTCCTAACACTAAAATTGCACACACCTAAGACAATAAATAAAGGGTATTTATAATAGTAGATGAGCCTTCGTTGTTCCTTCTTAAATTTGAAATGAGTTCTGCAGCTTCAGTTCCTAGTCGAATTGGAATTGCAAAGTCTGGACGGCCTGGCATGTGTGGCGCTCCATGACCCTCCCTGTGCCATTTGCTTGGTACGTCACACCTCTGGTTGCACTGACCTACCTGCGCGTTGCACAGGCCATGGCACAGTCATGCCTGCGCGATTCCAACTTCTATATATTTGATGCATTAATCCCATTTTGCCTTTCTTGCACTTTTAAGTTACATTCAAGCCCAAATTCATCACTTTTGTACGTGAAAGCATCTCATCATATGTGTTAGCTCTTTTTCACAAATATATCATAAAATGAATGCAAACACACATAATTTGTTCTCAAAACATAGTAAAGTATGGGCAAAATATTGCAAAGAATTGCATAAATTCGCCATTCATCACCCAGGCTCCACACAAGTTGCAAGAATACACTAGCATCAAGAGAACATACACAACAAAATTATGGGCAGTGCAAAGGTACACCCAAAGTACTATATTCGACCCGACGATGAAAACTTAATTTCACAAAATGATTTGACATGCCACATGCCTTTTGGGTTTACAATTATAAACTCATTCTGAGTTATCACCTCGAGCCTATTTCAACCACCAAATATCAGCACAATAGCACGAATAAGAATCAAGATCACAAGGATGAACTTACGCCACCACCACACCCAACTTTGGATTAGGAAAAATGGCTTAATTATGAAAGATAAAGAGAATCCTTGCATGGCCCTTTAACTAAGAATGTCTTGAAACTATTGTTTGAAGATGTTATTATCAACATTGGCATCTGGAATCTTAAAATAATATTCCCTATGAATTACCAAAACATCCTATTAACCTCATAAATTGTATTCATATACCCCATGAGGTGAATAAAAGAAGAAAAATGTTATAGAATAATATTTAGTGTAAAATTATAATTCTTTATATTTTCTCTTTTCATCTAACTCATGTACGTAGGTGATTCTTATATAGCCCTACAACTATATGTTGTACTATAATATTAAGATTCTACATTTTAATTATAAACTACATCAGCCTAATCTATTGAAACTTTATTTATATTAGAATTCGACATCCTAATATCAAACTATGTTGCTCTCTATTATTTTCCCATTAAGCTGGAGGTTTGCAATCCTATAACTCCAACTTTTCTCTAGAGAACATATAATGATTGTTTTCTGATTGTTCATTGATTGTTAATGTGAAGAGTCCTTGTGGGGTTTTCTATTGCGATCAGCAGGAGTAATCCACCTACAAAAGCAAGAGATAGTAGTGTGATTGTTTCTTCTACAAATTTAGCATGGCTTTGAATGTCGTCCGGTTTGTCTGAAAGAGTTTCCTCTACCTTTACCAAAAAAACCTTGTGGTTTATGGACTTATAAATACATCGCTTGAGTGACATGATCTTTCTCGCCATCTGCTTCTCTCATTGCATACCCTTTTGTGCATTAATAAAATGAGTGAAGGTTGGATATGGAGCTCTTCCCAGCATAACAATCCTCAACATCTTGTACAAATTTGTTTTAAAGACCTTTATCAAAGTTTATGACCTTGATATCTTAATTTAATAGTTTGTGTATAGCAGTGAGACTATCACTAGTTCTCTTGAATTCTTTCATATATTCATCTTGGGGTTTTGACCCCATCTTGGTACTATGAATTTATTGTTTCAATTGAAGTTTCTTGTCCTCTATAGATTGTACGTAATTGTTCTCACGAATCTCCTACATTTCTTTTTCCGAAGTGCAATCAATAATAAAGAACATTGACTCTTTTGCATGTCATAGTTTTAGTTAGCCAACTTCTCTCCAAGAAGTGTTTCTCTTCCCATTCTATAAATTTAGAATTGACGTTTTCTTCATTCTTTTCTTTTACCACAATCTTAGATGACGGTTCTTTCATAATAATATTACCAATCTTCTACGTCTACATCAACTGAATTTTCCAAATAAGATAGTTTGAGGAATTCAATTTTAGGGACATTTAACTAAGAATTAATGGAGAGATGTTGGTGAAACATAGAGAACGAAGAAAGATAATCTATCCATTAAAGAATGTTGAACAAGATTCAAGATAAAAAATAATTTAGGTTAAAAGCAAAACTCTTGTACTACAAAGAAGATTATAGAATAATATTGGATGTAAAAATATAGCTCTTTGTATTTTCTTTTTTCAGCAAGCTCATGCACATAGGTGGTTTTCACATAACCCTACAACCATCTATTGTATAATAGTATTAGGATCCTAGATCTTAATTATAAATTATATAAAACTAATCTATTGAAAATAGATCAAAGTTAGGATTTTACATCATAATTCTAACTATATTGCAAACTAAACACAGATAAAACCTCACTTGGAAATCCAAGGAAGGGCGGAATAAGGGGAGGAATACACGACCATCTAGGTAACTGGATGATAGGATATATGAGAAATGTATATGAAGCTACTAATGTAAGAGCAGAAATTCTTGCCTTATTTAATGGTTTGAAGATAACATAAACTAATGATCTAACCCCTCTAATAGTTAATCTCGACTCCAAGGAAATAATTGAATTCTTAAATAATAACCATCTTCATACACTAATTTATTATCTGATTATAGGGGGTTGCTTTACATGATGGGCAATCCCTCTCCTCCCATCTAACATTTCTTCATGGAATAAAACCAAGTAGCAAATATGCTGGCAAAGAAGGGATCTAGCTTGAAGATAGTAAACTTTTTTGTCTAATGGACAGTCCCTCCATTGTTTGTATACAAATAATTAAAAACTCAGAAAGTAAGAATTCTTTTTGTTAGACTTAAGTAGTCATGTCAATTATCAGATAATTATAATATTTTTTATTAACCACTTTCCCTCAAAATAAATAGTAGTGGCTCAGTCGTGTTATCACCTCATGTATTGATGCATATTGAGTTTTATTAATATAATATCCTCATTACCCAAAATAGAAAATACTCCTTTAACATTATTTAAGAAATTTTACCACTTTAAGACTTAGAAATCATTCTTATTGTGTATTTTTTTTCATAAACTCAAGACTTTAAGAATTCTTAAAATAGCTAGGACTTCACATTATTGTATGCTAAAGTTTGACTGGTTTCTTTAATGATGGACAGAGAGAGAACTATTATTAAATATATTGATTCAATTGCACGTGATAAGTAAGTCGGTAATCACAATTTTTTTCTCTTTTGATAGAGTTAGATAGGAAAAGATAAATCCATTTTAAGAAATTTTATTACTACTATCAGTAAAATTTACCTTTGTTACTAATATTAACTCAATCTACCCATGAAATAATTTAATAAGGATTTAAAAGTTTGGACATGTGACTTCTAAATAATGGTTCAATTTCAAATATTTTATATCATAATATGTGTATTATATGTAAGAAAAAATCATTTGATGTATAATAAGTTCACATAAAGTAATTTGCCTATTACGTAAAGTTGAGATATGCATGTCGTATTTTTTCAGTTAAGCACTTGTTCTGATACTTAAATTTGATTTTGAAGAGGTATTGATCTAGCTCCCCCACCCACCCACCCACCCAATTTTTGGTGTTTTTCTATTACTTAAAAATAAGAGTGCATATAGTCTGGGTTGATTCGAACTTTTTGAATACCAAATCAAACAAATTATATTGATTTTTAAATCTATAAATCAAATCAAACCAATAAAAATCGGGTTTTTCAATTTTGAATTTTTTTTCATTTTTTTAAAATAAAGTCTTCATACAAAATATATAACTTATACTTGAAATATTTCTTTAATCCTAGTAACATACAGCTATCTAAGGTGTTTCACAATTAAGAAAATAATAAAAAATATGAAATGAGTAATAATTGCACTAAAATAACAAAAAGAATAATGAAATCGCATGAAAAAAATATTGCTAATTAATAAGTCATAATGAAAATGATCACACTCTAAAAGTACTAAATCATGACAATCAAAGTACGACTAATAAGTTTAATTACATAACTAAATATTAAAAAAAAGATATGCGTTTTCACTGTGTAAATTAACCTGCAAAATTAAAACATAGATATCCAATATTATTGTCCTTTCTAGTGTTTAAATCATTTCTTTTGTTAGTATTAACATTGATTTGGTTTTGATTTGAGAATTATATGATTTAATAACATGCATTTATGAACTATAAACTTTATTGGATCATTCAAAATTCTAAGTCCAAACTTAAAATAACACATATTAAAAGACCAAACTATGAAAAAGTTTAAGAAGTATTTATAGATTAAATAAAATATTTATAAAAATTATACATATAATATCAAATTGATTTGGTTGAATTTGACATTTTCTAGTTAAAATCAAAGAAAATTAATTGTGATGGGATTTTTTTTCAACACTAAATCAAATCGAATAAACCACTAGTCGAATATTTTTTCTCTTGGATTATCGAATTGATGAGGTTTATCCGTTTTTTTGTACGTCACACTTAAAAATAATTAATTTAACTGAAAAATAGAAGAAAAAATTATTTTACCTACTGTATTTTCTCTTTAAAAAAAATACTACGTTTGTTACCAAATTCAACAAAACTCTATAAAATCGAATTATGAGTCTGTTAGGAATTTGTTCATTTGAGAGTTAGGGAAAAATGTAAAAGAAGAGGAAATTGGGTGTTTAGAAGAGGAAGTGGGCCGGATCTTTTGGGGTTTGGAGTGGGTCTCGTGGCTTTTTTTTTTAGGTCAAATTGGTCTGAAATTGGGCTTAAAATGGTTTAAAAATTCTATTAAACAACAACGTTTTTTGAGTTTAAAAAGGTAGCACTTTTGCATTTTAAAAAGCTACCACTCTTTTCCATCGTTGACACTGATGAAACAACTTTACCAATGGAACAACTTTGTAAGGAAAATTTTGAAGTAAACCACATTAAATGAAATCAGATTATTGTAATAGGAATAAATTCATTGAATAAAAGGAAATTAATTGATCTTCGTACCAAAACAAAATTTCATATGTCATTTTTCATATTCAAAATCTATGAATAAGTAGTAAGAGGCAAGACTTTTATATGATTCTCTCTCTTTCTGACGGAAATAGTGATGTATGTCAGGTTTTCCTTTTCATTTCATTTTTGAATTTTATTTTATAGAATTTATTCAATCTTGCTACTTGTCTTTAATTTTTTCTCTTTATTAATAGTATTTTTGTAAATTTTGAATGTTGTGTGTAACATTAATTAGGAAGTGCAAAGGGATCCAAGTTGATTTCATGTTCCAGTATAGAATTCTCCTTTATGTTCTTATGAATATCTTTTTATATGTGGTTTTGTGGAAGAATTTTTATTTTTAATTTATGCTTTTTCTAGTAACAATACCTTGATGATGATCTACTTAGGTTTTGTGTGTTAAACTCTATGACATTGAACATATGTTTTTATATTTTCTTTCTTTTCTAAATGGTGAGAGCAGATTAAAGTAGAAAAATAGGGAGAAATTATATCTCATTGGTTTTGAAGAGTTCAAATGCAGATACGATTATATTTTAGAGGTCATTCTTTATAAGAATTAAGATTTTGAATCGAAATACACATTAATATTTGAGTAGTTATATATTATATTCAGATCTCAATAATGAGTAATCAAGATTATTAGTTTTCTCAGAATTTGATTATTCACAATTATTTATTTTTAATTAAAAAATTTAAATATAAAATTTTAAAAAATAATTTAAGTTGTAAGATGATGTTTTATGTGGTGGATGGTTGTGGTGGTTGTCCGGTAAAAATGGTGGTAGTGATATGGCTAGTAGTGGCGATTTTAATTTGGTGGTAGAGGTGTTGATAGTAGCGGCTGACAATTGTGAATGAAAGTGGTGGTAGAGTGTGATTTAGGGGTGGTTGGTAATAGTAATAGTAGTAGTGGTGGCTGTAATGTGGGAGGTGATTGATTGTAAGGGTTGGTAGTTGTGATTGGTAGGTTGACAATAGTAACTAGTGATGATGGTTGATACTAGTGATAGTAATGATGATGAAGGTGATTGATATGGTAGTGATCAGAAATAGTGATTGGTGGTGTCAATTCTTGACGACAATAATGATGATGGTGATGGTGAGGGTGAATGACGATTATGATTGTGCAATTGTAGCTAATGGTGATTGATGAGGTCAACTTCACAAAAATTTTCAATTGAATAATCTTTTAATAATATCAAAATTATGTAAAAGATTTAAAGTTATCTGAACTCATTAAATGATTGAATCTTAAAAACAAATGTATTTAATGATACTAGCTTAAAATCATTTAAATTCACATCTCTATTAAATACAAATAAATAAGATCATAATTAAAATAAACTTATTTTTTCACAAAATAGTTAGTAATATTATACCATTTTTTCTAAAAAGGAGTCATTATTGGAGCAATAACTACTTAAAAGTACTAAAGCTATTTGCAGTTATATTTCTTGCAAAAGGTGTTCCTCACATATCTATCCAAATATGGGAGGAACTAGTACTCCTTTTGTTTCATGTTACTTGATCATGCTAACTTGGCATAATTTTTAAGAAATTTTTTATTAGGAGTGTAAAGAGCAGCCTGGTGCATTAAAGTTTTCTTTATGCACGGGACCGAGGAAAGGACCGGATCACAAGGGTCTATATTATACGTAGTCTTATCTTGTATTTTTGCATGAAGTTGTTTTCACGGCTTGAAAAATATTGTTGTGAGCAAGAATTGAACCTGAGAGTTTGGTTAATATTTATAAGGAGTGTATTTTACTAAATTAATTTTATTAATGATGATTTGAAACTCTAAATTTGACTATTACTATTTTATATATTTATTTAATACTAATGGTAGTGTTCACGTATGCACCTGTAATTAATGAAATAAACTGTGATGTTTACGCTATTTTACTGAGTTCTATCGAAGAACCAAGTTAATTTAACTGTTTCTTGAAAAACCTTTAACTCAAGCATAAAAGGAAAACATAAAACAATTTTACGTGAAAAACACCCGTCTTATTAAGGTGAAAAAACCACAACCACAACCACTGTAGGATTTTTCCAACTTCACTAACACAATGAACCTCAACAACTGTTTAAGATTACAATTTTGGTAACCTAGGAACTAACTCTAATTCCTAAGTTCAACAGTCAACTAGACTTTGAACACCTTTCAAGTTAGCATTAACTTGAATGACCAAACTTTGTATTATAAACAGTTCTCCCAAGAAAGCAATAAATTACAACTCAATTCTAACTCCTAATACAAGAGAACTAGAATAGAAAGCTATTGAACATATTCCTAAAAATCACGTTCTTCATTTTTGATTTCTTGTAATAGGTTGCAATCAGATGATAAGTCAGAATTCACTTGAAAACTCAATTATCTGCCTTTCTCTCTATTTGAGTGCTTGACCTACATCATAGACGTCCTTGTATATTTATACTGTCACCTCTCCAGTTTTGTTGTTCAACATGAACTCTTGGGAAACAAAAATTTATATTCTGCTTGGACTCGCATGCCTTCCTTCTAGGTAGACTTCTATTCCAAGTCTACTTCATCACGACTTGTCTTATCTTCTTATAGCATAAAACCTTCTTCTAGAATGCCGTATCTCAATTGGGATTCTGAACGTTTGGGACCGACTGTCCTGACATAAGTCACAGATATGTTTTAGATCCTTTGTCAATCATCAGAATACTCATTTACCAATAATTTCTCTCTTTTTGATGATGACAAACTCCTACCCTTTGTGTTATGTTGTACCTACTTCAAAAAATCTAAATATGGCATCAGATGATACATGTTAAATGAATCAGGTAAGAATGGGTTATAAATGTTACACAATATTTTTTCCTTTTGTCATCAACAAAAACCATGTTCTAAAATCCAACCTGAGTAATTACAAAGAGAGTTTAAGCTCATGACCACTGGGACTATCACAATTACGATCAACATACACCCACAAATATCAGTTAGATAACAAAAAATATTTCCAAGTACAAGTATTTAGCCAAAACAAGAGAGAGTCCAAATAATTCCATTTCATTGATATATGACTTCATAGTAGTACAAAAAGGGAATTTTGACATTGGTCACTAAGAGGACTTAATATAGAAAGGAAAGTGCAACTAGGAATGGAGGAGTAGACGAAGAAGAAGGATTTTGTTTAAGCAGTTCTTATAGGCCCTGCAAATTTACTGAATTTGTTGTCTTTTCCTTACCAAGTTCAGACTGTAGGAAGTGATTTGGGCTTAGAGGGTCTGCTATTTAGTATCATATTTTCCATGTAGTAATAGAATATCATCTTGATGAGCAGTACACATTTGAGCAATTTCAGTATCTTTTCTAGTCAGCTCATCTATGAGACGTTGAACAAGCATATTGGACCCTCCAAATGAAGCAAGTATGGCTGCTTAATACACCTTCCCAATGACATCTTTGGTTATTTTGGTCTGCCACACGTTGATAGGCAACCTAAGATATTCAAATATGTCTCTCAACCAAAATCCATAAGGTAGGGCATGCCCCTTCTTATCTTGCTTGCAGATCCTTAGCCTATGCGACAACATCATGCTGGACAAGTCAATCCTGACCTCAGAGTTAAGTAATTCCACAAGAGTAAGGTTAATAAAGTTGCTTCAGTACTCTTTTTCTGACGAGGAACCACCATCTTGTGGACAACCTCAAATAGTAGTTTGTGAAAACTTCTCATTCCTCGTTTTTCAACTCTACTATGTGCTTGAAAACCTGGATTACTTGCAAACTTACGAGTAATATCCAAAGAAGAGGGAAGACTGTCCAAAGGAGGCAATTCATTTCTAACATACGATTTTCAACAAGTATGTACTGGGACACCTGAACTTGAAAGATTACCTCAAGGGTGATTTCTATTCTAATGTCACATACAATACTACTGATTGATGTAGATGTGCTAATAGCATTGATGCAGAACTGAGTGATTTCTGCTTTGCACATTTTCCTCCTACGTTTCCCTTGGAGGAACGAATTAATACAACCTTGGTAGCAGGCTTGACCATCGATTCATTTATTTCAGGACCACCAAAATCAGTAACTGCCCTACCCCTAAGCACTGACTGAAGTTTGAAGTGAATGATTCTTTGAAACATGGATCTATTTCTTCACTTTCATCTTCTACTTAGTTATCAAAGTCATCCTCAGTATCATGTGAGCCTAGTGACTCAGATGAAGGGAAAACTTCCTCTTCTTCCTCAGTTCTTTAGAATCATCCCTAAGTCTGGATTGTATGGAAGGATGGGATGAACCACGTTTGTGAACCTATTTTCAGTTTAGAGGATGAAAAGTCCTTGGGTAGAGCTCTATTTTTTTCTTTTATAGATATTTCTAGATTTGCACTTTCCTCATCAACAATATCAATGGGATGAAAAAGAGATGCAACACGGAGGCAGCAGAGCTTCTAGTTCGTTTTGCCCTTGTAGAAGAGAGCAAGGCTGTTTCAGCTTCTTTCCTCTTGAAGAGGAGGAAGACTTTTTGGCCTGGGAGAGTCAGGCTTATTTTTAGGAACAACAATAGGCTTACCACTTTCCTTCATTAGGGTAGACCTCACTGTCCTTGAAATCAATCTGGCTAAAGGCATGTGGTCCTCATCCTGTGAGTTAGTTATTATGATAATATCCATAAAAGGATGAGAATCGAGAGGGATTTCACTCGATAACTCTGATATCGCAGCAACCCGTTCCATTGGACTTTCTATGTTAGGGCATAAATATAAGTCCTTTCCTAGATCTGCATGGTCTAGATTTTTGGGTTCTTCCATGTGTTGCCCAGACAATCACCACCCTCTATTCTAAGATCTCCTGGATTTGTCATGTTAAGAGATTCCCCCTCATATGATCAACTTCCTAATTAACTTCTCTGAAGTTTCCCATTCACATAAAACTTCTGTTATAACTTCTTTCTTCTTATCTCCTTCAGTCATTCATCTGATGTGAGCTACACTGGATTCCTCAACAATTAGCACGGTGAATAGGTCAAGAGTAGGCACTTGTTCTAGTGAATAGAAGACCAATAATTTGTATACTATTCAAGCGGTGGAGGAAGCAGTTGAGGGTTGCATAATTACAGAAGATGAAGCAGCCATATCTTGTAGGAATTTTGGAGATTCTGGGGAGTTTGTCTGAGAGAGAGAGAGAGAGAGAGAGAGAGAGAGAGAAATCAAGTTTTTTAAGGGAAAGAAAGAGATTTAAGCGTGAGGCAAGGTCTTTTTAAATTTGGGGATTTATAGAAGATGTGAAGAGGTAGGGATCTTAGTAGAAGTGGGAGAGTCTCTCAAAGGAGTGGGTATGATACATTTGAATTTATTCCAAAGGACTCATCATTACTGTATTCGGGACACCAACACCATCATTCTAAGTCTCAGACCTCTCAATGTGGCGGGAAATCTATGATAAGTCCCCAGTTCATTTGCTACTTGGGCGTTCTCAGCCACTAGATCTTTTTCTATGTTGGCAGGTATGTTCAAAAACACATTGTTGTTAGCATCGATGGTTCGATATTTCCCGTTCTAATCATTGTTATTGTTGATCATGTGGACTTGAAGACCTTTGCAAAATGTTAAGTTTGTTAATGATAAATAAAGCCAAGCTAACCTCAATTATCCTTAGCTCCATAGTGGATGCCAAATTGTTTACTCTTAAAAATAATGTATAACTAATTTTATAGCGAGACTATAAGGATACACAGTTGATTTGGGTTGAATAGATGAAATAAGATATAAAATTGGGCAAGGCACATGAATTTTTTCATTCTACTTGGGGAAACAAATAAGGGGTTCCTTTATCTCCAGCTCTATTCATCATGGATGCAGAGATGTTATCAAGATCATTAAATTCCATTTTTGAAGAAGATCTATATAATGGTTATGGAATGCTACATGGATTGAAAATCTAAATCATCTGACCTATGTAGATGATACTATTATTTCTGCTTCAGCTCATAAATATTCTCTGGAAGGAATCATGCAAACTCTATGAGAGTATGGGACCCAATTAGGTCAGAAGATCAATAAAGAAAGAGTGCATTATACATCTGTCAGAATATGGGAACAAATCTTAAAGTATCTCAAGGGGACAATTTCCTATAATCTATATGGGATGCTCAATTACTCATGCTAGGAAGAGGAAAATATGCTCCTCTAAGCTTAAAAAAAGGTAAAGGATAAACTACAAGCATGGAAGGGAAGAATGTTATCTTATGGAGGTAAAGCAGTCATGATCACCAGTGCTCTACAAAGTATTATGATCCATGTACTATCAACTATTATTCCTCCTAAATGTATTATCAAGGAGTTACATAAAATTTTTGCTAAATTCTTTTGGAGTAATAAGGACACATGTAGAAGTAAAAACCAGGCTACTTGACTTGCCATGTGTTTTCCCAGACAAACAGGAGTGTCTTTGTTTTAGATCTATGTTTGATATATCTCAAGCCATGTATGCAAAATTATGGTGGAGATTTAGGATAGGGATGTCATGCCTCAAAACCCTGGGGGACATGATAAACACTCAGTGCTACACATGATAGAGTGAACCTTACAACAACTGCCAACACAAGCAATAAAACAAGATTGTCTATGAGGCTCGAAACCAAAATCTAAATTACAACGATCATATAACTCCAGTAGAAGCTAGGCCAATGCCAAAAATAAGTACAACTGGCCAACAAAGCCAAAGTCTGGAAACCATAGCTAAACTACAAAGTCGACAAGGCCTTTACCAGGCACCACAAACCACAACATGAGACTATGAGCCTATATGAGTAGAACAACAATAAAATAATCGGGATAGGGCCCGGACCTACCTATCAAATCAAAATAACTAGTAGCTCGGGATGATTTGGACCTTACCAACTAAGTTAGAACTCCACTTAACTAACAAGGATCTTGGGCTATCTGTTGATCAACACCTGCAAGAATGAATGCAGTTACCTCAAACTCGAGGCGTTAGTATAAAAATTTACCGAGTATGTAAGGCGACAAAATAATATTTCAAATATATAAAACACAAAAAGAAGGTAAGGAAGATATCAACAGAAGGCCAAGTTGATAGGCCAACTCCCAAGTCAAAGCCAGAAATTATAGATCGATACCTTAACTTATAAAGGAGACCCAATAATAATGATAATCACCAATTCACGTATTCAATCCACAAGTAATTAGAACAATTTTCAATAGAACAATACAACAATGTATATCAATTATAACTATAGCCTTGCTAGAAGAGCGCCACAGACTTGAAGGCTTTACAATTCACAGTATGACCTAATTGAAAATAGTCACGTCTACAGGTCCTCTCAAATCATGGGCTCAACCACATCGAAAATAATCACGAACTTATATGCTATCGCAAAGCCTCCCTAGTTTCCACACAAGTTGCATGAATGCACTAGCATCAAGAGAACATACACAACAAAATTGTACGCAGCCCACTGGTACATCCAAAGTACTATATTCCGACAATGAAAACTCAATTGCACTCGCTATGTGCCTTTCGATCAAACAATTCTAAGCTCATTTTGAGGTTTTACCTGATCAGGCCTATTTCCACTACCAAACAACAGACCAATAGAAATAGGAATCAAGATCACAAGGATTCAAAATAGCCATGCACACAAGAAAATATCTATTCAAAACACGACGGAAACATGCCAAAAAAGAAATATGAAAAGCTTTATCATAGCTCAACTTTGATGACTCAAACTTATCCAGGCTTATGCCACCATCTCACCCAACTTTGGATTAGGTAAAATGGTTGATTAATTGTGAAACACAAAGAGAATCCTTGCATGCTTTGAATGACATCCTCTTAGTTTGAAAGAGTTACCTCTACCTCTACTAAAGAAATATTGTATTTTATGTACTTGAAAACACATGGCTTGATTGACATGATCCTTCTCTCTATCTTCTTTTCTCATAGCATACCCTTTCAGTGCATTAATAAAATGAGTGAAGGTTGGATATGGAGCTTTTCCCAGCATGACAATCCTCAAGGTCTTATACAAATTTATTTCCAAGAAGTTTACAGAAGTTTATAACCTTGATATCTTAATCTATTGATTTGTGTATATCAGTGAGATATCATAGGTTCTCTTGAATTTTTTTTACATATGCATTTATAGTTTTTGACCCTATTTTGATACTATGAATTTATTATTTTAATTGAAATTCCTTATGCTCTCTAGATTATCGGTAGTTGTCGTCAAGACTCTCCTAAATTTATTTTCCCTAAGTGAAACCAATAATAAAGAACATTGAATCTTTACATGTCAGTTTCAGTTATTGTCAAGTTTCAGTTTCCAGGATTCCAGGTTGTTACTATTCCTTATTTCTGGCTCAGTTATCATTGCTATCTTATATATTTACAGTTTTCAGTCTTATATATTAGTACATTTCATTCGTACTGAAGTCCCATTGCTGTCATGCCCCGAGCCCACACCCTGGACATAACACGATACTTGAAGTCACAACTGACCCCAAGTGAACCTCTGGTCTAGCATACACTGGTATTCTCTGTAAAACATGCACAACGGAAATTTCAAAGTAATAACATAAAAACATTTTGATGAAATTTAAGATAAAACTTAAAACATGAAATCTGAACATCTGTAGTCTGAAAGCCCTCTAATTGATGAGTTACTGGGACACGCCCCCAGCTAATTCTAAGTCTAAGTAAAAATTGTAATCTAACTATAAGAAAATGAAATAAGCCCTCGAATGATAAAGACTCACACTTCAACTATGGCTGGGGAGGATCTGAATCTTGGTGACTAGAGCTGATGAATCTTGGAACTTGCAGCTGTATCATGAAACGATACATTATAAAAGTATGCATCAGTACTTTGAATGTACTGAGTAAGTGGGAGAAAGCATAACTGAAATACAAACTCTGAACTGAAATGACATGCAATGACCAACAAGTTAACTGAACTAAACTACTGAAGTAAACTAAAATGGTCAAAATGACCCTGTCTGGTGGTCAAAGACATGTACTAAGTCTGAAAGTTCTGAGTCTGAAATACTGTACTGAACTGAGCTACTTATTCTAAAACTGGACTGTACTGACTAGTGGGAGAGTCTATAACTGACATATAACCATGTGAGATAAACGTGGAGTCCAATATATACACCCCATTGGTAGGACCCAATATATCTTGCTAGGGTATAAAGGCATGAACTGGGTGATCACAAATGTCTGGGGCCAATCAGGCAAGTAATACTGTAACCTACTCTGTCAACGTAGTTCAGGAAACCTGGGTGTGCTGGAACCCAGGCCCCCTTGGTGCTAAGTACTACTCCCACTAGAAAACCTAAATTGAACTACTAGGCTGATAGCTCGAAATTGGAGTCCAAGACTAATCAGGAACATATAACTGAAAGTACCCTGAGAGTCTTATTGGACCAGATTATGAAACTGGGTTCTAGACTGGTCAAATCTACTTATCTGGAAGTGCCATAACCATATAAGAACAATCTGTAAACTGAACTGGGATCCTAGGGCTGGTCAGAGCTATATACCTAAAATGTTATGACTGCCTAATGGATCAATAAACTGGATTCTGAGTCTGATTTTGATAACTAGGAGGCACCACTAATAGCACAGAAAAAGACTGAAGTCAAACTGATCAGTTGAAAAGTTCTAAATAGTTCTGAAGAGGTTCTACGTTCTAATTGAACTGAACTAGTAAGCAGCTAATAGAGAACCCAACTCATTCCAATAACACGGGAATTCCATGATATGGAAAAATTTCAAGAATTAAATAAATCTTATCCGAAATGGCTAAAATCATTCTTATCAATGGAGTATTTAATCAACATATAAACAATAAGAAATACTAGAAGATTCAGCCAAAATCACACTTCACAACTAGACAAAATTTAATACACAACTAGTCTTTACTCGAAAAGTTAGGGCTTAAATTCACTTTGACAAGAATATCAACAATTCATGTAATAATTGATGGAGAGCATATCAATAGTAAGCAATGATATCATTCTATGTGAAATTTATGAAAAACAACAAGTAATCTCCTCATTTTTGAAAGCTCAGGGCTAAAACTGATAGAGAAACATTTTTTGGGGACACAAGGGAAGGATAATTCCCTTGTAAAATTTCTATTTACCTTACTAAAAATCTCCCAGAGAAGAAGGCTTGAACTGCTGCAATGGAGCACAACCCTAAGCTTGCTTTAGAGTTTTCCTGAGGGACTCTTCGATGAACTTTCTGAGATTAAACGTGGGAATGAGGGGAGAACCATCCAAACCCTCTAATAAGTCTGAAACTACGTCAAAAATAATGTAGTTTAAATCTTAGGAGAAGAGGAAGTTACTAAATAGCCCTTAGAAAGTTGCGGGGAAAAACTGTCAGGTGGCCCTAACGGGTGGTGGTGACACTCGTTAGGTGCACTGCCTAAGAAATGAATAGGGTTGGTAACGGTGGACTTAACGAGTCATTACTGGTTACCACGACTCGTAGTCACCATCCGTCTAGTACACTACCCAATAATTTAATTCCTGACCCAACCTGCTCATGAATGACCTAACGGGTTGTGGTGACTGACCACGACTTGTGAGGTCTTCCATTGGGTACACTGCCTCTCCCTTATCCTATCTCATTCCTCCTTCCCACGATTTACCTAATGAGTCATTATGTCTCGCAACAACCCATTAGGTGAGTTGTTTTGTGATAATTTCTGCAGATTTTTAGATTTTCTAATTTAAATCCCAAATCTAGTCCTTGAGTTTCCGGGGCATTACAGTCACCTAGGGACTTGAGTTCGTGCTGCAGGTGCAGGTAGAGGCTAGGGTTGCTAGTTGTAGTAGTGATTTATGATATCAGTGGTGTAATGCCGCGGAAACTCAAAAACTAGATTCAGGACTTAAATCAGAAAATCTAGAAAATCTGTAGAAATTTGTCACAGAATGACTCACCTAACGGGTCATTGTGGGACCTAACGACTCATTAGGTTAGTCATGATGAGGAGGATGTAGAAATGGTAAAGGAGAAGCAGCGCACCTAACGGAAGACCTCATGGGTCGTGGTCAGGCCGCACGACTTGTTAAGTAACTCATGGTCAGGCCGCGGTCAGGAAATTAAGAGTCAATGCAGTGAGGTTGACGGATGGTGACCACGAGTCGTGGTCACCAGTGACGAGTCATGATGTTTCCTGTTACTAGCCTCAGATAACTATTATCCAGTGTACTTGAAGAGCGACGCCACGAGTCGTTATGTCCCCCGTGATGACTTCGATGATTTTTAGGCAGTAGACCTAATGTGAAGTCCCAATGAGTCGTGGTCCCGACCAGCGACTCATTGAGTGACCCGTTGAGACCTAGTCGACC
The DNA here is from genome assembly GCA_035772735.1 of Datura wrightii. Classification (NCBI taxonomy): domain Eukaryota; kingdom Viridiplantae; phylum Streptophyta; class Magnoliopsida; order Solanales; family Solanaceae; genus Datura; species Datura wrightii. Next base: position 23,177,753 of record JASDFA010000001.1, read on the forward strand.
AGATTTCAAATTTTTGCCTAGGGATATTTTTGTAATCTCCTACCTATTTAATCCCTAAACTACGTCGTTTTAGGTAGAATTCCAGGGATATTAGAGGGTATGAACGATTCCTCCCCATTCCCACATTCATTCTCAAAAAATTATCACCAAGTCTTTCAAGAACTCTTAGAGCAAGGTCTAGGATTTCTTATTCATCTCAGAAATTCAAGCTTACTCCTCAGGGGAATTTCTTAGCCAGGTATGTGGGAATTCACAAAGGGAATTGTTCTTCCCTTGTGTCCCCCAAAACCCTCTTATAGTTTTCTCTATCAGTTTTAGCCCTGAGTTTCCAAATACGAAGAGATTACATGTTTTTATTCGTTAATTTCACATTGAATGATATCCATGCTCATTATTGATATGATCTCTATCAGTCCTTACCTAAATTATTGATGTTCTTGCAAAAAGTGAATTTTAGCCCTGCAGACTTTTCGAATGTCAAGGACTTTCTTGATAGACCTTATTTATTTCGTGTGGAATGTTATCCTATGTTGATTATAATTATGTTTCCCCAGTTTGTGACATCAAAAATGATTAGTAATCTGAGATAAAAATTTATCCATAACCAAAGGGATAGAAAGTCTTGAACTCTGTCCAGTGTTGAAATAGTGAATCTTAGCTTGAGCTTACTTTTGTGGGAAATCCCCATATTGTTAATAGTAGTGAGTTTTGACTCAGTTATTTTCAGTTCAGTTTTAGTTTGAGTACTTTAGAAGTCTCAGTTTCAGTCAGAAATTGTCAGCTTATCAGTTTGACTTCAGTCTTTTCCAGAGGTGTCAGTGGTGCCCCCCAGTTATGAGAATCAGATTTAGAATTTAGTTATTGGTCCATCAGACGGTCATGACATTTTAGATATATAGCTCTGACTAGCCTCAGGACCCCAGTTTAGATTATAGTTTGTTCTTAGACGATTACGACGCTTCTAGTAAGCAGCTCTGACCAGTCTAGAACCCAGTTTCAGAATCTGGTCTGACAAGACTCTCAGGGTACTTTCAGTTATACGTCCCTGACTAGTCTTGGACCCCAGTTTCAAGCTATCAGCCTATTAGTTCAGTATAGGTTTTCAAGTGGGAGTAGGACTTTGCACCGAGCGGGGCAGGCTTTCAGCGCACCCTGGTTCCCAAAACTACATTGCCACCATAGGTTACAGTATTACTTGGCCTGCTTGGGCCCAGACTTTTGTGATCACCCAGTTCATGGCTTTATATTGTAGTACCCCGAAAAGGCCTAAGAATAGACCCGGGAGTTGAATTGGAAAAGTGTAGAAAACTGACAAGAATATCTTAGAATGGGCGACTCAACGACTCGTGGTGGGATACCATGAGTTGTCGTTTGCTGTCGTGGTATGGGAGTCATGGAGGCAGTGGAAACGGACTACCTGACGAGTCGTCTGGCCTTGAAACGACTCGTCAAGTTGGTCACTGGGTGGAGTTTAGGGAAGCCTTAGGCAGTGTGGGTAACTGACGGACATAATGAAGTGTTTGGTGTGGCAACGAGTCGTTATGACAGTCGTCGGATGGTGACATCAGTTAAGAAGCCAGTGTTCATGACGGATGGATGTGACGAGCCGTTAAGTGTGGTAACGACTCATCAAGTCAGTCATTAGGAGGGAGAAGCTTTGGTTTTAAAGAAATTTCCAGTGTACCTGACGATTGCACCTAACGAGTCGTTGGGTGTGACAACGACTTGTCAGGTGAGTCGTGGGGTCAGTTCGGGCAATTTTTCTAAAATTCTTCAGGGACATTTTTGTAAACTCCTACACTTTTAACTTCTAAACTACGTCGTTTTGGGTTCTACCTTACATGATTTTAAGGGATATTCATACCAAAAACCCTCATTCTCTCAACTCTCCTTCTTCCTCCTCTCTTCTAAAATTCTAGGGTTTCACCAAGGTGTTCTTCAAGCTTCAAGGAAGATTTTCAAGAGGGATATTCGTCTACCAAGTATGCGGGTTATTCAACAAGGATACTCTTCCATCCTTCTGCCTCAAAAATATTTTCATTAAATATTGATTTTGATAATTATAGAAAAACATGATATAGGGTTTGTAAAAATTGTAAATTCTTCCTTATTTTTCTTATATGCTAATATCTGTTGCGATTATAAATTTAATTGGATTATTTATTGATGGGTTATCTTGAATTATGAAATATGGGTTGAGTACGTATGTGGGTAGTATGTTCTTCCAAAATTGATTTGAGTATTGAATGGGAATTGTTCATTTCTCCATTGATTATCATAGAATTTCATGATCATGATGGAAATGTGGAAATATTGCATAATTAACCCTAATGACTTGATTATGATATTGATGACCATGTTGGATTGAGTAGGAGTTGTGGGCTTGAGTAATTGAAGTAAATTATGTATCATCACCGTGTTTTCGATTTAATTGATTGGGAATGACTAGATTGCATCTCCATTCTTGAACTATGAAGCTTGGGAGGATTCTATATTGTTTTCCTAGCTAAAAATTGTTTTGATAAAATCATAGAATCTAAAACGCCCGTGGCTAAAGAGTTCATAAAAGGAGTGATTATGGTAAGTGTGTGAAGTTTTTGTAAGCCTAAATAAACGAAGTCATGCATCCTTGATATATTATGAGTTGAATTTATAAATCATGTATGATCTTATATTACCTATTGAATGAGTTGAGTTCGAAATCGAATTGTCATGATAGAATAATGCTAGTACGAATTTATAGCATGCTCTTTTGGGGTGAGATGTTAAAGATAAGGAGGAAATTGGTTCTGTAATAATGTGAATCATTATAATAAAGCCTGTGACTAATATGTTAACTTGTTGAGCCTGTGCCTATTAAAAGATCGCTCTAATCTTGTTAAAGATGAGTATTGCATGATGAAGGTGGTGAATGTTCTTGTCTCTGATTAGTTGTAGTAATTTAGCTTAGTTATAGTCGTTAGTGGAGTATGCCATCTCTTAGTTGGTTGGGACTCACATTCCTAGTCGTTAGTGGAGTATGTCTTCTCTTAGTTGGTCGGGACTCATATCTCTAGTCGTTAGTGGAGTAGGTCTTCTCGTAGTTGGTCGGGACTCACATCCCTAGTCAGTTGAGTATTTTATTTTCCCTGCGTTGTTCGGGACTTACTTTTAGCCAGTGACTCTCTATATTAGAGCTTTCTCTCTCCCTCTGACAGTCAGGGAATTCTCTTTAGCTGAGAACATTTCCATTTGATAGTCAGGGACGCTCCCTTCGACCGTTAAGGACTCCCCCTTAGACGGGCAGAGACCCTTTGATATCAATCACAACATCGCACCTTTGTATTATTCCCAATTATTACTTTTGCACGTCAGCAATTATTTATAATAATGTATGTCTTTATAATGTGGTTATGTTGATCTAAATATGTAAATCTCATATAAGATTGTCGTATATTATTTCACTTACATTGCTAATAATATGTTTTACATTACTTCCTTCTTATATATTATATGTTCGGTTATTTACGCTTCCTGCATATTTAGTATATTCCAAGTACTGACCGCACGCCTCTTGTGCTATATCGTTTTATGATATAGATTTAGGTCTCCAGGTTCAGCCGCGTGGTTAGATACGCTTCTCCTTTTCCCAGCTGTTAGTGGTGAGTCCACATCTTCCGAGGACGTGATTTATATTCTTGTTTTATTATGTTTTAGTTTTCAGACTTTGGGAGTTAGCTGGGGGCTTATCCCAATAACTCATCAGTTTAGTAGAAGGCTTTCAGACATATCTAGACATTTCAGCTATGTATCTAAATGTTATTAAATTGTAGTTATGGTTTATATCAATTTCTTGTCATTTCTTCCGCTTGTTCATGATGTTAGATGTTTCTGATGTTAAGTGTATGCTATGATTATGGCATGGGTTGACTTGGAGCCTTTTGGGATTCGTTGTCACATGTCTACAATCCAGGTCTACTCTCGGGTCGTGACATATATCCTGGCAAGGTATATTGGGTCCTACTGTGGGTGTATATATCGGACTCCACGTCTAGCTCCCGTGGTTATATGTCAGTTATAGACTCTCCCACTAGTCAGTCCAGTCCAGTTTCAGAATAAGCAGCTCAGTTCAGTACAATATCTTAGACTCCAAACTTTCAAAATTAGGGCATGGCCATGACCATCAGACAGGGTTATCTTGACCATCTCAGTTTACTTTTGTGGTTCAGTTCAACATATTAGTTGGTCATTGCATGTCATTTCAGTCTAGTTACTTATATTAAGCTATTGTTTCTCTCACTTACTCAATACATTTGAAGTACGGATGCATACTTTTATGCTGTATCATTTCATGATACAGTTGCAGCTTCTCAAACTCAACACCGTTAGTCGCCGCAATTCAGATCCTCCACCTCAGCAGTTGAAATGTGAGTCCTCATCATTCGAGGGCCTTATTTAATTTCTTTCAGTTAGTTCATTATTTTTAGCTAGATTTAGAATTAGCTGGGAGCTTGTCCCAGCAACTAAACAGTTAGAGGGCTTTCAGACACAAAATTAATTTCATACTTCAGATGTTCTTAAACTTTATGATTTCAGTTTTATTTTCATAAATACTTTTATGCTATTATTTCAAATCTTCCGCTATATTTATTTAACTCAGAACACCAGTGTATGATAGATTAGGGGTTGACTTAGGGTCACTTGTGACTCCAAGTACCGTGTCTCGTTCAGGGTGTAGACTCGGGGTGTGACAAACTTGGTATCAGAGCACTAGGTTTAGAGTATCCTTGGAATGTTTGAAAGCCACATTGAGTAAAGTCATTTTCATGGGTGTAAAGCGCGCCACACTAATGACGAGGAGGCTACGAGATGTTATTAGGAAAAACTCTCTTTTGTTCATACTCTTTATCGCGCGTTAAAGTTCAATTCCAGAAATATCCTTCTAACTCGTCTCTGTTTTATTTCAGTGAATCATGCCTCCTAGACGCAGTAATGGAAGAAAGGCCGGTAACGCAAATAGACCTGCCCCACCAGCCCCGACAACTCCTCAAGATGATTCAATGTCTACCATCGAATTCAGGGAGGCCATTCAACTGCTTGCCCAAATAGTCACCAACCAGGTGAACCAGCAGGTGGTGTCGATGAACACCAACGGGTCTGCAGTAGCTATGAGGGTGCGAGACTTCACCCGCATGAACCCTCTATCTTTTTAGGGATCCAAAGTAGGGGAGGATCTCCAAGAGTTCATGGATGAGATCAAGAAGACTACCCGCATTATGGGTGTTAGCTCCTATGAAAGTGCTGACCTGGCTGCCTACCAGCTAAAAGGGGTAGCTCAGGTCTAACATAACCAGTGGAAAGAAGGGCAGCCAGCTGGAGCAGGACTAGTGGAGTGGGAAGAGTTCCACACAACTTTCTTACAGATTTTTGCCTCGGGAGTTGAGGGAGGCAAATATGGCGGAGTTTATGAATTTGAGACAAGGCAACAGAACAGTGGAGGAGTACCGCCTGTCTAAGTAAGCTCTAGAGATGGTAGCCTAGCCAAGGGTTCACATGTTGGAATTTGTGAATGGGGTGTCGAATCTGGTCCTCAAGGAGTGCAGGACAACGATGTTGATCAAAACATGGACCTCTCCAGCTTGATTGTCTATGCCTAACATATTGAGGCTGAAAAGCTGAAGAATATGGAGCAAAAGAACAAATAGGAAAGGACTGGAAAATCAGATTATGGCCATCAGAGGTCTAGTGGTAGTAGCTGCCCACAGCAGTAGCAGCAACAACAGCACCAGAGAGCCCCATCACCCAGTTCAACCAGCGCCCCAACCTTTTGGTCCCGCCAAGATCAGAGGGGTGGATCATCTAGCACTCAGTCCCAAACCCATAGTACTGGGAACAGGTATCCAGCTTTCCCCAAGTGTGACAAGAACCACCCGGGAGAGTGCCTTCAGGGTAGAGAGGGCTGTTTCGATTGTGCACAGCTCAGTCATCAACTCAGGGAGTGCCCATCAACCAGGCGAGGGAGATCACAATCCACCATCTCATCAACTCCAGCAGGCCAACACATCAGATACGGATAGCGGTCAGCGCCAAAACTATTTTTATGCTCTATCTTCCCATCAGGATCAAGAGAGCTCACCTGACGTAGTCACGGGTATGTTATATCTCTTTCATCTAGATGTGTATGCCCTTCTAAATCCAAGAGCCACTCTGTCATTCGTGACTCCCTACATAGCAGTCCAGTTCAATATCAGCCCAGAGGTCCTCTCAGAACTATTCTTAGTCTCCACCCCAGTTGGCGAGTCAGTTAATGCCAACCGGGTGTATAGAAATTGCCCCGTATCAGCCCTGAATAAAGTCATCCCAGTTGACCTCGTAGAGTTAGATATGGTTGATTTTGACCTTATCTTTGGCATGGATTGGTTACACTCCTTCTATGCCTCAGTTGATTGTAGAACTAGAGTTATCAAGTTCCAGTTTCCAAATGAACCAGTGTTAGAATGGACAGGTAGCAGTTCAGCGCCTAAGGGTAGGTTTATTTCCTATCTTAAGGCCCAGAAACTCATCGCCAAGGGATGTATCTATCATCTAGTTCGGGTCAAGGATTCCAACTCTGAGATCCCAACTATCCAGTCAGTTCCAGTAGTCAGTGAGTTTCCAAATGTATTTCCTGAGGATCTTCCTAGTGTTCCCCCTGAATGGGAAATAGACTTCGGGATAGACCTTCTCCCAGATACCTAGCCCATCTGCATCCGTCCTTGTAGAATGGCTCTCGCTGAGCTTATGGAGTTGAAGGAGCAGTTAAAAGATCTTCTTGACAAGGGTTTTATCAGACTCAGTATCTCTCCCTGGGGTGCTCTAGTGCTATTTGTGTGTAAGAAAGATGGCACCCTCAGAATGTGCATAGATTACCGTCAACTGAACAAGGTCACAGTGAAGAACAAGTATCCCCTACCCAAAATTGACGACCTGTTTGGCCAATTTCAGGGAGCCAGCAGTTTTTCAAAAATCGACCTCAGGTTAGGGTACCATCAGCTAAGGGTCAGAGAGTGTGACATACCGAAAAAACATTCAAGACTCAGTATGGTCACTATGAGTTTGTGGTGATGTCCTTCGAGCTAACAAACGCCCTAGCAACCTTAATAGACTTGATGAATAGAATCTTTAAGAAGTATTTGGATATGTTCATCATTTTATTTATCGATGACATTCTGATATACTCCAGAAATGAGGAAGAGCATGCCAATCACCTAAGATTAGTATTACAAACACTCCGAGACCGCCAGTTGTTCACCAAGTTCAGTAAGTGCGAATTCTTGTTAAAGTCCGTGACCTTCTTAGGTCATGTGGTCTCAAGTAAAGGAATTCAGGTTGATCCTCACAAGATAGCAGCAGGGAAATATTAGCCCAGAACTACCTCTCCTACGGAAATCAGGAGTTTCCTGGGTTTGGCGGGTTATTACCGATGGTTTGTGGAAGGTTTCTCCTCTATAACATCCCCTCTAACTAAGTTAACCCAGAAGAAAGTGAAATTTCAGTGGTTAGATGAGTGTGAGAAGAGTTTCAAGGAGTTGAAGACTCGACTCAATACCGCACTAGTTTTGACCCTGCCAGAAGGAACAAATGGGTTGGTCGTTTATTTTGATGCTTCCAGAATTGGACTCGGATGCGTTCGAATGCAGCGGGGCAAAGTGATAGCCTGTACCTCCAAACAACTCAAGGTTCATGAGAAGAACTAAATAACTCATGACTTGGAGTTGGCAGCAGTTGTGTTTGTGCTAAAAATACGGAGACATTACCTATATGGAGCTTACGTGGATGTATTTACGGCTCACAAAAGCCTTCAGTATGTCTTAAGTCAGAAGGACCTAAATCTGCGTCAGAGAAGGTGGTTGGAGCTACTAAAGAACTATGACATGAGCGTGCTGTATCACCGGGTCAAAGCCAATGTGGTGGATGACGCCCTAAGCAGATGGTCTATAGGGAGAATGGCTCACATTGAGGAAGGCAAAAAGGAGTTAGTGAAGGATGTTCATAGACTAGCCCGGTTAGGGGTACAGTTGGTGGATTCAGCTGAAGGTGGCGTGGTAATACAAAGTGGGTTAGATTCATCGTTGGTGGTTTAAGTTAAATCCAGACAGGATGAAGATCCCATCCTTCTTAAACTTAAAGAAGTGTTTCTCAGGAAGGAGGTTGAGGCTTTCTCCAAAGGGGGAGATGGTGTGCTCCATTACCAAGGCAGACTGTGTGTACCGAATGTCGGTAAATTAAGACAACATATATTGTCTGAAGCACACAGTTCTAGATATTCCATCCAACCTAGTTCTAGTAAAATGTACTGTGATTTACGGGATATCTACTGGTGGAACGGCATGAGAAGAGATATTGCTGAATTTGTAGCCAAGTGCCCAAACTGCCAGCAAGTTAAAGTGGAACACCAAAGACCAGGAGGTATGACTCAGGAAATCAACATACCTACATGGAAGTGGGAAGAAGTAAATATGGATTTCATTACAGGTCTACCTAGGACTCTTCGGCAGCATGACTCAATCTAGGTAGTAGTAGACAGGATGACTAAGTCAACGCACTTCCTCCCAGTTAAAACAACAGATTCAGCTGAGAATTTTTATATACTATACATCTGTGAGTTAGTAAGACTCCACGAGCTTCCTTTATCTATCATTTCAGATAGAGGGACTCAGTTCACCTTACACTTCTAGAAATCCTTTCAAAAGGGACTAGGCACTCAGGTCAAGCTCAGCACAGCTTTTCACCCACAGGCCGATGGGCTAGCTGAGTGGACTATTCAAACCCTAGAAGATATGCTAAGAGCGTGCGCGATTGATTTCAAGGGTAATTGGGATGACCATTTGCCTCTTATCGAGGTTGCGTACAACAGCTACCACTCTAACATTCAGATGTCCCTATTTGAAGCATTATATGAGAGAAGGTGTAGATCCCTTATAGGGGTGGTTCAAGGTTGGTGAAGCTACCTTGATAGGCCAAACTCAGTTCACGAGGCAATGCAGAAAGTTTAGCTCATCCGGAAAAGGTTGAAAATAACTCAAAGCCGTCAGAAATCTTATGTCGATGTGCGGAGAAGAGATTTGGAGTTTGCAGTTGATGACTGGATTTACCTAAAAATTTTGCCCATGAAAGGGGTGATGAGGTTTGGCAAGAAGGGAAAGCTTAGTCCGATATACGTGGGACCTTATAGAATTTTGAGGCGTATCGGCAATGTAGCCTATGAGCTTGAATTACCTTCAGAACTAGCGGCTATACGCCCAATTTCCATGTGTCACTTTTAAGAAGTGCATCGGAGATCCAATCTCAGTTGTGCCATTGGATAGTGTAGGATTAAAACGATAGTCTCTCATATAAGGAAGTACTAGTCCAGATCCTTGACCGTCAGCTTCACAAGTTAAGGAACAAGGAAATAGCTTCAGTCAAAGTTTTATGGAGAAATCAGCAGGTGGAGGGAGCTACGTGGGAGGCCGAAGCAGATGTGATGGCCAAATACCCGCACTTGTTCTCTGCCGACTCTGTTACAGCTTAAAATGTTAGTTTGCCTTAAAGACTAATATAGTTTTTGGATTCAATTCATGTGTATAAGTTTCTTTTATGACTTTGGAGTTATGTATGAAAAGTGAATTCGGTTCAGTTATTTATTTTGAAGCGGAGGTAGTCATTCTGATAGTTTTGGAGTTAAATGAACAGTATTAGAAAATTTTTATTTGTTATTCTCTGCTTTCCTGTGTGTCTTCCAACATTCGAGGATGACTGTTCCCAAGGGGGAGATATTGTAATGCCCCAGAAACTCAAAGACTAGATCCGAGACTTAAATCAGAAAATCTGGAAAATTTGTAGAAATTTGTCACAGAACGATTCACCTAATGGGTCATTGTGGGACATAATGACTCGTTATGTCAGTCGTGAGGAGGAGGATAGAGAAATGGTAAGGGAGAAGAAGTGCCCCTAACGGAAGATCTCATGAGTCGTGGTCAGGTCCCACGACCCATTAAGTCACTCGTGGTCAAGCCGTGGTTAGGAAATTAAGAGTCGAGGCAGTGAGGTTGACGGATGGTGACCACGAGACGTGGTCACTAGTAACGAGTCGTGATGTTCCCCATTACCAGCCCCAAATAATTATTGTCCAATGTACTTTACGAGCGACGCCATGAGTCATGGCTAGTTATAACGAGTTGTTATGTCCCCCATGATGATTTCATGATTTTCAGGCAGTAGACCTAACAAGAGGTCCCAACGACTCATGGTCCCAACCAACGACTCGTTGAGTGACCCATTGGGACCCAGTTGACCAGATTTCAGATTTTTGCCCAGGGATATTTTTATAGTCTCCTACCTATTTAATCCCTAAACTACATCGTTTTAGGTAAAATTCCAAGGATATTAGAGGTTATGAACGGTTCCTCCCCTTATTCCCACGTTCATTCTCAGAAAAATATCGACAAGTCTTTCAAGAACTCTCAAAGCAAGGTCCAGGGTTTCTCATTCATCTTAGAAATTCAAGATTACTCCTCAGGGGAATTTCTTAGCCAGTATGTGGGAATTCAACAAGGGAATTGTTCTTTCCTTGTGTCCCCCAAAACCCTCTTATAGTTTTCTCTATTAGTTTTAGCCGTGAGTTTTTGAATACGAAGAGATTACATGTTGTTATTCATTAATTTCATATAGAATGATATCTATGCTCATTATTGATATGATCTCTATCAGTCCTTACCTAAATTATTGATGTTCTTGCAAAAAGTGAATTTTAGCCCTGCAGACTTTACAAATGTCAAGGAATTTCTTGATAGACCTCATTTATTTCATGTGGAATGGTATCCTATGTTGATTATAATAATCTTCCCCATCTTGTGACATAAAAAATGATTAGTATTTTGATATGAAAATTTAGCCATAACCAAATGGCTAGAAAGTCTTAAACTCTGTTCCAGTGTTGAAATATTGAATCTTATCTTGAGCTTACTTTTGTTGGAAATCCCCATATTATTAATAGCAGCGAGTCTCGACTCAGTTATTATCAGTTTAGGTTAAGAAGAACTTTAGAAGTCTTAGTTTTAGTTATAAATTGTCAGCTGATCAGTTTGACTTCAGTCTTTTCCTGAGGTGTTAGTGGTGCCTCCCAGTTACTAGAATCAGATTCAGAATTTAGTTATTGGTCCATCAGGTAGTCATGACATTTTAGATATATAACTTTGACTAGCCTCAGCACCCCAGTTCAGATTACAGTTTGTTCTTAGACGGTTATGACGCTTCTAGATAAGCAGCTCTGACTAATCTAGAACCCAATTTAAGAATCTAGTCCAATAAGACTCTCAGGGTACTTTCAGTTATACGTCCCTGACTAGTCTTGGAACTCAGTTTCTAGCTAACAACCTAGTAGTTTAGTGTGGGTTTTCCAATGGGAGTAGGACTTAGCACCGAGCGGGCCGGTGTTCCAGCGCACCCAGGTTCCCGGAATTACGTTGCCAGCGTAGGTTATAGTATTACTTGGCCTGCTTGGCCCCAAACTTTTGTGATCACCCAGTTCATTCCTTTATACCCTGCCAAGGTATATTGGGTCCTACCAGTGGGGTGTATACATTGGACTCCACATCTAGCTCACGTGGTTATATTTCGGTAATAGACTCCCCCACTAGTCAGTCCAGTCTAGTTTTAGAATAAGCAGCTCAGTTCAGTACAATATCTCAAACTCAGAACTTTCATACTTAGGGCATGCTCATGACCATCAGACAGGGTCATCTTGACCATCTCAGTTTACTTCAGTGGTTCAGTTCAGTATATTAGTTGGTCATTGCATGTCATTTAAGTCTAGTTATTTATATTCATCTATTCCTTCTCTCACTTACTCAGTATGTTCAAAGTACTAATGCGTACTTTTATGTTGAATCATTTCATGATGCAGTTGCAAGTTCTCAGACTCAGCACTGTTAGTCGTCAGGGTTCAGATCCTCCACCTCAGCAGTTGAAGTGTGAGTCCTAATCATTCGAGGGCCTTATTTCATTTCTTTCAGTTAGTTCATTATTTTTAGCTATACTTAGAATTAGTTGGGGGCTTGTCCCAGCAACTCATCAGTTAGAGGGCTTTCAGACACAAAATTAATTTCAAACTTTAGAAGTTGTTAAACTTTATGATTTCAGTTTTATTTTCATAAATGCTTTTATGTTATTATTTTAAAGCTTCCACTATATTTATTTAACTCAGAATACCAGTGTATGATAGATCAGGGGGTTGACTTGGGGTCACTTGTGACTCCAAGTACCTTGTTCCGTCCAGGGTGTAGACTCAGGGCTTGACAAGCAGAGACTTTTTCTTCATCCTTTAGACCAGGGGGTTGCCTTGGGGTCACTTGGGACTCCAAGTACCGTGTGCCTTCCAGGGTGTAGACTCGGGGCTTGACAGGAGGAGAATTTTTCTTCATCCTTTTCGTTCACCACAACCTTAGATGCTGGTTCTTTCACAATAATACCACCAGTCTTCAGTGTTTACATCAACTGGATTTTTCAAACAGGATAGTTTGGGGATTTCAATTTAATGGGACATATATCTATGAATTATTGAAGAGATCCTGGTGAAAGAGAGAGTGTGTGGAGGAAGATAATCTGTCTATTAATGAACATAAAACAAGATTCAAGATACAAAATAATTTAGGCTAGAACGAAAGTTCTTATCTCACAAAGAAGATTATAGAACAATATTGAGCGTCATAATCAGCAAACTCATGCACATAAGTGGTTCTTATATAGACATACAACTATCTATAGTACAATAGTGTTGAGACCCTAGATCCTAATTATAAATTATATAAAACTAATCTATTCAAAATATATTAAAGTTAGAATTTCACATTGTAATTCTAAACTATATTGCCACTAAACATAGATAAAACCTCACTTGGTAATCCAGGGAAGGGTGGAATGTGGGGAGGAATACACGACCATCTAGGGAACCAGATGATATATGAGAAATGTCTATGAAACTACTAATGTAAGAGCAAAAATTCTTGTCTTATTTAATGGTTTGAAGATAATGTTTGCTAACAATCTAACCCCTCTAGAAATTAATATGGACTCCAAGAAAATAATTGAGTTCTTATAATAATGACCATTTGCATACACTAATTTATTATCTTATTACAGGGAGTGGCTTCACTAGATGGGGAATCCCCCTCCCTCATCCAACATTTATTCAAGGAATAAAATCAAGTAGCAAACATGCTCGCAATGGAGGGATCTAGTTTTAAGATGGTGAATTTTTCTGTGTAATGGACAGTCACTCTATTGTCTGTGTCCAAAAGATCTAAAGCTGGACAAAGTAAGAACTTTTTTTGTTATACTTAAGCGGCCATGTCAATTATTTAGATAATTGTTATATGTTTATTTACTCCACTTCCCCTCAAAACAATAGTAATGACCTGGTCGTGTTGTCACTCTCATGTATTAATGCATATTAAGTTCTATTAATATAATATCCTTATTACCTGAAAAAAATACTCCTTGAACACCTATTTAAGAAATTTTACCACTTCAACACTTAGAAATCAACCTTATCATGTATTTCTTTTTTCATAAACTTAGGATAAACTCAAGATAAATCAGGTTTTAGACTTTTTGTTAATAGTGTAAAGATATGATACCTGGGCCTAATTCAACCCCAAAAGTTAGCTCATGAGGGGAGGTTTGTTCAACTCCATATAAGAAATTCCCCAACCAATGTGAGACTCTAATCTAGTCTAACACCCTCTTTACGCCTAGGCCCGACTTGAGCATAGATCGGGAGCCCAAACGGAAATGGACCTGGCTATGATATCATGTAAAGATATGACACTTGGACCTAACTCAACCCAAAAAGCTAGCTCATGAGGAAAGGTTTGTCTAAGTCCACATAAGCAAACCACCAGTCTATTCCCCAACCAATGTGGGACTCTAGCCCACTGTAACAAATAGTACTTGTAAAATAATATTAACTCAATCTCCCTGCAAAATAATTCAATAAAGATTTAAAATTTTCGATGTGTAAAATCTAAATAATGGTTCAATCTCAAATATTTTATACCATAAAATGTGTATTAGATATATACTTTGAAAAATCAATTGATGTATATTAAGTTCATGTAATGTTGAGGAGTGGATGTAAAAGTAATTTGCTTATTACGCAAAGTTGATGTTTTCATGCTATAATTTTTTCAGATTAACACATGTTCTGACACTTAAATTTGATTTTGAGGAGGTATTGATGTATCCCCCTTCACTTTTGGTATTTTCTATTACTCAAAAATAATTAATTTAATAAAAAATATAATAAAAAATGAATTTACCTACTCCATTTTCTCTTTAAAATATAATATTACTTTTGTTATTGAATTCAACAAACTCTCTAAAATTGAAAAGGGATGAAAAAGATGAATTTTCATTGCTGTGAGCACATACAATGAATGCTTTTGTCAAAAATAGTCTCGATGAGGGGTTTTCGTCAATTTGGAACCTACTGTTCATAATTTTAGGGTCGCCTGGAGAACTATGAGTCTGTCAAGGATTTTTTCATTTGAAAGTTAGGAAAAAAATGTAAAAGAAGCGGTGTTAGGTGCTTAGAAGAGGAAGTGGGCTAGATCTTTTGGGGTTTGGATTGGGTCATGTGTATTTTTTGGGTCAAAATTTGTCCGAAATTGGGGTTAAAGAGAGGATGTAATGGTATTAAAATATGACCGAATTTATATTAAAACAATACCCTTTTACCCATTTAAAAAGTGGCTTTTTTGCATTTAAAAAGTTAACACTTTTTTTCCATAGATGAAAGAACTTTTAAAATAAATATTTTAAATTGTGGAGTCAATCACATTAAATAAGATCAGATTATTATAATAGGAATATATTCATTGAATAGAAAGAAGACTAATTCAAGTTCACACCAAAACAAAACTTTATGTCATTTCTCCTATTTGAAATCTATAAATAAGTAAAAAAAAGGCAAGATTTTTATAGCAATTCTTTCTCTGTCTGGCCAAATGATAATGTGAGGAAGAACCTGGAGAACTAGTTTCTTGACTAATTTCTAAGTGTTTTTGATCCACCAATTAATGAATTTATGTCTGATGGAAGAAGAGGTGTTGTTGACTCCAAAGAGTTCGTAGACGTATGTTAAGATGGTCTTACTAACGTCACTATCGTGGAATAGATGCTCCTCACTTTCCTGTCTATGATTTGAGCAGCACACACGTCTAGATAGAATGTTGATTGACACCAAATCTGATAACATCCATATCGAATCCAGTCTTTGATCCTGAACAACCTCCAATGGAAAAAGGAAACTTTTAGAGGAATGTGTTTATGCCAAGTCGTATTATTAAAAATAGTTTTGATTTTCTGAGTTCTAATGGTATTCCAAGCAGAGTTACAAGAGAATATCCCATTTGTGTTATGAGACCAAAAAGGTTGATCTTCAAGACCAGGAGAGTGAATTTTAGCTCTCTGGATAATGCTAACTACGAACAAAGACATACTATTCAGCAGTTTAGGGACATTCCAGTTACAATTGATATGAAAATTCTTAATAGGGAAGTTAATAGAGGTAGAAACATTACCATATTGTGCAAGATGCCCCTTACATGTCTAGTTATCCCATCAGAAATTGGAATTACCTAAGTTGATCCCCCTAGTGAATGAGATAGTCAATCTTATCCCTGATATTCATCATTCTCCTCCAAGTATGTGAGCGAGTATAGTTGACTTTCCTGGCCATATGATTGATTCTCCTACTATATTTGGCCTTGAGAAACTTTGTCAAAAGAGAGTCTTTTGTTCTGAATTTCCACTAAAGTTTAGAAGCAAAAGTATTGGAGATTTCATATGGAGGCCTAATACCAAATCCTCCCTCTTTAGTAGGGTGACATAGCTTATTCCAAGCATCCCAGTGGTGCTTATGATTACCATCTATATTGCCTCAAAAGAAAGTTATCCATGATCCTCTCTAATTGATTCAATAGTGATAGGAGGGTGGCAGATGGAAAGTAAATGAATAGGCATAACAGATAAACATGTTTAATCAAATAATCTTACCTCCTATGGAAAAAGTGTTGCTATTCCAAGAGCTAACTTTCAAATAAACCTTATTAACAATTCCAGAAAAGTATTCAATCTTTTTCCTACCTATAAAAATAGGGTAGCCTAAGTAGTTGATAGGAAAATCTTTCCTATTCAGATTCAAGCATTTAGAAATAATGAAATTTTTCTTATTGAAAAATTTGTCATCAACTAAGAAACAACTTGTTTCTTTGTTAATCAGTTGTACAGAATTCTTTTCATACGTTCAAAGCATGCTATTAATAAGATGTAACATCCCGAAAGCTCAAAATCCAATTCCGGGGCATAAAAAAGGAAATCTAGAAAACTGCAGAAATGTTGCAGGACGGCCCACCTGACGATTCGTCAAGTAACCTTACGACTCGTTAGGTGAGCCGTGAGGAGAAGGCTGATTAATGTAAAAGAGGGAGGCAGATTACCTAATGAGGGACATCACAAGTCATGGTCACTAACCACAACCCATTAAAGTCACTCGTGGTCAGGCCTGAGTTGGGAATGTTTTAGTTGACCAGTTTATTTGCCGAGTGGATGAAACGAGTCGTCACCTCTAGCAATGACTCGTTAGGTAGCTCATTATGGGACTTAGCATAAAATCTCCAGAATGAGACAGTGTGGTCCACGACTGGTGACCATGAGTCGTGGTCATAGATAATGACTCGTTGGGTCCCTTGTGGTGATCTACTAAGGATCCCAGGCAGTGTACCTGACAGGAGTGACCATGAACCGTGTTCAGTCACCACGACTCGTTAGGTCACCCGTTAGGGGCACCTGACAGTTTTTCCTAGCAAACTTCTAAGGACTATTTAGTAAATTCCTATTCACCTAAGCTTTAAACTAGGTCATCTTGAACCTAATTTCAGACTTATTATAGGGTTTGGACGGGTCCTCCCCTCATTCTCATGTTAACCCTCAGAGAAATATCTTAGAATTCTCTCTCAGAGTATTTCAGAGCGAGGTCTAGGGTTGAACTTTTCTCTTCGAGTCTCAAGAAAATTCTCCAGGTTTCTTCACCAGGTATGTGGAGTTTTAGCAAGGGGATTGTTCTTCCCTTGTGTCCCCAAAATCCTCCTCAATTTCTTTTATCAGTTTTAAGCCCTGAGCTTTCGAATATAAAGAGTATTCATGTGTATTTTCGTTGATTTCACTTAGAACGATGCTCATGTATATTATTGATATGATCCCCATAAATTCCTTATCAAATTGTTGGTGTTCATACACAAAGTGAGTATAAGCCTTAATTTTTCGAGTAATGATTTTGCTTGTTAAATTCCATCTAGTGAATGTAGAATGATTTGGGCTGAATTCCTAGAATTTCTTGCTATACGTATATGTTAGGTAAATTCCCCATGAGTTGGAATGACTTTAGTTTGTTGAATGGAGTTCCTATAATTCTTGAATTACTCTATATTACGAAATTCCCATACTGTTGGGATAAGTTGAATTTTCTATTAGCTGCTAGTAGTTTAGACCAGTTAGAACTAGAATCTCTCCAAAATCATATCAGTTTAGTCTCAGTCAAAATGCTAGAATTCTCAGTGATATTCAGAAAATTGTCAACTGATCAATTTGACTTCAGTCTTATTTCGAGGTGTTAGTGGTGCGTCTCAGTTATCAGAACTAGACTCAGATTTACATTTTTTGGTCCATTAGGTGGTCATGACATTCTAGTATATAGCTCTAACCAGCCACAGGACCCCAGTTCAATTACATCTTTTTCTTAGATGGTGACGATGCTTCCAGATAAGCAACTCTGACCGGTCTACAACCCAGTTTCAGCATCTGGTCTGATAAGAATCTCTGGGTACATGCAATTATACGTCTCTGACTAGTCTTGGTCCCCAGTTTCAAGCTATCAATTTAGTAGTTCAGTTTAGGTTTTCCAATGGGAGTAGAACTTAGTACCGAGCGGGCCAGGGTTCCAATGCACCCAGGTTCCCAGAACTACGTTGCTAGCATAGGTTACAGTATTACTTGGCCCGATTGGCCCCAGACTTTTATGATCCTCAGTTCATGCCTTTATACCCTGAAAAGGTATATTGGGTCCTAACGATGGGGTGTATACATCGGACTCCACGTCTAGCTCACGTGGTTATATGTCGGTTACAGACTCTCTCACTAGTCAGTCTAGTCTAGTTAAAGAATAAGCAGCTTAGTTTAACTCAATTCAGTACAGTATCTCAACCTCAGGGTTTCAGACTTAGGGCATGTCCTTGTCCATCAGACAGGGTCATCTTGACCATTTTTGATTATATTAGTAGTTCAGTTCAGCTTATCTGTTGATTATTACGTGTCATTTCAGCTCGAACTTTATTTTCAATTATGTTTCTCCCACTTACTCAGTACATTCAAAGTACTAACGCATACTTTTATTCTGTATCATTTCATGATACAGTTGTAGATTCTCAGACCCAGCACCGTTAGTTGTCGCAGTTTAGATTCTTCATTGCAACAGTTGAAGTGTGAGTCCTTATCATCTAAGGGCACTATTTTCCTTCTTCCAGTCATGTATTAGTTTCAGTTAGACTTAGAGTTAGCTGGGGGCTTGTCCCAGTAACTCCTCTATTAGATGGCTTTCAAACAGATATGATTTTCAGATTTAGCAGTATTATTCTATTGTTTGAACTTTATGTTTTCAGACTTGCCTCTCATGAATATTTTATGATATTATTTCAAAGTTCCGCTATGCATGTTTACTCAAAATGCTAGTAACTGATAGACCATAGGTTGACTTGGGGTCACTTATTGCTTCAAGTACCGTGTTATGCCCAGGGTGTTGGCTCGGGGCATTACAAACTTGGTATCAGAGCCCTAGGTTTAGAGTATCCTCGGAAAGTCTGAAAGTCGCATCGAATAGAGTCCTCTTCATAGGTGTGAAGCGCGCCATACTTCTGACAAGGAGGCTACAAGATGTTATTAGGAAAATTTCCTTTTGTTCTTATTCTTTATTGTGCGTTAGAATCCAAATTCCAGAAATGCCTTTCTAATTTGTGCTATGTTTCATTTCAGTGAACCATGCATCCTAGACATGGTAATGGAAGAAGGGCTGCTAATGTCAACAAACCTGCCCCATCAGCTTCGGCAGCACCTCAGGATGACTCCATATCCACCACCGAATTTAGGGCAGCCATTCAATTGCTAGTTCAAATAGTCACCAACCAGGAGAACCAGCAGGTCATTCCAGTAGCCACAAATTTGTCTACAGCTGCTGCTCGGGTGCGGGATTTTACCCAGATGAACCCTCCGGATTTTTATGGAGCCAAGGTGGGAGAGGACCCACAAGGGTTTATAGATGAGATTAGAAAGATTACCCATATTATGGGTGTCAACTGCTCTGAGAGTGCTGACCTGGCTGCCTATCAGCTTAAAGGGGTAGCCCAGGTTTGGTATGAGCAATGGAAGGAGGGGCGGCCAGCGAGAGCAGAACCGGTTGAGTGGGAGGAGTTCCACACAGCTTTCCTGGATAGGTTTTTCCCTCGGAAGCTGAGGAAGGCTAAGATGGCATAGTTTATGAACCTATGGCAGGGCAACCGGATAGTGGAGGAGTATGCTCTGGAGTTTACTAGACTATCAAATTGTGCTACAGAGATGGTGGCTGAGCCAAAGGCTCATATGCTGAAATTCATTAATGGAGTATCTAATCTGGCCCTCAAGGAGTGCAGGACCACGATGTTGATCAAGGACATGGACCTCTCTAGCCTAATTGTTTATGCCCAGTGGATCGAGGTAGAGAAGTTGAAAGATATGGAGCATAAGAACAAGCGGGCAAGAACTAGTCATTCAGACTATGGCCATCAGAAATCTGGTAGGAGCAATCGCCCACAATAGCAACAACAACAGTAGCAACAACAGAGAGCCCCAGCACAAAGCTCAGTCAGCGCCCCAACCTGTCGGCCCCGCCAGGATCGGATCCGAATCTCAGTCACAGAGTTTCAATGCCAGCAACAAGTATCCAACTTGTCCTAAGTGTGGTAGTAATCACCCAGGAGAATGCCTTCAGGGATGAGAGGGATGCTTTGGGTGTGGACATCTTGGACACAGGCTTAGGGAGTACCCGTCAGCGGGGCGATGGAGGTCACAATCTAACATATCATCAGCTCCAGTAGGTCGACCAGCTAGTAGGCTAACACAACAGGTACAGATGGCGGTCAGCGCCAAAATCGTTTCTATGCTCTATCTTCTCGTCAGGATCAGGAAAGCTCACCTGACGTAGTTACTAGTATATTACATCTCTTCCATCTAGATGTATATGCCCTCTTAGATCCAGGAGCTACTCTATCATTCGTAACTACGTATATAGCAGTTCAACTCAGTATAAGTTTAGAGGTTCTCTTAGAACCATTCTCAGTCTCTACCCCAGTTGGCGAGTCAGCTAGAGCCAGCCGAAGTGTATAGAAATTTCCTAGTTTCCATCCTAAACAAAGTAATTCTAGCTGATCTCGTAGAACTAGACATGGTCAACTTCGACCTTATTCTCGGTATGGATTGGTTACACTCCTGCTATGCCTCAGTTGATTGCAGAACTAGAGTTGTCAAATTTCAGTTTCCTAATGAGCCAGTTATAGAATGGTCGGGCAGCAGTTCAACGCCTAAGGGTAGGTTTATTTCCTACCTTATGGCCCAAAAACTCATTTCCAAAGGATGTCTATATCATCTAGTTCGGGTCAAGGATTCTAATTCAGAGACCCCAACCATTCAGTCAGTTCCAGTTGTCAGCGAGTTCCCAGATGTATTTCCTGAGGATCTTCCCAGAGTTACCCCTGAACGGGAAATAGACTTTGGAATAGATCTCCTCCCAGATACTCGGCCCATCTCCATTTATTCTTACAGAAAGGCTCCAGCTGAGCTTAAGGAGTTGAAGGACTAGCTAAAAGATCTTTTTGAAAAGGTTTTTATTAGGCCCAACATCTCTCCCTAGGGTGCTCCAATGCTATTCGTGCTTAAGAAAGATGGTACCCTCGGAATGTGCATAGATTATAGTCATCTAAACAAAGTCAAAGTCAAGAATAGATATCCCTTACCTAGAATTGATGACCTGTTCGACCAGCTTCAAGGAGCCAACTATGGTACCCTCGGAATGTGCATAGATTATAGTCATCTAAACAAAGTCAAAGTCAAGAATAGATATCCCTTACCTAGAATTGATGACCTGTTCGACCAGCTTCAAGGAGCCAACTGTTTCTCCAAGATCGATCTGAGGTTAGGATACCATCAATTAAGGGTCAGAGAGTGTGACATATCGAAAACAACATTCAAAACTTGGTATGGTCACTATGAGTTTGTCGTGATGTCCTTTGGACTCACAAACGCCCCAGCAGCCTTCATGGATTTGATGAATAGGGTCTTTAAGTAGTACGTAGATATATTTATCATCATATTTTTCGACGACATTTTGGTATACTCCAGAAATGAGGAAGAGCATGCAGATCACCCGAGGATAGTGTTACAAACACTCAGGGACTGCAGTTGTTTGCCAAGTTCAGCAAGTGTGAATTCTGGTTGAAAGTTGCGACATTCTTGGTATGTAGTCTCAGCAAAGGGATACAAGTAGATTCTCATAAGATAGCAGCAGTGAAGGATTGGACAAGACCTACCTCTCCTACTGAAATCAGGAGTTTTATGGGCTTAGCGGGTTATTACCAACAGTTTATGGAAATTTTCTCCTCCATAGACTCTCCTCTGACCAAGTTAACTCAAATGAAGGTAAAATTCCACTGGTCAGATGAGTGCGAGAAGAGTTTCCAAGAGTTGAAGACTCGACTCACTACCACTCCAGTGTTAACCTTACCGGAAGGATCTGATGGGTTAGTTGTGTATTGTGATGCCTCCAGAGTTGGACTTGGTTGTGTTTTGATGCAGCAGGCAAAGTGATAGCCTTGCCTCCAGACAGCTCAAAGTCCATGAGAAGAATTTTCCAACTCATGACTTGGAGTTGGCAGCGATGGTATTCGCATTAAAAATATGGAGACACTACTTGTACGGGGCTCACGTGGATGTGTTCACAAATAACAAGAGCCTTCAATATGTGTTCATCCAGAAGGACTTAAACCAGCGTCAGAGACGGTGGTTGGAACTGCTAAAGGATTATGAAATGAGTGTGCTGTATCACCCAGGTAAGGCCAATGTGGTGGCTGACTCCCTAAGCATGCGGTCTATGGGAAGTGTAGCTCACATGGAGGAAGGCAAGAGGGAGCTAGCGAAAGAAGTTCACAGGCTAGCCCTGTTAGGGGTGCAGTTGGTGGATTCAGCTGAAGGTGGTGTGGTAATGCAAAGCAGGTTGGATTCATCCTTGGTAGTAGAAGTTAAGTCCAGACAAGATGAAGATCTAGTTCTACTTAAACTTAAAGAAGCAGTCCTCAGAAAGGAGGTTGAGGCTTTCTCCTAAGAGGGAGATGGGGTGCTTCGCTACTAGGGGCAGATTGTGCGTGCCAGATGTTGGTGAGTTGAGACAGCAAATACTGGTTGAGGCACACAGCTCGAGATACACCGTTCACCCCGGTGCTACCAAAATGTACCGGGATTTGCGGGATATTCACTGGTGGAATGGCATGAAGAGAGACATTGCAGAATTTGTAGCTAAGTGCCCGAACTACCAGCAGGTCAAGGTAGAACACCATAGACCAGGAGGTATGACCCAGGATATCAACATACCCACCTGGAAGTGGGAAGAAGTAGATATGGACATCATTACGGGTCTACCTCGGACTCGTCGACAACATGACTCAATCTGGGTAATGGTAGACCGAATGACTAAGTCAGCACATTTCCTCCTAGTCAAAACCACAGATTCAGCTGAGGATTATGCTAAAAATTTTATTTGGGAGATTGTTAGACTTTATGGGGTGCCATTGGCTATTGTTTCAGATAGGGGTACCCAGTTCACCTCCCATTCCTGGTTCTTTTCAGAAGGGACTTGGCACTCAGGTAAAGCTTAGTACAACTTTTCACCCGCAGACAAATGGGCAAGCTGAGCGGACTATTCAAACCTTAGAAGATATGCTAAGAGCGTGCGCGATCGATTTTAAGGGTAATTGGGATGACCACTTGCCTCTTATCGAGTTTTCATACAACAACTACCATTCTAGCATCCAAATAGCCCCATTTGAAGCATTGTATGGTAGAAGATGTAGATATCCTATAGGGTGGTTTGAAGTTTTTGAAGCCACCTTGATAGGGCCAGACCCGATTCATGAGGCAATGCAGAAAGTTTAGCTCATCTGAGAGAGGTTGAAAATAGCTCAGAGCCGCCAGAAATCTTATGCCAATGTGCGGAGAAGAGAGTTGAAGTTTGCAGTTGATGACAGGGTGTACTTGAAAATTTCACCCATGAAAGGGGTGATGAGGTTTGAAAAGAAAGGGAAGCTCAGTCTGAGGTATGCAGGACCTTATAGAATTTTGAGGTGTATCAGCAAGGTAGCCTATGAGCTAGAGTTACCTTCAGAACTAGTAGCTATGCATCCAGTTTTCCATGTGTCACTTTTGAAGAGGTGCATTGGAGATCCAACCTCAGTTGTGCCATTGGACAACGTAGGGATAAAAGATAGTCTCTCATATGAGAAAGTACCAGTCCAGATCCTTGACCGTCAGGTGCGTAAGTTGAGGAGCAAGGAAATAGTTTTAGTCAAAGTCTTATGGAGAAATCAGCAGGTTGAGGGAGCTATATGGGAGGCCGAAGTAGATATGATGGCCAAATACCCACACTTGTTCCCTACTGGATCCAGTGTAGCTTGACATATTATCTATGACCCTAGAACTCAGTTTAGTTTTCATGACTCAGTTCAGATGTTCAAGTCTCTTTTATGTTTTTGAATGTATGTATGATAAGTAAACTCAGTTCAGATATGTATTTTGAAATGGAGATAGTCATTCCGACAGTTTTGGAGTTAAATGAGCAGTATTTGAAGGTTTCGATTGTTATTTTCTGATTCCTATGTGTTTTCTAACATTCGAGGATGAATGTTTACAAGGGGGAGATATTGTAACACCCTAGAAACTCAAAATCCAATTCCGGGGCATAAAGCAGGAAATCTTGAAAACTGCAGAAATGTTGCAGGATGGCCCACCTAACGAGTCGTCAAGTAACCTTACGACTCGTTAGATGAGCCGTGAGGAGAAGGCTGATTAATGTAAAAGAGGGAGGCAGTGTACCTAATGAGGGACGTCACAAGTCGTGGTCACTAACCACGACCCATTAAGTCACTCGTGGTCAGGCCTGAGTTGGGAATGTTTTAGTTGACCAGTTTACTCGATGAGTGGATGAAACAAGTCGTTACCTCTAGCAATGACTCGTTAAGTAGCTCGTTATGGGACTTAGCATAAAATCTCTAGAATGAGATAGTGTGGTCCACGACTGGTGACCACAAGTCATGGTCATAGATAATGACTCGTTGGGTCCCTCGTGGTAATCTACTAAAGATCCCAGGAAGTGTACCTGACGGGAGTGAACAGAGTCGTGGTCAGTCACCAAGTCTCGTTACCTGACAGTTTTTCCCAGCGAACTTCTAAGGACTATTTAGTAAATTCCTATTCACCTAAGCTTTAAACTACGTCGTTTTGGACCTAATTTCAGACTTATTAGAGGGTTGGAACGGTTCCTCCCCTCATTCTCACGTTAACCCTCAAAGAAATATTGTAGAATTCTCTCTCAGAGTATTTTAGAGCGAGGGCTAGGGCTGAGCTTTTCTCTTTGATTCTCAAGAAAATTCTCCAGGTTTCTTCACCAGGTATGTGGAGTTTTAGCAAGGGGATTGTTCTTTCCTTGGGTCCCCAAAATCCTCCTCAATTTCTTTTATCAGTTTTAAGCCCTGAGCTTTCGAATATGAAGAGTAATCATGTTTATTTTCGTTTATTTCACAGGTAAGCTGAACTGAACTACTAATATAATAAAAAATGGTCAAGATGACCTTGTCTGATGGATAAGGACGTGCCCTAAGTCTGAAACCCTGAGGTTGAGATACTGTACTGAACTGAGTTAAACTGAGCTGCTTATTCTGTAACTAGACTAGACTGACTAGTGAGAGAGTTTGTAACAGATCTCTTCATCCCACTTTTTATTTGGAAACATTGTATCAAGTCTTTTCCAAATTATCTACTACTCCTTTCTTTCATTGCACCAAGTAAAATCATTTCTAGTATATCTAAGATCATTCAAAGAACAGTCATTAACACAATTTATAAAGGGGATGCTTTTATTCAAATTGTAAGGTCTTCCCCCTAGCTTCTCTTCCTCATTTTGAATACAGTTGTAATCACCACAAATTATCCAGGCTTGATCATTTAAAGTGGAGATTGTTCTCATGGCTCTCCAGACATCCTCCCTCCCTATAGATCTTGATTTGTCATATAACACTGATATATAGAAATCTTTATCCAACCTTTATCATTGATCTAACAAGTGATAATTTGATCTTCATCAACACTGATAATACAATCCAGATTTTTTTCCAAAAAATCCAGATTTTATTACTACTATTAGATTTGCATCCATTCATTCATAGAATGTTCCTGGGAGATTTTGTCCTCATTTATGAAAGGTTCTTGAATGGCTAAGAAGGAGATCTTGTATTGCACAATAAAGAACATTAGTCTCTCTGTTGCTGCTTGAGAATTCATTCCCCTGATATTCTAGTTTATTATACTGATCATTGATAGGAGGAGGAAGAGGTGTTTGTAGGTTCTTCTTTTGATTTCTCATGATAGGAGATCCTCTGATTCTTTCTCCTTTTTTAGTTTTATCCACACCTCTAGGGAACAAGTTGTTTTTCAAGAACCTCTCTTTAATTTCTTCTTAAGAGTACTCCATTTCTTCTTCACTTTCTTTATTCTATACTATCCGGTCTTGGCCATCTTCAAATGAATCCTCTTCTCTGTTGTCTTCATCTTCAGTTGTTCATCATCATTCCATTCATCATTGTCTTCTCCTTCATTGTTATTCTCAATATTATTTCCTTGGTTAGTTGAACTAGGGGTCTCATATATCTAGATAGGTTGAATACTAATGTCGACAGATCATTTATTTTTACTACAAAAGGTAGTATTCATTTCTTTATTTGAAGTACCTTCCTGTTGTTGTTTGGTATTGCAATGGTCCATATTTTCATTTCCATGTTGCATGCTTTTGTAGCTAGGAGCACTTTGTTGGGCTTCTTACTTCTCATTGTTCTACTTATTCTTATTTCTCTTCCTCTCATTATTGACTTTAGTAAGGTCTTTCTCTCTGTTGCTATCTCCTTATTATTGACCTGTTGTTTTGCCTCCTTCACTTCATTTTGATTCCTTTCTAGCCTTCTACATTGATTTTCGTAGTGACCTTGAAGTCAAAAGTAATTGGAAAATTTTGGCACTCCTTCATATTTTATTTTTTTGTTCATATATGCTCTAGTAGAGGATTAGCTGAGTTTCTTTGACCAACAAAAATAGAATTTAACCTTGGCTTAGATAGATCAATTTCAACTCGAACCTTGGCCATACTTGGCCTAGTCCTTCTTCTAGTCGCTATATCCATACTCAAATGCACTCCTATTGCACTTAGAATTATTTTGATGAAATGCCATGTTTATAGGTGAAATGGAAGTTTAGGGAGAAGAACCCACACTGGCGCTAAGGGGTTGTCCTCCTCTGCAGTGAAGTCTGGTGTCCATTTGCTGAGCCACATAGTTTTTCCTTCCACCTCAATTGCATGATGGCAATATATAGAATTGAATTCTTCTTCATTACGAACATCGATAAATACGTTCTTGTTGTCATAGACACCAACCTTTACAGAGCCTTTTAGAGGTATCATTTCCTTCACCGCAACCCTAATTTTCTCAATTTGGGGCCTAGTTTTTAGAAATTTTCTGACTATGGTATATTTACATTCCTCTTCCATAATCCCATAATAAACTTCAGCATTAAAAATAACAGTAGGGATTCTGTTATGCTCTGTAATTGTATCTTTGAGAGATTCTCTCGGATGGGTTGCCAAGGGGCTTTGGTGGTTGTTAAAGGCATTGAGATATGATGATTTAGCAGTTAAGGATTCAAAATTGGAGTGGGGGGGGGAGTGATTCCTAGATCCGGTGGTCGATCCCTCCTTGCAGAGCACTGGCCGCCGGCTCCATGTGGCCAGAAGTCGAATTGTACCATTAGATATGTTACCGTTTATTTTGTATGGAGAGAAAATTTTAGAGAGAGGGACTTTTTGATATACTGTGCAGAATTTATTCAATCTTGCTTCTTTTCTTTGATTTTTCTCTCTTTATGATTAGTATTTTTGCAAATTGTACGTGAATGTTGTGTGTAACATTATTTAGAAAGTGTAAAGGGATCTGAGTTGATTTCATGTTCCAGTATAGAATTCTCCTTTGTTTTCTTATTAATATCTTTATTAGTTTATGTGTGGTATTGTGGAAGAATTTTTATTTTTTATTTATATTTGTTCTAGTAAAGTTCTTATGTTGATTGATTTAAGTTTATGTGTTTTAAAATCTATAGTGTAGAAAATATATTTTTGTTTCTTCTTTCTTTTCTGGATGGTGTGAGTGTACTAAAGTAGGAAAATAGGGAGAAAATCATTATCATGTGAGTTTTGCAAAGTTAAAATGCAGATAAGATTATATTTTAGAGGTCATTCCTTTTAAGGATTAAGATGTCTGAATCGAAATACACATATGATATTTGAGGAGTAAGATGTTTTATTCAGATCTAAATAATGAATAATCAAGATTATTAGTTTTCTCAATATTTTACTATTAACATTTATTTATTTTTAATAAAAATTTAGAAATATAAAATTTTAGAATATAATATAAGATGTAAGGTTGTTCTTTATATGGTGGATGATTATGGTGGTTGTTTGATAGAAATGGTGAAAGTGATATGACTGGTAGTTGTGATTTTGGTGGTGGAAGTGGTAGTGGTATTGGTCGACGATTGTGAAGTTTTATATTTTATCTCTTTAAACCATTTTGTACTTTGAGAGATACATATAAAATTGTATGTGATTCCAATATTAATCATTGTTGCAGTTTCATTTATTAGTTGCTTACTTTGTAGCCTGACATTAAATCAATTGTAGTCTATTAAATGAAGAACCTCTTTCTTCCTTTTGAGGATAAGAATGAGAAAAAATTCAAGACTTGAAAGTGACCTTGTTTCTTAAAGTTTTTTCACTATTATGTACTAAAACTTTGGCTTGTTTTGTAACCAGATTAAGGAACAATCACAACAATTTAAGCAATTATATTGCCCAAGGCTTTATGTATTATTACAATGATGGCTATGGTACAGACAGAATATCAGAATTACTGAGACACATAACAGATGATATCTTGAGTCGTTTTTACATCAAAGACATAGCACAAATGAGTGTGCTATCAAAAACGTGGAACCATATATGGTCTACATTTCCAATCCTCGTGCTAGATTGTCAGTTCCGCGATGAAATAAACAAAAATCAACCTTCATCCTCAATCACTTTTGACTTTAAAAATATTGTTGACAAGATCCTCTTGCAACATGATGGTCCTATTGTCAAGTTTGTCCTTGACATATCAAGTATTAGCTCAGACCAATGGGACATTGACCATTGGATTCGATACATCTCAATAAATGGTATTAAAGAACTCAGGATTGAAAATTCCATCCAATCCACATATACTTTGCCATCTTTCTTGTTCAATTCTGGAATGAGTAATTTGGACATCACCATTGTGCCTTCAGGACGTCTCTTGCCTCTAGATCATTTCGGAGTCTTATGAGGCTTGACCTAACACAAAAAAGTTTTGATCCGGTTATGGTGTTTACCATCTTTAAGGCTCCACTACTCTTGACCTTGTTGCTTACAAGTTGTGATGGTCTCCAATACCTTAATATCTCTGTGTCGCAACTACATGGCTTGCACATTATTAATAGTCATAATATCGATTTTTCGTTCCTCAAAGCCTATATTGAGATGAAGTTGTTAACTATTCTATCATTCCACAAAATCAAAGAGTATGGATTTTGGAAAAGGTTTACATTGGAAGACATTATTTATTCTTTCCATAAACTTACAAGGTTTTGTTCAACATTACTTTCTTCAAGGTAATTTTGCATACAAATTTATTATTTTATTTTATTTCATATATAGTGAGTCATGAGAGATATGTATGTATCCATTTTATTTCAAAAATATGTATTATTTTATTATTATTATTATTATGATTATTATTATTATTGTTGTTGTTGTTGTTGTTGTTGTTGTTGTTGTTGTTGTTGTTGTTGTTGTTGTTGTTATTATTATTATTATTATTATTGTTATTGTTATTATTACTATTATTATTATTATTGTTGTTGTTGTTGTTGTTGTTGTTATTATTATTATGTTTTCTTCTTCTAAAGATTGCAGTTCCACAAGTTATTTCAAAGAGTCTTGAGGCTGGACTAGAGAATTTGCTGGAACTCAACTTAGATTTATGCTTTGCTGATGAAGCTCAAATTTCAGCTGTTATATTCTTAGTTCACAGTGCTCCCCATTTGCATTAAATTAAAATCAAGGTAATCATCAATACATTAAGAGATGAATTATCACCTTTTCTATAAATTGTTTTATGAAAAACTTAAAAATTAGATGTTAGTTAGCATTGACGTTACATTATTCCTTTTTGTGTTTTACATTATTGTACTTAAAAAAATAAATAAATGTTATACCATGATAAATGCTATACCACAATATATTGACATTATCAATCTAATACCTAAATTGCTCATATGTATGTTATTATATATACAGCATGAACTCTCAAATGTTGAGAAAATTGACGTGGACAGAGTTAGAGAGTATCTGACAGCACCTAACTGCATTGTAACTCCCTAAAAATCCCTATGACTAAACCCTGGATTTGAAGTTGATCATACAGAGAAAACTGGAAAATGTCCTTAGAACGAGCCTCTGTACGACTTCTAGGAGGATTGTACAAGTCGTATCAAGGACTCGTAGTGTGTTCTAGAGAGCTCAAAAAAATTTGATCATAAATTCTTAGCATGCATGTACAATTCAGAAACTCAGTTCAAATATGTAGTTCAACTTGAAGTCAGCTACTCCATTGACATTCAGCTTTAATATTGAGTTCTCGGGATTGTAGCTCTTTCCCTAGCCTTTCAGCTCAGTCACCCCATCAGTTCTCAGTTTCGGATGTTCAGTATCTGGGATTTCAATTTTGTCCCTATCCTTTCAGTATGTTTAGCCTACATTTGAGGATGAATGTTCCCAAGGGGGAGATATTGTAACACCCCAGAAATCCCTATGACTAAACCCTGGATTTGAAGTTGATCATACAGAGAAAACTAGAAAATGTCCTTAGAACGAGCCTCAGTACGACTCGTAGGAGGATAGAATAAGTTCTATCATGGACTTGTAGTTTCCAGAGAGCTCAATAAAATTTGATTGAGAAGTCATGGCAGGCTCTCATGACTCGTACCAAGTCAATACGAGTCGTACCAAGGTTTCATTGTATGATTCAGAGATTTTGGCAGGAAGAGGCAAAGAAAATCACGATTGGATCCTACGATCTGTAGCAGGGTAGTACGAGCATAGTGAAGGATCATATATAGGAGGTTCAGAGAATTTTCAAGGAAGGATCAATAGCTACAAAGACTCAGTATGAGTCGTAAGATGATGGTACGAATCGTCATGTCAGTCGTGAGTTGAGATGTTGTACACCATGGACTTTCGGCTAAGTTTGGAACTATTCTAGGTAGGTGGATAGACCCGAACCCGATGAATTTAAGGAAAACAAGGTTTTAATATAAATTCTTAAGTGTAAGAGGTGCATTGGATGCAAGTTAAGGTTATAAGGAACCTCTAGCAAGAAGTTCAGTTAAGAGTCTTCCTACTGATAGGGTTTTTTATGAAAGTTCTTACAAGGGCCAACTTTAAATGATCATAACTCCTATTATACGAAATTTTTTGGGTGATACCGCATATCAAATTAAAGCCCTTTGAATCTTCTTTCTATAGCATCCAACCTTACATCAATCGAGTTATGGCCAGTTGAGTAAAGCACTATCAGGTTGGGCGGATAGGACCAGACCTGTTACCATGAGTCTTGGTACGACTTGTGGTATGAAGGTATGACTCGTACCAGGCACCCGTACCAGGAGTTTCAATAACCTTTTTAAGCCTCTCAGAAGCCACAAATGGCATACCACAACCAGTAGGAAGCCACCACGGTCATAGTATGACCCGTGGCACCAGACAGATAGATTTTTGAAAACTTTTTCCTAGGGTTATTTTTGTAAATTTCTATACTTCGAACTCTTGAACTAGGTCATTTTAGGCTTCTTTTTATTCGAATTAAAGGATTTTTCCTAGTCTAACACCTCACTCTTCTCACAACCATCGTAAGTTCTTCTTCTCCCTTCTTCTCTCAAAGCTCAAGAACTAGGGTTCCTCTCCGAGGTGCAGCAGCTTCAAGATAGTTAGAGAGATCCTTCAACCAGGTATGTGGTAACTCAACAAGGAGATTGTTATCCCCTTGTGTCCCCTAAAACTCTTTCCCTGTTCATTATCAGTTCTAGCCCTGAGTTTTCGAAAGTAAAGATATTGTCGTCATACCTTGAATAATTCATGTGGAATCTCAATCTACGTTCATTGTATTAATTACCACCAGTTTGTGACCATAAAGATGCCTATCCCAGTGAAGTAGAATTTTAGCTCTAACTTTTGAAGTAGAAACTAAAATCCTGTATTTGTATTGACTACTGAATCATGCTTGATTGTTTCAAAGTTAGGGAATTCCTATAGTATTTGTATGTATCAGAAACTCAGCTAAAGGTTTAATTAGTCAGTCTCATCCATAAATTTATTTACTCATTATCACTCAGGAATGTCAGTCTAGCCTCAGTCATATTTTTTAGCAACCTTTGGGTTGACCAGAATAATGTCAGCTGATCAGTTTGACTAAAGTCATTTCTTGAGGTGTCAGAGGTGCCCCCCAATTATCAGTTATTTGAATTAGATATCAGTTATAAGATTTTAGTGGTTCTTTAGATGGTTATGACACTTTCAGATAAGCAGCTCTAACCAGTCTTAGAACCACCAGCTTTAGCTTCAATTTGTTCTTAGACGGTTACGATGCTTCCACATAAGCAGCTCTGACCAGTCTTAGAACCCAGTTTCCAAATCCTCCCCTATAAGACACTAAGGGTGCTCTCAGAAAATATCCCTGAGTCAGTTATAGTCTTGGGCCCCAGTATTGAGCTATCCGCTTGGCAGTAGTAGTCATGGTAGGATTATCTAGTGGGAGTAGGACTTAGCATCGAGAGGGCCAGGGTTCCAGTGCACCCAGGTTTCATAACTACGTTGCCACCGTAGGTTTTATTTATTTGGCCTCATGGCCCCAGACTGTGATCTCTAAGTCCATGCCTTTATACCCTGACAAGGTATATTGGGTCCTACC
Organism: Datura wrightii; assembly: GCA_035772735.1. Taxonomy (NCBI): domain Eukaryota; kingdom Viridiplantae; phylum Streptophyta; class Magnoliopsida; order Solanales; family Solanaceae; genus Datura; species Datura wrightii. The sequence goes on from JASDFA010000001.1 coordinate 23,210,251, forward strand.
GACGGGGTGTGTACATCAGACTCCACATCTAGCTCACGTGGTTATATGTCAGTTATAGCCTCTACTACTACTCAGTTCAGATCAGTTCAGTGTAGTATTTTAGACTTAGGGCCAGTCTATGACCATCATCTAGGATCATTATTGACCATATCAGTTATATTCTAGTTGTATCAGTTTTCAGTATGCTCAATTGGTTATTTCATGTCATTTCAGTTCAGTTACTAGTTCTTTCATGTTATTTATATCTCTCACTTACTCAGTACATTCAAAGTACTGACGCATACCTTTTATGCCATATCATTTCATGATACAGCCAGAGGTTCTCAGACTCAGCACCTTTAGTAGATTTTCTGCAGGTGATATCAGCGGTACCAGTGGTGAGTCCTCATCTTTCGAGGACGAGTGTTATTTTTTCTCAGTTATATTTCTTTCAGTTAGACTTAGAGTTAGCTGGGGGCTTGTCCCAGCAACTCATCAAATAGATGGCTTTTAGACATAGTTAGAGAATCAGATTTTTAGTTTTTTTTCAGTTGTATAAAACTTTATGAGTTAGTTATTTTTCTTAAATGTTTTATCTTATTATTTTAAAGCTTTTGCTATGTGTTTACTCAGGTTACCAGTGTTATGATAGACCATGAGTTGACTTGGGGAAATCTGCGACTCTAAGTACCGTGTCTCGTCCAGGATGTAGACTCGGGGCGGGACATGCATAGAAGAAGATCTCATCGCACTTCAAAAGATAAAGTGGGAAGGTTTTGTGAACACCATAACTGAACGTCTTTTCATGAAGTTGATGTTAGCTCGTTGTTCTTCACTTGTACATGTGAAAGTTACGCTTGCGAATTCAGTTCAACAACATGATGATATCCTTTTCTTCATTTTACAAGTGTTGAAGTTCCCTCGAGCTTCATTAAATGTCAAAATAGAGCTTGAATAGCTAACATGATCGTCTATTCTACCAGCTACATTATCATCTTATTCATTTTTCTGCCGATTTATATTTGGTTTTGGGTGATGACCCTATTTTTGTGACATTTTGTCTAAAGGGAACAAGTGTTCTAAATACTTTTTTTTCTCCTCAAGTGTCTCACTTTTTATTTCTCCTTACACGTATCTTTTGTTAAATCAAGGGCAAGTATATATACTGCTAGTTCTTCAACTTCCAACCCTGTGTTGCTTTTTAATCTTGTAATTAACCTAGTAAAACAAGAAGAGTGATAGGAACCTTAGGGAGCCAATAGTAGAATTGTCATATCCTTTATTTTCATCAACTTGCTTGCTTAATTTTTTTTATGTGACTATTTTTTATTTATCTCAATAGAATAATATGATTAAACTAAATAAGATATTTCTTGAAAAGATAACAAGTGATATTTCAATGATTTTTTTATCTTCCTCCATCTTTGTTAGAAGTTCACTATATTAAAAAAATGGTTACTTTTTAAGAGATTTTTGTTAAAAATTTATCCTTATTATGAAGTAACTATTAGAGTATTAGTTGTTGGAATTTTGTTTGGATAAAATTAATAATAAACATTTTACATGAGTGTTTTACATGAAAGAATGTGCTCTTTTCTTTAGTTACCACTAGTTCTATTTAAAGCCAACTTCTATAAAACTTCTATGAGTATCTTTCTTTAATTTATAACATTCTTTCAAAAAAATTTCTTTAAATTTCTCGCTCCAAAAAGATCAAATTCAACCTTTTGCTTTCAAGTTGAATTTCTTCATTATTTGTTTAGTGAAAATTCACAGGCTTATCAAATCCACTAAAATTATTTATGTACAATCCCACAGAAATCTCACAGAAAAGAGGAAGATAATATCATTTTTAGAAAGCCTTTCACACGTGTTTCAAACCTTCAAGTATTCTATGTTTGTTGTCCATATTGTCAAACCTGCATCTTTATGTGATCTTCTTCATATATTTTTGTGTTAGTGGTGTATATTTTTCAACAATCTAAAAGGTGATTTAGTTACAAAGAGATATATACCACGTAGAAAGAAAAGATGAAAAGCGCAAAATCGCATCAATGCTTCATCTAGAAAAGAATTTATCTAGTATTTAAAAATTGATAAGGCTATTCTGAAAATTAGAAGTGAATGCATATTAATGGAGATTACAACATTTGGAAAGACATAAAATGGTGAAATTTAAATAAATCAGAGACGACTATTAAAAATATAATTTCTTTTTCTTGCAAGTAATGAATTTTGGTGACATGAGTACAAAACTTTTCGTATATCCGTACAAGTTGTGAAATGAGACAACATTGTTTGAAAGATAAAGAAAAATATATTACAAAATATAAATAGAGAAGTTCGGATATAGCAGAACAACCAAGAAGTTACCTCCAAAGATTCCAAATATATAAGCTCCAACTCCAAAGAAAAATATATTACAAATACAAGATTGATTTTTTACTTATTTATGAGAGGAAATGAAAGATGAGTACGTAATATTCTCTCCGTTTCAAAATAAATAGAGTTTTTAATCTTTTCATTTTATTTTAAAATAAGTGATATTTTATATATCTAGATATTATTAATGTTCTTCCAATTTTACTCTTATTTAAATTAAAATTTTTTTTACATAACCAAGAAACTACTAAAGAACTGCATCTTTTTAAAGGTAGGTTAGTAAAGGTATATCTTATTTTCTAGGAATTGATAGTTTTTCTTAAGGAGTGTGCACAAGATAAAAACATTATTTATTTTGAAACGAAGAAAATAATAATAATAATCGTTACGTTTTTTTTCTTTTCCAACAAAATATTGTTGACAGTTTAATACTCTTTCCATTTTTTTTTGCTTGCTAGGATAAGATTTACATGTTCTTTAAGAAAAAATTAATAGGGATTTCAGTTTGACTAATATAACCCTACTAATTGATAGGTACTTTTTGAAAACATACAATAATCATTCTTTTCACATTATAAATGACTTAAGTACTAAGGGTAGAGTTGAAAAAATGTGATAAATTATTTCTTGAATTTTGAAAGTAGCAACTATTTTAGAATAACTATTTTTTTAATATACCTAGCAACTAAAAAAAATGAAGGGAGTATTTAATAATCAAAATGTACAAAATGTGTCTTGGCCTCTTTCTTTCAACAGATGTTTGTTGTTCATATTATCAAACTTCAAACCTTCCTTTTTATGTTCTTCTTTATATACTTTTGTGTTAGCGGTATATATTTTTCAACAATCTAAAGATGTGATTTAGTCACAAGGAAGATTTCACGTAGAAAGAAAAGATAAAAAACGCAAAATCGAATCGATGGTTTATCTAGAAAAGAATTTATCCAGTACTGAAAAATTGATACAATTTTTCTGAAAATTAGAAGCGAATGCATGTTAATGGAGGTTACAACATTTGGAAGGACATAGAATGGTGAAATTTAAATAAATCTGAGATGACTATTAATTTCTTGAACAGTCACGTCGCTTCATAAATATATCATTTCTTGTTCTTGCAAGCAATGAATTTTGGTGAAATGCGTACAAAACTTTTAGAATATCCATACAAGTTTTGAAATGATACAAGACTGTCTCAAATATAAAGAGATATATATTACAAAATATAAATAGAAAAGTCCAGATATAGCAGACCAGCCAAGAAGTTACCTCCAAAGGCTCCAAATGTTACTAGAATTATCCATTAAAAATTGAGTAGCCATTTCATTCTTCACATAAAATCTTCTATTAAATAAATTATTTTTAGTTATACATATTCTTAATTATTATTTACAATATCAGCCTTTTTACATTTCATCTTTCATTCTCTAACTTATTTTTCATTAACACTAACTTAGACAACTTATTCAATTCTACAAAAAATATATATATAATTTTTAAAATTGCATTAAGTAATTAAATATAGATTAATTTAATTAGTAGATATGTGAAAGGGAAGCCAAAAAAACACTAAGTAAGAACCATTTAAAAGCTGAAAATGATTTTGATTTTCTAAGGATGCTTTCACAGTAGAAAACTTCTTTTTTCCTTCAATTTTTTTTTAAATTTTTGTACTGTTTTCCTTTCTTCCCAACAAAGAAAATTTTGCAAGATACTGTTTGAAATGTACAATAACGGCATGATATTGTGTGTGGAATTGTGCAAGAAAACATAAATAGAAAGACACTAAGAACTCAAAAGATTTTTTTCAAAAAGTGCTATATATGGCTTGGGAGTGAACAAAATCTCAAAGCTGAACTCAGAAAATAAGTCTTAGATTTACAAATATATTATGCCAACAATAGTATGTACTTGTATATCATATATTTTACGAATTGAAAATATATTTTTTTTAAAGTGCTCGAACTAAGGAATTTGGAGTATCAACTATTCTTATCAATTGTATGTCAATCAATCCAACAATTCAAAATGCGAAAGATCCCTAAAATTGAAAACATTTATTTTCTTCATATAGTAAAATTGTACCTATGATAATGTTGTCATATTAGAAGTCATGGCTTGTAAAATTCATGAACATTCTAATTTATTTATTTATTTATTTTTCTTTAAGATCAAAGTATATAAAAAGAAATCGCATGCATCTATTAATCATTGATATTCATCCTCATAGGTTAAAACGATATCCAATCATAAGATAGAAGCTAGCTTTAATTTCCACTAGTATCAAACTTCACAGATGATCCTAAAGACCAGTCTTTCTTGAAAAATTTCCATCCTAAGAAAATAATGAAGGTTTTCTAAATTTTAAATTTAAATTCAGAACATAGAAAATCGTTGATGCCTTCAATTTCAGCCAAATTGTTTCCTGTTCAGATAATAATATCAACATATATAGCTAAAACAGAAATGAGATTCCCTGATTGTCTAAAAAAATAAAAAATAATCATTCAAAGATGAGGAATAGCCTTTAAAATTCAATGCTCATGCAACTCGAGCATACCACTATCAGAAAGCCTATTTTGGCTCATACAATGATTTCCTTAGAAGGATAGCACATTTAAAATTTGGAGAAGAAAGTCCCATGGGAAACTTCATGAATACCTCCTCATGTATTTCATCATGCATGTCATGTCTCAAATTGCCCCCCCCCCCCACCTAGCTAGCACATACCATCGGCCAGGTGAACCGAATTTTTATATCTTAACTATTAATTCATAACATTAAATAAATCATATAAGTACCTAAATAATATAATAATTAATTCTGAAATAGTTAATATCTTCAAATATTAATTTGAAAACTCTTGCCCATACCCCACATTAGACAATGGAACATATAAGAGAATTACGAAAGAAAAGATATCAATGAATAAGTGATGAAGACTCTTTTAAAAGCTTTCATGAATAATGTGTCAGCTCGCCTCAACAACCGGGTCAACTCTAGCGAACTTATTGGCTAATAGCTTCACTGCCACCAATAGAATCTGCATGGACATGCAGGTAAGGAGTGAGTTATATGTAAATATAATCCAGTAAGATCCTCAACCTGCCACTTTAATACCCTGGTTCCATTTATTCATAAAAAGAAACGTCCCTTTTGAAGTAAGAATTAATTTTCCTAGATACAACCACACAACAAGCACATAAATAATATGCATAAAAATAAATTTTATAATATAATACTCAATAAAGTCCAAACAAATATTCACAAGATCACGTATATCTCAACACAACTCGTACTCAGGACTTGTAATACGACAGTGAAAAAGATAAACCTAACACCCCGACTATCAATTCTTCTACGGATATACAAAACTGAAAAAATTCAAATTATAACTTCATATAAATCTTCTTTGAATCATAGCTACTATCTAAATCTGGCCATACACCCTCAAACTAGTCGACCTCTTCTTTCTTGATTCATACTGTGTGATGTCATCATCAACTATTAGCTCACGAATTCAATAACATGTCCTCACCATTAATGAGAGAATGGAATGAAGAGATTTAAAGAATCAAACTGAACAAAAAAAACACACGATAAAGAATCAAAGAATAGAAGTTTTCTAATATCTAGTTCTCGAAGATAAGATATGACGTCTCCATACCGATCTGCAAGACTCTACAAGACTCTTCTCTTATACTTAGTAGGACCTATGAACCATGCTCTGATACCATGTTGTCATGATCCAAAATTTTATTGAGCCATGAGGGCACCCACCATACCCGTAGGCGAACCTCATTTCTTTATTGACCAATTAATAATTTAAATAATGTGAAAATAATATAAAATAAGAAACTAACTCTTATAAGTTTGGAATAAATTAGTCTAAGACCAAAACAACCCCATGAACTAGTGACACTAGTACTAGAGAATCTACGACTACCAAACAATTCTGAAAAACTAAAGTCACCGTCTAGAAAGAAATAAGATAAGAATTCTCTAGAATTCAATACTGCCGAAGAGAAAGCAACTCACCCTAAACTCTAACTGTGACATATCTCAAACCGTACTTGTAGAAACTCAAGTACCATCAATACTTGATTCAGTCCCTACACGCAAAAAGGTGTAGCAACCATAGGGTGAGTATGGGAAACACGTGTACTTAGCAAGCTTTGGAAACTGACCTTTCTAAAAATGATGATGAGATTAATTCTAACAATTCTTTTCAATAGTTGTAAATATACAATAATAATAATTCACCCCAACAAGTGTTTATGGATTTAATATCTACCATGAAGCAAATAAAACATATATTATTCGAAGTCAGTTACACCACATCAACTACACCACTAATTATATCACAACGAGTCTCAAATACAATGAGTCAAATCAATATTACAACCAACTCAACACTTCATCACTCAACTCAATATGAAATGTAAAGAAGATGAAAAATAATGCAATGCAATGCACTGACCAACAACCTTTATATACTCGTTTCCTTTGTTGGGTAGTCGGGACCCATAAGGGGCTCACGAGGTCTATATACCTACCAAAATAATTTTCATTGACAATAACAACATCAGAACCATTTCTCATCAGCAATAACACATGTCAGAACCATTTTTTGTCAACAATAATGCCCACCGAAATCATTTCCTATCTGCACCATCGACAATAACACATGTCAAAATTATTTTCCATCGACAATAACACACGTTGGAACTATTTTCCATCGACATACAAGAGTATAAATTTTCACAAAATAACTCAATGGGTACTATTTGCAATACCCCAAAAAGGGCTAAGAAATAGACTCGGGAGTTGAAGTTGAAAAATGCAGAAAAACTGGCAAAAACATCACAGGACAAATGAACCTATGACTCATGGTGGGGTACCACGAGTCGTCTTAAGCTGTCGTGGTTTGGGAAGTTCTGGCAAAAAGTTGCAGGACGAGAGGTGTCACAACTCGTGGTTGGAAACCACGAGACATTATTTGGGGTTGTGGTTTGAGGAGCCCAGCTGGAAATGTAAGCCATGATCGATGTAACGACTCGTTGTGAGGAATAATGAGTCATCATTTGCAGTCGTGGTGCCAGGAGGACTTTGACAGTTCGGGATACAATGGGTCACCCCATGACCCGTTGTGAGCTATGACGGATTGTTGTCACCAGTCGTGGGTTGAGTAGTGAAATTCCAGAAGGTCTAATGGATGGGGACCATAACTCATTAGAAGTCACTCGCTCGTGGGAAGGAAAATCAGATTTGGTCATGGAGTTGATGACGGTCGATCCAACGACTCATCTTGACGAGTCGTGGGAACGATCCGAGATGTGTTATGAGGTAGTGGACTCAACGACTCAATACCAAAAGTCGTGGTATGTTGCCACGACCCGTAGGGTCGGTCGTGGGTCCGTCCGGGACAGTTTTTAGGGAGATTATTTTAAGGTCATTTTTGACTTTTCTATGCTATACTATGTCATTTTGGGCTCTACCTTGCACGATTTTAAGGGTCTTTCATGCCAACTCTCTCTCTCAACTCTCCTCCTTCTTCCTCCTCTCTTCTCCAAATTTTAGGGTTTCATTAAGGTGTTCTTCAAGCTTCAAGGAAGATTTCAAATGGGATTTTCGTCTACCAAGTATGCAGGACTTCAACAAAGATATTCTTTCATCCTTGTGCCCCAAAATATTTTCAATAAAAATCCTATTTAATTTATTTAGAATATCATGATCTAGGGTTTGAATAATGGGTAATTTCTTCTTTATTCTTTTTCTTAAATACAAATATTTATTGCAATTATGGAATTTATTTGGGATGTTAACTTGATGGGTTGTTTGGAATATGGATGATAGGTTGGAAATGCATGAGGATAACATGTTGGTCATAAATTGGCTTGAGTAATGAATGGGTGTTGCTCATTGTTCAATTAACTTTCATAGTCATGCATGAATATGATGAAATTGTGAAAATATAGGTTGAGTATGTATGGGTGTAGTATGTTCTTCCAAACTCAATTTAAGTGTTGATTGAGAATTGTTCATTACTCCTTCGATTACCACAGAAATTCATGATTATGATGGAAGTGTGGAAATATTGCATAATTAACCCTAATGACTTGATTGGAATATTAATGACCATGTTGGATTGAGTAGGAGTTGTGGGCTTTAATTGAAGTAAATTATGTGCCATCACCATGTTTTAGATTTAATTGATTGGGCATGACAAGATTGCATCTCCATTGTTGAACTATGAAGCTTGGGCAGATTCTATATTATTTTCCTTACTAAAAATCGTTTTTATAAAACCTTAGAATCTAAAACACCCGTGGCTAAAGAGTTCATAAAAGGAGTGATTATGAAAAGTGTCTGAAATATTTGTAACCTAATTACATGAAGTTATGCATCCTTGATAGATTATGAGTTGAATTCTATAAATCATGTTTGATCTTATATTACCTATTGAATGAGGTGAGTACGGAATCAAGGTGCCATGATAGAATAATGCTAGTACGAATTTATAGCGTGCTTATTGGGTTGTGATGCTAAAGCTAATGAAAGTTGGTTTTGTAATAATGTGAATCATGATGATTGAGCCTATGATTAACATGTCAAGTTGTGAACCGTGCCTATTTAAAAGATAGCACTAATCCTTTTAAAAATGAGTATCGTACGATGAGGGTGGTGGATGTTCTTGTCTTTGATTAGCTGTTGTAAATTTAGATTAGCTATAGACGTTAGTGGAGAATGTCTTATCTATGCGTTAGTGCAGAATGTCTTATCTATGCATTAGTGGAGAATGTCTTATCTATGCGTTAGTGGAGAATGTCTTACCTAGGCGTTAGTGGAGAATGTCTTCTTGTAGTTAGTCAGGACTCACATCCCTATTCAGTTGAGTATTTTATTTTCCCTGCGTTGTTCGGGACTTTCTTTTAGCCAGTGACTCTATATAATTCAGATATTTCTCTCCCTTTGAAAGTCAGGGATTTTCTTTGGCCGAGAATGTTTCCCTTTAATAGTCAGGGACGCTCCCTTCGATCGTCAGGGACTCCCCATTAGACGTCAGGGACCCTCTTGATATCAATCACGGCAGCATACCTTGCATTATTCCCGATTATTACTTTTTCACATCAGCAGTTACTATAATAATGTATGTCTTTATAATGTGGTTATGCGAATTGAATATGTGAACCTCGTGTAAGATTGTTGTACTTCATTTCAATTACCTTGATATTAATATGTTTTACATCACTTCCTTCTTGTTCATATTATGAGTTAGTTCATTTACGCTTCTTGCATGCTCAGTAAAAGTACTGAACGCACGCCTCTTGTGATATATCGTTTTATCATATAGATTCAGGCCTCCAGGTTCAACCGTGTGGTTAGATGCGCTTCTCCGTTTTCACGCTGCTAGTGGTGTGTTCTCATATTCCGTGGACATGATTTATATTCCTGTTTTATTATGTTTCGATTTTCAGACTTTGGGAGTTAGCTGGGGGCTTGTCCCAACAACTCATCAGTTTAGTAGAAGGCTTTCAGACTTGTCTAGATAGATTTCCGTGTTGTATTTAAGTGTTGTTAAGATTTCTATATTATGGGTTATATTAGATTATGTTATCAGTTCTGCTTATCCATATTGTTTGTTGTCTTTTATGTTAAGTGTACTATGATTATGCCATGGGTCGACTTGGAGCCTTTCGGGGTTCCTTGTCCCGTGTCTACGATCTGGGTCTACTCTCGGGTCGTGACAAACTTGGTATTAGAGCAAAGGTTTAGAGTGTCCTAGGATATCTGAAAGTCGTGTTACATTGAGTCTTCTTCATAGGTGTGAAGTGCGCCACACTTATGAGGAAGAGGTTATGAGACGTTTAGGAATGTTCCCTTCTTTTCATGATTCTTATCGTGCGTAAAGTATGAAGATCTAAATAGTTTCTTCCCTTGACTCGTGCTTTACGCGCTCGCAGATAATGCCTCCCCGACGAGTGAATGGAAAAGGATATGGTAACGACCGTCAGCAGGTACCACTAGCTCAGACAGACCTAATAGATGATCATTTTACACATGCTTTGTTCCAAGCAGCCTTTCAAATGTTGGAGCCGGTGGCCCGAGCTCCTCAAAATAGGAATGAAGCGGCGGCAAGGATAAGGGATTTTCTTCGGATAAACCCACCCAAATTCTTGGGGTCAAAGGTGGATGAGTACCCATATGAATTTTTGGAGGAGATTCATAAGATTACTCGCATCATGGGAGTAACAGGGAATGAGAGTGTAGAATTAGCGTCCTACCAGTTAAAAGGGAGTTGCTTGTATCTGGTATTGTTAGTGGAGGGACAGTTGGGAAGTTAGAGCAGGTCCCATAGGTTCGGATGAATTTATGATGCCATTTTTGGACAGGTTTTTCCCTCGGGAGTTGAGGGAGGCAAAGGTAGTAGAGTTTATTAATTTGAAACAAAATGGCATTATGGTCTAGGAGTATGCGTTGGAGTTCACTCGGTTATCTAAGTATGCGCCGGAGATGGTAGCTGACTAGCGGGCCTGAGTAAGTCAGTTTGTGAATGGAGTGTCAGACTCCTTGGTCAAGGAATGCAGGACTACCATGTTGCACAGGGAGATAGACTTCCCACGCTTGGCGATATTTGCTCAACAGATGGAAGCAGAGCAGGTGAAAGAAAAGGAGAGAGAGGCCAAGAGGGATAGGATTGGAGAGATAAATTTCTCCCAGTAGCAGTCGAGTACCGGATATCGCTCACACTACCAGCAGAAATCATCAGCCCCAGTACCTTCGGCAGCCAGTGCTTCGTATCAGCACAGAGTGAGGGAGATTACGTACCCATTGTGTATGAGCTGCATAAAGCACCATTTGGGAGTATGTATGGCCGGCTTAAATGTTTGTTTCTGGTGCGACAAGGTGGGCCATAAGCACCAGGATTGCGCAGTAGCTAAGCGAGGCGAGGGTAGATTCTCGGCCACCTCTTCCGCAGCTCCGATAGTCCGCTCATTTTAGCAGGGTGCATCCTCTCCTAGGAGACGACCATCTTCAAAACCGCTTTTATGCAGTAGCAGCCCATTAGGATAAGGACAAGGACCAGTGGACACAGGTATGTTATGAATCTTGTGTTATTCTTTATGTGATGCCAACCTCTATAATGAATAAGAAGCTCAGTTGTGATTGTGGGAAAAGATTGTTGATGTTTAAGGTAAATAGCTATTAGCGTAAGGCTTGTGGTGAAGGTTAGAAGTGAAAGAGGAATTAAGGATTTGTAACTTAGCCAGACGTGGAGAAGGCTTCGGGAGCCTTAAAATGATGACTTTAAGATAATGGGGAGATAATGAGTAGGTGAGGTAAGTTGGACCTTGAGAACACTCGTAAAAGGAATTTCATCCCTAGCAATTGCAGCATGTCGACCACTACTAGTTTCAGATAACCTCCCTTGTATCTCGAATAGAGTTAAGTTATATCTATTCCTATGTGCAGATTTTCGAGGTTTAGAAATAACCATTTTAGTCAGCGATGCCAATCTTTCCCTATGAGTCCTTATTGCTTAATTTCATGTTATGAATTAGTTATGTGTGTTAATCCATGTTTTCTTATGTTTTCAGATTGAACTCAATCTTTGGAAGTTGTTCGTTAACTTAGTAGAGTCGGACTATCTCATGTATGCGCTCAGTTCTAGATGTCGGGGATGACTCGTGCCTATGAAATTCTTACTCTCATTTAGACTAGATATTGCAAATTTTGGCTTTGTATTGGAAGACGATTTGAGAAAGAAGGTTTAGCCCATGTCAGTTCTGTGCCAAATAAAAAGGGGAAAGAATTTTCTTTCGGTGTTTTGTTTAGTTCTCTGTTGGTATCATGTTTTCCAGTCTTCTTTGAGTCTGGTGTGCATATTATATGTGAATTTTTAGGTTTGGTGTATAAGTTTGGTCCGGAGTCAGATGCTCCATTGGTGTTTAGCTGTGATTGATTGATTAGTTGGTATCGGCTTCTTCTCTATCTTTTCAACATGTTCAGCCAACGCTCGAGGACGAATGTTCCCAAGTGGGAGATATTGTAATAACTCGGAAAGGCCTAGGAATAGACTCGGGAGTTGAAGTGGAAAAATGCAGAAAAAATGGCAAAAATATCACAGGACGGACGACCCTACGACTCGTGGTAGGGTACCACGAGTCGTCAAGCTATCGTGGTTTGGGAAGTTCTGGGAAAAAGTTGTAGGATGAGGGGTGTCATGACTCGTGGTTTTTTTGGAGTCGTGGTTTTGAGGAGCCCAGGTGGCAGTGTAAGCCACGATCGATGTAACGACTCATTTTGAGGAAAAATGAGTTTTTGTTTGTAGTCGCGGTGCGAGGAGGACTTCAACTGTTGGGGATACAATGGGTCACCCCATGACCTGTTGTGAGCTATGATGGATCATTGTCACCAATCGTGGGTTGAGTAGTGAAATTCCATAAGGTCTAACAGATGGGGACCATGACTCGTTGGAAGTCACCATGAGTCGTGGTGAGGCTCGTGGGAAGGAAAATCAGATTTGGTCAAGGAGTTGATGACGGTCGATCCAATGACTCGTTGTTTGAAGTAACGACTCGTTCTGATAAGTCGTGGGAAGGATCCGAAATGTGTTATGAGGCAGTGGACTAACGACTCGATACCACGAGTCGTGGTATGTTGCCACGACCTGTAGGGTCGGTCGTGGGTCCGTTCGGGAAAGTTTTCAGGGAGGTTATTTTAAGGGCATTTTCGACTTTTCTATGCTATACTACATCATTTTGGGCTCTACCTTGCATGAATTTAAGGGTCTTTCATGCCAAGCTCTCATTCTCTCAACTCTCCTCCTTCTTCCTCCTCTCTTCTCCAAATTTTAGGGTTTCATTAAGGTGTTCTTTAAGCTTCAAGGAAGACTTCGAACGGGATTTTCGTCTACCAGGTATGCAGGAATTCAACAAGGATATTCTTTCATCCTTGTGCCCCAAAATGTTTTCAATAAAAATTCAATTTAATTTATTTAGAATATCATGATCTAGGGTTTGAATAATGGGTAATTTCTTCTTTATTCCATGTTTAAATGCAAATATTTACTGCAATTATTGAATTTATTTGGGATGTTAACTTGATGGGTTGTTTGGAATATGGATCATATGTTGTAAATGCATGAGGATAACATGTTGGTCATAAATTAGCTTGAGTAATGAATGGGTGTTGTTCATTGTTCAATTAACTTTCGTAGTCATGCATGAATATGATGAAATTGTGAATATATAGGTTCAGTATGTATGGGTGTAGTTTGTTCTTCCTAACTCGATTTAAGTGTTGAATGGGAATTGTTCATTTCTCCTTCGATTACTGTAGAAATTCATGATTATGATGGAAGTGTCGAAATATTGCACAATTAACCCTAATGACTTTGGAATTGTCACGCGCCGCTTTGGGGGGTATGACTGACACCTGGTGCCCTAGTAGGATCTAGACTGCTAACTGGTGAGCCTAAGCACAACTGGTGCCTGGCTAGCTCTAACTCAGATTCCTGGAAACAAAGGGCTATATAACGGCTGTAAACACAGCCTCCGGCCAACTGGCCTATAGCCACCTGTACCTGTAATAACAGCTAACCAGAAACATACTCGTAACAAGGAACCTATGCGGGCCGATAAGGCCACCATGCTGTCTAGTCATCTGGGACTCAACAATAAAATGCTGAATAACTACGTGACCGGTAAGGTCACCACTACTGTCAAACTAGGGCCTCATACGGCTAACATAAGCTGAAATGCTAAACAGCCATAACAAACTGCACGGCCTCACACGACCGGCTCAACTGACCACAGGGAAATATATACAGACTGCAAGCCTCTAGGAATACTGATAAGATGGTCGGGACAGGGCCCCGACCTACCCGTACTGTACAACAAAAGGAAATGATGTAAACCTCTGAAATATCAAGCTCCGGATGACAGGAGCTGATGACTCTGCGCTGGCTAGGATCATGAGGGATCGCCTCCTCGTCTATGAGTACCTGCAGGCAAGTAATGCAGTGCCCCACTGGGAGTCAGTACCACTGGTACCGAGTATGCAAAGCAACTGAAATAATACAACTGAATACAAATAACATAACTAACAAGTCTTTGAGCAGAAGATAACAGAATCTGAAGAGCTGATAGGAACTAGATCAAACCTTTCTGCACTAATAGGCAAGAGCGTGTCTGTAATCACGGTGGCCTGCTGTCTATTAACTAATATATATAAAACACATAAATACATATACATTTAGCAAGCAAGAGCCAATACCAACCCCCATAAGCTGGATGGCGCCAAGCAAGCAAACAATCTATATACCCCTACCCGGGTCAAAACCAACCAAAAATAAGTCACTCCACTCATCTGCTCACTTCGGAGCTCCTCTACCGGCCCCCTAGGTCTTCGGCTCGGGCCATAGCCTCCGATATAAGCAATCGTGTCTGGGTCCGGAGGACTCCTGTGTAGACAGTAACAGATAGGGTCTGGATCCCCGCACACAAACTCAACGGGGCTATCTGAAACCGGAGCTACACCTATAATGACTGAATGTACAGACAGTAACAGATAAGGTCTGGTTCCCTGGACACAAAACTCAACAGGGCTATCTGAAACCGAAGCTGCACCTGTAATGCTGATCAGACTACTATGGGGAAAGCTTCATCCCATCTTCGTCCAAGCTGGGGACGGCATGCCACTCCTCGGAGTGACGTAAAACCCACTCGCTTAGTGGGAGGCACGATTACCAACCCAGGTGCGGCGAGGATGCTCAATAAGGTGCCCTCATACCACATCAAGTCTCAACAAACAAATAGCACATATAAATAGCAAGCATGTATAACTGAAAAAGACTATCTGAAATCTGATTTCTTAATATGATTTGTTTATGTACTAAACTGATTCTTTACTGATTATACTGATTCTGAGATCTTTCTTTAACTGTTGGCTAATCTGTAGCCAGGGTACTATCTGTCTGAATGGCTAATCTGTAGCCATAAAACTGTTTGTCTATTTGATTTTATTTTACTAACTTTATTCTGAAAATCTGTCTCTTTTTATTCTACAACATGCTTGCTAATCATACAATAAGCTATACTGAATCTAGAATGCTAACTCGCCCTTTGGCTCATGCTTTACTAACTTTCGAACTGAATAGAATACGGCAACACAACTCAGAATCTATTAGACTCACTTAATTCTCAAGATTCAACTTCGAGAGTTTCAAATACAGAGTTTACTATGATTTACCAAGCTAAGGCTTACTAACTTGCTGAAGAACAACTTTACATACCTTAACCTCGAGTTATCCGCTGTCGGACGAGGCTCGATCATTACTCCAGCTATTTCTCCTAACTGCATTCATATATACGTCAATTAGTACCAAATACAACACTATTCTGAAAGAAAACATCACTTCTGATATAATTATAGCCTAAACTTAGGCTTATCGAAAGACGGTCGAAAACTTGCTATTTTTCAGAAGTCCAGAAGGGAGAAGTATTCACTTTACGGCTAGGAGCACATAGACACTAGTTTGGATCAATTCCACTTACCTTAGCCCGGTAGTACGACGATTTGTCGGCCGAATTTCGTGAAACTAAATTCGTAGAAATGCTCCCTGCTGCTAAATACTTCGGTATCTGGCGTTAATTTAGATTTGGACTACGTTTGGCAGCGTAATCGAACGATAATATACTAACCCTCTTCATTTCTCTCTGTTTTCTACGTACTCTCTGGAAATTATAATGAATGATCCAATTTAAAACCGAAGTGGGGCTTTATAAACTTGGGCTTGTTCAGGCCCAACGTCTCACTGAGCCAACGCGGAGGCTCCACCTCCGTGACATGTTGCCATCGCGGAGGGGCTTTGCCCCGGCTCCTTCCGCGATGGTTCGATAGGCTACTCGTACGATCCTTTCCCGGGCCTTTCCCTAGCATGTATGGCTTTCAAATATGCTTAACCAACGCGTGAATAGGCCATCTAGGTGTCGGGAATCTTACGGGGTATAACATTCTCCCCCCCTTAAGAACATTCATCCTCGAATGGAAACTGCTATCTAGAGGACTTTTCAACTTGCTTCTAAGAAAATTTTAGCAGAGTTTCCCCTGTAATATGGACTATCCTGAAAACCTGAAACGCAGAAAAGTCCAATACAGGTACTGCACACAATACTTAAGATTCACTGGATAGCTAAACATCAATCTTTCTCATTTATACATACACAACTATAAGGTTCTGCATAAATAATAATACGGACATACCTGTCGCCTGACTAGGCCTGGAATAAGTGAGGATATCTAGCTTTCATATCTTCCTCAGCTTCCCACGTCATCTCCTCTCGGTTCCTGTTACGCCACAATACCTTGACAGACGCAATATCCTTAGTTCTCAATCTACGAATTTGTCTGTCTAAGATGGCTACTGGAACCTCTTCATAGGCCAGCTCTTCCGTAACCTGAATATCCTGGACTGGGACTGCTCTGGATGGGTCTCCTATGCATTTCCTCAGCATAGACACATGAAAGACCGGATGAACGAATTCCAATTCTGGAGGCAAGTTCAACTCATATGCTACTCGGCCTATCCTTCGACGAATCTGATAGGGCCCAACAAACCTCAGACTAAGATTACCTTTCTTGCCGAATCTCATCACCCCTTTCATCGGAGATACTTTCAGAAATACCCAATCATTTGCATCAAATTCCAAGTCTCTGCGCCGCACATTGGCATATGATTTCTGGCAGCTCTGTGCATTCAGTAAGCTTTCTCTGATAAGCTTTATCTTTTCCTTTGACTGTTGAATAATGTCTTGCCCAATTAACGCCGATTCCCCTACTTCAAACCAGCCAACCAGCTTACTAAACTTCCACCCGTATAATGCCTCGAAGGCGCCATCGGAATAGCTGAGTGATAGCTATTATTATAAGCAAATTCAATTAACGGCAAGTGCTCATCCCAGCTACCACCGAAATCTAACACACACGCTCGTAACATATCTTCGAGCGTCTGAATTATGCGTTCAGCCTGTCCATCCGTCTGAGGGTGGAATGCGGTGCTCAAATTAATCTGTGTTCCCAGACCTCTCTAAAACGACTGCCAAAATCTAGCCGTAAACTGTGCTCCTCTGTCTGAAATAATGGATACCGGTACTCCATGCAATCTGACTATTTCCCGGATATACAACTCCGCATAATCTTCGACCGAGAAGGTAGTCCTCACTGGCAGCAAATGAGCTGATTTTGTCAGTCTATCAACTATCACCCATATAGAATCATGTCTGTGTCTAGAACGGGGTAATCTTGCTACAAAATCCATATTTACTGCTTCCCATTTCCAGAGAGGCAGAGCTATGTCCTGAGTTAACCCACCTGGCTTCTGATGTTCTGCATTCACCTGTTGGCAGTTAGGACACTGGGCTACAAATTCAGAAATTTCTCTTTTCATACCTGGCCACCAGTAGTTTTCTTTAATATCATGGTACATTTTTGTCGCGCCAGGGTGGAGAGAATAGCGGGCGCAATGTACCTCATTCATAATCTGCTGGCGGAGGCTTGAAACATCTGGAACACTTAGACGGTCTTTACAGCGTAGCACTCTATCCTCAGTTATCTAAAAATCTGGCGCTTTACCCTGCTGGATTCTTTCTTTGAGCTGGATCAGGTCAGGATCCTCATATTGCCGTTCTTTCACTTCCACAACTAATGATGACACAACGGTGTTCTGAATTACCGCTCTACCATCCTCTGTTTCTGCTACACGAACGGCTAGGCTAGCTAACTGATGTATCTCTCTGACCAATTCCCGCTGCTCGGGCTGCAAATACGTCAAACTCCCCATGGACTTACGACTGAGAGCATCTGCTACAACATTGGCTTTTCCCGGGTGGTACAGAATATTCACTCATAATACTTTAACAGCTCCAACCAGCGACGTTGCCGCAGATTCAACTCCCTCTGAGTGAAGATATACTGTAGGCTCTTGTGATCTGTAAAAATATCAACATGGACGCCATACAGGTAATGTCTCCACATTTTCAAGGCGTGGATCACTGCGGCTAACTCCAGGTCGTGGGTACCCTTTCGTGTTTTCTCAACTGTCTGGAAGCATATGCAATCACTTTACCATGTTGCATCAAAACACAACCCAACCCGGCGCCTGATGCGTCGCAATACACCGAATAACCTTCTGTACCTTCCGGCAATGCTAGCACTGGGGCGGAGGTCAATCTATCTTTCAGTTCCTGGAAGCTCTGCTCACATGCCTTTGTCCAATGAAACTTCACTACTTTCTATGTCAGTTTGGTCAGAGGTGCCGCTATAGTAGAGAATCCCTCGACAAACCTCCTGTAGTACCCCGCTAATCCCAGAAAGCTACGAACTTCAGTCGGAGTGGTAGGCCTAGGCCATGATTTGACTGCTTCTATCTTCTGCTTGTCAACCTGTATACCAACATCCGACACAATATGCCCTAGGAAGGCTACTGAGTTAAGCTAGAATTCACACTTGGAAAACTTAGCATATAATTGGCAGTCCCTGAGAATCTGGAGCACTGTCCGTAAATGAGTCCGGTGATCTGCTTCAGAGCGATAATACACCAGAATATCATTAATAAACGCTATCACGAACAAGTCCAGGTATGGTCTGAATATACTATTCATCAGGTCCATGAATACTGCTGGGGCATTCGTCAACCCAAAGGACATAACTAGAAATTCAAAGTGTCCGTATCGGGTCCTGAACGCCGTTTTAGGAATATCTCTTTCACGTACCCGAACCTGATGATATCCGGACCGCAAATCAATCTTAGAAAAGTATCTGGCTCTCTGTAACTGATCAAATAAATCATCTATTCTGGGGAGCGGGTACTTGTTCTTCACTGTAACTTTATTCAACTGCCGATAATCTATGCACATACGGAGCGAGCCATCTTTCTTTTTCACAAATAACACTGGCGCACCCCAAGGTGAAGTACTCGGCCTGATGAAACCTTTATCTAACAAATCTTTCAACTGCTCCTTTAGCTCTCTGAGTTCTGCAGGAGCCATACGATAAGGAGGAATTGATATAGGCTGTGTGCCTGGTAATAAATCAATAGCAAAATCTATTTCTCTTTCTGGGGGAAGACCAGGTAACTCATCTGAAAACACATCAGGGAACTTGTTCACCACCGGAACAGACTGGAGTGTCGGAGATTCTGCTCGAACATCCTGAACTCTGACTAGGTGGTAAATACATCCCTTAGTTATCAATTTCCTCGCCTGCAGGTAGGAAATAAACCTACCTTTTGGAGTAGCTATGCTGCCTTTCCATTCTCGCACTGCCTCTCCTGGAAAGTGGAATCGGACCGTCTTGGTCCAACATTCTTCATTGGCGTAGCACGGCACTAGCCAATCCATACCCATTATGGCATCGAAGTCTATCATTTCTAGCTCTACCAGATCTACTGTAGTCTGGCGGTCAACAACCTCCACTGTACACCCTTGGTAAATTCTACTAGCTATAATAGAGTCACCAACGGGCGTGGATACTGCAAAGGGCTGCTGTAATAATTCTAGTGCAATATTGAACTTTCGTGCCACAAATGGGGTAATATATGACAGAGTGGATCCTCGATCAATCAGTACATAAGCAGGGCATGAACAGATAGTCATCACACCTGTCACTACATCTGGCGACGCCTCTGAGTCGTGTCTCCCTGATAGTGCATAAGTACGGTTTGAGCCCGTACCTGAACTGGAAGCTCCTGATCTACCTCGGCCTCTGCCTACTGAACCTGAAGGCCCACGCCCTGCTGAGGCTGCTGGGGCTCGTGGCCCTGTGGATCCCCTGTCCTGGCTGTCTTTACTACCCTGACCTCTGGTCGGACAATCTCTCATCCGATGCCCCTCCTGTCCACAAATATAACACCTAGTGGAGCCATATCTACAAGCTCCGGTGTGAAGTAGGCCGCAATAGGGGCAGGGTGAGGGTGCAAATCTGCTCTGCTCTCCCCTTCTCTGCTGTAGGGAATCTACTGTTCTGGAACTGCCACTGGGCTCTGACTGCCCTCGTCGCACATATCTACCTCGCTGCTGCTGCTGCTATGGTAGAGGTGGGGGTCTAGGGGGTCTATCTGATAGTCGAGGCCTGGTTCCTCTCTGAACTTCTCTTTGCATCTCGTCTGATCTGTCTCTGCGGCGCTGTTCCTGACTGGTCTGTCTACTATTCTGTTGCCACTTTCTAAGACCCTCAATGGTCTAAGCAAAGGCCTGTACTCGGGCGATATCCATATCCTCTCGTAACGTAGCCATCATACATGCCTCAGTATATTCTGGGTTTAGACCCATAATAAATCTGTGAACTCTAGCTGGCATAGTATCAACAAATGCTGGAGCATAACAGGCTAAGGAGTCAAACTGTAAAGCATACTCGCGTACGCTCCTCGCCCCCTGCTCCAGATGCAAACACTGATCCATCTGGGCCTGCCGGATTTCTCATGGCAAGTAACGGTCCAGGAAGGCCTCCGAGAAGCTGGTCCAGGTCGGAGGGGTAACATCTCTCCCTCGGGACCTTTCCCAACTCTCGTACCATAGTACTGCTATGTCCCGCAACCGAAACACTGCCAACTCAACAGACTATGAAGGGGTCACATGCATAACCAGGAAAATCCTCTGCATCTGATCTAGAAAGTCTTGAGGGTCCTCTGCCTGATCTGACCCAGTGAACTGTGGAGGACCTAGTGCCAAAAATTCCCTGACCCTGGAACTACCTGACCCACCTGAAGGCTCTGCTGCTACAGGTGGCACCGACTGGCGCTGTGTGGCCATCATTTGTGCCAGCATAACTACAGCGCTACGAACCTCCTGATCTGATGGAGAAGGCACAGGAGCTATCGGGGGCAGTGTAGTGCCCAACGGCTCCTGATGTAAGGGGACTGCTGAGAGGGCTGTGATACAACCTTTATATCGCCCTCAGATCGGACTGACTCTGACTGAAGCTGAGGCATCCTGCTGGTGCCTTCTCTTGCTGCTGTGTCTAATCTCCTGCCTGTGGTAGGGTGTCGTTGATCTGCCATTCTTATCAGTAGATAAAGGATACGATAAGTTTTAGGAACTCGACCCTATACTATACTGTGCTACGGCACGACTGAGTATAAAAGAAGAGTAACCATTCTATCATGCCTCGCAGCCTCCTGCCTATAGTATGTGGTGCACAACACAATCATAGACAAGACTCTACTTAGCACGGCTTGCAGACTCCCTGGGACACGACCTGCTCTGATACCAAGTTTGTCACGCCCCGCCTTGGGGGGTATGACTGGCACCTGGTGCCCTAGTAGGATCTAGACTGCTAACTGGTGAGCCTAAGCACAACTGGTGCCTGGCTAGCTCTAACTTAGATTCCTAGAAACAAAGGGCTATATAACGGCTGTAAACACAGCCTCCGGCCAACTGGCCTATAGCCACCTGTACCTGTAATAATAGCTAACCAGAAACATACTCGTAACAAGGAACTGAATTTACTAGTCATGCACGTGTTCTTACACATGAAAGAAATTGAGACATACGAACTAAAAGAAATTTTGAGAAAGGAGTTGATACCTTGAACTGAAACTGAGTTGGAAGAGAAAATATGTGGGTATCTGGCCATCATATCTTCTTCGGCCTCCCATGTAGCCCCCTCAACCTGATGATTTCTCCATAATGCATTGACTAAAGCTACCTCCTTGTTCCTCAGCTTGCGAACCTGAAGATCAAGGATCTGGACCGGACCTCTTTGTATGAGAGACTATCCTTTATTTCTACTTTGTCCAAGGGCACAATTGAAGTTGGATCACCAATGCATTTCTTCAATATTGACACATGGAATACCGGGTGCACAGACACCAACTCTGACGATAACTCCAGTTCATAAGCTACTTTGCCAATTCGTCTTAGAATTCTGTAGGGTCCCATATATCTCGGACGGAGCTTTCCCTTCTTCCCAAACCTCATCACCACTTTCACAGGTGAAATTTTTAGATAGACTCAGTCATCCAGAGCAAATTCAAATTCTCTTCTCCTCACATCAGCATAAGATTTCTGACGGCTCTGAGTTGTTTTTAATTTTTCTCTGATGAGATGTACCATCTACATATCCTCATGAACCGAGTCTAGATCGATTATTGTAGCTTCACCAACCTCAAACAATTCAATATGAGACCTGTACCTTCTACCATACAATGCCTCAAATGGGGCCATCTGGATGCTGGAGTGATAACTATTGTAGTACCCAAACTCGATGAGAGGCAAGTGGTCATCCCAATTGCCCTTGAAATTGATCATGCACGCTCTCAACATATCTTCTAGATTCTGAATAGTCCACTCAGCTTGCCCATCTGTCTGCGGGTGAAAAGTTGTGGTGAGCTTGGCCTGGGTGCCAAGTCCCTTCTAAAAAAGACTGCCAGAAATGTGAGGTAAACTGGCTACCCCTGTCTGAGATAATGGATAATGGAACCCCATAGAGCCGTACCAACTCTCGGATGTAAAGTCTAGCATAGTCCTCAGCTGAATCTGTAGTTTTAACTGGGAGGAAATGTGCTGACTTAGTCATCCGATCTACTACTATCCAGATAAAATCATGTTGCCGACGAGTCCAATGTAGACCCATAATAAAATCCATATTTATATTTTCCCACTTCCACATGGGTATGCTGATATCCTGGGTCATACCTCCCGGTCTTTGGTGCTCTATTTTCACTTGCTGGTAGTTTGGGCACTTAGCTGCAAATTCGGCGATATCTCTCTTCATACCTTTCCACCAGTAAAAATCCTAGCAAGTCGCGGTACATTTTAGTAGCACCAGGGTGGATGGAGTATGTTTTACTATGTGATTCAGCTAATATTTTCTACTCTAAATCACCAACATTTGGTACTCACAATCTGCCCTGGTACCAGAGTTGTCACGTCCCGAGTTTACGCCCTTGACGGAACACTATACTTGAAGCCACAAGTGTACCCAAGTCAACCCTTGATCTATCATACACTGGCACTCTGAGTAACAAAAATACATATAGTGGAATTTTATAGAAAGAATATATATATTTGATAGAAATATACTGAATCATAATACTAAAAAAGTAGAACAAACTACAAGGTTGGGAGAGAACAACAAAGTCTAAAAACTGAGTCTAAGTCTGAAAGCCACTAGGTCTGATGAACTGCTAGGACAGACCCCCAGCTAGCTCTAAATCAACTGAAAGAAATGAAATCATAACTCAGACAATAAATTTTCATCCTCGGAGGATGAGGACTCAACAATTTGCAAGGCTAAGGTATTCGAGAAGTAAACAGCTAATGAAGCTGGGACTGTGATCCTATTGCTGTATCATAAAATGATACAACATAAAAGGTATGCATCAATACTTTGAATATACTAAGTAAGTGAGAGTAACGTAACCCAATGAAATAAAAGAAAAAAATAAATAAATGCTCAATTGGAAGACATGCAATAACTAACAGAATCTACTGAATTGAAATAACAGAAATGTCGAGGTGGTTAAGAAGACCCTTTCTGATGGTCAAAACATGTTCCAAGTCTGGTATACTGTTCTGGACTGAACTGGACTGAGACTGAACTGAATTGACTAGTGTGAGAGTCTGTAACCGACATGTAACCACATGAGCTAAATGTGGAGTACGATGTATACACCCCACCACTAGGACCCAATATACCTTGCTAGGGTATAAAGGCATGAACCGGGTGATCACAAAAGTCTGGGGCCAATCAGGCCAATGAATACTGTAGTCTATGCTGGCAACGTAGTTTTAGAACCTGGGTGCGCTGGAACCCCGGTCTGCTCGGTTTTATATCCTGCTCCAACTGGAATTCCTGAACTGAATACTAAGCTGATGGCTCAAAACTAGGGTCCATGACTAGTTAGGGGTATATAACTGAAGGTACCCAGAGAGTCTTATCTGACCAGATTCTGAAACTGGGTTCTAGACTGGTCAGAGTTGCTTATCTAAAAGCATCGTAACTGTCTAAGAATAAATTGTAATCTGACTAGGGTCCTAAGGCTAGTCAAAGCTATTTGTTTAAGTGTCATGACCGCATAGTGGACCGATAAACCGAGTTCTGAATCTCATTCTGATAACTAGGAGGTCATACTGACACCTAGGGAATTTATGTAGTCAAACTGATCAGTTGACATTATTCTGGTCAACCCAGTGGTTGCAAAAAAAATGACAGAGACTAGGCTGACATTTCTGAGTATATGAACTTTCTAACTGAAATTGTCTAACATAAATTTGACTTAGTTCCTAACACATACAAATATTATAGAAACCCCTAACTCTGAAAGATTCAAGCAATTTTTGAGAATTCGATACTTATGCAGGATTCTAGTTTATGTTTTCAAGAGTTTGGGATAAAATTCACCTTCAATGGAATAGACATCATTTGAGTTACCAACTGGTGGAAAACATCTAGAATTAGCATGGAATAATATTCCTCAAGAATTAAACAAGGTCTGATAGCAATATCTTCAAAATCGAAAGGTTTAGGGCCAAAACGGATAGTGAACTGAGGAAGAGTTTTAGGGGACACAAGGGAAGAACAATCCCCTTGTTGAGTTCCCACATACTTGGCTAAAAATTTTCCGGAGAAAGAAGCTTGAATCTGTTGTAATGGGTGCGAAGCCCTAGTCTGGCCGAAGAGTTCTTGAGAGGAAACTACGATCGTTTTCTGAAAGTGTACATGGGGAATGAGGGGAAAAACCATTTAATCCCTCTAATATATCTAAAATTTTACCTAAAAAGATGTAGTTTAGGGACTAAATAGGTAGGAGATCATAAAAATAACCCTGGGCTAACATCTGAAATCTAGTCGACGGGGTCCCAACGGGTCACTCAACGAGACGTGTGTTGAGACCATGACTCGTTGGGACCTCTCATTGGGTCTATTACTTCAAGCCTGAAAATACCGGATCTGGCAATAAGGGTCACCACAAGGGACCTAACGACTCGTTACCCTGGGCCATGAATCGTGGCATCACTCATTAACTACACTATCTTTTAATAGTCCAGGGCTGGTAACAGGAGATGTCACGACTCATTACCGGTGACCATGACTCGTGGTCACCATCCATCATATACACTGCCCCAATTCCAAAAATTCCCTTCTACCTGGTAACGATTCATCCCACGACTTGTTATTAATTATGACGGGTCATTAGACGACTCGTTACCTTCACTTCCACCAGGCCTGCATTTCCCCATGACTACTTCCAACGGGTCGTTGGTTGGACCAACGATCTGTTAGGCCACTCGTTCTACAACGTTCTTCCCAGTTTTCAGCCAACTTATAATTTTTAATCTCGGTCTAATCTTAGGAATCTTTGGGATAATATATCCCCCTTGGGAACATTCGTCCTCGAATGATGGAAATACATAGAAAAAGCAGAGAAATGCAATCATCATATTCCAATACTTGATTATTTAAACCAATGATTTTCAGAATAACTACCTCCGATTCAAACTACACAACTGAACTGAATTCACTTTTCATACACACACCCATAAACATAAAAGAAATTGGAACACATGAATTGAACATGAAAGCTAAATTGAGTTCTAGGGCAAAATTAATATCTCAAACTGTAATAGAGCCGGTAGAGAACAAGTGTGGGTATTTGGCCATCATATCAGCTTCGGTCTCTCACGTAGCTCCCTCCACCTGCTAGTTTCTCCACAAGACCTTGACTGACGTTATCTCCTTGTTCCTCACCTTACGAACCTGACGCTCAAGTATCTGAACATGAACCTCCTTGTATGAGAGACTTTCACTCCTACACTGTCCAATGGCACAACTGAAGTTGGGTCCCCGATGCACTTCTTCAAGAGTGAAACATGAAATATAGGGTGTACAGATGCCAACTCTGAAGGTAACTCCAGCTCATAAGGTACCTGGCCAATTCACCTCAGGATTCTGTAAGGTCCCACATATCTCAGACTGAGCTTTCCCTTTTTTCCAAAACTCATCACTCGTTTCATGGGCGAAATCTCCAGATAAACCCAATCATCCACAAGAAACTCCAATCCTCTTGTCCTTACATTAGCATAAGATTTTTGACGGCTTTGAGCTCCTTTCAATCTTTCTCTGATGAGTTATACCTTCTGCATAGCTTCATGAACCGAGTTTGGCCCGATTATAGTAGCTTTACCTACTTCAAACCACCCAATAGGAGATCTACACCTCCTACCATACAATGCCTCAAACGGGGCCATCTGGATACTGGAGTGGTAGCTATTGTTATACTCAAACTCGATAAGAGGAAAATGGTCATCCCAACTTTACTTGAAATCAATCGCGCACACTGTCAACATATCTTATAGGGTCTGAATAGTTCGCTCAACTTGACCATTTTTCTACTGGTGAAAAGTTGTGTTGAACTTGACCTGGGTGCCCAGTCCCTTCTAAAAAGACTTCCATAAACGTGAGGTGAACTAATTACCTCTGTCTGAGATGATGGATGATGGCAACATATCTTCTAGGATCTGAATAGTCCGCTCAACTTGACCATTTTTCTACTGGTGAAAAGTTGTGCGGAACTTGACCTGGGTGCCCAGTCCCTTCTGAAAAGACTTCCATGAACGTGAGGTGAACTAAGTACCTCGGTCTGAGATGATGGATAATTGCACCTTATGAAGTCTGACCAACTCTCGGATATAAAGTCTAGCATAGTCCTCAGCTGAATCCTTCACTTGAACTGGGAGGAAATATGCTGACTTAGTCATCTAATCTACTAATACCCAGATGGAGTCATGTTGCTGACGAGTTTTAGTTAGACCCGTAATAAGTCCATATTCACTTCTTCCCACTTCCATGTGGGTATGCTGATATCCTGGGTCATACCTCTCGATCTTTGATGCTCAACCTTGACTTGCTTGCGATTCGGGCATTTGGCTACAAATTCAGTGATGTCTCTCTTATGCCGTTCCACCAATATATGTCCCATAGATCGTTGTACATTTTAGTAGCATTGGGCTGAATGGAGTATCTCGAGCTGTGTGCTTCAGCCAATATCTGTTGTCTCAACTCATTAACATCTAGTACACACAGTCTGCCCTGATAACGTCGCACACCATCTCCCCCTTTGGAGAAAGCCTCAACCTCCTTTCTATGTACCGCTTCCTTATGTTTAAGAAGGATGGGATCTTCATCCTGTCTAGACTTGTCTTCCGCAACCAATAAAGAGTCTGACCACTTTGCATCACTACTCCACCCTCAGTAAAGTCAACCAATTGCATCCCTAACCGAGCTAGCCTATGAACATCCTTTGCCAACTCCTTTTTGCCTTCATTAACATGAGCCATGCTACCCATAGACACTCTGCTTAGGGCATCAGCCACCACATTTGTTACACCCTGCAAAATGTTTAGATGGCCTACTCAGATGTTGGTTAAGAGTTTTTGAATGTTATACATGTTGGTAAAGGGCCCGGGGAAAGACCGGATAAGTGACACATCGAACCATCGCAAGAGGAGGCTGGCAGACCTCCTCCGCAATAGCCAGAGTGTCATGGAGGCTCACCTCCGCGATGGCCAACGTGCCACAGAGGTGAGGTGCAGCCGCAAGTATAAAAGCACCAAGTTCGGTTTTAATCATTTTAATCTTATAATTTCCAGAGAATACACAGAGTACACAACTAAGAATAGAGGGCACAAAGGTTTCTTTAAAATTTCCTTCCGATTACGCCATTATAAGCGGTCCAAGCTCAAATTAATCCCAGATACCAGAGTATTAAGCAGCAAGGAGCATTCCTACGGGTTTAGTTTCGTGAAATTCGGCCGGCGAACCATCGTGCTACAAAGCTAAGGTAAGTGGAATTGATTCAAATTAGTGTCAATATACTCCTAGCCCTAAATGAGTATTTCTCCCTTCTGGACTTCCGAGAAATAGCGAGTATTCAGACCGTTTTTCGATAAGTCAAAGTTTGGGCTATATATATATTCAAAGTGATATTTTCTTTCAAAATATTAATGTATTTAGTCCTAATTGATATATATATATATATATGGATGCAGTTGGGAGAAATAGCGGAATATTGACCGAATTACGCCAATTAGCTGGGAAATCAAAAACGGAGGTATGTAAAGCCAGTTTCTTCGGCAAGCTAGTAGTTCTGGTATAGTAACATAGCTCAAGTGCCAGTAGAATGTTTCAGAAGTCACATTTTATGCTTAGTATAAACTTTAGTACGATGTTGGAAGCATCATGTCATGTATAGTGTGAAACTTACTAGCAGGATATAATTTCTAGTAGAAAGTGTCAGAAACAGTACAACATGCTGAGTATGTGATTTAGTAAAGTATGTTAGGATATTATCGTGTTTAGTCGAAACCTAGTAAAGCAATATAAGTTCCCGTAGAGTATTTCAGAAATAGAATAGTAGCCTAAAATGAAGTTTTGAAAGCATGTTAGAAGTAGTAAATCATGTTTACTATGAAACTCAGTATACAACATGATTCTCAGCAGAACAACTATATCTTGTTCAGTATTAGACTCAACACAGTATGACAGAAGGTTATATATATACCATTATCAGTCTCAGCTCGTATTAAATACATACATAACACTGTCATTAGTTTCAGCATGTAGTATATACATACATATTATTATCACTAGTTTCAGCATGTGGTGTACGCAGTTAGTATTACTAATTGAGACCTGACTATATTATTTTGGGGTTGGATTACCTAGCATTCATGACCGCCCCAGGGTTAATAGCTGTATCGACTCGTCCGTCGGAGGGTGAGGATACGTCGCTCTACGGAGTGGCATGCCGTCCCCCAGGGGACGAAGATGGGATGCCGGTTCCCCATATTTTGCCTTGGTCGGCTTTTATACACCCCCGTCGAGCGGGTACGCCCGGGGTGTTGATTCAGGAGTCCTTCGAACTCAGGTATAGTTATAGTCAGGGGCTTAGCAAGCCCAAGTGCATACCCAGGGGACCGGTAGAATGCTTATAGTTACTATGGGAGATGGGATGACCGGGGTAGGGGTATAGATTGCGTGTTGGTTGTACCTCCCTGCTTATGGGGACCGGGTAAGGTTTATGTGTGCTATGCTATGTTATGTTATGTTATATTATGCCATTATATGCTAGATATGATTAGATCGTCAGTAGAATGCTACATTTCCTGGTATGACTCCTACTCCTTTCAGTATAGTTACGGACAGTCTTTAACTCATACTTTTGGTCAGTTACAGTCTATTTCCTTCTACTTCAGTTCTATTAAGTTATATTTCTTGTCTTCAGTTAGTTTCCAGTTGTTGCTTTACATACTTAGTATCAGCGGTACTGACGCCCATTTGGGGCGCTGCATTACTTGCCTGCAGGTACTCATAGATGAGGAGCCGACCCCTCGTGATTCCATCCAGCTCATAGAGTCATCAGCTCCAGTCATCCGGAGCTAGAAAGCTAGAGGTTTATCTCTTTTCTTTTGTTGTACAGTATGGGTAGCCCGGGGCCCTGTCCCAACCATATTATGAGTATTCTTAGAGGCTTGCAGATTGTGTATTCCCTGTGGTTAGTTATACAGGTCGTGTGAGGCCGTGTGTACGTTTTAGCTTGTTTATGATGGTTGTGTGGGGCCTTATTCAGTTGGTAGTGGTGACCTTGTCGGTCACGTAGCGGTTTAGCACCTGTTTTCTTGATTTAGAGATAACTAGACAGCATGATGGCGTTGTCGGCCCACATAGGTTCCCTTATGTTAATGTGGTTCTGGTTAGCTGTTGTGGTTGTATAGGTGGCTATAGGCCTAGCCGGCCGGGGGCTGTATTTATAGCCGTTATATAGCCTGTTGATTCCATGAATCAGAGTTTGAGCCAGCCAGGCACTAGAAGTGCTTAGGGTCAGCAGTTTAGCAGTTCAGGTCCTAGTAGGGCACTTGGTGCTAGTCATGCCCCCCAAGGCGGGGCGTGACAAACTTGGTATCAGAGCAGGTCGAATCCCAGAGAGTCTGCAAGTTGTGCTAAGTAGAGTCTTGACTATGGATGTGTTGTGCACCACATACTATAGGTAGGAGGCTGCAAGGCATGATAGGATGGTTGCTTTTTATTCTTATTCAGTCGTGTTGTAGAGCAGTACAGTATAGGGTTGAGTCCCTAGAGCTTACTATATTCTTTGGTTACAGATAATGTCAGTCCAGCGACATCCTATCACAGGCCGGAGCTTGGATATTGCAGTAGGGGAAGGAACCAGCAGGATACCTCACCCTCGTTTAGAAACAGCCCGATCAGAGGGCAATACTGAGGTATCGTCCCAACCTTCTCAACGGTCTCCACAACATCAGGAGCCACTTGGGGCGACACCACCTCCAGCAGTCTCTATACCGATACCTTCCGACCAGGAGGTCAGGATTGTGGTAGTCATGTTGGCACAGATGATGGCTGCTCAGCGTTAGCCGATGCCGTCTATAGTTGCAGAGTCGTTAGGAGGGCCCGGTAGTTCGAGTGTCCGAGAGTTTTTGGCTCTAAATCCCCCACAGTTTACAGGCATGGACCGGACAGAGGACCCTCAGGATTTTATAGATCAGATGCAGAGAATTTTCAGGGTTGTGCATGCTACGCCCACATAATAGGTTGAATTGGAAGCATTTCAGTTATGGGACATCGCCGTGTTGTGGTATGAAAGTTGGGAAAGGTCCCGAGAGAGAGATGTTTCCCCTCCGACCTGGTCCAGCTTCTCAGGAGCTTTTCTAGATCACTATTTTCCACGGGAGATTCGACAGGCCCGGGTGGACCAGTTTTTGCATTTAGAGCAAGGGGCCATGAGTGTTCAGGAATATGCCTTGTTGTTTGATTCTTTGGCTCGGCATGCACTGGCCTTTGTTAATACCATGGCATCCAGAGTACACCACTTCATCATGGGGTTGAATCCAGAATATGTTGAGACTTGTATTACGGCTACACTACAAGAGGACATGGATATTACCTGAGTTCAGGCATTTGCCTAGAATATTGAAGGCATCAGGCAGCGGCAGCGAGAGATCAGGAGGACCAGTCAGGAACAGCGCCGCAGGGATAGGCCAGTTGAGTCACAGAGGGAGGATCGGGGAGGACCTAGGCCATGATTGTTAGATAGGCCGCCCAGACCCCTGCCTCCACCACAGCCACAGAGGGGCAGATTTAGCCGCAGGGGGCAGTCAGATACCGGCAGAGGCTCATGGACTGCAGATTCACCATTACAGAGGAGGGCGGAGCAGAGTAGGTATACCCTACCACTTTACCCTATATGTAGTCGACGCCATTCTGGAGCATGTAGGTATGGCTCCACCGGATGTTATATTTGTGGCCAAGAGGGCCATCTGATGAGACATTGCATAGCCAGAGGTCAGGAGGACTGGGATAGAGAGGATAGCGCATCCACAGGGTCACAAGCTTCAGTATTCTCGGCAGGACGCAGGCCCTGAGTTTCAGCGGGCAGGGGCCGAGGTAGATCAGGGGCCTCCAGTATAGGTACGGGACCAAGCCGCACATATGCCTTACCAGGGAGGAAGGATTCAGAAGCGTCACCTGATGTTGTGACACATATGATGACTATCTGCTCATACCTTGCTTATGTATTGATTGATCAGGGATCTACTTTGTCCTACATCACTCCATTCGTGGCTCGAAAGTTTAGTGTTGCACCAGAGTTGCTTCAACAACCCTTTTCAGTATCCACCCCCGTCGGTGACTCCATTATAGCCAGAAGGGTCTATCGCGAGTGTTCAGTAGAGGTTGCTGATCGTCAGACCACAGTAGACCTGGTAGAATTAGAAATGGTCGATTTCAATGCCATTATGGGTATGGATTGGTTGGCTCCGTGCTATGCAAATGTAGAATGCTGGACCAAGACAGTCCAATTCCACTTTCCAGGGGAGACAGTACGAGAGTGGAAGGGTAGTACAATTACGCCAAAAGGTAGGTTTATTTCCTATCTTCAAGCGAGGAAGTTGATAGCTAAGGGGTGCGTTTACCACCTTGTCAGAGTTCAGGATGTTCGGGTAGAGCCTCCAACTCTCCAGTCTATTCCAGTGGTGAATGAATTCCTTAACATATTTTCAGATGAGCTACCTGGTATTCCTCCAGAAAGAGAAATAGATTTTGCAATTGATTTATTACCAGGAACTCAGCCCACATCAATTCCTCCATATCGTATGGCTCCTGCTGAACTCAGAGAGTTAAAGGAGCAGCTGAAAGATCTGTTAGATAAGGGCTTCATCAGTCCGAGTACTTCACCTTGGGGTGCGCCAGTTCTATTTGTGAGAAAGAAGGATGGCTCGCTCTGCATGTGTATAGATTACCGGCAGTTGAATAATGTTACAGTTAAGAATAATATCCACTTCCGAGAATAGATGATTTGTTTGACCAGTTACAGGGGGCCAGATATTTCTCCAAGATTGACTTACGGTCCGGATACCATCAGGTTCGAGTCCTTGAAATAGACATTCCCAAGACAGCCTTCAGGAGCAGATACGGCCACTTTGAATTCCTAGTTATGTCTTTTGGGCTGACGAATGCCCCAGCAGTATTTATGGACCTAATGAACAGTATCTTCAGACCATACCTGGACCTGTTCGTGATAGTATTTATTGATGATATTTTGGTATATTCTCACTCAGAGGTAGATTACCAGGATCATTTGCAAACCGTGCTCCAGATTCTCAAGGATCGTCAGCTGTACGCCAAGTTCTCTAAATGTGAATTTTGGCTGAACTCAGTAGCTTTCTTGGGGCATATTGTGTCGGATGTTGGTATACAGGTAGACACGCAGAAAATAGAAGCAGTAAACATGTCCCAGACCTACCACTCCGACCGAAGTCCACAACTTTCCGGGATTAGCAAGGTACTATAGAAGATTTGTTGAAGGGTTCTCCACCATAGCGGCACCTCTGACTAAGCTAACGTAGAAGGCAGTAAATTTCAGTGGACAGAGGCATGTGAGAAGAGTTTCCAAGAATTGAAAGATAGGTTGACCTCCGCCCCAGTATTAGCATTACCAGAAGGTACAGAGGGTTATGCAATTTATTGTGATGCTTCAGGTATTAGGTTGGGATGTGTGTTGATGCAGCACGGTAAAGTGATTGCTTATGCTTCTAGACAGCTGAGGAAACACGAAAAGAATTATCTTACCCATGACCTGGAACTAGTAGCAGTGATCCACGCCCTAAAGATATGGAGACATTACCTGTAGGGCGTTCATGTAGATATTTTCACTGACCATAAGAGCCTGCAGTATATCTTCACCCAGAGAGAGTTAGATTTACGGCAGCATCGCTGGTTGGAATTGTTGAAAGATTATGATGTGAACATTCTGTATCACCCAGGCAGAGCTAATGTAGTAGAAGATGCCATCAGCCGCAAATCTATGGGGAGTTTAGCGTACTTGCAGCCCAAGTAGCGGGAGTTGGCTAGAGAAAATACACCAATTAGCCAGTTTAGCCGTTTGTGTAGCAGAAAAGAGGACAACAGAGCAGTAATTCAGAACATCACAGTGTCTTCATTAGTTGTGGAGGTAAAGGAACGGCAGTATGAAGATCCTGACCTGGTTCAGCTTAAAGACAGAGTTCAACAAGGGAAAGTGCCAGATTTTCAGGTCACTGAGGGTGAAGTGTTACGATGTAAAGGCCGCCTTTGTTTTCCAGATGTTTCAGGGCTTCGCCAACAAATTATGAGTGAGGTACATTACGCCCGCTATTCTCTCCACCCAGGAGCGACAAAAATGTACCACGATATCAAAGAAATCTACTGGTGGCCAGGTATAAAGAGGGAAATAGCAGAATTTGTAGCCCAGTGACCTAACTACCAGCAAGTAAAAGCAGAACACCAGAGACCAGGCGGGTTAACTCAAGACATAATTGTGCCTCTTTAGAAGTGGGAAGCAGTAAACATGGACTTTGTGGTAGGATTACCCCGTACCAGGCATTGACATGACTCAATTTGGGTAATTCTTGACACACTGATGAAATCAGCCCATTTTCTGCCAGTAAAAGCTACTTTCTCTGCCGAAGACTACGCCGAATTGTATATCAGAGAAATAGTCAGATTACACAGTATTCCAGTATCTATTATCTCTGACATAGGAGCATAGTTTACAGCTAAATTTTGGCAGTCGTTTTAGAGAGGTCTGGGAACGCAGATTAATTTGAGCATAGTATTCCACCCTCAGATAGATGGACAGGCAGAACGCACTATTCAGATGCTCAGGGATATGCTATGGGCGTGTGTGTTGGACTTTAGAGGTAGTTAGGATGAGCATTTACCGCTGATTGAGTTTGCTTATAACAATAGTTACCACTCAGCTATCCAGATGGCGCCCTTTGAGGCATTGTATGGATGAAAATGTAGATCTCCAGTTGGCTGGTTAGAAGTAGGAGAGTCAGCACTGATTGGGCCAGATATTATTCATCAGTTAGAGGAGAAGGTAAAGCTTATCAGAGAACGCCTACTGACTACTCAGAGCCGCCAGAAATCATATGCTGATGTGCGGCGCAGAAACCTGGAATTTAATGTGAATGACTGGGTATTTTTTGAAAGTATCTCCAATGAAAGGGGTGATGATATTCAGCAAGAAATGTAATCTCAGTTCAAGATTCGTTAGGCCTTATCAGATTCAGCGGAGAGTAGGCCAAGTGGCATACGAGTTGAACTTGCCTCTAGAATTAGAGTTCGTTCATCCAGTTTTCTATGTATCTATGCTAAGAAAGTACATAGGAGACCCCTCCAGAGTTGTCCCAGTCCAGGATGTCCAGGTTACGCTAGAGCTGGCCTATGAAGAGGTCCCAGTAGCCATACTAGAAAGACAGATTCATAGATTGAGAACTAAAGATGTTGCGTTTGTCAAGGCACTGTGGCGTAGTAAAAACCGAGAGGAGATGACTTGGGAAGCAGAGGAGGACATGAAAATCAGATATCCTCACTTATTCCAAGCCTAGTCAGCCAAGAATTATGTTAGTATTGTTATCTTATGAAATGCCTTATATTATATGTATAAATGAGATAATCGACTCTACTCTTTTGCCTGATTAATACTGTAGTATTGTGTGGAGTGCCTATATTGGACTTTTTTGCATTTCAAGTTTTTGAGATAGTTCATATTACAGGGGAAACTCTGCCGAAATTTTTCTAGAATAAGTCAATTAAGTTGAACTTCTTGCAAGTAGAAGTTTACATTCGAGGATGAATGTTCTTAAGAGGAGGGAGGATGCTACACCCCACAAATTCTTGATGTTTAGATGGCCTACTCAAATGTTGGTTAAGAGATTTTGAATGTCATACATGCTGGTGAAGGGCCCGGGGAAAGACCGAATAAGCGACACGTTGAACCATCGCAAGAGGAGGCTGGCAGACCTCCTCCGCGATGGCCAGAGTGTCATGGAGGCTCACCTCCGCGATGGCCAGAGTGTCACGGAGGCTCACCTCCGCGATGGAAAACGTGCCACGGAGGTGGGGTGCAGCCCCAAGTATAAAAGCACCAACTTCAGTTTTAATCATTTTAATCTTATAATTTCCAGAGAATACACAAAGAACACAACTAAGAATAGAGGGCACGAAGGTTTCTTTAAAATTTCCTTCCGATTACGCCATTATACGTGGTCCAAGCTCAAACAAATCCTAGATACCGGAGTATTAAGTAGCAAGGAGCATTCCTACGGGTTTAGTTTCGTGCAATTCGGATGGCGAACCGTCGTGCAACCGAGCTAAGATAAGTGGAATTGATCCAAATTAGTGTCAATATACTCCTAGCCCTAAAGTGAGTATTTCTCCCTTCTGTACTTCCGAGAAATAGCTAGTTTTCGGACCATTTTTTGATAAGTCAAAGTTTGGGCTATATATATATTAAAAGTGATATTTTCTTTCAGAATATTAATGTATTTAGTCCTAATTGATATATATATGGATGCAGTTGGGAGAAATAGCGGAATATTGACCGAATTACGCCAATTAGCTAGGAAATTAGAAACTGAGGTATGTAAAGCCAGTTTCTTCGGCAAGCTAGTAGTTCCAGTATAGTAACATAGCTCAAGTGCCAGTAGAATATTTCATAAGTCGCATTTTATGCTTAGTATAAACTTTAGTACGATGTTGGAAGCATCATATCATGTATAGCGTGAAACTTACTAGCACGATATAATTTCTAGTAGAAAGAGTCAGAAACAGTACAACACGCCCAGTATGTGATTTGGTAAAGTATGTTAGGATATTATCGTGTTCAGTGGAAACCTAGTAAAGCAATATAAGTTCCCATAGAGTATTTCAGAAATAGAATAGTAGCCTAATATAAAGTTTAGAAAGCATGTTAGAAGTAGTAAATCATGTTTACTATGAAACTCAGTATACAACATGATTCTCAACAGAACAATTATATCTTGTTCAGTATTAGACTCATCACAATATGACAGAAGGTTATATATATAGCATTATCAGTCTCATCTCGTATTAAATACATACATAACACTATCATTAGTTTCCGCATGTAGTATATACATACATATTATTATCACTAGTTTCAGCATGTGGTATACGCAGTTAGTATTACTAATTAAGACCTGACTGTTTTGTTTTGGGGTTGGATTACCTAGAATTCATGACCATCCTAGGGTTAATAGCTGTATCGACTCGTCTGCCAAAGGGCGAGGATACATCGCTCTACGGAGTGGCATGCCGTCCCCCAGGGGACGAAGATGGGATGCCGGTTTCCCCATATTTTTCCTTGGTCGGCTTTTATACAACCCCGTCGAGCGGGTTCGCCCGGGGTGTTGATTCAGGAGTCCTCCGGACTCAGGTACAGTTATAGTCAAGGGCTCGCGAGCCCAAATGCATACCCAGGGGACCGGCAAAATGCTTATAGTTACTACGGGAGATAGGATGACCGGGGTAGGGGTATAGATTTTGTATTGGTTGTACCTCCCGGCTTATGAGGGCCGAGTAAGTTTTATGTGTGCTATGCTATGTTATGTTATGTTATATTATGCCATGTTATGCTAGATATGAATAGATCGTCAGTAGAACACTACATTTCTAGGTATGACTCCTACTCCTTTCAGTATAGTTGCGGACAGTCTTGAACTCATACTTTCAGTCAGTTACAGTCTATTTCCTTCTACTTCAGTTCTATTAAGTTATATTGCTTGTATTACGTTATTTTCCAATTGTTGCTTTACATACTTAGTACCAGCGGTACTGACGCCCGTTTTGGGTGCTGCATTACTTGCCTGTAGGTACTCATAGACGAGGAGCTGACCCCTCATGATTCTATCCAGCGCACAGAGTCATCAGCTCCAGTCATCCGGAGCTAGATAGCTAGAGGTTTATCCCTTTTATTTTATTGTACAGTATGGGTAGGCCGGGGCAAGGGCCCCGGCCATATTATCAGTATTCTTATAGGCGTGCAGATTGTTTATTCCCTGTTGTTAGTTATACAGGATGTGTGAGGCCGTGTGTACGTTTTAGCTTTTTTATGATGGTCGTGTGGGGCCTTATTAGTTGGTAGTGGTGACCTTGTCGGTCACGTAGCGGTTTAGCACCTGTTTTCTTGATTTAGAGATAACTAGATAGCATGCTGGCCTTTTCGGCCCGCATAGGTTCTCTTATGTTGATGTGGTTCTTGTTAGCTGTTGTGGTTGTACAGGTGGCTATAGGCCTGGCTGGCCGGAGGCTGTATTTATAGTTGTTATATAGCCCGTTGATTTCATGAATTAGAGTTAGAGCCAACCAGGCACCAGAAGTGCTAAGGATCAGCAGTCTAGCAGTTCAGGTCCTAGTAGGGCACCAGGTTTTAGTCATGCCCCCCAAGG
The DNA here is from genome assembly GCA_035772735.1 of Datura wrightii. Classification (NCBI taxonomy): domain Eukaryota; kingdom Viridiplantae; phylum Streptophyta; class Magnoliopsida; order Solanales; family Solanaceae; genus Datura; species Datura wrightii. The sequence goes on from JASDFA010000001.1 coordinate 23,248,419, forward strand.
CGGGGTGTGACAACATTGGCTTTGCCCGGGTGATATAAAACGCTCATGTCGTAATCCTTCAAGAGTTCCAACCATCTTCTTTGGCAAAGATTCAGGTCTTTCTGACTGAATACGTACTGGAGGCTCTTATGATCGGTGAAAACATCAATGTGAGCCCTGTATAGGTAATGCCTCCATATTATTAGTGCAAACACTACCGCTGCCAATTCCAAGTCATGAGTTGGATAATTCTTCTCATGAACTTTAAGCTTCTTGGAGGCGTAGGCTATCACCTTGCCCCGCTGCATCAACACGCAACCGAGTCCAACTCCGAAAGCGTCGCAATATACTACAAATCCATTTGATCCTTTGAGTAGAGCCAGTATTAGAGAAGTAGTGAGTCGAGTCTTTAACTCCTGAAAACTCTTCTCACATGCATCTGACCACTGGAACTTCACCTTCTTCTGAGTTAGCCTAGTTAGTGGAGATGCTATAAAATTTAAACCCTCTACAAAGCATTGGTAATAATTGGCCAGACCCAAGAAGCTTCTGATTTCAGTTGGGGGGGTGGGTCTGAGCCAGTTCTTCACTTCTGCTATCGTTTAAGGATCAACTTGGATTCCCTCACCCGAGACTACATGACCCGTGAAAGTCACGGACTTCAACCAGAATTTGCACTTACTAAACTTGGCGAATAGTTGATGGTCTATGAGTGTCTGAAGTACTATCCTCAGGTTCCTAGCATGCTCTTCCTAATTTTTGGAGTATACCAAAATGTCATTGATGAATACGATGATGAACTTGTCCAGATATTGCTTGAAGACTTTGTTCATCAGATCCATAAAGGCCACAGGGGTATTTGTTAAATCAAAGGACACAACCACGAACTCGTAGTGACCATACCGAGTCCTGAAAGCTTTTTTTGGTATGTCACACTCCCTGACTCTTAACTGATGATACCCCGAAATGAGATCTATTATGGAGAAGAAGCTGGCCCCTTGAAGTTGGTCGAATAGGTCATCAATTCTGGGAAGGGGATATATGTTCTTGACTGTGACCTTGTTCAACTGATGGTAGTCGATGAAAATTCTGAGAGTACCGTCTTTCTTCCAAACGAATAGCACTAGAGCACCCCAGGGAGAGATGTTGGGTCTGATAAAACCCTTATCAAGGAGATCTTTAGCTGCTCTTCAACTCCTTAAGTTCAACCGGAGCCATTTTATAAGAAGGGATGGAGATGGGTTGAGTATCTGGAATAAGGTCTATGTCAAAGTCAATTTCCCGCTCTGGAGGGACTTTGGGAATATCTTCGGGGAATACATCTACAAATTCGCTGACGACAGGGACTAACTGGATAGTTGGGGTCTCAGAGTCGGAATCCTTGACTCAAACTAGATGATAAATACATCCCTTAAAAATAAGCTTCTTGGCCTTAAGATAGGAAATAAACCTACCCTTTGGCGCTGGACTATTGCCCGACCATTCTAGAGCTGGTTCGTTAGGGAACTGAAACCTAACGACCCTAGTTCTGTACTCAACAGAGGCATAACCGGAGTTTAACCAATTCATGCCAAGAATGAGGTCGGAGTCGACCATATCTAACTCTACAAGGTCAGCTGGAATGACTTTGTTACAGACTGAGATTGGACAGCTTCTATATTCCCGGCTGGCTCTAACTGACTTGCCAACTAGTGTGGAGACTGAGAAGGGTTCTGATAATACTTCTAGACTGATATCAAACTAGACTGCTACGTAGGGAGTCACGAATGATAGTGTGGACCCCGGATCAAGTATGGCATATACATCTAGGTGGAAAAGATGTAACATACCCGTGTACATCTAGTGAGCTCTCCTGGTCCTGGTGGGATGATAATTCATAAAAACAGTTTTGGCATTGACCGCCCTCCGTACCTGATTTGTTAGCCTGTTGAGCTGGTCGACCTGCTGGAGCTGCTGAGGTGGTGGATTGTGATCTCCCTCATCCTATTGACGGGCACTCCCTCAGCCGATGCCCGAGCTTTCCATAACCAAAACAACCCTATCGACCCTGAAGACACTCTCCCGAGTTATTCTTGCTTCACTTAGGGCAAGCTGGATATCTGTTCCCGACATTGTAGCTCTGAGACTGAGAGCAAGATGCTCCACCCCTCCAGTCCTGGTGGGACGGAAAGGTAGGGGCGTTGGTTGAGCTGGGCGTTGGAGCCATCTGCTGCTATTGCTGCTGTGGACGATTGCTACCACCTGACCTATGGTGGCCATGCTCTAACTGGCCAGTCCTAGCCCGCTTATTATTTCTTTCCATGTCCATTAATTTTTCAGTCTCGATCTGTTGGGAATAAACAATCAAACTAGAAAGGTCGATATCTTTGATCAGCATTGCGATCCCGCACTGCTTGAGGACCAGGTTTGACACCCCATTAACAAACTTCAGCATGCGAGCCCTTGGCTCAGCCACCATCACTAGAGTGTATCTGGACAACTTGGTAAACTCCAGAGCATACTCCTCCACTATTCTGTTTCCCTTCCTCAAGTTCATAAACTCCGCTACCTTTGCTTCCCTGAGCTCCCTCAGGAAAAATATGTCTAGAAAAGCGGGGTTAAACTCCTTTCACTCCACTGTTCCTGCTCCCGCTAGCCACCCCTCCTTCCACTGCTCATACCAGACCTGGGCTACCCCTTTTAGCTGGTAGGCAGCCAGGCCAGCACTCTCGGAGGAGCTAACACCCATACTACGGGTACTCTTCCTGATCTCCTCTATGAACTCTTAGGGATCTTCCCCGCACCTTGGATCCCTGGAAAGATGGAGGGTTCATTCAGGTGAAGTCTCGCACCCTAAAAGTTGTTACAGACCTATTGTTATTAATTGGAACCACTTATTGGTTCAGCTGGTTAGTCACGATTTGGCCGAGCAACTGAACAGCCACCCTGAATTCAGTGGTTGATACCGAATCGTCTAGTGGGGCTGCTGGGGCTGGTGGAGTAGTCCATTGGGAATTTTCGACCCTCCTTCCATTTCCACATCGTGGAGGCATATTTCATTGAAACTAAGTAGAGCACGAGTTAGGAGAATGATTTTTTGGAACTAAATTTCAACGCACGATAAGGAGTATGAAATAAAAGGAAGTTTCCTAATGACATCTCATAGCCTCCTCGTAATAAGTGTGGCGCGCTTCACACCCATGAAGAGGACTCTACTTGATGTGGCTTTCAGAAATCCGAGGATACTCTAAACCTGTCTTTGATACCAAGTTTGTCACGTCCCGAACGCCCTAGACGGAACACGGTACTTGAAGCCACAAGTGACCCCAAGTCAGCCCCTGGTCTATCATACACTAGCACTCTGAGTAACAAAAATAAATACAGCAGAATTTTATAGCAAGAATATATATATTTGATAGAAATATACTGAATCATAATATTGAAAATAGTAGAACAAACTACAAGGCTGCGAGAGAAAAACAAAGCCTTAAAACCGAGTCTAAGTCCGAAAGCCACTAGATCTGATGAACTACTGGGATAGACCCCCAGCTAGCTCTAAATCAACTGAAAAAATGAAATCATAACTCAGACAATAAATCTTTGTCCTCAGAGGATGAGGACTCACCAATTTGCAAGGCTGAGGTCTTCGAGAAGTAAATAGCTAACGAAGTTAGGACTGTGATCCTACAGCTATATCATAAAATGATACAACATAAAAGGTATATGTCAGTACTTTGAATGTACTGAGTAAGTGAGAGTAATGTAACACAATGAAATAAAAGAAAAAATAAAGAAATGCTGAACTGGAAGACATGCAATAACCAACAGAATCTACTGAACTGAAATAACTGAAATGTCGAGGTGGTCAAGAAGATCCTGTGTGAAGGTGAAAACATGTTCCAAGTTTGGTATACTGTTCTTGACTAAACTAGACTGAGACTAAACTGAACTGACTAGTGGGAGAGTCTATAACCGACAAGTAACCATGTGAGCTAAACGTGGAGTCTAATGTATACACCCCACCGGTAGGACCCAATATACCTTCCTAGAGTATAAAAGGCATGAACTGGGTGATCATAAAAGTATGGGTCCAATCAAGCCAATAAATATTGTAACCTATGCTGGCAACGTAGTCCTGGGAACTTAGGTACACTAGAACCTCGGTCCCCTCGGTTCTAAGTCCTGCTCCCACTGGAATTCTTGAACTGAATACTAAGTTGATGGCTCGAAACTGGGGTCCAAGTGGTCAAAGGTATATAACTGAAGGTACCTGAAGAGTCTTATCCGACCAGATTCTGAAACTGGGTTCTAGACTGGTCAGAGCTGCTTATCTAAAAGTGTCGTATCCATCTAAGAACAAATTGTAATATGACTAGGGTCCTAAAGCTAGTCAGAGCTATTTGTCTAAGTGTCATGACCGCCTAGTGGACCAATAAACTGAGGTTTGGATCTGATTCTTATAACAGGGAGGTGATATTTACACCGCGGGAATTTCTTTAGTCAAACTGATTAGTTGACATTATTCTGGTCAACCCGGAGGTTGCAATAAAAATGACTAAGACTAGGCTGACATTTTTGAGTATATGAACTTTCTGACTGAAATTGTCTAACATACATTTGACTGAGTTCCTAACACATAAAAATATTATAGAAACCCCTGACTCTGAAAGATTCAAGCAATTTTTCAGAATTCGATACTTATGCAGGATTCTAGTTTCTATTTTCAAGAGGTAGGGCTAAAATTCACATTCAACGGTACAGAAATCATTTGAGTTATCAACTGGTGGAAAAAATCTAGAATTAGCATGGAATAATATTCCTCAAGAATTAAAAAAGGTTTGATAGCAATATCTTCACAATCGAATGGTTTAGGGCTAGAACTGATAGTGAACTGAGGAAGAGTTTTAGGGGACACGAGGGAAAAACAATCCCCTTGTTGAGTTCCCACATACCTGGCTAAATATTTTTCGAGAAATCAGCTTGAATCTGCTGTAATGGGCATGAAGCCCTAGTCTGGCCTGAGAGTTCTTGAGAGGAAACTGCGATTGTTTTATAAAAGTTTACATGGGTAATGAGGGGTAAAACCGTTCAATCCCTCTAATATCTCTGAAATTTTACCTAATACAACATAGTATAGGGATTGAATAGGTAGGAGATTACAAAAATAACCCTGGGCTAAAATCTGAAATCTGGTCGACAGGGTCCCAACGGGTCACTCAATGAGTCGTTGGTTGAGACCACGACTCATTAGGACCTCTCGTTGGGTCTAATACCTGAAGCCTGAAAATACCAGATCTGGAAATAGGGGTCACCACGAGGTACCTAAGGACTCGTTATCCTGGGCCACGAGTCGTGCCATTACTCGTTAAGTACACTGTCTTTTAATTGTCCGGGGCTGGTAATGGGACACGTCACAATTTGTTACTGGTGACCACGACTCGTGGTTACCATCCGTCATGTAAACTACCCCAATTCCAGAAATTCCCTTCTACTTGGTGATGACTCATCCCATGACTCAATACTACTTATGAAGGGTCGTTAGATGACTCGCTAACTTCATTGCCACCAAGCCTACATTTCCCACGACTACTTCCAACAGGTCGTTGGTTGGACCAATGATCCGTTAGGTCACCTATTCTGCAACATTCTTCCCAGTTTTCAGCCAACTTCTAGTTTTTGATCCCTGGTCTAATCTTAGGCATCTTTAGGGTATTACAGGAGCATACCATCTCCCCCTTTGGAGAAAGCCTCACCCTCATTCCTGAGGACCGCTTTCTTGAGTTTAAGTAAAATGGGATCTTCATCCTATTTGGACTTAACTTCAGCAACCAAAGAAGAATCTGACCCATTTTGCATAACAACTCCACTCTCAACTGTGTCAACCAATTGCACTCCTAATCGAGCTAGTCTGTGAATATCCTTCGCCAACTCCTTTTTGCCTTCCTCAACATGAGCCATGCTACCCATAAACACTCTGCTTAGGGCATCGGCAACCACATTGGCTTTGCCCGATGATATAGCACGCTCATGTCATAATCCTTCAGGATCTCTAACCACCTTCTCTAACGAAGATTCAGGTCCTTCTAACTGAATACGTACTAAAGGCTCTTGTGATTAGTGAAAACATCAACGTGAGCTCCGTATAGGTAATGTCTCCATATTTTCAATGCAAACACTAACGCTTCCAACTCGAAATCATGAGTTGGATAATTTTTCTCATGAACCTTGAGCTATCTGGAGGCGTAGGCTATCACTTTGCCCCGCTGCATCAGAACGCAACTGAGTCCAACTCCGGAAGCGTCGCAATATACTACAAACACATCTGATCTTTCGGTAGTGTCAACACTGGATTGGTAGTGAGTCAAGTTTTTAATTCCTCGAAACTCTTCTCACACGCATCTGACCACTGGAATTTCACCTTCTTCTATGTCAGCCTAGTCAGTGGAGACTCTATAGAAGAAAAGACTTCCACAAAGCGTCGGTACTAACCGGCCAAACCCAAGAAACTTCTTATTTCTATTGGGGTGGTAGGTCTAGGCCATTCTTTCACTACTGCTGTCTTTTGAGGATCAACCTGAATACCTTCATCTGAGACCACATGACCCAGGAAAGTCACAGATTTCAATCAGAATTTGCACTTGCTGAACTTGGTGAACAACTGGCGGTCTCTGAGTGTTTGAAGCACTATCCTTAGGTGATTAGCATGCTCTTCCTCATTTCTGTAGTATACCAGAATGTCATCGATAAACACAATGATGAATATATCCAGATATTTCTTGAAGACTCTATTCATCAGGTCCATAAAGTCAGCAAGGGCATTTGTTAGTCCGAAGGACATAACCACGAACTCGAAGTGACCATACTGAGTTTTCGGTATGTCACATTCTCTGACTCTTAGTTAGTGATACCCCGACCTGAGATCTATTTTGGAGAAACAGCTAGCTCCCTGAAGTTGGTTGAACAAGTCATCAATTCTGGATAGGGGATACCTGTTCTTACTGTGGCCTTTTTCAACTGACGATAGTCGATGCACATTCTGAGGGTGCCGTCTTTCTTTCACACGAATAACATTGGAGCACCCAAGCGAGAGATGCTGGGTCTGATAAAACCCTTATCAAGAAGGTTTTTAACTAATCCTTCAACTCCTTAAGTTTAGCTAGAGTCATTCTATAAGGAGGGATAGAGATGGGCTGAGTATTTGGAATAAGTTCTATGCCAAAGTCAATTTTCCGTTTAGGAGGAACTTCGGGAAGATCTTCGAGGAACACATGTGGAAACTCGCTGACAACAGGGACTGACTGGATAGTTGGGGTCTCAGAGTCGGAATCCTTGACCCAAACTAGATGATAAATACATCCCTTCGAAATAAGCTTCCTAGCCTTAAGGTAGGAAATAAACCTACCCTTCGGCGTTGAACTACTTCCCGACCAATCTAGAGCTGGCTCATTAGGGAACTGAAACCTGACGACCCTAGTTTTGCAGTCGACTAAGGCATAACCGGAGTGTAACCAATCCCTTCCAAGGATGAGGTCAAATTCGACCATGTCTAACTCTACAAGGTCAGCTGGAATGACTATATTACAGACTGAGATTGGACAGTTTCTATACACCCGGTTGGCTCTAACTGACTCGCCATCTGGAGTAGACACTGAGAAGGGTTCTGATAGGACTTATAGACTGATATCAAACTGAACTGCTTTGTATGGAGTCACATATTATAGTGTGGCCCTCGGATCAAGCAGGGCATATACATCTAGATGGAAAACACGTAACATATCTGTAACCACATCCAGTGAGTTCTCCTGATCCTAACGAGATTATAATGCATAAAAATGATTTTGGCATTGACCGCCCTACGTACCTGTTGTGTTAGCCTACTGAGCTGGCCAGCTTGCTGGAACTGCTAAGGTAATGGATTGTGATCTCCCCCATCCTGCTGACGGGCATTCCTTAAATCGATGTGAAAATCAATTCTGACTTCAAAAGGGACGTTTCTTTTTACGAATAAATGGAACCAGGGGTATTAAAATGGTAGGTCGAGGATCTTACTGGATTATATTTACATATAACTAACTCCTTATCTGCATGTCCATGCAGATACTATTGGTGGCAGTGAAGCTATTAGCCAACAAGTTCGCTAGAGTTGACCTAGTTGTTGAGGTGAGCCGCCACATTATTCATGGAAGCTTTTTTAAAGAGCCTTCATCACTTATTCATTGATAACTTTTCTTTTGCAAATCTCTTATATGCTCTCTAGTCTAATATGTGGAAGGGGAAAGAGTTTTCAAATTAATATTTTGACATATTAACTATTTCAAAATTAATTATTATATTGTTTGGGTACTTATATGATTTATTTATGTTATGAAGTAATGGTTAAGAAATGAAAATTTGATTCGCCTGGCCGATGGTATGTGAAAGCTAGGTGGCAATCACATATAGGGGGGAATTTGAGACATGACATGCATGATGACATACATGAGGAGGTATTCATGAAGTTTCCCGTGGGACTTTCTTCTCCTAATTTTAAATATGTTATCCTTCTAAGAAAATCATTGTATGGGCTAAAATAGGCTTTCCGATAGTGGTATGCTCGAGTTGCATGAGTATTGAATTTTAAAGGATAATCCTCATCTTTGAATGACAATTTTTTTATTTTTTAGACAATCAGGGAATCTCATTTGTATTTTAGCTATATATGTTGATATTATTATCTGAACAGGGAACAATTTGGCAGAAATTGAAGGCATCAATGATTTTCTACATTCAGAATTCAAATTTAAAATTTAGGAAACATTTATTATTTTCTTGGGATGGAAATTTTTCAAGAAAGACTGGTCTTTAGGATCATCTGTGAAGTTTGATAGTAGTGGAAATTAAATCTAGCTGCCATCTTATGATTGGATATCGTTTTAACCTACGAAGATGGCTATCAATGATTCATTAGGTGCATGCATTTCTTTTTACATACTTTGATCTTAAAGCAAAATAAATAAATAAATAAATAAATAAATAATTTAGAATTTTCATGAATTTTACAATCCATGACTTCTAATATGATAGTATTATCATAGGTACAATTTTACTATAAAAGAAATATTTCCAATTTTAGAGATCTTTTGTATTTCGAATTGTTGGATTGATTGACATACAATTCATAAGAATAGTTGATACTCCAAATTCCTTAGTTCGATCACATTTTTTTTTTTAAAAAAAATTATATTTTCAATTCATAAAATATGATATATAAGTACATATTGTTGTTGGCATAATATCTTTGTAAATCTCAGACTTATTTTCTGAGTTCAGCTTTGAGATTTTGTTCACTCCCAAGTCATATATAGCACTTTTTGAAAAAAATTCTTTTGAGTTCTTAGTGTCTTTCTATTTATGTTTTCTTGCACAATTCAACACACAATATCATGTATTTATTGTACATTTCAAATAGTATCTTGCAAAATTTTCTTTGTAGGGAAGCAAGGAAAAAAGTATAAAAATAAAGAAATTGAAGGAAAAAAGAAGTTTTCTACTGTAAAAGCATCCTTACAAAATGAAAATCATTTTCAGCCTTTAAATAGATCTTAATTAGTGTTTTTTGGCTTCCCTTTCACATATCTACTAATTAAATTAATCTACATTTAATTACTTAATGCAATTTTAAAAATTCTATATATTTTTTTTGTAGTAATGAATAAGTTGTCTAAATTAGTGGTTAATGAAAAATAAGTTAGAGAATGAAAGATGAAATGTAAAAAGTCTGATATTGTAAATAATAATTAAGAATATGTATAACTAAAAATAATTTATTTAGTAGAAGATTTTATGTGAAGAATGAAATGGTTACTGTAATAGATAATTCTAGTAACATTTGGAGTCTTTGGAGATAACTTCTTGGCTGGTCTGCTATATCCGGACTTTTCTATTTATATTTTGTAATATATCTTTCTTTATATTTGAGACAGTCTTGTATCATTACAAAACTTGTATGGATATTCTAAAAGTTTTTTACTCATTTCACCAAAATTCATTGCTTGCAAGAACAACAAATTATATATTTATGAAGCGACGTGACTGTTCAAGAAATTAATAGTCATCTCAGATTTATCTAAATTTAGCCATTCTATGTCTTTCCAAATGTTGTAACCTCCATTGACATGCATTCACTTCTAATTTTCAGAAAAATTGTATCAATTTTTCAATACTGGATATATTCTTTTCTAGATAAAGCATCGATGCGATTTTGCGCTTTTTATCTTTTCTTTCTACATGAAATATTCTTTGTGACTAAATCACGTCTTTAGATTGTTGAAAAATATATACCACTAACAAAAAAGTATATGAAGAACGTAAAGATGAAGATTTGAAGTTCGATAATATGAACAACAAACATCTGTTGAAAGAAAGAGGCCAAAACACATTTTGTATATTTTGATTATTAAATACTCCCTTCCTTTTATTCTTAGTTGCTAGGTATACTAAAAAATATTAGTTCTAAAATAGTTGCTAGTTTTAAAATTCAAGAAATAATTTATCACATTTTTTCAACTCTACCCTTAGTACTTAAGTTATTTTAGAATGTGAAAAGAATGATTATTACATGTTTTCAAAAAGTACCTATAAATTAATAGGGTTATATTAGTCAAATTGAAACCCCTATTAATTTTTTCTTAAAGAACATGTAAATCTTATCCTAGCAAGCATAAACAAACGGAAAGAGTATTAAACTGTCAACAATAATTTTGTTGGAAAAGAAAAAAAAACATAACGATTATTATTATTTTCTTCATTTAAAAATAAGTGATGTTTTTATCTTGAGCACACACCTTAAGAAAAACTATCAATTCCAAGAAAATAAGATGTATTTTTACTAACTTACCTTTAATAAATACCTTTTAAAAGATGTAGTTCTTTAGTAATTTCTTGGTTATGTAAAAAAAATTATTTAAATAAGAGTAAAATTGGGAGAATATTAATAACATCTTGATATATAAAATATCACTTATTTTAAAATAAAATAAAAAGATAAAAACTCTATTTACTTTGAAACGGAGAGAATATTACGTACTCTTCTTTCATTTCCTCTCATAAATAAATAAAAAAATCAATCTTGTAATTTGTAATATATTTTTCTTTGGAGTTAGAGCTTATATATTTGGAGTCTTTGGAGGTAACTTCTTGGTTGTTCTACTATATCCGAACTTCTCTATATATATTTTGTAATATATTTTTATTTTTCTTTCAGATAATCTTATATCATTTCACAACTTGTATGGATATACGAAAAGTTTTGTCCTCATGTCACCAAAATTCATTACTTGCAAGAATAAGAAATTATATTTTTAATAGTCGTCCCTGATTTATTTAAATTTCACCATTTTATGTCTTTCCAAATGTCGTAACTTCCATTAATATTCATTCACTTCTAATTTTTAGAAAAGCTTTACCAATTTTTCAATACTGGATAAATTCTTTTCTAGATGAAGCATCAATGCGATTTTGCACTTTTCATCTTTTCTTTCTACGTGTATATATCTTTTTGTGACTAAATCACGTTTTAGATTGTTGAAAACTATATACCCCTAACACAAAAATATATGAAGAAGATCACATAAAGATGCAGGTTTGACAATATGGACAACAAACATAGAATATTTGAAGGTTTGAAACACGTGTGAAAGGCTTTCTAAAAATGATATTATCTTCCTCTTTTCTGTGAGATTTCTGTGGGATTGTACACAAATAATTTTAGTGGATATGACAATCCTATGAATTTTCACTAAACAAATAGCGAAGAAATTCAACTCGAAAGCAAAAAGTTGAATTTGATCTTTTTGGATCGAGAAATTTAAAGAATTTTTTTTGGAAGAATGTTACAAATTAAATAAAGATACTCATAGAAGTTTTATAGAAGATGACTTTATATAGAACTAGTGGTAACTGAAGAAAAGAGCACATTCTTTCATGTAAAAGACACTAATTCATGTAAACTGTTTATTATTAATTTTATCCAAACAAAGTTCCAACTACTAATACTCTAATAGTTACTTAATAATAAGGATAATTTTTTTAAAAGAATCTCTTAAAAATAACCTTTTTTAATATACTGAACTAATAACAAAGACGGATGAAGATAAAAAATCATTGAAATATCGCTTGTTATCTTTTTCAGAAATATCTTATTTAGTTTAATCATATTATACTATTGAGATAAATAAAAAATAGTCACATATAAAAAATTAAGCAAGCAAGTGGATGAAAATAAAGGATATGACAATTCTACTATTGGCTCCCTAAGGTTCCTATCACCCTTCTTATTTTACTAGGTTAATTACAAGATTAAAAGGCAACACAGGGTTGGAAATTGAAGGAGTAGCAGATATATAGTTGCCCTTGATTTATAAAAAGATACGTGTTAGGAGAAATAAAAAGTGAGACATTTGAGGAGAAAAAAAAGTATTTAGAACACTTGTTCCCTTTAGAAAAAATGTCAAAAAAAATAGGTCATCACCCAAAATCAAATATTAATCGGCAGAAAAATTAATAAGATGATAATGTAGCAGCTAGAATAGAAGATCATGTTAGCTATTCCAGCTCTATTTTGACATTTAATGAAGCTCGAGGGAACTTCAACACTTGTAAAATGAAGAAAAGGATTTCATCATGTTGTTGAATTGAATTTGCAGGTGTAACCTTCACCTGTACAAGTGAAGGACAACGAGCTAACATCACTTCATGAAAAGGCGTTCAATTATGGTGTTCAGAAGACCTTCCAAATTTATCTTTCGAAGTGCAATGAGATCTTCTTTTATGCAGTTAGGTGCTGTTTGATACTCTCTAACTCTGTCCACGTCAATTTCCTCAACATTTGAGAGTTCATGTTGTATATATAATAACATATATATGAGCAATTTAGGTATGAGATAGATAATGTCAATATATTGTGGTATAGCATTTATCATGGTATAACATTTATTCATTTTTTTAAGTACAATAATGTACAACACAAAAGGAATAATGTAACTTCAATGCTAACTAACATCTAATTTTTATGTTTTTCAGAAAATAATTTATAGAAAAGGTGATCATTCATCTCTTAATGTATTGATGATTACCTTAATTTTAATTGAATGCAAATGGGGAACATTGTGAAGTAAGCATATAACTGCTAAAATTTGAGCTTCATCAGCAAAGCATAAACCTAAGTTGAATTTCAGCAAATTCTCTAGTCCAGCCTTAAGCCTCTTTGAAATAACTTGCGGAACTGCAATCTTCAGAAAAAGAAAACATCATCATCATCATCATCATCATCATCATCATCATCATCATCATCATCATCATCATCATCATCATCATAATAATAATAATAATAATAATAATAATAATAATAATAATAATAATAATAATAATAATAATAACAACAACAACAACAACAATAAAATAAGACATATTTTTTTGAAATAAAATGAATACATACATATCTCTCATGACTCACTATATATGAAATAAAATAAAATAATAAATTTGTATGCAAATTACCTTGAAGAAAGTACTGCTAAACCAAAACATTGTAAGTTTAGGGAAAGAATACATAATGTCTTCCAATTTAAACCTTTTCCAAAAGTCATACTCTTTGATTTTTTTCGAATGATACAATAGTCAACAATTTCAGCACAGTAAAGGCTTTGAGGAACGAAAAATTGATATTATAACTATCAATAATGTGCAAGCTATGTAGTTGCGACGCGGAGATATTAAGGTATTGGAGACCATCACAACTTGTAGGCAACAAGGTCAAGAGTAGTAGAGCCTCAAGGATGCTAAACACCATAACTGGATCGAAACTTATTTGTGTTAGATCAAGCCTCACGGGAATCTGAAATGATGTAGAGGCAAGAGATGTCCTGAAGGCACAATTGGTGATGTCCAAATTACTCAGTATAAAATTGCACAAGAAAGATGGAAAAGTATATGTGGATTGGATGGAATTTTCAATCCTGAGTTCTTTAACACCGTTCATTGAGATGTATCGAATCCAATGGTCAATGTCCCAGTGGCCTGAGCTAATACTTGATATGTCAAGGACAAAATTGAAAATAGGACCATCATGTTTCAAGAGGATCTTGTCAACAATATTTTTAAAGTCAAAAGTGATTGAGGATGAAGATTGATTTTTGTAATTTATTTCCTCTTGGAACTGACTATCTAGCACGAGGATTGGAAATGTAGACCATATATGGTTCCACCTTTTTGATAGCACACTCATCTGTGCTATGTCTTTGATGGAAAAACGACTCAAGATATCATCTATTAGGTGTCTCGGTAATTCTGATATCCTGTTTGTACCATAGTCATCATTTTAATGATATATAAAGCCTTGGGCAATATAACTGCTTAAATTGCTGCAATTGTTCCTTACTCTGGTTACAAAACAAGCCAAAGCTTTAGTACATAATAGTGAAAAAATGATTAATATTTGAATCACATACAATTTTATATGTATCTCCCAAAGTACAAAATGATTTAAAGAGATATAAAATATAAAACTTCACAATCATCGGCCAGTACCATAACCACTTCCACCACCAAAATCACAACTACCAGCCATATCACTTCAACCATTTCTATCAAACAACCACCACAATCATCCACCATATAAGCCACAACCTTACATCTTGAATTATATTCTAAAATTTTATATTTCTCAAATTTTAACTAAAAATAAATAAATGTGAATAATCAAATGTTGAGAAAACTAATAATCTTGATTATTCATTATTTAGATCTGAATAAAACATCTTACTCCTCAAATATCATATGTGTATTTCGATTCAGACATCTTAATCCTTAAAAGGAATGACCTCTAAAATATAATCTTATCTGCATTTTAACTCTGTAAAACTCACGCGATATGATTTTCTCCCTATTTTCCTACTTTAATACACTCACACCATCTAGAAAACAAAGAAGAAACAAAAAGATATGTTATACACTATAGATTTTAACACACATAAACTTAAATCGATCAACATAAGAACTTTACTAGAACAAACATAAATTAAAAATAAAAATTCTTCCACAATACCGCAGATAAACTAAAAAGATATTCCTAAGAACACAAAGGAGAATTGTATACTGGAACATAAAATCAACTCAGATCCCTTTACACTTCGTAATTAACGTTACACACAACATTCACGTACGATTTGCAAAAATACTAATCATAAAGAGAGAAAAATCAAAGAAAAGAAGAAAAATTGAATAAATTCTGCATAGTATATCAAAAACTTTCTCTCTCTAAAAATTTTCTTTCCATTCAAAATAAACTGTTATATATCTAACGATACAATTCGACTTCCAGACACATGGAGCCAGCGGCCAATGCTCTGCAAGGAAGGAGGGATCGATCGCCGGATCCAGGAATCACTCCCCCCCCCCCCTAAAATTTTTAATCCTTAACTACTAAATTATCATATGCCTTTAACAACCACCAAACCCCCTTGGCAACCAAACCGAGAGAATCTCCCAAAGCTACACAAAGCATAATAGAATCCCTGCTATTATTTTTAATGCTGAAGTTTATTATGGGATTATGGAAAAGGAATGTAAATATACCATAGTCGGAAAACTTCTGAAAACAAAGCCCCAAATTGAGAAAATTAGGGCTGCGGCGAAGGAGACAATACCTCTAAAAGGCTCTGTAAAGGTTGGTGTCTATGACAACAAGAACGTGTTTATTTATGTTTGTAATGAAGAAGATTTCAATTCAATATATTGTCTTCATGCAATTGAGGTGGAAGGACAAACTATGTGGATCAGCAAATGGACACCAGAATTCACCGCAGAGGAGGACAACCCCTTAGCGCCGGTGTGGGTTCTCTCCCTAAACTTCCATTTCACCTACAAACATGGAATTTCATCAAACAAATTCTAAATGCAATAGGAATGCCTTTGAGTATGGATCTAGCGACTAGAAGCAAGACTAGGCCAAGTATGGCCAAGGTTCGAGTTGAAATTGATCTATCTAAGCCAAGGTTAAATTCTATGTTTGTTGGTCAAAGAAACTCAGCTAACCCTCTACAAGGGTATATATGAACAAAAAATAGAATATGAAGGAGTGACAAAAATTTTCAATTACTATTGGCTTCAAGGGCACTACAAAAATCAATGTAGAATGATAGAAAGGGACCAAAACGAAGTGAAGGAGGCAAACCAACAGGTCAATAATAAGGAAGATAGCAGCAGAGAGAAAGACCTTACTAAAGTCAATAATGAGGTTGTTGCATTCACTAATCAGGAACAGCAAAGAAAAACTACAAAAGGAAATCACATGGACGAACAACACCCTACCACTAATAGTCAGCAAGAGCATACTGTAGAAGAAAAAACACAAGACAAGGAGACTACAAAAAGGAAGGAAAATGATCTCAAATCACAAAACAACTACAAATAAGAAGAAAGGGTGGAGTGAACCCCCAAGGAAAATATATAAATCGACTAGTGCAATACTTGACATAGACAAATCAAATCCATCAAATAAAAGAAGTGATCATGGAAGAAATTGTACTACAGATCATGGTGTGGAGGAAGATACAATGACAAGGACTGTGATAAAGGAGAATAGGAAGGAATTAATTGACAGAGAGGATCTGAGTGTGACAAATGTGGAGCAACAAGACAATAGAAAGAATAGTAACAATGATACAATCAACACAGAAGGCAACTCTGTGAAGGAGGATGGAACAATAATTGGAACCATAAGTATCAATGACCCCAATGAGTTATAGGTAGTTCTATTTGATGAAGGCTGGGAGACTATCAAGAGGAAGAGAAATAAGAATAAGTAGAACAATTAGATGTAAGAAGCCCAACAAAGTACTCCTAGCCAGAATAGCATGCAACATGGAAATGAAAATATGGACCACTGCAATACCAAACAACAACAGGAAGTTACTTTAAATAAGGAAATGAATACTACCTTTTGTAGTAAAAATAAATGACCTATCGACATCAGTATTCAACCTATCTAGATATATGAGACCCGTAGTTCAACTAACCAAGGAAATAATCTTTAGAAGAACAATGAAGGAGAAGACAATGATGAATGGAAAGATGATGAATCAACTGAAGATGAAGACAATAGAGAAGAGGATTCATTTGAAGATGGCCATGTAACACCCTGGATAATTTGAGGGATAAAATCGTGCTTTTGAGGTAGCACTAAGAGTACTAACTAGGCTAATAAGGAAGTATTATGAGTTATCTGAATCACTCTATGGTCATATTTAAGATTGGACATCGATCAAGTTGTAGAACGAAATTCAGAAAAAGTGATCGCAAAATTTCCTTCTTGAGATTCTTTGAAATTTAGGTCAAATGTCTTGAATCTTTTCTCCCAATCTATAGGTGTTAGCGGGTGTGCGACCTGTCAAATTAAATATCTATGAGTCTAGTATCCAGATCATCAAACCGTTTGCAAATATGACTTCGGAGTAGAGAGATATTTTCATTTTTGCGAGACCGCGCAAGCAAGCACGTCACAAGGGTCTAAGGTGGTGGAAGGCTATTTAAGCCCCTTTGATCGGTTATTGGTCATCCAAATTCATTTTACAGAAACGTACTTGGTAATAAACCTCTCTAGACTTCTCTCCATTGTTTTCTTTATGTTTTGAGTCTAGAAGCCATGGCTCAACATGATTTTGGTGTTAGGAAGTCAGGAATCGTGTGTAGTCCGTGATTTGGTGTTTTTTCGGCACTGTTGATGACTGTTTCATGGTGAAGCTGTTGGTAAGCCTTCTTTATTTTGTTCTCCTTAGTTTTTAAGGTTTTTTATACGCTGGTAGGTTATTGTCTCGGAGTTTCTACCGTCGAATTCCTATGAATCTTGTCGTGTAAGCTTCGTTTGTCTTGTTTTATTGTTGAGTTGTGGTGGCTGCATTTTGGCAGAATCTTGGACTGCCTTTAGGCAGTAGGTTCGTGGTGTTGAAGATTTGAGTTCAGCCAAACTTGAAGCTAAGTTATGTTAGGCTTGTCCCTCCCTTTGTCGGCATGAATTCCATAGTTGTTGTCGTCCGTGTTGGTTGTTTGTGGTGGCTTGTATTTTTCTGTTATTGAACTCTTGTTTGTCGTTTATATGGTGATAATGGTGTGTTTAAGGTGAGGTTTTGGTTGGTTTCTCGAGCTTGAGTGTGGAGAATCGTAGTTATGGAAAATTATTAGGCTTGCGAGAGGTCATGTGTCAGGCGTGTGGTTCTTGTAGAAAGTTGTGGGCTGTTTGAGTGAACTAGATTAGGTGATTTTATTGACAAGTGAATGAGGGTTTATAGTGGTTAAGGCTGATGGTTGCAACAATATGTTGTTATATTTGATTCGGCGGTCGTGTCGGCCGGTCGATGGCATGTGACCACCGTGATGACACTTGGGTTGGTTTGGCCATGTCCCTTGATGTTAGTGGTGAGTAGAGTGGCTTGTGGGATATTTGATCATGTATTATTATTATTATTGATTGTGTGTGTGCTATGTGTGAGGCCTTGTGGCTTGTGGATACTCGATGCACGAGAGTTGTTCCGGCTAGGGATCAAGCCCGAGGTGCCTTGTGGCTTGTGGATACCCGACGCACGAGAGTGTTTCCGGCTGAGGGGTTAAGCCTAAGGAGTGAAATGACCTACGGGGTTGAGAATGATGTCCTCCGTAGTGTCGAGTTGAGACATGATCGAGAGTGGTCCGACATGTCTGAGCCTTCGTGGGATCGCGATTCGTTCTCCTAGATGGATTGAGCTCCGCTAACTGTGCGCAGCCGACAGAATGTCCGGTAGTGCCTGATTGATGATGTTGATTAACTGGTGTTTACTTGTTATTTGTTTGGAATTGTATTGTGGTTGTTGCTAGTGTTATTTTTTAACTAATAGCAGTGGATGCAAGATGTTGGTTGGTGTTAGCTGAGGCCATTGAGAGGTCTAGAGGCGATGACAAGTGAGTTGGGTCAGCTAAGTGCCATTGTATTGTTATTTACTTTTTTGACTTGTCGGGCTTATGGGGGCCAGGTAGGTTTATGTGTTTACTTAAGTTGAGCTCTCCTTCTATGATATCAGGTATATCTGTTGATCTCTAATCTTAGTCATATAGGTTTTTTTCCTTTCATACTCAGTACACTATTATACTGATGCCCTAGTCGGGGCGTTGCATTCATGCATGCAGGTGATGGTGGGATGTTAGATCAAGTTCTTGGGTGCTGAGTGGAGTTCCAACTGAGGTTGTGCGCTCCAGGTCTTTCGGAGTCGCCAAATGTTTGAGTTAAGGGTAGTTCGGGGCCCTGTCCCGATCATTTGATTACTAATATATGCATAGAGGCTCATAGACATTACTGTGATTTTAGTATGTTGTTATAGGAGAGGTGGGCCATGTTGTGTAGTTGTTTTCTTTTTCATGGCCTTGACAACATATGGTATTTATTTTTTTTGGTTGGTCAGGTGAGCTAGCTTCCGCTATAGTCTATCATCTTGTTCTGATTTTATAGTTGTTGTGTTGTTGAACCTCATCGATTTTGACGTTTGTTTTATAAATTGGGCATCGGGTATGCTCGTAGCAGGGGTGGCACCAAGTGCCAGTCACACCTCCCCAGGTTTGGGTGTGACAGACTTGGTATCAGAGCAGTTCGTCCTAGGGAGTCTATGAGCCGTGTCTAGTAGAGTCTTGTTTATGTATGCATTGAGCAGTGTACATATAAACAGGAGGCTACAGGACATTTAGGATTGTTAACCCTTCTTTGTGGATCGAAATCGTGCGAGAAGTAAGATGTCATAGGAGTGGGGTGTAGACTCGTGTTTTTTTATTTTTTCAGGGGTGCTTGTAACTTGATAATTATAGTCGGCCAGTGGCTAGACATGGCTGCACGTAAGATTCTTATTTTGATTATGGTTATAGTTGTGTCGCGCGCCGGCATGGAGCAAGGTTTTGTTGTTTGGATTTTTTTATGGTAGGCTTTTCATGTGAGGCTATGTAGTGCAATGTTGTGCTGTGTCCTTCCTTGAGTTGGAGTCGTGCGTGTCATCCAACATTCGAGGATGAATGTTTCTAAGGGGGGAAGGATGTAACACCCCAGATAATTTGAGTGATAAAATCTTGCTTTCGAGGTAGCACTAAGAGTACTAAATAGGCTAATAAGGAAGTATTATGAGTTATTTGAATCACTCTATGGTCATATTTAAGATTGGACGTCGATCAAGTTGTAGAATAAAATTCGAAAAAAGTGATCGCAAAATTTCCTTCTTGAGATTCTTTGAAATTTAGGTCAAATGTCTTGAAGCTTTTCTCCGAATCTGTAGGGAGTTAGGGGGTGCACGACCTGTCAAATTAAAGATCTATGAGTGTAGTTTCCACCGCATCAAACCGTTTTCCAATCCGACTTTGGAGTAGAGAGATATGCTCATTATTGCAAGACCGCGCAAGCAGGCACGTCACAAGGGTCTAAGGAGGTGGAAGGCTATTTAAGCCCCTTTGGTCGGTTTTTGGTCATCCAAATTCATTTTCCAGCAACCTACTTTGTAAGAAACCTCTCTCAACTTCTCTCCATGGTATTCTTTGGGTTTTGAGGCTAGAAGCCATGGCTCAACATTATTTTGGTGTCGGGAAGTTGGGAATCGCGTGTAGTCCGTGGTTTGGTGTTTTATCGGGCTGTTTCATGGTGAAGCTGTTGGTAAGACTTCTTTATTTTGTTCTCCTTAGTTTTTAAGGTTGTTTATACACCAGTAGGTTATTGTCTCGGAGTTTCTACCATCGAATTCCTATGAATCTTGTCGTGTAAGCTTCATTTGTCTTGTTTTATTGTTGAGTTGTGATGGCTGCATTTTGGCAGAATCTTGGACTGCCTTTAGATAGTAGGTTCTTGGTGTTGAAGGTTTGAGTTTGGCCAGGATTGAAGCTAAGGTATGTTAGTCTTGTCCCTCCCTTTGTCGGCATGAATTCCATAGCTGTTGTCATCCATATTGACGTGTGTGTTGGCTGTTTGTGATGGCATGTGTTTTGCTATTATTGAACTCTTGTTCTTCTTTTTATATGGTTATAATAGTGTGTTTAAGGTGCGGTTTTGGTTGGTGGCTCAGGATTGAGTGTGGAGAATCATAATTATGGAAAATTATTAGGCACGTAACGAGAGGTCGTGTGTCAGGTGTGTGGTTCTTGTAGCAAGTTGTGGGCTATTTGAGTGAATACTATTAGGTGATTTTATTGAAAAGTGAATGAGGTTTTAGAGTGGTTAAGTTTGATGGTTCCGACGATCTGTTGTTATATTTAATTCGGCGGTCATGTTGGCCGTGTCGATGGGACGTGATGACCATGGTGACACTTTGGCTGGTTTGGCCGTGTCCCATGATGTTAGTGGTGGATAGAGTTGCTTGTGGGCTGTTTGATCATGTATTATTATTATTGTTGATTTTATGTGTGTGTTGTGTTTGAGGCCTTGTGGCTTGTGCATACTCGATGCACGAGAGTTGTTCCAGCTAAGGATCAAGCCCGAGGTGCCTTGTGTCTTGTGGATACCTGATGCACGAGAGTGTTTCCGGCTGAGGGGTTGAGCCTAAGGAGTAAAATGACCTACGAGGTTGAGAATGATGTCCTCCGTAGTGTCGAGTTGAGACATGATTCGAGAGTGTTCCGACATGTATGAGCCTTCCTGGGATCACGATTCGTTCTCCCAGATGGATTGAGCTCCGCTAATTGTGCGCAGCCGAGAGAGTGTTCGGCAATTCCTGATTGATGATATTGATTAACTGGTGTTTACTTGTGATTTGGTTGGCATTATATTATGGTTGTTGCTAGTGTTATTTGTTATCTAATAGTAGTGGATGCTAGATGTTGGCTGGTATTAGCTGAGGCCATTAAGAGGTCTAGAGGTGATGACAGGTGAGACGGGTCAGTTAGGTTTCATTGTATTATTATTTACTTTTTGGACTTGCCAAGCTTATGGGGGCGAGGTAGGTTTATGTGTTTACTTAAGTTGAGTTCTCCTTCTGCGATATCTCATATATCTGTTGATCTCTAATCTTAGTCTTCCAGTTGTTTTTGCCATTCATGTTCGGTACACTATTGTACTGACGCCCTAGTCGGGGCACTGCACTTCATGCCTGCAGGTGATAGTGGGCTATTAGATTGAGTTCTTGGGTGCTGAGTGGAGTTCCAGCTGAGTTGGGCGCTCAAAGTCTTTCGGAATCACCTAATGTGTGAGTTAAGAGTAGTTCGGGGCCCTGTTCCAATCATTTGATTACTAATGTATTCATAGAGGCTCATAGACATTATTGTGGTTTTAGTATGTTGTTATAGACTAGGTGGACCATGTTGTGTAGTTGTTTTCCCTTCCGTGGCCTTGACGACATATGGTATTTATTTTTTTTGGTTGGTCAGCTGAGCCAGTTTCCTCTATAGTCTATAATCTTATTTTGATTTTATAGTTGTTGTGTTGTTGAACCTCATCGGTTCTGGCTTTTATTTTATATTTTGGGCATCGGATATGCTCATATCAGGGGTGGAACTAGGTGCCAGTCATGTCTCCCCGGGTTTGGGGTGTGACAGGCAAAGACCGGATAGTATAGAATGAAGAAAGTGAAGAAGAAATAGAGTACTCTCAAGAGGAAATTAAAGAGAGGTTCTTTAAAAACAACTTCTTACCTAGAGGTGTGTATAAAACCAAAAAAGGAGAAAGAATCAAAGGATCTCCTATCACGAGAAACCAAAAGAAGTTACAAACACCTCTTCCTCCCCCTATCAATGATTAGTATACTAAACTTGAATATCAGGGTAATGAAGTCTCAAGTAGCAACAGAGAGACTAATGTTCTTTATTGTGAAATACAAGATCTCCTTCTTATCCATTCAAGAACCCTTCATAAATGAGGAAAAAATCGATTCTTCTAGGAACATTCCAGGAATGAATGGATGCAAAACTAATAGTAGTAATAAGATTTGGGATTTTTGGAAGAAAATCTGGATTGTGTTATCAGTGTTGATGAAGATCAAACTATCACTTGCAAGATCAAGGATAAAGGTTTGGATAAAGATTTTTATATATCAGTGTTATATGCCAAATCAAGATCTATGGGGAGGAAGGATCTCTGGAGAGCCATGAGAACAATCTCCACTTTAAGTGATCAAGCTTGGATAATTTGTGGTGATTACAACTGTATTCAGAATGAGGAAGAGAAGTTAAGGGGAAGACCTTAGAATTTGAATAAAAGCATCCCCTTTATAAACAGTGTTAATGATTGTGCTTTGACTGATCTTGGATATACTAGAAATGATTTCACTTTGTGCGATGAAAGGAGTAGTAGATAATTTGGAAAAGACTTGATACAATGTTAGCAAATAAAAAGTGGAATGAAGAGATCCATACACTATTGTCCAATACTTGGGTAGACTCAGCTCTGATCACTGCCCTATCCTTATCAGATTTTACTTTAAAGAAAGAACTTATATCAAGTATTTCACGTTTCTTAACTTCTGGACTGACCATGAGGATTTTATGGAGATTGTCAACTCTTAGTGGAATACTGAAATAAAAGTATACATCTTTTGGAGAGTACAACAGAAACTTAAGATAACTAGGAAAGCCTAAGTGAATGGTCCAGAACCAAGATTCGGGATATATTTTACAATCTTAAAGAGATGGAAGAAAAAGTTAATCAGTATGATGCTCAATATATGAGATCTATAGAACAAAATAAGAGGATGGAACTCAACAAGGACAAAGCTGAACTCGTAATCCATCATAAAAAAAGTTGACACCTTTTGGAGATAGAAGGCTCATGTAAAATGGCAACTGGAGGGGGATGAGAATACCAAATACTTCCACAACATTGTCAGGGGCAGAAGGAAATTCCTAAAGATTAATAGTATATGACAATGATAATTGATTGGAGGAAGAGGAAGACATTGCTACAGCTACTGTGAGTTACTATCAAATCCTTTTCACTCATCTGACAAAAATATTTTTGAGTATATTCCTAATTTAGTAAACTCTAAGGATAATGTGATGCTCATGCAAGAACCAACATTAGAAGAAGTTTAAAATGTTTTCTTTATTACTGATCCTAACGTGCTCCTGACCCTGATGGCTTCACTGCTTGTTTTTATCAAAAAGACCTGGGACATTATAGGCTTTGACATGCTGAAAATGGTTAAGGCTATTTTTAATGGTTCTAAACTCCAACAAATACTTCCTTTGTACTCTTCTGATGCTTATACCTAAAGTTCAATCTTCCCAATCCTTTTGTAGACTTTAGACCTATTAATTTAAGTGATGTCTATCAAAAGATTACTTCTAAAGTTCTTAATGATAGGCTGGCCAAGATTATTCCTAAGATCATATCTCTTAATCAAAGTGGTTTTATTAAAGGTAGAGATAATGGTGAAAATGTCCTCTCAACACAAGAAATTATTCATGATATAAGAAAGCCTAACAAAGGTAACAATGTTGCTATTAACCTTTATATGTATATGGAATATGATAGACTTTCCTGAAATTTTCTTTGTAATACCATGAAGAAAATGGGATTTTCTGAGATGTGGATCAATATCATTAGAAACCTCTTATCTAATATGTGATACACTGTATTATCAATGGAAAGAGAATGGTTTTTTTAAGTCTAACAGGGGAGTCAAGCAGGGTGACCCAATCTCCCCATTTATGTTTATCATTGCTTCTGAGGTATTATCCAGGATATTGAATAGTCTTTATGAGAACCCAAGATTCAATGGCTTCCATATGAAAGGAGATGGCCCTCAGATCAACTAGTTGGCTTATGCAGATGATTTAATTATCTTCTGCTCAGGTAAGATCTTTACCTTACATCTTATTAATATCATGCTTAGCACCTATGGAAAGAATTCTGGAAAACTAATTAACAAATAAAAAAGTTGTTTCTTTTTTGATGACAATGTTTTCAATAAGAGAAGCTCCATTATTTCTAAATGCTTGAATCTAAATAGGAAAGATTTTCCTATCAACTACATAGGCTGCCCTATTTTTATATGTAGGAAAAAGATTGAATAATTTTCTGGAATCGTTAATAAGGTTAATCTGAAAGGTAACTCTTGGAATAGCAATACTTTTCCCATAGGAAGTAACATTATTTTGATTAAATATGTTTATATGTTATGCCTATCCATTTACTTTCCATCTGCCACCATCCTATCACTGTTGAATCAAATGCAGAGGATCATGGCTAACTTCCTTTTGAGGCAATATGGATGGTAATCATAAGCACCACTGGGCTACTTGGAATAATTTGTGTCACCCTACTAAAGAGGGAGGAATCAGTATTAGGCCTCATCATGAAATCTCCAATACTTTTCCTTCTAAACTTTAGTGGAAATTATGAACAAAGGACTCTCTTTGGACAAAGTTTCTCAAGGCAAAATACAGTAGGAGAATCCATTTTATGGCCGGAAAAATCTACTATACCCAGTCACGTACTTGGAGGAGAATGATGAATATCAGGGATAAGATTGACTATCTAATTCACTGGGAGATCAACTTAGGTAATTTCAATTTCTTATAGGATAACTAGACAGGTAAGAGGCATCTTGCACAACATGATAATGTTTCTACCTCTATTAACTTCCCTATTAAGAATTTTATTATCAATGGTAACTAGAATGTCCCTGAACTGCTGCATAGTATGTCTTTGTTATCCAGAGAGATAAAATACACTCTCCTAGTCTTGAAGATCAACCTTTTTGGTCTCATAAACAGATGGGAGATTCTCTTGTAACTCTTCTTGGAATACCATTAGAACTCAGGAAATCAGAACTGTTTTTAATAATATGACTTGGCATAGACACATTCCTCTAAAAGTTTCCTTTTCTCGTTGGAGGTTGTTCAGGATCAAGACTACAGTTGATATGGATGTTATCAGAGTTCGTGTCAATCAACATCCCATCCAGATTTGTGTGCTGCTCAAATCATAGACAGGAAAGTGAGGAGCATCTATTCCACGATAGTGACATTAGTATGATCATCTTATCATACTTCTGCAACCTCTTTGGAGTCAACAACACAACTTCTTCCATTAGACATAAATTAATTAATTAGTGGATCAATGACACTCAGAAATTAGTCAAGAAACTTGCTCTTTGGGCCCTTCCTCACACTATCATTTGGCCAGACAAAGAAAGAATTGCATATAAAAATCTTGCCTTTTTTTAAACTTATTTATTGATTTCAAATAGGAGAAATGAAATATGAAATTTTATTTTGGTCTGAACATGAATTAATTTTCTTTTTATTCAATGAATATATTTCTATTACAATAATCTGATCTCATTTAATGTGGTTGACTCCACAATTTAAAATATTTCCTTAAAAAGTTTTTTCATCGGTGGAAAAAAGTGCTAACTTTTTTAAATGGAAAAAAGCTACACTTTAAATGGGAAAAGGCTATTGTTTTAATATAATTTTGATCATATTTTAATACCATTACAGCCTCTCTTTAATCTCAATTTCGGAAAAATTTGACCCAAAAAATACACCTGACCCAATCCAAACCCAAAAAGGTCCAGCCTACTTCCTCTTCTAAGCACCTAACACCTCTTCTTTTACATTATTTTCCTAACTCTCAAATGAACAAATCCCTGACAAACTCATAGTTCGCCAACCTACCCTAAAATTATGAACATTTAAATTAACGAAAAACCCTCATCGAGGCTATTTTTGACAAAAGCATTCATTGTATGTGCTCCCAGCAACGAAAATTCATCTTTTTCATCCCTTTTCAATTTCAGAGAATTTTTTGAAGTCAATAACAATGTAATAATATATTTTAAAGAGAAAATGGAGTAGGTAAATTCATTTTTTTCTTATATTTTTTGGTTAAATAAATTATCTTTAAGTAATAGGAAAACACCAAAAGTGAAGGGGGCTACATGAATACCTCTTCAAAATAAAATTTATGTGTCAGAACATGTATTAAACTAAAAAAATACGGCATTTAAACCTCAACTTTACGTAATAGGCAAATTACTTTTACATCCACTCCTTGACTTTACATGAACTTATTATACATCAAATGATTTTTCAAAGTATATATCTACTACACATTTTATGGTATAAAATATTTGAGATTGAACCATTATTTAGATGTCACATATCCAAAATTTTAAATCATTATTGAATTATTTTGCAAGGAGATTGAGTTAATATTATTTTACAGGTACTATTTATTAGAGTGGGTTAGATTTCCACATTGGTTGGGGAATAGACCGGTGGGTTGCTTATGTGGACTTAGGCAAACCTTCCCTCATGAGCTAGCTTTTGGGGTTGAGTTAGGCCCAAGTTTCATATCTTGACATGGTATCAGAGCCAGGTCCATTCCCGCTTGGGCTCCCAGTCTATGCTCCAGTTGGGCCTAGGCGTAATGGGGGTGTTAGAGTGGATTAGAGTCTCACATTGGTTGGGGAATTTCTTATATGGAGTTGGACAAACCTGCCCTCATGAGCTAACTTTTAGGGTTGAGTTAGGCCCAGGTGTCATATCTTTAAACTATTAACAAAAATTCTAAAAACTAATTTATCTTGAGTTTATTCTAAGTTTATGAAAAAGGAAATACACGATAAGGTTGATTTCTAAGTGTTGAAATGGTAAAAGTTCTTAAATAGGTGTTAAAGGAGTATCTTTTTTCAGGTAATAAGGATATTATATTAATAGAACTTAATATGCATTAATATATGAGAGTGACAACACGACTGAGCCATTACTATTTTTTTGAGGGGAAGTGGAGTTAATAAACATATAACAATTATCTAAAATAACTGACATGGCCGCTTAAGTCTAACAAAAACAATTCTTACTTTGTGTAGCTTTAAAATTTTTGGACACAGACAATGGAGGGATTGTCCATTGCACAGAAAAATTCACCATCTTAAAACTAGATCCCTCCTTTGCTAGCATGTTTGCTACTTGATTTTATTCCTTGAATAAATGTTGGATGGGGGAGGGGGATTCCCCATCTAGTGAAGCAACTCCCTGTAATCAAATAATAAATTAGTGTATGCAAATGTTCATTATTTTAAGAACTCAATTATTTCCTTGGAGTCCGGATAAATTTCTAGAGGGGTTAGATTGTTAGTAAATACTGTCTTCAAACCATTACATAAGAAAAGAATTTTTGTTGTTATATTAGTAGCTTCATAGACATTTCTCATATATCATCTAGTTTCCTAGATGGTCGTGTATTCCTCCCCATATTCCACCTTCCCTGGATTACCAAGTGAGTTTTTGTCTATGTTTAGTTGCAATATAGTTTAGAATTAAAATGTAAAATTCAACTTTATTATATTTTGAATAAATTAGTTTTATATAATTTATGATTAGGATCTAGGATCCTAACACTATTGTACAATATATAGTTGTATGGCTATATAAGAACCACTTATGTGCATGAGTTTGTTGATTATTACGCTCAATATTGTTCTATAATCTTCTTTGTGGGATAATAACATTGGTTCTAGCCTAAATTATTTTGTATCTTTAATATTGTTCTATGTTCTTTAATGGACAGATTATCTTCCTCCACACTCTCTCTTTCACCAGGATCTCTCCACTAATTCGTAGATATATGTCCCATTAAATTGAAATCCTCAAACTATCTTGTTTGAAAAATTCAGTTGATGTAAACACTGAGGACTGGTGATATTATTGTGAAAGAACCATCATCTAAGGTTGTGGTGAACGAAAAGGATGAAGAAAAAGTCAATCATAAATTAATACAATGGAAGAAAAGATGTTTTGGTGAGAAGTTGACTAACTGAAACTGGCATGTAGAAGAGTCAATGTTCTTTATTATTGGTTGCACTTAGGGAAAAGAAATTTAGGAGAGTCTTGACGACAACTACCTACAATCTAGAGAGGATAAGGAATTTCAATTGAAACAATAAATTCATAGTATCAAAATAGGGTCAAAACTGTAAATGATTATATAAAAAAATTCAAGAGAACTTGTGATATCTCACAGATATACACAAATCATTAGATTAAGATATTAAGGTTATAAACTTTTGTAAGATTCTTGGAAATAAATTTGTATAAGACCTTGAGGATTTTCATGCTGGGAAAAGATCCTTATCCAACCTTCACTCATTTTATTAATGCACTGAAAGGGTATGCTATGAGAAAAGAAGATAGAGAGAAGTATCATGTCAATCAAGCCATGTGTTTTCAAGTCCATAAAATACAATGTTTCTTTAGCAGAGGTAGAGGTAACTCTTTCACACTAAGAGGATGACATTCAAAGCCATGCTAAATTTGTAGAATAAGCAATCCCACTACTATCTCTTGCTTTTATAGGTGAGATTACTCGCCGATCTCAACAGGAAACTCTACAAGGACTCTCTGCATTAATAATCAATGAACCATTAGAAAATAATATTAACATGTTCTCTAGATAAAAGTTAGAGTTGCAGGATTGCCAACCTCGAGCTTGGAGGAGGGGGAAGGGGGATGATAGATAGAAACGATGTTTGGGAGTAGGATGTAGAAGCCTAATATTAATATAGTTTTAATAGATTAGTTTAATATAGTTTAGTATTGGAATGTAAAAGCTTAATGTTATAGTACAATATATAGTTGTAGGACGATTTAAGAATCACCTATGTGCATGAGTTAAATGAGACGAGAAAATATAAAGAATCGCATATTTACAATTAATATTGTTCCATAATATTCTTCATATTTTATTCACCTCGTGGGGTATGCAAATAAAATTTGTGAGGCTAATAAGATGTTTTGGTAATTCACAGGAAATATTATTTTAATAATCCAGATGCCAAAAACATCTTTAACCATTAGTCTCAAGTTGTTCTCAGTTAAAGGGTCGTCCAAGGATTCTCTTTGTGTTTCATAATTAATCAACCATTTTACCTAATCCAAAGTTGGGTGAGATGGTGGCATGATCTCGGCTAAGTTCGAGCCATCAAAGTTGAGCTATGTTAAAGCTTTTCATATTTCTTTTTTGGCATGTTTCCGTCATGTTTTGAATAGCTATTTTCTTGTGTAAATGGCTGTTTCAAATACTTGTGATCTTGATTCTTATTTGTTCTATTTGGCTGTTGTTTGGTAGTGGAAATAGGCTTGATCAGGTGATGCCTCAAAATGAGCTTAGAATTGTGTGATCAAAAAGCACATAGCGAGTGAAATTGAGTTGTCATTGTCGAGTCGAATATAGAACTTTGGATGTACCAGTGGGCAGCGTACAATTTTGTTGTGTATGTTCTCTTGATGCTATTGTATTCTTGCAACTTGTGTGGAAACTAGGGAGGCTCTGCGATAGCCTACAAATTCGTGATTATTTTCGGCGTAGTTGAGCCCGTGATTTGAGAGGACCTGCAGACGTGACTATTTTCAGTTAGGTCAACTGTGAATTGTGAAGCCTGCAAGTTAGTAACACTCTCCTTGCAAGGCTATAGTTATAACTGATATACATTGTTTTATTGTTATGTTGAAAATTGTTCTAGTTACTTGTGGGTTGAATACAAGAATTGGTGATTATCATGATTATTGGGTCTCCTGTATAAGTTAAGGTATCGATCTGTAATTTGTGGCTTTGACTTGGGAGTTGGCCTATCAACTTGGCCCTTCTGTTGATATCTTCCTTACCTTCTTTTTGAGTTTTGTATATTTGAATTCTTATTTTATTGTCTGCTTACATACTCGGTAAATTTTTATACTAATGCCCTGAGTTTGAGGTAACTGCATTCATTCCTGCATGTGTTGATCAACAGGTAGCTCGAGATCCTTGTCAGTTAAATGGAGTTCCAACTTAGCTGGTAAGGTCCAAATCATCCCGAGCTACCAGTTATTTTGATTTGATCGGTAGGTCGGGGTCCTATCCCGATTATTTTATTGTTGTTGTACTCATATAGGCTCATAGACTCATGTTGTGGTTTGTGGTGCCTGGTAAAGGCCTTGTAGACTTTGTTGTTTAGCTATGGTTTCAAAAATTTTGCTTTGTTGGCCTGTTGTACTTATTTTTGGCATTGGCATTGGCCACCACAATTTTGGCATAGATGGCTTGAGATATATCAAACATAGATCTAAAACAAAGACCATTCCTGTCTGTTTGGGCAAACACATGTCAAGTAAAGTAGCCCGATTTTTACTTCTACTTGTGTCCTTATTACTCCAAAAGAATTTAGCAAAAATTTTATTAACTCTTTGATAATACATTTAGGAGGAACAATAGTTGATAGTACATGGATCAGAGTACTCTGTAGAGCACTGGTGATCATGGCTGCTTACCTCTATAAGATAACATTCTTCCCTACATGCTTGTAGTTTATCCTTTACCTTTTTTTATAAGCTCAGAGGAGCATATAATCCTCTTCCTAGCAAGAGTAATTCAGCAGCCATCATATAGATTATAGGAAATTGTCCCCTTGACATACCTGTACACTTCTCCACCATTTGTTTAAGATCCGTCCCCACATTCTGGCACATGTTCTTTATTGATCTTCTGACCTAATTGGGTCCCATACTCTGGTGGAGTCTACATGATTCTATCCAGAGAATATTTATGAGCTGAAGAAGAAATAATGGTATCATCTACATAGGTCAAATGATTTAGATTTTCAATCCATGTAGCATTCCATAACCACTATATAGATCATCTTCAAAATGGAATTTAATGATTTGGATAACACCTCTGCATTCATGATGAATAAATTTGGAGATAAAGGAACCCCTTATTTGTTTCCCTTAGTTGAATGAAAAAATTCATGTGCTTTCCCAATTTTATATCTTATTTCATCTATTCAACCCAAATCAACTTCTATCCTTATAGTCTCACTATAAATTTAGTTATACCTTATTTTTAAGATTAAACAATTTGGCATCCACCATGGGGATAAGGATAATTGAGGTTAGCTTGGCTTTATTTATCATTAACAAAACATAACATTTTGTAAAGGTCTTCAAGTCCATAGGATCAACAATAACAATGATTGGAACGGGAAATATCGAACCATCGATGCTAACAACAATGTGTTTTTGAATGCACCTGCCAACTTAGAAAAAGATCTGGTGGGTGACAACACCAAGGCAACAAATGAATTAGGGACTTCTCATAGATTTCTCGCCACTTTGAGAGGTCCGAGACTTAGAATGATGGTGTTGTGACCAGAATACAGTAATTATGACTCCTTTGGAATAAATTCAAATGTATCATACACACTCCTTTGAAATACTCTCCCACTTCTACTAAGATCCCTACCTCTTCACATCTTCTATAAATCCCCAAATTTAAAAAGACCTTGCCTCACGCTAAAATCTCTTTCTTTCCCTTCAACAACTTGATTTTTCTCTCTCTCTTACACACACACTCCCCAGAATCTCCAAAATTCCTAAAAGATGTGGACTCTTTATCTTCTTCAATTACGCAACCCTCAACCGCTTCCTCCACCGCCTTAATAGTGCACAAATTATTGGTCTTCTATTCACTGGAACAGGTGCCTACTCTTGACCTATTCACAGTGCCAATTGTTGAGGAATCCGGTGTAGCTCACATTAGAAGAATGGCTGAAGGAGATAAGATGAAAGAGTTTATAACAGAAGTTTTATGTAAATGGGAAACTTCAGAAAAGTTAATTAGGAAGCTGATCATGGTACTAAGGTTAGATAGAATGCAACTTATGAGGGGAATCTTTGAACGTGACAAATCCAGTAGATCTTAAAATAGAGGATGGTGATTGTCTGGGAACACATGGAAGAAGCCAAAAATCTAGACCATGCAGATCTAGGAAAGGACTTAGGGTTATGCCCTAACATAGAAAGTCCAATGGAACAAGTTGCTGTGGTATCAGAGTTATCGAGTGAAATCCCTCCTACTTCTCATCCTTCTATGGATATTATCATAATAACTAACTCATAGGATGAGGATCACATGCCTTTAGCCAGGTAGATTTCAAGGACATTGAGGTCTATCCTAAGGAAGGAAAGTGGTAAGCCTATTGTTGTTCCTAAAGATGAGCCTGACTCTCACAGGCCAATAAGTCTTCCTCCTCTACAAGAGGAAAGAAGCTGAAACAGCCTTGTTCTCTTCTACAAGGATAAAACGAACTAGAAGCCCTATTGCCTCCGGTGCTGCATCTCTTTTTAATCCCATTGATATCATTAGGAAAGTGCAAATATGGAAATATCTATAAAAGATAAAAATAGAGCTCCACCCAAGGACTCTTCATCCTCTAAACTGAAATAGGTTCACAAATGTGGTTCATCCCATCCTTCCATACAGTCCAGAATTAGGGATGAATCCAAACCACTGAGGAAGAAGAGGAAGTTTTCCCTTCATCTTAGTCATCGGGCTCACATGATACAGAGGATGACTTTGATAACTATGTAGAAGATGAAAGTGAAGAAATAGATCCAAGTGGGAAAGGATCATTCACTTCAAACTTCAGTCAGTGCTTAGGGGTAGGGCAGTTACTGATTTTGGTGGTCCTGAAATAAATGAACCAATGGTAAAGCTTGCTACCAAGGTTGTATTAATTTTGTTCCTCTAAGGGAAACGTAGTGCAAAGTAGAAATCACTCATTTCTGCATCAATGCTACTGGCACATCCACATCAATCAGTAGCACTGTATGTGACATTAGAATTTAAATCACCCTTGAGGTAATCTTTCAAGTTCAAGTGTCCCAGTACATACCGGTTGAAAATCATATGTTAAAAATGAATTGCCTCCTTTGTATGGTCTGCCCTCTTCTTTGGATATTACTCGTAAGTTTGCAAGTAATCCAGGTTTTCAAGCACATAGTAGAGTTGAAAAACGAGGAATGAAAAGTTTTCACAAACTACTATTTAAGGTTGTCCACAAGATGGTGGTTCCTCATCAGAAAAAGAGGACTGAAGCAACTTTCTTGACCTTACTCTTGTGGAATTACTCGACTCTGAGGTCAATATTGGCTTGTCCAGCATGATGTTGTCGCATAGGCTAAGGATCTGCAAGCAAGATAAGAAGGGGCATGCCCTACCTTATGGATTCTGGTTGAGAGAGATATTTGAACATCTTGAGTTTCCTATCAAGGTGTGGCAGACCCAAACAACCAAAGATGTCGTTGGGAAGGTGTATTAAGAAGCTATACTTTCTTCATTTGGAGGGTCCAATATGCTTGTTCAACATCTCAGAGATGAGCTGGCTAGAAAAGATGCTGAAATTGCTCAAACGTGTACTGCTCAGCAAGATGATATTCCTTTACTACATGGCAAATATTATATTGAATAGCAGACCCTCTAAAACCAAATCACTTCCTATAGTCTGAACTTGGTTTGGAAAAGGCAACAAATTCAGTATATTTGCAGGGCCTATACGAACTACTTAAAAAAATCCTTCTTCTTCGTATACTAATCCATTCCTAGTTGCACTTTCCTTTGTATATTAAGTCCTCTCAGTCAACAATGTCAAAATTCCCTTTTTGTACTACTATGAAGTCATCTATCAATGAAATGGAATTATTTGGACTCTCTCTTCTTTTGGCTAAATACTTGCACTTGCAAATATTTTCTGTAATCTAACTGATATTTGTGGGTGTATGTTGATCATAATTGTGATAGTCCCAGTGGTCATGAGCTTAAACTCTCTTTGTAATTACTCAGGTTGGATTTTAGAACATGATTTTTTTTATTACAAAAGGAAAAAATATTGTGTAATATTTATAACCCATTCTTACCTGATTCATTTAACATGTGACATTTGATGCCATATTTAGATTTTTTGAAGCAGGTACAACATAACACAAAGGATATGAGTTTGTCATCATCAAAAAGAGAGAATTTGTTGGTAAATGAGTATTCTGATAATTGATAAAGGATCTAAAACATATCTGTGAATTATGTCAGGACAGTTGGTCCCAAACATTCAGAATCTAAATTGAGATAGGGTACTCTAGAAGAAGGTTTTATGCTATAAGAAGATAAGACAAGTCGTGATGAAGTAGACTAGGAATAGAAGTCTACAAAGAAGGAAGGCATGTTAGTCCAAGAAGAATATAAGTTTTTGTTTCCGAAGAGTTCATGTTGAACAAGAAAACTGGAGAGGCGATAGTATAAATACACAAGGACGTCTACCATGTAGGTCAAGCACTCAAATAGGGAGAAAAGGCAGATAATTGAGTTTTCAAGTGAATTCTGACTTACCATCTGATTGCAACCTATTGCAAGAAATCAAAAGTGAAGAACATGATTCATAGGAATATGTTCAATAGCTTTCTATTCTAGTTCTCTTGTATTAGGAGTTAGAATTGAGTTGTAATTTATTGCTTTCTTGGGAGAACTGTTTAGAATACTAAGTTTGGTCATTCAAGTTAAGGCTAACTTGAAAGGTGTTCAAAGTCTAGTTTACTGTTGAACTTAGGAACTAGAGTTAATTCCTAGGTTACCAAAACTGTAATCTTAAAGAGTTGTTGAGGCTCATTGTGTTAATGAAGTTGGGAAAATCCTATAGTGGTGTGGGTTGTGGTTTTTAACCTTTATAAGTCGGATGGTTTTCACGTAAAACTGTTGTATGTTTACTTTTCTGCTTGAGTTAAAGTTTTTTCAAGAAATAGTTATATTAACTTGGTTCTTTGATAGAACTCAGCAAAATAGCGTAAACCTCACAGTTTATTTCATTAATTACGGGTGCATAAGTCAACAGTACCATTAGTATTAAATAAATATATAAAATAGTAATAGTGAAATTTAGAGTTTCAAATCATCACTAAAAAAATCAATTTAGTAAAATACACTCCTAATAAATATTAACCAAAGTCTCAGGTTTAATTCTTGCTCACAATAGTATTTTTCAAAGCCGTGGAAACAACCTCATGCAAAAACACAAGGTAAGACTACGTAATAGAACCTTGTGATCCGGCCCTTCCCTCGATCCCGTACATAATGGAAACTTTAATGCACCAGGCTGCCCTTTACACTCCTAATAAAAAATTTCTTAAATATTATGCCAAGTTAGCATGATCATGTAACATGAAATAGGAGTACTGGTTCCTCCCATATTTGGATAGATATGTGAGGAACACCTTTTGCAAGAAACATAACTGTAAATAGCTTTAGTACTTTTATGTAGCTATTGCTCCAATAATGACTCCTTTCTAGAAAAAATGGTGTAATATTACTAACTTATTGTGAAAAATAAGTTTATTTTAATTATGATCTTATTTATTTGTATTTAATAGCTATATGAATTTAAATGATTTAAAGCTAGTATCGTTAAATACGTTTGTTTTTAAGATTCAATCATTTAATGAGTTCAGATAACTTTAAATCTTTTACATAATTTTAATATTATTAAAAGGTTATTCAATTAAAAATTTTTGTGAAGTTGACCTCATCAATCACCATTAGCCACTATTGCACAATCATAATCGTCATTCACCATCACCATCATCATCACCATCATCACTATTGTCGTCAAGAATTGACACCACCAATCACTATTTCTGATTACTACCATATCAATCACCTTCATCATCATTACTATCACTAATGTCAACCATCATCACTACCTACTATTGTCAGCCCACCAATCATAACTACCAACCCCTATGATCAATCACCTCCCACATTACAGCCACCACTACTACTATCACATTACCAACCACCCCTAAATCACACTCTACCACCACATTCATTCACAATTGCTGGCCGCTACCATCAACACCTCTACCACACAAATTAAAATCGCCACTACTAGCCATATCACTGCCACCATTTCTTCCGGACAACCACCACAACCATCCACCACATAAAACACCACCTTACAACTTAAATTATTTTTTAAAATTTTATATTTAAATTTTTTAATTAAAAAAAAATAATTGTGAATAATCAAATGTTGAGAAAACTAATTATCTTGATTATTCATTATTGAGATCTGAGTTTAATATTTAACTACTCCAATATTAATGTGTATTTCGATTCAAAATCTTAATTCTTATAAAGAATGACCTCTAAAATATAATCCTATCTACATTTGAACTCTCCAAAACTAACATGATATAATTTTCTCCCCATTTTTCTACTTTAATCCGCTCTCACCATTTAGAAAAGAAAGAAAAAATAAAAACATATGTTCAATGCCATAGAGTTTAACACACAAAATCTAAATCGATCAACATCAAGGTATGTTTACTAGAAAAAAGCATAAAGTAAAAATAAAAATTCTTCCACAAAACCACATATAAAAAAATATTCGTAAGAACTTAAAGGAGAATTCTATACTGGAATATGAAATCAACTCAGATCCCTTTACACTTCCTAACTAATGTTACACACAACATTCAAAATTTGCAAAAATACTACTCATAAAGAGAAAAAAATTAAAGACAAATAGCAAGATTGTATAAATTCTATAAAATGAAATTCAAAAAGAAAATGAAAACGAAAAAAACCTAACATACCTCACCATTTCCGTCAGAAAGAGAGAGAATCATATAAAAGTCTTGCCTCTTACTACTTATTCATAGATTTTAAATATGAAAAATGACATATGAAATTTTGTTTTGGTACGAAGATCAATTAATTTCCTTTTATTCAATGAATTTATTCCTATTACAATAATCTAATTTCTTACAAAGTTGTTTCTTAAAATGCAAAAAGGCTACCTTTTTAAACACAAAAAAGGCTATTGTTTTAATACAATTTTTGCCATATATTAAACCATTTTAAGCCCAATTCCAGACCAATTTGAACTATTAAAAAAATCAATAGACCCAGTCCAAACCCCAAAAGATCCGGCCCACTTCCTCTCCTAAACACCCAATTCCCTCTTCTTTTACATTTTTCCCTAACTCTCAAATGAACAAATCCCTAACAAACTCAGAATTCGATTTTATAGAATTTTGTTGAATTTGGTACAAACATAGTATTATTTTTTAAAGAGAAAATGGAGTAGGTAAAATGTTTTTTTTCTTCTATTTTTTGGTTAAATTAATTTTTTTTAAGTGGGATGTACAAAAAACCCGATAAACCTCATCAATTCGATAATCCGAGAAAAAAGATATTCGACTGATGGTTTAGTTTGATTTGATTTGGTATTGGAAAAAAATTCGATCACAATTAATTTTCTTTGATTTTAACTAGAAAATGTCGAACTCATCCAAATCAATATAATATTATATGTATAATTTTTAAAAATATTTCATGTCATCTATATAAATCTATAAAGGAGAGACCTCAACTGGTGACGCGGCATGCTTCATTGATCAGAAAAGCTATTTATCTTTTTTTCTTTTTTCTTTTTCCTTTTTTTTTTTTTTTTTTTTTTTTTTGCATTTTCTCAAATTTTTGGAGTTTTAATTCTACTTTTTCTTATAAGGTGCTTTCTTGAAAAACCAAAAGTCACTTTCATTAACTCTTATTCATTACATCATGCAACTTTTTCATCTTCTGTACTTTCACAAAAATTATAATATTTTTTCCCATGTAATTTTTTTTCTCGAAAGATTTTTTTCCCTTTCTATGAAAATACATGTATTCTCTATTTTAAATGGGATTTTTTAGATAATTACCATCAACTTCATGCCTTTTCATCTATTATTCATGATCCAGATTTTAATATTTCTAACAAACAAACAATCAAAAAAACTTCCAATTGTATATGCTAATTTATAATAATCAGGAGATTTTTCATACATGACTAAAGTGTCTTACGAAGCAAATTACAAAGGTGTGTTTGAATCTTTGTAAATTTCTTTTTATTTCTTAGATGACACTTCAACTCTTAAAGGTCAAATCTACTTTTCGATTTGTTAGGTTTTAAATTTTGTGAACTAATTTGTCAATCATTACAATTTATTTGTTATGCAATTCATGGTGTTATGATGGACTTCTCATTTTACTATTTTTTGTAGAATTACCTTCAAGTTTTGATCATACAAGTAATTTATGAATTTGCGACAATTTGAGGATCTCAAAATGGATTTTGAGACTGAGAGATGACTTGAAGATGGGGAAAAAAAGATATCCGTGCAATTTTTTCATCCAACTTTGCGTCTATACCAGAAGATATGGGGCCCAAAAAACTTCAAACAAGTAAGAGATTTATGATTTTATTGTGAGATATATGTATTCTCTATTTTCTATTGGAGTTTTTAAATGATTTACCATCAACTTCATGCCTTTTTCATCTATTACTCATGATCCAAATTTTATGCTCTTATATCCCAACAAACACACAAATAAAAAAACCTTTTCATCATATATGTTAGTTTATAATAGAAGTCGGGAGATTTTTCCTACATGACTAGAGTGTCTTGTATAGGAAATGGCAAAGGTGTGTTCGGGTCTTTGCGAATTTCAGTCTATTTCTTAGATGATACTTCAACTCTTAAAGGATCAAATCTACTTTTTTATTTGTTAGATTTTAAATTTTGTTTACAAATTTATCAATAATTACAATTTATTTGTTAGGCAGTTCATGTTATTATGATGGGTTTCTCATGTTAATTGTTTTTTATAAGATTACCTTCAAGTATTGATCAAATAAGTAAATGGGTGTTTAGGTCTTTGCAGATTTCTGTATATTTCTTAGATCACACTTCAACTCTTAAAGGAGCAAACTACTTTTCATTTTGTTAGGTTTTAAATTTTGTGAACTAATTTTTTAATCATTACAATCTCTTTGTTATGCAGTTCGTAGTACTATGATAGACTTCTCATTTTTACTATTTTTTTTATAGAATTACCTTTAAATTTTGATCATATAAGTAAATTACGGATTGGTGACAACTTGGGGATCTCAAAATGAATTTTGAAATTGAGGGATGACTTGAAGATGAAAAAAAAGAAGATATTTGCGTAATTTTTCACCCAACTTTTTATTTCTACCAGAAGCTTGAAGGTATATGTATATAGGGCCTAAAAAGTTTTAAACAAGTCAGAGATTTGTGATTTTATTGTGAGATACATGTATTCTCTATTTTCAATGGGATTTAAAAATGATTTACCATCAACTTCATGTCATTTTCATCTATTACTCGTGATCTAAATTTTATGCTATCCCCAACAATAACAAACAAAAAATCTTTCAATCGTGTATGCCAGTTTATAATACAAGTCTGGAGATTTTTTATATGTGACTAGAGTATCTTATGGATTAAATGAGAAAGGTGTGTTTGGGCTTTTACAAATTTTTGTCTATTTCTTAGATGGCATTTCAACTCTTAAAATATTAAATCTACTTTTTGATTTGTTAGGTTTTAAATTTTGTGAACTAATTTGTCAATCATTACAATTTATTTATTATGCAGTTTGTGGTATTATTATGGACTTCTCATTTTACTATTTGTTTTGTAGAATTATCTTCAAGTTTTGATCATATAAGTAATTTACAGAGTGGCGACAACTTAAGGATCTCAAAATGAATTTTGGGATTGAGGGATGACTTGAGGATAGGAAAAAAAGACGATATTTGCATAATTTTTTTCATCCAACTTTGTGTTTCTGCCAAAAGATTCAAATTACATGTATATAGGGCCAAAAAAACTTTAAACAAGTGGGAGATTTGTGATTTTATTATGACCAATATTCTCCTTCACTCAAGTTACATGTATATATTTCGGTGATTATGCTTAGCAGACGATGAAATACATGTTAATACTTTTTCTTTTGATCATTAAAAGGGAGAACCATTTCAATCCTGAATATGATTTTCCTCTTGCTCCTATGTTTTGTGAGTCTTTTTTCAACACTTTGCTCTGAAGTAGGAAAATAAAATTACTGCAACATTGTTTAATGACTTGCCTGAGTTTATTTAAAGATTTACTTAATTCCAATAAAATAATATATTTTTCCACAAGAAAATGTGTTTGATTTGGTATCTTATCAGCTATATATTCTTAAGAGTAAAATTAGAGATGTAACTTTTGATAGTTCCATTAAAAGAATCGAATGTAATTGTTGTTGTCTTTTTGTTTTATAATAGGTTGTGTCTTTTATTTTATGACGTGCGCGTGCTTGATGGACTATAATTTTTTTGGTTACTTATTTATTAGTAATATTACTCCTTATTTGGAGAAGCATATATGTTCTTAATATTTATTTTGTCATATTTGATTTTGATAGTGATTTTGAATGTTTGATTAGGAACAACAAAAGACAATGAAGAGTATTAATCCCACAAAAATTAGTAAATTACTTAAAATCTGAACAAGACAATGACCTTTTTGTATTCATCTTTTAGCATGATAATATATACTTCTTTTTTTTTTCTTTACTTTTTGTATGTTATTCTTGTGGTTTTTTAATTCTTGTATATCACCAATAATTTTAACCATGGCCATTAGTTTCATCCATTATTTTTTCTCTATGTCTCTTTTATATATTCTTAGCACTTATACGCTTGAAAATTTTTGATGTAAATACTTAATAGTACTGTTATGTAACCAACTTAGGGGTCATCTACTCACTATCTTACTTGAATTTATTTTTTGCAGGAAATTTAGGAATCATATGATATACTCATTAACTATGATAGTTAAGGTGATCAATAAGATTTGAACTTCTACTAATAAAAATGAAGGAAGGAGTACAAAAAATAGGAACAAAGACGGCTCTTATATAGGAGGTGTGGGACTTTCAAATGTTATGTTCCTTAAATTATATGTTGACGAAATATTTCTACTTATATCATTTCTAAAAGTTGGTTTCAAAAGAAAATATTAATTTCATTTATCAACTTTACTAGACATAATTAAATCAAGAGTCATTTTCAAAATCCAAGTTGGAAGAACTTCTATACTAATAAAGTCTATCATAACTTTTTATTTTTCTGTTTTTTGTAAAGTATGAAATATATTAGTTGTATCTTTCCAGCTTAACCTGATAATGTTAGGATGAATTATTGTACCTCAATAAATAATGTCTCATTACAACAATTATAAGCTCTTATCCCAAACATACTTAAGTTAGCTATATTAGTAGTCACCGTGCCTATCACTTTTCATTTATGATTATAACCTATGTTGCTCAGATCCTCCATAAATGCTATCACAATCGTGTTGGATCTTTCAAAAATATATATCTTTTGGAGGAGAATATTATCAAGATAAAAGAATATAGTTAGATTTGTTGGTTCAGTAATTATATCTTACAAATCTATGCAACACCTGGTAAAAAATTTATCCAGAAGTTTCTTTTGTGTAATAGTTAATGGTCTCCATGCCAAACATGCACTTTTTCTTTGTAATTAGTAGATAATAGGTCCTTTACAAATTAGTTATGAATTTATTATATATGTATAATTATTTTTACTTTGTAAAGTAACTCTACTTCTTTGTCAGCATAAAATTTAATAGTCAAGTATAATCTCTTCATTAATTGATTAGTCTGAAGTTGTATGTATGATTTGTTATGGGATATCGAAATTATCTTAATGCCCTGAGTTGATATTGAGCTGCTTCACATGAATTGTTTACATTAAATAATATTTTTTACATTTAAACTTCCAAGATATTTCATCCTATATTTATCTAATTAAGATGTTTAAATATTTACTTTAATTGATAAATTCACATGCTTATTAATTGTATATGATGATGTCATTTTTCATGCATAAATGGTTAAAAGATACTCGTAGGAACATCTCAGTCACCAAAATGAATCCAAGGATTCATAAGTGAGGTTATGCAATCCATTAAAGTTATCTGATCTAGTCATTCAGGGTTGCATATCTCTGAAATAGAAAGTGAAATGTAGCAGGAATTTTATATGATTTTTTTCATAGTGCCATCTTTCATAGAAGATCCCTTTTTTCTTGAAGTGGATAGAGAATTCAGAAGTTCTAGCAGCACTATCATTTGTATTTATGTTTAATGTATTTATTTGTTTAGCCGGCTTCCTATTACGATAATATATAGGAATATTTTTCAGATTTGGTGCATCGATGGCGGTGGAAAAATAATAATATTAAAAGTAAATATTATAAGTATTACGGACAAGACTGCTATTCATATATGATATATCGTACATACTTTCCACCCTAATGAGAGGAAAGACAATTATATTTATGCTTGTGAATTTGTAATTCAAGATTGTTGTATCTTTTTATTTATTTATTAAGATTATTTTCGAGACCAATTTTATGAGGGAGAAACAACAAAAAAAGTGTCTATTGTGTGTTGATTTACTATAATATTGAAAGCTTTTTTACTCGATATTACTTTATAAAACTTTCAAATTTTACTTAAAAGGAGATTTGATTAGTTTAGAGTTTAGACATGTCATTTATAAATGAAAATTAGTTGAAATAATTTTCATATTTACTATTTTTCTGTGAATTAATTTATATTAAATGATCACCTTAGCAAGTTCACTTCTATTTTTAAATGATCGCGAAGCGCGAGAAAATTAACTACTTTATAAATTCTTCTTAAACTTTTTCATAGTTTGGTCTTTTAACATGTATTATTTCAATTTTGGACTTAGAATTTTGAATGATCCAATAAAATATATAGTTCATAAATGCATGTTATTAAATCATATCATGCTGAAATCAAAACCAAATCAATGTTAATACTAACAAAAGAAATGATTTCAATACTAGAAAGGACAATAATATTATATATCTATGCTTTAATTTTGCAGATTAATTTACACAGTGAAAACACATAACTATTTTTTAATATTTAGTTATGTAATTAAAACTTATTAGTCGTACTTTGTTTGGTATGATTTAGTACTTTTAGAGTGTGATCATTTTTATTATGACTTATTAATTAGCAATTTTTTCATACGATTTCATTATTTTTTTTGTTATTTTAGTGCATTGTTATTACTCATTTCATATTTTTTATTATTTTCTTTATTGTGAAATACCTTAGATAGTTGTATGTTACTAGGATTAAAGAAATATTTCAAGTATAAGTTATATATTTTGTATGAAGACTTTATTAAAAAAAAATAGAAAGAAAATCCAAAATTGAAAAACCCGACTTTTATAGGTTTGATTTGATTTATAGATTTAAAAATCTATATAATTGGTTTGATTTGGTATTCCAAAAATTCGAATCAACCCAGACTATATGCATTCTTATTTTTAAGTAATAGAAAAACACCAAAAGTTGGGGGGCTGAGGGGTGGGAGCTAGATCAATACCTCTTCAAAATCAAATTTAAGTATCAGAACATGTGCTTAACTGAAAAAATATGACATGCATATCTCAACTTTACGTAATAGGCAAATTACTTTATGTGAACTTATTATACA
The DNA here is from genome assembly GCA_035772735.1 of Datura wrightii. Taxonomy (NCBI): domain Eukaryota; kingdom Viridiplantae; phylum Streptophyta; class Magnoliopsida; order Solanales; family Solanaceae; genus Datura; species Datura wrightii. The sequence goes on from JASDFA010000001.1 coordinate 23,292,607, forward strand.
TCAAATGATTTTTCCTTATATATAATACACATATATGATATAAAATGTTTGAAATTGAACCATTATTTAGAAGTCACACCTCCAAATTTTTAAATCCTTATTAAATTATCTCACGGGTAGATTGAGTTAATATTATTTACAAAGGTGAATGTTACTAGTACTAGTAATAAAAATTCTTAAAACGGATTTATCTTTTCCTATCTAACTCTATCAAAAGAGAGAAAAAATTGTGATTATGACTTACTTATCACGTGCAATTGAACCAATATATTTAATAATAGTTCTCACTCTGTCCATCATTAAAGAAACCAGCCAAACTTTAGCATACATTAATGTGAAGTCCTAACTATTTTAAGTATTCTTAAAGTCTTGAGTTTATTAAAAAAATACACAATAAGATTGATTTCTAAGTCTTAAAGTGGTAAAATTTCTTAAATAGTGTTAAAGGAGTATTTTTTTATTTTTGGGTAATGAGGATATTATATTAATAGAACTCAATATGCATCAATACATGAGGTGATAGCACGACTGAGCCACTACTTTTTTTTTTGAGGGAAAGTGTTTAATAAACATATTATAATTATCTGAAATAATTGACATGACCACTTAAGTCTAACAAAAAGAATTCTTACTTTGTGAGTTTTTAATTATTTGGACACAAACAAGGGAGGGATTGTCCATTAGACAAAAAAGTTTACCATCTTCAAACTAGATCCCTCCTTTGCTAGCATATTTGCTACTTGGTTTTATTCCATGGAGATATGTTAGATGGGGGGACGGGGATTTCCCATCATGTAAAGCAACTCTGTATAATCAAATATATAAATTAGTGTATGAATATGGTTATTATTTAAGAATTCAATTATTTCCTTGGAGTCCAGATTAACTTTTAGAGGGGTTAGATCATTAGCTTATGCTATCTTCAAACCATTAAATAAGGCAAGAATTTTTGCTCTTACATTATTAGCTTGATATACATTTCTCATATATCCTATTATCCAGTTACCTAGATGGTTGTGTATTCCTCCCCTTATTCCGTGCTTCCCTGGATTACCAACTGAGGTTTTATCTGTGTTTAGTTTGCAATATAGTTTAGAATTACGATGTAAAATCCTAACTTTAATCTATTTTCAATAGATTAGTTTTATATAATTTATAATTAGGATCTAGGATCCTAATACTATTATACAATAGATGGTTGTAGGGTTATGTGAAAACCACCTATGTGCATGAGTTTGCTGAAAAAAGAAAATACAAAGAGTTGTATTTTTACACCCAATATTGTTCTATAATCTTCTTTGTGGTACAAGAGTTTTGCTTCTAAACTAAATTATTTTTTATCTTGAATCTTGTTCAACGTTCTTTAATGGATAGATATCTTCCTCCATTCTCTATGTTTCGCCAAGATCTCTCCATTAATTCTTAGTTATATGTCCCATAAAATTTAATTCCTCAAACTATCTTGTTAGGAAAATCCAGTTCATGCAGATGTTGAAGATTGGTGATATTATTATGAAAGAACCGTCATCTAAGATTATGATAAATGAAAAGAATGAAGAAAACGTCAATTCTAAATTTATAGAATGGGAAGAAAAACACTTCTTGGTAAGAAGTTGGCTAACTAAAACTATGGCATGCAAAAGAGTCAATGTTCTTTATTATTGGTTGCACTTCGGAAAAAGAAATTTAGGAGAGTCGTGACCACTATTGCCTACAATCTATAGAGGATAAGGAATTTCAATTGAAACAATAAATTCATAGTATCAAGATGGGGTCCAAACCCCAAGATGAATATATAAAAGAATTCAAGAGAACTACTGATAGTCTCACCACTATACACAAACTGTTAGATTAAGATATCAAGGTTATAAACATTGCTAAAGGTCTTGAAAATAAATTTGTACAAGATGTTGAGGATTGTTATACTAGGAAGAGCTCCATATCCAACCTTCACTCATTGTATTAATGCACAGAAAGGGTATGCAATGAAAGAAGTAGATAGCGAGAAAGATCATGTCAATCAAGCCATGTATTTATAAGTCCATAAACCACAAGGTGTTTTTGGTAAAGGTAGAGGAAACTCTTTCAGAAAAACCGGACGACATTCAAATCCATGCTAAATTTGTAGAAGAAACAATCATACTAGTATCTCTTGCTTTTATAGGTGGATTACTCCTGCTGATCGCAATAGAAAACCCCACAAGGACTCTTCGCATTACCAATCAATGAACCATCAGACAACAATCATTACATATTCTCTAGAGAAAAGTTGGAGTTGTGGAATTGCAAAACTCTAGCTTAATGGGAAAATAATAGAGAGCAACATAGTTTTGGATTAGGATGTCAAATCCTAAAATTAATAAAGTTTCAATAGATTAGTTTGATATAGTTTATGATTAAAATGTAGAATATTAATTTTATAGTACAACATATAGTTGTAGGTCTATATAAGAATCACCTACATACATGAGTTAGATGAGAAGATAAAATATAAAAAAATTATAATTTTACACAAAATATTATTCTATAACCTTCTTCATCTTTTATTCACCTTATGGGGTATATGAATACAATTTATGAGGTTAATAAGATGTTTTGGTAATTCATAGGGAATATTATTTTAAGATTCCAGATGCCAATGATGATAATAACATCTTTAAATATTAGTTTCAAGATGTTCTCAGTTAAAGGGTCATGAAAAGATTCTCTTTATCTTTCATAATTAAGTCATTTTTCCTAATCCAAAGTTGGGTGTGGTGGTGGCATAAGTTTGGCAAAGTTGAGGTATGTTAAGGCTTTCCATATCTCTATTTTGAAATAGTTTCATCATGTTTTGAATAGCTATTTTCTCATGTGCACGACTGTTTCTAATCCTTGTGATCTGGATTCTTATTCATGCTATTGGGCTGATATTTGGTGGTTGAAATAGGCTCGAGGTGATAGCTCATAATGAGTTTATAATTGTGAACCCAAAAGGAATGCTTCATGTCAAATCATTTTGTGAAATTAAGTTGTCATCGTCGGGTCGAATATAGTACTTTGGATGTACCTTTGGACTGCCCATAATTTTGTTGTGTATGTTCTCTTGATGCTAGTGATTTCTTGCAACTTGTGTGGAGTTTGGGTGATGAACGACGAATTTATGCAATTCTTCGCAATATTTTACCCATACTTTACTATGTTTTGAGAAAAAATTATGTGTGTTTGCATTGTTTTATGATATATTTGTGAAAAAGAGCTAACGCACATGATGAGATGCTTTCATGTATGAAAGTGATGAATTTGGGCTTGAATGTAGCATAAAAATGCAAGAAATGCAAAATGGGATTGATGGATCAAATATATAGAAGTTGACATTATGCAGGCACGCCTGTTCCATGGCCTACGCAATGCATAGGTAGGTTAGCGCAACCAGAGGAGCGACACGCCAAGAAAATGGTGCAGGGGCGTGGAGCGCCAGACATGCCGGGTCGTCCAAACTTTGCAATCCCAATTTAACTAGGAACTGAAGCTACAAAACCCAATTCAAATTTAAGAAGGAACAACAAGGGCTTCATCTATTATTATAAATACCCTTTATTTATTGTCTTAGGTGTATGTAATTTTAGTGTTAGAAAATATCATAGTGTTGATTTTTAGTCCAAGTCCAACACTTTAGAGTTTACAATTCAATTGTTGCACAATTCATACTTTTGTAAAAGTTTAGCTGAGTTATTGTTGGAAATTCATCAAGTTATTGTAGAACCATTTAGACTGGAGATTTTGTTGAACAAGTATTTATTGAAGTAAGTAATTATGATTTCTTCTACATCTTTTATTTATTTTCTCACAAACATGAGAGGCTATATCTCTTAGGCTAGGGTGTGGGAACCATGATGGATTTAACGAATGTAGGCATAATAAAATAGTGATTCTTGAATGGAGAATTAAGTGGATTTTTATTCTCTTTGTTTTAATTATGTTTTAGCAGTTGCAAACGTTGAAACAAGCTTGTATCTTTAACTTGTCCGACCTAGAAGGTTGAAGTCAGGAAAAGAGAAGTAACAATGACAACTTGAAATTAATAATTCTCATCTGATTAACTTGATCTCTAACCAAGGATAATTAAAGTCAAGACTTATTGTAAAGCTATAATATACACACTTATGAGACCAAGAGGAGATGGGTGGAAAACATCTATTGTCTATTGGCGCACGTAACATATGCGCTTTGAGACCGAGAAGAGATAAGTGTAGTCTTTAAAAAGAGAAATATTAGATGTACTAAACATAAGTCTTACATAAAATTCACCAGGATAGATCACTAATAAAATCCTGCTAAGTTACGAAATCATGGAAAACACAATCCTAGTCTAGTCTTAGTAATTTGATAAACAACTCAATAATTCTTAGCATTATTTATTCTTTTTATTTGAAAACCGCCTTCCGAAATATTGATTACAAGTTAGCTTATTTTCATCGTTAACATATTATTTCTACCTATTCCCTGTGGGATCGACCCCAAATTTTGTTGGGTTACTATATTTGACAGCGACCGCTTTATACTTCAATTGCAAGGTGTTATTTGGGCATTATCAAATTTTGTCGTTGTTGTCAGGGAGTACAATTTTGAAATTGTTAATTAGTATCTGGCCTTGACTTGTAATCTTGTTATGTATTTTACATTTTTTTTTTGTTTGATTAGCCAAGGTTTTCATGGAGAACTTGACGGCACAACTCAACCTCCCTGTCATGCTCCGAGCCTACACCCTGGACGGGACACGGTACTTGAAGCCACAAATGACCCCAAGTCAACCCCTAGTCTATCATACACCGGTAGTCTAAGTAAAACAAATATAGTCGAAGATTTCAAATAATAGCATCAAAGCTTTTATGAAAATAAAACTGAAAACATAAAGTTTAAGAACATCAGAAGTATGAAATTAATTATGTGTCTGAAAGTCCTCTAACTGATGAGTTTCTGGGACAAGCCCCCAGCTAATTCTAAGTCTAGATAAAAATAATGAACTAACTGAAAGAAATGAAATAAGGACCTCAAATGATGAGGACTCACACTTCAACTGCTATTGTGGAGGATCTGAATCGTGGCGACTAACGGTGCTGAGTCTGAGAACCTGCAACTGTATCATGAAACGATGCAACATAAAAGTATGCATCAGTACTTTGAATGTACTGAGTAAGTGAGAGAAGGCATAGCTGAATATAAATAACTAGACTGAAATGACATGCAATGACCAACTAATATACTAAACTGAACCACTGAAGTAAACTAAGATGGTCAAGATGACTCTATCTAATGGTCATTGGCATGCGCTAAGTCTGAAAGTTTTGAGTGTGAGATACTGTACTGAAATGAGCTGCTTATTCTGAAACTGGACTTGACTGACTAGTGGGAGAGTCTATAACCAACATATAATCACATGAGGTAGACGTGGAGTCCGATGTATACACTGCACCTGTGGGACCCAATATACCTTGCCAAGGTATAAAGTCATGAACTGGGTGATCACAAAAGTCTGGGGCCAAGCAGGCCAAGTAATACTGTAACCTACGCTGCAACGTAGTTCTAGGAACCTGGGTGCGCTGGAACCCTGACCTGCTCGATGCTAAGTCCTACTCCCACTAGAAAACCTATACTAAACTACTAGGCTGATAGCTCGAAACTGGGGTCCAAGACTAGTCAGGGACGTATAACTGAAAGTACCCTGAGAGTCTTGTCAGACCAGATTCTGAAACTAGGTTCTAGACTGGTTAGAGCTGCTTATCTAGAAGCGTCGTAACTGTTTAAGAACAAACTACAATCTGAACTAGCGTCTTGATGCTAGTCAGAGCTATATATCTAAAATATCATGACCACCTGATGGACCAATAACTGAATTCTGAATCTAATTCTGGTAACTGGGAGGCACCACTGACACCTCAGGAAAAGACTGAAGTCAAATTGATCAGCTGATAATTTCCGACTGAAACTAAGACTTATAAAGTTCTTACTTAAAATGAACTGACAATAACTGAGTCGAGACTCACTGCTATTAACAATATGGGGATTTCCCACAAAAGTAAGCTCAAGCTAAGATAATATTTCAACACTGGAACAGAGTTCAAGCCTTTCTAGCCCTTTGGTTATGGCTAAATTTTCATCTCACAATACTAATCATTTTTGATGTCACAAACTGGGGAAAGATAATTATAATCAATATAGGATAACATTCCACACGAAATAAATGAGGTCTATCAAGAAATTCCTTGACATTTGAAAAGTCTGTAGGGATAAAATTCACTTTTTGCAAGAACATCAATAATTTAGGTAAGGACTAATAGAGATCATATCAATAATGATCATGGATATAATTCTATGTGAAATTAACAAATAACAACATGTAATTTCTTTGTATTCGAAAACTCAAGGCTAAAACTAAATAGAGAAATCTATAAGAGGGTTTTGGGGGACACAAGGGTAGAATAATTCCCTTGTTGAATTCCCATATACCTGGCTAAGAAATTCCCCCGAGGAGTAAGCTTGAATTTCTAAGATGAATGAGAAACCCTCGACCTTGCTCTGAGAGTTCTTGAAAGACTTGTCGATATTTTTCTGAGAATGAACGTAGGAATAAAAGGAGGAACCATTCAAACCCTCTAATATCCCTGGAATTTTACCTAAAACAACGCAGTTTAGGGATTAAATAGGTAGGAGATTACTAAAATATCCTTAGGAAAAAATCTAAAATCTGGTCGACTGGGTCCCAATGGGTCACTCAACGAGCGTTGGTTGGGACCGCAACTCATTGGGACCTCTCATTAGGTCTACTGCCTACAAATTAGTGAAGTCATCACAGGGGACATAATGACTCGTTATCACTGGCCACAACTCGTGGCGTCGCTCGTCAAGTACACTGGACAATAATTATTCGGGGCTAGTAACGGGGAACATCACGACTCGTGGTCACCATCCGTCAACCTCACTGCCTCGACTCTTAATTTTCTGACCCCGACCTCACCACGAGTGACTTAGCTGGTCGTGGGACCTTCCACAACTCGTGAGGTCTTCCATTAGGTGCACTACTTCTCCCTTCGCATTTCTCCATCCTCCTCCTCACAACTGACCTAACGAGTCATTAGGTCCCACAACGACCCATTAGGTGAGTCGTTCTGTGACAAATTTCTACAGATAATAAAGATTTTCTGATTTAAGTCCCGGATCTAGTCTTTGAGTTTCCAGGGCATTACAATATCTCCCCCTTGGGAAGATTCATCCTCGAATGTTGGGAGACACACAGGAAAGCAGAGAATAACAAATTGAAATTTACTAATACTGTTCATTTAACTCCAAAAACTGTGAGAATGACTACCTCCACTTCAAAATACTTAACTGAACCGAATTCATTTTTCATACATATATCCAAAGTCATAAAAGAAACTTATACACATGAATTGAATCCAACAACTAGATCAGTCTCTAAGGCAAACTAACATTTTAAGCTGTAATAGAGTCGGTAGAGAACAAGTGTGGGTATTTGGCTATCATATCTTCTTTGGCCTGCCACGTAGCTCCCTCCACCAGTTGATTTCTCCATAGAACTTTGAATGAAGCTACTTCCTTGTCCCTTAACTTATGAACCTGACGGTCAAGGGTCTAGACTGGTACTTCCTCATATGAGAGACTATCTTTTATTCCTACATTGTCCAATGGCACAAATGAGGTTGGATCTCCTATGTACTTCTTCAAAAGTGACACATGGAAAACTCGGCGTACAACTACTAGTTCTGAAGGTAATTCTTGCTCATAGGCTACATTGCCGATACTCCTCAATATTCTATAAGGTCCCATATACCTCGAACTGAGCTTTCCCTTCTTTCTAAACCCATCACCCCTTTCATGGGAATTTTTTTTAAATAAACCCAATCATCAACTGCAAACTCAAACTCTCTTCTCTGCACATCGGCATAAGATTTCTGACGGCTCTGAGCTATTTTCAACCTTTCTCGGATACGCTGAGCATTCTACATTGCCTCGTGATCTGAGTATGGCCCTATCAAGGTAGCTTCCCCATCCTCGAACCAGATCTACTCCTTCTCCCATATAATGCTTCAAATAGGGCCATCTGAATGCTAGAGTGGTAGCTATTGTTGTATGCATACTCGATAAGAGGCAAATGGTCATCCCAATTACCCTTGAAATCGATCACGCATGCTCTTAGAATATATTCTAGGGTCTGAATAGTCTGCTCAGCTTGCCCATCGTTCTGCAGGTGAAAAATTGTGCTGAGCTTGACTTGAGTGCCTAGTCCCTTTTGAAAGGATTTCCAAAAGTGTGAGGTGAACTGAGTCCCTCTATCTGAAATGATACATAAAGGCACCCCATGGAGTCTGACTAACTCGCGGATGTATAATTTGGCATAATCCTCATCTGTGTCTGTGGTTTTAACTGGGAGGAAGTGTGCTGACTTAGTTATCCGGTCTACTACTACCCAGATTGATTCATGCTGCAGACGAGTCCGAGGTAGACTCGTAATGAAATCCATATTTACTTCTTCCCACTTCCATGTGGGTATGCTGATATCCTGAGTCATACCTCATGGTCTTTGGTGTTCCACTTTAACTTGCTGGCAGTTCGGGCACTTGGCTACAAATTCAGCAATATCTCTTCTCATGCCATTCCACCAATAGATATTCCGTAAATCACGTACATTTTGGTAGCACTAAGGTGGATGGAATATGTAGAACTTTGTGCTTTAGACAATATCTGTTGTCTCAACTCACCGACATCCGGTACACACAACCTGCCCTGGTAACAGAGCACCCATTCTCCCCCTTGGAAGAAAGCTTCTATTTCTTTTCTGAGAACTGCTCCCCTAAGCTTAAGTAAGATGGGGTCCTCATCCTGTCTGGACTTGACTTCCACAGCCAATAAAGAATCTAACCCACTTTGCATTACTACTCCACTATTCCGTTGCCTTGTCTCAAATACATAAACTCCGCCATATTTGCCTCCCTCAGCTCCCGAGGGAGAAATCTGTCCAAGAAAGTTGTGTGGAACTCTTCCCACTCCACTGGTCCTGCTCCTGCTGGCCGCCCCTCTTTCCACTGGTCATGCTAGACCTGAGCTACCCCTTTTAGCTGGTAGGCAGCCCGGTCAGCACTTTCAGAGGAGCTAACACCCATAATGCGGGTAATCTTCTTGACCTTATCCACAAACTCTTGGGGATTCTCCCCTACTTTGGATCCCTGAAAAGATGGAGGGTTCATACAGGTGAAGTCCCGCACCCTTGTAGCTGCTGCAGACCCATTGGTGTTCATCAGCCCCACTTGCTGGTTCACCTGGTTTGTGACTGTTTGGGCCAGCAATTGAATGGCTGCCCTAAATTCAGTGGTAGACACCGAATCATCTTGAGGAGCTGGTGGGGATGGTGGGGCAGGTCTATTTGCGTTACCAACCCTTCTTCCGTTACTGCATCTGGAAGGCATGATTCACTGAAACGAATCAGAGCATGAGTCATAAGGATGTTTCTGGAATTAAACTTTAACGCACGATAAAGAGTATGAACAAAAGAGAGTTTTTCCTAATAACATCTCGTAGCCTCCTCGTCATAAGTATGGCGTGCTTCACACCCATAAAAAGGACTCTACTCGATGTAGCTTTCAGACATTCTGAGGATACTCTAAACCTAGTGCTCTGATACCAAGTTTGTCACTCCCCGAGTCTACACCCTAGACGGGACACGGTACTTGAAGCCTCAAGTGACCCCAAGTCAACCCCTGGTCTTTCATACAATAGTATTCTATGTAAAACAAATATAGCAGAAGCTTTGAAATAATAGCATAAAAGCTTTTATGAAAATAAAATTGAAAACATAAAGTTTAAGAACATCTGACGTATAAAATTAATTATGTGTCTGAAAGCCCTCTAACTGATGAGTTGATGAGACAAGCCGCCAGCTTACTCTAAGTCTAGCTAAAAATAATGAACTAACTGAAAGAAATGAAATAAAGCCCTCCAATGATGTGGACTCACACTTCAACTACTGAGGTGGAGGATCTGAATTGCGGTGACTAACTGTTATACCCCGTAAGATTCCCGACACCTAGATAGCCTATTCGCACGTTGGTTAAGCATATTTGAAGGCCATACGTGATAGAGAAAGGCCCGGGAAAGGATCGGACGGGTAGCCTGTCGAACCATCATGGAAGGAGCCGAGGCAAAGCCCCTCCGCGATGGCAACGTGTCACGGAGGTGGAGCCTCCGTGTTGGCTCCGTGACACGTTGGCCCTGTCCAGGCTCAAGTATATAAAGCCCTACTTCGGTTTATTTCCATTTAAAACATATGAAATTTCTAGAAAACGCAGAGGAACAGAGGAGAATGAAGAGGGTAAATATATTTTCGTCCGATTACGCTGCCAAACGTAGTCCAAACTCAAATTAACCTCAGGTACCGAGGTATTTAGCAGGGGAGCATTCCTACGGATTTAGTTTCGCGAAATACGGCCGACGAATCATCGAGCTACCGGACTAAGGTAAGTGGAATTGCTCCAAACTAGTGTATATGTGTTCCTAGCTGTGAAGTGAATACTTCTCCCTTATGGAGTTTGGAAAAATAGCAAGTTTTCGACCGTCTTTCGACAAGCCTAAGTTTAGGCTATAATTATATCGAAAGTGACGTCGTCCTTCAGAATAATGTTGTATTTAGTACTAATTGACGTGTTTATGAATGCAGTTTGGGAGATTTGGCTGGAATAATGACCGATCCTCGTCCAACAGTCGGATAACTCGAGGTTAAGGTATGTGAAGTTATTTTTCGGCAAGTTAGTAAGTCTTAGCTTTGTAAATCATAGAAAACTCCGTATTTGAAACTCTCGGAGTTGAATGTTGAGAATTGAATAAGTTTAGTAAATTCTGGCTTGCGTTGCCATATCGTATTTTTGTTTGAAAGATAGAAAAGCATGCGCCAAAGGGCGAGTTAGCGTTCCAGATTCAGTATAGCTTGTTGTATGATTAGCAAGCATGTTATAGAATAAAAGGAAACAGATTTTCAGAATATAACCTAGTAAAGTAAAATCAGATAGACAGACAGTTTCAGGGCTACAGATTAGCCATTCAAACAGACGAGATATTGGCTACAGATTAGCCATTCAGACAGATAGTACTCTGGCTACAGATTAGCCAACAGTTAAAGAAAGATCTCAAAATCAGTATAATCAGTAAAGAATTAGTTTAGTACAGAAACAGATCAGAATAAGAAATCAGATTACAGATAGTCTTTTTCAGTTATACATGCTTGCTATTTATGTGTGCTATTTGTTTGTTGAGACTTGATGTGGCGTGAGGGAACCTATTGAGCGTCCTCGCCACCCCTGGGATGGTAATCATGTCGCCCACTGAGCGGGTGGGTTTTACGTCACTCCAAGGAGTGGCATGCCGTCCCCAGCTTGGACGAAGATGGGATGAAACTTTCCTCATAGCAGTCTGATCAGCATTAAAGGTGCAGCTCCAGTTTTAAATAGCCCTGTTGAGTTTTGTGTCCATGGAACCAGAGCCTATCTGTTACTATCTGTACATTCAATTATTATAGGTGTAGCTCCAGTTTCAGGTAGCCCCGTTGAGTTGTGTACAGGGATCCAGACCCTATCTATTACTGTCTACACAGGAGTCCTCCGGACCCAGAAACGATTGCTTATATCGGAGGCTATAGCCCGAGCTGGAGACCCAGGGGGCCGGTAGAGGAGCTCCGAAGTCAGCAGATGAGTGGAGTGACTTACTTTTGGCTGGTTTTGACCCGGGTAGGGGTATATAGATTGTTTTCTTGCTTGGCGCCATCCGGCTTATAGGGGTTGGTATTGGCTCTTGCTTGCTACTTTTATATCTATTTATGTGTTTTATACTAGTTACTAGAAAGCAGGCCGTCGCGTTTACAGGTACGCCTCCGCCTATTCAGTACAGAAAGCATGATTCAGTTCTTATCAGTTTCTTCAGATACAGTTGTCTCCTGCCATACGGCTTGCTAGATATGCTATTTATATTCAGTTGTTTCAGTTATATTATTTCAGTTGCTTTGCATACTCAGTACCAGTGGTACTGACGCCAAGTGGGGCGCTGCATTACTTGCCTCCAGGTACTCATAGACTAGGAGGTGATCCCTCGTGATCCTAGCCAGCGCAGAGTCATCAACTCCGGTCATCCAGAGCTTGATATTTCAGAGGTTTATATCATTTCCTTTTGTTGTATAGTACGGGTAGGTCGGGGCCCTGTCCCGACCATCTTATCAGTATTCTTAAAGGCTTGCAGTCTGTATATATTTTCCTGTGGTCAGTTGAGCCGGTCGTGTGAGGCCGTGCAGTTTGTTATAGCTGTTAGCACTTCAGTTTATGTTGGCCGTGTGAGGCCCGAGTTTGACAGTAGTGGTGACCTTGCCAGTCGCGTAGCCTTACAGTAGTCTTGTGTTGAGTTACAGATAACTAGACAGCATGGTGGCCTTGTCGGCTCGCATAGGCTCCCTTATATTGAGATGTTTCTGGTTAGCTGTTGTTACAGGTACAGGTGACTATGGGCCCAGTTGGCCGGAGGCAGTGTTTACAGCCGTTATATAGCCCTTTGTTTCCAGAAATCCGAATTAGAGCCATCCAGGCACCAGATGTGCTTGGGCTTAGTAGTCTAGCAGTTCAGGTCTTAGTAGGGCACCAGGTGCCAGTCATACCCCCAAGGCGGGGCGTGACAAACTTGGTATCAGAGCAGGTCATGTCCTAGGGAGTCTGCAAGCCGTGCTAAGTAGAGTCTTGTCTATGGATGTGTTGTGCACCACATACTATAGGCAAGAGGCTACAAGGCATAATAGGTTGGTTACTCTTCTTTCATACCCAGTCGTGCCATAGCACAGTACAGTATAGTGTTGAGTCCCTAAAACTTATCGTATTCTTTGTCTACAGATAAGAATGGCAGATCGGCGACACCCTGCCATAGGCAGGAGATTAAACACAGCAGCAGGAGAAGGCACCAACAGGATGCCTCAGCTTCTGTTAGAGTCAGCCCGATCTGGGGGCGACATAGAGGCTTCATCACAGCCCTCTCAGCAGTCCCCTTCACATCAGGAGCCGTTGGGCACTACATCTCCCCCGATAGCTCCTGTGCCTTTGCCATCAGATCAGGAGGTTCGTAGCGCTGTAGTGATGTTGGCACAGATGATGGCCACACAGCGCCAGTCAGTGCCACCTGTGGCAGCAAAGCCTTCAGGTGGGTCAGGTAGTTCTAGGGTCAGGGAGTTTTTGGCACTGGGTCCCCCACAATTCACAGGGTCAGATCAGGCAGAGGACCCCCAAGACTTTCTAGATCAGATGCAGAGGATATTCTGAGTTATGCATGTGACCCCTTCAGAGTCTGTTGAGCTGGCAGTGTTCCAGTTACGGGATATAGCTATATTGTGGTATGAGAGTTGGGAAAGGTCCCGAGGGAGAGATGTTGCCCCTCCGACCTGGACCAGCTTCTCGGAAGCCTTCTTGGACCGTTACTTGCTACGAGAGATCCGACAGGCTCGGATGGACCAGTTTCTGCATCTAGAATAGGGGGCGAGGAGTGTGCGCGAGTATGCTCTACAGTTTGACTCCTTAGCCCGTTATGCTCCAGCATTTGTTGATACCATGCCAGTGAGAGTTCACAGATTTATCATGGGTCTGAATCTGGAGTATACTGAGGCATGTATGACGGCGACATTGTGAGAGGATATGGACATTGCCCGAGTACAGGCTTTTGCTCAGACCATAGAGGGTCTTAGATAGCGGCAACAGAATAGTAGACAGACCAGTCAGGAACAGTGCCACAGAGACAAATCAGACGAGATGCAAAGGGAAGTTCAGAGAGGACCTAGGCCACGACTATCAGACAGGCCCCCCAGACCCCCACCTCCACCACAGCAGCAGCAGCGAGGTAGATCTGCTCGTCGAGGGCAGTCAGAGCCCAGTGGCAGTTCCAAAACAGTAGAGTCCCCGTAGCAGAGAAGGGGAGAGCAGAGCAGATTTGCACCCTCACCCTACCCTAATTGCGGCCGACCTCACGTCGGAGCTTGTAGATATGGCTCCACTGGGTGTTATATTTGTGGACAGGAGGGGCATCGGATGAGAGATTGTCCGACCAGAGGTCAGGGGAGTAGAGGTAGTCAGGACAGGGGATCCACAGGGCTACGAACTCCAGCAGCCTCAGCGGGGCGTGGACCTTCAGGTTCAGTTGGCAGAGGCCGAGGGAGATCAGGAGCTTCCAGTTTAGGTACAGGCTCAAGCTGTACTTATGCATTACCAGGGAGACATGATTCAGAGGCGTCTCCAGATGTAGTGACAGGTATAATGGCTATCTGTTCATGCCCTGCTTATGTACTGATTGATCCAGGATCCACCCTGGCATATATTACTCCATTTGTGGCATGAAAGTTCAATATTGCACCAGAATTATTGCAGCAGCCCTTTTCAGTATCCACGCCCGTCGGTGACTCTATTATAGCTAGCAGAATTTATCGAGGATGTACAGTAGAGGTTGCTGACCGCCAGACTACGGTAGATCTGGTAGAGCTAGAAATGATAGACTTCGATGCCATAATGGGTATGGATTGGCTAGTGCCATGCTTTGCCAATGTTGAATGTTGGACCAAGACGGTCCGATTCCACTTTCCAGGAGAAGCAGTGCGGGAGTGGAAAGGCAGCACAGCTACACCAAAAGGTAGGTTTATTTCCTACCTTCAGGAGAGGAAATTGATATCTAAGGGATGTATTTACCATCTGGTCAGAGTTCAGGATGTCCCAGCAGAATCTCCAACACTCCAGTCTGCTCCATTGGTGAACGAGTTCCTTGATGTGTTTCCAGATGAGTTACCTGGTCTTCCCCCAAAAAGAGAAATAGATTTTGCTATTGATTTATTGCCAGGCACTCAGCCTATATCGATTCCCCCTTATCGTATGGCTCCTGCAGAACTTAGAGAGTTGAAGGAGCAATTGAAAGATTTGCTAGATAAAGGTTTCATCAGGCCGAGTACTTCACCATGGGGTGCGCCGGTTCTATTTGTGAGGAAGAAAGATGGCTCGCTCCGTATGTGCATAGATTATCAACAGTTGAACAAAGTTACAGTAAAGAACAAGTACCCGCTCCCCAGAATAGATGATTTATTTGATCAGTTACAGGGAGCCAGATACTTCTCTAAGATTGACTTGCGGTCCGGATATCATCAGGTTCGGGTACGTGAAAGAGATATTCCTAAAACGGCATTCAGGACCCGATATGGACACTTTGAATTTCTAGTAATGTCCTTTGGGTTGACGAATGCTCCAGCAGTATTCATGGACCTGATGAATAGTATTTTCAGACCATACCTGGACTTGTTCGTAATAGTATTTATTGATGACATTCTGGTGTATTCTCGCTCTGAAGCAGATCACCGGACTCATTTACGGACAGTGCTCCAGATTCTCAGGGACCGCCAATTATATGCCAAGTTCTCCAAGTGCGAATTCTGGCTTAACTCAGTAGCCTTCCTAGGGCATATTGTGTCGGATGCTGGTATACAGGTTGACAAGCAGAAAATAGAAGCAGTCAAATCATGGCCTAGGCCTACCACTCCGACTGAAGTCCGTAGCTTTTTGGGATTAGCAGGGTATTACAGGAGGTTTGTCGAGGGATTCTCTACTATAGCGGCACCTCTGACTAAACTGACACAGAAGGCAGCGAAGTTTCAGTGGACAGAGGCATGCGAGCAGAGCTTCCAGGAGCTGAAAGACAGATTAACCTCCGCCCCAGTGTTAGCGTTACCGGAAGGTACAGAGAGTTATTCGGTGTATTGCGATGCATCAGGCGTTGGGTTGGGTTGTGTGTTGATGTAGCATGGTAAAGTGATTGCATATGCTTCCACACAGCTAAGGAAACACGAAAAGAATTACCCTACCCACGACCTGGAGTTAGCCGCAGTGATCCACGCCTTGAAAATGTGGAGACATTACCTGTATGGCGTCCACGTTGATATTTTACAGATCACAAGAGCCTACAGTATATCTTCACTCAGAGGGAGTTGAATCTGCAGCAACGTTGCTGGTTGGAGTTGTTAAAGGATTATGACGTGAGTATTCTGTACCACCCGGGAAAAGCCAATGTTGTAGCAGATGCTCTCAGTTGTAAGTCCATGGGGTGTTTGGCGTATTTGCAGCCCGAGCAGCGGGAATTGGTCAGGGAGATACATCAGTTAGCTAGCCTAGCCGTTCGTGTAGCAGAAGCAGAGGACGGTAGAGCGGTAATTCAGAACACTGTCGTGTCATCATTAGTTGCGGAGGTGAAAGAACGGCAATATGAGGATCCTAACCTAATCCAGCTTAAAGATTATATTCCTCTAGGGAAGGTGTCATAATTCCAGGTAACAGAGGATGGATTGCTGCGTTGTAAAGACCGTTTATGTGTTCCCAATATTTCAGGCCTCTGCCAGCAGATCATGAACGAGGTGCATTGCGCCCGCTATTCCCTCCACCCTGGCGCGACGAAAATGTACCATGATATCAAAGAAAACTACTGGTGGCCAGGTATGAAAAGAGAAATTGCCAAATTTGTAGCCCAGTGTCCTAACTGCCAACAGGTGAAAGCAGAACATCAGAAACCAGGCGGCTTGACTCAGGACATAGCTGTGCCTCTCTGGAAATGGGAAGCCGTGAATATGAATTTTGTAACAGGATTACCCCGTACTAGACACAGACATGACTCTATATGGGTGATAGTTGACAGATTGACAAAATCAGCTCATTTTCTGCCAGTGAGAACTATCTTCTCGGCCGAAGATTATGCGGATTTGTATATCCGAGAAATTGTCAGGTTGCACAGAGTACCAGTATCCATTATTTCAGACAAAGGAGCACAGTTTACAGCTAGATTTTGACAGTCGTTTCAGAGAGGTCTAGGAACGCAGATTAATTTGAGCACAACATTCCACCCTCAGACAGATGGACATGCTGAACGCACAATTCAGACGCTCGAAGATATGTTGCGAGCGTGTGTGCTAGATTTCGGTGGTAGCTAGGATGAGCATTTGCCTTTAATTGAATTTGCTTTCAATAACAACTATCACTCAACCATCCAGATGGCGCCTTTTGAGGCTTTATACGGGTGAAAATGCATATCGCCGGTTGGCTGGTTTGAAATAGGAGAATCTGCGTTGGTTGGGCTAGACATTGTTCAGCAGTCAGAGGAAAAGGTAAAGCTTATCCGAGAACTTTTACTGACTGCACAGAGCCGCCAGAAATCATATGCAGATGTGCGGCGCAGAGACCTGGAGTTTGATGTGAATGATTGGGTATTTTTAAAAGTATCTCCGATGAAAGGGGTGATGAGATTCGGCAAGAAAGGTAAGCTCAGTCCGAGATTTGTTGGGCCTTATCAAATTCATCGAAGGATAGGTCGAGTAGCATATGAGCTGAACTTGCCTCCATAATTAGAATCCGTTCATCCAGTCTTTAATGTGTCTATGCTGAGGAAATGCATAGGAGACCCATCCAGAGCAGTCCCGGTCCAGGATATCCAGGTTATGGAAGAGCTGGCCTATGAAGAGGTTCCAGTAGCCATCCTAGACAGACAGATTCGTAGATTGAGAAGTAAGGATATTGCGTCCGTCAAGGTGTTGTGGCGTAAAAGGAACTGAGAGGAAATGACGTGGGAGGCTGAGGAAGATATGAAAGCTAGATATCCTCACTTATTCCAGGCCTAGTCAGGCGACAGGTATGTCCGTATTATTACTTACGCAGTACCTTGTGGTTATATGTATAAATGAGAAAGATTGATGTTTAGTTGTCAAGTGAATCTTAAAAGTATTGTGTGCAGTAACTGTATTGGACTTTTCTGCGTTTCAGGTTTTTGGGATAGTCCATATTACAGGGGAAACTCTGCCAAAATTTTTCTAAATAAGTAAGTTGAGAAGTCCTCTAGATAGCAATTTCCATTCGAGGACGAATGTTCCTAAGGGAGGGAGAATGTTATACCCCATAAGATTCCCGACACCTAGATGGCCTATTCGCACGTTGGTTAAGCATATTTGAAGGCCATACGTGCTAGAGAAAGGCCCGGGAAAGGATCGAACGGGTAGCCTATCGAACCATCGCGGAAGGAGCCGAGGCAGAGCCCCTCCGCGATGGCAACGTGTCACGGAGGTTGAGCCTCCGCGTTGGCTCCGTGACACGTTGGCCCTGTCCAGGCTCAAGTATATAAAGCCCTACTTCAGTTTATTTCCATTTAAAACATATGAAATTTCTAGAAAACGCAGAGGAACAGAGGAGAACAAAGAGGGTAAATATATTTTCATCCGATTACGCTGCCAAACGTAGTCCAAACTCAAATTAACCTCAGGTACCGAGGTATTTAGCAGCAGGGAGCATTCCTACGGATTTAGTTTCGCGAAATACGGCCGACGAATCGTCGAGCTACCGGACTAAGGTAAGTCGAATTGCTCCAAACTAGTGTCTATGTGTTCCTAGCTGTGAAGTGAATACTTCTCCCTTCTGGACTTCGGAAAAATAGCAAGTTTTCGATCGTCTTTCGATAAGCCTAAGTTTAGGCTATAATTATATCGAAAGTGACATCTTCCTTTAGAATAATGTTGTATTTAGTACTAATTGACGTGTTTATGAATGCAGTTGGGGAGATTTGGCTGGAATACTGACTGAGCCTCGTCCGACAGTCGGATAACTCGAGGTTAAGGTATGTGAAGTTGTTTTTCGGCAAGTTAGTAAGTCTTAGCTTTGTAAATCATAGTAAACTCCGTATTTGAAACTCTCGGAGTTGAACGTTGAGAATTGAATAAGTTTAGTAAATTCTGGCTTGCGTTGCCGTATCGTATTTTAGTTTGAAAGATAGAAAAGCATGCGCCAAAGGGCGAATTAGCATTCTAGATTCAGTATAGCTTGTTGTATGATTAGCAAGCATGTTATAGAATAAAAGGAAACAGATTTTCAGAATATAACCTAGTAAAGTAAAATCAGATAGACAGACAGTTTTAGGGCTACAGATTAGCCATTCAAACATACGAGATATTGGCTACAAATTAGCCATTCAGACAGATTGTACCCTGGCTACAGATTAGCCAACAGTTAAAGAAAGATCTCAGAATCAGTATAATCAGTAAAGAATTAGTTTAGTACAGAAACAGATCAGAATAAGAAATCAGATTACAGATAGTCTTTTTCAGTTATACATGCTTGCTATTTATTTGTGCTATTTGTTTGTTGAGACTTGATGTGGCGTGAGGGCACCTATTGAGCGTCCTCGCCACCCCTGGGTTGGTAATTTTGTCGTCCACTGAGCGGGTGGGTTTTACGTCACTCCAAGGAGTGGCATGCCGTCCCCAGCTTGGACGACGATTGGATGAAGCTTTCCTCATAGCAGTCTGATCAGCATTACAGGTGCAGCTCCGGTTTCAGATAGCCCTATTGAATTTTGTGTCTAGGGAACCAGAGCCTATCTGTTACTGTCTGTACATTCAGTTATTATAGGTGTAGCCCCGGTTTCAGGTAACCCCGTTGAGTTGTGTTCGGGGATCCAGACCCTATCTGTTACTGTCTACACAGGAGTCCTCCGGACCCAGACACGATTGCTTATATCGGAGGCTATGGCCCGAGCCGGAGACCCAGGGGGCCGGTAGAGGAGCTCCGAAGTGAGCAGATGAGTGGAGTGACTTACTTTTGGCTGGTTTTGACCCGGGTAGGGGTATATAGATTATTTTCTTGCTTGGCGCTATCCGGCTTATGGGGGTTGGTATTGGCTCTTGCTTGCTACTTGTATATCTATTTATGTGTTATATACTAGTTACTAGACAGCAGGTCGTCGCGTTTACAGGTACGCCTCCGCCTATTCAGTACAGAAAGCATGATTCAGTTCTTATCAGTTTCTTCAGATACAGTTGTCTCCTGCCATACGGCTTGCTAGATATGCTATTTATATTCAGTTGTTTCAGTTATATTATTTCAGTTTCTTTGCATACTCAGTACCAGTGGTACTGACGCCCAGTGGGGCACTGCATTACTTGCCTCTAGGTACTCATAGACGAGGAGGTGATCCCTCGTGATCCTAGCCAGCACAGAGTCATCAGCTCCTGTCATCCAGAGCTTGATATTTCAGAGGTTTATATCATTTCCTTTTGTTTTACAGTATGGGTAGGTCGGGGCCCTGTCCCGACCATCTTATCAGTATTCCTAAAGACTTGCAGCCTGTATATATTTCCCTGTGGTCAGTTGAGCCGGTCGTGTGAGGCCGTGCAGTTTGTTATAGCTGTTAGCACTTCAGTTTATGTTGGCTGTGTGAGGCCTGAGTTTGACAGTAGTGTTGACCTTGCCGGTCGTGTAGCCTTACAGTAGTCTTGTGTTGAGTTATAGATAACTAGACAGCATGGTGGCCTTGTCGGCCCGCATAGGCTCTCTTATATTGAGATGTTTCCGGTTAGCTGTTGTTACAGGTACAGGTTGCTATAGGCCCAGTTGGTCGGAGGCTGTGTTTACAGCCGTTATATAGCCCTTTGTTTCCAGAAATCCGAATTAGAGCCAGCCAGGCACTAGATGTTCTTGGGCTCAGTAGTCTAGCAGTTCAGGTCCTAG
Source organism: Datura wrightii (assembly GCA_035772735.1). Taxonomy (NCBI): domain Eukaryota; kingdom Viridiplantae; phylum Streptophyta; class Magnoliopsida; order Solanales; family Solanaceae; genus Datura; species Datura wrightii. Next base: position 23,313,192 of record JASDFA010000001.1, read on the forward strand.
TAGGGCACCAGGTGCCAGTCATACCCCCCAAGGCGGGGTGTGACACTAACGGTGCTGACTCTAAGAACCTACAACTGTATCATGAAACGATACAACATAAAAGTATGCATCAGTACTTTGAATGTACTGAGTAAGTGAGAGAAGGCATAGCTGAATATAAATAACTAGGCTGAAATGACATGCAATGACCAACTAATATACTGAATTAAACCACTGAAGTAAACTAAAATGGTCAAGATGACCATGTCTGATGTTCATGGGCATGCCCTAAGTCTGAAAGTTCTGAGTTTGAGATACTGTACTGAAATGAGCTGCTTATTCTGAAACTAGACTGGACCGACTTGATGGAGAATCTGAATTGTGGCATCTAGCGATACTGAGTCTGAGAACCTGCAGTTGTATCTGAAATGATATAGCATAAAAATATGCATCAGTACTTTGAATGTATTGAGTATGCGAGAGGAATATACTGATAGATATAAATGAATGAACTGGAAATACATTCAATGAACAACTAATTATTTGAACTGAAATAATCTGAAGTATCTGAGATGGTAAAAATGACCCTGTCTAGTGGTCAAAGACATGCCCTAAATCTGTAATACTGAATCTGAAATATTGCACAGAACTGAACTGAAATGATAGATCTGAAATTGGACTGAGATTCTTATTCTGAAGCTGGACTGGACTGACTAGTGAGAGAGTCTGTAACTGACATATAACCACGTGAGCTAGACGTAGAGTGCGATGTATACACCCCACCAGTAGGATCCAATATACCTTGCTAGGGTATAAAGGCATGAACTGGGTGATCACAAAAGTTTAGGGCTAAGCAGGCCAGGTAAAAATGTAATCTACGTTGGCAACGTAGTTCTGGGAACCTAGGTGCACTGGAACCTCAGTCCGCTCGGTTCTAAGTCCTGCTCCCACTGGAATTCCTGAATAGAATACTAAGCTGATAGCTCGAAACTGGGGTCCAAGACTAGTCAGGGACATATAACTGAAAGTACCCTGAGAGTCTTGTCAGACCAGATTCTGAAACTAGATTCTAGACTGGTCAGAGCTACTTATCTAGAAGCATCATAACCGTCTAAGAATAAACTGTAATCTGAACTGGGGTCCTGATGCTAGTCAGAGCTATATATCTAAAATGTCATGACCGCCTAATGGACTAATAACTGAATTATGAATCTAATTATGGTAAGTGGGAGGTACCACTGACACCTCGGGAAAATACTGAAGTCAGACTGATCAGTTGACATGTTCTGAATAGTGGTAAAGAGGTTTTACGTTCTAACTAAACTGAAGTACTAAGCAATTAATAGAGAACTCAACTCATTCCAACAACACGGGAATTCCATAATATGACAATATTTCAAGAATTAAAAAAATCTTATCCGACAAGGCTAAAATCATTCTTATAAATGGAGTATTTACTCAACATATAAACAATAATAAATACTAGAAAATTCATCCCAAATCACACTTCACAAACTAGACGGGATATAATACACAACTAGTCTTTACTCAAAAATTTAGGGCATAAATTCACTTTGGCAAGCCACCAGGAATTCAAGTGAGAATTGATGGAGATCATATCAATAATAAGCAAGGATATCTTTCTATGTGAAATTAACAAATAACAACATATAATCTTTTTGTATTCAAAAATTCAGGGCTAAAACTGATAGAGAAACTATGGGAGGGTTTTGGGGGACACAAGGAAAAAACAATTTCCCTTGTCGAATTCCCACATACCTGAGTTGAAGTTTCTTGAAGGAGAAAACTTGGACTGCTGCAATGGAGGTAAACCCTAGGCTTTCTTGAAGGGTTCTTGAGAGGAGAGCTTATGATGACTTTTCTGAAACTTAGAGTGGGAATGAGGAATGAAACGTTTTTCTTCGCTAATAGGTCTTAAATTATGACTAAAACGACATAGTTTGAAGTTTAGGAGAATAGGAAGTTACTAAATATTCCTTAAAAAGTCATACGGAAAAACTGTGAGGTGACCCTAACGGGTTACCTAATGGGTCATGGTCAGTGACCACAACTCGTGGTGACACTGGTTAGGTGCAATGCCTAACATTAACTAGGGCTGCTAATGGGGGTCCTAACGAGTCATTATTGACGACCATGACTCGTGGTCACCATCCTTCAAGTACACTGCCCAACTATTTAAATTCCTGACTCGGCTGCTTACGAATGACCTAACGGGTCATGGTGACTGACCACGACTCATGAGGTCTTTCGTTGGGTACACTGTCTCTCCCTTATAAATTCTCAAACCTCCTTCACACGGCTGACCTAACGGGTCTTTGGGTCTCTCAACGACTCATTAGGTGAGTCATTCTATGACAATTTCTGCATATTTCTAGATTTTCTTATTTAAGTCTCAGATCTAGTCCTTGAGTTTCCGGGGCATTAAAGTTGGAGTAACGCAATCTAGGAGTAGTGATTCTATCTGCCTCTCTAGGATCTAAGGTTTCAGAAATATCTTCCCAAAAGCACTCCTTTCAAACAAGTTTGATGTAGGAGGTTTTGATAACGGAAGAAAAATTTTTGGCCAACTTGCTCCTATCACTACTAGTAGAAGGGGTATGGGTAGCACAGTTATTTTTAAAGGACCAAAGAATGGGAAGAATAGATAACACATTAGTTGATAAATTTTATCTACAACTATCATCGATGGAGAAACAGTAGAAGAAGAACCACCGCGACAATGGAAGAAAAATGTGAAACATGTTGAAAATATTTTTATAAGAAGAACAAAATAAGAGGAAGATAGAAGTTCGAGTGAAGTTTGAAGATATTGAAGACAGAAAGAACATTGAGAAGTTTTATTAGCAAAGGCAAATGATTGAAGAAAACTCAAATGGCTGATTATAAAGAGGAGAAAGGACGACAATAAATTAAGACAGAAGTTATAATTCATCATTACAATGACACTTCAAACACTCAACTTGTCCAGACTAGCTGAATTATGATGCGGGGCCGAAATGATAGGAAAGAGCATTGAGAAGACCCAAATTTTTTCTCTCTTTTGTAGAAAATAAAACATTTTAGGAATGGAGGCAAAAAGCAATCATGAACACTTACTGGATAAAGTAAGAGTTTAATCTGAAAAGTGAGGGGACTATCTATAGAGGGTAAAAACAAGCTCCACACATGGACAAGCTAAGATAAAGACGTGTTTGTAATACAAGTTTATTCTACAAAGATTACAAAAATAGACAAATAATGCACAGTCAGTATTCTAGAAGAAATAGAGGGTGATCAAAAGAGCAGATCCGGATATAGATAAAGCATTCGGAGAAAAGGGAATAAAGATATGACAACTCAAAACAGTCATTTCAGAGTTGATGCCATCCGTTAGTCCACTAGCATTTAATATAATTTACTTATTTAAGGCAATTAAAATGTAGTGATTTTCAGGCATTAAAGTCCTAAACACAGCAAATCCTATTAAAGGACTATCTTTGTATCATAAAGGACATCTGAAAAATACACAAGAGAATAAACTTACTGTTTTTACTATCAAATTCATACCAATCATTTCTCATTCTTTTTATTCTTATCAAGAAAGCAAGCTTTCATTTCATCAAGAATATCATCCAAAGCTTGAGCCATCATGTTAATTCTTTAATTATTTTTATTTCATTTGTTTAATTTTATATCTTATTTCATCTATTTAACCAAAGTAAAAATCATATCCCTATAGTGTCGCTATAAATTCAATTGTAGCTTATTTTTAAGGGTAAACAAGCATGATGATGCATTAGCGATTCTCCAAATTAATTTATCTAAGACTGAAGTCATTTTTCTCTGTTTGAGGTTCCTAAAAATTACTGATTATATTTAAGACTGATTTGAATCTGAAGTTTTTCCTTACTTCTTTAAAAATAGTCTAGTTTAAAAAATAAGTGTTGATTTCTCTTTTGGTGTTTTTTCTGCGAAGATCATCACTTGTTAAGTTCCTTCATACCTAAGTATTAAAACCAAATTCAATGATTTTATCTCACATCTCTTCAAATCCTTTGTATGTTAAATATGTGCTAATGATTTCTTCTATAATATTCTGCTTCCAACAATTTCTTCTTCAACTTGGAGTCCACCCATTTGTACCAGCTATCCCTACTTGGTTCACAAACATTTGTCAGCATGTTTTCACCAATAATCAAAATCTTCAAGAGTCAACAAATTTTCCTTTTTTTGATGATGACAAAATCTTTTTCTTTGTCTAATTCAGTACCTATCTACATCAACTGGCCCTGAAACGTATCAAATAAACCAGGTCAAAAATGGGTTATAAATATTACATAACTATTTCCCCCTTTTGGTATTGACAAAAATAAAGAACTAAAATCAATCTGACTAATTACTTAAGACATATTTCACTCATGGCCACTGGGGCTATCACAGCTGCAATCAATATCCAACCACAAACACTAGTCATAAGCATAAGACATTTGCAAGTGTAAGTAATTAAGCAGAATAGAGCTAGAAACAAACCACTTCTACTTTATTGATAAGAAGAGCAGATTAGCACAAAATACCTTTTATCAATTGATCACAAAAATGAAAGAGAGTACAATCTAAGATGGAGGTGTGTACAAGGAGGGAGGGGTTTTGTTTCAACAGATCATATAACTCTTTGAAATTTTGGAGTTGGTTTCCTTCTCCCTATCCAGAGCTGACTTAAGACTAGTAATTTCAGCTTTTAAAGTTTCTTGCTGTATCACATATTTGCCATAAATCAACAGGATGGTATCCCTATGATCAGTACGCATTATAGCAATCTCAAAATACTTACTAGCCAACTATTCTTGGAGTCGTTGTGCCAGCCACTCGTTCCACTCAGTGAAGCAGGTACAGTAGCCTGGTTCACTTTTCCAATCACGTCCTTAGTTTTTTGAAATTACCAAACCTTGATAAGAAGGCCTAGATGCTCAAAAATATCACCTAGCCAAAACCGATACACTAGAGCATGTCCCTTCTTGTACTGATTATAGATCCTTGATACCTGTTGAATCATCAGATTATGAAAATTTATCTGGATCCAAGTATGAAATAGTTCCATAAGAGTAAGATCAAGATAATTTGCCCCAGTCCTCCTCTCCTCATGAGGAATCATCATTTTATGGACCACTTCAAACATCAACTTGTGAGGACTAGTCATTCATCACTTTTCAACCCTTCCATATGCCAAAAGACCCAGATTATCATTCATCACTTTTCAACCCTATCATGCGCCAAAAGACCTAGATTATTAGCAAATTTTTTAGTGATATCCAATACAGAAGGCAGTCTATCTAACAGGGGTCAATCATTTTTCACATACAATCGCAACCAATATTGGGAATGCCCAAGACTTTAGAGATCAAGCCTAGTGTAATCTCAGACTGTATCTCATAAACAATGTTGCTTATAGCTAATGATGTGCACACATATTATTAGAACCATGTAACTTCATCCTTTCACATCTTCCTCCTATGATCTCCTTGAAGAAATAGGTTACTCTAACCCTGTGCAGCAGTTTTGACCACCAGGTCATCCATATTTGAACCACCAAAACTAGTCACCACTCTACCCCTAAGAATGACTTTTCACTTAAACTAAATAAATATTTCCAAGTCAGGATCTCAAATGTCCTCCTCAAAATCTACATACTTTTCAATCTCATCTTCATTATTATGTGATCCTAGAGACTCAAATGCAGACACTGACTCCTGCGTCTTCTCAGAACTTGTAGTCTCATCCCCGTGTCTGAAGGACTTAGATGAACAAGTCGGAGAATGTTCCTTGAACTATTTCACCTTAGAGGTTGTGGACTTACTTTTTAATGTCTGAACCTCTAGATCTATGTTATTCTCAGATCTAGAAGATCAATAGTTTGAAGAGTAACAGAACCTCTTCCCTATTTGGCCTATGTGAGCAGGGTAGTCTCACCAACCTTCCTTTTTCTTTGAGTAAAAGGTGTATGCACAGTCAATGGATTTAGATGCTTAAGAGAGATAGGCTCGTTGACAAGGATGGAAATAGACTTTCCACTAACTTTTCTAAGACACGATTGCACTCTCATTAGAATCAACTATGCTAGAGGAGTGTTCTCCTTATCCAATAGTCAGATACACTGACCATATGTCTAGCAACTTGTTCGATATGACTGTCCACATTTGTGCTCACCTCTAAAATCCTTTTCTAGATTTGCATGTGTGGACCTTTCCGTTTAAATCATTTTCTCCCCCTGACTATGAGCACCGTCATCTGATTCCCCCTTACTCGGAGCCTCCTCTCCAAAGTTCATACTGTTCCTTTCTTCCAAATTCACTTCTCCTGATGAATCACCTCCTTCCAAAACCTCAGTGGCAATCTCCTCTGTTAGTTATCTTTCCAATTTTTCTATGATATGAACAATTCCAGATTCCTCCACCAGTAGCACTTTGTTAGTTTTGAGAGCATCTACCTGTTCCTGTGAATGAAATACCAGAGGTATATATATGATCAAGTCAGTGCAAGATGAATGCACAAATGAATCTGTCATTATAATGTCTATCTCAAGGTAGCACAGAAGGAAGAGAGGAAGAGAGGATGAGCAAGTGAAACTAAGGGGAGATTTTGAAAGTGATTAGGAGGTGTTATTTGATATAAGACTTTATAGGGAAGTGAGGAGAGATGAATGTGGGAGAAGAGGGAAGGTCTAGCATATAAAAGGGAAGGCGCACTAGAAGAAAAACAAAAACTCATATCACCTTTTTTCGATTAGCGGCAAAAATTGGCGGTTCAGAGCTTTGGCTTTTCACATCAAAGAATTAATTGTGACTTAATAGGATTGGATACAGGTTGGTTGATAAATTAACAAAAGATATTTTGCAACCAAGACTAACTCATATACTATATGACGTGTCCATGTATTTGTAGCTTTGTCCCTTAGTCCAACTTATTTCTGTGCCACAAGAAAATATCTCATTATATAACGTAGTATAAGCAAACAAATATTGGCAAAAGGACATACAACTAAATGTACAAGACTGAGAAAAAGATGTTATAACCAGTAGAGAGATAAAAGAACTATCATCTTAGATTAGAGAAATACTTATGCAAGCTTAATCATCCCCAATTCCAACCTATTCCTTTCAAAGTGTCCTTTTCCCAAAGCTTTTGTAAAAATGTCAGCTATCTCTTTGTCAGTGGGATAAAAATTCATAAAATAAGACCTTTTTCCATATTATCCGTTGAAAAATGGTGTCTTATATCAATGTGTCCTTTTGTGCTTCAACAGATTTTATGCAATATTAATTGCACTTGTGTTATCGTAAAAAATTGACACACTCTGAATATTTATCCAAAAGTCCTGAAGTTGTTGCTTTATCCACAGAAATTGGGCACAACAGGAAGCTGCATTCACATACTCTACCGCGACTGTTGACAAGGCTACAGTGTTCTCTCTCTTGGTTGCCCACAAAACTAAACATGAACCAAGTAAGTATGCCATTCCCATTGTGCTCTTTCTATCCACTTGGGGTCTAGCATATTCTGCATCTTCATATACTACTAACTTGAAAGAACTACCTTTTGGATACCACATCCCCAAATCATGAGTTCCCTTGAGATACCGAAGTATCTTTTTCACTGCCTTCAAGTGAGATTTCTTTTAATTGGACTAAAATCTGGCGCACAATCCAATGTTGTACATGATGGCAGGTCGACTTGTAATGAGGTACAGTAGGGAGAAAATCATACCTCTATATAGATTTTATTCTACTAATGGACCTATTTCATCAAGGTGCAACTTTGTAGTTGTGGCAATTGGAGTGTCAATGTTCTTTGAGGCCTCCATTTAAAACCTTTTGAGTAATTCTTTTACTTACATCTGTTGATAAATCATTGTTCTTGAAGAAGTTTTTCTGATTTGCAGTCCTAAGAAAAATTTACTTCTCTCATCATGTTCATCTCAAATTCAATCCCCATCAAGTTGGAAAACTCTTTCGCCATTGATTCTTTTATAGCTCCAAATATGATGTCGTCCATGTATACTTGCACAATCAGTAGATCATTACCCTTTACCTTCAGGAACAAGGTATTCTCTATCTTTCCTCTGGTATAACCATGGATGAGCAAAAACTTTGACAGCCTTTCATACTAGGTTCTTGGAGCTTACTTGAGTCCATATAGTGGTTTGTCAAGTTTAAAAATATAATCAGGACATTTGGCATCTTCAATCCCGGAGGTTGCTTGACATACACTTCCTCCTTCAAAAGCCCATTAAAAATGCACTTTTCACTTCCATTTGGTAGGGGTAAAGTCCATGAATGAAGCAAAGACTATGAGCAATCTAATAGCCTCAAGTCTAGCTACAGGAGCGAATGTCTCGTCATAGTTGATTCCTTCTTCCTAATTATATCCTTGGGAAACCAGTCTAGCCTTGTTTCTTTTGGCTTTTCAATACTCATCCAGTTTGTTTCTGAATACCCCCTTTGTTCCAATGATTGTTCTTCTTTTTAGCTTTGGCATAAGATCCCAAACTTTATTCCTCTCAAAATGATGTAGCTCTTTTTGCAAAACAATGGTCCAATTTGCATCCTGCAAGGCTTTATTAACTTTATTGGGTCCTATAATATATAAGAAGGCATTAAAAGCACCTAAATTTTGTAATCCAGATCTGATAGTAATCCCAAAGCTCAGGTCAATCAAGATATTATCAATAGGATATGATCCTTGATATTTATATACTTTTAGAACTAAACTTTGAGAATAAGAGCCTTCATTCAGGGTTATATCAAGAAAATCTAGATCCGGAGAGTATTTTGATAATGTTCTCTGGTGTGGAGCTTTTTCTTCTTTATTTCTGACATTTACATTAGAACTGATGTCCATACTTATTGCATTTGCTTGTTCCATATTCATGGATTCTGAGATTTTTCTGGGTTCGTCTTCATCCTGCACTTCACTATTAGTTATGATATTTGATTCAACAAAAAAAACATGCGTGCTTACTTCAACACACCCAGTTCTCTTACTCAACACCCTATAATCCTTACTATGATGTGAGTATCCTAGAAACACTCCTTAATCACTCTTGGTATCAAACTTTCTCAGTGATTCTTTTCCATTATTATGAATAAAACATTTGTATCCAAAAGTCTTAAGATGAGAAATATTAGGTTTTCTACCTTTGAATAACTCATAAGGGGTTTTCTCTAAAAATGGTCTAGTCACGCATCTATTAATTATGTAACAAGCAGTACTAATGGCTTCAACCCAGAACTGACCAACAAGATTACTAGAAATTAGCATGGTTCTAGCCAGTTCTTGCCAGATTCTATTTTTCTCTCAACTACACCATATTGTTGAGGTGTTCTGGGTGCAGAGAAGTTCTGATCAACACCATGAGTGGAATAGTACTCTACAAATTTTGAGTTTTCGAATTCTATTCCATTGTCAGATCTAATCGACATAATTGATTTCCCAGTTTCTTTTCTAGTGTTCTTGCAAGAGCGTAGAATGAATCAAATGCATCTTCTTTAGAATCAAGGAACACTGTCCAAGTATACCTAAAAAATCATCAACTAAAGTAAAAATGTACCTTTTCGCACCACGACTTCTCACTCTCATAGGTCCACATAGATCCATATGAATCAGTTCCAAGGACCTATAAGTGCTTACTATTTTCTTTGATTTAATGGATGACTTCACTTTCTTACCCCTTACACATTCATCACAGACTTTGTCATCTTTAAACTTAGTGTTAGGTAGCCCAATCACTAAGTCCTAAGAGACTAGTTTGTTTAGTTGGCTAAGACTTGCATGACCAAGTCTTTTGTGTCACTGCAAGGTATCTATGTCCATAACACTTAGACAGATGAGGTCCTCTTCAGGTATCCTAGAAATATCATTAATATAAACATGTTTGTACCTCTTACGTATCAGCACAGTTTCTCTTGTTTCAGATTTATTACTTCTACACCTGCAAAGGTAAATGTTACCTTGTTTTTTTATCACAAAGTTATGATATGCTCAGCAGACTGTGATTGAGTCCGTCCACATGATAGACGTTCTCAATTGATTGTGCCTCTATTTTCCCTATCTTGCCAATGCTTGTTATCTGTCCCTTTTTTGCCATCTTCAAAAGCCACTTTCCACCCCTTCCTTCAGCGAGAAAGAGTAACTTCTTCTTATCTCTTTTCATATGTCTTGAGAAAGTACTATCTATGTACCATTTTTGCTTTTTTTCCTCTCACTTTCACCTGCATAAGGATTAGAGATTAGTTTTGGACACCTAGACTAGCTTGGGCCTAGTTCTTTGAATAAAGGAATGAATTAAATATTGTTTAACCCAATTTGGTGGCAGGTGAGAGACTGATTTTTTTTTCTATTGGACTTGTTCTTTTTTCTGTTTCATTACTCCAATTTCTTACCGCCCTCATGTTTTTTTCTCTTTGTTTATAGTGGCAGGACACTTCAATCTGGTATGACCGGTGTTTTGACGTGGTGTATAATTCAGATTTAGTTTTAGAGATTTTGTAAAAACCTATACTAGTTGTTACATGATGTGTTCTATTGCTGAGTTGAGTAAGAATATTTGAAGAGGTAGCTTAAGGATTTGCCTTTTCAAGCTCACATTTGACCTTTGTTAGTTCAGAGCTCATTTGTCTAGATTTTTCCCTTTTCATAAGAAGGTCATTTATAGTTTTTCGTAACTCATAATCATATTTCAATTCAGAGTTACTATTGATTCTTTTCCTTTTTCTGAAATGCCTAGCTTTACAACTTCAAACCAGAGGGATAGGAAAATAGCATCAAGTTGCTTTACCTGTTCCTTCAAAGACTGATTTTCTTTCCTAACCTGCCTTTAGTGTTTTCACTATCTATGTGTTCATATTCAAGACTAGCAAAGGCGCTAAACAATTTATCCTTTTGTTTAGTTAAGTCATCGAATTCATCAACCAAGGTGATCATTAGAGAGGTTAGCCTTCTCTAAGAAATTTTTTCAAGTTTTCTTTTGAGATTGAGCATATTTACCTCCTTTTCTTCTTCAGCCTCTGAATTAAAGTCCTCAAATGCCATCAATGTTGTTTTATCAACAACATCATTGTCAGATTCATCGGAGCCTAATCCCCATGCAGCCATCATAGATTTTAAGGATGACTCCTTTTTCTTTTCTTGAGCTTGTTCCTTCATTTTCTGTTCATTTTTAGCTCTTTCCTTTCTCTATTCAATTTTCCACTAGGGACATTCCTTGACGTGATGATCAGTCTTGCCACACTTGTAGCATCTATTGGCTCTTTCAGAGCCGCAACCCTTAGTTAAGGTATTCCTTTTCTCGAGGTTCTTTCCTTGCATGGGGAACTTCCTGAAGTTTCTTATAATCGAAGCCATTTCCTCTTCGTCTAGATCTGATCTTTCACTTTCTATGCCTTTGAGAGCCAGTGTTTTGTCCTTTGTGCCTGTATCCTTTTTGAATCATTCCATGCTCATCTCCTAAGTTTTCAACCAGTTCATCGAGTGACATGATGGTTAGATCTTTAGTTTCTCTTATGGATGTGACTTTCACATCCTATGAGAGAATACTGAGAACTTTATCCACCAATTCTTCAACGGACAACTTCTTCCCCAAGGATACTAGTTCATTCACAATAGTGGTGAACCAAGTGATCATGTCCTATAGTAATTCTCCAGTCTTCATCTTGAAGGTCTCATATTCGGTAGACAATATAGCTATTCTGAAATTTCTTAGTTGAAGTGCATCCGGATATCCTATTGTATTTATCTAGACCTAGTCCACACACATGAATGCACTTGGCCTTCGCATTCTTCCCTAACATTTGAAATCGGCCTCGTTGTATTCACTCTTTTCTTTTAGAACATCATTGTTTTGAACATCTTTATTTATTGGATATTCGGGTCCATCAGTAACCCTATTCCATAATGCATAATCTTCAGCCTGAAGAAAGTCTTCCGTTGTTGCCTTCCCCTATAAAAAGTAATGCCCGTTGAACAAAAGAGGCATGTTGATGTATTTTCCCTCACTGTGCCCAAGAGGAGGTGTAGAGTTCATGATCTATTCTTAATTGGTTAAACTTTTTAGTAAGAAAATCCGCTCTGATACCAATTGTTAAATTAAGCACCTCTAAGTTAAGATAATGGCAGTGATAATTGTACTGTTTAGTCGAGAAGGATAGATGAAACAAGTCAATTGACTTGTTTCAAGGCATGAAAATTAACTTACATAGAAAGTAAAGTGCACAAGAATTTATTGTGAAAAACATCCAACTCAAAAGGTGAAAATTCCATGACCTATACCACTAGGATTTTTCCCAAACTTCACGAAACACAATGAGCCTAAAAATTTTCAAGATACAAAGTTAATCTTCCTAGGAACTAAACTAATTCCTATATTCAACAATCTACCCAGACATTAAACAGTTTCAAGTTACCTCAATAAGAATGATCAAACTTTATATCCTAAACAAGTTTACTACGGAAGCAGTAAATGAAAACTCAATCAACTCCTAATATAAGATACTAGAACTTGAAAGTATAGTTGAACCTACAAATTACAATCTTTATGTCACACTCCTTGCAACAAGTTACACTCAGAAGATAATCTAGAACTCTCTTGAATGCTTGCTTATTTTCTCTTATTTTGTGCACACATCTTTCGTTCAGCTTCTTCAGGTACTTATACGTTCTCTGCCATTGTTTCCTTGTCCAAATAAAACTAGTCAGCAAGATCTCCCAAAGAAATTTTGACTCGTGCTCCTCACTAGTAGGCATCTACTTTAAGTCTACTTCCTTATGATATAATCGCATCACTAACTCTATCTTCTATAATATTCTACTTTCAGCGATTCCTTCTTCAAGTTGGAGTCCACCCATTTGGATCCGCTGTCCCTATATGATTTGTGAACATGTGTCAGCATCTTTTTATCAATCATCAAAATCTTCAGGAGTCAACAACATGACTTTAAGTGATTTTATGTGCAATAAGTTTTAGTTGTTCTCTTTGTCTTTCCCTATTCCCTTTTAACTTGGAGATGCCTCAAGGATAAATGTCAACTTGAGAATATGTCCCACAGTTGTATGTTTAGGTTAATGAATCAAGATTCATTTTGTCCTAATGTAGAAAGTCTTTTCCTAAACTTTTCCCATCAGCATCATATGCATTTGATCCCAGCTTGAAATAACTAGCGTGAGTTTAATCATTTTGATGCTTACTTGTATTATTAAGTCCTTTTTCTTATGCATAAAGCATCATTTGAGTCTATTGGACTCTCTTTCTCTTGGCTCAACATTCCCATAACGAGCCAACAGTCTCGAGCTTCCATCTAGTCATGTTTGTAAATAGAAAAAACAATACATAATATAGCACAAATAAGATGATATTTATAAATTATGACCACAATTTCAAATAATTATAATATCTAGCTATATTTTAATTAATTGGCTATTTTTTTTATTTACAAGCAAATAGGGAAGAAATCTCTGAATCTCTCTCCAATCTAGCAAATAAGAAAGAAATCTCTTAATCTCTTTCCAATCTCCCTTGCCTTTATCCTCCTTCTCTTTTTCACTGCCTCTCTCGTTCCCTCTCTCTTTCTCCTCTATCCCTCTCTCTCCCTCTCTTTTTCTCTTTCTCTCTCACCCTCACTTTTTTGTGTTATTTTTTTGTATTTTCTATATCATGAATAATACAATTGATATAGGAGGGAATGGATACAACCCAAATACACATATTGATATAATATATACAATTATCTGACATCTCAGAAAATATAAAAATACAAAGAGAGAGGTGAAAATACAGCATACAAAGAGATAGAGGATACAACCTAAATGTATGTATGAATACAACAAATAAAGTTGTTTAATACCTCAAAGATTATAGAAATACAAATATAGAAGGATGAAAATATAAATACAGGGCGAGGTGAAAAAATAGTATACAAAGAGAGGAGAGAGAGAGAGAGGGGGGGGAGGGAGGGAGAGAGATAAGGGCGAGAGAGGGCAAAGAGAGAGGAGAGAGTGAGAGAGAAAGAGAGATATGAAAGATTATGTATTAATTATAGTATGATATTTGGTAATTTGCCATTTAAAAAAGATAGTATTTCATATTTAACTCAACACATTAATTAGTGTATTTGTATTTGATATATTTAAATAATAAAAATACAGCAGATGACATATTAAATATTATCATATTTTTTAAATAATAATAATATCGCTACATAAGCTTATTTTTGGTCAAACTGTGACCATTTATGTAATTTTCTCTCATAAATACTTGGGTTTGCAAATCAGAGCAGCAACCTAAAAGAGGTAGAGAATTGGGCCTAAAGCCCAAATGATAAAGCAAAAGTAATTTTGAATGGGGAAATTACATAAAATATTATTATAAGACTTTTAATTACAAGTTATACCAATACTTTGATTTATTTACTAAAATAGTAATTAATTTACAAATATTCCAATATTGGATATCTGGTAGTTATCTTTTACTACCATGTAATATGATTAAAAAAATTATTTTTTCCTTTTTTTTAGCATAGATATCTACAAACTAGGAGTAACAATTTTTCATATCTGCGTTTTTGGTTTTTTTTTTTTTGGTAATTATCTTTCATTGCCATGTAATATGGTTTTAAAATTATTTTCTCTTTTTCTAAGCATAGATATTTACAAATTAGGAGTAATACATATCAACGTGCTTTTTAAAAAAATAATTTAATAGTGTAATTTTCTCTCTGTAAAACTAATTTATTTTCTTTCACAACATTCATATAAATATAATTTTTACTTTATTTATTTATTTATTTATTGACAAGTTGTTACTCATATTGGTATAGTTTATCAGTTAAAATTTGATTTCAAATTTGTAGAAAATGTTCTTTTCTTTTTTCTTATGTTATATTAATATGCTGGTTTATTTTTGAATTTTTATATAATTTAAAAGTGTTATCAATTTTAATGGCTCATATGTTTGCAAAATGCTTAGAAATTGGTATAATTTAATCTTTTTAAACTGTATTCTTTTTCATCTTCTTCTATTATGTTGATATATTGATTTATTTTTGAGTTTTTACATAATTTAAAAGTATTATCAAGGTTAGTGGCTCATATATTTGCAGAATATTTAGAAATTGCAATACATTAAAAATTTTAAAAGTGCATTATTTTTTATTTTCTTGTGTTATGTTGTTATGTTTTTATTTTTATTTTTATATAATATAAAAGTGTTATCAAGTTTAGTGACTCATATGTTTGCAGTATGTTTAAAAATTGGTATACATTAAATTAAATATCAAAATATTTTACAAATTATAAATCAATTAACAAAGAAAACACTATGTTCGCAATTTTTTTATTGTGCATATGTTTCTTAAAAAAACAGATACATAAAACAGAATATGTATTTGCAATTAATCAAAAAAAAAACAACGATGAAAAAATGTACTTTGGGTGAAAAATAAACAAAATCAAAAAACTTATCTGTTACATCCCATCTCTTACCGTATTGAATCATAATTGAACTGAAACTGTAGAACAAAAAAAGATTTTCAAGTTTGGTTAGGAATCAATAATGGTGTAAATTAGATTTTCATCTATCAAGAGAAAAAAATGAAAGAAAATTAAAAGTAACCGTGTTTCATGGGGATTAAAAGTAATCAATCGACGTGACTCATGAGAATTTTTAAAAACTCTATCGTTAGAGTTCTTAAAAAATTTTAAAACTCACAAATGGATTTTGAATTTGTTAAAAATTTTAACAACTCGATAATTGGTTCATTGGTGATGTCATTCAAAAATGTGGTTAAAATTTAAAGGTATTTGAAATTTTTTTTGATATATTTTGAATGGAGTTTTGTAGTTGAAGTTCATAGGAAATCAAATACAATTTTTTATCTAAACAATATAATTTTGTATAATAGTGTAAAAGTATTTATAAGCACCTCTTATACACTATTATATATTCTTATACAAGGTTTATACATTAAATACAGTATGTGTATAATGATGTATAGTGTTGTATAATATTATATAAGCATTGTTGTGGGAAAAAAAAGACGCTATGCGAGCTGTAATATTAAAATATGGGTCATATCAATGTAATATTTTATATTGAACTGTATATTTTTATAAAAAATCTCATATTCTTGTACAATTTTTAATTTTTATGTATTATTTCGTTTACATATGAATTTGTTACTAACACTTTACCTTGTCTTACTTTCCTTAACAAAGATGAATATTCCGAAGCAGAATGTGCCAATTGTAGTTGCCAAAATAGTTAAAATACATTGTTTTCCTTTTTTTTTTCTTTATAAATATTCTCATTATTTAAAGCCAAATTCTGTGATAACCGGATTCTTCCAAGACAAATTTTCAAACAAAGCCCAACAATAGTCTAGTTTAGTTTTTATGACAAAGGTCCAAAATCTTTAAAGTTAATTGAGCTTGTTTCAAAATTGATCCAACTACAAAAGCTCTAGGCTCACTACATGACTTAAAACACTGATTCATATCTTTATAGTTAGGAAAAATGACATGGTGTAGTCATTAGAAACTTAAATGGCTCAGTGTTGAACTATATGTCCCTAAATAATATGCTTTGAAAAAAGGCCAAATTCATCGTTTGTTAAACAACGAGGGCATGTATATATTCACTATTTATTAAATAACGAGCGTATATATGCATCACTTTTAATTTTTAATGAGAAATATATCCGATCTAAATCACAACATTAAAAGGTATATTTTCCCTTTTACCCTATTTTAAAACTATAAGTATATATTAAAATATTATAGTTATATTTGCTTAGTTTGATAATTTTTCCTACCTAAAACTGTCACGATCTAACCAAGGTCATAAAATGTTCACTTTGGCGTAAATTTGAGAATAATATATATCGATTCCATATCTTCAACATTCAAAGTTTTGGAGAATATATTTAAATAAAATAAAGTCCTTTTATCAATCCCTTTTAGCCTTTGTGGTTTCTACTTTTTCTTTTCTCTTTCAAGTCACATTCATGAGAAAGATGAAAGGGATGGATGTATATTTGGGAGATACTTTATTTTTCTTTATGTTTCATTTGTCGATATGAAGAAAAAAAAGAAATAAAGGTTGCGATTCACAGGAGCTGATGACCCTGCGCTGGCTAGGATCACAAGGGATCGGCTCCTCGTCTGTGAGTACCTGCAGGCAAGTAATGCAGCGCCCCAAACGGGCGTCAGTACCACTGGTACCGAGTATGCAAAGCAACTGGATACAACTGAATACAAATAACATAACTAGCAATTCTGAATAGCAGGAGATAACTGAATCTGTAAGAACTTATATGAACTGAATCAGACTTCCTGTGCTGTGATAGGGCAGGAGCGTACCTGTAGACGCGACGGCCTGCTGTCTATTAACTAACATATAGCACATAAATACATATATATATATATATATGTATATGTATATATATATATATAGCAAACAAGAGCCAATACCAACCCCCATAAGCCGGATGGCGCCAAGCAAACAAACAATCTATATACCCCTACCCGGGTCAAAACCAGCCAAAAATAAGTCACTCCACTCATCTGCTAACTACGAGCACCTCTGCCGGCCCCTTGGGTCTCCGGCTCAAGCCATAGCCTCTGATATAAATAACCGTGTCTGAATCCGAACGACTCCTTACTGTATCTGTAACTGTAACTGTATCTGAATCTGTTCCCTGGGCGCTTGCGCACAACAGGGCTATCTGTACTGTAATGCTGATAAGCCTGATATGGGGAAAGCTTCATCCCATCTTCGTCCAAACTGGGGACGGCATGCCACTCCTTGGAGTGACATAAACCCACCCGCTCAGTGGGCGACATAGTTACCAACCCAGGGGCGGCGAGGACGCTCAAAAGGGTGCCCTCACGACACAACCAAGTCTCAATAAACAATAAGCACATATATAGCAAGCATGTTTAAACTGAAAAATACTATCTGAATTCTGATTTCTTATTCTGATCTCTTTCTGTATTATACTGATTCTCATACTGCTTTATACTGAATCTGTGATCTTTATCTAACTGCATGGCTAATCTGTAGCCAAGATACTATCTAACTATATGGCTATACTGTAGCCAAGATATCATCTGTCTGTATGGCTAATTTGTAGCCAAGATACTATCTAACTGTTTGATTTTACTTTACTAACTCTTATTCTGAATATATGTCATATTATTCTAAAAACATGCTTGCTAATCGCATACTGGGCTATACTGAGTCTGGAATGCTAACTTGCCATTTTGGCGCATGCTTTACTAACTTTCGGACTGAGTACGATATAACAACGCAAACTAGATTTACTGAACTTGCACAATCCTCACTATTCAACTCCGGGAATTCTACTACGGAGTTTACTGTGCTATACCAGGCTAAAACTACTAACTTGCCGAAGAAACTAGCTTTACATACCTTAACCTCGGTTTATCCGACTAACAGACGAATCTCGGTCAGTACTCCAGCTATTTCTCCCAACTGCATTTACATATATGTCAATTAGAACTAAATACACCAATATTCTGAAAGAAAACGTCACTTTCGATATATTTATAGCCTAAACTTTGGCTTATCGAAAGACGGTAAAAACCTTGCTATTTCTTGAAAGTCCAGAAGGGAGAAATACTCACTTTAGGGCTAGGAGTATATTGACACTAGTTTGGAGCAATTCCACTTACCATAGTTTGGTAGCACGACGATTCGCCGGCCGAATTTCAGGAAACTAAATCCGTAGGAATGCTCCTTGCAACTAAATACCTCGGTATCTGGAGTTAATTTGAGTTTGGACCGCGT
Source organism: Datura wrightii (assembly GCA_035772735.1). Taxonomy (NCBI): domain Eukaryota; kingdom Viridiplantae; phylum Streptophyta; class Magnoliopsida; order Solanales; family Solanaceae; genus Datura; species Datura wrightii. Next base: position 23,332,024 of record JASDFA010000001.1, read on the forward strand.
TTGACAGCATAATCGAGCGATAATTTAATAGTAGTTTTGCACCCTCTCTGTTTTCTAACGAGTTCTGGAAATTATATGATGAAAATGAAATGAAAAACTGAAGTTGGAGGCTTATATACTTGGGCCTGGACAGGGCCAACGTGTCACGGAGCCAACGCTGAGGCTCCACCTCCGTGACACGTTGCCATCACAGAGGGGCTCTGCCCCGACTCCTTTTGTTATGGTTCAATAGGTGTCTTGTCCGGTCTTTTCCCGGGCCTTTTTCTAGCATGTATGGCTTTCAAATGCTCTTAACAAACACGCGAATAGGCCATCTATGTGTTGGGAATTTTACGGGGTGTAACAACTACAAACTTTATATTTGCTTCCAATTTTGAAGCATCGTGTCCTTGTTCTTGTTGAAATGAAAGAGACGATCCCTCTAAATATATTGAGGGTTGGAATTATGTCTAAGAATCTGAAGAAGGATTATTCCATACTTCTGCTATAGCTTTTTGTAATACCCCAGAAAGGGCTAAGAATAAGACCTGAGAGTTTAATTGGAAAAGTGTAGAAAACTGAAAAAAATATCTCAAGACGGGAGACTTAACGACTCGTGGTAGGATACCATAAGTCATCGTGTGCTGTTGTGGTGTGGGAGTCAGGATGTAGTGGCAACAAATGACCTGACGAGTCGTCTGGCCTAGCAATGACTTGTCAAGTCAGTTGTTAGAGGGGAGAAGTTTTGGTTTTCAAGAAATTTCCAATGTACTTAACGAAAGGGCATAATGAGTCGTGGGAGATGGTGATGAGTCATTACGTTGGTCGTGGCCTGAAGGATCAATAATTTCCAGTATACCTGACGAGTGGACCTAACGAGTCATTGGGTGGGACAACGACTCGTCAGGTGAGTCGTGGCATCAGTTCGGGTAATTTTTCAGATTTTCTCAAGGGAAGTTTGGTTAAATCCCACACTCCCATATTTAAGTGATGTCGTTGTGGATATGTTTGGGGATGTTTTTAAGGGTTCTTCTAGACATAATCCATCATTCTCTCAATCTCTTTCTTCCTCTTCTCCTCTCAAATACCCTAGGGGTTTCACCAAGGTGTTCTTCAAGCTTCAAGGAAGATAATCAAGCGTGATTTTCTTGTACCAGGTATGGGGGACATCAACAAAGATATTCTTCCTTGTGCCCCAAAATATTTTCAATAAGAATCTGATTTAATTTACTTAGAATACCATGATCTAGGGTTTGAATAATGGGTATTTTCTTCTTCTTTCTTTTTCTTAAATGCAAATATTTACTATAATTATGGAATTTATTTGGGATGTTAATTTGATGGGTCATTTGGAATATGGATTGTATGTTGGGAATGCATGAGGATAAAATGTTGTTCATAAATTGGCTTGAGTAATGAATGGGTTTTGCTTATTGTTCAATTAATTTTCGTAGCCATGCATGAATATGAAGAAATTGTGAAAATATAGGTTGAGTATGTATGGGTGTAGTATGTTCTTCCTAACTCGATTTAAGTGTTGAATGGGAATTGTTCATTTCTCCTTTGATTACCGTAGAAATTCATGATTATGATGGAAGTGTGGAAATATTGCATAATTAACCCTAATGACTTGATTATGATATTCATGACCATGTCTGATTGAGTAGGAGTTGTGGACTTGAGTAATTGAAGTAAATTCTATGCCATCACCATGTTCTAGATTTAAATTGATTGGGCATGACAAGATTGCATCTCCACTTTTGATCTATGAAGCTTGAGCGGATTTTATATTGTTTTTCCTTATAAAAATTGTTTTTACAAAAATCTTGGAATCTAAAATGCTCATGGATAAAGAGTTCACAAAGGAGTGATTATGACAAGTGTGTGGAATGTTGTAGACCTAAATAAAGGAAGTCGTGTATCTTGATAGAGTATGAGTTGTATTTTATAAACCATGTATGATCTCATATTACATGTTGAAGGAGATGTACTTGGAATTTGGAATGTCATGATAGTATATGCATAATGTGATTCTGTAGAATGCTCGTTAGCATAAGATGCTTGAGATAGCTATTGATTGGATTCCTTGATGAGGTGAATTATGATGATAACGCATGAAAATGATATTTCAACTGTTGGGCTTGTTGTTAATAGAAAGTAGCCCCAACCCCATCGAAAAGAATGTTGTATGATGAAAATTAGTTAATGTCCTTGTCTTTGATTAGCTATTATAATTTAGATTAGCAATAGTCAGTCGAGATTCTCGGTAGCAAGAATGTTTCCTTAGTCAGTTGGGATTCTCGTTAGCAAGAATGTTTCCCTAGTCAGTCGGGATTCTCGTTAGCAAGAATGTTTCCCTAGTCAATCGGGATTCTCGTTGGCAAGAATGTTTCCTTAGTCAGTGGGGACTCACATCCCTAGCTACTAGCCATGCATGTATCTTCTTATTTAGTCAGGACTAACATCCCTAGCCAGTTAGTGACACTTTATATCAGAGCATTCTCTCCCTTTGATAGTCAGGGATTCTCGTTAGTAAGAATGTTTCCTTTGACAGTCAGGGACTTTCCTTGGACAATCAGGGACCCTCTTTATATCATTCACGATGTCATACCTCTATATTATTTCTGATAATTAGTTTTGCACATAAGTTGATCTTATAATGATTTATGTCCTTATAATGTGGTTATGTTGATATGAATATGTGAATCTCATATAAGGTTGTCGTATCTCATTTCAGTTACATTACTATTGATGTGTTTTTACATTACTTCCTTCTTGTATATATTTATGAGTTAGTTTAATTACGCTCCTTGCATACTTAGTATATTCTAAGTACTGACTGCACGCCTTTTGTGCTATATCATTTTATGATATAGATTCAGGTCTCCAGGGTCAGTCATGTGGCTAGATATGCTCCTTCCTCTCCTAGTTGCTAGTGGTGAGTCCTCATCTTCCGTGGATATGACTTATATTCCTGTTTATTTATGTTTCAGTTTTCAGACTTTGGGAGTTAGCTGGGGGCTTTTCCCAGCAACTCCTCAGTTTAGTAGAAGGCTTTCGGACTTGTCTAGACAGTTTCATCTATGTATTTAAGTGTTTTTAAATTGTCCTTATGTATATTAAATTCTTGATACTATCTTCCGCTTATTTATGATGTTATTCATGTCTGATGTTAAGAGAATGCTATGATTACGCCATGGGTTGACTTTTGAGTCTTTTGGGGTTCCTTGTCTTGTGTCTACAATCCGGGTGTACTCTCGGGTCGTGACACATGGTGTGCACTAGGTCCTGTCCTTCTCTGCTTGTTTCTGTGATCATTAGCATACCTATTGTAGTCATAACTTCTGTTTTCTAACCACCTTTATTCATTGAATCTTGGATGACCAGGTGGATAACCCATAAGTTTATAGCAGTCTCTCTTGTAATAGCCCTTAAGCTTACAATGATCACATGTTGCTTTAGGATTGTAGTTTGAATTGTAGCTTCTATTTCCTTTTGGTTTCCATTTTTAGAGTACATAGCTACTGCATCAAATACACCTGAACCCATTCCTAGCAGTTTTGATCCTCCAATAGTTTGAGCCACTGTCCTTTGATTCTCATCACTCACAATCATGTAGTAAGCCAGATTCACCACAGGCAAAGGATTCATTAGCAAGATTTGACTTCTTGCTTAGCATATGACTCATTAAGAATCATTAAGAACTGGTATAATTTGAACCTTTGTAAGTATGCCAAGAAATATCTAGACTTCTCACATCCACAGGCTAGTGATGGTACCACAAATTCAAACTCATCCCACAAGGCTTTCAATCTAGAGTAATACACAGAAACAAACTGCATACCTTGAGTTATAGAAGCTATTTCTTGATGCAGATTGAAGGTTCTTGAACAATCAATCTTGTGAAACCTTTCTGTCACGCCCCGCCTTAGGAGGCATGACTGGCACCTGGTGCCCTACTAGGACTTAGACTGCGGGACTACTGAGCCTAAGCACTTCTGGTGTCAGGCTGGCTCTAATTCTGGATTTATGAAAACAACAGGCTATATAACGACTGTAAATACAGCCTCCGGCCGACAAGGCCTATAGCCACCTGTAGGAATATAACAGCTACCTAGAATAACTGAACATAAGGGAACCTACGCGGGCCGATAAGGCCACAATGTTGACTAGTTATCACTGAAAAGTAGAATCAAGTGCTAAACTGATCTTAACCGACAAGGCCACCAACTGACAACTGAACAAGGCCCCACACGGCCATCATATGCAAACTAAAAACATACACACGGCCCCACACGACTGGTACAACTAACCACAGGGAATATATAATCCGCAAGCCTCTAAGAATAATAAAATGGTCGGGACAGGGCCCCGGCCTACCCATACTGTACAATAAAAAGGAAAGTAAACCTTTAGCTGTCAAGCTCCGGATGATAGGAGTTGAAGACTCTGTATGCTGGCTGGAACTACTAGGGATCTGCTCCTCGTCTATGAGTACCTGCAGGCAAGTAATGCAGCGCCCCAAAACGGGCGTCAGTACCACTGGTACTGAGTATGCAAAGCAATAACTGAAAATAACTGAAAGTAAACAATAATACTGAAAGATACTAAAGTAATAGGAGACGGGCTGAGACTAACTGAAAAGAGCATAACTTTACTGAAGAGAGTAAGAGAGATACCTGATAACATGGCGGTCTAATTTCTATCTATTAATAACTAACACAACATAGCATACAAGAACCTTACCAGCCCCCATAAGTCGTAAGGTACCAAATCAAACCAATTATATCGATTTTTAAATCTATAAATCAAATCAAACCAATAAAAGTCGGGTTTTTCAGTTTTGGGTTTTTTTCAATTTTTTTCAATAAAGTCTTCATACAAAATATATAACTTATAGTTTAAATATTTCTTTAATCCTAGTAGCATACAACTATCTAATGTGTTTCAAAATTAAGAAAATAATTTTAAAAAATATGAAATGAGTAATAACAATGCACTAAAATAGCAAAAAAGATAATGAAATCACATGAAAAAAATATTGCTAATTAATAAGTCATAATGAAAATGATAATACCCTAAAAGTACTAAATCATGTCAAACAAAGTACGACTAATAAGTTTAATTACATAACTAAATATTAAAAAAAGGTTATGTGTTTTCACTGTTAAATTAAGCTGTAAAATTAAAGCATAGATATCTACTATTATTGTCCTTTCTAGTGTTGAAATCATTTCTTTTGTTAGTATTAACATTGATTTGGTTTTGATTTGAGCATTATGTGAGTTAATAACATGCATTTATGAACTATGAAATTTATTGGATCATTCAAATTTCTAAGTACAAACATGAAATAATATACGTTAAAAGACCAAACTATAAAACAATTTAAGAAGTATTTATAAATTACATAAAATATTTATAAAAATAACATTTTCTAGTTAAAATCAAAGAAAATTAATTGTGATCGAATTTTTTTCCAACACCAAATCAAATCGAACTAATTAAACCACTAGTCGAATATTTCTTATTCTCAGATTATCGAATTGATGAGGTTTGTCGGTTTTTTTGTACGTCCCACTTAAGAATAATTAATTTAACCAAAAAATAGAAGAAAAAATCATTTTACCTACTCCATTTTCTCTTTAAAAAATAATACTACGTTTGTTACCAAATTCAACAAAATTTTATAGAATCAAATTATGAGTCTATTAGAAATTTTGTTCATTTGAGAGTTAGGGAAAATGTAAAAGAAGAGGGAATTGGGTGTTTAGAAGAGGAAGTGGGCTGGATCTTTTGGGATTTGAAATGGGTCTTGTGTTTTATTTTTAAGGTCAAATTGGTCTGAAATTGGGCTTACAATTGTTTAATATATGGCAAAAATTGTATTAAAATGACAGCCTTTTTTGCGTTTAAAAAGGTAGCCTTTTTGCATTTTAAAAAGCTACCACTTTTTTCCATGGATGAAACAACTTTGTAAGAAAAATTTTAAAGTACACCACATTAAATGAAATCAGATTATTGTAATAGGAATAAATTCATTGAATAAAAAGAAATTAATTGATCTTCGTACCAAGACAAAATTTCATATGTCATTTTTCATATTTAAAATCTATGAATAAGTAGTAAGAGGCAAGACTTTTATATGATTCTCTCTCTTTCAGACGGAAATGGTGAGGTATGTTAGGTTTTCCTTTTCATTTCCTTTTTCAATTTCATTTTATAGAATTTATTCAATCTTTCTACTTGTCTTTAATTTTTTTCTCTTTATGAATAGTATTTTTGCACATTTTGAATGTTGTGTGTAACATTAGTTAGGAAGTGTAATGTCATGCCCCGCCTTGGGGGTATGACTGGCACCTGGTGCCCTAGTAGGACCTAGACTGCTAACTGGTGAGCCTATGCACATCTGGTGCCTGGCTAGCTCTAACTCAGATTTCTGGAAACAATGGGCTATATAACGGCTATAAACACAGCCTCCGGCCGACTGGGCCCATAGCTACCTGTATAAAACTTCAGCTAACCAGAAACATACTTACAAAGGGGAAGACCTATGCGGGCCGACAAGGACACCATGCTGTCTAGTTATCTGTAACTCAACAATAGAATACTGAATAACTACGTGACCGGCAAGGTCACCACTACTATCAGACTATGGCCCCACATGGCCAACATAATCAACAATACTAAACAGCTAAACAAAACGCACGGCCTCACACGATCGGAACAACTAACCACAGGGATATGAATATATACAATGTACAAGCCTCTATGAGTACTGATAAAATGGTCGGGACAGGGCCCCGGCCTACCCATACTGTACAATAAAAGAAAATGAACTACACCTCTAAATATCAAGCTCCAGATGACAGGAGCTGATAACTCTATAAGCTGGCTGGAATCACGAGGGATCGCCTCCTCGTCTATGAGTGCCTGCAGGCAAGTAATGCAGCACCCCAAACGGGCGTCAGTACCACTGGTACCGAGTATGCAAAGCAACTGGATACAACTGAATACAAATAACATAACTAGCAATTCTGAATAGCAGGAGATAACTGAATCTGTAAGAACTGATAAGAACTGAATCACACTTTCTGCGCTCTGATAGGGCAGGAGCATACCTGTAGACGCGGCGGCCTGCTGTCTATTAACTAATATATATCACATAAATACATATATATATATATATTGCAAACAAGAGCCAATACCAAACCTTAGAAGTTGGATGGCGCCAAGTAAGCAAACGATCTATATACCCCTACCCGGGTCAAAACCAGCTAAAAATAAGTCACTCCACTCATATGCTATCTACGAGCACCTCTGTCGGCCCCCTGGGTCTCCAGCTCGGGCTATGGCCTCTGATATAAATAACTGTGTCTGAGTCCGAAGGACTCCTATACTGTAACTGTATCTGAATCTGTTCCCTGGGCGCTTGCGCACGACAGGGTTATCTGTACTGTAATGCTGATCAGCCTGATATGGGGGAAGCTTCATCCCATCTTCGTCCAAACTGGGGACGGCATGCCACTCCTTGGAGTGACGTAAACCCACCCGCTCAGTGGGCGACACAGTTACCAATCCAGGGGCGGCGAGGACGCTCAAAGGGTGCCCTCACGACACAACCAAGTCTCAACAAACAATAAGCACATATATAGCAAGCATGTTTAAACTGAAAAATACTATCTAAATTCTGATTTCTCATTCTGATCTCTTTTTGTATTATACTGATTCTCATACTACTTTATACTGAATCTGTGATCTTTATCTAACTGCATGGCTAACCTGTAGCTGAGATACTATCTAACTGTATGGCTATACTGTAGCCAAGATATCATCTGTCTGTATGGCTAATCTGTAGCCAAGATACTATCTGACTGTTTGATTTTACTTTATTAACTCTTATTATGAATATCTGTCATATTATTCTAGAAACATGCTTGCTAATCACATACTGGGCTATACTGAGTCTGGAATGCTAACTTGCCATTTTGGCGCATGCTTTACTAACTTTCGGACTGAGTACGATATAACAACGCAAACCAGATTTACTGAACTTGCACAATACTCAACATTCAACTCCGGGGATTCTACTACGGAGTTTACTATGCTATACAAGGCTAAGACTACTAACTTGCCGAAGAAACTGGCTTTACATACCTTAACCTCGGTTGATCCGACTAACGGATGAAGCTCGGTCAGTACTCCAGCTATTTCTCCCAACTGCATTTACATATATGTCAATTAGAACTAAATACACCAATATTCTGAAAGAAAATGTCACTTTCGATATATTTATAGCCTAAACTTTGGCTTATCGAAAGACGGTCAAAAACTCGCTATTTCTCGAAAGTCCAGAAGGGAGAAATACTCACTTTAGGGATAGGAGTATATTGACACTAGTTTGGAGAAATTCCACTTACCTTAGTTCGGTAGCACGACGATTCGCCGGCCAAATTTCACGAAACTAAATTCGTAGGAATGCTCCTTACTGCTTAATACCTCGGTATCTGGAGTTAATTTGAGTTTGGACCGCGTTTGACGGCATAATCGGACGAATATTATAAGAGATTCTCGATCCTCCATGTTTTCCCTCGGTTTCTCTAGAAATTATATGAGTTATATCATTAAAAACCGAAGTGAGGGATTTATATACTTGGGCCTGGACTGGGCCAACGTGTCACGGAGCCAACGCGGAGGCTCCACCTCCGTGAAACATTGCCATCGTGGAGGGGCTCTGCCCAGGCTCCTTCCGCGATGGTTCGACAGGTTTCTCGTCCGGTCTTTTCCCGGGACTTTTTCTAGCATGTATGGCTTTCAAATACTCTTAACCAACACGCGAATAGGCCATCTATGTGTTGGGAATTTTAGGGGGTGTAACATGTAAAGGGATCCGAGTTGATTTCATGTTCTAGTATCGAATTCTCCTTTATGTTCTTATGAATATTTTTTTATATGTGGTTTTGTGGAAGAATTTTTATTTTTAATTTATGATTTTTTCTAGTAAAGATACCTTGATGTTGATCGATTTAGGTTTTTGTGTTAAACTCTACATTGAACATATGTTTTTATTTTTTCTTTCTTTTCTAAATGGTGAGAGCGGATTAAAGTAGAAAAATAGGGAGAAAATTATATCATCTTAGTTTTGGAGAGTTCAAATGCAGATTGCATTATATTTTAGAGGTCATTCTTTATAAGAATTCAGATTTTGAATCGAAATACAAATTAATATTTGAGTAGTTAAATGTTATATTCAGACCTCAATAATGAATAATCAAGATAATTAGTTTTCTCAGCATTTGATTATTCACAATTATTTTTTTTAGTTAAAAAAAGTTAAATATAAAATTTTAAAAAATAATTTAAGTTGTAAGGGGATGTTCTATGTGGTGGATGGTTGTGGTGGTTGTCCGGTAAAAATGGTGGCAGTGATATGGCTAGTAGTGGTGATTTTAATTTGGTGGTAGAGGTGTTGATGGTAGCTGCCGAAAATTGTGAATGAAAGTGGTGGTAGAGTGTGATTTAGGGGTAGTTGGTAATAGTGATAGTAGTATGTGGCTGTAATGTAGGAGGTGATTGATCGCAGGGGTTGGTAATTATGATTGGTGGGCTGACAATAGTAGGTAGTGATGATGGTTGATACTAGTGATAGTAATGATGATGAAGGAAATTGATATGGTAGTGATCAGAAATAGTGATTGGTGGTGTCAATTCTTGACGATAATAGTGATGATGGTGATGGTGAATGACGATTATGATTGTGCAATAGCGGCTAATGGTGATTGGTGAGGTCAACTTCACAAAAATTTTCAATTGAATAAACTTTTAATATTGGTGAGGTCAACTTGACAAAAATTTTCAATTGAATAAACTTTTAATAATATTAAAATTATGTAAAAGATTTAAAGTTATCTGAACTCATTAAATGATTGAATCTTAAAAATAAATGTATTTAATGATACTAGCTTTAAATCATTTAAATTCTTATCTCTATTAAATACAAATAAGTAAGATCATAATTAAAATAAACTTATTTTTCACAGAAAGTAATATTATACCATTTTTTCAAGAAATGAGTCATTATTGTAGCAATAGCTACTTAAAAGTACTAAAACTATTTACAGTTATGTTTCTTGCAAAAGGTGTTCCTCACATATTATCCAAATATGGGAGGAACTAGTACTCCTTCTGTTTCACGTTACTTGATCATGCTAACTTGGCATAATTTTTAAGAAACTTTTTATTAGGAATGTAAAGGGCATCCTGGTACATTAAAGTTTCCGTTATGCACGGGATCGCGGAAAGGGTCGGACCACAAAGGTCTATTATACGCAGTCTTACCTTGTGTTTTGCATGAGGTTGTTTCCACGGCTTGAAAAATACTATTGTGAGCAAGAATTGAACCTGAGACTTTGGTTAATATTTATTAGGAGTGTATTTTACTAATTAATTTTATTAATGATGATTTGAAACTCTAAATTTGACTATTACTATTTTATATAATTATTTAATACTAATGGTAGTGTTGACTTATGCACCCGTAATTAATGAAATAAAATGTGAGGTTTGCACTATTTTACTGAGTTCTATCGAAGAACCAAGTTAATTTAACTGTTCCTTGAAAATCCTTTAACTCAAGTAGAAAAGTAAAACATACAACAATTTTACGTGAAAAACACCCGGCTTATAAAGGTGAAAAAACCACACCACACACCACACACCACTATAGGATTTTTCCCAATTTCACTAATACAATGAGCCTCAACAACTATTTAAGATTACAATTTTTGTAACCTAGGAACTAACTCTAATTCTTAAGTTCAACAGTCAACTAGACTTTGAACACCTTTCAAGTTAGCCTTAACTTGAATGGCCAAACTTTGTATTTTAAACAGTTCTCATAATAAAGCAATAAATTACAACTCAATTTTAACTCCTAATACAAGAGAACTAGAATAGAAAGCTATTGAACATATTCCTATGAATCATGTTCTTCACATTTGATTTCTTGCAATAGGTTGCAATCAGATGGTAAGTCAGAATTCACTTGAAAACTCAATTATCTTCCTTTTATCTCTATTTGAGTGCTTGACCTACATCGTAGACGTCCTTGTGTATTTATACTATCGCCTCTCCAGTTTTCTTGTTCAACATGAACTCTTGGGAAAAAAAATTATATTCTGCTTGGACGCACATGCCTTCCTTCTTTGTAGACTTCTATTCCAAGTCTACTTCATCACGACTTGTCTTATCTTCTTATAGCATAAAACCTTCTTCTAGAGTGCCCTATCTCAATTTGAATTCTGAATGTTTAGGATCGACTGTCCTGACATGATTCAAAAATATGTTTTGATCCTTTATCAATCATCAAAATACTCATTTACCAACAAATTCTCTCTTTTGATGATGAAAAACTCCTGTCCTTTGTGTTATGTTGTACCTACTTCAAAAGATCTAAATATGGCATCAGATAACACATGTTAAATGAATCAGGTAAGAATGGGTTATAAATGTTACACAATAGTTTTTTTCCTTTTTTCATCAATAAAAACCATGTTCTAAAATCCAACCTGAGTAATTACAAAAAGTGTTTAAGCTCATGACCACTGGGGCTATCACAATTACGATCAACATACACCCACAAATATTAGTTAGATAACAGAAAATATTTCCAAGTGCAAGTATTTATCCAAAATAAGAGAGAGTCCAAATAATTCCATTTCATTGATACATGACTTCATAGTAGTACAAAAAGGGAAGTTTGACATTGATTACTGAGAGGACTTAATATAGAAAGGACAGTGCAACTAGGGATGGAGGAGTAGACGAAGAAGAAGGATTTTGTTTAAATAGTTCGTACAGGCCGTACAAATTTACTGAATTTGTTGCCTTTTCCTTACCATGTTCAGAATGTAGGAAGTGATTTGGGCTTAGAGGGCCTGCTATTCAATATCATATTTTCCATGTAGTAATAGAATATCATCTTGATGAGTAGTACACGTTTGAGCAATTTCAGCATCTTTTCTAGCCAGCTAATCTCTGAGACGTTGAACAAGCATATTGGAACCTCCAAATGAAGCAAGTATCGCTACTTAATACACCTTCCCAATGACATCTTTAGTTATTTGGGTCTACCACACCTTGATAGGCAACCGAAGATGTTCAAATATGTCTCTCAACTAGAATACACAAGGTAGGGCATGCCCCTTCTTATCTTTCTTGCAGATCCTTCGCCTATGCGACAACATCATGCTGGACAAGTCAATCTTGACCTCAGAATCGAGTAATTCCACAAGAGTAAGGTCAATAAAGTTGCTTCAGTCCTCTTTTTTTGACGAGGAACCACCATCTTGTGGAAAACCTCAAATAGTAGTTTGTGAAAACTTGTCATTCCTCGTTTTGCAACTCTACGATCTGCTTGAAAACCTGGATTACTTGCAAATTTATGAGTAATAACCAAAGAAGAGGGCATACCATCCAAAGGAGGCAATTCATTTCTAGCATATGATTTTCAACTAGTATGTACTGGGACACCTGAACTTGAAAGATTACCTCAAGGGTGATTTCAATTCTAATGTCACATACAGTGTTACTGATTGATGTGGATGTGCCAATAGCATTGATGCAGAACTTGGTGATTTCTGCTTTGCACATTTTCCTCCTATGTTTCCCTTGGAGGAACAAATTAATACAACCTTGGTAGCAAGCCTGAGCATCGGTTCATTTATTTCAGGACCACCAAAATCAGTAACTGTCCTACCCCTAAGCGCTGACTAAAGTTTGAAGTGAATGATTCTTTCACACTTGGATCTATTTCGTCACTTTCATCTTCTACACAGTTATCAATGTCATCCTCTTTATCATGTGAGCCCAGTGACTCAGATGAAGAGAAAACTTCCCCTTATTCCTCAGTGCTTTAGATTCATCCCTAAGTCTGGACTGTATGGAAGGATGGGATGAACCACATTTATGAACCTATTTTAGTTTAGAGGATGAAGAGTCCTTGGGTAGAGCTCTATTTTTATCTTTTATAGATATCTTCAGATTTGCACTTTCCTCATCAATAATATCAATTGGATGAAAAAGAGATGCAGCACCGGAAGCAACAAAGCTTTTAGTTCATTTTACCCTTGTAAAAGAGAGCAAGGCTATTTCAGCTTCTTTCCTCTTGTAGAGGAGGAAGACTTATTGGCTTGGGAGAGTCAGGCTCATCTTTAGGAACAACAACAAGCTTACCACTTGCCTTCCTTAGGCTAGACCTCACTGTCCTTGAAATCAACCTGGCTAAAGGCATGTGGTCCTCATCCTATGAGTTCTCTCGATAACTCTGATATTACAGCAACCCGTTCCACTGGACTTTCTATGTTAGGGCATAACCCTAAGTCCTTTCCTAGATCTGCATGGTCTAGATTTTTGGGTTCTTCCATGTGTTCCCCAGACAATCACCATCCTCTATTCTAAGATCTCCTGGATTTTTCATGTCCAGAGATTCCCCCTCATAAGTTGAATCCTATCTAACCTTAGTACCACAATCAGCTTCCTAATTAACTTTTCTGAAGTTTCCCATTCACATAAAACTTCTATTATAACTTCTTTCATCTTATGTCCTTCATCCATTCTTCTTATGCGAGCTACACCGAATTCCTCAACAATTAGCATTGTGAATAGGTCAAGAGTAGGCACCTGTTCCAGTGAATAGAAGACCAATAATTTGTACACTATTAAGGCGGTGGAGGAAGCGGTTGAGGGCTGCATAATTGCAGAAGATGAAGCAGCCATATCTTTTAGGAATTTTGGAAATTGTGGGGAGTGTGTGTGTGTGTATGTGTGTGTGTGAGAGAGAGAGAGAGAGAAATCAACTTGTTTAACGGAAAGAAAGAGATTGAAGCGTGAGGCAAGGTCTTTTTAGATTTGGGGATTTATCGAAGATGTGAAGAGGTAGGGATCTTAGTAGAAGTGGGAGAGTCTTTCAAAGGAGTGGGTATGTTACATTTGAATTTATTCCAAAGGACTCATCATTACCTTGACACCAAAGAAGAGTTTGACTCAATGCTTTATTTCTGCCCTAGTTGATCCTGATTCTACATTAGAAGTATATTGATTTTCCCCCAATAACCGAATACTTTTGTCTGTATATACTGCATATTAGATTCCATCCATAAATCGATTTTCTTCCCTATGAGTTATAGTCTCAATTGGCCTTCGAAATCAAATGAAGGCCAAAGGACCATTCGATTCATTAAGGGGCATAGCGGCGCCCTCACCCGGCACCATTTTCGGACCTAGAAGCAGACGGGTGGGTCGTGCACTGTATTCGGGTCACAAACACCGTCATTCTATGTCTCGGACCTCTCAAAGTGGCGGGAAATCTATGAGAAATCCCTAATTCATTTGCTACCTGGGTGTTGTCATCCACCAGATCTTTTTCTAAGTTGGAAAATGCATTCAAAAACATATTGTTGTTAGCATTAATGGTTCGATATTTCCCGTTCCAATCATTATTATTGTTGATCCTGTGGACTTGAAGACCTTTTCAAAATGTTAAGTTTGTTATTGACAAATAAATCCAACCTCAATTATCCTTAGCCCCATGGTGGATGCCAAACTGGTTACTCTTAAAAATACGGTATAACTAAATTTATAGCGAGACTATAAGGATATGAAGTTGATTTGGGTTGAATAGATGAAATAGGATATAAAATTGGGCAAGCACATGAATCTTTTCATTCAACTAGGGAAAACAAATAAGGGGTTCCTTTAACTCCAGCTCTATTCATCATGGATGTAGAGGTTTTATCCAGATCATTAAATTTTATTTTTGAAGATGATCTATATAGTAGTTATGGAATGCTACATGGATTGAAAATCTAAATCATCTGACCTATGTAGATGATACTATTATTTCTACTTCAGCTCATAAATATTCTCTGGATAGAATCATGCAGACTCTACAAGCGTATGGGACCCAATTAAGTCAGAAGATCAATAAAGAAAGATTGCATTATACATGTGTCAGAATGTGGGAACAGATCTTAAACAAATGGTGGAGAAGTGTACAGGTATGTCAAGGGTACAATTTCCTATAATCTATATGGGTTGCTCAATTACTCATGCTAGGAAGAGCAAAATATGCTCCTCTGAGCTTAAAAAAAAGGTAAAGGATAAACTACAAGCATGGAAGGGAAGAATGTTATCTTATGGAGGTAAAGTAGTCATGATCACCAATGCTCTACAGAGTATTCTGATCCATATACTATCAACAATTGTTCCTCCTAAATGTATTATCAAGGAGTTACATAAATCTTTTTCTAAATTCTTTTGGAGTAATAAAGGACATATATAGAAGTAAAAACCGGGCTACTTGACTTGACATGTGTTTGCCCAATCAGACAGGAGTGGTCTTTGTTTTAGATCTATGTTTTGATATATCTCAAGCCATCTATGCAAAATTGTGGTGGAGATTTAGGATAAGGATGTCATGCCTCAAAACCCTGGGAGGAACGATCAACACCCATTGCTACACATGACAGAGTGAGCCTTACAACAACTGCCAACACAAGAAATAAAACAAGATTGAGTCTATGAGGCTCGAAATCAAAATCTAAATTACAACAATCATATAAATCCAATAGAAACTAGGCCAAAGTACAACAGGCCAACAAAGCCAAAGTCTAGAAACCATATCTAAACAACAAAGTCGACAAGGCCTTTACCAGGCACCACAAACCACAACATGATTCTATAAGCCTCTATGAGTACAACAACAATAAAATAATTAGGATAGGGCCCTGACCTACCCATCAAATCAAAATAACTGGTAGCTCGGGATGATATGGACCTTACCAACTAAGTTGGAACTCCACTTAACTAACAAGGATCTCGAGCTACCTGTTGATCAATACCTGCAGGAATAAATGCAGTTACCTCAAACTCGGGGCGTTAGTATTAAAACTTACCGAGTATGTAAGGCGACAATAAAATAAGAATTCAAATATAAGAAAAACAAAAACAAGGTAAGGAAGATATCAATAGAAGGGCCAAGTTGATAGGCCAACTCCCAAGTCAAAGTCACAAATTACAGATCGATACTTTAACTTATACAAGAGACCCAATAATCACGATAATCACCAATTCATGTATTCAATCCACAAGTAACTAGAACAATTTTTGACACAACAATACAACAATGTATATCAATTATAACTATAGCCTTGACAGAAGAGCATCACTGACTTGCAGGCTTCACAATTCACAATATGACCTAACCGAAAATAATCATGTCTATAGGTCCTCTCCTCTCAAATCATGAGCTCAACCATGCCGAAAATAATCACGAACTTATAGGCTATCGTAGAGCCTCCCTAGTTTCCACACAAGTAGCAAGAATACACTAGCATCAAGAGAAAATACACAACAAAATCGTATGCAGCCCACTGGTACATCCAAAGTACTATATTCGACCCGACATTGACAACTCAATTTCACTCGCTATATGCCTTTTGATCACACAATTCTAAGATCATTTTGAGGCATCACCTGATCAGGCCTATTTCCACTACCAAAAAATAGCCCAATAGAACAAATAAAAATCAAGATTACAAGGATTCGAAACAGCCATGCACACAAGAAAATAGCTATTCAAACATGATGGAAATATGCCAAAAAAGAAATATGAAAAGCCTTAACATAGCTCAACTTTGATGACTCGAACTTAGCCGAGCTTATGGAACCATATCACCCAACTTTGGGTTAGGTAAAATGGTTGCTTAATTATGAAACACAAAGAGAATCCTTGCACGACACTTTAACTGAGAATAACTTGAGACTAATGATTAAAGATGTTATTATCAACATTGGCATCTGAATTCTTAAAATAATATTTCCTGTGAATTACCAAAACATCATATTAACCTCATAAATTGTATTTGTGTACCCCACGAGGTGAATAAAAAGATGAAGAATATTATAGAACAATATTAATTGTAAACATGTGATTCTTTATATTTTCTCTTCTCATCTAACTCATGCACGTAGGTGATTCTTATATCACCCTATAACTATATATTGTACTATAATATTAAGCTTTTATATTACAGTAATAAACTATATTAAACTAATATATTAAATCTATATTAATATTAGGATTCTACATCCTACTCCCAAACAGTGTTGCTATCTATCATCCCCCTTCCCCCTCCTCCAAGCTGGAGGTTAGCAATCCTGCAACTCTAACTTTTCTCTGGAGAACAAGTTAATATTGTTGTCTAATGGTTCATTGATTATTAATGCAGAGAGTCCTTGTAGAGTTTCCTATTGAGATCGGCGAGTAATCTCACCTATAAAACCAAGAGATAGTAGTGTGATTGTTTATTCTACAAATTTAGCATGGATTTGAATGTCATCCTCTTAGTATAAAAGATTTACCTCTACCTCTACTAAACAAACGTTGTATTTTATTGACTTGAAAACACATGGCTTGATTGACATGATCCTTCTCTCTATCTTCTTTTCTCATAGCATACCATTTCAGTGCATTAATAAAATGAGTGAAGGTTGGATATGGAGCTTTTCTCAGCATGACAATCCTCAAGGTCTTATACAAATTTATTTTCAAGAATTTTACAAAAGTTTATAACCTTGATATTTTAATCTAATTATTTGTGCATATCAGTGAGATATCACAAGTTCCCTTGTAGTTTTTTATATATTCATTTACAGTTTTTGACCCTATTTTGATACTATGAATTTATTGTTTCAATTGAAATTCCTTATCCTCTCTAGATTGTAGGTAGTTTTCATCAAGACTCTCCTAAATTTCTTTTCCCTAAGTGCAACCAATAATAAAGAACATTGACTCTTCTACATTTCAGTTTCAGTTAGTCAACTTCTCACCAAAAAGTCTTTTCTTCCCATTCAATTAATTTAGGATTGACTTTTTCTTCATCCTTTTCGTTCACTACAACCTTAGATGATGGTTCTTTTACAATAATATCACCAGTCTTCAGTGTCTACATCAATTGAATTTTTTAAACAAGATAGATTGAGGATTTCAATTTGATGGGACACATATCTATGAATTAGTGAAGAGATCCTGGTGAAAGAGAGCGAGAGTGTGGAGGAAGATAATTTGTCCATTAAAAAATATAGAATAAGATTCAAGATACAAAATAATTTAGGCAAGAACCAAAGTTCTTATCCCACAAAGAAGATTATAAAACAATATTGAGCGTAATAATCAGCAAACTCAATAAGTGGTTCTTATATAGCCATACAACTATTGATAGTACAATAGTGTTAGGATCCTAGATCCTAATCATAAATTATATAAAACTAATCTATTCGAAATATATTAAAGTTAGAATTTTATATTGTAATTCTAAACTATATTGCAGCTAAACATAGACAAAACCTCACTTGGTAACCCAGGGAAGGGTGGAATATGGGGAGGAATACACTACCATCTAGGAAACTAGAAGATATGATATATGAGAAATGTCTCAAAAATTCTTATCCTATTTAATGGTTTGAAGATAGTGTTTGCTAACAATCTAACCCCTCTAGAAATTAATCTGGACTCCAAGAAAATAATTGAGTTCTTAAAATAATGACCATTTGCATACACTAATTTATTATCTGATTATAGGGAGTTGCTTCACTAGATGGGGAATCCCCTCCCCCATCCAACATTTATTCAAGGAATAAAATAAAATAGCAAACATGATAGAAAAGGAGGGATCTAGTTTTAAGATGGTGAATTTTTCTGTGCAATGGACAGTCCCTCTATTGTCTGTGTCTAAAACATTTGAAGTCGGATAAAGTAAGAACTCTCTTTGTTAGACTTAAGCGGCCATGTCAATTATTTTAGATAACTGTTATATGTTTATTAACTCCACTTCCCCTCAAAACAATAGTAATGGCTCAGTCGTGTTGTCACTCTCATGTATTGATGCATATTAAGTTAGAAACATTATCTTATTGTGCAAGATGCCCCTAATTTGTCTAGTTATCCCATCAGAAATTGGAATTACTTAAGTTGGCCCCCCATTGAATGTGATAGTTAATCTTATCCCTGATATTCATCATTCTCCTCCAAGTACATGACTGGGTATAGTTGACTTTCCTGGCCATAGGATGGATTCTCCTACTGTATTTGGCCTTGAGAAACTTTGTCCAAAGAGAGTCATTTGCTCTAAATTTCCACTAAAGTATTGGAGATTTCATGAAGAGGCCTAATACCAATTCCTCCCTCTTTAGTAGGGTGCCACAGCTAATTCCAAGCAGCCCAGTGGTGCTTATGATTACCATCCATATTGCCTCAAAAGGATGTTAGCCATGATCCTCTCCATTTGATTCAACAGTGATAGACGGGTGGCAAATGGAAAGTAAATGGATAGGCATAAAATATAAACATGTTTAATCAAAATAATCTTACCTCCTACGAAAAAAGTATTGCTATTCCAAGAGTTAACTTTCAGATTAACCTTATTAACAATTCCATAAAAGTATTCAATCTTTCTCCTACCTATAAAAATAGGGAAGCCTAAGTAGTTGATAGGAAAATCTTTCCTATTCAGATTCAAGCATTTAGAAATAATGGAACTTCTCTTATTGAAAACTTTGTCATCAACTAAGAAACAACTTTTTTCTTTGTTAATCAATCAGTTGTCCAGAATTCTTTTCATAGGTGCTAAGCATGCTATTAATAAGATGTAAGGTATACGTCTTACCTGAGCAGAAGATAATTAAATCATCTGCATAAGAAAGTGGTTGATCTAAGGGTCTCCTTTCATATGGAAGCCATTGAATCTTGGGTTCTCATAAAGACTATTCAATATCCTGGATAACACCTCAGAAGCAATGATAAACATATATGGGGAGATTGGGTCACCCTGCTTGACTCCCCTGTTAGACTTAAAGAAACCATTTCTCTTTCCATTGATAATTACAGTGTATCACATATTAGATAAGATATTTCTAATGATATTGATCTGCATCTCAAAAAATCCCATTTTCTTCATGGTATTACAAATAAAATTTCAGGAAAGTCTATCATATGCCATATAAATATCAAGCTTAATAGAAATATTGTTACCTTTGTTAGGCTTTCTTATATCATGAATAATTTCTTGTGTTAAGAGGACATTTTCACCATTATCTCTACCTTTAATAAAACCACTTTGATCAAGATATATGATATTAGGAATAATCTTCGCCAGCCTATCATTAAGAACTTTAGAAATAATCTTTTGAGAGACATTACATAAATTAATAGGTCTAAAGTCTACAAAGGATTGGGAAGCTTGAACTTTAGGGATAAGCATCAGACAAGTACAAATGAAGTATTTGGTGAGTTTAGAACCATTAAAAATTACCTTAACCATTTTCAACATGTCAGAGCCTATAATGTCCCAAGTCTTTTGATAAAAACAAGAAGTGAAGCCATCAGGGTCTGGAGCACGTTAGGATTAGTAATAAAGAAAACATTTTAAACTTCTTCTAAGGTTGGTTCTTGCATGAGCATCACATTATCCTCAGAATTACTAAATTAGGAATATACTCAAAAATATTTTTGTCAGATGAGTGAAAAGGATTTGATAGTACCTCACTGCAGCTGTAGCAATGTCTTCCTCTTCCTCCAACCAATTGTCTTTGTCATATATCCTATTAATCTTTAGGAATTTTCTTCTGCCCTTGATTGTTGTGGAAGTATTTGGTATTCTCATCCCCCTCCAATTGCCATTTTAAATAAACCTTCTGTCTCCAAAAGGTGTCAACTTTTTTATGATGGATTACGAGTTCATCTTTGACCTTGTTGAGTTCCATCCTCTCATTCTGATCTATAGATCTCATATATTGAGCATCATACTGATTAACTTTTTCTCCCATTTATTTAAAATTGTAAAATATATTCCAAATCTTGGTTCTGGACCATTCACTTAGGGCTTTCCCAATTATCTTAAGTGTCTGTTGTACTCTCTAAAAGATGTTTACTTTTATTTCGGTATTCCTCTAAGAGTTGACAATCTCCATAAAATCCTCATGGCCACTCCAGAAGTTAAGAAACATGAAATACTTGATATATGTTCTTTCTTTAAAGCAGAATCTGATAAGGATAGGGCAGTGATCAGAGCTGAGTCTACCCAAGTGTTGGACAATAGTGTACAAATCTCTTCATCCCACTTTTTATTTGCTAACACTGTATCAAGTCTTTTCCAAATTATCTACTACTCCTTTCTTTCACTGAACCAAGTAAAATCATCTCTAGTATATCCAAGACCAGTCAAAGCATAGTCATTAACACAGTTTATAAAGGGGATGCCTCTATTCAAATTGTAAGGTCTTCCCCCTAGCTTCTCTTCCTCATTCTAAATACAATTGTTATCACCACATATTATCCAGTATTGATCATTCAAAGTGGAGATTGTTCTCATGGCTCTCCAGAGATCCTCCCTCCCTACAGATCTTGATTTGGCATATAACACTGATATATAGAAATCTTTATCCAAACCTTTATCCTTGATCTTGCAAGTGATAATTTGATCTTCATCAACAATGATAATATAATCCATATTTTCTTCCAAAAAATCCAAATCTTATTACTACTATTAGCTTTGCATCCATTCATTCCTAGAATGTTCCTAGAAGAATCGATTTTTTCCACATTTATGAAAGGTTCTTGAATGGCTAAGAAGGAGATCTTGTATTGAACAATAAAGAACATTAGTCTCTCTGTTGCTGCTTGAGACTTCATTCCCCTGATATTCTTGTTTAGTATACTAATCATTGATAGGGGGAGGAAGAGGAGTTTGTAAGTTCTTATTTTGGTTTCTCGTGATAGGAGATCCTTTGATTCTTTCTCCTTTTCTGGTTTTATCCACACCTCTAGGGAACACGTTTTTTTTAAAGAATCTCTCTTTAATTTCCTCTTGGGAGTACTCCATTTCTTCTTCACTTCCTTCATTCTGTACTATCTGGTCTTGTCCATCTTCAAATGAATCCTCTTCTATATTGTCTTCGTCTTTAGTTAATTCATCATTGTCTTCTCCTTCATTTTTCTTCTCAAGATTATTTCCTTGGTTAGTTGAACTAGGGGTCTCATATAACTAGATAGGTTGAATACTAATGTCAAAAGGTCATTTATTCTTACTACAATAGGTAGTATTCATTTCCTTATTTGAAGTACCTTCCTGTTGTTGTTTAGTATTGCAATGGTCCATATTTTTATTTCCATGTTGCATGCTTTTCTGGATAGGAGCACTTTGTTGGGCTTCTTACTTCGCATTGTTCTACTTATTCTTATTTTCTTCCTCTTAACAATCTCCCAGCCTTCATCAATAGAACTTTCTACAATTCATTGAGGTCGTTGATACTTATGGTTCCAACTGTTGTTCCATCCTCCTTCATAGAGTTGCCTTCTATGTTGATTGTATCATTGCTACTATTCTTTCTATTGTCTTGTTTCTCCTCATTTGTCACATGCTGATCCTCTCTGTCAATTACTTCCTTCCTATTCACCTTTATCACAGTCATCGTCATTGTATCTTCCTCCACACCATTATCTGTAGTACCATTTCTTCTGTGATCACTTCTTTCATTGGATGGATTTGATTTGTCTATTCCAAATATTGCACTAATCGGTTTATATATTTTCTTTCGGGGTTCACTCCACCCTCTCTTCTTCTTTGCAGTTGTTTTGTGATTTGAGATCATTTCCCTTCCTTTTTGCAGTCTCCTTGTCTTGTATTTTCTCTTCTAGAGTATGCTTTTGCTGACCATTAGTGGTAGGGTGTTGTTCGTCCATGTGATTGCCTTTTGTAATTTTTCTTTGTTGTTCCTGATTAGTGAATGTAACAGTCTCATTATTGACTTTAGTAAGGCCTTTCTCTCTACTGCTATCTTCCTTATTATTGACCTATTATTTTGCCTCCTTCACGTCGTTTTGATGCCTTTCTAGCCTTATACATTGATTTTTGTAGTGCCCTTGAAGTCAAAAGTAATTGGAAAATTTTGGCACTCCTTCATATTCTATTTTTTGTTCATATATACCCTTGTAGAGGATTAGTTGAGTTTCTTTGACCAACAAAAATAGAATTTAACCTTGGTTTAGATAGATCAATTTCAACTCGAACCTTGGCCATACTTGGCCTAGTCCTGCTTCTAGTCGCTAGATCCATAGTCAAAGGCACTCCTACTGCACGTAGAATTTCTTTGATGAAATTCCATGTTTGTAGGTGAAATGGAAGTTTAGGGAGAAGAACCCACACTGGTGCTAAGGGTTTGTCCTCCTCTGTGATGATGTTTGGTGTCCATCTGCTGAGCACGTAGTTTGTCCTTCCACCTCAATTTCATGAAGGAAATATAGAGAATTGAAATCTTCTTCATTACAAACATTAATAAACACGTTTTTGATATAATAGACACCAACCTTTACAGAGCCTTTTAGAGGTATCGTCTCCTGCATGGTAGCTCTAATTTTCTCAATTTAGGGCCTAGTTTTCAGAAATTTTCCAACTATTGTATATTTACATTCCTCTACCATAATCCCATAATAAACTTCAGCATTAAAAATAACAGCAGGGATTCCGTTATGCTTTGTAATTGTAGCTTTGACAAATTCTCTAGGATGGGTTGCCAAGGGGGCTTGATGGTTGTTAAAGGAATTGAGATATGATAATTTAGCAGTTAAGGATTCAAAATTAGAGGGGCGGTGGGGGGGGGGGGAGTGATGCCTGGATTCGGTGGTCGATCCCTCCTTCCTTGCAGAGCGCTGGTCGTGGGCGCCATTTGGCCGAAAGTCGAATTGTACCGTTAGATATGTTACCGTTTATTTTATATGGGGAGAATTTTTAGAGAGAGAAAGTTTTTGATATACTATGCAGAATTTATTCAATCTTGCTTCTTTTCTTTGATTTTTATCTCTTTATGATTAGTATTTTGCAAATTGTACATGAATGTTGTGTGTAACATTAATTACCAAGTGTAAAGGGATCTGAGTTGATTTCATGTTCCAGTATAGAATTCTCCTTTGTGCTCTTATGAATATCTTTTTTAGTTTATGTGTGGTATTGTGGAAGAATTTTTATTTTTAATTTATGTTTGTTCTAGTAAAGTTCTTATGTTAATCAATTTAAGTTTATGTGTGTTAAAATCTATAGTGTAGAACATATATTTTTGTTTCTTCTTTCTTTTCTAGATGGTGTGAGTGTATTAAAGTAGGAAAATAGGGAGAAAATCATATCACGTGAGTTTTGCAGTGTTAAAATATAGATAAGATTATATTTTAGAGGTCATTCCTTTTAAGGATTAGGATGTCTGAATCGAAATACACATATGATATTTGAAGAGTAAGATGTTTTATTCAGATCTAAATAATGAATATTCAAGATTATTAGTTTTCTCAATGTTTGATTATTCACATTTATTTATTTTTAATTAAAAATTTAGAAATATAAAATTTTAAAATATAATTTAAGATGTAAGGTGGTGGTTTATATGGTGGATGATTGTGGTGGTTGTTTGATAGAAATGGTGGAAGTGATATAGCTGGTAGTTCTGATTTTGGTGGTGGAAGTGGTGGTAGTACTGGTCGATGATTGTGAAGTTTTATATTTTATATCTCTTTAAATCATTTTGTACTTTGAGAGATACATATAAAATTTTATGTGACTCCAATATTAATCACTGTTGCAATTTCATTTATTAGTTGCTTACTTTATAGCCCGACATTAAATCAATTGTAGTCTATTAAATGAAGAACCTCTTTCTTCCTTTTTAGGATAAGAATGAGAATAAATTCAAGACTTGAAAATGACTTTGTTTCTTAAAGATTTTTCACTATTATGTACTAAAGCTTTGGCTTGTTTTGTAACCAGATTAAGGAACAAACGCAGCAATTTAAGCAATTATATTGTCCAAGGCTTTATGTATCATTACAATGACGGCCGTGGTACAGATAGGATGTCGAAATTACCGAGAAACCTAATAGATGATATCTTGAGTCGTTTGTCCATCAAAGACATAGCACAGATGAGTGTGCTGTCAAAAAAGTGGAACTATATATGGTCTACATTTCCAATCCTCGTGCTAAATATTCAATTCCGCGAGGAGATAAATTAAAAAAAATCAATCTTTCATCCTCAATCACTTTTGACTTTAAAAATATTGTTGACAAGATCCTCTTGCAACACGATGGTTCTAATGTCAAGTTTGTCCTTGACATATCAAGTATTAGCTCAGACCACTAGGACATTGACCATTGGATTCGATACATCTCAATGAATGGTATTAAAGAACTCAGGATTGAAAATTTCATCCAATCCACATGTTCTTTGCCATCTTTCTTGTTCAATTCCAGAATGAGTAATTTGGACATCACCAATTGTGCCTTCAGGACATCTCTTGCCTCTACATCATTTCAGAGTCTTGATCTAACACAAATAAGTTTTGATCCAATTATGGTGTTTACCATCCTTGAGGCTCCACTACTCCTGACATTGTTGCTTACAAGTTCTAATGGTCTCCAATACCTTAATATCTCCGCATTACAGCTACATGGCTTGCATATTATTAATAGTCATAATATCGATTTTTCGTTCCTCAAAGCCTATAATGAGCCGAAATTGTTGATTATTATATCATTCGACAAAATCAAAGAGTATGGATTTTGGAAAAGGTTTACATTGGAAGACATTATTTATTCTTTCCCTAAACTTACAAGGTTTTGGTTCAACAGTACTTTCTTTAAGGTAATTTGCATACAAATTTATTATTTTATTTTATTTCATATATAGTGAGTCATGAGAGATATGTACGTATCCATTTTATTTCAAACAATATGTATTATTATTATTATTATTATTATTATTATTATTATTATTATTATTATTATTATGTTTTCTTCTTCTGAAGATTGCAGTTCCACAAGTTATTTCAAAGAGACTTGAGGCTGGACTAGAGAATTTGTTGGAACTCAACTTAGGTTTTTGCTTTGTTGATGAAGCTCAAATTTCAGCAGTTATATGTTTACTTCACAGTGCTCTCCATTTGCATTCAATTAAAATCAAGGTAATCATCAATACATTAAGAGATGAATGATCACCTTTTCTATAAATTGTTTTCTGAAAAACTTAAAAATTAGATGTTAGTTAGCATTCAAATTACATTATTCCTTTTTTGGTTTTACATTATTGTACTTAAAAAAATGAATAAATGTTATACCATGATAAATGTTGGTAATCTATCTCATACCTAAATTGTTCATATATATGTTATTATATATACAACACGAACTCTCATATATTGAGGAAATTGACGTGGACAGAGTTAGAAAGTATCTGATAGCACCTAACTGCATAGAAGAAGATCTCATGGCACTTCGAAAGATAAAGTTGGAAGGTTTTGTGGACAACATAACTGAACGTCTTTTCATGAAGTTGATGTTAGCTCGTTGTCCTTCACTTGTACAGGTGAAAGTTACGCCTGCGAATTCAATTCAATAACATGATGAAATCCTTTTCTTCATTTTACAAGTGTTGAAGTTCCCTCGAGGTTCATTAAATGTTAAAATAGAGCTTGAATAGCTAACATGATCATCTATTCTAGCAGCTACATTATCATCTTATTAATTTTTCTGCCGATTAATATTTGGTTTTGGGTGATGACCCTATTTTCTGTGACATTTTATCTAAAGGGAACAAGTGTTCTAAATACTTTTTTTTCTCAAGTATCTCACTTTTTATTTCTCCTTACACGTATCTTTTGTTAAATAAATGGCAAGTATATATGCTGCTAGTCCTTTAATTTCCAACTCTGTGGTGCTTTTTGATCTTGTAATTAACCTAGTAAAACAAGAAGAATGATAGGAACCTTAGTGAGCCAATAGTAAAATTGTCATATCCTTTATTTTCATCAACTTGCTTGCTTTATTTTTTATATGTGACTATTTTTTATTTATCTCGATAGTATAATATCATTAAACTAAATAAGATATTTCTGAAAAAGATAACAAGTGATATTTCAGTGATTTCTTTCTTTCTCCATTTTTGTTATTAGTTCAGTATATTAAAAAAAGGTTATTTTTAAGAGATTTTTTTTAAAAATTATCCTTATTATTAAGTAACTATTAGAGTATTAGTTGTTGGAATTTTGTTTGGATAAAATTAATAATAAATATTTTACATGAATTAGTGTCTTTTACATGAAAGAATGTGCTCTTTTCTTCAGTTACCACTAGTTCTATTTAAAGACAACTTCTATAAAACTTCCGTGAGTATCTTTCTTTAATTTATAACATTCTTCCAAAAAAATTCTTTAAATTTCTCGCTCCAAAAAGATCAAATTCAACTTTTTGTTTCAAGTTGAATTTCTTCACTATTTGGTTAGTGAAAATTCATATGCTTATTATATCCACTAAAATTATTTGTGTACAACCCCATAGAAATATCATAGAAAAGAGGAAGATAATATCATTTTCAGAAAGCCTTTCACACGTGTATCACACCTTCAAATATTATATGTTTGTTGTCCATATTGTCAAACCTGCATCTTTATGTGATCTTTTTCATATATTTTTGTGTTAGTGGTATATATTTTTCAACAATCTGAAATGTGATTTACTCATAAAGAGATATATACCATGTAAAAAGAAAAGATGAAAAGTGCAAAATCGCATCGATGCTTCATTTAGAAAAGAATTTTTCCAGTATTGAAAAATTGATAAGGCTTTTCTAAAAATTAGAAGTGAATGCATATTAATGGAGGTTACAACATTTGGAAAGACATAAAATGGTGAAATTTAAATAAATCAGAGACGACTATTAAAAATATCTTGTTCTTGCAAGTAATGAATTGTGGTGACATGAGTACAAAACTTTTCGTATATCCATACAAGTTATGAAATGATACAAGATTGTCTGAAAGATAAAGAAAAATATATTACAAAATATAAATAGAGAAGTTCGGATATAGCAGAACAACCAAGAAGTTACCTCCAAAGACTCCAAATATATAAGCTCAAACTCCAAAGAAAAATATATTACAAAATACAAGATTGATTTTTGATTTATTTATGAGAGGAAATGAAAGATGAGTACATAACATTCTCTCCATTTCAAAGTAAATGGAGTTTTTATCTTTTTATTTTATTTTAAAATAAGTGATGTTTTATATATCTAGATATTATTAATGTTCTTCCAATTTTACTCTTATTTAAATAATTATTTTTAACATAACCAAGAAACTACTAAAGAACTACATCTTTTTAAAGGTATTTATTAAAGGTAAGTTAGTAAAAGTACATCTTATTTTCTAGGAATTGATAGTTTTTCTTAAAGAGTGAGCACAAGATAAAAACATCACTTATTTTGAAATGAAGAAAATAATAAGAACAATCGTTATGTTTTTTTTCCTTTTCCAACAAAATTATTGTTGACAGTTTAATACACTTTCCGTTTCTTTTTACTTGCTAGGATAAGATTTATATGTTCTTTAAGAAAAAATTAATAGGGGTTTCAATTTGACCAGAGGCGGACCCACATGGTAACGTCGGGGTGCAAGTTTACACATTAACTTCGTAAATAATTATGTATATATGTGTATATATACCTACAGAAGGATTATATATTTGTTTGTGCACCCTCATAGACAAGGCATCTTGGTGCACTCGTTTGGAGAGCATATGTAATCTCTTTGTGTGAGCTTAGCTTCCTGGGTTTTAATCTCTGTAGCAACATTTTTCTTATCATTTTTCATAAAATTACAAATAAAAAACGAATGATGTGAGATTTGAATTAGGGACCTCAAAGCATAAACTAAATACCGAGGCCATCAAACTATACATCAAATTATGTTAGGTCATATCATTTTAAGTTATACTTATTAGTAGTATAGTGGGTTTTATGTGGTGAATATTTTCCGATGAAGCAGTATCGGTGCCATGTGACACCGCTTTGACTAACATGCATCGCTTTTGGTAGTGCCCCCGTCATCTTCAAATTTGAGTTCGCCTCTGAATTTGACTAATATAACCCTATTAATTGATAGGTACTTTTTGAAAACATACAATAATCATTCTTTTCACATTCTAAAATGACTTAAGTACTAAGGGTAGAGTTGAAAAGATGTGATAAATTATTTCTTAAATTTTGAAACTAGCAAATATTTTAGAACAACTATTTTTTAGTATACCTAGCAACTAAAAAAATAAAGGGAGTATTTAATAATCAAAATATACAAAATGTGTTTTGGCCTCTTTCTTTCAACAGATGTTTGTTGTTCATATTATCAAACTTCAAACCTTCATTTTTATGTTCTTCTTCATATACTTTTGTGTTAGTGGTATATATTTTTCAACAATCTAAAGATATGATTTAGTCACAAAGAAGATTTCACATAGAAAGAAAAGATAAAAAGCACAAAATCGCATTGATGCTTTTTCTAGAAAAGAATTTATCCAGTATTGAAAAATTGATACAATTTTTCTGAAAATTAGAAGCAAATGCATGTTAATGGAGGTTACAACATTTGAAAAGACATAGAATGGAGAAATTTAAATAAATCTGAGATGACTATTAATTTCTTGAACAGTCACGTCGCTTCATAAATATATAATTTCTTGTTCTTGCAAGCAATGAATTTTGGTGAAATAGTACAAAACTTTTAGAATATCCATACATGTTCTGAAATGATACAAGACTGTCTCAAATATAAATAAAGCTATATTACAAAACATAAATAGAAAAGTCCGGATATAGTAGATTAGCCAAGAAGTTACCTCCAAAGTCTCCAAATATTACTAGAATTATCCATTAAAAATTGAGTAACCATTTCATTCTTCACATAAAATATTCTATTAAATAAATTATTTTTAGTTATACATATTCTTAATTATTATTTACAATATCAGGCTTCTTACATTTCATCTTTCATTCTCTAACTTATTTTTCATTAATCACTAATTTAGACAACTTATTCATTACTACAAAAAATATATAGAATTTTTAATATTGCATTAAGTAATTAAATATAGATTAATTTAATTAGTAGATATGTGAAAGGGAAGCCAAAAAGCACTAAGTAAGAACTATTTAAAGGCTGAAAATGATTTTCATTTTCTAAGGATGCTTTTACAGTAGCAAACTTCTTTTATTCTTAATTTTTTTAATTTTTGTACTGTTTTCCTTACTTCCCAACAAAGAAAATTTTGCAAGATACTGTTTGAAATATACAACAAACACATAATATTGTGTGTCGAATTGTGTAAGAAAACTAAATAGAAAAACACTAAGAACTCAAAGAATTTTTTCAAGAAGTGCTATATATGGCTTGGAAGTGAACAAAATCTCAAAACTAAACTCAGAAAATAAGTCTGAGATTTACAAAGATATTATGCCAACAACAGTATGTACTTATATATCATATTTTATGAATTGAAAATATACTTTTTTAAAAAAAATTGTGCTCGAACTAAGGAATTTGGAGTATCAACTATTCTTATCAATTGTATGTCAATTAATCTAACAATTCAAAATGCGAAAGATCTCTAAAATTAAAAACATTTATTTTCTTCATATAGTAAAATTGTACCTATGATAATACTATCATATTAGAAGTCATGGCTTGTAAAATTCATGAAAATTCTAATTTATTTATTTATTTATTTTTCTTTAAGATCAAAGTATGTAAAAAGAAATCGCATGAATCTAATTAATCATTGATATTCATCTTCATAGGTTAAAACGATATCCAATCATAAGATAGCAGCTAGCTTTAATTTCCACTACTATCGAACTTCACAGATGATCCTAAAGGCCAATCTTTCTTTAAAAATTTCCATCACAAAAAAATAATGAATGTTTTCTAAATTTTAAATTTAAATTCAGAATGTAGAAAATCATTGATGCCTTCTATTTCTGCCAAATTGTTCCCTGTTCAGATAATAATATCAACATATATAGCTAAAATAGAAATGAGATTCCCTGATTGTCTAAAAAAATAAAAAATAGTCATTCAAAGATGAGAAATAGCCTTTAAAATTCAATACTCATGCAACTCGAGCATACCACTATTGGAATGCCTATTTTAGCCCATACAATGATTTCCTTAGAAGGATAACATATTTAAAACTAGGAGAAGAAAGACCCACGGGAAACTTCATAAATACATCCTCATGTATGTCATCATGCATGTCACATCTCAAATTCCCCCCTATACGTGATTGCCACCTAGCTTGCACATAGCATCGGCCAGGCGAACCGAAATTTTCATATCTTATCCATTAATTCATAACATTAAATAAATCATATAAGTACCCAAATAATATAATAATTATTTCTAAAATAGTTAATATGTCCAAATATTAATTTGAAAACTCTTGCCCATACCCCACATTAGACCATAGAGCATATAAGAGAATTACGAAAGAAAAGATATTAATGAATAAGTGATGAAGGCTCTTTTAAAAGCTTCCATGAATAATGTGGTGGCTCGCCTCAACAACTGGGTCAACTCTAGCAAACTTGTTGGCTAATAGCTTCACTGCCACCAATAGTATCTGCATGGACATGCAAGTAAGGAGTGAGATATATGTAAATATAATCCAGTAAGATCCTCGACCTGTCACTTTAATAGCCCTGGTTCCTTTTATTCATAAAAAGAAACGTCTCTTTTGAAGTCAGAATTTATTTTCCTAGATACCTAACATAATGCATGAAAGGAAGAATTAGAAAATACAACCACACAACAAACACATAAATAATATGCATAAAAATAAATTTCATAATATAATACTTAATAAAGTCCAAACAAATGTTCACAAGATCACATATATTTCAACACAGCTCATAATCAGGACATGTAATACGGTAGTGAAAAAGATAAACCTAATACCCTGACTATTAATTCTTCTACGAATATTACCAAACTGAAAAAATTCAAATTATAACTTCATATAATCTTCTTTGAATCATAGCTACTGTGTAAATCTGGCCATACACCCCTCAAACTAGCCTACCCCTTCTTTCTTGATTCATATTGTGCGATGTCATCATCAACTATTAGCTCACGAATTCAATAACATGTCTTCACCATTAATGAGAGAATGGAACGAAGAGACTTAAAGAATCAGGGTGAACAAAAAAAACACACAATAAAGAATCAAAGAATAGAAGTTTCCTAATATCCAGTTCTCGAAGATAAGTTACGGACGCCTCCACACCGATCTATAAGACTCTACTAGACTCTTCTCTTGTACTTAGTAGGACCTATGAACCATGCTCTGATACCATGTTGTCACGATTCAAAATTTCATTGAGCCATGAGGGCACCCACCATACCCGTAGGCGAACCCCATTCCTTTATTGACCAATTAATAATTTAAATAATGTGAAAATAATATAAAATAAGCAACTGACTCTTATAAGTGCAGAATAAATGAGTCTAAGACCAAAACAATCCCAAGACTTGGTGACACTAGTACAAGAGAATACTAAAGAATTCTGAAAAACTAAAGTCACCGTCTAGAAAGAAATAAGACAGAAAATAAAATAAGAAGTCTCTAGAATTCAGTACTTCCAAAGAGAAAGCAGCTCACCCTAAACTCTACCCGTGACATATCTCGAACCGTACGTGTAGCAACTCAAGTACCATCAATACTTGATTCAGTCCCTGCACGCAAAAAGGTGTAGCAACCATAGGGTGAGTACGGAAAACACGTGTAATTAGCAAGCTTTGGAAACTGGCCCTTTCTAGAAATCATGACAAGATTAATCCTAACAATTCTTTTTCAATAGTTGTAAATATAAAATAACAATAATTCACCCCAACAAGATTTTATGGATTTAATATCTACCATGAAGCAAATAAAACATATATTATTCGAAGTCAGTTACACCACTGATGGTATTATAATATACCTCAATATCAATACCACCTCAACTACACCACTGATTATATTACAATGAATCTCAAATACAACGAGTCAAATCAATATCACAACCAACTCAACACTTCAACACTCAACTTAATATGAAATGTAAAGAAGATGAAAAATAATGCAATGCAATGCATTGAACAATAACCTGTATATACCCGTTTCCTCTGTTGGATAGTCGGGTCACATAGGGGGCTCACGAGGTCTATATACCTGCTGGAATCATTTTTCATTGGCAATAACAACGTCGGAACCATTTTTCATCAACAATAACACACGTTGGAACCATTTTCTGTCGACAATAATGCCCGTCAGAATCATTTCCCATCAGCACCATCGGCAATAACACATGTCAAAATTATTTTCCGTCGACCATAACACACGTCGGAACTATTTTTCATCAACATACAAGAGTACGAATTTTCACAAAATAACTCCATGGACACTATTAATCAATAATTATCATCCAGTAATAAGAGTGATATGAGTATGTATGAAGAACACAAGTTCATCAACCAACAACATAATCAAGGATCATCAAGTCACATTCAAGTATCACGTGGTGCATAAGTCTCAATAAATCAATCACATAAGTTGTGAAATATCATCAATACAAATATCAATTTCATATAAATTTATCCATATTATGACACTGGTACTTGTATAAATGATCGTCATCTCATTTATAAGGAATCTCTTGTTACTCATTACCCTTAAATTCATTTAATATACACAATACTAACACCTCAAAGAATAAAAAAATCTCTACTTGCCTCAAATCAAAGCCCAAGTATTAAATTATGAATTTTTCCTTCCATAATGCTTTCAAATTGTCAAAATCTATTCAAATATATGATCTCCATAAGAATACGAATCCAATAAAACTAATATTACTATATTTATTTTCAGCTCAAAAAATTGAGTCAAAAAGTCACCCCGAGCTTCGAAGCTGAATTTGAAATTTTCTTTCATATTATGCTTATCATAATGAAACAAATTCATACGTCCAATTTTAGTTAAAATGGATCGTTATTCGACCACCCCAAATCAAGAATTCTTATTTTAAGAACCCTAGACCTAAAATATCAATTTTTTATCCAATTCCATGAATTAAAATGCTAATAAATAATTATAATCAACTGTAAATACTAAAGTAAAGGTCAAGTACTTACCTCCTCGCTTTTACAAGAAAAACGCCAACAAAATCGTCTCAAACGGAGCTTTAGAACTCAAGATATGAAGAAAACACTCAAAAATCGCTATTTAATACACTGTCAGGTAAGATAAAAAAATCTGACTGTTAAGAACAATTTTTCCATCGCTAAAAAGTACATATCTAGTCATTAAAGGCGTGCACCAGATCCTTTTACACTAGCAATAATTATTTTTACTAAAATGGTCATAACTTCATCATATCTACTTGAAATGCGATGATTGTTTTTTCTATAATATCTAAATAATGATATGGACCTACTCATTTAATCAAAACTCCATTTAATGTTTGTATGTCCATTCAGATATTATTTTAACTCGTTTAAAAATTATTTCATCTTTTGCAATAAAAACTCAATCTTGACTTATTGAAATTGCACCAAACTTTTCATATCACTCTTATAATTCATGCTAAGAATATTGAAAGTCTCGAAGAAATACTCAATCTCTAGAACTAAAAACGGATCTTTGAGTTGTCACATTTAATGCTTAAACCATGCTAAAACACATAAAATGTTCAACTCCATATGAAATTCACCGGGATTAAGTTAAAATTTGCGGACAATTCTAAATTAATCTTAAAAATTTGCTGGAGCTTTCAAATCCTTAATCCGAGCTCATTTGGTCAACTATTTGATGGAGGTCAACCCTTAACATTAAATTCTATTAGAATGCAACTCGACAGTTCAAAACTCATTCAGAACCTCCCAAATACAAACCTAATATGCAAATCAATCATAAAATATATTTAAGATATGTTGGAATCATCAAATTACTGATATAAGGTCGTTTTGACCGAAAGTTGACTGTGGTCAAACTTAGCTTCCTTAAAACTCAATAATTCAACCAAAGTCTCAAACCACTCCCAAACACCTCAGAATTCATGCAAACCATCCAACTAAGTCATAAATCACTATTCAGAACTAACAGAACTTTCAAAATTTTAATCCAAACTCATTAACCTGAAATGTTGACTTTAGTCAAACCTTTCAAACTTTAAACTTTCAAAACTAAAAATTCCATCCGATCTTCATTCGATTACCTTGAAAATCATGGAACCCATCTCCGTAAATCAGAAATAACACAATAAAACTACATAAAGGTTCATACTGGAAAAATGGGTTAAAAATCATAAAATTACCATGTGGGTCATTACAAGAGTTTTCAACTTCCGGCGTCACATTCGAATTTTTACCAAGCACTTGTCCTGAATTCGAACCAGCTTGATCTTCATCCAAAAGTACACCTATACCACCTTCTTTATACCCTTGGACCTCATCCAAATTTTTTGGAGCATCATCCAAACTTTTTCCAGAATTGTCGAACAACTGGACCTCTATTTCAGGAACCAAAGTTCCCTCCTGAAACGGCCTTTGATCAACTACAACTAGCCTTTTGTCTCCACTATTTGTAGAAGTTAGGTGCTGCCAAGAATTAATATTTGACCCATCGATCACATTACTTGCATTATCCTTACTATTAACTTTATTTCCATCTTTTTTTGCATTCAAGATGTCTCGGCATCACCTTGCAATTGTTCCGTAGTGTCTGTTTTGTCACCTTGCTGCCCGATATTGTCTTTATTACCATCTTCCCTTTTGTTTTCCTTGATTATTAGTTGACAATCAGCATCTTCATGACCTTGGCACTTACAGAAGGTACAATACAGAGGAAGATTATCTAGCAAAACTGTTGATAATGTTCAATGAGCTTACCAGATTGTTCATCTAAAAATGCATCCTTACTCGTTTCGAATGTTTTTCCAAAAGATCAAGAATGACCTTAACTCTAGTTGTGCTAGGTCTTGTCCTATCTTGGGAGGATTTATCTATGGCTATTGTCTTATCTATTGCCGATGCAATGGATAATAGAGGTCCTTGAGCAAAAATATTTTGTAACACCCCAAAAGTCCCTAAGATTAGACCTGAGAGTTAAAATGAAAAAAAAAAGAAAATATGCACCAGGTCACAAAATGAGTCATCAAATGACTCGTGGTTTGTCTAACAAATTATTAAGTGACTCGTCATTTACCTAATGAGTCAACAAATGACTCATCATTTGTAAAGATCAGAGTGTCTACAAATGTGTCGTCAAGTGACTTGTCATTTGCCTAACAGATCATCAAATGACTCGTCGTTTGAGGAAATGTTTTTTTTCTGATAGTAATGATAAATTAAGAAACCGGCTCTTCATTTGCTTAACAAATTGTCAAATGACTCATCATTCGGGGCAATGCTATTTTTCACACAGTTTTGATGGATTAAGGAAACGACTCGTCATTTGCCTAACGAGTTGTCAAATGACTTGTCGTTTCTGGTGGCCCTTTTCATGGTGAAATCACACCTTTCATGGTTCTACCCTTGGCAAGGTATGAATGGCCTCCCAACTAGGTATACAAATTGGACTTCATGAGTGCTCATATGGGGTATGTCGGCTAAGAGAATCTCCCACTGTTCCTCAAGATTTATGCATGTTATGATCATGTATATTGGCTCAAGTCATGTCCAATAAAGCTTTCCTCTTATGATTATGGTTACGATTGCATTACGAATGTTTTGAAAACCTTGAGCCTTATGTTATGATACAAGCATGATGTCCTACTCTTACGATTATTTATGAGTTTTATATGTTTTAAATATCCATCTTACTTACCTTGCATACTTAGTACATTCCACGTACTGACCGCATACTTTCTGTGCTGTATCGTTTCATGATACAGGACCCGGCTCTCAGGCTCACCCTCATCAGTAGTGCTTCCGAGATTGTTATCAGCTTATTTGGTGAGTCCTCATGTTTCAAGGGCCATATGTTCAGACTCTATGCTTTCTTTTCAGTTTCAAAATTGTCGGGTTATTTGGGGAGTTGTCCCATCAACCCGTCTTTCATGATTAGAGGTTTTTCAGACTATAAGTTGTACTCAACTGTCATGTATGGATCATGTATTCTCTTTTCTTCGTTGTTATAACATGCTTACGTTTTCTTTATGTTAATTCTTCTGCTCATGTGATTGAATTAGATGTATGCTCATCCCATAGGTTGACTTAGGGTGTCTCGGGGCTCCTTGTCCTGTGTCTACGATCTAGGTGTATGTTTGGGTCATGATATATACCTCGAGAGCTTAAAGATAGGACCCAAGAGTTAAAACAGGAAAAATGTGAATTTGGTGTTGCAGACTCAGGACGAGTTGTTGGACGACTCGTGAGGTGAGCCCACAAGTCGTCAGATGACTCGTGGGAAGACCAGTGAAATTTGTGAAGGGTTTGAGGAAAAGGGTCCCCATGGGTGTGGCAATGCCTCGTGGTCAGACCCCACGAGTCGTTAGGTTAGTCGTGAGGTAAGTTAAAAGGAAGGAAAAAGAAGTTATGGTAGTGCACTTGATGGTTGGTGACAACGAGTTGTGGTCACCCGTAACGAGTCATTATGTCATTCGTTATGAGCCCAGAAGACAAGTCTAGATAGTGCACTTGACGAGCCAAGTAACGAATCATTTGCCCCAGTGATGAGTCGTCAGGTTGTCCGTTAGGACCACCTGGCAGTAATTTCCTACAAAATTAGTAAGAGCCTTTTCATAATTCCTAAGTTCCTAAGACCTAAACTATGTCGTTTTAGCTTATGAAAGGTGGTTTTTTAGAGGGATAATCTACTCTAAGTCCTCATTCATGCATGCAATATAGAGAAGTGCTCAAGGGTGATTCAAAGCTTCCCTCTTCAAAATCCTTCCAATTCCTTCTTGGGCATTCAAGGGAGATTAAAAATAAGTTTTTTTCAGGTATGTAAGGCTATCAATGTGTGTTTCCTTTCATACCCATGCCCATTCTCTATGATTTCATAAAAATTCTATCAAAAATTTATTGGGTTCTTAAGTTGATTTATATGAAAATCCAATAATTTGTAAATGGACTTTGTGATTTTCGAGTCTCAACATATTCTATGGGGTTTTGATCAGAGTTTGCAATTTAATTTATTTATAATATTATCGATTTTGATTCCTATTAGATTAAGCCAAAATATGCATGACCCATGATGAATCGAATTAGGATCTATATTTCCATTAATGATATTTATGAGCCCAGCATGAATTACGATTTAAAATATGGGTTTAATCAATTACCCATCATGATTTTATGAATTTCAAGATATATGCATGATCTATAATTATGTATGAACTTTATGTTTCAAGAATTATGTTTTGACCGACTCACGGGTCTTATGTCATGGCTAGTTCACGTATGTACAAGTATGTTTATGACTATCATGATTTAATTAGCCCATGAATTCATGCATGTTATACTATGAGCACTATATATGTTTTGGGAGTAGTATCGAACATCGAGTAGGTTTAAGGCTCAGGTTAAAGCCCGGATCTCATACACTACGTGCCACCGTAGGTATGATGGGACCTCCTTTGTGACTGCATGTTATACTATGAGCACTATATATGTATGCTTACTGCATGGGTTGACTTGGGGTCTCTCGAGGCTCCTTATCCTGTGTCTACGATCCGGGTGTACGTTTCAGTCATGAAAAACTTGGTATCAAATCCATAGGTTTGAAGTGTCCTAGGGTGTCTGAAAGCCACGTTAAGTAGAGTCTTTTTCATGGGTGTGAAGCGCGCCACACTTATGATGAAGAGGCTACGAGACGTTTGGGAAATGCTCCTTTCTTTGTGATCTATGTCATGCGATGAAAGTCCTTACCCTCTTAATTTATGTTATTTGCATTTGTGGAATCATGCCTCCATGCCGAGTGAACGCCAGAAGAAATGGTAACGTTAATGATCATGAGGGTGCCAATGGTAACGAGCATCAGCCAGCTCCACCTGTTCACGAGGAGCACGCACTAGAGCTAGCTGCCCACCCTGAGTTTAGGGTAGTGATTCAGATGCTAGCATGGGCTATGGCTGCCCAGTTTCATAATATGACAATGGCGCATTACCCTCAAAATGGAAATGTAGCGGTGGCTAGGGTGAGGGATTTCTTGAGAATGAGCCTTCCTGAGTTCACGGGGTCAAAGGCGGACGAGAATCCACAAAATTTCATTGAGGATATTCTGAAGATCACCTAGGTTATGGGGGTGAACAATGGGGAATGTGTTGATTTGACCTCCTATCAGCTAAAGGGGGTGGCTCACATATGGTTTAAGCAGTGGAGAGATGCAAGGGCA
Organism: Datura wrightii; assembly: GCA_035772735.1. NCBI lineage: Eukaryota > Viridiplantae > Streptophyta > Magnoliopsida > Solanales > Solanaceae > Datura > Datura wrightii. The sequence goes on from JASDFA010000001.1 coordinate 23,371,301, forward strand.
GTGGGAGCAGGCCCGACAGGTTGGGAAGAGTTCCATGCAACATTTTTGGATCGGTTCTTCCCTCGGGAGATGAGGGAGCTCAAGGCGGCCGAGTTTGTTAATTTGAAATAGGGTGACATGTCCATTCAGGAGTACGCATTGGAGTTCACCTGATTATCCAAGTATGCTCTAGAGTTTTTGGCGCACCAGAGGGCTTGGGTGAGTCGTTTTGTTCATGAGGTGGCAGATTATTTGGACAAGGATTGCAGGATCACCATGCAACATTGGGATATCGACTTTCCCCGCATTGTGTTGCATGCAAAACAGATGGAGTCAGTTTACCAAAGGCAGAGAGAGGCCAAGAGGGCCAGGAACGACAGCTATGGGACTTCTAAGGTCAGGTCAAGGGGTGGACAGCGTCAGCAGTCCCAGCACAGGTCTATCTCTCCAGCTCCATCATCAGCCAGCACGCCATCTAGATTCAGAGGAGATCGGAGGAGCAGAGCTTCAGAGTCGAGAGGCCAGGGTAGCATGCAGGTGGAGCGCTCTTTCCCAGTTTGTGTGGGGTGCGGCAGGAATCACCCCAAGAGGTGATTAGTTAGCTTGGATGCTTTCTTCGGGTGTGGCAAACCCAGACACAGACTTAAGGATTGCCCCTCATCCAGATCAGAGGTCGGTGGAGTCCATGTGACAGCAGCCAGTTTTGCCTCTCCAACAACGCATCCCCCTCAGCAGGGTTCCTCTACTAGTTCAGTAGGCAGTCAGTGCCAAAATAGGTTTTATGCTTTAGTACCCCGCCAGGAGCAGGAGGCTTCACCAGATATGGTCACTGGTATATTGCAAGTCTTCCGTATTGATTATGCCTTGTTAAATCCAGGATCTACTTTATTTTTTTGACCCTTTATATTGCTAGTAGTTTTGGGGTTAGCCCTGAAATCCTGTCAAAACCATTCTCAGTCTCTAGTCCAGTTGGTGATTCAGTTGTAGCTAGGCGGGTGTATAGAGGTTGCCCCATTACAGTATTGCATAAGTTTACTAGAGTTATCTATGACTGACTTTGACATCATTCTGGGCATGGATTGGTTGTTTGCATGTTATGCTTCGGTTAATTGTAGGACCCATGCGGTAGAATTTTGATTTTCGTGTGAGTCGGCTTTGGAGTGGAAAGGTAATTTAGTTGTACCAGCCGGTTGATTTATTTCATATCTTAAGGCTAGGAAAATGATTTCTAAGGGCTGCATGTATCATCTAATTAGGGTTAGGGTTGTTGAGTTCAAGACCCTAACTATCCAGTCAGTTCTGGTGGTATGTGAGTATCCAGAGGTCTTTCCTGATGATTTGCCAAGTGTTCCTCCTGAGAGGGAAATTGATTTTAGTATTGACCTCTTACCTGATACGCAGCCTATATCTATTCCCCCTTATAGAATGGCTTCAGCCTTGCTAAAGGAGTTGAAGGATCAGTTGAAGGACCTGTTAGATAAGGGCTTTATTAGACCGAGCAAGTCTCCATGGGGTGCACCATTTTTATTTGTCCGGGAGAAGGATGGATCACTTCAGATGTGCATTGACTATCGGCAATTAAACAAGGTCACCATCAAGAACATGTATCCTTTACCCAGGATTGATGATTTGTTTGACCAGCTTCAGGGTGCCAAGTATTTCTCAAAGATAGATCTCAGGTCTGGGTATCATTAGCTCAGAGTTCGGGAGAGTGATATCCCCAAGACAGCTTTAGGACGTGGTATGGCCATTATGAGTTTGTAGTTATGTCTTCTGAACTAACGAATGCTCCTGCAGCTTTTATGGACCATATGAATCGGGTGTTCAAGCCATATTTTGATATGTTCATGATTGTGTTCATCGACGACATCCTTATATACTCTCGGACCGAGGAGGAGCATGTCGCTCATTTGAGAGTAGTGCTTCAGACCCTTAGGGATCGTCGGTTGTATGCCAAGTTCAACAAGTGCGAGTTCTGGTTGAACTAGTACGATTTTTGGGCCATATAGTATCAGGCGAGGGCATAAAAGTAGATTCTCAGAAAATTGAAGCGGTGAAGAATTGGCCTAGACCGGTGAATCCTTTAGATATTAAAAGTTTCTTGGGTTTAGCCTGCTACTATCAGAGGTTTGTGGAAGGTTTCTCATCCATTGCAGCACCTTTGACCAAGTTGACTCAAAAAAAGGTAAAGTTCCAATGGTTGGAGGCTTGTGAAAAGAGCTTCTAAGAATTGAAGACCCGACTCACTACAGCCCTGGTGTTGACACTACTTGAGGGTACGGATGGTTTTGTGGTATATTGTGAAGCTTCGAGAATCAGAATCAGGTGTGTATTTATGCAGCGAGGGAAAGTGATAGCATACGCCTCAAGATAGTTGAAGGTCCATGAGAAGAATTACTCGACCTGAGATCTTGAATTGGCCGCGGTAGTATTTGCATTGAAGATATGGCGACATTATTTGTATCAGATCCATGTGGATGTATTTAAGAACCACAAGAACTTACAATATGTTTTCATGCAGAAAGACCTCAACTAGGGAAAAAGAGCTGGTGAAAGATGTCCATCGACTTGCAAGGTTGGGAGTTAGGTTGGTCGACTCAACCGATGGCGGAGTTGTCGTGTAAAACAGATCAGAATCATCCTTTGTGACTGATGTGAAAGCTAGGAAAGATGATGATCCAATTTTGGTGAAGCTAAAGGAAGCCATTCGAATTCAGAAGGTGGAAGTCTTCTCCCAAAGGAGAGATGGTGCGCTGCGGTACCAGGGTCGTTTGTGTGTTCCAGATGTGGATGATTTAAGGAGCCGGATACTGCATGAGTCAAATGGAACCAGGTATTCTATCCATCCAGGTGCAACCAAGATGTATCATGTCTTGCAAGAAATATATTGGTGGAATGGCATGAAGAGGGATATTGCAGAATTCGTAGCCAAATGCCCGAATTGTCAGCAAGTGATGGTTGAACATCAAAGGCCGGGAGGCATACTTTAGGTTATTAGCATCCCCACTTGGAAGTGGGAATAGATTAATATGGATGTCATTACAGTCCTACCTCGTACTCGCCGATAGTATGATTCTATATGGGTGATGGTGGACAGGTTGACCAAGGCTGCACACTTTCTACCGGTCAAAATCACAAATTTAGTGGATGATTATGCCAAACTGTATATTCAGGAGTTGGTTCAATTACATGGAGTTCCCTTGTCTATTATTTCGGATCAAGGTACTCAGTTTACCTCCCAGTTCTAGCGGTCTTTTCAGAAAGGGCTTGGGACTCAAGTTAAGATCAATATAGCCTTCCATCCGCAGACGGATGGCTAAGCGGAATGAATAATCTAGACTTGAGGAAATGTTGAGAGCATATGTGATGGACTTCATGGATACTTAGGATGATCATTTTCCCCTAATCGAGTTTCCTTACAATAACAGCTATCACTCTAGTAACCAGATGGCACCATTCGAGGCACTTTACAGCGGAGGTGTATATCGCCCATCAGATGGTTTGAGGTTGGTGGGCAGCTATGATAGGGCTTGATTTAGTTCACAAGGCTATGGTGAAGGTTCAGTTGATAAGGTACAAGCTGAAAACCGCTCAGAGTCGTCAAAAGTCATATGCTGGTGTGAGGAGAAGGGATTTGGAGTTTGAAATAGACGATTGGGTATTTCTAAAGGTATCTCCCATGAAGGGAGTCATACATTTTGGGAAGAAAGGGAAAATCAGTCCTCGCTATGTTGGTCCCTACCGGATTATGAGAAAAGTTGGTAAGGTAGCGTATGAGTTGGACTTTCCCTCAGAGTTATCTTTAGTTCATCCTGTGTTTCATGTGTGACTTTTGAAAAGTGTTTGTGTGATCCAGCTTTAGTAGTCCTGGTGGACAGCGTGGTGTAAGAGACATCCTTAGTTATGAAGAAGTACCCGTGGAAATATTAGATCGTCAAATCCGTAAGCTAAGGAACAAAGAAGTAGCCTCAGTTAAAGTATTATAGAGAAATCAGCATGTTGAAGGAGCTAAGTGGGAAGGCCAAGCGGACCCGAGAGTTAAAACAAGAAAAATGTGAATTTGGTGTTGCAAACTCAGGATGAGTCATTGGACGACTCGTGAGGTGAGCCCACGAGTCGTCAGATGACTCATGGGAAGATCAGTGAAATTTGTGAAGGGTTTGAGGAGAAGGGTCCCCACAGGTGTGGCAACGACTCGTGGTCAGATCCGACGAGTCATCAGGGCAGCCGTGGGGTGAGTTAAAAGGAAGGAAAAAGAAGTTATGGCAGTGCACTTGATGGTTGGTGACCACGAGTCATGGTCACCCCTAACGAGTCATTATGTCATTTGTTATGAGCCTAAAAGACAAGGCCAGGTAGTGCATTTGACGAGCCAAGTAACAAATCGTTTGCCCCAGTGATGAGTCGTCAGGTCATCCGTTAGGACCACCTAGCAGTAATTTCCTACAAAATTAGTAAGGGCCTTTTCATAATTCCTAAGTTCCTAAGACCTAAACTACACCGTTTTAGCTTATGAAAGGTGGGTTTTTAGAGGGATAATCTACTATAAGTCCTCATTCATGCATGCAAGAGTATAGAGAAGTGATCAAGGGTGATTCAAGGCTTCTCTCTTCAAAATCCTTCCAATTCCTTCTTGGGCATTCAAGGGAGATTAGAAATAAGTTATTTTCAGGTATGTAAGGCTATCAATGGGTGTTTCCTTTCACACTCATGCCCATTCTCTACGATTTCGTGAAAATTCTATCAAAAATTTATTGGGTTCTTAAGTTGATTTATATGAAAATCCAATGATTTGTAAATGGGCTTTGTGATTTTCTAGTCTCAACATATTCGATGGGGTTTTGATCAGATTTTGCAATTTAATTTATTTATAATCTTATTGATTTTGATTCCTATTGGATTAAGCCGAAATATGCATGACCCATGATGAATCGAATTAGGATCTACTTTTTCATTAATGATATTTACGAGCCCAACATGAATTATGAATTAAAATATGGGTTTAATCAATTACCCACCATGATTTTATGAATTTAAATCTATATGCATGATCTACAATTATGTATGAACTTTATGATTCATGAATTATGTTTTGACCGACTCACGGGCCTTATGTCATGGCTAGTTCACGTATGTATAAGTATGTTTATGAATATCATGATTTAATTAGCCCGTGAATTCATGCATGTTATACTATGAGCACTATATATGTTTTGGGACTAGTATCGAACACTGAGTAGGTTCAGCGCTCAGGTTAAGCCCCAGATCTCATAAACTACGTGCCACCATAGGTATGATGGGACCTCCTTTGTGACTGTCCCCGACCCAAATGACCCTTTTCATGGTGATATCACGCCCTTCATGGTTCTACCCTTGGCAAGGTATGAACGGCCTCCCGACTAGGTTTACAAGTCGGACTTCATGGGTACTCATATGTGGTATGTCGGTTAAGAGAATCTCCCACTGTTCCTCATGTTTGCGAATGCTTATGATTATGTATTTTGGCTCAAGTTGTGTTAAGTAAAGCTTTTCTACTATGATTATGATTATGTTTGTATTACGAATGTTTTGAAAACCTTGAACCTTATGTTATGTTATGATTTTTATGATATGAGCATGACGTCCTACTCTTTTGGCCATTTGTGAGTTTTATATAATTTAAATGTCCATTTTACTTACCTTGCATATTCGGTACATTCCACGTACTGATGCATACTTTCTATTTTGTATCGCTTCATGATACAGGACCCGGCTCTCAGGCTCACCCTCCTCAGTAGCTCTTCAGAGTTCGCTATCAGCGTATTTGGTGAGTCCTCATATTTCGAGGGCCATATGTTCAGACTCAATTGTTCTCTTCCAGTTTTAGTATTGTAGGGTTAGCTAGGGGTATTGTACCTTCAACCCGTCTTTTATGATTAGAGGCTTTTCAGACTATCAGTTATATTCAGCCGTCATGTATGGAACATGTATTTTCTTTTCTCCGTTATTATGTCATGATTTCGTTTTCTTATGTTAAGTCTTCCGCTTATGTGAATGAATTAGATGTATGCTGACGCCATGAGTCGACTTAGGGTCTCTCAGGGCTCCTTGTCCCGTGTCTACGATCTGGGTGTATGTTTGGTCGTGATACAATATCTCATCAGACATAGAGGCTTTTCAGATATAGACTACTATGTTCAGCTTTTCGCTCGATATTGTGACGTTAACACTTTTGTTTACGTTTTATAATATTCAGACTTCCGTGTATTTTGTTTAAGTTTTAAGTTTTTTCTTTTATTTATACTCTTGAGTTGCTATGTACATGCCATAAGTTAGCTTGAAGCCATTCATGAGTCTAGATCCCGTGTCTCGATCCGAGATACATGCTTGAGTCCCGACAAATTTGGCGGAAGATTGGGTAACAAAACCCACACTAAATCTTTTGAAGTTTCTTCCTTAGGATTAAAATTTTGTGTCCATGGAATGTTACGGAACAGACTTTGTTCCCCATTAAATTGAAGATAACCAAACTATTTTGAAAGGATAGAGATAAAATCTTCATAGAGATCAGAACGAATTAAAAGATGTCGCGCTACAAGCAAGTCAATTAAACATCCTTTGATGACCATCTGTTTTGAAATTAATTTTCTCAGTACGTGTAAGCTTGGAGCACGATAAGAAAGATTCATAATCACTTCTTGATGAAGTACCTCTTTAACCGCATGCTCATCTAATTCCTTAAGCGTAAACCAAACTATTGGTTCCTCATTTATTAATTGAATAGGTTTTAAGATTGTTTTGGTTAGTGTCGTAGGATTAATGTTCATTAGGGACATATAGGTAGTGTTAGGGTTTGACTATCCCATAGCTTGAGGCTGGGGAGAGGTAGCGGCAGCCATGGAAGGCTTCTAAGTTGCCATTCACCTATAGAGTTAAGGTTCGTTTGAGCGGTCTTGATATATATATATATATATATATATATATATATATATATATATATATATATATATATAATTGCATGCATCTAATTAAACATTGATGTTCATCTTCATAGGTAAAGACGATATCCAATCATGAGATAATAGCTAGCTTTAATTTTCACTACCATTAAAAATTCACAGATGATCATAAAGGCCACTATCTCCAGCTATGAGGAGAGAAAAAGGATTTTAGGATTAACACTAATGAATTTATTATTTATAGAATACTATGATGATTACTATTATCTTTAGATAAAAAGATAATATACAATCAAACATCTCCATATTAGGTATTCGTTATAATAATATTTCATTATAACAGCCTGATTTTTTCTAGAATCGATTTTTCCTATTATATTTTACTTCTCTGTAGCAGCATTCTACCTATAATAATAGTGACATTTATTATAGCGGTACAAACTCTTTTGAAAATTACCCCTCTATAGCAGTCATTCTCAAATATTATGCAATAATATTTTCTAAGAAATATACTATGTGTAAATAAATATTAAAATATTTATGGTAATCATCATTGATATCATGCATATAATAAATTTCAAGTATGAATATCTAAAAGGAAAATATTATACTAAAATAGTATCCACTAGTTATGGTCGTAATTTCACGAAAAAAGATTAATGCTTGTTGTTTTGTTACGTTCATACTCTTTCTATTTTTTGGTAAAATTGATAAAAAAAAAAATACATTCCTTCTTCTTGGTACACAAAATGATTAAACTAAATATTTGCATGCTTTTGTTTATAACAACTAAATGAGATCTAAAAACCAAATGTCAGTATACATATATAACATCACCTCACTATAGCAGCCATAAAATTTTCAGACAAATGTTGCTAATATAGATAGGTTTGACTGTACAATTCACTGTGTATATTTTTACGATAAAAACTGTGTTGTGTATTTATTTAGAGGGATTATCAAATAATATATTGGCTATAGTTATTTCCATTAAGTTGGTTTGAAAAATTTCATCCCTTGTAATTTATATCAAGGTTTAATAGATCTTTTGTTTTATGAATTTTAATTATTATTATGAAATACAAAATTAGAGTGTTAATATTAATTTTTATAAATTAATAAATAATTAGACTAAAAGTATATATAAAAATAAAAATTGTTGCTAAAATGCTTAAGAAAATTATAAAGGAAAAGCTTTAACCAGGATAACTGAGCCTTTCTTTTCTTTTTTCCTTCATATAATATTTATAAACAAAAGAAGATTACTATTACTTTCAATTATGCAATGTGCTGCTCTCACGATTGAAAAATAAAAGTCAAAAATATTACATGAAACTAATTACTTTTTTTTAAACTATAAATTTAATTTTAAACTCAAGCACTTTCAATAGTACTACAACACAAGTTCTTGCGCGTTTCTTTGATTTTTAAAGTTTATTGTGGTTGTTGTTGGTAGGGGTGTATAAACAAAATCGACAAATCAGACCAACTCGATAATCCGAGTCAAATCGAGAAAAAACCTGACTAGTGATTTGGTTCGATTTAGTTTGGTATTAAAAAAAAATTTGACTATAATTGGTTTGGTATAGTTTTAACTAGAAAAAGTAAACCGAACCAAATCAACCCGATATTAAATGTACATAATTTTTATAAGTATTTTATATAATTTATAAATGCTTCATAAACTTTTTCATCGTAATTCTAAACTATATTTAAAACTAAACACAGACAAAAGCTCACTTGGTAATCTAGGGAAGGGAGGAATAGGGGGAGGAATACACGACTATCTAGGGAATTGGATGATAGGATATATAAGAAATCTCTATATAGCTACTGACGTAAGAGCAGAAATTCTTGCCTTATTTAATGATTTGAAGATAGCATAAGCTAACAATCTAACCCCTCTAAAAATTAATCTAGACTCCAAGAAAATACTATAACTTATCTTGGTATAAATTATTCTCATTTTGTTTATGGAATTTCTGACTCAATCATAATGATAATTTATATCACCAAATGAATATACATTTATCCATTAAAATTTTGATTCATAGAGCTATTAAATACAAATACATAGCAGCTCATGTGCCTATGCCAACAAAAAATAATTCAGGTAAATTGGTATCCTCCAAGAAAGGGATACTTTAAATTGAATACCGATGGACCATCATCGTCTATAAATACTCAAGGAGGTTGTGGTGGAATTATCCGAAATGACAAAAGTGAATGGGTTATAGGCTTCAATGGCCATCTTGCACAAATTTCAGTTGTTCATGCTAAAATTATCGCACTGCTTCATCGCCTCAAAATATTCCACCAATATAATTGCACATCTTTGGAAGTTAATGTGGACTCCATGGAAATAATCTCATTTCCTTTGAAAGGAAATCTTAAATTTAACTCTATCATTTCTGATTGTAGATCCTTGATGCTCCTGCCAGGAACCCCAAACCTTCGATATAGTTTTCGAGAGCAAAATCAGGTGGCGGATAGCCTAGCTAAGGAGGGAGTAGGAAGAAATCCTATGATCATCTTACATATTTTCTATTTCCTCATTTGTTTTCTTTGGTGACTTTTTAAAGCATACAAAATATAGGAACTTCTTTTGCTATGGTAATTGCAGATAATTTGTGTAATAAGTTGTAAATCTTCCCGGATCACCATTATGGTATCCTTTCTAGTAATTCTACTAGCACTACTTTTTGTACTGACGCATAGTATATCGATTTAATATATATCTTTCCAACCCAAAAAAAAAAAAGACTCCAAGAAAATAATTGAGTTTTTAAACAATGACCATCTGCATACACTATTTTATTATCTGATTGCAGGGAATTGCTCCACTAGATGGGGAATGCTCCTCCCCCATCCAATATTTATTCAAGAAATAAATCAAGTAGCAAATATAGGAAAAGAGAGATCTAGTTCGAAGATGGTGAATTGTTTTGTGCAATGGACAGTCCCTCCATTGTTTGTGTCCAAAAAATTAAAAACTAGCAAAGACAGACTCTTTTTATTAGGCTTAAGCGGTTATGTCAATTATTTCGGATAATTTTAAAACGTTTATTAATCCCACTTCCCCTAACAACAATAGTAATGGCTCAGCGTGTTGTCACTCTCATGTATTGATGCATATTAAGTTCTATTAACGTAATATCCTTATTATCCAGAAAAAAAACTTTGTTAACACTATTTAAGAACTTTTACCACTTTAAGACTTAGAAATCATTCTTATCGTGTATTTTTTTCATAAACTCAAGACTTTAAAATCCTTAAAATAGTTAGGACTTCACATTAATGTATGCTAAAGTTTAGTTGGTTTCTTTAATGATAGACCGAGAGAAATATTACTCCCTTCGTTCCATTTTAATTGCTAGATATACTCAAAATAGCTATTTCAAAATACTTGCTAGTTTCAAAATTCAAGAGATAATTGATCATGTTTTTCCAATTCTATACTTAGTACTTAAAGTCATTCTAAAATGTAAAAAGAATTATTATTGTAGGGATGATAATTACTACTTTATTCTTAATAGGTGTGCAAATCTTATCCTAGCAATTAAAATGGAATAGATGAAGTAATGGAGTATTAAATATATTGATTCAATTGCACGGTGGTAAGCAAGTCGTAATCACATTTTTTTCTCCTTTGATAGCGTTGAATTGAAAAAAATTCATTTTTAGAATTTTTGTTAATAGTGCTTGTAAAACTCAACCATTATTACTAATGTTAACTCATTCTCCCCCCGAAATAATTCAATAAAGATTTAAAAATTTTGACATGTGACATCTAAATAATAGTTCAATCTCAAATATTTTATACCATAAAATGTTTACTAATATATAGTTGAAAAATTGTTGGATGTACGATAAATTCACATAAAGTTGAGATGTGCATGTCATATTTTTTCAGTTAAGCACATGTTCTGATACTTAAATTTAATTTTGAAGAGGTATTGATCTAGCTCTTCCACTTTTGGTGTTTTTCTATTACTTAAAATAGGACTGTATATAGTTCGGGTTGATTCGAATTTTTAAATATTACACCAAATCAATTATATTGAGTTTTTAAATCTATAAACCAAAAGTTTTTCAAGTTTGGATTTTTTTAGGTTTTTTCTCGATAAATTCTTCAAACAAATATATAACTTATACTTGAAATATTTTTTTAATCCTCGTAACAAACAACTATTTAAGGTATTTAACCATTAAAAAGTAACATAAAATATGAGATGAGTAATGACATTGTACTAAAAATAAAAAAAAATAATGAAATTGCATGAAAAAGATATTACTAATTAATAAGTCATAATAAAAATGATCATACTCTAAAAGTACTAAGTCTTTCCAAACAAAGTACGACTAATAAGTATTAATTACATAACTAAACATAAAAAAATCTAATTTATGTGTTTTCACTGTGTAAATGAATCTACAAAATTAAAGAATAAAGATATATAATATAATATTACTGTCCTTTCTACTGTTGACATTATTTCTTTTGTTAGTATTAATATTGATTTGATTTTGATTTGGGCATTACGTGAGTTAATAACATGCATTTATGTGTTATAAAACTTATTGGATCACTAAAAATTCAAAGTCCAAACTTGAAATAATACACGTTAAAAGATAAAAACTATCAAAAAGTTTAAGAAATATTTATAAATTACATTAAATATTTATAAAAACTCTATGTGTGTGTGTGTGTGTGTATATACATACATACATACATACATATACATAAATATATACATATATATATATATATATATATATATATATATATATATATATATATATATATATATATATATATATATATATATATATATATATATATATATATATATATATATCGGGCTAGTATGGTTTGATTTGACTTTTTTTAGTTAAAACAAATCAAATCAATTATGATTGATTTTTTTTTCTAAAACCAAATCAAATCGAACCAAACCACTAGTCGAGTTTTTTTTATCAAATTATTGAATTGGTAAGATTTTTCATCTTATTTGTACATCTCTATTTCAAATTAATTAATTTAAACAAAAAATAGAAGAAAAAAAATCATTTTACCTATTCCATTTTCTCTTTAAAAAATAATACTACGTTTGTTACCTATTCAACAGACTCTATAAAATTGAACTATGAGTCCGTTAGCGATTTGTTCATTTGAGAGTTAGAGAAAAAATGTAAAAGAAGAGGGGATTGGGTGTTTAGAAGACAAAGTGGGCCGGATTTTTTGGGATTTGGAATAGGCCTCATGGTTTATTTAAGGTCAAACTAGTCTGAAACTGGGGTTAATATATGACAAAAATTATATTAAATGGTAGCGTTTTTGCATTTAAAACAGTAGCCTTTTTGCATTTTAAAAAGCTATCACTTTTTTCTATCGATGACACCGATGAAAGAACATTGTTAAGAAAATTTTTAAAATTAGGAGTCAACCACATTAAATAAAATCAGATTATTGTAATAGAAATATAATCATTGAATAAAAGGAAATTAACTAATCTTCGTATCCAAAAAAAATTTCATATGTTAGTTTTTCATATTTCAAATCTATTAGTAAGAGGCAAGACTTTTATATGTAATTCTGTTTTTGTCTGGCTAAAATGGTGAGGTATGTTAGATTTTCCTTTCCTTTTCCTTTTTGAATTTCATTTCATAGAATTTATTCAATTTTCCTACTTGTCTTTAGTTTTTTTCTCTTTATGAATAGTATATTTGCTAATCTTGAATGTTGTGTGTAATATTAATTAGAAAGTGTAAAGGGATCTCAGTTGATTCCACGTTCTAGTATAGAATTCTCCTTTATGTTCTTATGAATATATTTTCTTATATGTGGTTGTGTGGAAGAATTTATATTTTAAATTTATGTTGATTCTAGTAAAGATACATTAATGTTGATCAATTTAAGTTTTGTGTGTTAAACTCTGTGGCGTTAAACATATGTTTTTGTTTTTCTTTCTTTTTTAGATGGTGAGAGTGGATTAAAGTAGAAAAATGGGGTGAAAATCATACCACATTAGTTTTGGAGAATTCAATTGTAGATAGTATTATGTTTTAGAGATCATTCTTTTTAGGGATTAAGATGTTAGAATCGAAATATACATATGATATTTGAGTAGTTATATATTATATTCAAATCTCAATAATGAATAATCAAGATTATTAGTTTTCTGAACATTTTATTATTTACAATTATTTATTTTTTAATTAAAAATTTTTTAAAAATAATTGAAATTGTAAGGTGGTGGTTTATTTGGTGGATGGTTGTGGTGGTTGTCCAGTAGAAATGGTGGCAGTGATATGGTTGGTAGTGGTGATTTCTGTGATGGATGTGTTGAAGGTAATGGCCGACGATTGTGAATGAAAGTGGTGGTAGAGTGTGATTTAATGGTGGTTGGTAATAGGAATAGTGGTAGTGGTGGTTGTGATGTGGGAAGTGATTGATCATAGGGGTTGATAGTGATGATTGGTGGACTGACAACAATAGTTAGTGGTGATGGTTGGTAACAGTGATAGTTATGATGATGGAGTTGATTGATATAGTAGTGATCAGAAATAGCAATTGGTGGTGTCAATGCTTGACGACAATAGTGATGATGGTGATGGTGAATGATGATTGTGATTGTGCAATAGTGTCTAGTGGTGATTGATGAAGTCGACTTCACAAAAATTTTCAATTGAATAACCTTTTAATAATATTAATATGTACAAGATTTAAGTGATTTAAAGTTATCAACTCATTAAATGATTGAATCTTAAAAACAAATGTATTTAATGGTACTAGCTTTAAATCATTTAAAATCACATCTCTATTAAATACAAATAAATAAGATCATAATTAAAATAAACTTATTTTTTTTTTCTCAAAAAGATAGTAATACTATACCCTTTTTTTCTACAAAGGAGTCACTATTGCAACAATAGCTACTTAAAAGTACTAAAGCTATTTACATTTATGTTTCTTGCAAAAGGTGTTCCTCACATATCTATCCAAATATAGAAGGAACTTTTACTAGTACTCCTTTTGTGTCATGTTACTTGATCATGCTAATTTGGCATAATTTCTTTTAAAAAAATTATTAGGAGTATATTTTACTAAATTAATTTTATTAATAATGCTTTGAAACTCTAAATCTGAATATTACTTTTTATATAGTTATTTAAAACTAATGGTAATGTTAACTTATGCACTCCTAATTAATGAAATAAGCTGTGAGGTTTATACTATTTTACCAAGTCTTATCGAAAAATCAGGTTAATTTAACTATTTTTGGGAAAAGTTTTAACTCAAGCAGAAAAGTAAAACATGCAGCAATTTTATGTGGAAAGCACTTGGCTCATAAAGGTGAAAAGATTGTATTTGCTCCTTTTTACATCAACAAAAATCATGTTCTAAAATCCAACCTGAGTAATTACCAAGAGAGTTTAAGCTCATGACCATTGGGGCTATCATAGTAACGATCAACATACACCAACAAACATCAGTCAGATAACATAAAATATTTGCAAGTGCAAGTAATTTAGCCAAATAAGAGAGTCAAATAATTTCATTTCATTGATAGATGACTTCATAGTAGTACAAAAAGGAAATTTTAACATTGATCAGGAAGTGGACTTAACCTAAGAAAAAAAGTGCAACTAGGATGGAGGAGAATTCTATTTAAGCAGTTCATAGAGGCCCTACAAATTCACCGAATTTGTTGCTTTTTCCTTACCATGTTCTGACGGTAGGGAAGTGATTTGGGCTTGGAGGGTCATCGGTTAAATATTATACTTTCCATGTAGCAATAGAATAGCATCTTGATGAGCAACAGACATTTGTGCAATTTCAACATCTTTTTTAGCCAGCTCATCTTTGAGACATTGAGCAAGCATATTAGACCCTTCAGATGAAGCATATATGACTACTTATTTCACCTTCCCAATGAAATCGTTAGTTGTTTGGGTCTGCCACACCTTGACGGGCAACCAAGATGTTCCAATATGTCTCCCAACTAGAATCCATAAGTAGGGCATGTCCCTTCTTATCTTGCTTGCAGATCCTTAGCATACGTTACAACATCATGCTAGGAAAGTCAATCTTAACCTCAGAGTTGAGTAATTCCATAAAAGTAAGGTCAAGAATGTTTGCTTCAGTCCTCCTTTCTTAATGAGGAAATACCATTTTGTGGACAATTTCAAACAGTAGTTTGTGAAAACTTGTCATTCCTCATTTTTCAACTCTACTATGTACTTGATGACCTGGATTGTTTGCAAACTTATGATTAATATCCAAATAAAGGAAAGAGCATCCAAAGGAGGCCATTCATTTCTAACATACGATTTCCAACCAGTGTGTGGGACAACTAGAACTTGAGAGATCAGCTCAGAGATGATTTCAATTCTCATGTCACATACAGTGTTACTGATTGATGTGGATATGCTAATAGCATTGACGTAGAACTTGGTGATTTCGGCTTTGCACATTTTCCTCCTACATTTTCCTTGGAAGAACAGATTACTCCAACCTTGTGCAGCAAGCTTGGCCATCAGTTCATTCATTTCAAGATACCAAAATCAGTAACTACCCTACCCCTAAGCACTGACTAACATTTGAACTGAATGATTCTTTCCACACTTGGATCAATTTCTTCACTCTCATCATCTACATAGCTATAAATGTCATCCTCTATATCATGTGACCCAGTGACTCAGATGGAGGTAAAACTCCCTCTTCTTCCTCAGTGTTTTTTATTCATGCCTATGTCTAGGCTCTATGGAAGTATGAGATGAACCATGTTTGTGAATCTATTTCAATTTAGAGGATGAAGATTCCTTGGGTAGAGCTCTGTTCTTACCTTTTCGAGACATTTTCAGATTTGCACTTTTCTCATAAACATATATCAATGGGATGAAGAGGAGATGCAGTATTGGAGGCAGCAGAGCTTCTAGTTCATTTTTCCCTTGTAGAAGAGAGCAAGGTTGTCTTAGCTTTTTCCTTCTTGCTTCAAGTAAAAGGTTTTCGAACTAGGGGAGGACTTATTATCCTAGGGGAGTCCGGCTCATTTTCAGGAATAACAATAGGATTACCACTTGCCTTCCTGAAGCAAGACCTTACTGTCCTTGGAATCAACTTGGCTAAGCATGTGGTCCTCATCTTTTGAGTTAGTTATCATGACAATGTCCATAGAAAGATAAGAATAGAGACTTCACTCTATAACTCTGATATTGCAGCAACCCAATCTGCTGGACGTTCTATGTTAAGGCATGACCCTTAGTCTTTTCGCAGATCAACATGGTCCAAAATTTTGAATTTTTCCATTTGTTCCCCCTGACAATCGACATCCTCTATTCTAATGTCGCTTGGATTTGTCATGTTCAGAGATTCCCCTTCACAAGTTGCATCCTCTCTAATATTAGTACTATGATCGATTTCCTGATTCACTTCTTTTGAAGTTTCCAATTCTCACAAAACTTCTATCATAACTTGTTTCGCCTTATCTCCTTCAACTATTCTTCTGATGTGAGCTACGCTGGATTTCTCAACTATTAGCACTATGGGTGGGTTACAAGTAGGCATATGTGCCCGTGAATAGAAGAGCAATGGTTTGTACACTATTAAGGTGGTGGAGGAAGGGCTTGAGGTTGCATAATTGTTGAATATGAAGCGGCCATGACTTTTAGGAATTTTGTAGAGAGAGAGAATCAAGTTGTTGGAGGGAAAGAAAGAGATTTAAGCGTGAGGGAAGGCCTTTTAAATTTGGGGAGTTATAGAAGATGTGAAGAGGTAGGGATATTAGTAAAAGTGGGAGAGTCTTTCAAAAGAGTGGGTAGGATACATTTGAATTTACTCCAAAGGACTCATTATTACTGTATCTGAGTTACTAATACCATCATTCTGAGTCTTGAACCTCTCAGAGTGGTAGCAAATCTGCAAGAATTCCCCAGTTCATTTGCTATTGGGGTGTTGTCAGCCACCAGATCTGTGTCTAAGTTGGCAGGTGCTTTCAAAAACACGTTGTTGTTAGTATTGGATGGTTCAATATTTCCTATTACATTCATTGTTATTGTTGATCCAGTGAACCTAAAAATCTTTGCAAAATGTTAAGTTTGTTAATGATAAATAAAACCAAGATAACCTCAATTATCCTTAGCCCCATGATGGATGCCAAACTATTTACTCTTACAAATAAGGTAAAATCAAATTTATAGCTAGCCTATAAGAATACAAGGTTGATTTGGGTTAAATAGATGAAATAATATATAAAACTGGGCACGTCCATGAATTTTTTTCATTCAACTAGGGGAGTCAAACAAAGGGATTCTTTATCCCCAACTCTATTCATCATGGATGCAGAGGTGTTATCCAGATCATTAAATTTCCTTTTTGAAGATGATCTATGCAGTGGCTATGGAATGCCTATATGGAGTGCAAATCTAAATCATCTGACCTATGCGATGATACTATTACTAGTATAGGTATCCGCGCATTTCGCGGTCAATACTAAAAAAATATTAATCATGTTAAATTATAATATCGCTTGTTGAGTATATTAGAATATAATATTTTAAAGAAATATTATATATTATTTAGTTATTCAATATAATACACCTGATTAATGACATATTTATAAAATTAAAGGAAACAAATTATATATCCAATATATAACTTCTATGTTATTTTTCTTTATTGCATACCAACTATTTTGTAATTTTACACTGTGAATGTTCTCTTTAATCAACTTCTCACTTAATTTAATATTGATATCTATGCTTAGCTTCTTAATATAGTGGAGCTATGCCTTGTTCCTAGTCATGTGATATATATTTTTCTTACATAGAAACTTTATTCTACTGTTTTACATTATTTAATTGTCCAAATCTTTTAATAATTATATTTTTCTATACAAAAAGAAAAAAAAGCAAGAAAATTTATAAGGGATGAATTTATAAAGCTAAGAAGTTATAATTGCATTGAATTCAAAAGTATAACTAAAATTTGTTTTAAAATTTTAAAATTAATATAAAGAATTTATAATAATTTTTGGGTAATGATTATATATAGATTAGATGTATATATTTCTAAGTTTGTCACGCCCCACCTTGGGAGGCATGACTAGCACCTGGTGCTCGTCTAGGACCTGAACTACTGAGCTGATTGAGCCTAAGCACCTCTGGTGCAGGGATGACTCTAACTCTGGAATCAAGAAAACAATGGGCTATATAGCGGCTGTAAATACAACCCCCGGCCGACAAGGCCTATGGCCACCTGTGAAAATAAACAACTAACCAGAGACAAACAAACAAAGAGAGTCCTATGCGGACCGACAAGGCCACCAATCAACAGCTAAACAGGGCTCCACACGGCCAACACATATAGTCTAAAACACATATGGGCCCCACAGGGTCGATATTATCTAACCACAGGGAATTAATGCAATCTGCATGCCTCTAGGAGTAATAAGATGGTCGGGACAGGGCCCTTACCTACCCATACTGTACAAATAAAAGAAATAAACCTCTATCACACAAGCTTCAGAAGAAAGGAGCTGATGGCTCTATACGGCTGACTGGAACTACGAGGGACCTGCTCCTCGTCTATGTGTACCTCCAGGTAAGTAATGCAGCGCCCCAGAAGAGAGCGTCAGTACCACAGGTACTGAGTATGTAAAGCAATAACTTTAAATGATTGAAAGTAAGAAATAGAACTGACAATAACTGAAGTAAAGAAAACGGACTGAAGCTGACTAAGGTAGTGAAATCAGGACTAAACATAACTGTAATAAGGAAGGTAGGCTTCATACCTAGCAAAGGAGGCGTCTTACTATCTAACTATCAGTAACTAAAGCAAGCATAAACCTTACCTGGCCCCCATAAGGCGAAAGGAACAATCAGCACAGAATAACCCACCTGGGCCCCCATTAGCCCTTGTGAGTACACCTCAATCTATATACCCCTATCCAGGCCATACTGAGTCAACTACCGGTTATAAGAATCCTACCGATCCCCTAGGTCTGCAACTGGGCCCGCTCAGCCATTGACTATAGTTGTGTCTAAGTCCAGAGGACTCCTGATATCTACACCCCGGGCGTAAACGCTCAGCGGGGATGTGTATAAGGCCAACCACAAAAATATGAGGATCTGGATCCCCATCTTCGTCCCTTGCAGACGGCATGCCACTCCGTAGAGTGACGTATCCTGGCCCCTGATGGGCGGCGACACAGCTATTAACCCTGGGGTGGTTACGAAAGCTATACAGGTATAATCCAGCCCAAAACAATATAATTTACGAGTCTCAACTGACAACAACAACTAAACATGATAACATTCTCCTGACATGCTTTACTAGGAACACTTTATATATAAATATTAACTATATTCCCAACTTTATGGAATACGGTCGAAACCTCGTTATTTCTTGAAAGTTTAGTAGGGAGAAATGCTTACTTTAAGCCTAGGATCGTATTGACACTAGTTTGGAGCATTTTTACGGAGTTAGTTTCGTGAAATTCGCCCGGCGAATCGTTGTCCCGCCGAGCCAAAGTTGTCTTATGCAGGTAATGATTTTTTTTATAATCAATGAGCTAATGTTTTTGTTTCCAATGATACTTGATACGCACCTGCACAATGATGATGGAAGGACAAAAAAATCAAAAATACAATCTTCTTCTTCTTCTTCTTCTTTATTTCTAATATGTTCTATAGTTAATGAGGGGATAACTCAAGATAATCAGATATAACATCTTTTTTATATGCACAAATCAAATGAAATAAAATTAAAAAGTTATAACTATCTTTAAAATTGTAAGTATTAAATTCAAATTTTAAAAATTTATCTTTTAATGAACTTCTTATATAATTTCAATACAAAATTTTATTTTTCAACGCAGATTCAAATATAGATGAGAGATTGTTAAATTTATAATTCAAGTATGATCTATATGTTTTGTTTAAAATGATTGATTTTAAAATATATTTTATCAATTATTTTTATATTTGAATTAAAATCAAAATTTCATATTTCAAAACAAGTTTAAAATATTTTTAGTGTTCAATATTTTATTTTTTAATTTAAATTCAAATAATAGTTAATAAAAGAATTAGATAGCTTCTAAAAGAAACTCTCAATATTTATCTTTTAATTTAAATTCAAATAAGTTAATTTAATTAATATTTTCTAATTTAAATAGTTATAATTAATATAAATAATTTGATAAATTCCAACAAAAATAAAAGTCCTCTTACCGTGCATAAAATAACAGCGACACATTTTTAGGACTCCCTCATCATACATGGAGCGACTGCATATGTTTTCTTAAAAGAATATAGATAATTAGAACTTGTAATTAAGTTAGTACCATTTCAAAAAATTGATTTCCCTTTTTAATGTCTTTTCCTTATTTTAAAACTGTTACAAATTGGTGGTCAAGAAAAAATAAAAAATACAAAAGTCAAATTAATTTCAAATACAATGGATTAGTTTAAGATTCTTAAGTTTATGGAGATATTGAATAATATTTTTCCTTTTTTAGTTTGAAGAATTAAGGATATAATGTTACACCCCGTAGGTTCCTGTTGTTTAACGGACGTGTTCGTACGTATGTCAAGAGTTTTGGAGTACGGGGGATATAAAAAAAGGCTTGGGGGTTGAGTATACGCGCACATCATTAAGCGAGCAGGAGGCCAGGCCGCAAGGGCCAGCGCGGTGCGCCAGCATGGCCAGCGCCTTTCGCGGCGTAGTGCGCCAGCATGCCATCGCCCTGGGAGGCGCAACGCGGCACCCTCCCTGGTGCGTTGGCCAGTCGCCCCCACCATCACCTTGCACTTATATATAAGCCTTCCTAGTTCAATTCAAATCATTTGCAAACATTTCCTTCGACCAAAATAGAGAGGCCAACGTGGGTTTTGAGTATTTTCATCAAATTAAGCTATCAAACGCCGTCCAAACGCAAATTAACTTCAGGTAATAAGTCCTAAGCCTACGGAAAGCAGTTCTTCGGAGTTAGTTCTCAAAAATTCGCCTGATGTATCGGAACCCCCCCCCCCCCGAGTAAAGTTTTTCGGAATTACTTCAAATAGAATCCTAAACAGCCACAAGCAACAGGTAAGCATTTCTCTCTTCTGAACTCTCGAGAAATTGATGATTTTCATGAAGTTATTCAGAGTTGAATTGTAGTTGATAATACTATCGAAAGATATCATTATTGGCCGAATTTAGTATTGAAACTAGCCATATTCTCTCAGTATAAGGACCGCAGTTTAGTGGGACTTTTGACTTCAGGTTGGAACTAATCAGTTAAACGAGAATCGGCATTCGAGGTATGTTAAGGCTTATCCCTTCGGCAATTTATTCTCGTAGTGTAATGGTACGACCTATGATTTTGACCGTAGACAACGATCTTACATGTTGTAATTAGCTGCTGCTAGTATATAGAGATCATGTATGTTGAGATTAGCTGCTATTAGTAGATTATGATTACATATGTTGAGGCTAGCTGCTAGAAAGCATATCAAGAGTATATTGCAGTATCCTTTGCCGGGAAAGAAGACGTTAAGTGTGACTCACGCTAGAAGTATTATAGAAAATCCTCTGCCCTTCTATTCACTATGTTAGTAGAATTGATGTTTTGGCGTCATGCCTAGGCTTTAGAAGTTTGTAGATAGTTAATTGGCCTGAATTAGTAAATTGAATAGCATAAGCGCAATCGGGCGATATAACTATTAGTTTGATTCCTGTTTTGTCAACAAAGTTTGCCCAGAGGCCGCTGGCATACCTTGACGCCTCCAGGGCCAGAATTATGTTAGTATGGTTTTACCCTTGGGTCAGTGGCATCAGAGTTGCCCAGTGAGATGGGGGTTAGTCTACCACATAGTGGCTACCGCCAGGGACAGCTAGTTTAGTCGACGCAATGCGTATCGTACACGTCACTTAGAGCACCACCCCAGTTGTTACCAGTTTGATAGAGCAGTAGATACCCTTAGGAGGAAGCCTTGTTAGTAGCTAGACACGGGGCAAACGCCCCAGCCTACCCTTATAAGATACTCAGGTATAGGTTGCTGGGAATGGCTAAGTCTAGATAAACACACCTACGAGGTTAGGAATTGCCCAGAGAAGGCATATAAAATCTGAACAAACCAAGTTAGTGTCTAAGGGATTAGAACCACAGTATTAAAGTATTACCTCCAAGCTAAGAGCTATAATAAGTTGCCTATGGAAGATTAGGGCTGACTATTCAGGAGCATATCCGATTGGTAGCAGCCCCCACAGTTGTTCTATGTAGAGAGCGAGTATTCTAGAGTAAGCCTATTGTGGTCAGTTGCCACGAATAGAATTGAGAAGACAACAATGACATAGTAACCCTCGTCAGAATTAACCCTAGCTTGATTTGTTTTTTCTTATGACATTTGGGTTGTTGGATGTTGTTGCTTATAGGGCCATGCCCATAGGGGCAATATGATATCCGAAAGGACCAGATTGAGGCTGTGAGAGCCGTGTTGAGTTTTTCCAGATTGAGGCCATGAGGATCGTATTGGGTTACACCAGATAGAGGTCGTGAGGGTCGTACCAAGTTACAGTAGTTACATTATGATCCATAGTCGAGCCAAGGCTCGGGGTCCAGTTACAACAGATACATTATGACCCATAGTCGAGCCAAGGCTCGAGGTCCAGATACAGTAGTTACATTATGGCCCATAGTCGAGCCATGGCTCTAGGCCTAGTTACAGCAGCTACAGTATGATCTATAGTCGAGCCAAGGCTCGGAATCTAGTCACAACAGTCACACGATGATCCATAGCCGAGCCAAGGTTCGGGGTCCAGCTACAACAGATACAGTTTCAGGAGCCTAGATGGCTCAAATACAGTTATAGTTACTTGTAGAGTCTACGGGGTACCAATAGGGGTATATAGACTGATTGGCACCTGCCAAGGCTTATGAGGGCCCAGGTAGGTTATTTTGTGTTGCTTGTACCTTCCTAACTTATGGGGGCTAAGTTAGGTTCTTGTGTGTATATTTGTCTACCAGTTGTAGTTTATGAATGAATAGTCGTACAATTTCAGCCCATACACGTGTAGTGATTTACTAGATGCAAGTTATGGAAAGGAAAGCTTATAGGTTAACTTCTGGCCCTTACTACTATTCACTTTCAGTTTTTACCTGTTGTAATCAGCTCCTATTATTGCCTTACATATTCGATACATATTGTACTAACGCCTAGCTATGGGCGCTGCATACTTGCCTGCAGGTTTAGACAGACAGGATTCAATACCTCAGTTAGCATTTATTTGGAGTTAGTAGATTGGCCAACTCCTTTCATTCGAAGCTACCAGGTTGTAGAAGTTACCTGTCTTTTATTGTATAGTTTTTTGGTAGGCCGAGGCCCTGTCCTGACCAATATTCTCATTCTTAGAGGCTTGCAGACTACAGTCTTCAGTTAGTTGGTTGTTGTTGGCTATGTGGGGCCCATATATGTCTTATTTTACGTGTTGGCCGTGTGGGGCCTAGTATAGCTGTCTTCCTTCATTCTAGTTATAACTAGACAACATGGTGGTCTTGTCGGCCCGCATAGGATCCTTGTTATTGCATTGCTCTTGGCTAGCTATTTTCTTTATAGGTGGCCTTGTCAGCCAGAGGCTATATTTACAGTCGAGATATAGCTCGTCGATTTCTTGACTTAAGTTACAGACGTGCATCAGAAATGCATCGGGCCGGTCAGGTTAATCCAAAATCCAGTGTGGCACTAGGTGCCAGTCATGCCTCCCAAGGTTGGGCGTGACATATAATTTATTACTTAAATAATTAGACATTATAATTATGCTAGTACCATTTCATAAAATTGATTTTCCTTTTTAATGTTTTTTCCTTATTTTAAAACCATTACAAATTGATAGTCAAGAGAAAAAAAAGTCAAATTACTTTTAAATACAATGAATTAGTTTAAGATTTCTAAGTTTATGGAGATATTGAATCATTTTTCCTTGTTTAGTTTAAATATGAAGGATATAATTTATTACTTAAATAATTAAAACTTGTAATTATGTTAGTACCATTTCAGAAAATTGGTTTTCCTTTTTAATGTTTTTTCCTTATTTTAAAATTGTTACAAATTGGTAGTCAAGAAAAAAATTTAAAAAGAAAAAGTCAAATTACTTTTAAATACAATGAATTAGTTTAAGATTTCTAAGTTTATGGAAATATTGAATCATATTTTTTCTTGTTTAGTTTGAAAAATTAAGGATGTAACTTTTACTTAAATAATTAGAATTTGTAATTATGCTAGTACCATTTCAGAAAATTAATATTTTTTAAATGTTGTTTCCTTATTTTAAAACCGTTACAAAATGATAGTCAAGAAAAAATAAAAAAAGAAAAAGTTAAATTACTTTTGAATACAATAAATTAGTTAAATATGCCTAAGTTTATGGAGATATCCTTCTCTTCTCTTCCTCTTCATTCTCTCCCTCTACTGACGACATAGACCGCACCATCGCCGCTGCTTTGTACTCCGGCGAACCCAGCAATCACCACCGGCTGTGTACCTCCAACTCTCTCCTCCTCCTAGCAGACGCCACAAGGCCACCAATAGAACCGCTCCTCTTCATCTCCGGTGAAACTCGCTAACTCTTCACTTCTCTGGTCACCTCCGACCGGTGAACTAAGAGGTCACACCACCATTCTTTCTTTGCCACCTTTCGCTCCGCCTTACTGCTCCATCCAGCGATCCAAATGGATGTTGCAAGACAACGCCGTCCTCTTCCATGTCCAACCAACTACCACAGCAGCCGCACAAATAGAGACCGGTGGATAAAAATATGAAGGTGAGTTTCTAAGACTAAACAAAAATTCTAAATAAGATATAGTGAAAGAAATAGCCTCATGGCTTTTCAATTCTCCATTATTGTATACAATAATTAGTAATAAATATAGTAATTTATATTCTTGTATATGAATGTGGTTTGTATAATTAATTAGTGAATCATTTGTCTTTTTAAATTTTTTATATATCTACATTTGAATTTGGTCTATATTAGTAAATCAATTAGATAATTTAACTTTTCAAATTCTTTGCCTCTTGAGATTAACTAAGAAAATTAATGCATTGTATTTTAAAATATTCAATTTTATATAAATTTTAAAATAGAGAAAATGCTCAAAAAACCCACAAAAAAGATAAATAGGAATGGAGGTCATAGAAGCATGCCACGTCCGCATGCATATAACCTCATATATATATATATATATATATATATATATATATATATATATATATATATATATATATATATATATATATATATATATAGATAGATAGATAGATAGATAGATAGATAGATAGATAGATAGATAGATAGATTTTTACTTCAGCTCAAAAATATTCTCTGGATAGAATCATGCAGACTCAACAAGAGTATGGATCCCAATCAGGTAAGATGATCAACAAAGAAAAGAGTCCATTATACATGCATCAGAATGTGGGAACAAATCTTAAACAAATGGTGGACAAGTGTAAAGGTATGTCAAGGGGGCAATTTCCTACAATCTATTTGGTTTGCCTAATTACTCATGCTAGGAAGAGAAAAATATTCTACACTGAGCTTATAAAGAAGGTAAAGGATAACCTACAAGCATGAAAGGGAAGAATGTTATCTTATGGAGGTAAAATAGTCACAATCACCAGTGTTCTACAGATTATTCCAATCCTTGTACTATCAACAATTGTTCCTCCTAAATGTGTTATCAAGGAGTTACATAAAATTTTAGCTAAGTTCTTTTGGAATAAAATGGATACAGGTAGAAGTAAATACTGGCAACTTGACTTGACATATGTTTGCCCAAGCATAAGAGTGGTCTTTGTTTTAGATCTATGTTTGATGTATCTGAAGTCATGTGTGCAAAATTTTACTAGAGATTTAGGACCAGGATGTCATGCCTCAAAATTTTGTGAGGCGCAAATTGCACCCGAGGCCACACTTGACCGAGCGAACCTTACAACAACCAACAAGACAAGAAATAAAACAAGATTTAGTCTATGAGGCTCGACATCGAAATCTAACTTATAACAATCATATAACTACAATGGAAGCTAGGCCAATGTCGAAAATAAATACAATAGGTCGACAAGGCAAAAATTTGGAAATCATAGCTAAACAACAGAGCCGACAAGGTCTCTACCAGGCACCACAAACCACAACATGAGTCTATGAGCCTCTATGAGTATAATAATAATTAAATAATTGGGATAGGGCCTCGACCTACCCATCAAAATCAAAATAACTGGTAGCTCGGGATGATTTGAACCTTACCAACTAAGTTGGAACTCCACTTAACTAACAAGGACCTCGAGCTGCTTGTTGATCAACACCTGTAGGAACAAATGAAGTTACCTCAGACTCGTGGCGTTAGTAAAAAAATTTATCGAGTATGTAAGGCGACAATAAAATAAGAATTTAAATATACAAAATGCAAAAAAAGGTAAGAAAGATATCGATAGAAGGGGAAACTCCCAAGTCAAAGCCACAAAGTATAGATTCATACCTTAACTTATACAGGAGACCCAATAATCATGATAATCACCAATTCATGTATTCAGTCCATAAGTAACTAGAACAATTTTCAACAGAACAATAGAACAATGTATATCAAATATAACTATAGCCTTGACAGAAGAGCGTCACGGACATGCAGGCTTCACAATTCATAGTATGACCTAACTGAAAATAGATACGTCTACAGGTCCTCTCAAATCACGGGCTCAACCACGTCAAAAATAATCACAAACTTATAGGCTATCGCAGAGCCTCCCTAGTTTCCACACAAGTTGCAAGAATACACTAGCATCAAGAGAACATACACAACAAAATTGTATGCAGCCCACTGGTACATCCAAAGTACTATATTTGACCCAACAATGACAACTCAATTTCACAACACGATTCGACTTGCCATGTGCCTTTTGAGAACACAATTCTAAGCTCATCCTGAGCCATCAGCTAGGGCCTATTTCCACCACCAAACAACATCCGAATAACATGAATAAGAATCAAGATCACAAGGCTTCGAAATGGCCACGCACACAAGAAAATAGCTATTCGAAACACGATGAAAATATATCAAAAAAGAGATATGGAAAGCCTTAACATACCTAAACTTTGACAACTTGAACTTAGCCGAACTTATGCCACCATCTCACCCAACTTTGGAATAGGTAAAATTGTTACTTAATTATGAAACACAAAGAGAATCCTTGCATGACCCCTTAACTGAGAACGACTTGAGACTAATAGTTAAAGATATTATTATCAACATTGGCATCTGGATTCTTAAAGTAATATTTCCTGTGAATTACCAAAACATCTTATTAACCTCACAAATTGTATTTTTATACCCTACTAGGTGAATAAAAGATGAAGAATATTATAAAACAATATTAATTGTAAACATATGATTCTTTATATTTTCTCTTCTCATCTAACTCATGCACATAGGTGATTCTTATATAGCCCTACAACGATATATTGTACTATAATATTAAGATTTTACATTCCAATAATAAACTATATTAAACAAATCTATTAAAACTATATTAATATTAGGATTCTACATCCTATTCCCGAATAGTGTTGCTATTTATCATCCCCCTTCCCCCTCTTCCATGCTGGAGGTTGGCAATCCTGCAACTCTAAATTTTCTCTAGAGAACATGTTAATATTGTTGTCTAATGGTTCATTGATTAATAATGCAGAGAGTCCTTGTAGAGTTTTCTGTTGAGATCGGCGAGTAATCCCACCTATAAAAGCAAAAGATAGTAGTGCGATTGTTTATTCTACAAATTTAGCATGGCTTTGAATGTCATCCTCTTAGTCTGAAAGAGTTACCTCTACCTCTACTAAAAAAACGTTGTATTTTATTGACTTAAAAACACATGGCTTGATTGATATGATCCTTCTCTCTATCTTATTTTCTCATAGCATAACCTTTCAGTGCATTAATAAAATGAGTGAAGGTTGGATATGGAGCTTTTCCCAGAATAACAATCCTCAAGGTCTTATACAAATATGTTTTCAAGAACTTTACAAAAGCTTATAACCTTGATATCTTAATCTAACGATTTGTGTATAACAGTGAGATATCACAAGTTCCCTTGAATTTTTTAATATATTCATTTCAGATTTTGACCCTATTTTGATACTATGAATTTATTGTTTCAATTGAAATTCCTTATCCTCTCTAGATTGTAGGTAATTGTCATCAAGACTCTACTAAATATTTTTCTCTAAGTGCAATCAATAATAAAGAACATTGAGGTAATTGTCATCAAGACTCTCCTAAATTTTTTTCTCTAAGTGCAATCAATAATAAAGAACATTGACTCTTCTATATGTCAGTTTCAGTTAGTTAACTTCTCACCGAAAAGTCTTTTTCTTCCCATTCTATTAATTTAGTGTCTATATCAACTGGATTTTTTAAACAAGATAGTTTGAGGATTTTGATTTAATGGGACATAACTATGAATTAGTGAAGAGATCCTGGTGAAAGAAAGAGAGTGTGGAGGAGGATAATTTTTCCATTAAAGAACGTAGAACAAGATTCAAGATACAAAATAATTTAGGTTAGAACCAAAGTTCTGATCCCACAAAGAATATTATAGAACAATATTGAGCATAATAATCAGCATACTTGTGCACATAGGTAGTTCTTATATAGCCATACAACTATCTATAGTACAACTGTGTTAGGATCCTAGATCCTAATTATAAATTATATAAAACTAATCTATTCAAAATATGTTAAAGTTAGAATTTTACATTGTAATTCTAAACTATATTGCTACTAAACATAGTCAAAACCTCCCTTGGTAATCCAGGGAGGGATGGAATATGGAGAGGAATACACGACCATCTAGGAACTAGTTGATATAATATATGATAAATGTCTATGAAGCTACTAATGTAAGATAAAAAATTCTTTTTTTATTTAATGGTTTAAAGATAGCATATGCTAACAATCTAACCCCTCTAGAAATTAATCTGGACTCCAAGAAAATAATTGAGTTTTTAAAATAATGGTCATTTGCATACACTAATTTATTATCTGATTATAGGGAGTTGCTTCACTAGATGGGGAATCCCCCTCCCCCATCCAACATTTATTCAAGGAATAAAATCAAGTTAGCAAACATGATAGCAAAGGAGGGATCTAGTTTTAAGATGGTGAATTTTTTTTGTGCAATGGACAGTCCCTGTATTGTCTGTGTTCAAAAATATTAAAAACGGACAAAGTAAGAACTCTTTTTGTTATAGTTAAGAGGCCATGTCAATTAATTTTATAATTGTTATATGTTTATTAACTCCACTTCCCCTCAAAACAATAGTAATGGATCAGTTATGCTGTCACTCTCATGTACTGATGCATATTAAGTTCTATTAATATAATATCCTTATTACCTTGAAAAAAATACTCCTTTAACACCTATTTAAGAACGTTTACCACTTCAACACTTACAAATCAACCTTATCGTGTATTTCTTTTTCCATAAACTTAGGATAAATTCAAAATAAATCAGTTTTTAGAATTTTTGTTAATAGTGTAAAGATATGGCATTTGGGCCTAACTCAACCCCAAAAGTTAGCTCATGAGGGGAGGTTTGTCCAAGTCCATATAAGCAATTCCCCAACTAATGTAGGACTCTAATCCACTCTAACACCCTACCTAGGCCCGACTGGAGCATAGACTAAGAGCCTAAACGGGAATGGACCTGGCTCTGATACCATGTAAAGATATGACACTTGGGCCTAACTCAACACCAAAAGCTAACTCATGAGGGAAGGTTTTACTAAGTCAACCTAAGAAAACCGCCGGTCTCTTCCCCAATCAATGTGGGACTCTAACCCACTCTAACAAATAGTACTTGTAAAATAATATTAACTCAATCTCCCTACAAAATAATTCAATAAAGATTTAAAATTTTGAATGTGTGACATCTAAATAATGGTTCAATCTCAAATATTTTATACCATAAAATGTGTATTAGATATATACTTTGAAAAATCATTTGATGTATAATAAGTTCATGTAAAGTTGAGGAGTGGATGTAAAAGTAATTTGCCTATTACGTAAAGTTGAGGTTTCCATGTTGTATTTTTTCAGTTTTAATTCTGACACTTAAATTTGATTTTGAAGGGGTATTGATGTAGCCCCCTTTACTTTTGGTGTTTAACTATTACTTAAAAATAATTTATTTAACAAAAAAATATAAGAAAAAAATGAATTTACCTACTCCAGTTTCTCTTCAAAATATAATATTACGTTTGTTATTAAATTTAACAATCTCTCTAAAATCGAAAAGGGATGAAAAAGATGAATTTTCGTTGCTGGGAGCACATACAATGAATATTTTTGTCGAAAATAGCCTTGATGAGGGGTTTTCATCAATTTGGAACCCACTGTTCATAATTTTAGGGTCGGCTGACAAATTATGAGTCTGTCAGGGATTTGTTCATTTGAGAGTTAGAAAAAAAAATGTAAAAGAAGAGGTGTTAGGTGCTTAAAAGAGGAAGCAGACTGGATCTTTTGGGGTTTGGATTGGGTCTGGTGAATTTTTTGGGTCAAATTTGTCCGAAATTGGGGTTAAAAAGAGGCTGTAATGGTATTAAAATATGACCGAAATTATATTTAAACAATAGCCTTTTTCCATTTAAATTATAGCTTTTTTTTTTCATTTAAAAAAGTTATCACTTTTTTTCCACTGATGAAAGAACTTTTTAAAGAAATATTTTAAATTGTGGAGTCAACCTCATTAAATGAGATCATATTATTATAATAGAAATATATTCATTGAATAAAAAGAAAATTAATTCATCTTCAGACCAAAACAAAATTTCATATGTCATTTCTCCTATTTGAAATCTATAAATAACTATAGAAAAAGGGCAAGATTTTTATATGCAATTCTTCCTCTGTCTATTTGAAATAACGATGTATGTTAGATTTCCCTTTTTTTCGTTTTCAATTTTGTTTTATAGAATTTATTCAATTTTTTTAAAAATTTGCACTTTATTGATTAAAATCAAAGTACAAAAGGACTTTTGAGGAACAGTTAGCACCTACTTGAATGGAATAGGCTCCATTCATTACAAAGTGTAGTAGGATTTCATATGAAGCACCCAAAAAATTAGGGAGGCTCTATAAAAAAAAATGATGTTCAGTGAACATCAAACAAAAAAAAAACCATTCAGCCTACTAGTTCTCTGAATGTAATTATAGTTGTATTTTCTCCTAAAAGAAGGAAGTTGAGCTCTGTTTATAGTGTACTCTCCTTTAGCCTCAGGAGGTAATTGTTAAGGGTTATCAAACCAAATTGTTCTAGTGCTTGTGCTTTCAACTCCAAAATTGAAAAGTCTATCAGTAACTTTGTTATTCTCTGTATAAACGTGATGAGTTGTAGCTTGATCAAAATTTTCTATTACCATCTTGATCTGTTGAATGGTGTCCCAAATGGTCCATGGTAGGTCCACTTTGCTAGTAATCCAATTCATCAGTAGCTCAGAGTCAGTTTCTAGTTCTACTTTTCTAACGTTATTATTGTAGCACCACTTAGTTCCTGTTAACAGAGCTTTTGCCTTTGCATTATTGGTGGATCCATTGCCATATGTGTCAACATATGCCTTTATCATTTTCCCATGCTCATTCCTTATTATCCCTCCTCCACCACTTGGTCCTGGATATCCTTGGAACTACCACCTGAGTTGATTTTGACAAAGCCTTGTTTCGGGGGTTTGCATTTCACAACATTAATTTTCAGTAGAGGTTCTGTTTTCATGATGATCTCATAGACCTAGTTCCAATCCATGAAAGAATTTTTAATTTTGAATTGTCTGTGTAGGATGATGTTCAACTGCTGGTAAATGTGGATAATGATGGTCTGAGGTTTCATCTTCTGATTTTTTATATTTTCTTTTGCTCCTAGCTTTCCATATTTGCCAAATAATAGTGCGAGGAAGGGCCTGAGAGCTAATTTCTTGACTAATTTCTGAGTGTCTTTAATCCACCAATTGATGAATTTTTGTCTGATGGAAGCAGTGGTGTTTTTGACTCCAAAGATGTTGCAGAAGTATGTTCAAATGGTCTTACTAATGTCCTTATCATGGAATAGATGCTCCTCACTTTCCTGTCTATGGTTTGAGCAGCACACACATCTGGATGGGATGTTGATTGACACCAACTCTGATAACATTTATATCAACTGCAATGTTGTTCCTAAACAATCTCCAATGAAAAAGGAATCTTTTAGAGGAATGTGTCTATGCCAAGTCATATTACTAAAAATAATTTTGATTTTCTGAGTTCTAATGGTATTCCAAGTAGAGTTACAAGAGAATCTCCCATCTGTGTTATGAGACCAAAAAGGTTGATCTTCAAGACCAGGACAGTGAATTTTAGCTCTTTGGATAATGCTAACTATGAACAAAGACATACTATGCAGCAGTTTAGGGATATTCCAGTTACCATTGATAATAAAATTCTTAACAGGGAAGTTAATAGAGGTAGAAACATTACCATATTGTGCAAGATCCCCCTTACATGTCCAGTTATCCCATCAGAAATTGGAATTACCTAAGTTGATTCCTTAGTGAATGAGATAGTCAATCTTACCCCTGATATTTATCATTCGCCTCCAAGTATGTGACTGGGTATAGTTGACTTTCATGGCCATAGGATGGATTCTCCTACTGTATTTGGCCTTGGGAAACTTTGTCCAAAGAGAGTCCTTTGTTCTAAATTTCCACTAAAGTTTAGAAGCAAATATATTGGAGATTTCACGAAGAGGCCTAATACCAATTCCTACCTGTAGTAGGGTGACATAGCTTATCCCAAGCAGCCTAGTGGTGCTTATGATTACCATCCATATTGACCCAAAAGGAAGTTATCCATGATCCTCTCCATTTAATTCAACAGTGATAGGAGGGTGGCAAAAGTAAATGGATAGGCATAACAGATAAACATGTTTAATCAAAATAATCTTACCTCCTATATAAAAAATTATTGCTATTCCAAGAGCTAACTTTCAGATTAACCTTATTAACAATTTCAGAAAAGTATTTAATCTTTTTCCTACCTATAAAAATAGGGCAACCTAAGTAGTTGAAAGGAAAATCTTTCCTATCAGATTCAAGCATTTAGAAATAATGGAACTTCTCTTATTGGATACTTTTTCATCAATTAAGAAACAACCTTTTTTTTGTTAATCAGTTGATCAGAATTCTTTTCATAGGTTCTAAGCATGCTATTAATAAGATGTAAGGCATAAGTCTTACCTAAGCAGAAGATAATCAAATCATCTGAATAAGCCAAGTGGTTGATATGACGGCCATCTCCTTTCATATGGAAGCCATTGAATCTTGGGTTTTTATAAAGACTATTCAATATCCCGAATAACACCATCAGAAGCAATGATAAACATATATGGGGAGATTGGGTTACCCTGCTTGATTCCCCTATTAGACTTAAAGAAACTATTTCTCTTTCCATTGATAATTATAGTGTATCATATGTTAGATTAGAGATTTCTAATGATATTGATCCATATCTCAGAAAATCCCATTCTCTTCATGGTATTACAAAGAAAATTTCAGGAAAGTCTATCATATGCCATACACATATCAATCTTAATAGCAACATTACCTTTGTTAGGCTTTCTTATATCATGAATACTTTATTGTGCTAAGAGGACATTTTCACCATTATCTCTACCTTTAATAAAACCACTTTGATTAAGAGATAAGATCTTAGAAATAATCTTGGCCAGCCTATCATTAAGAACTTTAGAAGTAATCTTTTGAGAGATATTACTTAAATTAATAGGTCTAAAGTATACAAAGGATTGGGGAGATTGGACTTTAGGGATAAGCACCAGACAAGTACAAGTGAAGTATTTGGTGAATTTAGAACCATTAAAAATAGTGTTAACCATATCCAACATGTCAGAACCTATAATGTCCCAGGTCTTTTTATAAAAACAAGCAGTGAAGCCATCAGGGCTAAGAGCACTGTTAGGATCAATAATAAAGACAACATTTTAAATTTCTTCTGAGTTTGGTTCTTGCATGAGCATCACATTATCCTTAGAGTTTACTAAATTAGGAATATACTCAAAAATATTTTGGTCAGATGAGTGAAAAGGTTTTGATAGTACCTCATAGCAACTGCAACAATGTCTTCCTCTACTCCAACCAATTGTCATTGTCATGTATCTTATTAATCTGTAGGAATTTATTCTGCCCCTGACAATATTGTGGAACTATTTGGTATTCTCATCCCCCTCCAATTGCCATTTTAGATGAGCCTTTTGTCTCCAAAAGGTGTCAACTCTCTTATGATGGATTATGAGTTCAGCTTTAGCCTTGTTGATTTCCATGTTGTCATTCTGATCTATTGATCTCATATATTGAGCATCATACGAATTAACTTTTTCTCCCATTTCTTTAAGATTGTAAAATATATCCCCAATCTTGGTTCTGGACCATTCACTTAGGGCTTTCCCAGTTATCTTAAATTTCTGTTGTACTCTCCAAAAGATGTTTACTTTTATTTCAGTATTCCATTGAGAGTTGACAATCTCCATAAAATCCTCATGCTCAGTCCAGAAGTTAATAAATGTGAAATACATGATATAAGTTCTTTCTTTAAAGCAGAATCTAATAAGGATAGGGCAGTGATCAGAGCTAAGTCTAGCCAAGTATTGGACAATAGTGTATGCAATATCTTCATCCCACTTTTTATTTGCTAACACTCTATCATGTCTTTTCCAAATTATCTCCTGTTACATTCTTTCATTGCACCAAGTAAAATCACTTCTAGTATATCCAAGATCAGTCAAAATACAGTCATTAACACAGTTTATAAAGGGGATGCTTTTATTCAAATTGTAAGATCTTTCCCCTAACTTCTCTTCCTCATTCTGAATGCAGTTGTAATCACCAAAAATTATCCAGGCTTGACCATTTAAAGTGGAGATTGGTCTCATGGCTCTCCAGAGATCCTCCCTCCCTACAGATCTTGATTTTACATATAACACGGATATGTAGAAATCTTTATCCAAACCTTTATCCTTGATCTTGCAAGTGATCATTTGATCTTCATCAACACTGATAACACAATCCAGATTTTCTTCCAAAAAAGCTAGATCTTATTACTACTATTAGCTTTGCATACATTCATTCCTAGAATATTCCTAGAAGAATTGGTTTTGTCCTCATTTATGAAAGGTTCTTAAATGGCTAAGAAGGAGATCTTGTATTGCACAATAAAGAACTTTAGTCTCTCCATTGCTACTTGGAAATTCATTCCCCTGATATTCTAGGTTAGTACACTAACCATTGATTGGGGGAGGAAGAGGTGTTTGTAAGTTCTTCTTTTGGTTTCTCGTGATAGGAGATCCTTTGATTCTTTCTCTTTTTTGGTTTTATTCACACCTCTAGGGAACAAGTTGTTTTTCATGAACCTCTCTTTAATTTCCTTTTGAGATTACTCCATTTCTTCTTCACTTTCTTAATTATGTACTACTCAGTCTTGGCCATCTTTAAATGAATCCTCTTTTCTACTGTCTTCGTCTTCAGTTGATTCATCACCATTCCATTCATCATTCTCATCTCCTTCATTATTCTTCTCAAGATTATTTCCTTGGTTAACTAAACTAGGGGTTTCATATATCTAGATAGGTTGAATACTGATGTAGACAGGTCATTTTTTTCCTACAAAAGGTAGTATTCATTTCCTTGTTTGAAGTACCTTCCTGTTGTTTTTTTGATATTGCAATAGTCCATATTTTCATTTCCATGTAGCATGCTTTTCTGGCTAAGAGTACTTTGTTGGACTTCTTCCTTCTCATTGTTCTGCTTATTCTTATTTCTCTTCCTCTTGACAGTTCCCAGCCTTCATCAAATGGAACTACCTGCAATTCATTGGGGTCGTTGATACTTATGGTTCCAACTGTTGTTCCATCCTCCTTCACAGAGTTGCCTTCTATGTTGATTGTATCATTGCTACTATTCTTTCTGTTGTCTTGTTGCTCCTCATTTGTCACACGCTAATCCTCTCTGTCAATTACTTCCTTCCTATTCTCCTTTAGCACAGTCCTTGTCATTGTATCTTCCTCCACACCATGATCTGTAGTACCATTTCTTTCGTGATCACTTCTTTTATTGGATGGATTTGATTTATCTCTTCTAAATATTGCACTAGTGGGTTTATATATTTTCTTTGGGGGTTCACTCCACCCTCTCTTCTTCTATGCAGTTATTATGTGATTTGAGATCATTTCCCTTCCTCTTGTAGTCTCCTAGTCTTGTGTTTTCTCTTCTAGAGAATGGCTTTTCTGACAATTAGTGGTAGGGTGTTGTTCATCCATGTGATTGCCTTTTGTTGTTCTCACGATACAAACATAGGCCCGGATTGAGACATGGGACAGGGAGCCCCAAGAGGCTCCAAGTCGACCTATGGCATGAACATGATATCTAAAACAGAACATAAATAAGCGGAAGCCAAACATGCATAATAACGGAAGTCTGGGTATATATCAAGCTAATACCAAATTAGAAATAACAAGATGATTCCTACATAATGTCTGAATAGCCTCTAACATAACTGATGAGCTGATGGGACAACATCCCCAACTAGCTTGATAAAAGTCTATAACTGAAAGAGCATAACTACAGGTAATTGAATGTCCTCAAAGGATAAGGACTCACCAACACTGGCTGAGGGATGTGAACTCTGAGAATCGACTAATGGCGGGGCTGGACCTGAATGTCAGAGCCTGTATCATGATTATGATACATCATAGAGTATGCGATCAGTACTTGGAATATATTGAGTATGCAAGTGTAATACCCCAAAAGTTCCTAAGACTAGACTCGAAATTTGAAATGAAAGTAGCAGGAATGTAAGATTTTCTTCTCAAAACGAGTTATTATATGGGTCGTTGGTGGGACTAATAACTTGTTGGGGGGGGGGGGTGCTCGTGGTGAGAATCTGCAGAGTAAGTTGGGAAGTAACGGGTATCAGAATGACCCGTTGGTTGTAGTAAATAATCATTGGAAATGAGTCATTGTTTGGTAGTCATGGTCAAGGAGGCAAGAACAAGTCATGGAACAACTTGTTAGTACGAGTCACAGGTTGTGGTATGCTCCCATTGGAAGGTTTCTAGAAAAGGGACAGTGTTGACAACAGATGGTTGCCACAAGTTGTTCGAGCTGGGTATGACTCGTGGAACCTATCGTGGTAACAGGTGTGGGGCTAGAACCTGGGCCGAAGCAACGGGGGAAAACAATGACTCATGGAAGCTTGTAACGACCTGTTGGATCAGTCGTGGTCACTGGCAGTGCAGATTTTTCAGGTTTTTCATGAAGGGTATTTTTTCATTCTTAAGCTCTAAGGTCCTAAACTACATCATTTAAGCTCAGTTAGCAAGGTTTTAAGGGAGATAACCTATTCTAAGAATCCCCACCCCATGCATGCAACCTAGAGTCTTCCTTGAAGATCAAGTTTGAGGAATTTCATCAAATTCTCTCCAATTTACTTTGAGCTTTGAAGTGGGAGTGTGAAATCGATTTACCCAGGTATGTGAGGCTATGAATGAGAGTTTCTTTCACTTTCATGCTCTTAATTTCTCTCAATTTCATGGATTTTAATTTTACATTCAGATCTTATGGGGTTTATTCCAATTCTTGAGACATTCTCTATGGTCTATCTATGGGTCAATTCCTTCCATGTATCAAATCATGTTTCATGTTCTTTGGGTAGATTTTAT
The DNA here is from genome assembly GCA_035772735.1 of Datura wrightii. Classification (NCBI taxonomy): domain Eukaryota; kingdom Viridiplantae; phylum Streptophyta; class Magnoliopsida; order Solanales; family Solanaceae; genus Datura; species Datura wrightii. Next base: position 23,409,016 of record JASDFA010000001.1, read on the forward strand.
AATTATTTTGATATTAATTTATAGTTTCAACTTCTAATTAAATTATGCCCAATTATACAATCTTCATGAGAAGTCAAGTTATGACTCTATTATGAATTTGATCTTATGAAGTATAAAATAATGATTTATGATTCATGTTATGATTTCTCTCCAAGTACTCATCATGGAATTATGAATATCAAGTAAGAATGTTTTACAAGTATGCATGATTTTCATGATTTATGGATTTATGACTCTTGGCCGATTCACGGGCCCTTATTCATGGATAATCATGTAATTCAAGTGGGATCCATCTTATTATTATTTATTTGGCCATGAACTTCATGGATGATTTTATGATTACCATATGAGCCCTCACGTGCATGTTTTTGGGAGCAGTGTCTAGCATCGAGTATACTCGGCGTTCAAAGAAAAACATCTGTGGTCTCAGAACCACGTGCCACCATATGTATATGTATATATTTATTATTGAATCCCTGTGATATCACCAGGCATGCATGTTTCCCTGCCTGGCAAGCCGGGGACAGTGCTGACCACTTGGGCAAAATAGTAGGGCATCATGTAAGGATCTATCATGATGGTGTCGGTTAAGACGAGTCCTCCCATTGTTCCTCATTATTTATGCATGGTTATATTTATGTTACTTTGGCTCAAGTCATATTTAATGAAGCTTTTCTCCTATGATTATGATTATGACTAATTTATGAATGTTTTGAAAACCTTGAGGCCTTATGTTTACATTATGATATTTACTTTATGATCACATTGTCCTACTCTTATGAACTCTTATGTATTTTAACTGTCCTTTTATACTTACCTTGCATACTCAATACATTCCAAGTACTGGCCGCATACTATATACTGTATCATTTCATGATACAGGTCCAAGGGATCAGTCTCACCTGTATCATTAGCCCCTGCTTCTCTCTCAGACCTGTTTAGGCGGTGTTAGTGAGTCCTAATCCTTCGAGGACATGCAGTCATCTATAGTTTGTTATGTTCTTTCAGTTTTAGACTTTGTTGAGCTAGTTGGGGGTGTTGTCCCATCAGCTCATCAATTATGTTAGAGGCTTTTCAGACATTATGTAGAAATCAATTTGTTATTTTTGATTCAGTTTTAGCTTGACATATATATATATATATATATATATATATATATATGTGTGTGTGTGTGTGTGTGTGTGTGTGTAGACTTTCACTTTATTATGTTGAGTTTAGATGTTATATTCATGCCATGGGTCAACTTGGAGCCTCTCAGGGTTTCTTGTCCCGTGTCTCGATCCTGGTCCACATTCGGATCATGGAAAACTTAGTATTAGAGCATTAGGTTTTGAAGTGCTCTAGGGTGTCTAAAAGCCGCGTTAAGTAGAGCCTTTTTCATGGGTGTGAAGCGTGCCGCACTTATGACGAAGAGGCTATGAGACATTTAGGAAATGTTCCATTCTTTCATGATCTATGTCGTCCGATCAAATGTCTCTCTATCCCTCTAACTCATGCTATATGCATTTGCAAAATCATGCCTCCTCGTCGAGTTAATGGAAGGAGAAACGAGAATGGAAATGGCCATGAGAATGGCAATGGAGATGGGCACCAACAAGCCCCATCAACCCATGAGGATCATTTACTCGAGCAAGTGGCCCACGCAGAGTTTCAGGCTGCCATTCAGATGCTAGCTCAGGCCTTGACCGCCCAGATCAATCAACATCGGTAGCGCATGTCCCTCTGAACGGGAATGCGGCAGCGACAAGAGTCAGAGATTTTCTGAGGATAAACCCTCCGGAGTTCCTTGGATCGAAGGTGGACGAGGATCCATATGAGTTTATTGATAAAGTACTGATGTATACCCTAGAAACTCAAGGATCATACCCGGGAGTTGAAACGAAGAAAAACTAAAATTCTACACTAGGTCATAGAACGGGTCGTCAGGTGACCCGTGAGGAGGGACCACGAGTCGTGATGTGACTCGTGGTCAAGGGGAAGTGGATGAAGTTTTGAAGGGTCACCACGGGCATGACCATAAGTCGTGGTCAGGCCACACGACTTGTGGAGTCACCTATGGTCTGGACTGGAAATATTGCAAGGATAGTCGGGCAGTGTAGGCCACGGAACTCACCATGATTTGTGGTGTCCTCCGTGGGGTCCCATGGTGATTTTTGGCAGTGTAACTTACGACTCAAGGCCATGAGTCGTGGGCCCTGGTGATGAGTCGTCCAGTCCCTCGCGGGGACTGGCAGTCAGCAAAATTCTTCAATTTAAGTAAGGGCTTTTCCATAATTCCTAAGTCCTAAGGTTCTACACTACGTCGTTTTAACCTCAGAAAGGTGCGTTTAAGAGGGGAAAGAGTATCCTAAGTGTTCATTCATGTATGTAAAGGAGTAGAAGGGTGATAGAGAGGTGATCAAGGTAATTTCAAGGCTTGCTTCCTCAATTTCCTCTTGGGAAATCAAGGGAGTGTAGATATTTAACTCCAAATCAGCTATGTAGGGTTTGAATGGGTGGTTCAATCCACACCCATGTCCAATTCTCCCTAATCTATGAATTCTACAATTCAATTCTTATGGGGTTTTAACCCAATGCATGAATCCTCAAGAAATCGATATGGGTATAAATTGATGGGTTTCGAATAATGGGCTGATTTTATATTATTTTTAATCATTATATCTTACACTAGTGTCTCAAACTTAAGGTGCCCAATTATGAGAAATCCACAAGAGTTTATGATTATGATGATTTTACAAGTATGATTATGATGATTTTACAAGTAGAAATCGGGAGGCAGACATCGCTAGCAGTCTCATCATAGGTCATTAGCTCCCCTGCCATCATCGGCAAGTGCACCATCCAAACCGCGAGGTGATCAGACGAGTAGAACCGCAGGTTCGAGGAGCTAGAGTAGCATGCAGACTGAGGTTACTTTCCCATCCTGCAGGAAGTGTGCCAAGAATCATATAGAGGAGTGCTTGACTGGGTCGGATATCTATTTTGGGTGTGATATACTGAGGCACAGGTATCGGGAGTGTCCATTGGCTAGATGGGGTGATGGTAGAGGTCGTACTCAGGCTACAAACTCAGTAGCAGCACCAGCACGCCCAGCTTAGTAGGGTGCGTCCACCAATGCAGGAGGTGACCAGTGCCAGAATAGGTTTTATGCCCATGCATCCCAACAGGAGCAGGAGACTTCCTCAGATATGGTTACTGGTATGTTACGAGTATTCCACCTTGATGTATATGCATTGTTAGATCCAGGATCTACTTTATCTTTTGTGACACCCTATGTTGCTAGTAGTTTCAGAGTTAGTCTCAAAATTTTATTAGAACCCTTCTCAATCTCTACTCCAAGCGGTGATTCGGTTATAGATTAACAGGAATATAAAAATTGCCCTGTCATAGTCCTTCAGAAAGTCACCTCAATAGATTTAGTAGAGCTATCCATGACTCATTTTGATGTTATCTTCGGCATGGATTGGCTACATGCATGTTATGCCTCAGTCAATTGTAGAACTCGTGTTAGCCACTCCTAGAGTGGAAGGGTAGTTTAGTTGTGCTTGTAGGTCGCTTCATTTCCTACCTTAAGGCTAGAAAGATGATTTCTAAAGGTTGCATTGTCACTCCCCGCCTTGGGGGGTATGACTGGCACCTGGTGCCCTACTAGGACCTGAACTGCTAGACTACTGAGCCTGAGCACATCTAGTGCCTGGCTGGCTCTAACTCAGATATCTAGAAACAAAGGGCTATATAATGGCTATAAACACAGCCTCCGGCCAGCTGGGCCTATTGATCTTGGGCAAATTTATATGCCCAAGTGATACTCAAAAGTATCATTTTCTCCTTGTTTATCTATCAATGTGTATACATTTTCATGTAATTGACAATAAAATGTGAATTTATACTAACCAACATGATTAGCATTGTTTTGCAGGTAAAATGTGATTTCGGGAAGCTAAAATGCATGTTGGATGATATCGGAGTTGGACTTGGATGCGAGCAAGGGATAAAGCATTGGACAACATGAATTAAAGGGGCTCCGCGATGGAGCCGTGTCACGCTGCCATCGCGGAGGCCTTCTGCCTGGACAGTGAAAATTCGGCCAAATTCCAGTGGAGGTCCGCGTCTGCTCCGTGGCACGGTGGCTAGCCTCCGCGTTGCACGCCGTGCCACGTTGAGCCTGAATTCCTGGACCCCCAGTTCCAGTGAGGGTCCGCATTCGTGCCGTGTCACGGAGGCAGTGCTCCGCGATGCACTCCGTGACACGTTGCTCATTATTCCGGGAAAAATTCCCAGCAGTATAAATAGAACACTTAAGTTCATTTTTCATAATTTTAACTTGGTGGAGCAAGGACGTGGGTTACAGGCAGTTGAGGGACGAAAAGTTCAGGGTTTTTTCTCTCTTTCTTTCTTCTTTAATTCAATTGCTTGTATGATTAACACTCATTTTATGATGATTAATCCACAAATGAGTGGCTAATTCCTCTCCTTGCTGAGGTTATGAACAATTGTGATGAAATTTGATTATTGATTATCTGGTTTTTCATCTTTTCTTCCATGTTGTTCTATTAATTCTTATTTCTACTGCATTGGTGTGTGGCCTACATTAATGTACATCTAAAAAGTCTGATTTCACTCGAGAGAGCACGAAATTGGAAAGTTGTGAATTAATAGGATATTGTTCTTTACTTAATTTGGGAAAATTGGATTTTGATTAGCTTTCAGGATAAAAATATACCTGAAAGTCGTATTAGTCAATTTAGGAACCGGAACTGTATGGCAAGAACATGAATTTCATTTGATCACAGAAATGTAGACGGGTGGTTCATGATTCTTAAGTGAGATTAAATACGAGAGTTTTAATCTCTTGGCAAATGTTCTTGGCTAGCAACTGGAAGAAAAGATTAACCAATTTATGATGATAATCAATTTCATTACATGTTCGTTTAACCTCAGCATGCTCTAATTCATAGTTCAGATTCAAAGTAGATAATTGTTCTTAGTTTTAGTATAAAAATTTATAAAACAAACTATCAACTTTTTGGTTACATTGTTGTTTGCATTTTCAGAAGTAAAATTATAGTATACTTGAGCAAATTGCACTTAATCCAAGTCTCTGTGGGATCGATACTTGGCTTACTAAAGCCACTTACTACTTGTTCGAACACGTGCACTTGCGTGTCATTTCATATACCCATATAACACAAGCCCGAACACCTATAGCCACCTGTACCTGTAATAACAGCTAACCAGAGACATATCAATATAAGGGAGCCTCTGCGGCCGACAAGGCCGCCATGCTGTCTAGTTATCTGTAACTCAACAATGGAATACTGAACAACTACGTGACCGGCAAGGTCACCACTACTGACTGGATAAGGCCTCACACGGCCAACATAAACTGAAATGCTAAACTACTATAACAAGCTGCACGGCCTTACACGACCGGCTCAACTGACCACAGGGAAATATATACAGACAGCAAGCCTCTAAGAATGCTGATAAGATGGTCGGGACAGGGCCCCGACCTACCCGTACTGTACAACAAAAGGAAATGATATAAACCTCTGAAATATCAAGCTCCGGATGATAGGAGCTGATGACTCTGCGCTGGCTAGGATTTCGAGGGATCGCCTTCTCGTCTATGAGTACCTGCAGGCAAGTAATGCAGTGCCCCAAATGAGCGCCAGTACCGCTGGTACTGAGTATGTAAAACAACAACTGAAAGATATCTGAAAACAACAATACAACTGAAGAAACTGAAACAGAAAGGAATAGACTAAACTGACTGAAAATGTAAAGCTATGCTTACACTCAACTATGTTGGAAGGAGTAGGAGTCATACTTGGAGATGTATCGCTCTACTGTCGATCTACTCGTATCTAGTGTAACATGGCATAACACAACCTAACATAGCATAGCACACACAAACCTTACCCGGCCCCCATAAGCCGGGAGGTACAATCAACACACAATCTATACCCCTACCCCGGTCGTCCCATCTCCTATAATAACTATAAGCATCCTGCCGATCCCCTGGGTATGCACTTGGGCTCGCTGAGCCCCTAACTATAACTGTACCTGAGTCCGGAGGACTCCTGAATCAACACCCCGGGCGTACCCGCTCGACGGGGGTGTATAAAGGCCGACCAAGGCACAATATAGGGAAACTGGCATCCCATCTTCGTCCCCTGTGGGACGGCATGCCACTCCGTAGAGCGACGTATCCTTGTCCTCTGGCGGACGAGTCGATACAGCTATTAACCCTGGGGCGGTCATAAATGCTAGGTAATCCATCCCAAGACAATACAGTGGTCTCAACTAGTAATACTTACTGCATATACCGCATGCTGAAGCTAGTGATGATAATGTATCTGTACATACTATATGCTGACTAGTGATAGTGATATGTATGTATTTAATACATGCTGAGACTGATAATGGTATATATATATAATCTTCTGTCATACTGTGCTGAGTCTAATGTTGAACAAGATATAGTTTTTCTGCTGGAAATCATGCGGTATAACTGAGTTTTTATAGAAACATGATTTATTATTTCTAACATGCTTTCTAAACTTCATTTTAATCTACCATTCTACTCCTGAGATACCTTACAGATACTTATATTGCCTTACTAAGTTTCAACTGAACACAATAATCTCCTAACATACTTTACTAAATCACATATTGGGCATGTTGTACAGTTCCTAACACTTTGTATTAGAATTTATATCATGCTAGAAAGTTTCACTATATACATAACATGATGCTCCCAATATCGTACTAATATTCATACTAAATATAACACACAACTTCTGAAACATTCTACTGGCCTTTGAACCATTTTACTATACCGAGACTACTAACTTGCCGAGGAAACTAGCTTTACATACCTTCGCTTCTGATTTCCCGACTAACCGGCGTAGCTCGGTTAGTATTCCAGCTATTTCTCCCAACTGCATTCATATATACGTCAATTAGTACCAAGTACAACTTTATTCTGAAGGACGACATCACTTTCGATATAATTATAGCCTAAACTTAGGCTTATCGAAAGACGGTCGAAAACTCACTATTTTCCAGAAGTCCATAGGGGAGAAGTATTCACTTCACATCTAGGAGCACATAGACACTAGTTTGGAGCAATCTACTTACCTTAGTCCGGTAGCTCCATGATTCGTCGGCCGTATTTCGTGAAACAAAATCCGTAGAAATGCTCCCTGCTGCTAAATACCTCGGTACCTGAGGTTAATTTGAGTTTGGACTACGTTTGGCAGCGTAATCGAATGATAATATATTATCCCTCTTCGTCTCTCTCTGTTTCTCTGCGTTTTCTAGAAATTAAATGAGGAATATAACCTCACAAACCGAAGTGGGGGCTTTATATACTTGGGCCTGGACAGGCCCAACGTGTCACGGAGCCAACGCGGTGGCTCCACCTCCGTGACATGTTGCCATCGCGGAGGGGCTCTACCTCGGCTCCTTCCGTGATGGTTCGACAGGTTACCCGTCCGATCCTTTCCCGGGCCTTTCTCTAGCACGTATGGCTTTCAAATATGCTTATCCACCGTGCGAATAGGCCATCCAGGTGTCAAAAATCTTACGGGGTATAACATGCATGTACCATCTAGTTAGGGTTAAGGATGTTACATCCGAAACCCCGACTATCCAGTCAGTTCCTGTACTGTGTGAATATCCAGAAGTGTTTCTTGATGACTTCCCGGGAATTTCTCCCGAGCAGGAGCTCCTTACAGAATGGCTCTAGCTGAGCTAAAGGAGTTGATGGAGCAGTTAAAGGATCTTTTAGACAAGGGTTTCAGCAGACCGAGAAAATCCCCATGGGGTGCACCAGTTCTCTTTGTCCGAAAGAAAGATGGTTCTCTTCGAATGTGTATTGATTATCGGCAATTGAACAAAGTTACATTCAAGAATAGGTATCCCCTATCCAAGATTGATGATTTGTTTAACCATCTTTAAGGTGCCAAGTTTTTTTCAAAGATAGACCTCATATCCATATATCATCAGCTCAGGATTCGAGAGAGTGACATCCTGAAGACAACCTTCAGGACTCGGTATAGTCACTATGAGTTTCTAGTTATGTATTTTGGAATAACGAATGCTCCTACATCTTTTATGGATTTGATGAATAGGGTGTTCAAGCCATATTTGGATATGTTCGTGATTGTGTTCATAGATAATATTCTGATATACTCTCGGAGTAAGGAGGAGCATGTTGCTCATTTGAGGGTGGTGCTACAGACTCTTAAGGATTGCCAGTTATATGTCAAGTTTAGCAAATGCGAGTTTTGGTTGAACTCAGTGTCATTTTTAGGCCATGTGGTATCAAGTGAGGTGTACAAGTGGACTCTCAAAAGATAGAAGAAGTGAAGAATTGTCCTAGACCGGTGAGTCCTTTGGATATTAGGAGTTTCTTGGGTTTAGCTAGTTACTATGAGAGGTTTGTTGAGGGGTTTTAATCTGTTGTAGCACGGTTGATCAAATTGACCCAAAAGAAGGTGAAGTTTCAAAGGTTGGAGGCTTGTGAGAAGAACTTCCAAGAGTTGAAGACTCGACTCACCTCAGCACCGGTGTTGACCCTACCTAAGGGTACCGATGGGTTTGTGGTATATTGTGATGCCTTGAGGATTGGACTTGGTTGTTTATTAAGCAACATGGTAAAGTTATAGTCTATGCTTCCAGGCAGCTGAAGGTCCATTAAAAGAACTACCAGACTCATGATCTCGAATTTGCGATGGTAGTATTTGCCTTGAAGATTTGGAGACAGTATTTGTACGGAGTCCATGTAGATGTGTTTATGGACAATAAAGCCTACATTACATGTTCACCCAGAAGGATCTAAATCTATGTTAGAGGAGGTGGTTGGAGCTTCTTAAAGATTATGATATGAGTGTCCTTTATCATTCGGGAAAGGAAAATATGGTGGCAGATGCTCTTAGCAGGCTTTTCATGGAGAGTGTATCTCATGTATATGAAGAAAGGAAGGATTTGGTAAAGGATTACACCAACTTGCACGACTAGGAGTTCATCTGGTTGGCTCGATGGATAGTGGTGTCATTGTTCAGAATGGATCTGAATCATCTTTGGTGACCGATGTTAAGGATATGCAAGACGAGGATCCTATTTTGATGAAGTTTAAGAAAGCGGTCTAGAATCAGAAGGTCGAGGTTTTCTCCCAAGGGGGAGATGGGGTGGTCCAATATTAGGGTCGTTCGTGTGTACCAGATGCTGGTGACTTGAGGGAGTGGATGTTGTATAAAGCTCATGGTTCTAGATATTCTATCCATCTAGGTGCCGCCAAGATGTACCATGACCTATGGGAAGTCTATTGGTGGAGTGGCATGAAGAAGGAAATAGCAGAGTTTGTGGCTAAGTGTCCGAATTGTCAACAGGTGACGGTTGAGCATAAGAGACTAGGAGGTGTGCTTCAGGACATTGGTATCCCTACTTGGAAGTAGGAGGAAGTCAATATGGACTTCATTATGGGGTTTCCTCGTACACGCCGATAATATGACTCCATTTGGGTGGTGGTGGACAGGTTGACTAAAGCAGCTCATTTCCTACGAGTTAAAACTACCGATTCAGCGGAGGATTATGCTAAGTTGTACATTTGGGAGTTAGTTCAGTTGCATGGAGTGCCTTGGTCCATCATATCATATATTAGGTACTATGTTTACCTCCCAGTTTTGGAGATCGTTTCAAAAGGGACTCGGTACTCAGGTCAAGCTTAGCACCGCATTTCACTCGTAAATAGATGGTCAGGCGGAGCAGACTATACAGACCCTTGAGGATATGTTGAGAGCGTGTGTGATTGATTTCAAGGGTAGTTGGGATGATCATTTGTCTCTCATTGAGTTTGCATATGAAAATAGCTACTATTCTAACATTCAGATGGCTCCATTTGAAGCTCTCTATGAGAGGAGATGTAGATCACCTATTGGTTTGTTTGAAGTCGGTGAAGCTGCGATAATATGAACATATTCAGTCCATGAGGCAATGGAGAAATTTCAGCTTATAAGGGATAGGTTGAAAACAACTCAGAGTCACCAAAAGTCCTATGCGGATGTGAGGAGGAGGGAGCTTGAGTTTAAAGTTGATGATTGGGTGTTTCTGAATGTATCTCCCATGAAGGGAGTGATGAGGTTTAGAAAGAAAGGGAAACTCAGTCCCCGTTATGTTGGTCCATACTGGATTGTAAGATGTGTTGCCAAGGTGGCCAATGAATTAGAGTTGCCCTCAGAACTAGCTTCAGTTTATCCGATTTTCCATATATCGCTCTTGAAGAAGTTTTTGGGTGATCTAGCTCTTGTGGTTCCGGTGGAGAGTGTAGGTGTGAAGGATAGCCTTAGCTATGAGTAGGTTCCAGTAGAAATACTTGATCATTAGGTTCGGAAGCTAAGAAATAAGGAAGTAGCCTCAGTCAAGGTTTTGTGGAGGAATCAGCATGTTGAGGGGGGCACATGGGAAGTTAAAGTAGATATAATGGCTAAATACCCGCTTTTATTCCTTCACGGCTCAGTTTCCGCTTGAGGTATCCGTTTTATTCCTAGTACTCTATCCAGTTTCATATTCAGTTCATGTTTCCCAGTTTCTTGCATGTTGATGCATGTATATGTGATTCATGAGTTCAGTTCAGTTATGTAATTCGGGCCAGAGTCAATTACTGTATCAGTTTTCAGCTTAAATGTTCAGTATTTGGCATGTTAGTTGCATTTCCCCAGCTTTTCAGTATGTTTACCCACATTCAAGGATGAAATGTTCCCAAGGGGGAGATATTGTTATGCCCTAAAAGTGCCTAAGACTAGACTCGGGATTTGAAATGAAAAGTTGCAAAAATATGAGATTTTCTTCTTAGAATGCGTCATTGTATGGGTCATTGGTGGGAATAACAACCCGTTGGGGGGTGCTCGTGGTGAGAATCTGCAGAGTAGGTTGGAAAGTAACGGGTCTCAGGACAACCCATTGGTTGAACTAATGGATCATTGGAAATGAGTCGTTGTTAGGGTGGTCATGGTCAAGGAGGCAGGCATGAGTCGTGGAACGACTAGTTGGTATGAGTCATGGGTCATGGTATGCTCCTGTTGGAGATACATCATATTGAATTATGAATGATGACTTTTAAAAGGGTTAAGTTCATTTTAGGCAATATTCATTCATGCACGCAAGGTAGGAGATTAGAGAGGGCGAGCAAGCTTATTGTTCTTCAAATTCTCTTCAATTTCTTCTTGGGCTATCAAAGAAGTGTAAGAATCAGCTACCATCAAGTATGTAGGTTTATCGATGGGTGAATCTTTTCACACCCATGCCTATTCCCATTCTAAATCATGAATTTTCAATGTCTAATCTATGGGGTTTTAATACAATGCATGAATTTCCTAATTCTCTATATGGGTATGATCTAAATATGTTTCTACGATTGAATTATGATTTATGGAAAAATTTTATATTATTTTTAATTAAAAATCATGTCTCATGTTTTGTGAATCTAAAAGCCCATTGATGAGAAGTTCATAAGAGATGAGATTTGTGATGAATGTATGTTGATGATGAGATATTATGATGAAAAGCATGTGTTCAAGCTACCGATGTTTATAATTATGTTTTCAATATGAATTGAGTATTTCTAAGCATGATAAAGTATTGGGAAATGCCCTTATGTCAAGTTTGATTTATGATTTTCCCGAATTAAGCTTACCACATGGTTTTGGAGCAAAGACTCCCAATTATTTTTCAGCTTGTGGTATGGTTTGAATTAAAGCTTCTCATATGCATAATTTCAGCTTTGAGATGTATTTGATTATTGAGCTTCATCAATAGATGATGTTGAGCTTCATTGAAAAATGATGAGAGCATATGCATATTTTTGGGAGTAGTGTCTAGCACCGAATAGGCCAAGGGTCGATCAACCTATGCCTCAGAACTACGCGCCAACGTAGGTTTATACTTATATATTACTTTGGGACCTCCCTTGTGAGCTATCCCCTGTCCTATTGGGCCATGAGCTTGATATCAATATCATGGTATCATCCCTAGCCCTGGCAAGGCTTTGGACGACTCTACCCACTTGAGGGTGATAGTTGGAAACAGGTAAGCTCTATCGTGGTATGTCAATTAAAAGACGAGTCTCTTATTATTCCTCATGATTTCAATTATGCATGTTATCATTCATGCTATATAAATATATATATGCTCTAAAGCAGGTTTGACTCAATGTTCAGTTTTACTCATAATTATCATATTTCAGCTTTGAGTCAATCGATTCATTTATGATGTTATGTTATGTTATGTTATGATGAGATCATGATTTCATAAAGAATGCATGCAAGCCCTACTCTAAGATTCTTAATATTTATGTTTTACATTATGTATTGTCTTTAAATGATTTTACTTACTTAAGCAGTTTTACTTACCTTTCATACTCGGTACATTTCACGTACTGACCACATACTCTATGTTGTATCGTTTCATGATACAGGATCCGGCTCTCAGGCTCAACCCTATACATAGTCAGACTTCAGAGTTAGCACCTTCGTTGTTGGTAAATCCTCTAGGCTTATTCAGATTTTCTCTGTGTATTTCAGTTTCAGCTTTGTTGAGTTAGTTTGGGTATTGTCCTATCAACTCGTCATGTTTAGAGGCTTTTCAGAAAAAAGATGTATTCAGCTTCAGATTATGTATTTTGATGTTATGTTTAAATTAGACTTCCGCTATGATTATTTTGTTGATTCTTCAGTTTTATTGATCGAGTTAGATGTATGCTTATGTCATGGGTCGACTTGGGGTATCTCGGGGCTCCTTGTCCCGTGTTGTGATCCGGGCCTCCGTTCGGATCGTGGCAAGCAGTGGAATTTGTTATATCGGTACACTCTGTGTAAAGTTACCCCATTATAACAATCATTCTCAAATATTTTGCAATAATATTTATTTAAAAGATATACTTTGTGTAGATAAATATTAAAATATTTATAGTAATCATCATTAATATCATGCACATAGTAAATTTCTAGTATGAATATCTAAAAGAAAAATATTATAATAAAATAGTATCTACCAGTTATGGTCGTAATTTCACGAGAAAAGATTAATGCTTGATGTTTTTCTTTTACATTCATACACTTTGTATTTTTGGTTAAATTAGTAAACAAATACATTTCTTCTTCTTGGTACACAAAATCATTAAATTAGATATTTGCATAATTTTGTTTATAACAACTAAGTGAGATCTAAATGCCAAATGCCAGTATACATATATAACAACACTTCACTACAGCAGCCATAAAATTTTCAAATAAATGCTACCACTATAGAGAGGTTTGACTGTACAATTCACTGTAGATAGGTTTACGATAAAAATTGTGTTGTGAATTTATTTATAGGGAATATCAAATAATATATTGGCTATAGTTATTTCCATTAAGTTGTTTTGAAAAATTTCATCCATGTAATGTATATCAATGTTTAATAGATTTTTTGTTTTATGAATTTAATTATTACTATGAAAGACAAAATTAGATTGTTAATATTAATTTTTATCAATTGATAACTAAAAAGTATATGTAAAAATAGAAATTGTTGCTAAAATGCTTAAGAAAATTACAAGGGAAAAGCTTTAACCGGGATAACTGAGTCTTTCTTTTCTTTTTCCTTCATATAATATTTATAAACAAAAAATATTACTATTACTTTCAGTTATGCATGTGCTTCTCTCAGGATTGAAAAATAAAACTAAAAAATTATTAGATGAGATAAACTAATTACTTTTTTATACACTATAAATTTAATTTTAAACTCAAGCATATTCGAATGTACTACAACACAAGGTTTTGCGTGTTTCTTTGATTTTTGAATTTTATTGTGGTTGCTATTGGTAGGAGTGTACAAAGAAATCGACAAATCACACTAATCCGATAATTTAAGTCAAATCAAGAAAAACTCAACTAGTAGTTCGGTTCGATTTAGTGTGGTATTAGATAAAAATGCCAACCATAATTGGTTTAGTTTGGTTTTAACTATAAAAAATCAAATCGAACCAAATCAACCCGACAATATATATATATAATTTTTATAGGTATTTTATATAATTTATAAAAACTTCTTAAACTTTTTTATTGTATTTCTAAATTATATTGCAAACTAAACACAGACAAAACCTCACTTGGTAATCTAGGGAAGGGTGGAATAGGGGGCGGAACACGCGACCATCTACGGAACTGGATGACAAGATATATAAGAAATCTATATATAACTGCTAATGTAAGAGCATAAATTCTTGCCTTATTTAATAGTTTGAAGATAGCATAAGCTAACAGTCTAACCCCTCTAAAAATTAATCTAGACTCCAAGAAAATACTATAACTTATCTTGGTATGAATTATTCTCATTTTGTTTACAGAATTTATGGTTCAATCGTAATCATAATTTACATCACCAAATGAATATACCTTTATCAATTAAAATTGTGATTCATAGAGCTATTAAATAAAAATACATAGCAGCTCAGGTGCTCACGCCAATAAAACCCAAAAAAATTCAAGTACATTGTCATCCTCTATCATGACACGAATATAGGTCCGGATCGAGACACGGAACAAAGAACCCCGGGAAGCTCCAAGTCAACCCATGGCATGTACATGATATCTAAAATCAAAATAATCAAATGGAAGTCTAACGAGTATAATAAAGCGAAAGTCTGAAAATATCATAACATCTGAATACATAACACAAGGCTAAAACCGAATACATGCTATGTCTGAAAAGTTTCTACTACTGACGAGTTGATGGGACAGGACTCCAAATAATTCACTATAGTCTGAAACTTAAAATACTCCACACAATTGATAAAGGGGCCTCGGAGGATGAGGACTCACCAACTGGGACTAGAAGAAGTGAAAGTTGAGAGTCTGGCTACTAGCCAGACTGAGCCTGGATATCCGAACTTGTATCATGAAACGCTACAACATAGAGTATGTGATCAATAATTGAAATGTACTTAGTATGCAAGATAAGTAAAAAAAAATACAGTTTAAATATATAAGAGTTCATAAGAGTAGGAAAGCATGATCATAATGTAAACATAAGGGCTCAAGGTTTTCAAAACATTCATAATTCAGTCATAATCATAATCATAGGAGAAAAGCTTCATTAAACATGAATTGAGCCAAAGTAACATAAAAATAACCATTCATAAATCATGAGGAACAATGGGAGGACTCGTCTTAACTGACACCATCATGATAGAGCCTTACATGATGCTCCACTATTTCACCCAAGTGGTTAGGACCGTCGCCGGCTTGCTAGGCAGGGAGACGTGTGTGTGTGGTGATATCACAGGGATCCAATTATATATATATACATATATATATATATATATATATATGGTGGCACATAGTTTCGAGACTGCGGGGTTTACTTGAACATCGGGTCTACTCGGTGCTAGAAACTACTCCCTAAAACATATACATGAGGGCTCATATCATAATCATAAAATCATTCATGAAGTTCATGGCCAAATAAATTAGAGAAAAGACATAAAATCCCCTTTGAACTTGTCCATACAACTCACTTTAGCACTTTAACTTTACGAGTATTTGTTTACCCCCCCCCCCCCATCTCATTTGAAATCTATTAAATTCTACCCAAAAAGCTGACGTGGAAAATAAAAAAAATTAAAAAGGCGCGTAATTGAAAAAAAAGTGGGTCCATTGATATTTATATTATTTAATACAATAAAAAAATAAAAAATAAATAAAACCCCCTACCCAACTCTATCTTCTTCTTCAAACCCCCCCACCCCCTTTCTCCTTCTTCAAATTTGTCATTCCTCTCTCCTTCTTCAACCCACCCCACCACCCCCTTTCTCCTTCTTCACCCCCCTCCCCCAGACCTATCTTCTTCTTCAAACCACCTCACAATTTCTCCTTCTTCGGACCCCCACCCCCACCATTTCTCCATCTTCAACCTCACCTCCCCCCCCTCCCCCCCACACACACAAAAAAAAAATACACTTATTTATCAATTTTTTCTACTTTGTACTTTCAACATTCAATTTTTTAAGAAAAGTTTTGAATTTTTTTGAAAAATAAAGACACCCAATGGAGAAAAGCAACCTCCATTTTTCTTGAATTAATTAGGATTAGAAATTAACTAGTGTATAAAAATATAAGTAAGGAAAAGAAAATATTGTGAATGAGCAAAAAGAAATGAAAAAAATAAAAAATTAAAATTTAAATAATTTTCAATGTGGCGTTGACATGGCTATGATGTGGCAGTAACGTGGCAGTGATGTGGCACGAATGTAAAACACTTCACATTGTGAGAGTGGTATTATTCTCTTAGGGTGGTATTTAATAGACTTCAAACGAGATTAGGGGGATAAAAAATTACATATAAAGTTAAAGTGTTAAAGTGAGTTGTGTAGACAAGTTCAGGGGGGATTTTATATCTTTTCTAAATAAATAATAACATGATGGATCCCATTTGAAATACATGATTAGCCATGAAAAAGGGCTCGTGAATCGTCCAAGAGTCATAAATTCATAAATCATGAAATCCATGCATACTTGTAAAACTTGTATATACTTGATATTCATGAATCCATGATGATTACTTGAGATAAATCATATCATAAATCATAATTTAGGTCTTAAGAAGATCAAGAAATCATAACTTGACTTTTCATGAAACATACATAATTTGGCATAATTTAATTAAGATTTGAATCTATAAATTTAGATCATGAGAGTGAAAGGAACTCCCATTTATAGCCTCACATACCTGGGTAAATCTGATTCACACTCCCACTTGAAAGCCCAAAGGAAATTTGGGGAAAACTTGAGGAATCTAGGCTTGATCACCCTTAGGAGCTTCTAGACTTGCATGCATGGAAATGAATAGGCTTTGAATGAACTCAACCCTCTTAAAACACACTATTCTGAGATAAAAACGTCGTAGTATAGGCCTTAGGAATTTAGGAATTACAGAAAAGCACTTACTAAATTCACAAGAAAATGCTCACTGCCAGTCCCAACGAGGGACTGGATAACTCGTCGCCACTGACCACGACTCACGGTCTGTGCTCGTTGCCAGAACTGGAATCCTGCCTCTTGAACATAACCACGAGGGACACCACAACTCTTGGTGTACCCAACGGCTTGTGGTGACCAAGTAGTCATCAACACTACCTAACCTCCTTCCACCTTCAATCGCTCTTGACCATGGCCCACACTACAGATCATGGTGCTGACCATGACTCGTGGTGCACACGGGTCATTGGACGACTCATCTTGTGACCTAGTGCAGAAACCTTTATTTTCTCCATTTAAACCCCTGGATATAATCTTAGGATTTTTAAGATATTACAATATCTCCTCCTTGGGAACATTTGTCCTCGAATATGGAAAATCATACTGAAAAGCTGAGAAATGCAATCATCATACTCAAATACTGAACATATAAGCTGAACACTGACAGAGTGACTGACTCTAGACTGAACTACATGACTGAAATGAATTCATGAATCACACATACATTCATTGACATGAAAGAAACTGGGACACATGGGCTGAACATGAAACTGAATAGGGTACTAAGGAGAAACTGATAATTCAAGCTGAAACTGAGCTGGAAGAGAATAGATGTGGGTATTTAGGCATCATATTTGCTTTAGCTTCCCACGTAGCTCCCTCAACATACTGGTTCCTCCACAAAACCTTGACCGAAGCAACTTCTTTATTCCTTAGCTTCCGAACCTATCGATCAAGTAATTCCACCAAAACCTCCTCATAACTAAGTTTATCCTTCACACTTACACTATCCACCGGAACAACTAGAGCCAGATCACCCAAGCACTTATTTAAGAGCGATAAATGGATAACTGGATGAATTGAAGCTAATTCTAAGGGCAACTCCAACTCATATGCTACCTTGCCAACTCGTTTCACAATCTGGTATGAACCAACATAACGAGGATTGAGTTTTCCTTTCTTTTAGAACCTCATCACTCCCTTCATGAGAGATACCTTTAGAAACATCCAATCATCAACTTCAAACTCAAGTTCTTTCCTCCTCACATCCGCATAGGACTTTTGGTGACTCTGAGCTATTTTCAACCTATCCCTTATAAGCTGAACTTTCTCCATTGCCTCATGGACTGAATTTGGTCCTATCATCATAGTATCACTGACTTCAAACCATCCAATAGGCGATCTACATCTCTACCCATAGAGAGCCTCAAACGGAGCCATCTGAATGCTGGAATGGTAACTGTTGTTATATATAAATTCAATGAGAGGCAAGTAATCATCCCAAATACCCTTGAAATCAGTCACACACGCTCTCAATATATCCTCTAGATTCTAAATGGACTGCTCCACTTGACCATCCATTTGTGGGTGAAAGGCTAAGCTAAGCTTGACCTGAGTACCAAGCCCCTTCTGAAATGATCTCTAGAACTGGGAGGTAAACTGAGTACCTCTACTGATATGATGGACAAGGGCACTCCATGCAACTGAACTAACTCCCAAATATACAACTTTGCATAATCCTCCGCTGAATCGGTAGTTTTGACCGATTGAAAATGAGCTGCCTTAGTCAACCTATCTACAATCACCCAAATATAGTCATATCGTCGGCGAGTGCGAGGTAACCCTTTAGTGAAGTCCATATTGATCTCCTCCCACTTCCAAGTAGGGATACTAATGTTATACCCCGTAGAATTTCCGGCACTTAGATGACCTATTCCCACGTTGGTTAAGCATACTTAAAGGTCATACGTGCTGGGGAGAGGCTCGGGAAAAAGATCGGATGAGAAACCTATCGAACCATCGCGGGAGGAGCCGAGGCAGAGCCCCTCCGCGATGGCAGCGTGTCACGGAGGTGAGGCCTCCGCGATGGCTCCGTGACACGTTGCCCAAGTTCAGGCCCAAGTATATAAAGCTCCCACTTCGGTTTAAAATCATTTTACACTTGAAAATTTCAAGAAAAGCGCAGTAAACAGAGGAAGACGAAGGAAAATTAAATATTTTCGTCCGATTACGCTGCCAAACGCTGCCCAAACTCAAATTAATCCTAGATACCAAAGTATTTAGCAGCAGAGAGCATTTCTACGGATTTAGTTTCGTGAAATACGGCCGACGAATCAGCGAGCCACCGAACTAAGGTAAATAGAATTGCTCTAAATTAATGTCTATGTGTTCCTAGCTGAGAAGTGAATACTTCTCCCTTCTGGGCCGCTGAAAAATAGCGAGTTTTCGACCGTCTTTCGATAAGCCTAATTTTAGGCTATAAACTATATCGAAAGTAACGTTGCTCTTTACAATAAAGTTGTATTTAGTATTGATTGACGTATTTATGAATGCAGTTGGGAGAAAATAGTTGAAGTGCCGGGCGAGCCTCGTCCAACGGACGAATAGTAAAATATAAGGTATGTAAAGTTAGTTTCCTCGGCAAGCTGAGTAACATTGAGACAGTATAGTAATTTACAGACCGGTAGAATATTCAGAAGTCGAGTATTGCATTATTATGAATATTGGTACAATGTAAGAAGCTTTGGGTTGTAACGTGTACGAGACTTATCAGTATGATATAGATTCGGACGTAAGTGATTAAGATTGCCCAGTATATTCAGTATGTGATGTAATATGCCATGTTAGGATATTGTTGTGTTCAGCTGAAACCCCGCGAAGTAATACAGTATCTGTAAAGCATTTCAGACATAGAATAGCAATTAAATAAAGTTTAGAAAGCATGTTAGAAATAGGAAATCATGTTAATACAGAAACTCAGTAAACAGTATAGCTTTTAGCAGAAACACCATCTTGTATAGCCTTTGCTCCAGTACAGTTTGACAGGAGACTATATTCGTATTTATATCTACCTGCCTCAGCACGTATCAGACACTTATAGATTACTATTATTAGCTCCGCAGGTATATATACGATACCTTACCCCTGCTAGCCTTAACTTGTGAGATATACAGACAGCATGACTAGTTGAGACCGTTGTATTGATTGGGGTTGGATTACCTAGCATCCATGACCGCCCAGGGTTAATAGCTGTATCGACTCGTCCGCCAGAGGACGAGGATACGTCACTCTACGGAGTGATATGCCGTCCCGCAAGGGGACGAAGATGGGATGCCAGTTTCCCCATATTGTGCCTTGGTCGGGCCTTATACACCCTCGTCGAGCGGGTACGCCCGGGGTGTTGATTTTGGAGTCCTTTGGACTCAGGTACAGTTATAGTCAGGGGCTCAGCGAGCCCAAGTGCATACCCAGGGACCGGCAGGATGCTTACAGCCACTATAGGAGATGGGATGACCGGGGTAGGGATGTAGATTCTGTGTTGGATACACCTCCCGGCTTATGGGAGCCGGGTAAGGTTTGTGTGTGCCATGTTATGTTATGTATGTTATGCTATGTTACATTAGACATGAATAGATTAGTAGTAGAATGATACGTCTCCAGATATGACACCTACTCCTCCCAGTATGATTGAGAACAGGTACGACTTACATCATCAGACAGATAATCTAGTTCTTCCTATTTCAGTTTCGTCAGTTATGTTATTGATTTCAGATATCTTTTTCAGTTATTGCTTTACATACTCAGTACCAGCGGTACTGACGCCCGGTGGGGCGCTGCATCACTTGTCTGCGGTACTCATAGACGAGCAGGCGATTCTACGTGACTCCCTGTCAGCGGTAGAGTATTCAGCTCCAGTCATCCGGAGGTTGAATTCCAGAGGATTAGTTCAGTTCCTTTTGTTGTATGTTATGGGTAGGTCGGGGCCCTGTCCCGATCAGTTCTATTGCTATTCCTAGAGGCTTGCAGTCTGTATATATCCCTGTGGTCAGATGAGCCGGTCGTGTGAGGCCGTGTAGTTGTATAGCTGTTAGTATTCCTTCTTTCTATTATGATGGTCGTGTGGGGCCATAGTTTGCCAGTAGTGGTGACCTTGCCGGTCACGTAGCTTTTCAGTACGTTATGATTGAGTTATAAATAACTAGACAGCATGGTGGCCTTGTCGGCCCGCATAGGTTTCCCTGAGATGATATGTTTCTGGTCAGCTGTTAGTACAGGTACAGAAGGCTATAGGCCAATGGGCCGGGGGCTGTGTTTACAGCCGTTATATAGCCCTTTGTTTCCAGAAATGTGAGTTAGAGCCAGCCAGGCGCCAGATGCGCCCAGGCTTAATAGTCCAGCAGGTCAGGTCCTAGTAGGGCACCAGGTGCCAGTCATACCCCCCAAGGCGGGGTGTGACAAACTTGGTATCAGAGCAGGTCGTATCCCAGGGAGTCTGCAAGCCGTGCTAAGTAGAGTCCTGTCCATGGATGTGTTGTGCACCACATACTATGGGTAGGAGGCTGCAAGGCATGATAGGATGGTTGTCTTTTATTCTGATTCAGTCGTGCTATAGAGCGGTGCAGTATAGGGTTGAGTCTCTAAGAGCTTACCATATTCTCTGGTTACAGATAATGTCAGACCAGCAACCTCCTACCACAGGTCAGAGCTTAGACATCACAGCAGGGGAGGGCACCTGCAGGATGCCTCCCCCTCATTTGGAGACAGCCCGATCGGAGGGCCCTACAGAGGCTTCATCTCAGCCTCCTCAGCAGTCTCCACCACGTCAGGAGCCATTTGGGGCGACAGTACCTTCAGCAGTCCCTATACCGACACCTTCCGACCAGGAGGTGAGGAGTGTTGTAGTTATGATAGCACAGATGATGGCTGCTCAGCGTCAGCAAATGCCATCCACAGTTGCAGAATCATCAGGAGGGCCCGGCAGTTCGAGGGTCCGAGAGTTCTTAGCCCTGAATCCCCCACAGTTTACAGGCACGGACCGAACAGAGGACCCCCAGGATTTTCTGGATCAGATGCAGAGAATCTTCAGGGTTATGCATGCTACGCCTACTGAGTCAGTTGAATTGGCCGCATTCCGATTACGGGATATTGCGGTGTTATGGTATGAAAGCTGGGAGAGGTCCCGAGGGAGAGATGTTTCCCCTCCCACCTGGTCTAGCTTTTCAGGAGCCTTTCTAGATCACTATTTGCCGCGGGAGATCCGACAGGCCCGGGTAGATCAGTTCCTACATCTAGAGCAGGGGGCCATGAGTGTTCGGGAATATTCCTTGCGGCTTGACTCTTTGGCTTGATATGCACCGGCCTTCGTGGATACCATGGCATCCAGAGTGCACCGTTTTATTATGGGGTTGAACCCAGAATATGTCGAGACTTGTATCACGGCCACACTGCGAGAGGACATGGATATTTCCCGAATTCAGGCATTTGCCCAGAATATTGAGGGCATCAGACAATGACATCGGGAAATCAGAAGGGTTAATCAGGAACAGCGTCGCCGGGATAGGCCAGCTGAGTTACAGAGAGAGGCCCGGGGAGGACCCAGTCCACGATTGTCAGACAGGCCGCCCAGGCCCCCGCCTCCGCCACAGTCACAGGGAGGTAGATTCAGCCGCAGGGGGCAGTCAGAGGCTGGTAGAGGCTCGCAGACGGCAGACTCACCATTACAGAGGAGGGCGGAGCAGAGTAGGTATACCCTACCACTTTGCCCTATATGCAGTCGACGCCATTCTGGAGCATGCAGGTATGGTTCCACCATATGCTATATTTGTGGCCAAGAAGGCCATTTGATGAGAGATTGCCCAGCCAGAGGTCGAGAGGACCGGGATAGACAAGATAGGGCATCAGCAGGATCGCGAGTTACAGCATCCCCGACTGGGCACAGGCCCTCAGTTTCAGCAGGCAGGGGTCGGGGCAGATCAGGGGCCTCCAGTACAGGTGCAGGCCCAAGCCGCACATATGCCTTACCAGGGAGGCAAGATTCAGAAGCATCGCCTGATGTTGTGACAGGTATGCTAACTATCTGCTCACACCCTGCTTATGTGCTAATTGATCCAGGGTCTACTTTGTCCTATATTACTCCATTTGTGGCATGGAAGTTTAGTATTGTACCAGAATCATTACAGCAGCCCTTCTTATTATCTACGCCCGTCGGTGACTCTATCACAGCTAGCCGAATCTACCGCGGGTATACAGTAGAGATTGTTGACCGTCAGACCACAGTAGATCTGGTCGAGTTAGAAATGATAGACTTCGATGCTATAATGGGTATGGACTGGTTAGTGCCATGCTTTGCCAATGTTGAATGTTGGACCAAGACGGTTCCATTCCACTTCCCGGGGGAGGCAGTACGGGAGTGGAAGGGCAGCACCGTGACGCCAAAAGGTAGGTTTATTTCCTACCTTCAGGCGAGAAAGTTGATATCTAAGGGGTGCATTTACCATCTTATCAGAGTTCAGGATGTCCAAGCAGAATCTCCGACATTCCAGTCTGTCCCAGTGGTAAATGAATTACCAGATGTATTTCCTGATGAGTTACCTGGTATTCCCCCAGAAAGGGAAATAGACTTTGCTATTGACTTGCTACCAGGCACTCAGCCAATATCAATACCTCCTTATCGTATGGCTCCTGCAAAACTCAGAGAATTAAAGGAACAGTTGAAAGACTTGTTAGATAAAGGTTTTATCAGGCCGAGTACTTCCCTATGGGGTGCACCAGTCTTGTTTGTGAGAAAGAAAGATGGCTCGCTCCGAATGTGTATAGATTATCGGCAACTAAACAAAGTTACAGTAAAGAACAAGTATCCGCTTCCCAAAATTGATGACTTATTTGATCAGTTACAGGGAGCCAGATACTTAGATTGACTTGCCGTCTGGATATCACCAGGTCCGAGTACGTGAGAGAGATATTCCTAAGACAGCGTTTAGGACCCGATATGGACATTTTGAATTTCTAGTTATGTCCTTCGGGTTAACGAACGCCCCAGCAGTCTTTATGGACCTGATGAACAGTATTTTTAGACCTTTCCTGGACTTGTTCGTGATAGTATTTATTGATGATATTCTGGTGTATTCTCGCTCTGAAGCAAATCACCGGACTCATTTGCGGACAGTGCTCCAGATTCTCAGGGACCGCCAGTTGTATGCTAAATTTTCGAAGTGTAACTTCTGGCTTAACTCAGTGGCTTTTTTAGGGCATATCATCTCAGACGCTGGTATACAGGTAGACAAGCAGAAGATAGAAGCAGTTAAGTCATGGCCTAGGCCTACCACCCCGACTGAAGTTCGTAGCTTTTCGGGGTTGGCAGGATATTATCGGAGGTTCGTTGAGGGATTCTCAACCATTGCAGTACCTTTAACTAAATTGACACAGAAAGCAGCAAAGTTTCAGTGGACGGAGGCATGCGAGCAGAGTTTCCAGGAACTGAAAGACAGATTAACCTCCGCCCCAGTATTAGCACTGCCGGAAGGCACAGAAGGGTATTCAGTTTATTGTGACGCGTCAGGTATCGGGTTGGGTTGTGTGTTGATGCAGCATGGTAGAGTAATTGCATATGCTTCTAGACAACTGAAGAAGCACGAACAGAATTACCCCACCCATGACCTAGAATTGGCCGCAGTAATTCATGCCTTGAAGATGTGGAGGTATTACCTGTACGGCGTCCATGTTGATATTTACACTGATCATAAGAGCTTACAGTACATTTTCACTCAGAGGGAGTTGAATCTATGGCAACGCCGCTGGTTGGAGCTGTTAAAAGATTATGATGTGAATATTCTATACCACCCCGGAAAAGCTAATGTTGTAGCAGATGCCCTGAGCCGTAAGTCAATGGGGAGTTTGGCGTATTTGCGACCTGAGAAACAGAAATTAGCTAAAGAAATTCATCAGTTAGCTGATCTAGCCGTTCTAGTAATGGAAACAGAAAATAATGGGGCAGTAATTCAGAATTCTGCAGTGTCATCGTTAGTTACAGAGGTAAAAGAACGGCAGCATGAGGATCCCGATTTAGTCCAGCTCAGAGATAGAATTCAGAAAGGTAAGGAGCCAGATTTTCAGATAACCGAGGATGATGTGCTATGTTGTAAGGGCCGCCTCTGTGTCCCGAATGTTTCAGGGCTTCGCGGACGAATCATGCATGAGGTACATTATGCTCGCTATTCCCTTCATCCAGGGGCGACGAAAATGTACCACGATATCCGAGACATCTACTGGTGGCCAGGTATGAAAGCTGAGATAGCTGAATTTGTATCTAGATGTTCTAATTGTCAGCAGGTAAAAGCTGAGCACCAGAAACCGGGCGGTTTGACTCAAGAGATAATGATACCTATGTGGAAATGGGAAGTAATAAACATGGATTTTGTAACAGGGTTACCCCGTACTAGACGCAGAAATGATTCCATTTGGGTAATAGTTGACAGGCTGACAAAATCAGCTCATTTCCTGCCAGTAAGGGCTACCTTCTCAGCTGAGGATTATGCCGAATTATATATCAGAGAAATAGTTAGATTGCATGGAGTGTCGGTATCTATTATTTCAAATAGGGGAGCACAGTTTACAGCTAGATTCTGGCAGTCATTTCAGAAAGGTTTGGGGACGCAGATTAACTTGAGCACAGCATTCCATCCTCAAATAGATGGGCAGGCTGAACGTACAATTCAGACGCTCGAAGATATGCTACGAGTGTGTGTGCTAGATTTTGGCGGTAGCTGGGATGAGCATCTTTCGTTGATTGAATTTTCTTATAATAACAGCTACCATTCAGCTATTCAGATGGCGCCTTTCGAGGCATTATACGGGAAAAAATGTAGATCGCCGGTGGGCTGGTTTGAAATAGGAGAATCAGCATTAGTTGGGCCAGACATTGTTCGGCAGTCCGAGGAAAAGATAAAGCTTATCCGAGAACGTTTACTGACCGCTCAGAGCCGCCAGAAGTCTTACGCAGATAGGCGGCGCAGAAATATAGAATTTTCGGTAAACGACTGGGTATATCTGAAAGTGTCCCCGATGAAAGGGGTAATGAGGTTTGGCAAGAAAGGCAAGCTTAGCCCAAGATTCATTGGGCCATACCAGATTCGGCGAAGAATAGGCTGAGTTGCATACGAGTTGAACTTGCCTCCAGAATTAGCATCTGTTCACCCAGTATTCCATGTTTCTATGTTAAGGAAGTTCGTAGGGGACCCTTCTACAGTATTTCCAGTTCAGGATGTTCAGGTCACAGAGGAGTTATCCTATGAAGAGGTTCCCGTAGCTATCTTAGACAGGCAGATTTGCAGGCTGAGAACTAAAGATGTTGCATCTGTCAAAGTATTGTGGCGTAACAGAAATCGGGAGGAAATGACGTGGGAGGCTGAAGAAGATATGAAAATCAGATACCCTCACCTATTTCAGGCCTAATCAGGCGACAGGTATGTCCGTATTATTATTTATGTCGTACCTTATGGTTGTATGTTGCAAATGATAAAGAAGAAGTGATATTTAGTTGTCCAGTGAATCTTAGAATATTGTGTGCAGTGCCTGTGTTGGACTTTTCTGTATTTCAGGTTTTTGCGATAGTCCATATTACAGGGGAAACTCTGCCAAAATTTTTCCAGAAAGTAAAGTAAGTAGTCCTCTAGATGACAGTATACATTCGAGGACGAATGTTCTTAAGGGGGGGAGAATGTTATACCCCGTAGAATTCCCGGCACTTAGATGACCTATTCCCACGTTGGTTAAGCATATTTAAAGGTCATACGTGCTGGGGAGAGGCTCGGGAAAAAAGATCGGACGAGAAACCTGTCGAACCATCGCGGGAGGAGCCGAGGCAGAGCCCCTCCGCGATGGCAGCGTGTCACAGAGGTGAGGCCTCCGCGATGGCTCCGTGACACGTTGCCCAAGTTCAGGCCCAAGTATATAAAGCCCCCACTTCGGTTTAAAATCATTTTACACTTGAAAATTTCCAGAAAAGCGCAGTAAACAGAGGAAGACGAAGGAAAATTAAATATTTTCGTCCGATTACGCTGCCAAACGCTGCCCAAACTCAAATTAATCCTAGATACCAAAGTATTTAGCAGCAGAGAGCATTTCTACGGATTTAGTTTCGTGAAATACGGCCGACAAATCGGCGAGCCACCGAACTAAGATAAATAGAATTGCTCTAAATTAATGTCTATGTGTTCCTAGCTGAGAAGTGAATACTTCTCCCTTCTGGGCCGCTGAAAAATAGCGAGTTTTCGACCGTCTTTCGATAAGCCTAAGTTTAGGCTATAAACTATATCGAAAGCAATGTTGCTCTTTACAATAAAGCTGTATTTAGTATTGATTGACGTATTTATGAATGCAGTTGGGAGAAAATAGTTGAAGTGCCGGCCGAGCCTCGTCCAACGGACGAATAGTCGAAGATAAGGTATGTAAAGTTAGTTTCCTCGGCAAGCTGAGTAACATTGAGACAGTATAGTAATTTACAGACCGGTAGAATGTTCAGAAGTCGAGTATTGCATTATTATGAATATTGGTACAATGTAAGAAGCTTTGGGTTGTAACGTGTACGGGACTTATCAGTATGATATAGATTCGGACGTAAGTGATTAAGATTGCCCAGTATATTAAGTATGTGATGTAATATGCCATGTTAGGATATTGTTGTGTTCAGCTGAAACCCCGCGAAGTAATACAGTATCTGTAAAGCATTTTAGACATAAAATAGCAATTAAATAAAGTTTAGAAAGCATGTTACAAATAGGAAATCATGTTAATACAGAAACTCAGTAAACAGTATAGCTTTTAGCAGAAACACCATCTTGTATAGCCTTTGCTCCAGTACAGTTTGACAGGAGACTAAATTCGTATTTATATCTACCTGCCTCAGCACGTATCAGACACTTATAGATTACTATTATTAGCTCCGCATGTATATATACGATACCTTACCCCTGCTAGCCTTAGCTTGTGAGATATACAGACAGCATGACTAGTTGAGACCGTTGTATTGATTGGGGTTGGATTACCTAGCATCCATGACCGCCCAGGGTTAATAGCTGTATCGACTCGTCCGCCAGAGGACGAGGATACGTCACTCTACGGAGTGATATACCATCCCGCAAGGGGACGAAGATTGGATGCCAGTTTCCCCATATTGTGCCTTGGTCGGCCCTTATACACCCCCGTCGAGCGGGTACGCCCGGGGTGTTGATTTTGGAGTCCTTCAGACTCAGGTACAGTTATAGTCAGGGGCTCAGCGAGCCCAAGTGTATACCCAGGGACCGGCAGGATGCTTACAGCCACTATAGGAGATGGGATGACCGGGGTAGGGATGTAGATTCTGTGTTGGATGCACCTCCCGGCTTATGGGGGCCGGGTAAGGTTTGTGTGTGCCATGTTATGTTATGTATGTTATGCTATGTTACATTAGACATGAATAGATTAGTAGTAGAATGATACGTCTCCAGATATGGCACCTACTCCTCCCAGTATGATTGAGAACAGGTGCGACTTACATCATCAGACAGATAATCTAGTTCTTCCTATTTCAGTTTCGTCAGTTATGTTATTGATTTCAGATATCTTTTTCAGTTATTGCTTTACATACTCAGTACCAGCGGTACTGACGCCCGGTGGGGCGCTGCATCACTTGCCTGCAGGTACTCATAGACGAGCAGGCGATTCTATGTGACTCCCTGTCAGCGGTCGAGTATTCAGCTCCAGTCATCCGGAGGCTGAATTCCAGAGGTGTAGTTCAGTTCCTTTTGTTGTATGTTATGGGTAGGTCGGGGCCCTGTCTCGATCAGTTCTATTGCTATTCCTAGAGGCTTGCAGTCTGTATATATTCCCTGTGGTCAGATGAGCCGGTCGTGTGAGGCCGTGTAGTTGTATAGCTGTTAGTGTCCCTTCTTTCTATTATGATGGTCGTGTGGGGCCATAGTTTGCCAGTAGTGGTGACCTTGCCGGTCACGTAGCTTTTCAGTACGTTATGATTGAGTTATAAATAACTAGACAGCATGGTGGCCTTGTCGGCCCGCATAGGTTTCCCTGAGATGATATGTTTCTGGTCAGCTGTTAGTACAGGTACAGAAGGCTATAGGCCAATGGGTCGGGGGCTGTGTTTACAGCCGTTATATAGCCCTTTATTTTCAGAAATGTGAGTTAGAGCCAGCCAGGCGCCAGATGCGCCCAGGCTTAATAGTCCAGCAGGTCAGGTCCTAGTAGGGCACCAGGTGCCAGTCATACCCCCCAAGGCGGGGTGTGACAACTAATGTCTTGAAGCACACCTCTAGGCCTTTGATGCTCAACCCTCACCTGTTGACAATTTTGAAACATAGCCACAAATTCTGTTATGTTCTTCTTCATGTCACTCCACCAATAGACATCCCGTAGGTCATGGTACATCTTGGTGGCACCGTGATGTATAGAGTATATGGAACCATAAGCATTGTGCAACATCCGATATATCAAATTATCAACACTTGGAACACACAAGTGACCCTGATATCGAAGCACACTCTCTCCCTCTTTGGAGAAAACCTCCACCTTTTGATTTTGAACGGCTTCCTTCAACTTTACCAAAATAGGATCCTCATGTTGCCTAGCTTTAACTTTGGTCACTATGGATGATTCTGACCCATTCTAAATAATGACACCACCATATGTCGAGTCCACAAGACGGACTCCTGGTCGTGCAAGCCGATGTACATCCTTTACTAATTCTTTCGTTTCCTCATCTACATGGGACACACTCTCCATAGAAAGTCTCCTAAGAGCATCTTCCACCACATTAGCTTTGCCTAGATGATAAAGGACACTCAGATCATAATCCTTCGAGAGCTCCAACCATCTTCTCTGGCGTAGATTTAGGTCCTTCTGGGTAAACATGTACTATAGGCTTTTGTTGTCCGTAAACATATCTAAATGGACCCTATATAGACAGTGTCTCCAAATCTTTAAGGCAAATACTCCGCCGCCAACTCAAGGTCGTGAGTTGGGTAATTCTTTTCATGAACCTTCAGCTGCCTGAAAGCATAGGCTATAACTTTACCATGATGCATGAGTACACCATCGAGAACTGATCCTCGAAGCATTGTAATATACCACAAACCCATCGGTACATGTTATTACCCCGGTAACCCAAGGATTAGACTTGGGAGTTAAAACAGTGAAAAACTGAAATTTTGCACCAGGTAATAGGACGAACCGTGAAGTGGCTCATGAGGAGTGACCACGAGTCGTGAAGTGACTCATGGTCAAGCAAGGAGGTGGATTGCTCTGGGGGTCACCACGGGCATGACCACAAGTTTTGATCAGGCCACACGACTCATGAGGTCACCCGAGGCCTGGACTGGATGTTGGGCAAGGGTAGTTGGGCAATGTAGACCACGGATGGTGACCACAAGTCGTGGTCACTCACCACGAATTGTGGTGTCCTTCGTGGGGTCCCAGGGTGGAATTTAACAGTGTACCTCACGACTCAGGCCATGAGTCATGGTCCCTGTAGACGAGTCGGCCATTCCCTTATGGGGACTGATAGTCAACAAAATTCTGCGATTTAAGTAAGGGCTTTTCCATAATTCCTAAGTCCTAGGGTCCTATACTATGTTGTTTTAACATCTGAAAGGGTGGTTTAAGAGGGAATATACTAGCCTAAGTCCTCATTCATGCATGCAAAGGTTTGGGGAGGAGATAGAAGGGTGATATAGGTGATTTCAAGGTGTTCTTCATCAATTTCCTCTTGGGCAATCTAGGAAAGTTAAGAACTAGCTATTCTTAGGTATGTAAGGTTATGAGTGGGTGTTCCCTTTCACACCCATGCCCAATTCTATCAAATGACTAAGTCAGCACATTTCCTCCCAATTAAAACCACAAATTCAGTTGAAGACTATCCTAGACTTTATATTCGGTATCTAGTCAGACTTCATGGGGTGCCCTTGTCCATTATTTCATACAGAGGTACACAATTCACCTCTCACTTCTGGAAGTCTTTTCTGAAAGGACTTGGTACCCAGGTTAAGCTCAGTAAAGCTTTTCACCCGCAGACAGATGGATAAGATGAGCAGACTATTCAGACCTTAGAAGACCTTAAGGGTAATTGGGATGACCATTTGCCTCTTATTGAGTTTGCGTACAACAATAGCTATCACTCTAGCATTCAGATGGACCCATTTGAGGCACTATATGGTAGGAGGTGTAGATCCCCTATGGGGTGGTTTGAGGTTTGTGAAGCTACCTTGATAAGGCCAAACTCGATTCATGAAGCAATGCAGAAAATTCAGCTCATCCGAGAAAGGTTGAAAATAGCTCAAAGTCGTTAGAAATCTTATGCCGATGTGCGGAGAAGAGAATTGGAGTTTGTAGTTGATGAATGGGTATACCTGAAAATTTCGCCCATGAAAGGGGTGATGAGGTTTGGAAATAAGGAGAAACTCAGTCCGAGGTATATGGGACCTTAATTTTGAGGCGTACCGGCAATGTGGCCTATGAGCGAGAGTTACCTTCAGAACTAGAAGTTATACACCCAGTTTTCCATGTGTCACTTCTGAAGAAGTGCATTGGTGATCCAACCTCAGTTGTGCCATTGGACAGCGTGGAAATAAAGGATAGTCTCACATATGAGGAGATACCAGTCCAGATCCTTGGCCGTCAGGTTCGTAAGTTGAGGAATAAGGAAATAGCTTCACTCAAGGTCCTATGGAGGAATCATCAGGTTAAAGGAGCTACGTGGGAGGCCGAAGCAGATATGATGGCCAAATACCCACACTTGTTCTCTTCTAGTTCAGTTTAAGAATCAAGTAGTAAATCCCTTCTCGGTACCCTACTCAATTTCGTACTCATCAGCTCTATTTCTATTTCCTATGTGCATCCTAGTTGCATTATCTCTGTTAGTATGGTTAAGATAGTTCGGAGTCGGTTACTCCATCAGAAATCGGTCATAGTCTCAATTTCATAAATCCCAGCTCTTTTTTCTAGTTTTGGTCTTCATTCGAGGATGAATGATCCCTAGGAGGAGATATTGTAACACCCCTAAATTTTCCTAAACCAAATCCAGGCGTTACATGAAAAATCAGGGAAGCATCAGAAATTTTTCTGTCTCAGACGACCCAGACAACGGACCGTTGGTAGAAACAATGGCCGGTTGTAAGGAGTCGTGGTTTGCTCAGCATATTTTTCTCCCAGAAACAATGAGCCAACCAACAAGCCATTGGAAGTTCTAATGACCCGTTGTAGGCAGCCATTGTTAGACTTCCAATGAGGGTTGGGTTTGTGGTAGGAAGCAACGAGTGGAATCAACGGCTAGTTGTTAGCACCAAAGGGTCGTCCTTTCCACCCGTCGTCAGGACACAGACTCCAAAAGTGTTGACGACGAGTGGGTTCAACGACCCATTATTCCTACCAACGAGTCGTTGTATCACTCGTTGTCTTAGGGCCCCAGTTTCCCTCTTTCAGACCACGACAGGAACCAATGGCTCATTGATTCTTCCAATGGACCATTGGACCTTCCCTTTGTTTCAGTCTAGTAGGTCTGGCTTTAGAAACCAGAACTAGCAACAGTTTTCAACGGGCCATTGTTTGAACCAATGACCCATCCTAAAATCCGTTGTTCAAGGACGGGCAGTTTTCAGTTTTTTCTGCCAGGGGTATTTTTGTATTTTCCCAGTATTTTTAACTTGAAACCATGTCGTTTTGGGTTCGTATAGGATAGAATTAAAGGTATTAGAATGACCCTTTCCCTTCATTCCTCTCAACTTCGTCAAGAACAGAGCGTACAACTTCTGTGGAAGCACAGAGCAGGAGCTAGGGTTGATTTTTCTTCTCAATTTTCTCAGAGATTTTTCACCGAGGTTGTCTTCTTCAGGTGTGTGAGAATTCAGTAAGGATATTGTTCTCCCCTTGTGTCCCCCAAAGCTCTCCCTGTTCACTTTCAGTCATAGCCCTGAGATTGTGAATACGAAATTATTGCTATTGTTCTTGAATTATTTTATGTGGAATCCCACCCTATGTTAATTGTAGCTGTTTTCCACCAGTTTGGAATCAAAATGATGCTTGTTTCATCAATTTAGAAATTCAGCCCTAACTTTTGAAAAGTCAAAATTTAGAATCCTGTTTAAGCTTTGAACTCTTGAGAATTGGTTGCATCTTTTAGAGTTAGGGGTTTTTATAATGCTTGTATGTGTTAAAAACTTAGTTATTTGTATGTTATTCAGATTCAGTCAGAAAGTACTAGAATATTTAGTGTTAGTCAGAAATGTCAGCTGATTAGTTTGACTATAGTCCTTTCTCGAGGTGTCAGTGGTGCCTCTCAGTTATCAGACTCAGACTCATATTACAGTAATTTGGTCCATTAGGCGGTCATGAAATTCCATTTATATAACTCTGACCAGCCCCAAGACCCCAGTTCAGTTATCAGTTTGTTCTTAGACGGTTACGACACTTCCAGCTAGGCAGCTCTGACCAGTCTTAGAACTCAGTTTCCAAATTTGGTCCTATAAGACGCTCAGGGAACTCTCTGACAGTATCCCTGGGTGAGTATAGTATTGGGCCCCAGTATCGAGCTATCCATTTGTCAGTAGTAGTAGTAATAGGATTATCCAATGGGAGTAGGACTTAGCACTGAAAGGGCCGGGGTTCCAGCGCACCCAGGTTCCAAAACTACGTTGCCACTGTAGGTTTTATTTACTTGGCCTAATGTCCCCCCCCCCCCTTCTGACAGTGACTTTTCACAGTCCATGCCTTTATACCCTGGCAAGGTATATTGGGTCCTACTAACGAGGTGTGTACATCGGACTCCACATCTAGCTCACATGGTTATATGTCGGTTATAGCCTCTCCCACTAGTCAGTTCAGTTTACTCTCAGATTTCTTAGTTCAGATTAGTTCAGTGCAGTATCTCAGACTTAGGACATGTTTATGACCATCAACCAGGGTCATTTTTGACCATATCAATTTTACACCAGTTGTATCAGTTTTCAACATTTCAGTAGGTCATTTCATGTCGTATCAGTTCAGTTATTAGTTCTATCATATTATTCATGTTTCTCTCACTTACTCAATACATTCAAAGTACTGACGCATACTTTTATGCTGTATCATTTCATGATACAGCTGTAGGTTCCCAAACTAAGGATCGTTAGTCGTTGCGATCCAGATCCTCTTCCGCTGTAGCCGATGTGTGAGTCCTTATCATTCGAAGGCCTTGCTTTACTTTCTTTCAGTTGAGATATTATTTTAGTTATACTTGGGTAGTAGTAGATTAGATGACTAAGTCAGCACATTTCCTCCCAGTTCAAGTGAAGGATTCAGCTGAGGACTATGCTAGACTTTATATCCGAGAGTTGGTCAGACTTCATAAGGTGCCATTATCCATCATCTCAGATAGAGGTACTTAGTTCACCTCACGTTTATGGAAGTCTTTTCAGAAGGGATTGGGCATCCAAGTCAAGTTCAGCACAACTTTTCACCAGAAGAAAAATGGTCAAGTTGAGCAGACTATTCAGATCCTAGAAGATATGTTGCCATTATCCATCATCTCAGACAGAGGTACTTAGTTCACCTCACATTTATGGAAGTCTTTTAAGAAGGGACTGGGCACCCAAGTCAAGTTCAACCCAACTTTTCACCAGTAGAAAAATGGTCAAGTTGAGCGAACTATTCAGACCCTATAAGATATGTTGAGAGTGTGCGCGATTGATTTCAAGTAAAGTTGGGATGACCATTTGCCTCTTATCGAGTTTGAGTATAACAACAGCTACCACTCCAGTATCCAGATGGCCCCGTTTGAGGCATTGTATGGTAGGAGGTGTAGATCTCCTATTGGGTGGTTTGAAGTAGGTGAAGCTACTATAATCGGGCCAGACTCAGTTCATGAAGCTATGCAGAAGGTATAGCTCATCAGAGAAAGATTGAAAGGAGCTCAGAGCCGTCAGAAATCTTATGCTAATGTGAGGAGAAGAGAATTGGAGTTTCTTGTGGATGATTGGGTTTATCTGAAAATTTCGCCCATGAAAGGAGTGATGAGGTTTCGGAAAAAGGGAAAGCTCAGTCTGAGATATGTGGGACCTTACAAAATCCTGAGGTGAATTGGCCAGGTACCTTATGAGTTGGAGTTACCTTCAGAGTTGGCATCTGTACACCCTATATTTCATGTGTGACTCTTGAAGAAGTGCATCAGGGACCCAACTTCAGTTGTGCTATTGGACAGTGTAGGAGTGAAAGTCTCTCATACGAGGAGGTTCCAGTTCAGATCCTTGAGCGTCAGGTTCGTAAGCTGAGGAATAAGGAGATAACGTCAGTCAAGGTCTTGTGGAGAAACCAGCAGGTGGAGGGAGCTATGTGAGAGACCAAAGCTGATATGATGGCCAAATACCCACACTTGTTCTCTACCGGCTCTGTTACAGTTTGAGATATTAATTTTGCCCTAGAACTCAATTTAGCTTTCAGGTTCAATTGATGTCTTCAAATTTCTTTTATGTTTATGGGTGTGTGTATGAAAAGTGAATTCAGTTCAGTTGTGTAGTTTGAATTGGAGGTAGTTATTCTGAAAATCTTTGGTTTAAATAATCAAGTATTGGAATATGATGATTGCATTTCTCTGCTTTTTCTGTGTGTTTCCATCATTCTACGAATATTTCCAAGGGGTATATATTGTCCCAACGATTCCTAAGATTAGACCGAGATCAAAAATTAGAAGTTGGCTGAAAACTGGGAAGAACGTTGCAGAACAGGCGGCCTAACAGATCGTTGGTCCAACCAACGACCCATTGGAAGTAGTCATGGGGAAATGCAGGTCTGGTGGCAGTGAAGGTAACGAGTCGTCTAATGACCCGTCATAAGTAGTAAGAAGTCATGGGATGAGGCGTTACCAGGTAGAAGGGAATTTTTGGAATTAGGGCAGTGTACATGATGGATGGTGACCACGAGTCGTGGTCACCAGTAATGAGTCGTGACATCTCCCATTACTAGCCCCGGACGATTAAAGATAGTGTACTTAATGAGTGATGCCACGATTCATGGCCCAGGATAACGAGTCGTTAGGTCCCTCGTGGTGACCCTTATTGCCAGATCCGGTATCTTCAGGCTTGAAGTAATAGACCCAATGAGAGGTCCCAATGAGTCATGGCCTCAACCAACGTCTCGTTAAGTGACCCGTTGGGACCCCGTCGACTAGATTTCAGATTTTAGGCCAGGGTTATTTTTATGATCTCCTACCTATTTAGTCCCTAAACTACATCGTTTTAGGTAAAATTTTAGATATATTAGAGGGATTAAATGGTTTTTCCCCTCATTCCCCATGTACACTTTTAGAAAACGATCGTAGTTTCCTCTCAAGAACTCTTAGGCCAGACTAGGGCTTCTCGCCCATTACAGCAAATTCAAGCTTCCTTCTCCGAAATATTTTCAACCAAGTATGTGGGAACTCAACAAGGGGATTTTTCTTCCCTTGTGTCCCCTAAAACTCTTCCTCAGTTCACTATCTGTTCTGACCCTAAACCTTTCGATTATGAAGATATTTCTATCAGACCTTATTTAATTCTTGAGGAAAATTACTCCATGCTAATTCTAGATGTTTTCCACCAGTTGGTAACTCAAATGATGTCTATTCCATTGAAGGTGAATTTTATCCCTAACTCTTGAAAACATAAACTAGAATCCTGCATAAGTATTGAATTCTCGAAAATTGCTTGAATCTTTCAGAGTTAGGGGTTTCTATAATATTTGTATGTGTTAGAAACTCAGTCAAACGTATGTTAGACAATTTCAGTCAGAAAGTTCATATACTCAGAAATGTCAGCCTAGTCTCTCTCATTTTTTTGCAACCACCGGGTTGACCAGAATAATGTCAACTGATCAGTTTGACTACATAAATTTCCTAAGTGTCAGTATCACCTCCTAGTTATCAGAATGAGATTCAAAACTCGGTTTATTGGTCCACTACGCAGTCATGACACTTAAACAGATAGCTTTGACTAGCCTTAGGACCCCAGTCAGATTACAATTTATTCTTAGACACTTACGATGCTTTTAGATAAGCAACTCTGACTAGTCTAGAACCCAGTTTCAGAATCTGGTCCGATATGACTCTATGGGCACCTTCAGTTATATACCCCTGACTAGTCATGGACCCTAGTTAGCCATCAGCTTAGTATTTAGTTCAGGAATTCCAGTTGGAGAAGGACATAGTACCGAGCAGACCGGGCTTCCAGCGCACCCAGGTTCGAGAACTACGTTGCCAGCATAGACTACAGTATTCATTGGCCTGATTGGCCCTAGACTTTTATGATCACCCAGTTCATGCCTTTATACCCTGGCAAGGTATATTGGGTCCTAGCGGTGGGGTGTATACATCGTACTCCACGTTTAGCTCACGTGGTTACATGTCGGTTACAGACTCTCATACTAGTCAGTTCAGTTCAATCTCAGTCCAGTTCAGTCCAAAATAGTATATCAGACTTGGAACATGTTTTGACCATCAGAAAGAGTCGTCTTGACCACCTCGGCATTTCAGTTATTTCGGTTCAGTAGATTCTGTTAGTTATTGCATGTCTTCCAATTGAGCATTTATTTATTTTTTTCTTTTGTTTCATTGTTTTACGTTACTCTCACTTACTCAGTATATTCAAAGTATTGATGCATACCTTTTATGTTGTATCATTTTATGATATAGCTGCAGGATCACAGTCCCAACTTCATTAGCCGTTTACTTCTCGAAGACCTTAGCCTTGCAAATTGGTGAGTCCTCATCCTCCGAGGACAAAAATTTATTGTCTGAGTTATGATTTCATTTCTTTCAGTTGATTTAGAGTTAGCTGGGGGTCTGTCCTAGCAGTTCATCAGACCTAGTGGCTTTGAGACTTAGACTCAGTTTTTAGACTTTGTTGTTCTCTCCCAACCTTGTAGTTTGTTCTACTATTTTTAGTATTATGATTCAGTATATTTCTATCAAATATATATATTCTTTCTATAAAACTCCACTATATGTATTTTTTTTACTCAGAGTGCCAGTGTATAATAGATCAAGGGTTGACTTGGGGTCACTTGTGGCTTCAAGTATAGTGTTCCGTCTAGGGCGTAAACTCGGGACGTGACAACTCTAGTACCAGGGCAGATTGTGTGTACCAAATGTTGGTGATTTAAAGCAGCAAATATTAGCTGAATAACACAGTAAAACATACTCCATCCACCCTGGTGCTACTAAAATGTACCGCGACTTGCGAGGATTTTTACTAGTGGAACGGTATGAAGAGAGATATCGCCGAATTCGCAGCTAAGTGCCCAAACTACCAGCAAGTGAAAGTAGAGAGTATGAAAGTATATATTATCAACTGGTCCTTTGATATTCATGAAATTGAAAGGATTAAATATCTGAGTAAGACCATCAAAATCAAAGGCTGGGCACCAACACCCCAGGAAGATAAGGAAACTTCAAGTTCTTCATTAAGACAGAATTCCCAACTGTCCAAGGAAGAATTAAAAAGAAGGCTCCAGCAGGCCTAGTCAAATTTGGAAAAAGATACCCAACAAAAATAGATAATGAAATTATTAGATACTGCATCCTCTCATACAAGTGAACCAAGCAATAGAGACATGCTAGATCCGCAAGGGATAGCTCAAGCTTATCTTCTCAACTAAAGGAGGCAGCCAGACTATCCTTTCAGAAAAATAAAAAGCTACTACAATCAAAAGCAGTGGACCCCTCAGGAATCCACCTAAAAAATAATGCAGCAAAAAGACAAGCCACATCAGGACAAAATGGAATCTCTACGAACTCCCATGCAGATGAAGACGAATCTTCATCAAATTCCAAGGTCACATCAGGACAAATATCAAATTTCAAGGAAATCAAGTTTCAAGAAGATGAAGACATCTTTTAAATAGATCCGTGTAAAATTAAATCTGCCACATGTGGACACATGTAAATAGATAGGAGGTAGTAATTAGTTGACTCATCATATTGAGGTCTATTTAAGACCTTCACCTTGTATTAAGAGGGGCATTTGGAAAACACTACACTCACTTCCAAGCCCAAACCTCTCTATGTTCTCTATTTTTCCTTCTTATCAATAAACGGCTCTTTGTAAGTATCTTTTTCTTCTACTTTATTACTACTTATAGTATTTTCTCTTATTTTGCTCCGTTTCAACTTGCGGGTCTGACTTTTGAGCTTACGGGGTATAAAAAAAGTATAGAAACTTCTTTTGTTATGATAATTGCTAATAATTTGTGTAATAACTTGCAAACCTTCTCAGATAACCATTATAGTATCCTTTCTGGTGCTTCTACTAGTACTACTTTTTATACTGATGCATAGTGTGTGTGTGTGTGTTTGTTTGTGTTTGTGTGTGTGTGTGTGTGTGTGTATATATTTATTTATTTTATTTATTTCTTCCAAACCCCCAAAAAAAGACTCTGCATACACTAATTTATTATCTTATTACGAGGAGTCGCTCCACTAGATGAGGAGTGCTCATTCCCCATCCAACATTTATTCAAGGAATAAAATCAAATATCAAATATGCTAGCAAAGGAGGGATCTACTTTGAAGATGGTGAATTTATTTTGTGCGACGGACAGTCCCTCCATTGTTTGTATCCCAAAAATTTAAAACTGGCAAAGTAAGAACTCTTTTTATTAGGCTTAAGCAGTCAATTATTTTAGATAATTGTAATACATTTATTAAACCCA
The DNA here is from genome assembly GCA_035772735.1 of Datura wrightii. Classification (NCBI taxonomy): domain Eukaryota; kingdom Viridiplantae; phylum Streptophyta; class Magnoliopsida; order Solanales; family Solanaceae; genus Datura; species Datura wrightii. The sequence goes on from JASDFA010000001.1 coordinate 23,448,525, forward strand.
CTTCCCCTCAAAATAATAGTAATAGCTCAGGAGTGATGTCACTCTCGTGTATTGATGCATATTAAGTTCTATTAATATAATATCCTTATTATCCAAAAAAAAAAATATATATATATATATATATATATATATATATATATATATATATACTTCTTTAATACTATTTAAGAACTTTTACCACTTTAAGACTTAGAAATCAATTTTATCGTGTATTTTGTTTTCATAACTCAAGACTTTAAGAATCTTTAAAATAGTTAGGACTTCACATTAATATATGCTAAAGTTTAGCTGATTTTTTTTCATGAAAGACAGGGGAGAAAACCATTATTAAATATATTGATTCAATTGCACGTGATAACCAAGTCATAATCACTTCTTTTCCTCGTTTGATAGCATAGAATTGAAAAAAGTTCGTTTTTAGAATTTTTGTTAATAGTATCTGTAAAACTCCACCGTTATTATTAATCTTAACTCAATCTCCCCGCAAATAATTCAATAAAGATTTAATTGAATGTAACTCTTTAATATTTTCTTGATTATGTAAAACTCTCTCCACTTAAATAAGGGAAAAATTGGAAGAATATCATTAATGTCTTCTTGATTATGTAAAACACCACTTATTTTAAAATAAAATTAAAAGGCCAAAATACCACTTATTTTGAAATGGAGGGAGTAAGTTTTTTGATCTTATTATTCTTTAGAATTTTTTTTAATTTTTCTTGCCTATTACTTATTAACTTGGTTTTAATTTTAACAAATGAATACTAATTATATAGATTAAACCTCAACAAAAGAAGGTTAAAAATAACAATCTTTTACATATCCTTACAAGCATCTTCAGTTGTGAGAAATCACCTTTTTCTATAAAATAAATTTAATCTAATTATTCTTTAGAATTGAGTTAATTTTCTTACCAATTACTTATTGACTTTATTATAATTCTTATAAATCTTTATTTGATTGAATAATATATTATTGAAGTTTTTGTCCTTTCTTTTTGTGCGTGTGTTGGTTTTGTTATTTGTGAGAGTAATATTCATGAAGTTAATATTAGAGTAGCAAAATGGATAAAGAAATATTACAATAGTATATATTTTTTATCTATTAATTTTCTATATTTTTTAGTTATTAATTTGTTTCATACAATAAATTTGTGTTATAATATGAAGTGTTGTTTTTTCGTTTAGAATGATTACAAAGTTGTGACTGAAGTTAACATCACAGAATCTAGAAAATTCAAGTTTTCAATAAATGATCGCAAAGTCATGCTTAATATCAAAAAGAGATGACAAGATCAATTTGAAAAGAATTAATTTGGATTGAAAAATAATTTCATACTTTCTATTATTATATATGCTTTTATAAATATATTTGGCGCTAAAATTATGTGATATCTTGACAATGAGGACTACAAATTCCTATAAGATTGACATCTATGAAAAGTTTCGAGATAAATAAGAAAAAGTAAAAGGAGATGAAAATGATTTGTGCTACTAAAAAATTAATATTTTTCTTTTTTCTATAACTTAAAATTTGAAGATAAGATGGAATGAGCTTATAGTTGAAAAAAAATATAGGGAAAATTACATGGGAAAATAATATTACCAAATTAATTACCTATATTACCACTAATTTTATGTTTACCAAAATTATCATTTTTTAATTAAGTAATTTACCTGATAAATATGAATAATTGTATAACAAATCCTAATTAAACTTGGTCACTTATTCTTGATAAGTATGAATAATTTTATAACAAATTCTAATTATACTTGATCACTTAATAAACCTTGTATGTTTTTTTCTTTTTTTTCATAAATCACAATTATGCTAAAATTACTATCCATTTATTTTCTAACAGAAATATACACTGTACAATCAGAAATACAATATATATATATATATATATACACACACACACACACACACACATCATAAATAAACTTAAAAAAAACATATAAACTGATCTCTTAAATTTAAAATAGAATAGAATATACATTAAAAATATAAAAAAATTAATTGCTTTAATTTTTTTCTAATACTGCTGATACCAAAAAAATAACAAGAAATACAAAAAAATAAAAATTAATTGCTTTAGTTACTTACTAAACCTTGTACGATTTTTTTCCTTCTTTTCCACAAATCACTATTATGCTAAAATTACTATTCTATTATTTTCTAATAGAAATATATACTGTACAATCAGAAATACAAAAAAATTAAAATACATACATCAGAAATAAAAAAAAAACTAAAAAAAACAAAACATATAAACCACTTTCTTAATTTTAAAATAGAACAGAATATACATTAATAACACCAAAAAAAATCACTGTTTTAATTCTTTTACCGAATACAGAAAAAAAAAGAAATACAAAAAAAGTAAAAATTAATTGCTTTTGTTTTTTCCTCTAAAACTGCAAATATAAAAAAAAGATTTAATTAATTGCTTTAATTTTTTTTCTTAAATACTGTAAATACAAAAAAATAACCGTTTTTTTCCCTAGACTGTGAATATAAAAAAAATGAAAATACAAAAAAACTGCTTTAATTATTTTTTCCTAAAACTGCGATTCATTAAAAAAAATTAACCTCTTTAATTTTTTTCCTAATACTGTGAATACAATATATATATATATACAAAACAATAAAAATTAACTACTTTATTTTTTTCTTAAAACTGTGAATACAAAAGAAAAATAAAAATACAAACAAAATCAATTACTTTAAGTTTTTTCCTAAAACTGTAAATACAAATAAAAAGGAAAAAAAACGTTAACTACTTTCATTTTTTCCCCTAAAACTGAAAATATAAAAAATAAAAAAATAAAAAAAAAGAAGAAAATTTTGGTATATTTGATAATATATATATATATATATATATATATATATATATATACATATTATTGGTAAATAATTTTTAAGTTTGGTAGGAATGGTAATTTTTGTCTAATAATTGATAGCCTATGTAATTTTTCCAAATAAATATGCGGGCTATTGATCCGTCCAAATGTTAGTTGGGTTGAAACGAGTTGGGCTGAAATTGGCTTAAATGCGGATCATAACCCAATCCGTCCAACTCTAATTAAGTTTTAATTGCTTTATTTGTTGTTTTGATAATCATTTATAACTTATAAAATTAAAACTTTTATTTATTATGACTTAATATAATACATTAAATAAAATAAAATGTATTTTTGAAAATGTTTTGACAAGATTTCTTATAAATCTATTTGGACTAGATACCAACTCAAACTTTGATGAACTGAAATGAATTGAGCTGAATTGCGCTGAGCTAATAAATGAGCGGGTCAATTATCAGTTTAAACTTGAGCAAATTGAACAGATTATGATCATAATAGGCTGATTTTGCCACCTCGAATAATAAAAAAATAATTCTAATATAAAATTTCATTTATTTTATACGATATTTAATTAATAAATTCATTTTTGGTATCATTAATACATTTATAATTTTATTACGGTATTTTTCGATATTGTTTCTCAGACCAATGCAATGAAATTCTCAAATGAAAGCTACAACTCATTCAATTTGATGTTACCTCTTTAAGTGAAGGTACTCCCTAATCTATTGCAGTGGGTCATCGGGTTGTTGTGCACCATAAAAGCAAGTCTATTTTCAAATAAAATAGCATCTTACTGATGTAGTCAAAATCTATTTAAGTAAAAAAATATCATTCTCAAAAAATAAATATGACTAAGTCGTATAACACAATATCATGCGTTGTTTAATTTTGAGTTATTAAAAGACCTCAATATTGAATAAACATGATATTTTTAATTAATTCTAACAACTAGTACTTCGTAGTCATCATTCATCAATGAAGAGAGACGACATGACTTTTTCAAGGTCGATAAGAATTTCTCCACTAACTTTAAAATTAGGCAAAGTGATTTTCATATATGTTATGAAATAATAAAGAAATAACAAGAATATTATAGAGAAAGAAAGAAGGAGAGAAGTTCTTATTTCTTTTAATGAGATCAAATACAATGAAGGAGCTATTTATAGGGATAATTTCTCCTAACTTTTCTCCGAAAGATAGACCTTCACAATGATATAAACACATGTATCCACTACAATACAAATACCTTTATAGACATTCACTATAACACAAATATGTTTATAACACCCCCCCCCCCCCTTGAATGTCTATTTGATAGATAATGTGCCTCGTTAAAACCTTACTAGAAAAAACCCAGTGGAAAAAAAATCTAGTGAAGGAAAAAGAGTACACATATCTAATTATACGCATTTTGGCTGCCTCATTAAAAACCTTACAAGGAAAACCCAGTGGAACAAAACCTCATAAAGAAAAAAGAGTACAGCGCGTACTAACTCCCCCTAATGAGAACATCCTTGATTCTTTGCATCCTGATCTTTTGCACCATCTTCTTGAAAGTTGCAGTTGGTAGAGATTTGGTGAATAAATCAGCCACATTGTCACTTGAACGCATTTGTTGCACATTGATATCACCATTTTTTTGGAGCTCATGTGTGTAGAAAAACTTTGGCGAGATGTGTTTCGTTCTATCTCCTTTTAATGAATCCTCGCTTTAGTTGTGCTATTCATGCTGCATTATCTTCATATAAAATTGTGGGTAATTTGTCATATTTCAAACCACATTTTTCTCTAATGAGATGTATCATGGACCTCAACCACACACATTTTCGGTTTTCTTCATGAACAACTATTATCTCAACATGATTTGATGAAGTAGCTACGAGAGACTGCTTTGTAGATCTCCAAGATATGACAGTACCTCCACATATGAACACGTAGCCAGTTTGAGATCGAGCTTTGTGTGGGTCAGGTAAATACCTTGCATCAGCATAACCAACAAGATCGGGACTACAATTGTTAGAATAATATAAGCTCATTTGGGGACCCATCTCTGTGCATTGTGGTGGAGCAATTGAATCAATATATCGCACATTCAAATTTTTAGATGGAATCATTTGGTTCCTGATCCTGAACCAATTGTGATAGGGGAAACCTTATTGGCTTGATGCATTCAAGTGTTTCTATATGTTAAATAAACATATCTCATACCAAATTTTATTTGGGAGTTTTATTCTCATAACCAATGATTTAGCTATAATTTGAGGCATACAATTTTTGCTAAACCAACATAGATATGAATCAGCATTATCAACATGATTTTATAATTTGGAACTATGCTCTTAATTTAATAATTCGAGCAATAACCTTACAAAAATCAATTGCAAGTTGATATCAAAACACATGTGACCATATCATAGATGCATCTATTAGCAAACGGTTCACATGGTAGGTGAACGGGCCCATATTCACCCTTTTATAAGTTTCAAAATTTCAGGGAATATAATTTCAATCTTAGCTGATCAAGATCATTCTATCACGAGAACAAGCAACACAAGAGAATTCTTGAAGAATCTTTTATTTCTTCAACATATAGCCACGTGAATTCTCAATTATTTTTGCATCATATTTGAACTGGGATGGCCAACCAGTTATGCCAATTTATTTCAGTAAACGTCTAGTTTACTTTCGTATGTGATTTCATCATCATACCCATATTTATGTACTACAAATTAAAAAAATAGCGGATAATCTTTTACATAAATATTTATAACCTGCTTCAATTGTAGTAGCATGAAGATATTAGATCTTCCCATAATTTATAGTCTCAATTTTTTTTTCAATGTTCTTGAAACTTATAAGTTTCCTTTTGAGACTTACTACAATAATTTCATTCCTTCAGATAGTAATACATTAGCTCTTCCAGAGCTCTCAATTAATTTTGTGTACTACCACATATTCAATCATATCAACATCACTAATAGTTTCTCCACATAGTTTCAACTTTGAAATAATTTTGAATGTTAATGAGCTATACTCATGAACAGACTTATAGTGTTGATGGATCCAATCATATCGTGCCTTTCGGTGGATGACCATCTTCAGGTGGTCATACCTTTCTTTTAGGCTATTCCACAAAATAAGTGGATCCTTAATCGTGAGATATTCAATTTTCAGAATTTCATCAATATGATGACGCAAGAATATCATAGCCTTAGCACGATTTTGGTTTGATGCTTTGTTTTCACTTTTAATGGTATCTCCAAGACCCATTACATCCAAATGGATTTTAGCATCTAACACCCATGAAAGGTAGTTCTTGCCCGAACTTTAAAGGGCAACGAACTCAAGTTTCGAAAGGTTAGCCATATTAAAAGAAAGAGAAAAATAATACCTTGGCCTTCAAATTTTGAGATAGTAGAGTCGTAGAGCAACAATATCACCAAAGGAATATCACTCCTGTGGTTAAGTAATACATCTTTCGAAAAAAAATTTTAATTTTTCTTATCTCAGATCTTTCAAAGTGAGTGTTCAAGGCAGAGACTCGTACTGATAACGTGTTAAGAAATAATAAAGAAAGAACGAGAATATTATAGAGAAAGAGAGAAGGAGAGAAGTTCTTATTTCTCTTGATGGATCAAATACAATGAAGGAGAACCCCTCTATTTATAGGAATAATTTCTCCTAACTTTTCTCCAAAAGATAGACTTTCACAATGATATAAACACATGTATCCACTGCAATACAAATACCTTTATAGACATTCACTATAACACAAATATGTTTATAACAATATATCTCTTTTAGTATTTTTTTCCATTTCAAAATACTCGTTAGTTTTAAAATTTAAAAAATAATTGGTCATATTTTTCTAATTCTACCCTTAGTACTTAAAGTCGTTCTAAAATATAAAAAAAATTATTATTATATGTTTCCAGAAAAATTAATAAGGTTATATTAGTCAAATTACCATTCCTATTAATTTTTTGTTAATAAGTGTGTAAATCTTATCCTAACAATTAAAATGAAATAGAGGAAGTATATTCTTAGATTGTCAGGAAATATATGGCATACTCCTTATCTATGTAAGTTAAGAAAATTTAAAATTAGTTGCCTTATTTTATGCAATGAGATATGCCGAACAATTTGTTAAACTACAAAACCATATATGTAACTGAATGAAAAGGATCCAAAATATTTTTGAACTATTTGAAATAGCTATCATATATATATTTTTCATTTGCTTTTGGTATAAAAAATATCTTTGCATTCTATTTTTACGATCACAAAATGTTCTTAAACTAATAATTGTCCGCATGAGCCCTTTATATTGTTGATATGGCAATCCAGCATGACAAAAAAAGGGATAAAAATGTCCTCGAACTATCTAAAGTAGCTCAAGTTTACTCTCTATTTGCTTTGGTACCCAAAAATACCCCTACCGACTAGTAGAATCATTTTCTTCTGCTGAATTTTTGATGGATTTAATGAAATTATTTTCATTTGATGTCAATGATAGAATCATTTTTCTTTTAAAATAATAGGTTCAATTATTTCTATTTTTTTTGAGTTTAAATGTTAGGAAAAGAAAGAACTATTAAAAATTAACTATACTTTCAAACCATTACAAATTAAGTTTGAGTTTAAAATAATCGCAGATTTTATGAAACGAACTTTAATATGCAAATAAAGTAAGATTGTTCGTAAGTTATTAAACAACGGCCCAAGTTAAGTTACTATTGTAGAAGACTACGTTCTTTGGTAAGTTAAATTATGTCACCGAAATTAAAATAGAGACAATATTAATAATACAAAAAAAGATTACAAAAACTTGAAACTTCTTTTGTTTAAATATATCCAATGTTATTTCTCTAATGCAAACATTAGATTACTTTTAGGAATTGATCTTTATTTTGCACATCATACTTACGGCTATCTTGATATATAAAAAATATCAAGATACAACTTCATGAGTCATACTTATCAATTATTGATATTAATAATTAATAGTACAAAGAATGCTAGTTATTCTTATTTACTTGACTTTATTTTATTTTGCCTTTTGTATTTTTGAATATATATATTTTTCTATCTTTTCAGTAAAATCTTGTTCATTCTAAATTAAAATAAAAGAGTTATATTATATATACACCATGAGTTACCGTAATTACTTGGACAAGAGTAAGATAAGAATTAGTTGATAGGATGAAACCCACCATCATAGGAATGTAAAATTCCACAATTTTCAATAGTTTAAGAACAAGTTGAATCCTTTTTTGCCATGTTGGATGTCATGACAGCTTCAATAGCAAAACTAACATTTTAAGGACATTTATGATTTAAAAATACACTACAAGGATATATTTAATAACAAAAATAAATAAAAAATAAATATAAATTATTTCAAATAGTTTAAAAATATTTTTATCTTTTTACTTTTTCAACTAAAGAAAAAAGAACACCCTTTTACATGATAAGACACCAACCTCATTCAATTTCATGTAATATCCCAAGGATTTCGAAAGAGAAAACAGTAAAAAACAAAACAAAGCCAACTGTCTTTTCGTTCAAGAAGCGACAAATCCTTCCACTTGGTTCAACATTCATTTGTGCGGACCTAATTTATTTTTAAAAAAATATCTTGTTGGATAAATAATTGATTTAGTCAAGCATATTAAGTAGCCAAAGAGGTAAAGAAATGCCATTCTTGAAAGTTAGAAATGATCAAGTCATAAGATCGAGTGTCACGAGTCGTTTTTGGTATAATTATAAGATATTGAGTCGTTGAGGAATCTGATTGAATGTGATATTTAGAATGAGATGTGGCCTCCTTTTTTTTTTTTTTTTGGTTTTCTCATTCAGTTTTTAATATTTAGCACAGTGGGGTTAGGCACGCCTTTAGGATTCGTATTCTATCACAAACAAAAAAAATCTGATATTTAAGTGTTAGAAGGATATAGAGGGCCCGTGGAGATTAAAGTCAAGAAAGACTTGGAGTAATGAATGGAATCTTTATTGTTTCTCAGATCAATTTGCAAGTCTTGCCGTGGAAATTTCAAATGAATGCTACATACAAAACTCATTCAGAGTCAAGTCTATTTAGCTAAAGATGACCTTAAATGAGGGATTTTAAGGCTTCAAACAGATCTGTCTGTTACTGTAACGATAAGAATGACATTCAAACAGGTTTATGGTAAAAATGACATTCAGGCAAGTCGTGGAGTGATTTGTGATAGTTATATCTAGTCTAATCACAATATAATTCCGCTCCTCTTATTTGGATTAAGAACACATTTTGTTCAATTCTATGCTCAATCGATAATTTTCACAGTCGTTCTAAGCTATAGATGCATAGTAGTATTCGATTGGTGATTAAGCAACCAAACAATTAAACTTAAAATTAAATAAATAAACCATTATGATAAACTAATTAATTGAAATCTGTTGGGATGATGAAGCACCACATCTAAAGTTTGATATGATAATAAATAATGAAAATACGTTAGACAGAATATTTTACGTGGAAAACCCTCAAATAAATAGAGGAAAAAAACCACGGGGTATAAGGATTCACTATATAAATATGAGAGTACACTACTCTCTATTACAAGGCGAAAATACTTATAAAAGGAATAACTCACTAAAGACACTCAAGACTACAATATTTGTCTTGGTGTATAACTCTCTTTATGTTCTTATTCTTTTGGATTGTACTTTTTGTGGGGATTTGTGGATCTGTGTATATCTAATAATGAAAGCAAAAAGTTCAATTTATAATAGAACTAAACCATGTAGAAGGGTGGAGAAGCACAGATCAATTTGGACAAGGTTTGTCCTCTTTTCCTTTTCCAATTTGGACAAGGTTTGTCCTCTTTTCCTTTTTCTTGTCTGACTAACTTTGTTGACATTCTCCCACTTGAAGATTTAATTGAGAATTAATTATGTCTTCACACTATCCTTTCTACCCAATCACTACAATGTTAGGTTTCTGCTAGGCCAATAGAAGATCGACACCATATAAACTTGTTACTATTGATCGACTTCGTAAACATATCTGCTAGGTTGTCATTAGTGTGAATTTTCTGAATATCCACACTGCCTTCTTCCACCTTCTCACGAACAAAGTGATACTAAATTCGTATGTGTTTTGTCCTTGAATGAAATGCTGGATTCTTTGCAAGATGCAAAGCGCTCTAACTGTCACAAAATAGAGCAACCTTCTCTTGTTTGTGCCTGAGCTCCTCCAGTAACATCTGCATTCATATTGCCTCTTTGCTAGCTTGTGTAGCTGCTACATATTCTGCTTCCGTCGTAGATGTAGCCACGATAGACTGCATTTTTGAAACCCAGCTTACAGCTCCTCTAGAAAAGAGTAAACACATAACCTGTGGTGGACTTGCTTTTATCAAGATCACCTGCATAATCTAAATCAACATATCTTTTAACAGTAAATTCTGATCCTCCATAACACATTGCAACATCTGAGGTACCCTTTATATATCTCAGGATCCTCTTAACAACATTCCAATGCTCTCTACCAGGATTAGCCATGTATCGACTAACCACTCCCGCTACTTGTGCAATGTCTGGTCTTGTACATACCATGACGAACATTAAACTTCCCACTGCTGATGCATACGGTACTCGAGACATCTCCATCCTCTCTGCTTCATTGCTAGGATTCATACTTGAGGATAACTTGAAATTAATAGGAAGTGGGATAGAAATTGACTTACAGTCTTGCATCTTGAAGCGTCGCAAGATTTTCTTCAAGTAGTTCTCTTGAGAAAGCCAAATCTTCCTATTATTTCTGTCTCGGTGAATTTGCATCCCTAGAATCTTGTTTTCTGGTCCCAAGTCCTTCATTTCAAACTCACTAGCCAACTGTGCCTTTAAATTTGTGAGACAATCTTTTTTGGGGCCTGCTACCAACATGTCGTCAACATACAACAACAATATAATGAAATCACCATCACCAAATCTCTTGTAATAAACACAAGGATCTGAACTATGTCTGTTGTATCCAAGGCTTATAATGAAGGAATCAAATCTCTTATACCAACACCTCGGTGCCTGTTTGAGACCGTATAGAGATTTGTTCAACCTGCAAACCAAGTTCTTTTTTCTCTGTTCTTCAAAACCTTCTGGTTGGAGCATATATATTTCCTTGCTTTTAGCAGAGGAACTGCTAAACTTCAGTCTATGTTGCTTACTGGTAACACAATGCTCACAAAAGGGTAATGAAACCTTTTTGAGCCCTAGAAGAATCTTTTGCTCAGCAAGAATCTTCAAACCTCGTTCCGACATATGACCAAGTTTGCGATGCCACATCATCGTCGATTCTTCAAATGAACTTTCTGACGCGGTTGACGCTTCTCCTTCTTGGTGGGTTTCACTCTTAAGCACATATAGATTTGCAACAAGTTTTTCCGCTTTCATCACTACAAGCGCTCCTTTTAATATTTTCATGACTCCACCATGAGTCTTATATGAACATCCATTATCATCTAATTGTTCCAAAGACAATAGATTCTTCCTCAAGTCTTTCACATGTCGTACCTCCTGAATGGTGCGTACCGTGCCATCATACATCTTTATTTTGATGGACCCAATACCAATAACACTCAAAGAATGATCATCTCCCATGAACACAAATCCTCCTGAGATAGGTTTATATTGATGGAACTATTCGCTCCGGGAAGTCATGTGCCATGTTGCTCCCGTGTCCATGATCCAGACATTAGTGAAACGTTTTCTGCCTTCATTATTTGATATTGCTTCACTACATAAAATATCACCATCATCCGAGGTATTTGCAACATTCCCTTGAGCATTTGATGACTCAAGGTGTTCACTCTTCTTCTTGAACCAATAATCTTTCTTGACGTGCCATTTCTTGCCACAGTTGTGACACTTAATATTCTTCTTACTTCTTGATTTAGATCTACCATGATTGTGAATCCCACTGGGTCTACGTTCCGTTGGTCTTCCTTTCACCATCGTCAAAGCTTCAGCTTGCTACGAACTTGCTTGTCTGTCTTCCTTATTTTTGAGCCGATATTCTTCTTCTAGGACAGCAGCTGCAATTTCATCGAAAACTAGACTGTTTGTATTGTTCGTCAGTTTGATGATGAGTTGATCATACGAGTCAGACAGACTTTGAAGTAGAAGCTCCGTACGTTCAGTCCCCTCTATTTTGCAACCCATTATTGTAAGTTGCGAAAACAAAGTATTCAAAGTATTGATGTGTTCAGTAACCGACATGGACTCTGCCATTCGAAGAGTATACAATCTTCTTTTTAAGAAGATTTTATTATGCAAAGACTTGGCCTCATACAATCCCGTAAGAGTATCCCATATCTCCTTCGCTATCCGTTTTTCAGCCACACGAGACAACACTTGATCAGCTAGTGCCAAGTGTAGATCAGCAACTGCATTGCTGTCTACGTCGTTTCACTTGCTGTCATCAGTAAAGTCTATGGGCCTTCCTTCAATTGCAACTAGGCAATTGTCTTTTATCAATATCGCCCTTATTTTCATTTTTCACAATGTGAAATTAGTCCCATTGAATTTCTCAACGTCAAACTTTATTGTACTCGACATTGTTATTTGCTTCACACCTTTCTAGATTGTTTCTGAATATTTTTGCGAACAATCGTGACAAACTGTATCGTCACCGAATTTTACTATTCACGTGAATAGTATTTTCACCGGATTTTACTATTCACGGATAGTACCTTCGCATAAAACAGAAAGAATAACCGAAGCTCTGATACCACTGTTGGGATGAGGAAGCACCACAAATAAAGTTTGATATGATAATAAATAATGAAAATACATTGGACACAATATTTTAAGTGGAAAACCCTCAAATAAATAGAGGGGAAAAACCACGGGGTAGAAGGATTCACTATATAAATATGGGAGTACACTACTCTCTATTACAAGGCGAAAACACTTGTAAAAGGAATAACTCACTAAAGACACTCAAGACTACAATATTTGTCTTAATGTATAACTCTCTTTATGTTCTTACTATTTTGGATTGTAATTTTTGTGGGGATTTGTGGATCTATATATATCTAATAATGAAAGCAAAAGGTTCTATTTATATTAGAACTAAACCGTGTAGAAGGGTGGAGAAGCAGAGATCAATTTGGATAAGGTTTGTCCTCTTTTCCTTTTCCTTGTCTGACTAACTTTGTTGACAAAATCGATATCCAAACAACAACTTTCATGAAAGAACTACAATCCTATTTGAGAAGTTTATAACTCCAAAGAGACATGGGAAAAATACAACAAATCATCCAAAAAAAACACAAAAATGAGTAGTATGGAGAAGAAAAGGCAAAACCCAATTATTTCAGACCTTCAGGACGGTTCCTAGCTCTCTATGCGTCCAAAGTCATGCAAAAACTGTGCTTAGAGACTATTTATAAGGGTAGGAAAAGTCCCAAACAAAATAACAACCAAGTTCAAAATATTTTTGGAAAAAATCAGAATCCGGAATTGGATTGGCACGCCGCGCAGGAACAAATTTCCAATAAGCAAATTTCGTCTCTTTACTCACTTTTGCTGCTTGCTTCTTCAAATGCAGGAACCCAGAAAATCAATCCTGTCGGTTTGTTGGAACCGACCGGGCCAGACTGACAATATGCCGTCCGTCGATTTAGTATCGATTTTCTTTAAAACCGACCTAGCCATTGCTTTTTCCCCAATTTTGAATAGTTAGATCACCTTTTGTGGCAATCCTGAAATTCAAGAAATTTGATCTTTTCCACTTGACGTAATTATGGATGAGGAATGAGAAAAATCAATTACAACTGAAGTGATTATATCTATTTACAAAAAGGAAAAAAGTTATAGCTGAAGTCACCTAAGGGGATTGCAGAGTATCTTCCATGTTGTAATGGTGATTAATTCAGATTCTTCTTACAACTTCTGAGTCAAATTATACGTTGGTTTCTAATTAAATTATTAGATCATTGATTGTACTAGCTTAAAACATCAACTAAAGCGGAACCATTTCATAATCAAATATGCTTAGGATAGAGAATATTGATTAGTTGTTATAACAAAACTATAAAAACTAAGACATTAGTAATTACAACAAACTAAAAAAGCAGCATAGAGCTTAACCCGAATACCTGAATTACTGAAATCAAAACCTACAACTTGTCTAGACGCCATTGTTTCTTCTTCTATAATTACTTTGACTTCGTCGCTTCTTTCTCCGTTCCATAATAATTTTGTGTTCCAGTTCCTTGGTGATTCTTGCAAGCCATTCCAGATTTCCAGTTGAAATCATGAAATATATTATGGATAATCCAATATATAGTCCACTTCCATCGCCCATAAAAGCAGCTCTACAAAAATCATTCAAGAATTCAGAATTGCTTTCTTGATCTAGAAAGGATGATGTATAATTTGTGTCTGTTACACCATCATTACCACAACTTTTCGAAACTGAAAATTCGCGTAATCCATCATTGCCTTCAAATGAATTGCTCTCAAAAGTATGAAATTGAGGTCCTTGAGGGATGCATCCTTGCAGATGATTGTGGGAGAGATTTAAGAATGTAAGAGATGTAAGAAAACCAATTGTTGTGGTATCTCTCCTAAAAGCTGATTTACAGATAGGTCCAATGATTCAACTGAAGATAAATCTCTGAGCGATGATAGTATATGACCTTGCAATCCATTATGAGATAAAATCAACACATGAAGTGCAATGAGATCCCCCATGATACTTGAAATTTGCCGTCTAAATTTATTACTTGAAAGATCAATAGTTGTGTAAATCGTCAAAATTCTAACAAGTTCAAGCACCAGTCCCTTGCTTACAATTGTTACAGAATCTTTGTAGTACTCATCTCCAAGGTATGTCGGTCCCTTCATTGTTTGATTAATTTGTTGGAGTTAAGTGTTAAGTGTGAATTGAGAAATAGATTGAAGGGAAGAGAAAGTTGAGAAGTTTTTTTCCCAATGGTAGTCATTCCAAACAGACACCATCTGAACAGATGTCTTCACACCTCTTCACTTCTGATCTTTGGCTATAAATAAAGGCCTTTTGCCTTTATTTTTGGATAGAGAATTTTTGAACATTCTGCATATTTTCAAATAAACAAAATTGAGTCTGTTGTGTGATTTGTTACTGCTCTTAGAGTTCGACGAAGTTATTGGTGTTTGAGGTACTGCTACACTATTAACAGGTATATCTATTTTATTCTAGGAGGAAGTAATCCAAAACCTTGAGTACAGTGAGGGGATTAAAATCCTTAAGGACATACAGTGAATTCTGTGGACTCGGATATTATTCATTTTTTTTGTTTTACATATTTGAACACAGGACAACAACAACAAGCTTAAGGAATTTAATTTTTTTCTGTGTTCATCTATTTTATGGTTTTGGAGACTAAAATCTTTCTGGTTTTCTTCTCCATTGTGAAGATTAAAATCTTCGGATTTTCTACTCTCGTTGAGATTAAAATTCTTGTAATTTTCTATTCATTGTGATTGCTGGTTTGAAGATTTAAAAACTACGCCAAGTAAATCTGATTGTTGATAACTCGATTGAAGATATAGAAACGCACCGATTATTTAGTTTAGTTCAGTCAAAAATTTTTTGATTTGAAGAAATAGAATCTTCATCAATTGCTAACTTTTCCTATTATTGTTTAACAGATATGACATAAACAACTGACCCGTGCTTGCCTCTACGAGCAATGGAATCTCCTCCACCCATGTTGTGCAAACACCGGCTTCGACAGAAAAGCCCGAAAAGTTCTCTGGCATCAACTTCAAACATTGGCAGCAGAATATGTTCTTCTATCTGACCACGTTATGTCTACAGAAGTTCATTAAGGAGGATACTCCGGTTCTGCCGAAATCAACTCCTAAAAATAAATGGTTCTTGGTGATTGAGGCTTGAAGCACTCAGATTTTTTGTGCAAGAACTATATCCTGAGCGGATTGGAGGATGATATGTATAACGTATACATCAATGTGGAGACTTCTAAAGAACTCTGGGATGCGCTAGAGAACAAGTACAAAATGAAAGATTCTGATTTAAAGAAATTTGTTGCAGCCAAGTTTTTGGACTACAAAATGATAGATAGCAAGCCTATTATCACACAAGTCCAAGAGCTGCAAGCAATAATTCATGATCTCCTTGCTAAAGGTATAATTCATACTAATGCTTTTATCAAAAGTATTAATTATGGTGCTAATATGAGTTGTTCATTAAAGTTTTGGTCATCAATGAAGCTTTTCAAGTTGTATACATGATCATAAAGTTGCCTCCTTTGTGGAGGGACTTTAAAAATTATTTAAAACACAAGAGCAAGGAGATGAAGCTTGAAGATCTTATCGTTCGATTGAGAATCGAAGAAGATAATAAAGCTGTTGAAAGGAAGGTAGGGGAAACTCAACAATTATGGGGGAAAATATTGTTGAGACTACTCTAACTAATCCCAAAAAGAGGAAGAAGCCTTCTAGACTAAAGGATTTTTCTAGCAAGAAGAAATTCAAAGGAAACTGCCACAACTGTGGAAAGATTGGACACAAGGCTGCTGAATGTCGTGCAAGCAAGGAAAGCAAAAGGTATAAGCTAACATGGTTGAATGAACCATGGAGATTGATGACTTGTGCGCTATGGTGTCTGAATGCAACCTAGTGGGAAGCCCCACGGATTAGTGGCTTGACTCAGGAGCCACTCGACATGTTTGTACTGTCAGAGAAACATTTGCTTCCTATGCCCCTGTTGGACCCAATGAGACCATGTATATGGGAAACTCTGCAACAGCCAAGATTGAATGCTATGGGAAAATATTTCTAAAAATGACATGCGGAAAGGTGGTGACTCTCAATAGTGTCTGTCATGTTCCAGAAATGAAGAAGAACTTAGTTTCTGCTGGTCTTCTCATCAAGATCGGATTTAAATGCATTCTTGTTTCAAATCATATCGTAATAAGTAAGAACGATGTGTATGTAGGAAGAGGTTACCTAACTGAGGGCCTTTTCAAACTAAATGTAATTGTTGTTGAAAGCAATAAAATTACTATTTCTTCTTACTTGATTGAGTCAAATGATTTATGGCATTCCCATTTGGGACATGTCAATTATAAAACCTGGCGTAAAATGGTCAATTTGGAATTATTGCCAAAGTTCGAATGCAATCAATCAAAATGTCAAATCTTTGTTGGATCTAAGTATGTTAAACATCCTTATAAGTCAGTTGAAAGACATTCAAGTCCCTTAGACTTAATTCACACAAATATTTGTGACATGAAGTCAATACCATCTCGTAGTGGCAAGAAGTATTTCATAACTTTTATTAACGATAGTACACGGTACTTCTATGTTTACTTACTCAAAAGTAAAAGCGAAGCAATTGAAGAATTCAGGCAATATAAAAGTGAAGTTGAAACACGACTTAACAAATGGATCAAAATGATAAGGAGTGATAGGGGCGGTGAATATGAACCTCATTTTGAATAAATATATTTGGAATATGAAATTATTTATCAAACAACTACCCCTTACTCGCCACAATCTAATGGGATTGCAGAAAGGAAAAATAGAACATTATAAGAGATGATGAATGCTCTGTTGATAAGTTCGGTTTACCCCTGAACTTGTGGGCGGAAGCTATCCTTATGGCTAGCAGAATACTCAATCTAGTGCCCAATAGCAAAACACAATCTCCATATGAAAAATGAAAAGGAACAAAGCCTAACCTTGAATACATGAATGTGTGGGGGGTGTTTGTCTAAGGTACACGTTCCTAAACCCAAAAGAGTTAAGATAGGACCTAAAACCGTCGATTGTATTTTCATGGGATATGCTACAAATAGTAAAACATATCAATTTTTGGTTCATAAATTAGAAATTCTGACATTCATGTTAATACGGTAATGGAATTAGACAATGCTGAATTCTTTGAACATATATATCTGTATAAATAGAATTGTGAGTCATCTAGCAAAGGATCTAAACAACCTTATGAAAATACAAAGGAAAGTATTCCTAATGACAAGAATCCAAGACGTAGCAAACGTCAAAGGACTTCTAGTTCCTTTGGACCAGATTTTCTAACATTTTTGTTGGAAAATGAGTCTCAAAATTTTCAAGAAGCTATGATTTCTTTGGAAGCTCAATGTTGAAAATAGGCAGTCAATAGTGAAATTGAATCCATAATGAATAACCATACATGGGAATTGGTTTACCTTCCTCCAGGGAAAAAAAATCATTGGGTTGTACATGGATTTTCAAAAGGAAAGTTAAAGATAATGGCACTATTGATAAATACAAAGAAAGTGTTGTAGTCAAAGGGTTTAGACAAAAAGAAGGTCTTGATTACTTTGATACTTACTTGCCAGTAACCAGAATTACATCCATCCAGGTGTTAATAGCATTAGCCATCGTATACGGTCTTGAAATCCATCAAATGGATGTAAAAACAGTCTTCTCAAATGGAGATTTGGAGGAAGAAATTTACATGGAACAACCTGGAGGGTTTGTAGTTCCTGAGAATGAAAAGAAGGTGTGCCAATTTGTAAAGTCCTTGTACGGACTAAAACAAGCACCCAAACAATGGCATGCAAAATTTGACCAAATTATGTTGTCAAATAGTTTCAAGATTAATGAGTGTGATAAAATGTGTTTATATTAAGAATACTCAAAATCAAGTCTTCATTGTTTGCCTATATGTGGATGACATGTTGATAATGAGTAATGATATTGCTAACATAAATGCTACCAAACGTATGCTTTCTAGTAAATTTGAGATGAACCACTTAGGAGTTGCTGATTTGATATTGGTATTAAGATCCACAAAACTACTGAAGGTCTAGCATTGTCTCAGACTCATTATATCTGAACAATACTTGAAAAATTTAATTATTTGAATTTCAAAATTGAAAAGACACCAATTGATGTGAATCTTGTTCTTTCTAAGAACAAAGGTGAAATTAAGTCACTATTGGACTATGCAAGAATATTAAAAAGTCTGATGTACATCATGAACTGTACACAATCAGATATACCTTGTGCGATAAGTAAACTTAGTTGATACATGTTAGATTGTTGGTTTTGATGATTGACAGAACCATGTAGGGACCTGCTCCCTCATTTCGATCCCCTGGAAAGGGCTTGTTTGGCTGGAGTTGGAGTAAAACTTCACACAGCTGTCAACAGTACTTTTCTGCATAAAGTTGGTGAGAGTGCAGCGGTAGAAACAACTTTACTCCAGCTGGTCAAATATACTAAACCAATAGGACTGGTTCTTGGTTTTGTTGTGTCCAATACTTATCCTAGTTTTTGGACAACCAAAAAACATGTTTTCAAAACACAAGAAATTACACACACTCCTCAAGCATATTCCCTATTTTCTGAAGAAGTGACCATCTCTGAAGATTGGTGTTCGTGCATTCTTGTCTTAGGCCATTGTTAGAGTTGTGTTGTTGAGTTGTAAAAGCTAGAAAATATGAAGTTTGTGTAAGCTTTTTCTTTGCAACTATTGAAGGATTCTAGAAAGGTTGTCAACTAGACTTAGTTGAGATTTTAGCTAGAATCACTTTTATGTTTCAATTAGAGTTAGATGGGTTGCATAGTAATGGTGTTAGAACATTGAAGTCTTGTAATAGAGTTGTTACAAGTGGGAGATTAAGAGTTTAATCTCTTAGAATTACTAGAGTCTGTAATCGTTGTTGCTAGATATAGTGAAGTTGTGCTGAAATCCTATGAGGTAGGTTGTGGTTTTTTCTTTCCTTGAGCAAGGAGGTTTTCACGTAAATATCATGTGTCACTTTTCTTGTTGCATTATCTGTTTGTGTGCTCTAGATCGTGCAACCTAATCAGAGGACCTGGTCCTGTGTATGGTGGTGGACTCATATAACTCGTCAATTGGTATCAGAGCAGGTTCTTTCTAATCATGTAAAATATGGCAGCACCATCAAATCTGGAAGAAGGGCAGTCTACCACAAGACCTCCTTGTTTCAATGGCCAATACTATGGATGGTAGAAGACCCATATGGATGATTTCATCATGGATGAAGATAGTGAACTGTGGGATATCATTCTAGATGGTCCCTATGTGCCTACGAAGACCGTAATAGAAGGAGAAACTACCACATCTTTTCCCAAGACCAGAAGGGAATACAATGATAGTGATCGAAAGCAAATTGAGAAGAACTACAAGGCCAAAAAACTATTGGTTTGTGGCATAGGTCCGGATGAATACAACCAAATCTCAGCTTGTGAGATAGCTACGGAGATCTGGGATTGTCTCAGAACAGCTCACGAAGGAACCAGTTAGGTCAAGCAATTTAAAGTTGGCATGCTCACTACACAATATGAGATGCTCTCTATGAGAGAAGGAGAATCTATTCAACAAATGCATACTAGATTCACCTCTATCACAAATGAACTCTATTTTCTGGGAGAGGTGATAAAACCAAGAAGATTGGTAAGGAAGATTCTTAGCATTCTTCCCAAGTCATGGGAAAGCAATGTGGATGCTATCATTGAAGCCTGAGATCTTGAGACTTTAACCATGGATGAACTTATAGGTAATCTGAAAACCTATAAGCTCAAAAGGGAGCAAGACCAAAACAGAAGTGAACCAAGGAAAGACAAGGGGTTGGCTCTTAAAAGCACTCAGGCTGATTCAAATGAAGAGGATGAAGACATGACCTATTTAACAAGAAGATTCCAAAAGGTGATCAAGAGAAGTGGAGGATTTCAAAAGAAGTCTAATGCTAATAAGGGTCCTGGTCCAAATGATCTTTGTCATAAATGTGGAAACCAGGTCACGTCATTAAAGATTGTCCTATGAACAAGGTTGACTACGAGAAATACATGAGAGCTAATGCTGACAAAGCCCAGAAGAAGGACCGAGTCCTTGATAAATTCAAGAGAAGAGCAACAGCTGATAAACTGGTTAAACAAGCTATGGCAGCATGGGGAGACTCATCTGGTGAGTCTGAAAATGATGAAGCACCAGAAGATGCTTCAATGATGGCAGTTGAAGATGATGATTCTCCATTCAACCAAATATTTGCGTTCATGGCCAACTCAGAAGTAGATGAAGAAGAGGTGGTAACCTTTCTTGACATTAAGATAAATCATAAGGATTACAACTTAAAAGAACTAAGATCTCTAGCTAGTGTGTTAATTGATTCCTTTTGTGATCTCACTAAAGAAAAGGAAGCTTTAAACAAGAATATTGATAATCTTGAATCTGAGAAAATTGTGTTAATTGCTGGCCTAGATGAAGTAAATGAGAAATGCCAAAAGTTGTTATCTGAAAAAACACTCATTAAAAATGGAGCTGGAAGGGATGTAGAAAATTCACAATTTGAGCTTGAAGCTAAATTGGAAAATTCTCAATTGGAGCTTACTATCTCTTTGGAAAGAAATTCTGAGCTAGAGCAGGAACTGGTCAAACTCAAGAATGATCTTGATAAATAGCTTAAATGGACTACTTCCTCTCAAGTTCTGTACAAATTGACTAATAAGAGGTCTAACACTGGTGAAAGAATTGGATATAGAAAGTTTTTTCCACCCTATAATCCTCATAGCAAGTATGTATCTAATCCAAACAACCAGTTGTGCACCCACTGTGGGAGAAATGGTCATCTCAAGTCTAACTGTATGTCTAGGAGAAATTCCTTGAGAAGGAGTCTGAATGGTTCAGAAACATTGATGAACAATGGGGTACCTGGTCCTCAGGTGTCTCAAATCAAGTTTCCTAGGTGGACAAAAAGAAAGCTAATTTTTCCTCTGTCTCATTTTTGGGAACTCAAACTTAAAAAGGGTTCCCAAGTCTAATACATGACTTGTTCTTGTAGGAAAGAGTGAGGGGGAGCAGTCAAAAATGGTATATGGATAGTGGCTGCTCAAATCATATGACTGGAGAAATCAAAAACTTTCTCTCACTCAAGGTCTTCCAAGGGGGCTCTATGTCCTTTAGAGATGGAAAGAAGGGGTACATTCTTGGTGTAGGGAAGATAGGGAAAGCACTTGAACATGCTATTGAAAATGCCTTCTATGTCAATGGGCTGAAGTATAGTCTTCTGAGTATGTCTCAAATCATTGACAAAGGGAATGAGGTTAAGTTTCTTTCCGCTTTATGCACAGTAACCAACATTCAATCAGGAAAAATGGTTTTGATAGCTAACAGGTGTAAGGGCATGTATGTTGCTGATCTTGACTCAGTAGTTGGTAATGGCCTCACCTATAGGAGTGTGGTTGGGGATGAAGCTACCTTGTGGCACAGAAGATTGGGGCATGTAAGCACAATTCTTCTCAACAAGTTGGTGTCAACGGACCTGGTTCGAGGACTTCCCAAGGTAAAATTTGCTCAAAGTCAGTTATTTGAAGCTTGTGTCAAAGGGAAACACACCAGGACCTCATTCAAGAATAAAAAGGAAGTGATTCCTCTAGACCGTTAGAGCTGCTCTACATGGATTTGTATGAACCTGTTAAAATTGCAAGCAGTGGAGGAAAGAAGTTCATCTTTGTGGTCGTAGATGATTATTTGAGATACACCTAGATAATGTTTCTTCGTTCAAAGGATGAGACATTCCCAGTATTTGAATCCTTTGCAAATCAAATACAAGTGAAGTTAGGCTGCAACATTGCAAGGATCAGGTCCAACCATGGGACTGAATTCGAGAATGCTAAATTTGATGCTTTTTGTGTTGCTAAGGGAATTAGTCATAATTTCTCTGCCCCCAGAACTATGCAACAGAATGGAGTGATGGAAAGAAAAAATCGAACTCTTGTGGATATTGCTAGCACTCTACTGATAGATGGAGGTGTTGCTATGTTTTTCTGGGAAGAAGCAGTCAACACTGTTTGCCATGTGGTGAACAGGTCTTGATCCGGTCCTTGCTTAGGAAAACTCCCTATGAGCTGTTGAACAAGAAGAAGCTCATGCTAAACTACCTTCAGGTCTTTGGATGCAAATGTTTTGTGCTAAATAATGGCAAGGATAATCTGGGAAAATTTGACCCTAAAAGCAATGAGGGAATTTTCCTAGGTTACTCATCAAATAGCAAGACATACATAGTCTACAACAAGAAAACTCAATGTGCTGAAGAAAGTATTCATGTCATATTTGATGAGTCTGGGAAGTTGAAGGATACGAACATGATTAATGATTATGAGCTTAAAGAGATATGGAAAATTCAAAGAGATGCAGTTGATCATGATCTATTTGAGGAATCAATAAACACATATGAGAAAAATGAAGGCAAGCCATCGGAGGATTTAAGGAAGGAAGAATATCATATTCCCTCGAATGATGTAATGGAGAATGTGAGTTCAGCAGATCAACAAGGGAGGATTAATGCAAACAACAACCCAGAAGAGGGAACAGGTGCAGCAGACGGAGAATTTTCTATAAGAAGGTCCAACTGGAAACACAGATCATCGCATCCGTTGGACAATTTACTATCTCCCCTGGATTCAAACATGTAGACCAGGTCAAAGACTCGGAACATGTTTATATCCTCAGCCTTTATATCCCAGATTGAACCTAAAAACATAAAGGAGTGCCTGAAAGATGTAGAATGCGTCAATGTAATGCAGGAGGAACTCCATCAGTTTGAAAGAAACAAAGTATGGCATATGGTTCCAAGGCCATTAGATCGAACAGTTATAGGGACCAGGTGGGTCTTTAGAAATAAGCTGAATGAACAAGGTGTTACAACTAGAAATAAGGCTAGACTAGTTGTTCAAGGATATAATCAAGAAGAAGGAATTGACTATGACGGATGGAGGCTATTCGAATGTTGATTGTTTTTGCCTCCTTCATGGAATTCAAACTGTTCCAAATGGATGTGAAAAATGCCTTTCTGAATGCATATTTGAAGAAGGAAGTCTATGTGAAGCAGCGCCCAGGTTTTGAAGATATAGATAGACCTCATCATGTGTACAAGCTGGACAAGGCTTTGTATGGATTGAAGCAAGCCCCTCGAGCATGGTATGAGAGACTATCTAAGTTTCTCCTGGATAATGGATTTAAGAGAGAAAAAATTGATAATACTCTCTTTCTCAAGACTAGAGGAAGAAACCTACTCATTGTTCAGGTATATGTTGATGACATCATCTTTGGAGCCACCCTCATTCCCTATGTGAAGAATTTGCTAAGCGTATGGGGAATGCGTTCAAAATGAGCATGATAGGAGAACTCAATTTCTTTCTTGGATTACAAGTCCGACAGGCTGAAAATGGAACTACGATCAGCTAGCAAAAATACATCAAAGAGATGCTTACAAGATTTAAAATGGATAATGCCAAGCCAATTGATACACCCATTGGAACTGCTTCAAGAACCTGGTTCTCCGGTGAATGAAACTATGTATAGAGGAATCATTGGATCACTGCTATACCTGACAGCAAGCAGGCTTGATATTGTGTTCTGTATGGGTATGTGTGCTCGATTTCAAGCTTGTCCCAAGGAATATCATCTGAAAGCTGCTAAAAGGATTCTCAGATATCTCAAAGGAACCATTGACTTGGTTCTATTCTATCCTTCTGGAAGCTTCTTTGATTTAGTTGGCTACTCTGATACTGACTATGCTAGGTACTTGGTTGACAAGAAAAGTACCTCTAGGATGGCTCACTTTTTGGGACCTTCACTAATCTCATTGGGGTCAAGAAAGAAAATTTTAGTGGCGCGCTCTACAACTGAAGCAGAGTATGTAGTTGTTGCATCATGTTGTGCTCAATTATTGTGGATAAGGAAGCAGTTGGAAGATTTTGGAATTCTACCTGAATGTGTGCCACTAATGTGTGACAATATAAGTGCTCTTAACATGGTTCAAAATCTTGTGCAGCATAAGCAAACCAAGCACATTGATATTCGACATCATTTCCTGAGAGACTATGTGGAGAAGGAAAATATCTGAGTGGAGTTTTGTAGAACAGAAGATCAGATCGCAGATGTCTTTACTAAAGCCTTGAACAGGGACCAGTTTGAAAGAAATCGACTAAAGCTGGGGTTAATCAAAATGGATTAAATTTCTTCCTTTTTTTTCTTTCTTCTTCATTTCTTTTTCTGAATTATTTCTCTTTTCTTGGCTATGATCAGGCTGCAGGTATCCTGGCAGGGTTGCAAATGTTGTGCTTAACTCAGCTCCATACCTTCACAGATATACATGCATGGTGGATATGAGTAAGCAAGAGGATGGAAAGATAGATGCCTGGCAAACATGATTTAAATTCAAAGGTGGGACTAGGTCTTGCCAACAGGTTAGCATTGCTTTCTTCACTTATGAACAGACATTAGAAATTGTCTATGACTGCCTAGGCTCTGTTTTTTCGCCTATTCCAACCGATACCTGGTCACTAGAACTGTCTCTCTCTCACACCCTTTAAGTCCAAACGTTTCATGATTCGACGCATCCTTCAGCCTCTTTAAAACCTAGCAACTGTCACTTCTTTTCATTTCAAATATTTTCCTTCAGAAGAAAATTACACTACTCTCTCCTTTCTTGTTCTTCGGAAATCCTCCTTTTCTTATCTGCAAATTTTCTCACTCTCACCCACTGAAATCATGTCTCAACCTTCTTCTCCTTCAAAGAAAACTAAAAACTTGGTCACATCCTCCCCTATTCAGTCAGAAACCATGGAATCGACACCCTCCTCTACCCCTTTTGAAAACCCTTTCTCTAAAACCCCATTGTCATCCCCTCAACCTCCATTAGCAGACTTAAACATTCCATTAACCTCAGTCTTTGACCCCGTCGGCCCCTACGATGAATTGACTGAACAAAGTCTAGAAAACCCCATATCTACTACCCCTCTCGCCACTCTCCCTCCCCTGAAAATCGCATCTTCCTTCGTGTCCAGTACAGAGGCTCCTTCGAATGACCCTATCTCTGGTGCTTTTGCGGGAAACTCCACAGGAGAGGAGCCCATCCAGGAACCTGGTTGCACAGTTCCTTCGACCTCCATGGTTGGGTCGCCAGAGAAGGACCAACCTAGGGTTGTGGCACCTGAACCTATGTCAGAAGTTCCCTCCCCTTCTACTACCTCCCCTGGGCTTCCCTCTTCCCCGAGATGGGATGGTACTCCACAGGATCTTAACATTCTCACAAACCCAGATGGTACTGAGGACAGTGAGGATGAGCAACCCCTTTCATGGAAAGTCCGTAAGATTGCCTCACGCTCCCAAGAAACCTAGTCAAGGGACCCGGTTGGGGCACACAAAACTAGAGCATCAACACTGAAACTCTTGGACGAAGCCCTTAAAGCAAGTCAAGTTCAAACCTTGCAGAGGAGGAATCTTAAACAAAGAATGGTGACTGAGGAGGAGGAGGACGTTTAGCCTGATGTTGTTGTGGATCAGGAAGAAGGTGAGCCGCAAAGAAAAAGTGTTGGTGAAAAGGGGAAAATGGTTAAGAAGACTGTGAACAAGGGAAAAGAAAAGGTTTCTAGTTCCAGTAGGAAGGCAGTTCCTACAGCCTCAAAGAGAAGGTGATTATCACTCAGAAAAAGAGGAAACATACAAGTGTTGGGACAGACATTGACGAAGAAGAACATACAGAGGAAGACTCTCCAAGCATAAACTCCTTAAGATCACAAGCCTGTCAGACGAGGGGACCTGGTATTCCCTCCAGGTTCAGGTCTCAACCTGAGTCTTCATTGTGTCTGACAAGAGAAGAAAGACAACAAATTCTGAAGTTGCAAAAGGTGCTGTGTGGAAGGGTATTTGACCCAGATATTATTAATCTGGATGGGATGGCTAAGCTAGTCGAGATGGTCAGTTTTCAATCGTGGAGGCATTTGCTTGTACCTCCAGTTCTGGAACTGCATGAGAAAGAGGTCCAGGAATTCTATCATGAGATTGTGTTTATTGATAATGGGAAGGATCTTTTCACTAAGGTAAATAGGGTGAATTTCACACTCAATGAGCAGATGGTTGGGCTATCCTTGGGGTGCCCACATAAGGGATCAAGTCAGTGGACAATGAGTGTGCAAGGAGGAAGTTTATTTCCCTTATATACAAATTGGAGAACTGCACTGGTGAACGAGTATTGAAGAAGCAAATGAAGGGTGAGTATCAATTGCTGTTTGAGTTTGTCAACAAGGTCCTCCTTCCACAGACAAAAAAAGAACCATTGTCGGTGTGCCTGACTTGTTCGTGATGGAAGCCTGAGTACTTTTCAGCCAATTAACTTGGCTGCTATGATAATTGAACATCTGCACAAGATGATGACCATCAAAGATAGGAAGCACGGTCTAGCTTATGGTTTTTTGCTGAATAGGGTCTTTGAGTTTTTAAAAATAAAATATGGTCTGGGGATTGCAGGAACTAAAAAACAAATGTTCTCACTTACGAAACTTAAAGAGTGTGAATGTGTGTCAAGACGAGCAGGGGTGAAAGGGCAATCCTTGGTGTCTGATCTAACAGCCTCACAAGAGAAATCGATTGTGGAGATCGAGCGCCTAAGGGGTCTACTTGCTCAAAAGGAGGCATAAATCGTGCGACTCAAGGCCAACCTCATAAAGGAACCAGGTCTGGTCTCAGGTTTATGATAGGAAAATGAAGCACTGAAGGCAGAGGTCAAAGAATTAACCAAGAAGCTCCTTCAAGCTCATGAGACCTTTAATGACTGCATCACCACTCTCCTTCCCAATCTTTCCAGACCCTGAATCCCTATCCTTCCCTTTCCCGATGTTTTGCTACTCTTACCCAATCTATCTTTTCCCTCGCTTGGCTTTGGCAAGTTATTGGACTGTTTTTGTTTTTTGTTCTATGTGACTACATGTAATGCTGACTGACTGAATGAAAAATCTTTTGCCTTGTGTCTATTGGCTATATCTCTTATCTTACTTTATGTCTCACTCATTTTAGTGTTGCCCCAGTGGCCATGAGTTATCATATTTGTACCCTCTTTGTTTTTGGTTTACTGTGGTACTTTTTAATGATTCCAAAGGGGGAAGATATCAATTGTTAGGAATGTGTGGAGAACACAAGCAGGGGGAATGCTCTTGATAGTATGTGGGTAAAACACAAGAAGGGGGAATGCTCTTGAGTTTTGTTGATGTGGTATTGGCCCTCACTATCAGGTGGAAGGAAACTTGGTGGATATGGTTGTCATTATCAAAAGAGGGGGAAATTGTTAGATTGTTGGTTTTAATGATTGACAGAACCATGTAGGGACCTTCTCCCTCATTTCGATCCCCTGGAAAGGGCTTGTTTGGCTAGAGTTAGCGGAAAACTTCACACAGCTGTTAATAGTACTTTTCTGCAAAAAGTTGGTGAGAATGCAGCAGTAGCAGCAGTGCAATAGCTTTACTCTAACTGGTCAAATGCACTAAACCAATAGGATTGCTTCTTGGTTTTGGTGTGTCCAATAATTATCCTAGTTTTTGGACAACCAAAAAGCATGTTTGCAAAACACAAGAAATTACACACTCTTCAAGCATATTCCCTATTTTCTGAAGAAGTGACCATCTCTGAAGATTGGTGCTCGTGCATTCTTGTCTTAGGGCCATTGTTAGAGTTGTGTTGTTGAGTTGTAAAATCTATAAAACATGAAGTTTGTGTAAGCTTTTTCTTTGTAACTGTTGAAGGATTCTAGAAAGGTTGTCAATTAGAGTTAGTTGAGGTGTTAGCTAGAATCACTTTTATGTTCCAGTTAGAGTTAGCTGGGTTGCATAGTAATGGTGTTAGAACATTGAAGTATTGTAATAGAGTTGTTGCAAGTGGGAGATTAAGAGTTTAATCTCTTATGATTACAAGAGTCTGTAATCATTGTTGCTCAGATCTAGTGAAGTTGTGTTGAAATCCTATGAGGCAGGTCGTGGTTGTTTCTTCCCTTGAGCAAGGAGGTTTCCACATAAATATCGTGTGTCACTTTTCTTGTTGCATTATCTATATGTGTGCTCTAACTCGTGCAACCTAATTAGAGAACCTGGTCTTGTATACGGTAGTGGACTCATTTAACTCATCAATACACAAGTAATCCCAATCAGAGTCATTGGATGACTATGAAACAAGTTTTAGGGTATTTAAAACATACTCAAAACTTTGCTTGGCATTATAATAAGTATACAACAGTTGTTGAAGGATATTGTGATGCAAATTGGATCATCGGATCAATTGAAACTAAATCCACAAGTGGATATGTGTTTACCATTGATGGAGGAGCAGTCTCTTGAAAGTCATCCAAGCAAACATGTATTGCTCGCTCTACAATGGAGTCTGAATTCATAGCTTTAGACAAGGCTTGTGAAGAAGCTGAATGGCTCAGAAATTTCCTAGAGGACATTCCATTCTGGCCCAAACCATTGGCACCAATATGTATACATTGCGATAGCCAAGCGGCAATCAGAAGGGCTAGAAGTGTAATGTATAACAGAAAGTCTCGTCACATACGATGGAGACATAACACCGTTAGACAACTACTCTCTAGTGAAATTATCAAAATTAACTATGTAAAGTCAAGAGATAATGTGTCGAATCCACTTACAAAAGACCTAACTAGAGAAGCCATTGAAATATCATCAAAGGGAATGGGACTATGGCCGAGGATAAGTCATCGTGGAAGTAACTCTACCTAGAAGACTGAAGATCCCAAGATCTAGGTTCAAAGAGATCAAACAAATTCATTGATGACGGTTCAACATTGTCAAAATAAGTTTTGGTTCATTCTCATGATGAGACGATGTTCAGTAATAAGGATAAAATATTAAAGGCTTTTTAATGATTCCTAAGTTTGACATGGGATATGTCAAATGGTGTATCTACGGAATAACACATTTAGGAATCACCTATATAAGTGTGAAGTGTAAGCCGCTTCAAAGAGAATTCTGTAAGGCCAATTATCTACGCACTTATGAAACCATGTAGTGTTCATGGCTGAAACGAAAAAAAAACAATGAGAACCTAAGACGGTTAAAGGATTAATTGTGTGACTTATGTTGTCTAGGTATACATCAAAACTCGATGGTTCAAAGATGTCAAATCTATCGATTGACCGAGTATTTCCAATATATGTTTACTACGGAAAGTTCAAGGGGAAACCTACTTATCCAAATTCAATTAGTTCTTACTTACGAATCACACAGTTTATCATGCATTAAAATTTTTATATAGCCATTCCCCATTCATGTGGGGGATTGTTGGAGTTAAATGTTAGGTGTGAACTGAGAAATGGAGAGAAGAGAAAGTTGTAAGGTTTTTTTCCAATGATAGTCATTCCAAACAGACACCATCTGAACATGTGTCTTCACATCCCTTCACTTTCGATCTTTGGCTATAAATAAAGGCCTTTTGCCTTCATTTTTGGATAGAGAATTTTCAAACATTTTGTATATTTTCAAATAAATAAAATTGAGTCTGTTGTGTCATTTGTTATTGCTCTTAGAGTTCGATGAAGGTATTGGTATTTGAGGTACTGCTACACCATTAACAGGTATATCCGTTTTATCCCGGGAGGAAGTAATTCAAAACCTCGAGTATAGTGGGGGATTAAATTCCTTAAGAAAACACATTTAATTTTGTGGATCGAATATTATTTATTTTCTTTGTTTTACATATTTGAACATAGGACAACAACATAATTGTCCTCATGGCTTTCAAATATTGAAACAAACTTATCGTCAAGGTTTCTGTGAAGGCATTGTAAGAGACATCTAAGATTCAAAGCTTAGGAAATAAGTTCTTCATCCTTGATGTTTTGACAGGTCCATGCAATTTAATTGATTTCAAACTTAAAACTTCTAGCTTCGGTACAGTTGCCAACCACATGGGAAATGTGTCCTTTAGGTAATTATCTCCCAAATCAAGAACTTGCAACTCTTTGCAATTGGCCAAAGATCATGGGAGTTTCCCCTGTAGCTTATTGTGATGCAAGTTCAGGCTTATAATATATGAACTTCCAATGCCGAAAGTTGTTGGAATTGACCCAGAAAGATTGTTCTGGTGCATATCGAAAACCTCGAGGCTACTGATATTAGCCAAACATTGAGGAATCCCTGCCATCAAGTTATTTTTTGACAAATCTAGAACTTTTAGAGATTTTAATTGGAAATAGATTGAAGGAATTTCCTCATTAAGATTATTGTTTGATATGAAGAGGTTCTGTATGGAATTTGATGTAATAGGTAGTGACCTTAAAGAAAATTGGACCTCAAATCAGTAATATAGAGAGAGGGATAAGGAATTGAGTCCATATTTGTTGAGTCCATATCTGTCAACACATTGTGCGACAAATTAAGACGGTCCGATGAAACCTAGATAGGCCATGCCTAATTAGGAATTCTTCCTTGAATCTTATTATTTGAAAGATTCAAGTCCCAAAGTTTCTTTACTGATCTTAGAAACTCCATTTTTTTTACTTCACATGACACCAATCATAAACTAAAAAGAGATTCTGGCAAAGTAAAATTAAATTTGTTCTCATTGGTTAGTGAGATACAATTATATGAAAGATCAAGACCCTGGAGATTTTTGAGGTTTGAAAATAAGATGACATCCACTTTGCCACTAAAATTATTTGATGAAAGATCAAGCCACGTTACATTCACAAGGTTTTGAATTGACTTAGGAAGATAGCCTTGCAGCTCATTATTTCTTAAATCAATATATGATAGTGAATTGGACTTGAAATCCTCAATATGACTAGAAAAGTTGTTATCACTCAAATATAATTTAATTAGTGATGGAAGGGAGAACATCCCAGATGGTGCTATTGTTCCATTCAGGGAGTTACCTCTAAGGTGCAAAGACTCTGCGTGTGACATTTAATAGAGAAATGATATCAGAAGGAATTTGACCTGACAAATGCGAGTCGGAAAGATCGAGATGAATCAAGCTCGCAAACCTGCCAAATCCAGGTGAAATGCGTGAAAAAGAGAAGTCATTCTGATAGAAGTATGTTTTGATGATGTGAAAAACCTATCGGGGAATCATGTTGATTGGTGAATTACTGCTGGGAAAAGTCAACTCAGTACTGCTGACAAAAGGTAATATGCAGATTGCCACTGCTGTCGCAGTGCAGTGGCTGGACTGCTGTGGTACACGTTTTTACCCAATGGACAAAAGCTCTCATATATCACTCATGTGCTTGTCCAAAACAATTGGTTCATCACTTTTTTCACATACAAGAAGGACACTTCCTCTTTTGCAAAAGACACTTGAAGACAAGCATCAACAATAAGAAGAACCAGAGCCATTTCGTGTGTACATTATATTTGTTCTTAGATTGTTGATTTCTTGTCTCTTGTACTAATATTGTAAACCTACTCCTCGCTAAAAGAAGCTGTTTTAGGTAGTTGTTTTGAGTCGTAATCTTGCTGATAAGTAGGCTAGAGTTAGCCATTTGATTTCTTTATGATATAGTTATTGCAAAGGCTTGTAATAGAGGTATTATAAGGGGAAGGGTATTAAGGGTTTAATTCCTAGATTTGTAAAAGGTTGTAAATATAAACATTGCCCGGTTGTTACTGGAGTTTTGGAAAATCCTACTAGGGTAGGTCGTGATTTTACACTCTTGAGCAAAGAGGTTTCTACGTAAACATCGTGTGTGCTTTACCTTCTGTCCTTAACAGTCGAACCAGGTTAGGGACCTGGTTCCTTTTACTGTTTAGTGGACTCACGCAAACTATTAATTGGTATCAGAGTAGGTTCTTTCTAAACGATTAACACCTAGAAAGTACCGACTCTAATGGCGGCTCCACCTAACCTAAAAGAAAGACAGTCTACTACTCGACCCCCCAGATTTAATGGACAGTATTATGGATGGTGGAAAACAATAATGCATGACTTTATAATGGCTGAGGATTCATAACTTTGGGATGTCATCTGTGATGGACCATTTGTGCCAATGAAGACTCTTGAAGATGGTTCTAAAGTTGCAAAGACAAGAAAGGAGTACAGTGATGCGGATCGGAAGGCTGTAGAGAAAAAATTCAAAGACAAGAAATTTTTGGTGTGTGGAATTGGTCCAGATGAATACAATCGTATTTCATCCTATGAAACGGCTAAGAAAATCTGGGAGGCACTACTGATGGAACATAAAGGCACTAGTCAAGTGAAGCAATCGAAGATTGACATGCTTACTACTCAATATGAGTTATTCAAGATGAAGAAAGGAGAGACCATTCAAGAAATGCATACCAGGTTTACCTCAATCATTAATGAGCTCCACTGCTTAGGTGAAATCATCAAAACAAACAAGCTTGTCAGG
Source organism: Datura wrightii (assembly GCA_035772735.1). Lineage (NCBI taxonomy): Eukaryota > Viridiplantae > Streptophyta > Magnoliopsida > Solanales > Solanaceae > Datura > Datura wrightii. The sequence continues at coordinate 23,481,598 of JASDFA010000001.1, forward strand.
AAGATTCTCAGTGTGCTACCTGGTTCCTGGTAAAGCAAAGTGAATGCTATCACTGAAGACAAAAATCTAGAAAAACTGACTATGGATGAACTGATTGGGAACCTGAAGACATATCAGCTTAAGAAGCAGCAGGATCTCAAAAAAAGAGAGCCGAAGAAAGAAAAGAGTCTTGCTCTCAAGGCAGCAAAAAGCGATTCCAATGGAGATGAATGTGACATGGCATATCTAACCCGATGTTTTCAACGGATGGTGATAAAAAGTGGAAACTCTACAAAAAAGGGAAATTCCAACAAGTATCCAAAAGCAAATGACTTGTGTCACAAATGTGGAAAGCCTAGACACTTTATCAAAGATTGTCCTATGCACAAACAAGATCAGTACAGAGCAAATGTTGAGAAGATGCAGAAGAGGAACCAGGTGTAGGACCGGTACGAAAGAAGAGAAGCTGCTGAAATGGTAGTAAAGCCGACAATGGCTGCCTGGGGGGACACATCTAGTGAATCTGACAAAGGAGGTGAAAATCCTACAGACACCTCCATGTACGCTCAGGATGATGGATCCTCAATGTTTGACTCAATATTTGCACTAATGGCACAATCTGTTGTGGAAGAAAATGAAGAGGTAAGCTATCTTGACTTGCAAAAGGATCTCAAAACTCTTTCAAAAAGGGAGTTGAGGGCTCTTGCTGATGTGTTGATAGACGCATACTATGGTATAGTTAATGAAAAAGTTACTCTAACTACTGAGCTAGATCAATCTAAAGAAGCTAGAAGGTCCTTAAGTATGGAGAACATTAGACTTAATGAAGAACTTAAGGATCTGGTTAAAGATAATTTGGCTTTAGAAGACAAACTCACTAAATATATGGAGGGTGAACCTAATGAGGAAAGTTCTCACACTCAGAGTCAAACTAAGTTGGAAAAGGAGCTTGAAGCACCAATTGAGTCTATCAAATCAATCCAAGAAAAATGTGATTCTCCACAAAGAGCTGATGAGAGTAAAAGGTGACCTTGATAAGTCCCTCAGGTGGACCTGGTCCTCTAAAGCACTTGCCTCTGCAAACACAAGATATGTGTAGTCTAGGGAAGGTATTGGGTTTAGGAAAGCAAGAGTCCCTTATGATCCCTACAGTAAATATGTGTGTAACTCTGACAACTAGCTGTGTACACATTGTGGTGAGAATGGACAACACAAAGACACATGTGAAGCTAGAATAACTGCTATTAGAAACAAGGTGAGGTTCACAAGAGAGAATGCAGTCTCTGAGGAACCTGGTTCTCTAAGAAGAAAAATAGGCTTACCTTCATGGACTAGAAGAGATATCGTTCATCCTTTTTACAATTAGAAGGGACCCAAGATGATATGGGTTCCGAAAACTAATCTCTAAAAAATCATTGCAGGGCGATAGAGGAGATGATGGTCAGAAGTAGTTATGGACAGTGATTGCTCGAGCATATGACTGGAAAAACTGAAGAATTCCTCTCTCTGAAGGCCCTTCAAGTGGCAGTGTGTTACACCCCGTAAAAACATTAATGCTTGGTGGCATACGTGTAAGTTATGGTGAGTAAGAAGAGCTCGTTGCATGTGGGAAAAGCCGCGGAAGTGGGCATGAACAGGATCGGCGCGTACAGGGCCAGCATGTCGGTGCTTTGAGCAGCGCGACGCGCTAGGGGAATCAGCACCCTGGGAGGCACAACGCGGCATGCCCTCCAGTGCTTTGGCTAGCGTGGGGCGCCGTCCCGCCCACCGCCCACACACATATATATAGCCCCTTAAGTCACTAGTTGATCATTTTCCAAACACATAGTCGTCCAGAGAAGAGGGGGAAATGCAACTTTCATATAAATTTCATCCGATTACACTACCAAACGCCGTCCAAACTCCAATTAAATTCGGGTATCGAAGTTTAAGGCCGCGGAGAGCATACAAAGTTAGTTTCATGAAATTCACCCAATGAATCATAAGCCCGTCGAGTAGGAGTCTTCAAAATTGCTCCAAGCTAATTTCTATACGATCACAGGATTCAATAATACAATTGTAGTTGGAAAGAGCTATTGAATACGGATTGAAACTCGCCAGTTAGAAAGGAAATCAACACTTGAGGTATGTAAGGCTATTCTTTCGGTAAGTTAGGTCCATTGTAAAGTTGGTATGGTTTGTATGTTTATAGTATTTCCGAATAAACCCATTGGGGCCAGATGTTATGAATGAATAGGGAAAGTAACTGTGATTTAAGCAACCCTCGTTGGAAATAACCCTAGCCAGTTTGGTTATCGTATAAGATATTTTGAGTATGAATGTTATTGCCTATAAAGTAATGTACACCAGAGCAGTATGATGTCCGAAGGAATCAGAGTGAGGCCGTGAGGGCCACCTCCAGTTTTAGAGCTTATGTTATGGCCCATATTCAAGCCAAGGCTCGAGGCCCAGTCACAGCAATTCCATTATGACCCATAGTCGGGCCCAGGCCTGGGGTCCAGTTATTGGAAATCACACTACAGCCCATAGTCGAGTCAAGGCTCGGGGCGCAGTTACAGCAGTCATAGCATGATCCATAGTCAGCCGAGGATCGGAATCCAAATACAGAAATTTACATTATGACCCATAGTCGGGCCAAGGCCCAAGGTCAAGCTATCCGAGGTTACGTTATGACCCATAGTCGAGTCAAGGCTCGGGGTCTAGTTATGCAGCCAGACAGTTCAGACACAAACACAAACATAGTAGCCTATCAGGCTCAGACGTATATTCAGAGAATGAGTAATCCAGAGTTACAGTATGCCCACAACTTTTAGTAGCCAGGCAGTAAGAGTATACCTTGTTTGTACCGGCCGGGACTTATGGTGGCCCAGGTATATTTTTCTATATTGTTTGTACCTTCCAGGCTTATGGGGGCCCGGTTAGGTTCTTGTTTGCGTATAGATAGACTTATTGTTTAGATATTTTAGACGGTGAAGGTACAGGTCAAATCCTTACTCTCTTCTTTGATTACTACTGTTTTACCAGCTTTCAGTCAGTTATTATCCTTCTGCCTTACATATTCGGTACATGTTGTACTGATGCCCACTCGGGGCGCTGCATTACTTGCCTGCAGGTGTAGATAGATGCGGTTCGGGATGTTCCTAGCCTTTAGCTGAGGTCAGCAGTTCATTCAACTCCTTCCCTCCAGAGTTGAAAGTTAGTAGAGGTTTACTCTTTTGATGTACAGTTTATGGGTAGGTCGAGGCCCTCTCTTGATCACTATATCACTCCTAGAGGCTTGCAGACTATTGTATATTTCCTATGGTTGGCTTGCTGATGGTCGTGTGGGGCCTTGTTTAGCTGTTAGTAGTGGCCTTGTCATCCATAGAGTGGTTTAGTGCCCGAGTTACATTTCAGTTATAACTAGACAACATGGTGGTCTTGTCAGCCCGCATAGGATCCCTGTTGTTGTGCTGTTATGGTTAGCTGTCTTCTTTTACAAGTGGCCTTGTTGGCCAAAGGTTATGTCTACAGCCGAGATATACCTCATTGGTTTCTTAGATGAAGTGTTAGTGAGCACCAGCAGTACACAAGTCTAGCCAGGTTAGTTCAGAGCCAGTGCAGCATCAGGTGCCAGTCATACCTCCCAAGGTGGGGCGTGACAAACTTGGTATCAAAGAAGATTGTATCCCAAGGAGTTTGCAAGCCATGCCAAGTAGAATCTTGTCTATGGGTGTGTTGTGCACCATATTCTATAGGCAGGAGGCCGCAAGGCATAATAGTGTGTTTACTCTTCTTTCTCCTCCAGTCTTGCTATAGAGCTGTGTTGTATAGGGTAACTTCCTGAGCTTATGTTATCCTATTTATTTACAAAGAAATGTCGGACACACGGCAGACCATGACTGGTCGAGAGTTGGATGTGGTAGTAGGAGAGGGCACTAGTAGGGGACCACAGGCAAAGTCAACCCGATCCGAGGACGACAGGGGGACGCCACCTCGATCTCCCCAGCACCCACCACCACATTCAGAGCCCTCTAGAGCGGCAGATATATCAGCACCACCCCCAGCTATACCTGTGCAATCAGATTAGGAGCTCAGGGGTTCTTTTTACATATTGGTACAGATGATGGTTGCCCAGCGTCAACCTCAGCTGGTAGTACCAACTGCCGTTGAGCCCACTGAAGGGCCCGATAATTCGAGAGTTCGTGCGTTTGTGGCTTTGAGTCCCCTGCAGTTTACAAGGATAGATCGTAGAGAGGACCCCCAAAACTTTATAGATGAGCTGCAGAGAATATTCAGGGTCATGCATGCCTCATCCATAGAATCAGTTGAGCTAGAAGTATTCAGATTATGAGTTGTATCGGTTTTGTGGTACGAAAGCTGGGAGAGATCCCGAAGCAGAGATGCACCTCCACCTATGGGGCCTATCTTTTGTGAGGATTTCGTAGATCATTATTTGCCTCGAGAGGTTCGCAGGCCAGAGTAGAGTAGTTTTTGCATCTAGAGCAGGGTAGAATGAGTGTCAAAGAATATGCATTGAGATTTGACACTCTGGCCAGGTATGCACCCTCATTTGTTGACACCATGCCAGCCATGGTGCATCATTTTATCATGGGTCTTGCGCTAGAATGTATAGAATCTTGTATTATAGCCACCTTGCGAAAGGACATGGACATTTCACAGATCCAGACCTTTGCCCAGAATATAAAAGAACTCAGACAGTGCCAATATGTCATAGAGAGATCGGGTCAGGAGCAGCGCCAGAGGGCCAGACCCACAGATTTTCAAGCAGACTTTCAGGGTGGGCCCAGGCCCCTATTTCAGCAGCAATCAGATAGCAGGTCAGATCACCGGAGGCAATTAGGCCCCGGCAAAAGTTTACGAGTGTCAGGCTCACAACATTAGAGGGGGCCAGGTCAGACAAAGCAGGTAGTACCACGATGCAGTACCTGTCATAGGCACACCTGGGGAGATGCAGGTATGGTTTCAATGCTTGTTATTCCTGCAGGCAAGAGGGACTCATGATGAGAGACTGCCTGACTAGATGTCAAGGCGGTCAGGACCAACAGAATAGATCCTTAGCAGGTTTGTATGCCCCAGCACCTTCTGAAGGGCGTAGGCCCTCAGCTCCAGCCGACAGAGGCTGAGGTAGATCAGGGGCATCTTGTTCAGGTAGCGGTCAGGATCGCACATATGCTAGGAGGAAGGTTTTTTATCCAAACATAGCAGGGATGCAGGGTATGCAGAAACTCCTTGAAATTGTCAGTTATCAAGGATGGGAGCATTTGTGAGCTCCCCATGCCCATCATGTATGAACTGAAGTTATTGAGTTCTACGTATCTCTGTCTTTCACTAATGATGATGAAATCGTGTATGCTAAGGTGGGTGGAGTTGATATAGAGTTTGACTCAATCTCTCTTGGGAAAATACTGAATGTGCACACTATCGGAGAATTCACAATCAAGGACAAGCAAGCTACTCGGGATTTTCGGAAGATGATTGGGAAACTGGTGGAAACCTGAATAGTGATAGGATGCTTAAAAAGAAAATGAAACCCGAATAGCGGTTGTTGTTTGAATTTGTCAACAAACTTGTCTTACCCAGAGTAGTTAACAGATCTGTTCATTATAGAGGCCTTAAGCTCTTTTCAGTTGCTAAACTTGCCTGCCCTCATGATAGAACACATGATCAAGATTTTCGGACTATGGTTATTTTCTTACCAAAGTATTCACTCACTTTGGGGTTCCTCTTGGGCATGGTACAATCGCTACATGTAAGCAGATGTTCACTCTTAGCATACTCGAGGAATGTGAATGTGTGGCTAGACGGAGAGGTATTGGTGTTCAGTCCACCGTTTCTAGTCTTATTGAGGCGCAATATCATGGGACTGGGGAAATTGAACGCCTCACAATGATGCTTGCTCTGAGGGATGCTGAAATAGCTGTTCTAAAGGATGCTCAGTCGGGTGAGGCACCTGGTGTGCTGTTGGATCTGCAAGAGGAAACTGCTACATTGAAGGGAGACAATGCCGCTCTTAGGAAACAACTGGAGGACCTGACTCAGCAGATGATTCGTGACCAGCGTGCCGCTAATGAGAGGATTGAAACACTTCTTTCTAAACTGTGACCTTGCCCTACATTGACCCTCATCTCTTCCCTATCTTGTCTACCCCCGACCATTTATTTTGTGTGGCATAGTTAGTATGGTTTATATTCAACTTTTTGTATGTCTATGACTGCTACTGTTTCTTCCTGTCTCTTGGGTTTTGTTACTGTTGATTGGAATGGAAGTTGATATGTTTATGTCCTAACTTCTTGCACTTCTTCATTCATGTTATGTTCCTCCAGTGGCCATAAGTTAACATTGTTGTTGCCTATCTTTATTATGTTACTGTGTTTTTTTAATGATGCCAAAAGGGGGAAGAACATGAAGGTGAGGCTAAGTGAAAGGGGAACTGGTGATAGGGGGAACTTGAGTTGCAGAGGGACGTACTGGTGTAAGGGGGAAATAATTGATATAAGTAGGGGTTTGTCATCATCAAAAAGGGGAAATAATTGATAGAAGTATGTTTTGATGATGTGACAAACCTACTAGGGAACCAGATCGATTGGTGAATTATTGCTAGAAAAAGTCAACTCAATACTGTTGACAAAAGGTAATGTGCAGATTGCCACTGCTGTCGCAATATAATGGCTGGACTGCTACGATACACGTTTTTACCCAATGGACAAATGCTCTCATATCTCACTTATCCTATCATATGTTTGTCCAAGACAATTGGTTCATCACTTTTTCCACATGCAAGAAGGACACTTCCTCTCTTGCAAAAGACACTTGAAGACAAGCATCAACAACAAGAAGAACCAGAGCCATTTCGTGTGTACTTTGTATTTGTTCTTAGATTGTTGATTTCTTCTCTCTTGTACTAATATTGTAAACCTACTCCTCGCTAAGAGAAGCTGTTGTAAGAGTTGTTTTTAGTTGTAATCTTGCTGATAAGTACGCTAGAGTTAGCCGTTTGATTTCTTTATGATAGAGTTATTGTAAAGGCTTGCAATAGAGGTATTATAAGGGGAAGGGGATTAAGGGTTTAATTCCTAGGTTTACAAAAGGTTGTAAATCTAAACATTTTCCGATTGTTAGTGGAGTTTTGGAAAATCTTACTAGGGTAGGTTGTGGTTTTACTCTCTTGGGCAAAGTGGTTTCCACGTAAACATCGTGTGTGCTTTACCTTTTGTCCTTAACTGTCGAACTAGGTAAGAGACTTGGTTCCCTCTACTGTTTGGTGGACTCACGCAAACTATTACATTCATAAATAGATCAAGCATTTGGAGATGAGAGAGTTGGAATAGGCTGCTATTGGAATCAATCACTCCAACAAGTTGGCTGCAACTGAGGTCAAGCTCAATAACATGGCCACTCATCTCATTGCATTTTACTCCATCCCATAAGCAGCAATCTCTGCTCATATTCCATGAACTCATTTTTGAATAACTGTTGCGACAAATATCAGATGAGGGATCAACAGTAAGTGATTTCTTGAATTTTAGAAGGAAAGTGCTTTGATCTCTGGGGCACAAGGACGAAGAAAAAGCAATTTGACGGAGAAAGACAAATAAGAGCACAGCTGAGAGTTTCCTGTAGCCCATGTTTGAGTATAAAAAAGTTGGCACTGAAAACATGAAGAATCTATGCAAATATATATGTATACAGGAGTTGCTGCAAAATCTTTGTGTTTGACTATATATTACTAAAAAGCAATCTGAAACTGGTGTTATTCAAAGGAAATGTACCTACTACACACAAAGTCTTTCAACATGATGTTATTCTTTCGCTGAAAGAATCCTATCCAAATAAAGTAGGAAAATATTACTTTTCAAATTGGTCTAGTCATTGGTCTCCTTCTTTTATATTTGTTTAAAGATATAAATTGACATCATATTATATATAGCAACGACTCTTTTTATTCTTTTTGAATAATTTGAAACTTCCAAACCTGAAAACTTCCCAGTTATTTCCCCTGTTGGAGAAGGGTGTTTTGTGTTTGGACCTTCATATTCTAATGTATTGCTAAGAATAAATTCTAACCACTCTCAGACTGAATTTTAACTCAAAAAACAATATAAAAGAAGACAAACAAGAAATATACCAAAAAGTACAAGAGACTCTTCTACTTCAATAAAATAAGCAGATAATTGTTTTCTGAAAGAAATACAGCTCCGCTGGTGCCTAAATCAAACCACACATAGCATCTTTTAGTCTTAGACGTTGATGAATTTTATTTTTGTTTCGGAGTTCTATGTGAGAATTTTCTTTTCTTTTTTCTTTTTCAATTGATAACACATAATGTGAATATTAATCATCTGCCGGAGTACAAAACACAACTAAGTTATGATCATCAATTCATTAACAGGAGAAGCCACCTTATCCAATTTGTTTAAACTACTGTCCAGATATTACACAAGGCCTCCAAATTTGTTTGTATTCCTATATAAGAAATTACCTTGCCCAGTAAATCACCTCTAATCTGGTCAATTTCTAGCAGACTCGTTAGTTTTCCTTGTTAGTGCTCTTTCCTTTATTGCACACAAAATAGAGGTATTGCCTACGTTCATTCTTCAGCAAGTATTGTCTCCAACTCGTTACGCAACTCCTTGATGCAATTTTGGACTTCACAGCTAACAAGAGGTACCTAAATGCAAGGGGATGGTAAAATTGAGTATCCTCACGTAAAGCGAAGAAGTTCCCTAAGAACCTGAAAAGTGGTATCTCCTCCACGCTTATTTCCTCTGTTGAACAGTGCTTCTTTTTGGGACCCTTTCATTTTATACGCATACTCTATGTTTCGACAAAATGTAAACTCAATCAGTCTTAGACTGATGTTGTACAGTTGCACCTCTTTATACTTTTCCCCGCGTGATTAATTTATTTTCCTTTTGGAATACACTTTCCAAGTTTTTTAGAAAACAGTATCAGGCCAATGAAGCTCAGGTAGATCAATTAATACAAACTTTGACGAGTCATAATAAGAGGAAAAGCAAATATAAACACAGATGAGAACGTTTCACAAAATAAATCTTGAAGGCAAACACAGGAATTATAACCAAATCCATAACGCCAACATCTTCTTATCCTTGACATTTAAAATTTTAAAATATAAGATTTAACAAGGAACTACAATTGCCATATCTTTTTTTCCCCTTACTCCTGCACTTTCCAAGCTCATTACAAGGCTTTTCTGGGATTAGTTGACTGTTATCAGAATCCCCTTTTTGGCTCCGTTACTGCTGAAATGAAAAGGAGACATAAGAGAGCGAACAACAGAAAATATATACCTGTTAGAGGTTATACATTCTCATACTTAAATTTGAAACACAACGAAGTTATGCTCATCAAATTCATCAACAGGAGAAGTTACCTTAATCCAAAAATACAAATAGAAAAATTACTCGTAGGTGGAATTGACAGAGTGTGAGAAAAAATTATTGTCCAGATCTTACACAAACTGTTTGTGTTCCTATGGCCAGTAAGTCTCCTCTGATATCACGTGTCAAAATCTTTAAGTTTTCCTTGTTAGTATTTTTCCTCTATTGCACGTAAAATTAAATTTTAAACACAACTAAGTTATGCTCATCAAATCGTTTATTTTACACTAAAATTAAATCATCCGTTGGTTTGCACTTGAACTTAGCCGTTGTAATCAGAACTACCAACTAATTTAGCATAGGTTTATTTTTCTATTTTTAAATGATTCCTCCACAGTTGCAAATCATATTTGAACATTAACTAGCTTAAAGAAAAAAGTTAATCCATTTCAATTTCTTCTACTTAGGAAAGAAAAATATGATCTGTAGAGCATTCAATTAGTTGCTGATATAACTAAAGATCAAACTTAGATATAGATTGTTGTGATAAACTAAAGATCAGACTTAGATATAGATTGAGCATTCGATTAGTCGCCAATATAACTAAAGATCAAACTTAGATATAGATAGTTGTGATAAACTAAAGATCAAACTAGAACTTAAATGTATACCTGAATTTTTAACTCTTCTAGATGCGATTATTTCTTTTTCTGTTGTGCCTTTTGAATTTGCTGCTTCTTTCTCCTTCGCATAATAATTTTGTGTTCCAGCTCTTCAATGGTTCTTTCTAGCCATTTCATATTTCCAGTTGAGATCATAAAATATACAATGGACAATCCAATACATAGTCCACTTCCAAAGCCCATAAGAGCAGCTTTCCAAAAATCATTCAGAAATTCAGAAGTGCTTTCTTGATCGTCTAGTCCAGATATGATATGATTTGTATCTGATTCCCGATCATCGCGACAACTCTTTGAAACAGGGAATCCCCGTAATCCATCGTTACCTTCATATGAATTGTTCTCAAATGTAGCAAATTGACGTCCTTGAGGGATGCATCCTTGGAGATGATTGTGGGAGAGATTTAAGAATGCAAGAGATGTAAGAGTAGTAAGTTGTTGTGGTATCTCTCCTGAAAGCTGGTTAAATGAAAGATCCAATGATTCGACTACAAATAAATTTTCAAGTGATGGTGGTATAGGACCTTGCAGTCCATTATGAGACAAATTCAGCACCCGAAGTGCAATGAGATCTCCCAGAATACTTGGAATATGTCCTTCAAAGTTGTTACTTGAAAGATCAATAGTGGTGTACATTGTCGAAATTCTATCCAGTTCACGCTCCAGTCCCTTGGTTGAAACTGTTACAGAATCATTGTAATCTCTCTCTCCAAATTTACCAAGATATGTTGGTACTTTCAATGTTTGATCAATTGTTTTCAATGCTTTTAATTTTTGAAATAGACCTGTAGGTAAATTTCCTGAGAAGGCATTGTAAGAGAGGTCGATGATTCGAAGCTCAACAAACATGCTTTCATTTCTTAAAGCTCTAATGGATCCATACAACTTATTCGATCTCAAGCTTAAAACTTGCAGCTTTGGAAGAGCTCCCAACCACATCGGGAATGTGTCCATGAGATGATTATCTCCTAAATCAAGAACTTGTAACTCTTTGCAATTGGCCAAAGATCGGGGGATTTTCCCCTCTAGGTCATTGTCGTGCACATCTAAGCTTCTGAGTACACTTCCAATGGGAAAAGTTGTTGGAAGAGTCCCAGAAAAATTGTTTTGGTGGATATCCAAAACCTCAAGATGACCACCCATGTTGCCAAAACATAGTGGAATGGCTCCCTTTAGATTGTTTCTGCCCAAATCTAGAATCCTTAGTGATGTTAGATTGCAAATAGACGAAGGGATCTCTTCGCTGAGATTATTATATTCTATTTTCAGTACCTTGAGTCCACTGATATTAACTAGATATTGCAGAATTTCTCCGTTCAAGTTATTTCTCCCCAAGTATAGCACTTCTAATGATCTCAAATTGCAGATAGATGAAGGAATTTCCCCACTAAGATTGTTGCTTTGGAGATACAAATATTGCAAGTTTCTCAAGTTGCCAAAAGAAGCAGGAATCCATCCAACAAGTTGATTAACAGATAGGAACATAGTAACAAGGTTTTTCAGATTCCCCAACTCACTAGGAACAGGACCAGAAAGGTTATTAGCATAAAGAGACAAGAGATACAAGCTGTTCAAATTCCCCAGTGAGGCAGGAATAGAACCATTAAGAAAATTAGTAGACAAGTCTAAATAATTAAGAGTCCCTAGGTAACCCATTTCTTCAGGAATGGAGCTAGAAAGTTGATTCTCACAAAGATACAACGAGGTCAAGTTGGTCAAATTCCCCAATGAAGCAGGAATAGAACCGTTAAGAGAGTTTTTACCCAAAATTAGCTTAGTAAGAGACCTAAGGCAACCTATTTCTTCAGGAATAGAGCCAGAAATGTTATTTTTAAAAAGACCCAAAAAAGACAAGTTGGTCAAATTACCCAATAAAGGAGGAATAGAACCATTAAGAGAGTTAATACTCAAATCTAGCGTAGTAAGAGATCGTAAGTAACCTATTTCTTCAGGAATGGAGCCAAAAAGGTTATTCTCATGAAGGTACAAACTAGACAAGCTGGTCAAATTTCCTAATGAAGTAGGAATAGAACCATTAAGAGAGTTAGTACTCAAAGCGAGAGAAGTAAGAGACTTTAGGTAACCTATTTCTACAGGAATAGAGCTAGAGAGATTATTCTCAAAAAGATACAAAATAGACAAGTTGGTCAAATTTCCTAATGAGGCAGGAATGGAACCATTTAAACTGTGGATGCAAAAGTAACTGTGGTGAGGTACAAGAGAGTGAAAAACTGAAGCAAAGAGGATATTTTGGGAGCCATCATCATATATCACTAAACGATTGTTGAGTTGATTATTTTGGTTTTTGATGGATGAACTTGGTAAAGGGTACAATTTTATATTGCAGAACTTTTTTTAAGGTCTTGCTAGTCAATGGCATATACTATTTTGTCTCTACTAGATTGTCTCAAAATTAATTATTCAGAGACAGAAAGTCTCAACATATAAAAGTTTTGTTGTTTCTCAAGGTCTTGCATAAGAAACCAAATAAGTAGGAAAACATTACCTTCAATTGGGTCTAGGATCATTGGTCTTCTTTTGTGTTTAATTTGTCTAAAGATATATAATGTATTTTGTGACACCTGAATAGACAGCCATATTTAGAATACTTATTCTCAACTCAATGCACAAGTCTTGTTCTGGTGAATTACCAAATTATCGGCCGGCCGTGTTAATTCATCTTAAAAAAAAAATAATTTGTTTTATTCTTTCTTGTTCAAGACCAAATCCAATCCCCCACGAAAGTAAGAAAAAGAAGAGAAAAATCACTCATGGAGTTCAGATAACCACATTGAGAAGATAAAGATTATTTAAAATTTTAAGTTATGAGACTTTAATTTCCGTCTCTCATGAATAGTTAATTTCAAATTGCTTCTTAATTACATGTGAACTTACCGCGCAAAATTAAATAAATAAGTAAAGCTTGTAAGAAGTATTTTATCATTTTAATTCCATAAATTGAGTAAATGATAACACATGTCAATCGTTTTATGGATTAACTCCACCACTCTTCATCTAACCAATTTTTTAAAAAATAATATTAAAACTATAATTATATACTTAATAACTTATATGTACCACCATTTAATATTTTTTTTTGGCAAAACTAACAAACGTTAACTATAAGAAAACATAAATGATAAAAGATCGCTCATCCTAAATTAAATCGTGTTGGCATTAAAGAAAATTATGATACTTTTTTCTTTCCTAAATTAATTAGTATTTTTATCATCATAAAAAAATTTATGTCTAACATGTGTCTTTTTATTTTTCAGATTTGGCTCCTCCCCGTTACACTTTTCTTCATTTTTTCAAGTGCACATCTGAATGAGTTATGTTTGGGACGAAATTATTCTTAATAATGTTAAAAACTAATCATATAGGACGGAAGAAAGGAGTACTAACTTAATAAGTATCTTCAGCATAGTTAGGCAGATAACTTTTAAAACATGCTCTCTACGAAAAAATGCTCTCTAACTTTGATAAGAAGGGAAAAAACCCAAAAATGTTAGTACCCATTAATATCATTAATTTTGTTTTATACCAAAATAATTAAATTATTAATCAACTGAAACATACAAATATATGAGAAGAATAAAAACTAATGTACATATGCCAAAAAAGACATATGAACAAAACCAACATCATATATATATATATATATATATATATATATATATATATTTCTTGAGAAGACATTCTCTTGAGAAATATCTCTCAATTGGAGCTAACGTAATCATTCTGTCAATCTTGATCTCTAATAGGATGTACACCGATACTAGATCATGTTTGAGAGTTGAAACCTAATTAAAAAACAAAGATGTGTTAAAAATAAAAAGTTACAGTAAATACAATATTGGACCAGACTGTAGATTACCTAATACAAAAGAAGAAACATTAGAAACGAAAATTACAGTCACTGCAACTTTGGCCCGGCCTTTAGCAACAATCAGCAGGGACAGATTCTTATCAGTGACAAAAATAAAGCCTAATTCTCGTCTTATGAATGGTATTGCGTACTCCACTAAGAAAATAACTTCTTAAATACTAAATAAAAAATGTAGTTAGTCTTATGAAAATAGAAAATATAAGAAATTAAAAAGCTATAATCAACTGAACATCTTTTCTTATACATTTGTTAGCGGAAATGTGAAAGAAAGAACAAGGAAGAACACAAGATTTAACGTGGTTCGGATCAGAATGATTCTACATTCACCAGAGAACAACTGCCTTTATATTATAAACAAAGAAAGGGGAGAAATCTCAAACACACCTAAGAAAATTGTTCTCTCAACTCTCTACTCTTACAATGTATTTCCTATGATTTTTGGGATTGTTTTACAATAAAGAATGGTCATCCTTTTATAGATGATCAAACTTGGCCTCCAAGCATAAATTAAGAAAAGGAAAATTAAATATAAAATTTGCCCTCCACAAATTTTATTTACTCTCCAAGTTCATTTTTTTTAACCAAGTAAATTAGCACATGCAATTTTCTTCCACATGGACAAAAATCAAACCAACTCTTTCGATCTCCACCTTGATTTACGTTCCGAGCATGCGTATGAACAACTCCGGCCAAAAACTTCTAAGCTTACTGGGCAATCCCATTGTAAGAAACAAGAAGAATCAAACTTTTGTTGAACATACCATCTCCACCTAGCAGTTGTTCTCCCAGAGTTGGATAAGTTGATTCATATTCCCGTCAAATTCTTGTAGTGTGCAAACTTTGTGAATGGGACTATCTTGGTCAGAATGTTTGTAGCGTTATCATCTGTGATAACCTTCACGACCTTGATAGCTCCCTCTTCAACAACATCTCGAATAAAATAAAATCTAACATCAATGTGTTTGGTGCACTCATGAAATCTTTAATTTTTAATCAAATGAATAGCACTTTGACTATCACATTTAAGAGTTGATTCCAGCTGAACCAAACTCAACTATGCCACCAAACCTTTCAACCAGATAGCTTCTTTCACCGCCTCCGCTGCTGCCATATATCCTGCTTCTGTTGTAGATAGAGTGACAATCGACTATAAAGTTGATTTCCAACTAACGGCACTGCCAATGAGAGTAAAGATGTATCCAGTTGTGGACCTCCTTCTGTCAAGATCCCCTACATAATTAGAATCCACATAATTGAGAACTGAAATACCTTCATCATTTTTTGAAAGGTTAGGCCAATATCAGAATCTCCTCTGAGATATCTCAATCTCCACTTGACAGCTTCTCAATGCCTCTTTCTTGGGTTGTCCATGTACTATCTTACCACACTTACAGATTGAGCAATATCTGGACGTGTGCACACCATAATATACATAATGCTACCAACTGCACTGGCATAAGGAACCTTTGACATATGCTCCACCTCATCCTTGGACTAAGGCATTTGTAACTCTAAAAGTTTAAAATAAGGAGCTAACGGTGTACTTACAGGCTTGCTCATAATCATATTGAATCTCTCAAGAACCTTTTTGATGTATCTCTTCTGAGAAAGATGTACAACACCATCTTCTCTTGAAATCTCCATTCCAAGAATTATTTTTGCAGCTTCCAAATCCTTCATGTCAAATTCCTTGCTCAATAGTGTCTTTAAAGCATTTATCTTTGTGATGTTGTTACCAGCAATAAGCATATCATCAACATACAACAGTAAATAAATCATAGAGTTACCAGACATCTTCCTATGATACACACAACTATCAAATGCACTCCTTGAGAATCCATGTGTAGTTATGAATGCATCAAACCTCTTGTACCACTGTCTAGGGGATTGCTTCAAACCATACAAAGACTTCTTCAGTTGGCATACATGATCTTCTTTTACCTCAGCTAAGAAACCTTTAGGCTGATCCATATAGATTGTATTTTTTAGATCACCGTGTAAGAAAGTAGCTTTGACATCAAGCTGTTGAAGTTCCAAGTCAAATTGTGCAACCAATGCTAGTAGCATGCGAGGTGAGCTATATTTCATGGCTGGAGAAAAAATTTCATTGTAGTCAATTGCCTCCTTCTAACTGAAACTCTTTGCAACTAATATTTATTTGAACCTAGCATCTTCCACTTCTGGAGTTCCCTCTTTCTTTCTGTAGACTCATTTGCATCCAACTATCCTCTTCCCATTTGGCCTTTCAACTAAGACCTATGTATGATTCTTATGAAGAGACTCCATCTCTTCCATCATGGCTAACAACCATTGTACAACATCCTTGCGAGAAGTTGCTTTAACACAAGAGGAGGGCTTAAGATCCTTAATCTCTTCTTCTGCAGCTACGAACACATATCAATCAGATTTTCTTACTCTATAAGGCGTTCAGGTCTCCGTGTTTGCCTCTTCTCCTTTCCCTTCGCAATTGTGTATGGTTCATTGACAACAAGTTCTTCAAGTTCTGCATCTTTTGACTCGTCAACTTGAGTCTCTTGATCCTTTTCCTTGGTAAGCTCCGCCAGAAGCTTCACCTGCTCGTTGTTCTCATTTCCTGACAACTCCACAGAAACTTTACGAGGATCATGTATAGAGGATTATCAAAGGTAACATCTTTGCTAACTACAAATTTGAGTAAAGAAAAACACCAAAGCTCTTACTCTTTTACTCCATCCACATACCCTACTTCTTAGCCCTTTGGTTTAAGCTTTCCTTCATTAACATGATAATAAGCTGGAAACCTAAATACTCGCAAGTATGAATAGTTAGAGGGTTCATCTAACCATACCTCATTTGGAGTCTTAAATTCAATCGCTGATGCTGGAGATCAATTGACAATATGAGAAGTAGTGTGAACTGCTTCAGTCCAAAATAATTTGGATATTTTGGCTTGTAGGAGCATACAACGAACCTTTTCAAGAAGAGTTTTGTTCATCCTTTCGCAACTCCATTCTGCTGCAATGTGTGCCTGACCTTCTTATGTCTTGTGATCCCATTAACCTTGCAGAAATCATTAAATTCTTCACTGCAAAACTCTAAGCCATTGTTTATGTGAAGATACTTGATTTTTCGCTCCATTTGATTCTCAACCAAAATCTTCCACTCTTTAAATGAATCAAAAGCATCACTTTTTGCCTTTAAGAAATGTACCCAAACCTTCCATGAAAAATCATCAATGAATGTGAGAAGATACCTCTTTCCTCCCTTCGATGGAAGCTTAGAGGGACCCCATAAATCTGAATGGATGTAGTCTAGCACGTCTCCTGTCTTGTGCTTGCCAGTACTGAAGTTGACCTTCTTCTACTTCCCTATAACGCAGTGCTCACAAAATTCAAATGTGTTGATCTTCTCACCATTAAAAAGGTTACGATTTCTCAGCATCTCCAGTCCTTGTGCGCTCATATGACCCATTCTTATATGCCACAATCTTGCCTTATCATCATTAGATAACTGCACTATAGATGCATTAAAAGAGCCAACAATTGTGCTTCCTGCCAATGTGTAAAGGTCATCCTCCAGCTTGGCCTTCAACATGACTAAAGAACCTCTAGTCACCTTCATAGTTCCTTCTTCACTCATGTACTTGTAGCCTCGTTTATCCGGAGTACCCAAGGAGATCCAGTTCTTCTTCAGATCAGGAACATGACGGACTTCTATAATAGTCCTCACGGTTCCATCATGGCAGCGAACCCGAACTGAGCCAATGCTGACTATTTAACAAGTTGCATTATTGCCCATTACTACAGTTCCTCTACTTTTCTCATAGCTATTGAACTAATCTCTTCAGAATGTCATATGCAGAGTACAACCAGAGTCTAACATCCATTTGTTGCTATAGACTCCACTATTGCATGATATTGTTAGTACATATTCATTATTACAATCATGTACTTGTTGTGATCTGTGCTTTGATTTGCTCCTTCCCTATTGGCTAGTCTGATCTTTCACAGAGAGCACACTAGCTTCATCATCTTTGTCTCCTTCAAAATGCCTCTGAACATCACAAGAGTTATGTGATTGTTGCACTTGCTCAAGGGTGATAGTCTCTTTTCTATACATCATTGAATTCTCGATATCACGATATTTTGAAGTCAATGAAAATAGCAAAGAACATGCCAGCGTCTCCTAATTCTTTTTAATTCCGGCAGTCTGTAGGTCCATGATAAGTTTATTGAATGCATCTATATGGTCGTGCAAGAAAGTAGCTAACTCCATTTTAAATGTGTGAAGACATTGTTGTAACAACACCATTGTTGTCACTGATCGGTCCTGGTAAAACCCTTGAAGTTTATCCCATAATTGTTTGGCCATCTATTAGGTACTTGTAATCACTTCACAGAGCATGTTAAGTGCGAGGGTCAGTTGGATTACACTTAATGCATCCCCTTCAATCTTCTCCTTGTCGAAATTTGATGTGCCATCGAGGTACTTTTCGTCAATAGCATGGATTGAACCTTTCCTCCGCAGTAACACCATCATCTGAATCTTTCATATATTGAAGTTGTTGCACCTACTAAACCTATCAATTTCAAACTTCATGGAACTCATCGTTACTTGTTATTCCTACTCTGCTACAGATAATATTTGAAAATATAGAAAACCAAAGTAATTCTTTTCTATTGTGGAAGTTCAAATTGTGTTGCAACCACAGAGCATACTCAGATAGAACCTTGGCTCTGATACCAATTGTTAGCGAAAACGTGAAAGAAAGAACAAGGAAGAACACAAGATTTAACGTGGTTCGGATTAGAAAGATCCTACATCCACCAGAGAACAACTCCCTTTATATTATTAACAAAGAAAGGGGAGAAATTTTAAATACACCTAAGAGAATTGCTCTCGCAACTCTCTACTCTTACAATATATTTCCTATGATTTTTGGGATTGTTTTACAATGAAAAATGGTCATCCTTTTATAGATGACCAAACTTGGCCTCCAAACACAAAATAAGAAAAAAAATTAAATATAAAATTTTTCCTCCACAAATTTTTCTTACTCTCGATTGGATTCTTTTTTGCTAAATAAATTGGCACATGTAATTTGCTTCCACATGGATAAAAATCAAATCAACTCTTTCAGCATTGATTACTCGAAAACTCTATGCTAACCCCTTGCAAATGGCTCATCCACCCACTATGTACACATAGATACACAGAGCAAGTGGGGTCTTCAATTATGTGATTTTTGCTTAGCTTCATGCAGCAAAGGCCAAAATTACATATACAGAATTGACAAACGATGTAAGATATAATTCCCGATAAAAAACAGCAAAACATAAAATAAAAAATTTCATTTCAATTTATAAACACAAGTTAGAGTGGATAAGCATGAAGAGAACAATCCAACAGTCATACCCGAATGAACAGTGCCAAACGACTGTCAATCTGAGAGCTAATCGACTTTCAAATCATGAAAATTTAATTCTTCACAACATGAAAAATCCAATTTATAACAATTCATTCGAAGCATAACTATCCAATTTTGTAACCTGCATTCTCATTTCACGGTATAGCTAAACATGTAGCCCTCTCAACCGGCAAATAACAAAACTTTTCATTAGCATTGAACACAAACGTAGAAATGGACAGAAAAAATATAAATTGATCACCCCTAAAGTCCATAGAGTACCTCACGAAAATAAAACAGTGTCCTAGAAAATTATATCTACTATATTTTTAGCCCTCACAAGTAGCACATAACAAATCTTTTCATAAAAAGACAATTTAATCAATCATGCATCAATCCCCAACTTGGATGCTTATATTAATCCTCTAAAATAGTTTTGCTTGATTGAATCCTATTTCTGTATTATCCTAAAATCTACATGGTGTCTTCAAATAATGAATTAGTTTTCTCACATAGGTAAAAAAGTTTACTATCAAACTGGTCTTAATTTCAAACTTTTGCCTCTTTTGACATTGTTTTGAACAATCTCAGCCGGCAAATAACAAAACTTTTCATTAGCATTGAACTTAAAAGTAGAAATTGTTATTACATGTGTTTTGAACAGTTTTTTAATGATCAATTTCGGTTTTTCTAATGAAGAGATAAAATAATATTTAAAACAGAAATATAGAAGAAGTAGAAAATATTATTCCGAGCACACAAGTTTCTTGTGTGACGTTCTTAAGGTATTATAACCCCCCACTATTGCCAAGGTTTGGATTACTTCCTCTCAGGATGGAAAAGAAAAATATTTCTGTAATAGCGGCAATGTGAATTACAGAACTCCAATAAACTCAAATAATAGAGCATAATCACACTTGACACTTACAGTTTTTCTTTTGAAAACTTATGCAGAGACTTCAAAAGAGAGAAAATATTTTTAGTTGGTTGTGTAAATAACATAGGTCAAACCTAGAATTTATAGTCGTGATTGGGTATCAACAAGTGTATACATAATTGTTCACTGAAGATAGTGACTGTTCGAAAATTATAACCGTTTGGAAATTTTTTTTTGTGATTTTAAAATTAAATATTGCGCAAAAATTATTAGTTTTGAAAAATAGATAATAGAAATTTTAAATTAATTTGGTCTAAAAAATATATTAATCAATCAGATCGTTTGACCAAATCTAAATTCGAAGTCGAAGCCGAGTGGAGCAATGATGACGGGCCGAGGGCTGGGGAGACTCTCTTCTCAACTCTTTATGAGTTGAAAGATATGCTTCTCAATATAAGCATAAAACTGTCACGTCCCAAAATACCCCCTAGATGTGACTGGCACCAGCTAACACCACCGGCAGGCGAACTTATTTTTCCAAACACTTAACCCTTTTCTATAAGCATTGAAATACAATATATGCAACTCCAAATACATCAATAGTCATAAAAATAAAATGATTATCCAACCAAAATCAAGTCTCAGTTTATAAGAAAGCACACGACCGTTTAAGTAGTGTATCTATAGTCCAAATCCTTCACTAAGACCATGGAGCATCTACTAGAGTTACATGAGTTTAGCTGTAGCACATGCAAACCCCAAGAAAAGAAAATATATATAAAAAGTAGATAAAGCTAAAACGATAGCCTCCACGAATCTATGCGAAGGCTCACCTCAGCAACATAATCTACGCGAATGGACTCGTCAGCCACTAGTCTCACCTCCCGTAATAGAATCTTCATAGACATGCAAGTAAGGAGTAAGCTATATATAAATATAACTCAATAAGATCCTCGAACCCCCACTTTAATAACCCTGGAAAAAGTATTAGAAAATGCAACCACAACGAGCACAAAAATTAATATGCACAACAATAAATTTTCAAAATATAAAACTCAGTGAAGTCCAAACAAATGTTCAACAAGATTACTATATATATAGATATATATCTCAACGCAACTCACACTCAGCACTTGTTAAACGGCTGTGAAAGAGATCAACCTAACACCTCGACTAGCCCTCAATCGCATATATAATCCCCTAATAGTATACTACGGCAGCAAGTACAAGGCCCCTAACATGCTAAGGTAGAGCATGTATGCCCTTAGTAACTATATCACGGCAACGAAGGAAGGATACCCAACGCCCCAACGCCATGATACAAGACCACACCACACCATAAATCAAATATGAAATAATTCTCCTTAAAAATATTTTTCTCAAAGTAACACATATGTGGTTGGTTAAAGACCACCGATTCTGCCAAGTACACACTTGTCCCAACACATGAACTAGGCAAACAAAATATAATTTTTAAAACAGGTTTAACAAGAATCACCAAAGCTTAAAGTCTCACTTACCTCAAATTTACAACTCAAGCACATTTTTCAACATTTCAGAACTATGCTCTCGGGTTTCTTGATCATCTCAACCTACACAAAAATGGGTTTAGAATGGTCAAAAACCCTTTAGTAGAAGTTTGCTTAATTTTTAACAAAAGTCAAATTTTGCAGTCAAAGGTTTGACCGAAAAAGTCAACTTTGGTCAACGGAGCTAAATTCCCAAACTATGACTACCAATAGATTCTCCTTGATAAGAGGATTTCAGAACATTAATTAAAATCGAATTTTGATAACGTTTCCCTTTCAAATTGATGATTTAAGTTGAAGAATCCTAGGGCTAAACTTTCTCAATTCTTCAAAATTTCTCCATATTCTATCCTATAAACTTTCTTATAATCGCGTAATAAACTCAAGAAAAAAATTAGGATCATTACCTTGATGCTCTGGATCGAAAATTCTTATTTTTCTCTCCTCTTTTCTTTTCTTTTCTCTTCCTTTCTTCCCTCCTCCTCTGCATTTTTTTTCTCTTCTGTGTTATAATTTTTTTTTCCTGATGCATTTCTGCCATTCCAGCAGAAATAGTATTTTATTTTTCTAGTTCAATTGGGCTTTGGCCCTTATAATAATAATAATAATAATAATAATAATAATAATAATAATAATAATAATAATAATAATAATTATTATTATTATTATTATTATAAAGAAAATTCTTTTCTTTTATTGCGTAATTACTAAATAGCTCTTCATTAAATTAGGGCTATTGCATTCTCCCCTTCTAAAAATAACGATCGTCCTCGAACGGGCTTAGAATCATTCCTATAGTGTCAAATAGGTGAGGATATCTATATCACATGTCCGCCTCGGACTCCCAAGTAGCCTCCTCGGTTGGATGATTGCGCGCCATAACACTTTGACGGAAGCCACCTTCTTGGACCTCAATTGTTGCACTTGCCTATCAATAATAGATATTGGACCTTCCTCATAAGTCAAATTCTCATCAAGTTCCACATCCTCCGGCTGGGTCTTATGACTATCATTATGAACATATCGTCTAAGCATGGTCATGTGAGAACAACGGACAATCTCGGAGGTAAGGCAAGTCTATACGCCACCAACCTAATCCGATCCAAAATCTCATACAGACTAATATATCTAGGTCTTAACTTACCTTTCCGGCCAAATCTCATAACTCCTTCAATAGGGGAAACTTTTAGAAAGACTTTATCACCTTTCATGAACTCCATATTACGGACTTTCTTATCTGCATAGGACTTTTATCTGCTTTGTGCTGTCTTAAGTCATTCTCGTACCAATGCAACTTTCTCCAAAGATTGCTGAACTAGATCTTGACCTAATAATTGTTCTTCACAAGATTCAAACCATCCAACTGGCGAACGACACTTGCAACCATATAGAGCCTCAAATGGCGCCATCTGTATACTCAGTTGGTAGTTGTTATTATAAACAAAGTCTGTCAAAGGCAATTGATCGTCCCAATGGCCACCAAAAATGATCGCACAAGACCTAAGCATGGCCTCCAAGATCTGAATAACCCGTTCAGATTGTCCGTCAGTTTGCGAATGAAAAGTCGTACTCAACTCGACTTGCAAACCCTATGACTTCTTACAAGACTTCCAAAACTCAGCAGTGAATTGTCCATCTTGATCAGATATTATTGAAATAGGCACACCATGAAGATGAACGATCTCACAAAGGTAAATATCTGCTAACTACTTCGTAGTATGAGTAATCTGTACTGGAATGAAATGTGCTGACTTTGTGAGTCTGTCCACAATCACCCAAACTGAGTTGTGTTTCTTGAAAGTACTTGGCAACCCAACAACAAAATTCATAGTAATTCTCTCCCACTTTCACTCTAGGATAATCAAGTTTTGCATTACTACCCTAGGTTTTTGATATTCATACTTGACTTGTTGACAATTTAAGCAACTAGTCACATGCTTCAAAATATCAGCCTTCATACCCTTCCACCAGTACAATCCATGCAAGTCTTGATAGAGTATCGTGAACTATGAGCCTCTTCAAGAATCAGCTTTTTCACATCACCCACAATGGGAATACACAATCTACCATGTCAACGAAGCACTCCTTCACCATCAATAGAGAATGACTTAACGCTCTCATCCTGCACTCGATCTCATAGTCTAGCAAGGTAGGGATCTTCATATTGGTGAATCTTGACTTGTCCAACAAAGGACGATTGTACCACCATACCCGCTGGTAACTTTCCCGACACTGTATGATCAATTCGAACTCCCCGATTGGCTAATTCCTAAATATCCATAACCATAGATTGCTTTTCAACAGTGATTCGGGCCAAACTACCCATAGACTTTCTACTCAAGGCATCTGTCACCACATTCGCCTTCCCAAGGTGATAGAAAATGGTAAGATCATAATCTTTAAGTAACTCTAACCATCGTCGTTGTCTCAGATTCAAATCTTTTTGCTTGAATATGTATTCTAGACTCTTATGATCAGTATAGATTTCACATGCCTCACCATAAAGATAGTGACGCCATATCTTTAGTGCAAATATGACTGCAACCAATTCCAAGTTGTGAGTCGGATAATTCTTCTCATGAATCTTTAGTTGTCGAGATGCATATGCCACCACGTTACCATTCTGCATTAAGACACAACCCAATCCGAATCGAGATGCATCACAATAAATGCTGAAACCACCTCCATTGAAGGTAACATCAAAACCGAAGTCGTAGTCAATGCGGTCTTTAATTTCTGAAAACCTTCTTCACATCCATCAGACCATTAGAATACTACTCCTTTATGAGTTAAACGTTTCAATAGAGCGGCTATCTTTGAGAAGCCCTCCACAAACCTTCTGTAATATCTAGCTAGTCCTAAGAAGTTGCGTATCTCTGTAGGAGTACTGGGTCGAGGCCAATCTCGAACCATTTCAATCTTCCTTGGATCAACTTGGATTCCATCCCTTGACACTACGTGTCCCAAAAAGGAAACTGTGCCTAACCAAAACTCACATTTCGAGAAATTGACATAAAGTTTTCGTTCTCTAAGTGTTTGTAACACAACTCTTAGGTGTTGTTCATGTTTTGCCTCACTCCGAGAGTAGACCAGAATGTCATCAATGAGCACAATCACAAAATGGTCTAAATATGGCTTGAATACTCAATTCATGAGGTCCATAAATGCTGCAGGTGCATTAATCAACCCGAAAGACATCACCAAAATTCAAAGTGCCCATATTTGGTCTGAAAAGCTATCTTAGAGATATCCTCGATCTTGATTCTCAGCTGATGGTAACCTGATTCAAGTCAATCTTGGAAAAGTGAGTAGCACCCTGTAGCTAATCGAGTAAATCATCAATACGAGGCAACGAATATTTATTCTTGATCGTCGCCTTATTCAACTGTCTGTAATCAATACACATTCTCATTGTACTATCTTTCTTTTTCACAAATGACATAGGTGCACCCCAAGGCGATACACTAGGCCTGATGATCTCCTTATCAAGTAGCTCTTGGAGTTGAACCTTTAGCTCTCTCAACTCAGTTGGAGCCATACGGTATGGAGGAATAGAAATAGGTTGAGTTCCTGGGACTAAATCAATACTGAACTCAATTTCTCTTATTGGGGGTAGCCCAGGCAAATCTTCCAAAAATACATCAACAAATTCTCGAACAATAGGAATATTGTCAATAGTAATATCCTCCGCTCGAGTATCATGAACGACAGCAATAAAATCCAAACACCCATGATTAATCATTCGACGTGCCTTTACATAAGATATTATCTTTCCTTGGGTCATAGGAGTCAAGACTTTCCACACTAAAGGTGGTTCTACAGGAAAATTAAAACGTTCATAGCAATCAACCAAAGCATAACATGATGACAACCAATCCATACCCATAATCACATCAAAGTCAGACATGGGTAACTCTAGTAGATCAACTACGGTGTCCATATCCTGAATAGATATCACACAGTCTCTATAAACTCTATCCACTTCTAAAGTCTCCCCCACTGGGTTATAACCATATATGGCACAATAAGAGACTCAACTCTTCATTCTAAGAATATAGCAAAAGATGGAGATATATACGAATACGTAGAACCAGGATCAATAAGAGCATCTGCCCTATGAGAATTAACAATGATAATACCTGTGACTATTGCATTAGATGCCTCAATATCCTGTCTAGCCATAGCGAAGAATCTCGGTGGTCCACCTGCTCCCTGATCAACCTGTGCACCTTGTCGACCCTGTCCATGAGCACCCTCTTGAGCGGCCCTAGCTGGTTAAGTCTGAGCAGGTGTACCTATAGCAGTTCCCTGCAGATTTTTCATAGCCTAAATAGTACCAAAGTTCCCCTTAGGACAATATTTACCAATATGCCCCTTTTCACCACAAGTAAAACAAGGACCAACAATCCCATAACAAAAATCACCATGATGCCTACTACAATTAGGACACTTCTGATATGGACTTGACTGATATGAGTTGTTACCCTTTCTCTGTATCTGTTGTTAACCCTGTCTAGCTGGATTATCACCTCTCGAAGACTGTACTAATGACTCTGATTGCGTAGGCCTGGATTGCCCACAATGATGGCCATTCTTGCCCCTAGAAGAAGCACCACTAAACCCGCCTATGTTACATGCCCTTTTTCTCTCTCGCTCAGCTGTTTCCATTTCTAAATAGGAATCACAATGGAGAGAAGTGTCAACTACGTCTGAATAAGTGCCACTTTGCACATCATGTATCACAGAACCACAATAATGATGCTCAAGTCCATCTACAAATTATCTCACCTTCTCCCTCAAGTCTTCTACTAAAAATGGAACATGCCTAGATAACTCAGTGAACTTAGCCTCATACTCTATAACTTTCATAGCTCCCTAGCGTAGGTTATTAAACTGACGTCTCATGTCGTCTTGTTTGCTCAAGGGAATGAACCTGTCCTTAAACATTATTGAAAACTCTAACCAAGTGATACGTGGTAACCCTACTTGTCTGCCTCTCAGAACTAAAATCCACCATAATGCACAGACCCTGAGAATAGGAAAGTGGTAAATTCCACACCACGAGTCTCCTTCAACACCAATGTAGTTAGTATCTTTTCACAACGATCAATGAACTTCTAAGGTTCAATAGAAGTTGGCGTTGCATCGAACTCTGGTGTCTTAAGATCCATGAAATTCTTAAGATCTTTGGATTGCCCAGTAGTTGCAACTGAATGAACAGTCGGTTGAGGGGTCAACTGGGGTGTCTGTGTAGCTGCAACATTCAACTGAACTTGTGTTTGCACTTGCGAATTAGTTTGAGGAACTGAAAGTCTACCATGATTAGGCACCAATGCTTCTAACACATTGAACAATCTCATTACTACATATGTAGGCAAGGAAACTGTAGGTACAACAGCTGGCACTGTTGATGTAACATCTTAAACAACATGTTCCTGTACTCGCTCCGGAGCAACAACTCGGGGCTGACCCCTATTCACAATTTCAAGATGAGGATTGGCCCGTGCCCTAGTTTGAGCCCTTATTTGATGGGCCCCAACTCGACTACCACCGAGGGTAGTACCATTGCCCGCACCCCATCCAACTGGTGCCTTTGATCGACTAGTAGATGAAGACGCATGTTTCTTATCCATCTGCAAAATAAATATTTCAAGATTAGACTTGAATCAATTCAACGCACGAATAAAGAATGAAAGAAGGGAAAATATCCTAAATGTTCGGTAGCCTTGAGGTCATAAGTATGGGCGCCTATATACCCATGAACAAGACTCTACTAAATACTACTCCATGATCCGGGACTTAAAGCCTAAGCTCTGATACCAACTTTTTCATGCTCCCAGAAAACCCCCTAGACATGACTAGCACCCACTAACACCATTGCCAGGTGAATCTATTTTTTCAAACACTTAACCCTTTTCTATAAGCATTGAAATATAATATATGAAACTCCAAACACATCAAAAGTCATAAAAATGAAATTGTTATCCAATCAAAGTCAAGTCCCAATTTATAAAAAAGCACATGATCGTTTTAGGTAGTGTATCTCTAGTCCAAATCTCCACTAAGACCACAGAGCATCTACTAGAGTTACATAAGTTTCGCTGTCAGGCATGCAAACCCCAAGAAAAGAAAATATATATAAAGAGTAGATAAAGCTTAAATGATAGCCTCCACGAATTCATGCAAAGACTCACCTCAACAATATAATCTACGCGAACGGACTCGTCAACCACTAGTCTCACCTCCTGTAATAGAATCTGCATAGACATGCAAGTAAGGAGTGAGCTATATATAAATATAACTCAGTAATCTCCTCAACCCTCCACTTTAATACCTCTGAAACAAGTGTTAAAAAATGCAACCACAACGAGCACAAAAAATAATATGCACAACAATATTTTTCCAAAATAAGAACTCAGTAAAGTCCAATCAAATGTTCAACAAGATCACTATATATATAGATATATATCTCAATGCAACTCACACTCAGGACTTGTTAAACGGCTGTGAAAGAGATCAACCTAACACCCCGACTAGTCCTCCACAACATATATAATGCCCCAATAGTATACTACGACAGCAAGTACAAGACCCCTAACATGCTAAGGTAGCGCATATATACCCCTAGTAACTATATCATGGCAACGAAGGAAGGATATCCAACGCCCCAACGCCATGGTACGAGACCACACCACACCACAAATCAATTATGAAATAATTCTCCTTAAAAATATTTTTCTCAAAGTAACACATATGCGGTTGGTTAAAGACCACCGATTCTGCCAAGTAAACACTTGTCCCAACACATGAACCAGGCTGACAAAATAGAAATTTTAAAACAGGTTTAAAAAACAAGCACCAAAGCTTAAAGTCTCACTTACCTTGAATTTACAACTCAAGCATACTTTTCAATATTTCAGAACTATACTCTCCGGTCTTTGGATCACCTCAAACTACATAAAATTGATTTTAGAATGGTCAAAAATCTTTCAATAGTAGTTTGCTTAATTTTTAACAAAAGTCAAATTCGCGGTCAAAGGTTTGACCGAAAAAGCCAACTCTAGTCAACGAGGCAGAATTTCTGAACTATGACCTCCAACATATTTTTCTTGATGAGAGGATTCCAGAACATTAACCAAAATTGAATTTTGATAACGTTTTCTCTTTCAAATTGATGATTTAGGTTGAAAAACCCTAGAGTTAAACTTTCTCAATTCTTCAAAATTTCTCCATGTTCTATCCTATAAACTTTTTTATGATTGCGTAATAAAATCAAGAAAAAGATTAGGATCATTACCTTGATGCTTTGGATTGAAAATTCTTATTTTTCTATCCTCTTTTCTTCTCTATTCTCTTCCTTTCTTCCCTCCTCTTCTGCGTTATAATTTTTTTTCCTGATGCATTTCTGCTTTTCCAGTAGAAATAGTGTTTTATTTTTCTAGTTCAATTGGGATTTGGCCCTTATCATTATTATTATTATTATTATTATTATTATTATTATTATTATTATTATTATTACTATTATTATTATTATAAATTATTTTAAATTATTATTTTTCTTTTTTTTTATTGCGTAATTACTAAGCTCTTTATTAAATTAGGATTATTATAAAAACTTTTTATGTTCCCTGCCAATGTGGGACAAAGTTACTTTTATAAAAGGAGCTTTGTAACTTTCACTTTCTCCAATTTATTT
The DNA here is from genome assembly GCA_035772735.1 of Datura wrightii. Lineage (NCBI taxonomy): Eukaryota > Viridiplantae > Streptophyta > Magnoliopsida > Solanales > Solanaceae > Datura > Datura wrightii. The sequence continues at coordinate 23,510,978 of JASDFA010000001.1, forward strand.
CCTCTCATTTTCTAATCACATCACCTTTTCTTCAAGACTTAATCATTGAAGAATCCCAACAATCCCTCACATGAATGGAGAGTGGCTATATTATGAAAATATACATGAAAAGACTGTGTGATTTATAACTAAGGATTAATCGCATTTAGATAAATAGGTCTTTCTTTGGACTTTTCATAGTGAAAAAAATTGGATATACTCGGCCAATCGATAGATTTGATATCTTTGATCTGTCAAACTCTAGTGTATACCTAGACAACATATGTCACATAATTAAACCTTAACTGTATTTGATTCTCATTGTTGTGTTCGTTTCAGCCATGAACACTGCATGGTTAATAAGTGTATAGAGAATTGACCTTACATAATTCTCCTCAAAGTGACTTACACTTCACACTTACATAGGTGATTCTTGAATGTGTTACCCTTTAGATACACTATTTGATATACCCATATCAAACTTAGAAACCATTAAAATGCTTTAATACTTTATCCTTGTTACTGAACATTGTCTCATCATGAGGATGAACCAAAAATATTATTTTGACAATGTTGAACCATAAAGCATAACTTTATTTTTCTCCTTGAACCAAGATCTTAGGATCTTTAGTCTTCTAGTTATGGTTACCGCCATGATTACTTGTCCTCGACCATAGTCATATCCTTTGATGATATCTTAACCGCTTCTCTAGATAGGACTTCTTTAAGTGGATCCGACATTACTTTACATAGACAATCATGATAATTCCACTCGAGAGTAGTTGTCTAAAGGTATTATGTCTTCGTCATATGTGATGAGATTTTTCGTTACACATAATGTTCCCAGCCCTTCCTATTGCATCTTGACTATCGCAATGAGTGCATATAGGTGCCAGAGGTTTGGGACAAAATGGAACATATTCTAAGAAATTCCATAGTCATTCAGCTTCTTCACCAGCTTTGTCCAAAGCTATGAACTCAGATTCCATTGTCGAGCGAACAATGCATTGTCTGCTTGGATTATTTTCAAGACATTGCCCCTCTACCAATGTTAAACATATGTTCGCTCGTGGAATTAGTTTCAGTTGATCCAGTGATCCAATTTGCATCACTATATTCTTCTATAACTGTAGGATACTTATTTTAGTGCACAACATTGTCTTGGGTATATTCTAGATACCCCAAAACTCATTTTATTGTCATCCAATGAGTTTGGTCGGGATTACTTGTGAATTGACTTAGTTTACTTATTGCGCATGCTATATCAGGATACATATAATTTATTATGTACATCAAGCTTCCCAACACTTGAGCATAGACCAATTAAGACTTGCTTTGACCTTTATTCTTTGCAAAAATTTGGTTCAAATCAATTAGAGTTTTTGCAACTTTAAAATTTAAATATTTGAATTTTTCAAGTACCAATTTTATGTAGTGATATGAGACAATGCTAGAACTGAGGAGTCCTTTGAATTTTAATTCCTAGAATTAAATCGGCAATTCCTAAATCTTTCATATCAAACTTTCTAGCAAGTATATGCTTAGTACCATTTATATAGACAATATCTTTACTCATTATCAACATGTCATCAACATATAAACACATAATGACTATATAATTTGGAGTGTTCTTAATGTAAGTACATTTATCACACTCATTAATCGTAAATACATATGATAATATTATTTGATCAAATTTAGCATGCCATTGTTTGGGTGCTTATTTTAGTCTGTAAAGTGACTTTACAAGTCGTTGTACCTTCTTTTGATTTTCAGAAACTACAAACCCTTCAGGTTGTTCTATGTAAATTTCTTCCTCCAAATCTCCATTCAAGAAGGCTGTTTTCACATCCATTTGATGGATTTCAAGATCATATACAGCGGCTAACGCTATTAACACCTGAATGGATGTAATTCTGGTCACAGGCGAGTATGTATCAAAGTTATCAAGACCTTCTTTTTGCCTAAAGCCTTTGACTACAAGTCTTTCTTTGTATTTATCAATAGTGCCATCATCTATAATTTTTCTTTTGAAAATGCATTTGCAACCTAAAGATTTGATTCCTAGAGGAAGATCAACCAATTCTCATATATGATTATTCATTATGGATTCAATCTCACTATTGATCGCCTCTTTCCAATATTGAGCTTTCGAAGAAGTCATAACTTTTTGAAAAATTCGAGGCTCATTTTTCAATAAAAATGTTAAAAAATCTAGTTCAAAGGAAGTAGATGTCCTTTGACGTTTGCTACGTCTTGAATTTTCCTCATTAGAGAAATTTTTCTGTCTGTTTCTGAGGTCGTTTAAATCCTTTGCTAGACGAATCACATTCAATTTTATACAGATATATATATTTTCATAAAATTCAGCATTATCTGATTCAATTATCGTATTCAAATGATTGTTGAATTTTTTTATTTGTGAACTAGAAATTGATATGTTTTACTATTTGTGGCATATTCTATGAAAACACATCAATGGTTTCTGACCCTATTTTTACCCTTTTGGATTTAGAATCTTGTACTTCGCCAAACACCCCCAAACTTTGAAGTATTTCAATTGAAATTTCTTCATTTTTATTTTTCATATGGAATAGATTGTGTTTTGCTACGAGGAACTTGATTGAATATTTTATTAGCCATAAGAATAGCTTCCCCCTACAAGTTTTGGGGTAAACCAGAACTTATCAATAAGGCATTCATCATCTCTTTTAACGTTCTATTGTTTCTTTCTGCAATTTCATTTGATTGTGGCGAGTAAGAGGCAGTTATTTGATGAATAATTTTATATTTCAAACATATTTCTCCAAAAGGAGATTCATATTGGCTGCCTCTATCACTTTTTATCGTTTTAATATTTTGTTTAGTTGCGTTTCAACTTCATTTTTTTATCGCCTGAATATATTAATTGTCTTGTCTTTATTGTTTAGTAAGTAAATATAGCAATATCTTGTATAATCATTAATAAAAGTTATAAAATATTATTCACCTCGAGATGGTATTGACTTCATATCACAAACATCAATGTGAATTAAGTCTAAAAGATTTGAATTTCTTTCAGCTGACTTATAAGGATGTTTAACATACTTTGATTCCACACATATTTGACACTTTGACTGATTACATTCAAAGTTAGGCAATACCTCTAAGTTAATTATTTTTCGCAATGTTTTGAAGTTGACGTGACCTAAATGAGAATACCATAAAGAATTTGACTCAAGTAAGTAAGAAGAAACTTCAACTTTATTCATATCGATAGCAATTACATTCAACTTTAAAAGGCCCTCTGTCAGGTAACATTTTCCTATGTACATTCATTTTTGCTAGATCAACTTTTTCAGAAATATAAACACACTTAAATCTGTTTAACAAGAAATGCGGTAGAAAGTAAAATTGTTGAGAATTTTTAGAATATGGAGAACTTTGTCTAGAGTCACTACTTTGCCCGAAGTCATCTTCAAACATATCTTTCCAACTCCTTTAATTTTTGCAGTCGAGGAGTTTTCCATGAAAATAGTTTCATTTGGACCTGCCACAACATAAGAATAAAACATCCCTTTGTTCGCACAAACAATGACTAGTGGCTCTTGAATCAATCCACCATTCTTTGGAGTTTCCTACCATGTTGCACTCTGACAACATGGCACACAAGCTATCCATTTCCACATTCTTTTCAATCATGTTTGCCTGACTCTTCTTCTTGTCTTACTTTGGAGCATGCAATCAGTGGACCTGTGTCCAATCTTTTCACAATCGTGGCAATTGCGTTTGAATTTTTTCTTAGACGGGTAGCCTTTTGGTCCAGACGACTTCTTTATATTTTTGTTATTTATTGGTATTTCTTCAACAATATTTGCTCTTAATATTGCTGAATGTCCATGAGACTTCTTTGTAGCCTTGTTGTCTTCTTTTATTCTTAGACGAACAATCAAATCTTCAAGAGTTATTTTCTTGCATTTATGCTTCAAGTATTTTTTAAAGTCTCTCCACAAAGGAGGAAACTTTTCGATGAATGCTGCTAGTTGAAATGCTTCATTTATAATCATACCTTCAATGGATAATTTAAAATTAGCAACGCAATTAATATATTTAATAATAAAATTATTGAATCAGAGCATACTTCCGCAATGAGATCATGAATGATGACTTGTAATTCTTGAACTTGGGACATGACAGTCTTACTGTTAGCTATTTTAAAGCCCAAGAATTTTGCAACCACAAACTTCTTTAATCCAGCATCTTTAGTCTTGTATTTCTTCTCAAGAGTCATAACTCGATAGAAGTTTTACAAACATTGAAGACATTATACTAGTCATCCTATAAGCCGTTGAGAATGTAGTTCTTGCAAAGAAAATCTGAATATTTTCACGTGTCAATCATGATAAAATTCTCATTATCGGAAGTTTCTTCTACCATGACAGAATCATCTTCATTGATAAATCGTTGTAAACTGGGGGTGGTTAGATAGAAGAACATCTTCTGCTGCCAACGTTTAATGTTAATATCGGTAAATTTTTTGGCTTTTCTGCCGTAGTCATAGTTGGAGCAACATTTGTACGGCTAGCATTTGCAACAGAAGTATTTTGTTATTCTGTTTCAGTTTTCATTTTTCTGCAAAAAAATTGACAGTAATAAAGCTTTAGTAAACCGAAGAAGTTTTTAATCTTCAAATCGAATACAAACAATTAGATTTACTTGCCGAAGTATTTATATCTTCAAATCAAATTATCAGATTGAGTAGAAAATCATAGGAATTTTAATCTCAAATAAGGGAGTAGAAAATCTGAAGATTTTAATCTCTAAAATAAAACTGAACACAGAAATACATAAGAAGTAGAAACTTACAACTTTGCTTTTGAAAACTTATGCAGAAAATTCAGAAAAGAGAAAAAAAATTTCATTGGTTGTGTAAAAAAAATTGAGGCCAAGCCTGAAATTTATAGCCGCATTGGATATCAACAGGTGCAGACATACATGTTCGATGAAGGGAGTGACTGTTCGAAAATTATTGTCATTTGAATTTTTTTGTGTGTGAATTTTAAAATTAAATATTATACAAAAAGTATCAGCTTTAGAAAATAAATAACAGAAATTTTAAATAAATTTGGTCTAAAAAATATATCAATCAATCAAATTCAACTTCAAATCGAAAGTCGAACTTGAGCAAAGCGACGACGACGGCGTGAGGGGAGTCTGTCTTCTCAGCTCTTTATGAGTTGGAGGATATACTTCTCAATATAAGCATAAAATTTTTCCCATTTTCTATCAATGTGGGATAAAGTTTCCTTTATAAAAGAAACTTTTCGACTTTCACTTTCCTCCAATTTATTTCCTCCCTTTTTCCAATTTAGAAATGGACAGAGAAAACATAATTTGATCCCCCCCTTAAGTCCATATAATCCTCACAACAATGAAATAGTGTCCTAGAAAATTATATCTACTATATTTTTAGCCCTCATAAGTTAGTAAATAACAAATCTTTTCATTAAATGACAATTTAATCAACCATGCTTTGATCCCCAACTTAGATGCTTATATTTGATCCTCTCAAATAATTTTGCTTGATTGAATCCTATTTCTTTGTTATCCTAAAATCTAGATTGTGCTTTCAAATAATGAATTAGTTTTCTCATTAAGGTAAAAAAGTTGACTATCAAACTAGTCTTAATTCCAACCTCTTGCCTCTTTTGACATGTTCCTGAAGAACAAAAAGGGAAAAATCAAAAAGTGAACAAATAGTTGAGGTGTGTTTCAATAATCATTTGATGATAGTTCAGGAAGAAAACTCGCATACCTGATAATTCGAGTATGAAACACAAAAAATCGTGATACTTCAGGTGTGTTTTTGATCATTAACTTAATAAATAAATAAAAACTGACACAATATAGTAATTCATACAACCCGAATTAATTGAAAATAAGGAAAAAAAGTTTTTCCTTTTCGGTCTTTGTACATGACTTTTAGTTTCTCGAGCACACTTTAAAACTTTATACTCTAACTTTCTAATGTACTTAATTTAACCTTTTTATTGAGCACTTTTTCTATAAAAATGGTGTTTTGATTCATTAGATCTAACATAATTTTTATATTGACTGAGTTGTTAAATAGATCCCAAAATAAATTAGACAACTTAAATATTAGCAGGTACAAAAATGCCAATTCCATTGGGTATCCCTGTTAGGATACATCATATTTTTTTGTATGTAAACTATAACTTCAAAAAATAGTTTCTATTGTGGGTTCATTTAAATATCAGTTAAGATTTTGCTACACAAATTAAGAAAATATGATCTCTTTATAGATTCTCTTTGATGATATAGCATTTTGTTTGCAAGAGAAAACTGAAGAGGATTTAAAAATGTAAAGGTCAAGTCTATACCTTGCAAGGCGAGTCTAACATTGGGGACTAACATTTTTTCTCTTTCTCCAAAACGCACGTAGAAAAGTAAAGACATGAAACAATTAACACATTAGATAGAAAGGGTGCCTCACTTTGAGAGAATTCATTCTGGGATTCACTCAGCAAGAGAACCCATTCCCGTTCAGGCACAAAAGAAAGGAGAAAGACAACCATCATTTCGTCCTGAACCAACACCACTCTGTTGAAAACGACTCTTTGCATTGAAACCATAATAATACATTGATTTTCCACCCAAGTACTTGTTAGAACATGCGTATAGGGAAGAAATCATAAATTGGATCAACAGTCTTACATGAATCACTAGATAATAATAATGAGTTAGATTACGAAATACTAACCTCTTGAAACTTTCGCACAACGCGTCCAACTCGCTCTCCGCGTCTTTAGTCTTCTACTATGTCCTTAATAATCTCCGAGTGGGGAATATTTGTGTGGGCAAGTACTGCTTCTCAGAAAAAGGTGTATCTTTTAAGAAGGAAAAAATCCTATTTGTAATCACATTTTTAGGGTATAAAACTCTAATCTCAAAACGTATAGGATTTATTCTTTCCGTGTACATTCATACGTTTTTAAGGGTGTAAAACCCAAGCGTGTATCACTTATCTTTTATGAAGTTGTCCAAAATCTTGTAGGATTTTACTACTTCAAGAAAATAGGTTTCTTCCTTTCGAAGTTCTTTAATTAATGAGGCATAGCAGGGACCATAAATTTAATTAGTGAGGCTTTCAATTATAGTATTAATTCAAAATAATGAATGAATTAACCTACCATAATAAATCATAGATTGTTCCACTAAAAATTCGTAATTGCACTCCTTGGTATAATTTCAAAATGAATCATTAAATTCTTATTTAACTCCCCATGTTAAGATTACAGATGCAACCAGTCGAATTAAATTTCTGACTATATAATTCATTGATCAATTTAATCCTTTATTCAAATGCTTAACTTATTTCATGTGACGGATACAGAATCTACCTACAGGGTTTTCACATGAAACCTTATAAGAAATCATAAAGGGGTATCATCAATCTCAAGGTCGAGACATGGATTCCATCAACTAACTATTATTTCACAAATATCATTTGTCATCATCCAACCTATTGGGAACATTTTAACTCGCGAAAGAATTTCACCCTTTGATAGATCAAAACAACAAACAAATGACATTGATCATAATAATTATATCAAGATTAAGAGTATAAGTATATTTAATGATCTAGAGAATTTATTTTACTAAGTTAGATAAAATATTTTTCTCTACTTGGTCTATTCAGTACATTCAAAATGTACTAGCACAAGAAGTTGAAATAATATCATTCCTATAATGAAGATAAATTACATTTAATCTGTGCTACAATCATACCAATGAATTCGTCCAATTTTCATTTTAGATTGTGGACATATATAAACTTTATACATATAAGAACTGATCATTTAATCTTCTGTGTATAAGCTAAACTCTATACACCAAATCATCTACTATATAAGTAAAGGACAAACATGCAAAAACGATCTATTTAAAATAAGACTTTATCAATCCAATGAATAAAATAAAATTCTTACAAAACTGAAACATAATACTATACTAAAACTGCATGATTAATAGTATATCCTAACAATCTCCTACTTAGACTCATAACCATGCACCTACAACTTTAAAGCCCATTCCTTCTACAAGCTTATCAAAAGACTTTTGTCACAAGCCCTTTGTAAATAGGTCCGCCAAATTGTTCTGTGATGCAATCTTCAAAACCTTTACATCTCCTCTCTAAGTTATGTCCTGGATTAAGTGATATTTTCTCTCAACGTGCTTGCTTCTTTTGTGACTTCGTGGTTCCTTTGAGTTTACTACCGCACCGCTATTATCACAATAAAGTGTAATTGGTGCTTCAATCGAAGGAATCACTCCAAGATCTTTTAGGAACTTCTGAAGCCAAACAACCTCCTTAGCCGCCTTAGAGGCAGCTATATACTCGGCTTCCATGATGGAATCAGCAACACATGATTGCTTGATACTCCTCCAACTTATGGCTCCATCTCCTAAAGTAAACACATATCCTAAGGTAGATTTTGTAGAATCTCTATCAGACTGAAAATCTAAATTTGTGTACCCTATGGGTACCAAATCTCCCGAGTGAAAAACCAGCATATAATCCCTAGTCCTTTTCAAATACTTGATTATATGCTTAAATGCAGTGCAGTGTTCATTCCGGGGATTAGACTGATATCTCCTAACCATGCCAACAACAAAGAAAATGACAGGTCTAGTACATAGCATAGCATACATGAGACTCCCAACAGCAGAAGCATAAGGGATCAGCCTCATCCTCTCTATCTCATCAGCCGTATTGGGAGACTGATCCTTCGATAGATAAATTCCATGCCTAAAAGGAAGAAATCTCTTTTTGGAATTTCGCATCTAAACCTGCTAAGAATCGTATCAATATAAAGTGCTTGAGAAAAGCCTAATATCATTTGCTTGCGATCTCGCATGAGATTGATCCCAAGGATATGAGCCGTTTCACCCAAGTCTTTCATATCAAAACGCGAGAACAACCACTCTTTGACTGATTTCAACATGCTTTCATTATTTCCTATGAGCAAAATGTCATCCACGTGTAGAATCAAAAATGCTACTTTATCTCCCTCCCACTTTTTATATATGCATGACTCATTCTCACATTGATCAAAACCAAAAGTCTTAATCGAATTGTCAAAACAATTGTTTCATGTCCTAGATGCCTGTTTCAACCCATAAATGAGTCTTTTCATTTTACACAACATGTGCTCATTGCCACTTTCCATAAAACCTTCTACTTGTGCCATATATATGCACTCATCAAGACTTCCATTAAGAAAAGCCTTCTTGACATCCATCTGCCAGATCTCATAATCATAATGAGCAGTAATAAAAAAGAGAATTCTGATGGATTTAAGCATGACTACTAGCGAAAAGGTTTCCTCATAATCAATTCCTTCTTTGTGAGTAAACCCTTTTGCAACAAAGCTAACTTTAAAAGTCTGCACTTCTCCATCCACCCCTCTCTTTTTCTTATAGATCCATCTACAACGAATGAGTTTTAGTTCTGTAGGTGATTCTATAAGATCCCAGACTTGATTGGAGTACATAGACTCCATTTCAGATTTCATAATGACTATCTATTTTCCAGTATCTATATCTTGTAGTGCTTCAGCGTAACTAAGGGGTTCTATATTAGACTCTTCGGGGATTCTATCATAAGATTCTCCCAAGAGCGCAAATCGAATGGGTTTTCTAATAACTCTCCCACTACGGTGACTCACAACAAGATCATTAATCTGGTCTTGCAGTGGAAGCACAACATCACTTTCGGGAACTAAATCTTGATTATCACGAACTTCTTCCCCAAGCACAGGCTCTCGACAAGTGTAGGCTGGTGGCTCCCACTATCTTGAGGTAGTGAGATGTCCAACCTTTGAACTTGCGCCTCCCGTTGCATATTGACATCTCTCCCACTAGATAATGGAGTGGTATGTCAATACTTGCTTGTGGAATTTGTTCTTGGAATACATCATTTGTTATTCCATTGTTCAATTATTGTAAAACGAGTTTACTTCTCGGAATATGGTTTATTAAATAGTCCTATTTTGAAAACTTTGCATTTGTTGTAGTAATGAACTTCTTTTCATTAGGAAAATAAAACAAACCACCTTTCATCCCTTTTGTATGTCCAACGAAGACACATACTTCTGTCCTTAATACAAACTTATCAGTTTTTCCCTTTAGTACTTGGGATGGACAACCCCATACCCGAATGTCTCTTAGACCGGGCTTTCGTCCAGTCTACAATTCTATTGGAGTTAAAGGTACTGATTTGGAAGGAACCAAGTCCAATAAGTATTTTTCCGTGTCTAATGCATATCCCCAAAAAGAAGAAGGCAAATCCGAACAACTCAACATTGATCTTACCATTTCCAAAAGAGTTTTGTTTCTTCTCTCACCACACCATTTTGATGTGGTATTCTTGGAGCAGATAATTGAGATGAAATTCCATAACATGATTAGTATTTAATGAATTCAGCAGAAAGGTATTCACCACCACAATCAGATTGTAATGATTTATATGTTTATCATGTCGCTTTTCCCTTTCTGCCTTAAATTCTTTGAACTTGTCAAAGATTCAGATTTACGACACAATAGATAAACATATCCATATTTAGAGTAGTCATATGTAAAGGTCACAAAATACTTAAAAACCATCTCTTTCTTGTATATTCATAGGACCACACAAATCAGAGTGAATTAATTCCAACTTATCATTAGCTCTATTTCCTTTAGAAGGAAAAGGTCTCTTAGTCATTTTTCTTCTAAACAGGATTCACAGGTTGGCAGTGCCTCCACTTTCAATGAACTCAAAGGTCCATCAGAGATCAACCTTGAAATCCTATTTAGATTTATATGACCTAGACGCAAGTGCCATAAGTAAGTTTGACTCAATTCAGAAACTCGTTTTCTTTTATTGGACAGATTAATATTATTTATTTCCTTTGGTTGCAGCAAATTAGGAGGTGTCTCAAGCACAAATAGATCATGTACTCTAGCAGTAGTATAGATAAAATGCTTGTTAAATTTGATAACAACATAATTATTACCAAAATATATATTATAACCAGCATCCATCAATTTTAAAACTGAAAGCAAATTCCTTCTAGTAGAAGGTACATACAGAACATCTTTTAAATCTAAAACTCTAGAACTACTAAAAGAAATACTAATATCTCCCAAAGCTAAAGATGGTGCTGGTTCTCCATTAGCTTGAAAAACGCAAACTTCATTCTCATTTAGCCGCCGCGTTTCCCAAAACCCCTGCAAAGAAGTGCAAACATGATTAGTGGCTCCCGAATCTACAGTCCATAGCATCGTAGAAACAGCCGCGAAACAAGTTTAAACGATATTTAAGTAAGAAGAATTACCTTGCTTGTTTGATTTATCCAGGTATTCAGAACATTGCTTCTTGTGATGTCTAGGCTTCTTGCAATGATAGCACTTGCCTTTCGGCTTAGCCACACCACCATTTGCAACTCCAGATGCCTTGCGTGGTCTCTTCTTTTTCTGTCTGTCTTTTGGCTTAGAAGAAGAAGGAGCTTGTTGTTTGATAATGGACTCAGCTGCCTGCAGTTCATTCAACAATTTTGCTAGATACAAATTCATTTTGTTCATGTTATAGTTCAAGCGAAATTGTTGAAAACTGCCAGGCAAAGTCTATAGGCTCATCTCAACTTGAGGTTCCTTATCAATTTTAGCTCCAAGGATTTCCAGTTCATTAAGAAGACCAATAATTTTAAGAATATGATCCCTTACGGACGATCCTTCATCCATTTTTGTATTTAAAATGGCTTTCATGGCTGTATGCTTTGTAGCACGATTATGCTCGCTGGACATTTCTTTGAGACTTTCAAGCATATCATAAGAAGATTCCATAGACTAATGCTGATGTTGCAAAACATTTGATATTGAGGCAAGAATGTAACATCGCGTCATCTCATCAGCCTTAACCCATTTTTCATAGGTTTTGATTTTGTCCATGGTGGCATTCGCGGGTTTTCTAGGGCATTCCTCAATAAACACAAAATTATACCCTTCAGCAGTTAGGAGAATATCCAGATTTCTTTTCCAGTCAACATAATTCTGGACCTCTAACTTGTTTTCTTTTAAAATAAAGGCGAGAGGATTTGAATGAAGTCATTATTAATCTGGGAGGTAGAAACAAATATCAAAGAGATCATTAAGCATGCTACAAGAATATTTAAATTCATGTAAACACATAACACATACAACCATGCATATTGAATAGCTAGATTCGATAGGAAAACTTAATGTTGGAATTGGTTTTAATGATATTTGATGATAATTTAAAATATTCTTGAAATATTAAATTAATTGGAAGTGGTCGAATACTACATGGTACTTTATTGAACGTGTGCTACTAATTGGGGTGTAGATTTCTAGTGTCTTGATTAAATTACAGGAAAAGGAACAAAGAGCTAAAAGTCTACAAGGATTCTATAAGGAAAGAAGTTCATTCCTCTAAGGAAAGAATCAAAGGTTGAGCTAAAAAGGAAAGAGAATATTTGGAGTCCTACAAGGAGTCTACAAGATCTCTCAAATAAGGAAAAGGAGTCCAAAAGTTTCCTTCTTCTAGTTGAAGAAAAATTGTGCATTCATGTGCTATAAATAAAGAGTCTACCACATCCAGAAAGTCATTCACTCGAAAAAGAACTTCAGCAAAGTCCATTGTTCTTGTGCTTTCAATTGGCATTCAAGTTGAAGAAGAGCTGAATAGTGCTAGAAATTTTCCCTTGAGTCTGTTCCATTATAGTCTAGTTCTAGGGTCAATTTGTAGTGAATCATTGAACGTATTTTGTTTAAATTATGTTTTTGTTCAATTGTAATTGTGTTAAAGTTCATCTTGTTAAAGTAAGGGTAGTTTATACAGGTTAGGAACTTTGTAAGGGCTTAAGGGTAGGTCCTTGGATTGTGGGGGTTTGCAATCCGAATTTGGCTCGGTGTTTAGTGGAGTTAAGTTGAAATCCTACTAGGGAGTAGGTCATGGTTTTTACACCCATTCGAGCCTGAGTGGTTTTTTACGTAAAAATTCTTGTCTCTCACGTTATTTTCTACACTTTATTATTTCCTCTTGAATTAGGCTACTGCCCAAAGGAACAGTGTTCAAGTCTGTTCCCGTCTTAATAGAAAATTCAAGATAAGTTTTAATTTGTGTAAAAATCTGTTAAACCCAATTCACCTCCCTTCTTAGGTCTAATCTAGGAGTCATTACTATAACAATTGGTATCCGAGCAGGTTGCTCATTCATAGGTTAACCCCTAGAGTAAGATCTATAAAAATGACTTCCGAAATAACCCTGCCTGAGGGACAATCTAGCACTTGACCTCCTCTCTTTAATGGCTAACACTACAGTCTTTGGAAAAATGGAATGGAAATTTATATGAAAGCTGAGGACTATCAGCTTTGGTTGATTACCATGAAGGGACTTCTTGTTCCCACCAAAGTTAAACCTGACGGAACAAAGGTGCCAAAGACTGAAGATAAATTTGAAGCTGATGATCTCAGGATGATGGAGAAGAATGCTAAAGCAATAAAAATACTCTACTTTGGACTGGGCATTGTTGAGTACAACCGTATCTCTGGATGCTCTAATGCCAAGGAGATTTAGGACTCGCTTACTCTGGCACATAAAGGAATGAATTAGGTAAAACAATCCAGAATTGATATGCTTATAAGAAAGTATGAACTCTTTCTATGGACGAACGGGAATCAGTCAAGGATATATTTACTCGATTCACGCACATCACAAACGAGCTCAAATCTCTTGGGAAGGAATTCACGACTGAAGAAAACATTAGAAAAATTTTGAGAATCATGCCTACTTCTTGGGAACCCAAAGTTACTATCATTGAAGAAGCAAAACAAATGAGCACAATGAAAATGGATGAGCTCATTGGAAACTTGCAAACTTATGAACTGAAAAAGAGTGACAAAGCTGTTGAGGAACACAAGAAGGAACGCGGTCTCAGTTTGAAGGCTGAATCAGAATCTGATGATGAAGAGATGACTATGTTTGTTTGAAGGTTCAAAAAGTTCTTCAAAAAGGAAAACTCAGAGAAAAGGTACTCTCGCAACAAAAGCAAGTCATCCGAGAAGGGACAGTTCCAGGGATGTTTCAAGTGTGACAAAATGGATCACTTGATAAAAGATTGTCCCCTCTTAAAGGAAGAACAGAGATGAAACTCTAAAAAACAGCAGCAACTGGCCTCAAAAGCTTTCAAGAAGGCCATGAAAGCTACTTGGGGTGAAACTTCCAATGAGAAATCAGAAGTAGAAGATGGTGATAATGACAATCTGACCCTCATGCCAAAAGTGATACTGACTCAGACAACGATTCATCCGAGGTAAGTTTATCTAATCTAAAGAGTCAAATTCACAACTTTTCAAAAAGAAAGGTGGTCAAATTGCTGCTTTCCTTGATGGATGAGTGTCAGCATATGAGTGTTGAAAAGATGAAAATGTCTAAAATTTTCTCCAACTTAAAATCTAATTACAAAGTTTTGAAAAAGGAGAAAATTGAGTTTGAAAATACTATCGAAACACTCAATGCTGAAATTAAAAATTTACAGAAAACTATCTCTGTTTAGAAGACTGAAAACTATAAGCTGACGGGGACAATCTCTTCTTTAAAAGCTAAATTAAATGCCATCAAGGAAAGAAAAATATTAAGCAGTGAAATAAGTAAATATGATCAAGGTTTTCATGAAGCTGAACTCACTTCCTTGAAAAAGGAATTGTGCAATGAGAAAAAGAAAAATTCTGAGCTTCAAGTAACCTTGAATCAAGTAAATTATGACATTGCTTTGATAAAAAAAATGGAACAAGTCTTCTGAAGATTTAAACTGGCTAAATGAGCATTATAACAGATCTATAACCGATCTTGGCTACAAGAACAAACCTGTCAAATGGGATCGAAAAAGAAAATATGTAGGTTTGGAATAATATAAACTTTGTAGCCATTGCGGTCATACTGGACATGTTAGATATGAATGTTTTTCCAGGATTAAAGCTCTTGAAAAATGGTAACACAGTTATATGGATTAGGAAAGATTTGATTTCTCAAGCTTTTAAACGAAAGGGAACCAAACTGGTGTGGGTTCCCAAATCTAACCCTTGATTGTATGTGCAGGCTGAAGTGAGAAGGAACAACAAAAAATGGTATCTTGACAGCGGTTGTTCCAATCACATGACAGGTAACAAAAAACTTTTTCTCTCACTAACAACCTTCAATGGGGGAATTGTGTCCTTTGGTGGAGGAAAGAAAGGCACAGTTGTCGGAATAGGTAAGATTGGTAAGTCACTCTCTCACTCTATTGATAATGTTTACTTGGTTGAAGGATTGAAACCCAACTTGTTAAGTATTTCTCAACTTTGTGATCGAGGGAACACATTGTTCTTCACTTCCTTTGATCACAAAGTTGTTAACAACAAGTCTGGGGAAATTGTCTTGACAGGAAAGTGACATAGTAATGTTTATAAAGCTTGTATCATGTCGCTTTCTAAAAATGAATTAACTTGTTTGAGTGTTCTTGATGATGATGTTCTCCTATGGCACAAGCGACTGGGTCATGTTAATCTTATTTTGCTCAATAAACTTGTTTCGAAAAAACTTGTTCTTGGTCTTCCTGAAATAAAATTCAAAGATGAAAAAGTGTATGACGCTCGTGCTAAAGGAAAACAAATTAGATCATCATTCAAGTCCAAAAAGATAATGAGTACTTCCAAGCCACTTGAATTACTTCATATGAATCTCTGTGGGCCCATGCAAGTAGTTATTCGTGGAGGTAAGAAGTTTGTTCTAGTGATAGTTGATGATTTCTCACGCTTTACATGGACACTGTTTCTATCCTCTAAGGATGAAGCATTCAACATGTTTAAAGTGTTTGCAAAAAGGATCAACGGACTCTTGATTTGGATTTAATAAGTATTTGATCTAATCATGGCACTGAGTTTGAAAATGCCAAATTTACTGCTTTTTGTTTCAAATATAGAATCAATCACAATTTTTCAGCCCCAAGAACTCCCCAACAAAATGGGGTTGTGGAACAAAAAATAGAACACTGGAAGATATGGTGCGAACAATGTTTATCGCTAGTGGACTTCCTAAGAGTTTTTAGGCTGAAGCAGTAAATACAACTTGTTAAATAATTAACAGATGCTTTATTAGATCTCTTCTTGATAAAACTCCTTACAAACTTCTCAAAGGAATAAACCAAATATCAAACACTTACGAACCTTTGGTAGCAAGTGTCTAGTTCACAATAATGGAAAAAATGCCTTAAGAAAGTTTGATGCAAGGGGTGATGAAGGAGTGTTCCTTGGATACTCCTCAAATAGTAAAGCCTGTAAAGTGTTCAATAAAAGGACAAAGTGTGTAGAAGAAAGCATTCATGTTATCTTTGATGAGTCTAACCTTTTTGTTGAGACAGATCTGTAGGGAAACGAAGATGAACAACATGAAATTGTCCTTGTTCCATCTTCAGCTGAACAGGTAAGTGCTCCAGCTATAAATGAAGGAACGCTCTTGGAAATAGACTCCTCGTACGTTCCCTCAGAACCAAGGCAGGAATTGGAAAATTCAGGGGGAATAATCCCTGAGGCAGTGGTCAGTTTAAAAGTAGGAACAGGGGAAGGAACATCATCTGACCCTGTTCCAGAAACACAAAAGGACAGTTCACAAGAATTGGTTTTGAGGCCCTGGAAACATCAAAGTTCTCATCCCCTTGATCAAATAATAACTAATATGAATAAGGGAATTCAAACTAGGGCCTCCATAAGAAACTTTTGTGCTCATTCAGCTTTCTTATCTTATATTGAGCCTAACAATTATCGCGAAGCCTTGCAGGACCCAGATTGGGTAATGGCTATGGAATAGGAGCTCAACCAATTTGAAAGGAGCAAGGTATGACACCTTGAACCACCACCAATGGGTTGTGCTGTAATAGGAACAAAGTGGGTGTTCCGAAATAAACTTGATGAACAGGGAACAGTCACCGGGAATAAAGCCCTTCTGGTGGTTCAGGGCTATAACCAAGAGGAAGGCATCAATTATGAAGAGACCTTTGCACCAGTTGCAAGGATGGAGGCAATAAGAATGCTAATTGCCTTTGCTGCTCATGTGGAGTTCACCCTCTACCAAATGGATGTCAAAAGTGCGTTCCTAAATGGGGAACTGAAGGAAGAGGTATATGTTCGTCAACCCCCTGTCTTTGAAAATCCCGAGTTTCCTGATTATGTTTTTAAATTGGATAAGGCTTTATATGGTTTGAAACAAGCTCCTAGAGCTTGGTATGAACGCCTTTCAGAATTTTTGATGGAAAATGATTTTTCTAGGGGAAACATTGATAAAACTCTGTTTCTAAAAAGCAAAGAAAAGGATTCATTGTTGGTTGTACAAGTATATGTAGATGATATTATCTTTGGTGCAACAAATGAAATCTTGTGTAATGAATTTGCTTTGTTGATGAGTAGTGAATCGAAATGAGTATGATGGGTGAGCTTAATTTCTTCTTAGGCTTACAAATCAAATAATTTTCGACTGGAACAATGATCCATCAACAAATATACATTAAAGAATTGCTTAAGAAATATGACATGGATTCCTCTAAACCAGTTGATACACCTATTGCCACTGCCACTAAGCTAGATAAAGATGAACATGGAAATCTAGTAAGTGACCAAAGCTATAGGGGTATGATTGGATCTCTTCTTTACTTAACTGCTATCGGACCAGACATTGTGTTTAGTGTTGGATTATGTGAAAGGTTTCAATCTTCTCCTAGAGAATCTCACCTGACAGCAGTTAAGCGTATACTAAGGTATTTGAAGGGTACTGATAGTCTATGTCTGTGGTATCCCAAGGGAGGTAATCTTGATCTAGTAGGTTATGCAGATGCTGACTATGCAGGTTCTCTTACAGACAGGAAAAGCACATCAGGTATGACTCACTTTCTTGGTTCATGTTTAATTTCTTGGGTTACAAAGAAACAAAATTCAATAGCCCTGTCCACAGCTAAATCTGAATATGTAGCTGGCGGATCTTGTTGTGCTCAGCTTTTGTGGATAAAACAATAATTGAGGGATTATGGGTTAGACATGGGCACTATGCCTATCTACTGTGATAACACAAGTGCTATAAACATTGCTAAAAATCCCTGTCAGCATAAGAGAACAAAACACATAGATATTAGACATCTTTCCCAAGGGATAATGTTGAAAAATGTTTGATATCTGTGCAATTTTGTAAAACTGAGAATCAAATTGCTGATATTTTTACTAAGGCTCTTGGTAGAGAACAATTTGAAAAAATTAGATGGAGCTTGGGTTAATCAAGATTGACTCAACATCATGTTCATAGTTTTCCTTTTTTTTGGCATTACTATTTTAAAAAAAAAAAGGCTTCTCCCGATGATGGATGGATGACGACCGTCTTGAGGGATATTTTCATCAATTCTTACTAACTATGAACATCTTTGCATACACACAAAAAAAATGAGGGATGCACACATGGCATCACGGGAACACAACAAAGGTACAGTTCCTTCTTCATATTAATGAATTTCAATGCTCAGTCTTCATTCCTCTAGTCATATTTATATGCCATCAAATCACATTTATGTCCCATTAATTCCCACCTAAAACCCTTGATATTCCCCAAAACCTTTTCCATATCTCTCCCATCCCAATTCCTACTTCTAGAAAACACTTCTTCTCTCTCATCAGGCTCCTCACCGATTTATCCTCATCATCATGTCTACCTTGCCTACTAGCCACATTGATGCTCCTCCCTCAGACACCTTCTCTACCCTTCCACCGCCCGACCCTGCCGATTCCACACCGCCCCAACCCAACCCACTCCCCACTGCCCAATCGGAGACACCTATGCCCAGCATTGAAAACCTATCTCCCTTCCTCCTCTCGCTACCCTGCCACCTCCGATTGAGGAACCATTAGGTCCGCCTGTTGAACCATTGTTTGTGGCCTCCCTGAGTTCATCTATGGAAACCGCTCCTTCCTCGATATCACCTGAGGAAACTTCTCCAACTAGTTCGAGCCCAACATCTACGGCTCCGGTTGATTTGGATACTCTTATTTATGACATCCTTGGATGGTATGCACCTCCAAATTCATCCCCAAAATCTTCGTCTCCGGCAACCTCCACCTCGGCTGGCTCTGTTTCTCCCTCTGATCCCACTGATGAATCCCTTGCCTAAGAATCTCTTTTTGATTCTGCAAGTGAGAATGACCTTGTTCCCATATCAGCACTAAAGAAAGGTGCCCAAAAGATAAAGTTTCCCTCTAATAAAGAAGTGGGTATGGGTCAAAGAATCCCTGTGTTTTCGGTTCGGCCTTTCGCACAAGGGCTCGTCGGTACTCTTCCTATGGTTCCACTGCTATTCCCAAGCCTACCATTCCCAAATCAAGGTTAAACCCTTCTCTCAGAGGAAGTTGCTTAAAGGTAAAATGGTGTTTCCTTCCTCTGATCCCTACTTGACTGATTTGTTGTTGAAAATTGAAGCTTAGGGTTGGACATCGATTTTTTTGAACATGGATGCTTGTGTAGCTAAGGCAGAAGTTGTTGATTTCTTTAAGAATTTTTCTATTTCAAGGGGATGTGTTACTGCTAGGGTGGGGAATGTTCTTGTTGTTTTTGATTCCATTAAGTTGGGCTCCTTGTTGGGCATCTCTTGCTCTAGGTTTGCTACATGATCTTCCCCCTCCTTTGACACCTTTGGAAATTGTTCAAAAATTCTCTGGTGATTCCTCTAGGACATTTGTGTCTAAGGTCCTCAAAAGATCAATGTCTCCTTATCACAAGTTCTTGTTTACTTTTGTGATAAGAAATTTAATTCCATGTCAAGAACGTTGGGATGCTGCCTCATATTTGGACTTAACATTGATGGAATTACTTGATCGTGGAATGCCTATCAATCTACCTACTTGATGATTGCTTATCTCAACAAAGATGTGTATGATGTTAACCAGAATCACACTCTTCCTTATGGGTTTTTGTTGACCAGTGTGTTTTCTAAATTGGGAGTCAAGTTTTCTTCCATGGAGCACTATTTGCCATATGATGCCCTCTACTATTATGAATCTCGAGGTACCCGCCATATGGGTGTAATGGGTGGTTCCTCCAGTGTTGTTGGTTCCTCTCCTCTTAAGGAGAACTCTGCTATGTTGAATTTGGAATTAGAGAATAAACATCTAAGGTTGGAGATTGAGCAATTGAAAGCTCAGCTGGCTCGGAATGAGGATACTTCTATGGCTCAACATTAAGACTTAATGGCCTTGATTTAGAGTTTGTCCCCCTCGATTGTTCCATCCTCCTCTGTGGCTCCACCTACTGACCCTAACCTTTGACCCTCTTTTCTGTACTAAGCATTGTCAATGTTAATATGTTTTGGGTTGTACTATGTCAAGTGTTTCTATTTTGTTGGTTCTAACTTGATTAATGCTTGGCTTGTTCTGTGTTTATTCTGCTTGTTTCCTTTTCACAGATGCCAAAAGGGGGAAGGTTATGCTTGATTATTGATTTCTATTTAATTATTATTTAACTAAAAAGAGCATACAATTATTCAAGCATATTTTTATTTGTCATCATTAAAAGGGGAGAATTTGTTGGAATTGGTTTTAATAATATTTGATGATAATTTAAAAAATGTTTGAAATATTAAATTAATTGAAAGTGGTCAAATACTACATGGTACTTTATTGAACGTGTGCTACTAATTGGGGTGTAGATTTCTAGTGTCTTGATTAAATTGCAGGAAAAGGAATAAAGAGCTAAAAATCTACAAGGATTCTATAAGGAAAGAAGTTCATTCCTTTAAGGAAAGAATCAAAGGTTGAGCTGAAAAGGAAAGAGAATATTTGGAGTCCTACAAGGAGTCTACAAGTTCTCTCAAATAAGGAAAAGGAGTCCAAAGTTTCCTTCTTCTAGTGGATGACAAATTGGGCATTCATGTGTTATAAATAAAGAGCATAACACGTCCAGAAAATCATTCACTCGAAAAAGATCTTCAGCAAAGTCCATTGTTCATGAGCTTTCAATTGGTATTCAAGTTGAAGAAGAACTGACCAGTGCTAGAAACTGTCCCTTGAGTCTGTTCCATTACAGTCTAGGTCTAGGGTCAATTTGTAGTGAATCATTGAACGTATTTTGTTTAAATTCTGTTTTTGTTCAGTTGTAATTGTGTTAAAGTTCATCTTGTTAAAGTAAGGGTAGTTTATACAGGTTAGGAACTTTGTAAGGTCTTACGGGTAGATCCTTAAATTGCGGGGGTTTGCAATCCGAATTTGGCTCTGTGTTTAGTGGAGTTAAGTTGAAATCCTACTAGGGAGTAGGTCGTGGTTTTTACACCTATTCGAGCTTGGGTGGTTTTCCACGTAAAAATTCTTATCTCTCACTTTATTTTCTGCACTTTATTATTTCCTCTTGAATTAGGCTACTGCTCAAAGGAACAGAGTTCAAGTCTGTTCCCATCTTAAAAGAAAATTCAAGATAAGTTTTAAGTTTTTCAAAAATCTGTTAGACCCAATTCACCCCCCCCCCCCTCCTCTTAGGTCTGATCTAGGAGTCATTACCATAACACTTAACCATTCATGCAAACTATATGAGTTATGACAGATGTTTACCCCATAAATCAAAATAGAACTAACTCAGTTGGAGAGTAAACTGCATATTTAAGACAAGTAAATATCCAATAATGCTAATCTCTATTCCATTGGACCAACATGTAACTCAATTGGAGAGTTAATACAAGTTTTCAACAACAGGAGACAAGCAAACACAGTAATCCCGTAATGAATCTATCCGATGGGGAAAGAAGACCAATGTCAACATGTAAACTCATTACATTACTGTTACGTACCAATGGAGACCATAAGGATTGAACCCTAACAACACTAGTTGTAAGAAACTAATTTTTTCTCAATTTTAAATTTTTCAGAAAACAGAAAAATGCCCAAAAACTCTTCAAAACGACTCCGAATGGTCAAAAAACGACGTTAATCACAATATATTAGTGAGTATTTCTCAGTGAGTCATTTCTAATGAACCTACCAAATTTCAGATCAATTGAAGTTCATCAAAATTTAAAAAACTCCAATACTGACCAAAATCGGCAGTCATAGGCGCCTCGGCAGGGGCATGCGCGCGCTTGGGCAGCAGCATGCGTGTGATTGGGCAGCCCCGTGCACGACTCAGCAGCACCTCGCGCAACGACTCGACAACTTAAATTTTTTTTCGTATCACAAAACTTATCATAAATTAGTTATAAAATAGTTTTTCAAACACAAAAACTATTAAAACACTCGTTTTCATCTATTATATGATTCACGCATTC
The DNA here is from genome assembly GCA_035772735.1 of Datura wrightii. Lineage (NCBI taxonomy): Eukaryota > Viridiplantae > Streptophyta > Magnoliopsida > Solanales > Solanaceae > Datura > Datura wrightii. The sequence continues at coordinate 23,533,336 of JASDFA010000001.1, forward strand.
ATGCCAAAAAGACAATACACAAACCAATCTTTTTCATAAATTTTTCAAATTATCTAAGTAGATGTAAGTCAGCTCGTGATGTCAATTATTAGAACATGTGCAGCGGAAGCAAGCATAAATTGAATCAACAATCTTTCATGAATCACTAGATAACAACGATGAGTTAGATTACAAAATACTAACCACTTTAAGCTTTCGCACAACGCGTCCAACTCGTTCTCCAAGTCTGCGGTCTTCTACTATGTCCTCAATAATCTCCGAGTGGGGAATACTTGTGTGGGCAAGTACTACTTCTCACGAAAGGGTGTATCTTTCAAAAAGGAAATAACCCTATTTATAATCACGTTTTTAGGGCATAAAATCTTATCCCAAAACGTATAGGATTCCTTCTTTCCTTGTACATTCACACATTTTTTAAGGGTGTAAAACCCAAACGTGTACTACTTACCTTTTATGACGTCCAAAATCTTGTAGGATTTTACTACTTCAAGAAAATAGGTTTCTTCCTTTTCCAAGTTCTTTAATTAATGAGGCATAGTAGGGACCATAGATTTAATTAATGAGGCTTCTAATTATGGTATTAATTTGAAATAATGAATGAATTAACCTACCATAATAAATCACAGATTATTCCACTAAAAATTCGTAATTGCACTCATCGGTATAATTTCAAAATCAATCATTAAATTCTTTTTTAACTCCCTATGTTAAGATTACAAATACCAACCAATCAAATTAAATTTCTGACTATTAAATTCATTGATCAATTTAATCCTTTATTCAAACGCTTAACTTATTTCATGTGACGGATACAGAATCCACCTGCAGGGTTTTCACATGAAACCTTATAAGCATTCATAAAGGGGTATCATCAATCTCAAGGTTGAGACATGAATTCCATCAACTAACTATTATTTCACAAATATCATTTGTCATCATCCAACCTATCAGGAATATTTTAACTCGTGAAAGAGTTTCACCCTTTGATTGATCAAAATAACAAGCAAATGACATTGATCATAATAATTATATCAAGATTAAGAGTATAAGTACATTTAATGATCTAGAGAATTTATTTTACTAAGTCAGACAAAATATTTTTCTCTACTTGATCCGTTCAATACATTCCAAATGTACTAGCACAGGAAGTTGGAATAATACTATTTCCATAATCAAGATAAATTACATTTAATCCCGTGCTACAATTATATCGATGAATTCGTCCAATTTTCATCTTAGATTGTGAACATATATAAACTTTATACTTACAAGAACTGATGATTTAATCTTCCGTGTATAAGTTAAACTCTATACACCAAATCATCTACTATATAAATAAAGGATGCACATGTAAAAATGATCTATTTAAAACAAGACTTTATCAATCGAATGATTAAAATAAAAGTCTTATAAAACTGAAATATAATACTATACTAAACTGCATGGTTAATAGTACATCCGTTAGAACTACCACGTAACTATCAAAACACCATCAAACAGCTTCACACGGAATCCATCAACCAAAAATCATGTAAGCCGATGCAAACCACCAGCATCTTCACAACTAGTCCACCCGAAAACTAAGTCATCTCTTTGTCTGCTGTCAGGGAAAATCCAATTTCGTCAACTAGTGTTTTAAAAAGCAGGGGCACGAGGCGAGATATTTTACGTAGAACGGGCGAGACGTAAGCCCAGGGGCATGGGGCGTAAGTCACATGGATCAATGGGGCATATATCTCATGTATTTTAAATTTTATGGATTTATTACTAAGAAAATAAGAAAAAATAATATTTTAAATAATTTTTGAAATAAATTCAAAAAAATCCCGATAATATATAAAAAATATTATAATTATTATTTGAGAAAGATAACAACAACAAAAAATATTAATAGCCGAAATAATCTTTAAAATAAAATCATCATATACTTTATTCATCGATCTCCGGTAGTTTTTTCTCATTCTCAATTGATATTTACACTGATTATTATTTATATATATTTTAAAGAAGGATAAGGATAAATATTATAAGACCAATATAAAAATATAGATAAAGTTTCTCTGGTGCATGGGGCCATGGAATCTCTATCCTATAATTTTTAGGCATAATCATCAAAAAATCTATTTATAATGTCATTTCTATGATAGTTTATATTCTAGAAAAAATAATTACAATATGCAAACATGATAGCATAAAATATAAATATCATTCTAGTAATAAAAATATTATTTATAAAAAAAATATGTTACACCCCGTGAAAGTTAACAAATAGTAGGCGTACGCATGAATTTGAAATAGATAAAGAGAGTACGACACGTGTAACGAAGCCTCAAAAGTCGGGTCGAGCGAGGCCAGGCCGCCGGCAGAGCACCAGCAAGAGCGGCGCGCCAGCAGCATGGCGCGATGCCAAGCGCGGCACGACACCAAGGCTGCCGCGATGGCCGGCGCAAGGCGCCTTCTTAGTGCCTTGCCCTCCTATATATATATATATATATATATAGGGCTTGTGTTGTTTAAATCATTTCCAAAAGAGAGCAGTAGCCAGTGAGGTTACGGAACGAAAAAATCAAGTAAAATTCGTCCGTTTACGTTACGAAAAGCCGTTCGAATTCAAATTAACTTCGGGTATTGAAGTTTAAGGCTGTAGGGAGCATTGCTACGGCGTTATTTTCACGAAATTTTCCCCGGCAAATCGTAACCCCGTCGAGCCAAAGTCGTTGGAATTGCTCCAAACTAATTTTTATACAATCACAGGCTTCAAGTAAGAATTTCTCCCTTCTGGATTCTCGAGAAATTAAGAGTTTTCGACCGTGTTCCATTAAGTTGAAATATAGTTAATATTTATATATAAAGTTATCATCTTTGCTGAATTTAGTACTGAAACTAGTCATACTCCCCCAGTAATATGATTGTAGTTGAGAAGAGCTGTTGAGTACGAACTGAAACTCGCCAGTTAATCAGTAATCGATGAACGAGGTATGTTAAGGCAGTTTCCTTCGGCAAGTTAGTTTCTTTATCATGATAACTTAGTTTGAATCCCAGTAAGAATACCAAGAGCATGTTTATTGTGATTAGTTGTTGATATTAGCTGAAACCTGTATTCCATGTTTAGTTTGGGATGGATTATGCCTGTATAGACTTCATGATCGACCCTAGGGTTATTAGCTGTGTCGACACCCGCCAGGGGCGAGATGACGTTGCTCTACGGAGCGGTAGGTTGTCCGCGAAGGATGAAGATGGGGTCCCAGGTCCTCATACAGTCCATTCCATGGATGGGCTATTATATGTCGTGGTTGGCTCTACACACCCTCGTCAAGCCTGGTGCCCGAGATACAGATATCAAGAGTCCACTGGACTCAGATACAGCTACAGTCAGGGGTCTAGCAGGCTCAATTGCAGACCCAGGGGACCGGTAGGATGGTTATAGCTATTAGTTGACCCAGTGCGACGTTGATAGGGGTATATAGACTAAAGTGTACTCACCAGGGCTTATGGGGGTCCCTGGTAGGTTATTCTGTGCTGGTTGTACCTTCCGGCTTATAGGGGCTAGGTAAGGTTTTGTTTGTTTAAGTTACTAGTAAATTAGATAGTAAGAAGTTACATTACTCAGGTATGATCTCTATCCCTTCATTTCAGTTATCCTCAGTTCTATCTCTCTATTTCAGTCATTTACAGTTATCGCCTTACATATTCAGTACATATTGTACTGACGCCCTTTCTGGGTCGCTGTATTACTTTCCTGCAGGTATGGATAGACGAGGAGCAGGTCCCCCTTAGCCTCCATCCAGGATTAGTAGAAGAGTCGGCTCCTCTCTTCCGTCTCTTATAGACAGAAGGTTTACTCTTTTCTGATTGTACAGTTTATGGGTAGGTCGGGGCCCTGTCCCGACCATCATATTACTCCTAAAGGCTTGTAGATTGTTTCTATTTCCCTATGGTTAGCTGTTATTGTCCGTGTGGTGCCTATATGTGTTTTAGTTTACGTTTTGGCCGTGTGGGGCCTTGTTTAACTAAAAGATTAGTGGCCTTGTCGGCCATAGTTTATCTTAGCACTAGTTTTACTTTACAGTCATAACTAGACATCATGGTGGTCTTGTCAGCCCGCATAGGATTCCCTGTTATTACCTATTTCTGGGAAGCTATTTCCTATACAGGTGGCTATAAGTCCTTGTCGGCCAGAGGTTGTATTTACAGTCGAGATATAGCCTGTTGTTTTCTTGATTTGGGGAGTGAGCCTGCACCAGAAGTGCACAGGCCTAGTTAAGTCAATTTAGATCCTAGTAGGGCACCAGGTGCCAGTCATGCCTCCCAAGGTGGGGCGTGACAAACTTGGTATCAGAGCAGGTCGTATCCAAGAGAGTCTGCAAGCCGTGCTAAGTAGAGTCTTGTCTATGGATGTGTTGTGCACCGCATTCTATAGGCAGGAGGTTGCGAGGCATGATAGGGTAGTACTCTTTCTTCTTATCCGGTCGTGCTATAAGTTGTACAATATAGGGTTGAGTCCCTGAGTTTACCATATTCTTTTATCTACAGAGAAATGGCAGACCCGCGACACACCACGACTGATAGGAGATTGGATGTTGCAGTAGGGGAAGGCAATAGCAAGGTGCCTCAGTCAGAGTCAGCCCAATCTGAGGGTGACAAGAAGACTTCATCTCGGTCTCCCAAACACTCTCCACCATGCCAGGAGCTGCTCGGAGCGAAAAATGTGACGGCACCAGCTCCAGCAGTCTCTATACCGGTACCATTGGATCAGGAGGTTAGGCGTGCTGTTGTTATGCTAGCTCAGATGTTGGATGCATAGCATTAGCCAGTGACGCCCGTGGTCACAGAGTCCTTAGGAGGACCTGGTAGTTCGAGGGTTCGGGAGTTTCTCACACTGAATCCCCCGTAGTTCACAGGGACGGATCGAGCGGAGGACCCTCAGGATTTCTTGGATCAGATGTAGCGGATTTTCAGAGTGATGCATGCTACACCTGCAGAGTCGATTGAGTTAGAGGTATTCCGGCTACGGGACATCGCAGTACTACAGTATGAGAGTTGGTAGAGGTTTTGAGAGAGAGGTGTTTCCCCTCCAACTTGTCCTAGCTTTTCAGAGGCTTTTCTGGATCACTACCTGCCACGGGAAATTTGACAGGCTTTCTACATCTAGAGTAGGGTTGATGAGTGTCCGGAGGTATGCTATGAGGTTTGACTCCTTAGCCAGATATGCACCATCTTTATTAGATACCATGCCAGCTAGGGTGCACCGGTTTATTATGGGGCTGAATTTAGAATATGTGGAGACTTGTATTACGGCCACTCTGCGAGAGGACATGGATATTGCCCGCGTTCAGGATTTTGCTCAGAATATTGAAGGGATCAGACAGCGGCAACGGGAGATAAGAAGGGAAAATCAGGAGCAGCCTCGTCGGGACAGACGTAGTGACATGCAGGTGGAGTCCTAGGGTGGACCCAGGCCACGATTTAGACAGACGACCTAGACCCCCACCCCCACCACAGCAATAGGGGAGTGGATCTGGTCGTCAGGGGCAGTTTGGGCCCGACGGGAGCTCATGATCAGCAGGTTCACAACAGTAGAGAGGAGCGGAGCAGAGCAAATTTATTGTACCACTTTGCCCTATCTGTAGCCGACATCACTCCAGGGCATGCAGGTATGGTTCCACAAAAGGTTATACCTGTGGATAGGAGGGTCACCAAATGAGAGATTGTCCAGCTAGGGGTCAGAGTGATCGGGGCCGACAGGATAGATCCTCAGTAGGGTCACGTGCCCCAGCATCTCCATCAGGGTGTAGGACCTCAGCTCCAGCCGGCAGAGGCCGAGGCAGACCAGGGGCATCTAGTTCAGGTACCGGTTCGGATCGCACTTATGCTTTATCGGGACGACAGGAGTGAGAGTCGTCGCCAAATCTGATGACAGGTAGACTGGACATTTGCTCTCATTCTATTTATGCTTGATACATCCAGGATCTACCTTGTCTTATGTTAAACCATTAGTGGCCCAAAAGTTCGGTATTACACCAGAATCACTTCAGCGACCTTTTTCAGTGTCAACACCCATCAGCGATTCCATCATAGCTAAGAGTGTCTACCGAGGGTGCACAGTAGAAGTTGCTGGTCGTCATACTTTAGCAGATTTGATAGAACTAGAAATGATTGACTTTGATGCAATTATGGGTATGAATTGGTTGGCACCAGGCTATGCCAATGTTGAATGTTGGACCAAGATTGTCCGATTCCACTTTCCAGGGGAGGTTGTATGGGAGTGGAAAGCTAGTGTAGCCATGCCAAAAGATAGGTTTATTTCCTATCTTTGGGCGAGAAAATTGAGAGAGAAAAGATGTATTTATCATATTGTCAGGGTTTAGGATGTCCAAGAAGAATCTTCGACTCTCCAATCCATTCCAGTAGTCAATGAATTTCCAGATGTAATTCCAGATGAGCTTCCTAGTATTCCCCCAGAATGGGAGATCGATTTTGCAATTGATTTATTACCAGGTACTCAACCTATATCTATTCCTCCATATCGAATGGCTTTTGCTGAGCTCAGAGAATTGAAGGAACAATTGAAAGATCTATTAGATAAGGGCTTTGATCACGGGCAAAAATAGCATGCCCGAGATATGCTTTATGACTTAAATTAGTCTTGTTTATCTAAGTTATTGTATACATTTTCATGAAATTCTATATGAAGTGAAGATATGTGCTAACCAACATGATTAGCCTTTGTTTTGTAGGTTTTGATGACTTTTGAGTAACTAATCCATGAGTTGGTGAAGTAGAGGCTTGGAAACGGAATTAACACGCGAAAGTCGGCAAAGAGGAGGCACAAAACAGCCCACCGGCGCGTCGGCAACGTGCCACGGCAGGCAGGCTGATCACAACAGCCCACCTGCACGTTGGCAACGTGCCACGGCAGGTTGGCTGCGCGACCAAGGGGTACCAACGCGCTGCCCAAGCAGCGTGACACGCTGCAAACGCGGCAGGGTGCTTCCGGGGCCAAGTTCGGGTGATTTCCAGAGAGCTTCCACGTCCGTAGCATGTCACGGAGGCAATGCTCCGCGATGCACTCCGTGACACGTTGCTTGTTATTCCGGGAAAAAGTCCTACTACTATAAATAGCACACTTAGGTTTTATTTGAGATATGCTGACTTGGTGGAGCAAGGACGTGGGTTACAGGCAGTTGAGGGTCGAAAATATCAGGGTTTTTTCTCTCTTTCTTTCTTCTTTAATTCAATTGCTTGTATGATTTAACACTCATTTTAAGATGTTTAATCCACAAATGAGTGGATAATTCCTCTCCTTGCTGAGGTTATGAACAATTGTGATGAAATTTGATCATTAAGTATTTGGTTTTTCATCTTTTCTTCCATGTTGTTCTATTAATTCTTGTTCTTACTGCATTAATATGTGGCCTACGTTAATGTAAATCTAAAAAGTTCGGTTTCACTCGAGAGAGCAAGAAATTGGAAAGTTGTGAATTAATAGGATATGTTCTTTACTTGGTTTGGGAAAATTGAGTCTTGATTTGCTTTCAGGATAGAAATATACCTGAAAGTCGTATTAGTCAATTTAGGAACCGGAATTGTATGGCTAGGACATGAATTGCATTTGATCACAGAAATGTATACGGATGGTTCATGATTCTTAAGTGAGGTTAAATACGAGAGTTTAAATCTCTTGGCAAATGTTCTTGGCTAGCAACTGGAGGAAAAGATTAACCAAATTATGATGATAATTAATTTCATTACATGTTTGTTTAACCTCAGCATGCTCTCATTCATAGTTCATATTCAAAGTAGATAATTGTTCTTAGCTTTAGTAAAAAAAAATATAAAACAAACTATCAAACTTTTGGTTACACTGTTGTCTACATTTTTAGAAGTAAAATATAGTACACTTGAGCAAATTGCACTTCATCCAAGTCTCTGACGGATCGATACTTGGCTTACTAAAGCCACTTACTACTTGTTCGACCACATGCACTTGCGTGTTGTTTTATATACCCACAATCACGCGAACAAGTTTTTGGCGCCGTTGCCGGGGACTTGGCAATTGGTGAATTTGTTTTAAGTGTTAATTTACTGTATTTTTGTTTTCTAAGTGCTGACAACTTGGTCTTAGTGGTTGTTTTAATTCTTCTTTATTTTATTTTATTTTATTTTTTTTCTGCTTGTTCGTATACCCTCATTGACATGACATCGTGGAATACAAATGGTTTCAATGGTGGATACTCATATTTTAGTGAATCTTGTCTGAATTACGGAGGACACCACTTGTGGCAACACTGTAACACGTGCAATATATGTGGCGGTCAAGATGACCATTGGGATGGCTGTCCGAATGCATATTCCCCTCCCCCAAGCCCATACTATGATCCTTCTGTTGTTTTTCTGAATATAGGCATGCTGAAAATGAGGACTTGGGATGCCAAGCTCGAATAGAAGTTATGCTGAAACAACTCTTAGAGTAATCGGAAGCAATGAAGGAGGCGATGGCAGTATTGAAAATTCAGCAAGAAGAGAATGCAGAGGCTCTGAAAAGGATGAGCGTCAAATTCACGGAGATGATTGCTGAGGCTGAAGCTTGTGATAAATTGCAGGTGACAGTTTTAGCCGATATTCAAGAGGAACTACAAGAGGAAGACAAGGGTGAATTTTTGGATGAAGCCCAACAATTAGAATCTCTTGAGTGTCCCCGTGATGGGCTCACACTTATGGAAAATGCATTCATGGAAGAAGAGATAGAGTATCCCCCATTTGACATCCATGGAGAGATAGATGTCGATCCTGAGAAGGTGTTTACAAGTAAGGAGGTCAAGCACAATGCAGTTTCAGAGTTGAGGTTTATTGGACCACACTCAAAGCATTTCTCGACATTAAGTTTGGTTGAAAACATAGAAATAGAGCCTTCCAAGCTTATAGAGAAATGTCTAGAGGAGGACCTAGCCCCGTATATTTTGAAATTTGCTAACTCAGAGAAACAAAATGACTTCACTTACTTGAGGGCCAACAAGTTCAAAAGGCAACATCTACTGCTTGGTCCTTACAATTTTTCACCACCACCCCTAGAACATAAGAGGAAATTAGAAAAGAAATTAGGGGTGAGATTCATATCCTCAAGGTGGAGGAAAAAGTGGTAAAACTTGGTACGTCGTGCCGCGACGTAAAATTAGGCGCTGCTTGGGAGGCAACCCAAGGGTACCATGGGTACCATTTTAATTTTTTTCATTTAAGTTGATTTTATTTATTTTTCTTCTTGTGTTGTTTTGGGGGAAAGTTAAGCACAGATGGTGGGGAAGTCTGAGTACCCGTGGAGGAGGAAGCTAACAAGTATGGAAGAGAAAGAGTGTGGGGTCGAACACCCACTTGTGCAAAGTTGAAGAAAGGCATGTTGTTAGCTAGGCCTAAAGGCCTCAGGGAGTATTTCTCACCATTTTTAAATTTTAATTTGATGCTATGAGAACATAGCATGATTTAAGTGTGGGGTGAGGGAAATTTCAAGGAAAATTTCAAAGTTTTGTGCTTAACGATTTTTCGTGAATGTAATGCTTGTGAGAAAATTGAATTTTTTTTTGTGAGTTAAGCATGAATTCATCACCCGTTGGTTTTTCTTTTCGGTTCTTTTTCGATGGGGGGTCGTTGAACCGAAGAATAAAAATTTTCTTTTTCTTTCTTTCCTTTGTCTGTGTATAGTGTTTTTAGTCATAGTTAGGGACTGTTTCCGACGATGGATGGATGACGACCGTCTTGAGAAAAAATTAGTCGGTAGGCGTTGGGTTTTTGAAACCATAACTAATTGGTGCTTAATATTCTTTTTATGTGCTATAAATGATTGTAAGATGCAAGTATGTTCAGTGTGAAGCATGCAAGTGTATAACTTTGTTTGAGACACTTAGGCTCTTGAATTTGACTCAATATGATGGAAGCTTAATTCTGAATTCTTGTGATTAGCTAAGTAAGAGTCTACTGATTGTGTCTTGATTTGAGCATGTGCCATGAGTGTAAGGTTTTTGAGTTTTATGTGCTATTATGAAATGTCTAGAACTTGTCTGGTGTGTATATAAAATGAAATGAAGGATGTGAATTGTAGGAGATGATTTAGGCATTTCTTTGAATGAACCAAACTTTTATCCTTCATTATACCTACCTTGAAAAATTAATCTTAGTTAACCCCATTGAGCCTTGAGCCTATTCTTTGACAGCTGTAACATAAGCTTAATCCTTTTTCTTTCATTAGCCTTGAAATTGAACCAAAACTCCTAAGCGCTTAAAGGAAAAATCCGAAAGAGTAAAGGAGTGAGAAGAATGAAAAAGAAGGAAAAGTAGCAATTGTAAAAGTTGAGAAAGGTCGAGGGTGCACTTGTTTGAATATGGGTGAGTATTAGTAGGGAGTAAGAAAATACATAAATGAAAGTTACTTATAGAACTCCTTACTAATAAGCTAAAAGTGCCTAAAGAAAGGGGGGAACAAAAGAGGAAAAAAAAGATGAAAAGAGAAAAAGGTGAAGTGAGGGAAGGGAAGTTTGTAATGAAGGTGTGATGTATTAAAAGCGCTTAGGAAAGATAGTCACTATTACTGATCATAATAGTACTTACCCGCACCTAAGTTACATTACAACCTAAAAAGTCCTACTTGATCTTACATTCATACATCCTTAAATTAGTGGAATAAAACACTAAGGGCAAGCTTATGGGTCATTACATGATGCATGTGAATTCTTTGTGAGAGTGAGTGTAATTCTATGCATGTACCCACACATGTTGTGATATAGAAATTGTTTTTGCGTGTGAAATTGGGTAACTCTCTTTCCGTGAGGGGCACATGTTGAATGAAGGATATAATGCAAGTGGGATTTCTTAATCAGTTGATTTGCATGAGTTTGCTAAGATTGAGAGTCGATTCTTGAGGTTAAGAAGTCTTAACATAGTTGTACTTCATTTCAATGATCAAATCAGGCATGCTCTATTTTTAGCTTGTATCTTACGTAATCATATTAGCCGTAACTTGAATTATCTTGCTAAACTAGTTATGTGGGAGTCTCCATATGCATGATATGTAAAAGACTGTTCGAGGATGAACAAGGCTTTAAGTGTGGGGTTGTGATCACTGGCAAAAATAGCATGCCCGAGATACGCTTTATGACTTAAATTAGTCTTGTTTATCTAAGTTATTGTATACATTTTCATGAAATTTTATATGAAGTGAAGATATGTGCTAGCCAACATGATTAGCCTTTGTTTTGTAGGTTTTGATGACTTTTGAGTAACTAATCCATGAGTTGGTGAAGTAGAGGCTTGGAAACGGAATTAACACGCGAAAGTCGGCAAAGAGGAGGCACAAAACAGCCCACCGGCGCGTCGGCAACATGCCACGGCAGGCAGGCTGATCACAACAGCCCACCTGCACGTTGGCAACGTGCCACGACAGGTTGGCTGCGCGACCAAGAGGTGCCAACGCGCTGCCCAAGCAGCGTGACACGCTGCCAACGCGGCAGGGCGCTGCCGGGGCCAAGTTCGGGTGATTTCTAGAGAGCTTCCGCGTCCGTAGCGTGTCACGGAGGCAATGCTCCGCGATGCACTCCGTGACACGTTGCTTGTTATTCCGGAAAAAAGTCCTACTACTATAAATAGCACACTTAGGTTTTATTTGAGATATGCTGACTTGGTGGAGCAAGGACGTGGGTTACAGGTAGTTGAGGGTCGAAAATATCAGGGTTTTTTCTCTCTTTCTTTCTTCTTTAATTCAATTGCTTGTATGATTTAACACTCATTTTAAGATGTTTAATCCATAAATGAGTGGATAATTCCTCTCCTTGCTGAGGTTATGAACAATTGTGATGAAATTTGATCATTAAGTATTTGGTTTTTCATCTTTTCTTCCATGTTGTTCTATTAATTCTTGTTCTTACTGCATTAATATGTGGCCTACGTTAATGTAAATCTAAAAAGTCCGGTTTCACTCGAGAGAGCAAGAAATTGGAAAGTTGTGAATTAATAGGATATGTTCTTTACTTGGTTTGGGAAAATTGAGTCTTGATTTGCTTTCAGGATAGAAATATACCTGAAAGTCGTATTAGTCAATTTAGGAACCGGAATTTTATGGCTAGGACATGAATTGCATTTGATCACAGAAATGTATACAGATGGTTCATGATTCTTAAGTGAGGTTAAATACGAGAGTTTTAATCTCTTGGCAAATGTTCTTGGCTAGCAACTGGAGGAAAAGATTAACCAAATTATGATGATAATTAATTTCATTACATGTTTGTTTAACCTCAGCATGCTCTCATTCATAGTTCAGATTCAAAGTAATTGTTCTTAGCTTTAGTATAAAAAAAAATATAAAACAAACTATCAAACTTTTGGTTACACTGTTGTCTGCATTTTTAGAAGTAAAATATAGTACACTTGAGCAAATTGCACTTCATCCAAGTCTCTGAGGGATCAATACTTGGCTTACTAAAGCCACTTACTACTTGTTCTACCACGTACACTTGCGTGTCGTTTTATATACCCACAATCACGCGAACGGGCTTCATCAGGCCGATTACTTCACTGTGGGAGCACCAGTTTTGTTTGTGAGAAAGAAGGATGGTTCCCTCCACATGTGTATAGATTACCACCAGCTGAATAAAGTCACTATCATGAATAAGTACCCGCTTCCTATAATAGAAGACTTGTTTGACCAGTTATAGGGGGCAAAGTATTTCTCGAAAATTGACTTAATGTCAGGATATCATCAGGTTTGGGTTAGAGAGAAAGATATTCCAAAGACTGCTTTTAGGACCAGGTATGGCCACTTTAAATTTCTAGTCATGTCCTTCGGGCTGACGAATGCTCTAGCAGTGTTCATGGAATTAATAAACAGCATCTTCAAGCCGTATCTAGACCTATTTGTGATAGTATTTATTGATGATATTTTGGTATATTCCCGCTCAGAGGCAGATCACCGGGATCACCTACAAATAGTGCTCCAAACTCTCAGGATTCACGCGAAGTTTTCTAAATGTGAGTTTTGGATGAATTCAGTGGCCAACATTATGTTGGATGCTGGTATACAGGTAGATTCGCAGAAGATTAAAGAAGTAAAAACATGGCCTAGACCTACCACTCCGACTAAGATACATAGTTTTCTAGGGTTAGCCAGGTATTACAGAAGGTTTGTAGAAGGGTTTTCTACCTTAGCAGCACCTCTGACCAAGTTAACTCAGAAAGCAGCTAAATTTCACTGGACTGAAGCATGTGAATAGAGCTTTCAGGAGTTGAAAAACAAATTGACCTCAGCACCAGTATTAGCCTTGCCAGAAGGATCAGAGGGTTAAGCAGTATATTGTGATGCTTCAGGTGTCGTATTAGGATGTGTGCTGATGCAGCATGGTAAGGTGATTGCTTTTACGCTTCCAAACAGCTGAGGGAGCATGAAAAGAATTACCCCACCCATGACCTGGAATTAGCCGTAGTCATCCATGCCTTGAAAATATAGAGGCACTATCTATATGGCGTTTATGTAGATATTTTTACTGATCATAAGAGCCTCCAGTACATTTTCACACAGAAAGAGTTGAATCTGCGGAAGCATCGCTGGTTAGAGCTGTTGAAGGACTACGATGTGAACATTTTATATCACCCAGGAAGAGCCAATGTTATAGCAGATGCCCTCAGTCGCAAATCCATGGAGAGTCTGGCATATTTAAAGCTCGAACAGAGGGAACTGGCTCGATAATTACATCAGTTAGGTAGTTTGGTTGTCCGTATAGTAGATTCAGGAGACAGCGGAGCAGTAATTCAAAATACGACAGTGTCATCATTTGTTGTGGAAATGAAAGAACGGCAGTACGAAGACCCTAACTTGGTTCAACTCAAAGATAAGGCTCAGTGAGGGAAAGTAGCGTATTTCAAGGTAACTGAAGATGAAGTTTTGAGATATAGGGATCGCCTCTATGTTCAAGATGCAGCAGGACTTCGGCAGCAGATTATGGGTGAGGTACATTATTCTTGTTACTCTTTTCATCCGGGTTCAACAAAGATGTATCATGATATAAAAGAGAATTACTGGTGGCCGGGAATGAAAAAGGAGATAGCAGAATTTGTAGCTCAATGTCGTAATTGCCAACAGGTGAAAGCCGAACATCAAAAACCCGAGCGGACTGACACAGGAGATAGCAGTGCCTATGTGGAAATGGGAGGCAATTTTTGCGGAATTTGTAACAGGGTTACCTCATACCAGGAGTAAATTTGATTCTATCTGGGTAATTATCGAGAAGTTGAAGAAATCAACTCATTTTCTACCAGTAAGGGCTACCTTCACAGCTGAAGACTATGCTGAACTGTATATCAGAGAGATAGTCCGATTGCATGGTGTTCCGGTATCAATTATTTCTGATAAAGGGACATAGTTTACAACTAAATTTTGGCAATCCTTCCATAAGGGTCTGGGGACACGTGTTAACTTGAGTATAGCCTTCCATCCTCAAACAGACGGGCAGGCAAAACATACAATTCAAATGCTCGAGGATATGTTACGGGCGTGTGTGTTGGATTCTGGGGGCAGCTGGGATAAACACTTACCGCTTATTGAGTTTGCCTACAATAATAGTTACCATTCAGCGATTCAAATGGCACCTTACGAGGCCTTATATGGAGGAAATGTAGATCTCCGATTGGTTGGTTTGAGGTAGGAGAATCGGGATTAATTGGACCAGATATTATCCATCAGTCAAAAGAGAAGGTGAAGCTTATCAGAGAGCACCTGCTGACAGCTCGAAGCCGCCAGAAATCCTATACTAATGTGTGGCAGAGGAACCTGGAGTTTGACATAGGTGAGTGGGTGTTTCTGAAAGTCTCGCCAATGAAAGGCGGAATAAGGTTTGGCAAAAAGGGTAAGCTCAGCCCGAGGTTTATTGGGCCATATCGAGTACTCATGAGAATAGGTCAGGTGGCATACGAGTTAGATTTGCCTTCAGAATTGGAATCCGTTCATCCAGTCTTTCATGTGTCGATGCTACGAAAGTGCATAGGGGATCCGTCCTGAGTTGTGCTAGTTGAGGATGTCCAAGTCACTAAGGAGTTACCTATGAAGAGGTTTCAGTAGCTATATTAGATCGACAGGTTCGTAGGTTGAGGACTAAGGATGTTGCGTCTGTTAAAGTACTGTGGAGAAATAAGAATAGAGAGGAAATGACTTGGAAATCTGAGGACGAAATGAGATCTAGATATCCTCATTTGTTCCAAGCTTAGTCCAGATCATGCAGTTAAGGTAAGTTATTGATTCAGCTGTCGTTTCATGATTTGTGTTATATATATTGCTCAGTTGACTCCAGCCTTATTGTGAAACAGTTGTTATAGTGTTATATGAAGTTCCTATACTGGACTTTTCTACATTTCATGGTTTTCAGATAGTCCATATTAAGGGGAGACTCTGCCAAAATTTTTCCAGAATAGTAGTCCTAAAAGAGATAAACCCCTATAAACCAAGTTGACATTCGAGGACAAATGTTCCTAAGAGGAAGAGGATGTTACACCCTGTGAAAGTTAATGAATAGTAGGCATATGCGTGAATTTGAAATAGATAAAAGAGAGCACGACGCGTGTAAAGAAGCCTCAGAAGTCAGGTCGAGCGACGCCAGGCCGCACAAGGCCAGCGCGGTGCACCAGCAGCTTGGCGCGATGCCAGGCGCGATGCGACACCAAGGCTGCCACGATGGCCGGCGCGAGGCGCCTCCCTGGTGCCTTGCCCTCCACTATATATATAGGCCTTGTCTTGTTTAAATTATTTCCAAAAGAGAGCAGTGGCCAGTGAAGTTAGGGAATGAAGAAATCAAGTAAAATACATCCGTTTACGCTACAAAAAGCCGTTCGAATTCAAATTAACTTCGGGTATTGAAGTTTAAGGCTGCAGGGAGCATTACTATGGAGTTATTTTCATGAAATTCGCCCGTAAAATCGTAACCCCGCCGAGCCAAAGTTGTTGGAATTGCTCCAAACTAATTTTTATACGATCACAGTCTTCAAGTAAGCATTTCTCCCTTCTGGATTCTCGAGAAATCATGAGTTTTCGACCGTGTTTCATTTAGTTGAAATATGGTTAATATTTATATATAAAGTTATCATTTTTGCTGAATTTAATACTGAAACTAGTAATATTCCCCCAGTAATACGATTGCAGTTGAGAAGAGAAGTTGAGTACGAACTGAAACTCGCCAATTAATCAGTAATCGACGAACGAGGTATGTTAAAGCAGTTTCCTTCGGCAAGTTAGTTTCTTTAGCATGATAACTCAGTTTGACTCCCAATAAGAATACCAGGAGCATGTTTATTGTGATTAGTTGTCGATATTAGCTGAAACCCATATTCCATGTTTAGTTTGGGATGGATTATGCCTGTATAGACTTCATTACTGACCCTAGGGTTATTAGCTGTGTCGACACCTGCCAGGGGCGAGATGACGTTTCTCTACGGAGCGGTATGCCGTCCGTGAGGGATGAAGATGGGGTCCCAAGTCCTCATACAGTCCATTCCATGGGTGGGCTATTATATGTCGTGGTTGGCTCTACATACCCCCCTCGAGCCTAGGCCCGAGATGCAGATATCAGGAGTCCACTAGACTCAGACACAGCTACAGTCAGGGGCCGAGTGGGCTCAGTTGCAGACCCAGGGGACCGGTAGGAAGGCTATAACTATTAGTTGACCCAGTGCGGCGTTGATAGGGGTATATAGACTAAAGTGTACTCACCAGGGCTTATGGGGGTCCCAGGTGGGTTGTTCTGTGCTGGTTGTACCTTCCAGCTTATTGGGGCTAGGTAAGGTTTTGTTTGTTTTAGTTACTAATAAATTAGATAGTAAGAAGTTCCATTACTCAGGTATGATCTCTATCCTTTCATTTTAGTTATCCTCAGTTCTATCTCTTTATTTCAATCATTTATAGTTATCTCCTTATATATTCAGTACATATTGTACTGAAGCCCTTTCTGGGGCACAGCATTACTTTCCTGCAGGTATAGATAGACGAAGAGCAGGTCTCCCTTAGCCTCCAGCCAGGATTAGCAGAAGAGTCGACTCCTCTCTTTCAGATCTTGTAGACAGAAGGTTTACTCTTTTCTAATTATATAGTTTATGGGTAGGTCGGGGCCCTGTCCCGACCATCATATTACTCCTACAGGCTTGCAGATTATTTCTATTACCATGTGGTTAGCTGTTATTGTCCGTGTGGGGTCTATATGTGTTTTAGTTTACGTTGGCCGTGTGGGGCCTTGTTTAGCTGACAGATTAGTGGCCTTTTCGGCCATAGTTTATCTTAGCACTGGTTTTACTTTACAGTTATAACTAGACATCATGATGATCTTGTCAGCCCGCATAGGATTTCCTGTTATTACCTATTTTTGGGTAGCTGTTTTCCTTTACAGGTGGCTATAAGGCCTTGTCGGCCAGAGGTTGTATTTACGGTCGAGATATAGCCCGTTGTTTTCTTGATTTGGGGAGTGAGCCTGCACCAGAAGTGTACAGGCCTACTTAAGTCAGTTCGGATCTTAGTAGGGCACCAGGTGCCAGTCATGCCTCCGAAGGTAGGGCGTGACAAAATACTTTCAAAATAATAAAAATCAAATTTAATGTCTGAAACTTATGTTGTTGTGCCTGGGACTTACTCTTTTACACCCAGGACTTACACCCCAAATTCTGGGGCTTACGCTTTATGGATCTACACCTTTTATTTGCGTCACGATTCATTTTGGATATGTTCCGTCCCAGGACTCGCCACGAAAACGCCTTTGGAAACACTGTCGTCAACAGCATTTCTCCGATCTAAGACCCACCTGAAATTTCACTCCCTCCTGCTAAATAAAACATCATAGCCCTCGCTCCTTAAAAAACAGTTTCTATGGTTGAATTTGTTTGGTGCATCTGTTGAAATGCCAATTCGAGGTGTTGGCGTGTTTGCCAATAAGGTTTCATTCAAAGCACCTGAGTTTTTTCGCTGAGCATACTCACTTGCAATCTTTGAAGCCGTGGTGATTGTGGTGTGAAAGCTTACAATATTTGGAGATTTTGAAAAGATTTTTATAGAATTAAAAGACACGATTTTTATGACCTCGATAGTTGTGTAGATTTAGTAACTAAATTTATTATGTTTAAATTTTCAAAAAATTGAGCAAATAGATAAATAGATTTTGTTATTAATGAAGCATATTTCATTATTGGGTTGAAGTCGTACAATTATATAAATATATATATTTCAAGTATTTGTGTTTGAGAAATGATTTGTCTATGAAAGGAAATATATTCTAAGACACATAGTTGTCTCTTTCCAAAGGTGCTGGTGCTAACCTTCTTCGTGCCTTTGACACTGCTGGTGTACTGTTGGCCGGATATGATAAGCTTCAGATATTTTCAATTTGAGAAAATCAATAATTGTAATTCAATTTATTTGATTAGAGATTCATGAATTAAGTTATATAAGTAATAATAAGTTATTAATTGATCAAGTATATACTATGAAATTATGTTTCTCTTATGATGTGTGAATATAGTGTAAAATTGCAAGGCAAAGTGAGGATATGTTAAAGTCTTAATCTAATCATATTCTTTATAAGTGGTTTATTGCTTTACAGAATACACTTGATGTTTGGACCTATATGAGTGTAGAGTGGTGTTGCTTCTATGAAATTGTGACAAATTTCTAGAGCACTCATAAATAGCAGGACATGCGCATGGCCTCTTACCGCAAAATCGTGAAAACGAGATGTCAATTGTGTGAGTATAATATGATAAAATAAGACCATAGACTTATAAAAAGAACTCTTGGTTGATAGAAGTTTTAAACTTCACCAACTATTCTGTAAGTTTAATCTTATTTATTTAGGTCTGGTTCATAATCTACAAGACATCAGATTTGACGCTTTGTACTTATATGTAAAAATCCAACAAAGAATTTCATTCTTTCTATTCCTTCATATTCTTTCTGAGATATGTGGGAGATTATTGAAGATATAAGTGAATATCTCAAAAAGAAGAATTCATATTCTTGACTAAATTCATTTTTTTAACATCATAGTAAGATTAAGGATTTTTTTAACATCATATTAAGATTAAGGGGTTCTTTAATAGTTAATTTATAATATTGTGACAGACCTTTTATTAAAGGTGTAACTATACCTTTATTTGTATTAAACCCTTTTATTAGCCATTACTCTTTAATATTTATAAAAATATAAAAAAAAATAAAAATACCAACAAACCTTCGTCACTTTCTTTTGTTCCATTTAAGATTATTTGAGTTCTTCCTCCTATATATACCATAATCTCTTTCTTTGGTGGAACTAGGGATGAAGACATTTTCTTTCTCCAATTATATATATAGTTTTGGATTTGCACCTTAATAAATTTTTATTAGTTTATACATACTAGAAGAGTTTGTTAAATTTTAAACGATACACTTACACCGAGTGAAGTATCCTTAAGTATAATATATTTGACATGCCTCGAGCTATAAAAATTTCCTTGAATTTTTGCGATCAAATATTTCTTATAAAATTTCCAACATAGCACACCTACATTAAACTAATTTTTTTTGTTTAAAAAAAAAAAGAGTACTAATAACTATGCTGTATTATATTTAATTTATTTAGATATGAATGAAGCACACGCTCTGATTCTTAAATTTGATTCCTATTACTTAATAATTATTCAACCAAAAAAGGAATTAAAATCAATTTGCCTACTGCATTTTTTCTATCAATGATAATACCTCATTAGTTACTTTAGATAATTATAAAATTACCATTTTTCCCTCAAAGATACCGATGAAAGAACTTTGTATGGAAATCAATTCATTTTCCTACCAAAACCAAATTTGGGATTAATTAATAAAACTTAAGATACTTCAGAGAAATTAATCCATTTTCCTACCAAAACAAATTTTGGGATGCTGTTTATTATCATATTTGAAATCAATAAATAGGCAGTAAGAGGCAAGACTTTTATCTTTGGCTCTTCATTTATCAGATTGAAAGACAAGGTATATTAGGTTTTCTTCTCCTTTTTTTTCAATTTCATTTTATAAAATTTATTCAATCTTTGGCTACATATCTTTAATTTTATCTTTTTATGATTTTTTTTACAAGTCTGGAATGTTGTGGGTAACATTATTAGTTACGAAATGGATAGAATTCTCCTTGATTTTCTCATGAATTTTTTTATTTTTAATTATGTTTGATTTAGAATAAGTTAAGGTCGTGGGTAATCAGGTTTAGAGCAAAAAAAGACCTTTATATTGATCGATTTAATTTTGTGTGCTGTAGCGCAAAATCATATATTTTTCTTCCTCACTCTCTCTTTTATATTTCTATTTTCTTCTTTCTTTTTAGACATTGTGCATGACTTAAAGAAGGAAGTCGAGAAAAAAAAATCATATCACATCTGTTTTTGAGATTTCAAACACAGATAAGATTATGTTTTAGAGGTTGTTTTTAAGGATTAAGATTTTTGAATCGGAATACTCATGTAACATTTGAGTATTAAGGTGATACATCTATATATGAATAATTAAGATTATTAGTTGTTTCAATATTTGATTATTCATAATTTATTTTAAATGCAAAAAATTAATAAATATAAAATTTAAATAAAATTTAAGTTGTAAGGCGGTGATTTGTGGTGGATAGTTGGGTGGTTGAGTAATAAAAATGGTGACAATGAAATGGCTAACTGTGGTGATTGTGATGGTGAAGGTGTTGATAGTAGTGGTCGATAAAGTGAATGATTGTGGTGGTTGACAATGATATTAGTTTGGTTGACAATTGTGATGGAGGTGATGACTAACAGTTGTGCTGGCTATAATGGTGAAACTGATTCGTAGTAGTGGCGGGTGATGATTATTGGTGGTTGGTAGTAATGACTAGTGGTAACGATTGACACTAATAATAGTTATGAAGATTGAGATGTGGTAGTAACTAGTGATAATGGTGTTAGGATATACTATTAACAATGCGATTTTAGTATAGTATTAAGTTTCAATTTTTTAAGACTTTTATTTTATTTATTGGATTGATCAAGTCTTGTTTTAAATAGATCATTTTTGCATGTGCGTCCTTTACTTATATAGTAGATGATTTGGTGTATAGAATTTAGCTTATACACAGAAGATTAAATCATCAGTTCTTATAAGTATAAGTTTTATATATGTTCACAATCTAAGATGAAAATTGGACGAATTCATCGGTATGATTGTAGCAAGGGATTAAATGTAATTTATCTTGATTATGGGAATGATATTATTCCAACTTCTTGTGCTAGTACATTTTGTATATATTGGACGGATCAAGTAGAGAAAAATATTTCGTCCGACTTAGTAAAATAAATTCTCTAGATCATTAATTTTACTTATACTCTTAATCTTTATACAATTGTTATGATCAATGTCATTTGCTTGTTGTTTTGATCTATCAAAGGGTGAAACTCTTTCGCGAGTTAAAATGTTCTCGATAGATTGGATGATAACAAATGATGTTTGTGAAATAATAGTTAGTTGATGGAATCCATGTCTTGACCTTGAGATTGATGATACCCCTTTATGATTTCTTATAAGATTTCATGTGAAAATCCTACAGGTGGATTTTATATCTGTCACATGAAATAAGTTAAGCGTTTGAATAAAGAATTAAATTGATCAATTAATTAAATAGTCAGAAATTTAATTCGATTGGTTGGTATCTGTAATCTTAACACGGAAAGTTAAATAAGAATTTAATGATTGATTTTAAAATTATACCGAGGAGTGCAATTATGAATTTTTAGTGGAATAATCTGTAATTTATAATGGTAGGTTAATTTATTCATTATTTTGAATTAATACCATAATTGGAAGCTTCACTAATTAAATTTGTGATTTCTGCTATGTCTGATTAATTAAGGAACTTGAAAAAGAAAAAACCTATTTTCTTGAAGTAGTAAAATCCTACAAGATTTTGGACAACTTCAGAAAAGGTAAGTAGTGCACATTTTGGGTTTCATACCCTTAAAAAACGTGTGAATATACAAGGAAAGTAGGAATCCTATACGTTTTGGGATTAGGATTAACACCCTAAAACGTGATTATAAATAGGATTTTTTCCTCCTTAAAAAACATTATCTTTTTTGAGAAGCAGTACTTGCACACACAAGTATTCCCTACTCAGAGATTATTCAGGCTATAGTAGAAGACTGCAGACCTGGAGAGCGAGTTGGACGTTTTGTGCGAAAGTTTCAACAGGTTAGTATTTCGTAATCTAATTCGTTGTTGTTATCTAGTGATTCATGTAAGATAGTTGATCTAATTTATGCTTGCTTCCACTGCGCATGTTCTAACAATTGGCATCAAGAGCCGACTTACATCTACCTAGATAATTTTAAAAAATCATGAAAAAGATTGTAATGTATATTATCTTTTTGCATGAATGCATGAATCGTATCATAGATGAAAATGATTGTTTTAACGTTTTTTGTGTTTGAAAAACTATTTTATAAATAATTTATGATATATTTTGTGAAACAAAAAAAATTAAGCTGCCAGGTCGGGCGCGAGGCGCTACCGGGTCGCGTGAAGGATGCTGCCCAATCAAGCGCGAGGCGCTGCGGAGTCGCGCGCATGACACTGCCTGCTTGGTCGATATTGGAGTTTTTTTAACAAACTTCGATTGACCTGAAATTTGGTAGGTTTATTGGAAACGATCCAATGAGCAATACTCACCGCTATGCAGTGACTAACATCAATTTTTGGCCCATTCAGAGTCATTTTGATGGGTTTTGGGGCATTTTTCTGTTTTCTGAAAAATTTAAAATTGAGAAAAAATTAGTTTCTTACAACCAGTGTTGTTAGGGTTCAATCCTTATGGTCTCCATTGGTATGTAACAGTAATGTAATGAGTTTACATGTTAACAGTGGTCTTCTTTCCCATCGGATAGATTCAATACGGGATTACTGTGTTTGCTTATCTCTTGTTGTTGAAAACTTGTATTAACTCTCCAAATGAGTTACATGTTGGTTTAATGAAATAAAGATTTACGTTATTGGATATTTACCTGTCTTAAATATGCAGTTTACTCTCCAACTGAGTTAGTTCTGTTTTGATTTATGGGGTAAACATCTATCATAATTCATATAATTTACATAAATGGTTAAGTTTTCCTATCGAATCTAGCTATTCAATATGCATGGTTGTATGTGTTATGTATTTACATGAATTTAAATATTCTTGTTGCATGCTTAATGATTTATTCGATGTTTTTCTACCTCCCAGATTAATAATGACTTCATTCAATCCTCTCGCCTCTATTTTAAAAGAAAAAAAAAGTTAGAGGGCCTGAATTATATTGATTGGAAAAGAAATCTGGATATTCTCCTAACTGCTGAAGCGTATAATTTTGTGTTGGTTGAGGAATGTCTTGAAAAACCTGAGAATGTCACCATGGACCAAATCAAAGTCTATGAAAAATGGGTTAAGGCTGATGAGATGACGCGATGTTACATTCTTGCCTCAATATCGAATGTTTTGCAACATCAGCATCAGTCTATGGAATCTTCTTATAATATGCTTGAAAGTATCAAAGAGATGTTCGGTGAGTATAATCGTGTTGCAAAGAAGACAACCATGAAAGTCCTTTTGAATACAAAAATGGCTGAAGATTCGTCCTTAAGGGATTATGTTCTTAAAATGATTGGTCTTCTTAATGAATTAGAAATCCTTGGAGCTAAAATTGATAAACAATCTCAAGTTGAGATGATCCTGCAGATTTTGCCTAACAGTTTTCAGCAATTCCTCTTGAACTATAACATGAACAAAATGGATCGGTCTCTAGCGAAATTGTTGAATGAGCTGCAGGCGGCTGAGTCCATTATCAAACATCAAGCTCTTGTTGTGGCATTGAGTGTTGAGAGAGCTCCTTCTTCTTCTAAACCGAAAGGCGGACAAAAAAAGAAGAGACCTCGCAAGGCATCTGGAGTTGCAAATGGTAGTGTGGCTAAGCTGAAAAGCAAGTGCTATCATTGCAAGAAGCCTAGACATCACAAGAAGCAATGTTCTGAATACCTGGTAAATTAAACAAGCAAAATAATTCTTCTTACTTAAATGTTGTTGAAACTTGTTTAGCGGTTCTTTCAACAATGCTATGGGTTGTAGATTCGGGAGCCACCAATCATGTCTGCACTTCTTTGAAGGGGTTTCACAAAACGCGACGACTAAGTGAGAATGAAGTTTGCATTTTTCAAGCCAATGGCGAACCAGCACCAGCTTTAGCTTTAGGAGATATTAGTATTTCTTTTAGTAGTTCTAGAGTTTTAGATTTAAAAGATGTTCTCTATGTACCTTCTACTAGAAGGAATTTGCTTTCAGTTTCAAAATTGATGGATGCTGGTTATAATATACATTTTGGTAATAATTATGTTGTTATCAAATTTAACAAGCATTTTATCTATACTACTGCTAGAGTACATGATCTATTTGTGCTTGAGACACTTCCTAATTTGCTGCAACCAAAGGAAATAAATAATATTAATCTGTCCAATAAAAGAAAATGAGTTTCTGAATTGAGTTAAACTTACTTATGGCACTTGCGTCTAGGTCATATAAATCTAAATATAATTTCAAGTTTAGTCTCTAATGGACCTTTGAGTTCATTGAAAGTGGAGGTACTGCCAACCTGTGAATCTTGTTTGGAAGGAAAAATGACTAAGAGACTTTTTTCTTCTAAAGGAAATAGATCTAAAGATAAGTTGGAATTAATCACTCTGATTTATGTGGTCCTATAAATATACAAGCAAGAGGTGGTTTTGAGTATTTTGTGATTTTCACAGATGACTACTCTAAATATGGATATATTTTTCTGTTGCGTCGTAAATCTGAATGCTTTGACAAGTTCATAGAATTTAAGGCAGAAACGGAAAAGCTACATGATAAACATATTAAATCATTACGATCTGATCGTGGTGGTGAATACCTTCCTGCTGAATTCATTAAATACTTATCAGATTATGAAATTACATCTCAATTATCTGCTTCAGGAACACCACAACAAAATGGTGTGGCAGATAGAAGAAACAGAACTCTTTTGGAAATGGTAAGATCAATGTTGAGTTATTCAATTTTTCCTTCTTCTTTTTGGGGATATGCATTAGTCACGGCAAACTACCTGTTGAACTTGGTTCCTTCGAAATCAGTACCTTTAACTCCAATAGAATTGTGGACTGGACGAAAGCCTAGCCTAAAACAAATTCGGGTATGGGGTTTTCCAAACCACGTGCTAAAGGGAAAAATTGATAAGTTGGAATCAAGGACAGAAGTATGTGTTTTCGTTGGATATCCAAAAGGGACGAAAGGTGGTTTGTTTTATTGTTCTTAATAAAAGAAGGTCATTACTACAACAAATGCCAAGTTTCTGTAAAAGGGCTATTTAATAAATGATATCCCGATAAGTAAACTTGCTTTACAGAAATTGAACAATGGAATAACAAATGATGTATCCCAAGAACAAATTCCACAAGAAAGTATTGACATACCATACCATTATCGTAGTGGGAGAGATGTCATTAGGCAACGAGAGGCACAAGTTGAAAGGTCGGACATCTCACTACCTCAAGATAGTGGGAGCAATGTTGACCAGCTTGTGCTTGGGGAAGAAATTCGTGATAATTAGGATTTAGTTCTCCAAAGTGATGTTGTAGTTCCATCGCAAGATCAGATTAATGATCTTGTACTGGGTCATCGTAGTGGGAGAGTTATTAGAAAATTCATTCAGTTTGCGCTCTTGAGAAAATCTTATGATATAATCCCTGAAGAGCCTAATACAGAACCCTTTAGTTATGCCGAAGCACTACAAGATATAGATGCTGAAAAATGGATAGTCGCTATGAAATCTGAAATGGAGTTTATGTACTCCAATCATGTCTGGGATCTTGTAGAACCAACCACCTGCAGAAGTCAAACCCATTGGTTGTAGATGGATCTATAAGAAAAAAATAAGGGTGGATGGAGAAGTGTAGACTTTTAAATCTAGGCTTGTTGCAAAAAGGTTTACTCAAAAAGAAGAAATTGATTATGAGGAGACCTTTTCACTGGTAGCCATGCTTAAATCCATCAGAATTCTCTTATCCATTGCTGCTCATTATGATTATGAGATTTGGCAGATGGATATCAAGACGGGCTTTTCTTAATGGAATTCTTGATGATTGCATATATATGGCACAACCAGAGGGTTTCGTGGAAAGTGGCAATGAGCACATATTGTGTAAGATGAAAATATCCATTTATGAGTTGAAATAGCCATCTAGGGCATGGAACACTTGTTTTGACAATTCGATTAAGACTTTTGATTTTGATCAATGTGAGAACGAGTCATGCATATAAAAAAAGTTGGAGGGAGATAAAGTAGTGCTTTTGATTCTATACGTGGATGACATTTTGCTCATAGGAAATAATGTGAGCATGCTGAAATTGGTCAAAGAGTGGCTATCTTCGCGTTTTGATATGAAAGAGTTGGGTGAAGTGTCTCATATCCTTGGAATCAAGCTCATGCGAGATCGCAAGCAAAGGATATTAGGCTTGTCTCAATCACTTTATATTGATATGATTTTTACTAGGTTTAGCATACAAAATTTCAAAAAGGGATTTCTTCCTTTTAGGTATGGAATTTCTCTACCGAAGGATCAGTCTCCCAAAATGGTTGATGAGATAAAGAGGATGAGGCTGATCCCTTATGCTTCTGCTGTTGGGAGTCTCATGTATGTTATGCTATGCTATGTACTAGACCTGACATTTGCTTTGCTATTTGGCATGGTTAGTAGATATTAGTCTAATCCTGGGAATGAACATTGGACGGCAGTTAAGTATATAATCAAGTATCTGAAAAGGACTAGGGATTATATGCTAGTTTTCACTCGGGAGATCTGGTACCCATCGGGTACGCAGATTCAGGTTTTCAGTCTGATAGAGATTCTAGAAAATCTACCTCGGGATATGTATTTACTTTAGGAGGTGGAGCCATAAGTTGGAGGAGTATCAAGCAATCGTGTGTTGCTAATTCCACTATGGAAGCCGAGTATGTAGCTGCCTCTGAGGCGGCTAAGGAGGTTGTTTGGCTTCGAAACTTCCTAAAAGAGATTGGAGTGATTCCTTTAATTGAAGCACCAATTACACTTTATTGTGATAATAGTGGTGCGATTGTAAACTCAAAGGAACCACGGAGTCACAAAAGAAGCAAGCACATTGAGAGAAAATAACACTTAATGCGGGACATAACTCAGAGAGGAGATGTAAAGGTTTTGAAGATTGCATTGCAGAACAATTTGGCGGACCCGTTTATAAAGAGCTTGTCACAAAATCCTTTTGATAAGCATGTAGAAAAAATGGGCGTTAAAGCTGTAGGTGCATGGTTATGAGTCTAAGTGGGAGATTATTAGGATATACTATTAACCATGTGGTTTTAGTATAGTATTATGTTTCAATTTTGTAAGACTTTTATTTTATTTATTGGATTGATAAAGTCTTATTTTAAATAGATCAATTTTGCATGTGCGTCCTTTATTTATATAGTAGATGATTTGGTGTATAGAATTTAGCTTATACACAGAAGACTAAATCATCAGTTCTTATAAATATAAAGTTTATATATGTTCACAATCTAAGATGAAAATTGGACGAATTCATCGGTATGATTGTAGCACGGAATTAAATGTAATATATCTTGATTATGGGAATGGTATTATTCCAACTTCTTGTGCTAGTACATTTTGTATATATTGAAAGGATCAAGTAGAGAAAAATATTTCGTCTGACTTAGTAAAATAAATTCTCTATATCATTAAATGTACTTATACTCTTAATTTTTATATAATTATTATGATCAATATCATTTGTTTGTTGTTTCGATCTATCAAAGGGTGAAACTATTTCTCGAGTTAAAATGTTCCCTATAGATTGGATGATGACAAATGATGTTTGTGAAATAATAGTTAGTTGATGGAATCCATGTCTCGACCTCGAGATTGATGATACCCCTTTATGATTGCTTATAAGATTTCATGTGAAAACCCTGCAGGTGGATTCTGTATCTGTCACATAAAATAAGTTAAGCATTGAATAAATGATTAAATTGATCAATGAATTAAATAGTCAGAAATTTGATTCGATTGGTTGGTATCTGTAATCTTAACATGGGAAGTTAAATAAGAATTTAATGATTGATTTTGAAATTACATCGAGGAGTGCAATTATGAATTTTTAGTGGAATAATTTGTAATTTATTATGGTAGGTTAATTCATTCATTATTTCGAATTAATACCATAGTTGGAAGCCTCACTAATTAAATATGTGGTCCCTGCTATGCCTGATTAATTAAAAAACTTGTAAAAGGAAGAAACCTGTTTTCTTGAAGTAGTAAAATCCTACAAGATTTTGGACAACTTCAGAAAAGGTAAGTAGTACACATTTTGGGTTTCATACCCTTAATTAACGTGGTGAATATACAAGGAAAGTAGGAATCCTATACATTTTGGGATAAGGGTTTTACACCTTAAAAATGTGATTATAAATAGAGTTTTTTCCTCCTTGAAAAAGATCATATTTTCTGAGAAGCATTACTTGCTCACACAAGTATTCCGTACTTGGAGATTATTCAAGCTATAGTTGAAGATCGCAGACCTGGAGAGCGAGTTGGATGTTTTGTGTGAAAGCATCCAGAGGTTAGTATTTCGTAATCTAATTCATTGTTATTATCTAGTGATTTATATGAGATAGTTGATTCAATTTATGTTTGCTTCCGATGTGCATATTCTAACAAATAATTTATGGTGTCGATATTTGAAGATAGTGGTGGTGATGATGGTGACCCATGACGATTGTAAATTTATAGTAATGGCTTGTGGTGATTATGGATATATACAGATGTTGAAAGGTCAACTTCATAAATTTTTAATTGAATAGCCTTTTAATCGTATTATTATATAAGTGGGAAACCCCTAAATTGAAAGTTAGATTACCATTTTACTCTTTCACTAAATTAAAATTTAATTAATGCATAATTAAATATTAATATTTTATCATATTATATCATATTTATATATTTATTACTATATAAGTGGGAAGCCAAAAAGTGAAAAGTTAAAACAAATAAATAGTAATAAATAAATATAAATAATAAATAATAATAATATTGATAAATAATAATAATAATAATAATAATAATAATAATAATAATAATAATAATAATAATAATATAATTGTTATATTATACTAAAAGTGAAAAACTCTTATCTTAAAATTGGGATTACTATTTTGCCCTTGTATTAAATTAAAATATAATAAAATATCTAATTAAATAGTAATATTTTACCATCAAATATCTAATATATTTATTGTTATGCCAAAAAGTAAAAAGTTAAAATAAATAATAATAATGATAATAAATAAATATAAATAATAATAATGATAATAAATAAGTATAAATAATAAATATAAATATATATATAATAAATAATAATAAATATAAATAATAATATAAAAACAATGATAAATAATAATAATAATAATAAATAAATAAATACTAATTATTATTGTTATTATTATTATTATTATATTAAAAGTGAAAAATCCTTATCTTAAAAGTTGTATTACCATTTTGTCTCTGTAGTAAATTAAAATATAAAAAAATATGTAATTAAATAGTAATATTTTACCATCAAATATCTAATACATATATATATATATATATATATATATATATATATATATATATATATATATATATATATTAAAACAATAAGAAATGAATAAAGTTATTCATTGAACCGAGTAAATGAGGAGGATTGTTTCACCTACCAGTAATGATTGTAGGTTACACTTTTATATTTTTTTTTAATTATTATTTCATATACTATCTTTTCACCTTCCAATTGTTTCATCTTCTAAGCTTCTATCAGTTACAATAATATTTATACACAATCCTCTAATGAAGATCTCTATCATTAAACAGAATCAATATGAAAAATATATGTCTGTGTCATGATCATACTTATACCTTTTAATAGGTAATATGAAGTTGTTATATTGTTTCTTGTTCTTTTTGATAGTTTTTCAAATATTTTCTGATTTACTTTGTTGTTTTGTTGTTGTTGGCATTTTGGGTTTGTATTATATGTCCATAAACTTGATAGAATCAGTCTCACACTTGTAGATTAAATTTACTCTTGTATTTTATGTAATTCTTGCATTTTTCTGTATAAATGTTGAAAATTTTTTTATTTACATTTTATTTAGGTGATCTTGTCATGCTTTCTACTTAATATCATCAAAGCATGATTAGTAAACTAAGGTAACCAAAACATCAGTTCAATCATTTTAAATTTACACTTGTCACAACTTTATATTTAATTATTTAATATGGATATACACGTGCGAAACACGTATCCAGACACTAGTAATATTAAAATTATGTACATGATATGAATAATTCAAATCTATCCAAAGCTCATTAATAATTAAATCTTAAAAAATATAAGTTAAATGTATCTAATGATTTAAAGTCTTAATCACTTGAATTCAAAACCCCATTAAGTGCAAAGCAAATTAGATTATAGTCAAAGTATTAATATTTTTTTAGTAGAAAAGATAGTAATAATATAATGAATGAACATTCACAATATTTAATATATATATATATATATATATATATATATATATATTTCTTAAAGTTAAAAATAAAAAATTGTATGAAAGGTTTAATTTGACTCTATATCGTGTTTTTTCATAGGTTGCTTTATATATGCGAATTTTTCTTAAGATTTTCATTAAAATTTAATTACTCTATTAATTTTTGGTTAACTTTGACCTGAAAAGATTAATTAAGAAAGACTCATTCTTAATTTTTGTACTTTTTATGTACTAAATCGTTGACTTATTCTATATCTAGGTTAAAGTAAAATTGTGGCAGAAGAAATAATTATATTGCCAAAAGCTATGTGAATTATTAACAACGAAGGGCATGACATAGCCAGAATATCTGCATTACCAAGAAGCATCATAAGTTAGTAAAAAAGTAATTATTGAGTAAATGAGGAGGATT
This sequence comes from Datura wrightii, assembly GCA_035772735.1. Taxonomy (NCBI): domain Eukaryota; kingdom Viridiplantae; phylum Streptophyta; class Magnoliopsida; order Solanales; family Solanaceae; genus Datura; species Datura wrightii. Next base: position 23,564,423 of record JASDFA010000001.1, read on the forward strand.
GTTTCACCTACCCGTAATTATTGTAGATTACACTTTTATATTTTTTTTAATTATTATTTCATATACTGTCTTTTCACCTTCTAATTGTTTCATCTTCTAAGCCTCTACCAGTTACAATAATATTTATACACAATCCTTTAATGAAGATCTGTATCATTAAACAGAATCAATATGAAAAATATATGTCTGTGTCATGATCATACTTACACCTTTTAATAGGTAATATGAAGTTGTTGTATTTTTTCTTGTTCTTTTTGATAGTTTTTCAAATATTTTCTGATTTAACTTCTTGTTTTGTTGTTGTTGGCATTTTGGGTTTGTATTATATGTCCATAAACTTGATAGAATCAGTCTCACACTTGTAGATTAAATTTACTCTTGTATTTTATGTAATTCTTGCATTTTTCTGTATAAATGTTGAAAATTTTTTTATTTACATTTTATTTAGGTGATCTTGTCATGCTTTCTACTTAATATCATCAAAGCATGATTAGTAAACTAAGGTAACCAAAACATCAGTTCAATCATTTTAAATTTACACTTGTCACAACTTTATATTTAATTATTTAATATGGATATACACGTGCGAAACACGTATCCAGACACTAGTAATATTAAAATTATGTACATGATATGAATAATTCAAATCTATCCAAAGCTCATTAATAATTAAATCTTAAAAAATATAAGTTAAATGTATCTAATGATTTAAAGTCTTAATCACTTGAATTCAAAACCCCATTAAGTGCAAAGCAAATTAGATTATAGTCAAAGTATTAATATTTTTTTAGTAGAAAAGATAGTAATAATATAATGAATGAACATTCACAATATTTAATATATATATATATATATATATATATATATATATATATTTCTTAAAGTTAAAAATAAAAAATTGTATGAAAGGTTTAATTTGACTCTATATCGTGTTTTTTCATAGGTTGCTTTATATATGCGAATTTTTCTTAAGATTTTCATTAAAATTTAATTACTCTATTAATTTTTGGTTAACTTTGACCTGAAAAGATTAATTAAGAAAGACTCATTCTTAATTTTTGTACTTTTTATGTACTAAATCGTTGACTTATTCTATATCTAGGTTAAAGTAAAATTGTGGCAGAAGAAATAATTATATTGCCAAAAGCTATGTGAATTATTAACAACGAAGGGCATGACATAGCCAGAATATCTGCATTACCAAGAAGCATCATAAGTTAGTAAAAAAGCAATTATTGAGTAAATGAGGAGGATTGTTTCACCTACCCGTAATTATTGTAGATTATACTTTTATATTTTTTTTAATTATTATTTCATATACTGTCTTTTCACCTTCTAATTGTTTCATCTTCTAAGCCTCTACCAGTTACAATAATATTTATACACAATCCTTTAATGAAGATCTGTATCATTAAACAAAATCAATATGAATAATATATGTCTGTGTCATGATCATACTTACACCTTTTAATAGGTAATATGAAGTTGTTGTATTTTTTCTTGTTCTTTTTGATAGTTTTTCAAATATTTTCTGATTTAACTTCTTGTTTTGTTGTTGTTGGCATTTTGGGTTTGTATGATATGTCCATAAACTTGATAGAAGCAGTTTCACACCTGTAGATTAAATTTACTCTTGTATTTTATGTAATTCTTGCACTTTTCTGTATAAATGTTGAAAATTTTTTTATTTATATTTTATTTTGGTGATCTTGTCATGCTTTATACTTAATATCATCAAAGCATGATTAATAAACTAAGGTAACCAAAACATCAGTTCAATCATTTTAAATTTACACTTGTCACAACTTTATATTTAATTATTTAATGTGGATATACACGTGCGAAACACGTATCCAGACACTAGTAATATTAAAATTATGTACATGATATGAATAATTCAAATCTATCCAAAGCTCATTAATAATTAAATCTTAAAAAATATAAGTTAAATGTATCTAATGATTTAAAGTCTTAATCACTTGAATTCAAAACCCCATTAAGTGCAAAGCAAATTAGATTATAGTCAAAGTATTAATGTTTTTTTAGTAGAAAAGATAATGAATGAACATTCACAATATTTAAAATATATATATATATTGTATGAAAGGTTTAATTTGACTCTATATCGTGTTTTTTCATAGGTTGCTTCATATATACGAATTTTTCTTAAGATTTTCATTAAAATTTAATTACTCTATTAATTTTTGGTTAACTTTGACTTGAAAAGATTAATTAAGAAAGGCTCATTCTTAATTTTTGTACTTTTTATGTACTAAATCGTTGATTTATTTTATATCTAGGTTAAAGTAAAATTGTGGCAGAAGAAATAATTATATTGCCAAAAGCTATGTGAATTATTAACAACGAAGGGCATGACATAGCCAGAATATCTGCATTACCAAGAAGCCTCATATGTTAGTAAAAAGGCAACGATCAATTGATAAAGTAATACATGTAGTTTTGAGTAAATATGGTGCATTTAGAAGAGATGCTTGTGTAGCTTATAATATATGTGGGTTAATATGTCTTTCATCCCTAGAATAACGATTCATCATTTCTTGAATAATTTTGTACAGTTTTTACCATTATTTCTTGAATGATTTGTAGAATAAAATTGCATATCGAAGAATTTTTCTATTTTATTATTTATTTATGTTTGATTTACTAGTGATAATTTCTTTTTTATTTTTTTTATTTAAGAATAAGTTGTGACGATGCTTAAGAACAAGAAAGTGAAAAATCAAGCAGGTTGCCTTAGAGCTGTTAAATGCAATCGTTGTGTCAGGTGTGTTTGCTTTGGTTATTGTTGTTAGCCCATATTATTGTTTGCCCTTATAATTGTTAGCAGATGGGCCTTAGGGTTTTAGGTAGTCTTATGCCTATATATAGGCACCCCCTTTCCCATTTTAGATTATTGTCTTCTATTCTCTTATGTAACTTTGTAGTTAGCCTTTTGATTCTTTCTTTTCTTGTTCTTCAATAAAACCCTTGTTATATATCAACAATTATATCTTCATTTTTGAGGGTTGCAATTGCCCTTGATATATATAAGGATAAGACAATAATTGCAATATCAAATATGCACATACTGCAATGAAAGCAAACACACCTTACACAACCTTTGCATTTAGCAGTTTTGGCACAACTCCTGCACCATTTTCAACTTTCTCACTCTTCAGCTTCATTACAACTTATTCTTGACATAAAGAAAATAAAAAAGAAATTTATCATTTGTATAAATCAAATATATGATAAACAATAAAATAAAAAACTTCTTCGATACGCAAACTTTATTCTATAGATCATTTAAAAAATGATGATAATAATTGTGGGCAAAACCCATCGACGACCCCCTAAAGTTAGCATCAACTTTAACTTAAGACACCTCAAATGAGTCTTGTTCATTTTAAACACCTAATGTAGTGGCCCGTTGTGTCATTTTGACAAATTTTTCACATTCTTCTATAAATCCCATGCGTGTGTATTACAAACACTTTTAGGTGGATTAAAAGACCAATTAAATCATGCCAACTCATATTACTTTTTATGTCATATTACATCTCAGCAAATAAATTTAAAGACCATTTGAGGTCCGATCTTTCAGTTCTAACTTCCTCCCCAATCCAACCAACAATAGCAACAACACCGCCCGGTGACTGTGGGATCCCCGACTTATTAAAGCAATTTGCAGAACCAAATACAGTCATTGCTAGGCCCAACTCTTCGTCTACTTCAGCCTATCAAAAACCCATTGTAATTCAATCAATTAAAAATTCATTATAATTTCTCTTCAAATTCTATCTATTTTTTCCCAATTTTCACTAAATTCGTAGTTACTAGGTACTAAAAATATTTGTTTGTTTTACATTTTGCAAGTTTAATGGTTGAAATCAAGTATTGGAGATATTTAGTTTTTAGGGCTAATTAAGATTGGAGAAATTTGAGGTTCTATTAAACTTTTCTTGTGTTTGTAGGTACTAGAAATGTTTGTTTGTATGCGTTATTGTTGAAATATGTGCATTCTCTAGACAATTTTTTAGTTATTTGTTGCTTCGTGTGTAACTAGAATTTTTTTGAGATTTCATAGATAAAGCCATAGGCTTTTTAGGTATTCCTTGTTGTGGCTATGTTTTGGGGGTTTTGAGGGAATATTATGGACAATTTTATATTTACATATTTTTACCATGGGGGAACTCTTATCGCAGACCCTAACCGTACTTATAAAACACAATTAGATATCTTTGTTATTTCTATTGATAAAGAAATCTTATTGAGTTTCTTCTATTGATAAAGAAATCTTATTGAGTTTCTTTCCTACACTAAAAATCTTGGGGTACGCAAATGTGAAGGCATTTTACTGACAAAAAAATTGTAATGAGCTTGTTCAAGTTACTTTTCATACACAATTATTAGAATTTGTGAAAGATTTAAAAGATGGTGATGAGTTTGATGTGTTTGTGGGCCATGAAATTGATGAAGCGGAGGAATTGCCAAATCCTGTTGGTCTTTTATTGGGGCCAAAGTGTAACAACTCTGTTGATGATGTGAATATAAATAGTGATGGAAATGTGGAGAATGGGTCTAATCCAGATTTTAATAGGGCTGATACAGATCTGCTTAGTAGTGAATCAGATAATAATATTCCTGATAGAAAAGGTTCAAATGTTGATGAAGAGTTGAGATCCTTTAGGGTTGAAAGGAGGAACAAAAGGAATCCTAATCCTAGGAGAAAAAAAGGTCCCTGAAGAAATACCAGTAGGTGAAGCTGGTATTGACAGAGGTTTTGAAGATATTGGAAGAAACAAGAAGGATAGATATGTCGGTAGATGAGGAGGAGATGAGCAGTTTATCGATAGTTCAGACTGTGATAGTGATGATAGCACAGATGTGCTAGATGTTGATGGTGTTAGGGGCGTTGATCTAACAGGAAGAAAGGAAGAGTAAAAAGGTCAGGTATGATAATGAATGTGAAGTTGTTATTTTTGAACTCGAAATGATTTTTGAGAGTGCTAAAAAATTTAGAACAACTTTGGCAAAATATGCAGTAGAATATAAAATTCAGACTAAGTTAAACCCTAATGAAGCTCATAGAGTGAAGGCTAAATGTAAATTTAAAGACAAATGAAAATGATTGTATTATGGTGCACTTGATAGAGATTCTGGTAATTTCATGATTAAAAACTATCATCCTGTGCATAAGTATTCTTCATCAAATAAGAATAAGATGTGTGCAACTAAATTTCTTGTCAATAGATTCAAGGATGAAATAACTAAGCAACCATCTTTGAAGATTTGGAAAATACAAGAATTGTGCAGAGAGAAGTTGGGATTGTATGTGGGTAGGAAAATTTGCTATAAGGCAAAATTGCAGATTCTTAGAGAATCCATGAGTGACTGGAACATGAAATTTGCAAGGTTATGTGATTATGCTGAGGTTATAAAACAAACCAATCCTGGCAGTTCTATTTGGCTAAGGATGGATAGAGAATCTTTGCTAGGAAAAATTTTATTTGTGTACTTCTACGTATGCATGGATGCACTGAAGAAGGGGTGGATGAAAGGATATAGAAGAACAATAGGATTTGATGGATGTTTCTTAAAGGGTGCTTGTAAGGGGGAACTTCTAGTAGCAGTTGGTAAGAATGAAAACAATCAGATGTTTCCTATAGCCTGGGTAGTTGTGGACAAGGAAATTAAGCATAGTTGGAGTTTTTTTTATCAACTACTTGAAAGAGGATATGTAATTGGGTACTGGAGTGGGTCTCACTGTGATGATAAATATGCATAAGGTAATTTACCTATTACATTTGCTAAATTTATTTCATTTCTTGTTAAGTATTTAACTTTTTTTCCTTTGTAGGGGTTTCATGCAGCTATGGATGAAGTGCTACCAAATGCTGAAGTTAGAAGGTGTACTAGACACATCTGGTCTAATTGGAATCAGAACTAGAAGGGAGAGAAGAGAAGAAATAATTCTGGAGATGTTCTAAGGCAAGTTTTGAAGTGAAGTTCAAAGAGGAGCTTGATAAAATGAGCAAACTTGGTAAGGATATTTGTGCTAATTTATTGTCTTATCCAAGGGTGTCACAAGTTAGGGCATTCTTTCAAGAGCATTCCAAGTTTGTTGTTGTTGAAAATAATATGTGTAAGACCTTAAACTCATGAATCTTACCTTGTAGACACAAATCTATTATAACAATATTGGAGGAAATTAGGAGAAAAATAATTACTAGAACAGTGGACATGATTAAGTTTACCAACACTTGGATATTTGATTTGCACCTATGGCTAGACTTATATTGGAGGAGAATAAAGACAGGTCTAGAGCATGCAAGGTGCTTTGGAATGTTGATGTTGGGTTTGATATTGAAGAAGGGGTGTATAGGCATACACTTCACTTGACTGATAGGAAGTGCAGTTGTAGAACTTGGTAGTTGAGAGGTATTCCATGCCAACATGCTATTTGTGCATTATACCATATGGAATAGGAGCCTGAATCTTATGTGGAGCATTAGTATAGGAAGGGTAACTTCTTAAAGGCTTATAGTTACTTCATCCAGCCAATTCCAAATATGAAGATGTGGCCTAAAACTAACAATTCAAGGATTGAGCCTCCTGAACCTAAATCAATGCCTGGCAGACCTCCAAGAAATAGAAGAAAGGGAAAAGATGTACCAGGAAAGAAGTATGGAAAGTTGTCCAAACAAAGAGTGAAACAGACCTGTTCCAAGTGTCATCAACAAGCCCATAATAGAAAATATTGCAAGGTAAAATAATTTGTGTTTGTGACTTTTAAATTTCATGTTGATATTTGAATTAATAGAATGTTGTGTTTGGATAAGTAGGTTTGATCCTAATCAAAATTCACAAGCATTTAGCCAAAATTCAAAGTTTACTTTCCAAAGTTCACAAGAAAGTAGCCAACTTGATACAAGAAGCTCAATCCAATCTGTATCAAGATGTTCAATCCAATTTGCACCAAGAAACTTAAGTCAACCTGCATCTTCAACAATAATTTGTGGTGATACAAGCAGAGTTAGGAAGGTGAATGAAACGACAAGCTCAAGCCAACCCCCTCCATTTGTAGATACAAGTATTTCTATTACAAGAGGAATAACCAATCAACTACCTCCTAGGGAAACAGAAACTGCTGGACAGAATAGAGGAAGAGTTACAACTGGACAAGATTCTGCCAGAAGGGGATCAAAGAGGTCAACTAATATTGGATTTGCAATCTACACAAGTTAAAGTGGAACCCAAATACTAAACGTGTAAGTTCATTCCAACTTTCTCTCTTAAAATAAAGCAAGAAAATATACTAATTATTGTTTCTTTAAAAAACAGCTAGGAACATCAAGTCAAAGGATCCTACCAACTGGTTCAAGTTAAAAGGATGCAAATTCTACAGGACTTGACCTTGGTTTTAAGCCTAGAGGCATGAGATGAAAAAACAAAGATGTTGTCTCCATCTCTCAATTGCAGTAGATGGCAAAAAAAAAAACAAGAAAAAGTAGCACAAACTTTGAATAGAATTTGGGTTGATTTTGTTATGTAATGTGGAGTACCAAACAATGTTTAGTATTGTTTAAACATTATTCTGCTATTAGTACATAACAGTAAACATTTAGTTTATTCACTTTTTGAAGGCTACTAATACAGCGCTTTTGGTCTGTAGCATAATAACTTTGGACTTATTATGGAGCATGTTAATGAAGTTACAGTTGCTTTTGATGTTACATCGAGATGTTTTTGTCTACTTTGATAACACTTTTTTCTGCAACTTATGTGAGCATAAAGTTGACAAATGTATAGATCAAAAATAATATTTTATTTTATTAAAATGCAGATTTACATAGCAATAACTACAATAATATTACAACAAAAAACTATACCTAAAAAATCCAAAATACTAACAACATTATAGCAGAAAACTACACCTAAACAACTCAAAATACTAACAACATTACAATTACTACTACTACTACTACTAGTTACCATCTGAACTATACCTAAACAACACTTACAAAATCTATTAACAGTTAGGCTTCAATGTCCATATTCCACACATCACCAACCCAGTAGTAATGACACCAACAATTGTTAGGGTTTGCCCTAAATTTCTATCTTAGTTAGATTCTATATCATAATTGTGTGTTACTTCAAAAAGGTTCTCTTGGTTGATAAGGTTTCTTTGTGGAAAAGGACTCTACCATACACAATGTAGTTGCTTAAAGAGTCTTGTTTATGGAGAGATTATTCGCTCAAAAGTTTTATATTTTTTTATATTAGTTTTTCAATATGTAGGTCACTTGATCAATTCATATTAAATAATTACGCCTCTTTTAGTATAATATTATTTGTCATCTGATTTATCGCCGATATGATTTTGTAATTATTAGCTTCTGCATGACGCCTTGCTATTTCGATCCCGACAACGATAAATATATTTCTTGCTTGATTTAGTTTCTCATTAAAAGCGTTGACTTTTTTCAACAAACCCCAGATCACCCTATTTGCTTGAGAAGGGTGTCAATCTTCACACCAATAAAAGTAATCACAGCCTTTCTACAAAATCAATTAGAAGCCAACAATTAATCATCTAATTAAATAAAAGAAAAAAAATTACCTTTGAAATTTTACAACTAAAAAACCTACAACCTGGGTTTAGTTGGGTCCAAGAAGTCTTCAATAATGCTTCATTACCACATCTACAATATCGTACATCTTCATAAAAAAAGCCCATGGAAGAGTTGGAGGTCGACATTGTCACGGTTGAAATAGAGGAAAAAGATGAAGAAATAAGAGATGAGGAGGAAGAGAATAAAACTTTGTTATTCAAGAAAAAACGATGAAGAAGAAGTGATTTAGGGTTAAATGAACATGTTGGAAATGAGGAAGAGAGTATAAATCAATGGGAATGGATCAATGTAACCATTAGAACCCTTCTCAGTTTCTACTTCAGTCGGTGAGCTAGTTTTAGCTCGATGGATGTACAGAAATTGCCCTGTCATGACTCTTGAGAAAGTCACTTCATCAAACTTAGTGGACTTAGATATGACCGACTTTGATGTTATATTCGGTATGGATTGGTTATATACATTCTTTGCCTCAGTTAATTATAGAACCCGTACAGTAGAGTTTTGATCTTCGGGTGAGTTAGTCCTAGAGTGGAAGGGTAGTCCAGTTGTGCCCGTAGGTCGCTTTGTTTTCTATTTCAAGGATAGAAAGATGATTTCTAAGGGTCATGTATATCATCTAGTTCGGTCAAGGATTCTACGTCCGAGACCCCGACTCTTCATTTTGTTCCTGTCATATGTGAGTATCTGAAAATGTTTCCAACTGATCTACTAGGAGTCCCCCCTGAGCAGGAGATTGAATTTGGTATTGACCTTCTCCCTGATACGCAGCCTATATCCATTCCTCCTTACAAAATAGCTTCATCCGAGCTTAAGGAGTTGAAAGAGCAATTGAAATATCTCCTAGATAAGGGTTTCATCAAGCTTAGTAAATCTCCATGGGTGCTCCAATTCTCTTTGTTCAGAAGAAGGATGGTTCTCTTAGGATGTGCATTGATTATCGGCAGCTGAACAAGATCACAATCAAGAACAAGTACCCCCTTCCCAGGATTGATGACCTGTTTGACCAGCTTTAGGGTGATAAGTGTTGTTCCAAGATAGACCTCAGATACGGCTATTACCAGCTCAGGGTTAGGCAGAGTGACATTTCGAAGACAGCCTTCAGAACTCGGTATGATCACTATGAGTTTGTAGTAATGTCTTTTGGGCTAATGAATGCTCCTACAACTTTTATTGATTTGATGAACAGGGTGTTCAAGAAATATTTGAATAAGTTCGTGATTGTCTTCGTAGATGATATTCTCATATACTCTCGGAGCGAGGAGGAACATGTCACTCATTTGAGGATTGTATTGCATACACTCAAGGATTGCTGACTATTTGCTAAATTCAGTAAGTGTGAGTTTTGGCTGAACTCAATAGCATTTTTAGGACATGTAATGTCTATCAAGGGTGTGCAGGTGGACTTTCAAAAGATAAAAGTAGTGAAGAATTGGCCTAGACCTGTCAGTCCTACAGATATTAGGAACTTCTTGGGTTTAGCTGGCTATTACAAGAGGTTCATAGAGGGTTTTTTTTATCCATTGCAACACATTGACTAAGTTGACCCAGAAGAAGGTCAAATTTCAGTGGTCGAATGCTTGTGAGAAGAGTTTTCAGAAGTTGAAAACTCGATTCACTTCAGCCCTAGTATTGATTTTACCGGAGGGCACAGAAGGTTTTGTTGTGTATAGTAACACCTCTATGATTGGTCTTGATTATGTGTTTATGTAGCATGGTAAATTCATTGCATATGCCTTTAGACATCGTAAGACTAATGAGAAGAATTATTCGATACATGACCTAGAGTTGACAGTCGTGGTGTTTGCTTTAAAGATTTGGAGACACTACTTGTATGGGGTACATGTAGATGTGTTCACGGGCCACAAGAGCCTTCAATACGTGTTTACTCAGAAGGACCTAAATTTGAAGCAAAGGAAATGACTAGAGTTTCTCAAAGACTGTGACATGAGTGTCCTTTATCATCCAGACAAGGCCAATGTAGTGGCGGATGTAATAACACTCAAACTCACACTTCCTAGTAAAGTATGAAGCGAACATTGTCAATAAAGAACCCAACAAAAAGGTAGGGGTCGATCCCCCAGGGAATGTGAAAGGATATAGAAGAACGCTAGTATTTAACCTTTTAAGTCATTTATCTCCTAAAGGGGGAAATTTGTAAAAATAACAAGTAATATCATTGAGAAATTGAATGTTGATTCCAAATTAATGTAACTAACTAGGGTAAATATTCCCCATGGGTTCATAACTACTTCGGGTTTTACACTTGTGGTCTATCCCAATACTTTACTTATAGAACTAATAATTAGGGTCATCCGAACGACTGGTTCGTCCCTATTGGATGAAAATACTCAATCACCGGATGAGGTATCACGAGCAATTCCAATTTAACCATTATCAATTTGTCCCAAATTTAACTACCCTGCGACCACAACTCAAGTTATACAATGATCATAAAAATCAAGGTTTTGTCGTAATTCTCTTTTCCTAATATCTACCTATCTAGGCTCAAGCAAGTAGAGAATTCTGGAAAGTCCTAATGTTGCGCACCATTAAGAAATGTTTAAGATGAAGAGAATACAGTACAAGCATTTTGTATTGGTTTAGAATCACGTCGTGCAAACCCTAGTTCGTTAATTCACCATAGTTCCCACAACCCTAGTTGTGGAGGTTTTAGCCTCTCATAATTCTAAGATTGCAATTAGTATTCATAGACAAACACAGAAATTAATACTTACAAAGATGATAGGAAGAAAAATCCACTTGATTATTGCAAAAATAAGGAAGAACAATTCAACAACAATTGTCTCAATAAAAATTCTCTTACTTGTCTAATCTTTGCTCCAAAATTCTCTTTTAAGTGTGTTAAGACTTATCTAAAACTTGTCTTTCATTACATAAAAATAAAGGGTATTTATAATAGTAGATTTATGCACTTTTTGTTCATTCATGAATTTGATTTGGGATTTAAAGCTACTTTTCCTAGTTGAATTGGAATTTGACTTTTCTGGACATTCAAACTTGCCTATGCCTTGTGCTGCCCATAGCACCGAAATGCCGCTGCGGCGCACCTTTGGTTGCGCTGAAATGCCGGTGAGGCTCGCAGGCCATACCACAGTTATGCCTGTGCATTGCCAACTACTATATATTCGTCTCTTCAACCTCGTTTTGCCATTCTTGCACTTTTAAGCCTCAAACAGGCCCAAAATTATCACTTTAAGCCCTGAAAGCATCTAATTATGTGCTTTAGATCTTTTTCATAAATATATCATAAAACACATGCAAACACACATAATTTATTCTCAAAACATAATAAAGTATGAGTAAAATATGGCTAAGAAGTGTGTAAATACGTCCTTCATCAGGATGCCCTTAGTAGACCCATGGAGAGTGTGTCTCATGCCAATAATGGGAGAAAGGAGTTAGAAAAGGATGTCCATAGGCTTGCTCGTTTGGGAGTTCTCTAGACAAACTCGACGGATAATGGTGTCATTGTTCAGAATAGGTCAAAATCTTCATGGGTGATGGTGGCCAAGGCTAGTAAAGATGAGGATCCTAAGTGAAACTGAAAGAAACTGTTTGGAATCAGAAAGTGAAGGTTTTCTCCTAATGGGGAGATGGTATACTCCAATATCAAGGTCGATTGTGTGTGCCAGTTGTAGATGAATTGAGAGAGCGGATGTTGAGTGAGGCTTATGGCTCTTGGTACTCTATCCATCCAGGTGCCACCAAGATGTACCGTGATCTAAGGGAAGTCTATTGGTGGAATGGCATGAAGAAGGACATAGAGGAGTTTGTGGCTAAGTGTCTGAATTCCCAACAGGTGAAGGTTGAGTATCAGAGACCTGGAGGTATGATTCAGGATATAAGTATTCCCACTTGAAAGTGGGAGGATATCAATATGGACTTCATTACAGGCTTGCCTCATACACGCCGATAATATGACTCTATATGCGTGATTGTGGACAAGTTGACCAAATCAGCCCATTTCTTACCGGTCAAAACTACTGATTCAGCTGAGGATAATGTTATGTTGTACATTTGGGACTTATTTCGGTTGCATGGAGTCCCTTTATCCATCATCCCATATATAGGTACTTAATTTACCTCTCAGTTCTTCATTTCAAAGAGGCCTTGGTACTCAAGTGAAGCTTAGCACATCTTTTCACCCGAAGATAAATGGTCAGGTCGGGTAGACCATTCAGACTCTTAAGGACATATTGAGAGCGTGTGTAATCAATTTCAAAGGTATTTGAGATGATCACTTGCCATTTATCGAGTTTGCCTACAATAAGAATTAGCACTCCAGCATTCAGATGGCTCATTTTGAGGTTCTTTACTGGCAGAGGTGTAGATCACCTATTAGATGGTTTGAGGTAGGTGAGGCTACATTGAAAGGACCAGATTCAGTTTATGAGGTTATGGAGAAGATTCAGCTTATTGGAGAGAGGCTGAAAATAACTCAGTCGTTAGAAATCTTATGCAGATATGAGAAAGAGAGAGCTTGAGTTTGAGGTGTATGATTGGGTGTTTCTGAAGCTGTCTCCTATGAAGGAAGTGATGAGGTTCGAAAAGAAGGGGAAGCTTAGTTCCCAATATGTTGACCCTTATAGGATTCTGGGGCGAGTTGGCAAGGTGGCATATGAGTTGGAGCTACCAGTATAGTTAGCTTTGGTGCATCTAGTTTTCCATATATCCCTGTTGAAGAAGTACATCGGTGACCCAATCTTAGTTGTTCCCGTGGAGAACATAGGTGTGAAGGATAAATTTAACTATGAGGAGGTTCTGGATGAGATCCTTGATCGTCATATTTGAAAGTTGAGAAACAAGGAAGTAGCTTCAATGAAGGTGTTGTGGAGAAATCAGCTTGTTGAGGGAGCTACGTGAAAAGCTGAAGCAAATATGATGGCTAGATACCTGCATCTTTTCCCTTCTAGCTCAGTTCCAGCATGAGGTATCAGTTTCCTCCTTAGTATTCTATCAGTTTCATGTCAAGTTCATATCTCTAAATTTCTTTTATATCATTGCATGTATGTATGTTTCATGAATTCAGTTCAGTCATCTATCTTAGTCCTGAGTCAGTCACTCTGTTGGTTTTCATCTTTAGTTGTCTAGTTTTAGGATTGCAGTCCCTTCCCCAGCCTTTCAGTATTCTTAATCCATATTCGTGGATGAATATTCCCAGTGCGAGATAATGTACCACCCCAAAAGTCCCTAAGACCAAACTCAGGATTGAATCAGAGAAAATAGGAAAAACTGTACCAGAGTCACAAAACGACTCAAGGAACGAGTCATTATTGCAGAAAATGACCCATTGTAAGCGTTCAGTTAAGCCTCACAGAAATAACGAGCCTAGCAATGACTGCTTAGTTGATTCAACGGGTCATTCTAAGGAGTTGTGGTACGCTGCTGGTTGTCAGATCTTAGACCTACGAGTCAAGCTACGACTTGTCATTTGGTGTGATGGGCTGTGGGAAAGGATAATAGTATCTATTGAGTGGCGAGCATGGGGAGGAATAACGGGTCATGGTACGACTCGTTGTAGGGAACAACGAGTCATTGTATGCAGTGTTGGAATATTTATTTGAGAGATGGGGACCCCTAACCACTAGCCATGGTATGACTCATTATAGGAAACAACGGGTCGTTATGAGGCCCATGGTTTGAGAAATAGTTAGCCTAGAAAATACAATGGACTAACAATGAGAGGAAACCATGTGTCGTTGTTTGTGGGTATGACTCATGGTAACTGGCAGTGCCCTAATTCCGGTCGAATCATTAAGGGTATTTTCATAATTTCTAAGCTCCTAAATCCTAAATTATATCATTTTAAGCTTGGGAAAGGATGTTTTAAGGGGGATATTTACCCTAGAACCTTCATTCTGCTCTCAGTACCCTAATTTGAATATCAAAATCCCTCCAGTCTCTCAAGAACAAGCTTGTGTTCTTCACTCCCATCTTCTCAAATTCTCTTTGGGTTTCAAGCTACGTCAGAAAATCAGTGAACCAAGCTTATGTGAGGTTTATCAATGGGGGGTTCTTCCACCCTCATGTACCTCCTCCAATTGAGATCATGATCTTTCATTCCCTATTCCCTAATTTTCGAATTTCTAGGGCTTTATTGGTATTGTTTCCTCCATGATTCATCTATGAATTTAGCTATCTTGATCGAATTGATGATTCTATTATTAGGGTTTTATATTTCTATCAAGTCTTCCATGAATTTTGATTCCTAGACGTCAAGTATGATTATGAACCTCTAGAATTAAATTCCCTTCCATTGAAATCCCATGATTTTCTTATGATATCAATTCTCAAGCTTTAAGTTATGTTTTATTATCTTGATATATGATGTTTATGGGCATTATTTGTTTATTCCCTAAGCTTATAGGTTTAAGTTTCAACAGTCCTTTCTTCAAGATAAGTTGCATGCAAATTTATTAATTTATTCTGTTTCTTATAAATATAGTTCATCATAAATATGACTTACAGAGGTATGGGTATATTCATTTCATGTCTATACAAATTCTCTATTTGTACGTCGTCTCCTCTAGCAAGTCTCATTATCAATGTGTTGTTATTTTTCCAAAGAGTCTTGGGGCCTCGCTGGAGAATTTGCAGCTTCTCAACTTAGATTTATCCTTTGCTGATGAAGCCTCAGATTTCAGCAGCTATTTTACTTACTTCAAAGTGCTCCCCAGCCAATTGCATACAATTAACATTAAGCAAAATACATATAGATTGTTTACTAAAAACTTGAAAACTAGAAGTTATCTAGCATTCGTGCAAATCTTTTTATGAATCTAGAAATATGTTTCCTTTTGAGTTTATATTTATTGTACTTAAGAATGAATAATACCTCAATGGGCAAACTTTTGCACTGTATAACCTATTTATGGGATAGAGAATTTGGAGAAAAATAAATACTAATTAAATCACATGAATGCCTACATCAATGTCATCATTGTCATTAAACGTTGTGGTGGAAATAGTTATTATACTTTCGACCAAGAAAATCTTACCTAATTCTAATAACTGATTTTGTTTAATAAATATTTTTTATATCGTCATACCCTCTAACATTTTTCATAGTGTCTATTTCATGCATCCATAATTTCCTTTTCTATGCTACTAATTTCCTTTAGTTGTATCACCTAAAGTGACCATCTGTGTGTTATATATGTTGGCAGAATTTTTGTTTATTTCAAAAGATATTTTTAAAAGTGGACATTGGCCCACTTAGATAAAACATGACAAGTGAAATTGCTGGCAATGTGCATATGGAAATTCTTTGACACCTATCGAGACACTTGTCTTAACACTAGCTGTCTTATTAACCTATAAATAGGCTACTTTCATTCTTCAGCAAAGACACAATAAGCTCAACAAATTCCTTATTTTTTCTCTCTCCCCTCATGTTCTCTGTCTTCTATATTTACCATTTATTTTATATTATTTAATTATTTTTGTTGTTTTTTATTTTTGATTTCTAAATTAAACTTGCTAGTATTAATTAAATTTACTGATTTCTTGTATTATATAATTAATTAGAGAAGATTTATTTAATTCTGAAAAAAGTATTTCACATTGTTAAAATAGTTATCTTAGGACAGTGCTCAGCACGACTCAACTATAATATTATCATAGAATATTTATTTAATTCCTAGAACTATTATTGTATAATAAATAATATTTATATTAGTCATATTGTTCACTTAATAACCCAACAATATATACAACAAAAACTCTCAATTGTTGAGAAAATTGATATGGACGCAACAGTTAGAGAGTAGTTGACAATATTGAGCATAACGCAACAATATATACCACAAAAGCTCTCAATTGTTGAGAAAATTAACATGGACGCAACAGTTAGAGAGTAGCTGAAAATATTGATAGAAGAAGGTCTAATGGCACTTCGAAAGATAAAGTTGGAAGGTTCTGTGAACATCACAAAGAAGGACTTTTTATGAAGCTCATGCTAGTTCATTGCCCTTCCCTTGTAGAGATGAACCCTAAAATTATGGTGGATATGAAATTAAAGAGTAAGAGGTGGAGTTGGCTTCTTTGTAGCAATGAGTCACTGTAGCCTTGAAGTCCTCAACTTTTCTTGAATTTCAATAATTCAGTAGTTTAATTTCCACGATGATTTACAAGAATTATTGATCATATCCACCACAATTTTAGGGTTTATCTCTAAAATCATGGGGTTTACATGTTCTGTTTGCACCATCTAAGCCTAAAATTGGTTGCTTGAGTTTTTGTCGCATTGTTCGAGCAAAAGATCATAGAAACAGTGAAAGTCATGATCATACTCCCTTTATGATCTTTAAGGATGCCTCCATCTCCTTCTTTATTGGTCTTGATCATAGAACTCCGATCGGTGTTAAACTTGAAAGCACAAGGCAGACTTCGTCCAGACAAATTAGACTTATACCCATCCATCAAAATACACAAGTCCTTCATAGACTACCTTAGGAACTAGTTATGAACTTTATCGCTAAATTGCTAGTAGACGGTAATTTATTTCATTATATTCACTAATGTATCTTTAAATAGGATTAACGAATCATGGTTGGAATCAATTGAAGTGTCATTTAGATCCATTTATTCTCAAATCGACAGCCCCAACTCCATCATCGACTTATGTTTCATCCAGGCCCGGACATGATTAGAGAGATAGGGCATCAGACTCGAGGGGTCAAAGGAGCACGACAGGGGAACGCACTTTCCTAGCTTGTAGGAGGTGTTGTAAGAACCACCCTGGGGAGTGATTGGTTTTTTCAAATGCTTGCTTTGGGTGTGGGAAGCCTGGACACATGCTCAGAGATTGCCTTCAGCTAGACAGGGCGACAATTGAGGTCATACCCTATCTACTACTTCAGCAGCTCCAGTAGCTCACCCACCTCAGCAGGGTGCCTCTTCTAGTGCATGAGGATATTAGTGCCAGAAGAGGTTCTATGCACTATCTTCTTGTCAGGAGCAAGAGGTCTCTCCCAATGTGCTCACGTATATGTTACGAGTATTCCATCTTAATGTGTATGCATTATTAGCCCCTGGAACCATATTATCTTTCATGACTCCTTATGTTGCTATTAGTTTCAAAGTCAGTCCCAAAATCCTATTAGAACCCTTCTCAATTTCTACTCCGGTCAGTGAGTCAATTTTAGCTCGACAGATGTACGTAAATCGCGCTATCACGATTCTTGAGAAAGTCATCTCATCCGATAGTGGAGTTTAGATATTATTGACTTTGGTGTTATATTCGGTATGAATTGGTTATACGCATGCTATGCCTCAGTCAATTATAAAACCCGTACGGTAGAGTTTTGATTTTCAGGTGAACTAGTCTTAGAGTTGAAGAGTAGTCCAATTGTGCGTGCAGGTCGCTTTGTTTCCTATTTCAAGGCTAGGAAGATGATTTCTAAGGGTCGTTTATATCATCTAGTTCGGGTCAAGGATTCCACGTCCCAAACCCAAACTCTTTAGTCTGTTCCTGTCGTATGTGAGTATCCAACAGTGTTTCCAACTGATCTACTAGGAGTCCCTCCCGAGAGGAAGATTGACTTTGGTATTGACCTTCTCCCTGATACGTAACCTATATCCATTCCTCCTTACAGAATAGCTCTAGTTGAGCTTAAGGAGTTGAAAGATCTCCTAAATATGGGTTTCATCAGGCTTAGTAAGTCCCCATGGGGTGCTCCAGTTCTCTTTATTCGGAAGAAGGATAGTTCCCTTAGGATGTGCATTGATTATCGGCAGCTGAACAAGATCACAATCAAGAACAAGTACCCCCTTCACAGGATTGATGACCTGTTCGACCAGCTTCAGGGTGCTAAGTGTTGTTCCAAGATAGACCTCAGATCCGGCTATTACTAGCTCAGGGTTAGGCAGAGTGACATTGCGAAGACAGCCTTCAGAACTCGGTGTGATCTCTATGAGTTTGTAGTAATGTCTTTTGGGCTAATGAATGCTCCTGCAACTTTTATTGATTTGATGAACAGGGACCACAAGAGCCTTCAATACGTGTTTACTCAGAAAGACCTGAATTTGCGGCAAAGGAGATGGCTAGAGTTTCTCAAAGACTATGACATGAGTGTCCTTTATCATCCAGGCAAGGCCAATGTAGTGGCGGATGTAATAATGCTAAAACTCACACTTCCTAGTAAAGTATGAAGCGAACGTTGTCAATAAAGAACCCAATAAAGAGGTTGGGGTCGATCCCATAGAAAATATGAAAGAATATTGAAGAACTCTAGTATTTAAGATTTTAAGTCATTTATCTCCTAAAGGGGGGAATTTGTAAAAATAACAAGTAATATCATTGAGAAATTGAATGTTGATTCCAAATTAATGCAACTAACTAGGGTAAGTGTTCCCCATGGGTTCATAGCTACTTCAGGTTTTACACTTGTTATCTATACCAATGCTTTACTTATAGAACTGATAACTAGGGTTCATCCGAACGACTGGTTCTTCCCTATTGGATGACTATACTCAATCACCGGGTGAGGCATCATGAGCGATTTCAATTTAATCGTTATCAACTTGTCCTAAATTTAACTATCCTGCGACCACAGCTCAAGTTATACAATGATCATAAAAATCAAGGCTTTGTTGTAATTCTCTTTTCTTAATCTTTACCTATCTAGGCTCAAGAAAGTAGAGAATTCAGGCAAGTCCTAACGTTACGCACCATTAAGAAACGTTTAAGATGAAGAGAATACAATACAAGCATTTAGTATTTGTTTAGAATCACGTCGTGCAAACCTTAGTTCGTTAATTCACTATAGTTCCCACAATCCTAGTTGTGGAGGTTTTAGCCTCTTATAATTATAAGATTGCAATTAGTATTCATAGACAAACACATAATTAATACTTACAAAGATGATAAGAAGAAAAATCCACTTGATTATTGCAAAAATAAGGAAGAACAACTGAACAACAATTGTCTTAATAAAAATTCTCTAACTTGTCTGAACTTTGCTCCAAATTCTCTTTTAAGTTTGTTAAGACTTGTCTAAAACTTTTCTCTCATTACATAAAAATAAAGGGTATTTATAATAGTAGATTTATGCCTTTTTTGTTCCTCACGGATTTGATTTGGGATTTGAAGCTAATTTTCCTAGTTGGATTGGGATTTGACTTTACTGGACATCCAAACTTTCCTGTGCCTTGCGTCGCCCATAGCACCGAAATGCTAGTGTGGTGTGCCTCTGATTGCGCTGAAATGGTAGTGCGGCCCGTAGGCCATAACACAGTTATGCTTGTGTTCTGCCAACTACTATATATTCGTCTCTTCAACCCTGTTTTACCATTCTTGCACTTTTAAGCCTCAAACAAGCCTAAGATCATCACTATCAGTCTTGAAAGCGTCTAATCATGTGTGTTAGCTCTTTTTCATAACTATATAGTAAAACACATGCAAACACACATAATGTATTCTTGAAACATAATAAAGTATGAGTAAAATATGGCTAATAAATGCGTAAATACGTCCATCATGATGCCCTTAGCAGATTGTCCATGGAGAGTGTGTCTCATGTCAAGAATGGGAGAAAGGAGTTAGAAAAGGATGTCAATAGGTTTTCTTGTTTGGGGGTTCTCTTGACAAACTAGACGGATGGTGGTGTCATTGTTCAGACGGGTCAAAATCTTCATTGGTGACGGAGGTCAAGGCTAGTAAAGATGAGGATCCTATCCTAGTGAAGATGAAGGAAACGGTTTGGAATAAGAAAGTGAAGGTTTTCTCCCAAGGGGGAGATGGTATGCTCTGATATTAGGGTCAATTGTGTGTGCCAGTTGTAGATGACTTGAGAGAGAGGATGTTGAGCGAGGCTCATGGCTCTTGGTACTCTATCCATCCAGGTGGCACCAAGATGTACCGTGATCTAAGGTAAGTCTAATGGTGTAATGGCATGAAGAAGGACATAGCGGAGTTTGTGGCTAAGTGTCTGAATTGCCAACAGGTGAAGGTTGAGCATCAGAGACCTGGAGGTATGCTTCAGGATATGAATATTCCCACTTGGAAGTGGGAGGAGATCAATATGGACTTTATTACAGGCTTTCCTCATACACGCCGATAATATGGTCAGGCCGAGAAGACCATTCAGGCTCTTAAGAACATATTGAGAGCGTGTGTGATTGATTTCAAAGGTAGTTGGGATAGTCACAGGCCATTTATTGAATTTGCCTACAGTAACAATTAGCGTTCCAGCATTCAGATGGCTCTATTTGAGGTTCTTTATTGGCAGAGGTATAGATCACCTATTGGATGGTTTGAGGTAGGTGAGGATACATTGATAGGACCAGATTCAATTTATGAGGCTATGGAGAAGATTCAACTTATTAGATAGAGTTTGAAAATAGCTCAGTCGTTAGAAATCTTATACAGATGTGAGAAGGAGAGAGCTTGATTTTGAGGTGGATGATTGGGTGTTTCTAAAGTTGTCTCCCATGAAGGAAGTGACGAGGTTCAAAAAGAAGAGGAAGCTTAGTCCCCAATATTTTGATCCTTATAGGATTCTAGGGCGAGTTGGCAAGGTGGCATATGAGTTGGAGCTACCGGCAAAGTTAGCTTCGTGCATCTAGTTTTCCATATATCCCTATTGAAGAAGTGCATCGGTGATCTAATCTTAGTTGTTCCGGTGGAGAACATAGATATGAAGGATAGCCTTACCTATGAGGAGGTTCTGGATGAGATCCTTGATCGTAAGATTCGGTAGTTGAGAAATAAGGAAGTAGCTTCAATGAAGGTATTGTGGAGAAATCAGCTTGTTGAGGGAGCTACGTGAAAGCCGAAGCAAATATGATGGCTAAATACCCGCATCTTTTCCCTTCTGGCTTAGTTCTAGCATGAGGTATCAGTTTCCTCCTTAGTACTCTATCAGTTTCATGTCTAGTTCATGTCTCTTAATTTCTTTTATATCATTGCATGTTTGTATGTTTCATGAATTCAGTTTAATCATCTATCTCATTCCAGAGTCAGTCATTCCATCGGTTTTCAGCTTTGGTTGTCCAGTATTAGGATTGCAGTCCCTTCCCCATCCATTCAGTATGCTTAATCCACATTCGAGGATGAATATTCCCAAGTGCGAGATAATATAATACCCCAAAATTTTCTAAGATCAGACTCAAGGGTTGAATCAGAGAAATTAGGAAAAACCTGCACTAGAGTCACAAAATGACTCAAGGAATGAGTCGTTGTTGCAAAAAAGACCCGTTGTAAGCCTTCAGTTAAGCCTCCCAGAAACAACAAGCCTAGCAACGAGTGGTTAGTTCATTCAACGGGTCATTCTAAGGAGTTGTGGTACGCTACTGGTTGTCAGATCTTAGACCTATGAGTCAAGGTACGACTCGTCATTTGGTGTGACGGGTCGTGGGAAAGGATAGTAGTATCTGTTGAGTGGCGGGTATGGGGAGGAATAACGGGTCATGGTGTGACTGGTTGTAGGGAACAACGACTCGTTGTATGCAGTCGTGGAATATTTGTTTGGGGGATAGGGACCCCTAACCACGAGCCATGGTACGACTCACTAAAGGAAACAATGAATCGTTACGAGGCCCGTGGTTTGCAAAACATTGAGCCTAGAAAATACAGTGGACTAACAATGAGAGGAAACCATGTGCCGTTGTTTGTGTGTACGACTCATGGTAACTGGCAGTGCATACCATCTAACAATTTTCATAGCATCTATTTCATGCATCCTTAATTTCCTTTTCTATGCTACTAATTTCCTATAGTTGTATCACCTAAAGTGCCCATCTATGTGTTATATATGTTGGCAGAATTTTTGTTTATTTAAAAGTGGACATTGGCCCACTTAGATAAAACATGAGAAATTGCTGGCAATGTGCATATGAAAATTCTTTGACACCTACCAAGACACTTGTCTTAACACTAGCTGTCTTATTAACCTATAAATAGGCTACTTTCATCCTTCAGCAAAGACACAATAAACACCACAAATTCCTTATTTTTTCTCTCTCCCCCATGTTCTCCGTTCCATATTTACCATTTCTTTTATATTATTTAATTATTTTTGTTGTCTTTTATTTTTGGTTTCTAAATTAAACTTGCTAGTATTAATTAATTTTATTGATTTCTATATTCTATAATTAATTAGAGAAGATTTATTTAATTCTGAAAAAATATTTCACACTGTTAAAATAGTTATCTTAGGACAGTGTTCAGCACGACTCAATTATAATATTATCGTAGTAATATTTATTTAATTCTTAGAACTATTATTATATAATAAATAATAGTTATATCAGTGATTATTCACTTAATAACCCAACAATATATACAACAAAAACTCTCAATTGTTGAGAAAATTGACATGGACGCAGCAGTTAGAGAGTAGCTGACAATATTGAGTATAACCCAATAATAGATACCAGAAAAACTCTCAATTATTGAGAAAATTGACATGGACGCAACTGTTATAGAGTAGCTGATAATATTGAGCACAAGAAGGTCTAATTGCACTTTGAAAGATAAAGTTGAAAGGTTCTGTGAACATCACAAAGAAGGTCTTTTTATGAAACTCATTATAGTTCATTATCCTTCACTTTAGAGATGAACCCTAAAATTATGGTGGATATGAAATCAAAGGGTCAGAGGTGGAGTTGGCTTCTTCGTAGCAATGAGTCACGGTAGCCTTGAAGTCCTCAACTTTTTCTTAAATTTCAGTAATTCAATAGTTTAATTTCCATGATGGTTTATAAGAACTATTGATCATATACACCATAATTTTAGGGTTTAGCTCTAAAATTACAGGCTTTACATGTTCCGTTTGCACCATCTAAGCTTAAAATTGGTTGCTTGAGTTTTTGTCACATTGTTCGAGCAAAAGATCATAAAAACAGTAAAAGTCATGACCATACTTCCTTGATGATCTTTAAGGATGTCTCCAGCTCCTTCTTTATTAGTCTTGATCATAGAACTACGATCGGTGTTAAACCTAAAAGCACAAGGCAGGCTTCATCCAGTCAAATTGGACGTATACCCATCCACCAAAATGCACAAGTCCTTTATAGACTACCTTAGGAACTAGTTATGAACTTCATCGCTAAATTTCTAATAGACAATAATTTTTTTAATAATAGTCACTAATCCATCTCTTAATAGGATTAACGAATCAAGGTTGGAATCATTTGAAGTGTCGTTTAACTTCATTGATTCTCAAGTAGATCTTGGTTTGTTGTTTTATTTAGAACATATTTTTAGTTTTTGAATTTTGTCCGTAATTCTCCTCACTATGAATGTTTAGATTATCCTTTATAATTTTTGAGGTTTTGAATCTTAGAGCAACTCAAATTTTGTAACCTCCAAATTTTGCCGATAATTTTCTTCTATTTCGAACACTTAATTATTCATTTTTTTCTTTGAAATCTTAATGCGACTCAGAGGGTTTGACCTGATATTTTGATGACCAGGAATTTTAGCCTCTAGGCTTAGTAAAGGCTGAGAATTAATGTATCCGATTATCTTTATAATCGAAAATCAAAGAATCCGATCTTAGCCAATAATTTGATGGTTTTATAAGAGAGGATCCTTATATTTACGGTGTTCATGAAGAGGATGTCTCATGTTCATCTAGGAAAAACTCTTTGGATTCTTGCTCCATTCTAATTTCAAGTATATAATGTCGTCTGAGAAAGTTAAACATGTTTGTTCATGCAGACAGAAGATGCAAGTTTTGTTGGATATTTGGGAGAACAAGATAACAAATAACACTAAGACTCACTAGAAGAGAAATGGAGGAAAGATGATTTTCTATTCAACTAGACTTATTTTCAAATGGCTAAATTACAATGACTATTTATAGGTGAATTCATCTATGTATCTAGCCTACCATATATGTATCACTATTAATAATTTCACACTTCACATCCTTCAAGTACATGAATAGGAACTCACTAGTTTAATCTAGAATTTTCAACTGATTCATGCGTCTCTTAATATATTAATCTACTAGTTCATGAAGTAAATTAAATATAATGTGAACATATTAAATAATGTGAACAAGTTTATTTTTTCAACATCCCCCCTTATACTTGATTCACTACTCCAGGAGTCATCTGCAGTTTCTGAAAAATATCAATCTTTCAACTGGTTGGTGAAAATGTCCGCAACTTGATCTTAATATTTAAAAACTTAAGCTCTACCTCCTTCTTTGATATGCAATCACTAATGAATTATACTTAGTATCAATATATTTGCTCCTTTCATGAAACACCGGATTCTTGGCCAACGCAATGGACGATTTGTTATCACCACAATCTTAGTTGCATCTTCTTGTGGTTGGTGAAGTTCCTCCAACAAGCTTCTTAGAAAACTTGCCTGACAAACACAAGAAGATACTGCTATATACTCCGCTTCACATGTTTATAAAGTCACAATTATATTGATTGCTTCTTCAACTTCCATGTAAATGCCGAATTTTCAAAAAGAAAAACAAATCTGATAGTACTTTTTGGGTCATCAACATCACCAACCCAATCACTATCACAATAGCCAACAAGCTTGAAGTCTTTGAAATATGAATAAAAAATTTCATATTCGAGTGTACGTTTAATGTACCAGAGTATTCTTTTGGCTACTTTTAAATGAAAAACTATTGGAGTTTTCATAAAGCGACTGATATGTCAACACTAAAAATAATATTGGGTCTCATGCTAGTTAAATACCTTAAGCTTCCGATGAGACTCTTGGAATATGTGGGATTGATATTTTCTCCATCTTCACGCTTGTACAATTTAACTCCACAGTCCACGGGGGTGCTAACTGGTTTGGAATTCTCTATCTCAAATTTTCTTCTCTTACTTCTATCTAATCCAAAATTTATCATAGTGGAGCATAGAAACTAAGGAGGTGCATTATCTGTTATTGAAGAACTTGTTGAATGATAATTGTCCTACTCCATAAGATAATAAATTTCCCTGCCAACTAGCGACCTTCATCAAAACATTAATAGTACCATCAGTAAAATAAATAGAAAAAAAATTCCTCCCGATATGGGTAGGGGTAGCGAACGGGTTATTTGGTTGAAGTTGGCGGGTCAAGATGGGTTGAACCAATAGATGGATCGAACCAATAGATGGATCCATGCTCAATCTTTCCTAAAGCTTACTTGGGCTAAGATGATCTCTAAATGATGGGTCATAATTGAACCCATCCAATTTAACTCAACTTTTATTATTTCCTTTAAGAGATATTAATAA
Organism: Datura wrightii; assembly: GCA_035772735.1. Lineage (NCBI taxonomy): Eukaryota > Viridiplantae > Streptophyta > Magnoliopsida > Solanales > Solanaceae > Datura > Datura wrightii. The sequence goes on from JASDFA010000001.1 coordinate 23,590,288, forward strand.
ATTTTCTTAACTAAATATCCACAAAAAAGTCTTCATGGAGTCGGGTCCCAGTTTGAGTTGTGTTCTGGTCTCGAGTCAAGGTTGAAGTCAAGATTGATTTCCCAGTTAGGCTGGGATCGGGGTCGGATCCCGAGTCAAGATCAGGGGTCAGGGTCAAGTGTTGAGTTGGGGTTGGGTATCGGGTCTCAAGTTAGGGTCAGGTCGACGGTCAGATCTTGAGTCTGGGTCGGGTTTGGGTCAGATACCGAGCAAGACTCGAGTCTCATGTCGAGGTTAATTATTGGGGTTGCATCCTAAGTCGATGTCGTGTCGGGTCATGGTCGAGTCTCCAGTCGAGGTTGGATCGGGATCGAGTCCTAGGTTCGATTGGGGTAGAGGGTCAAGTCATAAGCTAGAGTCGGTCGAACGCCGGGTCAGGGGTCAAATCAAGCCAAAAGAGGGGTTCCCTGTTGGGGTTGGATCTTGAATCAAGGTCAAGTCTTGAGTTAGGATCTGGGTTAGAGTCTAGATTCAAGGGTCAATATCCTAAGTTATGGTCAGATCTTGAGTTAAGGTTAGGTCTGAGATCAAGTCTTAGATTTGACCAGGGTTAGGGATCAAGGTTTTCGGCCCGTTAGGGTCGGCCCGATGATCGGGTCCTACGTCAAGGTCGAGCCAAGAATCAGGTACAAAGTTTGGGTTGGGATTGGATCTTAGGTCGGAGTCGTGTCTCAAGTCGATATTAGGGTTGGGATCGAGTCTTAGGTTAGGTTAGCTTCAAGGTAAGGATGAGGGGTCTAGGGTCGGGTCCCATGTCAAAGTCAGGCGAGGTTCAGCTTTTTCTTTGGGTCGGGTTAGCGATTGGGTCTCGGGTCGATGTTGGATCCTGAGTTTGGGATCGAGATCTTGGGTCCAAGTCCTGGGTCAGAATCTGATATCGTGTCGGAGGTCTAGTTTATTTTATAACTTTTTTATTTGAGTGAACTTTGACTACAAAAGAATGAAATCATTGGTATTGAAGGTGGGATAGTAATGGTTTGAGTTTGGTCTGTTTCACGGGTTAACTTTGGGGTAGCTTTTGTCATAGGTTACGATGGATTGTGCCCAAAATGAGCTCATTTTTAATATAGCTCATTCCCAATCCATTAATATTTGGATGGATCAAGTTAATTTGAGCTGAAATTTTCACTCCTAGATATGGGGCATTCCAAATATGTAAACAAAAAAAAAATGATAGTATTTAAAATTAATTATTTTTTAAATCCTTTTCCTAATGTTATTCAGAGGTAGTTAAGTAGAAGAATTTTGCTAAATTAATTTGTATCCAGAGATATTCTCATAAATAGATTTTGAGTTGTCTCGTGAGACTCTTTAGTGTATATTTGTCCAATGAAGAGAAAATAACCACATAATGAGCATACGCCAAATGATTTATTTGTGGATCATTTGAAGCCATATTGAATCCTCTGTAGTTTTTCTTTAGGTATAACAATATTCCCAAATTACCACATCATCAGCTGATACAATATAACAGTAAGAAGGTTTAATGTACATGATCCTTCTAAATGTTGTTTTTGAATTAAGTGATATTGCTATTGTAGCTTAGAGATTCATCAGCAATTCATGAGGAATTCAAATGAAGTCCCTTTATTAGGCAAAATCTCTTGCATAGCGGTTGCAAAAGCTGCTAACAAAATGCAGGAAGTGAAGCTGCACTGCTCATCTTATGTGATCTATTAGGTATTATGGAAGGCTAGATGCTCTTCCGTGTTTAATGCATGGTGTCAATGTTTCTGTTAAATATGCATTTGGAATTGGGTAGAGATGTTTGCATTGTTTTTGAAAAGGTAAAATATAATCTTTTGATTAAAAGGATAAAGTGAACAAACCTATTAACGTTGTTTAAGCTTCAGTGCAATTCTTAGTAAAGAATTGGGTAGAATAAGTGAAAGTGATTATCATGCATGTCCCCAATTCGACTTCTAACAATACCCCAAGCTCCATCCTTATTTTCATTTCTTAAATACTTAGTCATTCCCACCTCAACTAATATCTACATTAATTTTTGTTTATACATTTCAAAGAAGGAAAAAAGTAAAATACGTAAAAGTAATGACAAAAAATGAATAAAGTTTTCTCAAGAACATAGTCTTATGAAATCTCTATCCTATCAATGTCATGCCCCACCTTGGGAGGCATGACTGGCACCTGGTGCCCTACTAGGATCTGAACTGACTGAGCTGACTGAGCCTAAGCCCTTCTGGTGCAGGGCTGATACTAACTCTTAAATCAAGGAAACAATGGGCTATATCTCGGCTGTAATTACAGCCTCTGGCCGATAAGGCCTTATAGTCACCTGTGAAATAAAATAGCTAACCAAAAACAAACAATAACAGGGAATCCTATGTGGGACGACAAGAACACCATGATTTTTGTTATGACTGTAAAGTAAAACCAATGCTAAGCTAAATTGTGGCTGACAAGGCCGCTAATCTGTCAGTTAAACAAGGGCCCACACGGCCAGCATGTAACCTTAAACACATATATGGGCCCCACACGGCCAACACATAAACTAAAGCACATATAGACCCCACACGGCCAATAACAGCTAACCAAAGGGAAATAGATACAATCTGCAAGCCTCTTGGAGTAATATGATGGTCGGGACAAGGCCCCGGTCTACCCAAAACTGTACAAACAAAAGAGATAAACCTTCTATCTAAAAGCTCCGGAAGAAGGGAGCTAACTGATCTGTAACGCTGGCTAAAAGCTATGAGGGCCTTGTTCCTCGTCTATCTGTACCTGCAGGCAAGTAATGCAGCGCCCTAGAAAGGGCGTCAGTAGAATATGTACTGAATATGTAAGGCGATAATTATAAATAACTGAACAGAAAAGATAAAGCTGAAATGACTGAGAAAAAAGGAATAGAAGTCATACCTGAATAGTTGGGTGTTCTATTATCTAGTCTACCAATAACTAAAGCAGACAAGAATCTTACCTGGCCCCCGAAAGACGAAAGGTACAATCAGCACAGAACAACTCACCTAGGGCTCCTATAAGCCCTGGTGTGCACACGTCAATCTATATACCCCTATCAAGGTCATAATGGGTCATATTGGTAGCTATAGTCGTCCTGCCAGTCCCCTGGATCTGCAATTGAGCCTGCTTGGCTCCTGACTGTAGCTGTTTCTGAGTCCAGTGGACTCCTGATATTTTCACCCCGGGCACCAGGCTCGTCGGTGGTGTGGTGCTGATACGGTGTATGTAAAATAATCCAGCCATGGAATGGACTCTATGAGGACCTGGGACCTCATCTTCGTACCTCGCGGACGGCACGCTGCCCTTTCTGGAGCGACGTCATCTCACCCCTGGCGGGCATCGACACAGCTAATAACCCTGGGGTTGGTCATAGAGGCTATGCAGGCAAATCAAATCCCAACAAAGCGTAGAATGCTAGTTTCAGCTAATAACAACAACTATTCATGATTAACGTACTTCTGACTGTCTTACCGGGATTTAAACTGAATTATATCGCTATAGGAACTAACTTGCCGAAGGAAACTGCCTTAACATACCTCGATTTTTGGTTTCTGATTAACTGATAAGTTCCAATTCGTATTCAATAGCTCTTCCCAACTGAAATCGTGTTATTGGAAGAGTAGGACTAGTTTTAACACTAAATTCGGAAAAAAGGAAAATTTTATATATAAATATTAACTATATTTCAACTTTACGGAACACGGTCGAAAACTCATTATTTCTCGAAATTCTAGAAGGGAGAAATGCTTACTTGAAGCTGGTGATTGTATTGAAACTAGTTTGGAGAAATTCCAACAACTTTAGCTCAACGGGTGGACGAGTTTTGCGAAACTAACTCTGAAGCAATACTTCCTGCAGCCTTATACTTCGATACCCAAAGTTAATTTAAATTCGGGCGGCGTTCCATAGCGTAAACAGATGAATTTAACTTACTTCCTTCGCACTTACCCTTTGTTGGTCGTATATATGTGAAATGAAATCAAAATAATGAAGGGAGGACTTATATATACTTGGGCGGTGGACAGGGGGTCCGTGACACGGACCCCAACATGTCGAATATCGGGTGTGTCATGGTGGATGTCGCGGAGGGGCTTGATCCGGGCCATATTGCCCCTTTGGGAAGCTGGCTCGGCCTTCTCCTACATCGTCCCGTCTCCGTGCTCGTTCGACCTTTCCCTGGGCCCTTCCTCATACGTATTGAACTTTAAAACTCTTAACTAACGTACGAATAGGCTGAATAAATGTTAGAAACTTAGGGGGTGTAACATCCTCCCTCTCCCCCCCCCACCCACTTAAGAACATTCCTCCTCGAATGTTAACTTTTGCTTATAAGAACCTTAACTCTTGCAACTACTTATTCTGGAAAAATTTCGCCAGAGTCTCCCCTGTAATATGAACTATCCAAAAATCCTGAAACACAGAAAAATCAAGTTCAGGCACTTCATATAACACCATACTAACTATTTCACAATAAGACTGGAGTGAACTGAGCTGTATATAACACACGAATCATAAAACAACAACTGAAATACTAAAGGTACCTTAACTGTACGGCCTGAGCTAAGCTTGGAACAAATGAGGATAACTGGATTTCATGTCGTCCTCATCTTTCCAAGCCATCTCTTCTTTAATCCTGTTTCTCCATAATACTTTAACTGAAGCGACATCTTTAGTCCTTAACCTGCGACCCTGCCGATCTAATATAACTACTGGAATCTCTTCATAGGCTAATTCCTCGGTAACCTGGACGTCCTCAACTGGCACAACTTGGGACAGATCCCCTATGCACTTTCGTAGCATCAACACATGGAAGACTGGATGAACGGATTCTAACTTTGAAGGCAAATCTAGCTCATATGTCACCTGGACTATTCTTCAAAGTATTCGATACGGCCACATAAACCTTGGGTTGAGCTTCCCCTTTTTACCAAACCTCATCATGCCTTTCATCGATGAGACTTTCAGAAACACCCAGTCACCTATACTAAACTCCAGATTCCTGCACCGTACATCAGCGTAAGATTTCTGGCGGCTCTAAGCTGTCAACAAGAATTCTCTGATAAGTTTCACCTTCTCTTCTGACTGGTGAACAATATTTGGCCCAACCAATCCCGATTCTCCTACCTCAAACCAACCAACTAGGGATCTGCACTTCCTTCCATATAAAGCTTCATAAGGCACCATTTGAATTGCTGAATGGTAACTGTTATTGTAAGCAAATTCAATAAGCGGTAAGTGTTCATCCCAGCTGCCTCCAAAATCCAGCACGCATGCCCAACATATCCTCGAGCGTTTGGATTGTACGTTCTGCCTGTCCATCTATCTGAGGGTGGAATGTTGTACTCAGATTAACCTGGGTTCCCAAACCTCTCTGGAATTACTGTCAGAACCTAGCTGTGAATTGTGCTCCCCTGTCAGAAATAATTGATACTGAAACACTGTGTAATCATACTATTTCTCTAATATACAATTCAGCGTAGTCCTCAGCTGAAAAGGTAGCCCTGAATGGTAGAAAGTGAGCTGATTTCGTCAACCTATCGACAATTACCCAGATAGAATCAAATTTACGCTTGGTACAAGGTAACCCTGTTACAAAGTCCATATTAATTGCCTCCTATTTCCACATAGGCACTGCTATTTCTTGCGTCAGTCCGCCGAGTTTCTGATGCTCAGCTTTCACCTGTTGGTAATTAGGACACTGAGCTACAAACTCTACTATCTCCTTTTTCATCCCCGGCCACCAATAAATTTCTTTTATATCGTGATACATCTTTGTTGAACCCGGATGAAGAGAGTAACGGGAATAAACCGATGATAAACCGATGCACCCTGGCTGGCATAGTATCCACAAAGGCCGGTGCATATCGGGCCAAGGAATCAAATCTCATAGCAATATCTCGAACATTCATCGGACCTTGCTCTAGGTGCAAAAATTGATCTACCCTGGCCTGGTGAATCTCCTGTGGCAAATAATGGTCTAAGAAGGCCTCAGAGAAACTGGGCCAAGTCGGAGGGGGAACGTCCCTACCTTGGGACCTTTCTCAACTCTCGTACCATAGTACTGCAATGTCCTACAACTGAAACACTGTTAACTCCACTGATTCTGCGGGGGTAGCATGCATTACCCTAAAAATTCGCTGCAACTGGTTTAGAAAATCCTGAGGGTCCTCATCCCGATCTATCCCTATAAATTTTGGGGGACTCGGTGCAAGGAACTCTCGGACCTCGAGCTCCCAAGCCCTCCTAAATATTTTGGAACTACCGGTACTACGAGTTGATGCTATGCGACCATCATCTGGGCTAACATAACAACAACACTTCTAACCTTTTGATCGGACGGTGTCGGTATAGATACTGTTGGAGGGGGTGCCGACACATCTGTCGCTCCGAGCGACTCCTGACGTGGTGGAGAGTGCTGGGGAGATCGAGATAAAACCTCCCTGTCGCCCTCAGATCGGGTTGACTCTGGCTGAGGCACCCTGCTAGTGCCCTCTCCAGCTGCTATATCCAATCTCCTGCCAGTCGTAGGGTGTCGCGGGTCGGCTATTTTTCTGTAGATAAAAAAATATGATAATCTAGGGGTTCAACCCTATACGGTACAGCTCTCTATAGCACGACTGGATAAGAAAAAAGAGTAACCATCCTATCATGCCTCGCAGCTTCCTGCCTATAGTATATGATGAACAACACATCCATAGACAAGACTCTACTTAGCACGGCTTACAGACTCCCTGTATGACCTGCTCTGATACCAAGTTTGTCACGCCCCACCTTGGGAGGCATGACTGGCACCTGGTGCCCTACTAGGATCTGAACTGACTGAGCTGACTGAGCCTAAGCCCTTCTGGTGTAGGGCTGATACTAACTCTTAAATCAAGGAAATAACGGGCTATATCTCAGCTGTAAATACAGTCTCCATCCGATAAGGCCTTATAGCCACCAGTGAAAGAAAACAGCTAACCAGAAACAAGTAATAATAGGGAATCTTATGCGGGCTGACAAGACCACCATGATGTCTGGTTATGACTGTAAAGTTAAAACCAATGCTAACCTAAACCGTGGCCAACAAGGCCGCTAATCTGTCAGCTAAACAAGGCCCCGCACAACCAGCATGTAACCTTAAACACATATATGGGCCCCACACAGCCAACACATAAACTAAAGCACATATATGAGCCCCACACGGCCAGCATGTAACCTTAAACACATATATGAGGCCCACACGGCCAATAACAGCTAACCACAGGGAAATAGATACAATCTGCAAGCCTCTAGGAGTAATATGATGGTCGGGACAGGGCCCCGTCCTACCCAAAACTATACAAATAAAAGAGATAAATCTTCTATCTACAAGCTCCGGAAGAAGGGAGCTAACTGATCTATAACGCTGGCTGAAAGCTACGAGGGCCCTGTTCCTCATCTATCTGTACCTGCAGGCAAGTAATGCAGCACCCCAGAAAGGGCGTCAGTACAACATGTACTGAATATGTAAGGCGATAACTGTAAATAACTGAACAGAAAAGATAAAGCTGAAATGACTAAGAAAAAAGGAATAGAAGTCATACCTGAATAGCTAGGTGTTCTATTATCTAGTCTATCAATAATTAAAGCAGACGAGAACCTTACCTGGCCCCCATAAGTCGGAAGGTACAAGCACACAGAACAACCCACCTGGAGCTCCCATAAGCCTGGTGAGTACACATCAATCTATATACCCCTATCAAGGTCATAACGGTTCATACTGGTAGCTATAGTCGTCCTGCCAGTCCCCTGGGTCTACAACTGAGCCCGCTCGGCTCCTGACTGTAGCTGTGTCTGAGTCTAGTGGACTCTTGGTATCTGCAACCGGGGAACCAGGCTCGTTGTGGGTGTGGTGCTGATATGGCGTATGTATAATAGTCCAGCCATGGAATGGACTCTATGAGGACCTGGGAACCCATCTTCGTCCCTTGCGGATGGCATGTCGCTCTTTCTGGAGAGACGTCATCTCATCCCTGGCGGGCTTTGACACGGCTAATAACCCTGGGATTGGTCATGAAAGGTTATACAGGCAAATCGAATCCCAATAAAGCATCCCTGGTGATCGTATTGAAACTAGTTTAGAGCAATTCCAACAACTTTAGCTAGGCGGGATTACGATTTGCTGGGCGAATTTTGCGAAACTAACTCCGAAATGCTTCCTGCAGCCTTATACTTCGATACCTAAAGTTAATTTAAATTCGGGCGGCGTTTCATAGTGTAAACGGATGAATTTAACTTACTTCCTTCACAGTTACCCTCTGTTGGCGTATATATGTGAAATGAAATCAAAATAATGAAGGGAGGACCAATATATACTTGGGCGGTGGATGGGGGGTCGGTGGCACGGACCCCAATGCGCCGAATACAGGCGTGCCATGGTGGCTATCGCGGAGGGGCTTGATTCGTGCCACATTGCCCCTTTGGGCAGCTGGCTCGGCCTTCTCCCGCGTTGTCCCGTCTCCGTGCTCCTTCGACCTTTCCCTAGGCTCTTCCTCGTACGTATTGAACTTCAAAACTCTTAATTAACGTACGAATAGGCTGACTAAACGTTAGAAACTTACAGGGTGTAACAATCAATTTCACGCATAATCATTTAAAAAGACTATTTATGGCAATGTCATTCTCTATGAGAGTTGCTTTCTATATTAATATATCTTAAGAACAATCTCTACAACATGCTTGCATAAAGTATAAATATCATTACACCATTAAAACAACATGATCTATAGAAAAAATACTTTTAAATAAGAAAAGTTAAATTAACCACCCGGGGCATGCACTTTTATGCTCACAGCTTACGCCTCAAATTCTAGGTCGTACACCCTATGGATCTTCGCATTTCTTTGATATTGCACCATATTTGTATCTTTTTCATGAATGTCATGTATTGTTATGTTTGTATCCTTGTTTGACTATATTCTTACAGTTTCTTCTTACTTGACTGTTTTTTTGTGGTTACGTCCCCATGTATCCACCTTTATATTTTTTGTTATTTGTATAATTGTATACACCCCTGTATTTTATGTATTTCACCTTGGTGTAATTATTGCATGAACGAATATAGTTGATGCAAGCTGTGTTGCATAAATTAATACAGTTGACACAAGTTGTTTTCAATGAATAAATATAGTGAATACAAACACCCATCAATGAAAGTTTTGCTATTAATGATAAATTATATTAAAATTATAATTATTTATGGTAATTGGGCTCTAAACTATAGTGCTTTATGAAAATTCCTCTTTTGTAAATCAGTTGATCGAAATATTTAGGATCGTAATTATCCTGTTTCCTCTAGTTCTCATTCCTATCAATTGTACCATAGGATAAAGTCTTTTTTTTAAATGGTATTTTCCTAATTCACCCTCACGATTAATGAACATTGACATTTTTGTGATTTTTCAAAGAATAAAAAGATCAGGACATAAACTATTAAAAAAATAACATTAATATATTCAGTATAGTCTCATAAAGTGTGATCTGAAAAGAATAAAGTTATGTTGACCCTTAACTCAAAAAGATTAAATACGTTAAAAATACGTCAAATAGAAAAGTCAAATCTAAATATTATATTTATTCAAGTATAATAAATATTGCAATTTAGAGGCTAATTAAAAAATTGTATATAACTAGCTACGACAGACAAATAATATTGTGGACTAGAGTTCAATTCTAAAAGTGAAAAGACCTTAAGTCAAAAATTAAATTACCAAATTATCCTTTAAAATGTTGATATACCATTTTATCCTTTGGAAAGTGGCCTTCTTATTAATATAGCAAATTAAATAACAAACATGGAACTCAAATAGCAATTAGTATAGCAATTATAATGAAAAGGTCATTTCTTACGTTAATGCAACATCTGTTGAAAAAAACTAACAAGAGGTATATATTAATCAATAATTCTTCATTGAAATTTTAAAAAGAAAGATTTTAAAGAGTTGCATTGAATAATTTAATAAATTACTCATTCAAGTCAGTACATGAGCGAAAACACATACTAATCAATTTAATTTTTTTTTTGCTATAAAAATCAAAAGAATTTGAAGAGTTTCATTAAATAAATTTAATATAGACTAAAATTATTGAACTAATTTAATGCAAATCAATTTTATCTACTAAAGGTCATTCTATTTCTATAAAATGCCTAAATGGAACTTTTCCTTCGATTATCATCCATAAGTTATTGTTTCGTCTTGACTATTGCTTTTAATTTAAATATTTTGAGGCTCTTTATTATGCACATATGACTATGCAATACTAGAAACACAGAGGCTAATAAAAGAATCGCTCCAAGATGGTATTATGATGTACTTATATTGATGGAAAAAGGAATCTTCAAAAGTTATTGGTATGTGCAAGTGATCTTGGTTCCTTCTGAACTTAATTACTTTAAAGGAGATTTAAGGTAGATATCTACTCTTGGTCTTTATGTAAATGGTAAGTGGAGCATGACGGGAAGACATAAGGGATTGAGATATTATCTTGCAAAATATTTAACCTTGCTACATATGCAACAATTAATATTTTCTGTTTTCACCCGCTAGATTCTCCATGTCCAACCTAAATATTAATGTATCTTTTGTTTTGCACTTCGTTATATAGCTAAAATAGATGAATTTTGTAAACATGCATTATTTTGTTGTGTTTCGATATAATTTTTAGTGATTTTGTTCTCCTATTTGAATATCTTGTATTGTACATGAAAAAAAATTAGTGATACACATTTATAGTGTATTCAAATTATTATGTTATATTGTATTTTTTGTAGTTCTATTATATTTCTTAAAGTATTGATGAAATTCGTAATAAAAGATTAATGAGTTAATTTGACATACTTATTTGGCTCTCGATAGAGTATTCTACTTTCATATAAATATTTTTTTCAAAAAAGATTGTAGGAGATGAAAGTAATTAAGGTTGGAGAGATGAATAAATGAATGGGAAAATTTGAAAATGATTTTTTTTTTTTAGAAAAAAAATCTGCATATCCTAAAATAAAATGGGCCTTCTAAATAAAATATAGATGGGTGTAGTATGTGATCACCTAAAAATAGTTTTGAAGGTGTATTTTGATCTACCTTTTAGTTTATATGTAGGATCTTTTCACCTTATTAGTTGGTTATTTATATGTGTTTGAAACATTCAATTGTCAATCTGACCTTATCTAGATTTAATAATTTTGAAGAGGTCGTTTTGTTCAATTTACATTATTCGGGAGAAAATTTACGAAAAAGAAAATCATACTATTTTCTTCTCTTTATACACTTCTCTCATGTCAAAAATAATGTAAAAGACACAACTTAATAAAAAAGATGATACGACTTCAAACTTACAAAAAACCCTGAGATATCAAGAAATGAAAAGTGACTTGATAAATTTTTGTAGACTTTAACTATATTATAGAACTCAAATGATTTTCAAAAATTATATATGTAGTGAAAAATTAATTTTTTTATTTTTTAATTTTAATAAATGAGGTACACATGCAACGCATGTGCTCTACATGTGCGTGTGTGTGTGTATATATATATTTATATATATATTAGTCCTAGACACGACGTTGCATGTGTGTCTTATGAAAGCTTGTGCAGATTCCTTAGATGATATATGTAGAACGATATATTGTTGCTGACAGATGATAAATATAATTTATAGCCAAACAAAATTGACAGAAATTCAAGGTATTACTTTCTGATATGCACCCAAACAAATTATATTAGTTGCTTATATAATTGTCATTTATTTGAAAATATTTTATCAAATGGTCATTAATATAAATTTATTATAGAAATAAGAAAAATAATATTCTCTTTAATTCTTGTTGAAGCTATATATCATCATATTATACTAAAAGTGGGAAGCTCAATATTTTACCATTCTTTGAATCAAAATCAAATTAAATATCTAACAAAATGATAACATTTTATCATTCATTGAATCAAAACTGAATTAAATATCGATTAATATTGTAATATTTAAATCATATCATATCATATTTAAATATTTAATTAAATAATAATATTTTATTATTTCTTGAATCAAAACTAAACTAAATATCTACTTAAATAATAATATTTGAATCATATCATATCATATTATACTGAAAGTGGGAAGTCCCACATATCAGTCCATTTAATATTAAATGATTATTTTGCCCTACATTTAAACAATACTATTATAATATTTTTTATATCAAACAGTAAATATATATATATATATATAATAACTCACCAAAATAAAAGATACTTGCTATTTTATTTTTTTTAAAAAAGAGAAGTTAAATAATGAGTTATAATATTCATGTTTCAATATAGTTATTAAATTATAAAAGTGAAAAGTCACGAAATAAAAAATAAATGATTAAAATATCCATCAAATATTAAACAATATTTTTATCCTTCAATCAAATAGTATCTCAAAATATTTTAGTAGAAAAAATAGATATAAATCGTTAAAAAAATAAATGAAAGAAACAACAATGATACTATGGGTAATATTTAAATTATATCATATCATATTTAGATATTTAATTAAATAATAATATTTTATTATTTATTAAAATAAAAACTAAATTAAATATTTAATATAATAATAATATTTGAATCATATCATATCATATTATACTAAAAGTGGAAAGTCTCACATATCAGTCTATCAAATATTGAACGATTATTTTGCCCTACATTAAAACAATACTCTTATAATATTTTTTGTTTCGAACAATAAAAAAATTTCATTATATTATATATATATAAGTAAATAATAACTCACTAAACTAAAAAATATTTGACTAATTTTTTTTTTTAAAAAGAGAAGTTAAATAATGAGTTATAATATTCATATTTCAATACAGTTATTAAATTATAAAAGTGGAAAGTCACGAAATAAAAATAAATAACTATAATATCCATCAAATATTAAACAATATTTTTACCCTTCAACCAAATAGTATTTCAAAATATTTTAGTAGAAAATATAGATATAAATCTTTAAAAAGAATTAGAAAAATTAAATGAAAGAAACAACCATGATACTATGCGCTTTGAGTTTTTTAACATTCTGACAAAAATGACAATAAATAATTATAATTAAATTCGAATAAAGTGAAATAATATAAATTACTTAATAATATTTATTGTAATGTATATTTACTTTTCAGTGCATAAAATATTATTGAAATGATTTTAAATTGAAGAGCAAAATGATAATCCAACTTTTATCTTGAGGGATTCCACTTATATAATAATATAATATATAATATTTAATGCGCACATATATAATATCATTTTGAAATAGTATATTGGATTCGTTTTAACTAAGAACATTTATTATGTAAACATAATTTCAATATTGCAAGTAGATTTTCTAACCTTTTAAATAAATATGATTATTTAGTTTAACACTGAAGTTGAGTTGTTAAATTTAATTTCAGTCCATTATCTAATTTATTCTCTGTGAAGTCATTACTTTTCAAATTTCTCCCTTATTTTTTTGATTCCATAATGTAAGGTCATTTGTTTTTCTTTTTTATTATTTATTTTGGAGTAATATGAGACCGCCATCAATTTCCAACACCAACAATATTTGTCGCCATCCGCCACCTTTATCTGTCACTGATAGTGAGTGGATTACTCTCAGCCTCTTTTATAAATCATGACCGTAACCAATATATTTTAGAAATATAATATTTGATTATTATATATATATATATATATATATATATATATATATATTTTCATATATTGAGAATTTAAAATTTTTAAAATACAGTGAGGCTTACATTCATCGAAATTAACAACTTTAATTTTTTATGGTTAATTGTTTAGCTTCTCAAAGCAGTGATAATTTAGTAACATACCCAATCTTCACAGCTTTGTCAGGAGAAGACTTCATGTTGAACAGGTATTAATCATTTGTTTTTTTTTGTGTGTAAATAAGTTTATTTACATAATTAAATATTTATTTAATCGAAATTGTTCTTGCAGAAAATTATGTTCTTAATGCAATAATATTTTAAATATTTAGAGATTCTATTTACGTTTACATTATACAGGAAAAAATTGTGCTAATACATTTTGGTGACATCGTTATTTTTTAATTTTATCTATTTTAATATATATATATATATATATATATATATATATATATATATATATATATATATATATATAATTGTGTAGATTTACCCTATCCAAAAGTACAGTTATACAAAATTGATTTCTTTTTCATTTTTAAACTCTAAACATAATCTTAATGTCTAAAACGTGAATGTTATCGAATTTTATGTTAGTTCATTTTTATTATTTTGTGCATATTCATTCTTTTTTATCTATTTATACTTTCTGAAAAAGTTTGCCAGTAATTGTGTGAACATTTTTTTAAAAAGAAAAATTGAAAGTAGGGAAAAAAGAAACGGGGAGAGTATTATAAAGTGGGAAATCAAACCTCAATAAAGTGAAAGTTTAAATAACCAATCAACTGAACTACTAAAATTGTTTCAATCGTGTGAATGTCATCAAATACATCTACCCTTATTTTTATTATTAACTAAGCATTTTTTACTTTTTATTGAAATATGTCAATTTATAATTAAGTATTCTTTAGTTAGAAATATGCGTAATGAAGATCTTAATCTCAAAATGATGGGGCCATATTGTTGGGTCTTTTAAGTTTTGATGCTTGACAACAGGTTGATGAAACAGGTGAATAAAGCTGGTCCAATAAAGTGTCGAGCAGTCTATGTAATAAGATGCCATTATCCTGAAATAAGGGTGCGAAAATCATGGAGTTGATAGGCAGCAATCAACAAACTCATCTAAATCTACACGTGGATATATCAGGAGAGTTGGAGTTTGATTATGATACAATCATTGCAAGAAGTTAAGTTGCATGAAGAGTCCAACACGAGATGAACTCCAAAGGCGGGCAAAGATGTTGCCGTAAAGAATTTGGAAGAAACATGGAGTCTCTAGAAATTTGTGTATATAATGGAGGTTGATATCTCAAAAGAAACACACACTCACAAAGAGAGAAAGGAACAATTTGCTTTCGATGAGTCTAGCAAAGTGTCAAGCTAGAGTTAGCTATTCTTGTACTAGAAGTTTGTGATTGAGTTGTAATCATTGTATTCCTGATTCAGTGAGTCAAAAACTGAATTGAGAAAAGTTGGTCTTCAAGTAAGTGTTACTAGGAAGACATTATTGTTGGAGGTAGAACGGTTAGAAATTAGAGTTTATAATTCCTTAGATTGTAAGAGTTGTAATCAACCGTTTGAAGAGGCTCTTGAAGTTAGTAAAGTTGGAGAAAAATCATGTGGAGTACAGGTCGTGATTTTTTCACCTTTGAAGCCGGGTATTTTTCATGCTAAATCATTGTCTTATTTACTTATTGTTTTATTCATGCAAGTGGAACACGTCTGACGACTTGTTTCATTCGTAGGCAATTAGTAAAAGCAAGTCCTTAGGTCGTGCTATCTATCAAGTGGTATCATAGCAATATTTATCTTAAAAGGTTAACACCTAAGATAGATCATGATGAATTCTGCACCACCGCTTGGACATTGTGAAGGACAGTCAACCACCCGACCACCTCTTTTCAACGGCTCGCACTTCATTTGGTGGAAGGCTCGCATGGAGAACTTCATCCAAGCTGAGGATTATGAACTATGGGATAGAATTATCACCGGACCCTTTATTCCAAAGAAGATGGTGGATGGAGTTGAATTTCAAAAAGTGAGGTTCGAATTCACAACGGATGACTTGTTGGCCCTCAAGAAAAATGCAAAGCTAAGAATATCCTTGTATGTGGGTTGGGTCCTGATGAGTACAACCGAATTTCGAATTGCTCAACCACAAAATAAATTTGGGATGCCTTGATCAATGCTCATGAAGAAACAAGCCAGGTTAGGAAGTTCAGAGTAGCCATGTTGTTTACTGAATATGAAACATTCAAGATGAAAGAAGGTGAGTCTTTGCAAGAAATGATAACGAGGCTTACCTCGCTGCTAAATGAACTATCCTCACTAGGAAAGGTGCTCACTACTGAAGAACAAGTTGATAAAGTCCTAAGGGTGCTTCCTAAGGCAAAATGGGATCTCAAAGTCACTGTTATTCGAGAAGCCAAAGATATTTCTACCATGACGCTAGATGAATTGGTTGGAAATTTTAAGACATACGAGACGAATATGGATGATTCAAAGAAAGAAGAGTCAGTCAAATAAAAATCACTAGCTCTCAAGGCTTTTGACACTGACGAATTTGATGTTGAGGATGAGCATATTGCCCTCCTTGCTAAGAAGTTTAAAAAATTTCTCAAAAAGAAGAAGGGATATGACAAAAAGGGACCAAGTAACAAAAGAAGTTCCAATGAAAAGTCTTCAGCTGGGTGCTACAAGTGCAACAAAATTGGTCACATGATCAAGGATTGTCCACTCTGGGAAATTGAGTGGAGAAAAAAAAGAGCTGAAAAAGCGAAAGCTGAAAAGGAAATGAAGAAAAAGACAAAAAAGAAGGAAAATTTTGCAATGCTGGCTGCTTGAGAATCTGAATCTAATGAGTCAGATGCTGAAGTTGATGAAACTACCTTCATGGAAGTAGGAGATTCTGATTGCGAAGAAGAAGACAAGAACTCTTAGGTATGTATCTCTGACTTAAATGAAAACATTCATAATGTGTCTAAAAAGAAACTGATATTAATGATGAATGCTGCTATGGAAAAGCTTCAAGAAATCACCTCTGATAGAGACCAATTGTTTAATGCTCTTTCTAGTCTAAAATTTGAATTCATTGATCTAAAAAGGGGTAAAGAAATCACTCAGAAAGAAAATTGTACACTGAAGAAACACATAGTTGAACTTGAGTCAGTAAATGGGAACTTGCAAAAACCTTCAAGTCAAAAGGATGAAGCCAATGATAAGTTGAAGAAGGTTAAGGTTGAACTGAAGCACTGTAAAATTGATTACTTTTGTGAAAAAGAAAAAGTAAGGAAGTTGAGTCTAGAAGTCTCCAGGCTAACAGATGATCTTGAGAAAGCAAATAGGTGGATCAAGTCCTCTAGGATTATAAATAATCTAAGTGGAAAAGTTCATAATGAAAGAGCTGGAATAGATTTTTTTAAAGAATCAAGTGTCACTGAAGATTTGTGTTACCTGTGTGGTCAGCATGGTCACCCTACCACTAAATGTCCAGTAGCAGTAAGAAGCAGAAATAGGAGTATCTTGTAGGTTAATGGAATTAAATATAAGAATGCCAGTAGAAACAGGTCACTCAACTTGTTGCCACACTGGGCAAAAAGAAACTTGATTCATCTTCTTTTTTTTTATAAAAAGGGACCCAAGCTTGTCTGGGTTCCTAAAACTAACCACTAAGTTGTTTTGCAGGTAAGAGTGAAAGGGAGAAAGCATTGGTACATGGATAATGCTTGTTCAAGACACATGACAGGAGATAAACAAAAATTCCTTTCACTCACTCCACTAAAAGGGGGAAATGTGTCTTTTGGTGATGGAAAAAAGGGCACTGTTACAGGAATTGGCAAGATTGAAAGCTCAAAAAGAAGGACTTAGGAAGATGTGTATCATATTGATAGACTGAAACATAATTTACTGAGTATATCTCAGTTATGTGACAAAGGCAATAAGGTAACATTTACCTCTATAGAATTCAAGGTCAAAAGGCTGGATATAAAAGAAATTGTGGTAAGTGCAAGCAGACACAAAAATGTATACAAGGCAGATATCATGGGAATGCCTGATACAAATCTGACTTGCCTTAGTGTAATGGATAGTGATCCCCTTTTCTGGCACAAAAGACTGGGGCATGCTAGTTTGAAACAAATAAACAAACTTGCTTCAAAGGACGTGGTCATAGGGTTGTCTAAGACTAAGTTCAAAATGACAGTGTCTGTAGTGCTTGTGCGAGGGGAAAGTAGGTGAGGTCATCATTCACATCAAAAAATCAAGTAAGTACAACCAAATGTCTGGATTTATTGCATATGGATTTGTGTGGACCTATGAAAGTAAGAAGCAGAGGTGGAAAAAGGTACATTTTTGTTCTCATTGATGATTACTCCAGTTATACATGGACTCTATTTTTAGCCTCTAAAATGATGCTTTTGATGCTTTCTATGTCTTTGTAAAAATAATGGAAAAGAAATTAGGCTCTTCCTTAATTTCCATAAGATCTGACCATGGAATAGATCATAACTTCTCTGCTCCAAGAACGCCAGAGCAAAATAGAGTAGTTGAAAGGAAAAATAGGACTTCAGAAGACATGGTTAGAACTATGATGATTGCAAGTAATCTTGCAAAAAATCTATCGGCTGAAGCCATAAGCATTGCTTGCTATATTTTGAATAGATGCATGAATAAACCTTTATTAGAAAAGACTCCCTATGAATTATTAAAGGGAAGAAGGCCAAACATTGCTCATCTTAGAATTTTTGGGTGTAAATAATTTATTAATAATAATGGGAAAGATAATTTGGGAAAATTTGATGCCCAAAGTGATGAGGGAATCTTCTTAGGTTATTCTCAACATAGTAAATCTTATAGAGTGCTAAATAAAAGAATAAACTGTGTTGAGGAAAGTGTGCATATTATTTTTGATGAATCTTGTGTTATGCTTCAGACTAACATGCAGGATGAAAGAGAAAGTGATGAACATACTTAGGAACAGGTTGTTGTACTTGTTTCATCTATGGAATAAGATGGTGGCTTACAGACAAAGGGAACAACAAGTAATGAATCTGAGTTGTCATCATTGCAGCAAGTCAATTCAAATGCAGGAACTTCACAAGGACTACAGCTGAAGAGCTACACGTATCAAGATTCTCATCCAATCAAAAATGTTCTGACAGATCTTACCTCTGGAATTACGACCAGATCAGGATTGAGAAATCTGTGTGCCTTCAATGCCTTCCTGTCTAAATTGGAACCTAAAAAGGTAAAAGAGGCACTCCTTGATGAAGACTGGATTTTGGCTATGCAGGAGGAACTAAATCAGTTTAGAAGAAGCAAAGTTTGGCATTTGGTACCTCCACCTGAAGGAAGGACTATAATTGACACAAAATAGGTATTCAGGAATAAGTTAGATGAACATGGAACTATCACAAGGAACAAGGCTAGACTGGTGGTCCAAGGTTATAGTCAAGAAGAAGGAATTGAATATGATGAGACATTTGCTCCTGTTGAAAGACTTGAGGCAATCATATTACTCATAGCTTTTGCAGCCTTCAAGGAAGTTACTCATCACCAAATGGATGTGAAGAGTGCTTTCCTCAATGGTTATTTGAAGGAGGAGGTCTATGTGAAGCAACCCCCAGGGTTTGAAAGCTCTGAATTTCCTAATTAAGTCTACAAGTTAAATAAAACTTTGTATGGGTTGAAGCAAGCTCCAAGATCTTGGTATGAGAGACTCTCAAAATTCCTTCTACAACATGGACATATAAGAGGAAAGATTGACAACACATTATTCTTAAGAACAAAAGGTAAGGATCTATTAATTGTGCAAGTGTATGTAGGTGACATCATATTTGGATCTACTAACAGTGACATGACTCAAGAGTTTTCCATGCTCATGAATGGAGAATTTGAAATGAGCATTATGGGAGAATTAAATTTCTTTCTTGGATTACAAATCAAGTAGACTCCCACTGGAATCTTGATTCATCAGCAAAAGTATGTAAAGGAGATGCTTAAAAGATTTAACATAGAATCTGCCAAAGAGATTAACACTCCTATTGCACACCCACAAAACTGGACCTTGATGAAACAGGTCCATCCATAGATCAGAAATTGTATAGAGGTATGATTGGTTCCCTTTTATATCTTACTGCTAGTAGACCTGTCATTTTTTTAGTGTTGGGTTGTGTGCTAGATTTCAAGCAAACCCCAAGGAGTCACATCTCAAGGCTGTCAAAAGAATTTTAAGATATTTGAAGGGGACAACTGATATGGGATTATGGTATCCTAAGGGAAGTAACTTCTCCTTAGTAGGGTATTCAAATGTTGATTATGCAGGATTTTTGGTGGATAGAAAAAGCACTACATGGATGACACGCTTTGTTGGACCATGTATGATCTCGTGGTCCACAAAGAAGCAAAACTCAGTTGCCTTGTCCACTGCTGAGGTTGAATATGTAGCAGTTGGTTCATGTTGTGCACAGTTACTATGGATCAAGCAACAGTTACTGAATTTTGGTGTTGATGTGGGGTGTGTTCCAATCTTGTGTGACAATACTAGTGCTATCAACATTGCAAGAAATTCAGTTCAATACAAAAGAACCAAATATATTGATATAAGACACCATTTTCTTAGAGATAATGTAGAAAAGGGTCATATTTCAATTATGTTTTGTTCCACTGAAGAGCAAATAGCTGATATTTTTACCAAAGCATTAGGCAGGGATCTCTTTGAAAAGAACAGGTTACAATTGGGGATGATTAAGATTGCATAAGTCACCTTCAATGATTGGTTAGTTTATGAAAATTCCTTGTTTCATTATTATCTATGTTATTCATCCTAGATTAGCACATTTACTTGTGTGTCCCAAGTCCAGGATAAAATTTTAAAATTTGACAAGGGCTATGTATTAACTTGTACATTGTTATCAAGATCTTAAAGGGGCAGCTATTCATAGTCATCGGGTATGTTCTTTTCACTTAATGCTCTACTGCTAATGAGACATAGCTATGCCTACATGCTCTATTCCTAAACTAATTATGATAACCGTCAAATCCTCATTCTTCCCCATAAAGCTGAAACTGCCACCCACCAATCATCACATCTTTCACTGACGCAATTGATTAGCAGTCACATCCCACGTTTCATCTTTTTAATTTTTTTTATAAATTTGGAGTTTGGTTCTTTGTATAGGCATTCAAAATTAATTATCTTCCCCGATCTTCCCAAAATGTTCTTTCATGGCTTCATCTTCTTCCTCGAGCAGCTCTTCCACCACCAATCCTAAAAAAATCATTTTTTTCTCAAGAACTGGTGCTTCACTCATCTGAAAGCATTACTTCCCATATTCCATTCAAAAAATCAGATTTCGTAGCATGGAATGCTTTTAAAGCTCAATTCCCACCTTCCATAACCTTTCCTCCATTCACAACTAGGTCTATACTAAAAATTTGTGATATTGCTCCTCTTCAGTCTGCACCTAATGTTGGTACCCCTATTGTAGATTTGATTCTCCAGGGTTTTCACTAGGTTACGAAAAAAAATTCAATACACCCGTACTTATCCCTGATGATGAACCTGAAGATGAATCTGGCCATGAAACACCTCCACCTACCAGTTCCACTCGCATTCCTCTCACTCGTACCCGTAAACGGCAGGAAGATGAGCATCTTGCTCAAGCTCTTCAAAAGAGCAAATATAAAAAGAAGTCCTCTACCTCCTCTAGCAAAAAGCAACCCTCCTCTTCCAAGGATGTCTTGCTTAAAACTGTTTGAAAATCTCCTGTGGTCAAGAATACTATGCCAAAATCCACCATATTTGAGTCATCAAAATCACCTCCCCAAACTCCCTCTTCTGCAAACCAAAACCCTGCTGCGCCTACTACAACTTCTTCCTCACCAACCCCAATCACCCCAAAACCTCTTTCCAAATCCACCTCAAAATCTCCTTCCAAATCCATTCCTAAAACCTCCTCCAAGCCTATCACCAAACCTACTTCCAAAACTTCTTTGAAACCATCTTCTAAACCTACCTCGAAACCCTCTTCTAAACCATCCTCCACACCTACTTCAACAGCTCCCTCTCCCCCTAAAAAAACCAGAACTTCGGAACGAGTTACTCGACCTGGTCCATTTGTTGACTCTGACTCAGATGACTCTGATGGGGATGTGGCCACTGAGTTTGATGCTTATGATCTTAATGATAACCAACTATCCCACTTAGTCCATTTTCAAAAATGAGTTGTTCTCAAGGGTAGGGTAGTGACTGGTTTTGGTGGTCCAGAAATGGAGGTATTACTTGCAAAATTGGAGGTTCAAGGTTGGACATCCCTGTTTCTTCAGGGTGATTTTCAGAGAAAGTTTGATAAACCGAAGGTAGTTGAGTTCTATGTTCATGGGGTTGCAAATGGTTCCCTCTTTTCTTCCACTGTCAGGGGTGTTTCTCTCCATTTAGTTGTTGAGGATTTGGCCCGTATTTTGGGAATTCCTGGTGGTGACTGGGACCACTATGTCAAATTTGAATGGCCACCACTGGATAATTTTCCCTCGGCTAGGGACATATGCAAAAAATTTTTAGGCCAACCCAGTCTTGTTTAACATCGTCATATTCAAAATAGAGAAATGTCTCCCCTCTATCAACTCTATTTTGATGTTGTTCACAAGATACTCATCCCTAGGAAGGAAAAAAGGATTGAGGCTAACTACCTTGACCTAACCTTGATGGAGTTGCTTGATAAGGAGGTCAATATAGAATTGCCAAGTCTTATGGTGAAACATATGCAAAGGGTTCTTGCCAAAGATGATAAAGGACATGTTCTTCCATATGCTTTCTGATTGTCCTATTTCTTTTAGGATTACTCAATCCCTGTTCAAGTTTGGACCTTCCAAACTACGAAGATGTCCTCGGTGAGGTGAAACATGTTGACTTACCTTCTTCAATGAGGAGAGATGACACTCCTTTTCAAAAAATGCGAAATGCCTTAGCAGAAAAAACTGTTGAGCTAGAGGCTGCCCAAGTTGCTCATGCTCAGGAAAAGGCTGCTCTTGAAAATAAGATCACCAAGTTGGAGGCAACTCTTGCATCTGAAAGGGCCACAAATATTGATACCATTAGACGCCTTTCTCAATTACTTCTCTATGTACCTCCTTTCTAGAACCTCTTTGTGTTGTTTCCCTATTATCCCTACTATCAAGGCTTAGTTGTTTTTTGTTCTTCAGTAGGGTATTAATGTTCTAAGAACCTTCCTTTGCTTAAATAAATTGCTTGTGATGCTTAATTTTCACTGCCTTGTTACTGGTTTCTCTTGTCTTTTAATATTGTTATCTTGTTTGTCTTGGGATTGCATCAGTGGAAATAGGATTGACTAACATTTTTGATAACAATTATTCATGGACACAGTTTTTTGATGATGCCAAAAGGGGGAACAAAATAAATTGACCGTGCAATATTTATAACCCACTTGGCTAACCTGTTTCATTTGAGAGATGTTTTCCTTGCAGGTAAAATCTGTGTGCAAATGGGATCGTGTTTGTCATCATCAAAAAGGGAGAATTTATTGGGTCTTTGAAGTTTTGATGCTTGACAACATGTTGATGAAACAGGTGAATAAAGCTACTCCAATGAAGTGTCTAAGCAGTCTGTGTAATAAGATGCCATTATCCAGAAACAAGGGTGCAAAAATCATGGAGTTGATAGGCAACAATCAACAAACTCATCTAAATCTACACGTAGATATATCAGGAGAGTTGGAGTTTGATTATGATACAATCATTTCAAGAAGTTAAGTTGCATGAAGAGTCCAACACGAGATGAACTCCAAAGGCGGGCAAAGATGTTTCCGTAAAGAGTTTGGAAGAAACATGGAGTCTCTGGAGATATGTGTATATAATGGAGGTTGATATCTCAGAAGAAACACACACTCACAAAGAGAGAAAAGAACAGTTTGCTTTCGGTGAGATTATTGTCGGCAAACTTGTCTAGTAAAGTGTCAAGCTAGAGTTAGCTATTCTTGTACTAGAAGTTTTTGATTGAGTTGTAATCATTGTATTCTTGATTCAGTGAGTCATAAACTAAATTGAGAAAAGTTGGTCTTCAAATAAGTGTTACTAGGAAGACATTGCTATTGGAGGTAGAACGGTTATGAATTAGAGTTTATAATTCCTTAGATTACAGGAGTTGTAATCAACTGTTTTAAGAGGCTCTTGAAGTTAGTAAAGTTGGAGAAAAATCTTGTGGAGTACAGGTCATGGTTTTTTCACCTTTGGAGCCGGGTGTTTTCTACACTAAATCATTGTCTTATTTACTTACTGTTTTATTCACGCAAGTGGAACACGTCTGGCTACTTGTTTAATTCGTAGGCAAATAGTAAAAGCAAGTCCTTAGGTCGTGCAATCTATCACATATGTACCTCCAGAGGTATGTTTCTTTGACCTCCTTTTTCTTTTTTAAAATTTTACTAGTCTATGCATACACGCCTCGCGTGTGTTCTTCATATTAATAAAAATAAATTTATAAAAATAACATAAATAATATTTAAAAGACGTGTTTGTGTAACAATGTAAGAATTTAGAAAGAAAATTATCAATTTCAAATTGATAAATGATTATGTTTAAATGTTTGATTCAATCTAGTAGTTCTTTCTTCAGATTGTTCTAATATTTATTTCAATGAACAAACATGTCATAGAAATAGTGCTTGATTGAAAGGTAAAGAAATCGTTCCTTTTTATATGAGCACTTAAATGCATGCATTATATGTATATATAAATATTAATATTTTTTTATATATTTTAAATAAGGAAGAATGTTATACATAAAATTTAGTAAATTTTAAAATCTTAAATATTAGAAAAATAGTTAAATAACTATTTTGTCAAGTGTGAACTCTATTTTTAAAAGGTAAAACGATAAATAATATTATGCTACAACGTTTAGTACTTTAAATATTTAGCAGTAACTTAATTTTAACTTTTTATTTTACCCTTTATGAGATGATTTCAGCTTAATTTTGCTTCTTAATCTATGTGTTTAGTCAAACACTTCACCTAAATTGAAATGAAAAATAGTGTAGATTTAACTAAAGAGAGTGAATAACAAGAGTACTCGATTAATTGAAACTACTTAATGTATGTTGTGTTTCTATATTTTTTTCCAGATTATACAATTTTTTTTAAAGAAGAAGAAGAAAAAGAAGGAATTCAAAGTCCGACATCAAAAGGGTCAAAAAAAGTTTTCAAAATTCCAAAATAGACCAAGGATTTCAAACTTAACCAAAACGGATATTTCGTTCCATACCCAACGAGGATCAACAAAAACTTTTTTTTTAAAATTATCGAATCTCGTTGGGCTTCCAATAAGGTTCTATTTAGATTTTTTTTTAAACAGTTGCTGAATAAGAAGTAAAAAAAAATTATTAGATCCTCGTTGGTTCAACAACTGTTTTAAAAAAACAAAAATAAAAATAAAGTAATTTTTTTTTGCTTTTGATTCAGCAACTGTTTTTAAAAAAATTAATCTAAATAAAACCTCGTTGGAAGCCCAACGAGGTTTGATTATTTTTTTTAAAAAAAACTTTTTGTTGGTCCTCGTTGGGCATGGAACGAAGTGTCCGTTTTGGTTAATTTTGAAATCCTTGGTCCGTTTTGGAATTTTGAAAAAAAAATTGATCCTTTCGTTGCCGGATTCAAGGAATTCACATATTAATACATAATAAAATTACACTCTTTAACTTATTTTTTGTTGTATTGAAATATTGTAATGGATAATTAGTTAGTTTAATAAATAATAAATTGAAATATAAGTTAACAAAATTGTAATTGATTTTAAAGTATTAAATATTAGGACTTTTAATATAGTTCAAACAAGGAAAGATTTAAGAAATAAGATTTTATTCAATTTTAAAATACTAATCTTGGGAGTTTTATTTTTTACAAATTAGTAAAGATCTATAATAATTAAATAACAATTAACTGAGAAAAATACTAAATGAAAATTTTGTCTATTATAAAATCTTTTTAATGAAGTAAAATATTACGCATAGATTGAATATTAGATTAATTGATGAATTCTAAAGAAATTATCAAAGATTGTTTGTATCTTCAAACGAAACAAAATTTTTTGAAAAAAAAACATTGGGAAAATGATGTACAGATACAAAATTAGGATTAACATTATTAATGTATCCCTCTATGATATAATAGATCTTTGTTTTGTTAAAAATATTTTTTCCACTTTTAAATAATTATTGAAAAGTAAAACATGAACTGTTGTGTATTGCAAAAAATTAAAATTTAATGGTCAGTATATATATATATATATATATATATATATATATATATATATATATATATATATATATATATATATATATATAATAGATAAGAACTCAAATATATATGTGAAAATATAAAATATAAATATAGAATACAATATGAAAAAGAATTATTACCTCTTCATCAACTAATGTTATAGTCATTTGTGTACCTTCCTTTGTTCCCTTTTTATACTTTTTTATTAATCCAACTTCAATTACTAAGACTTTTATTATCAAATGAGAATCATATCACCTTAAGTTGTTACTTGACATAATTTCATTCGCAAAATCCTTTTCAAATTCCATTACAAGATTATCTAAAATAAATTATGCACGAGAGTTATAATTATAATAATTTATAATTTTATAAAAAAAATTATTTTATGAGATGAAGAGATTACTTTACCAGAATAGATAAAACTTGTGAATGTATGAGTAGATAAATAATGCCAGCTACAAATAACACAAAATTTAAATCACATAATATCAATATAAGACTCAGTTAAAGCAGATAACACAGTATCAATATTAGACTCAATTAAAGGAGATAATCTAAGTTAAATTATTTTAAATATACATAACTTGAGTTGACATAGCAAATCACTATTGTATTTTTTTTTTAAATTCACAACATAAAAAGAAATTCATAACATGAAAAAGAAAAAGAGAAGAAGATAAATTAACACGAAAATGTACAAGGTTAGAGATTGAATCATAGATGTTGATATAGAAGAGCTGATGGATTAAATTATGCAATTATAAATCCGTTTATAAAAGTCAAAGACTTTATAAACAAAAAAAAAATTAAAAATATAAAAATATTAGAATATTACTATTAAAAAGGAAAAAAAATTATCAAAAAAGAATATCAAAAAGGAAAAAAAATTGTTTCGTGGAAGGCGCTCTCTCTCTCTCTCTCTCTTTTAATGTACACTATAAATAAAATTATACCACAAGTAAAAAATTTAATATAATTAAATAAGGTAAAACAATTCATGTCTATCATAAAGAAAAAGAAAAAAAGGTAAAAAAAAATTATGACTATCATGAAGGAAAAAAAAAGTAGGTAATTTTTTCTTTTTAATTTTTTAGATTTACACCATAAATAAAGTTATTCCACAAATAAAAAATCTAATATTATGAAATAAGGTGGTGAAAATAATTTAAAATAATAATTATATAAAAATAGTAAATGATAATTTTATCTGTTATGATAATTTTTAATGAAAGATAAAAAATTCAATCAATATTTTTAAGAACCTTCACATTTTTAATATAATATAAATAAATAGATTATGTGTTTATTTTATTTTTTTACTAGTAATTCAACCCTATCATGAATTTAATTTGAGGGTATGTGGCGTTATTGTTAATTGTTGTTGTCGTCGTCGTGGATGATGATGATAAATATTTAAACTTTCTTTTACTATAGAATATTAATTATTAGCCCATTTCCTTATGTAAATAAATGCATGCTAGCTATCCACGTGGTAGAATACCTATACTGCATCATTCATCTTCTAATTCAAAAATATATCTTATCCCTAATTTATTTTTAATAATTTAACAGGTCATTTTTAAAAAAAATAGAAATTGATAACTATTTGTATATGTAACAGGTTAAAACAATAAAATAACATAATAAAATAATATGTTATTTTCAACTTTAATGAAATTACTACAGAGAGGAGTTGTTGAGCAAGAAGATAGACAGCGGAGGATAGAGAATTCAAAGAATTACAGTCGATCAGGTAGTTTTTTTTTTCAAGTACAGTTTTCTAAAACAATGTTCAAGAATTTATAATTAATTTATTTGTTTTAAACCAAAATATTTTCTAGATATATCCAAATCTCATATAAATAATATTTTTAACTACTTATTGACAACTTGTGCAAAATACAACGAATTATAGAAGAAATAATTATGAATTTAATTTATAAGGAATAAAATATAATTTTAATACAGTTGTGAAAATAATAATAATAATTGTTAATTTGAAACTTAAAGTTATTGATAATCGGTTGTACGATCCAAGCTTTATTGCTAGATGTGAACTGGTGGACCTCAATAACGTATGCTTAAGACAAATTTAAACTTTTGTAAGTTTTTACATATGCTTAAGGTGAATTCAAATTTTCATACGTTATTTTCTTAAAATTATTAGGCACAAAAAAAAATTAGTGTCTTATGAATATTAATTTTAATTAATTTTTATTTGTACCAATTAAAATTACACACAAAACTGAAGTTGAAAACAAGCGGAAAATGATTATTGATTTGAACAATTGAAGAATGACATGTGATAAGATCCAGCTAACAGTAGATTGTGAAACATTTTCAGTATCTTATTTTATTTTTGCTTTAGTCCTCTTAATTTCATAAGTAGAAATGTGTTGAACTTCTTTACTAAAGTTTAGCTTTTGCAGTTTTAATTTATTATCAATTTCTTTCGTAAAACTCTCCAGTTTGAATACAAACATCATGTTTCTTATTTCAACATCCTTTGTTATGTTTTACTTTATTACCGGTGGACTTATTGCACTTCAGGCGGTTATTTAAAATATTAGTAAATTTATAAAATAGATATTTAATCAACTAATTACTGAGGAGTTAAATTCTTTGACAACGGTTTTTAAAACATTTCTAGAAAAGTACAACAGTAAAATTTCTTTTCTCCAACACTATAATTGTTATCTGCAGTACCAGTATTTTTTTTTCTACTTTTTTAACTTCCCCTCTCTTTCTTTATTTCTTTCTTTTCTTTCTTTCATTTCTCTGTTCCTATTTTTCCTTTACTCTCTTTCTTACATTATTGTGGTAGTCCTTAACTCTTTATAGATTCATAAAAAATTAGAAATTGCACAAATTTAAAACTATTTTTCACATGTTCTATTCATTTTTTATTTTTTTAATGACTTTTTGTGTATGTTAACATACAATCTCATTGATTTCATTTAACTTTTCACGGCTAAATTAAGAATTATTATTTTTTAATATTCTACCATAAAAGTTTGAATAAGATTTTCTCAAATGATAATCAACTTAATGCCACAAATGTTTATTAATAGGAGATAGATTAGTATTACACCCAATAAGATATTAGCGGATAGTGTGCATGCGCGTGGGCTTGTGGTGAACAATGAGAGCTTGACGCGTGTGGAAAAAGCCTCGGAGGCAGGCGAGCAAGAACATCGTCGAGCGAACTAGCAGGGCCGGGCAAGGCCAGGCGCGATGGGCAGTGCGGCGCATCGCGTGTACAGGTTTCCGTTAGTAGCTAGGTCCAGATAAACCTGCCTACGTGACTATGAATCGCCCAGAGAAGTCATATTAAATCTAAATAGGCCAAGTTAATGTTTAAGGGACTAGAACCATAGTAGTACAGTATTACCTTCAGGCTAAGAATTATAGTAAGCTGTCTGTGGAAGGTTAGGGCTGACTGCTTAAGAGCATGTTCGATTAGTAGTAGCCCTACAGTGGTTCTAAGCAAGGGAATTAAATAGTTGATTGCATGTGACCTTATCGTTCTCTTATGAGCTATCATTTTCTTAGTATGAAATTTAGAGTATCGTTTAGGCCACTCCAGATCTCGTCCATTCCTGTCTAGACCATTAGAGATTATGATCACTATCAGGATCCTCTGATTACATATAGGCACACGGGGTGTGCCTTTTGACAGCTATACAGACTATTATAGGGGTGAGTAGTGGTCGCGTTAGGCCTTAAGATCCAGATACGCCTCCTAAAAGTGGATAGATTGAGACTAAGATGCAGTATATCGGTTGGGATTAACCCCACCTATTATAGCCTTCTATTGACCAACTTCAGGGTATCTAACTGTGTCATCACTTACAGGGCTATTGATCGCTCAGAGGAGTTATATGATAATATCATCGCCTATGGGGCTATTGATCGCTCCAAGGAGCTATATGTTGTCCCAAAGGGACTATATTCAGGCCCAATGGCTATATTACATTCCATCCATAAATTGGCTTCTACTTTTATGTCATATCGGCATCACTGACCCTCCGTCAAGTATTGTTTGCCGAGGGTGCAGTTACAGGAGCCCAACAAGCTCAGACACAGTTACAGGAGTCCAGCGGGCTTAGATGTGAACCCAGAAGCCAAGTAGGTTGGCTATAGTACCCATAGAATCATAAGAACCTGGATAGGGGTATATAGATTGGATTGTACTTTCCAGGGCTTATGGGGGGTCCGGAAGGTTATTTCTGTGTTTCTTGCACCTTCCAGGCTTATGGGGGCTAGGTTAGATTCTTGTTTGTATACTTGCTTGCTAGCTATAACCTATGAATATATTGTATACAGTCCCAGTTCATATACGTGTAGTGATTTACTGGATGCAGGTTATGAATAAGAAACTTTACAGGTTATCTTCTGCCCCTTCTTGCTACTTACTTTCAGTCTTTATCAACTTCTATTCAGCTTTTTAAGTACTGCCTTACATATTCGGTACATATTGTACTGATGTCCAACTATGGGGCGCTGCATACTTTACTACAGGTTTAGACAAACAGATTGTGAGATCTCCTAATAGCTATTCAGAGTCAGCAGTTTGGCCAGCTCCTTTCACTCGGGGTTGCCAGGTTGTAGAGGTTTATCTATCTTTTATTTGTATAGCTTTTGGGTAGGCCAGGACCCTGTCCTGACCAATATTTTCACTCCTAGAGGCTTGCAGATTACAGTCTTCAGTTAGTTGGTTGTTGTTGGCCGTGTGGGTCCTATGTATATCTTATTCTGCGTGTTGGCCGTGTGGGGCCTATGTATGTCTTATTCTGAGTGTTTGCTGTGTGAGGCAAAGTTTATCTAGTTAGTTAGCAGCCTTGTCGGCTATAGTACGAATATGACCGCCTGTTTTCATTTCATTATAACTTAACAACATGGTGGTCTTGTCGGCTGGCATAAGATCCCTTTACTATTGTATTACTGGGTTAACTATTTCTATTACAGGTGATGCGTGGGCCTTGTCGGCCCGAGGCTGTGTTTATAACCGAGATATAGCAGTTTATTTTCTTGGTTTTGAGTTGTTGGTAGGCACCAGAGGTGCATATGCCCAGCCAGGTCAGGCCAGATCCTAGTTTGGCATTAGGTGCCAATCATACCTCCCAAGGTGGGGCGTGACAAACTTGGTATTAGAGCAGATCATATCCTAGGGAGTTTGCAAGCCTTGTCTAGTAGAGTCTTTCTTATAAATGTGTTGTGCACCACATCTTATAAGCAGGAGGCTACAAGGCATGATAGTATGGTTCCCCTCCTTCTTCTTAGATCGTGCTATAGAGCCGAGAGGTATAGGGATGAGTCCCTAAGCATTCATTGTTATGTCTGTCTAGAATAATGTTTGATATGGACTAGACTTCAGTCAGCTGTAGGTTAGCTACAACAACATAAGAGGGTACCAGTGAGGTGCCACAGTTGGAGGACCGTTAGCCTAAAGGTGGAAGCAGGCGTCTTTTAATCTCCCCATCATCCTCCCGGGGCACTAGGAACTTCATAAGGTAATAGATATGCTAGCACCATCCCAAGTTCTTTCTACAGCCTTAGAGTAGGAGGTCAGGAGTATAGTATATATCTGAGTTGGCTTACCTCCTAGATATTTAGAATTAGACAGGGGCGATTGTTAATGTTGGGTTACCTAAAATATGCGAAGGATTGTGCGAAGGTTGTCCTCCATCCTTTACAGTTTGTTGGATTTTGCGCCTTAGCCCTGTTATAGAACAATGAGATCATTTTCCACCTCCCAGCTTGTTATTTCAGTACAACAGAGAGCATAAGTATCGATGCCATGTTGCCCTGAGTAAATGGTAAAGAAGGGCTAGATCCGTTGACATCTGGAAAGTGTTAAGAAGTGGTTGAGACCCCTAGTGCTTAGATAAGTCACCTAGACCCTCACGGTGGTAAATCAGGAGGGCAGTTAAGAATGTTAGTAGCAGCCAAGTACGTGGGAGAATCTGTAAGCAATGGACTCCCAGCAATAGCAAGGTTTAAGTCAGAAATAAACTAACCCTCGCAGTGTGCTAGTGACTAAAGAATAATAGCTATGGCCCTAGCTTGTTATGCCGCAGGACAGAGAGACTACATGAGGGAAATTGGTCGAGTGCGAGTCAAAATGATACAGGTGGGTAGATTTGGCCAGTAATATCCTTTCTAGTACGGTGCATGGAGCACGAACCCCAGATCTCAACCTATAGCAGTAAGGGGAAAACACGAGTATCTAACTCTGGAGGAAAACAAAATCACCTCCAGGCGGTAGCAGGTTGTTAGAGCCTGGGATCGCTGCTGATTTTCAAGAAATAAGCATCAAATTGACGTTTAAAGGGTAGTGAGGTGGTGATCTAGAATACTTCCTTATCACCACTAGATGTGGAGGCAAAAGGAGTGATGGTACGGAGACGCTAGCCTAGTGTAGCCCAGAGACATGGCCAGAGTCGTCGGCCTGTGAGATAGTAGGGGATAGAGTCTCGAGACCCGAAGGTCGACTCTGCATCCTAAATATGGCCGAGCTTCATCAATAGACTGTAGCAAGGTACACCATGTTCGTTATTCCCTCCGCTTGGGTTTGATGAAAACGCATCAGGTAATGAAGGAGATCTACTGATGGTATTAGGAAGAAGAAAGAAACTGTCAAGTTGTAGCAAATAACTCCAATGGCCAACAGGGAAAGGCAAGACCTCGGAAATCGAGCAGGCTAATTCAGGAAATAGCCATGCTTTCCTGAAAATGGAAAGTAGACAATATGAATATAACCACAGGGGTACCTCGTACCAGGTGTAAACATGACCCCGTTCGGGTTATTGTTGAAAGGCTAAGGAGATCAACATACCTCTTGCTGGTCAGAAGTATGTTTCAGCTAAGGATTACGCTGAATTAAATACTAAAGAAATGTTCCAGCTATATGGTATCTTAGTGTCTATTAACTTCTGAAAAAAGGGACACAGCTCACAGTTAGTTTTGGAAAGGCTTTTAGAACAGACTGGGATGCACGTTAATTTGAGTATGACTTCTCATCCCCAAAAAAATGGCCAAGCATAACATATAACTCAAATGTGTGGAGATATGTTACGGGTGGAAATGCATTCCCCCTATATGATGGCCCGAAGTAGGTAAGTTAGGGATAACCGAACTGGGCATACTACATCAGTCGGGGGAAAAAGTTAAACTCACTCAAAGATATGTGTTGGCAGCCCAGGGTCGC
This sequence comes from Datura wrightii, assembly GCA_035772735.1. Classification (NCBI taxonomy): domain Eukaryota; kingdom Viridiplantae; phylum Streptophyta; class Magnoliopsida; order Solanales; family Solanaceae; genus Datura; species Datura wrightii. The sequence continues at coordinate 23,623,526 of JASDFA010000001.1, forward strand.
CAGAAGCCTTGTTCTAACGTATGGTGTGGAGAGTTAGGGACGGAAGCAACGACTCGGTGTCCCTCAAATCTCGCCTATGAAGGGCATTATGACAACTGACAAGAAGGGCAAGTCCAGCCCTAGATTCACTAAGTTGTACCAGATCCTCCGGAAGATCGGCCAAGTGGCCAATGAGGTAAAGTTTTCTTCGGGACTAGGATCTATCAATGTTATGCAAGTTCCTAAGAGACCTTTCTCGGGTTATCCCGATCAAGGATACTCGGGTCACAAAAGAACTATCCCACAAGGAGACTCTATTAGTTATACTAGATTGGAAGATCCATAGGGGCTATCTTGAGAACCAAAGATGTAGCCTAGTAGAATCGTATGGAGGAACAAAAAGGTAGAAGAGATGACCTGGGAAGCTGAGGATGACATGAGGTCTAGATATCCTCGCTTATTCTAGACCTGACCCAGATTGAGTAGTTGAGGTGAGATTATTGTTCAGCTATTGGGTTGTTACATATAATATCAGTATTATTTAGTTATTTACCTTTATGATATGAAGCTATGTTGTATCGTTGCTTGTAGCATCCTGTAAGACGCCTATGTTAGACTTTTCTATGTTTTAGGTTATCGGATAGTTTATAATACAGAGGAGACTCTACCGATTTTTCTTGGGATTAGTTAAAAAAGCTGAGTCTTTTAAGCTTGAAGATTATATTTGACGACAAACATTCCTAAGAAGGGGAGGATTTTACACCCCGTGAGATGTTAGCGGCTAGTGTGCATGCGCGTGGGCTTGTGGTGAGCAATGAGAGCTTGACGCGTGTGGAAAGAGCCTCGGAGGCAGATAAAGCAAGGACATCATCGAGCGAACTATACGTGTATAGTTGTATAGTCTCAGTTCATATACGTGTAGTGATTTATTGGATGCGGGTTATGAATAAGAAACTTTATAGGTTATCTCCTTCCCCTTCTTGCTACTTACTTTCAGTATTTATCAATTTCTATTCAATTTTTTAATTACTGCCTTACATATTAGGTATATATTATACTGAAGCCCAACTATGGGGTGCTGCATACTTGCCTGCAGGTTTAGACAGATAGATTGTGAGATCTCCAAGCAGCTATTCAGACTCAGCAGTTTGGCCAGCTCCTTTCATTCGGAGTTACCAGGTTGTAGAGGTTTATCTGTCTTTTATTTGTATAGCTTTTGGGTATGCCGGGGCCCTATCCCGACCAATATTTTCACTCCTAAAGACTTACAGACTACAGTCTTCAGTTAGTTGGTTGTTGTTGGCCATATGAGGCCTATGTATGTCTTATTATGCGTGTTGGCCAAGTGGGGCCTAGTTTAGCTAGTTAGTTAGAGGCCTTGTTGGCTATTGTATGAATATGACTTCCTATTTTCATTCCCTTACAACTAGACAGCATGGTGTTCTTGTCGTCCCACATATGATCCCTTTACTACTGTGTTGCTGGGTTAGCTGTTTCTATTACAGGTGCTACGCGGACTTGTTGACCCGAGGCTATCTTTACAGCCGAGATATAGCAATTTGTTTTCTTGGTTTTGAGTCGCTGGTAGGCACTAGAGGTGCATATGCCTAACCAGTTCATCCCAGATCCTAGTTTGGCATTAAGTGTAAGTCATGCCTCCCAAGGTGGGGCGTGACAATTAGCATACAAGAAAGGAGCTCTTCAGACACTTGAACCTACTTGGATTACATCTCAACAAATAGAAGCAGGATGATGTTTTTATATCTTCCAATTTGAAATGATGTATACCTTTATAGTAGAGTTCTTATGATGAACTTCTGAAGATATGAAAAACAAGCAATAAAAGAGAAGAGAGGAAGAAGAAGATGAAATAATGAGAATTGAAGAGAAGAAGTTGTGATCCTTGTGTATAGTTCAAGTGATCAATCTTTTGTGTTGAATTGGTGAGTACTTCACCTATATATACTGAGTCTCATAGTTAATTAGGATCTAGTTAGGTAAATAACTAACTTTTAACTAATCCTAACTACCACTAACAGTAAACTGGAATTTGGACTTCTAAGTCCTGATCTTCTTCAACATTCCTCCTCAAGTTAGGTGCCATTGAAGATGTTAATTACACTTAACTTGGAAGTAAGATATTGATGTTGAATACTGGGAAGGCCCTTTATCAGTAGATCTGCAGGCTATTCTGAGGTAGATATGTATTGAGTCGGCACAGTCCCTTATTTAATTTCTCTCTAATAATGTGACAATCTATCTCAATGTGTTTTGTTCTTTCATGAAACACAGAATTAGTAAATATTTGCATAGCTAACTTACTTTCACTAAAGATCTGAATAGGCATAGAAATCTTCACATCTAAGTTCTTTCAATAGTCCAAGTAGCCAAGTGAGCTCAAACACTGTGGAAGCCATGCTCCTGTATTCTGCTTCTGCAGAGCTCCTGGATACAGTAGTCTGCTTCTTTGACTTCTATGATACTAGTGAATGTCCTGGTTTAATTTAAAATCCTGATACAGATCTTCTGGAATGAGAGAAAGCTGCCCAGTTAGCATCAAGTGACATTCTCAATTTCTTTGCTAGAGATTAGAATTCCAGAGCTAGGTTGGGACTTAACATATTTACCAACTCTCAAAGCTGCCTCCATGTTTGACTTCTTTGGCGATTGAAGATATTGACTTAGTGTTTGGACACTAAATGTAATATCTGGTCTGGTAACAGTTAGGTATAGAAGCTCGCCTATCAATCTTTGATATGAGCTTATGTTAGTCAAGAGAGGATATTCTGCTAGGTTCTTATTAATGTGCTCATCATACTGCCTTGTTGTTAGCTTCACATTGGCATCAGTAGGAATAAGAACTGGTCTGCATGTTGATAGACTAAGTTCACAAATCAACTCTAGCGAATACTTTCTTTGATGCATTAGAATTCCCTGCTTTGACCTTGCAAATTCTATCCCAAGAAATTAATTTAGTTTCCTAGGTTCTTCATTTTGAACTTTTGCTTTAATGTTGCTTTTGTGTCCTCAATCAAACTGAGAATATCCCCAGTGACTAGCATATCATCTACATATACCAGTATAATCACAGTTCCTTTTTCTGTCTGCCTCACAAACAGTGAATGATCATATTAACTTTGTGCAAACTTAGCTCGTAGAAGAACTTCTATTAGTTTGGCATTCCATTGCCTCGGTTCCTATTTTATCCCATTTAGAGATTTGATGAGCCTGCATACTGAAAGTGTATGTTCCCTCCTTGGCTAGCAAATCCTTGAGGAAGATCCATGTATATCTCATCATGTAAATCACCTTGTAGAAATACATTGAATACATCCATTTGGTGGATATGCCACTGTTCAGATGCAATAAGTGATAGAATGGTTCTGACTGTTACCATCTTGACTACAGGAGAAAATGTTTTTTGATAGTCATTTCCTTTTTGTTGGCTCTAACCTTTTGCCACTAGCCTAGCCTTGGGCCTCTCTACATCACCATTAGCCTTTGTACTTGACTTTATAGATCCACTTACACCCTATAGGCTTCTTTCCTTTAGGTAGGCTGACCAGTTCCCATGTATTATTGTCTTGAAGAGCATCAACTTCAACTTTCAAGGCCTGTAACTATCTTAGATCTTTGATAGCTTCATTGTAAGTTTTAGGGTCTGTAACAAAAGAGAAAGAAGATAAGTAATCTTGGTACTTATTTGAGATATTGTTATATGATACATAATTTAAGATAGAGTATGGAAGATTCTGCTGGCATGTGCTCAATGAGACAAAGTTCTTTAACTACACTGGTGATTGTTTTGTTCTTCTTGATGTACTAGATTTTTTTGTTTGTCTTGGTTGAGATACCACATGTTGCACCAGAATGTGATATGTAGTAAGATCCTGAGTCTATTCACAACTTATATTGGTATGTACTTGAAGATTGTTTCTACCAGTTGTGTCTGTGTTAGAGTCTCCAACATTTGAGTTAGAATAAACAAAATATATGTTAGGTTTATCAACTTGAGTGACATCAGAATGTGTAAATAAAGGTAATGAATTCTCTTTGATTTTGAAAGGAAATTCAGTCTCCTTAAATGCTACATCTCTATTTACAAAGAAATACTTAGTACTAAGGTCATAAAGTATGTAGCCTTTTTGAGTCTCGAAATACCCTATGAATACCGCAGTTCTAGTTCTAGACTGAAGCTTGTCATTTTGTTGAACTATTTTTGCATAACAAAGACAACCTAACACTCTAAAATGATTGAAGGTTGGCTTCCTATGATAAACCTTTTCATAGGGAGACATTCCAATTATAGAAGATGGCAATCTATTAATAATATATAGAATTGCTAGTACGCAGTGACCCCAAAATTTGATAGGTATGTCAGCTTGCAGTCTTAATACTCTAGTCACTTCACGTATATGTCTGTGTTTCCTTTCAGGTACCCCATTCTATTGGGGTGAATAAGCACAAGACCTCTGATGGATTATTCCTAGCCTCTTAACCAGATTATTGCATATATCATTAACAATCTCAGTGTCATTATCAGTTCTGCATATTTTACTGATTTCCCAAACTAAGTTTTCACTAATTGAAGAAAATCTTGAATGTCTACACATGTATCAGATTTTAGTTTAAGAAGATAGATCCAAGTCTATAACACCCTAAAAGTTCTTAAGATCAGACCCGTGGGTTCAAGTGGAGAAAGCAGGAAAATATTGCATCAAATGATAGGACGACTCATCCAGTGACTCGTGAAGTCACTCCATGAGTCGTGGAGTGACTACTGAAGTGGGTGGTAAGCCAGTAGTGAGCCATGGTCGGGGGGAAGGGGTGACTATGGATGGAGCCACAAGTCGAGGAGTCACGTCATGACTCGTGAAGTTAGTTGTGGTCAAAGTGTTAATTTAAAGGTGGAAATTTCTAGTAGACTTCATGAGTCGTGACCCACCTAACGACTCGTGAAGTCCCCCGTGAGGACTGGCAAAGTCATTTTTTCCTGCAAAGTTAGTAAGGGTGTTTTCATAATTTCTAAAATTCTAAGTCCTAAATTACATTATTTTGGGGTTGTTTTCAGTGGGATACAGGGAGTTAGTCAATGTTATCTCCTCATTCCTCTCATTTTTCTCAAGTTAAATACCTGAAAACTCAGACAGTTCTCCCAGAGCAACAACAAGGGTTTTAGTTTCTCCTTAGATTTCTCGAGAAATTTCTTAAGAGAATCTCTTCTCCAAGTATGTGAGATTTCAACAAGGGAATTGCTCTTCCCTTGTGCCCCAAAACCCTCATAAAAACTTTATCAGTTCTATCCCTTTTAGGATCAAAGTTAAGATTGTTTATTAGTTAGATCATGAATTTCCTTCTTGATATAATTCTCATGATTCTTGAAGGTTATTGCTAGTTAAATTTTCATGTTGATATCTCCTTCCATGAAGTATGTGTTTTAGTCCTACTCTATAAATGTGATTTGAAAGAGTTTTGCATGATTTTCCAGACACGAATATTTCTTGATTCTGGCAGTTCCCTTCTAATGCATATGTTCCATGCTATATCGTATTATGATACAGTCGCAGGTTCTCAATCTCAGCATTGATAGTAGTTCCTTTCTAACAACTTCAGCAGCAGTACTGTTGGTGAGTCCTCATCTTTCGAGGACGAGAGTATCTTTTCAGTTCAGCTTTCCTTAAGTTAGATTTTAGAGTTAGCTGGGGGCTTGTCTCAGCAACTTGTCAGTTCCTAGATGGCTTTCAGACAAAGTATTGTTTCAATATGTTTTGCAGTTGTTTCATAAATTTTAGTATCTTTTTAGACATTTCTTAATTTTGAGAAAGTTATTTAGTTATATTTCTATAAACTTCTCCTTCTATTTAATTCAGTATACAGTGTGATGTTAAGCCATGGGTTAGCTTGGGGTCCCTTATGGCACCAAGTACCATGTCGCGTCTAGGGTGTAGACTCGGGTCGTGAGAAACATGGTATCAGAGCACTAGGTTTAGGGTATCCTAGGATGTCTAAAGGCCGCATCAAATAGAGTCCTTTTCATGGGTGTGAAGCGCGCCACACTTATGACAAAGAGGCTATGAGACATTATTAGGAAATTTCCCTTTTGTTCATGATCTTTATCGTGCATTGAGCTAATCTCAAAAATGTCCTCCTAATCCGTACTCTACTTTTTTTTAGATAACAATGCCTCTAAAATGAAGAAATGGGAGAAGGACTAGGAACGCTAACCATCCAGTCCCACCAACTCCCCTAGCCCCTCAAGATGATCAGGGGTCCCCCGCCGAGTTTAGGGCTGCTATCCAAATACTAGCCCAGGTTGTGACTAACCAGGTGAATTAGCAGGTAATGGTGCCCATCAACACCAATGGGTCAGCAACTATGGTCAAGGTCCAGGATTTCACACGGATGAACCTCCGGTATTTCATGGCTCTAAAGTTGATGAGGACCCATAGGAGTTTTTGATGAGGTACAGAAGATCACTCAAATCATGGGTGTCACCTCTACAGAGAGTTCCAATCTAGATGCCTACCAACTAAAAGGGGTGGCTCAAATCTGGTACAAGTAGTGGAAAGAAGGAAGGTTGAATGGAGCAGGCCGGGTAGAATGGTATGAGTTTGCTATGGATTCCTGGACAGGTACTTTCCTTAGGAGTTGAGGGAAGCTAAAGCTGCCGAATTCATGAACTTAAGGCAAAACAACATGACGATAGAGGAGTATGCGTTGGAGTTCACTCGGCTATTGAGATATGCTCCAAAAATGGTTGTTGAGCCGAGGGCTCACATGCTCAAGTTCATTAACGGAGTTTCTAACTTGGTGCTTAAGGAATGCAGAACTGTGATGCTTATCAAGGACATCGACCTCTCTAGCCTCATCATTCATGTATAATGAATAGAGGTAGAGAATTTGAAAAAGATTGAGAGGGAGAACAAACGGGCGAGAACAGGCCAGTTTTAGTATGGCCAGCAAAGATCAGGAGTGGGTAGTCAACCAGAGCAGCAGCAGCAGCAATAGAAACCTCCAGTACCCTCATCAGCCAATGCCCCTTCTTTTTGGTCCTGCAAGGACCGAAAGGGTGGAGTATCAGGCTCCTAGTCTAGAGTCACTTCTCCAGCAGCCGCACATTTCCAGCCTGCCCTAAGTGTGGCAAGAATCACCCTAGGGAGTGCCGTTTAGGCAAGGAGGGTTGTTTTGGTTGGGTCCAGCTGGGTCACAGATTGAGAGATTGTCCGTTAGCATGAGAAGGTTGTTTTGGTTGTGGCCAGCTGGGTCACAGATTAAGAGATTGTCCGTCAGCAGGATGGGGGAAGACCCAGTATACTACCTCAGCAACCCTAGCAGGTCGTCCAGCTCAGCAGGGCACTACTTTAGGTATTGGTGGCGGGCAGCGTCAAAATCATTTTTATGCTTTGTCTTCTCGTCAGGATCGGAAGAACTCACCTAATGTGGTTACGGGTAATTTGTGTCTTTTCTACATTGATGTATATGCCTTGTTAGATCCAGGATCCACACTTTCCTTCATGACTCCATATATTACTGTTTAGTTTGATATTAGTCCAAAATCCCTCTCAGAACCATTCTCAGTTTCTACTCCGGTTGGTGAGTCAGTTAGAGCTAGCCGGGTATATAGCAATTGCCCAGTCTCAGTGTTGAGTAAAGTTATTCCCAGTTGATCTGGTAGAGCTAGACATGGTCGAATTCAACGTCATTCTTGTCATGGATTGGTTACATTTCTGTTATGCCTCAATCGACTGCAGAACTAGAGTCGTCAGGTTTCGATTTCCTAACGAGCCAATCTTAGAATAGAAGGGTAGTGTTTCAGCGTCTAAGCGTAGATTTATTTCCTACCTTAAGGCCAGGAAAATGATTACAAAGGTTTGCATCTATCACTTTGTTAGGGTTAGGGATTCGGCTCAGAGACCCCGACTATTCAATCAGTTTCGGTTGTTAGCAAATTTCCTAATGTCTTTCCCCGAGTCCCTCTCGAGCGGGAGATAGACTTTAGCATAGACCTCCTTCCAAACACCTAGCCCATCTCTATTCCTCCTTACATAATGGTTCTAGTTGAGCTTAAGGAGTTGAAAGAATAGCTGAAAGACCTTCTAGATAAGGACTTCATCAGACCCAGTATCTCTCCATGGGGTGCTCCAGTGTTGTTCGTGAAAAAGAAAGATGATACAATCAGAATGTGCATCAACTATCGTCAACTAAACAAAGTTACAGTTAAGAACAGGTATCCTCTGCCTAGGATTGACGACTTTTTTTATCAGCTTCAGGGAGCTAGTTGTTTCTCCAAGATAGACCTCAAATTAGGATACCACCAGATCAGGGTCAAAGAATGTGACATTTTGAAAATAGCCTTCAAAACTCGGTATGGTCACTATGAATTTGTGGTTATGTCTTTTGGACTAACCAATGCTCCTGTAGCATTTATGGATCTGATGAATAGGGTATTCAAGATGTACCTGGACACGTTCGTCATTGTATTCAGAGATGACATCTTGGTATACTCCAGGGATGAGGAGGATCATGCTAACCACCTGAGGATAGTGTTGCAGACTCTCAGAGACTATCAGTTGTTCACTAAATCAAATAAGTATGAATTCTGATTGAAGTTAGTGGCTTTCCTCGGTCATGTGGTCTCACGTGAGGGTATTTAGGTAGATCCTCAAAAGATAGCAGCGGTAAAAGATTGGCCAAGACCCACTTCTCCATTAGATATCAAGAGTTTCTTGGGTTTGATCGGTTATTACCAATAGTTTGTAGAAGGATTTTATTTCATTGCATCCCCTTTGACCAAACTAACTCAGAAAAAGGTGAAGTTTCAGTGGTCAAATACTTTTGAGAAGAGTTTCCAAGAGTTGAAGACTCAACTCACTACAACTCCAATTTTGACCTTGTTAGAAGAAACAGATGGGTTCGTAGTTTATTATGATGTTTCCCGAGTTGGCCTCGATTGCGTCCTTATGCAGCGGGGTAAGGTGATAGATTATTCCTCCAGACAACTCAAGGTTCATGAGAAGAACTACCGGACTCATGATCTTGAATTGGCGGCAATGGTATTTTCTTTGAAGATATAGAGACATTACCTCTATGGGGTTCACATGGATGTTTTCACTAACCACAAGAACCTTTAGTATGTGTTCAGTCAAAAGGACTTGAACCTTCATCGGAGAAGTTGGATGGAATTATTGAAAGACAATGACATGAGTGTGCTATACCACCCGAGCAAGGCCAATGTGGTGGCTAATGCCTTAAGCAAGATCTCTATGGGAAGCGTTGCTCATGTTGAAGAGGACAGAAAGGAGCTGTCCACAGGTTAGCTCGATTGGGAGTGCAGTCAGTTGATTTAGCTTAGGGAAGAGTAGAATCCTCACTAAGTCAAATTAGGATGAAGACCCCATACTACTCAAATTGAAAGAAACAGTTCTAGGAAAAGAGGTGGAGGTTTTCTCTAAAGGGGGAGATGGTGTACCTTGTTACCAGGGCAGATTGTGTGTTCCAGATATAGATGATTTGAAATAGAAAATACTGGATGAAGCACACAGCTCCAGGTATTCTATTTATCCAGGTGCCACTAAGATGTACCGTGACCTATGGGAAATCTATTGGTGTAATGACATGAAGAAGGACATTGCAGAATTTGTAGCTAAGTGTCCGAACTGCCAACAGGTTAAGGTTGACATTAGAGATCTGGGGGTATGACTTAGGATATCAGTATTCTTACTTGGAACTGGGAGGAAGTAAATATGGACTTCATCATAGGTTTACCTCATACTCGCCGACAACATGATTCAATTTGGGTAGTTGTCAACTGGATGACTAAATCAACATATTTTTTATCGATTAAGATTATCGACTCAGTGAGGATTATGCTAGAATGTACATCTGGGAGCTAGTTAGACTACATGGAGTTCCCTTGTCCATCATTTAAAATAGGGATACTCAGTTCACCTCGCACTTCTGGAAATCATTTCAAAAGTGACATGGCACCCAGGTCAAACTCAACACAATTTTTCACTCATAGACGAATGGACAAGCTGAATGGACTATACAAACTTTGAAAGATATGTTGAGGGCTTGTGTGCTTGATTTCAAGGGAAGTTGGGATGATCACTGTAACACCCAAAAACTTTCCTATACCAACTCAGACTTGCATGAAAAACCAGAAGGAACCAGGAAAAAATTTGTCTCGGGATGACTACAACAATGAGTCATTGTCAGCACTAATGGACCGCTGATTGATTCGTTGTTTGAGATGCAAGCCTTCCATCCGGGAACCAACGAGTCATGAAACAACCTATTATGAGGATTAATGAGTCGTTTTGCGGAGTCATTGTTGCCCAGTACAAAAATATGCCAGACACCTCCCAGAAGCAATGAGTGGAACCAACGACTAGTTGTCACCTCTAACGAGTCGTCAATCCACCTGTCGCAAGTTTTCAGGTCCAAGCAGTGTTGACCATGAGCATACTCAATGACCAGTTGCTTCTACCAATGATTCATTGTATCATCTGTTAGTAGGGTTCCCAAGTTTTGTTTAGAAAATCCTACTAATGAAAACGAGAGGCACCAACGACCCATTGGTTTGTCCAATGATTCGTGGTCTCCACCCGTTGTCAAATTCCAGTGAGCCCTGATTCTAGGACCAAGACCAACGACTTATCCCAATAATTTGTGGTATCAACCAACAACTCATTGTGTGACCCGTTGGTCCTTGTCGGACAATTTTCTAAATTTTCTTTCAGGGGCATTTTCATAACTTCCAACTATTTTAGTTCCTAAACTACGTCGTTTTGGGCATGTTTTGGAGAGAATTAAAGGGGTAATTTACTATGTCCCTTTCATTTTTCACGCAACTCTCGATCTCCAGAGCAAAGAAGATCTTAACAGTTCTCTCAGAGCAAGTTAGGGCGTTCAAGTTTTCTCCTCAAATACTCTAGATCCTTTTCAGGAAATTCGATTCTAGGTATATGAGAATTCAACAAGGGAATTGTCCTTCCCTTGTGCCCCAAACTCTTCTGAAATGCTTATCAGTTCTAGCCTTGAAGTTTACCGTTAGAGTTCATTTGTTAGTAAATTATGGATTTCTTCCTGTTATGATTTTCATGAATAATTAGGGCTGTTGTTAGCTATACTTCTAGTCATTATCTATTTTTATGAAATTATGTGATTTTTGCCCTAGTTTCTTGAATACAGTGAATTGAGTATTTCAACATGTTCTAAATATAGGTGTTGCTTGATTCCGATTGTTCTTGAAATTACCAGGATAGTAAGTTGCTTGATCAAGAGTAGAATTATTGATTGTTTAGTCTCAGTTAATACTAAGAAAATTCTAGTTTCTTACATAAATGTCATCTAATTAGTTTGACTATAATCAGTCTCTTGAGGTGTCAGTAACACCTCCCAGTCCCAGTTTTCAGTTATCAGTTATTAGTTTGTTCTTTAGACAGTCACGCCTCTTCCAAATAAGAAGCTCTGACCAGTCTTAGAACCAGTACTTTCAGTTATCAGTTTGTTCTTCAGACGATTACGACGGTTTCAGATAAGCAGCTCTAGTCGGTCTTAGAACACCAGTTTACCGTTAATCGGTCTGATAGACTCTCAAGCTACATCCAGATAAGTATTCCTGACTTAGTCCAGGACCCCAACTTTGAGCTATCAACTTAGTAGTCAAGTTAGGACTATCCAGTGGGAGTAGTACTTAGCATCGAGCGGATCAGGATTCTAGCGCACCCAGGTTCTCAGAACTACATTGCCACCGTAGGTTATTGGCCCGACAGGCCCCAGCTTTGTGATCATCTAGCCAACCACTATACCCTGGAAAGGTATAGTGGGCTTTCTCCGATAGGGTGTATACATTGGACTCCATGTTTAGCTCACGTGGTTATATGTCGGTTATAGACTCTCCCACTTGTCGTTTAGTTCAATTTAGTTCAGTTTAGTTCAGTTTAGTTCAGTTCAGCTCAGTTTAGCTCATTTTAGGCACTCAGTTCCAGGACATGTTATTGACCACTAGTCAGGGTCATTATTGGTCATATCAGTTATAACTCAGTTTATCAGTATCAGTATCAGTTAGTCATTTCATGTTATTTCAGCTCTGTTGTTTATTTTCAATGATTATTGTATATCTCACTTACTCAGTACATTCAAAGTACTGACACATACTTTCTATGTTGTATCGTATTATTATACAGGCACAGGTTCTCAGTCCCAGCATCGTCAGTAGTTTCTCTCAGCAATTTCAACTACCACAATCCATTTGGTGAGTCCTCATATTCTGAGGACATTATTTGTTTTTCAGTTAGTTTCTTTTCAGTCAGACTTTAGAGTTAGCTAGGGGCTTGTCCCAGAAACTCATCAGCTAGTAGTGGCTTTCAGACACAGTTGTGTAGTATTATTTTCAGTGATGTTTTACACTTTCGGTAATATTTATTTATAAATATTTCTTTTAAAGATTCCACTTATTTTTACTTAGTATACCAGTGCAAATGTTAGACCATAGGCTAGCTTGGGGTCGCTTGTGGCATCAAGTACCTTGTGGGGTCACTTGTGGCACCAAGTGTTGTGTCTCGACCAGGGTGTAGACTTGGGTAGTGATAAACTTGGTATCAAAGACCAAGGTTTAGAGTATTCTAGGATGTATGAAAGTCGCATCAAGTAGAGTCCTTTTTATGGGTATGAAGCGCACCACACTTATGATGGGGAGGCTACGAGACGTTATTAGGAAAACTCTCTTTTGTTCATAATTCTTATCGTGCGTTGAAGTTTAATCCCAGAAGTGCCCTCCTAACTCGTGCTCTATTCATTTCAGTGAAGATATGCATCCAAGACGAGGAAATGGAAGGAGGGATGGCAACGCTAGCCGACCTGCCCCACAAGCTCCAGCAACCCCTCAGGATGACCTAGTGTCCTCAGTAGAATTTTGAGCGGCGATCCAGCTGCTGGCTCAAACGATGACTAATCAAGTGAACTAGCAGATGGTTCCAGTGAATACAAACGGGTATAAAGTAGCGGCTAGGGTTCGGGGCTTCACCCGAATGAACCCTCCAACTTTCCATGGATCCAAGGTTGGAGAGAACCCGCAAGAGTTTGTAGCTAAGGTGCGTAAGATCACATGAATTATAGGTGTTAGTTCCGTAGAGAGTGCTGATCTTGATGCCTACCAGTTGAAGGGGGTGGCTCAAATTTGGTACGACCAATGGAAGGATGGGAGGCCAGTAGCAGCAGGGCCAGTAGAATGGGAAGAGCTCATGTTACACCCCGTAAAAACGTTAACATTTAGTAGTTGTACATGTGAGTTATGGTAAGTAAGAAGGGTTTGTCGCATGTAGAGAAGCCTCGAAAGTCGAGTCGAGTGAGGCCAGGCTGCAAGGGCTAGCACAATGCGCCAACACACTAGCACCTTGGGCAGCGCAGCATGCCAGCCCCATTAGCGCATTGAGGGGTGCAACACGAGGCATGGTATGGCGCGATGGGCGGCGTGGGGCATCCCCATGCCACCACCCAAGCATGTATATAAGTCCCTCGCTTAAAAGTTTTTAAATCATTTTCCAATCCATATTAGGCCACTGAAGGAGAGAAACTAAGAATTCAATAAAATTTCATCTGATTATGGTGTCAAACACCGTCCAAATTCAAATTAACTTCGGGTATGGAGTTCTAAGCCCGCAGAGAGCATTACTACTGAGTTATTTTTGCAAAATTCTCCCAGCAAATTGTAGCCTTACCAAGAAAAAGTTTTCAGAATTACTCCAAACTAATTTGTATACGATTGCAGGCTTCAAGTAAGCCTTTCTCCCTTCTGAACTCTCAGGAAATTATACATTTTCGGTCATATTTCGTTAAGCTGAAGTATAGTTAGTATTAGTATTAAAAGTTATCATTTTCACTGAATTTAGTACTGAAACTAGTCTCGTTTTCCCAGCAATATGATTGCAATTGGAAAAGGCCATTGAATACGAATTGAAACTCATCGGTTAATCAAAAATCGGCAATACAGGTATGTAAGGCTCTCCTTTCGGTAAGTTACGTTCGTCGTAAAGTTAATACTACTTGTGTATCTATAATATTTTAGTGTAAACTTATTGTGGCTAGCTATTATGAATTGAGTTGAGACAATAGCAATAAACTAGTAACCCTCGTCAGAGTTAACCCTAGCTAGATTAGTTCTGCTTTTGACGTAAGGTTGTCAGGCGTTGTTTCATAATGAGTTCTATTAAACTGAGGCAACGAGGGCCATATTGAGTCCTATTAGACCGAGGCCGCGAGGGCCATATTGAGTTCTATTTACTGAGGCCACGAGGGCCATTTGAGTTCCATTTATTGAGGTCGTGAGGGCCATACAGATTTCTATTTACTAAGGTCGCGAGGGCCATTTGAGTTCCATTTATTGAGGCGGCGAGGGCCAACAAAGTTTCATTTATTGAGGCCGCGAGGGCTGTATTGAGTTCAATCAGATTGAGGCCACGAGGGCTGTAATGAGTTTCACCAGACTAAGGCCTCGAGGGCCATCCCGAGTTATAGTGTACACACCATCCTTAGTACTCAGGTAGTAGGAGTGGATTTTGTTTGTACTTGTCGGGGCTTATGGGGGCCCATGTAGGTTCTTCTGTGTTGTTTGTACCTTCTAGGCTTATGGGGGCCCGGTTAGGTTCTTGTTTGCTTATATAGACTTATTGTTTAGATAATTCAGATAGTGAAGGTATTTAGGTTAAATCCTTACTCTCTTCCTTTAATTACTACAGTTTTACCAGCTTTCAGTCAGTTATTATCTTTCTGCCTTGCATATTCGGTACATGTTGTACTGACGCCCACCTAGGGCACTGCATTACTTACTTGCAGGTGTGGATAGACGCGGTTTGGGATGTTTCTAGCCTCCAGCTGAAGTCAGTAGTTTATTCAACTCCTTCCCTCCAGAGTTGAAAGTCAGTAGAGGTTTGTACTTTTGATGTACAATTTATGGGTAGGTCGGGGCCCTGTCTCGACCATTATATCACTCCTAGAGGCTTGCAGGCTGTTGAACATTTCCTGTGGTTAGTTGTTGTTGGCCTCGTGGGGCCCGTGTATTTTGTTTAGCTGTTAGTTGGCGGCCTTGTAGACCGTAGTGTAGTTTAGTGCCTGATTACTTTTCAGTTACAACTAGACAGCATGGTGGCCTTGTCAGCCTGCATAGGATCCGTTCTATTGTGTTGTTGTGGTCAGTTATCTTATTTTACAGGTGGCCTTGTTAGCCAAAGGTTGTACTTATAGCCGAGATATAGCTCGTTCGCTTCTTGAAATAAGTGTTGATGTCACCCAAATTACCCCTCGCAATTGAGATATAAGCGGTCGATTGTCAAATATAGAACCCAACAAAGGTTAAGGTCGATCCCACAGGGAATATGGTAAGAACTTAAGTTAATGTGAATAACTGTTACTATTGAGTTACTTATTTCCAAAGGGGGGGAAATATAAAATAATAGACAAAAGTAAAATTACTGAATGCTAAGATCAAATTCGGTTTGTATTCAATTAATGACATGACTGGGATTGTGTTCCCCAAGATTTCATAACCACAAGGCTTATACACTAGTGATCTATTCCGGTGTTTAACATGCAATATTGGTAATTTAAGTTCACCTAAATGGTTGGTACCCTATCTAGATGATTATCACCACGCAACTTAGTCCGCATACGGGTGTACTTTAGTTGACCCATATCCTTGATATCGGATTAGAAATCCCCGGACAAGTTTAAGCTATTAGATGAGGGTTGATAGCCTCAAATCTCCGTTGTTAATCCCTTTTCCCATTCATTACCTCCTTGGTCCAGTAAGTAAGAATAAGGCGAGTCCTAACATTTGCAACCGTCAAGAATCAATCAAAACGAAGTGAAAAATAATACATGCATAAAACCCCGTTCAAGAATCACTAAGTGTTTTTACCTATGTGTGTTAATTCATATTGTTCACACAAACCTAGTTATGGGTTTAGCTACACATGCTTGTATTATCACAATCACAAATTATTGAATAAACGATAATTGCAACTTACAAATTATCGTAGAAGAAAAACCATGTAGATTGAATAAAACTCCAAAATTTATGAATAAACTCTAATGTTTCTTTTGTTTCTTAACTCAAGAACGATTGATCAATACCAAAATTCTAGTTGTAAACTAATAAAATTGGCTCTCTCAATTACTCTCTAACTGTAACTAATCGCTCCTCAAAAATAAACCTAAACTTTGTAATTATAGTTCCAAGAAATCTTTTTCCTAATTAAAACTAGAAACCAGGCCGGTAGTGACAACTGGCTTGGTGACGATTCATTTTGCTCTCTGACGAGTCGTGCCTTGCTTAAACAGTCATCCTCAGCAACATACCCAGTTGTGGCAACGGGTCACCTAATGACTCGTCGTGCCTGAACACGAGTTCCCTCGTGGTCTCATTCCTCCAAAAGTACAGTGCACCTTACGGTTGGTCCCAATGACCTACCAATGAGT
Organism: Datura wrightii; assembly: GCA_035772735.1. Lineage (NCBI taxonomy): Eukaryota > Viridiplantae > Streptophyta > Magnoliopsida > Solanales > Solanaceae > Datura > Datura wrightii. The sequence continues at coordinate 23,639,984 of JASDFA010000001.1, forward strand.
CGTTCCTTCATGTGAGACTCGTTATGCCTGTCGTCAAATACACTTCCACTTTGTTAAGATTTCCTTTCTCAGCCTTCACGGTTGACCTCATGACTCATTACCAGGTGTAACGAGTCATTCCAGCAACTCGTCATGTACACTGTCTCTTCTTATTCAAACTTCAGCTTTTGCCCACGCCTTTAACAATAAGTCGTGCCTCCTGCCAATGACTCGTGAAGTGTCTGGCAGTCACCCTTTTAGTTGTTTCCAGTATTAATTTGACCAGTTCACTCCCAAACCTGTTTTCCTACAACATTAAGCATAAAACACATCATACCTATATAAACATACCCGAAATGTGCATAATTTCCTCATTTTAAGAGTCGAAAGTGTCATAAAATCTTGGCACATCAACACCCTCAACTTAGAACTTTTGCATGTCCTTAGGGAAAAACAATATAAAAATAAAACAAACTAAACTACTTCGAAGCTTCAATCGAAAGAACTCTAGGAAACTTACGACAGTCACCTTTATACATTAAAATCAAATTTTCTAACCCCTCCCTCTTCGTATCAACTCAAATCACTATGCATATGCAAAATTTCCAACCATAACACAGAGGAATCAAAACATGAAAAAATACTGTCACCTGCAACCATGCACATAAATCTATAACACTGACCAAGACAATTTGCAGATGATTTTGTTGACCAAATACTCTCACCTCAAAGAAGTCCCACACTCACAAATGTGTATTTGATTAACTCAATATCTTTCTCTTGGGACTAGGTAAGATCCACTCGCTCTCACAAAGAAATTTGAACTGTGTGCATACAATACCATAGGCTTGCCTTTACTTTCAATACCTCGATTTTCGGACAAGTATCTAGGATCACTATAGGGATTTCTAGGCTTGTAACATAGGCTCGGGCTTGGGTATGGTACATATGGAATTAGTAGTTCAATCCTCCTTGGCACTACACACCTCTTGACTCCACTTTTCACCTTTATTTTTATTTTCTCCATTTTTTCCTTTAACTGCTTCTTTTTCTTTGCTTTTGCAATTATGGATGTGGTTTCTCTTTATTCAAACACTTATTGATGTCACACATTATTTTTCTTTTCTTTTCTTGATCTTTTGACAACAATATTTATTTTTCTTTTCATTATGCATACCGCACCCACTCTTTTCCTTTTTCATTACCCAATTTTCTTTCCACCCAACTCTTCTTAATAACCCCTATAATAGCCACCCTCAACTTAGGCGATTTTCCTGAGTTGAGGTTCACAATGTCCAAGGAGGGACCAGGGCCAAAACAGATTCATTCATAATAAAATCAGGCAGGTGAATTGGTGTAAACAAAAAGAAAGGTCAATTTAAGCTCAAACATTTGGATCAAGGGATTTTTATTCACTTTTGGTAGGTCTTTTAAGGCTAAAGTTGACTCATAAATCATAAAACGGCCTATGATCCTTTCCTAGTTTCCTATCCTCTATCTCGGTACGACTGATCAGGCAAGTTCTAGATTGACACACACAATCGAATTCAGCTATTAAACCTCCTCACACATAGCACAGGTCAACATCATCACTTCTACCAATTGCTAGTTCGAGTACATCCATACAATGGTAAACATGTTCACAGTTTCAATGCCATGCAAAGATTTACAAAGGTCATACTTGTCAACTTTCACATACACATATACAAATTGTTTGGAGGGGTATCAAATTATCAAACAACAGTTATTTTCAACAATCAGCTCTTGACTGCTTTCAGTTTTCCTACTTTCTTCCAACTGAAACAAAAAACATAAAATAAAATCCTAAACATGTCGGTTCTACTAGATATGGAACACCCGAGGGAAAAGATATACGACAAGAAAAACCCTCAAGTTATGTTCAGCAAAAAGAATGCACAGGTATCCCTCCCACCCCCATCAACAAACCATGCGTTATCCTCGACGCATATATATACCAAACAAAAACTAAGAAAATAGGGAACATACCTGTGCGACCTAGGTGTCAGCTACCTGGTTGGTGTAGGGTGTAGATACGCCTCCAATGTCATCTCCAATATTACCGTCTTGAACCGGTGCATTCTCAGATCCAACAAAGCTCTTTCCTTCTCCACAAACTCTCGCTGCCTCAGTCTCGACTCTCTGTCGAGCCTCCTCTCTCGATTCATGCAGCGCTCTCTCCATCTCACTCCGCTCTCAGTTTTGATGACATAGCAGAGAAGCATCATCATCAACACTTTCCTCCTCACAAGGCCTCTTCCCCTTATCATGTGCCACTGGCTCCTCCATGATAAAGTCAAAAATCAGCGGCAATTCTTCTTCAAACTCGTCCTCTATCACGGGAAGTGCCTGTGGAGGTACTATAGCTACCTGTCGTGCGGCCAAGTACCGCACCTCATATCTGAGTGCTCCTAGCTCTGAGTACCATCTAGAAAACTCTGGCGCCTGTAACTGTGCAAGGCGCTCATCCATCCTCTTCTCAAAAGCATCAAGTCGGCCATGCACTAAAGTGGACAGTGTCTCCAACTCCTTTGATACCCACGGCTTTACCTGCTCCATCAAAACTCTAACCTGTAGAGTCGTGTGTGCCTACTGCTTCTCGGCCTTAGCTAGACGCCTAGCCATATCAACTAAAAACTCCTGTGAAACCGTGACTAGGTCGATTGTGGTGGCTCATGGAGGTGCAACTGGTGGTCTCAGGGCTACTGCAGTAGATGATGACTTAGGAACATCGGCAGGTGTGGAGGTATCTACTGCATCTGTAGCCTCAGGCTGGCTACCTGTCTCTCTGCCCTCCATAGGCTCAACTTCCAACTCAGCGAACTGTGCTGCATCAGTCTGCATCCAGTTGCCAAATGCCTCTGCTAATATTTTCCCTCTAGCGGATGTAGCTGCCTGAGTCCTCTCCCTTGATACCGCGTTTGTATTATCTCGAATCAACTCAATATTGGTAATCTTCTGAGTCTATCAATCAAACATGGAAACAGAATGGTAGTACTATCATTCATTGCCCACTCTCTAATCTCCTCTGCAATATATCGTGGGAAATTGATGGCATACCCCTCCATTATACTTGCTACCAAAGCAGCTCTATCAGGTGAAAGGATGTTGTCATTGTTGGTTGGTACCAGCCTGTGTCAAACCAGTGACCACCAAAATTTTGCTTGAAAATTCAATGTGTCCTTTTTTATCTGGGACTCTGTACCATGCGGCCATTCTACTAGTGGACCTCTCATAGAAATGATCTGAGATAGCCAAGTGTACTGCTGGATGCGCTCCTGGCTATTCAACTTCTTGGTTTTGACTTTCTTCAACTCAGATAGCCAGTGATCAAATTCTACCATGTTCATTAGAGCTTGATAATCTGGCCCATACAGTATCCTGGAGATTTTCCACTCAAAAATATCTACCGGAGTCTCTCGCACCAACACCTAATTCAAGGAGAGCCTCTTTTTCCAATACTGGCCCCCAATGCCAACCGCTACAATGTAGCCACATACGCTGCATAGAACTCTCGAACAAAACATGGGTTGTAGCTACCTGAAGGCTCGGTCAACCACTTGAACTTGTATTTATCGAACACTGCCTGTAGCTCTGGAAGATCTTTAAGCCCTGTAGTGGCCAGCCTTGGCTCCTCGTATATGCTCCTCTTGGGATTGCCTTTTTCATTGGGAGCAATATCTCTATTATATATAGCCCTCATGCCATGGACACACCATCTATGCACATTTCTTGGTTGCTCAATTGATGTGTCCGAGGTCTCAGTCAGCTCATTATTAGAGTCCCCTCGCTGAGCATCTGATTTATCAACTCTTTGTGTTTTGCCCAGCTGTGGGAGCCTGGGAACAAGTGCAGCTGCAGCCCTAGCATTTTCATCAGTGCGGCTGGGCGGATCTCTTGTAAGTGGAGTGGGAGTATCAACCAGGGCTGTCGAATTTGAAGTTTGTTGAGCCCTAGCCCTGGTTGTCCTCCTCACTAGCTGCTCCTCCGATACTTCATATTCCTCCTCAGAGCCACTCAACTATTCAGAGGATGATGGATCATCACGCAGTCTACAGCATGAGGGTTGACTACGCTCAGGTGCTTGCTTCTTGGTTGGACCATTCTTTGGTGTACCTATGGGAGCCATTGTACTTGTGGAAACAATGTTAGTGTGCAAGATGAGATAAAATAGAAAACATTTTTTTGAGCTGGTGCCCAGTGGTCCTGACATGTGACTAAATGAGTCGTTGCCACTGGCAACGACTAGTGAGGTCACTCGTCATTTCAGGCTGGACTTCCTTCAAGATTGGCCAGTGTACTTGCCGACTGGTCCCAACAAGTTGTTGCCAAAGACAACAAATCGTTAGGTCAGTCGTTAGGTACACTGCCTCATTGGCTTAATTTTTCCCACTCAGGATGATCTACACAATGAGTCGTTTGGTGGTCCAATGACTCGTGATGTAGTTCATGCTCAAGAGTTCCAGTTCACCCATTTCAACTTCATCTTCTTCCTAATTTTCAATTCCAAAAACACAGAGCTTCACAATCTAAAATCAACCCAAGTGAACATACGATCGAAATCTTTGTTTAAATCTTCCTAGGGTTTATTTTCATCAAGAGGCAAAGATAAACACAATATTATTCGAAATAAATTCAAGCTCATTCACAACATGGGTCCTCAACAAATTCTTGTTTAACAGCAGCAATATTCAAAATTTCATGGGGAAGATTACTCACACAAATGCTTGAACAATGATGGAGTGCAATATTCGTGAGTGTGCTTGAGTGACTGGTCGTGCACTGTTGAAGGTGATTTCAATGGGGTTTGAGTGAAGAAGGAGAAGAAGGGAAGAGGGAAATTTGAAGTTTGTGTGGGTTTAAGTTTAATAGGGAGTATGTAAATGAAATCGGGTTTTGTTGGTTTAAATTAAAATTATCCCCAAATTCCAATCCTGGGTCGGGTTAGATATGGTCATTAATTTTATAACGCCCAGTGTGATGAGTCGTTAAGTGCTTACACGACTCGTTGAGCGCTTTTGTGTGGTGACTAGAGTTTAGCAGACTTACTTGGGACCTACCACTCAAGTAACGACTCGTGCGGTAACCCAACGAGTCGTGTCTTGAGTCGTGGTCCTTATGTTGGTGTAGCTTCAAGACAGGCCACTTAACAACTCGTTTGGTCTCCAAACGATTCATTGAGTGAGCCGTTATCACCCTTTTCCTTGTCATTCAGACTTTGAGCTAGTGTACATGACGAAGGACATGACGATTCGTTTCTTGAAGACACGACTCGTTAAGTCACCCATTTCTCCCCTGTTTTCTGCAGTTCTCTTCACAAATTGATTGAACGAGTCGTCAGGTCAGACGATGACTCATCCTGTGACTTTTCTGCACCAGAACTGAAGTTCTAGATTTTGGTTCTAACTTTAGATTTTCCATCTTATTCACCTGCACCCATCAACAAACGTAAACACTAGATTTTTCTTACATTTACAACTTGGGTTGCCTCCTAAAAAATGTTTGATTTAACGTCGCGGCACGACATAGGTGTTTTGGCTACTCAGACTTCACCAAAATACTTCCATGGGTTGCATCTCTTGCAGCGCCGGATTTAATGTCGCGACACGACTCAATTTCCCCAAGTTACTCAGACTTCACTCAGGGTCCACAGGTGTACCAGTTTGAGTTCTTCACTTCTCCCCAAATAAGCTTTTACCCGCTGACCATTTACTTTGAACCGCTTTCCTTCATGGTTTTCCAATTCGATTACCCCATGGAAGAATACTTGGACCACTCAAAAAGTTTCCAGCCACTTAGACTTCAACTTTCCAGGAAACAACCGAAGTCTAGAATTAAACAAGAGCACCATATCACCCAGACTGAATTCTCTTTTCTCGATTTTCCGGTCATGCTGAATTTCCATTCTTAGTTTGTAAATTTCATAACTCTCATAGGATTTAAAATGAAATTCATCCAACTCATTCAACTGATCAGGCCTCAAATTTGCAGCTTCGTTCCAATCCAAATTCAACTTCCTGAGCGCCCACATCGCTTTATGCTCAAGTTCGACCGGGAGATGACATGTTTTACCATAAACAAGCTGATACGGAGACATACCTATAGGAGTCTTGAAGGCAGTCCGATAGGCCCATAAAGCATCATCTAGCTTTCTTGCACAATCTGTCCGGTTTGCATTCACAGTCTTTGCCAAAATAGTCTTTCTCTCCCGGTTGGTGACTTCAACCTGCCCACTAGACTGCGGATGATAGGGTGTGGCCACCTTGTGTTTGACCCCATATTTTTCCAATGAAGAGCAAAACAACCAGTTACAGAAATGCGAACCACCGTCACTAATGATGGCTCTGGGGGTCCCGAATCTTGCAAATATATTTCTCTTCAAGAATGTTGTGACACTCTTCCCTTCATTGTTTAGCAGGAAAACTGCTTCCACCCATTTCAAAATGTAGTCAACAGCAACAAGTATATACTTTATCCCGTTTGAGTCACAAATGTACCCATGAAATCAATGCCCCATACATCAAATAGCTCAATAATGAGGATGATATTAAGAGAAAGCTCATGCCTTCGTGATATACCTCCTTGTCTTTGACATGAATCACATGCCTTTGCAAAATTGTGTGCATCCTGGTGAATGATTGGCCAATAGTACCCACATTGTAGAATTTTGTAGGCTGTGTGAATCCCGTTGTGGTGGCCTCCAACAGGGGATGAGTAGCATGCCTCCAATATACTCAGCATCTCAACCTCGGGTGTGCATCTCTGAATAACCCCATCAGCACATACGTGGAATAAGTAAGGCTCATCCCAGAAGAATTTCTGCACATCGGACATAAACTTCCTCCTTTGGTGGAAAGATAAGTGCTCTGATACAATGTCACTCACAAGATAATTAGCAAAATCCGCAAACCATGGGATGAGATCTTGAGATGCTGCTAGAACCTGCTCATCTGGAAATGCGTTATCTATATCATGCTCATTTTTGAGTGCTGCATCAGGTTCCAATCTGGATAAATGGTCTGCAACCTAATTTTCACTCCCTTTCCGGTCTTTTACCTCAAACTCGAATTCTTGTAGCAGAAAAACCCATCGAATCAATCGTGGTTTGGCATCTTTCTTTTCCATTAGATATCTCAAAGTTGCATGGTCTGTGTGGACTATCACGTTAGTTCCGAGCAAATATGCTGGAAACTTCTCAAATGCAAACACTACAGCCAACAGCTCATGTTCTGCCACGGTATAATTTTTCTGAGCTGCATTAAGAGCCTTGCTAGCATAATAAATTGGATGAAAAATATTTTCACACCTTTGACCCAACACAGCTCCTAGGGCCACCCCGCTAGCGTCACACATAACCTCAAAAGGCAAAGACCAGTCAGATGCCACTATAATGGGGGTCGTGGTCAATCTCTCTTTCAGACATTCAAATGCCTTCAAACATGCCTCATCAAAAATAAAATTCACCTCCTTCTTGAGTAGTTTACATAATGGATGTGCAATTTTGGAGAAGTCCTTGATGAATCTTCTGTAAAAACCTGCATGGCCCAAAAAGCTTCGAACACCGTTCACAGAAATTAGAGGTGGTAGACTAGCTATCACCTCAATCTTGGCCCGGTCTACCTCCATACCCTTACCAGAAATCTTGTGGTCTGGCACTATTACTTCCTTTACCATGAAATGGCACTTTTCCCAGTTGAGCACCAAATTTTTCTCTTCGCATCTCTGAAGCACCTTGCTCAAATGAGCTAGACAATCCTCAAATGAGTCACCCACCACGTAAAAATCATCCATAAAGACTTCAATGGTGTATTCCACTATGTCAGAAAATATGGACATCATGCAACGCTGAACAGTGGCGAGTGCATTATATAACCCGAACGGTATCCTCTTAAAAGCAAATGTACCATATGGACAAGTGAATGTGTTCTTCTCTTGGTCTTCAGAGGCTATAAAAATCTTATTGTACCCCGAATAACCATCAAGGAAGAAATACCATCCTCTACCTGCAAGTCTGTCTGACATCTGGTCCATGAATGACATCAGAAAGTGATCTTTCTGCGTCCACCGATTCAGCTTTCTGTAATCCATGCATACTCTCAAACCGGTGACTGGTCTTAAAGGAATGAGCTCATTGTTCGCATTTGGGACCACCGTGATTCCTTCCTTTTTCGGTACACATTGGACTGGGCTCACCCATTTGCTGTCTGCAATAGGATAAACCACACCTGTATCCAACCATTTTATGAGTTCCTTCTTGACCACCTCTTGCATAGGTGGATTCAACCTACGCTGATGTTCAATACTCGGAATTCAATTTGGTTCTAGTTGGATCTTATGAGTGCAAATATTGGCATTCCAATAATATCTGTAATGGTCCACCCAATGGCTTTTTTATATCTCTTCAAGACGGAGACCAAAGCCTCCACTTGCCATTCCTCCAGGTCAGCTGCAACAATGACCGGTAAAGAGTTACCGCCTCCCAAACATACATACTATAAATGGGATGGGGGTGCTTTGAGCTCCAACATTGGAGGCTCCTCAATAGATGGCTTGGCTGGTGGGATCACCCGATTTTTCAAATCAAGATCGATCTTCTTTGGAGCATAAGGGTGTGACCCCATGCCAGCAAGTGCATTTACAATCTCCTCACTCCCATGAATCTCCTCAGCCCCAATGTCCATCAAAACGGCTGCTAAGTCATCGAGAAACAATAACTCCTCTATGGGTAAGACCTGTTAGATACAAAAAAAAAAGCAAAAACATAAAAAGGAAAAAAGAACCAATAGTAAAGTTAACACAATTAACAAAAGCCTTAGTCGTATCCCTGGCAACGGCGCCAAAATTTGATGTCGCCCAAATTACACCTTGCAATTGAGATATAACCAATCGATTGTTAAATATAAAACCCAACGAAGGTTGAGGTCGATCCCATAGGGAATATGGTAAGAACTTAAGTTAATGTGAATAACTATTACTATTGAGTTACTTATTTTCGAAGGGGGAAAAATATAAAATAATAGACAGAAGTAAAATTATTGAATGTTGAGATCAAATTCGGTTTGTATTCAATTAACGACTTGACTAGGATTGTGTTCCCCAAGATTTCATAACCACAAAGCTTATACACTAGTGATATATTCTGGTGTTTAACATGCAATATTGGTAAGTTAGATTCACCTAAATGATTGGTCCCCTATCTAGATGATTATCACCATGCAACTTGGTACGTATACGGATGTACTTTAGTTGACCGTTACCCTTAATATCAGATTAGCTATCCCCGGACAAGTTTAAGCTATTAGATGAGGGTTGATAGCCTTAAATATCTATTGTTAATCCCTTTTCCCATTCATTACCTCCTTGGTCTGGTAAGTAAGAATAAGCCAAGTCCTAACGTTTGCAACTGTCAAGAATCAATCAAAACGAAGGGAAAACAATACATGCATAAAACCCCGTTCAAGAATCAATAAGTGTTTTTACCTATATGTGTTAATTCATCTTGGTTCTCACAAACCTAGTTATGGGTTTAGCTACACATGCTTGTATTATCACAATCACAAATTATTGAATAAATCATAATTGTAACTTACAAATTATCGTAGAAGAAAAATCATGTAGATTGAATAAAACTCCAAAATTTATGAATAAACTCCAATGTTGCTTTTGTTTCTTAACTAAAGAATGATTGATCAATACCAAAATTCTAGTTGAAAACTAATAAAATTGGCTCTCTCGATTACTCTCTAACTGTAACTAATCGCTCCTCAAAAATAAACCTAAATTGTGTATTTATAGTTCCAAGAAATCCTTTTCCTAATTAAAACTGGAAACCAGGTCGGCAGTCGCAACAGGCTTGGTGATGATTCGTTTGGCCCTCTTCGAGTCGTGCCTTGTTTAAACCAGTCGTCCTCAGCAACGTACCCAGTTGTGGCAATGGGTCACCTAATGACTCATCATGCCTGAACATGAGTCGTTAGGTCCCTTGTGGTCTCATTCCTCCAAAAGTTCAATGCACCTTACGGTTGGTCCCAGTTATCTACCAACGAGTCGTTCTTTCATGTGACAACTCGTTATGTCTGTCATCAACTACAATGGCCACTTTGTTAAGATTTCCTTTCTCAGCCTTCACAGTTGACCTCAGATTCATTACCAGGTGTAACGAGTCATTCCAGCAACTCGTCAGGTACACTGTCTCTTTTTCTTCGAACTTCAGCTTTTGCCCACTCCTTTAACAACGAGTCGTGCCTCCTGCGAACGACTCGTGAAGTGCCTGGTAGTCACCCTTTTAGTTGTTTTCATCATTAATTCGACCAATTCACTCTCGAACCTCTTTTTCTGCAACATTAAGCATAAAACACATCATACCTATATAAACATACCCAGAGTGTGCATAATTTCTTGGTTTTAAGCGTCAAAAGCGTCGTAAAATTATGGCATATGAAATGTCAAACGTGTCCCCGTCCAGGCAGGTTGGTTCAGACCAGTATGGCACCAGGTGCCAGTTATTCCTCCCAAAGTGGGGCGTGACAAACTTGGTATCAGAGCAGGTCATATCCCAGGGAGTCTGCAAGCCGTTCCAAGTAGAGTCTTGTCTATTGGTATGTTGTGCACCATATTCTATAGGTAGGAGGCTGCAAGGCATAATAGTGTGGTTACTCTTCTTTCTCCTCCAGTCATTCTATAGAGCTGTGTTATATAGGGTAACTTTCTGAGCTTATGTTATCCTATTTATTTACAGAGAAATGTCGGACACCCGGCACACCGCGACTGGTCGAGAGTTGTATGTGGCAGCAGGAGAGGGCACTAGTAGGGGACCACAGACAGAGTTAGCCTGATCTGAGGGCGACTGGGAGACACCACCTCGATCTCTTCAGCACCCACCACCATATTTAGAGCCCGCTGGGGCCGAAGATATATCAAAACCACCCCCAGCTATACCTATGCCATCAGATCAGGAGCTCAAGGGTGCTTTTAACATGTTGTTATAGATTATGGCTGCCTAGCATCAGCCTCAGGCAGTAGTACCAGCTGCCGCTGAGCCCGCTGAGGGGCCTGATAGTTTGAGAGTTCGTGAGTTTCTGGCTTTGAGTCCCCTGTAGTTTATAGGGATAGATCATAGAGAGGACCCCCAGAACATTATAGACTAGTTGCAGAGGATATTTAGGGTCATGCATGCCTCGTCCACAGAATCAGTCGAGCTAGCAGTATTCATATTGCAAGATGTAGTGGTTTTATGGTACGAGTGTTGGGAGAGATCCCGAGGCAGGGATGTACCTCCACCTACGTGGCCTATATTTTTTAGGCTTTCATAGATCATTATTTTACTCGATAGGTTCGGCAAGCCAGAGTAGAGCAGTTTTTGCATCTAAAGTAGGGCTGAATGAGTGTCAGAGAATATACATTGAGGTTTGACTCCTTAGCCAGGTATGCACCCTTGTTTGTTGACACCATGCCATCCAGGGTGCATCGGTTTATTATGGGGCTTGCGCTAGAATATATAGAATCTTGCATTACAGCCACTCTACGAGAGGATATGGAAATTTCATAGATCTGGGATTTTGTTCAGAATATAGAAGAGCTCAGACAGCGCCAGTATGCTATGGAAAGGTTAGGTCAGGAGCAGCGTCGGAGGGCTAGACCCACAGATTTCTAGGTAGATTTTCAGGGCGGGCCCAGACCCCATTTCTCATGAAGAACACTCAAGCCCCTATTTCAACAGCAGCAGGCAGCAGATCAGATCATCAGAGGCAGTTAGGCCTCGGTGAAAGTTCACGAGTGCCCAGCCCGCAGCAGTAGAGAGGGCAAGACCAGACAGAGTTAGCAATACCCCGATGCAGTACTTACCATAAAAAGCATTTGGGGAGGTGTAGATATGGTTCCATCACCTGTTATGCCTGCGGGTAGGAGGGGGACATGATGAGAGACTGCCCGGCTAGATGCCAGGGCGGTCAAGACCAACAAAATAGATCCTCAGCAGGTTCGTATGCCCCAGCACCTTCCACAGGTCGCGGGCCCTCAGCTCCATCAGGCAGAGGCCAACGTAGATCAGGGGCATTTGGTTCAGGTAGCGGTCAGGATCGCACATATGCATTACCAAGGAGACAGGAGTCAGAGTCATCGCCAGATGTTGTGACAGGTATATTAGATGTTTGTTCTCACTCAGTTTATGCCTTGATAGATCCGGGCTCCACTTTGTTGTATGTTACTCCATTAATAGCCTGGAAGTTTAATATAGCACCAAAATTACTTTAGTGACCCTTTTCGGTATCTACTCCTATTGGTGACTCTATTGTTTCTAAAAGAATTTACCAGGGTTATACAGTAGAGGTTGTGGGTCGTCCAACCTCAGCAGACCTGGTAGAATTAGAAATGATTGATTTTGATATGATTATGGGTATGGATTGGTTGGCACCATGTTATGCTACTATAGACTGCTGGACTAGAATAGTCCGATTTCACTTTCTAGGAGAGGTAGTGCGAGAGTGGAAAGGTAATACAGCTATGCCGAAAGGTAAGTTTATATCCTATCTTCGGGTGAAAAAGTTAATAGCAAAGGATTGTATCTACCATATTGTCATAGTTTGGGATATGGAAGTAGAATCCCCAACTCTCCAGTCTATCCAAGTTGTTAATGAGTTCCCGGATGTGTTTCTAGATGAACTTCCCGGTATTCCCCCAGAGCAGGAAATAGATTTCTCTATAGATTTGCTACCAAATACTCAGCCTATATCTATACCCCCATATCGAATGGCCCCTACTGAATTAAAAGAATAGTTAAAAGATTTGTTAGATAAAGATTTCATCAAACCCAGTACATCACCTAGGGTGCACCAGTCCTGTTTGTGAAAAAAAAGGATGGGTCTCTATACATGTGCATAGATCACCAACAATTGATTAAAGTTACCATTAAGAATAAATATCCTCTTCTAAGAATAGATGATTTATTTGATCAGCTTCAAAGGGCAAAATATTTCTCTAAAATTGATTTGAGATCCGGGTACCACCAGGTTCGAGTTCGGGAGAAAGATATTCTGAAGACAGCTTTCAGGACTAGGTATGGCCATTTTGAGTTCTTAGTTATGTCATTTGGGTTGACAAACACGCCGGCAGTGTTCATGGACCTAATGAATAGTATTTTCAGGCCGTATTGGATATGTTTGTAATAGTGTTCATTGATGATATTCTAGTCTACTACCGCTCAGAGGCGGAACATAAAGATTATTTGTGGGCAGTACTTCAGATCCTCATAGACCGCCAATTATATGCAAAGTTTTCTAAATGTGAGTTCTGTTTGAATTCTGTAGCATTCTTGGGCCACATTGTATCAGAGGCTGGTATTCAAGTCAATTCGTAGAAAATTGAGGTAGTGAAAACATGGCCTAGACCTACGACCCCAATAGAGGTTCGCAGTTTCCTGGGGTTATTCGGGTATTAAAGAAGGTTTGTGGAAGGGTTTTCTACCTTGTCAGCACCTTTGACTAAATTGACTCAAAAAACAGCCAAGTTTCAGTGGACCGAAGCCTGTGAACTGAGTTTCCAGGAAATGAAGAACAGATTGACATCAGCACCAGTGTTAGCTTTGCCGGAAGGTTCAGAGGGTTATGCGGTGTATTGTGACGCTTCAGGTGTCGGGTTAGGGTGTGTTTTGATGCAACATGGAAAGGTAATAGCGTATGCTTCGAGGCAATTGAGAAAACATGAAAAGAACTATCCCACCCATGATCTAGAGTTAGTTGTAGTGGTTCACTCCTTAAAGATATGGAGGCATTACTTATATGGGGTGCATGTGGATATTTTTACTAACCATAAAAGTCATCAGTACATTTTCACACAGAAAGAGTTGAATTTGCGACAATGTTGTTGGTTAGAATTGTTGAAAGATTATGATGTGAACATCTTGTATCACCCAGGAAAAGCTAATATTATGGAGGATGCTCTTACCCGCCGATCTATAGGCAGTTTGGCATATCTGAGGCCGGAACAACAGGAAATAGATCGAGAATTGCACCGGCGAGCCAACTTAGCAATTCGGGTAGTTGATACAAAGGATAATGGGAGCTATAATTTAGAATACTGTAGTATCATCCCTAGTTGTAGAAGTAAAAGAGCAGCAGTATGAAGATCCTCATTTAGCACAGCTCAGAGATAAGGTACAGCAGGGAGAAGTACCAGCCTTTGAGGTAATTAAGGATGGGGTTTTGAGATGTAGGGGTCGCCTCTGCGTTCCAGATGTGGTAGGACTTCGCCAGCAGATCATGGAAGAGGTACATTATTCCCATTATTCTCTTCACCAAGGTTCGACAAAGATGTATCATGACATAAAAGAGATTTACTGGTGGTCGGGGATGAAGAAGGAGGTAGCAGAATTTATAGCACAATGTCCTAACTACAAATAGGTAAAGGATGAACATCAAAAACCCGGTGGATTAACACACGAAATAGCAGTGCCTATGTGGAAATGGGAGGCAATCAATATGGATTTCATGACAGGATTACCCCATACCAGGCGCAAATTTGATTCCATTTGGGTGATTGTCGACAGATTGACAAAGTCAACTCATTTTCTGCCAGTCAGGACCACTTTTTCAGCCGAGGACTATGTCGAGTTATACATTAGAGAAATAGTTAGACTATATGGTGTCCCATTATCTATCATTTCTGATAGAGGAGCACAATTTACAGGTAGATTCTGGCAATCATTTCAAAAAGGTTTGGGGACACAAGTCAATTTGAGTACATCATTCCACCCTCAGACAGACGGGCAGGCAGAAAGTACAATTCATACGCTCGAGAATATGCTACGGGCATGCATGCTAGACTTAGGGGGTAGCTGGGATGAACATTTACCCCGTATTGAGTTTGCTTATAATAATAGTTACCATTCAACAATTCAGATGGCGCCATATGAGGCTTTATATGGGCGGAAGTGCAGATCCCCAGTTGGTTGGTTCGAGGTAGGTGAATCAGAACTAATTGGACCAGACATGATCCACTAATCAGAGGAAAAAGTAAAGCATCATAGAACGTTTGTTGACAGCCCAGATTCGTCAAAAGTCCTACTCTGATATTCGACGTAGAGACTTAGAGTTCAGTATTGGTGACTGGGTATTCCTTAAGGTATCGCCGATGAAGGATGAAATGAGATTTGGCAAGAAAGGCAAACTTAGCCCAAGGTTTATTGGGTCGTATCGGATCCTCCGGAAAATAGGCCAGGTGGCATACGAGTTAGATTTGCCTTTAGAGTTAGAGTGTGTTCACCCGATCTTTCATGTATCGATGTAACGGATGTGTATAGGGGATCCGTACCGTGTTGTGCTAGTTGAGGATGTCCAGGTTACTGAGGAGTCAGCCTACGAAGAGGTTCCAGTGGCCATATTAGATCGGTAGGTTCGCAGGTTGAGGACCAAAGATGTCGCCTCTGTTAAGGTATTGTGGAGAAATAGGAATAGAGAAGAGATTACCTAGGATGCTGAGGACAATATGAGATCCAAATATCCTCAGTTGTTCCATGATTAGACCTGGCTATGTAGTTAAGTGAAGTCGTTGATTCAGTTGTTGTTCTATGATTCATGTTACTTAGACTATTTAGTTGATTGCCATTTTGTCGTGAAAGAGTTGTTATAGTGTCATGTGATATATCTGTATTGGACTTTTCTACATTTCAGGATTTTCAGATAGTCCATGTTACAGGGGAGACTCTGCCAAAAATTTTCTAGAATAATAGTTAGGAGAGTCAAACTTGTGTGAGTTAAGTAGACATTCGGGGACGAATGTTCCTAAGGAGGGGGAGGATGTTACACCCCGTTGAAACGTTAACATTTAGTAGTCGCACGTGTGAGTTGTGGTAAGTAAGAAGGGTTTGTCGCATGTAGAGAAGCCTCGGAAGTCAGGTCGAACGAGGCCAGGCTGCAAGGGCCAACGCGACACGCCGGCACACTGGTGCACTGGGCAGCGTGGCGCGTTAGCCCCCTTGGCACATTGAAGGTGTTATACCCCAAAAATTTTCGACACCTAGATGGCCTATTCACACATTGGTTAAGCATATTTGAAAGCCATACGTGCTAGAGAAAGGCCCGGGAAAAGACCGGACGAGAAGCCTGTCGAACCATCGCGGAAGGAGCTGAAGTAGGGCCCCTCCGCGATGGCAATGTGTCACAGAGGTGGAGCCTCTGCATTGGCATCGTGACACGTTGGGCCTGTCCAGGCCCAAGTATATAAAGCCCCACTTCGGTTTAATTTCATTTAAATCAATGAGAATTTCCATAAAATGCAGAGAAACAGAGAGAGACGAAGAGGGGTAATATATTATCGTTCAACTACGCTGCCAAACGTAGTCTAAATTTAAATTAACTCCAGATACCGAGGTATTTAGCAGCAGGGAGCATTCCTACGGATTTAGTTTCACGAAATACGGCCGACGAATCGTCTAGCTACCGGACTAAGGTAAGTGGAATTGCTCCAAACTAGTGTCTATGTGTTCCTAGCTGTGAAGTGACTACTTCTCCCTTCTGGACTTCTGGAAAATAGCAAGTTTTCGACCGTCTTTCGATAAGCCTAAGTTTAGGCTATAATTATATTGAAAGTGACGTTGTCCTTCAGAATAGTGTTGTATTTAGTACTAAATGACGTGTTTATGAATGCAGTTGGGATATTTAGCTGGAATACTGACCGAGCCTCGTCCGACCATCGGATAACTCGAGGTTAAGGTATGTAAAGTTGTTCTTCGGAAAGTTAGTAAGTCTTAGCTTGGTAAATCATAGTAAACTCCGTATTTTGAAACTCTCAGAGTTGAATGTTGAGAATTACGTAAGTCTAATAGATTCTGAGTTGTGTTGCCGTATCATATTCAGTCCAGAAGTTAGTAAAGCATGCGCCCAAGGGCGAGTTAGCATCCGGATTCAGTATAGTTTATTGTATGATCAACAAGCATGTTGTAGAATAAGAAGATACAGATTTTCAGAATAAAGCTAATAAAGTGAAACCAGATAGACAGACAGTTCTATTGGCTACAGATTAAGCCATTCAGACAGATAGTGCCCTGGCTACAGATTAGCCAGTAGTTAAAGAAAGATCTCAGAATCAGTATAATCAGTAAAGAATCAGTTTAGTACAGAAACATATCAGAATAAGAAATCAAATTTCAGATAGTCTTTTTCAGTTATACATGCTTGCTATCTATATGTGCTATTTGTTTGTTGAGACTTGATGTGGCGTGAGGGCACCTTATTGAGCGTCCTCGCCGCCCCTGGGTTGGTAATCGTGTCGCCCACTGAGCGGGTGGGTTTTACGTCACTCCAAGGAGTGGCATGCCGTCCCCAGCTTGGACGAAGATGGGATGAAGCTTTCCCCATAGCAGTCTGATCAGCATTACAGGTGCAGCTCCGGTTTCAGATAGCCCTGTTGAGTTTTGTGTCCAGGGAACCAGACACTATCTGTTACTGTCTGTACATTCAGTTATTACAAGTGTAGCTCCAGTTTCAGGTAGCCCCGTTGAGTTGTGTCCGGGGATCCAGACCCTATCTGTTACTGTCTACACAGGAGACCTCCGGACCCAGACACGGTTGCTTATATCGGAGGCTATGGCCCGAGCCGGAGACCCAGGGGGCCAGTAGAGGAGCTCCGAAGTGAGCAGATGAGTGGAGTGACTTATTTTTTGGCTGGTTTTGACCCGGGTAGGGGTATATAGATTGTTTGCTTGCTTGGCGCCATCCGACTTATGGGGGTTGGGATTGGCTCTTGCTTGATAAATGTATATGTACTTATGTGTTTTATATATAATAGTTAATAGACAGCAGGCCGCCGTGACTACAGACACGCTCCTGCCTAACAGTGCAGAAAGGTTTGATCTAGTTCCTGTCAGCTCTTCAGATTCAGTTAGCTTCTGCTCATAGACTTGTTAGTTATGTTATCTGTATTCAGTTGTATTATTTCAGTTGCTTTGCATACTCGGTACCAGTGGTACTGACACCCAGTGGGGCGCTGCATTACTTGCCTGCAGGTACTCATAGATGAGGAGGCGATCCCTCGTGATCCTATCCAGTGCAAAGTCATCAGCTCCTGTCATCCGGAGCCTGATATTTCAGAGGTTTATACCATTTCTCTTTTGTTGTACAGTATGGGTAGGTCAGGGCCCTGTCCTGACCATCTTATCAGTATTCCTAGAGGCTTGCAGTCTGTACATATTTCCCTGTGGTCAGTTGAGCCGGTCGTGTGAGGCCGTGCAGTTTGTTATAGCTGTTTAGCATTTCAGTTTATGTTGGCCGTGTGAGGCCTTAGTTTGACAGTAGTGGTGACCTTGCCGATCACGTAGCCTTACAGTAGTCTTGTGTTGAGTTACAGATAACTAGACAACATGGTGGCCTTGTTGGCCCGCATAGGCTCCCTTATATTGAGATGTTTCTGGTTAGCTGTTATTACAGGTATAGGTGGCTATAGGCCCATGTTATACCCCGTAGAATTCCCGGCACTTAGACGACCTACTCACACGTTGGTTAAGCATATTTGAAAGCCATACGTGCTAGGGAAGGGCCCGGGAAAAGATCGGACGAGAAACCTGTCGAACCATCGCGGGAGGAGCTGAGGCAGAGCCCCTCCGCGATGGCAGCGTGTCACGGAGGGGAGGCCTCCACGATGGCTCCGTGCCACGTTGCCATTGTCCCAGCCCAGGTATATAAAGCCCTCACTTCGGGTTAAACTCATTGTTATCAATTAATAATTTCCAGAAGCGTACTGAACAGAGGGAAAACGAAAGAAGGTTAAATATTTTCGTCCGATTACGCTACCAAACGCTGCCCAAACCCAAATTAATCCTAGATACCAAGGTATTTAGCAGCAGAGAGCATTTCTACGGAATTAGTTTCGCGAAATACGGCCGACGAATCGGCGAGCCGCCGAACTAAAGTAAGTAGAATTGCTCCAAATTTATGTCTATGTGTTCCTAGCTGAGAAGTGAATAATTCTCCCTTCTGAGCCGCTGGAAAATAGCGAGTTTTTGACCGTCTTTCGATAAGCCTAAGTTTAGGCTATAAATTAAATCGAAAGTAACGTCGCTCTTTACAATAGTGTTGTATTTAGTATTGATTGACGTATTTATGAATGCAGTTGGGAGAAAATAGTTGAAGTACCGGCCGAGCCTCGTCCGACGGACGAGTAGTCGAAGATAAGGTATGTAAAGTTAGTTTCCTTCGGCAACTTAAGTAATATCAGTGTAGTGTAACAAATTACGGACCAGTAGAATGTTCAGAAGTCAAATGTTGCGTTATTATGAATGTTGGTACGATGTGAGAAACATTGGGTTGTAATGCGTATGGAACCTATCCGTATGATATAGATTCTAACGCAAGTGTTAGAGAGTGCCCAGTATATTCAGAGTGTGATGTAATGTGCCAGGTTAAGATATTTTTGTGGTCAGCTGAAACCCCGCGGAGTAGTACAGTATCCGTAAAGCCCTTCAGAAATAGAATAGCAGGCTAAAATGAAATTCAGAAAGCATGTCAGGATTAGTAAATCCTGTTACTATAGAAAGTTAGTATACAGCGTAGTCTAGCAGAAAGATTATATTTGTACATACGTATATAGTACTTCCAACCTCAGCATGTATTAAGTATGTACTTATTTCTATCATTAGTTCAGCATATAGTGTATACAGAGACTTAGTAAACAGCAGAATTTTCAGCAGAAACATTACCTTATAGCATTTGCTCAGTACAGCCCGGCAGGAGACTATGTTCATATTTATACATCTTTACCTGCCTCAGCACGTATTAAAAACGTACAGATTGCTATCAGTAGCCCAGCATGTAATATATATGATACTTTATCCCTATTAGCCTCAGCCTGTGAGATACCCAGACAGTATTACCAGTTGAGACCGTTGTATTGTTTGGGGTTGGATTACCTAGCATCCATGACCGCCCAGGGTTAATAGCTGTATCGACTCGTCCGCCAGAGGACGAGGATACGTCACTCTACGGAGTGGCATGCCGTCCCGCCAGGGGACGAAGATGGGATGCCAGTTTTTCCCCATATTTGTGCCTTGATCGGCCCTTACACACCCCAGTCGAGCGGATACGCCCGGGTGCAGATTCAGGAGTCCTCCGGAATTAGATGCAGTTATAGTCAGGGGCTCAGCGAGCCCAAGTGCATACCCAGGCGACCGGCAGGATGCTTACAGCCAGTATAGGAGATGGGTTGACCGGGGTAGGGGTATAGATTCTGTGTTGATTGTACCTCCCGGCTTATGGGGGCCGGGTAAGGTTGTGTATGCCATGTTATGTTATGTATGTTATGCTGCATTACAGTAAATACGAGCATATTAGTAGTAGAATGATACGTCTTCAGGTATCATTCCTACTTCCTTCAGTATGTTTAAGAACAGGTACGATCTACACCATCAGACAGTTATCTACTCCTTCTTATTTCAGTTTTGACAGTTATGTTATTGATTGCAGATATCCCTTCAGTTCTTATAGATTCAGTTATCTCCCACTATTCAGGATTTTTAGCTATATTACTTGTATTCATCTGTATTCAGTTTGCTTTACATACTCAGTACCAGCGGTACTGACGCCCAGTGGGGCGCTGCATTACTTGCCTGCAGGTACCCATAGACGCGCAGGCGATACCACGTGATCCCCATCAGCGGTCGAATATTCAGCTCCTGTCATCCGGAGGCTGAATTTCTAGAGGTGTAGTTCAGTTCCTTTTGTTGTACAGTACGGGTAGGTCGGGGCCCTGTCCCGATCATTTCTATTATCCTTCTTAGAGGCTTGTAGTCTGTTTATATTCCCTGTGGTCGGATAAGCCGGTCGTGTGAGGCCGTGCAGTTGTATAGTTGCCTTTACTCTTCTTTCTTTTGTGATGGCCGTGTGGGGCCATAGTTTCCAGTAGTGGTGACCTTGCCGGTCACGTAGCTTTTCAGTATGTTATGCTTGAGTTTGCAGATAACTAGACAGCATGGTGGCCTTGTCGGCCCGCATAGGTTCCCCTGAATTACCTTGTTTCTGGTCAGCTGTAATACAGGTACAGAAGGCTATAGGCCCAGGGGGCCGGAGGCTGTATTTACAGCCGTTATATAGCCCTTTGTTTCCAGAAATTTGAGTTAGAGTCAGCCAGGCGCCAGATGCGCCTAGGCTTAGCAGTTCAGCAGGTCAGATCCTAGTAGGGCACCAGGTGCCAGTCATACCCCCCAAGGTGGGGCGTGACAAACTTGGTATCAGAGCAGGTCATATCCCAGGAAGTCTGCAAGCCGTGCTAAGTAGAGTCCTGCCCATGGATGTGTTGTGCACCACATACTATGGGTAGGAGGCTGCAAGGCATGATAGGATGGTTGTCTTTTATTCTGACTCAGTCCTGCTATAGAGCTGTACAGTATAGGGTTGAATTCCAAAAATCTTACATATTCTTTGGCTACAGATAATGTCAGACCAGCGCCATCCCGTCACAGGTCGGAGCTTAGACATTGCAGCAGGGGAGGGCACCAGCAGGATGCCTCCCCCTCATTTGGAGACAGCCCGATCAGAGGGCCCTACAGAGGCCTCATCTCAGCCTCCTCAGCAGTCTCCACCACGTCAGGAGTCACCTGGGGCGACATTACCTTCAGCAGCCCCTATATTGACTCCTTCTGATCAGGAGGTTAGGAGTGCTGTAGTTTTGTTAGCACAGATGATGGCTGCTCAGCGTCAGCCAATGCCATCTACAGCTGCAGAATCATCAGGAGGGCCCGGTAGTTCGAGGGTCCTAGAATTCTTAGCCCTGAATCCCCCACAGTTCACAGGTACAGACCGAACAGAGGACCCCCAAGATTTTTTGGATCAGATACAGAGAATCTTCAGGGTTATGCATGCTACGCCTACTGAGTCAGTTGAATTGGCCGCATTCCGGTTGTGAGATATTGCGGTGCTTTGGTATGAAAGCTGGGAGAGGTCCCGAGGGATAGATGTTTCCCCTCCCACCTGGTCCAGCTTTTCAGGAGCCTTTCTGGATCATTATCTGCCGCGGGAGACTCGACAGGCCCGGGTAGACCAGTTTCTACATCTAGAACAGGGGGCCATGAGTGTTCGGGAATATTCTTTGCAGTTTGATTCTCTAGCCCGATATGCACCGGCTTTCGTTGATACCATGGCATCTAGAGTGCATCGCTTCATTACGGGCTTGAATCCAGAGTACGTTGAGATTTGCACTACAGCCACACTGCGAGAGGACATGGATATTGCTCGCATTCAGGCATTTGCTCAGAATATTGAGGGCATCAGGCAGCGGCAATGAGAGGTCAGAAGGGTTAATTAGGAACCGCGTCGCCGGGATAGGCCAGTTGAGTTACAAAGAGAGGCCTGGGGAGGACCCAGGCCATGATTGTCAGACAGGCCGCCCAGGCCCCCGCCTCCACCACAGTCACAGGGAGGTAGATTCAGCCACAGGGGGCAGTCAGAGGCTGGTAGAGGTTCGCAGACGACAGACTCACCGTCACAGAGGAGGGCAGAGCAGAGTAGGTATACCCTACCACTTTGCCCTATATGCAATCGACGTCACTCTGGAGCATGCAGATATGGCTCCACCGCATGTTATATTTGTGGCCAAGAAGGCCATTTGATGAAAGATTGCCCAGCTAGAGGTCGAGAGGACCGCGATAGACAGGATAGGACATCAGCAGGGTCACGAGCCACAACATCCTCGACTGGGCGTAGGCCCCCAGTTTCAGCAGGCAGGGGTCGAGGCAGATCAGGGGCCTCCAGTACAGGTGCGGGTCCAAGCCGCACGTATGCCCTACCAGGGAGGCAAGATTCAGAGGCATCGCCCGATGTTGTGATAGGTATGCTAACTATCTGCTCACACCCTGCTTATGTGCTAATTGACCCAGGGTCTACCTTGTCCTATATTACTCCATTTGTGGCACGGAAGTTTAGTATTGTACCAGAATCATTACGGCAGCCCTTCTTAGTATCTACGCCCGTCGGTGACTCTATCACAGCCAGCCGAATTTACCGCGGGTGTACAGTAGAGGTTGTTGGTCGTCAGACCACAGTAGATCTGGTCGAGTTAGAGATGATAGATTTCGATGCCATAATGGGTATGGATTGGTTAGTACCATGTTTTGCTAATGTTGAATGTTGGACCAAAACAGTCCGATTCCACTTCCCGGGGGAGGCAGTACGGGAGTGGAAGGGCAGCACCGCGACGCCAAAAGGTAGGTTTATTTCCTACCTTCAGGCGAGAAAGTTGATATCTAAGGGGTGCATTTACCATCTCGTCAGAGTTCAGGATGTCCAAGAAAAATCTCCGACACTCCAGTCTGTCCCAGTGGTAAATGAATTCCCAGATGTATTTCCTGATGAGTTACCTGGTATTCCCCCAGAAAGGGAAATAGACTTCACTATTGACTTGCTACCAGGCACGCAGCCAATATCAATACCTCCTTATCGTATGGCTCCTGCAGAACTCAGAGAATTAAAGGAGCAGTTGAAAGACCTGTTAGATAAAGGTTTTATTAGGCCGAGTACTTCCCCGTGGGGTGCGCCAGTCTTGTTTGTGAGAAAGAAAGATGGCTCGCTCCGAATGTGCATAGACTATCGGCAGCTGAACAAAGTTACAATAAAGAACAAGTATCCGCTTCCCAGAATTGATGACTTATTTGATCGGTTACAGGGAGCCAGATACTTTTCTAAGATTGACTTGCGGTCCGGATATCACCAGGTCCGAGTACGTGAGAGGGACATCCCTAAGACAGCATTCAGGACCCGATATGGACATTTTGAATTTCTGGTTATGTCCTTCGGGCTAACAAATGCCCCAGCAGTCTTTATGGATTTGATGAACAGTATTTTCAGACCCTTCCTAGACTTGTTCGTGATAGTATTCATTGATGATATTCTGGTGTATTCTTGCTCTGAAGCAGATCACCGTACTCATTTGCGAACAGTGCTCCAGGTTCTCAGGGACCGCCAGTTGTATGCTAAGTTTTTGAAGTGTGAATTCTGGCTTAACTCAGTGGCCTTTTTAGGGCATATTATATCAGACGCTGGTATACAGGTAGATAAGCAGAAGATAGAAGCAGTTAAGTCATGGCCTAGGCCTACCACCCCGACTGAAGTTCGTAGCTTTCTGGGGTTGGCAGGATACTATCGGAGGTTCGTTGAGGGATTCTCAACTATTGCAGCACCTTTAACAAAATTGACACAGAAAGCAGCAAAGTTTCAGTGGACGGAGGCATGTGAGCAGAGTTTCCAGGAACTGAAAGATAGATTGACCTCCGCTCCCGTATTAGCACTGCCGGAAGGCACAGAAGGTTATTCAGTCTATTGCGACGCGTCAGGTGTCGGATTGGGCTGTGTATTGATGCAGCATGGTAGAGTAATTGCATATGCTTCCAGGCAGCTGAAAAAGCATGAAAGGAATTACCCCACCCATGACTTAGAGTTGGCCGCAGTAATTCATGCCTTGAAGATGTGGAGGCATTATCTGTATGGCGTCCATGTTGACATTTATACAGACCATAAGAGCTTACAATACATTTTCACCCAGAGGGAGTTGAATCTGCGGCAACGCCGCTGGTTAGAGTTGTTGAAAGACTATGATGTGAATATTTTGTACCACCCCGGAAAAGCTAATGTGGTAGCAGATGCCCTGAGCCGTAAATCAATGGGGAGTTTGGCGTATTTGCGACCCGAGAAACAGAAATTAGATCAAGAAATTCATCAGTTAGCTGGCCTAGCCGTTCGAGTAATAGAAACAGAAAATAATAGACCAGTAATTCAGAATTCTGCAGTGTCATCGTTAGTTACAGAGGTAAAAGAACGGCAGTATAAGGATCCCGATTTAGTCCAGCTCAGAGATAGAGTTCAGAAAGGTAAGGAGCCAGATTTTCAGATAACCGAGGATGGTGTGCTACATTGTAAAGACCGCCTTTGTGTCCCGAATGTCGCAGGACTTCGTGGGCAGATCATGCATGAGGTACACTACGCTCGCTATTCCCTTCACCCAGGGGCGACGAAAATGTACCACGACATCAGAGACATATATTGGTGGCCAGGTATGAAAACTGAGATAGCTGAATTTGTATCTAGGTGTGCTAATTGTCAGCAGGTGAAAGCAGAGCACCAGAAACCGGGTGGTTTGACTCAGGAGATAATAATACCTACGTGGAAATGGGAAGCAATAAACATGGATTTTGTAACAGGGTTACCCCGTACTAGACACAGAAATGATTCCATTTGGGTAATAGTTGACAGGCTGACAAAATCAGCTCATTTCCTGCCAGTAAGGGCTACCTTCTCAGCTGAGGATTATGCCGAATTGTATATCAGAGAGATAGTTAGATTGCATGGCGTGCCGGTATCTATCATTTCAGATAGGGGAGCACAGTTTACAGCTAGGTTCTGGCAGTCATTTCAGAAAGGTCTGGGGACGCAGATTAATCTGAGCACAGCATTTCATCCTCAAACAGATGGGCAGGCCGAACGTACAATTCAGACGCTCGAAGATATGTTACGAGCGTGTGTGTTAGATTTTGGGGGTAGCTGGGATGAACATCTTTCATTAATCGAATTTTCTTATAATAACAGCCACCATTCAGCTATTCAGATGGCGCCTTTCGAGGCATTATACGGGCGAAAATGCAGATCGCCGGTGGGTTGGTTTGAGATAGGAGAATCAGCATTAGTTGGCCCAGACATTGTTCGGCAGTCCGAGGAAAAGGTAAAGCTAATCCGGGAACGTTTACTGACTGCACAGAGCCGCCAGAAATCATACACAGATAGACGGCGCAGAAATCTAGAATTTTCGATAAATGACTGGGTATATCTGAAAGTATCCCCGATGAAAGGGGTAATGAGGTTTGGCAAGAAGGGCAAGCTTAGCCCAAGATTCATTGGGCCGTATCAGGTTCGGCGAAGAATAGGCCGCATGGCATACGAGTTAAACTTGCCTCCAGAGTTAGCGTCGGTTCACCCAGTATTC
Organism: Datura wrightii; assembly: GCA_035772735.1. Taxonomy (NCBI): domain Eukaryota; kingdom Viridiplantae; phylum Streptophyta; class Magnoliopsida; order Solanales; family Solanaceae; genus Datura; species Datura wrightii. The sequence continues at coordinate 23,665,934 of JASDFA010000001.1, forward strand.
CACGTTTCCATGTTAAGAAAGTTCGTAGGGGACCCTTCTACAGTAGTTCCAGTCCAGGATGTTCAGGTCACAGAGGAGTTAGCCTATGAAGAGGTTCCCGTAGCTATCTTAGACAGACAGATTCGCAGGCTGAGAACTAAAGACGTTGCATCTGTCAAGGTATTGTGGCGTAATAGAAACCGGGAAGAAATGACGTGGGAGGCTGAAGAAGACATGAAAATCAGATATCCTCACCTATTCCAGGCCTAGTCAGACGACAGGTATGTCCGTATCATTATTTATACAGTACTTTATGGTTGTATGTTGTAAATAATAAAGAAAGAAGTGGTATTCAGTTGTCCAGTGGATTGTAGAATATTGTGTGCAGTGCCTGTGTTGACTTTTCTGCATTTCAGGTTTTTGCGATAGTCCATATTACAGGGGAAACTCTGCCAAAATTTTTTTTCCAGAAACTAGAGTGAACAGTTCTCTAGACAGCAGTATACATTCGAGGACGAATGTTCCTAAGGGGGGGAGAATGTTATACCCCGTAGAATTCCCGGCACTTAGACGACCTACTCACACGTTGGTTAAGCATATTTGAAAGCCATACGTGCTAGGGAAGGGCCCGGGAAAAGATCGGACGAGAAACCTATCGAACCATCGCGGGAGGAGCCGAGGCAGAGCCCCTCCGCGATGGCAGCGTGTCACGGAGGGGAGGCCTCCGCGATGGCTCCGTGCCACGTTGCCATTGTCCCAGCCCAGGTATATAAAGCCCTCACTTCGGGTTAAACTCATTGTTATCAGTTAATAATTTCCAGAAGCGTACTGAACAGAGGGAAAACGAAAGAAGGTTAAATATTTTCGTTCGATTACGCTGCCAAACGCTGCCCAAACCCAAATGAATCCTAGATACCAAGGTATTTAGCAGCAGAGAGCATTTCTACGGAATTAGTTTCGCGAAATACGGCCGACGAATCGGCGAGCCGCCGAACTAAAGTAAGTAGAATTGCTCCAAATTTATGTCTATGTGTTCCTAGCTGAGAAGTGAATAATTCTCCCTTCTGGGCCGCTGGAAAATAGCGAGTTTTTGACCATCTTTCGATAAGCCTAAGTTTAGGCTATAAATTAAATCGAAAGTAACGTCGCTCTTTACAATAATGTTGTATTTAGTATTGATTGACGTATTTATGAATGCAGTTGGGAGAAAATAGTTGAAGTACCGGCCGAGCCTCGTCCGACGGACGAGTAGTCGAAGATAACGTATGTAAAGTTAGTTTCCTTCGGCAAGTTAAGTAATATCAGTGTAGTGTAACAAATTACGGACCAGTAGAATGTTCAGAAGTCAAATGTTGCGTTATTATGAATGTTGGTACGATGTGAGAAACATTGGGTTGTAATGCGTATGGAACCTATCCGTATGATATAGATTCTAACGCAAGCGTTAGAGAGTGCCCAGTATATTCAGAGTGTGATGTAATGTGCCAGGTTAAGATATTGTTGTGGTCAGCTGAAACCCCGCGGAGTAGTACAGTATCCGTAAAGCCCTTCAGAAATAGAATAGCAGGCTAAAATGAAATTCAGAAAGCATGTCAGGATTAGTAAATCCTGTTACTATAGAAAGTTAGTATACAGCGTAGTCTAGCAGAAAGATTATATTTGTACATACGTATATAGTACTTCCAGCCTCAGCATGTATTAAGTATGTACTTATTTCTATCATTAGTTCAGCATATAGTGTATACAGAGACTTAGTAAACAGCAGAATTTTCAGCAGAAACATTACCTTATAGCATTTGCTCAGTACAGCCCGGCAGGAGACTATGTTCATATTTATACATCTTTACCTGCCTCAGCACGTATTAAAAATGTACAGATTGCTATCAGTAGCCCAGCATGTAATATATATGATACTTTATCCCTATTAGCCTCAACCTTTGAGATACCCAGACAGTATTACCAGTTGAGACCGTTGTATTGTTTGGGGTTGGATTACCTAGCATCCATGACCGCCCAGGGTTAATAGCTGTATCGACTCGTCCGCCAGAGGACGAGGATACGTCACTCTACGGAGTGGCATGCCGTCCCGCCAGGGGACGAAGATGGGATGCCAGTTTTTCCCCATATTTGTGCCTTGATCGACCCTTACACACCCCAGTCGAGCGGATACGCCCGGGTGCAGATTCAGGAGTCCTCCGGACTCAGATGCAGTTATAGTCAGGGGCTCAGCGAGCCCAAGTGCATACCCAGGGGACCGGCAGGATGCTTACAGCCAGTATAGGAGATGGGTTGACCGGGGTAGGGGTATAGATTCTGTGTTGATTGTACCTCCCGGCTTATGGGGGCCGGGTAAGGTTGTGTATGCCATGTTATGTTATGTATGTTATGCTGCATTACAGTAAATACGAGCATATTAGTAGTAGAATGATACGTCTCCAGGTATCATTCCTACTTCCTTCAGTATGTTTAAGAACAGGTACGATCTACACCATCAGACAGTTATCTACTCCTTCTTATTTCAGTTTTGACAGTTATGTTATTGATTGCAGATATCCCTTCAGTTCTTATAGATTCAGTTATCTCCCACTATTCAGGATTTTTAGCTATATTACTTGTATTCATCTGTATTCAGTTTGCTTTACATACTCAGTACCAGCGGTACTGACGCCCAGTGGGGCGCTGCATTACTTGCCTGCAGGTACCCATAGACGCGCAGGCGATACCACGTGATCCCCATCAGCGGTCGAATATTCAGCTCCTGTCATCCGGAGGCTGAATTTCTAGAGGTGTACTTCAGTTCCTTTTGTTGTACAGTACGGGTAGGTCGGGGCCCTGTCCCGATCATTTCTATTATCCTTCTTAGAGGCTTGCAGTCTGTTTATATTCCCTGTGGTCAGATAAGCCGGTCGTGTGAGGCCGTGCAGTTGTATAGTTGCCTTTACTCTTCTTTCTTTTGTGATGGCCGTGTGGGGCCATAGTTTCCAGTAGTGGTGACCTTGCCGGTCACGTAGCTTTTCAGTATGTTATGCTTGAGTTTGCAGATAACTAGACAGCATGGTGGCCGGCCCGCATAGGTTCCCCTGAATTACCTTGTTTCTAGTCAGCTGTAATACAGGTACAGAAGGCTATAGGCCCAGGGGGCTGGAGGCTGTATTTACAGCCGTTATATAGCCCTTTGTTTCCAGAAATTTGAGTTAGAGTCAGCCAGGCGCCAGATGCGCCTAGGCTTAGCAGTTCAGCAGGTCAGATCCTAGTAGGGCACCAGGTGCCAATCATACCCCCCAAGGTGGGGCGTGACAGCCCAGTTGGCCGGAGGCTGTGTTTACAGCCGTTATATTGCCCTTTGTTTCCAGAAATTTGAGTTAGAGCCAGCCAGGCACCAGATGTGCTCAGGCTCAGTAGTCTAGCAGTTCAGTTCCTAGTAGGGCACCAGGTGCCAGTCATACCCCCCAAGGTGGGGCGTGACAAACATGGTATCAGAGCGGGTCGTGTCCCAGGGAGTCTGCAAGCCGTGCTAAGTAGAGTCTTGTCTATGGATGTGTTGTGCACCACATACTATAGGCAGGAGGCTGCGAGGCATGATAGGACGGTTACTCTTCTTTCATACCTCAATCGTGCCATAGCACAGTACAGTATAGGGTCGATGTCGCGCCCCATTTTTCCCCTCGCGGGTAAAGCGGGATTTGACATCGAGGACTCTTAAGGGTTGAAGAGAAGAGAGTCGCCACCTAACGGATTAAGGTGCGTTAGGGCACCGTTCTAAGCTAATTTGTTACCTAAGTCAACCAGAGTTGGGTAAGGGCTTAAATTACCTCAAAAGGAAGGTGTTAGGCACCTTTCGAGGTCCACAAATGTGGTTCCCGGCCGTACTCATTAAATGGGGGTATTAACTAAGTGATCACATAAAGTCGATGAATTATTAAGCATAAATAAAATACTAACATAAATACTAAATTATCAAATTAAGAAGTTAACCTAAAAAATGGGATCAGGTTTTGACAAGGCTGAAAATGGGCCCAATGCGATATTACTCCCTTCTAATCTATTTTAAAATCAAGATAGTTTGAAGAGAATAACATATATATATATATATATATATATATAACTTGAGTAAAGAAATGCATTTTAAGAAAATCATGTATATGTATATATTATATATTTTTAACAAAATTTCTTTTTAAGGAAAATATATCAATATTTCAACATAACAAGGATAATTTTGAAATATTTGAAAGCTTCTTAAAAAGGAATTTAGAAAAGATGAGAGTAATAAGTTGCTTTGTATTTCCAAAGCAGAATATGCGCTTCATACGTGAAATCAGCAATAGCCTGTCTGTTTCATCATCTCCCGTCTACCCTCCTAATTGATTATTATTGTTAAGCTTAAGCGATCTAGGTGAAAATGACTAGCGGCCTAGTATTTTGTCTACCCGTCCCAAACTTAGCATCCAAGAGGCGTAGGACAACTATTTTTTGGATTTTGGGACTAAAATTCTTAGGCTTCGTTTAAAAAAAAAAGATTAATGTCAAACACTTAGCAGATAATAAAAGAAGCACAAAAGGTTTCACATAAGCCTCCACTAGAATAAGTAATTAAACATGCTTCCAATTTAAAAACCTATAGTCATGAATTCTAGTGTTGCTTATATTATTAAAATCCTATGAACATGCATTCTAGGTGAAGCTATTATTAAAAATAAATAAATAAATAAATAAATAAATAAACAACTAAAACATCTCAATCCCCACCCCCAAACCCCTTTTTCACTATCATGAGTTTATATTACAAATATTACAAACGTAAAATAGAATGAATAATCACGGCAGAGTAAAATAAATAACATCAAAGAAATTCCGGCAGCCTCCTTTCATCCCGAATGAATGCCAGATTAAGATGATACATGTTTAAAGGTTAGTACTCCGTAGATGCAAAACAATCTCAAACAGTAAATGACGAAGGCGAAAGAAAATCAAACATCATGGATACCGCGATTGTTACTCACACTCAACACGTCAAGATCACGAGAATCTCGAGGATTCCGAGCAGTGCTCGTATTGAGGTGGAAGAAGGATGAAGAATTTTTTTTTAGAAGCAAAGCAGTATTATGAAAAATAAATAAATTGTTCTCTCTCAGTGTTCTCCTCTCTAAGTCTTCTTGTTCTTTTTTTTTTTTTGGGTTTTAGGGTCTTCTACCCCTTTTTAAAGAAAGCTTAATTCAAAATCAAAACCAAAAGCTAAAAGCTAAAACACTTTTTTCTTAATTAACGGAAATAATCAAAATAAAGAACCAATGGGCCCTATTATTTCAAAATAAAGTTGAAACAAAATAATTAGCCATTATAAAAGCTAATAATTATGTTACCACTAAGAAAAAGTAAAATGATAATAATCATTATGTCACCACTACACAAATAATGATAATATTAATAATAACAATAATAATAATAATAATAATAATAATAATAATAATTATTATTATTATTATAATAATAATAATAACAATAATGATAATGACAATAATAATAATAATGATAATAATGATAACGACAATAATAATAATAATAATAATAATAATAATAATAATAATAATAATAATAATAATAACAATAATAATAAACAAACAAACAATAATAACAACAATATTCCTACTACCACAATATAGTAGTAACAACAAACCCTTATTTACTATAATTAGCATATATGTATATTTATAATTTTCTAACTTTCAAGTAAAACAGAGAAACACTAGAGCAATAATAGTAAATTTCTAATTAGATGGCAAGACAAATGATTAAACATATACTCTAAAGATACTGATTTTTTTTTCTTTTTTTTTTTTTCAAACATATTCAGTCAGATTAAACAAAATTCATATTGTATATAGTAATGAAACAAAAGCCATACTAAATAATTAATCAACTGTATAATCAAATAATTAACAGACAATTATTGTATATAAAAATAAAACAAGAGGCAGAATGATATATTAGACATGAAACAGAAAGGACAGCTATATATACTACTCACATACATATATTATATATTACGCCTATATTATATCATATATACTGATATACCTATGTTATACATATTATATACATATATATATATATATAACAATAAACAGCAAAACAAAAAATAAAAATAAAAATAAAATAAATAATAAATGAATAAATAATTTACGGACAGATCTGAGATCTGTCCGATCGGACTGTAACCGGAGCGACGGGAATTTTCCGGCGGCTATTCGGCGGTCGTTTTTTTTTTTTTTTTTTTCATCGAGAAGAGAGGGAGGAGAGGAAAAAGTGGATGGTGGCGGCTTTGTTGTTTGGCCGGAATTAATGGAGATTATGGTGGTGGCCCGCGATGGGAAGAGGGAAGAAGGAGATCGCCGGAGCTTATGGAGGTTGGGAGAAGAGGAAGATGGAGAGGGAGAGAGGGAGATTCGGCGGCTAGGGAGAGAGGGAGTTGTCGCCGACGGCAGCTTGGTAGTGTTGTTGTTCGTCGGAAGTTATGGCGGTTTGGTGTTTTTCCGGCGGTAGTTGTCCGGCCGGCCGGAGATGAGAGGGAGAAAGAGAGGAAGATGGAAAAGAAGGGGAGAAGATGATGCGACGCCGGCGGATTTGGGGAAGGGAAGGTCGGCGTTAATGGTGGAAAGGGAGAGGAGAAGAAAGAGAAGAGAGAGGAAGGAGGTAGGTGAAGGAGAGGGGAAAGGGAGAGAGAAGGCTGCTAGGGTAGGTGAAGTTTTTCGGCCAATAGTGGCCGGAATTAATGGTGGTGTCGGATTTCGCCGGAAAAAATGGAGAAAAGAGGAAGAGGATGGCGAGAAAGTGGAGGCGACTGGTGGTGTTGTTTTCTCCGGCCATGGTGGCCTGAAAAAATGGTGAGATGGGAGATGAAGGAGATGGAGAGAAGAGGGAAGAATGGGAATGGAGAAAACTTTTAGAGAGAGAGAGAGAGTGGAGTAGATGGGATGAGGAAAGGGAAAAAAAATGAAAAATGTTTAGGGTTTGGGGGTAGTGTAGTTGAAGTATGGAAAATAGGTTAGAATTAATTAGAGCCGTTAGATTAAAGATGATAGACGGCTAGGATTTAATCAGGTATTGGGTCGGGTTTTGGATAGTTCCATGGGTCGAAAATGGGTTGAATTTATGGCTGAAATTTAATTTAAAGAATAGCCAAAATTGATCAAAAGTGGCTAAAATTGAAATAAGTTGAAGAGAAAGTAGCCAAAATTGAAATGAAATTGAATAGAATTGAATGGAAAGTGGCTAGAATTTAAATAAATTGAATGTAGGCGGATTTGGCTGCTATTAAGCTAATAAATATACTACTCTTTTAAATAATTTAGTAAATAAATAATAAAATAGTTTAGATTATAAGAAAAATCATATAAATATTATTATTAATAAATAAATTCTAAATTTAAGTACACTTATGTAGACATCATATAATTAAATTATTATATTTATAAATAATTTTATGACTAAAAAATAAAATCAAGTTATCAAATATTATAAAAATCGTATTATTAACATAAATAATTTTAAAAATTGAGTAATAATATTAATCAAATAATTTTTGTAAAGTTTAGTAAAATTAGATAAATAGTTTATTAAGTAAAAATATATTTCAAAATTAGGGCGCATGTTGATACGAAATATATTATACACAACATAATTATTTAATATCAAAACTTAAAGTTAATATAAGTCATATATATGTAACTTGAAATAATTTTCGCAATATTACGATAATAAATTACTCTATAAATACAAAAAATAAGTCGAATTTTGCGTAAAATAAATAAACAAATATATACATATATAAGCAGCATATTTAGCGCAGGTCGGTCAAAATTGGGTGTCAACAGCTGCCCCTTCTTTGCTCGAGAATGAAGAATGAATTGTTGAGCAAAGAACGTTGACTTAGCAGCCAATTTTGTCAGACCGAAGGAAAAATTTCGGTAGGGCCAAGTAAAAGGAAAGAAAGTCATGTAGATGTTGCGACCGAGACTTCAGTTTCAAGTCACCTACATATCTCGGGTTTCACGAGAATCAGGCCGCGTGTAGTTCTGGATTTAGGGACGAACGATATCCCTAAATATTTATAACATGAGGCTTTGAATAGGGATGGGTAGCACGAATCGTCATGATTTGGGATGCATTATGAAAAATAAGCAGGTGGGGACATGGTTCGAAGGAGAATAGTAGGGAGGCACTATCATTCGCAGCTCGTGATTTCTTCGGTATTCGCAAAAACAACATGTGCATCAAAATACTTAGTAAAATAAACGGATGCGAAAATTAAACATGATGCAAGTTCCCTTTAGACAATGAAAGTTTGTTTAGAGATAATGGATGATGTCTCTAAACCATGATGTCTCGGGCCATGATACGCAAAATAAATTCTTTAGGCCATGAAATGATGTCTGTAGGCCATGAAAAATGACGCCTTTAGACTATGACGCCTTAGGACATGATACGCAGAAAAATAAATTCCCTAGGCCATGAAATGATGTCCGCAGGCCATGAAAATGACGCCTTTAGACTATGACTCCTGAGGGCATGATAAGTAGAAAATAAATTCTCTAGGCCATGAAATGATGTCCGCAGGCCATGAAAAATGATGCCTTTAGACTATGACGCCTGAGGGCATGATAAGCAGAAAATAAATTCCCTAGGCCATGAAATGATGTCTGCAGGCCATGAAAAATGACGCCTTTAGACTATGACGCCTTAGGGCATGATAAGCAGAAAATAAATTCCCTAGGCCATGAAATGATGTCCACAGGCCATGAAAATGATGCCTTTAGACTATGACGCCTGAGGGCATGATAAGCTGTAAAGTAAATCCTCAGGCTATGAAATGATGTCTGCAGGCCATGAAACGATGCCTTTAGACTATGATGCCTTCGGACGAGTGGAAGAAATGCTTATTCAAAGAAAGTAAATTGTTTGAGGGTTTCAATAATTCAAATAAGAGCTCCAGGTTATTCGGGCTCAGATGCGAATAACTGATTCAAAATGCATAAGCGGGCTTAAAATTCAAACAACGGGCTCAAATGCATAAACGGGCTTAAAATGCAAATATCGGGCTCAGATGCATACGTCAAAATGTATATCACGGGCTCGGATGCATATATGGATGTATATCAGGGCTCCAATGCATATGCAGAATGTATATCCGGGCTCAGATGCATACGTAAAAGTAAATACGGGCTCAAATGCATAGATAAAGTGTATATCACGGGCGCAAGATGCATACGTAAAAATAAATTCGGGCTCAAATGCATACGTAAAGTCTATATCACGGGCTCAGAATGCATATGCAAAATGTATATCAAGGGCTCAAGATGCATACGTAAAAATAAATCTGGGCTCAAATGCATACGTAAAAATAAATTCGGGCTCAAAATGCATAAATTATATATCACGGGCTCAGAATGCATATGCAAAATGTATATCAAGGGCTCAAGATGCATACGTAAAAATAAATCCGGGCTCAAATGCATAAATTATATATCACGGGCTCAGAATGCATATGCAAAATATATATCAAGGGCTCATGATGCATACGTAAAAATAAATCCGGGCTCAAATGCATACGTAAAAATAAATCCGGGCTCAAAATGCATAAATTATATATCACGGGCTCAGAATGCATAAATAACTGTATATCAAGGGCTCAAATGTATATGTAAAATGTATATCCGGGCTCAAATGCATATGTAAAATGTATATTCGGGCTCAAATGCATATGTAAAAGTAAATTAGGGCTCAAATGCATACGTAAAAGTAAATACGAGCTCAAATGCATATATATATTATATATCAAGGGCTCATAATGTATATGCAAAATGTATATCGTGGGCTCAAATGCATATATAATGCGTATATCACGGGCTCAGAATGCATATGCAAAAATATATCAAGGGCTCAAATGCATATGCAAATATATATCACGGGCTCAAATGCATATGCAAATATATATCACTGGCTCAAATGCATATGCAAATATATATCACGAGCTCAAATGCATATGCAAATATATATCACGAGCTCAAATGCATATATAAAGCGTATATCACGGGCTCAAATGCGAATAACGTGCTCAAAAGTGAAAAACTAAATAAATATATAACATAACGTATAACAAATCGTGGCTGAGATAATTTTGGAAGGGTAGTGTTTTACCCAAATGACGTAAAACGATAGGACTATGCTTGGCCCTTAAATTTGGAGTAAAGCTTAACCCATCTAAAATCGCAGGAATGAGAGTAGCACGATGATAATAGGAGAAAAGTAGCATAAGAATAACAAAGAGTCATAAGAGCTTGAAAAGGGCATGATATTAACTTGATTAAACGGCATGAGAACAACGCAATCGTAGCCTGCAAGCTCAAAAAAAAAAACTGGATAAAATGGTTAGTCAATAAGCATGGAGTAACTAACAATTAGCGCTTAATCAAATTAAAATTAGGAGACAATGCTTAGCCTTTAAGATCAGGGGGGTAGTGCTTAACCCGTAGGACAATGATTAGTCCTTAAAAGAAATTTTTTAGGGTAATGCTTAACCCGTAGGACAGTGCTTAGCCTTTGAAAAAATAAAATTTAGGGTAATGCTTAACCCTAGGACAGTGCTTAGCCCTTGGACAAATAAATTTAGGGTAATGCTTAACCCTAGGACAGTGCTTAGCCCTTGAACAAATTAATTTAGGATAACCCTAGGACAGTGCTTAGCCCTTGAAAAAATAATTTAGGGTAATGCTTAACCCTAGGACAATGCTTAGCCCTTGAACAAATAATTTAGGGTAATGCTTAACCCTAGGACAGTGCTTAGCCCTTGAACAAATAATTCAGGGTAATGCTTAACCCTAGGACAGTGCTTAGCCCTTGAACAAATAATTCAGGGTAATGTTTAACCCTAGGACAGTGCTTAGCCCTTGAAAAATAATTTAGTAAATACCTTTGAAGATCCATATGGAATGATTGCAGATTTTGTACCTGTTGCATCCTGCGTTCAAAGAAAAGATTATAAGATTAAAATGGAGAAGGCTGATTTGTGCCTTTACTCGTTCGTTGCTATCCCAATTTCATGAGCTTGATGATCAGACTGGATGTCACGTCCTTTTGGAAATCAGCTCCTCGGCTTGACTGAGCTGATGAAATTTTGAGATCTTTCTCAAAATTTCTGCCCCAGTTACATAGAAACGCTCGATCTATTGAATTTTTGAGGTCCTCTCAAAAATTCTGCCCCAGTGTAGACTTCTGTTGCAAATGACGCAAAGTTGTGAATTTTTGAGGTCCTCTCAAAAATTCTGCCCCGGTTGGAAAAGGAAAGGAGAAAGGAAATTTTATTGAGATATAGACCGAACCCCATAAGGGCGCCTACGTATCCCTCTTAAACGGGAATCAGGTCCAACGTAGTTCAGAATTTTAGGGAAGAATGAAATCTCTAAAGAAATTAATCGAATAAGGATTGAATAAAGACGGAAGTGGACGACATGATAAGAATAGGAGATGAGAGATGAGGATTGCACGTTTAAATGTCATATTGCTAATCGACGACGGAAGGTTAGGTGAAAGCGAATATTACTTTCCTTTTGATCGATGTTTGCATTTGTACCTGCAAAACTCGGACGAGCTTGTTAGTACTTGAATACACATATAAAATTATTTAGCATTGATGCATCCCATTTTAGGGTGGATAAATCCGATCGTCTCATTTCAGAGTCGACAGGCTCGAATACAAATAACAGGCTTGAAACGTAAATCCAAGGACTCAGAAAATATTAAATGTAGGGCTCAAATATAATTATAGGACTCAAAAATACAATATCGAGCTCAATTGTCCATTTATAGGGAGGACTAACCCAATTGTCCTATTATAGGGTGGACTAACCCAATGTCCTATTATAGGGTGGACTAACCCAATTGTCCTATTATAGGGTGGACTAACCCAATGTCCTATTATAGGATGGACTAACCAATGTCCTATTATAGGGTGGACTAACTCAATTGTCCTATTATAGGGTGGACTAACCCAATGTCCTATTATAGGGTGGACTAACCCAATTGTCCTATTATAGGGTGGACCAACCCAATTGTCCTATTATAGGGTGGACTAACCCAATGTCCTATTATAGGGTGGACTAACCCAATTGTCCTATTATAGGGTGGACTAACCCAATGTCCTATTATAGGGTGGACTAACCCAATGTCCTATTATAGGGTGGACTAACCCAATTGTCCTATTATAGGGTGGACTAACCCAATGTCCTATTATAGGGTGGACTAACCCAATTATCAGTAGCATAATTTAAGTGGCTCAGATTATAGTAGCTCAATTCACGGTAGCATAGTAAGTAGCATGATAGTAGCTTGAATACTATAATAGCAGTTTGAAGTAATAAAATAGTGGCCCTAGAGTAGCACAGTAGTAACTCTAAAATAGCAGCAGTCACAATTGCATCTTGAAGTAGTAAATAATGGTAGCTTGAAGTAATACAATAATAATAACAGCGTGGTAGCTCCAAAGCAGCACAATGATATCTTGCAGTAGCATGATGATGGTACCAGCGTAATTGTAGCTTGATAATGATAAATAGATAGCTTGAAGATTGTGAAATAGTGGCTCGAAGGTACCATATTAGTGGCCAGATTGAAATAGTGGCATAATAATAATTTAGACAGTAGCATGATGGGCTTTATTGAATAAAACAGCAATAGTATGGCAGAACTTGAATATTAGGTTGACGGTAGCATAATAACCACTTAGCGATGGTAGCTTGACCTGTGGCACAATATCTTAAATCCCAATGAACAATAATAATCTTGATAATAGCAGATTGGCGTCATGATAAAGTTTGAATCTAGAAGCGTGTGATAACTTCGAAAGCAGCACAACAGATGTCAAATAACAATTGATCCAAAAATAGAATAGTCCAGCCTTCGTCTAAGGAATAGTTCCTTCTCGACCATGAGAATATGATTTTTTTTTTCGGGTGTGCCTATACTCAAAGAAAAATTTGTGAGTTTTCAAAGGTAAGGTTAATGCATACCTTTTTGTATATCCTTTGTTCCTTGTCATTGTTTTGATCCTCTATAGACTTTGCATTTTGGTGAAATTTTTGAGGAATTCTCAAAAATTTCTGCCCCAGTTCAGAATGCAAAGTGTTTCGCAAACCTCCTTGCTGCCTGCTTGTGGGATTTTCCACGTCCCCTTAAAAATTGTGCCCCCAGTTTGACTTAAGAGCTTTATATTCCTGCTTCACTCAAACAAAAATTATTAGTTCAAAAGGAATGGCTGTCATACATTTGAACATCAGAATTCCATTTCTGAATCTACATTTGGTCTTTTATGAGTCGAATGAAATTGCCAAAGATTTTATATTTGGATGCGGGGAAGGTATTTGATTGGGATATGAGGAGAAAGAAAGTTTTATTTGATTGAGACCGAACCCAAAATGGGTTGCCTACGTATCCAAAAGGAATCAGGTCAGACGTAGTTCGCATTTTTAGGGAAAATGAATGAGATGGGAAAATGATAGAGTGGACGAAGGGTGAACGAAAGCGCTTTGCTTGTGAAGGTCTAGTCTTCATCAGTTCCTTTTGCGCTTTTTTGCCAAATATCTTGGAACTATTTTTGTTGGATCACCTTGGATAACGGTTGCTCCAGAAGCAAAGAGGTTGTAATTCATCGGTCCTTGATGCACTATTATCCTCCTTTTCTCAACCCAATCCTGAATCTTGTATTTCAAAGCTGTACATTCTTCGGTATCATGTCCTTGAATATTCGAATGGTATGCGCAGCTTTTGGATGGATCAAAATTTGGAGATGGGTATTTAGGAATCCACCCTCTTCTCGGTTTCAAAACTCCTTGTGTCTTCAACCTTTCAAACATGCCTGCCAGAGATTCAGTTAGAGGAGTAAATGTACGAGACTTCACAAAATCGGATTGTACTGGATAAGTCTGGTTTTGAAAATCAAGTTGGTCATAATCAGGTGATATCCGATAAATTTGTTGTTGGGAGCTCTGCTCATTGCCAGAGTCAAAGATGGTACATACTTGTTGTACGTCCTGATGATGTTGTGGCGGAGGAATAGTGATTGAGATATCCTTTTTCCTTTTATTCGGAGGACTTTCTCGTGCTTGAGAACATGTGGAAATATCAATAATTTTTCCTGTCCGAATGCCATATTCCAATTCTTTCCCAATCCGAATTAGACTTGCGAAGCTATGAATGATTGTAAAATATAAATACTTGCGATATATACCCTCTAATGACTTGATGAAATATTGGACTAATTCTTCTTCAGATAGCGAGTGATGGATCTTAGAAGCTTCCCTTCGCCATCGAGTCACATATTCCTCAAAAGATTCTTGATTCATTTTCCTTATCTCAAGCAAATCTAGAAATGTCAGGTCATCCTTGGTATTAAATTTGTATTGTTCTACAAAATCTCGAGCCATATCTTCCCAAGTTTGCCATTTATCGAAGTCCTGTTTGCCATACCAAGTTAATGCCATTCCTGACAGGCTCTGCATAAACAATCTCATTAGGAGAGGTTCATCATGTCCAATTCCGACTAATCTACCGCAATAGTCCTTTAGATGTTCGATTGGGTCTCCATGCCCATCGAAGATGTTGAATTTTGGGATCTTGTATCCCAGCGGCAATTGAACACTTGGACGTAGGCACAACTTCTTATACCTTAAATCTGGAATATTTTTTGAGCGTAGCTTCTTATCCACAATCTTTTCCAAGTTATTGAACTCTCTCCGTAGCGTGATGACCTCTCTCTCGGATATCGTCATGTCTTGAAAAGGGCCGATATAGGTATGTGATGAAGGAATTTGTTGAGGAAGTGTAAGAGGTGGAGTTGGACATAGAGACACTGTCGAGAAGAGACCTTGTTTCGGGAGAGAACCAAAGTTTGCGTCAGGAATAAAAGTAGAATTGTTTGGGATGTTGGACATTTCGATGGAATTGCAGATTCTCACTGAGTTGATGTTCAAATATTTGACAGCCCTTAAGCATAAACATATCAAATGCAAACGTCCGATTAGTATGCAAAAATAGAAAGTATTACTGACTACATCAAGTAAGATAAGTAAATTTAAGCTTTGACACAACAATTTTATAGCATGAGGGTGACAGAACTCGCGATTAATGACTATTAGAGAGTTAATATTTGAAATGGTGATATTGCAAAAGAATTTAACAAGCTAATGGAATGAGCAATGTCGACTCGTGCCAGATAATCAGATATCTTGATATGTAAATAAAAGGTAACACATAATCCTAACTAATAGAAAAATGAGTCAAATTGTGAGAGCCTTAAGAGAATGCCGAAGCAAAATTTATGAAAGTGACGCGAGGCTTGATAGAAGCATGATTTTAGGAAAGTAACCAAAATAAATAATAAATAGAAAAATTGAAGCATGACACATAATCGATGAAAAACACATTAAATACATTTCACATGGTAAATAAAAAAAAATTAAACACGTTTATACGTCTTCCTAATTTGGGGGCCTCTTTTATGCCAGAGGTAGGCCTAACGAATTTAAAAGAACTTGTTATTAAATATTGTCATTTTGCTCCCAAAATAAACCCCAAAAATAAACTTTATTATTATATGAGATTACAAGAATTACAATAAAGCAGTAAATCTTAAAAACATCCTCGTCTGCATCCAACTTCTTCGAATCTTCTAATACTTTGTTGAAATGGTGGCGATCTTCTAAATTCGACCACCAAGCTAACCATGCCGAATCTTGGATACGAATTTGGGAGACTCATTGTGCCTGCAATAAAAGAAAGGTTAGGCTATCCTACCCACCCGGGAGCACAATGACGATATTTTAAACAAAATTCTCTTAAGATGCACACAATTCATGAATCGTCTTTTATCGGGATTAAAAGTGATCCCTTGAGACTTAGGGCAAGTTCCTATTTAATCTTGACGTACCATGGACGTCGCGATTTTTTCTAAGTTTAAAGATATGTACATGGCTTACTAAAAGCGTACACGGTTAAGTTCTAGGAATAAGAGTGGGTATGACACGGTTCCCTCGAGCGGACAACTCGAGAGTGAGGAAGCTTATGACCGTCGACGCACCGCTGATCGACCAAATCATAAACAGCCTCGAGGTGTTTTAAACTTGTGAACGGCCGTGAAACCACGCAACCGTCATTGTGTGTGAAAGTGTGTAATTCCCAATTGGGAGAAGTATGAACGATATGCCAATTAAAAAAATATATAACACATTTTTTTTTCAAATAATAATCAAATATTACAAAATGGAAAATAAATAATAATCAGTAACTGAGAGACAAAAAAGGGAAACGGTTAGTAACTTCATGATAAAATAAAATAATATAAAGAAGCAAATAAATATTGATAGAAATAAGTGGAGCTAAAAATATAAACCCCACAATTAACAAATATAAAGAAAACCCCTTTTAATGAATATGTTGTGGTTAAAGCCTAAAATATCCCCAGCAGAGTCGCGCCCCATTTTTCCCCTCGCGGGTAAAGCGGGATTTGACATCGAGGACTCTTAAGGGTTGAAGAGAAGAGAGTCGCCACCTAACGGATTAAGGTGCGTTAGGGCACCGTTCTAAGCTAATTTGTTACCTAAGTCAACCAGAGTTGGGTAAGGGCTTAAATTACCTCAAAAGGAAGGTGTTAGGCACCTTTCGAGGTCCACAAATGTGGTTCCTGGCCGTACTCATTAAATGGGGGTATTAACTAAGTGATCACATAAAGTCGATGAATTATTAAGCATAAATAAAATACTAACATAAATACTAAATTATCAAATTAAGAAGTTAACCTAAAAAATGGGATCAGGTTTTGACAAGGCTGAAAATGGGCCCAATGCGATATTACTCCCTTCTAATCTATTTTAAAATCAAGATAGTTTGAAGAGAATAACATATATATATATATATATATATATATATATATATATATATATATATATATATATATATATATATATATAACTTGAGTAAAGAAATGCATTTTAAGAAAATCATGTATATGTATATATTATATATTTTTAACAAAATTTCTTTTTAAGGAAAATATATCAATATTTCAACATAACAAGGATAATTTTGAAATATTTGAAAGCTTCTTAAAAAGGAATTTAGAAAAGATGAGAGTAATAAGTTGCTTTGTATTTCCAAAGCAGAATATGCGCTTCATACGTGAAATCAGCAATAGCCTGTCTGTTTCATCATCTCCCGTCTACCCTCCTAATTGATTATTATTGTTAAGCTTAAGCGATCTAGGTGAAAATGACTAGCGGCCTAGTATTTTGTCTACCCGTCCCAAACTTAGCATCCAAGAGGCGTAGGACAACTATTTTTTGGATTTTGGGACTAAAATTCTTAGGCTTCGTTTAAAAAAAAAGATTAAAGTCAAACACTTAGCAGATAATAAAAGAAGCACAAAAGGTTTCACATAAGCCTCCACTAGAATAAGTAATTAAACATGCTTCCAATTTAAAAACCTATAGTCATGAATTCTAGTGTTGCTTATATTATTAAAATCCTATGAACATGCATTCTAGGTGAAGCTATTATTAAAAATAAATAAATAAATAAAAAACTAAAACATCTCAATCCCCACCCCCAAACCCCTTTTTCACTATCATGAGTTTATATTACAAATATTACAAACGTAAAATAGAATGAATAATCACGGCAGAGTAAAATAAATAACATCAAAGAAATTCCGGCAGCCTCCTTTCATCCCGAATGAATGCCAGATTAAGATGATACCTGTTTAAAGGTTAGTACTCCGTAGATGCAAAACAATCTCAAACAGTAAATGACGAAGGCGAAAGAAAATCAAACATCATGGATACCGCGATTGTTACTCACACTCAACACGTCAAGATCACGAGAATCTCGAGGATTCCGAGCAGTGCTCGTATTGAGGTGGAAGAAGGATGAAGAATTTTTTTTAAAAGCAAAGCAGTATTATGAAAAATAAATAAATTGTTCTCTCTCAGTGTTCTCCTCTCTAAGTCTTCTTGTTCTTTTTTTTTTTTGGGTTTTAGGGTCTTCTACCCCTTTTTAAAGAAAGCTTAATTCAAAATCAAAACCAAAAGCTAAAAGCTAAAACACTTTTTTCTTAATTAACGGAAATAATCAAAATAAAGAACCAATGGGCCCTATTATTTCAAAATAAAGTTGAAACAAAATAATTAGCCATTATAAAAGCTAATAATTATGTTACCACTAAGAAAAAGTAAAATGATAATAATCATTATGTCACCACTACACAAATAATGATAATATTAATAATAACAATAATAATAATAATAATAATAATAATAATAACAATAATAATAATAATAATAACAATAATGATAATGACAATAATAATAATAATGATAATAATGATAACGACAATAATAATAATAATAATAATAATAATAATAATAATAATAATAATAATAATAATAATAATAATAATAATAACAATAATAATAAACAAACAAACAATAATAACAACAATATTCCTACTACCACAATATAGTAGTAACAACAAACCCTTATTTACTATAATTAGCATATATGTATATTTATAACTTTCTAACTTTCAAGTAAAACAGAGAAAACTAGAGCAATAATAGTAAATTTCTAATTAGATGGCAAGACAAATGATTAAACATATACTCTAAAGATACTGATTTTCTTTTTCTTTTCTTTTTTTTCAAACATATTCAGTCAGATTAAACAAAATTCATATTGTATATATTAATGAAACAAAAGTCATACTAAATAATTAATCAACTGTATAATCAAATAATTAACAGACAATTATTGTATATAAAAATAAAACAAGAGACAGAATGATATATTAGACATGAAACAGAAAGGACAGCTATATATACTACTCACATACATATATTATATATTACGCCTATATTATATCATATATACTGATATACCTATGTTATACATATTATATACATATATATATATATATATAACAATAAACAGCAAAACAAAAAATAAAAATAAAAATAAAATAAATAATAAATGAATAAATAATTTACGGACAGATCTGAGATCTGTCCGATCGGACTGTAACCGGAGCGACGGGAATTTTCCGGCGGCTATTCGGCGGTCGTTTTTTTTTTTTTTTTCAGCGAGAAGAGAGGGAGGAGAGGAAAAAGTGGATGGTGGCGGCTTTGTTGTTTGGCCGGAATTAATGGAGATTATGGTGGTGGCCCGCGATGGGAAGAGGGAAGAAGGAGATCGCCGGAGCTTATGGAGGTTGGGAGAAGAGGAAGATGGAGAGGGAGAGAGGGAGATTCGGCGGCTAGGGAGAGAGGGAGCTGTCGCCGACGGCAGCTTGGTAGTGTTGTTGTTCGCCGGAAGTTATGGCGGTTTGGTGTTTTTCCGGCGGTAGTTGTCCGGCCGGCCGGAGATGAGAGGGAGAAAGAGAGGAAGATGGAAAAGAAGGGGAGAAGATGATGCGACGCCGGCGGATTTGGGGAAGGGAAGGTCGGCGTTAATGGTGGAAAGGGAGAGGAGAAGAAAGAGAAGAGAGAGGAAGGAGGTAGGTGAAGGAGAGGGGAAAGGGAGAGAGAAGGCTGCTAGGGTAGGTGAAGTTTTTCGGCCAATAGTGGCCGGAATTAATGGTGGAGTCGGATTTCGCCGGAAAAAATGGAGAAAAGGGGAAGAGGATGGCGAGAAAGTGGAGGCGACTGGTGGTGTTGTTTTCTCCGGCCATGGTGGCCTAAAAAAATGGTGAGATGGGAGATGAAGGAGATGGAGAGAAGAGGGAAGAATGGGAATGGAGAAAACTTTTAGAGAGAGAGAGAGAGTGGAGTAGATGGGATGAGGAAAGGGAAAAAAAATGAAAAATGTTTAGGGTTTGGGGGTAGTGTAGTTGAAGTATGGAAAATAGGTTAGAATTAATTAGAGCCGTTAGATTAAAGATGATAGACGGCTAAGATTTAATCAGGTATTGGGTCGGGTTTTGGATAGTTCCATGGGTCGAAAATGGGTTGAATTTATGGCTGAAATTTAATTTAAAGAATAGCCAAAATTGATCAAAAGTAGCTAAAATTAAAATAAGTTGAAGAGAAAGTGGCCAAAATTGAAATGAAATTGAATAGAATTGAATGGAAAGTGGCTAGAATTTAAATAAATTGAATGTATGCGGATTTGGCTGCTATTAAGCTAATAAATATACTACTCTTTTAAATAATTTAGTAAATAAATAATAAAATAGTTTAGATTATAAGAAAAATCATATAAATATTATTATTAATAAATAAATTCTAAATTTAAGTACACTTATGTAGACATCATATAATTAAATTATTATATTTATAAATAATTTTATGACTAAAAAATAAAATCAAGTTATCAAATATTATAAAAATTGTATTATTAACATAAATAATTTTAAAAATTGAGTAATAATATTAATCAAATAATTTTTGTAAAGTTTAGTAAAATTAGATAAATAGTTTATTAAGTAAAAATATATTTCAAAATTAGGGCGCATGTTGATACGAAATATATTATACACAACATAATTATTTAATATCAAAACTTAAAGTTAATATAAGTCATATATATGTAACTTGAAATAATTTTCGCAATATTACGATAATAAATTACTCTATAAATACAAAAAATAAGTCGAATTTTGCGTAAAATAAATAAACAAATATATACATATATAAGCAGCATATTTAGCGCAGGTCGGTCAAAATTGGGTGTCAACAGTCGAGTTCCTAAAACTTATCGTATTCTTTGTCTACAGATAAGAATGGCAGATCAGCGACACCCTGCCACAGGCAGGAGGTTAGACACAACAGCAGGAGAAGGCACCAGCAGGATGCCTCATCTTCAGTAAGAGTCAGCCCGATCTGAGGGCGATATAGAGGCTTCATCACAACCCTCTCAACAGCCCCCCTCACATCAGGAGCCGTTGGGCACGACACCGCCCCCGATAGCTCCTGTGCCTTCGCCATCAAATCAGGAGGTTCGTTGCACTGTAGTTATGTTGGCACAGATGATGGCCACACAGCGCCAGCTGGTGCCACCTGTAGCAGCTGAGTCTTCAGGTGGGTCAGGTAGTTCCAGGGTCAAGGAATTTTTGGCACTGGGTCCCCCCAGTTTACAGGGTCAGATCAGGCAGAGGACCCCCAGGACTTTCTAGATCAGATGCAGAGGATATTTCGAGTTATGCATGTGACCCCTTCAGAGTCTGTTGAGCTGGCAGTGTTTCGGTTACGAGATATAGCTATATTGTGGTACGAGAGTTGGGAAAGGTCCTGAGGGAGAGATGTTGCCCCTCCGACCTGGACCAGCTTCTCGGAGGCCTTCCTGGACCGTTACTTGCCACGAGAGATCCGACAAGCTCGGATGGACCAGTTTCTGCATCTAGAGCAGGGGGCGAGGAGTGTGCGTGAGTATGCTTTACAGTTTGACTCCTTAGCCCGCTATGCTCCAGCATTTGTTGATACTATGCCTGCTAGAGTTCACAGATTTATCATGGGTCTGAATCCGGAGTATACTGAGGCATGTATGACGGCGACGTTGCGAGAGGATATGGACATTGCCCGAGTACAAGCTTTTGCTCTGACCATAGAGGGTCTTAAACAGCGGCAGCAGAGTAGTAGATAGACTAGTCAGGAATAGCGCCGCAGAGACAGACCAGATGACATACAAAGGGAAGTTCAGAGAGGACCCAGGCCTCGACTATCAAATAGACCCCCTAGACCCCCACCTCCTTCGTAGCAGCAGCAGCGAGGTAGATATGTTCGTAGAGGGCAGTCAAAGCCCAGTGGCAGTTCCAGAACAGTAGAGTCCCCGCAACAGAGAAGGGGAGAGCAGAGCAGATTTGCACCCCCACCCTGCCCTAATTGCGGCCGACCTCACGCTGGAGCCTGTAGATATGGCTTCACTAGGTGTTATATTTGCGTACAGGAGGGGCAACGGATGAGACATTATCCGACTAGAGGTCAGGGGAGTAGAGACAGTCAGGATAGGGGATCCGCAGGGCCACGAGCCCCAGCAGCCTCAGCGGGGCGTGGGCCTTCTGGTTCAGTAGGCAGAGGCCGAGGTAGATCAGGAGCTTCCTGTTCAGGTACGGGCTCAAGCCGTACTTATGCATTACCAGGGAGACATGATTCAGAGGCATCTCCAGATGTAGTGACAGGTATGATGACTATCTGTTCATGCCCTGCTTATGTACTGATTGATCCAGGATCCACTCTGTCATATATTACTCCATTTGTGGCACGAAAGTTCAATATTGCACCATAATTATTGCAGCAGCCCTTTTCAGTATCCACGCCCGTCGGTGACTCTATTATAGCTAGCAGAATTTACCGAGGGTGTACAGTGGAGGTTGATGACTGCCAGACTACAGTAGATCTGATAGAGCTAGAAATGATAGACTTCGATGCCATAATGGGTATGGATTGGCTAGTGCCGAGTTACGCCAATGTTGAATGTAGGACCAAGACGGTCTGATTCCACTTTCTAGGAGAAGCAGTGCGGGAGTGGAAAGGCAGCACAGCTACACCAAAAGGTAGGTTTATTTCCTACCTTCAGGCGAGGAAATTGATATCTAAGGGATGTATTTACCATCTGGTCAGAGTTCAGGATGTTCGGGCAGAATCTCCGACACTCCAGACTGTTCCGGTGGTGAACGAGTTCCCTGATGTGTTTCCAGATGAGTTACCTGGTCTTCCCCCAGAAAGGGAAATAGATTTTGCTATTGATTTATTACCAGGCACTCAGCCTATATCAATTCCTCCTTATCGTATGGCTCCTGCAGAACTCAGAGAGTTGAAGGAGCAGTTGAAAGATTTGCTAGATAAAGGTTTCATCAGGCCGACTACTTCACCATGGGGTGCGCCAGTTCTGTTTGTGAGAAAGAAAGATGGCTCGCTCCGTATGTGCATAGATTATCGGCAGTTGAACAAAGTTACAGTAAAGAATAAGTACCCGCTTCCCAGAATAGATGATTTATTTGATCAGTTACAGGGAGCCAGATACTTCTCCAAGATTGACTTGCGGTCCGGATATCATCAGGTTCAGGTACGTGAAAGAGATATTCCTAAAACGGCATTCAGGACCCGATATGGACACTTTGAATTTCTAGTTATGTCCTTTGGGTTGACGAATGCCCCAGCAGTATTTATGGACCTGATGAATAGTATTTTCAGACCATACTTGGACTTGTTCGTGATCGTGTTTATTGATGATATTCTGGTGTATTCTCGCTCTGAAGCAGATCACCGGACTCATCTACGGACAGTACTCCAGATCCTCAGGGACCGCCAGTTATATGCTAAGTTCTCCAAGTGTGAATTCTGGCTTAACTCAGTAGCCTTCCTAGGGCATATTGTGTCGGATGCTGGTATACAGGTTGACAAGCAGAAAATAGAAGCAGCAAATCATGGCCTAGGCCTACCACTCCGACTGAGGTCCATAGTTTTGTGGGATTAGCAGGTTATTATAGGAGGTTTGTTGAGGGATTCTCTACTATAACGGCACCTCTGACTAAACTGACGCAGAAAGCAGCAAAGTTTCAGTGGACAGAGGCATGCGAGCAGAGCTTCTAGGAACTGAAAGACAGATTAACCTCCGCCCCAGTGTTAGCATTGCCGGAAGGTACACAAGGTTATTCGGTGTATTGCGACACATCAGGCATCGGGTTAGGTTGTGTGTTGATGCAGCATGGTAACGTTATTGCATATGCTTCCAGACAGCTGAGGAAACACGAAAAGAATTACCCTACCCACGACCTGGAGTTAGCCGCAGTAATCCACGCCTTGAAAATGTGGAGACATTACCTGTATGGCATCCATGTTGATATTTTTACAGATCACAAGAGCCTACAGTATATCTTCACTCAAAGGGAGCTGAATCTGCGGCAACGTCGCTGGTTGGAGCTGTTAAAGGATTATGACGTGAATATTCTATACCACCTGGGAAAAGCCAATGTTGTAGCAGATGCTCTCAGTCGTAATTCCTTGGAGAGTTTGGCGTATTTGCAACCCGAGCAGCGGGAATTGGTCAAGGAGATACACCAGTTAGCTAACCTAGCCGTTCGTGTAGCAGAAACAGAGGACGGTAGAGCGGTAATTCAGAACACCGCCATGTCATAATTAGTTGTGGAAGTGAAAGAACAGCAACATGAGGATCCTGACCTAGTTCAGCTTAAAGATTATATTCCGCTAGGGAAGGCGCCAGAATTCTGGGTAACAGAGGATGGAGTGCTGCATTGTATAGACCGTTTATGTGTTCCCAATGTTTCAGGCCTCCGCTGGCAGATCATGAATGAGGTACATTGCGCCCGCTATTCTCTCCACCCTGGCGCGACAAAAATGTACCATGATATCAAAGAAAACTACTGGTGGCCAGGTATGAAAAGAGAAATTGCCGAATTTGTAGCCCAATGTCCTAACTGCCAACAGGTGAAAGCAGAACATCAGAAACCAGGCGGCTTGACTCAGGACATAGCTGTGCCTCTATGGAAATGGGAAGCCGTGAATATGGATTTTGTAGCAGGATTACCCCGTACCAGACACAGACATGACTCTATATGGGTGATAGTTGACAGATTGACAAAATCAGCTCATTTCCTGCCAGTGAGAACTACCTTCTCGACCGAAGATTATGCGGAGTTATATATCCGAGAAATTGTCAGGTTGCACGGGGTACCAGTATCCATTATTTTAGACAGAGGCGCACAGTTTATAGCTAGATTTTGGCAGTCGTTTCAGAGAGGTCTGGGAACGCAGATTAATTTGAGCACAGCATTCCACCCTCAGACAGATGGACAGGCTGAGAGCACTATTCATATGCTCGAGGACATGCTACGAGCGTGTGTGCTAGATTTTGGAGGTAGCTGGGACGAGCATTTGCCGTTAATCGAATTTGCTTATAGTAATAGCTATCACTCAGCTATTCAGATGGCGCCTTTTGAGGCTTTATACGGGCGAAAGTGCAGATCCCCGATTGGCTGGTTTGAAATAGGAGAATCAGCGTTGGTTGGGCCAGACATTGTTCAGCAGTCAGAGGAAAAGGTAAAGCTTATCCGAGAATGTTTACTGACTGCACAGAGCCGCCAGAAATCATATGCAGATGTGCGGCGCAGAGACCTGGAGTTTGATGTGAATGACTGGGTATTTTTAAAAGTATCTCCGATGAAAGGGGTGATGAGATTCGGCAAGAAAGGTAAGCTCAGTCTGAGATTTGTTGGGCCTTATCAGATTCGTCAAAGGATAGGCCGAGTAGCATATGAGCTGAACTTGCCTCCAGAATTGGAATTCGTTCATCCAATCTTTCATGTATCTATGCTGAGGAAATGCATAGGAGACCCATCCAGAGCAGTCCCAGTCCAGGATATCCAGTTTACGGAGGAGCTGGCCTATGAAGAGGTTCCAGTAGCTATCCTAGACAGACAGATTCGTAGATTGAGAACTAAGGATATTGCGTCTGTCAAAGTATTGTGGCGTAACAGGAACCGAGAGGAAATGACGTGGGAGGCTGAGGAAGATATGAAGGCTAGATATCCTCACCTATTCCAGGCCTAGTCAGGCGACAGGTATGTCCATATTATTATTTATGCAGTACCTTGTGGTTGTGCATGTATAAATGAGAAAGGTTGATGTTTAGCCATCCATTGAATCTTAAAGTATTGTGTGCAGTACCTGTATTGGACTTTTCTATGTTTCAGGTTTTTGAGATAGTCCATATTACAGGGGAAATTCTGCCGAAAATTTTCTAGAAAAGGTTGAGTAAGTTGAGAAGTCCTCTAGATAGAAGTTTACATTCAAGGACGAATGTTCTTAAGGGGGGGAAAATGTTATACCCCGAAAACTTCCGACACCTAGATGGCCTATTCGCACGTTGGTTAAGCATATTTGAAAGCCATACGTGGTAGAGAAAGGCCCGGGAAAAGACCGGACGAGAAGCCTGTCGAACCTTCGCGGAAGGAGCCGAGGCAGGGCCCCTCCGCGATGGCAATGTGTCACGGAGGTGGAGCCTCCGCGTTGGCTCCGTGACACGTTGGGCCTGTCCAGGACCAAGTATATAAAGCCCCACTTCGGTTTAATTTCATTTAAATCAATGAGAATTTCCATAAAACACAGAGAAACAGAGAGAGACGAAGAGGGGTAATATATTATCGTTCAAATACGCTGCCAAACGTAGTCTAAATTTAAATTAACTCCAGATACCGAGGTATTTAGCAGCAGGGAGCATTCCTACGGATTTAGTTTCATGAAATACGACCGACGAATCATCGAGCTACCAGACTAAGGTAAGTGGAATTGCTCCAAACTAGTATCTATGTGTTCCTAGCTGTGAAGTGAATACTTCTCCCTTCTGGACTTCTGGAAAATAGCAAGTTTTCGACCATCTTTCGATAAGCCTAAGTTTAGGCTATAATTATATCGAAAGTGACGTTGTCCTTCAGAATAATGTTGTATTTAGTACTAAATGACGTGTTTATGAATGCAGTTGGGAGATTTAGCTGGAATACTGACCGAGCCTCGTTCGACAGTCGAATAACTCGAGGTTAAGGTATGTAAAGTTGTTCTTTGGCAAGTTAGTAAGTCTTAGCTTGGTAAATCATAGTAAACTCCGTATTTTGAAACTCTCAGAGTTGAATGTTGAGAATTACGTAAGTCTAATAGATTCTGAGTTGTGTTGCCGTATCATATTTAGTCCGAAAGTTAGTAAAGCATGCGCCCAAGGGCGAGTTAGCATTCCAGATTCAGTATAGCTTATTGTATGATCAGCAAGTATGTTGTAGAATAAGAAGATACAGATTTTTAGAATAAAGCTAATAAAGTGAAACCACATAGACAGACAGTTCTATTGGCTACAGATTAAGCCATTCAGACAGATAGTACCCTGGCTACAGATTAGCCAATAGTTAAAGAAAGATCTCAGAATTAGTATAATCAGTAAAGAATCAGTTTAGTACAGAAACAGATCAGAATAAGAAATCAAATTTCCGATAGTCTTTTTTAGTTATACATGCTTGCTATCTATATGTGCTATTTGTTTGTTCAGACTTGATATGGCGTGAGGGCACCTTATTGAGCGTCCTCGCCGCCCCTGGGTTGGTAATCGTGTCGCCCACTGAGCGGGTGGGTTTTACGTCACTCCAAGGAGTGGCATGCCGTCCCCAGCTTGGACGAAGATGGGATGAAGCTTTCCCCATAGCAGTCTGATCAGCATTACAGGTGCAGCTCCGGTTTCAGATAGCCCTGTTGAGTTTTGTGTCCAGGGAACCAGACCCTATCTGTTACTGTCTGTACATTCAGTTATTACAGGTGTAGCTCCAGTTTCAGGTAGCCCCGTTGAGTTGTGTCCGGGGATCCAGACCCTATCTGTTACTGTCTACACAGGAGTCCTCCGGACCCAGACACGGTTGCTTATATCGGAGGGTATGGCCCGAGCCGGAGACCCAGGGGGCCAGTAGAGGAGCTCCGAAGTGAGCAGATGAGTGGAGTGACTTATTTTTTGGCTGCTTTTGACCCGGGTAGGGGTATATAGATTGTTTGCTTGCTTGGCGCCATCCGGCTTATGGGGGTTGGGATTGGCTCTTGCTTGCTAAATGTATATGTACTTATGTGTTTTATATATAATAGTTAATAGACAGCAGGCCGCCGTGACTACAGACACGCTCCTGCCTAATAGTGCAGAAAGGTTTGATCTAGTTCCTGTCAGCTCTTCAGATTCAGTTAGCTTCTGCTCATAGACTTGTTAGTTATGTTATCTGTATTCAGTTGTATTATTTCAGTTGCTTTGCATACTCGGTACCAGTGGTACTGACACCCAGTGGGGCGCTGCATTACTTGCCTGCAGGTACTCATAGACGAGGAGGCGATCCCTCGTGATCCTAGCCAGCGCAAACTCATCAGCTCCTGTCATCCTGAGCCTGATATTTCAGAGGTTTATACCATTTCTCTTTTGTTGTACAGTATGGGTAGGTCAGGGCCCTGTCCCGACCATCTTATCAGTATTTCTAGAGACTTGCAGTCTGTACATATTTCCCTGTGGTCAGTTGAGCCGGTCGTGTGAGGCCGTGCAGTTTGTTATAGCTGTTTAGCATTTCAGTTTATGCTGGCCGTGTGAGGCCTTAGTTTGACAGTAGTGGTGACCTTGCCGGTCACGTAGCCTTACAGTAGTCTTGTGTTGAGTTACAGATAACTAGACAGCATGGTGGCCTTGTCAGCCCGCATAGGCTCCCTTATATTGAGATGTTTCTGGTTAGCTGTTATTACAGGTACAGGTGGCTATAGGCCCAGTTGACCGGAGGCTGTGTTTACAGCCGTTATATAGCCCTTTGTTTCCAGAAATTTGAGTTAGAGCCAGCCAGGCACCAGATGTGCTCAGGCTCAGTAGTCTAGCAGTTCAGTTCCTAGTAGGGCACCAGGTGCCAGTCATACCCCCCAAGGCGGGGCGTGACAAAAGGGCGCCACGTGGGGCATGGTATGGCACGACGGGCGGCACAGGGCGCCCCCCTGCCACCGCCCTAGCATGTATATAAGTCCCTCCCTTCAAAGTTTAAATCATTTTGCAATCCATATTCGGCCAGTGAAGGAAAGAAACGAAGAATTCAATAAAATTTTATCCGATTACGCTGTTAAACGCTATCCAAATTTGAATTAACTTTGGGCATGGAGTTCTAAGCCCACAGGGAGCATTACTATGGAGTTATTTTCGTGAAATTCACCCAGAAAATCATAGCCCCACCGAGCAAAATTTGTCAGAATTACTCCAAACTAATTTCTATACGATCGCAGGCATTAAGTAAGCATTTCTCCCTTCTGAACTCTCGGGAAATTATACGTTTTCGATCGTATTTTGATTAGCTAAAGTATAGTTAGTATTATATTAAAAGTTATCATTTTCGCCGAATTTAGTACTGAAACTAGTCTCGTTTTCCCAGTAATACGAATGCAATTGGAAAGGGCTATTGAATACGAATTGAAACTCGTCGGTTAATCAAAAATCGACAGTCCAAGTATGTAAGGCTCTCCTTTCGGCAAGTTACGTTCGTCGTAAAGTTAGTACAACTTTTGTATCTATAGTATTTCAGCGTAAACCTATTATGGTCTGCTTTTATGAACTGAGTTGAGATAATAGCGATAAACTAGTAACCCTCTTCAGAGTTAACCCTAGCTAGATTTGTTCTGCTTTCGACGTAAGGTTATCAGGCGTTGTTTCAGAATGAGTTCTATTAAACTGAGGCCACGAGGGCCATATTGAGTCCTATTAGAACGAGGCCGCAAGGTCCATATTGAATTCTATTTACTGAGGCTGTGAGGGCCATTTGGGTTCCATTTATTGAGGCCGCAAGGGCCACACAAAGTTCTATTTACTAAGGCTGCGAGGGCCATTTGAGTTCCATTTATTGAGGCCACAGGGCCATTTGAGTTCCTTTTATTGAGCCGGCGAGGGCCAACAGAGTTCCGTTTACTGAGGCCGCGAGGGCCGTATTGAGTTTCATCAAATTGAGGCCACGAGGGCCGTAATGAGTTTCACTAGATTAAGGTCATGAGGGCCATCCCGATTTATAGTTTACGCACCAACATTAGTACTCAAGTAGTAGGAGTGGACTTTGTTTGTACTTATCGAGGATTATGGGGGCCCAGGTAGGTTCTTCTGTGTTGTTTGTACCTTCCAGGCTTATGGGAGCCCAGTTAGGTTCTTGTTTGCTTATATAGACTTGTTTTTTAGATAATTCAGACGTGAAGGTATTCAGGTTAAATCTTTACTCTCTTCCTTTAATTACTAACGTTTTACCAGCTTTGAGTTAGTTATTATCTTTCTGCCTTGCATATTAGGTACATGTTGTACTGATGCCCACTCGAGGCACTGCATCACTTGTCTGCAGGTGCGGATAGACACGATTCGGGATGTTCCTAGCCTCCAGCTGAAGTCAGTAGTTTTTCAGCTCCTTCCCTCTGGAGTTGAAAGTCAATAAAGGTTTGTACTTTTGATGTACAATTTATGGGTAGGTCGGGGCCCTATCTCGACCATTATATCACTCCTAGAGGCTTACACACTGTTGTACATTCCCTGTGGTTAGTTGCTTTTGGTCGTGTGGGGCCTTGTTTAGTTGTTAGTTGGCTGCCTTGTCGGCCATAGCATAGTTTAATGCCTGATTTACTTTTCAGTTATAACTAGACAGCATGGTGGCTTTATCGGCCCGCATAGGATCCCTGCTATTGCGTTGTTGTGGTCAGCTGTCTTCTTTTACAGGTGGGCTTGTCAGCCAGAGGCTGCACTTACAGCCGAGATATAGCCCGTTCGCTTCTTGAATTAAGTGTCAAACGTGCCCCTGTCTAGTCAGGTTGGTTCAGACCAGTATGGCACTAGGTGCCAGTCATACCTCCCAAGGTGGGGCATGATAGTTCACAAATGCATTTCTATATAGATTCTTTCCTCGTAAATTGAGAAAGGCCAAGGTCGCGAAATTCATGAATCTATGGTAGGGTAACAGAACCATGGAGGAGTATGCATTGGATTTCACTCGGTTGTCAAGGTATGCTCCAGAGATGGTAGCCAAGCCACAATTCATCAATGGAGTGTCAGATTTGGTACTTAAAGAGTGCAGAACTGCGATGCTCATCAAGGACATTTACCTCTCCAGCCTCATCATTCATGCCCAGCATATTGAGGCAGAAAAGTTGAAGGATATGGAGCGGGAGAACAAGTGGACCAGAATAGGCCTATTGGATTATTGGCAGTAGAGGTCCGGTGGCAGTAGTCGCCCACAATAGTAGCAACAGAAGACTCCAACACCCACATCAGCCAACGCCCCTATTTTTTGGTCCCACAAAGATCGGAAGGGTGGAGCATCTGGCTCTGAGCCCTAGAGTTTCAGTGCCAGCAACCGTTGCCCAGTTTTTCCTAAGTGTGGCAAGAACCATTCAGGGGAATGTCGCATGGGAAAGGAGGGTTTCTTTGGATGTAGGCAGTTGGGTCACAGGTTAAAAGAGTGTCCTTCAGCAGGACAGGGGAGAGCTCAGTCTACTTAAGCAGCCCTAGTAGGTCGTCCATCTCAGCAGGGAAATCCTTCAAGAATGGATGGCGATCAGTGCCAAAATCGCTTTTATGCTTTGTCCTCTCGTCAAGATCAAGAGAGCTCACCCACGGGTATGTTACGTCTTTTACACCTAGATATATGCCCTGCTAAAGCCCAGAATTCACACTATTATTTGTGACTCCTTATGTAGTTGTTCAGTTTGAAATCAATCCAAAAGTTCTTTTAGAATCATTCTCAATCTCTAGCCCAGTTGGCGAGTCAGTTAGAGCCAGCCGGGTACATAGAAACTACCCAATCTTAGTGTTGAATAAAGTCATTCCAACTGATCTAGTAGAGCTAGACATGGTCGATTTTGACCTCACTCTTGGCAATTAGTTATATTCCGGTTATGCCTTAGCCTACTGCAGAACTAGAGTCGTCGGGTTTCAGTTCCCCAATGAGCCAGTCTTAGAATGGATGGGTAGTGTTTCAGCGCCTAAGGGTCGGTTTATTTCCTACCTTAAGGCAAGGAAGCTCATTTTGAAAAGGTGCATTTATCACCTAGTTGGGGCCAAAGATTCTAGATTCGAGACCCCAACTATTCAGTCAGTTCCAATTGTCAGCGAGTTTCCTGACGTCTTTCTCGAAGATCTTTCCGGAGTCCCTGCCGAGTGAGAAATAGACTTCGGCACAGACCTTCTTCCAGACACTCAGCATATTTCTATTCCTCCTTACAAAATGGCTCTAGCTAAGCTTAGAGTTGAAGTAACCACTAAAAGACCTTCTTAACAAGGTTTCATTAGGCCCAACATCTCTCCATGGGGTGCTCCAGTATTGTTCGTGTGAAAGAAAGACGGTACTTTTAGAATGTGTATTGACTTCGTCTGTTGACACCCAATTTTGACCGACCTGCGCTTCAATATGCTGCTTATATATGTATATATATTTATTTATTTAACGCAAATTTCGGCTTATTTTTTGTATTTACAAAATAATTTATTATCAAAATATTGCGAAAATTATTTCAAATTATATATATATGACCTATTAATTTTAAGTTTTGATATTAAATAATTACGATGTGTATAATATATTTCGCATCGATATGCGCCCTTATTTTAAAATATATCCTTTACTTAATAAATTATTTACCTAGTTTTGCTAATTTTATAAATTTATTTGAATAATAAAATTACTTGAATTTTATAAATTATTTACATTAATAATATAAGTTTTTATAATATTTGATAATTTAATTTTTATTTCTTTAGTCATTTATTTATTCGTAAACATAATATTTTAATTATATGACATTTACATAAGTATGTTTAAATTTAGAATTTATTTATTATTAATAATATTTATATGATTTTCTTATAATTTAAATTATTTTATATCTATTTATTAAATTATTTTAAAGTGTAGTACATTTATTAATTTAATAGCAGCCAAATCCAATTTCAATCAATTCATTTAAATTCTAGCCATCTTTCCATTCAATTCATTCAATTCATTTCAGATCTAGCCACTTTTCATTAAACCCATTTTAATTTTAGCCAATTTTAATTCATTTGGCTATTATTTAAATTCAATTTCTAATTAAATAACCCAACTCCCAACCCGTTTACCCTATCCGGACGACCCGTTTGACCCATGACCCGATCCGTATTACACCCAACTAATCTTAGCCGTTCATCGCATTTAATCCTACGGCTAAGATTAAACCCTACCTACTTCCTTATTTACCTCACCTACCCCAAAACCTAATTTTTTCATCCATTTTTCCACATACCACACTCTCTCTTTCTCTCTAAGTTTTCCTCATTCCCATTCTTCCCTCTTCTCTCTATCTCCTTCATCTCCCATCTCACCATTTTTTCCGGCTACCATGGCCGGAGAAAACACCACCACCCCGTCCCTCTCTTTCTCGCCATCCTCTTCTCCTTTTCTCCATTTTTCCGGCGAAACCCGACACCACCATTAATTCCGGCCACTATTGGCCGAAAAACTTCATCAACCCCTCCATCCCTTCCTCCTCCATTTTCGCCGCCACCACTGCTAAAAATCCGGCGACTTCGTCTCCCATTCCTTCTTTTCCTCCCTTTTCCGGCAATACCATAGGACCACCGTACCTCCATTGATTCCGGTGAAACACACTACAAGATCTTCTACCGACGTCCCTCTCAATTTCTCTCCCTCACCTTCGCCGGAAAACCACAAAAGGCCGGCGCCGCATTTACTCTCCCCTCGTCGTTGCTCCGGTCGAAACCACTTCATCCGCCATGCCCGGCCGGTGAAGCTATTGATCACCGCCGACCCAAAGTTGGGATACATGTAAGTATGAATATGTCCATTATTTATTCATTGTTCCATGTGTTATTACACATAATGATTTTTAATCCTATCTACTCATAATTGCTAATCTTTTCTCATTTGCAATGCTAATTAATAATTTATATTTCCAGATCTTAAGTCCATGCAATTACATAGATTATTGTTTGAAATTACATCTAGATTGTTATACTTGAAAAACATGAATTTTAATTACAATATTGTTATAAATTAACCAATATCTAATTTTATATATTAATGTGTGTTAATTTTAGGTCTCTCACGTTGGTATTGTTGTGAGAAAATTTCAGATGGCTATATTTTTTTATGTGGTTTGTTCATTAAGTTTTGCATTTTTTTTACCTAGCTAAATAAATATTTGAATATTTTAAATATGAAGCATGATTATGTTCTCGATGATTCTTAATTGTATGATTGCTCTGATTAATAGTTTATTTTTTATAAAATTATCATGTATTAATTTTTAGATGCTAATTAATTTTTTGTCCGTTGAGAGTTTTATTTTTATTTGTCTTTATTAATGGTATAAACATTTTAAATTAATTGTCATGTCTACTTTTAAAAAAGAAAAAGTAAAGATTCTTTACTTTACTTTAATCATTATTTACTTTCATTATTATGTTTCACTTTTGACTAACTTTACTTTTGATGGGTCCGCCTTTTAAATTAAAAAGTAAAAGAATCTGGTTAATTTAAATTGTCCTTTGCATTTAACGGCTCTTACGGGGGGAATTATATAAACAGACATTTCTCATCTTCTTTAAAAGAAGAAGAAGAGAAAAGAAAGAGGGGGAGGAGAACACTTAGAGAGAATAATTTATTTATTTTTATAATACTGCTCTGCTTCTAAAAATTCTCCATCCTTCTTTCACCTCAATACGAGCACTGCTCGGAATCCTCGAGATTCTCGTGATCTTGACACATTGAGTGTGAGTAACAATCGCGGTATCCGTGATGTTTGATTTTCTTTTGCTTTCGTCATTTACCGTTTGAGATTATTTTGCATCTACGATTGTACTAACCTTTAAACAGGTATCATCTTAATCTGGCATTCATTCGGGACGAAAGGAGGCTACCGGAATTTCTTTAATGTTATTTATTTTAATGTGTCATAATTATTCATTCTATTTTATGTTTGTAATATTTGTAATATAAACTCATAATAGTGAAAGGGGTTTGGGGGTGGGGATTGATGTTTTTAATTGTTTATTTATTTATTTTTTAATAATAGCTTCACCTAGAATGCATGTTCATAGGATTTTAATAATATAAGCAACAATAGAAATCATGCCTATAGGTCTTAAATAATTCAATTTAAAATGCAGCAATTTATTTCATGCGAATTTAGGGTGACATTTAGACATCATGCCTAAATTATTTTATTCTTTACAACATTAATTTACTTGGGTCATTTTTGATAGTTTGTTGCTAGAATTATTTTAATGAGTAGGTTTTACATGCACTAGACATCATGACTTTAGGATAAATTTTAATATGGCTACGTTCACTAGAAATCATGATCATAGGTTTAATAAAGAGGCCTATTTGAAACCCCCTTTGATGATTAATTGTTTGTTTGAATTTACTTACCTGTTTGACATTAATGTTTTTTAACGAAGCCTAAGAATTTTAGAACCCAAAATCCCATTTAGTAGTCCATCGCCTCTTGGATATCAGGATTGGGATGGGTAAGCACTTGTTAGGGCGTTAGTCTTTTCCACCTAGATCGCTTAAGCTTAACAATAATTAATTAACTAGGTGGGTAGATGGGAGATGATGAAACAGACCGGCTATTGCTGACTTCACGCGTGAAGCACACCTATTACTCCCATCTTTTCTAAATTCATTTTTTCTAAGAAGCTTTAAATATTTTAAAATTATCATTGTTATGTTCAAATATTGATATATTTTCATCTAAAAGAAATTTTGTTAAAAATATATAATATATACGATTTTCTTAAAATGATTTTTTCTCAAGTTATACATATATATATATATATATATATTATTCTCTTCAAACTATCTTGATTTTAAAAATAGAATAGAAGGGAGTAGTATCGAATTGGGCCCGTTTTCAGCCTTGTCAAAACCTGATCCCACTAAGTTTTATATTTTAGTTTCTGCTAATTTAGTATTTAAGTTAGTATTCTATTTATGTTTAATAATTCATCGACTTTATGTGATCACTTAGTTAATACCCCCATTTAATGAGTACGGCCGGGAACCACATTTGTGGACCTCAAAAGGTGCCTAACACCTTCCTTTTGAGGTAATTTAAGCCCTTACCCAACTCTGGTTGACTTAGGTAACAAATTAGCTTAGAATGGTGCCCTAACGCACCTTAATCCGTTAGGTGGCGACTCTTCTTTTCCACCCTTAAGAGTCCTCGATGTCGAATCCCGCTTTTTGCCCGCGAGGGGAAAAATGGGGCGCGACATCGTCAACTGAACAAGGTTATAGTTAAGAAGAGATATCCCCTACCTAGTATTGACGACTTGTTCGATTGACTTCAAGGATCCAATTGTTTTTCCAAGGTAGATCTCAGGTCGGGGTATCATCAGCTTAGGGTCAGGGAATGTGACATTTCGAAAACAGCCTTCAAAACTCGGTATGGTCACTATGAATTTGTGGTTATGTCCTTTGGACTAACTAATGCCCCTGCAGCTTTCATGGACCTGATGAACAAGGTAGTTAAACAGTATCTAGACATGTTTTTTATCTTGTTCATAGATGACATTTTGGTATACTCCAAAAATAAGGATGAGCGTGTTAACCATCTAAGGATAGTGTTGCAAGCTCTCAGAGACCGCCAGTGTTCGCCAAATTCAGCAAATGTGAATTCTAGCTGAAGTCTATAGCTTTGCTTGATCATGTGGTCTCAGGTGAGGGTATTCAGGTAGATCCTCAAACGATAGCAGCGATGAAAGACTGGCCAAGACCTACTTCCCCAATAGATATCAGAAGTTTCTTGGGTCTAGCCGATTATTATCGATGGTTCGTGGAAGGATTCTCTTCTGTTGCGTCTCCTCTAACAAAACTAACTCAGAAGAAGGTGAAGTTTCAGTGGTCAGATGCATGTGAGAAGAGTTTTCAGGAGTTGAAGACTCGACTCACTATAACTTCAGTTTTGACTTAACCAGAAGAAACAGATGGGTTCGTAGTCTATTGTGATGCTTCCAGAGTTGGCATCAATTGAACTCTGATGCAGCGGGATAAGGTGATAGCTTATGCCTCCAGACGGCTCAAGGTTCATGAGAAGAATTATCCGACTCATGATCTTGAATTGATGGCAGTGGTGTTTGCTCTGAGAATATGGAGGCATTACCTTTATGGGGTTCACGTGGATGTTTTCACCGACGATCCTTCAATACGTGTTCAGTTAGAAAGACATAAATCTTCTCTAGAGAAGGTGGTTGGAGTTGTTGAAGGATTACAAGATGAGCGTGTTGTATCACCCAAGTAAGGCAAATGTGGTGGTGGATGCTTTGAGTAGAATGTCCATGGGGAGCATTGTTCATGTTGAAGAGGGAAAGAAGGAGCTAGCAAATGATTTTGGGAGTGCAGTTGGAAGATTCAGCTGAGGACAAAGTGGGTCAGAATCCTCGTTAGTTGTTGAGGTTAAGTCAAAGCCAGATGAGGATCCCATACTGCTTAAGCTAAAAGAAGCAGTTCTAAGAAAAAAGTAGAGGCTTTCTTGAAAGAGGGAGATGGTGTGCTACGTTACCAGGGAAGACTATGTGTACCGAATGTAGATGACTTGAGATAGAAAATACTGGCAAAAGCACACAGCTCTAGATATTCTACACATCCAGGTTCTACTAAGATGTACCATGACCTGTGGAAAATCTACTACTGGAACAACTTGAAGAGAGACATTGCAGAGTTTATGACTAAGTGCCTGAACTACCAGTAGGTTAAAGTTGAACATCAGAGACTTGGGGGTATGACTCAGGATATCAGCATACCCATGTTGAAGTGGGAAGAAGTGAATATGGACTTCATTACAGGTCTACCTCATACTCGTCCACAGCAGGATTCAATTTGGGTGATAATAGATTGGATGACAAAGTTAGCACATTTTCTCCCAGTTAAAACTAAAGACTCGGTTGAGGATTATACTAGGCTGTACATCCTGGGTTAGTCAAACTTCATGGAGTTTCATTATCCATCATTTCAGATAGAGGTACCCAGTTCACCTCGCATTTCGGAAAGTCATTTCAAAGGGGACTTGGTACTCAGGTCAAGCTCAGCATAGCTTTTCATCCTCAGAAAGATGGACAAGATGAGCGAACTATTCAGACCTTAGAAGATATGTTGAGATCTTGTGTGATCAACTTCAAGGTCAATTGGGATGATCACCTACCTCTCATCGAGCTTCCATACAACAACAACTGCCACTCCAATATTCAGATGGCCCTGTTCGAGGCCTTATATGGTAGAAGGTGCAGGTATCCTATAGGGTGGTTTGAAGTTGGCGAAGCTACTTTGATAGGACCAGACTCAGTTCATGAGGCCATGCATAAAGTGCAACTTATCAGAGAAAGGTTGAAAACAGCTCAGCGCCGACAGAAATCATATGCGAATATGAGGAGATAAGAAATTTCTATGGATGATTGGGTTTATCTGAAAATTTCACCCATAATAGGGGTGATAAGGTCCGGAAAGAAAGGAAAACTCAGTCCAAAGTATATAGGACCCTACAGGATTCTAAGGAGAATTGGAAATGTGGCCTATGAGTTAGAATTACCTTTGGAGTTAGCATCTGTGCACCCAGTCTTCCATGTGTCATTGTTGAAGAAGTGCATCGGTGATCCGACCTCAATTGTGCCACTAGACATTATGGGAGTGAAGGATAGTCTCTCTTATGAAGAGGTTCCAGTTCAGATTCTAGACCGTCGGGTTCGTAAGCTAAGAAATAAGGAATCACTTCAATGAAAGTCTTATGGAGGAACTAGCTAGTTGAGGGAGATACATGGGAGGCAGAAGCAAACATGATGGCTAAATACCCTCGTTTATTCCCTTCCAGTTCAGTTTCAGCATCAGGTATTAAATTCCTCCGCAGTACTCTATTCAGTTCCTCACTCATCAACTCTATTTAGGTTTTCAATGTGCACTCTAGTTGTGTTAACTTAGTTAGTATGATTAAATCAGTTTGGAGTCAGTCATTCCTTCATAAGTTAATTTATAGTTTCAGTCTGGGAATTGCAGCTCTTTTCCCAGTGTTCCGGCAGTTTTAGCCTTAATTCGAGGGAGAATGATCCAAAGGGGGAGATATTATAACACCCCAGAACTCTCCTAGACAACTCAGACTTTGCATGAAAAACTAGAAGGAACTAGAAAAAATTTTTTCTTAGGAAGACTCAGACAACGAGCCATTGTCAGCACCAATGGATCATTGGTTGTGTCGTTGTTTGAGATGCAAGCCTTCCATTTAGGAACCAACGAGTCATGAAACGATCGATTACGAGAAGTAACGAGTTGTTCTGTGGAGTCGTTGTTGCCCGGTACAGATATCTGCTAGTCACCTCCCAGAAGCGACAAGTGGAACCATCACTCGTTGTCACATATAACGAGTCGTCGATTCCACCCGTAGCCAGATTTGAGGGCCAGGCAATGTTGACCACGAGCGTACTCAACGACCCATTGGTTCTACCAATGAGTCATTGTGTCATCCGTTAGTAGGGTTCCCAAGTTTTGTTTAGAAAATCCTACTGGTGACAACGATAAGTATCAATGACCCGTTGGTTTGTCAAATGAGTCATTGTCCCCACCCATTGCCAAATTCCAGTAAGCCCTAATTCTAGTCCCAGGACCAATGACTGGTCCCAAAGAGTCATGGTATCAACCAACGACTCGCTGTGTGACCCGTTGGTCCCTGTCGGGCAGTTTTTCAGATTTTCTTTCAAGTGCATTTTCATAACTTTCAGCTATTTTAGTTCCTAAACTACGTCATTTTGGGCACGTTTTGGAGAGAATTAAAGGGGTAATCGACTAAATCCCTTTCATTTTTCACTCAACTCTCGATCTCCGGAGCAAAGAAGTTCCTAATAGTTCTCTCAGAGCAAGCTAGGGCTTTCAAGTTTTCTCCTCAAATTCTCCAGATCCTTTTCAGGAAATTCACTACAAGTATGTGAGAATTCAACAAAGAAATTGTCCTTCCCTTGTGCCCTAAAACTCTTCTGAAATGCTTATTAATTCTAGCCCTAAAGTTTACTATTAGGGTTCATTTGTCAGTAAATTATGGATTTCTTCCTATTATGATTTTCATGAATAACTAGGGTTGTTGTTAGCTATATTTCTGGTCATTATCTCTTTTCATGAAATTATGTGATTTTATCCCTAGTTTCTTGAATACAGTGAATTAAGTATTTCAGCATGGTTCTAAAT
Source organism: Datura wrightii (assembly GCA_035772735.1). Taxonomy (NCBI): domain Eukaryota; kingdom Viridiplantae; phylum Streptophyta; class Magnoliopsida; order Solanales; family Solanaceae; genus Datura; species Datura wrightii. The sequence goes on from JASDFA010000001.1 coordinate 23,705,709, forward strand.
ACAAGTGTTGCTTGATTCCAATTTTTCTTGAAATTACTAGGATAGTATAGTTGCTTGATCAAGAGTAGAATTATTGATTGCTTAGTCTCAATCTGTACTCAGAAAATTCCAGTTTCTTACATAAATGTCAACTGATCAGTTTGAATATAGTCAATCTCTTGAGGTGTCGGTAACACCTTTCAGTCCCAATTTTCAGTTATCGATTTTTAGTTTGTTCTTTAGGCAGTCACAATGCTTCCAAATAAGAAGATCTGACCAGTCTTAGAACCAGTACATTCAGTTAACAGTTTGTTCTTCAGACAGTTACGACGCTTCCAGATAAGCAGCTCTGACCAGTCTGAGAACGCCCGTTTACAGTTAACCAGTCTGATAGACTCTCAGGGTACTTCCAGATAAGTATTCCTGACTTAGTCTAGGACCCCAACTTTGAGCTATCAGCTTAGTAGTCAAGTTAGGACTATCCAGTGGGAGTAGCACTTAGCACCGAGCAGACCGGGGTTCTAGCGCATCCAGGTTTCCAGAATTACATTGTCACCATAGGTTATTGGCCCAACGAGCCCCAGCTTTTTGATCACCAAGCTAGCCACTATATCCTGGTAAGGTACAGTGAGCTTTCTCCGATGGGGTGTATACATTGGACTCCACGTTTAGCTCACATGGTTATATGTCGGTTATAGACTCTCCCACTTGCCAGTTTAGTTTGGTTTAGTTCAGTTCAGTTTAGCTAAGTTCAATCACTCAGTTGCAGGACATGTTATTGACCACCAGTCAGGGTCATTATTGCTCATATCAGTTATAACCCAGTTTATCATTGCTCATATCAGTTATAACCCAGTTTATCAGTATTCAGTATCAGTTGGTCATTTCATGTTATTTCAGCTCAGTTATTTATTTTCCATGCTTATTGTATATCTCACATACTCAGTACATTCAAAGTACTGATGAATACTTTCTATGTTGTATTGTATTATGATATAATCGCAGGTTCTTAGTCCCAGCATCGTCAGTAGTTCCTCTCGATGATTCTGGCAGCAACAGTTTGTTTGGTGAGTCCTCATCTTTTGAGGACATTATTTGCTTTTCAGGTAGTTTTTTTTCAGTCAGACTTTAGAGTTAGCTGGAGGCTTGTCCTAGTAACTCATCAGCTAGTAGTGGCTTTCAGACACAATTGAGTAGTACTTTTTTCAGTGATGTTTTACACTTTCGACAATATTGATTTAGAAATATTTCTTTTAAAGCTTCCGCTTGTGTTTACTTAGTATACTAGTGCAAATGTTAGACCATGGGTTAGCTTGGGGTCGCTTGTGGCACCAAGTACCGTGTGGGGTCACTTGTGGCACCAAGTACCGCGTCTTGGCCAGGATGTAGACTCAGGTCATGACAATCACCTACCTCTTATTGAGTTTGCATATAACAACAGCTACCACCCCAGCATCCAGATGACCCATTTGAGGCATCATACGGTAGGAGGTGTAGATCTCCTATAGGATGGTTCAAAGTTGGTGAAGCTACCATGATAGGACCAAACGTTGTTCATGAGGATATGCAGAACATTTAGCTTATTAGAGAAAGGTTAAAAATAGCCCAGAGCCGACAAAAATCATATGCAGATGTGAGGAGAAGAGGGCTAGAGTTTGTTGTAGATGATTGGGCTTATCTGAAGATTTCACCTATGAAAGAGGTGATAAGGTTTGGGAAGAAAGAAAAACTCAGTCCAAGATATGTGGGACCTTACAGAATCCTGAGACGCATTGGCAATGTGGCCTATGAGTTAGAGTTACCTGCGGGGTTATCATCAGTGCATCCAACCTTCCATGTGTCATTATTGAAGAAATGCATCGGTGATCCGACCTCAGTAGTGACTTTAAAGAGTGTTGGTGTAAAGGACAACCTCTCTTACGTGGAAGTCCCCGTTGAGATCCTAGACCATCAGGTTCGTAAGATGAGGAACAAGGAGGTCGCTTTAGTAAAGGTGTTATGGAGGAACCAGCTAGTTGAAAGAGCTACTTGGGAAGCCGAAGCAGATACGATGGTTAAATACCCGCATCTTTTTTCTCCCAGCTCAGTTACAACTTGAGGTATCAGTTTCCTCTCTAATACCCTATTTAGCTTCATGTCTAGTTCATGTCTCCCAGTTTTCTCCATGTCGGTGCATGTATGTGTGGTTCCTGCATTCAATTCAGTCATGTATATTAGTCCGGTGTAAGTCATTCCATCAATTTTCAACATCAGATATTCAGTATTTGGAATTGCAGTTCCTTTCCCCGGCTTTTTGGTATGTTTACCCGCATTCAAGGAAAAATATTCCCAAGGGAGAGATATTATAACACCCCAAAAGTTTCTAAGATCATACCTGAGGGTTCAAGCAGAGAAAGCAGGAAAATATAGCATCAGGTCATAGGATGACTCGTCCAGTGACCCGTGAAGTCACTCCACGAGTCGTGAGTGACTCGTGAAGTAGGTGGCAGGCCAGTAGTGAGCTTTGGTCGGGGGGTGACCATGGATGGAGCCACGAGTTGAGAAGTCACATCACGACTCGTGAAGTGAGTCGTGGTCAGAGTGTTGAGTTGAAGGTGGAAATTTCCAGTAGACTTCACGAGTGAGGGCCACAAGTCTTGACCCACCTAATGACTCGTGAAGTCCCTTATGAGGACTGGCAGAGTCATTTTTTCTGCGAATTTAGTAAGGGTGTTTTCATAATTCCTACGCTCTTAAGTCCTAAACTACATCATTTTGGGTTATTTCAGGGGGTTTAGGGAGTTAGTCGACGCTCTCTCCTCATTCCTCTCATTTTTCTCAAGTTCAATACGTGAAAACTCAGACAGTTCTCCTAGAGGAAGAACAAGGGTTTCAGTTTCTCCTCAAATTTCTCGAGCATTTTCTCAAGAGAATCTCTACTCCAGGTAAGTGGGATTTTAACAAGGGAATTGCTCTTCCCTTGTGCCCAAAAACCCTCATACAAACTTTATCAGTTTTAGCCCTTTTAGGATCAAAGTAAAGGTTGTCTGTTAGTTAGATCATGAATTTGTTTCTCGTTATAATTCTCATAATTCTAGAAGGTTATTGCTAGTCAAAATTTCATGTTGATATCTCCTTCCATGAAGTATGTGTTTTAGCACTACTTTGTAAAAAGAGTCTTGCATGATTGTCAAGATACGAATATTGCTTGATTTTGGTAGTTCCCTTCTGATCACCATGATAGTACAGTTATGTCATTTAAAAGTTGATTTACTGATTGTTCAGTTTCAGCCAGTCCTTAGCATGTTCAGTGTCTTACAAAAATGTCATCTAATCAGTTTGACTATATTCAGTCTCTTGAGGAGTTCAGTAAAACTCCGTAGTCTCAATTATCAGTTATCAGGTTGTTCTTTAGATGGTTATGATGCTTTCAGATAAAGAATCTCTGGCCAATCTTAGAACCCTTAGTTTTAGTTATCAGGTCCTTCAGACTCTCAGGTTACTTCCACATCAGTACTCCTGACTTAAGTCTTAGGATATCAGGTTCGAGCTATCAGCCTAGCAGTCACAGATAGGATTTTCCATAGGAGTAGGACTTAGTATCGAGGGGGTCAGATTCAGCGCACCCAAGTTCCCAAAACTACGTTGCCACTGTAGGTTATTAGACCGAACGGGCCTCAGACAGTGATCACCCAGCTCAGCCACTATACCTTGGCAAGGTACAGTGGGCTTTCACTAATGGGGTGTACATATCGGTCTCCACGTTTAGCTCACGTGGTTATATGCTGGTCATAGACTCTCCCACTTATTGATTCAGTTCAGTTCAGTATAGTCTTAGTTTCAGTTCAGCTCAATTTATTCAGATTACAGTATATAGTTATGGTCCTCAGTCAGTAGCTGTGTTACACTGTTGCTGTTATATTCAGTGTTTATCAGTTCAGTTATGTATTTCTACTATTTTACTTACATCTTACATACTTAGTATATTCAAAGTACTGATGCATATTTTCCATGTTGTATCATATTATGATACAAGTGCAGGTTCTTAGTCTGAGCATTGACAGTAGTTCTTTTCCAACGACTTCAGCAATAGTATAGTTGGTGAGTCCTCATCTTTCGAGGATGAAAGTATCTTTTCAGTTCAGCTTTTCTTGAGTTAGATTTTAGAGTTAGTTGGGGGCTTGTCCCAGCAACTCGTCAGTTCCTAGATGATTTTCAAACAAAGTATTGTTTCAGTATATTTTGCAGTGTTGCATAAATTTCAGTATCTTGTCATACATTTCTTATTTTTGAGAAAGTTATTTAGTTATGTTTCTCTCATCTTCCGCTTCTATTTAATTCAGTATACCAGTGTGATGTTAAGACATGGGTTAGCTTGGGGTCCCTTGTGCCACCAAGTACCATTTCGCGTCCAAGGTGTAGACTCGGGTTGTGACAAAATCATCCTTGTAAAGTCATCTACTATTGTTAAGAACAGTTTAGAGGTTCAATTGTAGAAATCTTATATGGTCCCCATATATCCATGTGTATTACATCAAAACAGCTAGTACTTTTTATACTACTCGATGGAAAAGGAAATCTAGTCTGTTTTGCACAAGGGCAAACAATACATTTATTGATTATACTAGCTATAGATTCTATTGTGCAAGGCAACAATTTATGAAGAACACTAGTAGACACATGAACAAATCTTTTATGCCATAAACTAATGTCTACATAGCTAGATGACATGGTTTTCTGAGTATGATTAGCAGATAAAGCAACAACAGGAGCAACAATTTGATTATGCAGATAAAGCCCATCCTCTTGTCTACCAATCTCCTTCACCTTCCCACTTGAGAGATCCTGAAAAATACAGAAGTCAGGATAAAATAGTGCAGCACAGTGTAGATCCTTAGTAGCTTTAGACACTAACATTATGTTGTATTTGAATGGTGGTAATAGAAAAACATTTTCTAGTGTGTTTCTGGGTGATATAGAGCTAGAACCAGTGTGAATGACTATTGAGGTGTCACCATTAGGAAGATACACCTTGTTCTGGTTGTTAGTTTCAGTAATGGTTTCTTTATCTAGCATTTTAATACTAGATACCATATGATTGGTTGCTCTTGTATCTATTATCTAATACAAGAGATTATCACTAACCAACAAAGCATTAAATGTACCTGCACCTGCACCTTTACCAGTACCAGTTGTTGAGTCTTGTATATTAACAGTGAAACAAGTGCTCTTTTCCAGCATTTGCAGTATCTATTCATACTACTCCCTTGTGAAGATTCATGTTCCTGGTGCATTCATGTTAGTAGCTTGTGACATTTTTCCTTTTTCCAACCTATGGTACAGCTCAGTAATATTTGTAGTGACCTAATCTTCAGTTCCTTTCTTTGTATCTTGATCAACAGTACCATAATTGTGGTTTGCATTGATTGAGTTTTCTCCCATTGCGTTGTAAGCTGTTGGACCACCTCCTAGTGTAAATCTTTTCTTCTTGAGCCTAGGAGGATATCCAATAATTTTCCAACAATTCTTTCAGATGTCCTTTAATTCTGCAGTGTTCACAATATGCACCATAATTTTTCTCTCTCTTGTAAGAACTTGTTCTTGAGTACAAGGGTACAGGCTCATATATAGAAGAGTTATAGATAGCACCATATGGTGCAGTACCCAATAATCCAGAAGAGGATGAAGTAATTGCGTTCTGCCCTTTAACATTTACAATCATTGCATAGGCTTGACTGACTGATGGTAGTGGTGACATAAGTAGAATCTGACTTCTGGCCTGTGACTAAGACTCATTAAGTCCCATCAGAAATTGGTAAAGCTTCTGCCTTTGAAGATAAGCCAAGAAGTCTCTAGACCTATCACACTCATAACCAGGTGAAGGCACAAGTGACTCAAATTCATTCCATAGTCCCTGTAGTCTTGTAAAGTACATTGCCACAGACTTTGTTCCTTGTGTTAATGTAGAAATATCCTTATGTAAATTGAAGGTTCTTGAACCATTCACTTTGTCAAACCTTTCTCTTAATTCTTTTCATGCAGACCAAGCATTTGATGTATAAACAATACCACTTATCAGATTGTTTGTTACTGAATTCATCACCCAAGAAAGCACAATGGCATTCACCCTTTCTTATTGCTCCCAGAATTCCTCTTTAAATTTTTCTTTCTTGCAATAATCATCCACAAATCTCAACTTATTCCTTTCAAGTAAGGGGATACGCATAGACCTACTCCAGAGGGAGTAGTTCTCAGTACCAGAAAATTAGACAGAAATGAGTGAAATCCCACTCACATCATAAGCATTTAAGAATAATGGATGGTTATGATCAATGACTTGAGTATTACATGGAGTTGCTACCAGATTGTTCATCTGATTCACACCTCTTGATCCTCCAACATGTTGATCATTAGTAGCCATTATAACAATTTTCCAGAATCTTGAACTTCTTTTGACTAAATTTTAGAAACACTTGAATGTGATCTGCCTTCTTATGGCTCTCAGCAATGTTTTGAAGAAAAAGAAATTTTCGAATCTTGTTTTGAATCTGTTTCTTATAGATGTAAGCTCTGATACCATGAAATGATTTATACCTTCATAGTAGAGTTCTTATGATGAACTCCTTGAAGATATGAAGGACAAGCAATAGAAGTGAAGGGAGGAAGAAGATGATGAAATAACAAAGAATTGAAGAGAAGAAGTTGTGATCCTTGTGTATAGTTCAAGTGATCAATCTTTTGTATTGAATTGGTGAGTACTTCACCTATATATACAAGTGTATGAGGGATCATTCTATTTAGATAACTACAGCCGCATCATTAAGTTAGTTTCATAGTTAGTTAGGATCTAGTTTGGTAAATAATTAACTTTTAACTAATTCTAACTACCATTAACAGTAAACTGAAATTTGGACTTCTAAGTCCTGACCTTCTTCAACATGATCATTAGCTATAACACTAACACATAAGAAGAAGAAGAAATAAAATCAAAGACAAAAGTGGTGAGACCAATCAAAATATTTAGGCATAAATTGCTAAATTCTTCCTTGAGATGTTATATTCAATTCCATTGATTTTTTTTTCATACTTGGAAAGAGATTGATCTCACCACCACATCCTTTAAAAAAATTGAAATTAGGAAAAAAAAAATTACTACTAACAATAAAGAACCAACAAAAATACTAAGAGGAAAAAGACAGAGAAGAGACAAAAATTTTAAGAGTAAAAACTTTCAAAAAATTTCCAAAAGAAGCTAACTGTATATGTGATAAGGATTTCAGTTCAATTATATATTCGAAGAATGCTAAGTATAAAGAATAGAATTATGAATTTCTAACATAAAGCAAAGATTATAATTAAAACTTTTGAATGAGAACTCTATGAATTTTGCATCAAATAAAAAATATAAGAAAGCAATTCCAAACTGGAAATTAAACCAACTGACAGATTGCAAAAACTTTAACATCACAATTTAATTTTTTTCATGTATTTTACTTTAAATTTTTTTAAATATCATGATTAGGAACAATTAAACTTTTAGAGCCTGATATATGCTCGATGGCGTCAATAATAGCTTAATCCAAGAAGTATCTATATGAAATTTGTGAGAAAAATATCAATAGAGTAGTTGAAACAATAGAAATTAAACAAACTTAAACCAAATACTTAGCTTGCGCACATATATATATATATATATATATATAAATCAGAAATTAGAAAACATCAAACGAATCTTTTTAATTAGCGACCACTACAAACAATTCCAATATAAAAATTAAACCAACTCACAGATTTTGAGAACGTGAACATAACAATTTTAATTTTTTGTCTTTTACTCTAAAATTAAGAAATATCATAATTAGGTATACTCTAACTTTTAGTTGCTGAGATATACTCGATGCGCCAATAGTACCTTAATTTAAAAAGTGTTAATACGAAACTATGAAAAAATATTACCAACAGAGTAACTGGAATTAGGAATTAATCAAAACGAAATACTTAATCTGCACATATGCATGTAAATTTAAAATTGCAAAACATCAAATCAGTTTTTTTAATTTAGCATGCACTACAAATAATTTCAAAAAGAAAATTAAACCAACTCACGATTGTGAATCTTAAACATCAGAATTTTATTTTTTCTTGTCTTTTACTGTAAAATTAGGGAATTTTTTCGCGCTTTGCTCAGTTATAACAAATTTTATATTTATTAAATTAATATTTTAATGTATTTAATATATTTTTAAAGACCATTTTGAGTCCCTTGAATTATCTATAATATTGACAGTTATTTTTTCTCAAAAGAAACTTCATTAATTCCTAAATAATTGACATGATTCTTGAATCTCCAATTTTATTTTACAAATATTTTGTCCCTTTAGACAATTAACTTTTCAAAAATTTGTCCCAGTGTAATTACATATTGTATATTTACGTATATAATATTTTTTGATATAAATTGTGTATACATGATATACCTTTTATTGAAATGTTAAAATTTTATACTTATATAACCTTCTTATATTTTTAAAAGTCAATTTTAACCTTCAAACCATGCAAGTAATTAATTATTTTTAATTTTATATAATATAAATAAAGAACAATATGCGACCAGATGACAGTTTTATAGAGTTATGATTTGAAAGTGTCATTTAAAAAAAATTTAATTAATTAAGAGTTTTAAGTCAGCTAACAAATTCTATTGAAATTTTAATTTTATTTTTATAAATTATGCACAAGAAAAAAAAATAATCTACATAAAATATTTAAAAGATGCACATACTTTTTCTTTACATGAATAAACAATCTAGAAAGTAATTAATGTGACCTACTACATTTGATATATATGATTCTATTCTGATTATAATCATAAAATATTTACATAAGTTAAAATCACAATACTTTAACGTGAAATATACAATGTCTATTTCAAAGACACATTAGATTCTTTTTACTTTAATGTATAAACGAAGAATATAAAATTAGAATTTGCGAATTCTAAATTTTATACCTTATTTTAAGCATCCATTCACTAGTAAGATAGTGCAAATGCATAAATTATATTTGCTCTACTAATTAGAGATCTTTGATTTCATTCCTATTCCTTTTTCCCTTTCTTTCTCTGTTTTCCTTTATATATATATATATATATATATATATATATATATATATATATATATATATATATATACCCCGCCTCATTTATTCATGAAAATTGAGATCACAATTATAAATATAATTATTTTTTCTCCAAACAGTAAATATCTTCAAAGTACTCCAGCTAAGAAAATACATTTCTGTCAATTACAATTTTCATTATGTACCTTCTTTCATCTAAAATCACAAGAAAAAAAATTAGAGTTAATAGTCCAAAAATTTAACTGAAAAACTTAAGAGAGTAATTAGAGTAGAGAGAAAATCTATTCTTGCTATTATTTATATTATTTACTATATATAACAATACTGGTACTAAGAACTTACCCAGATATTGTGTCAAAAAATCTATCCTTGGTAACTAAATAGCTATACTGTCAGATTTTTTCTCCATCGAAGTGATTGCTATTTTGATCATTTTGAAATCTCACAAATGTCACTCTCATCTAGATATTATTATCTAGATTGTGAGATAATTTTTTATTTTTAAAAGAATGTAATTATGTGAAATTATTTATGGAGCATATTGTTATGTTCCTAATTTTTCATTCACTATTGAGTTAATGTCTACTATAAAAGCTGGAGGTTACAAAAGCATATTCAATATATTTGTTTATAGTAATAAAATATTAGTAGTATAACTTTTGAATGTTAGAAACTTTTGAGCATCTTCAATAAAGTATAATTAGGTGCAATAAATATAATAAATTATTTTTTAATTATTAAATAAATTGATAATAAAAAGATTGAAGGAAAAAAAGGAAAAAATTCAAAAAAAAGAAGATAAAAGATAAACAATTTTCTAGGCCAAAGAGAGGCTAGCTAATATTCAACCACCATGTCACCTTAGGACAAGGTGCAGTACACTGTTATACTGAACTCCACAGTCAACGAGAGACTTATGATTTTCGAGTTGTCGTCCACCATAGAATAACCTCTGTTTATAAAACTGAACACCTTCCTTTTCTTGAATGGCAGTTTTAATATCTACAATGGTGTTATCACTCTCAATCATTAACTTAAACCTGCGATAAGAATATGTCTTCACATAGATGTGTATTATTAGTGCATATCGAAGGATTAAGGTAGATCCTTTTTTGATTCCCGCAGAAACAAGAGTCTGGGTGTCTCTCAAACTCTCCCATCTTCGTTCAACAATTTCTATTTTCTAAAAGAGATTTCATCTTCCTCTTGAATGTACGCTTTAACGGCAGCTATAATATCATCTGGTTCAACCATTAGAAAAAAAAGTTTTGATTCTGAACGATCACTTTCTTTGGCAATATCTAAAGCACTGCGTAAAAAGGATTTGGATAATGACTTTCAATTATTCATGTATTTGTAAGTATCATCTTGAATAATGATCTGCATCGTTCGATCGAGTGACCATGGATCTATGACAATGAAACGCAACATAAAGCTTCAATCAAAACAAATGATACAACATCCAACATTTAAATGATTTTTCTATTTTTGATTAGTCAAAATATTAGGAAAACAAGTTTCTTAAAATCAAGAAAAATAATTTTTTTAGTAAAACTATGAAAAACAAGCTTCAAAAATTGTACTTCCACCCCCTTGCGCCCATTCCTACCAACCCTTAGACCGACCCTCATAGTGTTTGATTAGATTATATAGAAATTTTATTTAGTTATCTAAAGACATACCAAATGCATAAAAATAAGTAAAAATAAAAATTACTTATATATATATCCAAAAAAAAAAAAGATTTTTCTTACCCAAAAAGTTAAACAAAGAAGATGGAGAAACTAATGTGCAACTAAGAACGACCACAAAATATGTGATAAAAAACTCACATGAATGATACTTGTTTTAACAGTGCAAAGTTCATATAAAATGAAAACAAAGATAGAAACCACAAGAAAGATTTTACTAATAGGATCACATACATAGAGAAAGAAGAAAAGAAATTATATTCTATTCAGCATCAATTTCTATTTCAACTTCATCATTTGATTTGACTCTCTTCATATTCACCCCTTAACTCTAAGAAACGTCTTAACCCCATTCTTACTTATAGAAGGAGAGGTCAAAATTTAATACTGAGACTATTCAACTTCTCTCAGTTGTCTATTTATTACTACTTTATATATATTTTTCAATACATGGGAAAGAGGTTAGCTAACAAAGCTTAGTTAATGTTAGTTTATGAAAAAATAGTTTAATTGTTTATTTAAGAGTATTATAGTCTTTCAACTTTATAGGATTATTTTAATATTTTTATTTTTTTATAAAAAAATTTTAATATTTTGATTTAGAGATTTCTACTTATAAATAAATATGATGATATTTTGATTAATTATATTTCTTCATGTTTGGATTCATTTAAACTGCAACAATAGCTTTCATTAATTTAATTTCGAAAGTGATTTTCAGTACTCCATATTTTCATTGAGCTTTGGCACCTTTTTTTTAGGAAAGCCAAAGATCTTATTTGAAGATGACATTATTAAGAGCTAGCCATATGAACAGATTTCATATTTATTGTCATGTAAATGGTTATCATATTATAAACAAAAAAAAATGTAAGAAAACATTAAAAAAAAGGACAAAAAAAATAAATAGGATTCCTTGATTGTGAGATACGCCACAGCAGCGAGATTATATCCCTCCTTTATATTAATATATAGATTAAGAAGTCTCACGATTAAGTACAACTAAACTTTTAGAGGTTGAAATATGTTCAATGCATCAATAGTAGCTTAATCAAAGAAGTATCTATATGATATTTGCAGAAATAACACCAAGAGAGTAATTGAAATTAGAATATAGAAACCAAATACTTCGACCGTACATATGCATGTAAATCAATAATTGCAAAATATTGAACCTGTTTCTCATTTAGCGAGCACTACAAATTTACTACAAAAAGCACTATACGAAATAAAATATATAAATGAACCAGCGTACTATTAGGAGTGACCGATGTAGGCCCTTGTTTTTCCCTTGGCCACATCTCTATAGCCCTCTCCAATCAGTTAAACTTTATGAAATAACATCAAAGTCATAACACATACATGCCTGTAATACATCTATTTTAAAAGTATTAGTTTTAATTTTTTTTTTCCTCATTATTCAAAGACCCAACTATGTAATAACAAGTAGTACTACTATTAGAATAATACCTCAAGAATAAATAAAGAAAATCAAAAGTTTCAAGAGTAAGAGGTCCCTTATTCTGCATGCCTCCGCATCTCTTGCTACGAAAATCTATAACCAGAATACAAAAAAGGTATAACGAATTATGTAATCCAACAACGAAGAACAAGTGAATTGTCGCCAAAATAAATTTATAAATCTAAAAGGAACGGTTGAAATCAGAAAGCACAAATGTTGCAAGGTTAGATTTGTTTAGAATAATTGAATGAGAGAACCAAGACTTAATGAGTGATTGTTAATACCTGAAAAGAGGAGTTCAACACAAGAATTAACCATTAAGTAATGCACTTAAACGAATTAATTAGACAAATTTAAACAACAAATATTGACAATATAATAACCAATAACGCGTACCTTACAGGAAAGCAATTGGCTTGTAAAAATCTGAGAATCAAAGTTTTATAGTGTCCTATTATGTTGGCATCATAAGAAAAAATGAAAAGTTGAGTGGTTTAAATGAAGAAATATTATATCTTCCTCAACCTATTCTCCGTATGCGATGATACTCACTAAAGGGAATCTATATATATAGTAAAGCTAGGTAAAAAAAAGTGATGTGGCACCTCTCTTTGGCCGAAAATTATATTTTTCTTTTTTCTCCTTTTTAAATAATTTTTCTCATTTTTGTTAATTATTTCATTTTTAAAAATTATTTTCATAATCACACCTCTTCATCTTCATAACTTCTACTCTTAATAAATAATTGATTAATAATATCATAGCTCACATCCAAATATTTTAATTATCAAAAAAAAAAAAATTACCTCCTTTAATTTCCTATTCTTTGAGGCTATTTAATATGTATGAAATGAACATTGGAGCATACCCAAATATAATTTTATAATTAGTTTTTTTTTTTTTGGTGTAAAAATGATAGAAGGAGAAGAAAGTCACGCTTCAATGTAATCCTAATTCAGAATGCTATTTCGAACCCAGAAAAAGGAGTGCAGGTATTGAAATTATTATCAAAATATAAACATAATTATCAAGAAATGATTAAATTTGATAAATGTTTGAATATTTTGATAAAATTCTTAAAAGTAAGTCCTTAAGAGCTGTGCAATATACTCTTTTGACTATACGTTTGTTGTGTGGTTATAATGAAAGGATGTATGTGTTGGCTATAAGAGAAGGGTGTTTGAGATTTGTATTGCTCTATTGGAAGATGATAATGAACAGAAACATTTGCATTCATCAAGGTAACTTCGATTATATCTTTCAAAATTAATTTATAAATTACATCATATATGCCCAATTTAATGATTAGTTTATTGTGTATTTATAGTGAAATGATGTGTTTGAGATTTGTATTGCCCTATACAAATAGTATCTGATTGTAAGATATTTTTTAAGATAGAATAAAATTACAAATATTTTTAGATGACAACTTTAATAAATTTGAAACTATATCATTAAAGATAAGAAATTATATTTATATAATATTCTTATATTTGGTATTTGAGTTTAAATTTTTTTTCTGCAGTTAATAGAAGATTGCAGTAAGTATAAAAAATGGCATAATACATAGATAGACATCAAACTTGGCCTCAACTGGTAATTAAGCACTCAAACTTTGAGAGTGCACATCTAGGCACCTCAACTTGGTCTCAACTGATAATTAAACACTTCAACTAGTTTACACTGTGTCTCATAGACACCCGATGCTGACATGGCATATAAATTTTGAAAGTGTTTAGATGATCATTTTGTAAGTTGAGATGCTCAACTGATATAGTGGATACAAATTAAGGTGCCTAAATGTGCGCTCTCAAAGTTTGAGTGTTTAATTGTCAGTTGAGATCAAGTTTGAGTGTTTATTTATGTATTATGCCAAAGATTATCATTCTCATTTATGGTGCTTGTTTGTTTGGTCATAGATTATATGTAAACTAGTAAATTTTTTCGCACTTCGCGCTGTTACAAAAATTTTTACTTAATTTATGAAAATATTTTAAAAATAAAAATCGAAAATTTAAGTGTATAATAAAAAATCTTAAATTTTGTCTTACAATTAGATAATATTGAATTTAGGCCGCAAAAGACTTACGAAACTTTCGTTTTAAAAAAAATCGAAAATATAAGTTTGCAACAATTGAAAACATCTTAAATTTATCTTATAATAGGAGAATTTAAAGTCAAAATATATAATTTCAACTCATAAGTAATTCACAAATTTATATTTGAACTCTGATTGTTTTGTCCGTCGAACTGTCCTTCTAATATTAAAATCGAAACTAAAATTTTAACGCCAAACATAATCTTAAGAAAAAATAAAAAGAAGAAGTCGTGACAACACAACCACCACGCTAATTTTTTCGTTCTACTTCAAGATTCTTCTTTAGAAAAACCTTAAGAATATTTTTCTCTACTTTTCATCGTTAGAAATGTATACTTCATTGAAGAAGATTTTTGGTAAAACTTAATTATCTTCTTCTCTTTTAAAATTTTATCTATTTTTCCTGATTATTTTCTGTGTTTCGCTTCTTTCGTCTTTTTATTTTAAATCATTTTTACTTTCTTTTGTCTTTTTCAAATCACTCGTCACCTTCTCATAATTTATACCTTCATATTTTTCTTCAATTCATCGGCTCCTTATCTTTTCAACATTATCCCAAAAATTAATATTAAATAGTGATTAATTTTTATCGATTCTATATTGGTACTTATATTTGGAGGGATTAATGGAGTTTGCGAGTTCATGCAGGGTAATTCTACTTTGGATAAATTATTTTATTTTTAAAGACGATTTTGCTCTCGAAGTTTAATCTAAAATTTCTAATTAATAATTGAGGGATATGAGATTAAACTTTATATTTAAGGTAATTCAAAAGACTAAATGGTATAAAAGAAGAGTAGTTAAGAGTAGCACTCACTTGAACAAAAGAACAATCCATCAAATTCTCAACATCACCTAACTTTATAACATCATCATGCACGTACCTTCTTATCTGCAAAATAAAGAAAATAAAAATATTTTCACTTACAAAATTATTTATTAGATTTATATATATAACAATTCTACATGCGCAAACAAATGTTGATGAAAATAAATAGAGACCTGGAGAAGGCAGTGAGTGTAATGGGGATACACAAAGGAGGAAAAATTAATTGCTACTTGAATAATATTTATAGGCCTATTATTTCTAGTGTTGTCAATGCTACAATTATATTTAAGTTATAGGTGATGAATTAATTGAATTTAATAATTATTTCCAGGGGAGGGGAAAAGGCTCTAAAAAAAGAGTTTCTCATCATAATTGATTGAGTTAAAAGAGGGACTTTTGAGTTTTTTTACACAAAATAAATGGTAAAAAAATTCACAAGATCAAAAAATTAAAAAAATTGAAAGTGAAGAAAAAGACTAAAAAATATTAATTCAAATGTAATATGAAGAGGTACAAGAGTTAACACTAAAAATATAATATGAAGAGGCTCAAGAATTAATAAACATATAATTCGAGATTAGTACACATTAAAACTATTATAATTACATATGATCTAACCTCTAAGTGTGTTTTAATGCAAACCTATTTACTATTATTTAGAAAAAAAATGATATTTATATTCATAATCAACGACCAAGAGAACTAAAGCTAAGGAAATAGGAGATCATTAAAAAATTGAGAAAAATATAGTCTCCTGATCTTAGAAGTATGCCATGTCACTGGTCCTAAGACCAGAATTATATAATATATAGATGAAACATTCAAAAATTCTAATTAGTACCATATGCATTATGCATTAAATTTCAACAATAATTATAATTAAGTTTATAGAAGAACGAAGCCATTGAAGTTTCATATTCGTATCAGAAAATTTGAAAGAAACTCAAACAATATATCATAATATAAATATTCTAGATTTTGTATTAGACATTGTCTTGTCAAATTTCACCGGCTTCAAACTAAAAAAATACAATATTCAAGTAATAAATGAGGGGATCAAGGGAAAAAAAATAGAAAAAGATAATTAATTTGGAATATTTGTTTACAATTTTACACAAAAATATTATAAAATTGGTGTTTGATTGAAAGGAAAAAATGTCATTTAACTCATGATGGTTATTTTGGTCTTTTAATTCTATACTTTGGGTCTTTTATATATATATATTTGCATTTATTAAAAGTTAAATTTACTTTTTTGTACAAAATTATTAATAGGAGTAGTGTTTAAGTAAAGCGTAAAATGATCGTTTATTATTTAATGGACATTTGGTAATTCAACTTTTCAATTAAGGGGCCTCTTACTTATATAGTAATATATATTCACACACACACACACACACACACACTTCATTTTAATATATTTTTATTCTTTATAGAAAAAATGAAAAGTTGCAGTAGTAAATATTTATATTTTTAAATATTATAATAAAAAATAAAAATAAGTGGAGTAGTAAATTTTGAGACATTTAATTTTTTACAGTAAAATAAAAGTAAATAGAGTGAGTAGTAATTGACAAATTTATTTTTATAATAATAAGTAAATAGGAATGTGATGAAAATTATCAAAAAAATGAGAAAAAAAATAAATAGAATCCTTGTCCGAAGAGAGGTGTCACATCACTTTTCTAATGTCTAACTTTAAATTATATATAGATATAGATATAGATAGATATGGATTTTATATATATATATATATATATATAAAATGTGTTATATTAAAAAAATAATTTTAAAAAAAATATTTTTTTAACTCTCTTAATTATGTTAAATATGCTATATTTAACACTCTCTATACATTGTGACAATATTAAATGACAACAATAATTAAATAAATGAGTTAATAAAATAATTTTAAAAAAGAGAAAATAGTTTTAAAAAATCACAAAAAAAATAGGAATGAAGTCCTTAGAGGCATGCCACATCAGCATGCCTCTAAGTCTCCTTTATATATATATATATATATATTGATTTTGATGATTCCACCACCTGAAATCTCACTCTTTGTGTTCGACATATAATTATGAACTTAGGCTGATATCATTAATGTTAAATTATATGTATATATCCTGCCCAGAGGTAGATGCACAACGTATATTACGAGTTCAGCAAAATTTATTTGAAAGGTAAAATTATCTTTTAATATCAAAATTATAGGAGCAGTGTTGTTTAATTAGAGAGCAAAACAGTCAATCAATTACTAATGGACATTTTAGTAATTTGATTTTTAATTTTTAATAGTTTAATAATATTTATTATAATAATAATATTTATTGCTATATAATTTTACTTTTTAGTATATAAAATATTATAGAAATAGCTTTAGATTGAAGGATAAAATAGTCGTTCAATATTTAATGGACATTTTGATAATGCAAATTTTTTAACTTTTTGGTTCCCATTTTAAAATAGTAGCACTTTGTCGTGTATCCCATATTAATAAATATAAAATTTTAAAAAATTATACAAATATTATTAATGAAAATTAAGGAGAAAATATAAGTTCTTAAAAATAATAAATGTGGATCTTTGAAATTATTTGTTATATTAGGGTAGGGGTAGGAGATTATGGGGAACCAAACTCTCTTTAGACCTTACTTAACTAACTCAGATTTTAAAAAAATTAGACACTCCCCAACCACATATAAAAGTGAATCATAAAAGAATAGGTCCAAATTGCATGACTTTATAGAAACAATTAGTAAGATATGACATACACCATCACTAATATCAAATCAATAATAATATTATTTACATCTATATACTCAAAGAAATTTCATCACGAGTAAAATAAAAACTTGTTATCAAAAGTGAAAAAAGTATACTTGTTGGAATATTTAAAATATCATAATTATTTGTAGCTTTCACGCTAACATATATGTATTTCAAATTGACGTTTCTGAATATTTGGCACCTGCAATGAATTGTAAGTGATCTAACAATACAAAATATGCTTTATTTTCTATGAATAATAGGTGCACAAACACGTACACAAATTTCATTTTATTTCTTTAAAAATGAAAAATTCTTTAAGTTAAGTATATAAAAGCCAAATCTCCTTTTGCTTGAGGATTACAGTGAAGGATATCATGAAGTGTTGAGGCACCAGATAAATAATAACGCGATTAAAAATAGATTATGGTAAAAAGAGAGAAGGAAAAAAGTAACGTTCATATCAAATGGTAAAACATAATTGAGAAGATTAATACCCTGTTACAAGCCCGACATTATTTTATCCACCTCAAAGCTTCTTTAGGAAACTTAAGATAATCTCGACTTGCGTCTGAAATATTCTGCATGAATCACGTTTCAATTTTAAAAAACAGGTAATTAAGAATAAAATTACTCTCCTATCTATTATGAAAACAAAAAATCATCGATGATATCAGAAGTGAAAAATCTGTCAAAGATGATCAACAAATTGAGGTATGAATATGAATTTTAGATATAAATACATTAGGTAAAAATAAGAAAGCTTACAATATATTATTATTAATTTAATCAAGAAGAATAAGAGAAATAAATTGCATTAATAATTGAAAATAGTCTTTAAATTAAACAATAATTCAATAACTATTCAAAACGTATCACATGATTAATTTGATTGTGCATTGAATATAATTTAAAGGGATTTGATCTAATACGGAAGATCCGTTGCAAACTCCTCAAATTCTTATATTTTTAAGCAAAGAAGAGTTATTTAAAGGCGAATAATTAAAAAAAAATTTATTGATATTTGTTTGAGTCATTTATTTGAAGTAAGTTTATTTTTTAGCATAAAAATATTTATAGAAATAGTTTCTAGATTTTGTATGGCAGATGAGAAAATTCAATAAAATAAATATAGATATTCAATTGTAGCTACTACATTTATTATAATTTAAATTTAATATAAAAGAAATGAATGCTCAAATTATGAGTCCCACGATTTGTATTTTTCAAATTTAATTCTTTTTGGTTATTTTCATTAGTTAGTATATTTATTTTTTAGTAGACAAATATTATTGAAATATTGTTTAATTGTAAGGCCAATTACGTCACATATTTTATATGAATATTTTGGTAATTCAACTTTTTACTTTGTTCCCACTTATAGTATAATATATATATATATACACACACACACACACATACATATAACATATGCGTTGCACGTGTATTTTTTGTAAATAATAAAGCATATTTTTAATAATATTAATATGAATCATACTCATTTATTTAGACTATTTCCTAATCTAGTATTTATATTTATTAGAAATTATGCATTTTTTTCATGCAAAAACATTATAAAAGTAATATTGACAAAAAAAATGTTGATTAAAGAAAAGATTTAAGAGTAAAAAAGTCATTGAATGTTACACAATATGAGGTTCATTACAAGAATATTTTGCATGATTTAAAATATTTTTTAGATATTATATAACATCAAAAAAGTGTAAATATCCAAGAACAATGGACGTTGGTCCTATTTGGTAATCTTGCACTTGATTTTAAAATGATTAAATATCTATATATGTGAAAAATTAAATTAAGATAGGTTTTAAATTAAATTAAATTTATTTCCTAATGCATACATGTTATCTAGTACTCATTTAATTATCTTTTTAAGATATTATTCTTGGTATATGTTTCACTTATGCAATGTTAGTTACATTACTATGAACAAATCTTTTAGTGCCGTCAGAAATATAGAAATATAATTTTATTGATAAAATAAGTAAATTTTATTGATTATATTTGAATTTAACCCTAAACATATGCATTCTTGTATATTGAAATTTTTTTATTCCTATTATGTACGTATTAGTTTTACAAATAAAAAATTATTGATAACGTTTAGGTAATAATTTTATCGACCGATTTAGCCTACTTGAAATATAAATAACTAAACTTAAAAAGTTAGAAGCATCACAACACCTACTTGTATTCAAGAATTCAATTCGGCGCCTTGAATATCTTTTACATCCATCGTACAGCACATTATCAAAGTTTGTTCTGCAATTTCTGATGATTATATGAAAATTGGCACTGTTTGAATAATGAGAGAAATGAAAATATTAGTCACGTATATAACTGGCAACATGCTCAATTAACAAATAGTTTTACAAATATTAATTTATGAAGCTAAATAATAGAAAAGAATAACTGTAATTAACTTAAAAGAAATAATAGGCCAAACAATCATAAAAAAAATGTGTAAGAACAACGATCAGTTAAAATAAGGCATCAAAGAAGAAGTAGTACGAGAGTATAAAGAAAATAAAAATGGAGATTCATATGAAATTTTAACTAAAATTTAACATTAACATAATAATTAAAATAAAGAAAAAATAAAATTATATAAGTGCAAGCATGTGTCAATAATAATTGATTGAAGATAGAATAAGCATTCAGGGTAAAACAAAGGAAATAAAGAAGTAATTTAGCACCAGATGAGAAGCACTTGTTGACATCTTCATACTATAGTTGTGAGAATGAAGAAAAAGTGCAAACAAAAAGCAAGATATGGATGAAAGGGAAGAGTATTACCCTTGATCTGAGTTTCATATTTTCAATAGTAATTGATTGAAATATGATAACAATGAAAATAAATTTGTATTTAGTCCATAGAGATGATTTATAAATTAGTCCATGCAACTCTTTAAATTCTTCATTTTTTAAAAATAATTAAGAGGTTGGTGGTTAGCCAATTGATTTATGAAGGAAAGCTACAAAACGAACAGCCACGAAATGAAATAATTGTCAATATTCACCTGGTTAAAAGTAATAAAAGTAGTCATTTATTGGACGATTTTTTTTTGCTCAGGGATAAAATAATCACACAACTTCTCAATAAAATAATCACACAACTTCTCAAGGATAATTTCGCAATTCAACTTTTCACTAAAGAGCTTTCTAATTATATATATACATACATACATACATACATATATATATATATATATATATATATATATATATATATATATATATATGTTAAATGTGTAATTTAATTCTTAAAGAATATAAAAATTCAACTTCTACTGCACATTATGGTAATCTAACTTTGCACTTAGGGGCTTCCCATTTATATATTAATATATGATATATAAATTTAAAAATAGAAAAATACTCAAAAAAATTTACAAAAAAAGATAATTAGGAATGGAGGCCATATAAGCATGCCACATCAGGATGCCTATAATCTCTTATATATATATAACATAATTTTAACATATTTTTATTTTTTATAGAGAAAATGAAAGGTTGCAGTAATAAATATTTAGGCTTTTAATATTACAATAAAGAATAAAAATAAGTGGAGTAATAAATTTTGAGACATTCAATTGTTTACAATAAAATAAAAATAAATAGAGTGAGTAGTAATTGACATATTTATTTTTGTATAATAATAAGTAAATAAAAATGTGAGAAAAATTATCAAAAGAAAAAATATTTTAAAAAAAAATAAATAGAATCCTCGTACAAAGAGAGTGCCACATCACTTCTCTAATGCCTAACTTTATATTATATATAGATATATATAGATATACTTTATATATAGATAGATAGATTTAAATGGGTATATTAAAAAAAATATTTTTAAAAGTTATTCTTTTAAATCTCTTAATTATAATATTTTTCTTAATTATGTTAAATGTGCTATTTTATCATTCTTTGTACATTGTGATAACATTAAATGACAACAATAATTAAATAAATTAATTAAAAAGATAATTTTAAATGAAAAAAATTAAAAAAAAATGAATGGAGCTCCTAGAGGCATGCCACATCAGCATGCCTCTAAGTCTCCTTTATATATATATATAAAGGCAAGTCTCACGAAACATGGCAAGTTCCGTGTTCAACCCATGCAACTGCGTCTTGAAATCACCAAGACTCAGATCTGTGTCATCCTCGTTTGTCACACCGACAATGGCCTCCAAACGTGCAACCTTTTCCCTCAATTCTGCGTTGGTCACCATCTTCACAATCACGAACGGCTTAGGCTCTGATACCAGTTGTTACAGGGGTGATTTTTTTTTCGTTTTCACCATTGCACGGCAGTTGCACCACGCAGCACAACTTCAGCCTCACTCACCAACAAACTGACTTAGAATAATTTCGGCAAACAGAATGTAAAAGGCACACAAAGCAATTACGGGAACTCTTCCCAACCTTTTATTAATCTCGCAGATTACAACAAAAGGACTCACTCGACTTTGGGAGGCTTACAAGGATACACAAAACTTGCCTTTATCCAAAATCAGCCTACAACTATTTATAGGGGCCTGCCAAAGGCAGTTACAAAGGGATAAGGGCAGATTCAAAATCTGAATTTCAAATTTTCCCTCTCTGCTCCGCGCGCCCGCGCGCCCGCGCGCTCTGCTCTGGCCCGCACGCCCGCGCGCCCCGCGTGCCCCGCGCGTCTACCAGCACGCTGCCCGGTTGGCGCACGCGTTCATCCTTAGGATTTTTCCCAGCCTCCTTGCCTTGGCTCTGTCATGCCAAAGTCCACAAGCTTGCCTTGCACTCGTCTAGCACTCGATCATGCCATCGTCTAGCCGAGTCATCCCACAGCTTGTCCGCATGCCCTTCGTTGATCAAGGCCGCCTTGCCATCACTCAAGTCTGCCTTGTCTTGACTGAATGTCATGCACATCATCCAGCCATTCGCACTGTTGCCGAAGCCCGCACTTGTCATGCCAAGGCAGTGCGCCCTTAGCATGCTCCTGCCGACGATCATCAAGTCCAAACTCGAGGGTCTAACAAACCACCCCCACCAGTTGAACCCGACGTCCTCGTCGAGGCTGTCTTAAGATAGTCCTCCAGTTGCTTCTCGAACTGCCATAATTTTGAACTCTTCTCCCAAGTCGCGTCTGCCACGGACTTGCCCTTCCAATGTATCAAGAATTCTGTCCGCCTGTTCTTCTTGCTCATGCCTAGCACCCGGTGATCTAGCACTCGTTCAATCTCCTCTTCAAACTGTGTGCGCACCACAGGAGGAGCCCTCTTGACTTTGTGCCTGTCCGGATCTTCATGATCTGCAAAATAAGGCTTCAAGAAACTCACATGGAAAGTAGGGTGAATTTTCAATCTTTCCGGCAATTTCAACTTGTACGCAACTGCTCCTATCTTCTCCACCACCTAGAATGGGCCATCATACTTAGGAATCAATCCCCTATGCCTTTGTTTACTCACAATCTGCTTCCAAATCTGCGGAGTGAGCTTTAGCAGCACCTTGTCACCCACTTGAAACTCCAACTGGCGTCTATGCTGATCGACATATTTTTTCATTCGACTCTGGGCCTTGCGCAAACTGTCTTGCGCCTCCGCAAGCATCTCATGCTTGTCCCTCGCATAACGGTAAGTAGCTGGGCATTTCCCCTGATGCTTCTGCTTAGCGACATCCAGCGGTGTCAAAGGCTGTCTCCCCAAGACAATTTCAAACGGACTCATCTCAGTTGCTGAAGACCTGTGCAGATTATAACAAAACTGCGCCGTATCCAACAAGTCTACCCAATTCCTCTGGCTTGCTGTCACAAAATGCCTGAGATATTCCTCCACCAAGTGATTAATCCTCTCTGTTTGTCCATCCATTTGCGGGTGATTTGCTGTCGAAAATTTCAAGTCGGTCCCCATCATATTGAACAACGCTGTCCAAAACCGGCCTGTGAATCTCGCATTCCTATCACTCACAGTATCGGCTGGCACACCAAACAATTTAACCACATGTCTATAGAACAACTCGGCAGCTACTTCAGACGAACAAGTAATTGGGGCAGCAACAAAGATAGCATATTTTGAGAACCTGTCAACCACCACCATAATCGATGCCTTACCGTCTACCTTTGGAAACCCAGAAATGAAGTCCATTGACACGGACATCCATGGCCTTTCAGGAATCGGAAGAGGCTGCAATAAACCTGCTTCCTTCTTGCGTTCCGCCTTGTCTAACTGACACACAAGACAAGTCTTCACATACGCTTCCACATCTTCTTCCATTTTCGGCCAATAATATATACGGGACAAAAGGGCCAACATCCGCTCCACGCCCGGATGACCAGCCCAAGTAGTGTCGTGCGCCTCCTTCATCAATTCCCTGCGCAGTCCACCTCCTTGAGGTACGACGATCCTCCCCCCTTTGAAGTAAAGCAGATCGTCCTCGATCCAGTACCTCCGAATAATCCCATCTTTCACTTGACTCATCCACTTCATGTACAATGAGTCGTTAGCAGCACATATCCTGATTTTATCAACAAAATCAGTCTCAAGTCTGGAAATTGTAAATACCGCAGCAAGTACCTCCTTTCGGCTCAAGGCGTCAGCAACCTGGTTGTGCCTTCCCGGCTTATGCTCCCACACGAAGTCATATTCTGCCAAGAACTCCTGCCAACGGGCCTGCTTTGGGCTCAGCTTACGTTGAGTCTTGAAGAATGTATTCGCCACATTGTCTGTCTGCACCACAAACCTAGTGCCCAGCAAATATACTCTCCATACCTGCAAGCAATGCACAACAGCCACCATTTCCTTCTCGTGAGTCGAGTATCTCTGCTCGGCTTCATTCAATTTCCTGCTCTCATAAGCAATCGGATGCCCTTCTTGCACAAGAACACCCCCAACAGCTTTATCGGATGCATCTGTATGCACCTCAAACGGCAACTCGAAATCAGGCAACTTCAATATTGGCTCCGATGCCACTGCTTCTTTCAACACCCGGAAAGCAGCTTCACATTTTTCGGACCATGCCCACTTCACATCCTTCTTCAACAAGTCTGTCAAAGCGGCAGCCTTCTTCGAATAGCCTGCAATAAACTTGCAGTAATAGTTAGCCAATCCTAAGAATGACCGCAATTCTTTCACGCCGCACGGTGCTTGCCAATCCACTATCACCTGCACCTTCTTCGGATCCATCCGCACTTGGTTCTGGCTCACCAAGTGTCCAAGAAATTTGATTTCCCTCTGAGCAAACTCGCACTTCTCCATCTTGACATAGAGTTTGTGCTCCCTCAACCGAGACAACACTTTGCTCAAATGGCTCAAATGTTCATCCAGAGAGCGACTATAGATTACAATGTCATCTAAGTACACTACTACAAAATCATCAAGGTACTCAAACAAGACATTGTTCATCAAATTACAAAAAGTAGTCGGGGCATTTGTCAACCCAAACGGCATTACAAGAAATTCGTATGAGCCATACCTAGTTACACATGTAGTTTTAGGCTCATCACCCTCTGCTATTCTAACCTGCCAATAGCCTGACCTGAGATCCAGCTTCGTAAACCAGCACGCCTTGCTCAATCTGTCCACCAAGTCTTGCACCAACGGCACCGGATATTTATTCTTCACAGTTACTTTGTTCAACGCCCGGTAGTCCACGCACATTCTCAAAGATCCGTCCTGCTTCTTTTGGAACAACACAGGAGCACCATACGGAGCCTTTGACGGTTGAATCAGTCCAACATCCAGCAACTCATTCAACTGTTTGCGCAGTTCAGCCAACTCCTTGGGCGCCATCCGATAAGGAGCTTGGGCAGGGGCAACAGAACCCGGCAGCAACTCTATCTTGTGATCAATATCCCTCCTAGGCGGCAGCATTTTAGGCAACTCTGGAGGCATCACATCGGCAAACTCTTTCAGCAAGTCTGCCACAGCATCGGGTACCTCCACCTTCACGTCTGGTTTAATCTCAACCATGGCAGCGAGGAAGGTCTGATCTCCCTTCTTCAGTCCCTTCTCAACACTAATAGCAAAAATCATGGGGGTCTTGTATTTCTTCGCTCTCTCGGCTTCTCCATAGGGATGAACAGCCCTTACGAAACTCGGCCTCCTTTCGTCCATCAACATCAACCCATCCAAATGAGGGAACGGGACGAACCGATATTTCTTCAGGAAATCTACTCCAAGTATTATCTCAAAGTCTCCAAGCGGCATTACCATCAAGTTGTGTCTTCCAGTCCAATCCCCAAGGACTAGAGGAACATCATAAGCCATACCCACAATCGCTTGTGCTTTGGCATTCACGGTCTGAACATACGATGGGCATTTTCTCAACTTCAACCCATTCTTAGCAACAACTTTGTCATTGATAAACGTGTGAGTAGCTCCGGTATCCACCATAGCTATCATCCGCTTACCATCAACTTTCATCTCGACATGAATCAGGGCAGCATGTAGGTTAGAAGGATTTTTAGAGGCTTCTTCAATAACGTTCATCAAACTTACATTATTGAACGACAAACCCAACGGATTTGCTAAAGCAGCAACGACCTCTTCTTCCTCTACACCCGTCTGCCTACCTCCAGCAAGCATTGCATTCACTCTTTCACGGTTGGGACAGCTTCTAGCCAAATGCGGACCACCACACGTCCAGCAGCCTTTCGAATCTCCATCCTTCGGCTTGGCCTTCGCGTTTCCAGCATTCACCACGGCTTTACCTTTGTCCCCAAATTCTTTCCGCCCTTCCTTCCTCCATTCCCCCTTCTTTTCAATCTTTTTCTTTAACTTAGAAGAAGTAGGAATTTCAGAAGCAACACGAACTGAGCGAAAATCCACCAGTGAATCTGCAGCAGCAATCGCACTAGGGAGGTCCTTCACGTTTTGCCTCCTTAGTTCATTTTGCGCCCACGCTTGCATTCCAGAAATGAAATTGTGCAACTTGTCCTCATCCGACATGTTCTGTATGTCCAGCATCAAAGAACTGAACTCTTTGATATAATCCCTCACCGAACCGGTCTGCCTCAATCGCTTCAATCGGTCCCTAGCAAGCCAAGACGCGTTGCTAGGCAAGAATTGGTCCCTCATCTCTTTCTGCAACTTTACCCAAGTATCAATCTTGGGTCGGCCAGCACTCTCATCATCCGCACTTCTGGTCCTCCACCACAATTTCGCATCACCCGTCAAGTACATAGTAGTGATGTTCACCTTGTCATGATCAGAAACGCGGGCAGTAGAGAAATATTGCTCCATGTCCCACAGAAAGTTCTCCAATTCTTTGGCACTCCTCGCCCCACCGAAAGATTTTGGTTCAGGGATTTTTACCTTCGATCGATCATCATGGGTCTGCCCTCCACCTGCAGCAACAGCACGCCGCAGCACCGCCAATTCGTCGGCCAGATTTTCGTTTGCCCTCTTTAGATTCTCAATCTGTGAGGCAGCTTCTTCCCGAAATCTGCCAACATCCAACAATTGGGTCCGGACAGTCTCACGAAACATGGCAAGTTCCGTGTTCAACCCATACAACTGTGTCTTGAAATCACCAAGACTCAAATCTGTGTCATCCTCGTTTGTCACACCGACAATGGCCTCCAAACGTGCAACCTTTTCCCTCAATTCTGCGTTGGTTACCATCTTCACAATCACGAACGACTTAGGCTCTGATACCAGTTGTTACAGGGGTGATTTTTTTTTTTTTCGTTTTCACCACTGCACGACAGTTGCACTACGCAGCACAACTTCAGCCTCACTCACCAACAAACCGACTTAGAATAATTTCGGCAAACAGAACGTAAAAGGCACACAAAGCAATTACGGGAACTCTTCCCAACCTTTTATTAATCTCGCAGATTACAACAAAAGGACTCACTCGACTTTGGGAGGCTTACAAGGATACACAAAACTTGCCTTTATCCAAAATCAGCCTACAGCTATTTATAGGGGCCTGCCAAAGGCAGTTACAAAGGGATAAGGGCAGATTCAAAATTTGAATTTCAAATTTTCCTTTCCCGCCGCTCTGGCCCGCACGCACGCGCGCCCGCGCGCCCCGCTCTGGCCCGCACGCCCGCGCGCCCCTCTCTGGCCCCCACGCCCGCGCGCCCCGCCAGCACGCTGCCCGGTTGGCGCACGCGTCCATCCTTAGGATTTTTCCCAGCCTCCTTGCCTTGGCTCTGTCATGCCAAAGTCCACAAGCTTGCCTTGGCTCTGTCATGCCAAAGTCCACAAGCTTGCCTTGGCTCTGTCATGCCAAAGTCCACAAGCTTGCCTTGGCACATTTATGTTGAAGTAGCTGGATAAAAAAATTTATACTTTGTACGTTTAAATATTAACCTGTCAATAAAAGCATTTGCATTCATCAAGATAAACTTTTTCATTTATAAATTACATCATATATTTTTATATTTGAATGATATTTATAAATATATAATTTATTTTATTTATCTAATATCGATTTTATCATGATATATACAATCTAATTAAAAATATTTATATATTTTAAAATTGTGACGTAAGAATAAGAAGAGGTGGTATGATCCTAATAATTTTTGGTGATAGTAAGAAAAATTTGTACTTCATTTATATATTTTTTTATCTTCTCAATGTATAAATAATAATAATTAACTATTAATTTTATTTGAGAGCTGATTTTATAAATTAAATCAAAATATAATTTAGTTGTAAGCTTCTTTTTTTTCACAAAAAAATAAGAATAATGTATAAATTTGTTATTAGCTTGCTGATCTTAGGAATGTAATGTGGTATACTTTTTTATTTTTTATTTTGTTTTTTTCTTATATTTCACTTTATTTATTTTTAAAACTCAAAAATCTTAAATATTTAACTCTTTTCCTCTACTCTTAATTAATGTTTATTAAATTTAGTAATAAAAGACTTTCCTTCTTCCTGTTTTTTCAGTTTTGGTATTTCATACTTAAGTAAAAAAAAAAAAAGATTCTAATTTTCTCATTTTTATATTTCTTACAATTTAGATAATCTCTTTCAAGTTTAATATTTTTATATATTTGAATTTGACGAAAATTTTTAAAAAAAATTGAAAGAATTTAAGAGTTATTACTAAAAGATAGATTATTCGGACATGTTTTTTGTTTATGTTTTGTTGTTATTATTTGAAACATAATTTTTGTTTTTGATTATATGCTAGAAGGTATATGTGATTTTGATTTCTTTTTTATTTTATTTCAAATTCATGCTCTTAGAGGAAGACTCACGATTAATAAATAAGTAATATGTTTTTATTTGCTTTATTTTTTTTATTTAGGTCTATGGGCTCTTCTTGACATTCCATACAATGCCTATAGTTATTTAAATAACATAAAATTTTTAAAAAAATTTATATATTTTAAATTCTCCTTTAGTCATCAATGAGAGTACGATTACTTTTTTGTGTATCTAGAATTATTTTTTAATGCGTCTTTTTTTTTATTTTTTGAATTTAAACAACACATAATTTTTATATTTTTTTTTAGTTTTCTTACTTTGTGCCTTTGTACTTTTAACTCCGTTGAACTTTTAATATTTTTTACTTTTTTATGAAAATTAATACTCTTGATAAAATGTTTGAAACTAGCAAATATGTGTTATTCTTTTATTTTACTTTTTCTAAACCTTTTTCTTTATATTGTTTTTTCTTTTCAGTAGATTTATAAGCCCTATGCTTATAGCATATTAGTGTTTTTTTTTAAATCTATATTATAAAATTAAATTTTTATTCTTTTGATAGAAAAAATATATTAAACTAAATGTAAGATTAATGTCTATACTTTTTATTTTACATATAATTATTTTTTTTGTATTCTTTTATCTTTTAATTAAATTTGTAATTATGACTGCGAGAAGCGTGGTTAAATATACTAATTTCTAAATAAAATTCATGATTTTTTGCTATTTTGTTAGACAGGCTACTAGAATTTTTTTGCATTGACTCATTTATTTATTTCTCAGTAACATAGCCTTCTGGTGCAGAGTAGGAGCTTGATGAAGTCCTTTTTTTTTTTTAATTAAAAGTGATGAAGTCCCATTAAGTGATTTCTATGAATTTGTTGTATAACTTAAAGTAGTTGTGCTCTCTAAATTAGTTAGCAATTACCTGAAAGCCATGACAACTTCGCTTGTTCAAGTGAAGGAATACAAAAACCACATGACAAAAATCACTCATTGCACGGACCGAAATATCATGTGCCATATTAAAAGGTCAAACTAAAGGAGTAAACATATCAGAAGGGAAAAAGATAGTTACGTATTTTGAAATCAAACTACCTATTATCAATAAAATTATTAAATCTGAGGTTGTTTCTGAGAAATTATTTCCGATAAGTCCACCTAAAGCATGATAGTGCAATAATGAATCTAAAATCCACCAGAAATTTAGCATATTTAAAACAGGGAGAAACGTGATATATCAACCAAACAAATCTCAAAATTGATATTTACCTTCGCGAGGGATGAAGAAGGAGGCGACATAAGGGAAAAGGAAATTGGCCTGGGTAAAGGAGGACGAGAATGAAGAGATTGCAGTCCTAATTAGGTGTATTAATTAAATGATGCGGCACTTTAATTTTTCAGGGAAAAGAGACAATCATTGAATATTTTTTTTTTAATGAAATAATTTTTTTCTTCATTTTTAAAAATGCAAAAATTTGATTAAAAAATATAAATAAAAATTCAACTCACAAAGATACCATATCATTGGGCCTATATTTCTCATTTATATTAATATAGATAACTATCAGTATTGAGTTTCCGAATATTCTCAGGTGGTCTAACGTATCAATGTGCTGTCACAACTTTGAAATTTTCAGCCATAAGACATACTTTTCACTACAAAAAACTTATCAAAAAACGAGGGACGAAAATCGACAGACAAGGTTGTTTAGATAAAATCGAGGAAAAATCGAACATATTCATTGGTTATTTAATTTTTTATTTAATTTATATTTAATTTTTCAGAAAATCTTCACTGTCCCTCAATTTCTCCGTCGGTATTTTTCGCGCATTTTTGCGTGAATAATTTTAATCGAGATAAAATTTAATAGTCCGACGGACAATGTTGGATTTAATAAAAAATAATAATAATAATTAATTTACTTATCTGATGGACAGGACCATTCCTTTAATTAATTATTATTTTTTAAAAAAATAAAAATAAAAGTATAGAAATAAATTTTTATTTTAAATAATTTTGAAAAATCGACGGACAGTGTCATTTTGTCCATTACTTTTTTGGTCAATATCTAATCAATTTATTTAATAGACAAACCGACAGACTACCCGACCCTGCCTGTCAATTTGTCCAATTAAATCATAATCAGAGACCCGAAAAACCCTATCTCTCGCTTTCAATTCCTTTCTTCTTCCCCTCCAGCAAAAAAACCCTCCCCATCATCTCATTCCCAGATCACCACCGGCGTTCCTTTATCCTACTACTGTCGTCATCTCCCTTCCTCCGCCGCTTCCGCTCCTTTACTACCGCCATCCCTTTCATTCCTCACTGTTTAAGCCCCAATTTTAAAAGTTAGAATTTTATTTTGTTCATGTTATTATTAGATTATTATTTAGAATTGCTGAATTTAGTTAATGTTAATGTAAGTAGTTGTTAGAATTGTTTAATTTAGATAATGTTAATGTAAGTTGTTAGAATTATTTGATTTAGATAATTTTATTGTAAGTTGTTGTTAGAATTGTTTGATTTAGATAATGTTATGGTAAGTTATTGCCAGAATTATTAGATTTAGATAATATCACCGTAAGTTATATATTGTTAGAATGGTTAGATTTAGTTAGATTTCAAAGCATATGTTCTTGTTTATTCTCTAATTCATCTGAAGTTGCTTGTAAATTTAGGAATTTAGAAGAAAACTTAGAAATTTAACTTATATATTTGACTTATTTTTGAAGTGATTGAGTTAGAAATTACAATTTAGTGATTGAGTTAGAAGCGAAGTTAGAAATTTATAATGTGTAAGAATAAAATAATTAAAACTATTAAATAATAAAATTAAATTATTAATGTAAATTAACTATTAAATAATATAACCATTAAATAATAAAATTTAATTATCAATACAAATTAATTAATTTAAATTTATATACAACAACAACAACCAAGTATAATCCCACCATGTGGTGTCTGAAAAAAATCGGTTCATAATCTTGTCCAAATAAAATTAATTTAAATTTATGTGTGTAATCTAAAGTATCTATATTTTTGTAGATGAATCATCATTTTTGTAATCTTGCCCCTCTGGCAGCTCGATTCGGCCTCCTCTCGCGAAATCCCAACTTGGCACTCGTTCGGCCTTTCCCCGGGCCCTTTCCCCGCACGTATGACATTCTAAAACTTCCAACCAACACGCGAATGGGCCAACTACATGCTAGAAACTTACGGGGTGTAACAGTCACTATGGATTGATTAGGTGTCTTTGTAAGCAATGCAACTGCATGAAGTTTCTTAAACCTGATAAATTTGTAGTTCATATTAACCTTTATGGTTTTAAGTTTAGATATTTTGTGTGGACTGATCATGGTGAGACTGATGGAGAGAATGGTATATTTCATAATTTAATCGGTGAAAGTAGTAGGTCTGCACATGATCAAATTAGTGTTCAATGACTACATGAAATGGTCAATGATGCGTTTGGGATACAATATGAGATGGAACACGAATACTATTTCGAAGAAACTCCCAATGAAGAAGTAATGCGCTTCTACCAACAACTAGAAGAAGCTAGTCGTCCACTATGTGTAAGGAGTCCGCATTATGAGTTGTCCATTGCAGTTAGACTAATCAATATCAAATCAGACTGGGGTGTTCCTCAAGCTGCTATAGCTCTGTGGTTGGTCTTTTGGGGGAACTAGTTAACCCTGAGTTAAACATACCTAATAATTTCTATCAGGAAAAGAAATTAATTTTCAAGTTAGGATTGTCGTATAATAGAATATATTATTGTGAAAATGGTTGCGTGTTATTCTATAAGAATGATGGTGATCTAGAAAATTATAAGTTTTATGGACATACGCGTTTTAAGTGGACTCTTGGTGGGAAGATGATTCCAGTTGAGGCGATGTATTATTTACCTCTTATACCTCGGCTACAGAGATTGTACGCGTCGATGAGTTCTGCTCCTCATATAAAATGGCACCGTGAGAATAGAAGGGCTCCTGGTGTTATGTCTCATCCATCAGAGGGAGAAGCTTGGAAACATTTTGATAAAACTTATCCTGGTTTTGCTAGTGAACCAAGGAATGTTAGATTAGGCTTGTATGTAGATGATTTCACACCATTCTCTGTTTTTGCTTCACCCTACTCTTGCTAGCCTGTATTCCTTATTCCGTATAATCTTCTACCTGAAATGTGTATGACAAGTCCCTACATATTTCTAAGTTGTATTGTGCTTGTCGCGCCCCATTTTTCTCGCGAAAAGCGGAACTTGACATGTGACAACTCTTTTAGGCTAAGTAATACGAAGAGTCGCCACCTAACGAATCAAGGTGCGTTAGAGCACCATTCTAAATTAAAAAAAAACTTGTTTGAGCTATCCTAGGTCGCCAGAGTCGGGTAAGGGTTCAAGTTACCTCGAAAGGAAGGTGTTAAGCACCTTTCAAGATCCACAAATGTGGGTCCCTTCCGGATTCATTAATTATGTGGGAAAATTAGTGACAAACTAAAGTCAATTATTTTTATTTAATTCTAACATAGCCAAATAAATTAAGCATGTGAAGTTGTTATTGATCAAAATGAATAAATAAAATTAGGCACGCAAACTTAATTATTTAATTAAAACAAGTCCAACTAACTAGGTGATTAAACATACAAAGTTTATTTTAATAAAATACACTCCCTCTACAAATATTTGTCAAGCATAAAAGGAGAGAAGACATACATGTTCGCTTCCAATAAAACACTTAAAGTAATTGAATAATACAAACAAGCAAAAGAAACTAAATAAAAAATCTGAAGACTAAATGATAAAGAAAGTAACTTGGTTGCTTTCAAGCGTAATACCAAAATAAATAATAAATTAGCAATACTTAAAGTTAAGGTTAAGAGAATGGGATTAAGGTATGACAAGGCTAAACGGGTCCAATGCAATACTACTCCCATCTGTTCTATTTTTGGTATGATCGACCCTCTTAAACACCTTAAAACAAGACGAAAATATTTATTTTTAAAAAATATAAAAGAGTACTATATAAAATATTTAAGCATTTAGAAATCATGTGTAGCTAAAATATGTATATATTTTTTTGATGTTTGGATGGCATGAAAGTATGTCTATAATTTAGCACAATAGTAAAATTTGTCAAGTTTTTAAGACTTTTAAAAGGATGACATATAAAATTAGAAATGATGGGAGTAACCAATTGCTTTATTTTTTTAATAAAGTTATATTGTGCTTCATACAAGAAGTCAGCTATCGCCTGCCTATTTCATCATTTTCCCAGAATATACCTGGTGCCCCACTTGGGGCGACGACTCCATTTAAGTTCTGCTTCATACATTGAGTACTCAACTCATCGTGATCGAACTCCAGGCAATGTCATTTCATTGCGATGTTAAAAAAATATATTTAAAGGGGGGTGAGAGTATGTCTGTTCTAAATATTTAACTAATTCAAAAAAAAAGTTAAAATAGTAAAGTAATAAATATTCTTGATAAAAGTTAGCACGTAAGAAAAGAAAAATAATTTAACATAAAAACACTTTTTTCAATTTTTTTTTTTTACTTGACAAACGGATTTTGAATTAGATGTGTAACCTAAACCCTTTCTTGTGACGAAATTAAAAATTCATAAGGCCGTAAACTTGATCTTGGCCCAAGATGATACAACCTAGTAGATTAAATTCCCGGAGCCTTTATCAATTACAATGCAAATATATTAAAACAAAATATTCAAATATTGCAAATAAGGTAAGAAAGAAAAACAGTAAATACCCAATCATTCCCTAAAGACTTCCACGTTAACTTCTAAAATTCTAGAAAAATAAATTAAAACCTTAAATCAATATTTTGCCATTAACTTTTGGGATACTTAATATGCTAAAGTCCACTGAAACAACTAAATTAATTAACCATCAAATCCTAAGAACTAAACATGAATATGATGATATAAAAAATGAAGGAAAAGATTAAAATGTACCACTACACGTATCAATCTCTTATCAATTATTGAGGAGGCTTAATCAATTTATACTTTTCCCATAACTAAAAAAAAAAAGCATTACAGTGGAAGAAACTTAAAATGAGTATATGACCGATAGAAGTGAATTGATTAAAGAAAATAAAATCAAAATTATTATATTAGTCCCACAAATTAAACTACATGCAGAAGACTTTGGATTAACATTTAATGTTCGAATATAAATCACAAGGCACAACTAAGAAATAATAATTCAAATTGCCTACAAGTGATTGAACTCTATTAGGTTTCAGAAATCAGAACATGTATAAAATTTAATACAATTTTGGGTTGAAGGAAAAACTAAATTCTCACAACTGGATTGACAAGATACTTGCAAATATTTGTTCAAAAACTCTGTTGGCAGCTACAAAATCAATAAGAGTGAGATCAAGATTGGACCTTAATGACTTCGAATGATCAGAACTGCTGGACGAAAACCTCAAGTCTAAGGTAATAGAGAGAACATGAATCGACTCAGCGCTCGAACACCGCTATTAGGCTAGGTTCGGTGAATAAAGGCTTTTTCGTTGGTGGCTTGGTGTTCCCTACATGAACTCTTCTTCCATGTATCCCCGACGTGTGTGCATGTATATCATTTGCGTACTGTGATTGTTTATGTATATCCTAATACTTTGTGAGTGAGGAATAATTTGATGGACAATGGTGACCTTTTCCATGCGCAGTGCTATCCTTTTGTAAAGATCATGAAAGCTCTAATGGATAAGCAAAATGGTGAAAGCAAAGGGGGGTCTATCGGTGGCTTCTCCGTCTTGGATTAACCCTCATCTTTTCTTTTGTCTCCCTCTGTTCCTTTTCTAAAACTAGAACTAAAAATATTTTTGAGGGAAAAAATATATATCCCCCTTGGTGAGATGAGGGAAGAAGGAAATATAATATCTTCCCACCACAGAAATAGGGGAAAAGTCAAAGAAAAAAATAAAATCTTGTGAGAGTGATTGGGGGTGATATGAACGTTGGAGTGAATGAGAAGATTTTCTTGGAGAAGAGTTATTTTTGAGGAAAATTAAATTCTTCCGTGTAAAGAAAAATATAGGAGGATTATATGGATATGCAAAGATTTGATTTTTTAAAAAATTTAAAATTTGTGCTCAATATTAATATTTGAATTTAAATAATATTCTATCAAAATATATAAAACTAGTATTACTACATTACTAATTAAAAGTAAATATTATAAAATTATTCAAATAAAAATTATATTTTATTATCAAAAAGTAATTTATCATTATTTATGATAAAAAGAATAATAACTTTAAAATATTTGCTCTAGTGATTATAAAAAAATAGTCTATAAATATAAGTAAGTAAAAATAAATAGATAAATAATTCTACAAGTGAAGAGTGAGGTAATGATGATGATGATGATGATGTAATATATAAAAGAATAGTTTGTACATATAAATGTAACACAAATAATAATGACATTTGCGATTAACTAAACATAATATATATTAAAATGGTAACATGATTACGTATATAATAATAATAATAATACAAAATAATTTATGACTACGAAAATATTTAAAATATCTATTGGTAAAATTGCAATCTAAATAAGGTATGGGGAGGTCAAAATTGGGTGTCAACAATATCGGATATCCGTAATCCAAAAAGTCTGATTGATGTTTATCTGCAACCTTTAATAGACGAGTTAAAACAATTGGGGTCTGAAGATGTAGTGACTTATGACATATTAACTAAATAGAATTTCCTTTTACGTGCTTGTTTAATGTGGATTATAAATGATTTTTCAGCATATGAGATATTGTCTGGTTGGATAACTGCTGGAAAATTAGGTTGCCCATATTGCATGGAAAATATTAAAGCATTGACATTAAAATATGGTCATAAAAATATATGGTTTGATTGTCACCGTCGATTCTTGCCAATGGATCACGAGTTTAGAAGAATGAAACATGTCTTCCAAAAGAATAAGATTGAAAATGATTCCCCACCTCTATTATTGTCTAGAAATGAAATTTGGGAGAGAGTTGTCACTTGTCAAAGGTTACGGAAGCTACACCTTCTAGACTTGGACATAATTGAACAAAACAAAACATATTTTGGGAGTTATCGTATTGGAAGGACAACCTTCTACAACACAATCTTGATGTGATGGATATCAAAAAATATTATTTTGATAATTTATTCAACACTGTGATGGATGTTAAGGGTAAGACAAAAGATAATCCAAAGGTTAGAATAGACTTAAAAGAATACTGCAGAAGAAAGGAACTATGGCCGCAGGAAACACACAATAATAAACTATTAAAGCCCAAGGCGAGCTTTTCATTCACATAGGATGAAAAACATGAGATTTGTGAGTGCCTGAGGGCTATGCTTCAAATTTAAGAAAACATGCAGATATGAATGAAGGAAAGTTGTATGGTATGAAAATCCATGATTGTTATGTTTTCATGGAAACTTTGATTCCTATTGTATTTAATCGGCTACCTGATAGGATATGAAAGTCAATAACAGAGGTAAGTTTGTTCTTCAAAGATTTGCGTAGTAACACTTTATGGGAGAATAACTTAGAAAGGATGGATTAGTATATTCCTGTGATTACTACTAAGTTGGAAAAGATCATCCTGTGCGGCTTCTTTGATGTGATGGTACATTTACCAATTCACCTCGTACATGAGGCACGCCTTGGAGGCCTAGTTTAATATAGATGAATGTATCCATTCAAAAGGTACTAAATATATGACTTTGTATACAATTAATACCTTTTTTTTAAGTTTTTTTTTATAATTACTAACATCAAAATTTTATACAGAACTATTGGCAAGTGCAAAAGAACTGTTAAACAAAGGTCTAAGATTGAAGGATCTATCTGTGAAGCTTATCTTGCAAGGAAAACTGCTCATTTTTGTTCTTATTATTTTGAGCAGCAAGTGCCAAGTTTGAGAAATAGGCCAATGTCACGACCCAAATGGCCGTGATTGGCACCCACACTAACCCCCTCCCAGTGGGCGAACCAGCGAAATCCGATACGAATCCCCAAGTGACCCAAAAACAAAACATTTATGAATAAAGCAATAGTTATACTCTTAAAATAACTTCGAATCAATATATTGCGCAAAACAAACTAGTAAAACAAATCCCTAGATCCTGATTGTCATTGCACCAGACGTCCATTTACAAGCTAAGGAAACTAACAACTAAAAATGAAATAAAGTCTTCAAATGTCCAAAAGAAAGACATCTGCAATGAGGGAGTGAACGACATCCTCATATGCTCACTTTCTTAATCTTCAAAAGCTGTCGATTTACAGGTGAGGGTGTGAAGAACTATCTGGATCGAACTCTACACTTAGAAAAGAATGCAGGGGTAGGGTCAGTACATAACACGGTACTGGTAGGCAACATCGACCAACCTTACATAATAACAGATAATCAAGGCAAAAGTGATATAAACAAGTCCTCAACAAGACACAGAAATATAAGCTAGGTCACTTGACCGCTACAGGGGTCTCGCCGCAATGGAAAAAGTTCCGTTGTAGCGGTACTGCCTTAGACAATAGCTCTACTTAGTTGTTCCTTCAACAGTTAATCCATTCATCAACTCAACAGTTCTATAGTTTCAATAATTCATCATTCTTTCGAATTAAATTCAGACATCGCACAAGTCTAATCAAAATTGATACAACTTATATTCGC
Organism: Datura wrightii; assembly: GCA_035772735.1. NCBI lineage: Eukaryota > Viridiplantae > Streptophyta > Magnoliopsida > Solanales > Solanaceae > Datura > Datura wrightii. Next base: position 23,744,522 of record JASDFA010000001.1, read on the forward strand.
AAAACGGATTCAACAGTTAATCCCAAGAAGAATAACTCGACACTTACAAACGCATAACCAGAACACGCTTAACAACCAGATTCATGTCTTTTATTTTAATTTTCATAATATAGTCTGCATTATCCAACAACCAATTAGGATTTTCTGCATTCATTCATAGCATAATTATAGCGTGACAAGAACAAAGTAAAATATATGGTGACATGCCGGGCATACGCCTTCGCCATGTCCCCAATATCACTCAATTCACAACTCAGTGTACACACATGCTAGAGTATCTTATTTTTCCCTTCCAGTCATGACCTGCAAGAGACTCTAGAAATTCATGTATTGTGTCGGTGTGGCACCCGCTCCCACTCATATGCTCGTCCAGATGCTCCCATCGGACACGAGCCTCTCATCTTAGGATGTTAATGCTATCATACATCATTCACATTAAAAGAACATATCAAGGTGCATTATTTCTACATACAGGAGGTTACAATCTACTCCTCAAATAAGTCATTATCAACTATCAACCCTCTCATTAACCGAGTATAATCGCCCTACTAAACACTCAACATAGTTAAATCCAATATCATATCCACAATCTTTTTAAGCAAGTTACTAGAGTTTAATATCACATCATAACCACATTCTTGCAATAAGTTATCGACAATGGACTCACATAGCACATAAATGTCTGAAGACCAATTGTATATCAACATTGCACAATATATATGCCATTATATAGAATCTATCCCTGTAAAACGTAACCTACCTCGATTTTGAAAAGTAAAAATTCAACTACATGCGCGAAATCTACACAATAAGGGTAATTCGTTAATTACTCTTCAATTTTAGGGTCTTACAGATTAAACCCTCGCCTTCAGGGTATTTTTGAGAGTAAAAACCCCAATTTTACTAAGTTCTAGGTCTCTATTTTCTGCGTAATACTCGTTACCAACATGTAATTCTAGAGGAGTAATCAAAACTTCTCAACATCACCCAAATCATCCCACAATTCCAGTCCTATTTTAATAGCCTTGGGTTCTTCCTCTACAAAACTTCCACTATTAGAGGTCTACAAAGATGCTAGGATCAAAACTACTCATCTTAGAGATAGAGAATCGAAAATCTTATCTTTGGTGAAGAGGTTACTGCTCTGGAGAGTTTTTTCGTTCCTTAGACCTCTTGATCGTGATTTTAAGAATAATGGGGGTAAAACCCCATAATTCCCACTTAAAATTCATTTTTTGATTTTTGTCATCTGCAGCAGTGGTTATATTTTCACTGCAGTTGGACCCACTACAATGGCAATAGGGTCGCTGCGGCGGTTCCAGTAGATATTCCCTAGATTTTGCCACGGCGGGACTTCAACCGCTACTACGGTCTTGCTGCAGCGGAAATCCACCGCTGCTACTTGAAAATGCCCAATTTTCATACTTAGTTTATTTCACAACCTCCCTATCTCTTCCTTAGCCTGTTTTCCGTGTTCCAGGCCCTTAACCATCCCGTAATAATGTCTGGATCGTTATAGCCAACCCACAACGATGACGGTGATATTAATTCCAGCCACCCGCCGATTTCAATTTTTAATCAACCAGGCCTAGGTTCTAAAAAGGAATCAGACGAGGTTTGAGTAATATGAAAATGCAATCTATTGTGACATATGTTTTTCTTAATTGCCCCGAGATACAACCATATCTTAAGTAAGTTTTAAATGATGTTATTGAATAATATCATTTAAATACTAAGGGTTAAACTAATAAAAAATCTCAAATTATTGAACAGTTACTTTGTAGGCCAGTGAGTAATGATACCATATATACGAGGTTTTCTGATTGGCTAAAGGATTATGTAAGTGTTCAATATCATGTTAATGTAATAGGTACAACATAATCATTTACTTAATTTTTTAAAATACTATGTAGGTTCATGATGAAAATAACACTACTGAATATTTGCAAATTATGAGTAATGTTGCACATGGGCCTGATAGTCAAATTCATTCGATGAATAAATCAATGGATCAATGGTTTCAAGTTTCAAATAGAAGAAACTTCTAAGTATAAGAAAATCAATAATAGCGGAGTGTTCGTTAAAGGCGATGTAAATGGTAATGGCCGAACTATTGATTATTATGGTGTGATACATGAGATAATGGAAGTTAGGTATGTTGGATGGCTGAGAAAAAAGATAATACCATTTTGGTGTAAGTGGTTTGATTTATCGCACAGAGGTACTAGAGTGAATCAACAACATAATATAACTAAAGTTAAGCACACCAGGCAGTATGATCGTTATGATTCTTTCATCATTGCACAACATGCTAAGCAGGTGTATTATGCTCCATATCCTCTACGTAGAGACAAGGCTGATTGGTAGGTGGTTATAAAGACTAAGCCCATGGGTCAGATTGAGATTGATAATGTGTTGGATGTGGCATACTAAAATGATTTGGCAGTTGTTCATCAAACGATTAGCAAGTAATTAAGTTAATTCTTTTAAGTAATTATTATGTTTAATACTTGTATTTTTTTTAATTATATATTATAATGTAAACTTGTATGTAGATGTCGTTGGGTGATGTTGATCGAGGTCATAGTAGTAGGGACAGTAAATTGAGTAAGAGTAGTAGAAAAACACATAGGAGACCACTAGATTCTAGTGCTGCTTCGAATGGTCTTTCAGCTATTCTACATACACATTCTTCTCCACCTCCGTCCTATATCCCCTATGGCACTGGGTATCCGACATATTCTTTTGGGCCTCCACTTCCTACTACTTCTCACACTTTCATGCATACACCTGGAATTCGTCCACCATGGGGAAACTCGGCGTATTCACCATCCGGTACTCCTTTCCCGAGTGGATCATCTCCTCACATGTCCAGCTTGCGACTCAGAGATAGCAACTCTGAGTCAGACTCACGGGGTACTTTTAGTACTCCACCCTTGACCCAGTCGTATAGAGAACCGGCACAAGAACCACCACCAACACAAACATCGGAACTAGTACAGGTACTAGCTCCGGCACCAGCAGATGGAGAACTACAGCCGGGATACAGACAGTCTTGGTAGAGTGGTGATTGTACCTGATGGATCTGAGTAAGTTTGCTTTTGATTTAAATTTAGATTTATAATATTTAATCTTAATATTATATTTATGACTTGACATATTTATTGTCATTTTTACAGGTTCCATCCGAAAAAAGAGAGCGAAATACTCTAAGAGAGAGCATTCAGAGGCTTTATGATTGAGCTTATCTGATTTGGAGTGAAATACCGCATCGGGTACGACAAGGCAATGTTTAATCATTTTAAGGTATACAAATTAATTAGCATTTTCTTCTTTGACTGTTGATTATTATATATCATCTAACACTGTTGATAATTGATTGCAAACATTGTATACTTGGTTTCCTCAGCACGATAAGACAATAGCCACAAACTTCGAGAGGAAGGACAGGTCCAAGATGTCGGATTGGTTTAGAGATGCCAGATTAAAGAACAAGAAGCTTGAGTGGATGCTACCTCATATTTACAAGGAGCTTTCGATCTATTGGAGCACACCAGAATTTAAGGCAAATTGTGAACAGGCGAAGAAGGCCAAGAAGGAAGGGAAAGGTGGATCGTCGCACACTGGGGGTGCAAAGAGCCAAGGGACGATAGCTAGAGAATTTGTAAGTAATTATTATATTTAATACTTATATAAATTTGATTAAGTTTTATATATTAACTAACTTTGATTACATTTTGTTTTCAGGCCAAAAAATTGGATTACGACCCGACTCAGAAGGAGTTGTTTTGGGCTACCCACATAAGGAAGAAAAAGAACGAATCGGATTCGGACACATGCGTCGAGCAAAGAGCTGAACAAGCCTATGTAAGTCCATACAACTTATATATAAATAATAATATGTTAAGTTTAATTTGAACAACTATATTATAATCACTTTTCTTTTTAATTATGTAGATGGATTATCAACCCTCTTGTCTAAGTACAGCTAGATTTAGCAAATCCAAGGTGGGTCGACCTACCCTCCGTAGAATGTCGCTGCCGAGATTTGGACGGAAAAAGTAGATGGGGGGAGGCAAAAGGGGAGAGTCTACGGTTTAGGATCTAGAAATCTAGTTCGATGGATTCAGTCTGGACTGGAAGGTATTGGCTCATCTAGCCAAGTCGAGGCAGTTGATGGTGTTGAGGTCGTTGTTATGTCGCAGAAGATTGAACACCTTACACGTGCCTTGGATGTCGAGGCAAGACGTATTGCAGAGAGTAAGACAATGTGTCTATCATCAAGGCTCTCAAGGCACAAGTGAATAACCTCCTTGCTGGTGGAGTGCATAGATGACGTGCCCATTCTCCTCCTTTCTCAGATAACGATGACGTTTCGATTGATTTTGAAAATATCGAAGAGACAACTTAGTTGTTAGGATTATTGAACATGAATATGAGATTGTATATACATTTTGATGTTTTTAAACTTTGTTGACTTTGTAGATAATTTTGGTGGATATTTAGCATTTTTTTTATATTTTAATTTGATAATTACTATGTTATTGATGTTGTTGTTGATTTGGAATTATTTTGGCAGCAATTAATGCTGGATAGTAGCTGTAATTGAATTGAATTTTAATTTGACAGGTAAAAAATGCAGAAATTGCAGCTTTCTGCTACTGATTTTTTTGCAGAAACCGACGGATAGTGTAGGTAAGACCATCGATTTTTTACAAAAATACCACATGTAGAATCCCAAAAAGTTGACGGACAACCGATACTATCCATTGGTGTGTTCTTAGATATGAAGAATATACCAACGGTTTCTGTAGGTTAATTTAAAATTTTTTTAATAAAAAAAGATAATTAATTGAGAAAAAACGACGGTGTCCATTGAATATTTTTTTCTCATTGGGTGGCAGTTAAAAACCTGCCATATTAAAATCTAATAAAACGGAGGACGTTCCTCGGTAATAACCGATGTTGTCCGTCGATTTTTAATTTCCGACAAGAAAAATTCCGAAGAACCTTTCTCCGTCGGTTAGTCATCGATTTCAACCAAAAACCGTACTGTCCGTCGGATTTGGCCCTATATTTTGACCAATTTTTTGTAGTGTTTACTCCACTCCAATTCTAAGAACATATTAAACCACATCTATTATCAACTATACATTCATATCTTTTAAATCCACCATATTTGCTCATAACTACATAGATTAGTTTATCAAATAATTGTTACGCTTATACTACTCTGTTTGGACATCACCATATTTGACAAAATCCAGCACTACGAATTTTGGAGAAGGTTTACTTTGAGGGACATTATTTCTTCATTCCCTAAAGTTATAGGGTCAAGTCTCGACAACCTTTTCTTTAAGGTAAGTTGCATGCATATTTATTAATTTATTCTATTCTTTATATATATAGTTCATCATAAATATGATTAAGAGAGATACGAATATAGTCATTTCATATAAAAACAAATTCTCTATTTGTACCTTGTCTCCTCTAGCAACAATTTTTATTTTATGAGTAGTAAGTAAGTTCCGTAACAAAATTTCCCCCTATTGTTCAATCATTTAATAATAACCAGCTGAGCCATTTTATCAATAGTTGATCATTATGAGTCAAACTCAACAGTATTATATCAATCAATTTTTATTTTTAGCTCGGATTTCGGGAGTTATTTGCTTACTTCAAATTAAGTGCTTCCCAATTGCATATAATTAACATTGAGCAAAATACGTATAAATTGTTTACTCATCAAAAACTTGAAAGCTACAAGTTATCTAGCAATGTAATTAAGAATGAATATAATACCTCAATGGGAAAACTTTAGAGAATTTGGAGCAAAATAAATAATGCTTAGATCATGCCATGACTATCATTAAACGTTATTATATGTTCAACCAAGAAAATCTTACCTAATTCTACTAACTGGTGTTGTTTAATAAATATATTTTATATGATCATATCGTGAGCATATTTCATAGCATCGTTTCCTTTTCTAAATTGCCCATATATGTGAATGTTATACCTACAGCAAGAATTCGGACGCAGTTAGAGATTATCTGAAAATATTGATCGAGTAGAAGAAGAAGGTCTCTATTAATGGCACTTTAAAAGATAAAAGTTGAAAGGTTTCATGAACATCTCAAATGATAGTGTAATTTCCATGATAGTTTTACAAGAAGCATTGATCATATATATCCACCGCAATTTTAGGGTTCATCTCTAATATCACTGTTCTCCCTTACATGACCATCTAAGTCCAAAGTTGGCTCATCTCCTTCTTTATTGGTACAACTTCCATCAGTGTTAAGCTTGAAAGCACAAAGGGTCCAGACTGGAATGGACTTCAAACTGGACCTATACCCATCCACCAAAATGCACAAGTCTTTCATAGATGAATTTAGGGTTCCAACAGTATTTTTGTGATAATAGTCTCCAATCCATCTCCAAATAGGATTAACAATGGACTTTACCATTCAGCTATAAAATTTGTGCATCACTAATTACTATTTTTTATTTATGAGTGATTATTAGTATAGGTGGCAAATTAGGCTAAAACAGGTTGGGCTAAAATGCGGGTTATAATCCAACCCGTCTAACTCTAATTAAGTTTTAATTGCTTTATTTATTCTTTTATAATCTTTTGATAACTTATAAAATTAATATTTTTCTTTATTATGACTAAATCTAAAAAATTAAATAAAATAAAATATTTCTTTTAAAAATATTTTGATAAGATTTCTCATGAATCAATTTGTGCTAGATATATATTAGCTTTGATGAATTGAAATGAGTTGGGCTTAACTAATAAATGAGCGGATCAATTATCAGTTCAAACTTGAACAAGTTAGACAAATTATAATCTCATGAGCTGATTTTACCACCTCTAATTATTAATAGTCACCGCAACAATATATAGAAATTGGTCGTCTAAGCCTAAGGCTTCAACATTCATTATGCGTACTAGTGTAGGATATTTTTTTCAAGAGCTTTAAGGCTATACATTGTAAAGGAGGAGTCCTAATTGTTTAATTTTGGCACTATGCGTAGTGTGATTTGTTATGTTTTACTGCATTGTATAGATTTCCTGATTTCTAAAGCTCAATTTGTAATGGATTGCAATACTTTAAAAAAAAAAGAGAGAGAGAGAGAGAAGTTAGCGATGAAGAAATTCAGTAGCTAAACAGATTGGCGACTAATTATTAAAAAATCTATTAGCTATGAGAAATTTAGCAACCAGTTAGTGATTAAATTCGTAACTAATCTTTTTTAAAGTTGATAGTGATCATTGACTAACTTCGTAGCTAATTTTTTTTTCAAAAAAAAGTTGGATCTGATCAGTCTATTCATTTCTCAACTATGATAGAGTGGTTTGACACCATGTCCACCTCTGCTCTGTACACCTTTTTTTTTTATTTTTTTATTTTGTGTATATCGATATATTGGCAGGGTTTTGCCAAATTCCCCTCCACCACGAGGCTTTTGTTTGTTTGTTTTTTTTTTATCTCAAGGATTTTATTCACCAAAAGCTTATGTACATGATGAAATCAAACTTGTAATCTGGACAGACCCAGACTTACCATGCAACTATCAAACCACCTATTTAACTACCTTGCTTGTTTATGGTTAATACCTAAGTGTTGGGACCAAAGTAACAGTGTCATGTGAAAGCTAATAATTGTAAATTTTAAGGTGATAAATCAGATAACAAATAAAATTATATTAAAATAATTATAATATTTAATATGATTTGGTCAAGTGACCTACATATTGAGAAACCAATTAAAAAAACATAAAACTATTAAGAGAATACTCTCCCCCTAAACAACATTCTTTAAGCGACTATATTGTGGATGTTATTGTATTGTATATGAGAAGAAAAGATCTTCTATTTGTAGAAGTCCAAATCTTCTCCTCCAAGAAAAAAGTAGGTATGATAGAGTCCTTTTCCACGAAGAGAAAACCTTATCTACCCAGAAAACCTTTTTTGAAGTAAAACATAATTATGATGTAGAATTCAAATAGGATAGGAAATCAGAGCAGACACTAACAAATCTTTCCTTGACCTGAATTTTCTGGTAAAATAATCTTGATCTTCGTTCTTCACATAATCTTCATCTCTGCAGCTTGCTATGGTTAAAAATATTATGGTTTAAAAATGGTTTAAATTTTTTTTTTTTAAAGATGCAGCAACAAGAATGTTGAAAATATGGTTGAAAATTCTTCTCCACATATAATACTCTAAACAAAATCTTCATTATCATGAATAAATTGATTGCAACTTGATTTGAACTCGCCTTGAACCTGTCTTCGACCTCGTTGAACTATTGGTTGAACTATTGACTAAACCATTGGCTCTGATATCACTTGTTGGGGGATTGAAATAACAGGTCGTAATGCGAAAGCTAACAATTGCAGACTTTGATGGTGATAAATCATATGAAAAATAAAACTATATTAAAAATATGATTTGGTCAAGTGACCTAATATTGAGAAATCAATATAAAAAATATAAAACTATTGAGAGAATAATCTTCCCCTAAACAAAGACTCTTTAAGCGACTACATTGTAAATGCTATTGTGTTGTGTATGAGAAGAAAAGATCTTCAATTTATACAAGTCTAAATCTTCTTCTCCAAGAAAAGGATAGCTATGATAGGTCCTTTTCTACGAAGAAAACTTTTTTGAAGTAAAATACAATTATGATATAGAATTCAAGTAGGATAGGAAATTCAGGGCAGAAGCTAACACCAATTTCTCGCAACCTCACTGCTAGTTTTGGCTTCATATACCTTCTATGCATTGCTTCTTGTATAATCAATTAAGATAACACATCATCTGTCCTTTCAACTTGATGAAGTACTATTCTATTTCATTTTTTGCCAAATGAAATACACACTAGCAACCAAGATCACTCTATACATCTCAACCTTTGATGTCGCCCCATTAGCATGTACTTCAGCCTATACCTTCTCTTTTTGCCAATGTTTTGCAAGTCTATTAACTCCTTGCCACTCTATTAATTTGGCCCAAATCCTGGCAAACCACTCACACTCAGAGAAGAGATGGTCCACACATTCATTTCCAGTACCACACAGTGGATAGTCTAAGATCTCAGTGATGACCCGTATGCTCAGCCTATTTCTGATATATAGTTTCTCATGCAAAGTTAGGAACAATATGAACTTCCACTTAGGAGCTTGATTATTGTATAGTAATTTCCTCTAAGTAATTTTTTGGAATATCCCTCTCATCTTAAGGTACGTAACTTTAATAGAGAACTCATTGATACTAACCAACTGATCAAAGTCTATTCTCACCTCCTTCATAAACGTTTTTGCTTTGAAGATTTTATGTATCATTCAAATAATCTGCTTAGGCGTTAGAGATAATACATGAAGGCCTCTCCCATAATACACACAAATTCATTTAACCCACAGCTTGTCTTTCTTACAGCACATATTTCAAAGCATTTTGAACACAACAACTCAGTTTCATGTACCTATATGAAGTAAATTCAACCCACAAATTACTTTTGATTCACTTAGCTTATCCTAAGCGACAAGTGGTTTTTTTGATGATTCAATCCCCCCAATCCATAAGAACATTCTACAAATAACATCATTTTCTTTCAACACTTTTTTAGGCAAAATAACATTTGAGCCCAAGATATCTGAATAAAGAATGGAAAAGGGCCAAAACTACCCTTGGGCTAATGAAATTGGTACAAAAATACCTTCCATCCACTTATAGACTAAAGAATTCCCTCATTGTTAATTTTATGGCTCTTTTTAAGAAACTTGCATGACAATTTATATGTCTTATCGAACTATAAGGTCACTAACAAATAGGTGAAGCACCTAGTAGCTCACCACCACAACTCATGAACAGGCAGCCACGACTCTATTTAGTCAAAAGTGGAACTAATATAATAATATTATAGCTCTCTAGGCGCCAAGATACGCCAAAGCCCCGTAGGCGAGCTATGTAAGTTATAGGCGTCGCAATCAAATGTTTTCTATGCCAAATTAATTATTATGCTGCCAACAACAATATGAAATGCTAAACAGCTAACTACAAATCCCTTAAGGCATCGGTAAGGTAACAAGTATTTGATAGCCAACTAAGCAACAATAACTTATGCAAGAAGATTCTTATGTCTCTTTAAACACAAGGCAACTGCTAAATGAGGAAAATTTACATATACCTAGAGGTGGGAAAATCAGCTCATGAGCTCATAATGCTCAAGTTTGGGTTGATAATTGACCCGTTCATTTATTAGCTCAGCCCATTTCAGCCCAACTCATTTCGATTCATCAAGTTTGGGTTGATATCTAGCCCAAATTGATTAATGAGAAATTTTGTCAAAATATTTCTAAAAAGATAGTTTATTTTATTTAATATGTTATATTTAGTCATAATTAAAAAAAATATTAATTTTATAAGTTATCAAAAGATTATAAAAGAACAAATAAAAAAATTAAAACTTAATTACAGTTGGGCGAGTTGGATTATGACCCGCATTTTAGCCCATTTCAGCCCAACCCATTTTAGCTCAAGTGACCCGCCTATTTATTAACTCATCTTATTTTGACCGGCCCAAATTTAATCCAACCCGCGTATTTGCTACCTATACATATATCTATATGGTCAATTCTAGCATCTCGCCAATAATAATTAACAAGGCCACTACTACTACTACTATGATGGATAACAAGTCGTATCAACTATACAACGAAAAAAACTTGTCGAAGAAGGTTTAACCTTAACATACCTCGTAAATGATTCAACGAAACCAACGACTACTCGTATTATAGCTCGATAGCTTCTTCACTTTCCAGAGAACACACTTTTATACACTTCCAAAACAGTTCCTAATTCAACCAACCATCAATCATGAGTTTTTGACGATTCAATCTTCTGATAAAAGCGTAAAATCATGATCGACATAGGTAAGAATTACGTAAAAACCTTACCTTGATTCCCTAGTAGCTTATTAATGGAGAAAGTGTATTTCCAAATTTCCAATTTCAACTTCACGCCCCAACTACCACCAAAACTAACGGAATAATTTAGCTACAATCAGTTCTAGGGGAGCTTATCGGTCAGTTCGGTTTGGTTATGTATATTACCGGTAAGGTTTATCAATTTTTGATTTGCAAATATCCTAAACCGATAACCAAACTAATAAGATATTCCTTATTGATTTTCGGTTAATTTGTTTTGATCCTCAACGGTTCGGTTATCGATTTAACTGATAAGAAAATACTCCTCTAATTTATTTTTTTTTGCTTTCTCTTATTTTCATTTGTTCATATATACCCTACTTTCGTGCATAAAAGTCTACACGAATTACAAGCAGAAACAAATTAACATAAGTTATTGCTAAAATAAAATTGATTTCTTTCTAGTTAAGTAACAAACTTGGATGTAGTAGCACGGCAAAAATCTCTAAAAAAATAAGGTCAGTTCACACTAATGGTAGAACTCCATCAAGCCAACTACTTCAAAAAGAAAATAGTGTCACCAAGACCAATAACTATAAAATGCAAAAGAAAATAAAGTTTATATTTAAAATCTAAAGTCAAAATAAAGTTTGTATTTAAAATCTAAAGTCATTATTTTATAATTAGGGATAAAAAGATAATTTTAGTATAATCATATCGAGTTATCGGTTTAATCATTAACTAAAATCTTAAAATCAAAAATTGAACCGTTAGCCCAATAAAAAAATTTATTAAACCGTTTAAAAATCATTAACCCAATAACCCGATATCGATAAATCAATAATATTTTTATTGGTTCAGTCTATTGGTTAAATCAGTTTTTGCACACCCCTAATGAGTTCTACTACCTCCCGAACTAATTCTAGCTTCGATTTAAATTTACATGGGGTTTTTGTTAGAACATGCGCAGCGGAAGCAAGCATGAATAGGATCAACAATCATACATGAATCACTAGATAACAACGACGAGTTAGATTACAAAATACTAACCTCTTAAAGCCTTCACACAATCCGTCCAACTCGCTCTCCAGGTCTGCAGTCTTCTACTATGTCCTCAATAATCTCTGAGTAGGGAATACTTGTGTGGGCAAGTACTGCTTCTCAGAAAAGGTCATCTTTTTCAAGAAGAAAAAAGCCCTATTTATAATCACATTTTTAGGGATTAAAATCCTAATCCCAAAACGTATAGGATTCCTTCTTTCCTTGTTAATCCACATGTTTTTAAGGGTATAAAACCCAAACGTGTACTACTTACCTTTTATGAAGTTTTTCAAAATCTTGTAGGATTTTACTACTTCAAGAAAACAGGTTTATTCCTTTTCCAAGTTCTTTAATTAATAAGGCATAGTAGGGACCACATATTTAATTAGTGAGGCTTTCAATTATGATATTAATTCAAAATAATGAATGAATTAACCTACCATAATAAATCACAGACTATTCCACTAAAAATCCGTAATTGCACTCCTCGGTATAATTTCAAAATCCATCATTAAATTTTTATTTAACTCCACATGTTAAGATTACAGATACCAACCAATCGAATTAAATTTCTGACTATTTAATTCGTTGATCAATTTAATATTTTATTCAAACGCTTAACTTATTTCATGTGACGAATACAGAATCTGCTTGCAGGGTTTTTCACATGAAAATTTATAAGCAATTATAAAGGGGTACCATCAATCTCAAGATCAAGACATGAATTCTATCAACTAACTATCATTTCACAAATATCATTTGTCATGATCCAACCTATTGGGAGCATTTTAACTCGCGAAAGGATTTCATCCTTTGACAGATCAAAACAACAAGCAAATGACATTGATCATAATGGTTATATCAAGATTAAGTGTATAGGTACATTTAATGATCTAGAGAATTTATTTTACTAAGTCATACAAAAACTATTCTCTACTTGGTCCGTTCAATACATATAAAATGTACTAGCACAAGAAGTTGGAACAATACCATTCCCATAATCAAGATAAATTATATATAATCATGTGCTACAACCATACTGATGAATTTGTCCAATTCTCATCTTAGATTGTGAACATATACAAACTTTATACTTCTAAGAACCGATGATTTAATCTTCTATGTATAAGCTAAAATCTATACACTAAACCATCTATTATATGGGTAAAGGACACACATGCAAAATCAATATATTTAAAACAAGACTTTATTAATCCAATAAATAAAAAGAAAGTCTTACATAAAACATAAACATAACACTATACTAAACCACATGGTTGATAGTATATCCTAACAATCTCCCACTTAGACTCATAACCATGCACCTACAACTTTAACGCCCATTCCTTCTACATGCTTATCAAAAGGCTTCTGTGACAATCTCTTTGTAAATGGGTTCGCCAAATTGTTCTCCGATGCAATTTTTAAAACCTTCACATCTCCTCTCTGAATTATGTCCCGAATTAAGTGATATTTTCTCTTAATGTGTTTGCTTCTTTTGTGCCTTCGTGGTTCCTTTGAGTTTGCAACTGCATTACTATTATCACATAAAGTGTAATTGGTTCTTCAATTAAAGGAATCACTCCAAGCTTTTTTAGGAAGTTCCGAAGCCAAACAACCTCCTTAGCCGCCTCAGAGGCAGCTACATACTCGGCTTCCATGGTGGAATCAGCAACACATGATTGCTTGATACTCCTCCAGCTTATGGCTCCACCTCTTAAGGTAAACACATCCTGAGTAGATTTTCTAGAATCTCTATTAGACTGAAAATCTGAATCTGTATACCCAACGAGCACCAGATCACCTGAGTGAAAAACTAACATATAATCCCTAGTCCTTTTTAGATACTTGATTATATGCTTAACTGCAGTCCAATGTTCATTCCCAGGATTTGACTGATATCTACTAACCATGCCAACAACAAAGCAGATGTCAGGTCTAGTACATAGCAGAGCATACATGAGACTCCCAACAGTAGAAGCATAAGGGATCCGCCTCATCCTCTCTATTTCGTCAGTCGTTTTAGGAGACTGATCCTTCGATAGAGAAATTCCATGACTTAAAGGAAGAAATCCCTTTTGCATGCTAAACCTGGTAAGAATTGTATCAATATAAAGCGCTTGAGACAAGCCTTATATCCTTTGCTTGTGATCTCGCATGAGCTTGATCCCAAGGATATGAGCCGCTTCACCCAAACCTTTCATATCGAAATGCGAGGACAACCACTCTTTGACCGATTTCAACATGCTCACATTATTTCCTATGAGCAAAATGTCATCCACATACAGTATCAAAAATGCTACTTTATCTCCCTCCCACTTTTTATATATGCATGACTCGTTCTCATATTGATCAAAATCAAAAGTCTTAATTGAATTGTCAAAATAAGTGTTCCATGCCCTAGATGCCTGTTTCAACCCATAAATGGATCTTTTCAGCTTACACAATATGTGCTCATTGCCATTTTTCACGAAACTCTCTGGTTATGCCATATATATGCACTCATCAAGACTTCCATTAATAAAATTCGTCTTGACATCCATCTGCCAGATCTCATGATCATAATGAGCAGTAATGGATAAGAGAATTCTGATGGATTTAAGCATGGCCACTGGCGAAAAGGTTTCCGCATAATCAATTCCTTCTTTTTGAGTAAACCCTTTTGCAACAAGCCTAGCTTTAAAAGTCTGCACTTCTCCATCCACCCCTCTCTTTTTCTTATAGATCCATCTACAGCCAATGGGTTTTACTTCTGCAGGTGGTTCTACAAGATCCCAGACTTGATTGGAGTACATAGACTCCATTTCAAATTTCATAGCGACTATCCATTTTTTAGTTTCTATATCTTGTAGTGCTTCTGCATAACTAAGGGGTTCGGTATTAGGTTCTTCAGGGATTCTATCATAAAATTCTCCCAAGAGCGCAAATCGAATAGGCTTTATAATAACTCTCCCACTATGATGGCTCACTACAAGATCTTTAATCCAATCTTGCAGTGGAACCACAATATCACTTTCGGGAACTAAATCCTGATTATCACGAACCTATTCCCCAAGCACAGGCTACTCGACAAGTGCAGGCTGGTCAATATTGCTCCTGCTATCTTGAGGTAGTGAGATGTCCGACCTTTGCACTTGCGCCTCCGGTTGCCTATTGAAATCTCTCCCACTATGATAATGGAGTGGTATGTCAATACTTGCTTGTGGGATTTGTTCTTGAGATACATCATTTGTTATTCGATTTTTCAATTCCTGTAAAACGAGTTTACTTCTTGGAACATGGTTTATTAAATAGGTCTCTTCTAGAAACTTGACATTTGTTGTAGTAATGACCTTCTTTTATTTAGGACAATAAAACAAACCACCTTTCGTCCCTTTTGGATATCCAACGAAAACACATACTTCTGTCCTTGATTCCAACTTATCAGTTTTTTTCTTTAGCACGTGGGCTAGACAACCCCATACCCGAATGTGTCTTAGACTAGGTTTACGTCCAATCCACAATTCTATTAGAGTTAAAGGCACTGATTTAGAAGGAATCAAGTTCAACAGGTAGTTTTCTGTGTCTAACGCATATCCCCAAAAGGAAGAAGGCAAATTCGAATAACTCAACATTGATCTTACCATTTCCAAAAGAGTTTTGTTTCTTTTCTCTGCCATATCATTTTGTTGTGGTATTCTTGGAGCAGATAATTGAGCCGTAATTCCACAATCTGATAAGTATTTAATGAATTCAATAGAAAAGTTTTCACCACCACGTTCATATCGTAATGATTTAATATGTTTATCATGTCGCTTTTTCGGTTCTGCCTTAAATTCTTTGAACTTGTCAAAGCATTTAGATTTACGGCGCAACAGGTAAACATATCCATATTTAGAGTAGTCATCTGTGAAGGTCACAAAATACTCAAAACCACCTCTTGCTTGTATATTCATAGGACCACACAAATCAGAGTGAATTAATTTCAACTTATCTTTAGCTCTATTTCCTTTAGAAGGAAAAGGTCTCTTAGTCATTTTTCCTTCTAAACAGGATTCACAGGTTGGCAGTGCCTCCACTTTCAATGAACTCATAGGTCCATCAGAGACCAACCTTGAAATCCTATTTAGATTTACATGACGTAGACGCAAGTGTCATAAGTACGTTTGACTCATTGCAGAAACACTTTTTCTTTTATTTGGCAGATTAATGTTATTTAGTTCCTTTGGTTGTAGCAAGTTAGGAGGTGTTTCAAGCACAAATAAATCATGCACTCTAGCAGCAGTATAGATAAAATGCTTGTTAAATTTGATAACACAAGAATTATTACCAAAATATATATTATAACCAGCATCCATCAATTTTGAAACTGAAAGCAAATTCCTTCTAATAGAAGGTACATAGAGAACATCTTTTAAATCTAAAACTCTAGAACTACTAAAAGAAATACTAATATCTCCTAAAGCTAAGGCCGGTGCTGGTTCGCCATTGGCTTGAAAAATGCAAATTTCATTCTCACTTAGCCGTATTGTTTCCCCGAACCCCTGCAAAGAAGTGCAGACATGATTAGTGGCTCCCGAATCTACAACTCATAGCATCATAAAAACAACCGCTAAACAAGTTTCAACGACATTCAAGTGAAGAATTACCTTGTTTGTTCAATTTAGCCAAGTAGTCAGAACATTGCTTCTTGTGATGCCCAGGTTTCTTGCAATGATAGCACTTGCCTTTCAGCTTAGACACACCACCATTTACAATTCCAGATGCCTTGCAAGGTCTCTTCTTTTTCTGTCCGCCTTTCGGCTTAGAAGAAGAAGGAGTTCTCTCAACATTCAATGTCACAACAGGAGTTTGCTGTTTGATAATGGACTCAACCACTTACAGCTCATTCAACAATTTCCCTAGAGACAAATCCATCTTGTTCATGTTATAGTTCAAGCGAAATTGTTGAAAACTGTCAGGCAAAGTCTGCAGGATCATCTCAACTTGAGATTACTTATCAATCTTAGCTCCAAGGATTTCCAGTTCATTAAGAAGACCAATTATTTTAAGAACATGGTCCCTCACGGACGAACCTTCAGCCATCTTAGTGTTCAAAAGGGCTTTCATGGTTGTCTGCTTTGCAGCACGATTATGCTCACCGAACATCTCTTTGAGAGTACTTTAAAGCATATCGTAAGCAGACTCCATGGACTGATGTTGATGTTGCAAAACATTCGATATTAAGGCAAGAATGTAATATCACGTCATCTCATCTGCCTTAACCCATTTTTCATAGGCTTTGATTTGGTCCATGGTGGCATTCTCAGGTTTTTCAGGATATTCCTCAATCAACACAAAATTATACCCTTCAGCAGTTAGGAGAATATCCAGATTTCTTTTTCGGTCAACATAATTTGGGCCCTCTAACTTGTTTTCTTTTAAAATAGAGGTGAGAGGATTGAACGAAGTCATTATTAATCTGGGAGAAAAAATATCAAATAGATCATTAAGCATGCTACAAGAATATTTAAATTCATGTAAACACATAACACATACAATCATGCATATTGAATAGCTAGATTCAATAGCGAAACTTAACCATTCATGCAAACTATATGAGTTATGACAGATGTTTACCCCATAAATCAAAACAGAATTAACTAAGTTGGAGAGTAAACTGCATGTTTAAGACAGGTAAATATTCAATTATGTAAATCTCTGTTCCATTAAACCAACATGTAACTCAGTTGGAGAGTTAATACAAGTTTTCAACAACAAGAGACAAGCAAACACAGTAATCCCGTAAAAAATCTATCCGATGGGGGAAAAGAAGACCATGTCAATATGTATACTCATTACATTGTTGTTAATTACCAACGCAGACCATAAGGATTGAACCCTATCAACACTGGTTGTAAGAAACTAATTTTTTTTAATTTTTAATTTTTCAGAAAATAGAAAAATGCCCAAAAACCCATCAAAACGACTCTGAATGGCCAAAACGATGTTAGTCATAGCATAGCGGTGTGTATTGCTCAGTGGGTCATTTCCGATGAACCTACCAAATTTCAGGTCAATCGAAGTTCGGAAAATTTTGAAAAACTCCAATACCGACCAAAACCGGTAGCCACGCGCGACTCGGCAGGGGCATGTGCGCGACATGACAATTTCTTTTTTTTTTTGTTTCACAAAACATATCATAAAACACTCGTTTTCATCTATGATATGATTTATGCATTCATGCCAAAAAGACAATACAAAAAAATAATCTTTTTCATGAATTTTTAAATTATCTAGGTAGATGTAAGTTCGCTCGTGATGCCAATTGTTAGAACATGCGCGGAGGAAGCAAGCATGAATAGGATCAACAATCTTACATGAATCACTAGATAACAATGACGAGTTAGATTACAAAATACTAACCTCTTAAAGCCTTCACACAATGCATCCAACTTGCTCTCCAGTTTTGCAGTCTTCTACTATGTCCTCAATAATCTCCGAGTGGGGGGAATACTTGTGTGGGTAAGTACTGCTTCTCAGAAAAGGTCATCTTTTTCAAGAAGGAAAAAATTCTATTTATAATCACGTTTTTAGGGATTAAAACCCTAATCCCAAAACGTATAGGATTCCTTCTTTCCTTGTTAATCCACACGTTTTTAAGGGTATAAAATCCAAACGTGTACTACTTACCTTTTATGAAGTTGTCCAAAATCTTGTAGGATTTTACTACTTCAAGAAAACAGGTTTCTTCCTTTTCCAAGTTCTTTAATTAATAAGTCATAGTAGGGACCACATATTTAATTAGTGAGGCTTTCAATTATGATATTAATTCGAAATGATGAATGAATTAACCTACCGTAGTAAATCACAGACTATTCCACTAAAAATCCGTAATTGCACTCCTCGGTATAACTTCAAAATCCATCATTAAATTTTTATTTAACTCCACATGTTAAGATTACAGATACCAACCAATCGAATTAAATTTCTGACTATTTAATTCGTTGATCAATTTAATCTTTTATTCAAACGCTTAACTTATTTCATGTGACGAATACAGAATCTGCTTGCAGGGTTTTTCATATGAAAATTTATAAGCAATTATAAAGGGGTACCATCAATCTCAAGATCAAGACATGGATTCTATCAACTAACTATCATTTCACAAATATCATTTGTCATGATCCAACCTATTGGGAGCATTTTAACTCGCGAAAGGATTTCACCCTTTGACAGATCAAAACAACAAGCAAATGACATTGATCATAATGGTTATATCAAGATTAAGTGTATAGGTACATTTAATGATCTAGAGAATTTATTTTACTAAGTCATACAAAAACTATTCTCTACTTGGTCCGTTCAATACATATAAAATGTACTAGCACAGGAAGTTGGAACAATACCATTCCCATAATCAAGATAAATTATATATAATCCTGTGCTACAATCATACCGATGAATTTGTCCAATTCTCATCTTAGATTGTGAACATATACAAACTTTATACTTATAAGAACCGATGATTTAATCTTCTATGTATAAGCTAAACTCTATACACTAAACCATCTACTATATAAGTAAAGGACACACATGCAAAATTAATATATTTAAAACAAGACTTTATTAATCCAATAAATAAAAAGAAAGTTTTACATAAAACTGAAACATAATACTATACTAAACCGCATAGTTAATAGTATATCCTAACAGTTTTCTCGTTGATTTCTCTTTGAAATGATCAAGAACCCTAAGGAAAAGGGAAGGGGATGATTTGTATGGCTTCTAAAAATTATAGTGAGCAAAAATAATGAAATTTGGGCAAAAATCGATTTAAGTAGACTGTCCAAAACTCGACCTGATCCGGCTGGGCTCGTGATCCATTTTCTTTCCAGATAGTCCGCGATAAAATGATCATAACGTTTTACTCCGATGTCATATTGACAAACAATTTGATGTTCTGAAAACTAGACTCAAAGACCCCTTTAATTTGATAGGTAATGGACCTCCTAACTATTTGCAGATTGAAAAAAAAAAAACTTCGAGACATCTGACCTCAATTTTAGAAAACTTCTGAAAGTAATTTGCGGTAACTTTTGCCAATTTTGTTTTACAACTTGCTTGATTTCAAATCTTAATATATGATCATTGAGTGATTTGAATACCTCATAGCATATCCTCCTTATGGTATTAAGCAGTCTTAGCCATATCTCGAAAGTATGAATTTATTGCTTAAATTATATGAAGTGTTACGCATTAAATTTAATATTTTAACGCAAGAGCACTAAATTAGTTTTCATAATTGACTAGATTTGATGTTCCTTATTGCTTAATTAATTGGTCATTTATTAATTTGTGCAATGGACTATTCTTCTATTTTTACTAATTTACCCTTAATAAATATTTTATTTTTTGATAATGTAAATTTTTTTATATTTACTAAAGGTAAAATTAAAAAAATATCATTAATGTTTCTTAATTTTATGAAACAATACTTATACTTATTTTAAAGTAAAAAAATAAAATATCACAAATTTTAAAATAGAAAATAACTTGAGTATCAAATTTATATAAACAAACTGACTTAAATGTCTAGTAAGATGAATGTTGGAGCCTCTTTCATGTTTAACAAGAGGTTTTAAATTTTAGCTTTATAAATAAAATACTTGTCGGTAAGAAAAATCTTGCCTCCCCTGATCATGAATCTATCTAACTAAATTCAGATTAATCGCTTTAATAATACTTAATTTCTTTTTAAAAAGAATTATATTTCAAAAAAATTTAAGAGCAAGGAAAAAAAATAAAACTTTTTAATAAAATAAAAATTTTAATAATTAACTAATTAAGCTATTACAATTTTCATTAAAAAAGTAGTAGCATGTTCAATTGATTAAAAAGTCAAAGTAGTATCTCTTTTTAAATTCCAAAAAACCAATCATGTCATGGTTCAAACTTTAAAGAGAAGTTACTTTTCTTTTTCAAAGTTTTCTGGTGTTTGATGTTTCACGTTGAAAGTAGGAAATATATATATAATAATAATGCGTTGAAGTTGGTATGTGAAAGCTATTGAAAAGAAGCCCTTCAAAGCTCACTGAATTGAACAAGTAATTGGATTTTATTATTTTATAATAATTGAGTTCATGATAATTTTATTATATTATTTTTAATTATTTTTTTCTGAATTATTATATAATTAAGGACATTCTTTATATTTTGTCATTAATAATATTCTCTCCCTTTTAAAATAAGTGATATTTTAGTTATTTGATTTTATTTTAAGATAAGTGGTGCTTTACACAATCAAGAATACATTAATGATATTCTTCCAATTTTACACTTATTTAAGTGGAGAGAGTTTTGTATAATCAAGAAAACATTAGGAGTTACATCTTTTTCAAGATATTTATTGGGGATAAGTGGGTAAAAATATATTTTTTTTATCTAGAAATGAATAGTTTTCTTAAAGGGTGTGTCAAAGCTAAAAACACCGTTTATTTTGAGACGGAAGAAGTAATTATTCTTGAAAGTAATAAATATTGATTAATTAGCATAGAAAACCTAAATTATTTAAGATTGTGGTTGTTTAGATACTCATCATTTGCATCAGCAAACTTTATATTTAGTGAAGAGAAATTAAAGAGAGAATATTTATTAAAGAAAGATCAATATTTTAAATGATTAAAAATAATATATATGAATATAATAGTCAAATTAAA
This sequence comes from Datura wrightii, assembly GCA_035772735.1. Classification (NCBI taxonomy): domain Eukaryota; kingdom Viridiplantae; phylum Streptophyta; class Magnoliopsida; order Solanales; family Solanaceae; genus Datura; species Datura wrightii. The sequence continues at coordinate 23,766,181 of JASDFA010000001.1, forward strand.
TTATTTTTTAATGAGGCGTGTCGATAAAATATGTAACTAAGTAAAAGGGTCTGAAGAGAGTATAGTCATCTACAAATAAATAGTACTTAACCCTTTGTCTTTTTTTTACTTTGTTCTTGACTTGGCACTTTCCTTATAAAAATACTTATCAGTAGTTTATTTTACTAAATTAATATTATTAATTATATTTTAAAATTTTAAATTTTATTATTAGTATCTTAAGTAGTTATTAATGATAACGATAGTATTGGAAGAAAATATAAATTCTCTTGAATTATTAAAATAATCAAGTAAAAAAAGTTATTTTTACTAAAGAAAAAGTCAAGTAAATGAAACGGAGGAAGTCATAATAAGGATAATTATAAAATAATAAATTATTTTTTATTTTTTTTAATTAAATAAATAAAAGTGGCCGAAAAGAATATTAAAATAAAGCTTCAAAATGACATAATCGAAGAAAAAAGAAAAAAAAAGGGAAAGTAGATAAATTTTAAAAATAGGTACGAAGGATTCTGGGAATCTTCATTTATTCTTATTACAACTTTTTTTAAAAAAAATTAAAAAGAAGATAAAAAGTCGCGAATTCATGATAAGAGGTAGGTTTGAACATAGAGTCATGTCGATTCGGAAATTGGTACTACTTTTATGTATTTAGTTCAATTTGATTAAAGCTTGGGTCAACTTGGAACCTCTCGGGGTTTCTTGTTGTTATATCTTGAAAGCCCAAAGACTAACCCGAGAGTTGAAACAGAGAAAATAAAATTTTCTGCACCAGGTCATAGAACGGGTCGTCATGTGGCCCGACGGGTTGACCACAAGTCATTAAGTGACTCATGGTAAGGGATGTTGACTTACCTGGAAAATTAAGAGTTGGGGTGACCACGGGCGTGCCACGAGTCGTGGTCAGCCCCACGAGTCGTCAGGCCACCCATGGTCAAGAGCAATTGGAAGATGAAGGAGTAGTGATAGTTTACCCTGCGATTGGACACCATGAGTTGTGGTCAGTCACCACGATTCGTTAGGTGAGTCGTGGTAGGTTCCCATCGATTACCGAGGTTTCTACCACTGAACTTGCTTATGCTCCCCTTTGATCGAGTGTTATTACCATGTTGCTAATGATTTAAGGATTTGGCAGTGGAAGTAATGAGTGGTGATCACGAGTCATGATCACCAGTAATGAGTCATTAGGTCCCTCGTGGGGACCCCTCGAGGAAAAGCGGCAGTGGACTTCACGACAAAAAAATGACGACTCATTTTGCTGGTAACAACTCATCCAGTCCCTCGTGGGGACTGACAATAAGTTATTTTTCTGCAAATTTAGTAAGGGTTTATCCATAATTCCTATGATCCTAAGGCCTAAAGTACGTCGTTTTAAGCTATGAATAGTGAGTATTAAGAGGGGTAAATTCATTCTAGGGTATTCCTACTCATGCATGCAAACTTAGAGAGCTAGAGAGGCAATCAAGCTTAATCCCTTTAAGTTTTTCTTCAATTCTTCATTAGGCAATCAAGGGAGTGGTTAAATCAGATCATATCAGGTATGTAGGGTTATGAATAGTGAATATATTCACACTCATGCCCAATCCCTCTCTAATTCATGAAAATCTATATGTTGATCCTATGAGATTTTAACCCAATGCATGAATTTTCTAATTTTCTACATAGGTATGATCTAAGTATGTTTCTATTATTCATTTATGATTCATGGGAAAGTTTTACATTGTTTACAATTATAATCATGTTTTCAAGCTTTATAAATTAAAATGCCCATCCACGAGAAGTTCATGAAAGTTGAAATTTATGATGAATGTTCAAGTATGATGAGATATTATTGATGAAAAGCATGTTTTTAAGTTACCCATGTCTATGATCATGTTTTCAAGAGCATTAAGTATTTTTCAAGCATGTTTAAGTATTGAAAAAACCCGTATGTTCAAGTATGATTATGATTTTTAAATTAATTAGTCTACCACATGGTTTTGGAGTCAAGACTCCCAATTATGTTTAGCTTGTGGTATGGTTTGAGGCAAGACTCCTCATGTATGATTTCAGATTTTATATGTATATGATTATTCAGCTTCGTAAATAGACGATGGTCATCTTCGTTGAAAAATGATAGAGAGCATATGCATGTTTTTGAGAATAATGTCTAGCACCGAGTCGGCTAAGGGTCAGTCAACCCTATGCCTCATAACTACACCAATGTAGGTATGATCATATTATTTTGGGACCTTCTATGTGAGCTTTACCCTGCGTCAAAGGGCCTTCAGCTTGATATCGATATCATGGTATCGTCCTTAGCTCTGGGAAGGCTTTGGACGGCTCTACCCACTTGAGTGTGATAGTTGGGATCACGTAAGCTCTATCGTGGTAATGTCGGTTATATGATGAGTCTCCCATTGTTCCTCATGATTTCAGTTATGCATGTTTACCATTCATATATATATATATATATATATTACCCAATGTTTAGTTTTACTTATCATTATCAGATTTCAGCTTTGGATCATTCGATTCAGTTATGATATTCAGTAATGTTCAGATCATGATTTCAGAAATTAGCATGCAAGCCTACTCTCAGATTCTTATCTTTATCATGTTTTATATTATGGATGTTTTAAATAATTTTATTTAAATTAAGCGATTTTACTTACCTTGCATGCTCGATACATTCCATGTACTGACTGCATACTCTATGTTGTATCATTTTATGATACAAGTTCCGATCTTTAGACTCATCCCCGTCACTAGCCAGTTTTCGAAGTTAGCATCTAGCTTCTATGGTGAGTCCTCATCTCCTGAGGACCATCAATTATTAGTTATCTTGGTATTTTCAGTTTTCAGACTTGTTGGGTTAGTTGGGGGTATTGTCCCATCAACCCATCAGTTATGTAGAGGCTTTCAGACTGTATGTAGTAATCAGCTCGTCATGTCTTATATGAATTCCAATTTTGATGTTATGTTATGATTAGCCTTTCGTTATGTTTATTATGTTAAGTCTTCCGCTTTATTGATTGAGTTAGATGTATCTTCATGCCATGGGTCAACTTGAAGTCCTCGGGGCTCCTTATACCGTGTCTCGATCCGAACCTATATTCGGATCGTGACACTTATCCCGTGTCTCCATTTGGATCTATGTTCGGGTCGTGACAACTTTTGACCGCTACAACGGTCTCGCGATAGCGGCAACTTGCCCGCTGCACTGCCCCTTAACTTAGGCAGTAGCCCGGTTCTACTGATCCTTACCTCTTTTATCCCTCCATATAATATTACTAACATATTTACTTCATTTACCTTTCCATTATCACTAACCAAGTCCTTTTCTATTGTTTATTGACCTATTTATTTACTCACAGGATTAACTGCCCTCTTTAATTTCATACATTAACAATAAAGTTAAACCAACAATCTTCTTGTAATTCCTTACCATTGTTAAAGCTTGTCATGCGACCATCTATCACCACAATGACTATTTTGATCAAACATTCAATCACAATACAATTAAATAGCTCAAGTACACACAAAGAAACAACAACCCATACCAATGGATTTAAGTCCTCCATAATCAAAGTACATGTACACACATTTCTCTCTCGAATTCCATACTACATCTCTATACCATAATCATGTCATGAAGTACCATATTTGTGCCATATTATCACGTGTTTCTAACACTCAAAAGTCCCTAAGATGAGACCCGAGGATTGAAATGGAGAAAACATAAAAATCTGCACATGGTCATAGAACGAGTCGTTTAGTGACTCGTCAAGTGACCTGATGGGTCGTTAAGTGATCCGTTAGGTGTTCAAGAGTGGGCCAAAACATTGGTTTCAAGAGACTTGAAAGATAGGATGACGAATCATCAAGTCACCCCGCAATTTGTTAGGGCATCCGTTGGGTGTACAATGTTGGAGAAAGGTAAAAATTCAAAAGTCAGGATGAATTGTCACAACAAGTTATTGAGTCACCTAATGGTTCATTAGGTAGCCCATTAAGGGTGAAGTTTGGTTGGAAACTCGAGATTCAGAGGGTCATTGAGTGGTAAAGTGATCTATTAAGTATAACGAAAAATCGTTAAGTGGAGGTGTCAAATCAAGATTAGAAAGTTGAAATTCTGGCTAGTGGCGACGAGAAGACTTGACGAGCCGTCATGTGGCCAAATGAGTCGTTAGGTCACTTGTTGGGTCTGGCAGTGTGCAATTTCTTGTCAAATTATTAAAGGTGTTTTCATAATTTCTAAGCTTTTAACTCCTAAACTACGTCGTTTTAATCTTCCTAAAGAGTGTTTTAAGAGGGTTTAACCTAGCCTAAGTCATTATGCTCTCACAATTTCATTGAATTTGAAATCCTCTTCCAAGATCAAGCTAGAGTTCCTTCTCAATTTCTTTCTCAACTCTCTTGGGCTTTCAAGACCAGCTTAGAAATCAAGTTACCCAGGTATGTAGGTCTATGAATAGGGGATTTCTTCTGCCCGCATATCCAATTTCTCCTCTAATTTATGAATTCAAGTCTCCAATTAAGTGTATTGAAATTCTAGGATTTCAACCCCAATCCATACAGTTATCTATGTTATGTATGTGGGTCCAATCTCCTCGTGTTTCAATGTATGATTTAAGACTAATTGGGGAAAATTTTACTCTTAATTTAATTATTAAATCATGATTTCAAGTTTATGAGAATTATGTCTTATTATGTATGATTTATGAAATTCAAGCTTATGAGCCTATAATTTCAAATATGATGAGTTATATAGTATGCATGAATCTTTATGAATTCTTAACTTATGATTTCATGACTTCGAATTACGAAACTTATTTCAAGTATGTATGACTCTATGATTTGGGCAAACCCATACAAGTTAAGTATGCTTATCATGATTTTAGCCAAGGCTCACAAGATCTGTTTTATAGAGATATTTGGAGTCAAGACTCCCCAGTTATTTAGATTTAAGCTATGTTTTGAAAATATAATTATATGAGCAATATGCATGTTTTGGGAGTACTGTCTAGCACTGAGTAGGCTAGGGATTCCTAGGACCCCGTTCTTTGAACTTCGCACCAACATAGGATATATATTGGTACCTCTCAAGAGAGTACTTACCCCGCCTGAGGGCACATCCGTGATATCACACCTCATTCGTCCTTTTCCCTGGCAAGGCTTAGGATGACTTTTCTCTACGTGGGCAAGATGTTAGATCATCATGCGCTCATATATGATGGTTGTCGGTTATGACGAGTCTCCCATTGTTCCTCATGATTTCAGTTACTCATGTTCATGACTTATGATATTATGTTTATAGCATACTTGACTCATTGATCAGTTTATTAGCTTTTGCTTACGATTTCAAGCATGACAAGTTATATGATTTCTACTTCTAAACTTTGGATCATTATGTTTAGATTACGATAAATAGCTTATGAATATATATACATCAGATTTATGGCTTTTAGCATACAATCCTTACTCTCACGAACTTTCTTGGCTTATACTCACGATTTCAGAATATTATTTTATTAGCATATTTTACTTACCTTACATAATCAGTACATTTCAAATATTGACCGCATACGCTATGCTACATCATCTCATGATATATGTTTGGGTGATTCATCTCATTCTCGTCGCTAGCTTTCACCCGCTCAGTTCAGACCCCACTTTTGGTAAGTCTTCATCATCCGAGGATGTCTGTCAGTTTATGCCTGTTATGTTTTGTTTTAGTTTCAGACTTGGAGTTAGATGGGGACTTATCCCAACCTCTTATCAGTTAGTAAAGGGTGTCATACATAGACTTAGCATGTTCATCTTTCTGACTCAGCATTGTGATATTATCACTTTTGTTTACGCTTTATGATATTTAGACTTCTATTTTATCCATGTTTAAGATAATTTTTCACTTGATTATGCTCTTAAGTTATTCATGCTATGTATGAACCATGGGTTAGATTGGAGTCATTCGTGGTTCTAGGTCTCGTGTCTCGATCTGAGATCCCACCTAGGGTAGTGATAATATTATATCCCCACTGTGCCCCTCGTATTACACCTGAATCATATCGGTATATAACACTTGTATACCTATACATCCTTATCATTGTAGCCGTATGTATATCCTACCATACCTGCATAATCTCTATCTTGCAATAATACCATCGGCGACATATCACATCACTGTACACACATGTCAGAGGGTCTTATGTTTGCCCTTCCAGTCATGACCTACAGGGAACTTTAGAAATTTATGTACTATATACTCAGTCGTATGGGACCTTCATCATATCTGTTTGTGTACTCATGTCCGTACACCCAGTCGTATGAACATTTAGTCATACCTATCTGTGTACTCACTCATACCGCTCGGTCGGATGCTCACCTCAGGCATGAGCCACTCATATACCTATATCCCCTCACCAGCTTGATCATACCAACTTGCTCGTCCGAATTCTTACCTCGACCACGAGCCTTTCGCTCTCAACTTGTAGATGATTTATTTTCCCACTTCACATACCACTTCTTTTACTTACTTGATTATCACAAATTCCACTCATCATTTCAAGAAACAATATATCACACTTTAAATATCAATAAAGTCATACACAAACAAGAATTACACACTACCAACTATAGCACAATCATATTTCGAGGCCATTTCATAACCAATTAATTATTACATTATTTATATCCAAAGTTCAATGATAAGGTGAAAGCTGGCCTGCTCGCGAGATTGGACTTCACTATAGTGACATCATTGTGGTCTCACTGCAGCGGTCCAAGACCACTGCAGTGGTACTGTTCAGGTAGTACTTCAACCAGTCGTTCACCAAGATTGCGAATTGTCTCTTCGCAATCAACTCATCAATTATGCCCATCTTCTCCTAGTCAATTTCTTATCATCATTTTACCCTTTCTCCTCAAGTGACAATAATTAATTCAATACAAATCATGAATCATATCACATACACACATATCAAACTAACCCATTAGTTCATTAATTTCTACGAGAGCATGACTATCCCGTACCCTTGCCATGACCATACTACAGTCCCTTATTCGAGACACACATTGGGGTAGCCCCTTACGGTTTACTCACACAAACAAGAATCTAGCAGTTTGATCTCAAGACTCTTCGTTCCCACAAAAGTCATGTTATAGTGTGTTAGTCATTCTCTCTATTTCTTTTCGATTACCCTCGTCTCATAGGTACCTGCTAGTTATAAAATATCTAGTGGTAATGAACTTGAAATTTCTCCCTACTCATCAAAATTACACATCAACTATGCGAACATATACATTTTGCTAAGCAAAGCTAACATGTAAGGAAGTAAGCCATAACCTACCTGGGTGCCAAGCTATCGTCGAGAAATTTTTCGTTGCATGCTTGCCTCAAATTTCGAGTTCTAGAAGAAAATTATCATAACGGAGGGTGAAGTCTTGCCTTCTCTTGCCTCCTTTCCTCTATCCTTTTGTTTATAAATCCTAATTTATGTTCCTGGGCGTTTTTATTCAGCACCCCTTATGGGAATAGATTTTTAAATCCTAACCGGGACAAGATTACGAAATTCTAGTCCGCATCGTCCGCTGCAGCAATGCTACTTCCACTGCAGAGATGCCGCTATGGCGGAAACAATTTGCCGCAGCGGCCCTGCGCCTGGGTTCACCCGATTTTAACTTAGCCCATTCGAAATCATTCGTCTCATAATCTTTTGATTTCAGGAACTTCAGCCAGGCTTGCAAAAATTTTAAATTTTACCCATGCTTAGGTCGTCTGGATGCTATAATGATCGAGCAGGTTATTACATATTAAGTTAACGTCATTTAAATTGAGTTCTAGTTTAGACTAATATCCTATATAATTCAATCCAATGAAATGTCAGAATCAATTTAAACTAGTAATACCTGTATTTTTCACATCAATTTATCATAAATTATATTTTCGCTAATAATTAGAACTATATAGAGCTAAATATTAAAGAGTCAATTCGAGCTTGCTTGGACGGTACTATAAAAAGTTCGATCAAACTTATCTCAATTGGGCTCGGATCGATGCCCAGACCTAATAAGAGGTATATATTAATGAGAAGGTCACATTATATACTCCTATTTATATAATAATTCTATTAAATTGAGTTCATATTTTAGATCATATATATATATAATTTCATTAATTTTTTTTATGTAAATTGAAATTTACTTTTTTAATACAACAATTCAAAAACACTAATCTTGTTTTCTGCATTTTCAAATTTTCCTTTAATGGAAATATAAAGTCCCGTAAATTTTTAGGTTACCATTTCAATAATTACGAGCTTAGTAATTAATTAATGTGTCCAAGGAGTATAAAGTCTTTAACGATCTAAATCAAGTGTGTCAAAAATATGTCAATATTATATGATATAATTGAGGAGAGGTTTAAATAATGTATATACATATTTATTATATTATATTATGTAATATTTGTATGTGTGTTAGTAAAAAAAAGTAATAATAAAAGTGGAAAAAAAAAGATGAAAAGGGATGACAGGCATAATAATATGAGTGGGAGAAAAATGAAAGTATATGGCTAGTCAAATTGGTATTGCTGCAACATGGGGGTGGGGCTGGAGGAGAAAAACAAAGAAAAAACGGCAGCAGTAACCTAAAACATTTAAACAAGCAGAACTTGTAGTTTTCCCCTATTTCTTCAACCTTCAGCCATCTCTGTCATTAACGTAACAAGTAATGAAATATATTTTTCTTTAATTTTGCCTTCTCTTTATTAAAATATATATTTTATTATAGAGATTATTAATTCTTCTTATAAATAAAGTTAGGGCTCAAATGGTGAATAAAGTTTTGAATTGGTAAAGGAGATGATTTGGGGAGAGTGATGGGTTAAATTGTATATATATATATATATATTGTAGGGGAATTTGATGAAGTAATCAAGACTAGCTAATGTTTTAAATCTAACCCCAAGTGAAATTTTTTTTAGACTAAAGAATTGTGAATAAAGGTATATTCTTTAGGTTTGTATTGATGTAAATTGAAAGAAGAGTTTTCTGGCAAATGGCAGTTCTTGTTGATTCTCTATTTATACTGTGGATAGTCTATTTTTTAGAGCGAGCGCGGCCCAACGACCTATAACGCTAGTCACTACTTCCACTGGGGCTAGGAAGTAAGCCCCACAACCCAAAGCGGCGAAGATTAGGTTTGTATTGATGTAAATTGAACCCGATTTTTATGTAGATTGAATTGTTGATTGTTGTTGGCAAGTATAAAAGTTAATCTTGGTAGGAAGGAAGAATCTTGAGATGAGTTAAGACTTGTTCTTACTAAAGTTCTTTCCTTACAAAGTCATGCCCATAAAGTGTTTGATTAAATGTCTATTAAGGTTAGTGTGAGTTTAATTGGAAAGATTTTGAACTCACATTTTCTTTCTTATCATGAGTCTATCCCGTGATATATATTTTCTCCTTGTGCTTATCTTTAGGACCAAACCATGATGTACCTTCTTCTCTAGATTACGGTAACACTTGATTTTGCATGCCTAATGTCAACTAGCTAAAAGTTAAATAGTGCTTTTGTGATTCTAATTGCGTTAGTATTATAATGTAATTGTAAGAAGTGTGATGCTTTTATAAATTTGATAAATTAAAAATGTTGGAATGCTTACAACTTTAGTAAATGGAAAACCGTATAAAGGGTTACAAGTAACCGTATAAAGGGTTACTAACTTGCCAAATATGACACAACTTGAATAGTGACCGTAAAAAGCGTCATGAGCATCCGTACAAAGGGTTGTTAATTATGTCATAACGAGACATAAAAAATTTGGTGGTTGTATAAAGGGTCACTAGCAACCATATAAAGAGTTACTAATTTCCATAGCTAGGTATACGAAAAGTGTAGTCGACTTAAATAACTTAAAGAAGGTGAAGCATAAATTAATGGACTAAGCTACTAGTTTTGTTGATTGTTTTCTCTGATTCACTTTTGTATGATACTTTAGGGTGAATTATGTCTTGCCTTCTCTCTTATTCCTTCATTAATCACATGTATTTACTCAAGATCTCGTTCTAACTTTAGTGAGGAGAATGTTGAGGCTCACTGAGTACCGCTAGTGGTGTACTGATGTTCTCTTTGTGGAACTTACATTGACCTATGTCAATGTAGACGCAGGTTTCGTAGATAGGCAGAATACAAGCTAGGTCCCTTTGTTCCAGAAGATTATTTGGTGACCTCTGCTCTTGCCTGTGGAGTTTCTTCTCTTTCAATTATAGTATTTTAGTTATTTATGTAATTATCCGCATTTGATTTTGGGAATTAGTCAGGAAATCTATGTCCCGTGCATTCCTCTTAGCACTCCAATAGAGGCTTCATGGACGTATTATTAGTTGGGTTATGGTTGTTCACTTTAGTTGCTATCAGTCTTGGTACTTTCCAGTTTCTTATAGATTTTCGTCATATTCGGATTATCTAATAATTATTGGAGTAAAGTTTAATCCAAAATTTCATTTATTCATTTTAGTGAATTGTGGGGTATGTGATATTAAAGTACAGGTTAGAACAGTCAAGCTGGTTCGCTCGGCCAAGTTAAGGCACCGAGTGCCAGTCACGACTTGTTTAGAAAATGGGTCGTGATAGGCAAAAGCTGAAATAAAAAGAGGTGTGATTTTGGAAGCAAAAAGAGACAAAGTAAATGGACTTTAGAAGATCTTTTCGTTTCGCTTTCTGTTCTGTTGATCGTATGAGGAAAAAATTAAACTTTTGTGACGGGTGTAGCTTATAGAAACTTCGTAGGCGGTTATTGTTGAAACTCGAAGTTTCAACGTTCTAAAAGTGAATTTTCATAAATAAGTTATGTTTCGAGTGGATATTGTTATAAAAGATTGGATACGTATTGAGGAAAGTAAATATGAAATTTGGGTAATTTGATGTAGTTTTTTTTTGGTGTTTTGGATAAATCTGGTGCTTGAATACACAGAAGAAGATGAAGTCAAGTATTGTATACTAGTGTATTAATAACCTCTTATAATTTTATATATTTTGTGTATAATATAGTATATCGAGTTTTTAAACATTATTTTAAAAGAAAAAGATTGAGTTTTGTAAAATATTATATACGAAATTTATTTAATCATTATTGCAAGAAAATAATGGGCTATGCAACTGAATGGCTATAAATAACAAAAAAAAAATTAAAAAATAAATTTAAATAAGTCGAATCGGGAACAAGTTAAACTAGACTGGGATTGAGATTGGGTTGAATCGGATTGGGATTAAATTGAATCAGACCAAGACCAGGTCCAATGGGACAAATCCATGTCCTATCCCGTCTCACGTCCCCCTACCCCTATATCCCACCCCCACCTCTCCACTTCGATACTAGGAGTGATCGGCCGGGTCATTTTATTCCCCATGTCATCCTTAAATATGCATATCACACGTGTAAGGTATTAGCCCAAAGAAATTGCTTTGCTATTTAAATATTATCCTAATTTTGATATTTACGCAAAAATAGTTTTTTAAAATTCTTATTGAAATATTCTTAGTTATGCGACAAAGATGACAAAGTGATACTGACGATTGTAGTATGCAAGCCATAATAAATTGATAGAACCTCGTAATTTATTTAATTTTAGCTATTATTCTGAATAACTCACAAATTCTATTAAATTTTCGTAGTTATAAGTTTTTTTTAATGGAAGCTTCATTTTAATTTATTTCATTTTTTTAATCTCTCCTTTTATTTATTTTATTTCACTGTACTTCTTTTTTTAAAAAAATTATTATTTTTTCACTTTTATTTATATTATTTCACTCGTGATACATTTATTTTTTTGAATTTATAGTTACAAAAAATATATGTATATATAAAATGAACCAACATAAGATTTTCTAAATTTTCAAATGAAAATTCCTATATATTGCCTGTAAATTCAACTACACTTATTTTTGCAATGTGGCAGGGACACTCTAAGCAATTTCTTGCATGGGTAAGTAGTGATAATTTTAGAACACATATTTTTAACTCAAAACCTATCTTGATTGAATTATTGAACAGCTACTTATTTTTTAGTATTAAATAATACAAAGTTTAATTTATTATTCAATAATAACAATATCTTAAATCAATTAATATGAACACTGTTTTTGAGTTGCAAATCCTGTCTTAATCTGCAAATAATATATTCATATGCATAACCGACGATAAAACTTGATATCCTTATAATTGATCCATAGACCATATACTATATCATCATTATATTTACAAAGTGCACTATTACGAAGTGATTTAGCTCCACCATAAAAAGATTAAAATACATACACTTTCTTATATACTTAAATTCATTGCATCTATATTCCTTGATGTCCAATCATTAATTGGTGGGCTTGTTAATGTCAAAACCATTATAATTTTTTTGTTAAGAGTGATAAACACTCATTGAATCACTTCAATAGAAAACAACAAATTGACCCGACAAGAAGGAAGCTTCTTTAACAATATTACTCCCCAATTATTTGGTGGTGATTATACTAAGCAATTAAATAATCAATTGTTCCAGAGTTGGCTAAATAATTTAGTGCTTTCCATTATATCTTCTTCCATCATAACCATTCCTTTTCTCTTATTTTATTCAAATCAAACCACTTATATATTGTAATTGGCAATATTTATAAAATCTGAAAATGTTGAAGTGGATGTATAGACGACATATTAGGAGAGATAACATTAGGAATGAGGATCGGGATAAGGTGTGAGTGACCCAGTAGCCTTCGTGATGAACAAGATGAGAGAACCGAGGTTAAGATGGTTTGGACATGTGAAGAGCAGATGTGTAGATGCCCCAATGAGAAGGTGTGAGAGGTTAACATTGGGGGGAGGGGGGAGGGAGGGTTTAAGGAGAGGTAGAGGTAGGCAGAAGAAATAGAGGTGATTAGACAAGATATGGAATCTTAGGTAGTAGGATATAGAGATCGTCGCAGATTAGGCTAGACGGTTAGTGGGTAGTTGAACATCCTTTCGCTTTTCTAATGGATAGGCTTGGTGGTAGTTTAGTGCATCGTACTTGTTTCTCCTTTCATACTAGTAGTATTAACGCTATTCTCATAGTTTCTTATTCTTCAATTTTTGTTACTATCTGTTATTTTTCATGCTTCAGTTATCACATTATTTTGTTGTTATTACCGATCCTTGTTTGAATGCTATATAATATTTCCCCTATTATTTGGTATGTCTCCTTTACTTCTTTATTTTCCTTCTTAAAAATCGATTTTGTTATGCATTACTTGAGCCGAGGGTCTTCGAAAACAACCGCTCTACTCCACAAGATAGAAATAAGATTTGAATACATTATACCATCTCCAGACTCCACTTAAAAAATTACACAAAATATATTATTATCGACAATATTTATTATGAAAATAAAATAAGAATAAGAATAATTATATCCCTTTTCTTTGTATATTTCTGCCCCTAATTTGTGCAAGCTTGTCGCCGGTCAATATTTTAAAAAAAAAACTAATATTCATGTCATCCAAAAAAAAAAAAAAAAAAAAAAAAAACCTTGCTTTCAAGTGAGTAGACCCCTAAATATTTAGAAGCGATTATGAAGGTGTAAAAGTTTCGAGAGACTATGCCTCAATTCGTAAAAAAACTCATCTCATGTATGTTCATAATATGTTTTATGCTGTGTTTATTGTGTCCTCTGTGATTTTCTTTTTAGGAAAAATCTACTTTAATTTAACTATTTGACAATGAGCTATGTAATATAATGTTGTTTCATAATGAATTAAGAGTTATTATTATGACTATGTAGTTGAATCAATTCTTGCATGTGTATTTTACTTTTGAATTTTAAGTAATTTTAATTTTTAAGTTTGTCATGATTTAAATATTATTTTATTCTATTTCACTCATGATTTTTTAGATTTAAAAGTCTTTTCATTGTCATTACTTACCTAGATCGATATTAATAATTTTCTAGCGAGATTTTGAATTATGTCCTATTCATTTTATTTTTTTTTTGGAAACAAAATTTAAAAATATTGGTAAAAAGAAACATAGAGTTAACGCTACGGTGAATAAAATAGTAAAACATGTTAGTAGTAGTAGTAAGTATTATTTAAGTGTTGGCATTTGAAGTTAACCGTTCCTAACAACTCCAATAAACCCCTCGCATCCCATGTGAGTTTTACTCTTTAGCCAACTGCCTCTCTTCCCTTCTTCCCTTTCTTCTTCTTCTTCTTCTTCTTCTTCTACTTCTATTCTAGGTCACACCCCAACCCCCTTTCTTTCTTTCTTTCTCTCTTCTTCCTCCCAAAATCAAACCGAACAATTGATTTGGGTTTGTTTTTTATGGACCCGAAGTTCACCGGAAAGCCCATACCCGTCCCATTCCTAGCGGGTAGGACTGACCTTGACCAGATGCCGGATACTCCAACCCGTATAGCACGTCACCGCCGGGCGCAGTCGGAGACTTTCTTCAGGTTCCCGGACTTCGACGATGATATCCTCTTGGACGACGTCGTTGCTGACTTCAACCTTGATATTTCGGCGCCGTCGTTGTCCCCTTCTGCTGATACCCACATGCAGCCGGCGAATTCTGCTGACTCCTCGTCGAACGGACCGGGTTTAGTGGCTGGACCGGGTGGTGATCCTAACCCTAGACCGTTGAATCACTTCAGGAGTCTTTCCGTTGACGCTGACTTTTTCGATGGTCTGGAGTTTGGTGACGCTGGAGCGACCACGCCGGCTGCGTCGGAGGAGAAGAAGATGATGGGTTCCGTTTCGGGTTCAGGTTCTCGTCATAGGCACAGCAACTCCATCGATGGGTCTTTTTCTACGGCGTCGTTTGAGGCTGAGTCTAGCTCTGTTAAGAAAGCCATGGCTCCTGATCGGCTTGCTGAGTTGGCTTTGATTGATCCCAAGAGAGCCAAAAGGTTTGAACTTCTATAAAGTTTAGGTTTGAACTTCTGTAAAGTTTTTTCTGTTTTCAATTTTATGTGCAGGTGCTCAATTGTTAGGGGTTGAGGTTCTTTCCGTTTGATTAAGATTTTTTACTTTGGAATGATGCTTAGCTCTAATGATTAGGAGGAAATGTCCCTTCAGTTGAGGTTTTCTTTGTTTGGTTAAGAGTCTTACTTTGGGATTAAACTTAGCTCTATGATTAGGAGGTAATGTCGTTTCAAGATTTTTAGGCGTTCATTTTTTTTTTTTTTTTTTTTTTTTGAGTGTTTTCCTTTGGAATTATACTTGGCTCTAATGATTATGCTTTGAACTTTCATAAGGTTCTCCTTTTTCCAATCGTGTATGAAGTTGTTCAATTGTAGTGTGAAATTTTGGGGTTGAACTTCTTTTTTTGTTTGTTTGGTTAAGAGTTTTACATTGGAATTATACTTAGCTCTAATGATCAAGAGGAAATGTCTCTTCAAAATTTTTTAGGCTTGAGTTTTTTTTTTTCGTTAGGAGTTTTACTTTAGAATTATACTTAGCTCTAGTGATTAAGGTTTGAACTTACATAAAGTTACTTTCTTTTTTTTTCCAATTTTGTTAGCTCTTAATTGTAGTGTGAAATTTTTTGGGGTTGAGGTTTTCTTTGTTTGGTTAAGAATTTTATTTTGGAGTTATACTAAGCTATAACGATTAAGAGGAAATGTCTCTTCAAATTATTTTGCATTTTGAAAATTCTCGAGCAAATGAAGCAAAATAGATGGTTGCTATATTTCTCGGATTTGAAGTGATTTGCTTTTTCTTTGGAATGCCAAAATTGTCTAGTCTTTTAGTTGTAAAGAATATGTTTGACTTGGTATAATGGAGTTGTCAAGTATGAATTTGGTGAAATTATACGAGTTCCATATTCTCACACTCAAATGGATGGAAGAGAAAAAAAGGATATGATTTTGAGAAAAAAGTATATTGATGCTCATTTGCAACAATTTTCTCTTTTGTGGAAAATGACATAAGTTTCCACTATATCATATGTGAATGGCGAGGATATTTAACACAGGCAGATTGGTATTTACCTGAAACAAGTGAACTTTTATATTGGGAAAAAAAGAGAGAAGGGATTGAGGGGGAGGGAGGGGAGACTAAACTACTTAAAAGCAGTGTAGAGGCTCCTAGCAGAGAAGTTGGAACACTGAGTTAATGAAGAGATACCATTGCACCCTGTATGCTGATTTAACATGAAGAGAATGTTGTGCTACTATGATGTATTCTTTAGTGAAGTGGTGTTACCTGAATGGTAAGAGACGAGAAAATTTGGAAACTATAGGTTACCAGCGACCTCTCGTTGTCAACATAATAATCTGAAATTTTTAGCACAAAAGGTTATAGTATGTCACTGTTACATAGCATGGCTTCCCAGCTTTATTGTCTTGTCATTTGTATGTTTCAGTTTTCCTTGAAATACTAAGTCCCCTTATAGATAAGAGTTCTAGCATTAAACTTTGGTTTAAGCTTTTTTGAAACTCATATTTGTTTCTGCATTATTACAGGATTCTTGCAAACAGACAATCTGCTGCACGTTCGAAGGAGCGGAAAATTCGTTATACTAATGAGCTGGAGAGAAAGGTTCAGACTCTGCAGACTGAAGCTACTACTCTATCTGCACAAATCACGGTTCTACAGGTACACAATAGGAAGACTATATACAGTACTCTTCTTTTTTTTTTTTTTAATTGGCAAAATGACTATGTGCAGCACTCTTCATGGTTATCAAATATTGTTGCATAAATGGGCCTTAAAATTCAATAGCTTCCCCTGTTTTCATATAATAAAGTATAAACAATAAGTATATCCAATATATATCATGGTTATGAGATGTTATGAATTAGCCTTAGAGATTTGATAGCTTCTTGTGTTCAGATATGTGATTGCGTATATGTGGGTCAGAGTCGCAACATCTACAAACCAAAATGGCCCTCTGCTTTGTATGATTTTTCGACTTGACTTGAATTATATCAATTTTTCAATTCATTCGTTGCCTTGATAATGAATAGGAATGTTACGATTTTATATTCTTATGGGATTTTATTTGGGCTCAAAGAATGAACTAGATGGTTTTCTTATTCTGGGCAATATGTTGCAATAAGAATTTTTGGTAGAATGATTTTCTAATAGATGTCTTTGTAAAGAATCTGTCTGTATTTCTTGTACCTTTTAACTAATTGTGAGGATTGAGGATGAGCAACAAGCTCTTGTCCATATTATAATTGAAGATCAGAGGTTATGAATGCCAAAATTGATGACTGAAAACTAGAGGCTCTATCTGCTAGTTTCAGTAGGTTCTGTAGATTAGGATCATTTCTTCAGTTGATCAGAAGGAACAGAGGGATAGAAAATGTGTTTGCCTACAAGTAACATCATTGGATATGTATAAGCTCATATCCTTAGGTTATTTTTGGGAGTTTTTGAAATAAGAACCGAGCATAATTTGTAATCCGATCACGGCATGGGATTAAACCAGTTGGCGACAGTGGTGGTAATTTGGGCTGGGATCTTAGTTAACTGTATGGGTAGTTGATCCAATGGATGGTTATGTTTGAATCAGCAAACGATTAGCTTTTGGAAATCGAAACGGGTTACTTCCCTCTTAAAGGAAAGCTGACCTTTGTCATTAAAGAAGCTTGAAAGTTGCTCTTTAATATACCCCTTAACCTGACTAGCACTAAACTACAATCATAGCATCAACAGAAGCCGATCTTCTTTTTTCCTCCTTTTTTGGATTGTCTTTCAGCTGAATAAGCGCTATGGTCACCTATCGGAAAACGTACATTAAAAAATTGAATAAGTGCAATCTTTATGGTCTTGTCTTTTACTCAAGTTATGGCTTTATGGGGATGAGAAAGTAGCTTTTGTGGAGGCTTAGCTTTTAGATCGAGAAATTGGAGAATTGATGAGTAGAGCAAGCTAGTGAAAAGAAGTATCTGCCTCGCTTCCGCTGGAAGGGCGGACCCGCTTTTAATACGAAAGCGAAGGAGGTGTGTCGGCCTCGGGGGGGCATTACAGAGCTAGAGAAGGGTTTCGTAGGACTTGATGCCTTTGAGCGCTGGTGCTGGCAATGAGTGAGGGAGTTAGTGGTGCATGAGGAGGAAGGGTTTTAGCATTATGAAGATGAAGGGGATTTGCCTTCAGGAAGAGGATCAGAGTTGCAAATATTAGTGAAGAGTGAAGCTAGGGAAGGGGAAGGAGCGCTGATGATTGTGGAGGAGTGCATCTATGTTAATTTTTAAATGGTTTTCATCATGTGGTTAGATGAAGGAAAATACATTTAAATACCAGTGTACTGGTCAAGCAATTGATCATTCATGTTACTAGTGAGAAGACCATGTTAAAATGAAGAATCAAGAATCCTATTGTTAGCGAGCTAAGTAAAAGGGGCAACAGTTGGCAGACCCATTTGGTGAAGAACTTCAAACTTAGGAAAGAATTGTGTGATCAATAACAAAGTGACTTTAAGAAATGTTGGCAGATGATCAAAATATTCAATGCAGCCTGGATGGTTATTACTAAAACAGTGAAGTGACCTTTGGCTTTCAGTAACCGGGGTTAGGTTATTTCCTCCTTGAAGAAAATTAACCCTTTTGTCATCAAAGAAGCTAGAATGAAGGCTGTTATTGGGGTAACTTGTACCCATCTATCACTAAACTATTATCGCTACATTGTCAGCAATCATTTCATATTTTTCCCATTATTTATTTTTTTAGGAATCTTTTTGACCGAGTGAGTATTATGTTCATGTTCCTGCCCTCTTTTGCAAGTGATATGGAATGCTTAGGGCTAAAAAAGTTGACGGAGAACTGGAGAAGAGAGAGATGGTGCCATTGCTTGGGGAGAGGGTTGGGTAGCAATGGGAAAGGAAAGGAGTAATACAGCCAAGAAAGAGGGAGGGGAATTGGGAGTGCTAGTGCCATATGGAGGGCGCTGTTGCTGGCACTGGAGGAGGGAGCTAGTGGTTGAGAGGGGAATATTGGGAAAAGTGAGATACGGTAATGCCGTGAATGTTTGAATGCATAGAATCAGGGGAAGCGGAAGTTGTGTGAGCATTAGCAAGATGGAGGGAAGGAAAATACAGGAAATTAGGTTTTTCTAAGCTGTTGCACTTTCTTTGGTGCTAATCATGGAAAGCATAATTTTTCTTAGGATACATGAAAATTCTCAGTCAAATCTTTTCTTTTCCACCCACTAGCTAGTCAGGCAAATAGGCTTTTCTAAGCCTGTTGTGCTTTTCTTTTGATGCTAAATAATGAACCTTTTTTATGGAGGAATAGTCATCAATTAACAGGTTCTTATTGTTAGCTTGTTTTCTAGCATCATTAGAATATCCGTGTCTGATATCCTGCTGGTGGCTATCAATCGTTCTTTTGTGGAATCTGCGTTATTTTCATTGCTCTGGTTGGAAAGTCATCTTTATGCTGCTCACACTCTTTTCTTCGTCGTTGAGTGTTGGATCTGACTGCCACAATATCATGCATATGTGGTTGTGTGGTGTAGTCTGCAGTTTGTTGTATTGAAGGTTTACCAATTATTGTTATTCCATGAATGCTCCTTGCCGTTCCTGTTTTCCTTTTTAAAAATTTCTTAGGTTGACAGTTGCACTTTTTGCCCTTATTTTCTCATTTGGGTGGTAATCGCATTTATCCATGAGCCATATATGCTATGAGTGCAAAATCGCAGTTTCAAGCTGTGGACAGTTCTGTAGTCATGTATAAACTGTATTTATTTGCTACTGAATGGAATATTATCACTGCAAATTATGTTATGCTAACACACTCTTGTCAAGAAACATAATAACATATCCTCAATCATTTTCATTCCAATTCTGTATGATGATGCAGAGAGACAATAGTGGATTGACTACTGAGAACAAAGAACTCAAACTAAGGTTGC
The DNA here is from genome assembly GCA_035772735.1 of Datura wrightii. Classification (NCBI taxonomy): domain Eukaryota; kingdom Viridiplantae; phylum Streptophyta; class Magnoliopsida; order Solanales; family Solanaceae; genus Datura; species Datura wrightii. The sequence continues at coordinate 23,786,048 of JASDFA010000001.1, forward strand.
AAGCTTTGGAACAGCAAGCCCATCTTAGAGATGGTATGCCTTGTAATAACTTAAATGACTATAATTTTCAGTGCTATATAATTGTATTGACATATGTGTGGATAATTTCCAGCTCTGAATGAAGCTTTGAGAGAAGAATTGCAGCGGCTAAAGATAACAGCTGGCCAAATGTCAGCTGCAAATGGAAGCAGGGCGCCCCGCCCACATTTCCCTCCCCAGCCGCAGTCATTTGTCCAATGTGGTAATCACCATGCGCAACAACAGCAGCACATGCCCAAGTCTACCACAAGTACCCAAAATATTGGTGGGCAGACCCAAGCTAGCTTCATGAACTTCAATAACAGGGGTTGAAAATGTTAAAAAGGCAACATCACTGGTGATATTTAGCATAGATCCTTGTATATATTGAAATGTAATGAATAGTGTTACAGGCTGTGAGCGCAGAGCACTTTATACCATTATCAATACTTACATGAATGCTATGGAATATACTTGTTTTATAAACAGCAGTTAGATATTGTTGTTCAACATCGTTTACGCGGTGAGTATCATTATGTACTATTTGTGAGGCCTCCGGTTATGGGCTCTAGAGAGTTTGAAAGAAATACCTTGGCCGTGATAAGATTCTTGTGATAGGAAATTGCTCCTGAAGACATGATCTTGGATTTTGGAAATAAATTTGCACTTTTTTCTCTTTATTTATTTCCACAATTGGAACTAGTTGTGTGGATTTATATCCTCACAATAGTTGAGAGATTGGATTCTTAATGCTTTCTTTTGAGTGGACTTCAGATTTGAAAAGCAATAACCCAAAGCCTTGAGTTTGGATGGCTTACTAGAAAAATAAGATCATCCTATAGGCTCTGGGTAATGTTTGAAAAATTACCTAATAATTGGATTTGAGCATAATTAATTATCATTACATAGTTTGGCGAGGTAATTATATAATTAGCTGGAAATTGAATGTAATTGGGAGAGAGTAATTACACTCTTCAATTCACAAGGACGTGAGAATTGTAGGTAACTACCTGATGTAATTACAATGTCACTTTTTAATTTCTTTGTTTTTATTTTTATTTTTATTTTTTGTATTTTTTTATTTCTATTATTTACTTTCTTTTTATTTTTTTATTTATAAAATATTTTTTAATTTTACATTATTTATCTTTTATTTCTTTTCTTCTCATTTCCCAACCTTTACTTCTTGTGATTCCATGTAAATGCTTGTTTTTTTTATTTTTTTATTTTTTTCTTCATTTAATTTAAATTCATTATTATTCTAATTTTTTATTTAAAGTATAATATCATTGTTGAATGATGTTATAGATTTATGTTTTTCTTTTCGTTTGAATTATATTTACTTAAGTTATATTGCAACTATTTTAAATTATGTTTGAATTCGACCCAAGAGTATTATGTTAACTTTTATTTCTTAATTTTGAATTTATGTTATATTTTTCAGTTCTAATATATTTGCTTTAGTAGTATTGACTTATTATTTCACATTGGATGCTATTAATTTTTCAGTTAGTTTTTGTCAAATATTTAAATAATTTTATGGTATTATATTTATAATATTAATATTTTTGTCAAACATGCATTTCATGATGTTCTTAATAAATACACATGTATTTTTGTCAAACATGCATTCATAAAGACACATATTTGTCAACTATTAATTTTCGATAATTAACTTTTATCTAAAAATATAACTAACTATGTAATTACACTTGTGCAACCAAACAGTACACTTATGATTACAGTGTAATCACATCGTGACAAACAAACATGTCATCGTAATTACTAGACTATGTAATTACATCAATTGCAATTTCACGGTGACTTTTCAAACAAGACCCTAGGTTTATTTATCATAGATTGTTTTGTAAATGAAATCCTACAAAGGGAAACCTCTTTTAGATTTTCATGTAAAGTCTTGTTTGCGAGAGAAGAAAAATATGTCAATAAAACATACTTCCTCCGTTTCAAAGTAAGTGATATTTTTAGTTTGGGCACTCCTTAAGAAAACTACTCATTTTTAGAAAATAAAATGTACTTTTATTCACTTATATCCACGTATTCATATACAAATTTAGAGAATTCATTGAAGCTTGTTTTTTTCCGCATAAAAGAATGAAACCCAAACACAAATAGAACCCAAAATCAAAATAATTCATGATAAATTAATAAACACAGAAATAGGCCACATTTTTAAAAAGTGACCAAAATGAGCTTAACAGACTAAATTAGTCCGTTATGCTCTTTTTTTTAAACGTCCAACCTGATGCAGTAAAAGACAACATATCGGACTAATTTTGTCCGTTATATATATCGGATTAGATTAGTCCGTTATATATATCGGACTGGAAGGATGAAAAATGCTGGAACATCCTCAAATATTCATGTCTCGTCTTGTTTTGGTGCAACTGATTTATTATCAGTACGACTATTATATGTATTAATTTAAGTATTTTTACTGAATGTATTGAAAAACTTTATTTTTTTGAATATATAGGGATAATGTCATGCTAGATGAGCCCGTTGTTTTCTTGAATATTTAATGATGTTGACCATCTGAATCATGGCACAACTACAAAGAATGATAGTGATGAAGTGCCTAATGCAGAGGTTTCAAGGCATTCCCATTTGAAGCATCATCTAATGATGATGATTCCATGATGTCCACTCCGTCATAAAGATCCATGTCCATGAGCCCGTTTTACGGCGAAGAAGTTTTTCCACAATCTATTCAGCAGTCACTACCAATGACACCAACAGTGCATATGCCTTTATATCATTCTCATGAAATTTCATTTCTTGACCATTTTCCAGATGGTCCAGATTTCTTCGTTGATACGTATGATAATAAATATAATTGACAAGGTACGTGGCGTGAGCTAGAAGATCTTATAAATGGTCCTATGTATCTTTCAAAAGGCATGTTGTTCACCTCTAAGAAACAGTTGCAAACAACAGTTAAGCTTATACATTTCAAGGAGGCGAAGGAATTCTCAGTTATTAAGTCGACAAAGACTTCATGGCGAGTTGTTTGTAGACGTGCAAACTAAGATTGTGGATATAAGCTCACCGGTTTTAAGTCTACACGTGATAACATGTAGGAAATAGGAATATATACTGAAACATACACATGTGATATGGGTACTTGCCGTGAAGGACATTTTAACTTGTACCTCAACATGATTGCTTCTGTTCTTGTTACTGATATCGAAAAAACACCAAGGTACTATTTTATTCATAGATCAATTTAATTTATTAATCAATATATGGGTTGGTTTGCTAATTATTAAAATTTTAAATTATCAGGTTTCCTATCAAAGACTATCAAACAGTCATCCATAAAGTCTATGGTAAAATAATAAGTAAAAGAAAGACATATCTTGGACGCAAGCGTGTCTTTGAAAATGTCTATGGAAATTAGGAGACATCATTCAGCCAGTTGCCAAGGTACATGGCTGCTCTGCAACACTTCAATCCAGGCACATAGTTGAATGAAAGTTCGAGAAACATGACGATGTCGTTGAAAATACTATGTGTTTTGGACTTTCAAGGCATGTGTTGACGGTTTTCCTTATTGTCGTCCTGTGATATCAATAGACGGAACATATGTCTATGGAAAATATGATATAAAGATGTTGATTACAATCGCAATGGATGGTAATGGGTCAATATATCCCTTGGCATTTGCAATTGCTGCAAATGAGAGTATAGAGACATGGGATATGTTTTTGGAGCATTTATACCTACATGTTGTCAAGGGTCGTAGAGGCGTAACACTGATATTGGATAGGCATCATGACATACTTGAGAGTGTATATCATAAGTCAAATTGGCAGGCCCCATTTGCCTACCACCATTATTGTTTAAGGCATTTGAAATCTAACTATCAGAGAGCTTTCAAAAATATTCGTTTGAACAATTTGCTATGGGCAGCTACAAAACAATACTAGGAGAAGAAATTCCTTGAAAAAATGCAGCTAATCAAAGAGACTAGCGAGGAAACCTATGACTGGTTAATGAAGATAGATATCGAGAAATGGACATTACACAAGGATGGTGGTAGGAGATGAAGCATGATGACAACGAATAGCTCTGAGTCATTCAATGGCCTGTTGAAGTCAACAAGGGGTCTACCAGTTACAGCAATGGTGCGACAGACCTACAGACAGGTTGTAGAGAGGTTTGTGACAAGATTGGCTTATGCCAGAAGGCTATTATCAGAAAATCAAACATGAATTCCAAATCCATTCAAGCGATTTGAGGCTAACCGTTTAAAGGCAAAGCCTCACATCCTCATCAATTATCATCAGCAAAGACACTACATCTTTGAGGTGAAGATGAACATGCACCATGGCCGTTGTGGTAATGTGCACATTGTAAACGCGTCCCAAGGAATATGTCAATGTCGTAAAAGGCGATCATATCACATTCCACATTCTCACGCCATCAGGGGTTTTGCGAGCATTGAATATCGAACGTGGGATTATATTGCACAAGAACACAGTGTGTGTAACTATAAATATTCATACTCTGGATAGGTTAATCCACTCGGTGATGAGGTGTATTGGCCTACAAGTACCTTTTCTATGATAGCAAACAAAAGATTTTTACAAAAAATACGTGTCAATGCCAAATCCCACATACCTAATGAAATGGATGTTTTAGTAAGTACACTTTCTCAAAAGTGCTCTATGTGTAAACAAATAGGTCATAATAAATGCAATTGTCCCTTGCATGATTGCAACGCAAGATCATCTCAAGGTGAAAATACATCCCATGGTGGTAGTACTTGTAGGAGCTGATTTTCATTTAGTTTGCACTAATGTTATAATAAAAATATTATTATAATGAATGATTTTGTTTTTGCTTTGGAAATATTTACTCTATGCATTGCAAAAATAAAATATTTATATACAAATTATCTCTTACAAAAGAATAAAAATAACAAAAATAACAACATATAAAGTATAAACAATACTAATGAGTTTCACAACCTTTAGGCGGCCGTAGAACACCTTTCGGTCTAAGATCCATATGATGCCCATTACCGTCCTCTTCGTCATCCCCATGCATCCTCCTCTTAACTAGAGGAGGCTCTATGTCATGATCATTCTTCTTTCTACGTCTAACAGCCTTCTTTTTTCCGGTGTTTGAGGCATATCATCTTCGACATAATGAACTCATCATCTGGAGAGAATACTGGAGATACCTCATGCAATGGATGAGCAGGATCCTCCGTGGTAGGCTGGCAGGTAGGATCCACAGTGGCTGAAGGTTCCGACGAATGAATCTAAAAAAAATAGTAAAAATTAATGAGTTATTTAAAGAAAAAATAGTAAATAATTTATGAATTATTTAAAATAATACTAACCTCATGCACTGGCTGAATTAATTAAAAAAATAGTTAATTCAAAATGATCTATTTAAGTTAATACTAACCGGCATATCTGCTACATAATCTCCAATGCATATTGCATCGCTATAAGTCAAATGCCTACCTCCCTCCACGTCTGGAATAAGCTCGTCACCTATCTCGCTGCAAATAAAACCTCAATCCATATTCTCAAGACGTGCGAGGTATGAATCGGCTGATGCCTGAGATGGACATGCTGGAGTGGAGGGTGATGGATCAGCAGTCGAAGAAAATACTGGTGGTGAAGTCGGCACTAGGTCAGGAATATATGCGGCCTCTGCCTCTACCTTTTCGGGGAGGGGGGGGATATGTCCTCGACCTCTTCTACCTATAGCTCAATAATGTCCTCGTCCTCCTTTACGCTTACCATGTCCCCATCGTCGGGCATCGCCACGTCCCCGTCCCCGCCCCCTTCCTCTACGAACCGCTGGTGGCTGCTCATATAAGGTGTCTCCCTGAAATGTTGGCTGCTCCACTCGTCCTCTTCCCGAGCCTCGTGCAATATCTCCATAACAACCTGTACTAATGTCTGCCATATAGTGTAGAGACATCGTATTGCTGCCACTCGTATCCAATCTGGTGCAGCCGATGAAGTTCTCTCGACATTGTGTCATGTGCACCCACCGAATGAGTGAATCCTGGAGCTCCAATAACACGTAAGGCACGGTTGCCTATCAACAACCATCCATAATGCTGGAACCATTCACTATACTCAACTATGGGAACCCCATCAACCTCCTCAACCCTTCTATTCTCTCGGTTTCCCTAATAATTGAAGCAAGCGTCCAACATCTCAAGAAAAAGCTAGGCACGGTTTCTACGCTCATCATGCTCGTAGTGAGCAGGTGCCCAAGTGGGGAACGCCGGTATGTGTTGTGGCCGATCAAACTGCCTCATCACTCAATTAGGCACGTTGTGCTCAACTATCTCCCAGCAAATCATGGGCACCCGTGCCGTCCATAATAGTTGGTCAACCATGCAATATGGAGGTAGAGTATGCATGACCTAAGTGTAGGTTGTCCATACAAATAATTTTAAAAAAATAAAATAAATTCTAATATGCCGAACAAAATCTTAAATATTTGAGTGTACATAAAATGAAATATAAAGTTTACCTGATCCTCAATCATGCAGTCGAGCTGATCTCTAATCAGGATGACAGTGTGATGTGACTCATCATCCCAATCAACCGCTCGCACCTAATGGCTAGTGTAATGATAAGGATACCTCATCATCCTCTGCTGGCCCAATAAGTGCAGACTGCAGAGGAAAGATCCTCTCCCAACACCAAATCTTAACGTGAAAAAATTATAATTTAATTCATCTTAAAATTAGTATGTTTTACATAATTGAATGTATCAAAACATTATGTTATCTGAAGGAGTGGAAGAAGTCCACAAACATCAGTTATTCTTCCCATAGATGACCGACAAAGAGACCTATATAAATATTCTAAGACCGCGCTGCCCAGGCTGTAGGTCCCTACATCCTGGATGTGCTCTAAAAACGATAGGAACCGTAAGCTCAGGAGGTTCCCTGACATGTTCGAGAATAAGATCCCCCCCAATATCAGAAGAATATATAGTTAGGCTATCTTCTCAACCCTCTCAACTGGAGTAGTATCTCCAATAGGCTCCCTCACCAGCTGCTCTCGAAGGTACTCGCTGATGGCATGTATATTAATCCAACTACTGCCAACTATATCCTCGGCTCATACCAAGACACCTGCCAGTCTATGTAGCAAAGTACGTCAAGATAATGATCGTTGATCAAGATCCTGCACGTACACTGCATCGCCATCGATGCGCAAATCAAATAAGACCTACACGTTCTGCAGCGTAATGGTAACCTCTCCGAACGGTAGGTGGAAGCAATGCATCTCAGGTCTTCATCGCTCAATCATGGCCGTCACAAGAGAGCAATCAAACTGTATCCTACCCACGCGAATGATCTGATATAATCCGGCTGTAGATAGGTACTCCACGATGCGCTCATGAAGCGGGTGTGAATGAAGCAAATTCCAAGTATCGTCCAAATATACGGGCCTCATACAAGCACCAAAAGGTGTGGTGCGGCGCCATAAAGACTCAAACCTATGAGAGGCCTGTAAACTAAGAAGAGTACCGTCTACAGGCCCAGGGTGCATGATATGCTCCATGTATATTATAGGAACTACCTGTACACCTAAATTCATTAGTGGGGATTTAGTATTATAATAAGGTGATGGAAGTGAGACTTTACTGTTATATAATTAGTAACAGTCTCTTCTAATATTTAGAACATACATTATATATTTTTATATTTTTGTACACAATTATATTTGAAGTAATATTATAATGAAGAGTATTATTGTATCTCAATTTTATAAAGTTGTTATTTTTATTTAAATTTAACATTTTCATTTTTATTATTTTTATTAGAATGTAATTTTTATTTTAGTACACAATTATATTTGAAGTAATATTTTATTATTTTAAAATTTTGATTTAAAAGAATTATATATTTTTTATTATATTTGAAGAATTATTCTTTTAAATTTTTTATTTAAAAGAAGTAATAATGTATGATGTTTTCACCCGTCTATTTTTGGATTTAATAAATTATATACGTATATTACCCAATTAATAGTATATATATATATATTATTTACATGTCATAAGATTGATTCTATTTTTTATTAGATTATAAACAATTAAATCCTGTAGACTGTAAGTACATCTATTTATAATTACGTAATAATAATTTACTAATAAATATAGAAATATTTGAACTTGAGTATTGGTCCCAACACTTATAAATCTTTACCTAACTTATTTAATTATATAGAGTGGATCCACTGTAGGTGCACTTATGTTTTCTTTGTAGTTTAGATAATAAAATAGTAATTTTCTATCTCCCCATTACTCTCTAGAAAAACTTATATTATATCACATGCAATAGATAAAAATGATCTCATATTTATCAAGAAAAGAATAATTCAAAAATTAAAAGAATTTGGCTAAAGTCACATGCAATCTCTAATTTCACATTTCACAATTCAAAAAATATTCAAATTAAACATACAATACTAATTTTTGCAAATTAAACATACAAATCAAATTTCACATTTCACAATTCAAAAATTTTCAAACTAAACATACAATTCAAATTTCACATTTAACATTTCACAATTTTTCAAATTAAACGTACAATTCTAATTTCACATTTTACAATTCAAAAAATTTCAAATTAAATATACAATTCTGATTTTTACAACTAAACATACAATTCAAAAATTTTCAAATTAAACATACAATTCTAATTTTTGATAACTGAACATACAATTCAATTTCACATTTCATATTACATTAAACAATTAATAATACACATAAATAAAAAGTAATTTATATTACATTCAATTAAAAAAATAAATTAACAAAAAAATACCTCCAAGTGTTAACTTTTTGAAGTTTTGGTACGTAAATTTACTCCTTCACCTTCAACATAGGATTCTTCAAGAAATCTACAAAAAATATTTGTTAATAAGGGGTTAGAATCAATGAAAAACAAGTAAAAAAAATGCGGGGATGGGGGTGGGCGGCACGGGCGTTCAATGGTTCAAAACCAGATCTGAAAAAAAAAAAATTGGACATGGGACCATGGATAACGACCTTACCTGTGCTTGGGTGGGGGATAGTGAAGAAAGTTGGGGTAGGATCAGGGTGGGGCAGATCTGGGGTGGAGATTTTTGGTTTCTTCGAATGAACCAAAAAATGGCAGAATGGTGGGGAAGAAGGCAACTATATCGGACTAAATTAGTCCGATATGTTGGCTTTCACGGTGTCAGGTTGGATGTTTAAAAAAAAAAGAACATAATGGACTAATTTAGTCCGTTAAGCTCATTTTGATCACTTTTTAAAAAAGTGACCTATTTCTGTATTTAATAATTTGTCATGGACTATTTTAATTCCGGGTTCACACAAATGCAGTATAACAATGCAGATTCGAAAACACTGTTATTAGACAGAAAAAGGGCAACAATGGTGAAAATGTGGGATCAAAACTAATAACGAGTTTAAAGTTGATTGAAGGAGGAAGATCAAAAGTGCATGCGCCTACAAAATTTGGGCATGTTGCCCTAAATTAAGCCCACAAATAAATCCGTTTTTCCTGAAAACTAAGTTCAAAATCGGGGACAGCAAATAATCCTAAATCTGATCGATACAACACATAAATGCATAAATCATGACCTAAACCATTTAAAGGTTTTTAGGTTACATGAGTGACTCATAATACAACCAACAAAACTCAAACTTGTCAAATAGTTTCTTTTATCTTTTGCTATTTCTGATCTTGGAAGGATGTCAATTTTGTAGGATATTTACAAAATTGAGTCATCTAAAACCAGCTGTCCAAAATTCTTCCTAAACCCTTAAAATTCATACAAAACAACCATATAACAAGAAATTACTTAAACAAGAGAATAACTCTAGTATGAAACAAGAAATCAAATTCCATCTATTAATCAAGATACCAAAGTTTTGTAGTAATTTAAAACTTGAATCTAATCCCTAACGGTTGATGTGGAAATTGGAATAGATAGGATCTCTTCATCATTAATTAAAAATTTCATAATCAAATCCTGAAATGAAAAAAAAATTGATAGGGAGTACTTTTTGAAATTATTTATGCATTTTAATATTAAAATTATAATACTAAAGTGTATTATATCTTGTCATGTTTGTGTCATAAATTAATTAAAATGTGGTGGTGTAATCATGCCATGATCTACTATCAATTACCCGCTAAAACTTCAATATTGTAACCACTATATATCCCATGTTTTATCTCACTTAATATCCCATTACCCTCTAATTTATTTTATGAAAGATTTTCTATACAGGTGTTTCTTTCATGAGTTGTCATGATGAGAATTATTATATTGTGTGTGAGAAGTGCGAAAAAACATTATAGCATATTTCAGTGAGGTGGGAATTGTGAAAGAGAGAGTTGAGACAACAACAAATATTCTAATTCTCCAACTAATTTGCCACACAAAAGAGAGTAATCTTATATCGAAGGAAGGTGTTCTTTTTTATGAAGCTTTGGACTCTTCAACTAATTTAGAGTTTTCTGAGTTATACAACATTGTTGGTTGTTGTATCCCGGAGAGGAAAAGTCGAGGGTATTATTATTGGATTACTGAAAATTATACCATAGTGGGCTTCAATCTCCTTAAAAAGAGCAAAATATCCGTATCTCAATCTGAATATTGATTTATTTATTTTTATTAATTTTATTTTTAATTATAATTTACGGTATACTCATCAAACATCTTTTCATTTAATCAATCTTAAATTCTGCAAACTCGAACTAGTCGAGATCCAAAATGAACACCAAAATCGTGTAGATAACCGAGTAAAAAAAGTTCACTCTACATTGTAAGATGGACATGAATTATCTATTTTGACAATATTAATTTATTAAAAGAAAAGAAAAGGAAGATGCCATTTATTCATAGACGGTAGCCATGATTTCAACGCCAGAGTCTCCATTGTTGCATTGCTTAAAAGATTAATTAATCACATAGCTTCCAAATGTCAAGCAGCTGTGCTTAGACAAAAATGTTGACACCAACTAAGCTAAAGTTGGCTTAATTCCAATAGGAAAGTGAAATTTGTCTTCTTTCAGGTGTAGCATTGCAGAAAATTAGACAAAAGAATGTTTGACACCGGTAAAAAAAAATTTAAAATTATTTTCTAAGAAAATATATTTATTAAAAGAAAAAGAAGAGGAAAATGACTTTCTAGTGGAGTTGTTAAAATAATGAAAATATGCATTCTACACTGATTGTCTCCTCTAAGTACTCCAACAACACGCCATCATTCCCCATCCCCTTAGTGTTTGAATAAATTATATATACATATATAATCTTGAAATAATATTTTTTACTACTTACCAAACACTAAAAAATAAATTTAAAAAATCACTTACTTTTTTATTAAAAAAAAAATTCGCGAAAAGATATTTTTCTTCGTACCAAATACATCCTTGTAAGAATCAATTAGTTATTATGCCTTCAAACTTTTTCATTGATCACTTTTGGGTAAAATCTGAACCAAAATCAAGGTGGGATTACATTATCCTATATCATCAGAAATGTTTCGTATTAGCTAGTTTTTGTCAACAAAGTTAGTCAGACAAGGAAAAGAAAAAAGAGGACAAACCTTGTCCAAATTGATCTCTGCTTTACACCCTTCTACACGGTTTAGTTCTATTATAAATAGAACGTTTTGCTTTCATTATTTAATATACACAGATCCATAAATCCCCACAAAAATTACAATCCAAAAGAGTAAGAACATAAAGAGAGTTATACACCAAGATAAATATTGTAGTCTTGAGTGTCCTCTTTAGTGAGTTATCCCTTTTACAAGTGTTTTCTCCTTGTAATTGAGAGTAGTGTACTCCCATATTTATATAGTGAATCCTTCTACCCCGTGGTTTTTCTCCTCTATTTATTTGAGGGTTTTCCACGTAAAATATTGTGTCCAACGTATTTTTATTATTTATTACCATATCAAACTTTAGTTGTGGTGCTTCCTGATCCCAACAGTGGTATCAGAGCTTCGATTATTCTGTCTATTTTATGCGAAGGTACTATCCGTGAATAGTAAATTTTCATGAAGAGTAAAATCCGGTGAAAATACTATTCATGTGAATAGTAAAATTCGATGACGATACAGTTTGTGACAATTGTTCGCAAAAATATTCAGAAACGATCTAGAAAGGTGTGAAGCAAATAACAATGTCGAGTACAATAAAGTTTAATGTTGAGAAATTCAATGGGACTAATTTCTCATTGTGGAAAATGAAAATAAGGGCGATATTGAGAAAAGACCATTGCCTAGTTGCAATTGAAGGTAGGCCCACAGACTTTACTGATGACAGCAAGTGGAACGACGTAGACAGCAACGCAGTTGCTGATCTACACTTGGCACTAGCTGATCAAGTGTTGTCTAGTGTGGCTGAAAAACGGACAGCGAAGGAAATATGGGATACTCTTACGGGATTGTATGAGGCCAATTCTTTGCATAATAAAATCTTCTTAAAAAGAAGATTGTATACTCTTCGAATGGCAGAGTCCATGTCGGTTACTGAGCACATCAATACTTTGAATACTCTGTTTTCGCAACTTACAATAATGGGTTGCAAAATAGAGGGGACTGAACGTGCGGAGCTTCTACTTCAAAGTCTGCCTGACTCGTATGATCAACTCATCATTAACCTGACGAATAATACAAACAATCTGGTTTTCGATGAAATTGCAGTCGTTGTCCTAGAAGAAGAAAATCGGCGCAAAAATAAGAAAGACAGACAAACAAGTTCACAGCAAGCTTAAGCTTTGACGATGGTGAGAGGAAGACCAACGGAATGTGGCCCCAGTGGGAGTTACAATCATGGTAAATCTAAATCAATAAGTAAGAAGAATATCAAGTGTCACAACTGTGGCAAGAAAGGGCACGCCAAGAAAGATTGTTGGTTCAAGAAGAAGAGTGAACACCCTGAGTCATCAAATGCTCAAGGGAATGTTGCAAATACCTCGGATGATGGTGATATTTTATGTAGTGAAGCAATATCAAATAATGAAGGCAGAAAACATTTCACTGATGTCTGAATCATGGACACAGGAGCAACATGGCACATGACTTTCCGGAGAGAATGGTTCCATCAATATAAGCCTATCTCAGGAGGATCTGTGTTCATGGGAGATGATCATGCTTTGAATGTTATTGGTATTGGGTCCATCAAAATAAAGATGTATGATGGCACGGTACGCACCATTCAGGAGGTACGACATGTGAAAGACTTGAGGAAGAATCTATTGTCTTTGGGGCAATTAGATGATAATGGATGCTCATATAAGACCCATGGTGGAGTCATGAAAATAGTAAAAGGAGCGCTTGTAGTGATGAAAGCGGAAAAACTTGCTGCAAATCTATGCGTGCTTAAGGGTGAAACCCACCAAGAAGGAGAAGCATCAACCGCGTCAGCAAGTTCATTTGAAGAATCGACGATGATGTGGCATCGCAAACTTGGCCATATGTCGGAACGAGGTTTGAAGATTCTTGCTGAGCAAAAGCTTCTTCTAGGGCTCAAAAAGGTTTCACTACCCTTTTGTGAGCATTGTGTTACCAGTAAACAACATAGACTGAAGTTTAGCAGTTCCTCTGCTAAAAGCAAGGAAATATTAGATCTAGTCCACTCTGATGTCTGGCAAGCACCGGTGGAGTCCCTAGGAGGAGCAAAATATTTCGTGTCATTTATCGACAACTACTCCAGGAGATGTTGGGTGTATCCAATCAAGAGAAACGCAGATGTTTTTCCATTTTTTAAAGAGTTCAAAGTGCGGGTGGAACTTGAATTTGAGAAAAGGATCAAGTGTTTGAGGATAGATAATGGAGGAGAATACACTGGTGATGAATTTGATAACTTCTGTAAATAAAAAGGTATCAAAAGGCAGTTCACAGTGGCATATACTCCACAACAAAATGGAGTAGCAGAGAAAATGAACAAAACCTTGTTGGAACGGACAAGAGCTATGTTGGCAACTGCAGGATTGGAAAAACCATTCTGGGCAGAAGCAGTCAAAACCGCCTATTATGTGATCAATCGGTCACCATCAACTGCAATTGATCTGAAAACACCAATGGAGATGTGGACAGGAAAACCAACTGATTATTCTCACTTATATATATTCGAAAGTCCTGCTTATGTTATGTACAACGCCCAAGAAAAATAGAAGTCGGATCCGAAATCCAGGGAATGCATTTTCTTAGGGTATGCTGATGGAGTCAAGGGGTATCGCTTGTGGGATCCCACTGCCCGCAAGATGGTAATCAGTACAGATGTTGTATTTCTTAAAAACAAGATACAAGCAAAAGAAGGTAGCACTTCAACAGAAAAATCAGAGACTACTTCAGTTGAAGTTGAAAAGATAGAAGAAGTCCCAGTTTCTTCTGAAGCTGCACCAGAGCATAAAGAACAAGAGCAAGCTGAGATTGAAACTCCACAAGTTCGACGGTCAACTCAGGAGAGAAGAGAACTAGCTTGGCACTCAGATTATTCTATAGAGGACAATTTTGCATACTGTCTATTAACAGAAGATGGAGAGCCTTCAACTTTTCACGAGGCTATGAAAGGCCAAGAATCATCTCTGTGGATGGAAGAAATGCAAGAAGAAATTGAAGTTCTTCATAAGAATAAAACATGAGATCTTGTTCAATTACCACGAGGAAGGAAGGCCATTGGAAACAAATGGGTCTACAAGATCAAACGCAATGGTAATGATCAAGTGGAGAGGTATCGTGCAAGATTGGTGGTGAAAGGATTCGCTCAGAAAGAAGGTGTAGACTTCAACGAGATATTTTCTCCAGTGGTTCGACTCACAACAATTCGAGTGGTCCTGGCAATGTGTGCTACATTTGACTTGTACTTGGAGCAGTTAGATGTCAAAACTGCATTTCTTCATGGAGAGCTTGAAGAAGAAATATATATGCTCCAACCAGAAGGTTTTGAAGAACAGAGAAAAGAGAACTTGATTTGCAGGTTGAACAAATCTCTATACGGTATCAAACAGGCACCGAGGTGTTGGTATAAGAGATTTGATTCCTTCATTATAAGCCTTGGATACAACAGACATAGTTCAGATCCTTGTGTTTATTACAAGAGATTTGGTGATGGTGATTTCATTATTTTGCTGTTGTATGTTGACGACATGTTGGTAGTAGGCCCCAAAAAGGATCGTCTCACAAATTTAAAGGCACAATTGGCTAGTGAGTTTGAAATGAAGGACTTGGGACCAGCAAACAAGATTCTAGGGATGCAAATTCACCGAGACATAAATAATAGGAAGATTTGGCTTTCTCAAGAGAACTACTTGAAGAAAATCTTGCGACGCTTCAAGATGCAAGACTGTAAGTCAATTTCTACCCCACTTCCTGTTAGTTTCAAGTTATCCTCAAGTATGAATCCTAGCAATGAAGCAGAGAGGATGGAGATGTCTCAAGTACCATATGCATCAGTAGTGGGAAGTTTAATGTTCGCCATGGTATGTACAAGACCATACATTGCACAAGCAGTGGGAGTGGTTAGTCGATACATGGCTAATCCTAGTAGAGAGCATTGGAATGCTGTTAAGAGGATCCTGAGATATATCAAGGGTACCTCAGATGTTGCAATGTGTTATGGAGGATCAGACTTTACTGTTAAAGGTTATGTTGATTCAGATTATGCAGGTGATCTTGATAAAAGCAAATCCACCACAGGTTATGTGTTTACTCTTGCTGGAGGAGTTGTAAGTTGGGTTTCAAAACTGCAGTCTATCGTGGCTACATTTACGACGGAAGTAGAATATGTAGCAGCTACACAAGCTAGCAAAGAGGCAATATGGATGCAGATGTTACTGGAAGAGCTCAGGCACAAGCAAGAGAAGGTTGCTCTGTTTTGTGACAGTCAGAGCGCTTTGCATCTTGCAAAGAATCCGGCATTTCATTCAAAGACAAAGCACATACGAGTTCAGTATCACTTTGTTCGTGAGAAGGTGGAAGAAGGCAGTGTGGATATCTAGAAAATTCACACTAATGACAACCTAGCTGATATGTTTACGAAGCCGATCAACAGTAACAAGTTTATATGGTGTCGATCTTCTATTGGCCTAGCAGAAACGTAACATTGCAGTGATTGGGTAGAAAGGATAGTGTGAAGACATAAGTGATTCTCAATTAAATCTTCAAGTGGGAGAATGTCAACAAAGTTAGTCAGACAAGGAAAAGGAAAAAAGAGGACAAACCTTGTCCAAATGGAAAAAGGAAAAAGAGGACAAACCTTGTCCAAATTGATCTCTGCTTTACATCCTTCTACACGGTTTAGTTCTATTATAAATAAAACGTTTTGCTTTCATTATTTAATATACATAGATCCACAAATCCGCACAAAAATTACAATCCAAAAGGGTAAGAATATAAAGAGAGTTATACACCAAGACAAATATTGTAGTCTTGAGTGTCCTCTTTAGTGAGTTATCCCTTTTACAAGTGTTTTCTCCTTGTAATTGAGAGTAGTGTACTCCCATATTTATATAGTGAATTCTTCTACCCCGTGGTTTTTCTCCTCTATTTATTTGAGGGTTTTATAAAATATTGTGTCCAACGTATTTTCATTATTTATTATCACTATCAAACTTTAGTTGTGGTGCTTTCTCATCCCAACAGTTTTCGCATCCGGTCCAAATTAATCCACTATAAGTTTAATGCAATAGAAAGATTGTGAAGGAAATTAATCAGGAGAATTAACTCGAGGGGATGAGAACTAACTCAGGAAAGATCGAGGTATTAGTTGGAACAAGAAGTTTAGAGAAGAAGAGAGAGTTCTGTAATTTCATTCATTACCTTCAAATGGCGATTGCAATCTATTTATACTAGTACAATTGAGTGAAGAATCCAATCAAGAATAATAGCTAACCAACTAATGGAATGAACAGTATTAACTACCAACCAACTGAATGCACAATACTAACAGATTTTTAAACTAATAGCCTAACTGACTTTCTAACTAACTTCAATCAGTTCCACTGCCTCTCCAGCTCAGCATTATTTCCTTAAGCGTGTATCAATACCCCCTGATTGAAAAACACTTTTGTCCTCAAGGGTGGAAAGAAGGAAACCTGTGTAGTAAGGCAGAAAGAAATTCTCAAGTTGCCTGAACAACATTAATTCCACCCCACTTAATAATGACTTGAGCAAGAGGTTTATTACCCTTCTTGACCATTCTTCTGTCTAAAACAACTTCAGGAGAAGGGCAATAAGGGCTGGACAACTGAAGAACCGGAGAATGAGAAATAACAGTAGGAACCTCATAGCACCTTTTAAGCTGAGAGACATGAAAGGTATGATCAATGAGGACATCTGTAGGTAACAACAATTTGTAAGCAACAAATCCAATCTTAGCAACTACCAATAGGACCAAAGTACTTGGCTGCCAGCTTGTGAAATGGTCGAATAGCCACTGACATCTGCCTATAGGGCTAGAGTTTCACATAGACCCAATCTCCCCATCAAAAAAATCTATCAGACCCTGTGTTTGTTAGCCATATCCTTCATCCTTTGTTGAGCCTTGGATAAGTGAAATCTGAGTAACTCAATAACAGCTTCTCTAGTCTCTAAAGATCTGTCAACAATCTCAGTATGAGCCTCTCTACCTAAGTAGGTAAGATGGACGGGTGGTTTCTGCCCATATAAGACTTCATAAGGGGTGCACTTGATAGAAGAATGATGAGTGGTATTATACCACCACTTAGAAAGAGGCAGATAAGCAACCCATTCCAGAGGCCTATCTGAACAAAAACATCTAAGAAGGTCTCCAAAGTTCTATTCAATACTTCATTTTGTCCATCAGTTTGAGGATGATATGCAGCAGATCTGTGTAACTGGACACCTTGCAAGGAAAAGAGTTCCTGCCAGAAAGAGCTTAAGAAAATAGGGTCCCTATCACTCACCATAGTTGAAGGCATACCATGCAATTTGTACACATTATGTAAGAAACACTGAGCCACAATTTGAGTAGTGTAGGGATGCTACAAACTCATAAAGTGACCATACTTACTAAATTTGTCCACTACCACAAGGATCACATCTTTTCCCTTAGACATAGGTAAGCCTTCTATAAAATCCAAAGTAATATCAGTCCACACTCTATCAGGAACGGGAAGGGGCTGAATAAGACCAGGATAGGATGATGCATCATATTTATGTCTCTGAAAGACATCACACTTATTGATAAAGGCCCTTATATCCTGCACCATAGATTTCCAATAAAAAAGATATTGTAATCTCTTAACAGTAGCATCCATGCCTGAATGTCCTCCCTGAGGTGTAGAATGTCACAGTTCCATAATAGTCTGCTTCAAAGTAGGATCATTTCCCACAACTAATCTCCCCTTCCATCTTATTTGGGAGTTGATCCAAGTAAAAGGACTTATAAGGCCGCACCTGCAGTTTAGTGATCAGGTCTTGGAGAGTGGCATCAGATAACCAAGACTGTTGAATCTGATCATAAAGAGGTGTGTGAGGAGACAATAATGAGATAGCCAATAGTTCAGCAGCAGGGTTCCTAGACAATACATCAACAGCCTTGTTGTCAGTGCCCTTCTTGTACTCAATGAAAAAGTCAAAAGCCATAAGCTTGGTAATTCTATCCACTTGAAAGTCAGTATGAATCTTCTGAGCAAGCAAGTGCTTCAAGGCCTTTTGATCAGTTCTCACAACAAAGTGTCTACCCAACAAAATAATGAAACCACTTTGTGACAACAAAGATTAATGCTAATAATTCCCTATCATATACACATAGAGCTTGGTGTCTAGGAGATAAAGACTTACTGATATAGGCAATAGGGTGTCCCTGCTGCATCAGAACAGCACCAATACCTATTCAACTAGCATATGTCTCAATAAAAAAAAGATTTACTATTGTCTGGTATAGCCAAAACTGGTGCAGTTACCAAGGCCTCCTTGAGCTTCAGAAAGCTATATTGGTTTTAGTATTCCAACCAAAGTTATCCCTTTTAACCAACTCATGTAATGTCCTATAAATGATACCAAATCCCTTTATAAACCTCCTGTAATATCCTGCTAAACCCAGAAAATCCCTGAGTTGTTTAATAGTTGTAGGCACAACCCAAGCTTGCACAACTGATATTTTCTTTGGATCAGTAGCCACCCCCTTTGCACTAATAAAATGACCCAAATACTCCACCTTAGGTACTCCAAAAGCACATTTAGAAGCCTTGGCATACAACCTGTGATGCCTCATAAGCTCAAATACAGTCCTCAAATGCTCCCAATGAGTAGCCATATCCTTGCTATAAACTAATATATCATCAAAGAAAAATAGAACTGATTTCTTGAGAAGGGGCTTAAAAACATAATTCATAAGGCTTTGAAAAGATGATGGAATATTGGTTAAGACAAACGACATGACCAAAAACTCATAGTGTCCTTCATGAGTTTTAAATCATGTCTTGTGTATATTAGAATCTGCCATTCTGAGTTGGTGATATCCAGCCCTCGATCAATTTTAGAAAATACCTCTGCTCCTCCCAACATATCTTACAAGTCTTCAAGACTGGGATAGAGAATTTATCCTTAATAGTTAGCTGGTTCAAATCTCTATAATCAACACAGAGCCTCCAACTACCATCCTTTTTGCCAACCAATACCACTGGTGAGGCATAGGGACTGGTACTAATTTGAATTACCCCTTGATCTAATATCTCCTTAACCAGCTTCTCAATAATATCCTTCTTAACATCAGGATATCTATAAGGTCTTTTGCTCATAGGTAAAGGCAGAATCTATGAGAGGAATTTTGTGATCAAAAGGACCTCTATGGGGAGGTAACATAGTTGGAACTTCAAAAACACTTTTGTATTGTTCCATCAAAGTAACCAAAGTAGGAGAGGGATCAGTAACTTGGACAGCATATATGTAATTACATTGGAAATCTGTGTTAGCAGAAGAAAGTAATGATATCATAAAAAATTGTCTTTGTTCATCAACTTTCTTACTGATGGCCTTGGCTCTAGTTGTCTTAAGCTGTGTAGTTGCCCCTCTAAATACATGTTTCCTTCCTTGATGCATGAAATCAATGGCCCTTTTCCTAGAATCAAAAAGAATTTTTCTCAGTGTATTTAGCCATTGCACTCCTAAGACTATATCAACATTTTCTAAAGGAAAGAGTAAGAAATCAGAAGAGAAGGTAGCTCTCTGTAGTAACCATTGGAGATTTCTGCAAATTGAAGCAGTATGCACCTTCCTCCCATCTGCTACACTTATAGATTGTTTCAAAATTGGACTAGCTTGGCACCCCAATTTCTTGGTTTTCTGCATCAATGAAGTTATGAGTGCTCCCAGTATTAATTAAGACTTGTAGAGGCTGGTTTTTATGATATCCAGTTACCCTTAATGTTTGATAACCACTAACTCCAGTAAAAGCTTACAATGATATGATCATACATTCATCCATAACATCAACATTATCAGATCCTTCATGAATCTGAATATGCTCAAGCTCCTCTTCATATGCAGCAGCTTCCTCATTCACTTCCACCAAGAAGAGTTGTTTCTTGTTTTTACAAATATGGCCTTGCACATACTTTTCATTACATAAGAAGCACAATTCCTTCGCCCTTTTTTCATCCATCTCAGCAACAGTGACTAATTTTCTACCAGAATTACCAGGGTGAAATTTGTTAGGCCTACTGTTAGTGGCATCAAAAGGTCTCCTGAAAGAATTATTGCCATTAAAAGGCCTTTGGTAATTCTGATTTTTAGGAGGATTTGGTAAAATGGGATTCTAACTTTTGCCAGAAGATCTAATTCCCAAGACTGTGCTTGTGCTTCAAAAACTTTCTCCTCTAGCTTAGCAATCTTGTAAGCCTGCATCAATTTCCTAGGTGCTTGGATTCTAACAGATTTGTTGAGTTCAGGTTTCAATCCCCCCAAGAAGCAACTAATAGCATTCTCACTTGATAGATTAACCCCAGTTAACAACCTATCAAACTCTGCCTGATAAGTCCTCACATTACCAGTTTGCTGCAAGTTTTTAATTGCTTCCATAGGATCCTCAAACCCATCCCAGAACCTTTCATTTAAAGCCAAAATATACTCAGTCCAAGTAGGGTCTATGGGTGAATTTCTAGATCTAATATAAGATCTATGCCGGGCAATTGCCTCGCCTTCCAAATGAATAGATGCTACTCTAGCCCTCTGAACAAAAGGAATACCCTCCACCGAAAAATACTGATCTACTTTACACAACCAGGTTCGTAAATCATGCCCAAATAAATGAGGGAAATCCAACTTAGAGTATCGAGGAAGATAGTTACCATTCATGGCTGGACCTGTCGGGAACTCCCGAGCTGGATTCCCTTGCCTTTGATCTTTTGAGCAATCCCCTCCCACCGAAGATTCTGCTCTGGCCAACTTTTCATCCTTATCCTTTTGTTTCATTCCATCTAGAGCTTGCCTGATTTCTACTAGTTCCTTGTTAGTTTGAACAATTCCTGTTATTCATACTAACCGTGCTTTCCATAAGTTTTTGCAATTGTTCTTGGATTTGAGAAAGCTCACCCTCAACTTCCTCAGAAGATCGATCGAAATTCTTGTCGCAAGCCACCATGATTGAGCCGAGAATCGACTGCTCTGATACCACTTGATGCAATAGAAAGATAGCGAAGAAATTAACCAGGAGAATTAACTCGAGGAGATGAGAACTAACCCAAAAAAATCGAGGTATTAGTTGGAAGAAGTTTAGAGAAGAAAAGAGAGTTCTGTAATCTCATTCATAACCTTCAAATGGAAATTACAATCTATTTATACTCGTGCAATTGAGTGAAGAATCCAATCAAGAATAATAGCTAACCAACTAATGGCATAAACAGTATTAACTACCAACCGACTGAATGTACAGTACTAAAACTAATAACCTAATTGGCTTTCTAACTAACTTCGATCAGTTCCACTACCTCTCCAGCTCAGCATCACTTCCTTAAGCGTGTATCAAAGTTCTATGTATTATAGTATAAAAAATATTTATATAATCAGTTTATTTATACAATAATAAGTAAGATCTGATAAAAAATGATAATTAATTTGTGATAATATAAAGAACGTTTACACTAATAATACATATAATCTAAATATCAAATAGAATGATTTTGATTTATTGTTAAGCATCTTTATCTTTCATAATTAAATCCATGCAGGATCCCAACTTACTCCAAATTGTCAATGAAGATGAAGATAACTTGTTCTATTTTCCTTGATCTTTAAGTTTTCTGTTAGCAGAATAGTTTGAATCTTCTTGTAAATATTCTATATTGTGAATGTTTATTACACAATTTAGTTGATAAGTTTGAAATCAAGCAGACAGATTGCAGGTAGCTTAAATAGATCATTTGCAAATAATTTTATAAAAAGTTTTGTAGTAGCTTTCTCGGGCTTGTAATCAAGCAGATAGCTTGCAAGTAGTTGAAGTAGATACATTGCAAGTAGCTCAAACAGACAACTTGCAAATGGCTTCTGAAAAGTCTTATGACTAATTTTTGCAAAGTCTCACAGCTATTTTTTTCTTCTATAAATAAAAAATCAACTCAATTTATTTATACATTAATTTAAAATTAAATAGTATATCAATCTCTATATATACTTTTCTATATATTTACTTTATAGTTGTGTATTTCATAACAAATCTGTTATTTTCTTGGCACTAAAAGAAGTCTACGAGAAATGATGACTCAACTTTATTCTGCAGTAGTGGTAACGATTTTTAGTATTTTATCATAAATCCATTCGGATCCTTGTCTTAGAAACCATCTTAGACCAATAGAAACTTATTATTCTTTTCGTTTAAATTTATACGATGGTATTTGACTGAGAAGATTTTTAAATTATGATTTAAAATAAATTATAAATATTTATATAGTTATAAATTATTTCATTAAGGATAAAATAGAAAATTTAAAGTTAAATTGTTATTAACCATCTAAAAGAGTCTGATTTTTTTTAATTGACTAAAAAAAAACTTTGTATAAATTGGGACGAAGAGGGCAATATATTCAATGGGTTCAATTTGTCTTTATCTCACCCATCTTGTACAAATAAATCAAAAAAGAACAGAAAAATAGACAAGGAATTATTATACTAAAGCTGTTCACAGAACATTCTTGAGATCATCAATAATACTATATCACAAAATAAATTCATCAAATTTTGCAGATTTAACACAACCAAGCATGGAGCTAATCATGTTTATGGTGTTGGTTTTAGTAATTTTAGTAGTTTTAGCAGTCTTAAGAAGAAGGGCTTCTTCTCCAAAAGAAATGGAAGCAATTCCAGGTACCTTGGGATGGCCTATGGTTGGAGAGAGTCTCTCTTTCATATCCGAATTTTCAAGCCCTGCTGGTATATACAGCTTCATTAACAAGAGACAGAAACTGTAAGTAGAAATGCTAATTTCATCATATTGGTATTATGAAGAAACTATGATCATTTTTGTACATCTTGATATAGCACGTCGAAAATTGTTCTAGCATTAACCATTTTCTCCAGGGAATCCTGAATATGTGCTATGTTATAGAAAGGTTAAAAAGTTGTCCAGGAAGATAAATATTTCTGTATATGCTTTAGAGATTGATCTAGCATTTTCATTCCCTTCAGAGAACTCTTCACATGCCATCTTATCATCAATCCGAGAAGAAAATTCTTAAAATGCTCTCTACGTTATCTAAAGACTCACTTCAATTATATGATTTTGTTATGGTTTGGTTATTAGGTATGGGAAGGTGTTTAAGAGTTATGTATTGGGAAGGTACACGGTATTCATGACCGGAAGAGAAGCAAGCAAAATCTTATTGACAGGAAAAGATGGAATAGTGAGCTTAAACCTTTTCTATACAGGACAGCAAGTACTTGGACCTACTAGCTTGCTCCAACAGACAGGAGAGGCGCACAAGAGACTCCGAAGACTAATTGCTGAACCACTTTCTGTTGATGGTCTAAAGAAGTATTTTCAGTTTATCAATAGCTTAGCTATTGAAACATTGGATCAGTGGTCTGGAAGAAAAGTTTTGGTTCTTGAAGAAGCTTCCACAGTTGAGTCTTTTGCTAGTTTTGTTTTTATGTTGAGACATTCTTGAACCTGTCTGATTATGTTTCTTGCAGTTCACACTCAAGGTGATAGGCAACATGATAATGAGCTTAGAGCCAACTGGTGAAGAGCAGGAGAAATTTCGAACCAATTTCAAGATTATTTCTGGCTCTTTTGCTTCTTTACCCTTTAAGGTCCCGGGAACTGCCTTCTATCGTGGCATTCAGGTAACAAATTTTGGACAGTCTATGCAAAATAGGATCAATGGAAAAACTAAAGAGATGAGTATTTACAAATTACAGGCTCGTGATCGAATGTATACTATGTTAGACTCGATAATTGACCAACGAAGGAGTGGGAAAAGCTTGAAACAAGATTTCTTGCAATCCCTGGTGAAGAAACATGGCAAAGATGCACCAGAAGGAGATGATGATGACAAACTCACAGATACACAACTGAAGGATAACATATTGACACTGCTAGTTGCAGGCCACGATACTACAACTGCTGCTTTGACATGGCTCCTCAAATATCTTCAAGAAAATCCTGCTGTATTGGAACGACTAAGGGTAATTCTTATTGAACCTAACGGAGAAAAGGAGCAGCCTTTAACTGCTGATATTACAATATAACTTGAATCTTTTATTTGCAGGAGGAACATAGAGAAATCCAAGCTAGAAAACAAGGCACATCAGATCTCACCTGGTCTGAAGTCAATAATATGCCTTACACCGCCAAAGTGAGCTTCATACTAGTCATAAATCCAGCTTCTGTTCATCCATGAAATTCAAAAATTAACTTTTTTTGTTGATATTTCAATGTTCAGGTAATCAATGAAACACTTCGAATGGCCACAATCCTTCCATGGTTTTCAAGAAAAGCAGCACAAGATTTTGAGATAGAGGGTAACTGTCAGATTTCTCAATATCTGGATTTTGTTACATTTCTTCTGTAACAAGATAATGATCCAAAATGATTCTTTAAAACCATATTAAGGGTGCAAAATCAAGAAGGGATGGTCTCTTAACTTGGATGTAGTGTCTATCCACCGCGACCCCAAAATTTTTCATAATCCTGAGAAGTTTGATCCTTCTAGATTTGATGTAAGTTTTCCAACATAATAAGCAGGCTCCTATTATTCAACCCCTGAGATTTTATAACAAAGGAACTTGTTGGATTCTGTACAGGAGCCTCTAAAACCTTTCAGCTTCCTTGGATTTGGAAGTGGACCACGCATGTGTCCTGGAATCAACTTGGCCAAACTGGAAATTTCTGTTTTTCTTCATCACCTCATCTGCAGATACAAGTAAGGAAAATACACAAGAACATTCCTTTTGAAAAAAATTCTAATTCCCTGTGAGGAGCTGCATTACTTGTTTGAAAATTTGTTTCCCTTTGCAGATGGACACCTTTAGACACAGATGATTCTGTCCAGCCAACGCTTGTCAGGATGCTGAAGAACAAGTATCCCGTCATGGTTGAGACACTTTAGATAATGTCTTTTACATTGTACTAGAACAAGAAGAAGAAATAAAGCTTTTTCAGACCTGTAGGAGAATATAATAGCACAAATAAGGAAAAAGGTACTAACTCCTGGTTCCAGTTGAACCAGTAAGTAACCAAGGAGTTGGAATTGTTTCTAAAGATCCAGTTTTAAATTGAAATATAATGTATGGAACTCTTTGATGATGATTATATATTGGCAGTCTAACAAAGTGATATATCTTAAAGTTCAAAGCGCAAGTACTTGCTGAAACGTATATTTTCTCCCAACCCCAGAAAAGGAGAGAGGAAAAACATGCGCGCACACACAAAACCATCCATCATCCCCTCTTGGCTACACAAAAAAAGGAAAGAAAACATATATTTCCCCAGCATGGTTAAAATTTTTGCATCCAATAATGTCTTGGTAGGACCTGATTGACAGAAAATATTGCAGTCATAACCAAACAAGACTAGAAACAGATGATTATCTGACAAGCTGGGACATTGAGGAATATCCAGAAAGGCATTGCAGGAGGACTTCATCAGCTCTTGAAAACTTCTCCACAATGCCAATGCTCCTATCTTTCTTCTATCTTTCAAAAATAATTTCTCAATATTTGCTATGGTTGAGAAGGTAAATTGTGGCAAGAAACCAAGTAGATGCTAGTTACGTTTGCTTGCCCCCTTGTCATACCATATCCAAGACAGCACACCGAGAAAGTGGAGATAACGCAAAAATTTCACAAAGCTGTCACGTAATTTTGGAAAATTTTTCCTTATGGTAACACAATTATGCAGAAGTAGAAGGGCCACAAGACAAGAGGGGGTTGCTCGGAAGGTAAGCACCCTCCACCTCCAACCTTGAGGTTGTGAGTTTGAGTCACCAAGGGAGCAAAAAGCGTGCGAGCTCCTGGGAGGAGGGGTTAAAAAAAATTATAAAAAACAAAGGGCCACAATGATATGCTTCTACGAGATTCCAAGTCACAATTCAGACATCACTTCTACAATGAATCTAATGTTTCATACAGAAACAATGAGAAACCAATAGCTTCCCTAGTACAAACATCACTTCTAGGATGCCTCTAATGTTTCCTACAGAAACAACGGGAAACCTATTAGCTTCTCTATCTAAGAAATCACTCTGTGCTGAGGGCAGCAACAGTTTTCACGCCCAATATCTGAAGCGAGGCAAGGAGGCTTGACGTTCTCATCCTTGTACCAGATTGATCGCGCTTTAACTAATTCATCCAAGAAGTGATCCAGCTTATCAACTGTCACACTAGGCATCACGACAACATGTGCCATATTTCTTTCACAAGCAAGTTGCCACTTGCGAACAAACTCCTCATCTTTAGGTCGCTCAAAAACAACTGTGCTGCTCAGCTCGTTGAGCATAGCACTGATTCCAGCACCTATAAGGCGGTCTTTCAAATAATGAGCATTCCTTAGGCACTTCTGGACTTCCTTCTGGAATCCCTTGTACCCTTTCCTGTTCAGCGTGTACCAAAGAAAAAGTGGAGCATGCCCATTCCGACTTCCCATGATAGTGGCATCCCTTGATGCAAGGTACTCCACATTCCTAGAAAGGGCATTAATGTGCTCTAGCCTCGTTAGTTGAACACCGCATGGCATTGGACATCCCACAAACTTGTGACCAGAGACGCTCACGCTACCAATTGGCTTTTTGAAAGTAACCTTTGGTGCCTGTACAAATTCAAAATATTACTTAGAGGAAAACCCTGAAACAATAGCAACATCTTCAACAATCTCTTTTTGAAAAGCTAATACTTAAATTCATTGCTCCATATAATAGTAGTAAGTAGGAGCAACAAAAGATAATAGATAAATTTATGTTACATAAAAGATGTGGCAGTGGATGGATTGGTTGCTACTTACAGAATCTCTTTTTTGTTTTTTACCGTGAAGAAGTACCCACATGAGGACATTCATTTACTAATCAAAAAGACAAGGAATATAAACACTGCCAACGGGACTGTAGATCTGCATACAAAATCTCTTTTCTTCCTTAAGAATCTCTGATTTGCCTTTTAGTGAAGAGGTATCCACATAAGGAACAAATGAAAGAAAAGATTGGTTTATCTTTTGGTCCTTCTAATCAGCCAAAAGAAATGAATTCTGCCTTTTTCATCTTTTCCCCCTTTACTTCCAAATCAATGGTTACAGAGAACAGAAACAATTTTACATTATAACCTTCTGCAGCAGTGGTAGTAGCATCAAATACTTGACAAGGCTGAAACTATTTTCACATTTTCGATTTCATAAGAGTACCTCATGCTCTCCTGCTTCGCTAACAATAGCCAAGTACTTTACATGCAATTCAGATTGGCTAGTTTAAGAAATGCAAGGATTAGTTAAACAATAAAAACAGTTAGGAGAATCAAATCTACTTACACGCTTGACAAATGGAATCATAAGCCCAAAGAGAGCCCCATCACAGTGGATATAAAACCAATCATGTGAAAATCAGATTGGCTAGTTTAAGAAATGCAAGGATTAGTTAAACAATAAAAACAGTTAGGAGAATCAAATCTACTTACACGCTTGACAAATGGCATCATAAGCCCAAAGAGAGCCCCATCACAGTGGATATAAAACCGATCATGTGAAAATCCGCAGTCTTCAAGGGTTTTTATGACAAGATCAAGATCATCGACAGCTCCTTTCACAGTAGTTCCTGACAACCAAAAAAGATGGCACCTTAGGCAGCTAAGTGGTAGTTGCATTTATGGAAATATCTCAGACAGTGAAAGGGTCAGACAGTACCAATGTTGACATTAATGATTGCAGGTTTATCCTTGTTGGCTAGTAGCTTAACTTTGAAATCTGCACAATCTATTTCACCAGTTAGTAGAGTCCCAACCTTTTCACATTCCATTCTATACATTCGTGCTGCTTTAAATACAGAATAATGAGACTCCTTCGAAGCATACAAAATTCCTTCAGGAAATACTTCTCTCCTGCATTATTAAGATCGTGTTTTACATAGGATTAGGAAAAGAGAGGGAAAAGGAGGGTAACCATTTCTTCATCAACAAACCTAAAGATTCCAAAGGAAAAAAATAAAACTATACTAACCCAACAAGGATTCCATGAAGATTTCCCTCGGTTCCACAGTTTGTGATGTATCCCCAATATTCATCCTTCTCAATATCCCATAGGCGTGCAAACCAGTCCAAAACACCAACTTCAAACTGTCTTGAGTGCACACCGTAGTTACTCTCAATGAATGGATCTCCTAAGTTATTGATGGAGAAATGCTGCAATTGTGTGAGTGCACCATAATCAAAGTCCAAATTATATGGATACCCTGTGACAATCAGCAATCAGAAATAATAAGGCAAATATCTCTTTATACTTGGAATGCAATGAAAGAAGTAAAGGATATTGTAAACTAGACTAGTCCATCCACCCCCTGGGACATACTGTTGGCTAATTTCAATAGGATATCTATATTCATTGCACAAAAAATTAGTATTAACCTCACTAAGATAGTACAAAGGCAATCAATATATAAGGTTCTAATAGAGACAATGAATTTTTAATGCTAAAGTCAACACAAAAATCAAACTTTAATCATCAGCAAATAAGACCCCGTGTATAGCTGTTTAAAAGTAAGACAAAAGACATTCCAAATTATGTCGCCAACCAAAAGGAGGGAAAACTACATCAAACTTTGGTGAAGATTATGAGAACCATTTCATATTAAATAACCAGCCAATGATTTCATCCTCTCAGGTTACATCAATATCCTCAGATCTGAACCCTAAACCCTAAACCCTAGACCCTAAACCTAATGAAAAACTAGACTACTCAAGAACAATACCCATCAGACATGAGGCATTGAGACAGTCAAAAAATGGGATATCTTTAGTTCATGTGTGGGTGACTTGGGGAAAAATACAATAGAGACACATGAATTTAGTAGCTTCCAAAAATA
This sequence comes from Datura wrightii, assembly GCA_035772735.1. NCBI lineage: Eukaryota > Viridiplantae > Streptophyta > Magnoliopsida > Solanales > Solanaceae > Datura > Datura wrightii. The sequence continues at coordinate 23,815,606 of JASDFA010000001.1, forward strand.
TAAAAGAAAAAGATTTGAGCAAAACAAAAGAAAAAGAAAGTTGCCTTCTTCTTCCCAGAAGCCAAGAAGGAGACCAGACCCACAAACACCTGGTCCTCCTCATCTCTTTCCGATCAGACCCAGCTACACTCAAGCTAAAACACTCATCCTTCTTCTACCTCCCCTCTTCTTTTTTGACTTTTTTTACTCCACTTCTAGCTGGAGAAGGGTCGCCACCGAGTTAAAGACACCTCAATCATACGAGATCAATAATTCTAGGTTAGCATTAGCTTAACTTTTTAGGACAACATTTTATACTTCTAGAGATAGCAAGATGAGACAGTGTGCAATTCTAGTTCCAACCATCAGATAGAGACCTTTTATGTCCAAATCTCACCCAAGTGTTATAAAGTAATGGAGATTGCTTTCCCATGTTCTAGTTCACTTTCAACAGCTTCTCTAACCATGTGCCACTAGCAGAAAATGGCAGAGCAAACAATTCGTTTCTACATTTTGGGTTGCACCAATATAGCTCGCAAAGTGTCAAGAGCCATCACACTTTGATATGGCGTTTGGTACTGGTCATTTCTAGCTAATAGATATTCTTGAACCAAATATGATCACTAATTTTTTGTTGCTGTTGATTTTAGTTTCTGAGTGTTCTTGGAGCTTGTGGTGTCGGTGTGTTTTAAAATGGTGACTTTTGAGGGGGAAGAATGAATTGGGAGAACTATATACAGAAGAGGGATGGATTTTATTAATTTTAAAATCAATGTTAACTCAATGTTGACATATATATGAGCTCAAGATAGGTGAAACTCACCCATTGTGCCATGTCAAAGCTGCGTGTAATTGACACAGTTTGAGCTAAGGTCATGAGCTTGAGTTTAGGTGTCTAGATGAAAAGCACTAACAAGTTTAGGTGTTTGTCTATGTATTCAGCCTTAAATTTATATTGGAGCTGATATCCTAGTCTTTCTAGTTTCAAAGGGGTTTTAACCAATAATAGATATGTACCAAGCCAATTAGGAGAGCCAAATTTAGCCATCAATAGCAACTTTTGTCAAGAAACGAATCTAAGCCAACCTAAGAGAATATATGAGTGCATTTATGAGCACCAAAGATAAACAGAATCAAGTGTCATAAATAAAAATCAAAACAAACGCAATACCTAAATGGTACTTAGTTCGATCAGTCAGAGTCTTGCGATATCGAGCCAGAACACTAGCCATATACGCTTCCTTGTCACCAGTAGAATCATCATCAGCATCAGGTTCCGTAACAGAAAAGGACGATGTATGTATGTTTCGCCCTAATACAATCTCCCTCTTCTGCTCCTCGGGGCCGCCATTAACCGCGGCATCTCCATCTTCTGATTTCACCACTGCCGGCACCGGCTCCGACACCACACCAAATCGAACGTCTGTCACCTCTTTTCCGTTAACGACGGAGCTGATCGATTCGATCCTGGCGCTTGTTCCAACCATAGCTCTGTTGGAATCAACAATCACTGGTTTCATTTTAGCACAGTTTTACCAAATCGTGAATATTTTTTTTTAAGTCACGGACCAAATCAAATAAATTAGCAGCTTTTACGAGATTTTCAACCAAAAGATATATGGATTCAAATTCAGTGACTAATTAGCAACTTTTACAGCATTGTATGAGGGGGGAAAAAAGGCATGGATAAATAAATGTATGAATATAAATACGAAAAAATAGGAATTTGTGGATATTGTATGGTTCACCTGAATCAGGAGAGATTTCTATATATGGAAAACCGGAAGTGTCGGCTGAGCAACGATCGGAACAGTTGATGATTTTGGGGAGAGAGGAAAATTAAGGAAGAAATGTGGTTTGTATATATAGGCGTAACTGATTTGTTCTTTTTCTTCTTTTTTTTTCGTTTTAGTCTTTTTTCATATTTACTAATCACTCCCTCATAGAATTTCTTTTATCACAAGATGTCCCCCGAAGGCGAAGCAACTCCCTCCTGGAATTGTTATGATTTTATTTTGTTCATTCACTATCGATTTATGTCCCCAGAAAAATGAAATAATGCCGTCCCTCCCATTTATGACTTTTTAACTTTTTTTCGACTTTCAATAAAAAAATGACTTTGAATGGATTTCTGTAATTATTTTTAGTATATACTATTTAGAAATTAGAAAATATGAAAAAAGTACTATAAAGATATCAAACTCAAATAGTTTCATTATGTTAATTCGACTTTTAGAAATGGAAATTGGTGGGTTAAAGTCGTATTCATAATTTAAAATTTATGAGTTTAAATTTTTAAGATTTTAAGATTGAACCTATTACTTCATTCCGTTCTATTTTAATTGCTAGGTATATTAATAATAGGTGTTTAAAAATATTTGATAGTTTCAAAATTCAAGAGATAATTGACCATGTCTTTTCAATTATATCTTTAATAATTAAAGTCATTCTAAAATATGAAAAGAATTATTATTGTATGATTTCAAAAAATTAATAAGATTATATTAATTTTTTTTTAATAAATATATAAATCTTATCCTAACAATTAAAATAAAATAGAGAAAATATATTTTTAAAGTTATGAATTCATGTTATTATTTATTATAATTTTAATAAATTTTATATATAAATTTATATTTCATCTTAAATTTACTTCATAATTTTTATGGTACATCCATCTCGGATGGAGTTGCCATTCAGAGAAAATTAATTATTTAAAACATTATCGCTGCCCCTTAGAGTCCCGAACAGCCATTTTCTTTTTGTTGTCTAAAAAATGGAAATTAATATTGAATTAGAAGAAACTTTTCAGATTAATTATTAGAAGAAGAAGTACGAACCCAACAAAAAAAATTGTGTATCAATTAGTTTTAAATTACTAGTTAAATCAAACATAAACCAATGAAAAGCGCCTTATTCTCTTTCTGTAAACATTTAATTTCTATCTAATTTTTACTTTTTCTGCCCAAATATTTATTATGTTTCCCTTCTCTTAATTTGACTATTTGTGAAATTAATGGATTACATTAATTAAAATTTGTATAGCTCAATCTCGATGAGCCAAAAATTACTGATATTTTAGAAAGAAAGATTAATGAATTGTTTTAAAAAGTAAATAAAAAGAGGACGAGGTCCCAATTTTGAAGATAATATAGAAAAATTATTTTTGAAAAAATAATTAAAAAATATAGATATTAAAAAGAAAAGGAGGAAAAAGGATACGTATCAGAACCAATGAACGAAAAGCAATTGGATTCCAAAAGATTCAGTAGGGTAAAGTACAGTATAGCTTGTCATGTGACAATTGATAAAAATCTGAATTTATAGGGACCACTTGACTGTTGGCACCTTCTCCTATGACCCATCGCGGCCCCTTTTTTATTTTGTTGATTTTTAAGCGGGCAAGTGGCAAACCGTGTAATAGGCACAAAATCTGTGGTCCCCACCGTGCAGATGCTTAAATTCTGTTTCCTTTTTTTTTTTTTTTTACAGTTGAAGAACAAAAAGTTTTTGCTGGGATATACATATTTTAGGTATTAATTGATTCACAAATGTCTAATCCCTTTATTTAGGTTGCATGAGTCCACCAACACCTGCATGCTTATACCTATCAATTAGGACATGAATAATATAATATAGGACCTCAAATACAAAATAAATTAAGAGTTAAAGCCTAATTTAATTCTAAAAATTAATTCTATGATGGGAAGATATGGTTCCAATTAATGCACACGATATGTGTGGCTACTTACCCATAAAGGGTTGGTGATGGGATTATATATGTTAAGTTATATGGGTCGACCACCGTATTTCGAATCTGGTCCCTCTATCAGGTTACACAGAAACAGAGACACACACACACGTAAATAAGGCAATAAGAAGATGACACACGATATTTACGTGGAAAACCTCCTTGCTCACAGGAAGTAAAAAACCACGACCTACCTCGTAGGATTTCTCAAACTCCTCTACTAGATCTAAGCAACAATGGTTACAGACTCTAGTATACTACTAAGAGATTAACCTCCTAATCTCCCACTTGTAACACCTCTATTACAAGACTTCCAACTATGACTTCAATGTCATCTACACCAGCTACACTCAACTGGAAATACAAGGCTAACTCTAGCCGAAATGTCAACTAACTCTAGCCGACAGAAACAAGAAACAAACCCTTGAAAAAACAAGAAAACAAACTTGTACAAAAGACAAAGTTTCCATCTATTACAATGCACTTCTTCTTCATTGATGGCAGCCTCAAAACTTGAGCTCATTAACTTTGATCCTTGCTGTCGAACGAGGAAACAATGGCTACCTTTTCAGAGAGAAGAATAAGCTTTAGGTCAAGGTCTGTTTTTCTGAATGAGAGAGTTGTTGGGTTTGTCCATCTATTTGTTTGTCCAACTCTCTTTTTGTCCAAAGGGTAAAAGGAGAGAGTGTTGTTCATCCCAACAAGAAAACTCTCTCATTGGTCAAGTACATATGGCCTACTTGGCCTAGGCTGCTGCACTGCTGCGTCCTACAGCTCTCACCAACTCACTGCCAAAAAGAAACCTTTCCAGTTGTAAAGGTTTTCCCGCCCAGTTCAAATTTGAGTCACACCGGCACAAGATATCAGGTCCCTGTATGGGGTTGACATCATCAAAACCAGCAATCTAACAATTTTCCCCTTTTTGATGATGACAACCTTCCTTGCACATTTTACAGAACACGCTTCACAGTATTCCCCCTATCACCATAATTCCCCCTGACTAACATTACACACAACTTCTACACAACTTCTAAGAAATTCATCATTTGTTCCCCCTGTCGAGTATCTTCCCCCTTTGGCATCATAAAAAAGAAATGACAGTAAACCAAGACAAGAATGCAGAGATAAGTTAACTCATGGCCACTGGGGCAACACAAACACGAATAAAAATAAGGAAAGCAGGAAAATAAACAATAGGAATAATGCAACAACCAAATTCATTCAGTCACGGTGAGTATTACATCATCACTTAGCACAACAAAAGAGAATTTTACAAGAACTGTCTACCAATCATGGGAGCAACAAGAGTCAGATAGGTTAGGACAAGAATTAGGGATCAGAGAGTGAGATAAAACAGAGTAGGGACATCATTTAAGGGCCAGATAGTTTGGGTAAGAGGGCTGAGATACGATCATTGAAGGTTTCATGGGCAGTAAGCAGTTTCTTGGTCAAGTCCTTGACCTCAGCCTTCAGTGCTTTATTTTCCTCTTTGAGGGCTGAGATGGTACCAGGTTCCTCCACCGGGTGTGCCTTCAGGCAAACTATCTCAGCCTCCTTCTGGGCAAGCAGAGCAGTAAGTCTTTCTATCTCCACATTGGACTTCTCTTGCGAGGCAATCAAGCCCGACACTAGTGATTAGCTCTTTACACCTCCTCGTCGCATCACACATTCGCATTCTTCCAGCGTCGAGAGAGTAAACATCTGCTTCTTTGTCCCAATTATCCCCAGCTCGCATTCAATACCAAGAAATTCAAAAGACCTTGTTCAGCAAGAATCCATTGGCCAGGCCATGTTTTCCATCCTTGACATGCATTATCTTGTGTATGTGATCTATCATCACATCGGCCAGGCTTATGGGCTGAAACGTGCTGAGGGCCTTCATCAAGAATAGATCTGCAATCCCTGCAACAGTCCTCCTTTCTGCCCTTGGTAGAAGTACCTTGTTAACAAATTCAAACAGCAACTGATACTCACCCTTCATTTGTTTCTTAAAGACCCTCTCCCCTGTGACTTTCTCTAGTTTGACAATCAAGGAAATGAATCGTCTTTGTGCACATTCACCATCGACAGATCGGATCCCTCTATTAGGTACCTTAAGGATGGAACTGATACTCATTTATCATAGAGGTGACTCCACTCACCTTACTGAAAATCTTGGTACCATTGTCAGCAAATTTCAACTCGTGATAAAACTCCCTAACCTCAGCCTCATGTAAAGCAGGGACTGGAGGAACAAATAGGTGTCGCCAACCTTGGAAGTTGACCATTTCCACAAGCTCAGTCATTCCCTCCATATCACAAATATCCGGGTCAAACACTCTCCCCCTTAACACCTTTTGATTTCGCAAGATGAGCTGCCTGTCCTCCCTGGACAGCTCTGTGGAATCGTTTGTCCTTACTTTGGAAGAGACACCTGCCTTCTTGGTACGGAAATCCCTCTCTAGGGATGAAGAAGAAGAGGCGTCAGCAGGGACCCTCATTTCATCCTCAGAAACCCCTGGAGTAGGCTTCCTTTTCTTGGTTTTCTCTTTGTGAGAAGGAACAACCTTTCTTTTTTACTTCGGCTTAGTGCTAGACAGTGGTGCCTTGCCTTTGACACTGGCAGCCATTTGGGTCTCATCACTTCCCTCCCGATCAACTACAACATCGGGCTGTACATCATCTTCATCAACTACCATTCTCCTTTTGAGTTTTCTTCTTTTAGCTGTCCTAACCTGGCTCTCCTTTAGGGCATCAGCCATGAGCTTTTGTGCAGAGGCCCTGGTGTGAAGGGGATGAACCTGGTCCCTGGACTGGTTCAGAGGTGCACAAGAACTCACCTTTCTCACCTTCCAGGCAAGTGGCTCGTCAACTAGATTTTCTTCACTCTCATGATCATCACCGAGATTAGAGAGTATGTGAAGCTCTTGAGGAGTTCCATCCCACTTTGGGGATGAAGCAACACATGAAGGAGAGGCAGGAAGGGAAGATGTTGAGGGAACTGTGTCTGTAGCATTTTTAGAAGGGGGTTTTGCCCTTGGGACAGAGACACAGGTGAGGGAGAAGCAGGGGAGGCTGGTTCTTGAACATCTTCAGTTCGTGTAGAGCTTCCCACGATGGGTCCGGAGAGAGGAGTCTTGGTTTGAAAGATGGAAGGGGACACTATATTTAATGGGGGAAGGGTTGCAAGAGGAGTGGGCGAGAGAGGGTTTTCAAGGTCTGCCTCTGTTGAGGCCTCAGAGTTTACTGAGAGAGCAATGTTTAGGTCGGATATTGGGGAGGAAGGAAGAGCAGAGGGAGTGGAGAAGGGGTTCACGAAGGGAAGTGATGTCGGTGTAGTCTCCACTATCTCTGGTTCCTTGGATGAGGACCCGACCTGTTTCTCATATGGTGTCGAGGATGAGAAGGAATGAGACATTTTGAGAAGGGGAGAAGGGTTTCTGTCGAATGGAACTGGTGAGGATGAGATGAAGAGAAGGATTTGAAAAATGTCTTTGCAGAGAGAAGTTTGAGAGGGTGAGAGAAAGGTAGTAGAAAAGAGGCTTTTATGAGAAAGGTATGTCACGTCTAATCAGGGAGACGTTTGGACTGGTGGGTAATAGGAAGGATTACTTTATGACCGGGTACCGGAAGAAAAAGAGCGGGAAGGGCAGTTCTTAGAATATTCTCACAGTTATGTTTATAAGTGAAAAAGTAATACTGACCTGGTAGGACCTGGTCCTCTTATGAGGTTGAATAGGCAGTCCAAAGTCCCTGTCTTGTCAAATTCCAGCCTTCCTCACATCCACCATGCGTGTATACCTGGGGAGGTATGGAACTGAGTTAGACACATCAACAACAAACTAGCAAGGATACCTGCATTCTGATCATAGCCAAGACGAGAGTCAAAACTTTGAAAGAGAAGAAGGAAAAATTAATTCATTCTGATTAAGCCCAGCCTTAATCTGTTTTTCTCAAACTGGTCCCTGTTCAGGGATTTGGTAAAGATGTCTGCAATATGATCTTCTATTCTACAAAATTCCACACGAATATTTCCCTTCTCAACATTGTCTCTCAGAAAGTGATGTCTGATGTCAATGTGCTTGGTCCGCTTGTGTTGCACTGGATTCTTAGCCATATTCAGAGCACTGGTATTGTCACACATCAAAGGCACACATTCAGTCAAGACTCCAAAGTCTTCCAGTTGCTGCCTAATCCACAGTAATTGAGCACAACATGAAGCAGCAGCCACATATTCTGCTTCAGCTGTCGAGAGTGCCACTGAATTTTGTTTTCTTGATCCCCAAGAGACCAGTGAAGGACCCAGGAAATGAGCCATGCCGGAGGTACTTTTCCTATCAACCCGATACCCAACATAGTCAGCATCAGAATAGCCGACAAGTTCAAATGAACCTCTAGATGGATAGAAAAGGACCAAATCAGAGGTCCCCTTAAGATATCTAAGAATTCTCTTAGCAGCCTTCAAATGAGATTCCTTGGGACAAGCTTGAAAGCGAGCACACATTCCCACACTAAATACAATATCTGGCCTGCTAACTTTCAAGTAAAGAAGTAAACCAATGATCCCTTTGTACATGGTTTCATTCACTGGTGGACCAGGTTCATAATTGTCCAACTTTGAGGCAGTTTCTATAGGAGTGTCAATTGGTTTGGCACTTTCCATATGGAATCTTGTAAGCAGATCCCTGATGTATTTCTGCTGGCAAATTGCAGTTCCAGCTCTGTCCTGCTTGACTTGCAGACCTAGGAAAAACATGAGCTCTCCCATCATGCTCATCTCGAACTCACTTCCCATAAGCTTTGCAAAGTCCTCACACAGTGAATCGAGTATAGCTCCAAAGATAATATCATCAACATATACTTGAACAATGAGTAGATTTCTTCCTCTTGTCTTGAGAAAAAGAGTGTTATCGATTCTTCCTCTCTTGAATCCATTATCCAGAAGAAATTTGGATAGTCTCTCATACCAGGCTCTGGGCGCCTGCTTTAGTCCATACAATGCCTTGTCCAGCTTGTATACATGGTGAGGTTGATCGATGTCTTCAAATCCTGGGGGTTGTTTCACGTATACTTCTTCCTTTAAGTACCCATTTAAGAAGGCACTTTTGACATCCATTTGGAACAACTTGAATTCCATGAAGGAGGCAAAGTCGATTAGCATGCGGATGGCTTCCATTCTTGCTACAGGAGCGAAGGTTTCATCATAATCAATTCCTTCCTCCTGGTTATATCCTTGAACAACCAGTCGAGCCTTATTTCTAACAGTAATCCCTTGCTCATTTAGCTTGTTCCTGAAGACCCACCTGGTCCCAATAACAGTTCTATCAGATGGTTTTGGAACCAGGTGCCAGACTTTGTTTTTTTCAAATTGATGCAGCTCCTCCTGTATTGCATTTACCCATTCCACATCCTTCAGAGCCTCTTTGATGTTTTTAGGCTCAATCTGTGATATGAAGGCTGATGAAGCAAATGTGTTTCGAGTCTTGGATCTGGTTTGCATTCCTGAGTCCAGTGGAGACATTAAGTTGTCAAGAGGATGAGAGGATTTGTGTTTCCAGTTAGATCCCCTTACAGAAGACTCTCCTGCATCTGAACCTGGTTCCTCTTCTGGGTTGCCTTCAGCACCATCTTCCTTCTGAGAATCTTCTTCGCTGGTGTGTTCTGCTACTTCATCATGAATGACCTGATCTCCATCCTGCAAGGAGTTCTTTGTTGCCTCATGTTCTTCAGATGAATCCTGATTAACTGCTTCTCTTTGGGTCTGCCAGAGTTCTTCAAGTTCATCCTCATTCATTGCTTCTGTGTTCTTCAGCTTCCCATTTTCATCAAAAATGACATGGATACTTTCCTCAACACACTGAGTCAGTTTATTATAGACTCGGTATGCTTTGCTATTTAATGAGTAACCCAGAAAAATTCCTTCATCACTTTTCGGATCAAATTTTCCTAAATTGTCTTTGCCATTGTTCAGCACAAAGCACTTGCATCCAAAAACTCTGAGGTAGTTCAGCATCGGCTTCCTTTTGTTCAGCAGCTCATAGGGAGTTTTTCCAAGTAAGGGCCGGATTAGACACCTGTTGACTACATAACAAGCTATGTTGACAGCTTCTGCCCAAAACGACATTACCACACCTCCATCTATAAGCAATGTTCTAGCAATATCAGCAAGAGTTCGATTCTTCCTTTCAACCACTCCATTTTGTTGTGGAGTCCTGGGAGCAGAGAAATTATGACTGATTCCCTTGGCAGCACAAAAAGCTTCAAATTTTGCATTTTCAATTTCAGTTCCATGATCGGACCTGATCCCTGCAATGTTACAGTTCAGCTTCACCTGAATTTGATTTGCAAATGATTCAAAGGTAGGGAACGTTTCATCCTTAGAGCGAAGAAACATTGCCCAGGTATACCTTGAATAATCATCAACAATCACGAAAATGAGTTTCTTTCCTCCATGACTTGCAATTTTTATGGGTCCGCACAAGTCCATGTGCAGTAGTTCCAGGGGTCTAGAGGTGCTTACTTCCTTTTTACTCTTAAATGAAGACCTGGTATGCTTCCCTTGAACACAAGCATCACAAATCTGACTTTGAGCAAATTTCACTTTTGGAAGTCCCCGAACCAGGTCCCTGGACACTAACTTGTTAAGAAGAACCGAGCTCACATGCCCCAGCCTTCTGTGCCACAGGGTAGCTTCATCATCTACCACACTTAAATAATTTAGGCCATCTTCAGTAGCTGAGTCAAGATCAGCCACATACATACTCTTGCATTTCTTTGCAGTCAAAATCACCTTCCCTGATTAAGGTCTGTCACTGTGTACCGGTCCGAAAGAAATTTGACCTCATTTCCTTTGTCACAGATTTGTGAAACACTCAGCAGACTATACTTCAGCCCATTTACATAGAAGACATTTTCTATGGCATGAGCAAGTGTCTTCCCAATCTTTCCAACACCAAGAATGTGTCCCTTTTTGCCATCTCCAAAAGATACTGAGCCTCCTTGATATGCTTTGAGTGACAGAAAATTATCAATATCTCCGGTCATGTGATTTGATAGCCACTATCCATGTGCCATTTTCGACTGCCTTCTCTCACTCCTTCCTGCACAGATAAATTACATATTAGACTTGGGAACCCATTTGAGCTTGAGTTCCCAATATCGAGACAGAGGAAAAATCAATTTTTCTTAGACCATTCAGGTAGCCTGAGTTGAGACATCTTTGGACCAGGTACCCTGATGTTCCCAGATTTTTCTTCGCTATTCACAGTCTTCCTTAAGGCAGCTTGCCTAGAAACACAGTCAGGTCTAAGGTGGCCATTCCTTCCACAGTGTGTGCACAACAGATTATCAGCATTAGATCCATACTTACTGTGAGGATTATAAGGAGGATAGATTTTCTTATATCCAATCCCTTCACCAGAGTTAGATTTTTGCCCAGTTAATTTTTCCAAGATCTGTGAGGAAGCATTCCACTTAAGAGACTTCTCAAGCTCAGCATTAAGTTGGGTCACATCTTTCTCAAGCTCAGAATTTCTTTTCATTATTAAGGTGAGCTCATCTTGTGACCTTTTTAATTCTACCTCCAATTCACTTTGAGCATTTCTCATGTCACTAGACCCCCCCCTTTTTAATGAAAATATTTTGCTTATTAACTAACTCTTGACACTTTTCTTCTAGTTCTGCCAGATTAGTGATCAAGATTCCCTTTTCTGACTCAAGTTCATCAATGCATTGAGTCAAACCTTCCTTTTCTTTAGTAATATCATAGAATGAGTCAATTAACACGCAAGCTAAAGATCTCAGTTCCTTCACATTATAATCCTTTAAATTCTTTTTAATGTTATGGAAGGTTACCTCTTCTTCTTCATCTGCATCCGAATTTGCCATGAAGGCAAACATCATGTTAAAGGGTGAGTCATCATCCTCCACAGCCATCATAGAAGCATCTTCTCCAGCGTCATCCTTGTCTGACTCATCTGAGGAATTTCCCCATGCAGCTAGAGCTTGCTTGACTAGCTTGTCAGTTGCAGCTCTCCTTCTGAATTTATTTGGGACCCGATCCTTCTTTCGGGCTTTTTCTGCACTGGTTCTCAGGTACTCCTTGTAGTCGACTTTATGCATTGGACAGTCTTTGATAAAGTGACCTAGTTTCCCACATTTGTGACAGAGATCATTGGAACCAGGTCCCCTGTTGGAACTTGACCTCTTGGGAAAGCTACCACTGCACCTAATCATTTTTTAAAATCTTCTCGTCAAGTAAGCCATATCTTCATCCTCTTCACTAGAGCTTGCTTGAGATCCTTTGAGAGCTAGACCCTTGTCCTTCTTCTACTCACCTATGCTTTGGTCCTGCTGCCTTTTGAGCTCATAGGTTTTCAGATTTCCTATGAGTTCATCCATTGTGAGAACGTCCAGATTCCTGGCTTCGGTGATGGCATCAACTTTGCTTTCCCAAGACTTGGGAAGAACACTGAGAATTTTCCTGACCAGCCTACTTGGTTTTATCACTTCCCCCAGACAGTAAAGCTCATTTGTAATGGAAGTGAGTCTGGTATGCATCTCTTGAATGGATTCTCCTTCCTTCATAGAGAACATTTCATACTGGGTGGTAAGCATATCCACCTTGGACTGTTTAACTTGGCTGGTCCCTTCATGTGCCATTCTAAGACGGTCCCATATCTCCTTGGCAGTCTCACAGGCAGAGATTCGATTATACTCATCTGGACCTATCCCACAAACAAGGAGCTTCTTTGCTTTGTAGTTCTTTTCAATGAGTTTTCGGTCATTGTCATTGAACTCCTTTCTTGTTTTGGGAATCGAGATGGTTGTCTCTCCTTCCTTTATTGTTTTCATGGGGACATAAAGTCCATCTAACACCATATCCCACAGTTCACTATCCTCAGCCATGATAAAGTCGTGCATTCTTGTCTTCCACCAACCGTAATATTGTTCACTAAACTTGGGGGGTCTAGTGGTAAATTGTCCCTCTTCTAGATTCGGTGGTGCTGCCATATTTCACAGGAGTCTTTCAAGGTGCTAGTGTCGTGCCCCATTTTTCCTCGCGGAAAAGCAGAACCCAACATGCGACAACTCTTAAGGGTTTATTTATTTGAAGAGTCGCCACCTAACATATTAAGGTGCGTTAGGACACCGTTCTAAGCTAAAGGTCTATTTTTTATTACTTAGGTCACCAGAGTTGGGCAAGGGCTTTAATTACCTCGAAGGAAGGTGTTAGGCACCTTTCGAGGTCCACAAATGTGGTTCCTGGCCGGACTCATTAAATGGGGAAGATTATCTAAATGAGCCACGAAAGTTGATTTTAACTTATATTGTTGCTTAAACTAAAATGATAAAGTTGAAGATAACAAAGTTTGGACAAACAAGAAGGAAATTTGGGCGGAATGAAAGTTAAAATAAGATAAATTTATTTTTTAACTTTCATTCCGCCCAAATTTCCTTCTTGTTTGTCCAAACTTTGTTATCTTCAACTTTATCATTTTAGTTTAAGCAACAATATAGGTTAAAATCAACTTTCGTGGCTCATTTAGATAATCTTCCCCATTTAATGAGTCCGGCCAGGAACCACATTTGTGGACCTCGAAAGGTGCCTAACACCTTCCTTTCAAGGTAATTGAAGACCTTGCCCAACTCTGGTGACCTAAGTAATAAAAAATAGACCTTTAGCTTAGAACGGTGTCTTAACACACCTTAATCCATTAGGTGGCGACTCTTCAAATAAATAAACCTTTAAGAGTTGTCGCATGTTGGGTTCCGCTTTTCTGCGAGGAAAAATTGGGCGTTACAGCATGACGACTCTGCTAGGGATATTAGGCTTTGACCACTACGTGTTCATCTAAATGGGGTTAAATTAAGTTTATTTTAAAAATGTTCAATTTATTTTTAACTTTGCCATGAAGTTACTAACCGTTTTCTTTGTTTTCTTATTGTTTATGATTATTTTCATATGTAATTGTTAATATATAAAATGTTGTAATTTTCTTTTATCTAATTGGCATACCACTCATATTTCCTCCACTTGAGAATTTTACACTATCACACACAATAACGGTTGCGTGGTTTCACGGCCGTTCACCATTTTAAAACAACTCGAGGATTGTCTTGTGATTTGGTCGATCAGCGGTGCGTCGACGGTCATAAGCTTCCTCACTCTCGAGTCGTCCGCTCGAGGGAACCGTATCATACCCACTCTTATTCCTAGATCGTGACCGTGTATACCTTTAGTAAGGCATGCACATCATTCAAAACTTAGAAAAATTGCGACGTCCATGGTACGTCAAGATTAAATAGAAACTTGCCCTCAGTCTCAAGGGATTTTTAAAATCCTGAAAAAAGACGATCCATAAATTATGTGCATTTTTGAGAGAAATTTTGTTTAAAGTAACGTCATTTTGCTCCCGGGTGGGTAGGTTAGTCTAATTTTTTTTTTTGCTGCAGGCACAATGAGTCTTCCAACTTCTTGCCCAAGGTTCGGTATGGTTTGGTGCATGCCTGTAGGCATGAAAGCATGGTGGTTAGATTTGGGAGAATACGGACAAAACAAAGTAAGGAAAGTATTAGGACACTTACCTTCGCTTATGCAAGTCACTCCCTACCGAGAACTCATCGAAGCAGTCACGGCCTTCTGGGATGAGAAGAGAGTGGTATTCAGATTTGGTGAGGTTGAAATGACCCCATTATTGGAAGAAATTGGGGGTTATGTAAATGTGAGTTTATTATGGAGAAATAAGAAGTGGGAAAAAGCGGAAATGACCATTCCCAAACGCGTCACCCTAGAAGATGCGCGTAACAAATTGGGGTTACAAGGTAGCGACATGGTGTCCTTTGTGATGAAGGGAAGGATGCCAGAGAAATATCTGCTCAACCGATTTGGTCACAGTTCTTCTCAGAAAATTTACAAAGAAGACAGTTCCGATCTAGACTCATGGACGAGCAGACGAATTTTTGCTTTCATAGTCTACTTTTTAGGAATGGTGGTCTTCCCACGAGGAGCTGAGGAAGATATTGATATATGTCTTATTTCAGTCGTCCACGCCTTATGCAATGGTATTGATAAAGGACATTGCACTATTGTTCCAATGATTGTGGACGACATTTACCGATCTTTGGGGAAGTGCAAAAATAGGTTTAAGCACTTCGAGGGATGTAATTTATTGCTTCAGCTTTGGCTTATTGAACATCTCCAAAAGGTGCGTGGAAATCTAACCATGCCTCGGCCTACAGAAACCGATCATATTGCTGCTCACCATTACAGGGTCACCATGGGAGTTAAGCCAATAAAACGGCCCGAAGAGGTGGAGAAATGGGGTCAAATGTTGGGTAATTTGACTGAAGACTCGGTACAGTGGATGTTTGACTGGTTTCCAAGATCCAACTTCGTGGTATATACCAAGTCTAGATACCACTTGGTTCTGATAGGACTACGAGGTCTCCAACCGTACTCTCCAATGCGAACAATGCGGAAGGCTGGAATAATGCAAATAATACCCCGGGTTGCTGACATGGACGCATACCAAGTGGATTACAAGGACGATTTTGTTCCACATGCTTTAGGCATTGCAAAAGCATGGAACAAAAAGATTTATCTTGATGAAAAGAGCACAGAGGTTGATCGATATCGGGCAGGCTACGCAACCGGGTATATTGAGTGGTTGCATGACGATTGGGCTGGTACTGCGATAGCAAGTGTCAAACGAGGCCAACATGTAGAGGATAAGGAGGCTCAAGCACAAACCCTCTATCGCCATTTAAAAAGACAGGTCCAAGATTCTGAGGCTTGTCATCGGCAGCTACACGACGATAATGCCAAAGAAATTGCTGAGATGGGAAAGGAATTGGAATATTGGAAAGATCGGGCTTTAGGTTTGGATTTGAGAATACAAGATTTGCGTGATGAATTCAGCAAACAAGGAGAAGAATACCTCAATAAGGGAGCTATGGGGAAAGATCTAGCATTGGCCTACCTTCTGTCCAGTCGTCACCGTTTCGACAAAGTACTAGAAGACCCAAAGAAGTGGGACGTCAATGAAGACATTTTCAAGATTTAATTGCTTTTTGGTTTGTTGTAATTCTCTCAATTTTTATTATAATAAAATTTTATTTTGGGTTTATTTTGGGAGCAAAATGACAATACTTGATAACAAATTTCTCTCAAACTCGTTAGGCCTACCTTTGGCATAAAAGAGGCCCCAAAATTAGGAAATACGTCACTATTTTTATTTGATCTTTCTTTTAATCAATATTATTTCTAACTTCTATTACTAATTGTGGTTTGTTTGTTGTTGGTGTTATTTTTCCCCTTCCCAAAGGTTGATCTGTGCAAACCTGGCTTACTACACAAGATCAAAAGGGGCTCCTCCTTCTCCTCCTACTCCTCCTCCCGTCCCTAACCGCAATAAAGGAAAGGACAGAATGGATGAACATAATAGTAGTGGCAGCGACACACCTAGAAACGAACAGGACAACTTTGAAGGGGCCGACCCTCCAGGTTATAATGAGATTATTATGAGGCTGGAACAAAAAAATTTTGAGCTGCAAGAAGAGTTAGCACAGGTTCGAAACACAAACACTCAGGCAACACTATTTGGGACACAAGCTAATGCCTCGACTTCAAAAGCACCAGCCAGTCTTCCCATGTCCTCACAACCCGCGCTCCACCACAAGACGCTCCACCCCAACATTACCAATACCCTCCATATACTTATCCACATCCTCCAGCTCCAGCTACCGCCTATTACCCTTCACCACACCAAGAAATACCTCCTCCAACCCATATAAATACAGCCTACGCCCACACCCATACCAACCCGATCTATGTGGAGACTGCACCTGTAACTCATCATTGTGAGGAATCTGAGCCTTCTGAAAAGGATAGACTAATTCAGACTCTAGCAGAAGAGTTGAAGAAGATAAATAGCAGGTTGCAAAATGTTGAAGGCAACAAGGGAATAACGGGTCTGGATTATGAAGATTTGTGTATACATCCGGATGTTGAATTACCGGAGGGGTACAAACCTCCCAAGTTCGAGCTATTCAACGGAACTGGTGATCCAAGGGCCCACCTGAGGTTGTATTGCGACAAATTGGTAGGAGTAGGGCAGAATAAGAAGATAAGGATGAAGTTGTTCATGCAAAGTCTGACCGGAGAAGCTCTTAGCTGGTATGTAGAGCAGGATCCGAGAAAATGGTTTACTTGGGCAGAAATGGCATCAGCTTTTGTAGAACGTTTTGGATTCAACACGGAAAATGCACCTGACTTGCATTACATCCAAAACTTGAAGAGGAAGCCCACCGAGACTTTCAGGGAATTCGCAACTCGATGGAGGATTGAAGCCGCAAGAGTGCGACCCCCAATGGAAGA
This sequence comes from Datura wrightii, assembly GCA_035772735.1. NCBI lineage: Eukaryota > Viridiplantae > Streptophyta > Magnoliopsida > Solanales > Solanaceae > Datura > Datura wrightii. Next base: position 23,832,693 of record JASDFA010000001.1, read on the forward strand.
GTCTCAAATGAAGGATATTTTTATGCGGACTTTAGACCCGCAAGTTTATGATAGGTTGATGCTTGTTAGCGAAAAAAGCTTTGCAGAAATTATCAAGCTTGGAGAGAGGATCGAGGACGGTATCAAGGATGGTACCATTATCAACCTGAATGCACTACAAGCGGCTAACAAAGCCTTGCAGTCTGGAACTGCTTCGGAAAGCCACAAAAAGAAGGAAATTGGAACAGTCATGATGGCCTAAGGGCCGAAAAGTTATGTTTACAGATCACAGACTCCAATCCCACACTATCAAATGCCAACCCCGCACTACCAAACTTCACCATACCAAACTCCACCTCCACCATATCACACTCCGTCATCACCTTATCAAGCTCCATCACCATATCAAAATCTCCATCCCTATCAAACTCCATATCAAACTCCCCCTCCAACCCACTTCCAAACACCTCCATCACATTACCAAGCCCTCGCTTACCCCGTTTATAATACACAGCCCTCTCATCCACAACCCTCTCATCCACGACCTTCTCACTCACTACCTTCTTTCTCACCAAATCAAAGGCCAAGGGCTCAGTTTAGGCCAACAAAAACTTACACTCCTCTAACCGAACCAATTGACCAGCTGTATGTAAGGTTGAAAGAAGCTGGTTACATCGAGCCTATTCCTGCACTGCCGGTCGATACCCAAGCTAAGTGGTACGACCACAACAAAATATGCATGTACCACTCGGGAATGAGGGGGCACACCATAGAGTACTGCAGGTCTTTGAAGGACAAAATACAGAAGTTGATTGACACCAAGGTTATTCACCTCAAGGATCCGGCACCGAATGTGACAAGAAATCCTCTGCCGAATCACCAGGTGAACATGATTTCTTGTAATGAGGTTGAGGACTTGGCGGATGTTATTGGGATGATTGAACACGGAGTAGGTTCTTCTTCAGATTCATCTCGGAGAGTACAGGTGCACCCTCCGTTCGAGGTTGAGGTAGCTGCACCAAGGCCTCCCTTCACGGTGGTAAGAGTTGCTCCAGTTTCATACAAGACAGTCCCTTGGAGCTACAAGGAAAATGCCTCGCATAAAACAAAGGTGTTGGAGGCAGATGTGGTACAAGGAGTGACATGGTCTGGAAGAGTATACACTCCTGAAATCTTGGTTCAAGGAGCCGATAAAGGGAAGCAGCCAGCAGTGGAAGCAGAAAATGGGATCTGGAAAAAGGTGTAGGCGAAGGAGTATTCGGTTGTAGAACAATTGGGAAAGACCCAGGCTCAAATTTCTATCTTATCACTTCTGCAGAGCTCTGAGCAACACCAAAAGGCTTTGATGAAGGTGCTAGGAGAAGCCTATGTCCCTGCGAGCATATCTAGTAGTGAGGTGGCCAATATGGTCGGTCAGGTATTTGAGGCCCAGAAAATATCCTTCCACGAAGATGAGTTGCCTGTGAAAGGCGTGACCCATAATAAAGCGCTGCATATCACAGTGCAACACTCGGACAAATTCATCACCAAGGTATTGATTGACCCAGGCTCCGGTCTGAATATCTGTCCGCTGAATACTTTGACCCGATTGGAAGTTGACCTTGCCCGGATTAAGCAATGGAACGTCAAAGCGTTTGACGATTCACAAAGGGACACTGTGGGAGAAATAGATCTTGACGTGCTAGTTGGCCCTGCCACATTCACCATGACATTTCAGGTAATGGACATCCCAGCCTCTTACAATCTGCTATTGGGATGTCCATGGATTCATGCTGCGGGAGCGGTGCCTTAAACTTTGCACCAATGCCTGAAATTTGAGTGGGACCATCAAAAAGTCATGGTCCACGGGGATGAAAGCCGTCCAATTTACGCTGTTCCTGTTATCCCTGTCATTGAAGGAAAGGGAGGGCTGGACGGGGAAAGTTTCCACACCGTAGAGCTTGTCGGTGTCGTCGAGGAAGGTAGATGGTGGAGTGACAAGATCCTGAGTATGCTACTTTGGTTGGGGTTCGAGCCAGGCCGGGGTCTGGGAGCCAAATTACAAGGAATCTCTGAGCCGTTGCAAATGGCAACGCAAAAGACCACTTTTGGATTGGGATATCAACCTACTGAGGAAGAGCTGGACAATTGGAAATATCCCTTGGGAAAGAGAAATTTTCTGTTGCCAAACCCATTGCCTTCATTTCAATAAACCTTCGTCTCTGATGGTTTTCTTGATGTTAAACGGGCCAAAGAAGATGTCGTGCTGCTCAGTCTAAGGGATTTATTTCTGGATGTTAACAGCTGTAACGTCGTTGGCAACGGGGAGGAAGGAGGGGCCCCACAAAAGGAGCCCAGAGTTCAGAGAACTGCCAATTGGACAGCCACACCATCCAGAGCTCGTCGGGCATCTAGGTAGACCAAAGGACCAGTTTTTCATGTTTTGTTCAAAATAAATATTTGTTTAAAAGTTGTGAATTTTCTTTTGAGTATTATGTCAAATTCTGATTGATTTTAATAAAATTATTTCTCTTTCATATATTTAATTTAATTTAATTTATTTTCAGCATTTCTAATATCGAACGAGTTAAATCTAAGGCCATGGCTTGTAATGAAACTGTGCGACATAACACAGGCAACTCTTTAGAATTTGAAGAAGATGAGTTACCTGCTGTAATTGTCAGGGAAATAGAAGAGTTCGAGGACAAGCCCAAAGCCAATCTTACAGATACTGATGTAGTGATTTTGGAAGATTCAGAAATACCCAAAGAGACTCAAGTCAGTACTCACTTGCCAAAAGATGAGATTGAGAAGTACATAGAGTTTTTGAAAGAGTATAAAGACATCTTCGCCTGGTCCTATGCTGATATGACAGGGCTCAGCCACTCTATAGTAGCGCATAGGTTGCCTACTGATCCAGCGTATCCCCCTGTGAAGCAAAAGCCGAGGAAATACAAGCCAGACATGAGTTTGAAAATCAAAGAAGAGGTAGCCAAGCAGATCGATGCCGGAATCCTCAAAGTAGTAGAATACCCCACTTGGTTGGCAACATCGTCCCTATACCAAAGAGGGACGGAAAGGTCAGAGTCTGTATGGATTATAGGGATCTCAACAAGGCTAGCCCTAAAGATGATTTTCCGTTACCAAACATACATATCCTTATTGACAACTGTGCAAAGCATGAGACACAGTCGTTCGTGGATTGTTTTGCTGGTTATCATCAGATCAGAATGCATGAAGAAGATGCTGAGAAAACCACATTTCTTTCCCCATGGGGGGTGTATTGTTACAAGGTAATGCCTTTCGGATTGAAAAATGTTGGAGCCACCTACATGCGGGCCATGACTACCATCTTCCACGACATGATTCACAAGGAAATTGAAGTTTATGTGGATGATGTCATCATCAAGTCAAAGAGAAGCTCAGATCATCTGGCAGACCTCAGAAAATTCTTCGACAGACTACGGAAGTACAATCTGAAGCTAAATCCAGCAAAGTGTGCATTTGGGGTCCCATCAGGAAAATTATTGGGTTTTATCGTCAGCCGTCGTGGTATTGAATTGGATCCAAGCAAGATTAAGGTTATCCAAGAGCTCCCGCCGCCGAAAAGTAAGAAAGAGGTTATGAGCTTTTTAGGACGACTAAACTACATTAGTCGTTTCATTGCTCAGTCAACGGTTATTTGTGAACCTATCTTCAAATTGTTGAAAAAGGATGCTGCTACAGAATGGACTCCTGAGTGTTAACAAGCTTTCGATAGAATCAAAGATTATCTATCGAAGCCTCCAGTTTTAGTGCCACCAGAACAAGGAAGAACTTTGCTCCTGTATTTGTCCGTGCTAGAGAATGCCTTTGGCTGTGTTTTAGGACAACATGACGAGACAGGGAGAAAGGAGCAAGCCATACACTATTTGAGCAAGAAGTTCACACCGTATGAGGCTCGGTATACATTGTTGGAAAGGACATGTTGTGCTTTGACTTGGGTCGCTCAGAAGTTGAGGCACTATTTGTCTGCCTACACAACTTATTTGATTTCAAGGATGGATCCGTTGAAGTATATCTTTCAAAAGCCCATGCCTACGGGGAAGTTGGCCAAGTGGCAAATATTGCTAAGTGAGTTTGACATTGTTTACGTTACGCAAAAAGCCGTAAAAGGACAGGCTCTTGCAGACCATTTGGTAGAAAATCTTGTAGATGAGGAGTATGAGCCACTGAAGACATATTTTCCTGATGAGGAAGTAGCCTTCATAGGAGAAGATATTGCCGAAGAATACGACGGTTGGAGGTTATTCTTCGATGGAGCAGCAAACTTTAAAGGAGTGGGCATCGGAGCAGTGTTAGTATCAGAAACTGGGCAACATTACCCTATATCAGCTAAGCTTCGATTTCCTTGTACTAACAACATGGCTGAGTATGAAGCCTGCATTTTGGGTATTCGACTAGCAGTTGACATGAACGTGCAATCATTACTGGTAATTAGAGACTCAGATTTGTTGATGCACCAAGTAAGGGGAGAATGGGCTACGAAAAACATGAAATTCTTCCCTATCTACATTATGTGCAAGAATTGTGCAAGAGATTTATCAAGATTGAGTTCCATCATGTTCCCAGAATACAGAATGAATTCGCGGATGCTCTAGCCACTTTGTCATCGATGATCCAGCACCCTGATAAGAATTACATTGATCCCATTCCTGTTCACGTACATAAGCAACCGGCTTATTGCTTTCATGTTGAGGAAGAACCAGACGGTGAACCATGGTATGCCGACATCAAAAGGTATCTGAAAAACGGGGGTTATCCTGAGCATGCTACAAGCGCCAAAAGCGCACGATTCAGAGGCTAGCCAATCAGTTTTTCCTAAACGGGGAAATCCTTTATAGGAGGACCCCCGACTTGGGATTGCTAAGATGTGTGGATGCTAAAGAGGCGACAACTTTGATTGAGGAAGTTCACGCTGGAACTTGTGGACCCCATATGAACGGTTTCATGTTGGCAAAGAAGATCTTGAGAGCCGGCTATTTTTGGTTGACTATGGAGACGGACTGTATCAAGTACGTGCAAAGATGTCATCGCTGTCAAACCCACGCCGATGTGATTCGAGCTCCTCCTAATGAGCTTCGGGCCACAAGCTCGCCTTGGCCATTCGCAGCTTGGGGAATGGATGTAATTGGCCCCATCGAGCCTGCAGCGTCCAATGGACATAGATTCATTCTGGTTGCAATTGACTACTTCACTAAGTGGGTTGAAGCTACCTCTCACAAGTCTATCACAAAGAAGGTGGTGACAGATTTCGTCCGCGACCATCTCATTTGCCAGTTTGGGGTACCCGAATCAATCATTATCGACAATGGCACTAATCTGAATAGTGACTTGATGAGAGCAACGTGTGAAAATTTCAAGATCAAGCACTGCCATTCTACTGCATATAGGCCGCAAATGAATGGAGCCATGGAGGCTACAAACAAGAATATCAAGAGGATCTTGCACAAAATGATTGATAACTATAGACATTGGCATGAGAAGCTGCCCTTTGCTTTGTTGGGATACCGCACCAATCTCCGAACGTCTACTGGAGCTACACCTTATATGTTGGTGTATGGTAATGAAGCAGTAATACCTGCTGAAGTGGAAATTCCTTCTTTGAGAATCATTCAAGAAGCAGAATTGAACGATGCAGAATGGGTGCAAAGTAGATTCGAGCAACTAGCACTCATTGATGGTAAAAGGATAAATGCAATCTGTCACGGTCAACTTTATCAGAACAGGATGACCAACGCCTTTAATAAGAAAGTTAGGCCAAGACTTTTCATGCCTGGGCAACTAGTTTTGAAGCGGATTTTTCCAAACCAAGATGAAGCTAAAGGCAAGTTCTCGCCTAACTGGCAAGGTCCCTACATGTTTCACCGAGTGCTGACAGGAGGAGAACTTATCCTAGCAGAGATGGACGGTGAAATTTGGCCTAAACCCATCAACTCAGACGCGGTTAAGAGATACTATATTTAGATTGGGATTTTTGTTTCTTTTTGCTCTGCCTCGTAACCTGAACTACGTTGGACTTGATTCCCGTTTAAGAGGGATACGTAGGCGTCCCTGTGGGACTCGGTCTATATCTTTATAAAAGTTTCTTATCCCCTTCAAAGGTTCTCGGTGATTTTGTCACATTTTCATGGTATTTCGGTTAACAAGCTGCAACTGGGGCAGAATTTTTGAGAGGACATCAAAAATTCTCAAATCTCCGTCACTTGCAAGAAAGTCTATGTCATCTTCTACACTGGGGCAGAAATTTTGAGAAGGATCTCAAAATTTCGTCAAACTAGGTCAAGACGAGGTTCCGATTTACAAAAGGACGTCGTACGGTTTTAAAATATGCCATGGCCCGTGATTTAACTCAATTTTTTCTATGTATTTACTTTACTTTTACTAAGTTATTCACCTTTTATCTAAACTTTGTGCCCGAGCATATGCCTGGACGGAGTGCAGCAACAGATGTCCAGCGAATAGAAGAAGGCTACGAGATATACACACAGATCAACCTCCCCTTTTCGAACTAACAAATTTTCTTTGAACGTAGAAATAAAAGAAATACAAAAGGCAGAGATGGAAATGTCTTGTCACAAGGCGACATAGAGCTAAGTCATTCTTCCTTATGCCTCTACTTATTATCTTGATATTCTATCATCGAAGCACTCAGTTGCATAGCAAACCCATGATATACACATTTACATATGCATTTGAGCCCTTGGTATAACTTTATATATGCACTTGAGCCCTTGATATATATTTGCATACGCATTCTGAGCCCGTGATATATATTTTATACATGCATTCAAGCCCGTGGCATATATATTTATATTCATTTTGAGCCCGTGATATACATTTGTACAAGCATTTGAGCCCTTGGTATACATTTACATATGCATTTTTTGTGCATTCGAGCCCCGTATGCATTTGATTCCTTGATATACATTTTACGTATGCATTTGAGCCCTTGATAAACATTTATATATGCATTTGAGCCCGGATATACATTTTACATATGCATTTGAGCCCTTGATACACATTTATATATGTATTTGAGCCCTAATATATATTTGAGCCTGTAGTATATATGCATTTTGAGCTCGCGGTATGCATTTCAGCCCGTATTACCATATTGAGCCCGTGATATATGTTATAATATGCATTTGAGTCTTTATTTGCATATTGAGCCCGTGATGCACGCGATATACGCATTTTGACATACATTTGAGTCGTATTTACATTCGAGCCCGTACTTGCATTTCGAGCCCGTTATTTGCATCTTACGTCCGTTTATGCATTCGAAGCCCGTTATATGCATTTCGAGCCTGTTGTTGCATTCTAAGCCCCGTGACTTATTTGCATTGAGCCCGAATAAACTGGAGCTCTCGATTGAATTATTGATGCTCTCGAACAATTTACTTTCTTTGAATAAGCATTTCTTCCACTCATCCGAACATTTTTCATGGCTTGCAGACATCATGTCATAACCTAAGGAATTTTACTTTCCAATTTATCATGTCCTAAGGCGTCATAGTCTAAAGGCATCATTTTTCATGGCCTGCAGATATCATTTCATGGCCTAGGGAATTTATTTTCTGCTTATCATGCTCCTAAGGCGTCATAGTCTAAAGGCATCATTTTTCATGGCCTGAAGACATCATTTCATGGCCTAAGGAATTTATTTTGCGTATCATGGCCCAAGACATCATGGTTTAGAGACATCATCCATTATTTCTAAACAAACTTTCATTGTCTAAAGGGAACTTGCATCTTGTTTAAATTTTTTGCATCCGTTTATTTTACGAAAATATTTGATGCACATTCTTTAGTATTTACGCGAACACCGAAGAAATCGCAAGCTACGAATGATAGTACCTCCCTACTATTTTCTTTCGAGTCGTATCCCCACTTGTTTATTTTTGCAATGCATTCTAAATCGTGTCAATTCGTGCTACCCCATCCTTATTCAAGTCTCGTGTTGTAAATTTTTAGGGATCTCGTTCGTCCCTAAATCCAGAACTACACGCGGCATGATTCTCGTGAGACCCGAGATATGTTGGCAACTTGATACCAAAGTCTTGGCCACAAAATCTCCACAACCCCATCTTGTTTCATCTGGCCCTACTGAAAATTTTTCTTCGGTCTGACAAAATTGGCCACTAGGTCAACGTTCTTTGCTCAACAATTCATTCTTCATTCCCGAGCAAAGAAGGGGCAGCTGTTGACACCCAATTTTGACCTCCCTACGCCTCAATATGCTGCTTATATATGTATATATTTGTTTATTTGTTTTGATGCAAATATTCGACTTACTTTTGTATTTATAAAGTAATTTATTATTATAATATTGTGAAAATTATTCCAAGTTACATATATATGACTCATATTAATCTTAATTTTTGATATTAAATAATTATGTTGTATATAATATATTTCGTATTAATATGCGCCCTTATTTTGAAATATATTCTTTACTTAATAAACTATTTACCTAATTTTACTAAACTTTACAAATTTATTTGACTAATATTATTAATCGAATTTATAAATTATTTATGTTAATAATATTATTTTTATAATATTTGATAACTTAATTTTATTTTTCTAGTCATTAAATTATTACATAAGTATACTTAAATTTAAAATTTATTTATATTAATAATAATATTTATGTGATAATTTATGTTACTTTATTATCTACTTATTAAATTATTTAAAAGTGTAGTATATTTATTAATTTAATAGAAGCTAAATCCAATTTCATTCAATTTATTTAAATTATAGCCATTTTCTTATTCAATTTCATTCAATTTATTTCAAATTTGGCCACTTTCTGTTCAATTTATATCAATTTTAGTCACTTTTGATCAATTTTGGCTATTATTTTAAATTCAATTTCAGCCTAAATTAATTCCTAACCATTTACCCATCCGGACTACCCAATTAACCCGCGACCCGACCCATCTATTCTAAAATCTAATCCTAGCCGTCCATCTAATTTAATCCTACGGTCCTAATTAAAATCTATTTTATTTCCTTATTTAATCTTCATACACTACCCAAACCCTAAACATTTCCCATTCTTCCCCTTCCCACCTAACCTAGCCGCCGCTTACCTCCCTCTCTCCCTCTCTTCGCCGACTCTCCCTCTCTTCTTCTTCCCTCGGCCGCCAACCTCCATTAATGTCGGCGTCGCCTCATCTTCTCCCCTTCTCTTCCATTTCCCTCTCTTCTCTTACCTCGCCGGACCTCCATCACCAAAACCCGCCGGAAAACAGCCGCCGGACCCCCTTCTCCTTCACTCTCCCTTCTCCCCATTTTTTCCAGCGACACACTCGCCGGAAACCTACGCCGCCACCACTTCTTCTCCCTCTCACCCGAACAACTCCTCACAGCAGTCATCGACATCCTCCCCTCCTCTTCATTTCCCGGCGAACAACCGGACTAGCATAGCTGCACTATAACACTGCCGGACCACCTCCATAATTTCCGGCAAGCGGCCTTCACTCTTCCTCTCTCTTTTCCGATCTGCCAGCCGCCGGAACACCGAAAACGCAGCGACCAATCACCCTCCGGCCACCATCGCAGCACCATCTTCCTCTCCTGCCGATGCCCTTCTTCTATTTTTCTTCCTTCTCAATCGAAGCCAACAAGCAGAACCTGCCAGCCCCTCCAACGCCTTCGCCTCCCCCATTTTCTCCGACCAACACCCTCACAACACCACCAGAAACCCTCACATCCGGCCACCACTTCCACCCAGATCTGACCGTGGCATTTTCTTCCTTCCCTTTTTTGTTTGATTGGTTTAAAAGAAAGAGTTAATTAATTAATCATGTCTGCTGAATGTTTTGACTATTACCCTGTGCATCTCCATGTTATCATAGGTGAACTTCCTTAGATCTACTAAAATTTTGCTGGTTTTCTTTTGGTTATTTGAGGTTTAGATATATGTATGTATGTATATATATATATATATATATATATATATATATATATATATATATATATATATATATATAAGCCGTGATTTCGATGTTCCCTCCCTGAAAAATGAAAATATATCAAGATTTTAACAGTAGTATACATGTTGTATGAACTGTCTTGTGTTGGAATAGATTCATGCTCTCTTGGTACTCCCTTTACCGAGAAATCTAGTAGTGGACTATGCTTATAAGCTGCATGATAGTTGAAGATCGCCCTTTATTCTTTATTAAGTTAAAACATATAATTTTGTTTTACTGGATTATTTCTGACAAATATGGTCGCTGGTGATTTTATAATTTTATGTCTTTGGTATGATAATTTTATAATGTTATATCTTTAGTATGACAATTTTAGGTGTTGAACTAATTTGGTGAGTTTTGATTGATTCAGCTTTCTTGTTTAAGGAAGAACTGTTCCATGATTCATGTTTCTCATCCACCATTTCTTTCAGTAATATTGACAACTTTGGTATTTTTTATTACTTTTATTTGTGCCAAATTTAGGTATTTCATTGAAATATGTATTCCTTTCCACAGCGTATTCGGTAATTGGTGTAGTCATAATATTGATAATTGTAACATGTGGTAAATATTGATTTACTCTAACATCCTAATCTTTAAATCCCTAATTACCTTCTTTAAGATCAGGACTGCATGCTCATTTCCTTTATTACCTAAGTTGGATGACATATTGTGTAATATTTATGGTAACTTATTAATTTTAGGTATTATGCGACAGTTTGATTTTTCTTAATCTAAAATTAACTGATTATCTTAGTTGCTTAAATAATTTAATACCAGTAACTTAAGCTTGTCAATCTTCTACTTGATTAAATATGATCTAAGTAAAATATTGTGATTTCGTCTCTCTTATCTTGAATTAATATGAAATATTAATGTTTGTCTATTTATGTTAATTTGATATTCTTAGCCTAAAGTTTTACCTGACAGCCTGAATTGGTGATTAGTTTATGGTAAAGTTTCTTGATTGATTCCTCCATTCTGATCAGTATCTGTAATTATGGAAGAGAGACTATTTGATTTTATTGGTTAAAAATAATATTTAGAGTAATTTCTGATTTAATTTGACCTATTTGATTTATTATTATTATTTTTAATTTATAATAAATATTTCACATAATTTCAACATTGGCTAATTAAAGATGAAATTTCTTTTGATAGGAATGTATTTATGACGAATATATTTGATTGGTGATTGATTATTATTTCCTTCCTTTGACATTGATTTAAAGTTTGTTTATTATGGGAAGTAGGATTAGCCGTTTTGGCTTTGCTAATTAAGGGAAATTTTTCCTTTGATTACGATTCGGTCCTATTGCTCCTTTAATCCCTATTGACCTTTTCTACTATAAAGGGTTCCTTTTCCTTTCTTTTAATTCAGTCGAACATTGGGTTTTTGATATCAATACTGTGTGCAAAATAGTGCTTTCCTCAAAAGAAAAGAAAACTTCTTTTTAGCAATTAATTCAAAACAAACATCTACTTTCAAGACTTCTCTTCGACTTTTTCTACAACCGGTTAGTATGTCTTCTATGTTATGTTCTTGAAATAACGTACTTTAAAAAATCTATTATGAGTATTGTTGATTAATTTTGATCCTTCTAAATTTATTGGATTTTCTTATGTGGTGCAAGATTAAAATGTGATTTGTTTTAGGTCTAGAGTGTACGTGTGTATGTTATTTCACTATTTAGCAGGTTTATCCGAAAGCAAGTACCGAAGAGTCGCCTTGGGTGTGGAGTAAAATATTTCGGAATGGCTGTTTGTATTAGTTTAAAATCATTATGTTTCATTTTTTATATTCATTTCGTTTATTATTATCAATTATAACTTTGTAATAAACGCTATAATAGTGAAGCGGGTTTTTATGGAGGGCGGGGTTTATTTCTTTACTGCTCTCTTCTAATGGTCAAATTCACCTAGAAAAGCATGTTCGTAGGTTATAATGATATATGCAGCATTAGAAAGCATGCCTATAAGGTCTTGAATGATTTAGTTTAAAACCTATTAAACTTTAGTAATCTCTATAAGAACACTGCGCATTTGTTTGTTTAGTTTAAAATTACGCACGTAAGAATTTAATTTCTATGTATGTATGTTGTGGATTTTTCTGATAATAATCATTCATGAACAGTTCACTTTAGTTTTCATAATAATAGGCTTAACTAAAATTGGTAAAAATTTATATTTTGCAAATATCATGTCTATAGCATTAATGCAAGTATAATTGGTCATATTAAGAAAATTTTGAACTAGTTAACACCTAATATTAGAGGTCATTATTTAGCCTCAAATGCTACCTAGAACGTTGAGTAACAATTGTTCTCACATGAACTGTCTGTATTTTGATATTGCCTGTCTAGCCATTGTTTGTAATTAAATTATGTCTGCAAAATTAACGTCAGTGTCAATATGTAATAATCTGGTTAAATCTGAAGTGTATCTTGTCAATCTGGCTGACTAATCAAAGTTTTTTTTTTAGGAATATCAGTGTTGCAAGCTTTAATTAATTATTTCCCAAATACTGAATAATTGTCATATACCATCATATATGAATACTTTCTGGTTGATGTATATTATACTACTGCATTAAATGTGTGAATATAATATATGTGCATTAGTAACATGTTTATATGATTTAATCTTTTGGATCGATCCACATAATCATGAACCTAATATGATTTATTTGCTCAACCAGGAACCATAACCCGTTTTATTTGTTCTTTGTCATCTACTGGAAATTTTAACGATACCATGCTAGAAGGTCCTTAAATAATTAAGTTGAAGTATGTTTTATGTTTAAATTTAATCACTATTACTGCAATTTCTTAAAACGGACCTATCTGCCTCATCATAAATTATAGAAGTTAAATAAGGTGTACAACTCTTCTTATTATTCAATTTAGAGGTCATTTCTATAGGACAAGGTGTTCACTTGCTTAAATCATACTTTTAATCGTTGTGCAATGTTCATCTATGTCAAGTCGGCACTCCCTTTGCTTTCTCTAATCTATCCTTATTTGCGTTCATTTAGAAATCATGTTCATAAGTCTAAACGAAGAGGTCCTATTTGAAACCTTTATATGTTCGTTGTGAGAATTATTGTTTTGTTTGTCGTTTTTTTTTACAACCATAGGATTTTAGATCCAAAAATTCAAATTAGTTGTCCAATGCCTCTTGGACTTTAAGGTCGGGACGGGTAGGCAAGTACTAGGATGATAGTGTATCACATAGAACGTTTTAGGTTAATAATCAACTAGGGGGTAGATGGAAAATGATAGTCCGTGCTCGCTGAATAATACGAGCAATTCAAAAGATTGCGAAGTATTATTTAAGTTGCACGGGTGATCCCATTAGGTCAAACATTTCTAAACGTAGAACTACGTTTGGCCTGATTCCCTTAAGGGATACGTAGGCGCCTCATTGAGGTTCGGTCCCATAATAAAAAAAAATATTTATTTGTTTTGTTTATATTAATAAATGGTTGTTTGCCATGACTTTTGTATTTATTTAAGAAGTTAAAATAAGATAAATTTATTTTTTAACTTTCATTCCGCCCAAATTTCCTTCTTGTTTGTCCAAACTTTGTTATCTTCAACTTTATCATTTTAGTTTAAGTAACAATATAGGTTAAAATCAACTTTCGTGGCTCATTTAGATAATCTTCCCCATTTAATGAGTTCGGCCGGGAACCACATTTGTGGACCTCGAAAGGTGCCTAACACCTTCCTTTCGAGGTAATTAGAGCCCTTGCCCAACTCTGGTGACCTAAGTAATAAAAAATAGACCTTTAGCTTAGAACGGTGTCCTAACGCACCTTAATCTGTTAGGTGGCGACTCTTCAAATAAATAAACCCTTAAGAGTTGTCGCATGTTGGGTTCCGCTTTTTCGCGAGGAAAAATGAGGCGCGACAGCATGACGACTCTGCTGGGGGGAGTTGTTCGGGTGAGAGGGAGAAGAAGTGGTGGCGGCGTAGGTTTCCGGCGAGTGTGTCGCTAGAAAAAATGGGGAGAAGGGAGAGTGAAGGAGAAGGGGGTCCGACGACTGTTTTCCGGCGGGTTTTGATGATGGAGGTCCGGCGAGGTAAGAGAAGAGAGGGAAATGGAAGAGAAGGGGAGAAGATGAGGCGACACCGGCGTTAATGGAGGTTGGCGGCCGAGGGAAGAAGAAGAGAGGGAGGGTCAGCGAAGAGAGGGAGAGAGGGAGGTAAGCGGTGGCTAGGTTAGGTGGGAAGGGGAAGAATGGAAAATGTTTAGGGTTTGGGTAGGGTATGAAGATTAAATAAGGAAATAAAATAGATTTTAATTAGGACCGTAAGATTAAATTAGATGGACGGCTAGGATTAGATTTTAGAATAGATGGGTCGGGTCGCGGGTTAATTGGGTAGTCCGGATGGGAAAACGGTTAGGAATTAATTTACGCTGAAATTGAATTTAAATAATAGCCAAAATTGATCAAAAGTGGCTAAAATTGACATAAATTGAACAGAAATTGGCCAAATTTGAAATAAATTGAATGAAATTGAATAGAAAATGGCTATAATTTAAATAAATCGAATGAAATTGGATTTAGCTGCTATTAAATTAATAAATATACTACACTTTTAAATAATTTAATAAGTAGATAATAAAGTAACATAAATTATCACATAAATATTATTATTAATATAAATAAATTCTAAATTTAAGTATTCTTATGTAAATATCATATAATTAAATTATTATATTTATAAATAATTTAATGACTAGAAAAATAAAATTAAGTTATCAAATATTATAAAAATAATATTATTAACATAAATAATTTATAAATTCGATTAATAATATTAGTCAAATAAATTTGTAAAGTTTAGTAAAATTAGGTAAATAGTTTATTAAGTAAAGAATATTATTCAAAATAAGGGCGTATATTAATACAAAATATATTATATACAACATAATTATTTAATATCAACAATTAAGATTAATATGAGTCATATATATGTAACTTGGAATAATTTTCACAATATTATAATAATAAATTACTTTATAAATACAAAAGTAAGTCGAATATTTGCATCAAAATAAATAAACAATTATATACATATATAAGCAGCATATTGAGGCGTAAGGAGGTCAAAATTGGGTGTCAACAGTTAGCCTTTTAGAAAGCACATGCTCTGATACCAAATGTTAAGTTATATGGGTCGACCACCGTACTTCGAACCTGGTCCCTCTATCAGGTTACACAGAAACAGAGACACACACACACATACGTAAATAAGGCAATAAGAAGATGACACACGATATTTACGTGGAAAATCTCCTTGCTCACAGGAAGTAAAAAACCACGACCTACCTCATAGGATTTCTCAAACTCCTCTACTAGATCTGAACAACAATGGTTACAGACTCTAGTATACTACTAAGAAATTAACCTCCTAATCTCCCACTTGTAACACCTCTATTACAAGACTTCAAACTATGACTTCAATGTCATCTACACCAGCTACACTCAACTGGAAATACAAGGCTAACTCTAGCCGAAATGTCAACTAACTCTAGCCGACAGAAACAAGAAACAAACCCTTGAAAAAACAAGAAAACAAACTTGTACAAAAGACAAAGTTTCTATCTGTTACAATGCACTTCTTCTTCTTTGATGGCAGCCTCAAAACTTGAGCTCATTAACTTCGATCCTTGTTGTCGAACGAGGAAACAATGGCTGCCTTTTCAGAGAGAAGAATAAGCTTTAGGTCAAGGTCTGTTTTTCTGAATGAGAGAGTTGTTGGGTTTGTCCATCTATTTGTTTGTCCAACTCTCTTTTTGTCCAAAGGGTAAAAGGAGAGAGTGTTGTTCATCCCAACAAGAAAACTCTCTCATTGGTCAAGTACATATGACCTACTTGGCCTAGGCTGCTGCTATGCTTCCCTGCTGCACTGCTGCGCCCTGCAGCTCTCACCAATTCACTGCCAAAAAGCAACCTTTTCAGCTGTAAAGGTTTTTCCCGTCCAGTTCAAATTTGAGTCACACCGGCACAAGGGATCAGATCCCTGTATGGGGTTGACATCATCAAAATCAGCCATCTAACAATACAAAAAGTAAAATTACACGTATACAATTGCATCTATATTTTGTTTAACGATATAAACCATTTGGTTAATTTTTCTTTTTCATATTTTAATATAACCTTTAGCTATCCATTAGAAGAGACATACAATCATCAAATAATATGTAAGTAGAAGTAGTATTATTTTTAACTTTTTAGCATGTGGAGCAATATTACCTCTGAGTTGAAGTTTAATCTACCTTTTGACTAAGGAATAATAATTAGAAACTACTTGAAATTCAGAAATCAAATTAATACATGAAATTTAGCTCCTTTGTATTTCTAGATATTTCTCTATTAGAAGTATGTTTCAGGCTAAAAGGGAAAGAGGTTTATATATAGATTAGTTTTTCAACACATGCTTAATCATGTCAATTGTATAGATTTTTGTAGGCTCGGCTTTAAGGTGAAGCCGGAAGCTGTTAAAGCAGGTGTTTTAGGCCTCCAAATTTAGAATTTATTAATAATAAGTTCATTTTTTTTAAAGTATTTATAAGTAAAAAATAGATTAATATTTTTTTATATAAAAGAAAAAGATAATTTGACCAATTAAAGCGACTTTTGAATACCTCCGTTTCAAACTTTTATCGGTGAACAAAAAGTTTGACTAGTGTAATAATTATTCTTTTTATTTTAATTTATGTGATATTATTTGATTATGACTATAGATATTCATCAAGAATAACATAAAAATTTTAAGGTTAAGTTGTTTCTAATTATAAAAAAATGATGTTTTTGTCAACAAACTAAAAAAAAATAAATTATCACATAAATAGATTAAATTATAAGTATAATATATCCTTTATCTCTTTTTCTTTTTCACCAGAAAAAATGTAAATTGTTGTACAATTAAACTCAAAATAACAATGTAAAGAGCACAAGAAATAATATAAGACAACTTTCAAGTTTTTTCTTTCTTTCAAGTGTGTTTAATATCATTCTCAATACCTCTATTTATAGGATTACATTGAGGAGCACCAAATTGTGTCAATAACATGACTTTAATACTTGAGAATGAGGAAAAAATTAAAGGGGTGTGGAAGATCAATGAGGTAGTAGTGGAGGTGCGGGTATTACTACACATAATGATGAAAATAATACCTAGAAGTTATGGACATCCACAATTAAGTAAAAAATAATATTTACTACATCCCCCTCCCCTGAATGTCCATTGATAGATAATATGCCTCGTTAAAATCTAACTAGAGAACACCCTGAAGAAAATAATTCTAGTGAAGAAAAAGAGTGTGCATATCTTGTAATACGCATTACTGTTGCCTCGTTAAAAAACTTGTCAGAAAAACCCAATGAGATTGGCTTGTTAAAAATCTTGTCAGAAAAACTCAGAGGGATAAACATTGGCTAAGAAAAAAAGAGTACAATACGTATTATACTCTCCCTGATCAACATCACTTAATTCTTGTAAATAATGCCTCCCAATCTTGTGTATTTAGCTTTTCAAATATTGATATTGGCATCACATTAATGAATATGTTGCATTATTGATCTCATCACCATATATCATTTTCTTGTTTCTTGGATATATTGAGACTTTGAGTTCAATCAAAATACATGAGCTTGACAATCACTCTGTTCTGACCTCGTCGTCGTAGAGACAAATTAATCATTCAACTTGTTCATAGTAACAACCAAGTGACAGACACTTCATGCAATTATATTATATAAAATAGACTGTCTTATGAAATAACATAATATGACACTAATTTCACATGCAAACATATAACTTTCTTGAGATTAAATTTCATATTAATCAAATAATTTTCTTGTACTTTCATAATCAGTAAGCCTTGACAAAATTGGTAAGAATAAATAAATTTATATCAATATTTGATTCACTCTAATATCTCCACGAATAAAAAATAAAGTTCTGTTTTTCCTGCACATTTAAAAATATTATTTCATGGATAGTAATAATATGATACATAATTGCACTAAAATATGACACTTTCTAATCATTTTCATGATATCAAAATTGATCTTTCTTTATGTTAAGTAATCTCATAATCATTGGGTACTTATGGAATCACTTTAATCCATATAAGAATTTGCTAAAGTTTTATGTAACAAAATTTTGGGAATCTTTATATGCTTCAGAATAATTTAAATCCTTCAAAGATTTATATATAAATTTCACTGTCTAGCTAGACATAATAATAATTCATTATACGCATTCGAGTTTTTCATGTATTGTCGGACTGAAAGAAACCTCATTTCATCCACTACAGGAGAACACATCTCTATACAATAATGTCAGGACCTTTGCAAAAAATTCTTATGCCACAAGGAACAAGCCATATTTTATATCTTATGATTTTTATTTTATTTTTCGCACAATAACTCATTTGTAACCCAGCAACATTATACCTTGATGTCTTTGGATTACAAGTTCAAGACATGTACATCACTTTATCAGTAAAATAAAATATACTTGAATTGCATATTTTATTGGTCAATTATTTATCTACCCACACTTTTTAATAGATTTGAATTTAAGATCCTCGTCACCATTTGTAATGTTGAGCATACATTATATCAAAGATATAGTCGACGACTATTTTGATATCAGTTCCAATGCGACATATATATCATCGAAATCTCTTCATTTTCATCATTTTCAGGTACTTGAATTTTTGTCAAGATTTTATGAAGTGTTATGTCATGGTGCTCTTTTAAAGCACTTGTCTCATTATTATGACTATCTTAAGTATTTGCTTCTCTCCTTCTTCAAGGAGATTTATCTTTGAAACCGATTGGTCTATCACGTTTTAAGCGTGCTATAGATCATGTTCTTCGAGAATTTTTCGTTGGAGCATTTGCAGCTCGATTATATATAGGGTCAACAAATACATCTGGCAATTGGTTTGCAATTTTTTGCAAATGAATTATCCCTTTGAACTTCAAATTCACATTTTTCACGAGGGTTAGCATAATTCATTTCATACATAATTTTCAGCTACTAATCATTTCCCCCCCTAATGTTAGGAAATCTAACATTTACCCTAAACTTTATTTGGGGACCCATCCTTGTGCATGGTGGAGCAATTGAATCATATATCAGACATTTCAATTTTTAGATGAGAATTATTTTGTTACCGACCTTGAACCAATTGCAATAGGAAAACCTTGTTGGCTTGATGTATACAAGTGTTGCTACATGTTAAATAAACACATCTCATACCAAAATTTATTTGAGAATTTTGTTCACATGACCAATGGTTTGACTATGATTAGAGACATACAATTTCTATTAAACTAACTTGGATATAAACCGGTATTACCAATATAATTTTATAATTTAAAACGTTGCTCTTAATTTTCGAGCAAACAACCTTGCAAAATCAAATTGCAGGTTGATATGAAAGCACATGTGACCATATAAATGCGCCTATTAAAATTATATAATAGAAAAAGGCTCACATGACATGTGAACAGACCTATATTCACCTTTTTATACGTTTCAAAAATTCAAGGGATGCAATCCCAACCTCAAATGGTAAAATAAATAATTTATCATGACAACAAGTAGCACAAGAGAATTCATGAAAAACTTTATTTTTCTTCAATATATAACCACATGAATTTTCAATTATTCTCATATCACATTTGAATCGGAATGGTCAACCGGTTATGCCAACTGATATATTTTCTATAGTTTACTATTGCATATGATTCCATCACTATGACTATATTTGTATACTACAAACAGGAGAAAGAGGAGGGTAACATTTCTTATAAATATTTATAATTCACTTTAATTGGAGTAATGTGGAGATATTAAATCTTTTCATAATTTGTAGTCTCAATATAATTTATTTTCGACCAATGCCTTTGAAACTTAATAAGTTTCTTTGCGACTTTCTACAACTCTAATATTAAATAATTTCATTCCTTTAGGTAGTAACACATTAACTCTTTCGCAGTTCTTAATTAAATTTGTGTACTACCACATATATATTTCATAACACCATCTGTATGATGAATATTTTCTTCAAAGATAAAATCATACTTTCATTGTTATGGTTAAAATCATTATAAGCAATACCTATTTTTTGCTTTGCTTTACCTTTAATAATATTTTTTTATAAGATTTGATAAAATATTTTAACATATTATAGCTATGCCATCAATGACAAATTCATGCGGTCACACCATAATATTTATTCTGGTTATGGTCAAAAAACTTTTGTAGGCAAGAAATAGTTTTTCCTTTATCCTGTGATAATGTATGATAAGACATGCTACAATATTTATGATGTAGTAAAAGTATGTGATTGATGACCTTTATGCCAGCATAATTTCTTTTATTTCTATCAAACCATTTGTAGAAGTGAGTTATGAAATTTAAATGTCCTTATCTAAAATGTTTATCACATAAATGACACATGCACTTTCAAGAATGACGAAACATTCACGATGCTCATTACAAGTCATATTCTCTTTAAGAAATTGAATATAATTATTTATACGTGCTTCATAAATTTTCATTATAAGCTCATTGTCATGCCTTAACATTTATCATATTTTTATAATCCACCTCAATATCACTTTGAAGGGTCAAGTGTGTCTCAATTTTGTATTTCTTTCTTTTGATGAAGGATTTATAAAATATATCAAATTAGGATTCACGATAATCGCGTGCCCAATGACCTTTCATACTATGTCCATTGATTTCAAAAAATTACCTTGATCTTTTGAAGGACCATTTTGAGAATACATAATGTTCTTTCTTTTATAATTACATATACCACAATAATTACTATTATTATTTTATCATTTGTCATGTCCACGTCCATTTGTACAACCACAATAATTATTTTGTCATCTTTCAGACTTATCATGTACTGCTACCACGTTCACTTCAAGAAAAGGAGCAAATTCAGTGGAAGAGACTTCATATTCATCAAAATCATATTATTTTGTCTCGGTCAATATTATGTCATCAATATGTGGCTTCATATTCATCAAAATCATATTATTATGCTTCGGTCATTATTATATCATCAATATGGTGCATTCAGATTCAAAGTCAACGTCTTACCATATTAAGGTGTGTTAGGCCATAATTCATCGAGATTCAAACCCAATATTTTGTCATCATGATGCACCAAGACTATCACCCGATAGCTTACCCACGGGCACAATGAGACTTAAATCCATCGTTTATCCTCAATTAATGACATAATAATTTAAAGTGCAATAAGATTTACCCTCAAACAGTTAAGAATATTATGAATTTTGATAGATCATAGACATGTAAATACACAAATTTAATAAAATATATATGCTTCTTCTGAAATGTAACTAATTAATTAGAATGGATAGATGCCTTAAAACATGAGCCATATTTGTATAATGTTAAAAGATATTTAGCAAGACAGAATGCACACCCAATTGAATAATTATTACTCCGAATTTACTCAATTATCAATATAAATTAGGAGTTGATCCTCAAAATTATTATTTTTAAAGATTACTTTCAAAGTCGTAACTAATGTAGATAAATGTGGACCATAATATAATTATCATTATCTTCTAAATGCCTAAAGCAGAAAATTCATGCAATACCTTTCTTTTTCTATTGTTAAATATTATTTTTAACAAAATCTATCCTTTCTCAAAACAATAATAGAATAGTTTAAGCCAAACACAAGAGTATCAGAAAGCAAAATTCCCAGTATAGTTTTAGGAAGAAGTTACAATGTTATAGCTTCTAACGAGAAACATGTATTAGTTTATTAGCCTATTTTAGATCATTAAGACTTACACGCACTACGATCTGTTAAAGAAGTGATCATTATCACATTATTAGAAGATGAGACCACAAAGGAGAAATTTTCTGCCTTTACGCAAACTCATTAAATGTCATGATCATAATAATCAGAGGCTCGTGTTAATAACATGCTATTTAATCAAGTTCAAAATAATAATATAAAAAATAAGAGATAATTTTCTTATTTCTTTTAAGCGTGTACAATATCATTCTCAAGACCTTTATTTATAAAATTATATTGAAAAGCACAAAAAAGTGTCATAAACATGACATTAGTCCCTGAGAATGAGGAAAAGATTAAGAGGGTATGGAAGATCAATGAGGAGACAGTCAAGGTGTAGGTATTACTATATATAATAGTGAGAATTATATCTAAAGATTATGAACAATCACAATTAAATACTTCATCTGTTCCATTTCAATTACTAGGTAAACTAAAAATAGTTGTTTCAAAATACTTGTTAGTTCCAAAATATAAGAGATAATTGACCATATTTTTCCAATTCTACCCTAAGTACTTAAGTCATTCTAAAATGTGAAAAGAATTATTATTGTATGTTTTCAAAAAATTAATAGGGTTATATTAGTCAAATTATCATCCCTATTAATTTTTTCTTAATGAGTTTGCATATCTTATCCTAACAATTAAAATAGAACAGAGAGAGTAAATAATAATATTTACACCATTAACTCTCCTTCTTGGTCAGTGAAGAGATAGTGAAGGCGTGAGTATTACTATATACTCTTTCCATTTCAAAATAAGTAGTGTTTTAGCCTTTTTATTTTGTTTTCAAAATAAGTGGTGTTTCATATTATCAAGAAGACATTAATGATGTTCTTCCAATTTTACCCTTATTTAAATGAAAAGAGATTTATAAACTACTAAAGAGTTAGTACATCTTTTTCAAGGTATTTATTAAGGATAAGTTAGTAAAAATACATTGTACTTTTTAAAAATGAATAGTTTCTTAAAAGATGTGTCTAAGCTAAAAACATCATTTTTTTTTTAAAAAAAATATAATAATAAAAATTATACCTAAAAATCATGAACATTCGTAATTAAATAAATAATGGAGCAATATTTACACTATAACTCTCCTTCTTGGTTTGTCCACACATATTAAGGCCCCTCATTAATATTGATTTTAGGCCACAATTAAGTGTTCTCTTGTTGAACAGTCCTTGGGCTTCTGAAAACGACACAGATAGTATTAAAGATCAGTTGAAGGGGAAAATTACAAGCTTAAGTAATAAATATATTATCTATTTGAATGACTTAATATTAAACGCTTTACGGTAAGATATAGTCTGAACTTGAAAAGTTGCTATTAAAATTGCTTTTTTCTTTTTGATAATCAAGCATTTTATTAATATCGAAATAATATTTGCAAAACTACTAAAATTATTATATGTAGGTATCAAAGGCGAATTTATTTCTAAAATATGAGTGCATCACTAAAAAGAAAGAAAAAAAATATATTAATTGAGAATTAATTTCAAATACTTAAGATAAATAATTTAATCTTTAATCAAATACATCTTTAGCCTTTTTATAACATGGGTGTTAACATATAAATTTTCTAAATTTAATTTTAGTATACATACATATATAGTACCTAATTTTATAAAAAAAATCACAAATTCACATATCTTATAATTCCTATATAAATTCGCTCTTATTGTGTAATAAGTTAAATTTTTGCGTTATTGGCTGCAAACATTCCGTCACGACATCTATACGGTTGATCCGAAAGTAAAAGGATTTCATTGGTGAAATAAATCCTTCTTAAGGGGAGATCATCTAATAATTTATCTTTTGCGAATACTTAATATTATTTTATAAAATAATTTCGTAATGTATATATATTTCGTATTCGATAGTTTGATATCTCTGTCATGATTTAAATATATTAAAAGAACTATAATATCAAATGAAGCCTAATGATCAATATAATATTCTAGTACCGGTTCCATATACTAAATTATTTCACTTAATTAACACAACTATAAATTGATCAAAATTGAGAGCTAAAATTGATGAAGTGTATATCATCAGTTTGGGTTTGGTTGATTTTACAAAATTAATGGATAGGATCAGTTAAAAACGAGAGACAATCAATTCAATTCATCGGTTTTAATAAATTAAAAATGAATTAAAAAGACGATGGAATGAATCGATTTTTCAAATATATAAATAAAAATATAAATACTTAGAATTAAATCCAGATATATATTTACAATAACATTAGACAATTCTACCACTCAATCACACATACTCTTTGATAAAATATTTTTATTATTTTTATTTATACTCTTCAACTGCAATTTTACACTTTAAAAACCGATGGAGTCCCTCAATTTTCATAAAAAATAATAAAAAATCGAGGGATTGCAATAACTTTCTTTTTAAAAAAATAATTATATGTCACGCCCCACCTTGGGAGGCATGACTAACACCTGTGCCATACTAGGATCTGAATTGACCTGACTGGGCTTGTGCACTTCTGGTGCATGCATGCTCTTCAAAACGAGAAAACAACGAGCTATATCTTGACTGTAAACACAGCCTCCGGCCGACAAGGCCGCATAGCTACCTGTAAAAAGAAACCAGCTAACCAACAACAAGTAGTAAAAAGGAGTCCTATGCAGGTCAACAAGACCACCATGCTGTCTAGTTATATCATAATGAAAACAGGTAACCAGAATCATGCTATAGCTGACAAGGCTGCTAACTAATAGCTAGACTAGGCCCCACACGACCATCACACAAAATAAAACATACATAGGCCCTACATGGCCAACAACAAAACTAATAACTGAGAATTTGTAGCCTGCAAGCCTCTAAGAGTAGAATAATGATCGTGAGAGAGCCCCGACCTACCCATAACCATACAAAAAAAGAACAAACCTTCTAACTACCAACTCCGGAGTAAAGGAGCTAATTAGACTGGCGACTCAGCTGATGAATAAGGAGGTCCTGAACTGCATCTAACGGTACTTGCAGGCAAGTAATGCAGCGCCCTAAAGATGGGCGTCAGTACAATATGTACCGAATATGTAAGGCAATAAATGAAAATAACTGAATGATACTTATAAGGAAACTGAAAATAATTTAATAGGAAGGATAGAGATACAACCTAAATAGCCTTACAACCTACTGTATAACTAACAAAAAGAAATGCAAACAAGAACCTTACCTGGCCCCATAAGCCCCGAAGGTACAACCAGCATAGAATAACATGCCCGGGGCCTCCATAAGCCCTAGAGAACACACTTTAATCTATATACCCCTAACAAGATCAAAGTAAGCCAGCAGGTAACTATAGCCAACCTGCCTGTCCCCTGTGTCTGCAACTGAACCCGCTCGGCTTCTGTAGTTGTGTCTGAGTCCAGTGAACTCCTGTAACTGCACCTTGGGCACCAGGCTCGATGAGGGTCAGTGATGCCGATACGACATAAATATAAAAGTCAAGTCATGAAATGGACTGTAATATGGCCCTTAGGCGGGACAACATATAGCTCCTTGGAGCGATCCATATAACCCCGTAGGTAACGACACAGCTAGTAACCCTGAGGTTGGACAACGGAATGCTATATAGGCCAGGGCCAGTCCCACTCTAAACAGAAAACGTTAATCTCAAACTAATAATAGAAGCTAACCACAACAATTATTCTTCTGAATTACTTTCTTACAAGGATCTAGGTCGTATTACAATACGACAGGAATAACTTGCCAAAAGAATTCGCCTTAATATACCTCGAACGCCAACTTTCATTAAACTGGTGAGTTTCAACTTGTAAACGACAGTTCCACCTAACTGTAACCCTTATGCTGAGAGAATAGGGCTAATTTCAATACTAAATTCGGCAAATAATGATAACTTTCGATAATAATATTAACTATAACTCAACTCCGAATAACTCAGCCGAAAACCTATAATTTCACGAGAGTTCAGAAGGGAGAAACACTTACCTAATGCCTGTGTCCATTTAGGATTCAATTTGGAGTAATTCTGACAACTTTTACTCGGCCAAGTTCTGATATGCCGAGCGAATTTTCGAGAAATAACCCCGTAAAAATGCTTCTTATAAGACTAGAACTCGTTATCCGAAGTAAATTTGCTTTTGGACAGCGTTTGGTAGCATAATTTGATGAAAATTCGATAAACTCTCCGTATTCTCTCTATCTGGCCGAAGTCCTACCTGGGAAATGATTCAAATTACAAAGGGAGCTTATATATATAGGCCAAGGGCGGTGGCCTAGGGACGCTTCGCGCTGGCCAAGGCGCCACAGGCTCGTCGCGCTGCGCCTCCCAGGGCGCCAGTGGGCCTGGCTCGCTGCATTGCCTAGCGCACAGGCCGGCTGGCGCGTTGCGCTGGACCCTCGTGGCCTAGCCCCGTCCGACCCCGCTTTCGAGACTCTTCCCACACGCGCCAAGCTCTTCTTACTTGTCACAAATCCACGCATACGCCTACTACTGTTAACATTTTACGGGGTGTAACATTATAATTTTTGCGCATTCAAAAAAAAATACCTTGTCTATCAATTTTCTTTAAAAATAATTAAAAAATAAAAATCGACGAACTGAATTGATCTTCCTTCAATTTTTTGAACTAATTTAATCTGTTAATTTTTCTTCCTTAATTTTTACGCTCTTTTTAATAGTAATATAAATCTCCCTATCCATGAAGTTGTTTCACTTATGCATACGTTCAAGACGCACAAGATTTCTGATGGTCGTGGAAAGAAAGAAATATGTGATTATATATACTAGAAAAGGATATGCACGGGCCCAACATGAAGGACATTTATATGTTGGCATCATAGTTGAATCTCAATTAGTTAAGGGCTACATAATCAAATATATTTGCAGAATCTTGAGTATTACAAAAACCAAATAAATCATAAAAGTTGAGGCTAAGTTCTTCATGGTCCATTTTAAATTATCTACAGTTTGAAATTACCTACCACTTAGAGCTTACAGAAGTGTGAAAGAGTAAACAGACATACGCATATTCCCATATTCATAGCTAAAGTAAAAATGAAAACACTATATTTTGGCCGAAACACAAAAATGCTTCATAATGTAGATTTCAAGTAAACCAAATTTAGAACTCCTCCTCACTTTTAAACTTGTGAACATATACCAAAACAGTTATCCCTTTTCACACTCACAAAATATAGAATAAGTGATCACTTTGAATGGCCCAACGAATCAAGTAAATTTGATAATTTAGACCCGTGGGAGCCGTGTCCAGTAAGAATTTTTATTATTTTATTTATGGCCCAACTAATGTAAAGTCAATAACTAATATTTAAATGAGAACAGATCTGTCCGTACACCAGTTATTTGATGGACATACAAGATTAAGTCTTAATTAATTTAACCTCTATAAATTGGTCCTGCCTCCACCCATTAGGGTTACCACATATTCTCTATCCCTTTTCCATCGTTGAAGATTGTGGTAACGCAAGGTTAGGAAAAGGAGGTATAAATCAATTTTCTACTAACGCTTCTGCTTCTCTCTGCTATAATGTCAACCGCTTCAGGTATATTTTTCTGTAACGTCTCTCTATAAGATTATCGTGGTCAAGATCCTAATGTGCATTAAGATTAAACTTATGTGTGTTATCAGAGCCAGAATTTTATGACTGATAATATTCCAATTATGAAGATATTAATTTCATGATGCATTATCAAACACAACTCTGTTCTGGTTTTAGTTTTTGGAACGTCTTGTGGGTGGCTCGTGTGACACTGTTTGGAACGCCGCAAGATTTTGATTTCTATAATTATGATTGTTCTTATTGAAACTATTTGAAAATTGTATTAGAAAGTCACACATGAGCTAACTTGAATTCTTGTATAAAAATATTGCGTGGATTCATAAAGTATTAAAACAAATCCTTATGTTCACTGTTGTCCATATATGGCAAATTAATTATGTTTAATGGTTTTGCTCAATTTAAGTATTCATCTCATTCCTCCTTATACTGGATTGTGCAAGTTCTTATGAAGCAGTAACATAGGTTACGACTGTTAATCATTTGTTTTGTTAGATGGTATTGGATATTTATTTCTTGGGCAATAAAGTAATTTTGTTTGGACTAATTAAAGTGTTTAGTGTGGTTTTATTTTTTTTTATCTTATGTATGTGTTTTTAAAGTTATATAGTTTGTTAGTCACCCAAGTGGCCAAACTAATATGTTTAAAATAAACATATGTATAATATTTATATTTATTTTATGCATGCATTATGTTTTTTAGTTTATTAATCACCAAAGTGGCCAAACTAGAATGTTTAAAATATTCACATGCATAAATTTATGATATCTACTTTATGTGTGCATTTATGTTCATATAGTTTGTTAGTCATCAAAGTGGCCACACTAGTATGTTTAAGAAAAATATGCATGCATAAAATTTTCATTTATCCATGAAAATAACATAATGCCTATTATTGAAAAAAAATGAATAAATTAATTTTTCACTATTGCTAGAACTTAAGAATTTACCCAAAGGTAAATTAATTATTCTATGAATAGTGAACATTATGAGGTAAATTAATGTTCTTTTTGTCGAATATATATTGTATATCCAAAGATGTCGTATATGTTTGATTAAAAATATTTAATTGCCTACTAAAGTTGAAAGATGACATTTAAATTATGATAGTATGTCGTAGTATCTGCCCAAAGGTGAATTATGATATACTTTTATTGTTTTGTTGAATTCACATTATTTCCTTATTTGTGAGCATGTATATCCATTTTGCAGCTATTCCTCTCCATTCTCTTGCTTCATCTATTGCTGTGTTCAATGAATTGAACTTCTCTGAATGCCATGAACAAGTCCAGTTTCACTTAGATGTGATGGATCTTGACTTGGCTCTGCTGAAAAATAAACCTGCTGCCATTACTGATACAAGTAGTGAAGGTGAGAAGTCTTTCTATAAAGCATGGGAACGCTCTAACAGATTGAGTCTTATGTTTTATGCGAATGATTATTGCCAACAATATTAAGAGTACTATTCCACAAACAGAAAGTGCCACGGAATACTTGAAGTTTGTGGAAGAACATTTTCGTTCTACTAATAAGTCTCTCGTTGGTACATTAATGGCTGGACTCACGACCATGAAGTTTTATGGGTTGCGTAGTATGCAAAATCATATCATCGAGATGACTAACATTGCAGCAAGACTCCAGGCCTTGGGGATGAAAGTGGATGACACTTTCTTGGTTCAGTTTATTCTGAACTCATTGCCTCCTAAGTATGGACCATTTCAATTAACTATAACACTATTAAGGATAAGTGGGATGTTAGTGAATTATCCAGTATGCTTACTCAGGAAGAATCAAGACTTAAGAAACAAGGAGTTCATTGTATTCACCTTATGGGTCAAGGAGCTGGTAAAGGACTTAAGGTGAAGGTCAAAAAGTTCAAGAAGAAGAAAGCACCTGCTAAAGTTTCACAGGATGCTCATAAGGAACTCAAGGCAGATGTGTGTTGTTTTTGTAGAAAGAAAGGACACTATCAGAAAGATTGCTTGAAACGTAAAGCTTGGTTTGAAAAGAAAGGTACACTTAGTGCTTTTGTATGTTTCGAATCAAATTTAATAGAAGTTCCTAATAATACTTGGTGGCTTGATCCTGGTGCAACTGGTCATGTATCCACTATGTTGTAGGGATTCATTATGATCCAAACTATAAATTCAAATAAGGATTTCTTATTCATGAACAATTGTATGAAGGCTAAAATTGAAGGAATAGGGACTTATTGATTGATCTTGGAGACTGGACATCGCCTTGATCTATTACAGACTCTTTATATACCTTCAGTTTCTAGAAATTTGATTTCTCTTTCAAGACTTGATGTTTCTGGATTTGCTTTTAAGATTGGACAAGGATGTTTCAATATATTTAAGAATGCTATTTTTTAAGGTTCTGGTGTTCTTATTGATGGTATATATGAATTGAAACTCGATAATGTCTTTTCTGAATCCCTTCTTGTTATTCATTAAAATGTTGGAAGTAAACGTAGTTCATTGGATGAAAGTTCTGCTTACTTGTGGCACAGACATTTGGGTCATATACCCAAAGAAAGATTAAAAAGATTAGTAAATAATGGGATTCTTCTGAATCTAAATTTTATTGATCTTAATATATGTTTGGATTGTATTAAAAGAAAGCAAACCAAGCATAGCAAGAAAGGTGCCACAAGAAGCACCCAACTTCTTGAGATTATACACGCTGATATTTGCGGACCTTTTGATGTTTCATCTTTTGGTGGAGAAAAATATTTTATCACTTTTTCTGATGGTTTTTCACGTTATGGATATATCTATTTGTTGAAAGAAAAATATCAAGCAACAAACACTCTCAAAGTATAAGTCAATAAAGTTGAAAGACAATTAGATAGAAAAGTGAAAATTATTATCATATAGAGGTGGTGAATATTATGAAAAATATAATGAATTAGGACAATGTCCAGGTCCATTTGCAAAATTCCTTGAGGAACATGGCATATGTGAATAGTATACTATGCCAGGAACACCTCAACAAAATGGTGTTGCAGAAAGGCGTAATCGGACACTTATGGATATGGTTAGGAGTATGATGAGTAATTCCTCATTACCCAAATCTTTGTGGATGTATTCTCTTAAAACCATTGTATATTTATTAAACAGAATTCCTATTAAGGTAGTTCCGAAGACCCTTTTTTAACTGTGGACTAGAAGAAAACCTAGTTTAAGGCACCTGCACATTTGGGGTTGCTCAGTGGAAGCTAAAATTTCCACATGAAAAGAAATTAGATTCTCGAACAGTAAGTGGTTACCTTATTGGTTACCCAGAGAAATCTAAAGGGTATAGGTTTTACTGTTTAAATCATAGTTCGTGAATTATTGAAACCGGTGATGCAAGATTCATTGAGAATGGTGAAGTTAGTGGGAGTGTTGAACGACAAAGTGTGGAAATAAATGAGGTGAGGGTAAATATTTCATTGCCCATGAATGCACCTACTTCCACAGCAATAACAAATATTATTCCTATTGTTGGAGAACCCTTTGACAATACTGAACAATATTTGAAGGAAACACTTCGGGAAGTAACTAACTTACAAATATCTGACACAAGTGAACCACAGAGAGTGCCATTAAGGAAATCTCAAAGAGAAAGAAAATCGGCTATTTCAGATGATTATGTGGTTTATTTGCACGAGTTAGATTTTGACATTGGACTTAATAAAGATCCGGTTTCATTTTCACAGGCCATAGAAAGTACTGAGTCTGATAAATGGATGGATGCCATGAAAGAAGAGTTAAAATCCATGGAATACAACAAAGTTTGGGATCTCATTGAATTGCCAAAAGGTTCTAAAAGAATCGGGTGTAGATGGGTCTTTAAGACAAATGTGATTCAAATGACAATATTGGACGATATAAAGCTAGACTTGTTGCCAAGGTCTATACTCTGAAAGATTATAAAGAGACATTTTCACCGGTCTCAAAGAAAGACTCATTAAGAATTATTATGGCTTTGGTCGCTCATTATGATTTAAAGTTACACCAAATGGATATGAAAACTGACTTTCTTAATGGAGATCTTGAGAAGGAAGTTTATATGGACCAACTAGAAAGTTTCAAAATTAAAGAAAAGGGTCAAACGGTGTGTAAGCTAAAGAAGTCCATATATGGACTTAAACAAGCCTCACGACAATGGTATATAAAATTTAATGATACCATAAACCTTTTGGATTTAAAGAGATCACCATTGATCGTTGTATATATCAAAAGATCAGTGAGAGCAAGTTTATATTTTCAGTCCTATATGTTGATGACATTTTACTTGCTGCTAATGATTTAGGCATAATGCGTGAGACAAAAAATTTTCTCTCTATAAATTTTGAAATGAAAGATATTAATGTTACACCCTGTAAGTTTTTATTATTTAATCGATACGTTCATATGTAAGTCGAGAGTTTTAGAGTACGACGCATATGAAAAAGGGTTCGGGGGAGGGACGTACGAGTACCGTATCGAGTTAGCACGAGGGAGAGGGCGGAGGGCAGGCTGCGATAAACAGCATGTCACGGACCCCTCTCCTCCGCGTTGGGCGGCATGGAACCCTCGTAAAACAGAGCGCACGGACCCCCTATCCACTGCCCAAAGTTATACATATAGAACCCTCCTTCAATTGAATTTCATTTGATATTAAGTCCCTCAGCCAGAGAAAGAATAGAACACAACTTTCATACAATTTTCATCCGATTACATTGCTAAACAGGGTCCAAACACGAATTTACTTTGGGTAACGAGTTTTAGGCCTATGAAAAGCATTACTAAGGAGTTATTTCTCAAAAATTCGCTCGACAAATTGGAACTCCGCCGAGTAAAAGCTATCAGAATTGCTCCAAATTGATTCTTACTCGGTCACAGATAGCAGTAAGCATTTCTCCCTTTAGGATTTTCAGGAAATTATAGATTTTTGGCCAAGTTATTTGAAGTTGGATTATAGTTAATTCTATTATCGAAAGTTATCGATATTTGTCGAGTTTAGTATTGAAATTAGTTCTATTCTTTCAGCATAGAGGTTACAGTTGAAAGGAACTGCTGTTGCAAGTTAAACCTCGCTAGTTAAATCCAAAATCAACATTTGAGGTATGTGAAGGCCAATTCTTTCGGCAAGTTATTCTGTCACGTCATAATATGACCCAGACTCCTGTAAGAACAATAGAAGCATGATTGTTGTGGTTAGCTGCTAGCATTAGTCTGAGATTAGTGTTGTCTATTTAGATTGGGATTGACCCTACCCTGTATAGCCTTCCGTGACCATCCCTAGGGTTACTAGCTGTGTCGACACCTAGGAGGCTATATGACATTGCTCCAAGGAGCGATATGCCGTCCCAAGGGATTATAGTCCATTCCATGGATGGACTATTATTTTTATGCCGTATCGGCATCACTGACCCTCGTCGAGCTTGGTGCCCAGGGTGCAATTATCAGGAGTCCACCAGAATCAGACATAGCTACAGATCAGGAGCTGAACGAGCTCAGTTGCAGACCTAGGGGACTAGTAGGTTGGCTATAGTTACCTTTTGACTCATTCTGACCTGATTAGGGGTATATAGATTAAAGTGAATTAGCCAGGGCTTATGGGGGCCCCGAACGGGTTATTCTTGCTGGTTGTACCTTCCGGGCTTATGGGGGCCAAATAAGGTTCTTGTCTGCACTATTAATTGTTAGTTGTACAGCAGGTTATAAGGTTATATCAGGTTAACTCTCTATCCCTCCTATTGAATGATTTCAGTTTCATTATCAGTATTATTTAGTCATTTTCATTTACTACCTTACATATTTAGTATATATTGTACCGAAGTCCATCTTTGCGGCGCTGCATTACTTACCCACAGGTATGGTTAGACGCAGTTCAGGACCTCCCTAGTCATCAGCCGAGTCAGTAGTCTAATCAGCTCCTTTTGCCTCGGAGTTGTTAGTTAGAAGATTTGTTCTTTTGTTGTACAGTTTATAGGTAGGTCGGGGCCCTGTCCCAACCATTATTCCACTCTTAGAGGCTTGCAGGCTACAAATCTCCGGTATTAGTTTTGTTGTTAGCCGTGTGGGGCCTAGTTTAGCTTTTCGTTAGTAGCCGTTTCAGCTATAGTATAGTTTTGATTACCTGTTTCCTTTATGATATAACTAGACAACATGGTGGCCTTATTGACCCGGATAGCATCCCTTTTACTGCGCATGGATGGTCAACTATTTTCTTTTCACAGGTAGCTATGCGGCTTTATCGGCCAGAGGCTGTGTTTATAGCCGAGATATAGCTCGTCGGTTTCTCGATTTGAAGAGCGGACGTACACCATAAGTTCATAAACCCCGTCAGGTCAGTTCAGATCCCAGTATGGCACCAGGTGCCAGTCATGCCTCCCAAGGTGGGGCGTAACAAACTTGATATTAGAGCAGGTCGTATCCTAGGGAATCTACAAGTTGTGTCTAGTAGAGTCTTGTCTATGGATGTGTTGTGCACCACATTCCATAGGCAGGAGGCTACAGGGCATAATAGTGTGGTTACCCTTCTTTCTTTATCGTGTTGTAGTGCTATGTTGCATAGGGTTGTGTCTCTAAGCTTACCTTATTTTGCTTGTCTACAGAGAATGTCGGACACACGACAGACTACGATCGGCCGAAAGTTAGATGCTGCGGCAGGAGAGAGCACTAGTAGAGTGCCCCAGTCAGAGCCAGCCAAATCTGAGGGCGATAGGGAGACTTCATCCCGGTCTCCTCAGCAGTCTCCGCCACGCCAGGAGTCTTCCAGGGCAGCGGACATGTCAGCACCACCTCCGACAGCTCCTATACCTATACCATTAGATCAAGAGGTTAGGAGCGTTGTTTATATGTTAGCCCAGATGATGGCCGCTTAGTGCCAGCCTATGGTACCAACGGTTGCTGAGTCTTCGGGAGGACCTGAGAGTTCAAGGGTTCGGGAGTTCCTTGCCCTGAGTCCCCACAGTTTACAGGGATAGATTGGGAAGAGGGCCCTCAAGACTTCCTGGACCAGTAGTAGTGGATTTTCAAGGGGATGCATGCAACGCCCTCGGAGTCGGTTGATTTAGCGGTATTTCATCTACGAGACATAGCAGTGTTATGGTACGAGGGCTAGGAGAGTTCCAGAGGCAGAGACGCTCCCCCTCCAACTTGGTCTAGTTTTTTAGAGGCCTTTTTGAATCACTACTTGCCGCTGGAAATTCGATAGGCCCGGGTAGATAAGTTTTTGCACCTGGAGCAGGGCTTAATGAGTGTCCGAGAATATGCTATGAGATTTGGTTCCTTGGCCAGGTATGCACTAGCTTTTGTAGACACTATGCCAGCCAAAGTGCATTGATTTATTATGGGGCTGCTTTCAGAGTATGAGGAAACTTTTTTTACGGCTACTCTACGGGAGGACATGGATATCGCTCATATTCAGGCTTTCGCTCAGAGTATTGAGAGGATCAGGCAGCACAGCAGGAGACAAAAAGGGCAAATCAAGAGCAGCACCACAGGGCCAGACGTAGTGACAATCAGGCAGAATTTCAGGGTGGGCCTAGGCCACGAATATCAGGAAGGCCACCCAGACCCCTACCTCTACAACAACAGTAGGGTGGTAGGCCAGACCGCAGAGGGTAGTTAGGGCCCAGTGAGAGCTTACGGGCATCAGGTTCTCAGCAGCAGAGAAGGTTAGATCAGAGTAGACCTATTGTGCCACGCTGTGCTATTTGCAGTCGACGTCTTCTTAGGACATGCAGGTATGGTTCTACTGCTTGTTACACTTGTGGAAGAGGGTCACATAATGAGAGATTGTCCGACTAGAGGTGGGGGTGATCTGGATCGACAGGACAGATCTTTAGCAGGGTCACATGCCCCGGCACCTTCAATAGCGCACAGGCCCTCCGTTTCATCCGGCAGAGGCCGAGGCAGGTTGAGGGCATCCAGTTTAGACAGCGGTCCAGATCGCACTTATGTTTTACCGGGGTGATAAGAGTCAGAGTCATCGCCGGATGTTGTGACAGGTATGCTGGACATTTGCTCTCACTCGGTATATGTTCTGATAGACCCAGGTTCCACTTTGTCCTATGTTACCCCATTAGTGGCCGGGAAGTTTGGTATGATGCTAGAATTGCTTCAGTAACCTTTTTCAGTGTCTACACCTGTCGGTGACTCTATTATAGCTAAAAGGATCTATCGGGGCTGCACAGTTGAAGTTGTTGGTCGCCAGAGTTTAGCAGATTTAGTGAAGCTAGCAATGATCGACTTTGATGCATTATGGTTATGGACTGGCTAGCACCATGTTATGCCAACATAGAGTGCTGGACCAAGATAGTACCATTCCACTTCCCAAGGGAGGTAGTGAGAGAGTGGAAGGGCAGTGCAACTACTCCTAAAGGTAGGTTTATATCCTATCTTTGGGTGAGAAAGTTAATAGCAAAGGGTTGTATATATCATATTTTCAGGGTTCAGGATATACCAGCAGAATCCCCAACTCTTCAGTCCATTCCAGTGGTTAATGAATTACCAGACGTGTTTCCAGATGAACTTTCCGGTATTCCCTCAAAACGGGAAATTAATTTCTCTATCGACTTGTTACCAACTACTCAGCCTATATCCATCCCGCCGTACTGAATGGCTCCGGCTGAATTGAGAGAATTGAAGGAACAGTTGAAAGATATGTTAGACAAGGGCTTCATCAGATCGAGTACGTCACCGTGGGGTTTGCTAGTTTTGTTCATGAGAAAGAAAGATGGCTCTCTCTGCATGTGCATAGACTACCGACAGTTAAATAAAGTTACCATTAAGAATAAATACCTACTTCCCAAAATAGCTGACTTGTTTGATCAGTTACAAGGGGAGAAATATATCTCTAAGATTGATTAAGGTCAGGGTATCACCAGGTACGGGTTCGGAAGAAAGATATCCCGAAGACAGCTTTTACGACCGGGTATGGTCATTTTGAATTCCTAGTCATGTCCTTCGGATTGACAAATGCCCCAACGGTATTCATGGATCTGATGAACAACACCTTCAGGCCGTATTTAGATCTGTTTGTGATAGTATTTATAGATGACATCCTGGTGTACTCCCCTTCAGAAGTAGAACACCAAAATCATTTGCGGACGGTACTTCAAATTCTCAGAGATCGTCAGTTGTGTGCAAATTTTTCTAAATGTGAGTTCTGGTTAAATACCGTGGCCTTCCTGGGCCATATTGTATGATGATGCCGGTATTCAGTTTGATTAGCAGAAAATTGAGGCGGTAAAGACATGGCCTAGACCTACAACTCCAATGGAAGTTTGCAGTTTCTTGGGATTGGCTTGGTTTTACCGGAGGTTTGTGGAAGGATTTTATACTTTATCAGCACCCTTGACTAAATTGACTCAAAAAGCAGCCAAATTTCAGTTGACTGAGGCCTGCAAGGGAGTTTTCAGGAGTTGAAGAACAGATTAATGTCGGCACTTGTGTTAGCTTTATCAGAAGGTTCAGAGGGTCATGCCGTATATTGTGACGCTTCAGGCGTTGGGTTAGGGTGCGTCCTAATGCACCGCGATAAGGTGATTTTTTATTCTTCAAGGAAACTCAGGAAGCATGAAAGGAATTATCCCACCCACGATCTGGAATATGCCGCAGTAGTTCATGCCTTGAAAATCTGGAGACATTACCTGTATGGGGTGCACGTGGACATTTTTATTGATCATGAGAGTTTCCAGTACATCTTTACACAAAAGGAATTGAATTTGCGGCAGCGTCGTTGGTTAGAACTGCTGAAAGACTACAACATGAGTAGTTTATATCATCCAGGAAAAGCCGACATTGTAGCGGATGCACTCAGCCGCAGATCTATGGGAAGTTTGGCATATTTGAGGCCAGAACAACGAACAATGGCTCGAGAATTGCACCAGTTAGCCAGCTTAACCGTTCGGATTGTAGATTCAGAGGAAAATGGGGCTGTGAGTTTGAAATTACCTACTACTCCAAGCTTACAGAAGTGTGAAAGAGTAAACAGACATACGCATATTCCCATATTCATAGCTAAAGTAAAAATGCGAACACTATATTTTGGCCGAAACACAAAAATGCTTCATAATGTAGATTTCAAGTAAACCAAATTTAGAACTCCTCCTCACTTTTAAACTTGTGAATATATACCAAAACAGTTATCCCTTTTCACACTCACAAAATATAGAATAAGTGATCACATTGAATGGCCCAACGTAATCAAGTAAATTTGATAATTTAGACCCGTGGGAGCCATGTCCAGTAAGAATTTTTATTATTTTATTTATGACCCAATTAATGTAAAGTCAATAACTAATATTTAATGAGAATAAATTTCATCCGTATACCAGTTATTTGATGGACATATCGAATTAAGTCTTAATTAATTTAACCCCTATAAGTAGGTCCTGCTTCCATCCATTAGGGTTACCACATATTCTCTATCCCTTTTCCATCGCTGAAGTTTGTAGTAACGTAAGGTTAGGGCAAAGAGGTAGAAATCAAATTTCTACTAACGCTTCCTCTTCTCTCTACGATAATGTCAACCGCTTCAGGTATGTCTTTTTGTAACGTCTCTTTATAAGATTATCGTATTCAAAATTCTGATATGCTTTAAAGATTAAACTTACACGTCCTTCCACAAAATTTACATACATTTACCTAAGATGTCAATACTTACAATCAAATATAACTTGAAGAAAGTACAACTATTTGGGTCTTTACAAAAGCTTCAGTTTTATCAAAAACTAAAAAAAAAAACCTTCAACAGCTATTAAGGATGCGTGGTGGATAGATTAAAATTTTCAGACTTCGTCAATATCTAAGCTTTGCACAAATGGTACACAAACCTTAGTTGCTTCTCTTCTACTTCCCTGCAAATTTTACTGCATACTCCAAATTCGTTAAGCTTCTTGGCTGGATCAACTCATTCACCTTTTCTCATTTTGTGCGCTTGGCTTCAATGGATGCTGAATCAGTGCTTGCAAGAGAACACATTCTATGTTCTTATTTTTCAACATGTCATCACTCCTTTTTTTACTTGATAAAAACTCAGTTGAGGGAATAACAATAATAATATTACTGCTAGATTGAAAGTTGATATCAAATAACTTAGGTCCAGCCTCACCATAACCATTTCTCTTGATCCTTAATTCTACATCTCTCTCTCACCATTGTTTAATCGATAGTAAGAATGACTACAGAATGAGCAACTTTGAATTTGAAAATGCAAATTAAGAGTGAAAATGATGAATATTGAATAAATAAAAAAGAGGATACAAAGAGCCAACCACTTATTAGAACCAAAGGTCTGTGGATCGCCACGTGAGGAGAAAATGGTTACAAAATTTTAGCAGCATTTCCAACTAAGGCCTCCTGTTTCTATGGTTGCTTGTCTATACATATCATAAGCTTAGCTTTTAAAATTTTTTGGGTTTATGATTCAAAAGGTGAGACAGCAAGTTACTTGAGTTTGAGATTTAATGCAGAATTAACTCTTTCTTGATTTCATGGCTTTGGTATTCATCTTGTACCATAAGAATATATTCTAGAAGTTATGTTTTTCGGAAAGCTAATAGAATTCAAAGAAAAGTTACACAACCCAGTAGCTGAAGACATGTCATTCAGAAATAAATAGTAAATTTGTCTGAAAATGTAGGCACAGATCAATGCTAAAGACATGTCATTCGAAAAAAAAAAAAAAAAGATTGCCTGAAAGGCACAAATCAATGCCACATGAGTATTGCCATGACACTGTCAACCTTATTTCATTTCGCATCGTATAGATCATTATGTAATTGACGGATTTACTTGCAAGTATACTGCACATAGACCCAATAATATGGTGATGAAATCAATTACTATTATACAGGGTTCACAATAGAATCATATGGAATAAAGACATA
Source organism: Datura wrightii (assembly GCA_035772735.1). Classification (NCBI taxonomy): domain Eukaryota; kingdom Viridiplantae; phylum Streptophyta; class Magnoliopsida; order Solanales; family Solanaceae; genus Datura; species Datura wrightii. The sequence continues at coordinate 23,871,997 of JASDFA010000001.1, forward strand.
AGAGGAACCTTGATTACGTTGATTCCATTTTGCAAAATAGGCAATAACATGTCTTATGATTTTAGGCAACAAGAAGTTGACTATATATGGAAAGATGGTTGCACCAGAAGATTCTTCCCATGCCTAATAAAGGAACAACTCTACTCTAATCAGCAAAAAGAAATAACACTGAATCACGTAGATACAGATTAATGAATAACAAAAGCACACGGAATACATTGAAAATCCTGCTCTTACATGCCATTCTATCAACAAAATTTCTTCATGTCCTTCCTTAAAAAACTACACAAAATAAAAGTAAGGAGAATACAGGTAATCAAGTTTGGCTCCAAATAGGATGTTTGAGAAATAGAATGAAGCGACAGCACAGAATCTACCATGTAATGTAAAGGATTTACTAAAATATTGTCCTGGACCTTTTCCTAACATTTAGAAGAAATTTCAGAAAGGAGGAATCATTACTGAGAGAATACTCTGGAATGGTAATGGCAATAAAATAGAACTTCAACTTCACATAACTCATCAAATTTATGTCAAATTATCAATAAGGAGAAGCATAAAAGGAAAACTATAAAGATACCTCATGAAAAATAGCATCAACTTGTTTGCATATAGCGTAACTTCAATAACACGTGCTATCATAACAGAGATAATATTCAAATCTTGAACCAGAAAATTTTATCAAAAAAAAACACCGCAAAAAAAGTTATAAACAACTGAAAAATATAGATGATTAAGAAATAAAATGAAAACTAAAGACAGATTTAGGAACACATATGTTTAAAAAAAAAAAAAAAAGAGTTTCCATGTTTCTAATGTTACCTTACTAAATTTTTTTCTAAAAAAAAAATAGCACTAATAATATAATATGAAATTAAAAGCTTCCTTAAGTTTGCCATCTCCCGTAATCTTCAAGTTTGAATATAGTCAAAGACTACTATCACCAAGAAGATTCAAGAAAAATCATATTACATGAAAACAGATGGAACCAAGATAATTGTAAAGATAAAAGAATCTTCAAATAGAAAAACAAAGTTGTAGATGACAAGGTATAGTTGTTAAGTTCCCCACGCCATCATAAATCATAACCAAGAGTGTGAAGCTTTCTCTGACATTGCAATTTTATTTTTCTTTATTATTTCAATCATGCAAAGGTTATATTTTTGCATTATTATTTTTTCCTTTATGAATTGACTCTCTTTTAAAGATAAATTTTCTTACTGCGGTATTTTCATTTTCATTAACTTTGGCTTACTAAAAAGTGAGAAATTATATATGATTTTTTTATATTTTTCCATTTTATGATCTACATGATAACATAATCTCACACCCTGCCTGTTAATTTTTCAAGAGGGCGTTTGGTTTAGCTTATATGTATTTTTTAAATTTTTTATAGTGTTTGGTTTTATTAAAAAGTGCTTTAAAAAATTAAAAAGTGTTTTAAAAAAGCCAAAAATCAAAAGTTGGTAGATACCAACTTTTTATTTTTTTGGCTTATAAGCCATTTAAGTTTGACCAAACTATTTACCTTTTTATCCCATAATATTTTTCGAATTTCAATAATACCTCACTCAAATCTTAGATAAAATTTTATTTTTTTTATGAATATTAGAAAAAAATAATTAAAAATCTGAAGAAAAAGAGAAAAAATCAAGGTTGTATTAACTCATTTAAATTGTTATATTCAATTTTACAAATAAAAAATAGAACTATACTCCTAATAAAAAGTAAAGGGGAGATAGTGTTAACAGTTTTAAGGACATTTCAATCATTTGATCTAAAATAAGTGTTTAACAATACTTATGTACCAAACACATCAATAACTTTTTGTTCAGCTTCAGCACTTTTATCCAAACACATAACTTTTATTTATAAAATAAATTTCAACACTTAAAAAATGTTATAAGTACTTATATTTAAAAACCACTTTTTTCAGCTAAACCAAACGGACTCTAAGTCTTATTATAATATTATTTAGCTTATTATACAACACTGAACTTACAACGCATCTAATTTATTCCTTAGTCTAATATGGTATTTGATCTTGTGGACTAACTCATTGGTATGAAATACGAACTTTTGATTTTCATCTTATGGACCAATTCATGGTCTAAAAACCGAACTTATGATAACACTCAGGCTTTTTTAAGTTTTACTTCACTTTTTTCTTTTATCTTTTGTTCCACTTTTTATGCTAGCATCATGAACCCTATACAGAAAACTACTCAATATTACGTGAATAAAAAGCAACTGTTAAATATGATAACATGAAAGGAACATGCCAACTAAAAGAACATTTAAAAGAAAATTTGAGGAAATCATATTCTCCATCAACTCTTAAGTAAAAAAGGAGGAAAATTATTGATCTTATGGTTTAAAAAACCTGATTAAAAGAAGAAAACTCAGAGAAAATCAATGAACTTGTTATGAAATAATAAAGAAGGAACAAGAATAATATAGAGAAAGAGAGAAGGAGAGAAGTTCTTATTTCTCTTGATGAGATGAAATACAATAAAGGAGAACCCCTCTATTTATAGGGATAATTTCTCCAAACTTTTCTCCAAAAGATAGACTTTCACTATAATATAAACACATGTATCCACTACAATACAACTACCTTTATAAACATCCACTATAATACAGATATGTTTATAACACTCCCCCTTGAATGTCTATTTGATAGATAATGTGCCTGTTAAAACCTTACTAGAAAAAACCCAGTGGGAAAAAATCTAGTGAAGGAAAAAGAGTACACATATCTAATAATACGCATTTTTGGCTGCCTCATTAAAAACCTTACAAGGAAAATCCAGTGGGACAAAACCTCATAAGGGAAAAAGAGTACAACGCGTATTAACTCCCCCTAATTAGAACATCCTTGAATCTTTGCATCCCACTCTTGTGCACCATCTTCTTGAAAGTTGCAGTTGGTAGAGATTTGGTGAATAAATCAGCCACATTGTCACTTGAACGAATCTGTTGCATATTGATATCACCATTCTTTTGGAGCTCATGTGTGTAGAAAAATTTTGGCGAGATGTGCTTCGTTCTATCTCCTTTTATGAATCCTCCCTTTAGTTGTGCTATGCATGCAGCATTATCTTCATACAAAATTGTGGGTACTTTGTCACAGTTCAAACCACATTTTTCTCTAATGAGATGTATCATGGACCTCAACCACACACATTCTCGGCTTGCTTCATGAATAGCTATTATCTCAGCATGATTTGATGAAGTAGCTACGAGAGACTGCTTTGTAGATCTCCAAGATATTGAAGTACCTCCACATATGAACACGTAGCTAGTTTGAGATCGAGTTTTATGTCGGTCAGATAAATACCCAGCATCAGCATAACCAACAAGATCGGGACTACAATTGTTAGAATAATATAAGCTCATATCGGTAGTCTCTTTTAGATACCGCATTATGTGTTTGATCCCATTCCAATGTCTCCTAGTAGGAGCAGAACTATACCTTGCAAACAAATTAACCGGAAAGGCTATATCAGGCCTTGTAGTGTTAGCAAGATACATTAGTGCACCAATTGCACTAAGATATGGTACTTCAGGACCAAGAATTTCTTCATTCCTTTCTTGAGGTCGGAATGGATCCTTATTCACATTAAGTGATCGAACAACCATAGGAGTACTTAATGGATGTGCGCCATCCATATAAAATCTTTTCAACACCTTTTCTGTATAGGCAGATTGATGAATAAAGACACCATTTTTCAAATGCTCAATTTGCAGACCAAGACATAATTTTGTCTTTCTAAGGTCTTTTATCTCAAATTCCTTCTTTAAATAATCAATTGCCTTTCAAAGCTCTATTGGAGTTCCAATAAGGTTTATGTCATCTACATAAACAGCAAGTATAACAAACTCCAATGTTGTTTTCTTTATAAAAACACATGGGCAAATTTTATCATTTATATAACCTTCCTTAGATAAATATTCACTAAGACGGTTATACCACATGCGTCCAGATTGCTTCAAACCATATAATGATCTTTGCAATATAATTGAATACATTTTTCGAGACTTTGAATGATATGCTTCAGGCATTTTAAATCCTTCAGGGATTTTCATGTATATCTCATTATCAAGTGATCAATAAAGATAAGCTGTAACTACATACATCAAACGCATTTCAAGCCTCTCATGGACAGTGAAACTAATAAGATAACGCAATGTTATTGCATCCATAACATGTGAGTATGTCTCTTCATAGTCGACACTGGGCCTCTGTGAAAATCCTTGTGCAACAAGGCGTGCTTTGTACCTTTGTACTTCATTTTTCTCATTTCTTTTTTCATACAAATACCCATTTATAGCCAACATGCTTAATACCATTAGGTGTTTGAGCTATAGGTCCAAAAACTTCACGCTTGACAAGTGAATTCAATTCTGATTGAATTGCTTCTTGCCATTTGGCCAATCATTTCTTTGTCGACATTCTGTGACAGATTGAGGTTCAAGATCCTTACTATCTTGCATGATTTTTGTTGCAACATTATATGCAAAGACATAATCCACCACTATTTTTGATCGATTAATTCCAGCATCACTTGAATTTATGGATAGTTCCTCATTTTCTTGAGTCTCAGGCTCATTGATTTCTTCATGGATATCAAAATTGCTCAAGTCTTGAACTTTCATATGTGGTTCTATCGTAGTGTCATCTTGACCATTTATTTTTCTTTTTCTAGGATTTCGATCCTTAGAACCCAATGGTCTACCACGCTTTAGGCGTGCTTTGGACCCATTGGCTATGACACTAGTAGATGGTCCTTCAGGGACATCAATTCGAATTGGGACATTCTCTGCAGGAATATGTGATTTAGTAATTCTTTTAAAATCTATAAATGCGTCTGGCATTTGATTTGTAATTTTCTGCAGATGAATAATCTTTTGTACTTCTTGCTCACAAATAGAAGCACGTGGATCAAGATGAGACAGTGATGGATTTTTTCACAAAATTTCTCTTTTGATTTCACAATTTTCTCCCCCTAATTTTGGGAAAATTGTCTCATCAAACCGATAATCTACAAATCGAGCAGTAAACATATCTCCAGTTAATGGTTCAAGGTAGAGAATAATAGAGGGCGATTCAAACCCAACATAAATTCCTAACCTTCTTTGGGGACCCATTTTTGTGCGATGTGGTGGTGCTACAGGCACATATACAACACATCCAAAAATTCTCAGATGAGAAATATTAGGTTCTTGACCCAAAACCAATTGTAACGGAGAAATATTATGATTATTTGTCGGTCGAGACGAACAAGTGTTGCAGCATGCAGAATCGCATGACCCCAAACAGAAGCGGGCAGCCTAGTTTTCATGAGCAATGACCTTGCTATCAATTGCAGACGTTTAATTAGTGACTCGACAAGGCCATTTTGAGTGTGGACATGAGCTACAGGATGTTCAACTTTTATCCCAATTGATAAGCAATAATCATTAAATGCTTGGGATGAAAACTCTGCAGCATTATCAAGGCGAATGGACTTAATTTGATTATCAGGAAATTGTGCCCGTAATCGTATTATTTGTGTCAATAATTTTGAAAATGCCAGGTTGCGAGATGACAATAGGCACACATGAGACCATCTAGAGGAAGCATCTATTAGGACCATGGAGTATCTAAACGACCCACTAGGTGGGTGGATAGGTCCACAGATATCCCCATGTATGCGTTCCAAGAATGCAGGGGACTCAATCTCAACCTTTGTTGGTGATGGTCTCACAATTAACTTGCCTTGATAACAAGCGCTACAAGAAAATTCACCATTTGAAAGAATCTTCAAGTTCTTTAATGGATGCCCATTTGAATTTTCTATAATTCGTCTCATCATTATAGATCCAGGATGTCCCAGACGATCATGCCAAAGTACAAAAGTATTGGAATTAGTAAACTTCTGATTTACTATAGAATGTGCCTCAATTACACTAATCTTTGTCCAATACAAGCCAGAAGATAAAGCAGGGAACTTTTCTATAACACATATTGCCCAGAGACATTCTTGGTGATACCAAGATATTCAAGATTCATCTCATCCATTGTGTTGATATGATAACCATTTTCACGGATATCTTTAAAACTCAACAAATTTCTCCGAGACTTAGGAGAAAACATGGCATTATTTAGGATGAGTTTAGTTCCTTAGGCAAGATTATAATGGCTTTCCCAAAGTCTTCAATCAAATTGGTACTACCAAATATCGTAGTAACATTTATCTTGCCCATATTTAAGTGAGAAAAATATTTCTCATCTTTGAATATCGTATGTGTGGTACCAAAATCAATCAAACAAATATCTTCATAATTGGATAACTTGCTTTGAGATTTATCCGTACTAGTAAACTTCAGATTTACCATGACATGTATTATTTATTTTAGTAAATTTCAGATTTACTACTTCGGGAGTAAATTTCAAGATTTTATTAAGTATTGTCACATTCACTTCAGGGACTAGATCTGTATTAGATCTATATTTGTAACATTTATCAAAAGTTCTCAATTTCTCATTCTTCAGGAATGGAACATGATCATCTAAATATGCCTTAACCACATAAGGTATGATAGCTTAAAAACTCTTTTAAGATATTGCTACTTCGGGAGCAAATCGAGGTATGCATATAACATAGATAATTTCTCTTACATATTTTCACAATATTGTTCTGCTGGAACAAATATATTTTTCACAATATTATTCTTCTGGAACAAATATGAGACATGAATTGCAAAGTGAATCAATAAGTCGTTTCTTTCAAATTCATATACAAAATCGATATTGTTATTAGTAAAAACAAAAATATCAAAAAAAAAAAATACTAACGTTCATCTTTTCAAATAAACTTTGATTTTTCTTACTTCAGATCTTTCAAAGTGAGTGCTCAAGGCAGAGACTCGTGCTGATAACGTGTTATGAAATAATAAAGAAGGAACAAGAATAATATAGAGAAAGAGAGAAGGAGAGAAGTTCTTATTTCTCTTGATGAGATGAAATCCAATAAAGGAGAACCCCTCTATTTATAGGGATAATTTCTCATAACTTTTCTCCAAAAGATAGACTTTCACTATAATATAAACACATGTATCCACTATAATACAAATACCTTTATACACATTCACTATAATACAAATATGTTTATAACAGAACTGAGAGTTAGATGTCATATATATTTAATGATAGAAACATAAAAAAGGAAAGAGTCTCTCTTGCAATAGTCCACTTCAAGTGCAATAAAAGAAAGAAGTATTTTTTCAAGACAAAGTATATTTGCTAATGTGTAATGCACAAGAAATCAAAAGACGTTTAAGTTGTAGCATTCCATCCCAAAGGAAAGAATAGAAAAGAAGAACCGTTGCATACCATAAGAGAGCAATCAGACGACAAGGTTGATAACCCCTTATATATGAAGATAAGCTCCAGTATAAGGTGCTTGTCCTTTTCTGATATGTACAGATAATAGATCGAAGTCCTACAATAAAATTACATATTACATAAACCAATTAAAAATGAGGAATAATAATATGCCATATAAACATGAACAAAATTGCCATATAGCCATTAGAACCATCAGTCAATAAAATATCCAACTCGATCATTGAAAATCTAATTTAAAATATTTTTACCTTTAATGCAATATTCTTTATGTCAGAGTAGAAAAACTGCTTTATATATTGATTGACAAAAGAAATTTTCATAATATACGGTAAATTCAAAAACTGAGTTCTTTAAGAAATATTGTCAAACAAATTGGTTGCATCAAAGCTCTTGCTCGTTTTTTCACCATTCTTATGCTATGTGATTTGTTAGAATCTATGATTTTTATGTAATATCTCTTTGATTTTTATTCTAGAGTTTCTTTTTTTTTAATTGCTATTTCTGATTGAGCACTACACTACTTTTGTGGCAAAGGGGGCAGAAAAAAGTAAAATAGCTATAAGATATACTACATTCAAAATGCACTAATGCGATAATTTGATCAGAATATTTTCAAAACATGCTCATTTATAACAAAAAAACTTTGGATCAATCTGTAGATAGAAAGTTTCTATCAAAAATAGTAACAGAGAAGAGTGAACCACCGAAATAAAGATTAGAAGAAGGAGAAAATATTACATACCCATCCAACTTTCAAATATCGATAATGATAAATTAAAATAAAGATCATACAAAAGAAATATATTAAGTGCGCAAGAGAAAAACGAAAGGAACGAGATAAAATTTGAAGAACGTTGGAGGAAAAGTTGGAAAAATAATAATTAATGACATTAGTCATAAATTTGATCAGATTATGAAATTCGGTAGTGTGAAGAGAATTGAGAAAAAATACAAAAAGTTGAGAGAAAAGCATACCCGAAATTAGAATACCTAGTTGAAAAGATGAGAAGAATGCAAAGTGCAATCTTCCACAGCGATCTAAAGAAAAACAAAGATCTTGCGAAAGAAATAGAGGTTAAGAATGAAAGAAGGAATCATAAATCAGAAAATCTGAAGAGGATGGAAGAAGATAAAGATTAACTAGAGTAGCCTTGAAAGAAGAAGGAACTGTGCGTGAAAGTTGGAACAAGAGAGATTAAAGGAGATGCTTCTAGAAATAAGATGATGATCATGACTAAGATCTCATTTGTTTGCATTTAATGGAGGTCTGAATCATTGAGTGCGTTTATTTTCATTCAGATTTAAGTATTTATTTCATCTGAATAGGTCTTAATCATTAAGATCTGATACGGAGTCTTAATATCATTAAGAGATATATTTGTGTGGATAATTTTCATCATCATTCTGTCCATAACTATAAACCACCATCATTAACCACCTCTATCATCACAACCACCACCACAATTACATCGCCAACCACCATTCACCACCACCACCAACTACCTCTATCACCATTGTCAACCATCATTGTCAACCACCATTACCGTTGCCAACCACCCTAACGTCAAAACAACCACCGGTAACCACCACTGCTACCACTACTGTCAGTTGTTACTACACATACCCCCTCCATAATTATAGTTATATTCACAGCCACCACCATTGTCATCACCGCTGCCGCCACCTCTACCACCATTATCACTCACTACCACCACTGCGATTAATCTCTATTACCAACCACGTTCACCATCACAACTAGCAGCGTCGCCAACTATTACCAATGCATCGTCAACCACTACTTATTCTTCTGCCATTACCATCAACACCGCCAACTCCTAACATCAACCAACTTCACCATAACTACCACCACCAGCCTTCACCATCACGTCAGCCACTACAACACCAACCACCCCCATCATCATAACTATAACCACCATCATTACTAGCAACTATCACCACTACAATTACTAGCCACTAACACCATGTATTACAACGATGTCACGACCCGAGTCTGCACCTTGGACGAGACATAGTACTTGATGCCAAAAGTGATTCCAAGTCAACCCATGGTTAATCATTACACTGGTAAACTGAGAAAACATAAGCGGAAGCTTTAAATAAAAGAACCATTTAAAAAAACTGATTTGACAAGAGTCAATACATCTGAAAATAATACTGAATATCTATGTCTATGTCTGAAACTCAACTACTAAATAATGAGTTGCTGGGACAAGCCCCCAACTAACTCTAAAATATGATTGTAAAGAACTAACTGAAAGTATTATCCTCAAAGGATGAGGACTCATCAAATGCTGCTGCTGATATCGTCTGAGGGAACTACTGGCAATGCTGGAACTGAGAACCTGCGTCTGCATCATGATACGATACAGCATAATGGTATGCATCAGTACTTTGGATGTACTGAGTAAGTGAGAGATATACTGAGTAAGTGAGAGATATAATAAGCATGAAAGAATAAGTAATTGAACCGAAATGGCATGAAATGACCAACTGAAATACTGAAAACTGATTCAACTAAAATATAACTGATATGGTCAATAATGACCTTGGATGATGGTCTTGGCGATGGGTGAAAAGAACGGTTCATTGGTGGTAACCACGAGCCATTGTTCCACTCGTTGCTTTTGGAAATAATTTCAACTCCCACCGGAATCCTAACAACGACCGGTTACCACGATTCCTCGGAGCTACTGGCGACTTGTTGGACGTCTTGTTGGTTCTAAGAAGGGACACCTGCTGAGCAAACAACGACCCTTACAATGGTCCATTGGTACCACCAGCAACCCGTTGTCTGGGTCGTTTGCGACATAAATTTTTGGTTTTTCTCTGCTAAGTCTGAGTTGGTCTAGGAAAGTTTCACGGTGTTACTAATGACCACCACCATAAATCATCTTCACCATCAATAGCAAACATAAATATTTTATCTTTTATTAGATAATAAATTTATTTTATTAAATTAATATTTTTGTATTTGATTTGTATATTTAATATATTTACAATTATGTAAACTATGCACATTCAGATGTTGAAAAACAAACATTCTTAATCATTCAGTGTTCGGATCTAGAAACAACATCTTAATCATTCAGATGTACATTCAGATTTAGACGTTTTAATCTTAATGAAAACAAATGATCAAAAATAATATATTTTTCAAAAACTTTACGAAGCTAGAAGAAACATATTTGACAGTAACGTATTAGGTATAAAAAGTATTTAACCAAAATTACGGCGTTAAAAATAAAAATATAACCGGGAGTTACATTTTATACCTAATATTTTACTGGCGGGAACGTTTTACTTAAATGTTACTGGAGTTACTAGTTATTATGCCTTATTATTAAATCACGTGATAATATTTTAAGGACAAAGTCATGATATCAAACTAGTGAATTTCGTAGCAAAATTTCACTTTTAAGTGTAAACTTCTCTATTCTTAGAGTTCGAACGTAAAATTAATATTCACTGACTAATTTTTTACGCTATAATTTTGAAATATAATCACTATTGTAGAATTTTAAATTTCACAAGTTAAACTTTAGGATAACATCATGAAATTTTACCTATTAAATAGATTTTATAGTTATAATTATTTTTCAATTATAATAATTGAAGAATAACTATTTATGAATTTTATCTAAATTTATATTAAAAATCTAATTAAAATTTTAAAAAATACTTATGACATTGTCCTCTATCCTAAAGTATAGAGATGACAATGTCTTCCTCATTTTTCAATGTCCTAAATTACGAATTTGTAAAAGTTACTGCCAGTAACGTCTTAGGCATAATATATAACTCACGGTCACGTTTTATGTTTAACGATGTCAACCTCGCTTAGATATTTTTTTACCTAATATGTTACTTCCAAGTATGTTTCTTCTAGTTTCATAATTTTTTTTTAAAAAATGTATTATTTTGGTGAATTGATTTAAATTATAACTTATTTTGGTCAAAAATTCAAAATATATAGAGAAAGTTCTTGAGAATGATGACATCATGATAATTTTATTGTTATTTTCTCTGTTTCAATTTATGTGACATATTTTTTTAGTTAGTCTCAAAAAAATTATATTTCTATATTTAGAATAATCTAATATTAAAATATTCATTTCACTTTTAGTGAGATAATTTACAGCCACACAAGTATCTATGACTTATTTTAGACCACAAGTTTTAAAAGTCTTCTCATAATTTTTAAACTCCATATGCAGTTAAAATACATTATATAAATTGAGACGGAGGAAATATAAGGAAGGGGAGTAGCATGAAATTTAATTCAGAAAGAAAATAGGTGTAATCGATGTGTATAATATGTTTAAGATAATAACTAGTCTTGGACAATGTGAGTCCCAAATAATTGGTATGTATAGTATGAATAATCTTAAAAGGGCATTGTAATGAGTATCCCAAATTATTTTATAGAATAATATACATTTAAATAGCTAAAGACAATCAATCTATTTTAATTATATTATGTTGAAATGCCAATGCTTAGATATTCTCTGAGCTTGCAAAAGCAAAACGCATTGCAATAAGTATCACAAAATATTCAGTAGTAAAATGTAAATTGAAATAGATAAACAAATGTGACACGACCCAACTATATAGGCCGTGCGGGCACCTACTCGACGTTAATCGATAGGAGAACCCCTTTTTCCCTACACAGCAACATATCAATAAAACATAATCATCTATGATTCATAAATCAAATCTATCTTTATTTACATCAGTTTTTACAACTCAATCAAGATAAACATAAAGGAACCTCCCAACTAACACAACTCTTTCCAAGATCTAGTTTAAACAGGTACAAAAGCTCTACAATTGAGTACCGACAAATAAAAGACACAACTTCATCCGCGGAAGAATGTAGAAGTTGTCATTGAATGACTGTCAATACAATATGAACTTCATCCTGTCATGACCTACACCAAAAAGGTGTGGCAAGAGTAGTATCAGTACACTGCACGTACTGGTAAGCATCATCGGCCGACTACAATTAGTTCATATAACAGTAAAATAATTAATAAGCATCAACACAAAATAAAACTAAATTTCCACTTCTCTGTTGCTCTAAACTCACCATTTTATAAATTACCATAACCAATTAAGTCCTGCAAACTCACAAATACAATTACTCATATTATTATCTTGGCGCACTATTAGCCTATCATTCTGTCTCTCTATTTCCGTTGCAATGCAGGTGCTACCGTTGTCGCGGTCCCATCGCTGCGGAGATACATCCGCTACAGCGGTAGTGACTACCCAGTATCCTAGAAACTTGGTCCTTTCAATTCTCCTATCACATCTTTCATTCATTAAGTGTTTTCTAGCCAAATTTTACCTAGCGATTCATCATCACAGTAATTTTTTCATGAGATTTCTAAGGTATTATAAATTATCCGTACAATTATCATTTATGATAGTCATGTCCTCTCGTATAACACATAACAATAAGTGCGACATACATTCAACCTGCATGCATATATATCACATCAATTATCTCAAGAATATCATCAAACAAGTATCATATATCATGTAAATCATACAATGTATCTTAATTCAGAAAATCTACCACACATGCATACCTATCATACATATCGTAATTATACTTCACCTCATTCTGGTCTCACATCACAATGTACATCTTTCACGCCCCACCTAGGAAGGCATGACTGGATCCTGGTGCCGCACTGGTGACTTGCTGACCTGGCTAGGCTTATGCACATCTGGTGCCAGCCTGCGACTCAATTCAAGAAAACAATGGGCTATATCTTGGCTGTGAATGCAACATCTGGTCGACAAGGCCGTATAGCCACCTGTAAACGAAAATAGCTAACCAAAAACAGGAAACAAAAGGGATTCTATGCGGGCCAACAAGGCCACCATGTTGTCTAGTTATAATCAGAAGCGAAGACAAGCTACTATACTAGGCCCCTCATGGTCTACACATGAAGCATAACTGATTAGGGCCCAACATACAACTAACTGACTGACGACTGTAGTCTACAAATCTCTAAGAGTACAAAAAGTGGTCGGGATAGGGTACCAGCCTACCCAAAATGCTATATAACTGAAATATATAAATTTCTACAACCTGGCAACTCTGAATGAAAGGAGCTGACCCAGCTGCGGACTCTGAACAACTGCTACTGGAGATCCTGAACCCTGTCAGTCTAAATTTGCAGGCAAGTAATGCAGCGCCCTATAATTGGGCATCAGTACAATATGTACCGAATATATAAGGCAGTAAATAAGCTGAATAGAATCTGTAAAAGATTGGAAGTAAGTGGCAAGGAGAGGAAGAGAGATTAACCTGTAAGCGAGCTTATTCATAATCTGCATCTAGCAAACACTACATATACATGAGCGGTGACCGCATAATCATATATTCACAAGCTATAGCTAGCAGACAAGAATGCAAACAAGAACTTAGCCTGGTCCCCATAAGCATGGAAGGTACAACCATCACAGAATAACCCACCCGGGGCCCCATAAGAGCTGGTGAGTGCACTTCAACCTACATACCCCTAACCAAGTTTCTATGGCTCTACTGGTACTGTAGCCAACCTATCGGTCCCCTGGGTCTATAATTGAGCCTGCTTGGCCCCTGCACTATAGCTGTGTCTGAGTCCGATGGACTTCTGATATCTGATATATTTACCTCAGGCACCAGGCTCGATAGGGGGTGTGGTATAGTGCCTATCAACATATTAATATTCCAGCCATGGAATAGACTATATAAGGACCTAGGACCTCATCTTTGTCTCTCACAGACGACATGCCGCTCTTATGGAGTGACATCATCTCGCCCCTTGCGGGCGTCGACACAGCTAGTAACCCTGGGTGGTCAAGGGCTCCTAAGTGGGGGCAACTCCAACCACGGTGTTGTACTAATATCTAAACCTAGAACTCAAAAAGGCATCACTGGCCTTCTGGGCATGACACCACCACTGCTCACCCCCCTAGGATAGTCTGTAAGGCTGCTAGCAGGCACGCCGTGCACCTGTATCTGATCAGAGGATCCTGGTAGCGATCATGATCTCTAATAGTATGGACTGAATAGGGCAAGATCTGGAGTGTTCCAACATAACTCTCTGTATGTCCTGCCCGGACATCTATAACTCTGGGGTTGCGAATGACTGAATACCCAGTTCCTCTGTTCAGGACAACTGTAGGGCTGGTACTGGCCGAACATGCTCCTGAGCGATTGGCCCCTAACCCTCCACAGGAAGCTTACTAACATTCTTAGTCTGAGGGTAGTGCTGTACTACACAGTACTGGTACTTTAGACCCTATCCTAGTCTGGTCCAATCTTATATGACATTTCTGGGTGATTCCTAGCTTTAAGGACAAGTCTACCTAGACTTAGCCGCTCATGGAAATCTGTACCTGAGTAGCTTCTAAGGACAGGCTAGGTAGCTGTCTCTACCTTTGTCTACGAATAAGGTTCCCTTCCTTAGGGTACCCACAAGTTTATTTAGCCTGAACAATTGAACTGCTTCCTAGGTGATCTGCTGGACAGATGCTAAGTCAACTGGAACTAACAAATACTACTCGTAGCTAACTAAATGGCAGGTTGTCACTCAGCTCACTAGACAACCTTAGGCTTCTAACTCTAAAGTATAGTCTTCCTATTTGAATTTCTGGCCTTGGGATGTAAAGGTATGCCAATGGCCTCTGCGCGTGCTTTTCTGGCTACACAAGCGCCAAACTGGTAGTTATATCGCCTAGTTGCGCCTATACTGGTCAACTTACTAACTCAGGCTCGATAACTCTCATGAGTTCCTAAGGTTTAGGTATGAAAATAAAACATACAATTCTACTAACATGATGAACTAAAGAATAGAAGAGTTTCTATGATGCTTCTAGTGCGTATCGTACTTATCCTATCTTTCTCGACGAGGGATACTGCGGTATAATCTATATACATTTTCTAGCAGCTAACCAGAGCTTATATAACCGTAATCTACTTGATAGCAGCTAATCACCGCATATCTAATCTTTATGTTCCATCAACAGCTAATTACAACATGCTCAATCAAAATCTAATGGTAACAACTATCTATAACATATGGAATCATTATTTCTATTCGAAAACATGAGTCGTAATGTTGTACGATGAGAATACTTGCCGAGGGTTAAGCCTTACATACCTCGATTGTCTTTTCCTGAATAACCGCTAAGTTTTCCACTTGTATTTGCCAGCTCTCTTCAACTGTAACCATTACACGGGAAGAAAGAGACGAATTTCAATACCAAATTTAACGTAAAATGATAACTTTTGATATTAATATTGACTATACTTCAACTTAATGAAACATGGACAAAAATGCGTAATTTCTCGAAAGTCCAAAAGGGAGAAATACTTACTTGAAGCCTGTGACTGTATAGAAATTAGTTTGGAGCAATTCCGATAACTTTGGCTCGGCGGGATTATGATTATCTGGGCGAATTTCACAAAAATAACTTTGTCGTACTACTCCCTACAGCCTTAGACTTCGATACCCGAAGTTAATTTGAATTTGGACAATGTTTCATAACGTAAACGGAGGAAAATTAGTAGGATTCTTCGTATTTCCCTCTCCTGGTCGTATATAAACTTCGAAAAGAAATGAAATCAAAGGGAGGGACTTATATATACTTGAGGCGGTGGACAGGGGTCCGTGGCATAGGCCCTATCACGCCAAAAGTCGGGCGTGCCATGGAGCCCAACGCGCCAAGGTAGGGTCCGTGACACGTTGATCCTTTGGGCAGCTGGTCTGGCCTTCTCCCGTGCGGTCCCGATTCCACGCTCGTTCGACCTTTTTCCAGACCCTTTCTCATACGTGTTGCACTCTAGAACTCTTAACCAACGTATGAATAGGCCAACTAATTTTTAGAAACTTACGGGGTGTAACATCCTTCCCCCTAGGAACATTCGTCTTTGAATGTTAACTTCAGCTTATAGGGGTCTTAACTCTTTTATCTACTTATCTTGGAAAAATTTCGGCAGAGTCTCCCCTGTAATATGGACTATATGAAAACCCTGAAAGGCAGAAAAGTCCAACACAAGTACTTCACATAACACTATAGAAACTATTTCACCACAAAATTATACCCAACTAAGCAATATATGTAACACACATCCTGAAACAAAACCGAATCATAAATGTACCTTAACTGCGTAGTCTAAACTAAGGCTGAACCAATGAGGATATCCGTATCTCATGTTGCCTGGTCTTTCTAGGTCACCTCTTCTTCCTTATTCTTGTTTCCCTACAATACTTTAATAAAGACCACATCGGTAGTCCTTAGCCTGCGAACCTGCCGATCTAATACGGCTACTGGAACCTCTTCGTGGGTTACCTTCCCAGTAACTTGGACGCCCTCAACTGGGACAACTTGGGACGGGTTACGTATACCCTTCTTTGCAACATTGACATGTGGAAGTTGATGGGGCAGGTCCTAGCTCTGGAGGCAACTTTAACTCACGTGCCATCTCGTCTATTCTCCGGAGAATATGATATGGGCCAATAAACCTAGGCCTAAGCTTGTCCTTCTTACCTAATATCATAACTCTTTGCTTTGGCAAAGTTTCTAAAAATATCTAACTATTGATTCAACCCTTAGCGGCCTACGTCGTACCTTAGGGTAGGACTCCTGATGGCCCTAGGCTATCGGTACCAATTTCTTGGTAAATTTAATTTCTCAGTCAGTCTGTTATAATATGCCCTGGTTCAACTACCTTTATTGTACTTTAGGGAGCTTCCGCTTCCACTCATAATAGACCGCTGGGAGTCTGACCTGAGTGCTCTGTTGAGTTATTTGCTTAGAAATAAGAAGTCATACTCATATTAGTGTGCGCTCCAATCTATTCTAACGGTTTTCCAGAACCTGAATGGGAGTTGTGCTTCTCTGTCAGGGTTTACTAGACATTGGGGCTCCACGTAACCTGATTACTTCTTAAATATTTAACTCGTCATACGCTTTAATTGCAATATAATTCCATCTGGCGAAACACAAATTGATCTAATTAGTCTATTTGCATTGACTTAAGTGAGGCCAAGCTACACCTGGTATGAGATAACCTTGTGACTGTATTCATCTTAATTACTCTCTACTCCCTTGCAGGCACAACCATCCCCTATATTGGCCTGCTTAGTTACTGCTATTTCATCTTTCCTATCACTGGAGCTCTGCCGCTATGGTTCAATGATATCTTCTGTCTTTCCATACCATCTCATTGCGTTTTCATTACATTTTGGGAGTAACGGACACATGCACCTTAACTATGGTCTGCTATTTAAGGTTCTGCCACCCTTAGAACGTAGAATCAACCTCTGGATCCTATGACTCCGCCCCTTGTTATCTTGAGGGCTAATAACATCCTACTGGACCTTGTTTCCAGGATATTCTAGGTTACAGTCTCTATGTTCGGTACTTCTTTACCTTCTCAACTGACGGGGATATTGCAGTAGACTAGGCTACAACCTGACTATCTCTTAACTGTCAGCCGAATGCTTAATTCTAAACATTCAGTAGTAGTCCCGTACTTTGTCAATTTACTTCAACCTGGAGATAATTCTAGTTTTCCCCCATTAGATACTTGCGCCTTTCCTCCCGTCCCCTTGGGCTAGGCTCTGAGGCTCATGCTTCTTACCTCTTACTATCAAAGATATTACCGATCAGGTCCACGGACCTGTATTCGTTATGACTCGCACTCAGGCCTATTTTGTTCACATAACCTCCCTGTCCTTCGACATCACAGCTAGGGTCGTAATCATTATCTTACAGGTGTGCCCTACTGTCATTAGCATGCTATGGAAGACTCAATCTTTTTCTGACTTGAGCTTTACTATTAATGGGGGTTTATCACTGTTGGACTCTCTCATACACACTCGAGTGGTATTAACAACCTTATAACCTCTCTCTAATCATCCTCGGAGGCAACAATTCTAGTCGTCCTTTACTATTCATTCTCAGCACCATAGAACTGATATTTATGCTTTTTATTATACTGTAAGGACAAGCTAGGAGGTGGAAAATATCCCTATCTTACTATGGTAGGACTGAGGCATGGAATCCTGCAATATTCGAGGAGTCGGAGGTAAGAATCCTGCAATTTCCACCTTCTTTGCACTTCTCAGATAATTCAACATCAACTGTTGTCCTTGGAAAATTTTCAGTAAGCCAACTCATATGCACATATATACTATACTCCTGACCTCCTATTCTAAGGTTGTAGGGAGAACTAGGGATGGAAATGACATATTTATCACATTATGAGGTTCTTGGTACCTCGGGAGGATACTGGAGAGATCAAAGGTGTCTACTCCCGTCCTTTAGGCTGACTGTCTCCCAACTGTGGCGCCTCACTGGTACCTCCTCCTACTGCTGTAGTTATTGTGCGACTGGCTGGTGACCATCTTATATCGAACATTATTCTAGAAAGACAAAACAACGGAAGCTTAGGGACTCAACCCTATATAACTTTGCTCTGTAACATGATCTGAGAAGAGGGAGGGGTAACCATACTATCATGCGCCTTAGCCTCCTTCTTATAAAATGTGGTGCACAACACGTTTATAAGTAGGACTCTACTAGACACGGCTAGCAGACTCCCTAGGATACGAACTACTCTGATACCAAGTTTGTTACGCCCCACCTAGGGGGGCATGACTGGCACCTGGTGCCACACTGGTGACTTGCTGACTTAGCTAGGCTTATGCATGTCTGGTGCCAGCCTGCGACTCAGTTCAAGAAAACAACGAGCTATATCTCGGCTGTAAATGTAGCCTTCGGCCGACAAGGCTGTATAGCCACTTGTAAATGAAAACAGCTAACCAACAATAGGGAAGGGATCCTATGCGGGCCGACAAGGCCACCATGCTATCTAGTTATAATTAGAAGTTAAGATAAGCTACTATACTAGGCCCCACACGGCCAACACATGAAGCATAACTGATTAGGGCCCAACATACAACTAACTAACTGACGACTGTAGTCCGCAAGCCTCTAAGAGTATAAAAAGTAGTTGGGACAGGGCCCCATCCTACCCAAAATGCTATATAACTGAAATACAGAAATTTCTACAACCTGGAAACTCTGAATGAAAGGAGCTGACCCAATTGCGGACTTTGAACAACTTCTACTGGAAATCCTGAACCATGTCTGTCTAAACCTGCAGCAAGTAATGCAGCGCCCCATAATTGGGCATCAGTACAATATGTAACAAATATATAAGGCAGTAAATAAGCTGAATGGAAGTTGTAAAAGACTAGAAGTAAGTAGCAAGGAGAGATAGAGAGATTAACATGTAAGCGAGCTTATTCATAATCTGCATCTAGCAAACACTACATATACATGAGTGGTGACCGCATAATCATATACTCACAAGCTATAGCTACCAGACAAGAATGCAAACAACAACCTAGCCTGGCCCCCATAAGCATGGAAGGTAAAACCAGCACAGAATAACCCACCCAGAGCCCCCATAAGCCCTGGTGAGTGCTCTTCAACCTACATACTCTTAACCAGGGTTCTATGGCTCTACTTGTGCTGTAGCAAACCTACCGGTCCCCTAGGTCTATAATTGAGCCTGCTCAGCCCCTGTACTGCAGCTCTGTCTGAGTTCGGTGGACTCCTGATATCTGATATCTACACCCCGGGCACCAGGCTCGATAGGGGGTGTGGTATAGTGTCGATCGGTATATAAATAGTCTAGCCATGGAATGGACTGTATGAGGACCTGGGACCCCATCTTCGTCCCTCACGGATGGCATGCTGCTCTTCTGGAGCGACATCATCTCGCCCCTGGCGGGCATCGACACAGCTAGTAACCCTGGGGTGGTCATGGATGGCTCCTAAGTGGGGGTAACCCCAACTAAGGTGTTGTACTAATATCTCAACCTAGCCACTCAAAAAGGCATCACTGGCCTTCTGGGCCTGACGGCACCACAGCTCGCCCCCCTAGGATAGTCTGTAAGGCTACTAGCAGGCACGCCGTGCGCCTGTATTTGATCAGAGGATCCTGGTAGCCAGCATGATCTCTAATAGTATGGATTGAATAGGGAGAGATCTGGAGTGGTCCAACACAACTCTCTGTATGTCCTGCCCGGATATCTATAACTCATAATAACTACGGGTCGCACTGACTACTCAGTTCCTATGTTTAGGACAAATATAGGGCTGGTACTGGCCGAACATGCTCCTGAGCGATCGGCCTCTAACCCTCCACAGGAAGCTTACTGACATTCTTATCTGAGGGTAGTGCTGTACTACACAGTACTGGTACTTTAGACCCTATCCTGGTCTGGTCCAATCTTATATGACATTTCTGGGTGATTCCTAGCTTTAAGGACAAGTATACCTAGACTTAGCCGCTCATGACAATCTGTACCTGAGTAGCTTCTAAGGAAAGGCTGGGTAGCTGGCTCTGCCTTGGTCTACGAATAAGGTACCCTTCCTTAGGGTACCCACAGATCTATTTATCCTGAATGATTAGACTGCTTCCTGGGTGATCTGCCGGACAGATGCTAAGTCAACTGGAACTAACAAATACTACTCGTAGCTAACTCGATGACAGGCTGTCACTTAGCTCACTAGAAAACCTTAGGCTGCTAACTCTGAAGTATAGTCTTCCTATCTGAATTTCTGGCCCTGGGATTTAAAGGTATGCCAATGGCCTCTACGCGTGCTTTTCTGGCTACACAGGTGCCAAACTGGTAGTTATATTGCCTAGTTGCGCCTATACTGGTCAACTTACTAACTCAGGCTCGATAACTCTCACGAGCTCCTAAGGTTTAGTTCTGAAAATAAAACATACAATTCTACTAACACGATGAACTAAATAATAGAAGAGTTTCTATGATGCTTCTAGCGTGTATCATACTTATCCTATCTTTCCCGATGAGGGATACTGCGATATAATCTATATACGTTTTCTAGCAGCTAACCAGATCTTATATAACCGTAATCTACTTGATAGCAGCTAATCACTGCATATCTAATCTTTATGTACTAGCAACAGCTAATTACAACATGTTCAATCACAATATAGTGGTAGCAACTATCTACAACATATGGAATCATTATTTCTATTTGAAAACATGAGTCGTAATGTTGTACGATGAGAATACTTGCCGAGGGTTAAGCCTTACATACCTTGATTGTAGTTTCCTAAATAATCGTTGAGTTTTCCACTTGTATTCACCAGCTCTCTTCAGCTGTAACCATTATACAAGGAGAAAGAGACGAATTTCAATACCAAATTTAACGTAAAATGATAACTTTTGATATTAATATTGACTATTCTTCAACTTAACGAAACACGACCAAAAATGCATAATTTCTCGAAATTCCAGAAGGGAGAAATACTTACTTGAAGCCTGTGATCGTATAGAAATTAGTTTGGAACAATTCCAACAACTTTGGCTCGGCGGGATTATGATTCGCCGGGTGAATTTTGCGAAAATAACTCCGTAGTACTGCTCCCTATAGCCTTAGACTTTGATACCCGAAGTTAATTTGAATTTGAACAATGTTTCTCAGTGTAAATGGAGGAAAATTAGTAGTATTCTTCGTGTTTCCCTCTCCTGGTCGTATATAAACTTGGAAAAAGAAATGAAATCAAAGGAAGGGACTTATATCCTATCGCGCCAAAATTCAGGCATGCCATGGAGCCCAACGTGCCAAGGGAGAGTCAGTGACACATTGCCCCTTTAGGCAGTTGGTCCGGCCTTCTCCCGCATGGTCTCGATTCCACGCTCGTTGGACCTTTTTCTGGGCCCTTTCTCGTACGTATTACACTCTAAAACTCTTAACCAACGTATGAATAGGCCGACTAATTGTTAGAAACGTACGGGGTGTAACAACATCTATTGGATGCAATTTCCCGGTGCCATCACCACTAATAACATAGGTGTCATGCCTTACCCAAAATCAATCTGAACTCGATTATACCAGAACTAATGTGCTAGGAACACGCCTCCATCACATCACTGTACACACAGGCTACAGGGTCTTACTTTTGTTGTTCCGGTCATGACCTGCAAGGGACTCTAGAAATTCATGTACTATACACCAACTGTTCGAGTCCTTTATCAAACCCGTTAGTGTATTCATTTCGTACATCCAACCGCATGGTGATTTAACCATACCTGTCAATGCACCGGCTCACCCGGATGCTTACCTCGGGCCCGAGCCTCTCATATCTAAGAACCTCAATCAGGATTCCATCACACTTATCCAATAATGCACAGAGTACCTCCTCGTAGCCCCGGGCGGCACCTCTCTCATCGATATTACATAATTTTTCCTCTCTTATTTTCATAACATCTCAGACCATTAATACCATTTATCCAGAACCACATTCAAGCCCTTAAAACACAGTCATCACACATCATATCCATAGGTTTATTCACATAAAAATGCAGACAATAATACTTACAGCTTTGCAGTCGAATTCACTCATAAAGCATAGTTTAGAAATTAAGATAACGGTGAGAAATACCATCACCAATCTCCATACACACAGAAAGACTTACATGTCGTAGACTTTCAAACCACACATGCATTTTCTACTTACCATCTTCTATTTTATATTTTAAGAGGTTACATATTAATTATTCCCTGTAGATCATGAATAGTCGCGTCCTAGCCAGCTCAGTGGATTGGGCTCCGCTGCAGCGTTATTACTACCGTTGTAGTGGTCTTTCTGCTGCATTACCACTCTCGTTGCAGCAGTACTATGTTAGTAGTACTCCGACTAGTCCCCTTCCAGCCTTTCTTACAGATCTTTTCAGTATGCATATCGTGATTCACATCGTTAGTATATCTCGCCATAGAATTTCATCGTATCAAACCTCATATCACATTAACCTAACACGATCATCCGCCTCCTTGTTAATATCAATTTAACACACATTTATGTGAGTCCAATAATTTTAAGAATATAGCTTATGTTTCAAACAAGAAATTCATCAAAAATTCTATCATCTGTGATTAATCAACACATTGCCATTTATTCTCTTACAATTTCGCAAATTCTGATTTCAATATCCTAACTCAGAATCTTCAGCACATGTTGCATGTTTCTCATAAACCCCCTCCCAAATCACGTAGTAATCATGATTATCTTGCTCGTTTTTAGTTAATCAAGTCAATTCCATTAAACACGAGATTTATATACATCACTCCAATTCACTCCCCAAATCTTCTGGCGAAGTCGTTATATCTACACTAAATTCTCTCCTTCAATTTCTCACATGAAAGACACACAATTTCATGTTCTCACTTCTTTATTTCTAAGGTTAAACTTATAATTACGTTTGAAACGCATCAATCACATGCACGTATATATTTAGCTAATCGTAGTCTATCATAAAGGTGGGTAAGCCATAGCCTACCTGAGCACCAAGCTATCGTCCCAATTGTCTTCTTCTGTAGCTATCCCATTATTTATTCCCTCGCGAAAGTTACTAGCCGTGGATGTCAAATTTCCCTTTGGATCTTCTTGTTTTCCTCCAATAGTCTATTTTCTGTTTTTAGACGTTTTTTAATAAGTCCTCCTAAAGGACTAGATTTTTAATATCCAAATCAGAATAGGATTGCGGATTTCTGATTCGCGTCTTCCGCTGCAGCGGTCATACCTTCGCTGCAGCGGCTCCGCTGTGGAAAAAACATCCCACCGCAGCGGACACCCGCTTGGGTCCACCGATCTAGACTACGTCCATGCAATTTTATTCTCGTGTGCCCTTTGTTTATCAGGGATTTATCGCGAATTTTTAAAAATTTAATTTGCCCAATTTTTATGGTGCTGGAATGCTATAACAACCAGGTGGGTCGTTACATCATATACCACTTAATAATCCATTCGAGCCCAAATGACGCTACAACTTTGAGGTGTGGTTAAAAAACTACCGCAATTTCCTCTTACTCCTAGTCAGTGCTAGAACTCTTTAATTCTTGTGTCTGATCTCTGAGCTGCTTATTTTCGGGGCTCTTGTACTACGCCTCATTCCTAATTCCCACGTATCGTCGATTAGTTTCTATCGGGGTTATAATTACTCGTCTAGGTTTTAACTAAGACCCAAACGTCAATTCACGTCATTACCTTTCCTTCAGTGTTATGGATATTTTCCTATCCACTTGATTGTCCTAGGTATTACTGGTTCGTCGAACGTCTTGCATCAATTGCTTTTTGAAAAGGTGAGGTTCGGCCACAAAATTTCAACAGTCACTATTTTTGACCGTCCGCTGCAGTGAGTGACTTCTCTGCTACAGCGGTACCGCCACAACGGATATGGTCTGCTGCAACGGACAACAGGGTCAGTTAAGGGAAGAAGGAGGGTTTTCAAGTTCATTTTGGCACATTTTCCCTTTCGATTTTTGCACAATCCTCTCTATTCCCTCAGCAATTTTCTCGATTTATCAAGTAATTCTCACTCTTATGGCTTCTCTACTTCATTTGGTAGTGAATAATGGATGTGACTGACTTATTGGTTTTGTCTCGGGTAGTTTATGGGATAATATATAGGCCTCCTTATTTTTGATTTTCTGGCTAGATTTCCGTAGCATCCTTATTGTATTTATGTCCTCATGTGTTTCTTACCGTTCTCTTCATGATCCTGGTCGTTTTCATGGAGTCGTAGGGCCAAAAAAGAGGTAGTTCTGATGGGGTGGTGGTTTTGACATTTTCGAGCCTTTCGGGCTTGAAATTATGTCCTCTTGAGGCGAGTAACAGTTGCTAGGACTTGGTCAAGTATCCTCCTTGACCGATATGTTGTTTATTTGGAGAAATATGGAGGTTGAATTTTCAATCTCCATTGATGGGGTCTGAAGGTCTGGGGAAGATGATGTCTACTGCAGCAGACCCTGTATCATTGCAGTAGTATCGTCACGACGATCATGTTTCAGTAGAAGCGGACCCTCTACAGTGGACGCAAGACCGCTGCAGTGGTCCAGGGGACAGTGTCTAGGTTTCAAAAATAGTGTCTTCTTTTCTTTTCTCCTTATACCACTTTGTTCACTTCTAACCTTTTTCTTTTGCTTCAGGTTTACTATCATGGCCTCTTTCAGCAACAACATTCACACCGAGGACTACATTCGTTTCATCAACAACCAATGTCAATTCCGGTATAGCAAATAGGCCATGAAGGATCTGCTTCATGAGAGGGGTTTTCTTATGCAGGACGTGGAGGAAAAGGCCCCGGAGTTCTATACTCTTCAGAGATCGGGTGGGGCCTTTTGCTGGAGGACCCGGGCAAGGCCAATGAGGCCTGGGTTCAGGAGTTTTATGCTAATCTTTCCAAAGTCTCCTGGAGTCGGGATGAGCCAGTGGCCTATGTCAGAGGCATGCAGATTATCTTGACCCCTGCTACTATCAATGATGCCTTGGGTCTGCCAAACCCGCCCAAGGCTGAGCCAAAAAACCAAGATGTGCCCGGGAAAGGGTAGTGGCTAGAGAACACTTTGATGGTGGAATAGCGGAGGGCTATACTACCAACTGGGGAATTACCAGGACAGACATCAAAGTACCCACTTTACAGTGGAGACCAGGAGGTGGCTCAATCTAGTGTCTTTGAGGATCCACCGGTCCTCTAATGCCATGGACGTGACTTACCCTCGGGCTTTGGTGGTGGCCTCTATTCTGAGTGGGGTGAGGGTCAATGTAGGGGCCCAAATCATCGAGGAGTGGAGATATTTCCACATGAAAGCTACCACTCGCCTGCTGTTTCCTTCTCTCATTACCAGACTATGAAAACGGGCCAACATCCATCTAGAGTCCCGGGATATGATTATGGACTGCGATAGGCCCTTAGATCCCTTGAGGGTGAAGGGGGCTCCAAGGAAGGGTAGGAAGAAGAGGAAGTTTGCATCAGTTGAGGGTGAGGGCGACAACGGAGATGACATTTCTAGACCCTTGGGGTCGTTCGAGAGGTTAGAGGCCCAAATAAAGGACATGCGTGAGCTCCTCAGAGGTTTTCCCAGATCTCCTTCCCCCAGCACAGCTTTTGCCAGCTGACCTTCCACCAGCCGACCCTTAAGTGCAGCGCTGCTGCTTCGGAGAGATGCAAGGGACGATTGCTGCCCTGGCCCAGGCCCATGTTGAGCTCTAGATGGATCTAGAGAGGGAGAGGAGGAAGAGGCGTTCCTTGACAAGCTGATTGTGCAAAGGGAATTAAGAAAATTCTGAAGACCCTCTCTCTCGGTGCCAGGACACCTCAGGTGCCCCGACATGATCTTCCCCAATTTTCCTTCCTCAACGGGTTCGAGGAGGGAGCGGATGATGAGGCCTCTAGCTAGATGGGTCATCGTGTTTCATATGATGTTCTTGCTACTGTTTTGGGCAGCAGCGTTTGGGGCTTATAAGATAATTCATTTTCCTACTACTGGATATTGGTACTTATTTCCCCCCGATTTGTGGATGCCCGTTTGGAATCTTAAGACTTTAGCCGTGTTGGCCCGTTATCATCTATAACTGTGATTTTAGTGTACTTGCATCGCTCGAATGGTTTGGTTTCTTGATTCTTGTGGTTGCCATTTTTAAACAGGGAATCCGATATTCTGCCTGAACACGTCCACTACAGCGGTTGCTCCACCACAATAGCGGGTTCATGGCAGCGGTAATTCTCTCGCTGTAGCGAGTCTGCTACAGTGACACAGCCTTTGCTGCAGCGAAACTTGCTAAGCAGAAAAAAAATTATATAACACGATTTCCTTAGTCTCTCTGGTTAACTCAAGTTAATCCCATCCACAAGTCTTATCACATATTTTTATTAATCACACTTAAGCAGATACCAATTAGGCCTGTGGAGATACAAATTAAAATCTTTCAGATACTAGTTGGACTCAACTCGGGTAATCAACAAAGCCGGATGACATGATTGTAAAGAAATAATTGGGACATTTGATATGCCTTATAGCTTCCAGAAGATTAAATGTGGACGTCTACAGACCAATCCGCAGGAGTCTACTCGATATTGCTCTTGTACTTGTAGACCGACAACCTAGGCGCTCTGATACCAACTGGACACGACCCAACTATGTAGGCCGTGCGGGCACCTACTCGACTCTACTCGATAGGAGAACCCTTTTTTCCCTAGACAACAACATATTAATAAAACATAATCATCTATGATTCATAAAATAAATCTTTCTTTATTTACATCAGTTTTTACAACTCAATCAAGATAAAAATAAAGGAACCTCCCAACTAACACACCTCTTCCCAAGATCTAGTCTAAACAGGTATAAGAGCTCTACAATTGAATACCGATAAATAAAAGACATAACTTCATCCGCGGAAGAATGTAGAAGTTGTCACTAAATGACTGCCAATACAAGACGAACTTCATCCTGCCACAACCTACACTATAAAGGAGTAGCAAGAGTAGTATCACTACACCACATGTACTGGTAAGCACCATTAGCCACCTACAGTTAGTTCACATATCAACAAAATAATTGATAGGCATCGACACAAAATAAAACTTAATTCCCACTTCTCTGTTGCTCTAAACTCACCATTTTATAAATTACCATAACCAATTAAGTTATGCAAACTCACAAATACAATTACTCATATTATCATCTTCGCGCACTGTTAGCCTACCATTCTGTCTCTCTGTTTTCGCTGCAACATAGGTGCTACCGCTGCCACGGTCCCATCGCCATGTCGATACGTCCGCTACAGCGGTAGTGACTACCCAGTATCTTAGAAATTAGGTCCTTTCAATTCTCCTATCATGTCTTTCATTCATTAAGTGTTTTCTAGCCAAATTTTACCTAGCGATTCATCATTACAGTAATTTTCTCATGATATTTCTAACGTATTATAAATTATCCATATATTATCATTTATGACAATTATGTTCTCTCGTATAACACATATCATTAAGTGCGACATATATTCAACCTTCATGCACATATATCATGTCAATTATCTCAAGAATATCATCAAACTAGTATATCATATATCATGTAAACCATACAATGTATCTTTATTCAGAAAATCTACCATGCATGCATACCTGTCATATATATCATAATTATAATTCATCTCATTCCTATCTCACATTACAACGTACATCCTTTGGATTACAAAATTATATTATCACTTTTCCGGTGCCATCACCACTAATAACATAGGTGCCATGCCTTACCCAAAATCAATCTAAACTCGATCATACCAGTGGTAATGTGTCGGGCACATGCCTCCATCACATCACTGTACGCACATGCCAGAGGGTCTTACTTTTATTGTTCTGGTCATGACCTGCAGGGACTTAAGAAATCCATGTACTATACACCTGGCCATATGAGTCCTTTATCATACTCGCCAGTGTATTCATTTCGTACATCCAGCCGCATGGTGATTTAACCATACCTATCAATGCACTCTCTCATCAGGCTCGCTCGGATGCTCACCTCGGGCACAAGCCTCTCATATATAAGAACATCAATTAGGATCTGATCACGCTGATCCAATACCGCACAAAGTACCTCCTCCTAGCCCCAGGCAGCACCTATCTCATCAATATTACATAATTCTTTCTCTCTTATTTTCATAACATCTCGAACCACTGATATCGTTTATCTATAACCACAATCACACCCTTAAAACACACTCATCATACATCATATTCATAGGTTTATTCACATAAAAATGCAGATAATGACACTTACAGCTTTGCAGCCGAATTCACACGTAAAGCACAATTGAGAAATTAACATAATGGTGAGCAATACCATTACCAATCTCCATACACACAGAAAGACTTACATGCGGCAAACTTTCAAAACACATATGCATTTTCTACTTACCATATTCTATTTTATATTTTAAGAGGTTAAATACTAATTTTTCCTTATAGATCATGAAGAGTCGCGACCTGGCCCCCTTAGTGATTGGGCTCCGCTGCAGCGTTACCACTCTCCTGTAGTGGTACTGTGTTAGCTGTACTCCAACCTTTCCCCTTTCAGTCTTTTCTTATGGATCTATTCATTATGAATATCGTGATTCACATTGTTAGTACATCTTGCCGTAGGATTTCATCGTATCAGACCTCGTATCATATTAACCTAACACGACCATCTTCCCTCCTTGTTAATATCAAGTTAACACCAATTTATGTGAGTTCAAAAATTTCAAGGATACAACTTATGTTTCAAACAAGAAATTCATAAAAAATTATATCATCTATGATTAATCAACATATTGCCATTTATTCTCTTACAATTTCGCAATTCCGATTTCAATTTTCTAACTCAGGATCTTCAGTACATTCTATGTGTTTCTCGTAAACCCCTCCCAAATCACGTAGTAATCACGATTATCTTGCTCATTTTAGTCAATCAAATCAATTCCATTAAACATGGGATTTACATGCATCACTCAAATCCACTCCCCTAATCTTCTGGAGAAGTTGTTATATATACACTAAATTCTCTCCTTCAATTCCTCACATGCAAGACACACAATTTCACATTCCCACTTTTTTATTTCTATGGTTAAACTTATAACTGCATGTGAAATATATCAATCACATGCACATATATGTTTATCTAATCCTAGTCTATCACAAAGGTGAGTAAGTCATAGCCTACCTGGGTGCCGAGCTATCATTCCAATCGTCTTCATCTATGGTTATCCCATTATTGATTCTCTCGTGAAACTTCCTTGCCATGGATGTCAAATTCATCTTCTTGTTTTCCTCCAAAAAGTCTATTTTCTATTTTTAGACGTTTTTTAATAAGTCCTCCTCAAGGACTAGATTTTTAATATCCAAATCATAACGACATTGCGGATTTTTGATTCGCGTTATTCACTGCAGTGGTCATACCTTCCGCTACAGTAGCTCCATTGTGGCAGAAACATCCCGTCGTGGCAGACACCCGCTTCGGTCCACCTATCTTAACTATTCCCATTCAGTTTTATTCCCGTGTGCCCTTCGTTTGTCAGGGGTTTATCACAAATTCTCAAAATTTTAGTTCGCCTGATTTTACAAGGTCAGAATGCTATAACGGCTGGGTAGGTTGTTACAAAATGTATAGTGAGTTATATTTTTATGTTATAAGTTGTCAACATCTACTTTATTCATACCTAGTACTTTCTTATAGATAATGTTGTTGGTGTATGTGCCTTTTTGTCGATTGGATGGATTAAAAAGAAACTGAAATCATTCAATAAAACTCCAAGAAATTACAAGAAGATAGTTTGAGAGAGATTTATAAGAAGAAGATATCACATGCAATGTAATGCATATAGATAAGAAGGAAATTGAATGATATCCAATTCTTGCCATGTATACTTCTTACAGTACTGATACACACACAGAGACACATATACTAACTAACTAGCTGATAGCTACTTAGTAACTAACTAAGTCGACTTCTTAACTAATTAGTTAGCTACTTAACTACTTTAAGTGTACACTGTTCTATGCTAATAAAGGACTTCATTTTTCTTATTCAATAGCTCCTGTTGATCACACCTAACTTGGACATAAGAAAATCATGTTGAGCTCGATTGAGTCCTTTTATAAGCACATTTGCAGGTTGATTTTTGGTGTGAACATACTCAGTATTTACTAGTTCCTTTTGAATTTTCTCTCTTATAAAGTGACAATTGATTTCAATGTGTTTGGTCCTTTTGTGAAATGCTGAATGAGTTGTTATCTGTATCGCAGCTTTGTTGTCATTGTGTATGTAGACAGATAGTTGAATTTAAACTCCAAGATCCTTGATCACCCTAGTTAACCAACTTAGCTTAGATATAGTGGCTATAATGCTTCCGTATTCAGCCTCTGCTGAGCTTTTTAATATAGTAATTTGTTTCTTAAATTTTCAGGATATCAGTAAATCACCAAACATAATTAGAAAACCAGTGACTGATTTTCTTGAAAAGGCATATGATGCCCAGTCAGCATCACAGTAAGCTGTAATTATGTCTTTCCTATTATTGGACAGAAGAATTTCTAGTCCTGGTTGTTGTTTGATGTACCTGATAATCCTTAAGGCAACTTCTGGATGAGGCCTTTTTGGTTGCTGGAGAAACTACCTTAGTGTTTGCACACTGTATGCTAGGTAAGGTCTTATAACTGTTAGGTATAACAGCTTGCCAATTAGTCTTTGATAGTCAGCCCTATCTTCTATTAGTTCATCCTTTGAATTGGTTTTGCCTTGATTTTTAGTATTTGAACTACTACTCTTCTGAACATGTTGATCATACTCTGTGGTAGTGAGTTTGATGTTGCTATCCATTGGTGTAGCTGCTAGTTTAGATTCACTCAGACCTATTTTTGAGATCAATTCAAGTGAATATTTCCTTTGGTGCAACATAATTTTTTTATCTTGTAAAATCAATGCCTAGAAAATACTTCAACTCTCCCAAATCTTTCATTTTGAAAGTTCTTTGTAGTGAACTCTTTGTTTCAACTATCAATTCTAAGCTACTTCCAGTGATGAGCATATCATCCACATAGACTAAGTGTTACACCCCGTAAATTCCCGGCATATAGATGACCTATTCGCGTGTTGGTTAAGAGTATTTGAAAATCATACATGCTAGAAAAAGGCCCGGGGAAAGATCGGACAAGCGCCAAGTCGGCGTGTCGCAAGGCAAAATGCGACTTATAAATCGCATTCCAGGAATGCGACTTATAAGTCCCAATTATATAAAGCCTCCAACTTCGATTTTTCATTAAAGTTTCTTATAATTTCCAGTGAAAAGCAGAGGGTAAGCAGAGAGAAAGAGAAACGAGGATTATTTGATAATTTCCTTCCGATTACGCTGTCAAACGTGGTCCAAACTCGAATTAACCTCAGGTACCGAGGTATTTAGCAGCAGGGAGCATTCCTACGGATTTTGTTTCGCGAAATACGGCCGACGAATCGTCGTGCTACCGGGCTAAGGTAAGTGGAATTACTCCAAACTAGTGTCTATGTGCTCCTAGCTGTGAAGTGAATACTTCTCCCTTCTGGACTTCTGAAAAATAGCAAGTTTTCGACCGTCTTTCGATAAGCCTAAGTTTAGGCTATAATTTTATCGAAAGTGATGTTGTTCTTCAGAATAAGGTTATATTTAGTACTAATTGACGTATATATGAATGCAGTTGGGAGAAATAGCTGGAGTACTGACTGAGCCTCGTCCGACAGTCGAGTAACTCGAGGTTAAGGTATGTGACGTTGTTCTTCGGCAAGTTAGTAAGTATTAGCTTTGTGAATCATAGTAAACTCCGTATTTGAAATTCCCGGAGTTGAATGTTGGGAATTGAATAAGTTTAGTAAATTCTGGTTTGCGTTGTCGTATCGTATCTTAGTCCGAAAGATAGGAAAGCATGCGCCAAAGGGCGAGTTAGCATTCCAGATTTAGTATAGCTTATTGTATGAGTAGCAAGCATGTTATAGTAAAGTAAAATCAGATAGACAGGCAGTTTCATGGCTATAGACTAGCCATTCAAACAGACGAGATATTGGCTACAGATTAGCCATTCAGACAGATAGTACCCTGGCTACAGATTAGCCAACAGTTAAAGAAACATTTCAGAATCAGTATAATCAGTAAAGAATCAGTTAGTACAGAAACAGATCAGAATAAGAAATCAGATTTCAGATAGTCTTTTTCAGTTATACATGCTTGCTATTTATATTTTCTATTTGTTTGTTGAGACTTGCTATAGCATGTGGGTGTCCCGTTGCATCCCCATCGCCCCTGGGTTATAGCTGTGTCGATACCAGATTCAGATACCGCCACCAGCTGGGCGATGCCGTCCGCCTAGAGGACGATGATGGCCGACCACCATGATAATACGGTCCAGATTACCCTGCTTGCAGGGGCAGTTCAGTTTACTTTGTGTAGAGCTAGATTACCCTGTTTACAGGGGCAGATTACTCTGTGTGCGCTTGTGGCCGGGGGCTGTTTCACATAAAATTTTTTATAAAGGTACCATGTTGCGTGCTTGCACCCAGGGGCAGTTTCAGTCACAGATACAACAACAGATTACCCCGTGAGCGCTTGCGCCCAGAGGCAGGAGTCTTTGGACTCAGACACAGTTTATTGTCAGGGGCCAAGGCCTGAGCTACGCACCCAAGGGGGCCGGTAGGAGGAGCTCACAGTTGTCAGATGAGTGGAGTGACTTATTTTTGGTTGGTTTAGACCCGGGTAGGGATAAATAGATTGTTCTGTTGGTTGGCACCTTCCGGCTTATGGGGGTCGGTCAGGTTATGTGTGTATTTATATGTATATCTATATGTGCTATTAGATACTGATAAACAGTAGGACGACACATCTTCAGGTACGCTCAGTTTAGTTACAGAATAAATAAACTCTCCCCAGTTATCCTCAGCTAGATAGACTCACCTACTTCCTGCTTATATGTCATGTTACTATTGTTATTCATTTCAGTTGCTTTACATGCTCAGTACCTGTGGTACTGACGCCCGTGGGGCGCTGCATTACTTGCCTGCAGGTACTTACAGAAGAGGAGCCGATCCCTCATGATCCTAGCCAGCGCAGAGTTATCAACTCCTGTCATCCGGAGTTTGATATTTAGAGGTGTATTTCATTTTCTTTTGTTGTACAGTACGGGTAGGTCGGGGCCCTGTCCCGATCATTTCTATTGTCATTCCTAGAGGCTTGCCGTCTGTATATATTTCCCTGTGGTCAGTTGAGCCGGTTGTGTGAGGCCGTGCAGTTTGTTATAGCTGTCTAGCATTTCAGTTTATGTTGGCCGTGTGAGGCCTTAGTTCGACAGTAGTGGTGACCTTGCCGGTCACGTAGTCTTACAGTAGTCTTGTGTTGAGTTACAGACAACTAGACAGCATGGTGGCCTTGTCGGCCCGTATAGGCTCCCTTACATTGACATGTTTCTGGTTAGCTGTTATTACAGGTACAGGTGGCTATAGGCCAGTTGGACGGAGGCTGTGTTTACAGCCGTTATATAGCCCGTTGTTTCCAGAAATCTGAGTTAGAGCTAGCCAGGCACCAGTTGTGCCTAGGCTCACCAGTTAACAGTCTAGATCCTACTAGGCACCAGGTGCCAGTCATACCCCCCCAAGGCGGGGCGTGACAAACTTGGTATCAGAGCAGGTCGTGTCCCAGGGAGTCTGCAAGCCGTACTAAGTAGAGTCTTGTCTATGGATGTGTTGTGCACCACATACTATAGGCAGGAGGCTGCGAGGCATGATAGGATGGTTACCGTTCCTTCTCAGTCAGTCGTGCTTTAGAGCGGTACAGTATAGGGTTGAGTCCCTAAAAACTTACCGTATTCTTTGATTACAGATACAAAGGCAGATCAGCATTACCCTATCACAGGCAGAAGATCAGATATAGCAACAGAAGAGGGCATCAGCCAGTTACATGATAACTACAGCAGCAGGAGGAGGTACCAGAGACCTCCCAGCGTGATACCTTTATCGGTACTATTCAGTATACGTTGATAACGTCAGAATAGGAAGCCAGAAGTATAATGTACATACGAGTTGACTTATTTGTTAGATATATAAGATCTGGTTAAGATATCAGACAATATCAGACTATCAGATAAGTGAAAAAAAAAAGAGAGGAAAATGCAGGGTTCCCATATCCGTCTTTTCAGATGTAGTACAGTTCCCTGTCTTCGTATTATAGCAATAAGAAAAAGGTGAGAGGTCATGTGAATCAGATAGGTCTGACTGCAAGTCAGGGGAAGTATGAATTGATACTTGACCAGTAATCTTATTAACAATGAAAAGCAGGTACCTTGAACCCAAGAGTTCAGCTTAAGCAAGATGAGGGGAAGAAGCAGGAATGTCAGATTTTGTGGGGAAATTAGGATTACCCCCAGATTGATAGAATATCGTATTAAGGATTAAGCCTCGGGCTGACAGTAAGATTGTGGTCCAGAATGCTGCAGTATGTTCGCTTATGGGGAAGTTAAGAAATTACCGATACAGCGAATTTAATCTAGTGTGGCCTAGAGATAAGGCCCAACAGACAGTCATGGGCTCTCAATATATGCCAAGTAAGGCCACAAGATTCGAACGTTGACCCCACATCGCAAGAGTGGCGGAATTTCAAACAGCAGACAATAACTAAAGTGTTTATGTTTATTACTTTCAGAATGGGGTGACAATACAATGAAATGTTAAGACAAGGCAGGAGGTATTATTAGACCATAGAAGCAGTATATCATGTACAATATGAAATTTAGCAAAGTGTGTCAGAGATTACGTATCACTACAGAATTCAGTATGTATTGTACGTATTTATAAATATATATCTGTGCAGATAATAAATATGTTGTGAGCAGCTGCTAATAGGGGTTACAATCACACAAATGCATATTAGTGCTGGGAAGTATATACAAATTGCATTGCAGGACCCCTTGCCAAAAATAAAAAGAGAAAAGAGAGAGAAGAAAAAGAGAAAAGCGAAAAGAAGGGGCAAGTTAAGTGTGATTTACGTATGAATCCATAGAAACTGTCTCAGCTCTTAGTTATTAAGTTAATAAACTTATATGTTGTTTCCAGATCTAGGTTTTAGAAGCTTATAAGAGTTAGTAACCTGAATCAGGTAATTAGATGATAAGGCCGCAGTTAGACGGTCGACCGACCAGCTGTCGCCTGTATTAGCAGGGAAGCATCTCTAAAGATCAATAACACTAGCGTATGTGCCAGAATCAGAATTAGAGACTGAATAGGTATACTTTAGAGATTAGCAATACTAGAATTGTTCCAGTATGTTAAGTGGCCATACATCGTTTTCCCAGCCTTGTAGGTGAGAGTCGACCTTAGTCAACCTAGCAGTTATTACAAGGAATACCCTGCAAGTCAGACAAGCCCGTGGGCACCCCAAGAAAGGGGTCCACATCAGTAGTCAGTGACAGACTAGTACTTCAGTTGGTTCTCGTAAGATATTCAGATATAGAGCCCTAGCAGAAGGCCAGTATTTACAGAATAGCTCATAAGACCGAGAATTCCCCAGAATAGCAGTATAAATCCAAGTGGCTACACACAAGGCGTAAGAAATTGATAGTACCCTTCTAGCACCATGTTTATTAAGACTAGGAGATCAGTAGACTCCCCGTGAAGATCCAGAGATTGATCTCCTGGGAGTAAGTTTGATTAAGCCCAGCCTTACAGTGGTTCAAGCAAAATAACAAAGCAATTAGATGCCCACAAGTCTGCAGTTATGCATGAACTATAAGTACTCAAGTAGAACAGTTAGAGCATTGTTAGACTACTGGCACATTCGGGTCATTCAACCCGACTATTCAGTTATTTAAGGTTATGCAGTCAGATCATTAGAGGTCATGATCAATATCAGGATCCTTTGATCAGATAAAGGCACAAGGTGCGCAGACGATCGTTCAGGTTATCCCAGCAACAAGTAGCCTTAGCATGTGGCCGGAAGGCCAGATAAGCTCTAGCTACGCCTGTAAACTACCTGTCGATCTCTTCGGCAAGACAAGCCAGTATGACCGTCAATTATATGCCGAGCTCTCTAAGTATGAAAATGTTATATCAGTCAAGAAGAGGTAATGAAGCAGCAAACGCTCTTAGCTATAGATCTATTAGGAGTGTGGCGTATGTGCAACCCGAGCAACGGGAGTTGGTCAGGGAGATACATCAATTGGTCAATTTAGCCGTTCGTGTGATAGAAATGAAGGACAACAGAGCAGTAATCCAGAACACCGCCGTGTCATCCTTAATTGTGGAGGTAAGAGAACGGCAATATGCAGATCCTGACCTGGTCTAGCTTAAGGACAGAATCCTGCAAGTGAAGCGCCAGATTCACAAATAACAGAGGATGGAGTGCTACGTTGTAAAGACCGTCTATGTGTTCCAGATGTTTCAGGCCTCCGCCATCAGATCATGAACGAGGTACACTGCGCCAGCAACTATTTTCTCCACCCTGGCGCGACAAAAAATGTACCATGATATCAAAGAAACTACTGGTGGATAGATAAAAAAAAGAAATTGCTGAATTTGTAGCCCAGTGTCCTAACTACCAGCAGGTGAAAGCCGAACATCAGAAACCAGGCGGTTTGACTCAGGACATAGTTGTGCCTCTCTGGAAGTGGGAAGTAGTAAATATGGATTTTGTGGCAGGATTACCCCGTACTAAACATGGAAATGACTCTATATGGGTGATAGTTGACAGATTGACCGAATCAGCTCATTTCCTACCAGTGGAAACTACTTTCTTGGCCAAATTATGCGGAGTTGTATATCCGAGAAATAGTCAGGTTGCACGGAGTACCAGTATCCATTATTTCAGACAGAGGAGCACAGTTTACGGCTAGATTCTGGCAGTCGTTTTAGAAAGGTCTGGGAATGCAGATTAATTTGAGCACAACATTCCACCCTCAGACAGATGGACAGGCGGAACGCACAATTCAGACGCTCGAAGATATGTTGCGAGCGTGTGTGTTAGATTTCGGTGGTAGCTGGGTTGAGCATTTCCCCTAATCAAGTTTGCTTATAATAATAGTTATCACTCAGCTATCCAGATGGTGCCTTTCGAGGCTTTATACGGGCGAAAATGCAGATCGCCGATTGGCTGGTTTGAAATAGGAAAATCAGCGTTGATTGGGCCAGACATTGTTCAGCAGTCAGAGGAGAAGGTAAAACTTATCAGAGAATGCCTACTGACTGCATAGAGCCGCCAGAAGTCATATGCAGATGTGCGGCGTAGAAACCTGGAATTCGAGGTGAACAATTGGGTATTTTTAAAAGCATCACTGATGAAAGGGGTGATGAGATTTGGCAAGAAAGGTAAGCTCAGTCCAAGATTTGTTGGGCCTTATAAGATTCGCTGGAGGATAGGCCGAGTAGCATATGAGTTGAACTTGCCTCCAGAGCTAGAGTCTGTTCATCCCGTCTTTCATGTGTCTATGCTGAGGAAATGCATAGGAGACCCATCCAGAACAGTCCCAGTCCAGGATATCCAGGTTACAGAAGAGTTGGCCTACGAAGAGGTTCCGGTAGCCATCTTAGACAGACATATTCGTAGATTGAGAACTAAGGATATCGCGTTTGCCAAGGTATTGTGGCGTAATAGGAACCGAGAGGAGATGACGTGGGAGGCTGAAGAAGATATAAAAGCTAGATATCCTCGCCTGTTCCAGGCCTAGTCAGGCGACAGGTACGTCTGTATTATTACTTATGCAGTATCTTATGGTTGTATGGGTGCCTTCGGGAACGTGGACACAGGTGGTGCATGGCTGTCGTCAGCTCGTGCTGTAAGGTGTTGGGTTAAGTCGAATGAATCTTATAGTATCGTGTGGAGTACCTGTATTGGACTTTTCTGTGTTTCAGGATTTTGGGATAGTCCAGATTACAGGGGAAACTCTGCCGAAATTTTCCTAAGAACAAGTTAAGCTAATTGAGTAGTCCTCTATATAGCAGTTTACATTCGAGGACGAATGTTCTTAAGGGGGGAGAATGTTACACCCCGTAAATTCCCGGCGTATAGATGGCCTATTCGCGTGTTGGTTAAGAGTATTTGAAAACCATACATGCTAGAAAAAGGCCCAGGGAAAGATCGGACAAGCGCCAAGTCGGCGCGTCGCAAGGCAAAATGCGACTTATAAATCGCATTCCCGGAATGCGACTTATAAGTCCCAATTATATAAAGCCTCCAACTTCGATTTTTCATTAAAGTTTCTTATAATTTCCAGTGAAAAACAGAGGGTAAGCAGAGAGAAAGAGGAACGAGGATTATTTGATAATTTCCTTCCGATTACGCTGTCAAACGCGGTCTAAACTCGAATTAACCTCAGGTACCGAGGTATTTAGCAGCAGGGAGCATTCCTATGGATTTTGTTTCGCGAAATACGGCCGACGAATCGTCGTGCTACCGGGCTAAGGTAAGTGGAATTGCTCCAAACTAGTGTCTATGTGCTCCTAGCTGTGAAGTGAATACTTCTCCCTTCTGGACTTCTGTAAAATAGCAAGTTTTCGACCGTCTTTTGATAAGCCTAAGTTTAGGCTATAATTTTATCAAAAGTGATGTTGTTCTTCAGAATAAGGTTATATTTAGTACTAATTGACGTATATATGAATGCATTTGGGAGAAATAGCTGGAGTACTGACTGAGCCTCGTCCGATAGTCGAGTAACTCGAGGTTAAGGTATGTGAAGTTTTTCTTCGGCAAGTTAGTAAGTATTAGCTTTGTGAATCATAGTAAACTCCGTATTTGAAATTCCCGGAGTTGAATGTTGGGAATTGAATAAGTTTAGTAAATTCTGGTTTGCGTTGCTGTATCGTATCTTAGTCCGAAAGATAGGAAAGCATGCACCAAAGGGCGAGTTAGCATTCCAGATTCAGTATAGCTTATTGTATGAGTAGCAAACATGTTATAGAATAAAAAGAAATAGATTTTCAGAATATAAGCTAGTAAAGTAAAACCAAATAGACAGGCAGTTTCATGGCTATAGACTAGCCATTCAAACAGACGAGATATTGGCTACAGATTAGCCATTCAGACAGATAGTACCCTGGCTACAGATTAGCCAACAGTTAAAGAAATATTTCAGAATCAGTATAATCAGTAAAGAATCAGTTAGTACAAAAACAGATCAGAATAAGAAATCAGATTTCAGATAGTCTTTTTCAGTTATACATGTTTGCTATTTATATTTTCTATTTGTTTGTTGAGACTTGCTATGGCATGTGGGTGTCCCGTTGCATCCCCACCGCCCCTGGGTTATAGCTGTGTCGATACCAGATTCAGATACCGCCACCAGCTGGGCGATGTCGTCCGCTTAGAGGACGATGATGGCCGACCACCATGATAATACGGTCCAGATTACCCTGCTTGCAGGGGCAGTTCAGTTTACTTTGTGCAGAGCCAGATTACCCTTTTTACAGGGGCAGATTACTCTGTGTGCGCTTGTGGCCGGGGGCAGTTTCACATACAAATTTTTATAAAGGTACCCTGTTGCGTGCTTGCACCCAGGGGCAGTTTCAGTCACAGATACAACAGCAGATTACCACGT
This sequence comes from Datura wrightii, assembly GCA_035772735.1. Lineage (NCBI taxonomy): Eukaryota > Viridiplantae > Streptophyta > Magnoliopsida > Solanales > Solanaceae > Datura > Datura wrightii. The sequence goes on from JASDFA010000001.1 coordinate 23,912,380, forward strand.
GAGCGCTTGCGCCCAGAGGCAGGAGTCTTCGGACTCAGACACAGTTTATTGTCAGAGGCCAAGGCCTGAGCTACGCACCCAATGGGCCGGTGGGAGGAGCTCACAGTTGTCAGATGAGTGGAGTGACTTATTTTTGGTTGGTTTAGACCCGGGTAGGGGTAAATAGATTGTTCAGTTGGTTGGCACCTTCCGGCTTATGGGGGTCGGTCAGGTTATGTGTGTATTTATATGTATATCTATATGTGCTATTAGATACTGATAAACAGTAGGACGACACGTCTTCAGGTACGCTCAGTTTAGTTACAGAATAAATAAACTCTCCCCAGTTATCCTCAGCTAGATAGACTCAGCTACTTCCTGCTTATATGTCATGTTACTATTGTTATTCATTTCAGTTACTTTACATGCTCAGTACCTGTGGTACTGACGCCCGTGGGGCGCTGCATTACTTGCCTGCAGGTACTTACAGAAGAGGAGCCGATCCCTCATGATCCTAGCCAGCGCAGAGTTATCAACTCCTGTCATCCGGAGTTTGATATTCAGAGGTGTATTTCATTTTCTTTTGTTGTACAGTACGGGTAGGTCGGGGTCCTGTCCCGATCATTTCTATTGTCATTCCTAGAGGCTTACACTCTGTATATATTTCCCTGTGGTCAGTTTAGCCGGTTGTGTGAGGCCGTGCAGTTTGTTATAGCTGTCTAACATTTCAGTTTATGTTGGCCGTGTGAGGCCTTAGTTTGACAGTAGTGGTGACCTTGCCGGTCACGTAGTCTTACAGTAGTCTTGTGTTGAGTTACAGACAACTAGACAGCATGGTGGCCTTGTCGGCCCGCATAGGCTCCCTTACATTGACATGTTTCTGGCTAGCTGTTGTTACAGGTACAGGTGGCTATAGGCCAGTTGGCCGGAGGCTGTGTTTACAACCGTTATATAGCCCGTTGTTTCCAGAAATCTAAGTTAAAGCTAGCCAGGCACCAGTTGTGCCTAGGCTCACCAGTTAACAGTCTAGATCCTACTAGGACACCATGTGTCAGTCATACCCCCCCAAGGCGGGGCGTGACAAACTTATAAGTTGCATTCCTGGAATGCAATTTATAAGTCACATTTTGCCTTGCGACGCGCCGACTTGGTGCTTGTTCGATCTTTCCCCGGGCCTTTTTCTAGCATGTATGGTTTTCAAATACTCTTAACCAACATGCGAATAGGCCATCTATATGCCGGGAATTTACGGGGTGTAACATTAAGATTGCAATGAACCCCTTATCTGGCCTCTTTGTGTATAGGGAATTGTCATTCTGGCTTTGAAGAACTATAGTGAAGCCTCAGCTAGTTTAGTATTCTATTGCCTCGGTTCTTGTTTTAAACCATACAAGGATTTGGTAAGTCTGCATATTTATTTAATTCCCCCTGACTTCCAAATCCTTGTGAAAATTCCATATAAATTTCATCATAAAGATCACCTTGAAAGAATGCATTGTATACATCCATTTGATGTATATGCCATTGTCTTGCTGCAGCCAGTGTCAACACAGTTCTTACACTCACCATTTTAACTACTGGACTGAATGTTTCCTAGTAGTGTATTCCTTCTTATTGGCTGTAACCTTTGATTACCAGTCTAGCTTTTATATCTTTCCACTTCTCTATTTGCTCTATACTTGACTTTGTATATCCATTTGCACCCAATGAATGTCTTTCCAACAGAAAATGGTACCACTTTCCAAGTGTCATTCTGTCCCAGTGCTTCTACCTCAGCTTTTATTTCCTCCACCCATTTTGGATCCTTAATTGCTTCTGCATAAGTAGTAGGTTCAGTAATACTGTATAGGGTTATGATAAATCTAGTATATTTGGAAGACAAAGTGATCATAACACATATAATTAACCAAGGGATATTTAGTATCCTGATGAACATTTAGAGATACAAACTTTTTTATCCAACATGGTGGATGGGTTGATCTACTAGACCTTCTAGGTTGAGCTTGTCGCACTGCGGGCTCCAGTATAGGTGCAGTGTCAACTTGTGATGAAACTGGTTCAAATATATGAGGAACTTATGAGATTAATTCTTGAGGTTCTTGTTCCTCAGCATTTGATATTATTATATTGTCCCTTGAAACCTGTAAGTCACTCACACTGAGAACAATCATAGGTAAATGAGGACCAGTGTCACATGAAGTTATAGGTGGAAATGCAGGAGTAGAACCTGGAGATATATTTGTAAAGGAAAACATTTCTTTTTTAAATATTACATCCATATTAACAAAGAACTCCTTGATCACTATATCAAGTAGTATGTATCCCTTTTGAGTCACAGAATAGCCTATATGAATAGTAGTCCTAGTTCTAGATTGCATCTTATCATTTTGTTGTATTTATTTTGCAAAATACAAACAACCTAATACTCTTAGGTGGTCAATGGAAGGTTTTATGTTATGTAATTTTTCAAGTGGAGATATGTTATTGATGACATAAGAAGGCAGCCTATTAATTATATATATTGTAGCCTGCACATAGTAACCCCAATACTTGATTGGAGTATGAGCCTGCATTCTCAATGCCCTTATAACCTTTAGGATATGTCATTGTGTCCTTTCTACTACCCCATTTTGCTGAGGGTGTAAGGACAATATTTTTGATGCACAATACCTAAGTTGATAAATAAATCATAGCATAAAGAATTTACAAAATCAGTACTATTATCAGTTCTTATAATCTTAACAAAAACATCATATTGAATCCTTACAAATAATAGAAATTTTTTTATATGCAACCACACATCAGATTTCAGTCTTAGTAGAAAAATCCAGGTAAATCTGGTATAGTCATCTACAATTGTTAAAAACAACTTATGACCATCTAGAGTAGCAGTTCTACAAGGCCCCCATACATTCATGTGCACAAGTTCAAGAGACTGACAACTAATAGTGGTATTAGTAGAAAATGGACACTTAGTTTGCTTTGCACATGGATAAATTGTGCATTTATTCAGTGAATCAACAATACTAGAAGTATTTGTGAAAACTAATTTCTGTAAAACACTAGCTGATGCATAACCAATTCTTTTATGCAGGAGACTAATTTCCTCCTATGTAATCACAACAATATACAATCTATGTTCAATGCCTTAAGATTGAGGACTACATCTTGCTAGATAATATAAACTTTTCTTCTCTCTATCAATCTCCTTCACCCTCCCAGTGAAGAGATCATGTAATACATAAAAATTAGGATAAAATTTGACAGAACTGTTTAACTTTCTAGTTATCTTTGAGACTGACAAAGATTAAACTGAAACTCAGGAATATAAAATATATTTTGGATACTATTTTTAGATGATATGTTGCTAGAACCAATATGAGAAACCTGAGTTGCAGTTCCATTTAGAAGTATCAGATGTTTTGACTTATCTGGTTTTATTATAATAGATTTGTCTAGCATTGTTAATTTAGAAGACATATAATTTGTAGCCCCTGTGTCACACCCCACCTTGGGGGTATGACTGGCACCTAGTGCCCTACTAGGACCTGAACTGATGGACTGCTGAGCCTGAGCACATCTGGTGCCTGACTGGCTCTAACTCAGATTCAGGGAAACAACGGGCTATATGACGGCTGTAAAAACAACCTCCGGCCGACTAGGCCTATAACCACCTGTACCTGTGCTGACAGCTAATCAGAAACATATCATTATAGGTAAACCTATGCGGGCCGACAAGGCCACCATGTTGTCTAGTTATCTGCAACTCAACAATGAAATACTAGAAGGCTACGTGACCGGCAAGGTCACCACTACTGTCAAGCTATGGCCCCACATGGCCAACATAAAAGAAATAAAGGTACTAACAGCTATACAACTGCACGACCTCACACGACCAGCTCAACTGACCACAGGGAAATATATACAGACTGCAAGCCTCTAGGAATAGCAATAGAAATGATTGGGACAGGGCCCCGACCTACCCGTACTGTACAACAAAAGAAGACGAAATACACCTCTGGAATTCAGTCTCCGGGTGACAGGAGCTGAATACTCGATCGCTGACAGAAATCACGAGGGATCGCCTCCTCGTCTGTGAGTACCTGCAGGCAAGTAATGCAGCGCCCCACCGGGCGTCAGTACCGCTGGTACTGAGTATGTAAAGCAATAACTGAAAGAAATATCTGAAAACAACAGTACAACTGATGAAACTGAAATAGGAAGGAATAGATTAGCTGTATGATAATGTAAATCATGCCTACTCTTAACTATACTGGAAGGAGTAGGATTCATACCTGGAGACGTATCGTTCTACTGCCAATCTACTCGTACCTAATGTAACATGCATAACATAACATAACATAACATAGCTCACACAAACCTTACCCGGCCCCCATAAGCCGGGAGGTACAGCCAGCATAGAATCTATACCCCTACCCCGGTCATCCCATCTCCTATAATAGCTATAAGCATCCTGCCGGTCCACTGGGTATGCACTTGGGCTCGCTGAGCCCCTGACTATAACTGCATCTGAGTCCGGAGGACTCCTGAATCAACACCCAGGCATATCCGCTCGACAGGGGTGTATAAGGGCCGATCAAGGCACAATATGGGGAAAACTGGCATCCCATCTTCGTCCCCTGTGGGACGGCATGCCACTCCGTAGAGCGATGTATCCTCATCCTCTGGTGGACGAGTCGATACGACTATCAACCCTGGGGCGGTCATGGATGCTAGGTAATCCAACCCAAGACAATATAGCGGTCTCAACTAGTAATACTATCTGCATATCCCATATACTGAAGCTAATAGTAGTAAAGTATTTGTACATACTATATGCTGAACTAGTAATAGTAATAGGTACGTACTCAATACATGCTGAGACTGATAATTGTATGTATGTATAAATATAATCTTCTGCCATACTGTACTGAGTCTAATGCTGAACAAGATATAGTTTTTCTGTTGGAAATCATGTTGTATGACTGAGTTTCTACAGTAGCATGATTTACTGTTTCTAACATGCTTCCTAAACTTCATTTTAACCTATCATTCTACTTCTGAGATACCTTACAGGTATTTACACTACTTTACTGGGCTTCAACTAAATACGATAATATCCTAACATTCTTTGCTAAATCACGTACTGGACATGCTGTACCATTTCTAACACTTGTATCAGAATTTATATTGTGCTAGCAAGTTTCACGCTATACACAACATGATGCTGCTAATATCATACCAACATTCATAATAACCATAACACACGACTTATGAACATTCTACTGGCCTTTAAACTACTTTACTATACCAAGATTACTAACTTGTCGAGGAAACTAGCTTTACATACCTTATTCCCGAACTATCCGTCTGTCGGACGAGGCTCGGCCAATACTTCAACTATTTCTCCCAACTGCATTCATAAATATGTCAATTAATACCAAATATAGCTTTATTTTAATGAACAATGTCACTTCGATGTAATTTATAGCCTAACTTAGGCTTATCGAAAGACGGTCGAAAACTCGCTATTTTTCAGAGGTCCAGAAGGGAGAAATGTTCACTTCACAGCTAGGAACACATAGACACTAGTTTGGAGCAATTCTACTTACCTTAGCTCGATAGCTCGACGACTTGTCCGCCGTATTTCATGAAACCAAATCCGTAGGAATGCTCTCTGCTGCTAAATACCTCAGTATCTGAGGTTAATTTGAGTTTGGATAATGTTTAGCAGCGTAATCGGATGAAAATTATATTACCCTCTTCGTTCCTTTTCTTCCTTTGGTTTTTCCCCTCTGTTTCACTGGAAATTTATAAGTTAAAATGATTTAAAACCAAAGTGGGGCTTTATATACTTGGGCCTGGACAAGGCCAACGTGTCACGGAGCCAACGCGGAGGCTTCACCTCCGTGACACGCTGCCATCGCGGAGGGGCTCTGCCTCGGCTCCTTCCGCGATGGTTCGACAGGTTTCTCGTCCGATCCTTTTTTTCCCGGGCCTTTCTTTATCACGAATGGCCTTCAAATATGCTTAACCAACGTGCGAATAGATCATCTAGGTGCCGGGAATCTTACGGGGCATAAAATTCTCCCCCCCCCCCCTTAAGAACATTCGTCCCCGAATGTAAACTTCTATCTAGAGGACTTCTCAACTCACTACTTAGGAAAATTCTGGCAGAGTTTCCCCTGTAATATGGACTATCCTAAAAACCTGAAACGCAGAAAAGTCCAATACAGGTACTGCACGCAATACTTTAAGATTCACAGGATAGCTAATCATCAATCTTTCTCACCTATACATATACAACCATAAGATACTGCATAAGTAACAACACGGACATACCTGTCATCTGACTAGGCCTGGAATAGGTAAGGATATCTAGCTTTCATATCTTCTTCAGCCTCCCACGTCATCTCCTCTCGGTTCCTGTTACGCCACAGTACCTTGACAGATGCAATATCCTTAGTTCTCAATCTACGAATCTGTCTGTCTAGAATAGTTACTGGAACCTCTTCATAGGCCAGCTCTTCGGTAACCTAGATATCCTGGACTGCAACTGCTCTGGATGGGTCTCCTATGCATTTCCTCAGCATGGACACATGAAAGACGGGATGAACGGATTCTAGCTCTGGAGGCAAGTTCAACTCATATGCTACTCGGCCTATCCTCCGACGAATCTGATAGGGCCCAACAAATCTTGGACTGAGCTTACCCTTCTTGCCGAATCTCATCACCCCTTTCATCGGAGATACTTTCGGAAATACCCAGTCATTCACATTAAACTCCAGATCTCTGCGCCATACATCTGCATATGATTTCTGGCGACTCTGTGCAGTCAATAGGCGTTCTCTGATAAACTCTACTTTCTCTTCTGACTGCTGAACAAGGTCTGGCCTAATCATCGCTGATTCTCCTACTTCAAACCAGCCAACCAGCGATCTGCACTTTCGCCCGTATAAAGCCTCAAAAGGTGCCATCTGAATAGCCGAGTGATAGCTATTATTATAAGAAAATTCTATCAGCGGCAAATGCTCGTCTCAGCTACCACCATAGTCTAGCACACAAGCTCGCAGCATGTCCTCGAGCGTCTGAATAGTGCGCTCAGCCTGTCCGTCTGTCTGAGGGTGGGAAGCTGTGCTTAGATTAATCTGCATCCCCATCCCCTTCTGGAACGATTTCCAAAACCTAGCCGTGAACTGCGCTCCTCTGTCTGAAATAACGGATACTGGCACTACATGCAATCTGACTATCTCTCGGATATACAACTCCGCATAATCTTCAGCCGAGAAAGTAGTTCTAACTGGCAGGAAATGAGCTGATTTAGTCAATCTGTCAACTATTACCCATATAGAGTCATGTCTGTGTCTGGTACGGGGTAATCCTGCCACAAAATCCATATTCACTGCTTCCCATTTCCAGAGAGGCACAGCTATGTCCTGAGTTAACCCGCCTGGTTTCTGATGTTCTGCTTTCACCTGTTGGCAGTTAGGACACTGGGTTACAAATTCAGCAATTTCTCTTTTCATACCTGGCCACCAGTAGTTCTCTTTGATGTCATGGTACATTTTTGTCGTACCGGGGTGAAGAGAATAATCATTTCTATTACCCGAACGGCTAAATTGACCAATTGATGTATCTTTCTGACCAACTCCCGTTGCTCGGGCTGCTCATACACCACACTTCTAATAGATCTATAGCTAAGAGCGGTTGTTGCTCCATTAACTCTTCTTGGCTGATATAACATTTTCATACTTAGAGAGCTCGGCATATAATTGACGGTTATACTGACTTGTCTTGCCGAAGAGATCGACAGGTAGTTTACAGGCGTAGCTAGAGCTTACCTGGCCCTCCGGCCACATGCTAAGGCTACTTGTTGCTGGGATAACCTGAATGACCGTCTGCGCACCTTGTGCCTTTATCTGATCAGAGGATCCTGATATTGACTATGACCTCTAATGATCTGGCTGCATAACCTTAAATAACTGAATAGTCGGGTTGAATGACCCGAATGTGGCAGTAGTCTAACAATGCTCTAACTGTTCTACTTGAGTACTTATAGCTCATGCATAACTGCAGACTTGTGGGCATCTAATTGCTTTGTTATTTTTCTTGAACCACTGTAAGGCTGGGCTTAATCAAACTTACTCTCAGGCGATCAATCTCTGGATCTTCTCGATGAGTCTACTGATCCCCTGGTCTTAATAAACACTGTGCTAGCAGGGTACTATCAATTTCTTACGCCTTGTGTGTATCCACTTGGATTTATACTGCTATTCTGGGGAATTCTCGGTCTTATGAGCTGTTCTGTAAATACTGGCCTTCTGCTAGGGCTCTGTATCTGAATATCTTACGAGAACCAGCTGAAGTACTAGTCTGTCGCTGACTACTGATGTGGACCCTTCCTTGGGGTACCCACGGGTATTCTGACTTGGACGGCCTGCTGACTTATGGGGTGTTCCACATAATAACTGCTAGGTTGACTAAAGCCGACTCTCACCTACAAGGCTGGAAAAATGACGTACTACCACTTAACATACTAGAACAATTCTGGTATTGCTAATCTCTGAAATTTGCCTATTCGGCCTCTAATCCTGGTTCTAGCACATGCACTAATGTTACCGATCTTCAGGGATGCTTCCCTGCTAATGCAGGCGCCAGCTGGTCGGTAGACCGTCTAACTGCGCCCTTATCATCTAGCCATCTGGTTTAGGCCATTAACTCTGGTAAGCTCCTAGAGCCTAGATCTGGCAACAACACATAAGTCTATTAACTTAATAACTGAGAACTGAGATAGTTTCTATGACTTCATACGTAATTCACACTTAATCTGCCCTTTCTCTTCTCCTTTCCCTTTCTCCTTTCTTCTCTCCTTTTCTTTCTTTCTTCTCCCTTTTTTTTGGCAAGGGGGGTCCTGCAATGCAATTTGTACATGCTTTCTATTACTAATCAGCATCTGTGATTGTACCCCTTATAGGCAGCTACTCACAGTATATTTATTATCTGTATACATATATATATCAATAGCTACGTACAATATGTACTGAATTATGTGGTAATACATAATCTCTAACATGCTCTGCTGAGTCTCATACCGTACGTGATACACCGCTTCTACGGCCTAATAATATCTCCTGCCCTGACTTATCATTTCATTGTATTATTACCCCGTTCTGAAAGTAACAAACATAAACACTTTAGTTATTGTCTGCTGTTTGAAATTCCGCCACTCTTGCGATGTGAGGTCAACGTTCGAATCTTGTGGCCTTACTAGGCATATATTGAGAGCCCATGACTGTCTGCTGGGCCTTATCTCTAGGCCACACTAGATTAGAATTGCTGTATCGGTAACTTCTTAACTTCTCCATAGCGGACATACTGCGGTATTCTGAACCGCAATCTTACTGTCAGCCCAAGGCTTAATCCTCAATATGATATTTTATCAATCCGGGGTTAATTCTAATTTCCCCACAAGATCTGACATTCCTGCTTCTTTCCCTCATCTTACTTAAGCTGAACTCTGGGGTTCAAGGTACCTGCTCTTCATTGTTATCAAGATTGCTGGTCCGGTATCAGTTCATACTTCCCCTGACTTGCAGTCAGACCTATCTGATTCACATGACCCCTCACCCTTTCGATATCACAACTGGATCATAACTACAATCTTACAGGTATGTCTTGCTATCTGTTAGCATATGTGGCGGACTTGGCCTTTTTTTGACTCGAACTTGACTATTACCCGGCATTCATCACTAACAGGTCTTTTACCCCTGCTTCGGGTAAGCTAACGGTCTTACTTTCTCTACTGTCTTATTATCATAAGGGTCTGCACAACTTACGTAATCATAGCGGCTCTTTATACTTTCTAATACTTACTAGGATCAATCAGTCCATCTTTACTTACTGCTTGATTTGGCAACCCCATCTCAAGTCTTATGCCCTTTTACTATACTGGCATCAAAATCAAGAGGTAGGAATAGCCCTTTTCTTATTGCAACAAATAAAAGCATTTAACTGTACCATATCCAAAAAGAAGTATTTGGAATTCCTGCATTTCCCTCTCTTTCTTATACTTACCTGGTGGTCTGACCTTGTCTGTAATCTTAATCAGATCTTATATAGCTAATAAATAAATCAACTCGTATGTACATTACACTCCTGACTTCCTATTCTGACATTATCACGTATAATGGGGATAGTACCGATAAATGTATCATGCTGGGAGGTCTCGGGTACCTCTTCCTGCTGCTGTAGTTATCATGTAATTGGCTGATGCCTTCTTCTGTTGCTATATCTGATCTTCTGCCTGTAACAGGGTAATGTTGATCTGCCTTTGTATCTGTAATCAAAGAATACGGTAAGTTTTTAGAGACTCCTCCCTATACTATACCACTCTAAAGCACGACTGACTGAGAAGGAAGGGTAACCATCCTATCATGCCTCGCAGCCTCCTGCCTATAGTATGTGGTGCACAACACATCCATAGACAAGACTCTACTTAGCACGGCTTGCAGACTCCCTGGGACACGACCTGTTCTGATACCAAGTTTGTCACACCCCACCTTGGGGGTATGACTGGCACCTGGTGCCCTACTAGGACCTGAACTGATGGACTGCTGAGCCTGAGCACATCTGGTGCCTGGCTGGCTCTAACTCAGATTCAGGGAAACAACGGGCTATATGACGGCTGTAAAAATAGTCTCGGGCCGACTAGGCCTATAACCACCTGTACCTGTGCTGACAGCTAACCAGAAACATATCATTATAGGGAAACCTATGTGGGCCGACAAGGCCACCATGCTGTCTAGTTATCTGCAACTCAACAATGAAATACTAGAAGGCTACGTGACCGGCAAGGTCACCACTACTGTCAAGCAATGGCCCCACACGGCCAACATAAAAGAAATAAAGGTACTAATAGCTATACAACTACACGACCTCACACGACCGGCTCAACTGACCATAGGGAAATATATACAGACTGCAAGCCTCTAGGAATAGTAATAGAAATGATTGGGACAGGGCCCCGACCTACCCGTACTGTACAACAAAAGAAGACGAAATACACCTCTGGAATTCAGTCTCCGGGTGACAGGAGCTGAATACTCGATCGCTGACAGAAATCACGAGGGATCGCCTCCTCATCTGTGAGTACCTGCAGGCAAGTAATGCAGCACCCCACCGGGCGTCAGTACCACTGGTACTGAGTATGTAAAGCAATAACTGAAAGAAATATCTGAAAACAACAGTACAACTGATGAAACTGAAATAGGAAGGAATAGATTAGCTGTTTGATAATGTAAATCATGCCTAATCTTAACTATACTGGAAGGAGTAGGAGTCGTACCTGGAGACGTATCGTTCTACTGCCAATCTACTTGTACCTAATGTAACATGGCATAACATAACATAACATAACATAGCTCACACAAACCTTACCCGGCCCCCATAAGCCGGGAGGTACAACCAGCACAGAATCTATACCCCTACCCCGGTCATCCCATCTCCTATAATAGCTATAAGCATCCCGCCGGTCCCCTGGGTATGCACTTGGGCTCGTTGAGCCCCTGACTTTAACTGTATCTGAGTCCGGAGGACTCCTGAATCAACACCCGGGCATATCCGCTCGACAGGGGTGTATAAGGGCCGATCAAGGCACAATATGGGGAAAACTGGCATCCCATCTTCGTCCCCTGTGGGACGGTATGCCACTCCGTAGACCGACGTATCCTCATCCTCTGGTGGACGAGTCGATACAGCTATCAACCCTGGGGCGGTCATGGATGTTAGGTAATCCAACCCAAGACAATACAGTGGTCTCAACTAGTAATACTATCTGCATATCCCATATACTGAAGCTAATAGTAGTAAAGTATTTGTACATACTATATGCTGAACTAGTAATAGTAATAGGTACGTACTCAATACATGCTGAGACTGATAATAGTATGTATGTATAAATATAATCTTCTGCCATACTGTACTGAGTCTAATGCTGAACAAGATATAGTTTTTCTGCTGGAAATCATGTTGTATGACTGAGTTTCTATAGTAGCATGATTTACTGTTTCTAACATGCTTCCTAAACTTCATTTTAACCTATCATTCTACTTCTGAGAGACCTTACAGATATTTACACTACTTTACTGGGCTTCAACTAAATACGATAATATCCTAACATTCTTTGCTAAATCACGTACTGGACATGCTGTACCATTTCTAACACTTGTATCAGAATTTATATTGTGCTAGCAAGTTTCACGCTATACATAACATGATGCTGCTAATATCATACCAACATTCATAATAACCATAACACATGACTTCTGAACATTCTACTGGCCTTTAAACTACTTTACTATACCAAGATTACTAACTTGTCTAGGAAACTAGCTTTACATACCTTATTCCCGAACTATCCGTCTGTCGGACGAGGCTCGGCCAATACTTCAACTATTTCTCCCAACTGCATTCATAAATATGTCAATTAATACCAAATATAGCTTTATTTTAATGAACAATGTCACTTCGATGTAATTTATAGCCTAACTTAGGCTTATCGAAAGACGGTCGAAAACTCGCTATTTTTCAGAGGTCTAGAAGGGAGAAATGTTCACTTCACAGTTAGGAACACATAGACACTAGTTTGGAGCAATTCTACTTACCTTAGCTCGATAGCTCGACGATTTGTCGGCCGTATTTCACGAAACCAAATCCGTAGGAATGCTCTCTGCTGCTAAATACCTCAGTATCTGAAGTTAATTTGAGTTTGGACAACGTTTAGCAGCGTAATCGGATGAAAATTATATTACCCTCTTCGTTCCTTTTCTTCCTCTGGTTTTTCCCCTCTGTTTCACTGGAAATTTATAAGTTAAAATGATTTAAAATCGAAGTGGGGCTTTATATACTTGGGCCTGGACAAGGCCAATGTGTCACGGAGCCAACGCAGAGGCTTCACCTCCATGACACGCTGCCATCGCAGAGGGGGCTCTGCCTCGGCTCCTTCCGCGATGGTTCGACAGGTTTCTCGTCCGATCTTTTTTTTCCCGGGCCTTTCTTTAGCACGAATGGCCTTCAAATATGCTTAACCAACATGTGAATAGGTCATCTAGGTGCCGGGAATCTTACGGGGTATAAAACCCTGGGTCTATAATCTAATCTTGTGGATTACCAGAGACTAACATGTCATTATATGTACTTGTCATATTTACAAAATGTGTGATGTTGTTGCGTTTCTATACCAACATATTGCAGATTTCTGCATACTAGGTTTTTGTGGATGTAGGTGCCTTATCTCTTTGAAACTGATCCATCTATTTTTGGCTCATCTGGGGAACCTAATCTGCACCATTTGACTCCTTTGACTGATTGTTTGCTATAGACCATTCTTAAGTTACTGCATCATGTGTTGTGTGAGTGCCAAAGTTACCACCTCTTATTTGCTTGAATCTATTTTCTGGCTGATATGATCTATTGTCACCTTAATTAGCTTTTGTAAGGAAATCTATCTTGTAATTCCCTTTAAACTTGCAATAATCACATAAGGCATTAGGATTATAATTTGGATTATACTTCCTCTTGAACTTTGATTTTCCAGTTCTTGTATAGAATATCATTGCCTCTGCTTCATTTGTTCCTTGACTTCTCACAGAACCAACTCCCGATAATGCATTAGAGGCAGTTGAATTGGGAACTATGTCTCTTTGGTTCTCATCACTCATAATCATAGCATAAGCCTTATTTACATTAGGCATAGGGATTAGTAATAGAATGTGACTTCTTTCCTGAGAGTAAGATTCATTTAACCTCATGAGAAATTGATACAACTTCTGTCTTTGTAGATACATAATAAAATATTTTGATTTCTCACAATTACTTCCAGGTGCTAGAACCATATATCCAAATTTATCCCAAAGATCTTTAAATTTGGAACACTACACAGAAACTGACTGTGTCCCTTGAGAGCAGGTAGCAATTTCTTGATGTATATTGAAGGCTCTTGAACCATCAACTTTCTCAAACCTTTCTTTCAATTCTTCCCCATACTTCTTGGGCACTAGTTACATATACTACACTCCTAATCAGATGTCCTGCTATTGCATTGATGAGCCATGAAAAAATTATAGCATTCACTCTTTCCAAAAGATATCCTAAATTCTCAGGAGATGTTTCTTTCTTTCAAGTTCCATCTACGAATCCTAATTTCTTTCTTTCTAATAATGTAATCTAATATACTTATTCCAGACAATATAGTTTTCATTCCCTTTTAATTGAAATGATATTATAGAGGCTCCACTTACATCGGCAGACTGCAAAAAAGTGGGATGATTGTAATCAATAACCACTGAAGACGAGCTAGTATTGATTTCACTTGCAGCCATGGACTTCGATCTTCATACTTTGCCCTAATATTGAAATTGAGATCAATTTACTTGTTCTTTCCAATCAGTGATTAAATTTAGCAATCACTTATGGCGCGATCAACTCAGACTTCAATCAGCCTGCGCTGAAACCATGAAATCATTCAATAAAACTCCAAGAAATTATAAAAACATAGTTTGAGAGAGATTTACAAGAAAATATCACATGCAATGTGATTCACATAGAGAAGAAGGAACTTGAGTGATATCTAATTCTTGCCCTGTATACTCCTTACAGTGTTGATATATATACACATGTACTAACTAACTAACTGATAACTACTTAGTAACTAACTAAGTTGACTTGTTAACTAATTAGTTAGCTACTTAATTACTTTAAGTGTACACTGTTCTATGCTAATAAAGGACTTTGTTTCCACTTCATTTTCCTTATTCAATAGGAACAAAATAAAATCATGTTTAAAAAAGACGAGATGGGATCGTTTGTGTTTGAAAAACTTATCGTTCTTATAGAATAGTCTGATCAGTCAGTTGTATGACTATAATGGTCTGTTTATGAATTTTAATAGTTTTGGAGAGCTAAAAGAAAGTATATATATATTCCTTCGCCAAATATACACCTAGTCTCTTGTATAGAAAAAAGAGAATATAATGCATATGTATACATGAGAAGTACATTTCTCTCATATTTTTTGTCATTAATAGTACATGCAGTCTTCAATAGGGTTATCATAGATAGAACTGAATTTGTTTCATAAAATGAACATTTTCTCTTTGATCTCCCAACCCATGCTGTTTATTCTTCAGGTTTTCTATCATTTGGGCAAACATAATGACTCATTATCATATGTCGTTGGAGCTGGCCCTCTTTTTAATTCTAATAAGGACTCTGACTATGATCATACTATTCTTGGTAATATTCAAATACATGCACTCTCTTCCTATGAATTCGGCCTTTGTATACTCTTAGTTATTAATATTAATTTCAATTAGTTAACTTACTTGACGGTGATTGGCTAGTTCCTCCTAATCGTAGAAAAATAGACGGGAAAAGAAATAAGAGAGATACAATTCCTCTATCTCTTTATCATTCACCCGGTGATTAACTAGTTCCTCCTAATTCTAGAAAAGGAGACGGGAAAAGAAATAAGAGAGATACAATTCCTGTTCCTATTTCCTTACTATTCCTTTTCCCTCCTAATAACCAAACCAAGTGTTAACATATGAGTGATAGGATAAAAACATGAATAGATGAAAGTAAACATAAGGAAACTTGTAAATAACTCATATCAAGCTATGACATGGGTATAAAAGTACCAGCACTAGGTAAAGGCATAATACACAAATAGACATTTAAATTTGGGTTCAACTGGCAATTAAGCGCTCAAACTTTGAGAATGCACATCTAGACACCTCAACTTGGTTTCACTGTGTCAATTGAGGACTCCAACTTACAAGATGATCATCTAGGCACCTTAACTTGGTTTCACTGTGTCATGTGCCACGTCAGCATTGTGTGCCTACAAGACATAGTGGGGACTAGTTGGAGTGCTTAGTTGTTGGTTGAGACCAAGTTGAGGTACCTAGATGTGCATTCTCAAAGTTGGAGCGTTTAATTGCCAGTTGAGGCCAAGTTTAAATACTTATTTATGTATTATGCCTTAGGTAAATTGTTACATACCTGCTGAGTTGATTCAATCTAATGATGAAGGTTTAACATATTTTTGATGTCCATTTATATAAAACGCTTAATGAACAAAATTTAATATAAATTCCTCATTAATTCTATTTAATAAGTGAAGGAAAACAAAAATTCTATAAAATTATTATTTGGTGTGAGTTTTCATTGGAATTAGTTGTTGGAGCAATTATTAATGCAGCCAAAGCGTTTGGGGTTTTAACAATTTTTTTTTTTTGCTATTTTAATTGGTATTATTTGATGTAAGTTTTCATACTATTTAGTTGCTGGAGAAATTATTTAGATGCAGCCCAAACGTTTGGGGGATTTTTCAAAATGCTTGATTTTTTTTTCTTGCTATTTTAATGGGTAAAATTTGTTGGAACATTTTCTTAGCATTTAATAGTCTTTAATCTTTCTAAATTTCAATACCAATGCAGCCAAAAAGGCGGCCCTTTAGTTTGCATAAGTATTTTACAGCCAAGAATTTGGAAAGTTTTGATTATTTAAACAGAATTAAATAATAGTCTCTTTAATATTCTAAAATTATTATACTAATGCAGTAAATATTTTGAATGCATTGTAATGAATATATAAAATTTAATTTTAGCATGAGAGGTAATTTACTCGATCAATATTTAAGGGATATTTTCGTAATCTAATTTTCAATAATGGGATTTTCCACTTTTAGAATATTATAAATAGATTTAAGATAAGGAGGTGATGTTTTGGTTTATTAATTGAGCACATAAATGAAAAAATAAAGTTAAATGTCAAAAATTGAGAGGGAAAATGATTTTTTTTTATAAAGATAAAATGATCATTTAATTTTTAAAGATTTATTTTTGTAAATTAATTTTAACTTAGGATACACACACATATACACTAGTTTTAGTGTATGCGTGTTACGCGTGTCCCTCGTATTCTTACTCCCTTATATTAATAAAAATAAATTTTTAAAAATAGCATAAATAATATTTAAAAGTTATATTTGTGTAACAATATAAGAATTTAGAAAGATTTAAGAATTTGATCCAATCCGATTATTTTTCTTTTAATTTGTTCTAGTACTTGCTTCATTGAACAAAAGTGTTGTTGAACCAGCATTTGATTGAAAAATAAAAAATTCATTCATTTTTACATGGGCACTCAAATGCATGCATTATATGTATATTCACATTATATAATCACAAAATTTATATTACTATACGCTATTTATAGACTAACATTTAATATGAATATTATCATTATGAGGACACATTGAATATAAATTTGTATAATATATTAGAACATATAGTATAAAGTTAATCCTTTAAACAATTACCGCTTGTGAAATCATGTTGTAATTTATTACTGGTTTGTTTTGGCACTAATAAATTGATATCATATTACAAACGCATTATTTATTTATAATTGATCGTTAAGTAATTATTATGCCATTAAATTTACTCTATGTAGTTGTTTATATTTACTCTTTGGGATGCCACTCTTTTCAGAACCCTGTTAACACAGAATATTTTATGCACCGGGTTGTCCTTTTTTAAATTGTATTTTCAAAAGTCCTAAACATAAGATTGTTTTGCATTATAAGTACAATTTTATTCAATGTGTAATTATTTATTAAAAGGTAAAATCTTAATCTCTTTTAAATTTCTAAATATTAAAATGTTTTGAAGTGTATTTCGAATTAAGAATGATTTAATATATAAAGTTTAACTGCATCTAAAATTTTAAATATTAAATAATTAAATGGTTATTTTTTCAATTATAAACTCTAATTTAAAAAGGTAAAAAAAGTGAATGATGTTTTTCTACGGGGCTTCATACTTTAAGTATTCAACAACTTAATTTTAGACTTTTCATTTTACCCTTTATAAGATAATTTCATCTCATTTTTTTTCCCTCTTAATCTATGTGGCTAATTAAATACAAACATTTAAATTGAAATAAAAGTAATAGTATAGATTTAACTAAATAGAGTGAATAACAATAGTACTTTATTAATTGAAACAACTTAAAGTATGTTGTGTTTCCATATTTCTTTTTTTCTTTCGATTGTACAATTTTAAGAAGACGAAGAAGAAAAAGAAATTCAATGTATTAATGCAAAATAAAGTTACACTCTTTAATTTATTTTCTCGTACGATGAGTTAAAAATGTCACACCCCACCTTGGGGGGTATGACAGGCACCTGGTGCCTGCTAGACTCTGGCTCTATTTCAAGAAATGAATCGGCTATATAGCGGCTGTAAATACAGCCCCCGACCGATTAGGCCTATAGCCACCTGCAATGCACAACAGCTAACCAGAACGATGACACTATAATTTGAAGCAATTGATATTCACATTTGTGACCGACAAGGTCACTAACTATAACCAGAAGAAGGCCCCACACGACCAACATCAACAACTAAACACATATATACATGCACGGCCCCACACGACCGGCTCCACCCCACAGGGAAACATTAGACTGCAAGCCTCTAGGAAGTAATAATAAAATGGTCGGGACAGGGCCCCGACCTACCCAAACTGTAATAAAAAAGGAAATAGGAACAACCTCCGACTGTCTAGCTCTGGAGGATAGGAGCTGATAACTCTGCTGACTGGATCACGAGGGATCGACTCCTCGTCTATGTGTACCTGCAGGCAAGCAACGCAGCGCCCTCACAGGCGTCAGTACCACTGGTACCGAGTATGCAAAGCAAACTGAATACAACTGAATACAAATAACATAACTAGCAATTCTGAATAGCAGGAGATAACTGAATCTGTAAGAACTAATATGAACTGAATCAGACTTTTTGTGTTGTGATAGGGCAGGAGCGTACCTGTAGACGCGGCGGCCTGCTGTCTATTAACTAATACATAGCACATAAATACATACATATATATATATATATATATATATATATATATATATATATATATATATATATATATATATATATATATATATATATAGCAAACAAGAGCCAATACCAACCCCCATAAGCCGAATGGCGCCAAGCAAGCAAACAATCTATATACCCCTACCCGGGTCAAAACCAGCCAAAAATGAGTCACTCCACTCATTTGCTAACTACGAGCACCTCTGCCGGCCCCCTGGGTCTCCAGCTCGGGCTATGGCCTATGATATAAATAACTATGTCTGAGTCCGGAGGACTCCTATACTGTATCTGTAACTGTAACTGTATCTGAATCTGTTCCCTGGGCGCTTGCGCATAACAGGGCTATCTGTACTGTAATGCTGATCAGCCTGATATGGGGAAAGCTTCATCTCATCTTCGTCCAAACTGGGGACGGCATGCCACTCCTTGGAGTGACGTAAACCCACCCGCTCAGTGGGCGACACAGTTACCAACCCAGGGGCGGCGAGGACGCTCAAAAGGGTGCCCTCACGACACAACCAAGTCTCAACAAACAATAAGCACACACACACACACACACACACACATATATATATATATATATATATATAACATGTTTAAACTGAAAAATACTATCTGAATTCTGATTTCTTATTCTGATATCTTTCTGTATTATACTGATTCTCATACTGCTTTATTCTGAATCAGTGATCTTTATCTAACTGCATGGCTAATCTGTAGCCAAGATACTATCTGACTGACTGATTTTACTTTACTAACTCTTATTCTGAATATCTGTCATATTATTCTAGAAACATGCTTGCTAATCACATACTGGGCTATACTGAGTCAATGCTAACTTGCCATTTTGGCGCATGCTTTACTAACTTTCGGACTGAGTACGATATAACAACGCAAACCAGATTTACTGAACTTGCACAATACTCAACATTTGACTCCGGTAATTCTACTACGGAGTTTACTGTGCTATACAAGTCTAAAACTACTAACTTGCTGAAGAAACTGGCTTTACATACCTTAACCTCGATTTATCTGACTACGGACAAAGCTCTGTCAGTACTCCAGCTATTTCTCCCAACTGCATTTACATATATGTCAATTAGAACTAAATACATTAATATCCGGGAGAAATTATCACTTTTGATATATATTTATCCCAAACTTCGACTTATCGAAAAACGGTCGAAAACTCATTATTTCTCGATAGTCCAGAAGGGATAAATGCTCACTGCAAGGCTAGGAACACATTGGTACTAATTTAAAGCAATTCTATTTACTTTACCTCGGTAGCATGACGTTTCGCCGGCGAAATTTCACGAAACCAACTCCGTAGGATTGCTCTCTGCAGCTTTATACCTCGGTATCTAAGCCGAAATGGAGTTTAGACCGCGTTTCATAGAGTAATCGGAAGGAAATATAATAAAAAGTCATGGGTTTTGCCTTAACTTGGCTATACCCTCTGTTTTTCTAGTTTTTATTAATGTAAATGGAGAAAAACCGACCCCCCCCCTTTTTTTTTTTGCTTGCCTTCTAAATCCCTTAACCAACATGCCATTAGGCTATTTATTCATTTAAAATTTACGGGGTGTAACAAAAAAATTGTGATTAATAATTAATTATTTTAATAAAAAAAGAATTGCTATAAATCAATAAAATTGTAATTGATTTTAATGTCTTAAATGATAGGAGTTCTAAAATATAAATTGCATTCCTCAAACACGATTATAAAAGTAAAGTAATATAGAGTAAAGAAAAAACAAAAATAAGAATCAAATCAGTGGTGGTGTAGCACTCCTCCCAACAAGATTTATAAATCGCATTAGACAAACACAATTTGTAAATCGTGTTAGACAAATACAATTTATAAATAGCATTAATCTCGAGCCTTCAGGGTGGTGTAGCTGCACCCCAAGCATGGAAGTCCATATCAAGGGTCAGTAATGTCAACTTAGGTATAAAGGAAGTCCGTAAATGAATAGACTTCAACATGACTCTGCATGATTAAAAATCATATTTAGGCAAATACGATTTATAAATCACATTCATAAATATAAGAGCATTCAACAAACACTATTTATAGATCGCATTCCTTAAGTACGATATATAAATTGCATTCAGCAAACGTGATTTATAGTCGCATTCCTAAAACACAACTTATAAATGCATTTCTGAAACACAAATTGCATCTTGAAATATGATTTATAAATCACATTCACAAACACGATTTGTTCAAATACGGTTTTAGTCAAGTTGAAAGTACTAAATATTAGGAGTTCTTACATTTTACAAATAAGTAAAAATTTATAGTTACAACTTTAATTAATTTTAAAATTCTAAATATTAGGATAATAATCTCTATATATAGAGTAAAGTTAGGCATAGAAAAGGTGATGTGGTATCTCTTTATGGCTTAGAAAACTATTTATATTTTATCTCATTTTTTAAAATATGTTCCTTCATTCTTTTCATTAATCAATTTGTTTAATAGTTTAAAAAATTATCATAATTATTACATCTAATTATTTCTTATTAGTTACAAAAAAACTTTCATCTATTTGCATTCTTTGCTTAAATAATATATCTTCTCAACTCCCTTCTACCTAATTCTAGTATGACTTAACCAATCTATAAATAACACTAGATGAGTCTTGACCCGTGTTTGCGGACCCAATAATTTAAAATTTAGTATAATCTTATTTTATATTGCATGTTTGCAAGTTGCAACTAATAAATTAACAGAAAAATTCATGAGATATATAGTTAAAGTGATTTTATATCAAAAGGATAATATCAAATTAGAAAAAAAAAGTTTAAGATGACACATATGCACGTAGGCTGATATTCAAGTTATGAAAAAAAATAATCTTCAACCTTGAAAAATCACCCAACATGAGTGTGTTGGTCATGAACTTAATTAAAGAAAACAATGATCGTCACCTTCAATCTTCTTCTGCAACTGGATGTAGCCAAGACAATATTTTTTCCCTATAAATTTTAGAGTGTCCTATTTATTTATTTTTTATACGTCTATAGCTACTGAAACTAACTCCTCTGCCTTGCTAACTCGACTTATGGGTGGAAAATTAAATACCACGATATTTTCAAAAAACATAAACACTACAGCTTATACTTACACCCTTGACTCGGCTTGTATGCTAATTCATAGATTTTTTCGGTATATCTCATTTCTCTGAATCTTTCAACTACTTTCAAACTTGAGAAAATACGTAATGAAAATATTGACTTCAATAAGAGCCTTGAATTATCTTAGTTAAAGTAATTCTGAATGTGATAATTCTGAAAGATTGAAACTTCTTGAGACATAAATTTTAGCTTTTGTTACAAAGGTGATTATAATATTAAATTGAATTTGTAGGTGTTTAATTATCCTTATGAAAATAACTTAATTATTTTCAGGTATGTACAGTATTGAGAATGATAAAGGGGATTACACTAAATAATAAATTACTTTTTTATTTCTATAAAATCAAATAATAATTTATAACTTACTTAAGTTGTCAGAAATGATCTCATACTCATTTTATCATCACATCAGATAAATATATTATATCAAATAATTAATTAATACCAGTAATATCTTTTTCATTCTATATTTAAAAAATTTACAAAAGTAGAGTAAATTTATATGTCTTATTTACATTTAAAAATTTCATTGAATTAGACGAAGCAAAAAGTATTTCGATCTATCATTAAACTGATTTTGAATAAATATAAATTCATCTTGCAAGTGTTGCTTATTTGATGAAAATTAAACGTACCACATTATTCTTTATATCATAATAAAATATGAAAAAATATATATAGCTTTAATTTAAATGATCTTATATACAATAAAATCAAGAGAAAAATTTAGCATAATAAGTAACGAGAGCTTTCAAATGGATTTGCATGCATGGTGAGACAGTGTATTATCTCAAACAAAGAAAATTTCAAAAATACTAATAAAGACTAACATGATATAAGTTGGAGTAATACAATGAGGTAGCTAAAATTATTTTTATATAGCTTGTTTTAAATGACATCAATTGGTGATAAAATAATAAAAATTTACATATAATTTCATAAACTATATGTATTTTAATTCTTTTCGATAAAAGGTTATAGTCTTAAGTAAATAAAATAGTGGATAGTAAGGAGATACAAATTATTTTTTATTTTATAAATATGTCATATACTATTATTCAGAAATAACATAAAATTATAAAAGATAAATTTTAAGATAATTTATTAATAGTTGAAAATTATTCATGAATCACCAAAGAATATGTTGCGGTGGAAGAGACTGCTCTTCTAAAAGTCTCTATTTCGAGCTTCGAATATAAAAAAATTTATGGTAGAGACCACTTTCACCAGATGGGTATTATACAATGGGTATTCAAATTAGTCAGACTCTAATACAAATATTATATATCGAATGAAAAATCAAATAAGAAATTACTCATGAATGAATTCATATATTATATTAATGTATAAAAGTTACGTTATTAAATTTATTTATTTTATTATAATATGTAATTTATTTTATTTTAAAATTATAAATTCTTTTGTATCAAAAGTTATCTAGAAATATCTTTAGACCTGATAGTAAAATAATTTGTTACTTTATAGTGTATATTATTTAAATTAACTTATTACATCATTTTAAAATATAAAATATAATATTCTAATATAATATGAATAAAAATTATTGCTTAAATCAATTTCTGAATTTTAACAAATCATAATTTTAAAATTATCTTTAAACATATGAAACTTTATAATTTGTAATTATTTTCAAATAGTGTGAATAAATGAATATCTATTAATATTTTTAAAAAAGTTATTTATTATTATATTTATTTCATACAATAATTAAATATGCAAATAAAAATTAATTAATTTTATATATTTGTAGATAGTTGAAGTTTCACCTCATAAAAACTTGTTGTGGAAAAATGTGGGTCCACAAGAGATGTCCCATCATTTGGGACACACTTGGCATTAAAAAAAAGATGCTTAGTTATTTTATTAATGAAATTTACTATCAAATTTGAGATTATGATAAATAACAAAATAATGAATAATCTATAGATAAAATGACTATAATACCTTTGGTCGACCTCCTCTTCACATTTCTATATATTAGAAAATCACTTATGAAATTGTTAGATGCCCATTTTCGTTTTCTCATTAGAGTGTGATGAAATATCTTTTTCTTTTGATATATTATTGGCTATTCAGTTTCCTGACTTGAATTTTTGAATGAATGTGAATTTAACATGAGTTCGAACATATAAGTTCGAACATATAAGTTCGCTTACAAGTTACGAACTATCGGAGTCAAACAAAATGATCTTACAACTACAAGGAAAAGAACAACTGTAAGAGGATTGATAATTGTGCTTCTCTGTGTAATTCGGTCAGATGTCTTTTGTAAGTCTTCTTTATTTTTTTAGTACTGTAATTTTTTCTTCTTGCCGAGTGTTATGAACAAATTACCGATTTTTGAACATTTTATTGTTTTAACAGTATAATTTGAAGGATAGTTCCTTTTTAGTTTATTCTTTGTAGACTAACTATTTGAATAGTATAAGATGTAGAGTTCTAAAAATATTATTAAAAAGATTGATCAAGAGGAGAAAAAATTTATATTGATGAAGCAAAGTAACGGATTAGGGCCTTGAGAAAAAAAAGTGAAGCAAAGAAGGAAAAACTAAAAAGAGAAAGAGAATAAAACTAAATAAGAGAAAGGATAAGGCAATATTTCTATTTTCTTCACCCAACCTATTGAAATTTTGGTGTTGGCATAATAACATCTTCTTCCCTTTTCTTATCTATTTCTTTCCTACTCATTTCGTTTTTTCTATTTCACTTTTCATTGTCCCATTACCTATTCCATATAAATAAATAAATAACTATAAAATATGTCTAACAAATAATTGAAAGTTCTAACTATCTCACATGAGTCGAAGATTTTTGCCACATTAATTTTTTTCAATATTGCATATATAAGGTGTTAAGTTTATTATATTAAATTATGTATGTTTAGATACTTTCTATTATTTTTTAATATTAAGGATTTTGTATTAATTCTTCCAGTCTTTTCAATTTTTAATTGATTGTGCATTTGGTTGTGCAATAAAAAAGGGTGTGCAAAAGAATAATTGGATGATGTGTATTAAGTATTAATTTCTTTTAGTGATACAAAATCAAAATAACTTTTAATTATTTTGAATTAATATTATATTTTTTAATTGATATACGATATTCAATAAGAATGTAATATATAAAATATAAAAAATTAATTTTTATATGATATATAAATAACAGTTAATTAATGTAAATAATTATGAGAAAATTATTGGTATTTTCTTTCAGTTATTTTAGAATTCATGAAATACACATATTTTGTTTGGACCGTATATAAAAATAGGAGTTACAAATTAAAAGTAATATAAGAAATAGTAATATATAAACATGAAATGCCTAACTTTTTTCTTGCAATACGATCAAAAAATAAGGTTTTTAAAAATTTTTCTCCCAAAAAATTTGCATAAAACTACAATATATTATCTACTTTAACTTATATTTTATTTCTTAAGTTTCAAAAAAAATAGTAATATGCAAATGAAATAAAGAAGTGGTATATCATAAAAATAAATAGACAATACTTATTTGGGGTTTTCCAAAACACATTTACTAATTTTCTTTCTTAAGTTATAGTGTTTATAGGATAAAATGATAAAATGATAAAAAACTTTACTCTTATCTTAAAAGAGGAATACAAATGATATCTAAAAAATAAATGAAAAATTATATATGTTATATACATGTATATACTTATATTTTTTTAGAACTTATACACTTCTATATTTTAGATGTACAAAATAAAATTTAAGTATACAAACACATGCACATAAAAGGTTCAACTTATTAAAATCAAATTGTTCTTTCTTTATAAAAATAAAGAGAATTGAAATCACCATCAACAATCCACGATATTGAATTTGGTCCAATTAAATTACTAGTGCAGAATAATAACGAACACGTTGATGTAACGTGAAAAACCTCCTTGCTCAAGGGAGTCCCAAAAAACATGACCTATCGAATAGGATTTTATTCAACTCACGAGCAGGTTTTAGACTACAACTTGCAATCAAAGGGACTAACTCTGGTACCTCAATCTCTACAGTTTTCTCAAACTGCAATCACCTATTCAAAGACTATAAACTCTAGTCTCTGAAGCACAACACAATCACACCAATGTAACTTGACTCAACTAACTCTAGAAGAGAAAGTTACAACTCAAAAAAATACAAATAACAAACTCAATCAAGATAGGATAATTCTTATGCTCCAATTCTTCACTTACAGGAACCTGGTCCTATGAGAGTGTTTCTTGCTATGAACAACTAATGCTTCAGAATAATCTCCTTGACGGCAAATGCAATAGCTGAATGTTCTGTGGTTGTTTCATTATATAGCACCAAAGGATGTGGTTTTTGTCAAACCTAGATTTGTTTCAAATAAGGAAAAAGAATTCTAAAAGTACTTTATATCCTCAAACTTTTTCTTATCCCAAATAAGGAAAAAAGAGTTCCAAAAGGACTTAATTTTCTCAAGTCATATTTTTCATACTTGGTTATTTCCTAGTCAAATACAACTTGCCTTTTGAAAAGAATCCTAAAAGGATTTGGTTTTCTTGTATGTATCTAATTCTCTCTTCAGTCAAATACAACTTGCCTTTTGGAAACAATCTTAAGAGGACTTGATTTTCTTGTATGTGTTGGACTTCTTCAATTCCATATGTTTTTCTTATTTGATATTTCCAGGTTCAAGTCAAATTTGTACCTGCAAAACCTTCAGCTGTGTAGTGAACCTGGTTCATGTATGTCAGTCATCAAAATCTTCACATAACAAATTTTTCCTTTTTGATGATGAAAAATATGTATGCATATGAATCTAGTTGACACCCATGTATGCATATGAACCTACATATGAACCCGGTTCACTTTTTCAGTTGTAAAAACTTTATCAATTACAGTCAATCATCAAAACTCTTCTAATGGCAAATTTCCCCTTTTTAATGATGACAAAAATATGCTATGCTCATATCTTCCCCCTTTCAACATCATTAAAAAGTTTTTAGATAAAAAACTTAGCAAGTATCACGTATGTGCAAAAAACTGCTAAACCATGACCACTAGGGCAACGCTTATCAGAATAAACCTGAAACAACAAAAATTGTTAGATCAAACTGATGATATGAGCCATCTAATGCGCAAATAGATTATGAGCACAAGAAAAGAACAAAACAAGCCAGTGATATAACAAATCCAACACATAGTATCCAACTTGTAAGCAAAGTACAACCACAAATAGGAAGCAATAGAGAAGGGAAGACTAAAGAAAACTTTAGGATGAGGAATGGGTAATTTTCTTTATCAAAGAGAGAAGCTTGTCAATTATGTTATTGTGGACACTCTGTTCACTAAGCATTCTGTCTTTGAAAGTAGAAATCTCAACATTAGCAGTGGGTAGATCAGCCTTGAGTTGTGCATTCTCCCTTTTCAATTCAGCCACTCGTGCAGTTGCAGTATGCGGATCGAAAGTCATCTGAGTTATAGGTTGCTTCTCTTTTGAACCGGTACATGATGCAGAAGATCACACTCCTCCAAGATTTGTTTCATGTCATACTCTGCATAGCTCACCTTAAACACTTAAAGATGTCACCAACTAACCATTTTGTCAAGGTGAGACTTACTCCATTCACCCTTAAATCCACTTTGTTTTTCTTTCTTTACTTCCTCAAGATTCGTATAGAGATCTACCATTTTAGACTTACGAATTCTAGGAAGAGGGCAAGAGTGGATGGGGCAGGTTTTGGGAAAGAACCTGGTACAGTCTCAGACGCTGTTGATGGAAGTTCCCCTTGAGTGGATGGAGAGGCTTCTTCTGTCATGAAAATATTTAACAAAGAGGGACAGGTTTAAAGATTTTTCATGGATACTTGAGAAGAAAGAATTTGGACAAAGCGGGAGAAAAAAAATAAGGATATTACACCTATGTGCTAGAGACCGGTTATGATGAGTCAATGGAGAAATGGGTCAAGTTTTGCAGCCCCCCCCTTTTGTTTAAAGATGCTGACAATACTTATGGCGTACCCATAGACAAGACACTGGAGAACGGACCAGGTTCAGTAGAGTAGTGGTTGTAAATTCAGCAACAAAGTTGAACACAAATGTAAGGAGATAAGTACATACCACAATGACCTGTAGAGGAACCTGGATCCTCCTGTGATTCGTTCCTTGAGTCTTGTCCATAGTTCCAACAATTAGAAAGTAAGGATCACATCATCAATTTTTAAACATTTCATTGTAGCCTGCCTGAGGTGTGTACCTAATTAAAGGTACGAGACTGGATTAGCAATTAAGACGCAATGAGACTTGATAAGCATAAATAAATTCTAGTCAAAAGGAAGAGAGAATGGTAAACAAAGTCCATGAAGTTTGGTTAGTCGTGGTTCCACACGAATTCTTTCTCATGGTTCTCTTCCCAATGCCTTGGTGAAAATGTCAGCCACCTGATACTCAGACTTGAAAAACTTCATCAAAATATTTTTATTTTCCACATTATCCCTCAAAAAGTGATAGCGAACATCAATTTTTTATTCTTTTGTGATGAACCTGGTTCTTCACCATACTCATTTCACTGATGTTGTCATAGAGGATGAAAAAGTATGCCATTCAGATGTGTTTTCCCTATCTATCATGTATTCTACATAGTCTGCATCTGCATATCATTAGCAGGATACCAAAGAACCAAGTACACATGTCCACATCATTATCCCTTCCAAAGAACCAGGTTCACATGTCCACATCCTTTATCAGAACAATCAGTATGTTCTTCCCCCTTTTTATGAGAAAGAATGTATTGTCAATTCTCCATGATTCAGCAAAAAACTTGATAGCCTATCATACCATACTCTTGGTGCTTATTTGAGCCCATCTGATGCCTTGTGCAATCTGTACACATGATCTGGTTGCTCATGTTCCTCAGTAGTTCCATGATGTGACAAATTTGGTGTAGTACCTTGTTCATTAGGCATCCTGAAAGTATCCAGATGTTCATGCTGAGTATTATCCTGTGTACCTAGTTCCCCCTCAGTGTTGGTAGTCGGTGTCATACTAATATCTTCCATTTCTTCCTGTGTGCTTACTCTGTCCATTGATTTTTGTTCATGAAAATTTACATGCACGCTTTCCTCCACATAGATTGTTATCTTTTTCAGGACTTTGTATGTCTTGCACACATTTTTGTAGCACTGTCCTTTGAGAACCAGGTTCCCTATTTTCAAGCTTGTAAACTTGCAATCTGCTGAAGTTAATAGGACTAAGTTCCCTTTGTCACACATTTGTGAGATGCTCAACGGATTATGTTTTAATCCCTTAACATAGTACACATTGTCAATTTCTTGAGACATGTATCTTCCAACCTTGCCAATTCCAACTATTTCACCCTTCTTTCTATTTCTAAAGGATAGTTCCTGCCTTTATGACTGGTGAGTGAGAGAAAGTTTTTAACCATTCCTGTCATATGCCTGGAACACCCATTATCCATGTACCAGGTTCCCTACTTTTCTCTCACTTTCACCTGCACAACTAGTCAGAGGTTAGTTTTGGGTACCCAAACTAGCTTGAGTCCCTTTTCATTATTGAAGGGGTGAATAAGATCTCTTTTAGTTCACGAGGGGAGTGGAGCAGTTTTCTTCCATCTCATGGTTTTATTTAAGGGACCAGATCTGGGATGAACTACTATGTACTTGACAAAGTGTTTAGAGGATGTCCTTGGTCTGTGACTAGCAAAATCAATGTTGTTCTTGATTGCTTTTAGCTTAGAGTTTCAATGTTCTTTATATTGACCCATTTTTACACAGTGAGAGTAAAGGATGAGACTTGTTTTAGTGCTCAAATCAGTTTTTGAGATACAATTTTTATCCTATTCCTTGTCTTTGACTTGAGTGATTTTTATGCGAGGAGACTAGAATTTCTGAGGACCTGGTCCATTTCAGAGTTCTTTCTAATTCAGCTTTGGTTTTAACCTGACTCTTACTTAGACTCAGATTCTCTGTATGCAGTGCTTGTGACTCTAAAGTGAGATTTTTGATGATTTTGTCTTTTTCAACATTTTCTTTATGAATTTTTTCACTCTTCAATTTTTATCATGAGGTCTCTTTTTTCCTCTTCAAGATTACTATTGTCAAACTTAAGAGAGGCAAAGTCATTTATAATTTATTTATTTTCAATAGATAGAGTCTTATATTCATCAATAGGAACAAGAGAAAGAAACATTAACTTTTTTTTTGAGAATATGAGTTTAACTTTGATCTAAGTTCAAAGAAGTTTACCTTGTTGTTCTCCTTTTCACTGTCTGAGTCTGCCTCAACTATTAGGGCCAACACATCTTCATATTCCGAGTCATCCATGACTAAGAGGGAGCAGTCATCTTATTTAGTAGCAACTTCAAATTCATCATTGGAGGAATCTCCCATAGCGGCTAGAGCTCATTTCACCACACTATCTGTTTCTTTCGTGGTGAGTTTTCTGTTGGGGATTTGAACCTGGTCCTTCTTTTCTTCCTTAAATTTCTCAATTAGGTTACACTTGTGTTCTAACTCCCGTAAAGGACATTCCTTCATGAAGTTACTAGGTTCCCACACTTGTGGCAAATAAGATCTCTGAGATTTTTATCAAAAGAGTTTGATGAATTCTTCTTCTGAGTGTTAAAACCTTTCTTAATGATTTGCTGAAATCTTCGAGTGAGCAAGACCATGTTGTCATCTTCAATAGTAGACTTGAGAACCAGGTTTTATTCCTTGTGAGAACTGGTCAGCTTCTTTTCTTGAGATTTCTTGAGTTCATAAGTATTTAGATTCCCAATCAAGTCATCCATGGTCAGTGTATCCAGATCTCTCGCTTCAGAAATAGTCTCTACTTTGCTTTCCCAAGATTCAAGTAGTACACTCAGAAGTTTTCTTATATCCTTGCTAGTGGGAATGGTCTCACCAAGAGAATACATCTCATTCACAATAGATGAGAATCTGGTATGCATGTCATGAATAGATTGACCCTCCTTCATCCTGAATAGTTCATATTGACGATTGAGCATATCAATTTTGGACTTCTTCACCTGATTAGTTCCTTCGTGAGCAGTATGGAGGGTATCACAAATCTCCTTTGCACTTGTACATGATGAAATTCGATTATATTCGTCAGGACCAAGTCCACATATCAAAATATTCTTCGTTTTTACGTTGATCTCGACAGCTATTTTCTCTTCTTTTGTATATTCCAATCTGCCTTTTGGAATTTTAGTTTTTCCATCCTCAGCCAGTTTCATGGGAATGGTAGGTCTATCTAGTATGACATTCCACAAGTTGTGATCTTCACCTATAAGAAAGTCCATCATGCGATTTTTCTACCATCCATAGTAGTGACCATTGAACAAGGATGGTCTTGTGGTTGATTGTACCTCCTGAGTTGTTGGTGGTGTTGTCATGATTCGATTTTTCAAGGTGTAAGCCTTTATTGAATAACCCTACTCTGATACCAACTGAAATCACCACCATCTATCTACGATATTGAACCTGGTTCAATTAAATCACTAGTGTAGAATAATAAAGAACACGCAGATGTAACGAGAAAAACCTCCTTGCTCAAAGGAGTCCCAAAAAACACGACCTATCGAATAGGATTTTATTCAACTCACGAGAAGATTTTAGACTATAACTTTGCAATCAAAGGGACTAACTCTAGTACCTCAATGTCTACAGTTTTCTCAAACTGCAATCACCTATTCAAAAACTATAAACTCTAATCTCTGAAGCACAACACAATCACACTAATGTAACTTGACTCAACTAACTCTAGAATAGAAAGTTATAACTCAAAAAATACAAATAACAAACTTAATCAAGATAGGATAATTCTTCTGCTCCAATTCTTCACTTACAGGAACCTGGTCCTGTGAGAGTGTTTTTTTGTTATGAACAACCTATGCTTCAGAATAATCTCCTTGACGGCCAATGCAATAGCTGTATTTTTTGTGGTTGTTTATGATCATTATATAGCACCAAAGGACGTGGTTTTTGTCAAACCTAGATTTGTTTCAAATAAAGAAAAAGAATCCTAAAAGACTTTATTTCCTCAAACATTTTCTTATCCCAAATAAGGAAAAAAGAGTCCCAAAAGGACTTAATTCTCTCAAGTCAGATTTTTCATACCTGGTCCTTTCCTAGTCAAATACAACTTGCCTTTTGAAAAGAATCTTAAAAGGATTTGATTTCCTTGTACGTATCTGGTTCTCTCTTCAGTCAAATACATCTTGCCTTTTGAAAAGAATTATAAGAGGACTTGATTTTCTTGTACGCGTTGGACTTCTTCAATTCCACGTGTTTTCCTTATTTGATATTTCTAGATCCAAGTCAAATTCGTACCTGCAAAACCTTTAGCTGAGTAGTGAACCTGGTTCATCTATGTCAATCATTAAAATGTTCACATAAAAAGATTTTTCTTTTTGATGATGACAAATATGTATGCATATGAATCTAGTTGACACCCATGTATGCATATGAACCCGGTTCACTTTTTCAGTTGTAAAAACTTTATCAATTACATTCAATCATCAAAACTCTTCTAATAACAAGAATAGTTTTACTGATGTAAAAAACATCTCCAGAAAATTGAAGACTTTTAAATGATTTAACATAAGTATGAAATTTAAGTATTAATAATAAATTGAACTAAGTTTCTTTTAAAAATATTTTTAAAATTTTTTTGCAAATGTCAAACAAGGTATAATCTAACCGAGCGATGTGACTGAGTTCACTAGTAATGGTATTAAAGTGCATGATAATTAGTGAACATAAAGTGAAGAAAGTGATGTTATTTTTATTTATTTATTTTGCAACTCTTGTAACCACTTTAGCATGCTGTCCACGTCATATCCCTACTAATACCCTACTAAACCTCAAGTTGTTATAAAAATCTTATATTTATTATATGAAATAAATTCTACTACTATATAAAGGGTATTTCTTCTTGTGCTCGATAAGAGAGAAAGATGAGAAGTGTGAAAAAAGATATTGTAGCTTGTAGTGAGGTTATATAGTGAAAGAGAGAGTTGAGACAAAGAATAATATTTCAAGTCCTCAACTAATCTATATATTTATATAAAGGAGGGACTTAGTCCTACCACGTGTCATACCTCACAGTCTGGGAATCTCATTTATCTTTTTTCCTGTATTTTCTCCTTTTTTTCCAGTCTGTTCATTAAAATTTTTAAAAAATCTTATAGTCACGTTTATTCATCATGATAATTAACGTCTCTTCCTCTAATAACTTCTGCCAAAAGTGTTCGCTTCCTCCCCCTCTTCTTTTTCCTCCCTCTCTGCATCTTCTTTTGCTTCTTTCCCTCTCTCATCTTAAAAAGACTGAGAGATAAGTTGATATATCAAATTCTTGGGGATTGTTGATCAAAATTTTTTTTCTTCCAATTCCTTTTACATCAATGGAGGAATATTAGTGCAGTAGAGAGAAGTTGAAACAAACTTGGCTGTAGCATTAAGTTTATTTTAGAGATTACTACCTCAACAGAGGATAAGGGATAAGGATTATTCTTCTCGATTAGGGATTCTGTCCAAATTTACTTCTCGCCACAAGGTAAATCTTCTCTTTTATTTTTTGCGTTTTCTAGCTTTTCTTACATGTTTATTTGATGTTTCATGTATCTTCTTCCAATTCCTTTTATATCAATGGAGGAGTATATAGTGCAGTAGGAAGAAGTTGAAACGAAACTTGCCTATAATATTGAATTTATTTTAGGAATTACTACCTCAACAAAGGATTATTCTTCTGATTAGAAATTCTGCCCAAATTTACTGCTCGCCACAAGGTAAATCTTCTCTTTTCTCTTTTTACAGTTTTTATTTTTTTTTAATGTTAGTTGATGTTACATGTATCTTTAAATTTATATTCTCAAATTTTTGGTTGATTTGAGTTTATGACATACTAAAATAATGTATCTTTTGATTAGTTTGTTGCTTATTTATGAGATTAATTTAATCTCTAAAAAAATATGCAAAAATTACTTTCTTACACTTGAAGGACTTTAGTAACACCTCTTATGTTCGAATTTTAGAAAAATAAAACGCGAAGATTTGACATACAAAAGTTTTAGGTTCTTCCACCCTTTTGTTTCTGGTAGACTGCAACCACACAATGAGTTGGAGTCCTTTAGGAGTTTGGACAGTCCTAACAATAATTATGTATTTAAGAATAAGGAGTGTTTCTTTTGAGTTTTGTCAAGGTACTTAGAATTAGAATAATTAAATGCTTAAAATAGTTTCATGATAAGTTCTACACCTTTTTTATAAGGACAAAAACATGAATCTCTACCTTGAAAATTAATGAGATATTATATACTGGTCAATACTTACCAACCACTTTCATAATAAATATAATAATTATTTATCGTCTATCATCGGAAAGACAGTCAGACTTGGTTATCAATCTTATTCCATGAAATGAAATTTGTCTATAACATTAAATTTATTTTAGAATTTATTACCTCAATAGAGGATAAGAGACAAGGATTATTCTTCTCGATTAGGGATTCTGCCCAAATTTACTCCTCGCCACCAAGGTAAATCTTCTCTTTTCTCTTTTTGTAATTTTTAATTTCTTTTATTTAATTTGTTGCCAATTTATAAGGTTAGTTTAATCATTAACAAAATATACAAAAAATACATTCTTACACTTGAAGTATTTTAGTAACACCTATTATGTTGAAATTTTAGGAAAATAAGATGCAAAGTTTTGACATACAAATGTTTCAGGTTCTTCCACCCTTCTGTTTCTTCTAGACTGCAACCAAACAATGAGTTGGTGTCCTTTGGGAGTTTGGACAGTCCTAACAATAATTATGTATTTATGAATAAGGAGCGTTTCTTTTGAGTTTTGTCAAGGTACTTAGAATTAGAATATTAGATACTTAAAACGGTTTCATGATAAGTTCTACACTTTTTCTATAAGGATAAGAATATGAGTCTCTCCCTTGAAAATTAATGAGATATTACATACTGGCCAATGCTTAACAACCACTTTCATAATAAATATAATAATTGTTTTATTGTCTATCATCGGAAAGACAGTCAGACTTGGTTATCAATCTTATTCTATGAAATGAAACTTGGCTGTAACATTGAATTTAATTTAGGAATTATTACCTCAATAGAGGATAAGTTAAGGGACAAGGATTATTCTTCTCAATTAGAAATTCTGCCCAAATTTACTCCTCGCTACCAAGGTAAATCTTCTCTTTTCTCTTTTTGTGATTTTTAGTTTTTTTAAAATATTTATTTGATGTTTCATGTATCTTTAAATTTATATTCTCGAATTCCTGCTACATTTAAGTTTATTACATAATTAAAAAAAATGCATCTTTTGATTAATTTTCTGCCTATTTATGAGATTCATTTAATCTTTCACGAAATATACAAAAAAATATATTCTTACACTTGAAGGATTTTAGTAACACATGTTCTGTTGGAATTTTAGGAAAATAAGATGTGAGGTTTTGACATACAAAAGTTTCAAGTTCTTTCGTTCTTCTATTTCTGCCAGACTGCAACCACACAATGAGTTGGAGCCCTTTAGGAGTTTGGACAGTCCTAACAATAATTATATATTTAAGAATAAGAGGGAGTATTTTTTTTGAGTTTTGTCAACGTACTTAGAATTAGAATAATTAAATACTTAAAACAGTTTCAGAATAAGTTCTACACTTTCTTTTAAGGTAAGAACATGAGTCTCTCACCTGGAAACTAATGAGATATTGCATACCTGCTACTACTTACCAATCACTTTCATAATAAATATAATAATTATTTTTATTGTCTATCATTAAAAAGGCAGACAGACTTGGTTATCAATCTTATTCAATATAATATTTGTTGGTAATTATATAGCATGTGACCTTTGGTTTAACCTTGAAAAGAATAGGCCAGTGTATTGAGAACCCACTATGAGTGTGTTCGGGGGAAGGATCATATCAAATTGGGTCTTATTTATGCAATATTACTTTATATTATTGCAAGAGGCTATTTCGTAACTTGAACCTGTAACCTGGTCATACAATGACAACTTTTATAGTTACCCCAAGACTCGCCCAATGTTGGCTTAAATTTGAAAATCAAAATAAAATTTTGAATTTTAAGAACACCAATCATTTATATATAAGCAAGTAAAGATTTTGGTTACAACTTTGAGCCGCCTTTATTTTTAAAAATAAATAAAAAAGAGTAAGAACGGAAAATTTTACGGTTTTATCCCATTTTGATATATTAATGGGATGATAAAAATTCATAACATTCTCTGCACTTACATCTCTTTTTTTCTTGATCAGCTGCACAAAATGGAATGAACTGTGAAATCAAATACTTATAGTATTATATTGGGCCTATCACTCATCATTATACGAGAGAATTCTTTTCCTCCTCTTATTAGAAAAGCAATAAAAATAAGTTAAGTCATTTTTTTTCCTGACTGTTCTATTTTTACAAAAATCAGAAACCACTTTTATTAATCTTAAAAATTGCGTCTCTTCCTTTAATTTCTCGAAAACTTATTTATCTAAAAATATTAAATACTCTATGTAACTCTCTATGTGTTTGTGTACTTGGTCTTCAATTGCACTTACCAAAGAAGGAAAAGAATAATAACTTTGTGTGAACTTTGTCACTGCAGTTATTTTGATATGAGATGTCATGTCCTTAAACTTTGATGTTGAACAACACACACATACAACAAAGAAGTTCTAATCTTGCTTTATAAAGGAGTCACGTGAACTATGCGTGCTAATATTTTTATTAAAAATATTATCTGGAGTGAACTCTTGATATTTTTTTATATCATTAGTCACCAAGTTCCTCTTACACATTTGTATTAAATTCTTACTAGCAGTTCAATTTTAATTTGCTCCTTGATGTGTGGATTCAAGATAACTTGATGCTGACAATTGTGTTGGAAAAAAGACTTACATATATCAATAGATGTTTTACCCTTGAAATGAACATGTCACCGAATTATTATGTTGCTTCTCTTTTCAAGAGGTTCTGAATGAAAAACCAAAATTAGTAGTCGACATTGAAGTTGTTCCCTTGAGTTATGTCTAATAGCACTTACCGATTAAACTTGAGTAAACCTTGGATTTTCTATAGTTTTTTCAAATGGAGGAGCTATAAAGTTCTTCTTTTAATCTTCTAGCAAATTGAAATTGCATGTGGCTTACTTTCTGTATCGTTTTTTATCCCTATAAGAAAATATATTTTGTTAGTATAATTAAGTTCTTGGAGATGAGATCTCTGTTGTATTTCTATACTTCAACCTACTTGAGTTGTGCCACTCCTATATTTGTACAACTTGCTGGTATTCTTAACATTTGTAGAGTAAAAATAATTTTTTTTAACTAAAAAATAAAATATTTTTTGATTGAATTTTCATATTGTATTGAATTTTGCAGAGGTTACCAGTGATCAAGTTACAGCCAGCATTCATGAGGGTCACAGAGCTATTCAGCAAATTGTACATTTAAAAGTATAAGAGAATTCTTATTGTTTCATTATCTCACCAAGGTATTGAAATATGTTAATAACAGGTATTGAAATTTGTTAATAATCTTTCTTCATTTTATTTAATCTTATTATATACCTCCCGTAAGTTGAGTTAATTAGGTTTGTAAAAGCTAAAACAAAATCTCCAATCTAAGACTATAGAGGGGAAAAAAGATTAGAGAAGATCTTATAAAGTACAAGAAAAAAGGAAGAAGAAGAAAGTTATGATGACTTTCAAATATTTTTATCGGGGTTCAATTCTCTTCTCCCTTTTGACTTCTACAACCGATTTGTAAAAGTTTTATATCCTTTATCCATCTATTTTAGCGTTTTTCTAAAAAATTATCTTTTTTTTGTATTGAGCTGATTTTTTGAACCTTCGGTTGTTGAGTTCGTGAGTTTGATAAATTTCTGATTTTTTTTAGATCTGACCTCTATATATAGTTGCTTTTGTTGAGTTTTATTTTTTGAAGAGACTGATCTAATTTTGTGTAAAGGTTAGATACTTTTAATCATCTATATGAATTCGCTACTGCAGTCTGCAAGAGTCACATTTCTATTACTGTAGCTAGCAATTATTTACATTAACTTTTGAACGATAAGAAGCCTGTTAAAGATATAATAAGAGATTGTGTCTATTACTCAATTTTTTTTACCCCGAACATGAATATAGAAGCAAATATTCCTCATTAAATAGGATTACATAAAATATAGATAGTTGATTTCCATCCATAAAAATCACAATGGAATGATTTTTCCTTCTTATTTTGGAATAGTGAGTGTTCCTTCTCTAATTCTATGTATACTTGTATTATTGCATGCATTTGTCTACAGTTTTTGGGTTATTTAATTTTTTTCTATAGTTTTGTATCTTTTTTGGTGTAATGGTGGTAGGATATACATTGAAGGTCAATGTCATTTATTAGACCTATGAATTGATATATGAAATATATGCTAATTGAGCATTTGCGCTGAGTTTTCGCTACTGAAATTGCTGAAGGTACAATCAAAATTTTCTTTAAAGATCTGTACTGATATCTCTTGAAGATAAATTCAAATTTGGTATGCCTATGGTAAAAGCGTAAAGACCTTAAAAACCTTATCAGCCTTTGATATGCTCAATGAATCATGACAAGAAGACGAGAAGTAACAAGATTTTGACATGACTTCAAGAATGCTGTGTTGGACGACCCATTTAGGAAATATGGCTGAAGTAAAACTTCTGTAGTCCCAAGACATATCAAGCCATAAAAATACAACATAATTGAATCCAGGTATAATATATAGTAAACTCTAGTTATGCACGTAATTTAGAAAAGGGTAAACCACTTTACGTCTTAGAATAAAGCATTCATTTCAAGTTGTTGAGATGAATACTCATATTGTAGTTCTTGTTTGTTGGTTAAAACATTTATGCATTTGAAATTTTCAATTTCGTCATTTGACATGTCATACGCGGAACTTAACATGAATTAAGGGTTAGGTTGTTCGCCCATTTCATTTATACGTAAGATTTTGATTTACTATACAATAAATTATTTGCTCACATTCAGCAGAGAAGTGTGGATAGATTTTCAAGTTAAACTGCAAGTTGTAAATGCTTCTTAAAGTAATAGATGTGTATTTCTGGACTAACATTGAAATAAAAGTATAGTTTTAAATTGAACCTTATCACTTTGGTATCCTGATTTATTATAAAGCACCTAAGGAACTTATTAGTTTATTAAAATATTTTTTCCCTTCAAGTATATATAATTAGTTGATTTTTTGTGCAATCATGATATATACTCCCTTTTATTTTTATTTTAATAATTTCTTTTGAGCTATTTAAATGGGGGAACATTTAAATGATATATGTAATACAAAAGGGAGGGGTGGACTTTCTACAAAGAAATATTAAGTTAAAATTAGAATATCTATTCACCTTTTTTCTACCCTTCTATTGTTCCTTTTACCAATAATTATTTATTTATTCAAAAATTTAATATTTCATATTGACATTTATTTCATTCTTCTAAAATTTCAAATATTAACACTTCCAGAAAGAAAAAAGCTAAATAATAAAATAAAATCAAAGATGAAAGATAATATGTTACTATCATTTTCTTTTTTCTCAATTAACGTTTGTTATATGTAATTTCCTATGTAAGGTATATATTATTGTAGTTCTAAAGGCTGATAGATTTTCTTCATATTGTAGATATCGTTTTATGATGGCTTGATACTATAAAAAGAAAAAGTGTTTGTGCTAATTGAAAGAAATAAATTTATATTTGTCATTTGTTTAATTTATAAAGTTATTTTGCACGCATATTTATTGTTCTATTTATTTTACTTTGATTAAATTTATAAAAGTATTATTTCATAAAGTTAGTGGTTTCAAATGACCGCGCGAAGCGCGATACTTGTACTAGTTCACTGTAGGAAAAGAGAGTAATTTTATATTGAAGGAAGGTTTCTTTTGGACTCTTCAACTAATTTGGAGTTGTTTGAGCCATACGAAGTTGTTGGCCTGGTGTATCCTGGAGGGAATAAATCAAGAAAATTACTACTAGATCGATGAAGATTATACCACAGCGGACTTGAATCTCATTAAAGAGCACAAAATGTCCGTATCTTAACCTAAATATTTATTTATTTTATTTTCAACTATAATTTACTATATATTCATCAATAAGTATTTCTTCAAATAATATGTTCTTTCTTGATAAATAATGGAAAAAGTGTTCTTCACATCCATTTACAAAGAAAGAATTTCTTGGCTTGGAAACTTTTTTCTTCCACATGAAGTACCTACTCTTTCCACTTTGAAGAAATTCCCTAGTCATAAATTACAATCAATTTTTTTTCAAAAGTTTTAGGTTGGCCGTTCTTTTTCTTACTCCTTTTTTTTCAGTTGTTGCACAAAGAGAATAAGTGAGATTTGTGATAAAAACTTAGGACGAGTAATTGCTCGATTTGTTTCACAAACTGAGGATTAGTAATTAAGGTCACAGAAGGCAGTTTCGGAATTTACAAAATTATTATTATTTTGAAATAACAAATTTGACATTTTTCTACTATATAATAAGTGAAACTTTCATAGAACGACGAAGGTTACTTTTGAAATAATATTACTTTTTATGAGTATTTTGGTATTTTGCTTTCAATTCTTTAATTTCATTTCTTGTGAACATTTGTTGTACCAATATCATTCTGGGGCTTTTATCTTGCCACATGTTAAACTTGATTGACTATTTGTCTTCGTCTTCAACATTTTGTAAGTAATTTCCATCCTTCTTTTGTACATCTCTTCCTCTGGTTTGATTTTTGTTCATTTCTTTAAGATGATTCTAAGAGGCAATGATGATTTTTTATCTGGATTGTAAAATTAATTAGTTTTTCGCATTGTCTGATGGAAACCCATTTTGATTTCTTGTGAACTCAGCGTATAGAAAGGCATCAATGGGGAATGAAATTACTTATTTGTATCAGTTTTGTTGGTGAAAGCATGATTTTCTTGCTTGAAGAAATTTATATAGAAAATGGAGCAAAACTATATTATCCATCCTGTTTTGAACTCTGCTTTTATCTATTTCATTATCTCCTTATGGCTGTTTGTTGTTTCAGTTTGCTTCGTCTTGCTCTTCCCGGTTTTGACGCTGCATAATACTTCGTCCAAAGGTGATATTATTTCAGCCGATGTTTCCTGTAGCTTGCTCTTTTATAGCTTTCTTAACTTCCCCAAATATGAGTTGCATGTTTTCTCTTGTGACATTCAAATGATACTTGATTTAAATTGGAGATTACAAAGGGACAACTTGTTTCCCCTTTTGCTTATTCGGATTTTTTCACTTTATTTTCTCTCATTTTCAACTGTATGGTCTGTTGCTTTGTTTTGGAATAACCAAGTAAGAACTGTGAAAGAAAGCAAAAAGTAATTACACTCGCCTTTTGCTCCCTTTCTGTTTGTGAAAATATTTCATTGAAGCACACTCTTGAGATTTTCCTTATTGCAGCTTAGCATTCTTGGTGGCTGAACCTACAAACTAATTAGTTTGGACTGAGCAATAATTAAGAATTTAGTCCCGTATAGATGATGAATCCCGCAAAGGAAATTTTTTTTTTTTCATAATTTGGTTGATTTTTCTTATTTCATAATTAATTTTATCATATTATTTCTGCTTATTTTGGAGTTAAAAAACTCCGTAAAGAGTAGACGTTTCGTTATTCCATTAGCTTGGTTATATTTCTTTTGATTTTGGGGTTAAAAAATTTACGTTGGTAAAGAATTAAAATAACGAGTTGAAGTTGTAGCTGAGATGTTTGATGAAGTCCTGAGTGAGCTCTTTTTCTTTCTTTTTTTTTAATTTAAAAAAAGAGAAACCAAATTGGTTTATGACGATCTTCTTCTTCAGGTTGGTAGTAATTTTATGAGCTTCTTGTTGGGGTTATCTGATAAAAAAACCCAGCAGCTACGCCCCAGCAGCTTCTGTACGTCTCTTATGAAACGCAGGTTTGTGCGATTTGACATTTTTTACATTGTTTGATGGAAACCCATTTTGATTTCTTGTGAACTCAGCCTATAGAAAGGCATCAATAGGGAATGCAATTACTTATTTATATCAGTTTTGTTGGTAAAAGCATTATTTTCTTGCTTGAAGAAATTTATAGGGCATAGCTCTTTCTATATCTCTGGCTTCAAAACATACACGTTGTTGTTGATTTCTTATTATTGTTTCTATTACTGCCTAACTTTCTTGTTCTAATTACTGCTTGGGTTTATCTATTTATATATTCTATACTGTCGTATTTTGTGAATATTGAAATTTTTCAAAACAAAACATTGTCGATAAGTTGCTATTCATTTAGTTGGAATATGGTGACATCTGCTCAAGGTGGGGAAAAAAGGACTCTGTCTGCATCAACTCCAAGAGGTAATTCAAGCATCTTTTTTCCTTCTAATGTTATATGGTTAGTTATATTACTAAATGGTTGTGGAAGCTATAGTACATACAATAAAATAACAGGATGTCCTGAAAATATAATATAGACATAACCTGAAAGACCGACCCGTAACAAGTATGAGAGAACAAAAATAGTGATCCATGGCATTGACTTTCTATGGAGACACACAATAGGAGACCTTTTGCACTGATGGTTCTCAATATATTGCTACTGAAAAAATCTAGAAAAAAAAAGCAAGAAAGTTCTATTTAATTAGATTATTCCCATTCTATTCAATCAGATTAATCTATGAAAGTTTATTGGAGAAAAATGGAAAATTTAGTTACTATTCTGCTATATAATAAGTGGTAGTTTAGGTACAACGAAGGGTAAATTAGTAAATATCAATTACTTTTATGGACAAATTGGTGATTCATTGTGTTCCTACCTCCTAAACACGTGTCCTTTTAATTCATTATGTCTTCCATTAGGCACTTGCTTAGATTTAGTTGTTCATTTCTCACTACCTCTCTCATTCTCTGCTTTTCAACTTCATCTTTTTCATTTTCTTTGATAGGTGCTTCTTCCTCTTTCTTTTTTGTTCATTGTTTTCTTCTTGTTTTTGCTTGTGTCGGTTGCTTTTCGGTTTTTAATTGGATTTCATCTTTAACTTTGCAATTTTCTTGCAACAGAAAAACAGGTAAATGGATAGCTTCTTTGTGTTTATTCAACTTTTTCAATTATGCATTTGTTAATTTACGGTGGGTTCAGCCGTGACATTCAATTTTATCACTGCATATAAATAATGAATGAGCCTTAATATTGCAATGGGTCAATCAGTGACATTCAATTTCTTCGCTACAGAGAAACAGTAAACGAGCCTTAATATTGCAATTGGTCATGTGTACACATTTTGGGGGAAGCCATTTCTATTTCTTGTGAATTCAAGGTTATGGAAAGCATCAATGGTAAATGAAAATTACTTATTTACCTAGTTATTGTATTTATTTATTTTGTTTTATTAGTTAACACATGATTTCTTGCTGGAAGAAATAAATAGTGATGAGCTCTTTTTCTTTCTCTGGCTTCCAAAGGTGTATACCGTCCTTCATTTCTTGTTACTGATTATAATCTTTTAAGTCTCTCTGTTTACATATTTTCGCTATTCATAATTTGTGGATTTTAATTTCTTAACACATGAATTACCGAACATTTATGATTTATTTAGTTGGAATATAAAGTCACAAAATTTTGATTCACAGATCTCTAAAAGTGAAAATTACCCAAGATGTGAAAAAGAAAACACCGCTTCGATTATAAGAGGTTATTTATGTACTTTTTAGTTTTGATGTTATATGGTTAGCAATAATGTTAAATGGATGTGCTTTATATTTCATGAAACTGTATACATATGTGCTT
The DNA here is from genome assembly GCA_035772735.1 of Datura wrightii. Taxonomy (NCBI): domain Eukaryota; kingdom Viridiplantae; phylum Streptophyta; class Magnoliopsida; order Solanales; family Solanaceae; genus Datura; species Datura wrightii. The sequence goes on from JASDFA010000001.1 coordinate 23,956,321, forward strand.
CAAGAAAAAATAGATTAAGATTAGAAAAATTAGGCTTTCCTATAGATAACCATATGGAACACTTCAAAATAGATGCCTAAATATTCTTACTTTGATTCTAGCTGGCAGAAAGAGTTAGGGTGTTGAACCTTGCTATTCGATTCTAGGATACAATTTGTTAGCTCTTATAGGTTACTTTGTCATATATATTCGTACAAACGAAGGTGTAGGGCAAACCCAAGTGTTAAATAGCTATTTGGTGGCGCGGGAGATGTGTATGAGGCTACTATGAAATATTTACTCATAGATGGGACAAGCTCTTCTATTCGCAGGTTACTCTAGGTTAACAAATGACTCTTTTTTCCGTCTGGTAATATTCATTGTCTATACTTTGTGGCCTAATTCGTTGTTTTATTTTTGAAAAATAATTGCAAGTGAAGCAAGTCAATTTTGGCTTTTTTTGACTTGTTTAAAGATATTTTTCTAATTGTTGTGCTCATGAAACAAAGGTAATTATAATTATGTTATCGATATTTTTTTTAACTTAAATATAAGTGGCAGTAAAGACATGCATTCTCAGAATACATGACATAGAAAGTTTGAATCATCCTATAATCCTTTATTTCTTCCTTCTCCTGGGCAACAATAGCATTTTCAAGTTGGTTCTTTATTAAAACTTCTTCAACACCTCAAAAGTTTTCATGTTGAGGTTGGAACCTATACAAGTTGCTAAACCTAAGATGAACATTCAGTTCATTGCAACTTCCATACGTATAATCTTTAGAAATATTAACCAACCTTTTGGACGACGACCCTTAATTACTTACATGGTGCTTTAGGAGCTTTCATAATACAAAAATATTTTTCAACATTATATTCTCTTCAAGTTGATCTTTATCCTGTGATTTTTTTTAATCTAACATCAACTTTCTTAATAGTACAACTTTTTGGAACTTATGTTCTAAATAGGTACAAGAAAATCATCTTATAAGAGTGAGGTTGTGAGCAAACTACAGGCTCCAAATAAATGACAATAAAGGGGAATAATTTTCATAAAGAGGTAATGATTATTTTTTAATTGGATCAAAATAGTAGTTTTTAACGAAAGCTATTATCTCATAATAATAGTCATTCAATGGCAAAATTCAATTCGGGAAGTAGGAATTCAAATTGTTTGTTACAATAATAATAGCAGATATTAGAAAATAATATTTCTTTTTAATATGTTGAATTATTTTCCTAACACAACATACTCCTCTTTCAGCCAATAATCCAAAAGGTATATTACTTATTTCTACTGGCCAGCATTAGCGGACTATATGTGCCTTATTTATGGTTGTGTTCAAGAAGTTGGTTATGAGATTATTTATGGTTGGAAGGTATAATGTTTGCACAAATTTGAATGTATGCATAGGATTCTTAAAAGTCAACGTTTCTCAAGAGGAAAAAAGAAGCACTGTATTATCTGTAACTGGTAATTTTCTAAACTTTGTTCCGACATTATTAAATCATGAATGATTTTTCAAGTTGTGTGTTTCTCTGAATAATGGTCATCAGATGCTATGAGAAACAAGCTTAGAGAAAGACTGCATATTAAATTGAATAATAAATGTTGGAATATGTCTTACTTGAGCCAGAGGTCTTTTGGAAACAACCTTCGTACCTTCGCAACGTGGAAAGGCAAAATAGAAAAACCAACAGTTGGAAAGACAAAATAGAAAAATCAACAGTTGATTTTGCAAGAACTCTTGCATCTTTAGGGTATGTATTGGATTACTAAATATTTATCTACATATCAAACCTCCATTTGAACAGGTGTCTAATACAAAAATAATTGCTGCAATTTGGAGTCTGATTTATTTGTAAAATTATGAAGATATATATGTTAGTGTACTTTTCCAAATGAAATGACAAAATTCACTTAAATATATTATTTATTTCCGTAAACAATTATTCTACTTCGTTCCAGATCAAAGAAACTTGAATAATTATAAAAAATCGTGGATGACCAAAATTGGGTGTCAATAACTGCCTCTTTCTTTGGCCAGGGATGATGAAAAGAAGGCCTGGGCAAAGAAAATTGATGAATCCAATTTTGTCCGAACACAAATAATTTATGTTAATATTAATATTTAGTCATCTTTATGGTATCGCTTCCTTATTTTTTTATTAGATAGTTCTTTTAAATAATTAAAACAAGTATAAAAATATTAACAGGAGAAAACTTACAAACTCATGCTCAGCACGGGCACAAACCATCTATTTTGTATAGAAAAATCAAAATAAGGATGATGGGTGTAATATTTTAAACCACAAAAACAAAATTGATTGTTATGAACATAAATTTGGAGAGGATCTCTAAAATTATCCCTAATAATTAAGGTGGTGCATTTATAGTAAAGTGGAGTAATATTATATGTGGAAGCCTTTGGAACATTTGAGTCAGAAAAAAAAAAAAGACGTTACGCTGAAGTTGAAATAAATTGTGACAATTTGTGAATTCATATAATGTTCACTTGAGAAAGATTTATAAAAATTTAGAAATTATTCAAGACGCATACGAAATAGCCATATGCTTCAAGGTTATTCTTATGACATTTCCTTCTTCTTGTCTCATATTACACTTGTAAACTAGTATATTTGTCGTAATTATATGTCTTTTCAAAAGAGATTGTATATGCAATAGGGTGCGTGAGTTAAGCCATTGAGGTTAGCGATAAAATTGAAAAAGTAAGATCTAAGTTTTGTGAGAAAATCACTGGGAAAGTGGCAGTTAAGATAAGGGCGTATGATCATATAACGATTTTTCTGGACTTTTCTTTTGAAGACGACTTCAAAAATGTTTGGTTTAAAAGATCGGTTGAGCTAATGTGGTTAGAGAAGTCGACACCAAACTTTAAGCCAGACCAAGACTCTCCTGTGGTACCTGCCTGGGTTCTTTTACCAGAATTCCCCTTCCATTGCTACTCTTGGAACTATAATGAACGGATTGTGGGGCCGGTAGGCACTCTTCTATCTATGAAGATTACAACTTATCACAGGAGGAGGCCAAGCATGGCCAAAGTGCAGGTGGAAGTGGATTTAACTAAGCCCAAGTTGAATTCTATATGGGTTGGGGCTGAAGATGAATCTTGTCCATTGAAAGGCTTTACTTAGAGAATCGAATATGAGAATGTCCCCAAATTTTGCAGATACCGTAGGATTTTTCGGCATTCTATTGTGCAATGTAGAAAGGTTGGAAAAAAAATCATGGAAGATGTTGAGATTACATACATGAGTAGTGGTAATTAGTTAGTTAGTTAGGATGATTAACAATGAGTTAATGTAGATTAGTTGAGTTAGTTAGAGGTTAGTTAGAAGTTAGTTAAGGGTTAGTTTAGTAAATATGATTAAAGTTAGTTATGAAATACCTTTTTACACTTGTGTATATATGCTGAAACAAGGGAGAATAGAGGGGACTAATTCATTTCTCCCAAACTCAAATCTTCAACAACTTTTCATACTCTTCTTCTCTTCAATGTAAGCTATAAATTGAGCTTCAACATTCATAGTTAATACTCGAAATTCAACATGGTATCAGAGCCGGAAGGAGTGTACTTCGGCATCTCGAGGATCAGAACACACACAGGTTTGTAGCTCACTAAGAGATCGATCAACTCAGCTCTGTGATCTGAGATCTGCAGTTTTCAATCTCTCACTTCATCTTCCTCTGCTTCATCTATTTTCTATCAATCATGGATCACAATCCAGAAGAAAATCTTGTTCAAACACAAGATACAAATAGTGCATTGCATATGCATCCGTCGGAGAATGCTGGATCTTTGATAATCTCCACTATTTTTGATGGATCTGGATACAGGTCATGGAGCCGAGGTGTTCTTCGTGCATTGTTTGTGAAGAACTAAACAGGATTTATCAATGGAAAATTGAAAAACCAGCTGTTGATTCACCAACTTTTGCACAATGGGAGCGATGTGATGATATGGTAACCTCTTGGATTTTGAACTCTCCGTCGAAGGATTTGAGTGATAGCCTGCAGTATGTCAATAATGCTAAGGAGCTGTGGGATGAATTGGAATATAGATATGATCAGACGAATGGAGCTAAACTATATCAACTTCAACAGGAAATCAATGATCAGACACAAGGAAACTTAGACATCACTGGATATTACACTACTATCAGGAAGCTTTGGGAAGAGTTAAGCATTTTGGATGCCAATGTGCAGTGCATCTGCTTGTGCACTTGTGGTGGAAAAAATAAAACGCATATGGCTGAGCAGGATAGACGACTCATATAATTTTTGATGGGATTGAATGAAGTGTACACAATGGTGAGAGGCAACATTTTAATGATGAATCCATTACCAACTATGGCTCAGGCTTTTTCTATTCTGGTGCAGGAGGAGAAACAAAGAGAAGTCAAGCCTCATAATTGAATTCACTTAGAATCCACCTCATTGAATGCAAACACAGGAGTTAACATTGCTGATAGAAACTCAAGTGCAAGCAGTAGCAACAGTTACAGGACACAAATGGCAAGATCAAATGCAGGTAACAACTTCAGGACAAATTATACACCATAGAATGGAGGCAAAAATGTGTACAGATCTGGTAATTCACATAACAACAACAGATCTCTCTTATTCTGTGACTATTGTAAAAGGACTGGTCATACTGAAGATAAATGCTACAGACTTTATGGCTTTCCTCAAGACTTCAAATTCACAAAGGGGAGAAATTCAGGTGCAGCAGCAAATGTGCTCAGTAATACTGAAGGAGTGTTAAACAAATTCTTTAACAAGAGTAACAGATATGGACACAATTTGACAAAAGATCAATATGACAAGCTGATGAAACTTTTGGGAAACATTCATGTGAAAGGGGATAACATAACTGGTGATATCAGAAACCATGCAGATAACATCCTCAATGGACAAGTTGTTGCAAGCCTTGCGGGTATATTAGCATGCCATTCCTCTATAACTGAAATTGGTGATTTATCATGCAAATGTGTGACCTTGTCTGCTGATTCATGGATTATAGATTCAGGAGATGCAACCACATGACATATAATAGAACTCTTCTAGCCAAAATTAGGACATTATCTTATCCTTTCCTAGTCACATTACTAAATGGTTATAAAGTTAAAGTGACTGAAATTGGAGAAGCTCATTTGAGTCCAACATTGACTTTACAGAAAGTACTATATGTACCTAGTTTCAAGTTCAACTTAATCTCGTTCACTGTCTAGCTTCACAACTTGAAGGAATTGTCAGCTTTAATTTTTCTACTTGTCTTATGCAGGGCCCTTCACTAAAGAGCCCTATGGAGATTGGTAGAGCAAGAAATGGATTATACTTCATCTGTCCCAAATGTCATAACTGTCCATCATTCCATAGCACATTACCTGATTGTGTTGGTTCACTGCTTCATTCTTTAACTAGTTGTTCTTCTTTATCTCCTGAAAATAAACAAACTTGTGTTTCATCATCTATCTCATTTGTAACAACCAATCACTCAAGCACTAAAAGAGTTTGTTGTATGAATGATTTCCTTTATTCTAAAAGAACATGTATACTGCTGATTCTCATATTACAGATACATCTCATGAAGATAGTGTAGACTACTTATGGAACACAAGACTAGGCCATGTATCTTTTAGTAAAATGAGAGGTACCACTACAATTCCAGTTACCTTTGCCCCTAGACAGCCTTTTTCTTGCACAATCTGCTAATGGCCAGACAAACAAGACTGCCTTTTCCTTCAAAATCCACTTCTCAATTAATTGGGAATTTTGATTTACTCCACATTGACATATGGGGACCATATCACACACCAACTCATGAAAATCATAGGTATTTCCTGACTGTGGTGGATGATTTTAGTAGATCAACTTGGACTCAGCTTCTTAGTTGCAAGAGCAATGCCTTACAAGCCATCAAAAGCCTGATTTCCTTAATAGAAAATCAGTTTGATACAAGAGTCAGATGTGTTAGAACTGACAATGATTTGGAATTCATTAACAAAGAGACTTCTGATTTCCTGCAATATAAAGGAATTTTGCATCAGAGAACTTGTCCCTACACACCACAGCAAAATGGTGTAGTAGAAAGAAAACACAAACATCTTCTTGAAATTGCCAGATCACTGTTATATCATTCCAAACTTCCAGTGAAATATTGGGGTGAATGCATCTTAACTGCCACCTATTTGATCAACAGATTACCTTCAACTTCAATACATAGTAGTACTCCCTTTGAAAAGCTATATCAAAAACAGCCTATATACTCACACCTAAGATCTTTTGGATGCCTTGCTTTCCTATCAATGTTAAACCTCACAAAGACAAATTTGAACCAAGCTCCACACCTCTTGTATTTGTAGGATACCCTTTCAGTACAAAAGGTTACAAGGTCCTAGACTTGAGTACTAAGAGGATTCACATTTGCAGAGATGTTTTGTTTTATGAGAATGTATACCCTTTTGTTTTAACATTTCCTGATTCTGATTTCAATTTTGTTCTAAAGAAATTTGATCCCACTTCTGAAGTGTTGAACTTTACTAATAATATTTTTAGTAATTCTCATAATCTGGATGACAATGTCAATGATACAATCACTCGCAATATCTGCAACACAATGCCATCATGTGATAGTACACAAAGTGACACACAAACTACTACATCAGAAACACATGCTCCTTCACCTGGTATCCCTGATTCTTCCAGTTGTACTACAAATCAAAACGCCAATCAGGAACTTAGGAGATCTAATAGAACACATGTCATTCCAAACTACTTAAAGGATTACACATACACACTACCTACTTTACAGTCACATTTTACAGCCTCCACTATACCTACTACACTGCATACTTCACTTACATCTCTTAATCCTAGTAGTCAGCAACAGGAACAATTTCATGATCATGAACCTCTTTCATATGAGGAAGCAGCCCTGCATCCTGCATGGCAAGCAACAATGAATTGAGTTTGAGGCACTATATGCAAACAACACTTGGGATGTGGTAGTTCTTCCACCAAGTAAGAAGGCTATAGGTTGTAAGTGGGTGTACAAAATCAAACACAAGGCAGATGGTACTGTGGAGAGATATAAGGCTAGAATTATTGTGAAAGGATATACACAGCAAGCTGGAATTGACTACAATGAAACTTTTTCACCAGTTGTCAAAATGACTTCTATAAGAACATTAATTGGGCTGGCAGTCAAGAGAGATTGGAACTTATAACAGCTAGATGTCAACAATGCTTTCCTTCATGGAGACCTATATGAAGAAGTATATATGGCTCTACCTCAGGGTCTGCTAGTAAAGGACAATAGAGTAGTTTGCAAACTGAATAAATCTCTATATGGCTTAAAGCAAGCAAGCAGACAATGGTATGAAAAGCTAGAAACATCACTGTATTCTAGAGGATATTCACACTTCACTGGTGATTATTCTTTGTTCTACAGGAAGGTTGACACTTCATTAGTTTTTGTAGCAGTGTATGTTGATGACATTATTGTGACAGGAACTGATCTGGTGGAGATTGAATCATTGAAGTCCTTTTTACATAGTCAGTTCAAGATCAAGGATTTAGGTAAGCTCCACTATTTTCTGGGGAAGGAAATCAGTTACAAGACAAATGGAGTACTTATTTCACAGAGGAAGTTTGCCACTGATTTGGTGAAGGAATTTGATTGTTCCACCTACAACACAACTTTTTCACCTCTTGATCCAGCTGTGAAACTGAAGTCTGCTGAGGGTCGATTGCTTGATGATCCTACATATTACAGAAAGCTCATAGGAAAATTAAACTTTCTCACAAATACAAGAATTGACATTGCCTATAGTGTACAACATCTAAGTCAGTTCTTACAAGCACCAAGATCCACACATTTGAAGGAAGCCATACAAGTACTCAGATACCTCAAAGGCAGTTTAAATCATGGCATATTTATGTCCAACAATCCTGAGTGTAATATCACTGCATACTGTGACTCTGACTGGGCAGCGTGTTCAGATTCTAGAAGGTCAGTAAGTGGTTACATCGTGTTCCTAGGAGACAGTCCTATTGGTTGGAAATCTAAGAAGCAAACTACAGTTTCCTTATCTTCAGCAGAAGCAGAATACAGGGCAAGAAGAATGGTGGTAGGAGAACTAATCTGGATGCACAGGTTATTGACAGAACTGACTGGTGCTTGTTCCTTGCCTATTAATGTGTTCTGTGACAATCAAGCAGTCATCCATATTGTGAGGAATCCAGTTTTTCATGAACGTACCAAGCACATAGAAGTGGATTGTCATTTTGTGCGTAAAAAACTTCAAGAAGGATTCATTGCACTCTATCACATTTCCACCACTGGATAGTTAGCAGATATCCTGACCAAAGCTCTAGCTGGTCAAAAACATTCAAGCATTTTTGGAAAGTTGTCACTGGGATTACCACCTCCAACTTGAGGGGGGGTGTTGAGATTACATAAATGAGTAGTGGTAATTATTTAGTTAGTTAGGATGATTAACAATGAGTTAGTGTAGATTAGTTGAGTTAGTTAGAGGTTAGTTAGAAGATAGTTAAGGGTTAGTTTAGTAAATATGATTTAAGTTAGTTATGAAATGCCTTTTTACACTTGTGTACATATGCTGAAATAAGGGAAAATAGACGGGACTAATTCATTTCTCTCAAACTCAAATCTTCAACAACTTTGCATACTCTTCTTCTCTTCAATGTAAGCTGTAAATTGAGCTTCAACATTCATTGTTAATACTCGAAATTCAACAGAAGAAAGAGACGTGAATGACCAAAACACCTTCAGTAAAGGCATTCATGACAGTAAGATAGAGGAAATTCAAGACAATGCAATAATACAGATGAGACTTATAAAGAGGAAGAGGAGGTCACACAAAATTCTAGTCGGGGGCGGGGGGAGTATTTAAGAGACTCATAAGGAAAAGGAGGCTGCAAACAAAGAGAATTTTGTTTTGAAAGACAGGTTGAAGAAGATCAAGAAGAAAAAGATAAAAAAGTGCCAAAGAAGAGGACTAACATCTAAGTCAGGCATAAGGGTACTACAAAAAACACTAGTGGTGTAAGAGAGGATTGATCATACAGAATCCAATATTGACCAGAAGATTGAGGAGCACAAACTTGACTTGAGCAACAAGGATGAGTGCAGTGGAATAAAAGTGGAGGATGTTGGGAAAGATTTGAATATTATATAGGAAGAGAGGAAAGCTTCTAGTGTCCCCACCTATATAAAATACATGGAACCTAATCTGGTTGTGGATCTTAATAACAAATGATACACAGACTTAGTTCACAAGAATATTTTGGAAACATAGATGAAGAGAAGGGAGAAGAGCAAATATGGGATAATATGGAAAATACCATTGATGGGATGGAATACAAGGTCGAACAATATGATCAGATTGAAAATCAATAACACTTAGAGGAGGTATTTCATACTGCAGGGATTTCTCCTATTAGGAGAGGCAGAAGCAGACATAGAAAAAACCTCAAAGGGGCTAAGAAGAGTAGAAATGTTACTGCACCTTTCAGAAATAGGAAGAAAAAGAACAAGATCAACCAAGAAGATTCCTTATTATTGGTGCAATTATATGGAATATCAGGAGGGGTGAGATCCAGAAAAGTCATTCATAAATTCAAAAGACTGATTATCAGAAATAAAGTAGATATGGTTGCTATCACACGACTATGGTAGACATGAACAAGGTGGAAGGGTACAAGAGTTCATTACTAATTTGAATAGTCAAAATTAGTGCTTCTAGAGAGATAATTATCAGGTGTCCACTATTCAATATCATGATCAACAAGTTACCCTAAAAATACCAAACAATAAGTCAGTTTAGTGAGGTATTTTTTGTTAATACAATTTATGCTAAGTGCAATAAAACTAATAAAAAGGCTTTGTGGAAACCTTAGTGCAAATGAATAGGTGATCTCTAAGCCTTGGTGCATTGGTGGAGATTTCACTACAATTCTTTATCCGAAAGAAAAGCTTGGAGGTCTACCTCACAAAAATTCTAAAGATATATGTTGGTTATGTAGGTGGCAAATTTACTTGGAGCAACAATTGAAACCAAGAAGAAGAGTCTGGATACAATTAGATAAAGTCTTTATTAACGATCTATGGGCACAAACTTACAATAATAACTCTATGAAACATTTGGCTAGAACTGGCTCTGATCATAGCCCACTACTTTCTAAATATGATAATAGGCAGAATAGTGCTCAGAAATATCCTAAATTTCTTGACTTCTGGACTAACCAGGATGACTTCATAGATATAGTTGACCAGGAATGGAAGCATCATATTTATGGCAGTCCTATGTGAATCCTACATCAAAACTTGAATGTTGATAAGAAACTTTCACATTGGTATAAAAATACCATTTGGGATGTGAATGATCAAACTGAAATGTAGGAAGACAAAATGCAATATTTAGAGAAAGTGGATATGATTATTAGTATTGATAATTCTACACAGGAACTAAACAAGGGGTATGCTGAATATGTATACTGGTTCAGTAAATAAGACCTATTGCTAAAGCAGAAATCTAAAATCAAGTCGTTTGAAGATGGTGATAGCAACACCAAATACTTTCAATATGTGATAAGAAACAAAAAGTGAAGGATGTATATTCAAAGAATCAAGAATAAGAAGGGAGGTGAATTTCTGGTGACCACAAGTTAGCTAAAGCAGTCATCAAACACTATGAAGACCTCTTCAATCTCAAGCATTGTACAATTCGTTATGTCATTTTGGAAGGTACTTTTGATTGTATTGATAATGATGATAATCAGAATATAATTAGGTGCCCTCTGGAGGAAGAAATCAAGAAAGAAATAGTTGGTATGAGTGTTGATAGTGTTGGTGGTCCAGATGGCTTCATAGGTAAATTCTACCATCGCTGTTGGGATATCATCAAGAAAGAGGTGATAGAATTTGTATAAATTTTCTTTTGTGGAGGGAAACTGACCAAATTCTTTTCTCACACTCTCCTGACCTTGATCCCAAAACTTAATTGTTCTGCTAGCTTTTCTGATCTTAGACCTATAAGTCTAAGTAATTTTTCTATTAAAATCATTTTGAAAATTCTTTCTAAAAGACTGAATCCTTTTCTCCCTAACATGATTTCTGAAAATCCAAGTGATTTCTTGAAAAGTAAATTAGTTACTGAGAATATTTTGTTAATATAGGAGATAGTTCATACTCATATCATTATATTATTATATAAGTGGGAAATCCCTAAGTTGAAAGTTAGATTATCATTTTGCCATTTCACTTAATTAAAATTTAATTAATAGATAATTAAATATTAATATTTTATCATATCATATTATATCATATTTATATATTTATCATATTATTATATAAGTGGGAAGCCCCTAAGTTGAAAGTTAGATTACCATTTTGCCCCTCCACTAAATTAAAATTTAATTAATACATAATTAAATATTAATATTTTATCATATCATATTTATATATTTATTATATTATTATATAAGTGAGAAGCCCTTAAGTTGAAAGTTAGATTATCATTTTGCCCCTCCACTAAATTAAAATTTAATTAATACATAATTAAATATTAATATTTTATCATATCATATCATATTTATATATTTATTACTAAGACAAAACGTGAAAAGTTAAACTAAGTAAATAATAATAAATAAATAATAATAATAACAATAATAATAATAATAATAATAATAATAATAATAATAATTAATAACTAGCTAACTAACTAACTAACCAACTAAATAATAATAATAATAATAATAATAATAATAATAATTATTATTATTATTATTATTATTATTATTATTATTATTATATATTATACTAATCAAAAGTAGAAATCCCTTATCTTAAAAGTTGGATTATCATTTTTCCGTTGTAGTAAATTAAAATATAATAAAATATCTAATTAAATAGTAATATTTTACCATCAAATATATATATATATATATCATATTATTATATAAGTGAGAAGTCCTCAAGTTAAAAGTTGAATTACCATTTGACCCTTCAATCTAAAATTATTTCAATAATATTTTTATATACTAAAAAGTAAATATACATTACCATAAATATTATTAGACTATTAAATTAAATAAGAAATCTATAATTACCATAATAGAGAATTAATATTTTTATTTAATTTACGTTATTCCACTTTATTCAAATTTAATTATAATTATTTATCGTCATCTTCATCAGAATGTAAAATAACTCAAAGCCATAGTATCATGGTTATTTCTTTTATTTAATATTTTTTTTGTTATTTTTTAAAAAGATTTATATCTATGTTTTCTACTAAAATATTTTGAAATACTATTTGGTTGCAGGGTAAAAATATTGTTTAATATTTGATAGGTATTTTAGTCATTTATTTTTTATTTCGTGAGTTTTTGCTTTTATATATAATTTAATAATTATATTGAAATATGAATATTATAACTCATTATTTAGTCAAATATCTTATATGTATATGTATATATATATATATATATATATATATATAATGAGATTTTTTCACTGTTAGGTATAAAAAATATCATAAGAGTATTATTTAAATATAGAGCAAAATAATTGTTCATTTGATTGACTGATATGTGGGACTTCCCACTTTTAGTATAATATGATATGATATGATTCAAATATTATTATTTAATTAGATATTCAATTTAGTTTTAATTCAATAAATAATAAAATAATACTATTTAATTAAATATTTAAAAATAATATGATGTGATTTAAATATTACTATATTAATATATATTTTATTTAATTTTAATTTAATGAATGATAAAATATTATCATTTTGTTGGATATTTAATTTAGTTTCGATTCAATGAATTATAAAATATTATTATATAGCTTCAACAAGAGTTAAAGAGAATATTATTTTTCGCATTTCTATGATAAAGTTATATTAATGATCATTTGATAAAATATTTTCAGATAAATAATAATTATATAAGCAACTAATATAATTTGTTTGGATGCATATCAGAAAATAATATCTTGAATTCCTGTCAATTTTTTTTATTATAAATTATATTTATCATCTATCAACAACAATATATATATCGTTCTACATATATCATCTAAACAAATCTGCACAAGCTTACATGAGACACACTTGCAAAACACGTGTCCAAGACTCGAAACCAACAGTCCAAGGTTTGAGGATTAAGGGCCTATTGTTAAGTATGAGGCCGAGAATAATAGATTTCCTGTATATCTGTCTCCGATTTGAACTTGATGATATAGTACTCTTCTTCATCTAAGAATATCTCTGGCTCTGCAACTTGTGACGCATTAAGTTTGACATAGCGAATCATAGCATTATACCCCAGGCTATCTCCAATCACATACGCGATAAGGGTGCATTTCCACTTCGATATCTCCTTATCCACTTCAATCCGATCAAGTTGCGCTACTAGTTTCCCTTCAATCATTTGAGGGGGAATATAGTTTAGGGTTAGCCCATTTACAGCTAATCTGTTATTAGGGAATAAAATTTTTCATGTCTTCGCTGGGGTTTTATCCAGTTCCTCTATTTTACCATTGGATCCTACAAATTTTTCTACTGTAGCATTATCTATCAATTTGGTACCATTAAAATCCACTAGATTTGGATCTGTTCTCGCCTCTAGCTACTTATACATTTCTGGGGTCCTCTCCGCCTTTTCGTCTTCATTGGCCTCCGTTGTTACATCCCCTCTTATCACAAGGGTCTCCTTTGACCTAGGGTCTGGTGTTCTTCTTCATTGAATTTTGCTTGCATACGAACCCCTACCGAACTATCAAATATTACAATCAGAACTTTCCTAGGCCGTCCCCGACTCGCATCTATCCTTGACCTTTCACCTGAGCTTGAGCTTGCTATTTCATACGTCCTTTTGCCATGGCAACCTCCACGGCATACATTAAGCTAAACGTGCGTCGAGAGCCTTAATCATATGCAAGGGTGACTTTCTTCTTCATAGGAATATTTGCTAAAAATTTACTCTAATTATAGCGTATTTTTACCATATTATATAATAATATTAATAGTATTTATTAGAATTTTTTTTTCATATTATAGTATTATGAAATAATCTAATTATGACATGATGTATTGCATATATATCATATTACAGCCAATTAAATAATTTTTTTCATACATATCATATTAACGCCATAATTATATAATTTAAATAATAAATATATAAAATATAAAATAACTCTAATGTCACACCCCACCTTGGGGGGTATGACGGGCACCTGGTGCCTACTAGACTCTAGACTGCTAAATGGTCCAGCCTGAGCAAATCTGGTGATTTGGCTGGCTTTGGCTCTATTTCAAGAAACAAACCGGCTATATAACGGCTGTAAACACAGCCTCCGGCCCACTGGCCGGTAGCCATCTGTACCTGTAATAACAGCTAACCAGAAACATGTCGATATAAGGGAGCCTATGCGGGCCGACAAGGCCACCATGCTGTCTAGTTATCTGTAACTCAACACAAGCCTACTGTAAGACTACGTGACCGGCAAGGTCACCACTACTGTCAAACTAAGGCCCCACACGGCCAACATAAACTGAAATACTAAACAGCTACAGTAGACTGCACGGCCTCACACGACCGGCCCAACTGACCACAGGGAAATATATACAGACTGCAAGCCTCTATGAATACTGTAAGAAAATAGTGGAAATGATCGGGACAGGGCCCCGACCTACCCATACTGTACAACAAAAGAAAAGGAGCTACACCTCGGGGAATCAGACTCCTGAAGACAGGAGCTGATGACTCACTCGCTGGCTGGAATCACAAGGGATTGGCTCCTCGTCCGTGAGTACATGCAGGCAAGCAATGCAGCGCCCCGCTGGGCGTCAGTACCACAGGTACTGAGCATGTAGAGCAAACTGAAATATGCACTGAAATGAATGGCAACAATAACATGGCATATAAGCAAGAAGTAGCTGAGTCTATCTAGCTGAGGATAACTGGGGAGAGTTTGTTCATTCTGTAACTAATTGAGCGTACTTGGTGACGTGTCGTCCTACTGTTTATCAGTATCTAATAGCACATATCAATATACATAATAGTACACACAATACCTGACCGACCCCCATAAGCCGGAAGGTGCCAACCAAGCAAGCAATCTATATACCCCTACCCGGGTCTAAACCAACCAAAATTAAGTCACTCCACTCATCTGATACTGTGAGCTCCTCCTACCGGTCCCCTTGGGTACGTAGCTCAGGCCTTGGCCTCTGACAATAAACCATGTCTGAGTCCGAAGACTCCTGCCTCTGGGCGCAGGTGCACACGGGGTGATCTGCTGTTGTATATGTGACTGAAACTGCCCCTGGGTGCAAGCATGCAACAGGGTGATTTTGTAAAAATCTATATATAAAACTGCCCCCGACCACAAGCGCACACAGAGTGGTCTGCCCCTGTAAATAGGGTGTACTAGCTCTGCGCAGAGTAAACTGAACTACCCCTGCAAGCAGGGTGGTCTGGACCGTGTTATCATGGTGGTCAGCCATCATCATCCTTTAGGCGGACGGCATCGCCCAACTGGTGGCGGTATTTGAATCTGGTATCGACACAACTATAACCCAGGGGCGGTGGGGATGCTAAAAGGGTGCCCACATGCCACAACAAGTCTCAACATACAAAACACATACACAGCAAGCATGCTCAATGAAAAATACCAACCATATTCTCTTCTTTTATCTCAAGGCCAGTCTGTATTAAATAACTGATACTATATTCTGTTTTACACTGTTTCTGATTGCTGGACTAACTGCTACCTGGCCTTTATCTGTCTATCTGATTATATCTGGATATAGCTCAATAATATAAAATGTACCATCTACTACTGGATACAATCTCAACAGATATAATACGTATTGCCTGAATATCTATTATTCTGATTATCGCATGATACGTAATTAATATACTAGCATGCTTGCTGGAATTTGTACTAAAATCATTCCTGTACGCTGGGTATCGGTTAATAGCCTTTATTCTATTTACTCTCTAAACTGTACTTCCTGGCTTGCCGAAAGAATAGCTTTACATACCTGGTTTCTGAGTACCCGACTGACCGATGTGATTTCCGTCGGTACTTCTGTTGTTTCTCCCAACTACATTAATATGCATGTCAATTAGAACTAAATACATTAATATTCGGGAGAAATTATCACTTTTGATATATATTTATCCCAAACTTCAACCTTTCGAAAAACGGTCGAAAACTTGTTATTTCTCGATAGTTCAGAAGGGATAAATGCTCACTGCAACGCTAGGAACACATTGGTACTAATTTAAAGAAATTCTATTTACTTTACCTCGGTAGCACGACGTTTCGCCAGCCAAATTTCACAAAACCAACTCCGTAGGATTGCTCTCTGCAGCTTTATACCCCTGTACCTGAGCCGGAACGGAGTTTAGACCGCGTTTCGTAGCGTAATTGGAAGGAAATTATATATAATTGTCGTGGGTTTTCCTTTCATATGCATATCCCCTGTTTTTTGATGATTTCCTTGATAAAAATGGAGGAAAACCGACTTTTTATTCATATTTTTTTTTGCTTTCTAAGTCCCTTAACCAACATGCCATTAGGCTATTTATTTATTTAAAATTTACGGGGTGTAACATCCTCCCCCCTTAAGAACATTCATCCTCGAATAACATTCTGTCTAGAGGACTGCTCAACTTACTCAACTTGTTTCTAGAAAAATTTTGGCAGAGTTTCCCCTGTATTATGGACTATCTCAAAATTCATGAAAAGCAGAAAAGCCCAATACAGGTACTCTACACGATATAACATTCATGTATAAAATTGTCTATAATCAATCGCCTGCTTTCATATATGAAGTATAAGCATTAATAAGGAAAACAGTTCTAACATACCTCCTATTTGCCTATGCCTGGAATAAGTGGGGATATCTGGCTTTCATGTCCTCCTCGGCTTCCCAGGTCATTTCTTCTCGGTTCCTGTTACGCCACAATACTTTGACAGACGCAATATATTTAGTTCTCAATCTACGGATCTGTCTGTCTAAGATAGCTACTGGAACCTCTTCATATGCTAATTCTTCTGTGACCTGGACATCCTGAACTGGAACAACTGTGGAAGGGTCTCCTGCAAATTTCCTCAACATAGATACATGGAATACTGGGTGAACAGATGCTAACTCCGGAGGCAAGTTCAATTCGTATGCAACTCGGCCTATTCTCCTCCGAATCTGATATGGCCCAATGAATCTCGGGCTAAGCTTGCCTTTCTTGCCAAATCTCATCACCCCTTTCATCAGAGACACCTTCAGATATACCCAGTCATCTACTGCAAATTCTAGATTTCTGCGCCGCGTATCTGCATAAGACTTCTGGCGGCTCTGAGCAGTCAGTAGGCATTCTTTGATAAGCTTTACCTTATCCTCTGACTGTTGAATGATGTCTGGCCCAATCAACGCTGATTCTCCCACTTCAAACCAGCCAACCGGCAATCTACATTTCGCCCATATAATGCTTCAAAGGGCACCATCTGGATAGCTGAATGATAACTGTTATTATAGGCAAATTCAATCAACGGAAGATGCTCATCCCAGCTACCCCCAAAATCTAGTACACACGCTCGTAGCATATCTTCAAGCGTTTGGATAGTTCTTTCATCCTGTCCATCTGTCTGAGGGTGGAATGCTGTGCTCAAATTAATCTGCGTTCCCAGACCCCTCTGGAACGACTGCCAAAATCTAGCTGTGAACTGTGCTCCCCTGTCTGAAATAATAGATACCGGCACTCCATGTAGTCTAACTATTTCTCTAATGTATAACTCGACATAATCCTCGGCTGAGAAGGTAGCCTTCACTGGCAGGAAATGAGCTGATTTTGTCAGCCTGCCAATTATTACCCAAATGGAATCATTTCTGCGTCTGGTACAGGGTAACCCTGTTACAAAATCCATATTTATCGCTTCCCATTTCCACATAGGCACAGCTATATCCTGCATCAGACCCCCCGGTTTCTGGTGCTCCGCTTTCACCTGCTGGCAGTTAGGACATCTAGATACAAATTCAGCTATTTCAGATTTCATACCTAGCCACCAGTAAATGTCTCTGATATCGTGGTACATTTTCGTTGCTCCTGGGTGGAGGGAATAGCGAGCGTAATGTACCTCATGCATGATCTGCTGGAGAAGCCTTGGTACGTTCGGGACACATAGACGGCCCTTACAACGTAGCACTTTATTTTCAGTCACTTGGAAATCTGACTCCTTACCTTTCTGAACTCTATCTCTGAGCTGGACTAAGTCAGGGTACTCGTACTGCCGTTCTTTTACCTCTGTAACTAGTGATGACTCGGCAGAATTTTGAATTACCGCTCTGTTATTTTCTGTCTCCACTACTCGAACGGCTAAACCAGCTAGTTGATGAATTTCCTTGGCTAATTCCCGCTTCTCGGGCCGCAAGTACGCCAAACTCCCCATTGACTTACGGCTCAGGGCATCTGCTACTACATTAGCTTTCCCCGGGTGATAGAGGATATTTACATCATAATCTTTCAACAATTCTAACCAGCGACGTTGCCGCAAATTTAACTCCCTCTGTGTGAAAATGTACTGCAGGCTTTTGTGATCTGTAAAAATGTCTACATGGACGCCATACAGATAATGCCTCCAAATTTTCAGAGCGTGGATCACTGCGGCCAGTTCCAGGTCATGGGTCGGATAGTTCTTTTCGTGTTTCCTCAGCTGTCTGGAAGCATAAGCAATCACCTCACCATGCTACATCAACACACAACCCAATCCCAAACCTGAAGCGTCGCAATACACCGCATACCTATCCGTTCCCTCTGGTAATGCTAGTACTGGGGCGGAGGTCAATCTATCTTTCAACTCTTGAAAACTCTGCTCACATGCCTCCGTCCACTGAAATTTCGCTGCTTTCTGTGTCAGATTTGTCAGAGGTGCTGCTATAGTGGAGAATCCTTCAACAAATCTCCGGTAATACCCTACTAAACCCAGGAAACTGCAAACCTCGGTCGGAGTGGTAGGTCTGGGCCATGTCTTGACCGCCTCTATTTTCTGTGTGTCTACCTGTATACCAGCATCCGACACGATATTCCCCAAAAAGGCAACTGAGTTCAGCCAGAACTCACACTTAGAAAACTTGGCGTACAGCTGACGGTCTCTAAGGATCTGGAGTACTGTTCGTAAATGGTTCTGGTGATCTGTCTCTGAATGAGAATATACCAGAATATCATCGATAAATACTATCATGAACAGATCCAAATACGGTCTGAATATGCTGTTCATCAGGTCCATAAACACTGCGGGAGCATTCGTCAGCCCAAAAGACATAACCAGAAATTCAAAATGACCATACCTGGTCCTGAAAGCAGTCTTTGGAATGTCCTTCTCATGAACCCGGACCTGGTGGTATCTGGACCTCAGATCTATCGTAGAGAAACATCTGGACCCCTGCAACTGGTCAAACAATTCATCTATTCTAGGGAGCGGGTATTTGTTTTTAACTGTTACCTTATTCAGCTGCCGGTAGTCTACACACATACGGAGTGAGCCATCTTTCTTTCTTACAAATAGAACTGGCGCACCCCACGGGGAAGTACTAGGCCTGATAAAGCCTTTGTCGAGCAAATCTTTTAGCTGCTCTTTCAACTCTCTAAGCTCAGCTGGTGCCATGCGATACGGGGGAATGGATATAGGTTGAGTCCCTGGCAACAATTCAATCGCAAAATCTATCTCCCTTTCGGGAGGGATACCAGGCAACTCATCTGGAAATACGTCAGGGAATTCATTGACCACTGGAACAGACTGAAGAGTCGGAGGTTCCACCCGAACGTCCTGGACTCTAACTAGGTGGTAAATACATCCCTTTGCTATTGATTTTCTTGCCTGAAGGTAGGAAATAAACCTACCTTTCGGCGTAGCTGTGCTCCCTTTCCACTCTCGCGCTGCTTCCCCCGGAAAGTGAAATTGGACCGTCTTGGTCCAGCATTCTAAGTTGGCATAGCATGGCACTAACCAGTCCATACCCATAATGGCATCGAAGTCGACCATCTCAAGTTCTACTAGGTCTACTGTGGTTTGGCGACCAGCAACCTCCACCGTACACCCTCGGTAAACTCTTTTAGCTATAATCGAGTCACCGACCGGTGTAAGCACTGAAAAGGGCTGCTGGAGCAATTCTGGTTCGATGCCCAACTTTCGGGCCACAAATGGTGTAATATATGACAAGGTAGACCCTGGATCAATCAATACATAAACAGGGTATGAGCAGATAATCAATATACCTATGATCATGTCGGGAGATGCCTCTGAATCCTGCCTCCCTGGTAATGCATAGGTACGGCTGGGGCCTGCACCTGAGCCAGAGGCTCCTGATCTACCTCGGCCCCTATTTCCTGAACCTGAGGATCTGCGCCCTGCTGAGGCTGCTGGAACTCGTGGCCCTGCTGACGCTCTATCCAGATCATCCTGACTACCCTATCCCCTGGATGGACAATCTCTCATTAAATGCCCTTCCTGTCCGCAGTAATAGCACCCTGGGAAGCCTTGCTTCCAGGCTCCAGAATGTAGTCGGTGGCATATAGGACAAGGGGTAGATACAAATCTACTCTGTTCTACCCTCCACTGCTGAGGTGAGGCTACTGTCCGTGAACTGCTACCGGACTCTGACTGACTCCGGCGAATAAATCTGCCCCTCTGTTGCTGTACCGACGGTAAAGATCTGGGTGGTCTATCTGAAAACCGTGGTCTCGGTCCCCTAGGAATTTCCCTTTGAATCTCAGCAGGTCTGCTTTTACGGCGCTGCTCTGAAGTCGCCTGTCTGTCACGCCACTGCCGCTGCCTCAGGCCCTCAATTGTCTGTGCGAAGGCCTGTACCCTGGATATGTCCATGTACTCTCTCAAAGTAGCCGTCATGCACGTCTCTATGTACTCTGGATTCAGGCCCATAATAAAGCGGTGGACTCTGGACGACATGG
The DNA here is from genome assembly GCA_035772735.1 of Datura wrightii. Lineage (NCBI taxonomy): Eukaryota > Viridiplantae > Streptophyta > Magnoliopsida > Solanales > Solanaceae > Datura > Datura wrightii. The sequence continues at coordinate 23,977,340 of JASDFA010000001.1, forward strand.
TGTCCACAAATGCTGGAGCATAGCGGGCTAAGGAGTCGAATTGTAAGGAATATTCACGGACGCTCCTAGCCCCCTGCTCTAAATGTAAGAACTGGTCCATCCGGGCCTGTCTGACCTCTCGGGGTAAATAGTGGTCCAGGAAGGCCTCTGAAAAGCTGGACCAAGTAGGAGGGACTGCATCTCTTCCCCGAGACCTCTCCCAACTTTCGTACCACAAAACAGCAATATCCCTTAACCGGAACACTGCTAACTCAACTGATTCTGCTGGGGTTACATGCATGACTCTAAAGATCCTCTGCATCTGGTCCAGAAAATCCTGAGGGTCCTCCGCTGAATCCGACCCTGTAAACTGAGAGGGTCCCAATGCCAAGAATTCTCTAACCCTGGAACTACCTGGCCCACCTAGGGATTCTGCTGCTGTAGGTAGTGTTGGCTGACGCTGAGCAGCTAGCATCTGAGTCAACATAACCACCGCACTACGTAGCTCCTGATCAGATGAAATGGGTGCAGGAGCTGTGGGAGGCGGTGCTGCCTCAAATGGTGTCTGGCGAGGCGGAGACTGCTGGGAGGGTCGAGATGACACCTCCGTGTCGCTCTCAGACCGGGTTGAATCTAGCTGTAACTGAGGCATCCTACTGGTGCCTTCGCCCGCTGCTGTATCCAATCTCCTTCCTGTAGCTGGGTGCCACTGGTCTGCCATAGTATCTGTAAGCAAAGAGGGTGGTGAGTTTCAAAAGTCAACTCTATACTGTACCGCTCTGTAGCACGATTGAATAAGAAAGAAGAGTGACAATCCTAACATGCCTCGCAGCCTCCTGCCTATAGTATGTGGTGCACAACACATCCATAGACAAGACTCTACTTAGCACGGCTAGCAGACTCCCTGGGACACGACCTGCTCTGATACCAAGTTTGTCACACCCCACCTTTGGGGGGTATGACAGGCACCTGGTGCCTGCTAGACTCTAGACTGCTAAATGGTCCAGCCTGAGCACATCTGGTGCTTTGGCTGGCTTTGGCTCTATTTCAAGAAACAAACCGGCTATATAACGGCTGTAAACACAGCCTCCGGCCCACTGGACGGTAGCCATCTGTACCTGTAATAACAGCTAACCAGAAACATGTCGATATAAGGGAGCCTATGCGGGCCGACAAGGCCACCATGCTGTCTAGTTATCTGTAACTCAACGCAAGCCTACTGTAAGACTACGTGACCGGCAAGGTCACTACTACTGTCAAACTAAGGCCCCACACGGCCAACATAAACTGAAATATTAAACAGCTATAGCAGACTGCACGGCCTCACACGACCAGCCCAACTGACCACAGGGAAATATATACAGACTGCAAGCCTCTACGAATACTGTAAGAAAATAGTGGAAATGATCGGGACAGGGCCCCGACCTACCTATACTGTACAACAAAAGAAAAGGAGCTACACCTCGGGGAATCAGACTCCAGAAGACAGGAGTTGATGACTCACTCGCTGGATGGAATCACAAGGGATCGGCTCCTCGTCCGTGAGTACCTGCAGGCAAGCAATGCAGTGCCCCGCTGGGCGTCAGTACCACAGGTACTGAGCATGTAGAGCAAACTGAAATATGCACTGAAATGAATGGCAACAATAACATGGCATATAAGCAAGAAGTAGCTGAGTCTATCTAGCTGAGGATAACTGGGGAGAGTTTGTTCATTCTGTAACTAATTGAGCGTACTTGGTGACGTGTCGTCCTACTATTTATCAGTATCTAATAGCACATATCAATATACATAATAGTACACACAATACCTGACCGACCCCCATAAGCCGGAAGGTGCCAACCAAGCAAGCAATCTATATACCCCTACCCGGGTCTAAACCAACCAAAATTAAGTCACTCCACTCATCTGATACTGTGAGCTCCTCCTACCGGTCCCCTTGGGTACGTAGCTCAGGCCTTGGCCTCTGACAATAAACCATGTCTGAGTCCGAAGACTCCTGCCTCTGGGCGCAGGTGCACACGGGGTGATCTGCTGTTGTATCTGTGACTGAAACTGCCCCTGGGTGCAAGCATGCAACAGGGTGATTTTGTAAAAATCTATATATAAAACTGCCCCCGACCACAAGCGCACACAGAGTGGTCTGCCCCTGTAAATAGGGTGTACTAGCTCTGCGCAGAGTAAACTGAACTACCCCTGCAAGCAGGGTGGTCTGGACCGTGTTATCATGGTGGTCAGCCATCATCGTCCTTTAGGCGGACGGCATCGCCCAGCTGGTGGCGGTATCTGAATCTGGTATCGACACAGCTATAACCCAGGGGCGGTGGGGATGCTAAAAGGGTGCCCACATGCCACAACAAGTCTCAACATACAAAACACATACACAGCAAGCATGCTCAATGAAAAATACTAACCATATTCTCTTCTTTTATCTCAAGGCCAGTCTGTATTAAATAACTGATACTATATTCTGTTTTACACTGTTTCTGATTGCTGGACTAACTGCTACCTGGCCTTTATCTGTCTATCTGATTATATCTGGATATAGCTCAATAATATAAAATGTACCATCTACTACTGGATACAATCTCAACAGATGTAATACGTATTGCCTGAATATCTATTATTCTGATTATCGCATGATACGTAATTAATATACTAGCATGCTTGCTGGAATTTGTACTAAAATCGTTCCTGTACGCTGGGTATCGGTTAATAGCCTTTATTCTATTTACTCTCTAAACTGTACTTCCTGGCTTGCCGAAAGAATAGCTTTACATACCTGGTTTCTGAGTACCCGACTGACCGATGTGATTTCCGTCGGTACTTCTGTTGTTTCTCTCAACTACATTCATATACATGTCAATTAGAACTAAATACATTAATATTCGGGAGAAATTATCACTTTTGATATATATTTATCCCAAACTTCAACCTTTCGAAAAACGGTCGAAAACTCGTTATTTCTCGATAGTTCAGAAGGGATAAATGCTCACTGCAACGCTAGGAACACATTGGTACTAATTTAAAGCAATTCTATTTACTTTACCTCGGTAGCATGACGTTTCGCCGGCCAAATTTCACGAAACCAACTCCGTAGGATTGCTCTCTGCAGCTTTATACCCCTGTACCTGAGCCGGAACGGAGTTTAGACCGCGTTTCGTAGCGTAATTGGAAGGAAATTATATATAATTGTCGTGGGTTTTCCTTTCATATGTATATCCCCTGTTTTTTGATGATTTCCTTGATAAAAATGGAGGAAAACCGACTTTTTATTCTTTTTTTTTTTGCTTTCTAAATCCCTTAACCAACATGTCATTAGGCTATTTATTTATTTAAAATTTACGGGGTGTAGCATCTACTTATGACTTTTTTTACCATATCTATATATTAAAAATAATAATATTAATATAATTTATTAGATTTATATTTTTTCCATATTATAATAAGATGAATTTCTTTTTTATTGTAAAAGTATCAAGTGGCTAGTTCTCAATTCGCCACCTGTCTTAACTTCATGCTTTACTGTCCTCCTTTTAATAATATATAGAAAACTCTAATTATGGCATGATTCTTTTACCATATCTATATAATAAAAATAATAATATTAATATTATTTATTAGATTTATATTTTTTTTTCATATTATAATAAGATGAAATTCTTTTTTTGATGTAAGAGTACCAAGTGGCTAGTTCTCAATTCGCCACCTAGCTTAACCTCATGCTTCACTATCCTCTTTTAATTAATATATAGATTCTGACTAGAAGCATACAATAATGAATAAATTCATTCATTGATCCGAGTAAATGAGGAGGATTATTTCACCTGCCAGTAATTATTATAGGTTACACTTTTATATTTTTTCAAATTATTATTTCATATACTACCTTTTCACCTTTCAATTATTTCATCTACTAAGTTTCTACCGGTTACAATAGTAGTTATACATAATCCTTTTAAAACATGTCCCAATTACCAAAATCACATTTTTATTAGGTACACTTTCTCTTTTTGGTATTCCACCTCTTGCTTGTTTTTGGTCCAAAGATGAAATTCTTAATGATAGTTGGTTGTGTTCGCCAATTTTCGCAATAATAGCTTGGGCCACGGCGGGATTAACCGCATTTTATATGTTTCGCATCTATTTACTTATTTTTCAAGGGTATTTAAACGTTCATTTTTAAAATTATGGTGGAAAACGCAATAACCCTTTCTATTTAATATCTCTATGGGGTAAAAACGGAGAGAAAAACTCTTGTTTATTAATAATGAATAATAATGAAAGTACTTATATTTTTCCAAAAACTAAATATTCAATTGATAAAAATTGGAAGAAAGATGACACGACCTTTTATGACTCTTGCTCATTTTGAGCATAAAGCGGTTTATTCCTATCCTTATGAATCGGACAATACTATGCTATTCTCAATATTTGTATTAGGACTCTTTACTTTGTTTATTGGATCTCTAGGAATTCCTTTCAACCAAGAGGGAGTGAATCTGGATATATTATAGAAATGATTAGCTTCATCTATAAATTTTTTGCATCAAAAGTCGAATAATTCGATGGAGTGGAATGAATTTTTAAAGGATGCAGTTCTTTCAGTCAGTATAGCTTATTTCGGAATATTTATAGCATCCTTCTTATATAAACCCGTTTATTCTTCTTTCAAAAATTTTGAGTTAATTAATTCTTTTATTAAAAAGGATCCTAAGAGAATTTTGTGGAACAAAATTCTAGATGGCATATATGATTGGTCATATAATCGTGCTTACATAGATGCTTTTTATACAAAATTCTTAGTTGGTGGGATAAGAGGATTAGTTGAATTTACTCATTTTTTTGATCGACGAGTAATTGATGGGATGACTAACGGGGTTGGGGTTATTAGTTTCATTGCAGGAGAAGATATTAAATATATAGGGGGCGGGCGCATCTCTTCTCATCTTTTCTTGTATTTAGCTTATGTTTCCATCTTTTTATTAGTTTATTACTTATTCTTTTCGACTTTTTGAAACCAGAAGAGTTTTTTATTTTCATTTTTTTCTCAAGCAGTTGCAATTCTAAATTTTCTGGATTTTTTGTGCCTAATGAAGATCTGTACTATTAAGCTGACTCAATATGAAAAATATATGTCTTTGTATCATGATCATATTCTACACCTTTTAATAGGTAATATGAAGTTGTTGCATCTTTTTTCTTCTTTTTGATAGTTTTTCAAATATTTTCTGATTTACCTTCTTGTTTCGTTGTTGTTGGCATTTTGGGTTTGTATGAAATGTTCATAAACTTAATAGAAGCAGCTGCAAGCCTGCAGATTAAATTTACTCTTGGCTCGTGGCTTATATTTATGCCAATCATGGTAACTTGTACTTTATGTAATTCTTGCACTTTTCTGCATAAGTGTTGAAATTTTTTTTTGTTTTCATTTTTTTAGGTGATCTTGTCACACTTTATACTTAATCTTCATCAAAGCATGATTAGCAAACTAAGGTAACCAAAACGTCAGTTCAATCATTTTGAATTTACATTTATCGCAACTCTATATTTAATTATTTAATGTGGATATACACGTGCTTCACACGTGTCTAGAAACTAGTTATTATATAAGTAGAAAGCCAAAAAGCTAAAAGTTAGATTACTATTTTGCCCCTTCACTAAAGTAAAATTTAATTAAAATACATAATTAAATATTGATATTTTATCATATTATCGTATCTATATCTATAATATTATTATTTAAGTGGGAAGCCAAAACGTGAAAAGTTAGATTACTATTTTTACCCTTTGCTAAATTAAAATTTAATTAAATATTAATATTTTATCATATCATATTTATATAGTTAGATTACTATTTTGCTCCTTCACTAAATTAAAATTTAATTAAATATTAATTTTTATCATATCATAATTAAATATTAATATTTTATCATATTTATATATTTATCGTATCTATATCTATATTATTCTAAAAGTTGGAACCTCCAAAAATTAAAATTGAATTATTAAATTATCTATTAAAAACTGAATAATCATTTCACCCTTCAAATAAAATAATCCTTTTATTAAATGAATATTTTCAGTTATATTTTTTAAATATTTGTTTACAATATCAAACTTTTCACATTTCATCTTCTATATAACTTTATAACTTATTTCTTTAAGAAAAAATTACATATCATAGCACATTTAAGAAACTATTTACATATAATGGCCATAGTTTTAAAAATTACACATAATGACTTTATTTCATTTAATGTGCCAATTTTTATTTTTTTATTTTGTATTTTTTACTTTTTTACCATGTTCCTTAATTTATTGCAGTAACTCCCCACCCAACTCATTTCTTCTCCTCTCTCTCCATCATCTTCATCTCCAACCCCAATTTTCCTCCTTTAATTTCCCACAAATCTCGCAAAATCCGCCGCAATTGTTACATAATCTTGTTAAATCAAGTAAATTCCATTCCTGATTTCTATTTTTTAAAATTTAAATATATATAATTTTTTCTTCTTTAATTCGCTAAAATATTTATTTTTTTTAAATTCAAATCTTTATGATATTTTGAAATCTCAAGTTGATTTCTTTTTTGATTTTGAAAATCATATTTGTACATTTTGTGACTTATGTATTATATGTATTTAGATATTTAATTTTGTAACGGTGTATATTTTTAAATTTTAGATTTTTGTATTTTGAGTATTCAAAGCTTCTTCAATGATGGAAAATACAACACCCAAACGATTAGCAAGAGTTATATATTCATAAAACATATAAATGTATTTATGAAATAAAACGAAATCATACATTACAACACGATAATGCTATTATGTTATACATATAAATTTAAATATTTCAGATATGTATTTGTTGGAATGGTTATGTGTTTATCTTTACAAAATATTTATTTTAGCAGGAATATATATTAGTTCTATTTTTCATACATTCAAATACCATTTAAATATTTTAGATGTGTATTTGTTGGAATGATCATGTATTTATCTTTACAAATTATTTATTTTAGTAGGAATATATATTAGTTCTATTTTCATACATTCAAATACATAATCCTGTATCTATTTTGTTTGTATTTTATGATACAAATTATTCATTTATTATTTACTTTTTCTTATTCTGATATTTTGCAACAGGAAATAAACTATTTTGTTAAATTTTTTTATTTCACAAGTTGTTATGATAAATAAGAATTATGTCCTTTATTAGAATTCTATTATTAATGGAACGGAATAATTATCACTATTTATGGTAACTGAATTATTATTTGAGATATAATTCCTAAAATCACTCAAATTTTAAATTTTGTATTTGTATTTTGTTACGTTTTACCTATATTAAATATAATACATGACACATAAAATATTGTCATTTTATGTAAATAAGTAAATATTGCTATTTAAACCTATTTTCTTTTAAATTGTTGTCATTTATGAAATTTCCTCTTTCTTTAATAGCCAACCTCTTTGTTAATACAAAAAAACTGTATAATTTAAGAGTTCATTAACAAATTAAACTTAAGGCTAATTCAATTAGTAATAATGTGAAAGAGAAGTCCAAAGATCAGCAATAAGAAAAAACTATATAAGGACAAGACATGATTTTCATTTCCCTTAAAGATGCCTTTCTAGTTTAGCAAATTCTTTTACTCTTTTAGTTTTCAATATAAAAGTAGTGAAAATGTTGGGTAAATTACAAGCTCTGCAATTATCTTTATTGGATTTCAAGCTAAATTCTTGTATAAAATCAACTGAATTTGTGAAGTTGCTTGAGCGTTGTTTCAACTTCACAAAATAAATGTAGTTGTTAGTTGATAAATGAGTACAAACAGACTATAACATCACATTATCTATGTATATGTGTACCCTATCTTTATCTAACTTTTCGTATCTTTTTATTTCTCTGGATAAGATATTTTTTACAGATTAGAGTATTATATAATTATCCATAGTTAAAATTTTAAATTGCAGTCTACAAAATACAGCTTAATTATTATTTGTTGTTCACTCTCCTACAATTTTTTCAATCTCTTATTATGCTTTAAATGGTAATATTTTTACTGCTTTACGAAGGTGACTATAAATTAATCTCCTCCTATTTGCAACAGAGAAAGATGAACATAGTAGTATTACTAGATTTATCTTTTTAAAAATGTGCAAGTAAAAGCAGGATAAGAGTTATTCAAGAAAATATTTCTCTGTTTGAATATATAAATACTACACGAAAAAAAATCAGATTTACAATAAATTATAATTATAACGACTTGACAAAATTCATCAATGTGGATGAAATGATACACATTATAATAGAATTATAATATTATATTCAAACACATTATCTAATATTATATTTAAGTAATTTTTTAAAAAATTTTGTGTACTCATTAATATAGATACACGCAAAACACGCACCTTAAAACTAATCCAATAACGTATTTGATGTAATGAATATTCAAATAGAGATAACTCAAAAAGTTAATTTAGAAGGAAAAAAAGAACCTCTCTCTGTTACTCCAAAACATTCGATAATGTGAGAAGTTGCAACAAATTAGATGATAAGAAAGATTCGTTACAAAGTGAAAAACTATAAAAAAGAAAAAAGAAATGTACACAAGCAAGCATAAATATAAAAACCCAATAGTTCATTTCTATAGAAAGTATAAAAGCACTTATATATGTTGAAAAAGTTCACCTCGACTTCTTTATAACAACATTTATAAATAAACTTAACTAAAAATCTAAGTCATCCTCATGATCCGTGAAAAAAGAAAAACGAATCGCATATCACAGGTAAATATTAGATTTGAAATTTTAATTTCAAAAGTCATAACAAATATTTCACTGGTAAACAGGAATTGAACCCGTGCTTTCAGACATGTTGAGTTCTACATATTCTTATCAAAGAATAGATTGACTCTATAAAAAATGAGATCAGGAAATTATTATTCAATGAAATTTCATCTTAAACGGGTTATTACTTTTTTGTAAAGAAAGTTTAGAAATATCTATAGCATTTAAATATTTCTCGTTGGCATATAAATTTTGTAATATTTATTTTTTCGCGATAAACGTGCAACACACGTTCACAAGGACTAGTATTAAGGATAAGAATGTAGGGGAAAATATAGTAATCAAATTAGATATGACTAAGGCTTATGACAGAATATCTTGACCTTTTATCACAGTTGTCCTTCATGAATTTGTTTTTTCTACTGAAGTTATTAACCTGTTCATTAGCTTTATTTGAAATGTATGGTATTTTGTAATTATCAATGGCATCAGAAATGACTTTTTACTTTCTCCCAAGGGATTAAGTAAGGTGATCCTCTTTTCTCATCTCTTTTTATCATTGGTACAGAAGTCCTTTCTAGACTTCTCAAGAAATTGGTATACAATGAGCATTTTATTCCTTTTTCTATGTCTGTTAAAGGTCATATTATTAATCATATTTTTTATACAGACGATATCGTGGTTTTCTCTAATAAAAATAGCAAGTTCATTAAGATGATTATGGAATAGGTTCGCCTATACGAGAAAGGTTCTAGATAAAAAAAATGAATAAGAACAAATGTTTCTTTCTTGCTGCTCCTAAGATTGGCCCATCAGGATAAACAAGATCAGAGAAGTCACGGATTTTCTCAATAAGGAGCTTCCTTTTGAGTATTTAGATTGTCAAATTTATGTTGGAAGAAAGAATTATGAGTACTTGGAAAACTCTTATCTAAAATCATCAAAAAGCTTAGCAGTTGGCATAGTAACATGCTCTCTTATGGTGGGAAGATCATTTTGATCAAATATGTTCTCCAATCTCTTCCGACATACACACTTACTGCTCTTAGTCCTCCTAAAGGCATAATTAAGCTAATGAAAATTACTTTGCCAGATTCTTTTGGGAATCCACAATTAATAAAAACAAATATAATTAAAGCTCTTGAAAAAAATTGTGCTTTCCTAAGAAAGAGGGAGGTTTGGGCGTAAGAAGTATGACTGATATCTTTGGCATTCTCAATGTTAAAAGACGGTGGAGGTTTAGGTATCAAGACTCTATATGGGCTAAATTCACTAAAGTTAAGTACTGTATCAAGGCTCATCAAATTACAAAAGTATGAATTTCTGGTAATTCTTACATTTGGAAGACTCTCACCAAGGTTACAACCAACACTGAAAATAACATGATCTGAAATATTAATGATGGTCAATGTAGTTTTTGGTGGGACAACTGAATAGGATGGAGAGCTATTCTAAATTGTATCCTGATCAATGTTACTCAATCAAGACTAGTGTTAATGAATTTTTTCATGAACAAGAATGGGACTTTCAGAAATTGCACTCTATTCTTCCAAGTTGGCTTGTTCATATTATCAATTCTGTTAAAATTGGTCATCCTAATATAAAAGATTCTATTTGTTGGAGTCTTTCTAGTGATGGATACTTCAATAATAATTCTGCTTGGCAAAGCACCAGACATATCAATCAGAATGATCCTTTAATTAACAATGTTTGGCACAAATATCTTTATTTTAAAATATTTTTTTTAGCATGGAGGTTGCTTAAAACTAAACTATCTTTTAATGATTTTTTTTTTTGCAGATTAGAAAACAAGAAACCATTAACATGCAAATGTTCCAGTAATGCTCAAGCATAGACCATAAGACATTTATTTATTGACAGAATGCCCGCCTAGAGACTGTAGAAATACTTTGGACATCTAATGAAAATTAAGTATCAGAGCAAAGTAGTTAAGGAATTTCTTAATGATTGGTGGGAGACCCCCTGGAAAAATAATATTCATAAAATGCTTATTCACATTGTCCAATCATTGTATGCTGGGAGCTATGGAAGGTAAGGTGTTCATGTAGATATGGAAGCCAACACAAATTATATGCTAGAACTATGAAACATCAAGGCTGCTATGGATAAGATATTCCTGTTGTGCAAGTTTGAGGGCCCATGGATTAATATTTGTGAAGTGATGGAAAAGATGAGACTAAGAACCACCTTTAAGATTATAAAATGGGATAGACTGCTAAAATAAAAGAATCAGAATCATAACTGATAATAGTTTCCTTGCTCACAATGGAAAGGCTGGCATTAGAGACATAACTAAAAATGAGTGAAGTGATTTTCTTTTTGTCTTTGTTAAATTTGTCAAGTGCTGAGATCATAATAAAGCTGAAGCCTTAACTGCTCAATATACAAACTACTGGATTAAGAAAAAAGGGCACAACGGGTGCACTATAGAGATGGATTCATTGGTGGTAGTCAAGTTGTTGCAAGATAAGAAGGTTAAGAATCTATATCTTCAACCCGTAGTGGAAGAAACTACTCATTTGATGGCACAAGCAGATGATGACTTCTCTTATTGCTATAGGAAAGCTAATGGAGTTGTTGATTATCTGGCTAGATGTGCGACTTCTGCCAACATCAACGAGATTTTTCACACACTTGGTCACATGCCTAGTGAAGCTAAAAGATCTTATTTTTTGAATAAGATGCAACTCCCTATTCGAATTAAATATTATAAGGTCAACTTCTTTGTAAGCTAGTTGTATAGATAGTGGTAAAGAGAATGTGTAACACCTGGTATTTAGTATTCCTTTTGCGTTGGATTGCTTGCAATCCATGTATGTATACTAAGGGTTAGGCCTAGTCCCTCCTACTTTTATGATCTCCATAAAATAATATATAATACATCAAAGACGTTTCTCTTGGAAAAAATGCAACAGATCATTTTCGTAGAATGGAGTAAGAAGTAAAAGCAAAACAATTTTAAGAAGTGTTTCTTCGTCAAATAGTGAAAGTTTATTTTAATTCAATGCTAGCATATAACTTAAACTGAACAAGATTGATAAAAACAAAATAAATTAAAGTACTAATAAAGATGAAGGGGAAGTCTTGGTTCCATAATTATAGATATGGGCTTATTTGGGTGTGTAGTCAATCATAAATTTCCTCCATGCTTATATCTTCCGACTTCATATCTCCTACTAATTTCCAATTGAATCCATGCAACAAGTTACCCATTGTTGTCCGAACAACCTTAATACCAACGCTATACCCAGGACACCTCCTCCTTGCAGAACCAAATGGCAACAGTATGAAGTTTTGCCCTTTCATGTCTATGTTATTTTTTATGAACCTTTCTGGAATGAACTCTTCCGACCTATCTCAATACTTTGGATTTCTTCCTAAAGATCATGCATTTACGTAAACAGTTTGACCCTTTTGGTATGTCATAACCATCAACATTATAGTCCTTAATGGAGTAATGGGGAGAAAGCAATGTACATAAAGGGTGCAGTCCAATTGTCTCTTTGATTATGGCATATATATAAGGTAGTTGGAAGAAGTCCTCTTCTTCTACCCGTCGTTCTTTTCCAATGGCTCTGTCAAGTTCTTTATATGCCTTCTCGATGATATTTGATCTCTTCAAAAGTTCTTGAAATGCCCATTCTATTGTTGCTGCTGAAGTATCTGTTGCACCAGCTAGCAAATTATAACATTGATATATAACAAACAATACCAAGTATTAACAACAAATTTTAAAAATGATCTATCTTATTTTCATGAAATACTATTCTATTTTTAGAGAAAGTAAGTAAACTTACGTATATTAATCCCATCAGGCTATCAGTAGTAAGCTTAATTTCAAGATTAGGGTCATCAACAAGGTGCAACCGAACATCAACCATATCCATTGGAATATAATCTTCCTCTGCTTGCCTCTTTGCCTTGTGATCTTCAAATACATATTTGTAAAATTTTGTCAAATTCTTTCCCAAGACCTTCATTTGTTTTACGTACCCTTGTAAGTCGAACCAACCAAGCCAAGGTATCCAATCCCCAAGATTAATCACCCCACCAAGAAGAAACCGCTCATCCAACATCCAGTGCAATGTTTCAAGTGTTACTATTGAAGCATCTGAGTTTGACTGATCATGATGATCACTATGGTACTTGTCACTCATAACCAACCTGCTTATAGTGCGAAAGGAAAAAACGAGGCAAATGGTCTTTAAGAAAAATTGGCTTTCTCAGAGAGGAAAAAGACAAGAAATCAAAGCTCGTCTTTCCTCAATACGAATATATTCTAATGAATCAAGTCTCCTTGGATTAAATATTTCAGTTAGATAGATTTTTCTAGCTCGACGCCAGTGTGCACCATAAGGTGCCCATATCATGTTTGAATAGTTATAGTTAGTGTACTTACCAGCAGCTAATGCAGGACGAGAAGCAAAGGTAGCATCATGTGTTTTCAATCTCTTTAAGCCATTGCTGGAGATGATGCCACTAAAACAAGCTTGGAGCCGAACTTTAGGAATATTAAATCTCCATATTTTTGTGAAAGATGATGCAAAGACTCACGTGGAAGTGAACCAAGGAGGTTCAAATTGCCAATAATTGGCCATCCTTGGAGCTGGTGGTAGTTTTCTTTTGGGATGACTGAACTTTTTGAGAGAAAAGCCAACACTAGTAACCATGCGTCCAATACTATGAAGACCCAAGATATTTCCATCATTAATAATGGATGACTATAGTTGAATAGGCAATAATTCAATAAATCTTGAGAATTTATTAGGTACTCCGTTCCATTTTAATTATTAGGTATATTAAAAGTAGTTGTTTCAAAATACTCGCTAGTATCAAAATTCAAGAGATAATTGATCATATTTTTTCAATTCTACCCTTGGTACGTAAAGTCATTCTAAAATGTGAAAAGAACTATTATTGTGTGTTTCTAAAAAATTAATAGAATTATATTAGTCAAATTACCATCTCAATTAGCTTTTTCTTAATGAGTGTGCAAATCTTATTATAACAATTAAAATTAAACAGAGAGAGCAGTCTGTTAGTATTTAATACTCCCAGTCCATGTCAAGTGGTCTTTTTTACTTTTTCATTTTTTGTTTAAAATAAATGATGTTTCATAATATTAATTATTTTCTTTCTAATTTACTTTTTCTAACTTTACTTTAAATGCTACCAATCCAAATTTATCCTATTCAAATAAGTAAGGTTTTCTCTTTTATGTAACTAAGAAATTATATAAACAGATATTATTCAATTAATGATAAATAATAAGTAAGCATACTTCGTAATATTTAAGAGTGAGGATATTTTATTAAGAAATAGTATTTAAAATAAAAATATCACTAAATATAAATTGAAAGAATAATAAGTAAAAATAAAATGACAGAATATAAGAGTTTCAAACGCGTGCAAACTCTTTTAAAAAAAAGTGAGTTCTTCCGAAAGACTGTCAAATATTAAATTTAAGCACCAATTATATACAATTTATTTACTTTGTCAAGATAATGTTACACATAATAACATGGTGATGGCTATAGTAATTTTGTTTTGATAACATGAAGAATGCAATAAATAACTTAAAATTTAGTGATAGTGTGAAAAGTTTCTACGCTATCGACGCATATAATTAAATTCTTAAAAGTTATAGAATGTATCTTTATTTTACCATTTCGAAATTAAAGATAATCCTAAATAGTAAATCCCTTTTTTCTTTGTGGAAGATAATATTTGAACGATTACAAATTCAATCGTAAGATAGCAGCATGACCACTGCATAATCTTATTTCTATCCTCCTCTTGATGTGTTCTGTTCTCTGCACACAAATCAGCTTTCAAAGATGATGTTCAGTACACTCGTAATCAGTGGCGGAGCGAAGAATTTGACGACGGAGAGGGGCGGAGCTAGAGAGGCAGAATGGGGCTCATCTGAAATCTCTTATCGAAAAATTTCACTGCATATATATATAGTCAAATTCAAATTTTAAATATACATATTATGTATTGAACTCTCCTGACACCACTAGAAGCTTGGTTCAGTGGTCAAGAGGTATAATAGTAATCACTTTTAAATTTCTAAATATTATAATTTTTAATATATTTCAAATAATGAAGGATTTAATATATAAAATTTAGTTAATTTTAAATATTAGAAAAATAATTAAATGACTATTTTGTCAAGTGTAAACTATATTTTAAAAGGATAAAAAAGTGAACGACATTTTGCCATGAGGCTTCTTAATTTAAATATTTAGTAATAACTTAATTTTAAACTTTTCATTTTACCATTATGAAATGATTTTAGCTCAAAAATTTTTTTCTCTTAATATATATACATGTCTAGTCAAACACCTTCACATAAATTAAATTGGAAGAAATAGTGTAGATTTAACTAAAAAGAGTGAGTAACAAGAACACTCGATTAATTGAAATAACTTAAAGTAGTCTTAGCGTACACGCCTTGCGCATGTCTATATGACACTACTTGGAGAGTGATCCTTCTCCGAATCCTATTAACGCGAGATACTTTATGTATCGGGCTGCCATTTTTTCAAATTGTATTTTTAAAAGTCCTAAACATAAAATTAATTTGCAATATAAATATAATTTTATTTAATGTATAATTATTTCTTAAAAGATAAAATCTTAATCGCTTTTAAATTTCTAAATATTAATATTTTCTATATATTTTAAATAAGAAAGAATTTAATATATAAAATATTAAATATTAGAAATATAATTAAATAACTATTTTGTCAAGTGTGAACTCTCTTTTTGAAAGGGTAAAAAGGTAAATGAAATTTGCTATGAGGTTTTGTACTTTAAATATTTAGTAATAACTTAATTTTAAACTTTTCATTTTACCCTTTATGAGATGATTTCAGCTCAATTTTTTTTCTTTCTTAATCTGTATGTCTAGTCAAACATCTTCACATAAATTGAAATCGAAGAAATAATGTAGATTTAAATAAAGAGAGTGAATAACAATAACAATAGATTAATTGAAACAATTTAAAGTATGTTGCGTTTCTATTTTTTTTTTCAATTATACAATTTAAAAAAAAGGAGGAGTTCAACCTGTTAATGCATAGTAAACTTACACTCTTTAATTAATTTTTTCATACCGTGAGTTGAGAATTCGTGATATATCATTAGTTAGTTTAATAAATAAAGGATTGATATAAGTTAACAGAAATATAATTGATTTTAAAGTCTTAAATATTAGGATTTTTAATTAGGGTTGCGTATCAGTCGGTTCGATTTTAAAAGTTATCAATTTTACTTATCGGTTATCGGTTTATAGACATGCTAAACTGTTTAAGAACTGTTAAAATATCAGTTAATTGGTTATTGATCGTATCGGGTTAACCGGTAAGATCTCACATGGAAAATCTCATAAGTCATAAGTATGTTTAGCTAGAAAAAAGTGGGTGAAAAGAGAAAAAACATATAGAACTAGCTCAACTGAAACAATCAACTTTAATTTAAATTAAAACACCATCTCCTTCACTTTTTATCGAGACCCATTTCATCTTCTTGTTTGGATAGTTCATATATTGAAGGCTAAAATTATAAATTAGTAAATTATTATCAAGTTATCAGTTAACCGTTAAAAAAAATGGTCAAACCAATAACCGAACCAATAATTCAATAATTTGGGGTAGTAAACCGATAATCAAACTGTTAAACCAATAGCCCAAATCATTAATCCAATAATTCAATTATTGATTTGGGTTATTGGTTTAACCATTAATTTGCACACCCCTATTTTTAATATAGTTCAAATAAGAAAAAATTTAAGAAGAAAAAATTTTAGTCAATTTTAAAATACTAAATATTAGGAGTTCTTACCTTTTACAAATAAGTAAAGATTTAATAGCTATAACTTTAATTAATTTCAAATTCCTAAATATTAGGATAAATAATTAAATGACATTTTTTGAGGAAAGATAATAAATGACCATTTTGTCTATTGTAGAGTCTTTCAATGGAGGGCAAAAAGGTTCAATCAATATTTTTAAGGACCTTCACACTTTTAATATACATGTATAGATAGATAGATAAGTTAATAATAAATTAGGACGGAAGGAGTAGTAATTAACATATAACTTTTCATGTGTGTTTTTAAACTCATAATGACACAGAGATTCTCATAATTCACTCAAATAGCCTATTCAACGTATTAATGCAATATAAAGTTAGGTATTTTAATTTATTTTCTCATACCATGAATCAAAAAATTATGATGAATAATTAGTTAGTTTAATAAACAAAAAACTGCTATAAGTTAATAAAAGTGTAAGTAATTTTAAAGTCTTAAATGTTAAGACTTTTAATATAGTTCAAATAAAAAAAAATTTAAGTAACAAAACTTTAATCAATTTTAAAGACTAAATTAGGAGTTCTTACCTCTTAAAACTAAGTAAAGATCTAATAGCTATAACTCTAATTAATTTCAAAGTCATAATAATAATTAAGTAATAATTATTTGAGAGAAATAGTAAATGATAATATCTATTTATAAAGTTTTTTAATGGAGAGCAAAAAGTTCAAACAACATTTATAAGGACCTTCATGCTTTTAATATAGTATAAATTATGATTATCTTTTTTTTGGGCCTTTTTTCCTTTAATATTTTGCACTAACATTTTAATTTTTTTCTTTTGATAAAAGAGAGTTATTTTAAGATGAACGTATCATTGATAACTATATTAGTTTCAACTAACACATTATTAGCTTGATTTTTAATGATACTTTCATTTATCTTTATGAACTCATTCGTCGAATTTTTTTACCGTTCACTCCTTTAAGAATGTTGAACCTCCTTGCTAAAATTTTTAAATCCACTATTGGCGAAGGGTGTACAAATTTTCTTCTTAGTTGTGTTAAGGATGTGCAAAATTAATATACATTTATAATAACTGACATTTAGCCTCTGTACACTACATAGTTTTAAGACGAAGGATGTGCACCGAACCATCTTTTGCCTAATTAAGGTGACTCTTCCCATGGGCCCATCAAAGAGGATAATTGTGTGTGTATGTGGCGAAATCAGATTGAAGACACGTGGTATCATTGATGGGCACAAAGTAATGTTTCGAGACGACAAGAACGAATGTGCATAGACAAGCTCGTATGGATCTGGATTATGCAGGAATATCAACTGGCACCTACCAACGGATTGAACATGTGGCGCAAGAATACATGGTGCAGTACTTTAGACCTCCAGTGGCACTCCCCTATTAGGTTTGGCCTTAACTTTGTAGCGTGTAAATAGTCAATCATGCTTTTTTGTAAGGGGATTCAGACTCTATTTCTTTCTCAAGCAAATATATTGGCAATATACTATTTTCTTGGGCTCCAAGTATTTTCTTTATACTTTGTTGAACTTGATTAAGTTATTTTGAGAGCTAATCTCGAGCCAGAGGCTAAGATCTCGAGCGCGCTCGCAGTTTCTTTGGATTCGCTTAGATTTGTTCTCTTATGTTGTGCTCTAGTTAATTATAAAAAGTAGAAAATGATAATTTTATTTATTATAGAGTCTTTTTATGTACGACAAAAAGTTCAATCAATATTTTTAAGGATCTTCATGCTTTTAATATAGTGTGTGTATATACATATACATATTATAAATTATTTTTATATATTAAATTATATTTTTACCTATTGGAATAAATAATATATCTCATTTTTAAAATTTTAGATTATTAGAATGACATGATGGTTAAAAAGAATATTTACACTGGTATGTGTTTGTAAATCAAATTCTGATAGAGGCACCATGCATATTTAGGATTTTCTAAAGGTACAAAAAAGGAGAAATAATTTAAAAAAGAGAAGATACAGTGAACCATATAGATAGACAACCAATGCGACAAAAGAGAAACTTGTCATAGTTATCCACTGACCAGTGGAAAACGTGCATCCTAGTCAAATTTGTTGTAATTCCTATCCTTTAATTTGAAAACTTGGAACATTTTTAAGTTTATCAGTTTGTCACCCAAATATTTGGAATCTACAATAAATAAATTCAGAGCAGTTTGTTATAACTTAAAAAGTAAAATGTGTGGTCTTTGATTGTGCATGGACAATGAAAGGTATGGAGGTAAGACATTTTTAATCTATTATTTAGGTGAAAATCTTTAAGAATATAAATGAAACTATGGAACTCTACATAATAATATTTTTATATAATAATATCTCATCATAGCAGTTATTTTTTTTTTCAGAATTAATTTTTTATATTTCATTTTATTTTTTTATAATAGTCTTTTACTTGTAATGGCAACAATCATCTTTATAGCACTATTAGAAACAAAAGCTTTTTTCACTGCAATCAAAAATTTATGTTATAAAATATGATTTTTTCATCAACTTCATCGAATCAGCTCACTGAAACAATGAACAACGGGAAATATATTCTCATTAAAATAGTAGAAAACTTTTTGATTTTTTCATATGAAAATACTATTATCTTTTTTTTATCAATTCAATTAAAATATCTGTGAGAATAGACACCTAACATTTTTTAGTGAAAAATTTTAATAGGAATATAATAATTTTTTAGTAGTGTAACAATATGCTCTTTGTAAAATTCGACAGTCTATTAGAAACAACCTCTTTACCTTAACAAGTTAAAATTAGGATTGTGTATATCCCACCCTCCCCGTGCCCACCTGTAAAATTATACTTGATATGTTGTTGTTGCTCTTTTTAAAATAATTACCCCTATATAAGAACAACTATCTTCTCTTTTGATAATATTATAATTAACAATCTTTTTAGAATAGAATCTCTTGAATTATCAATACTAGATCCAGAGATTTTAATAAAATATTTTGCTACTTTAATATATTTTTTATGACAAAAAATTTATATAAACATATATTCTTTTTCTATACAAAATGTGATTAAGTTCAGAATTTAAAATTAAAATTCCTATGTTCATTGCTTTTCACTTTGTTCAAAGTTCTTGAACTTGCAATTTAAATAATTTTATTATTTTTTATAACATTAAAAAATAAAAAATTTAAATGTTATACATCTTTTTTTGAGTTTAACAATTATATATTATTTAATTACTAATGTTAATTATAAATGTGTAATAGTTCGCTATAATATTAGTCAAAAAAAATCTTTAAATTAACAATATCATTATAGAAAAGTTTAACTCTATAACTAATCCAACAATTTTTTACACCCATTGGCGTTTGTATATTAGTCGATGTAATAGCGAAATCATAATGTGCAAATTGATACTCTCTCTGTTTCAAAATAAGTGGTGTTTTTATCTTATACACACCTCTTAAAAATATTACTCATTTCTAGAAAGAAAAACGTATTTTTACCCACTTATTCCTAATAAATATCTTGAAAAGATTCAACTCTTTAATATTTTCTTGATTATGTAAAACTCTCTCCTTTTAAATAAAGGTAAAATTGCAAGAACATTGTTAATATTTTTTTGATTATATAAAATACTACTTATTTTGAAATAAAATTAAAAAATTAAAACACCATTTATTTTGAAACAGAGGAAGCAAGAGTTAAGCAATTTTAATTGAAACTCATCGAACTTCTTGAAAATCCAACAACTTGGAATAGAATGAAGACTTAAGAAGTTAAAATAAACTGATAAATTCTATCACAATTAAATTGAAGAAACAAGGGTCTAACTATCCAACTTGTATCAACTCGTTCACAAGCAATCCAATCAAAATAAGAATAATGTTCCAAGTGAAATGAAAGAGAAAACCTTAAAATAGTCCCTTATTTTTGGGTTTCCATTTAAAATCATCTTTATTTTTTTTACATGAAGCACTAATAGTCCTCTATGTTTATAGTATTAGTATAGTTTTGATCCGTCCTCAAATTTTTATCTTTCTTTTTTAGATTAAGAGGTTCATCACATCAGATTTTATGTTCAACAATATAAATTTTTTTGTTTTTACGATATTGTTTGGTACCCACACTAATCCCTTCGGTGGGCAAACCAACATATCCCAACTAATTCATCCAATTTCAATATTCATACTAGTAAATAAGCACTCTTAAATCAAATATCGGAAGCCTTGTACTAAATAAAAGAAAATAATCGCAAAATCTATCTATTACATCTCCAGAAACCGAAAGTCATTGTACGAAGGACATCTACTTAATTATCGTCTACGAGTAGTGGAATCAAAATAAACATAAAGATAATGTCTGGAATCAAAGACATCTGCTTCTAGGAGGATTTGCAGCAGTCTAGGAAGGAAATTAGCTCACCCTCAGATAACTCACCACTGCCGCTACAGATGGGGTTGAGCAGAACTTTGTGTGCTGTAGTTTGCACTCAGAGAATAGGTGCAATAGTAGCATTAGTACAAACACAATGTACTGGTAGGCATCATCGACCGACTTTAAATAATAACGTATAGTATGAAAAATGAACAACATACAACTACTGAAACATATAATCACCAGGTAACACAACTTCTAAAATGATTCAAATTAAGGTTAAAAGCTGGCCTGCTCACTGGATGTGGCCTCGTGGCAGCAGTGGTCTCACCAAGCAGTAATGGTACCACTGAAGCGGTACTGCACAGGTAGTAACTTGACTAAGCTGACAACTTTAGATTCTCACTTAGCAATTTCTTAACAATCATTTCATCAATTCAATATAAGTTTGTTCATAGTTGAATTCTTAACAATCAATTCATCAACTCATCACAAGAGGTATATAACTGAATCCTCAACAATCAATTCATCAACTCATCAACTCATCACAGACTTATACATAATTTTGCTGGTATAAGATAAGGCATATACAAGTACAACAAAATTATAATTCACATGTAACCTATACCATCACGGATTTATGTTTCAAACTGTTCTCATATTCTCGGACCAATCTTGACTCTTTCGGCCCTTCTTCCATATCATACTATTAGTAATGTGCTGGACACATGCCTCCGTCAAATCACGAATAACACACATCATTGTATATCACTGTACACACATTCTAGAAGGTCTTATTTCCGCCCTTCCGATCATGGCCTGCAGGGGACACTAAAAATTCATGTATTATACCGGCGTGGTACCATCTCCCACTCATCGACTTGTTCGGATGCTCCCCTCGTACACAAGCCAATAATGCTATAATCGCTTGCCCGGATGCTCACCTCGGGCGTGATCCTCTCATCTTAAGATAAAACATGTTATCCACTTTTATTTCCTTGTTCGATGTGCATACCATCGGTCAATTCACCCGAATCCAAGGCATCAACTTACCTTAACCCTATTGATTCCACTAACCACTATTTAGTCATTCATGCGAAGATTAAGAGAACATATTAAACATCACAACCACTTCATATTCATACAAACCATTCTATCAAACAACATCTTAAGTTCGATTTACCAATACAATAAATACATCGTACTCTAGCATTAATTAGTGTCCGAAGACCAACTAAACATGTTGTAAATCCACACATATACAAATTATTATATAAAGTCTAACTCCTCGTAAAATCATAACCTACCTCAATTGTAGGATAAGAGAATCCAGCTACTCCGCAGGATCTTTGCCTTTTCGTAGCGCCTCTGAACTTTCAAAATCTTAATACAGCCAAACATAAAATATTCAATTACCTAACACTTTATTTGGGGCCTAGAGTTTGATTCTACCTCACTATATTCGATATTACGGTCAAATTCAATATTCTAAGTGTCAGTTAACCATTTCTATCCCCCACATAGGTAATTCCCACCTATCCCATGGAGTTTCTACTCCTTAAACTCTTTATAAGAATTTAATAATGCTAATCTCAAACTATCCCATTATCAAAATACATACCTTCAAATTCCCATAAGAAGTTTTCATTCCCCACTTTTAAGCCTAGGAGTCAATACCAGTCATTCCCATAACCTTGACCCTAGTTTTCACAACCCTAGGGTTCTTAGCTAGAAATTCGCCATTAGACATTAACCTTTGATTCTAGGGTGTTAGGAAATCGAATGAAGGAAGGAGATAGCTAGGATTCTTACCTTGGCAAGGAAAAACTGCTTTGTCCTCTAGAAATCGATCTTCTGCTCTCAAAGTTCGTACTTTTGAGTAAAAGGGTGAAAGACCCCAAAATTCTAATTTAAACAGTCATATTGCCTCTCATCGTCTGCTGCAGCGATCAAATTCTCGCTGCAGTGGACCAACTATGGCAGCTAGAGCCTCACCACAGTGGACCCGAAGGTTATTTTTCCTCCCCGCTATGGTAGACCTCCAACCATCATGATGGTCTAGCTGCAGCGGAACTCCCACTGCAGTGGTCCGCGCTAATTAGTAGCTTGGAATTTTCTGTAAATTTCCTTTCTCTCAAAGCACAAGTCTCCAATCTAACTTCCCAGCATTTCCCATCGTGCACTTAGGCGAAACAAGCTGCTAAGGCATTAATTATCCCGTAATGATGGATGACTCATTACATCAGATACCAATTAAAATATCGTTCATTCTTAAATAGTCAAAAAAGGAGCAAAAAAAGGAAGATACCTAACTCGACAAAAAGTTGGGGGTATTTTTCTTGCAAGTCTACTTCGGTCTCCAAAGTGGCCTCCTCTACAGGACGGTTCTTCCAATGGACCTTGACAGTAGCAATCTCCTTCAACCTCAACTTGCGGACCTCTCTGTCTAATATAGCCACCGGCGCCTCTTCACAAGATAAATTCTTGTCAAGCAGCACCAGATCCTATCGCATAATGTAATTACCATCCCCATGATATTTCTTTAACATGAAAACATGGAATACAGAATGAACTCCAGAAAAACCTGGTCACAAGGCCAGTTTGTAGGCTACCTCTCCTACATGTCGAAGAACCTCAAATGGCCCAATGTAACTCAAGCTGAGTTTGGCCCGTTTCCCAAACCGTATCACACCCTTTATGGGTGAAACCTTGAGCAAAACCTGCTCTCCTTCTATGAACTCCATATCTCTAACCTTCTGGTCAGTGTACTGATTTTGCCTACTTTGAGCTGTCAAGAGCCTTTCTTGAATTATCCTAACCTTCTCCAAAGATTCCTTTAACAAGTCAGTGCCCCGTGGTCTCACCTTGACTGCATTGAACCAGCCGATAGGAGATCTACATTTCCTTCCATATAAGGCCTCAAATGGCACCATGCCAATGCTTGAATGATAGTTGTTGTTGTATGCAAATTCTGCAAGGGTAAGAACTTATCCCAATGTCCCCGAAAGTTTATTACACAAGCCCGAAGCCATATCTTCCAACACCTGAATAATCTTCTTTGACTATCCATCCATCTGTGGGTGAAACGATGTACTCAAGTCCAATCTAGTACCCAATTCAGCCTACAAGGTTCTCCAAAAGTTAGAAGTAAACTGCGTGCTTTTGTCTGAGATAATCGACATTTGCACCCCATGCAATCGAACCACTTCCTTGACATACAGATTGGCCAACCTTTCTACATTATAAGTCACTTGAATTTGCAAGAAGTGGGCAAACTTCGTCTGTCTGTCGACAATAACCTAGATTGAGTCGAACTTCCCTAAGAACTTTGGAAGACCAACTACGAAGTCCATTGCTATCCTCTCCCACTTTCATTCTAGGATGGGCATCCTCTGGAGCATTCCTCCAGGCTTCTGATGTTCATACTTCACTTATTGGTAATTTAGGCATTGGGCAACGTGCTCCATGATGTCTCTTTTCATCCTGCTTCACTAATAGTGTTGCCTCAGGTCATGATACATCTTAGTGGCTCCAGGATGTATAAAGTACCTCAAATTGTGAGCCTTTGACAATATGGTGCTGATGATATCACCAACTTGGAGAACACATACACATCCCTTTATATTCAAGACCCTTTCATCATCTATTACGACCTCCTTAGCCTCCCATCGCAAGACCTGTTCATGGATCTTACTCAGCTTTGCATCCTCAAACTGTCTGGATTTAACTTCATCTTGCAAAGTCGATCTAGCCTCCACACTGGCCAATACTTCGACCGACTCCGACAGCGTAAGCCTCACAAGGTTGTTGGACAACATCTGAACTTCCCTAGCCATCAGATGTCAGGTAGCTTCCAAACAAGCCAACTACCCATGCTTATAGCCTTTCCGCTCAAAGCATCTACCACCATATTAGCTTTTCTCGGATAGTACAAGATCGTGACATTATAGTTCTTAAGTAGTTCCATCCACCTTCGCTATTTCAAGTTAAGATCCTTCTGTGTGAATACATGTTGTAAGCTGCAATGGTTAGTGAACACCTCACAACGGCCTCCATATAGGCAACTCCTTCAGATTTTCGAAGCGAACACCACCACTGCCAACTCCAAGTCGTGTGTGGGGTAGTTGTTCTAGTGCACTTTTAGTTTTCTGTAAAGCATACGCAATGACCTATCTCTCCTCATTAATACAAAACCCAAACCAGAACATGAGGCATCATGATAAACCAAAAAGTCTTTATCTTCCATCTGTAGTGCCAGAATATGGGCTATGGTCAATAAGGTCTTGAGCTTTCGGAAGCTTTCTTCACACTCCTTCAACCACTGGAAGGGCATATCTTTCTGAGTCACCCATGTTAAGAGGAAATGGTCACAAACCCCTTCATAAATCGGCGGTAGTAACTAGCTAACCCCACACAAAGCTACGAACCTCGGACACTATCGTGGGCCCAGCCCAATTCTAAACTGCTTCCACCTTTTGTTGTACCACCATGGTTCCTTCTTTGGAGACTACGTGTCCCAAAAAGGAAACTGACTCTAGCTAGAATTCATTTTTGAAAAACTTTGCATACAACTGTTTCTCCCTTAACATCCCCAACACAATCCTCAGATGATCAGTATGTTCTTGCTTAGTCTTTGAATACACTAAAATATTGTGAATGAAAATGATCACAAAAAAGTCCAAATAGGATTTGAACATAATGTTCATCAAGCATATGAAGGCAACTGGAGCATTAGTGAGTCCGAAAGACATGATCAAGAACTCGTAATGCCCATGCTTGATCCAAAAGGCCGTCTTTGGAATATCCTCAATATAAATTTTTAGCTGATGGTAACTTAACCTCAAACCAATATTTGAGAACACGGTTACACCTTGAATCTGATCAAACAGGTCATCTATTCGGAGAAGGGAATATTTGTTCCAAATAGTAACTTTATTCAACTGACGGTAGTTAATACACATCTGCATGCTACTATCTTTTTTCTTCACAAATAACGCGGGGCACCACACGGAGAGACACTCAGACGAATGCACTCCTTACTAAGCAACTCCTGTAATTGTTCCTTTAGTTCTCTCAATTCAGCTGGTGCCATTTTATATAGTGGTATAGAAATAGATCGGGCCCCTGGCTCTACGTCTATACAGAAATCAATGTCGTGGTATGGTGGCATACCAAGCAAATCCGCGGGAAATACCTCCATAAACTCTTGAACTACCATAACTGACTTTATGAAAGGACCCTCTGTATAGTATCCAGAATATGGGCTAAGTATGCCAAACACCCTTGCTCTATTAGTTTCCGAGCACGAATATACGAGATAATTTTCTTAGGAGCAGGGCTAGAATTCCCCTTCCACTCCAATCTAGACACTCCTGGCATCACTATGATGACTATCTTAGCAGTGCAATCCAAAATAGCATGGTAAGAAGACAACCAGCTCATTTCAAGGATAACGTCAAAATCTACCATGTCTAAGATCACTAAATCCACCCGAGTCTCATAACCAATGAATCCTAATTAATAGGCACGATAGACTCTATCCACAACCGTAGAATCTCCAATGGGAGTAGAGACATGAACAGAAGCATCAAGAATATCATAAACAAGATTCAACTCCACAACAAAGTAAGCAGAAACATACAAAAAACTAGAACCAAGATCAGATAAAGTAGTAGCTATTCGATCACATACGAGAATAGTACCGGTAATAACTACATAAGCCTCTGCCTCAGATCGACCTGGGAATACATAAAAATGAGCCTAACCACCTGTCTGTGACCTTGCTCTATTGGGCTGTGTAGCCCCTCTGCCAGACTAAGTACCACCCCTTCCTGTCTGAACACCCCCTCTGCCAGGATGGGCTCCATATCTACCCTACCTGCTATAGTTGGAGCTCGGGGAGCTGGATGTGGGATGATCTGCCAGCCCTGTCCAAACTTGGGATACCATCTTCGAATGTGGCCATATTCGCCACACTCGTGACGAACCTTATCGAGCATAAGCCTCTGAGCAGGAACTAAAGAGATAGGGAGATCCCCAAAATATGAACAAACCATCAGTGTACCTCTCATGACACCTGAAGTGCGCTGAGTGGCCCCTAGAAGAACCCAAATTGATACCTACATTGCTGACTGAACTAGGCGCCCAGCCTTGGAAAAATACCCATTGAAACTGCCTCCTTTCCAAGTCTTCTTCTCAGCATTCTTTGCATAAGCATCCTACTTAACCCCCTCCACATTCTTCCATATTCCACCACCTCCTGGAAGGTTTTACATGACGAGACCATCTACAAAGCTAACAACTGGAGCCTCATATTAAGGCCTTTCATGAACTTCCTGATCTTGTCCTCCTCTGTGGGTAGTAATAGTAAGGCATACCTGGACAGTGAGTGGAAATGGGCCTTATAGATTGTAATTGAGGAGGTCCCTTGCTTGATGCTAGTGAACTCATCGCACCTTCGGTCCCGCAAGGTGAGAGGCACATATTTCTCCAGGAAGTAGAGTAGACCTGAGTCCATGTGGCGGTGACTCTGTCGGTATGCACTCTACAAATGCCCTCCCCTAGAGCTTAGTATCTCCCATAAGATGGAAGGTAATGAATTTCACAACATACTTCTCCACTGCTCCCATTTTATGGAGCCTCTCATGGCAGTCTATAATGAACTCATAGGTGTCTTCAGTCTTAGTGCCATAAAAGGTGGGAGACTTCATCTTTGTGAACCTCCATAATAAATCATTCTACTGTCCAGCCATTACCAGTCTAGTCACCGACTTTGGGAACATGCGTGTATCAGAAATATCATCCATGCTGGGAGCTACAGCTACTGCATGCTATGCCCCCAAGTGTTGACCTGCTGGAGCTGCTGGCACTGCTCCATTACCCATTAGACTGCTCAAAAGATTTATCACCTGAGCCAGGACCTTAGAGGA
The DNA here is from genome assembly GCA_035772735.1 of Datura wrightii. Classification (NCBI taxonomy): domain Eukaryota; kingdom Viridiplantae; phylum Streptophyta; class Magnoliopsida; order Solanales; family Solanaceae; genus Datura; species Datura wrightii. Next base: position 24,005,292 of record JASDFA010000001.1, read on the forward strand.
AACTGGAGTGGCTGCAACACCTCTTTGCACTGGTACTTCTACCTTCGCTGCCACCCCTTCCTGAAATTCTAGAGGCACTAGGGATTCCGACCTTTTCCGGACGGGATCACCAAGTTGGGACCTGCGTCTGGCAGTAGTAGGTCTCCGCCCATGGCCTCGGCCTAGTTCTCTGGCCTGTCCCCTGCCGCAAGATGGGGTTGCCACAACTATTTTTGGTGCCTCCTTTCTGGATCCTCCAGAACGTGTCCTCACCATCTGTGAAAGAAAGAAAGAAGATTGTTAGATACCAATTTGAATCGCTAGATACTAATTGGAATCAAGTGATAACAAAAACAAAAGAAAGAAGAGAATTTTTCTACAGTTCTGTAGCCTTCAGAAGATAAGTAATGGACGTCTCCGCACCGATCAATGAGACTCCACTAGACTCGTCCTTGTATAATGAAATCAACAAACCTAGGGCTCTGATTCCATCTTTATCACGACCCAAGTGGCTGTGATTGATACTTACACTAATCCTCTGGTAGGTGAACCAACATGTCCAAGCTAGTTCATCCAATTTCAACATTCATACTAGTAAATAAGCACTCTTAAATCATATAGCGGAAGCCTTATACCAAATAAAAGAAAATAAACACAAAATCTAACTATTACATCCCTAAAAACTGAAAGTCATTGTATGAAGGAAAAGAGAATAACAATGAAGAAATGAGGCTACCAACCCTCATCTAATTAATTTGAACTCTAACCGAGGATAGTTAATCTAAAACATATGGTGAAGACAAAATTGTCACGCTCCACCTTCGGAGGCATGACCAGTACCTAATGCCACACTGGGATCGGGGCTGACCTGACTGGGCATATGCATCTATGGTGCTTACCAACGACTCAAAATCAAGAAAACAAACTGCTATATCTCGTCTATAAACACAACTTCAGGTCGATAAGGCCACGTAGCACTTGTAAAAGAAAACAGCTAACCTAGCCAACATAACAATAAAAGGGATTCTATGCGGGCTGACAAGACCATCATGCTGTCTAGTTATTAAAAAAATGAAAAACAGGAAGTCATATAAACACTACAGCCGATAAGGCTGCTAATTGAAAGCTATACTAGGCCCCATACGGATAACATACAAAATGGAACATATATAGGCCCCAAACGGCCAACACAGACAACTAACTAAAGATTGTAGTCTGCAAGCCTCTAAGAGTGACAATATTGGTCGGGATAGGGCCCTGGCCAACCCAAATGCTATACAAATAGAAGGCAAGTGTCACGCCCCGAGCCTACACCCTGGACGTAACACGGTACTTGGAGTCACCAGTGACCCCAAGTCAACCTCTGGTTTATCATACACTAACATTTTGAAAAGACATGCACAGCGGAAGTTTTAAATATTAAGAAAATATAAGACTGAAAGTTGAGAAAGAAATACTACATCTGAAATACAATTCTGAAAGACAAGTCTGGTCTAAAAGCCAACTACTGAGGAGTTGCTGGGACAGGTCCCCATCTAACTCTAAGTTTAAACAAAACCATAACTAAATAAAATAAATAAACAAGGCCCTCGAATAATGAGGACTCACACTCTAATCTGCTGAAGTGGAATGCTCTGAAACTGGGGTAACTAACTGTGCTGAACTTGAGAACCTGCAACCGCATCATGAGACGATACAACATGAAAAGCATGCGTCAGTACTTTGAATGTACTGAGTAAATGGGAGAGACATACTAAATATGAAGTCTGAACTAAAATAACACCCCATGACCAACAAGTATACTGAACTGAAGTGCTAATATAATCTGGAATGGTCAAGACGACCCTGTCTGATAGTAATGGACATGCCCTAAGTCTGAATCACTGAATCTGAGATACTGTACTGAACTGAGCTGCTTAGTCTGATACTGGAATGGACTGACTAGTGGGAGAGTCTCTAATCGACATTTAACCACGTGAGCTAGACGTGGAGTCCGATGTATACACTCCACCTGTAGGACCCAATATACCTTGCTAGGGTATAAAGGCATGAACTAAGTGATCAAAAAAATATATCTGAGGCCAATCAGGCCAAGTAATACTGAAACCTACGCTGGCAACGTAGTTCTGGGATTTACTAAGCTGATAGCTCAAAACTGGGGCCCAAGACTAGTTAGGGATGAATCACTGCATGTACCATGAGAGCCTTATCGGACCAGATTCTGAAACTGGGTTCTAAGAATGGTCAGCTCTGCTTATCTAGAAGCGTCGTGACCATCTACAGAACAACTAATAACTGAACTAGGGTCCTGGGGCTGGTCAGAGCTATAACTAAATGTCATGACCGCCTAATGGACCAAATAATTGAAATTTGAATCTAATTCTGAAAACTGGGAGGCACCACTAACACCTTAAAAATAAACTAGAGTCAAACTGATCAGTTGACATTTTTTGGACAACACTGAGGTTGCTAAAAATCTGACTGAAACTAGACTGATATGATTCTGACTGAGACTAGACTGATAGAGTTCTGTGTTCTAACTAACTGAATTTTTAAGCAGCTAATAGAGAGCTCAACTTATCCCAACAATATGGAATTTCATAATATAGAGCAATTTCAAGGATTCTAGGAATTTTATTCAACAGGGCTAACGTCATTCTCATTACTGGAATATCTACGCCACACATATATAAATGTATAGGAAATTCTAGAAAATTCAGCCCATAGCATTCTTCATTCACTAGAGGAAATTTAATAAACAAAATTCATAATTCGAAAGTTAGGGCTTAGATTCCCTTATGTATAAACACTGATAATTTGATAGGAATTTATGGGGATCATATCAATAATATATATGATCATCGTTCTAAGTGAAATCAATGATAATAACCATGAAACCTTTTCATACTCGAAAAACTTAGGGCTTAAAATTGATAGAGGAATTAGAGGAGGATCTTGGGGGCACAAGGGAAGAACAATTCCCTTGCTTAAACCCCACATACCTGGCAAAAAAAACCTAGAGAATCTGCATGAAAATCGAAGAGGAAAGTTCAGCCCTAGCCTTTGCTCTGACATACCCTGAGATAGAATTCTACGATGTTCTTTTGAGGATTAGCGTGAGAATGAGGGGAGGATCCACTTTTCCCCACTAAAACGTCTGAAACTGTGTTTAAACGATGTGGTTTAATGCTTGGGAGAATAGAAATTTACTAAAAAGCCCTTAGAAATTCACAGGAAAAAACTGTCAGGTATCCCTAACGACTCGTTACAAGGTCCAACGAGCCGTTGGATCCTCTCGTCAAGTACACTGGAAAATCTCTACTGATCCCTGACGGGCACATGACGAGTCGTCATGACTTGGAATGACTCATTGTGTCATCCGTCAGGTACAACTTAATCATTGTTTAGGATTACTTTTTCTTTTATTTGCAAACCCCCTTCCGAAATACTAACTACCGGTTGATTTACTTATCATTAACGTATTTAAAGGACTAAATGGAGAAAATCCCAACCAACATATAATCAATTTCACTGGAATATGCAATGCTTACAGACGACAAGGGGTAACATAGGAGGCTATTAGGCTTAGATTGTTTTTGTTCTCTCTAACAGAGGAGGTGATAGTGTCTATTGAGCTTCCATATGAGTCCATTACAACCTGGCAAGAGTTGAATGCAGCCTTCTTGGTTAGATTTTTCCCATCTTCACGAATGATTCAACTAAGGGATGAGATAAACAACCTTAGACAGATGGAGAGGGAAGCTTTGCATAAGGCTTGGCTTAGGTTTAAAAAAGAAACTAAAATAGTGTTATAGGTTACACAGCTCTACAAATAAGTTGATTGCTAACAACATGGAAGAAGGGTCAATTATGGCATACACTTTCAAGGAGGCTAGTGAGATACTAGACAAGTTTGCAAAGACCAACAGGACTTGGCACATCATTGAGTCTGAAACTGCAGTTGTAAACCACTCAAGGGGGATGCTAGCAAGGTTACAAAGGAGAGAGATTGAACATGATCAAGGCATAGCCCATATAAGAGCTCAGATGGAACTAACCATAAAACATTTGACCACCATGAATGCACAAAAGGTGAAAGTGGTTAAATGTAAATGAGACATCTAGATATGTTGACTATTACCCTGATTGTGAAGAAGAGGCTGATTTTGCTAACTATCACACAGAGGATTTCCAATCTTGCACCCAAGTGTCTAATCAAGGAACCTGGCGACATAAAATTGGGACTCAATGCCAGGACCATTATAACTATGACAGGTCAGGCTACAGTGGCGGGAAATAAGGAAATTGAAGAAACAGGGAACCACCAGCAAGTGACTCTAGAGATACGAAGATAAAAGCCATACTTAGCCAGGTCCTAACAAAGCTTGAGTCCACATAATCGATTATAAGCTAAAAGTGTGAAAAGCTTTCCAGTATGGGTAAGATGGTTGAATCACATTCACCCTCTATCAAACAGTTAGAGCAGCAAGTGGGGAAAATATCAATAGTGTTAAAGCAAAGACCTGATAATGATCAGTGCATGGCCGTGGCAATGAGAAGTGGAAAGACCACCATTAAGTGGCAGATCCCTAGAATGGAGTCCAATATAGAAGAAAACAATTTGGACCTAGCAAAGGCAAGAGAGCGAAGCAGCACACCATCCGACACCTGCATTGGAAGTTGCAACGTGCCAGCAGGTCAAAGAAATGAGATCAACGACGCACTGACAGAATGATACAATGAGACCCGTGCCGTGGAGACATATCCCTTCCTTGGGCTGTGCGCCGTAGAGGAAACCAAAGTAGAGGCAAGAAAAGCTAAAGAAAGCTAGAAATCGTACATAGATTCTAAGACCGCCTCCTACTTTTCCCCAACATCTTAAAAAGAAGGTTGAAGATGAAAACTTTCTCAACTTTATTTTGATGTTGAAACAGTTATGTATCAATATCCCGTTGGTGGAAGAACTAGAATAAATGCCAGTATATATGAAGTTCATGAAAGTGTTGGTGACCAAAAAGAGAAATATAAGCTTATAACTTGAAGATAGCATTCACCACTACAGTGCAATAACATTATACTCCTTAGTGTAGAAAAAGAAAAACCCTGGAGTTTTCATAATCCTCTGTACTATTAGAGCCTTGAATTTCGCCAAGGCGTTATATGATCTGGGGGCTAGCATAAATTTGATGCCTTTGGTAGTATATAAGCAGTTGGGCTTAGGATCCCCCAGACCGACTACAATACGGCTACTAATGGCGGACTGAACAGTAAACAAGCTAGTGTGTATACTGATTGATTTCTTAGTCAGAGTATAGAGATTCTTCTTTCCAGCAGACTTCGTCATATTAGATTACGATGGTGATGTTGAAGTACCTATTATTTTGGGTTGCCTATTTCTAGCCACGGGAAGAGTGCTAGTAGACATGGAGAGTGGAGAGATGAAATTCAGGTTAAACAATGAGGACGTAGTATTCAATGTCTGTAGGATCTTGAGGTAGTCGAATGATGTGGGTATCATATTAGAAATTGATGTTGTTGATGAAGCGGTCATGGATTTGATAGAAGAGGGATGTACGACTGAAGCCCTACTGTTCGGTTGGTTTGTTAGGTATCTAAACCGACACGCAAGTGCACGTGGTCGAACAAGTAGTAAGTGGCTTTAGTAAGCCAAGTATCGATCCCTCAGAGACTCGGATTAAGTGAAGTTTGCTTAAGTATACTATACTATATTTTAATTAACTTCTAAATATGCTGACAACAACGTAACCAAAAAGTGAATAATTTGTTTTCTAATTCTATACTAAAACTTCTAACAATTATCTACTTTGAATTTGGACTATGGATAAAAGCATGCCGAGGTTAAAGAACATGTAATGAACTTGATTATCATCATAAATTGGTTAATCTTTTCTTCCAGTTGCTAGCCAAGAACATTAACCAAGAGATTAAAACTCTCGTATTTAATCTCACTTAAGAATCATAAACCATCCGTCTACATTTCTGTGATCAAATGCAATTCATGACCTAGCAATACAATTCCGGTTCCTAAATTGACTAATACGACTTTCAAGTATATTTCTATCAGGAAAGCACATCAAGACTCAATTTTCCCAAATCAAGTAAAGAACAATATCCTATTAATTCACAACTTTCCAATTTCGTGCTCTCTCGAGTGAAATCGGACTTTTTATATATACATTAATGTAGGCCACACACTAATGCAGTAAGAACAAGAATTAATAGAACAACATGGAAGAAAAAGATGAAAAACCATATAATTAATAATCAAAATTCATCACAAGTGTTCATAACCTCAGCAAGGAAGGGAATTAGCCACTCATTTGTGGATTAATCATCCTAAAACAAGTGTTAATCATACAAACAATTGAGTTAAAGAAGAAAGAAAGAGAGAAAAAACCCTGAACTTTTCGTCCCTCAACTGCCTGTAACCCACGTCCTTACTCCACCAAGTTTGAATTATGAAAAATGAACCTAAGTGTTCTATTTATACTAGTGGGAATTTTTCCCAGAATAACAAGCAACGTGTCACGGAGTGCATCGCGGAGCACTGCCTCCGTGACACGTCGTGGACGCGGACCCTCACTGGAATTTGGGGGTCCAGGAATAAAGCACCAACGTGGCACGGCATGCAACGCGGAGGCTAGCCACCTTGCCACGGAGCTGTCGCGAGCCTCCACTGGAATTGATGAATTTTTCACCCTCCAGGCAGAATGCCTCCGCAATGGCAGTGTCACATGGCTCCATCGCGGATCCCCTTTAATTTGTGCAGTCCAATGCTTTTTTCCTTGCTCGCATCCAAGTCCAACTCCGATATCATCCAACATGCATATTAGCTTCCCGAAATCACATTTTACCTACAAAACAATGCTAATCATGTTGGTTAGTATAAATTCACATTTTACTATCAATTACATGAAAATGTATACACATTGCTAGATAAACAAGGCGAAAATGATACTTTTGAGTATCACTTGGGCATATAAATCTGCCCAAGATCACCTACCATCAGTATTGATGAAATCTACTGACTGGAGTAATGATGGGTTAGATGAGACAATGAATGCTATAGTGGGAACAGGTGCATATTCATACGCATCTAAAAAGTTGGATCTTGACTTAAAAAATAAAGCAAACCCTCATGCTAAGCCATCTATAGAAGAGCCACCAATGTTAGAGCTTAAGCCACTTTCGACTCATCTTAGGTATGCATCTCTTAGTCCTCAGAACATGCTACTTGTAATCATCTCTGCATAATTGTTGGATTGATAGGTAGAAGAATTAATCTCCATTCTCAGAACCTACAAAAGGGCCATCAGATAGACCATTGCTGACATTATTATTATCCCACCAGGGATTTGCACTCATAAGATTAAACGGAAAGAAGGTTGCTTACCTAGTATTGAACATCAGAGAAGGCTAAATTCAATAATGCAAGAAGTGGTAAATAAAGAAATTATCAAGTCGGTGATGCAGGGTGGTGTACCCAAACTCTGATAGTTAGTAGGTTAGCCCAGTACAGTGTGTACCAAAGAAGGGAGGTATGATGGAAGTTCAAAAATGAGAAGAATGAGTTTGTACCGACTAGAACAGTGGTCGGATGGCGAGTATGCATGGAGTATCAAAAGTTGAACAGCTGCACTTAAAAAGATCACTTTCCACTTCCCTTTATGGATTAGATGATAGAAAGGTCTGTAGGGAGAGCATATTACTGCTTTCTTGATGGATATTCAGGATACAACCAAAATTCTATTGCACCAGAGGATCAGAAAAAGACAACATTCACCTGTTCTTATGGTACATTTGCTTTCAAGCAGATGCCTTTTTTGGGTTATGCAATACATCCGCCACATTTCAGATATGCGTGATGTCCATATTTTTCGGACATGGTGGAAGACACTATAGACGTATTTATGGATGACTTTTCGGTGGTGGGTGACTCATTCAAGGATTGGTTAGCACACTTGGCAGCGGTATTAAAATTGTGTGAAGATTCAAATTTGGTCTTAAATTAGGAAAAATGTCAATTCATGGTCACAAAAGGAATAGTGTTGGGGCACAAGATTTTTGAAAAAGGTATTGAGGTGGACAACACAAAAATTGAAGTTACTTCAAAACTTCCACCTCCTATCTCTATTAAGGGGATCCACAGTTTTCTAGGGCATGTTGATTTTTATCAGAGTTTTTTAAAGACTTTTCAAAAGTTGCTAACCTTTTATGAAGGTTGTTGGATAAGGATGCAAAGTTCGTATTTGATAAAGCTTGCCTCAAGGCATTTGAGTTGCCTAAAGGAGAAACTCATCACAACTTCCATCATAGTAGCTCCCCATGGAGTAAGCCATTCGAGATCATGTGTGACACTGGTGGTGTAGCTTTGGGATTTCTTCTTGAAAGACATGATAGAATATTTCATCCTATCTGTTGCACTAGCAAGTCTCTAAATGCAGCTCAAAAGAATTACACAGTTACAGAGCAAGGGCAGTTAGCAGTAGTGTATGCTTTTAAAAAGTTTTGTGCCTACCTCCTTGGCACAAATGTGGTGATGCACACTGACCATGCCACTATTCGATATCTTATGTCTAAAAAGGATGCAAAACCTAGACTCATTCACTTGGTATTTCTACTACAAGAATTTGACTTCAAAGTGAAAGACAAAAAAGGTACCGAAAACCAAGTGGTAGACCATTTATCTAGGTTGGATGAAGAAGGAAAACTTGGAAATGGATTGGAGGTTAATGATTCCTTCCCAGACGAACAGGTATTGGCCGCCTCACAAGATTTGATTCCATAGTTTGCAGACTTTGCAAATTACTTGGTGAGTGATATAATACCTGAAAATATGAACTTTCATTAAAAGAGGAAATTTCTCCATAATGTTAGGAAATTTTATTGGGATGAGCCATATCTATTCAGAGTCTGTGCTGGAAACATTGTAAGGAGGTGTGTCTTATACCCCGTAAGATTTCCGGCACCTACATGGCCTATTCGCGCATTGGTTGAGCATATTTGAGTGCCATACGTGCTAGAGAAAGGCCCGAAAAAAGATCGGACGTAAAACCTATCGAACCACCGCGGAAGGAGTTAGTGCAGAGCCCCTCTGCGATGGAAGCGTGTCACGGAGGCGGGGCCACCGCATTGGCTCCGTGACTCATTGGGCCTGTCCAGGCCCAAGTATATAAAGCCCCACTAAAGTTTTTAATTAGTTCATTCATTATAATTTCCAGAGAAAACGTAGAAAACAGAGAGAGACGAAGAGGGTTAACATATTATCGTCCGATTATGCTGCTAAACGTAGTCCAAATCCAAATTAACTCCAGATAACGAAGTATTTAGCAGCAGGGAGCATTCCTACAGATTTTGTTTCACAAAATACGGTCGACGAATCGTCGAGTCAACGGGCTGAGGTAAGTGGAATTGCTCCAAACTACTGTCTATGTGCTCCTAGCCATAAAGTGAATACTTCTCCCTTCTGGACTTTTGAAGAATAGCAAGTTTTCGACCGTCTTTCGATAAGCCTAAGTTTAGGCTATAATTATATCGAAAGTGATGTTTTCTTTCAGAATAGTGTTGTATTTAGTACTAATTGACGTATATATGAATGCAGTTGGGAGAAATAGCTGGAGTACTGACCGAGCCTCATCCGACAGTCGAATAACTCGAGGTTAAGGTATGTGAAGTTGTTCTTCGGCAAGTTAGTAAGCCTTAGCTTGGTAAATCATAGTAAACTCCGTATTTGAAACTCTCGGAGTTGAATGTTGAGAATTAAGTAAGTCTAATAGATTCTGAGTTGTGTTGCCGTATCGTATTCAGTCCGAAAGTTAGTAAAGCATGCGCCAAAGGGCGAGTTAGCATTTCCGATTCAGTATGGCTTATTGTATGATTAGCAAGCATGTTCTAGAATAAAAAGATACAGATTTTCATAATAAAAGCTAATAAAGTAAAATCAGATAGACAGACAGTTTTATGGCTACAGATTAGCCATACAGACAGATAGTATCCCGGCTACAGATTAGCCCAACAGTTAAATAAAGATTTCAGAATCAGTATAATCAGTAAAGAATCAGTATAATTCAGAAAGAGATCAAAATAAGGAAATCAGATTTCAGATAGCCTTTTTCAATTATACAAGCTTGCTATTTTTATGTGCTATTTGTTTGTTGAGACTTGATGTGGCGTGAGGGCACCTTACTGAGCGTCCTCGCCGCCCCTGGGTTGGTAATCGTGTCGCCCACTGAGCGGGTGGGTTTACGTCACTCCAAGGAGTGGCATGTCGTCCCCAGTTTGGACGAAGATGGGATGAAGCTTTCCCCATATCAGTCTGATCAACACTATAGTACAGACAGTCCTGTTGAGCAGTGTCCAGGGAATTGTCCAGTACAGATATTCCCTGTTGAGTTGTGTCCAGGGAATAGATACAGTTCCTGTTACAGATAGCCCTATTGAGTTGTGTCCAGGGAAACAGACCCTATCTGTTACAGATGCAGTATAGGAGTCCTACGGACTCAGACACGGTTATTTATGTCGGAGGCTATGGCCCGAGCCGGAGACCCAGGGGGCCGGTAGAGGAGCTCCTAGTGAGCAGATGAGCCTGCTAGGGGTATATAGATTGTTTGCTTGCTTGGCGCCATCCGGCTTATGGGGGTTGGTATTGGCTATTGCTTGCTAAATGTATATGTATTTATGTGTTTTATATATATATATATATATATACTAGATTATAGACAGCAGGCCGCCGTGACTACAGACACGCTCCTGCCTATCAGTGCAGAAAGGTTTGATCTAGTTCCTATCAGCTCTTCAGATTCAGTTATCTTCTGCTCACAGACTTGTTAGTTTTGTTATCTGTATTCAGTTGTATTATTTCAGTTGCTTGCATACTCGGTACCAGTGGTACTGACTCTCGGTGGGGCGCTGCATTACTTGCCTGCAGGTACTCATAGACGAGGAGGCGATCCCTCGTGATCCTAGCCAGCGCAGAGTCATCAGCTCATGTCATCCGGAGCTTGATATTTCAGAGGTTTATATCATTTCTCTTTTGTTGTACAGTATGGGTAGTTCGGGGCCCTGTCCCGACCATCTTATCAGTATTCCTAGAGGCTTGCAGTCTGTATATATTTCCCTGTGGTCAGCTGAGCTGGTCGTGTGAGGCCGTGTAGTTTGTTATGGCTGTTTAGCATTTCAATTTATGTTGGCCGTGTGAGGCCATAGTTTGATAGTAGTGGTGACCTTGCCGGTCACATAGTTGTTCAGTATTCCCCTTGTTGAGTCTCAGATGACTAGACAGCATGGTGGCCTTGTCGGCCCGCATAGGTTCCTTGTTACGAGTATGTTTCTTGTTAGCTGTTATACAGGTACAGGTGGCTATCGGCCAGTTGGCCGGAGGCTATGTTTATAGCCATCATATAGCCCGTTGATTTCATGAATCTGAGTTAGAGCTAGCCAGGCGCCAGCGGTGCTTAGGCTCACCAGTTAGCAGTCCAGGTCCTACTAGGGCACCAGGTGCCAGTCATACCCCCCCAAGGCCGGGTGTGACAAACTTGGTATCAGAGCAGGTCGTGTCCCAGGGAGTCTGCAAACCGTGCTAAGTGGAGTCTTGTCTATGGATGTGTTGTGCACCACATACTATAGGCAGGAGGCTGCGATGCATAATAGGATGGTTACTCTTCTTTCATACTCAGTCATGCCATAGCACAGTACAGTATAGGGTTGAGTTCCTAAAACTTATTGTATCCTTTGTCTACAGATAAGAATGGTAGATCAGCGACACCCTGCCACAGGCAAGAGATTAGACACAGCAGCATGAGAAGGCACCAGCAGGATGCCTCAGAGTCAGCCCGATCTGAGGGCGATATAGAGGCTTCATCACAGCCCTCTCAGCAGTCCCCCTCACATCAGGAGCCATTGGGCACTACACTGCCCCCGATAGCTCCTGTGCCTTCGCCATCAGATCAGGAGGTTCGTAGCACTGTAGTTATGTTGGCACAAATGATGGCCACACAGCGCCAGTCGGTGCCACCTCTAGCAGTAGAGCCTTCAGGTGGGTCAGGTAGTTCCAGGGTCAGGGAATTTTTGGCACTAGGTCCTCCACAGTTCACTGGGTCAGATCAGGCAGAGGACCCTCAGGACTTTCTAGATCAGATGTAGAGAATTTTTTGGGTTATGCATGTGACCCCTTCAGAGTCTGTTGAGTTGGCAGTGTTTCGGTTGCGGGACATAGCAGTACTATGGTACGTGAGTTGGGAAAGGTCCCGAGGAGAGATGTTACCCCTCCAACCTGGACCAGCTTCTCGGAGGCCTTCCTGGACCGTTACTTGCCACGAGAGATCCGGCAGGCCCGGATGGATCAGTTTTTGCATCTGGAGTAGGGGGCGAGGAGCATACGTGAGTATGCTTTACAGTTTGACTCCTTAGCCCGTTATGCTCCAGCATTTGTTGATACTATGCCAGCTAGAGTTCACAGATTTATTATGGGTCTGAACCCGAAATATACGGAGGCATGTATGACGGCTACGTTACGAGAGGATATGGATATCGCCCGAGTACAGGCCTTTGCTCAGACTATTGAGGGTCTTAGACAGCGGCAACAGAATAGTAGATAGACCAGTCAGGAATAGCGTCGCAGAGACAGATCGGACGAGATGCAAAGGGAAGTTCAGAGAGGACCCAGGCCTCGACTATCAGATAGACCCCCTAGACCCCCATCTCCACCATAGCAGCAGCAGCAGCGAGGTAGATATGTGCGACGAGGGCAGTTAGAGCCTAGTGGCAGTTCCAGAACAGTAGATTCCCCACAGCAGAGAAGGGGAGAGCAGAGTAGATTTGCACCCTCACCCTGTCCCTATTGTAATCGACTATACTCCGGAGCTTGCAGATATGGCTCCACTGGGTGTTATATTTGCGGACAGGAGGGGCATCGGATGAGAGATTGTCCGACTAGAGGTCAGGGGAGTAGAGACAGTCAGGACAGGGGATCCGCAGGGCCACGAGCCCCAGCAGCCTCAATGGGGCATGGGCCTTCAGGTTCAGTAGGCAGAGGCTGAGGTATATCAGGAGCTTCCAGTTCAGGTACGGGCCCAAACCGTACTTATGCACTACCAGGGAGACACGACTCAGAGGCATTGCCAGATGTAGTGACAGGTACGATGACTATCTGTTCATGCCCTGCTTATGTATTGATTGATCCAGGATCCACTCTGTCATATATTACCCCATTTGTGGCACGAAAGTTCAGTATTGCACCAGAATTATTGCAGCAGCCCTTTTCAGTATCCACGCCCGTCTGTGACTCTATTGTAGCTAGCAGAATTTACCGAGGGTGTACAGTAGAGGTTGCTGACCGCCAGACTACAGTAGATCTGGTAGAGCTAGAAATGATAGATTTCGATGCCATAATGGGTATGGATTGGCTAGTGCCGTGCTACGCCAATGTAGAATATTGGACCAAGATGGTCCGATTCCACTTTCTAGGAGAGGCAGTGCGAGAGTGGAAAGGCAGCACAGCTACTCCAAAAGGTAAGTTTATTTCCTCTCTTCAGGCGAGGAAATTGATAACTAAGGGATGTATCTACCACATAGTCAGGGTTCAGGATGTCCGAGTAGAATCTCGGACAGTCCAGTATGTTTCGGTGGTGAACGAGTTCCCTGATGTGTTTCCAGATGAGTTACCTGGTATTCCCCCAGAGAGGGAATAGATTTCGCTATTGATTTATTACCAGGCACTCAGCCTATATCAATTCCTCCTTATCATATGGCTTCTGCAGAACTCAGAGAGTTGAAGGAGCAGTTGAAAGATTTGTTAGATAAAGGTTTCATCAGGCCGAGTACTTCACCATAGGGTGCGCCAGTTCTATTTGTGAAAAAGAAAGATGGCTCACTCTGTATGTGTATAGATTATCGGCAGTTGAATAAAGTTACAGTGAAGAATAAGTATCCGCTTCCCAGAATAGATGATTTGTTTGATCAGCTACAAGGGGCCAGATACTTCTCTAAGATTGACTTGCGGTCCGAATATCATCAGGTTTGGGTGCGTGAAAGAGATATTCCTAAAACGGCGTTCAAGACCCGATATGGACACTTTGAATTTCTAGTTATGTCCTTCGGGTTGACGAATTCCCCAGCAGTATTCATGGACCTGATGAATAGTATTTTCAGACCATACCTGGACCTATTCGTGATCTTGTTTATTAATGATATTCTGGTGTATTCTCGCTACGAAGCAGATCACCGGACTCATTTACGGATAGTACTCCAGATCCTCAGGGACCTCCAATTGTCTGCTAAGTTCTCCAAGTGTGAATTCTGGATGACTCAGTAGCCTTCTTGGGGCATATTATGTCGGATGTTGGTATACAGGTTGATACGCAGAAGATAGCAGCAGTTAAAACCTGGCCTAGGCCTACCACTCCGACTGAGGTCCGTAGTTTTCTGGGATTAGCAGGTTATTACAGGAGGTTTGTTGAAGGGTTCTCTACCATAGTGGCACCTCTGACTAAACTGACGTAGAAAGCAGCAAAGTTTCAGTGGACAGAGGCATGCGAGCAGAGCTTCCAGGAACTGAAAGACAGATTAACCTCCGCACTAGTGTTAGCATTGCCGGAAGGTACAGAAGGTTATTCGGTGTATTGCGATGCATCAGGCGTCGGGTTGGGTTGTGTGTTGATGCAGCATGGTAAAGTGATTGCATATGCTTCCAGACAGCTGAGGAAACACGAAAGGAATTACCCTACCCATGACCTGGAGTTAGCCGCAATGATCCATGCCTTGAAAATGTGGAGACATTACCTGTATGGCGTCCATGTTGATATTTTTACAGATCACAAGAGCCTACAGTATATCTTCACTTAGAGGGAGTTGAATCTGCGGCAACGTCGCTGGTTGGAGCTGTTAAAGGATTATGACATGAATATTCATTACCACCCGAGAAAAGCCAATGTTGTAGCAGATGCTCTCAGTCGTAAGTCCATGGGGAGTTTGGCGTATTTGCAGCCCAAGCAGCGGGAATTGGTCAGGGAGATACATCAGTTAGCTAGCCTAGCCATTCGTGTAGCAAAAATGGAGGACGGTAGAGCGGTAATTCAGAACACCGCCGTGTCATCATTAGTTGTGGAAGTGAAAGAACGGCAATATGAGGATCCTGGCCTGATCCAGCTCAAAGAGAGAATCCAGCAGGGTAAAGCGCCAGATTTTCAGGTAACTGAGGATGGGGTGCTACGCTGTAAAGACCATCTGTGTGTTCCAGATGTTTCAGGGCTCCGCCAGCAGATTATGAATGAGGTACATTATGCCCGTTATTCTCTTCACCCCGGTGCAACGAAAATGTACCATGATATCAAGGAAAACTACTGGTGGCCAGGTATGAAAAGAGAAATTGCTGAATTTGTAGCCCAGTGTCCTAACTGCCAGCAAGTGAAAGCAGAACATCGGAAACCAAGAGGGTTAACTCAGGACATAGCTGTGCCTCTCTGGAAATGGGAAGCCGTGAATATGGATTTTGTAGCAGGATTACCCCGTACCAGACACAGACATGACTCTGTATGGGTGATAGTTGACAGATTGACAAAATCAACTCATTTCCTGCTAGTAAGAACTACCTTCTCGGCCGAAGACTATGCGGAGTTATATATCCGGGAAATAGTCAGATTGCATGGAGTACCGGTATCCATTATTTCAAACAGAGGAGCTCAGTTTACGGCTAGATTTTGGCAGTCGTTTTAGAGAGGTCTGGGAACGCAGATTAGTTTGAGTACAACATTCCACCCTCAGACAGATGGACAGGCTGAGCGCACTATTCAGACGCTCGAGGACATGCTACGAGCGTGTGTGCTAGATTTTGGAGGTAGCTGGGATGAGCATTTGCTGTTAATCGAATTTGCTTATAATAATAGCTATCACTCAGCCATCCAGATGGCGCCTTTCGAGGCATTATACGGGCGAAAATGCAGATCGTCGATTGGCTGGTTTGAAATAGGAGAATCAACGTTGGTTGGGCCAGACATTGTTCAGCAGTCAGAGGGAAAGGTAAAGCTTATCCGAGAACGCTTACTGACTGCACAGAGCCGCCAGAAATCATATGCAGATGTACAGCGCAGAGACCTGGAGTTTGATGTGAATGAATGGGTATTTTTGAAAGTATCCCCAATGAAAGGGGTGATGAGATTCGGCAAGAAAGGTAAGCTCAGCCCAAGGTTTGTCGGGCCTTATCAGATTCGTCGAAGGATAGGCCGAGTAGCATATGAGTTGAACTTGCCTCCAGAATTGGAATCTGTTTATCCGGTCTTTCATGTGTCTATGCTGAGGAAATGCATAGGAGACCCATCTAGAGCAGTCCCAGTCCAGGATATCCAGGTTACAGAGGAGCTAGCCTATGAAGAGGTTCTAGTAGCCATCTTAGATAGACAGATTCGTAGATTGAGAACTAAGGATATTGCGTCTGTCAAGGTATTGTGGTGTAACAAGAACCGAGAGGAGATGACGTGGGAGGCTGAGGAAGATATGAAGATTAGATATCCTCACTTATTCCAGGCCTAGTCAGGCGACAGGTATGTCTGTATTATTATTTATGCAGTACCTTATAGTTGTGTATGTATAAATGAGAAAGACTGATGTTTAGCTATCCAGTGAATCTTAAAGTATTGTGTGTAGTACCTGTATTGGACTTTTCTGCGTTTCAGGTTTTTGGGATAGTCCATTTCACAGGGGAGACTCTGCCGAAATTTTCTTAAAAACAAGTTGAGTAAGTTGAGAAGTCCTCTAGATAGAAGTTTACATTCGAGGACGAATGTTCTTAAGTGGGGGAGAATGTTATACCCCGTAAGATTTCCGGCACCTAGATGGCCTATTCGCGCATTGGTTGAGCATATTTGAGTGCCATACGTGCTAGAGAAAGGCCCAGGAAAAGATCAGACATAAAACCTGTCGAACCATCGCGAAAGGAGCCGGGGTAGAGCCCCTCCGCAATGGTAGCGTGTCATGGAGGCGGGGCCACTGCGTTGGCTCCATGACACGTCGGGCCTGTCCAGACCCAAGTATATAAAGCCCCACTAAAGTTTTTAATTAGTTCATTCATTATAATTTCCAGAGAAAACATAGAAAACGGAGAGAGATGAAGAGGGTTAACATATTATCGTCCGATTACGTTGCTAAACGTAGTCCAAATCCAAATTAACTCCAGATAACGAAGTATTTAGCAGCAGGGAGCATTCCTACGGATTTTATTTCGCGAAATACGGTCGACGAATCGTCGAGTCACCGGGCTGAGGTAAGTGGAATTGCTCCAAACTAGTGTCTATGTTCTCCTAGCCGTAAAGTGAATACTTCTCCCTTCTGGACTTTTGAAGAATAGCAAGTTTTCGACCGTCTTTCGATAAGCCTAAGTTTAGGCTATAATTATATCAAAAGTGATGTTTTCTTTCAGAGTAGTGTTGTATTTAGTACTAATTGACGTATATATGAATGCAGTTGGGAGAAATAGCTGGAGTACTAACCGAGCCTCGTCCGACAGTCGAATAACTCGAGGTTAAGGTATGTGAAGTTGTTCTTCGGCAAGTTAGTAAGCCTTAGCTTGGTAAATCATAGTAATCTCCGTATTTGAAACTCTCGGAGTTGAATTTTGAGAATTAAGTAAGTCTAATAGATTCTGAGTTGTGTTGTCGTATCGTATTCTGTTCAAAAGTTAGTAAAGCATGCGCCAAAGGGCGAGTTAGCATTCCCGATTCAGTATGGCTTATTGTATGATTAGCAAGCATGTTGTAGAATAAAAAGATACAGATTTTCAGAATAAAAGCTAATAAAGTAAAATCAGATAGACAAACAGTTTTATGGCTACAGATTAGCCATACAAACAGATAGTATCCCGGCTACAGATTAGCCCAACAGTTAAATAAAGATTTCAGAATCAGTATAATCAGTAAAGAATTAGTATAATTCAGAAAGAGATCAGAATAAGGAAATCAGATTTCAGATAGCCTTTTTCAGTTATACATGCTTGTTATTTCTATGTGCTTTTTGTTTGTTGAGACTTGATGTGGCGTGAGGGCACCTTATTGAGCGTCCTCGCCGCCCCTGGGTTGGTAATCATGTCGCCCACTGAGCGGGTGGGTTTACGTCACTCCAAGGAGTGGCATGCCGTCCCCAGTTTGGACGAAGATGGGATGAAGGTTTCCCCGTATCAGTCTGATCAGCACTACAGTACAGACAGCCCTGTTGAGCAGTGTCCAGGGTACTGTCCAGTACAGATATTCCCTGTTGAGTTGTGTCCAGGGAATAGATACAGTTCCTGTTATAGATAGCCCTGTTGAGTTGTGTCCAGGGAAACAGACCCCATCTATTACAGATGCAGTACAGGAGTCCTACGGACTCAGACACGGTTATTTATGTCGGAGGCTATGGCCCGAGCCGGAGACCCAGGGGGCCGGTAGAGGAGCTCCTAGTGAGCATATGAGTGAAGTGACTTATTTTTGGCTGGTTTTGACCCAGGTAGGGGTATATAGATTGTTTGCTTGCTTGGCGCCATCCGGCTTATGGGGGTTGGTATTGGCTATTGCTTGCTAAATGTATATGTATTTATGTGTTTTATATATATATATACTAGATTATAGACAGTAGGCCGCCGTGACTACAGACACGCTCCTGCCTATCAGTGCAGAAAGGTTTGATCTAGTTCCTATCAGCTCTTCAGATTCAGTTATCTTCTGCTCACAGACTTGTTAGTTTTGTTATCTGTATTCAGTTTTATTATTTCAGTTGCTTGCATACTCGGTACCAGTGGTACTGACACCCGGTGGGGCGCTGCATTACTTGCCTGCAGGTACTCATAGACGAGGAGACGATCCCTCGTGATCCTAGCCAACGCAGATTCATCAGCTCCTGTCATCCGGAGCTTGATATTTCAGAGGTTTATATCATTTCTCTTTTGTTGTACAGTACGGGTAGGTCGGGGCCCTGTCCCGACCATCTTATCAGTATTCCTAGAGGCTTGCAGTTTGTATATATTTTCCTGTGGTCAGCTGAGCCGGTCGTGTGAGGCCGTGCAGTTTGTTATGGCTGTTTAGCATTTCAGTTTATGTTGGCCGTGTGAGGCAATAGTTTGATAGTAGTGGTGACCTTGTTGGTCACGTAGTTGTTCAGTATTCCCCTTGTTGAGTCCCAGATGACTAGACAGCATGGTGGCCTTGTCGGCCTGCATAGGTTCCTTGTTACGAGTATGTTTCTGGTTAGCTGTTAGTACAGGTATAGGTGGCTATAGGCCAGTTGGCCGGAGGCTGTGTTTACAGCCGTCATATAGCCCGTTGATTTCATGAATCTGAGTTAGAGCTAGCCAGGCACCAGTGGTGCTTAGGCTCACCAGTTAGCAGTCCAGGTCCTACTAGGGCACCAGGTGCCAGTCATACCCCCCCAAGGCGGGGTGTGACAGTGTGTTCCCAAGGCTGAGATGATTTACATTCTTGAGGCATGCCACTCAGCTCCTACTGTAGGTCATCACAATGATATGCGCACAAATTAGAAGATATTAAAGTGTAGTTACTATTGGCCTACTATTCATAAAGACGCTCGTGACTTTTCAAAAGATGTGATAAATGTCAAGGAGAGGGAGGAGTGCCTTGAAGACATGAGTTACTTCTGATGCTCATTCTTGAAGTAGAGTTGCTTGATATATGGGGCATAGATTCCATGGGCCCATTTGTAAGTTCTTTTGGGATGAAGTACATATGAAGTCGATTATGTCTCCAAATGGGTGGAAGTTGTAGCACTTCCAAATGGTGAGAGTAAGTCAGTCACTGCATTCTTGTAAAGGAACATCTTCTCTAGATTTGGCACTCTAGGGAAATCATCAGTGATGGTGGATCACACTTCTACAATAGATTATTCCGTGGTCTACTTGAGAAATATGGAGTCAAGCGTAAGGTGGCAACACCTTACCACCCACAAACAAGTGGACAAGTAGAAGTCTCAAATCAGGAGATCAAAATAATTTTGGCCAAAAAAGTCTATGCTAATAGAATAAACTGGTCAATGAGACTAGATGATGCTTTATGGGCATATCACAAAGCCTTCAAAACACCCATAAGTATGTCACCATATTATCTTGTCTACAGAAAAACATGTAAATTAGTTGTGGAGCTCGAACACAAGGCCTTATGGGCGCAAAAGAAGCTAAATTTGAATTGGAAAGAAGCCACAAACCTTAGACTCACCCAACACAATGCGATGGATGAGTTCAGATTGATGGCCTATGAGAATACTGCAATTTACAAAGAGAGAATAAATCTTTACCATGACCAAAAGATTGAAATAATGGGAGTTCATTCCAGGAGACTTAGTGTTGCTATACAATTCCAGACTCCATCTGTTTCCAAGAAAATTAAGGTCAAAATAGTCGGGACCATTCAAGGTGGTTCAAGTGTTCTCACATGCAGCAATAGAGCTTGACACTGAGGATGGAACAAGATTCAAAGTAAATAGACAGAGGGTGAAGCATTGTTTCAGCAATCCTGAGGAGCTAAAAGTTCTAGAGGAGATATACCTTGATGAAGTCTAAGTAATCAAGGGATCCGCATCATGCTACGATGTTAAATCAAGCATTACTAGGGAGGCAACCCAAGATAACTTAGGTTTTTATTTTTGTTTTCTCAAGTGTGCAGGAAACAAGTTAAAAGTAAATAACGGATCTGTAGGAATCAGGAAAATGCTTGAGGGCCGCACCACTCCAACTTCGTATGGAGCTGCACGACGCGCGGACCAGGCTCCACACAGAGAGGCACGGCAAGGCATGCCTAGGACACATTGAGATGCACGATGCACTGATTTGTAGAAAAATTAGATCACCGATAGATGATGAGGATTAGGCCCAAGGAGTTCTTATTTCACCTTTTTTACTTATGCATTATTGTTTTAGCACTGAGAACAGTGCTTTTGATTAAGTGTGGAGTGGAAGAAGTAAATTTACTTATACCATGTATGCTTTCAATTCTAAATTTGTTCATGGTAGGCCTAGATTTTTTTGTGAAGCATGACTAATCCTTGTAACTTGTAGTTTTTTTGTTTTGTTTTTAGTTGAGTTCCTCCGATTTTGTTTTCGGTACTTTTTCGGTGCATAGTCCCTTAGAACTGACTGGAGGGTCTAGATTTTTTTATTCATAGTCATGATAGTTTCTGATGATGTATGGATGACGACCGTCTTAAGAAAAAATTAGTCGTTAGAAGAGCAAGAACTTTAGACCTTATGAATGCTAGGTGCTTTACTTAGTGTATCATTAAAGACTTTGTATGATTCACTCAAAAATGCATGAAAAGGTAGAAATTAACCCCTATTCTTGAAAAAATTGGGCTTAATAATGTGAAACATTCAATATGGATATATGTGTTTATGTAATCTTGATAGCCATTATTGAACCATTTGTGCCATTGTGAGAGTGAGATACTTTTGTATACTCCATGCTTGAAATTAGATGTCTAGAACTTGCTCGGTGTGTGTACAAAATGAAATGAGAATGTTGAATCTAGAAAGTGATATACGCATTTAGTAGCCTATTTGTATCCAACTTTACCTTCCTTGATGTAATTGTCCTAGTTAGCCATATCAAGTCTTCGCATATTCCTTTGATAGTCATAATATAAGCTTAATCTCTTTTTATTCTGTTGATCTTTATTTGATTCAAATGACTCCTAGAGCATTTTAATTGAGAATTTTGCATAAAAGGAGCGCAAGTGAAGAGAAGAAGGGAATAACTAAAGTGTGAAAATTAGAAGATAAGAAAAGGGTTATAAATGATAAACAAGAAGGGTGATATTAGTGGGAAAAGAAAAAGAAGAGAAAAAGTTGGAAAAATGAATGAATAAAAATTTGTGAATGAGTTTAATGTTGAAAATCCCCTACTAGTCACCTAAGTGCAAATTGAAAAAAAAAGGAGATATAAGGAGAAAAAAATAGGAGATTGAAGAATGAGCTAAGAAAAGTAAAGAGTTGTAAAGTATTAAAGTGCTTAGTCACTATCTTGCACAAATAGTTCCTACCTGTCCCTTAGCCTATATTTAAGTATCTTAAGTCCTCATTGATCTTAGATTTGGTGTTCTATATTAGTTGTGTAGCACACTAGGGCCAAGCTTATGGGTCATCTTTTGAATGCATGTTGAGTTCTTTGGGAGAGTGAGTGGTGTATTTTTATCTATACCCAAGTTAAAATTATTATATATCATGTGAGTGAAAATGCATCTCTCCAAATGGTGAGAGGCACATAATGATAAGATTTTGGTGTTTCTTGATTGTTAAATTACATATGATTCATGTTGGCTCAAATATATCTTGTTGAGTTTGTTCTAGAAGCTAAGTGATTTCGACTTGTGACCTTTGAATGTTGATATTATATGCATGTTGAGTGGATTGTGGGAGCTTAATTGAATTGTATAATGACCCTAACTATAAGTAGACTGATTCGTAGGGTGAATTTTACGGGTTGAATGTGTGAAGGGAAGTAGTAGATTGTTCGAGGACGAATAATAACTTAAATGTGGGGTGGTGATGTAGGGCATATTTACGCACTTGTTTGCTATATTTTTTCCCATGCTTAACTATGTTTTGAGAATAAATTGTGTGTTTTTTTTTTGTTTAATATGATTATTTGTTAAAAAGAGCTAACACACATGATTAGATGTTTGCAGTGATTAAAATGATGGATTTGGACTTAATAGAGACTTAAAAGAACAAGTGTTGCCAAGCCAAGCTTGAAAGAAGAAATTGTCGTAGCATAATAGAGGTTGGCATCTCGCAGGCACACATGTGCTATGGCCTGCGTGACGCGTATGTAGTCCCATTGGGTGGGGGCAACTGAAGGAAGATAGCACGGGGAAAAGCAAAGGGCTAAGCTTCAAGTGACTTGTTAGAGTTCACCAAGAGGCATGACACACAACCATCCCAGTGCACCAAGAGGTGAGGCACACTAGCAGGTTCCAGCCGGCCAGAAGTCTAATCCCAATTCAAGTAGCAACTGAAGTTGAAATGTCCAATCCTAATCTAAAAAGGAACAATGTAGATTTAATCTACTATTATATATACCCTTTCTCTAGATTTTTTTATGGACCATCTACCTTAGACATACAACTTACACAATTTAGAGAATTTACACATCAATTAGAGTCGAATATTTGTTGGAGAATTCATCAAGTTCTTGTGATTCTACTTAGCTTTGGAGATTAGTTAAACAATTTTATATTATTGTAAGTATTTCATTATGGTTCTTATACATCTTATTTTATTGTTTTCTCAAACATGAGCGGCAAAATCTCTTGAGCTAGGGTTGTGGAAACCATGATGGATTAACAGAAGTAGGCAAAATAAAATAGTGATTCTTGAATGGTGAATTCAGTGCATTATTATCATCGTTGTTTTAATGAGTTTTAGAGGTTGAAAATATTGAAATGTGCCTCTATCTTCAAATTGCTTGACCAAAGGGTTGAAGTTAGGAAAAGAGAATAATAGTGGAAATTTGAGGCTACCAACCCTCATCTAATTAACCTAAGCTCTAAATGAGGATAGTTAATCTAAGACTTATGGCGAGGCAAAATATACACACCTAGAGTCTGAGAGGATTTAGGTGAAATTCATCTATGTAGGTCGAGAGATGTTAGATAAACTTAATCTTTAGTCTTACACAAAATTTACCAAGATAAATCATTAATAAAATAAGCCTACTACATTATGAAATGAGGAACACAATGTAGTTTTGTCTCATTGATTTGATGACAACTTAATCATTGTTTAGGATTACTTTTTCTTTTATTTGCAACCCCCCTTTCGAAATATTGATGATCAGTTGATTTTTACTCAACATTAACGTATTATTTCTTCCCAGTTCTCTGTGGGATCAACCCCAACCTTGTTGGGTTACTATATTTGACATCGACTGCTTTATACTTTATTATGAGATGTAATTTGGGCGTGATCACGATGTAGCGCCACTACTCCGCTCTGAGAGCCGCAACGCAGAGGAAGAAACTATAGAGAATAGTGAGTCACCTGACAGTAGAAGATCTAGCAGAAAGGTTGAGGGGTTCTAGATGAAGGAAAAAGAGGTGGAGGAAGAAAAAGGAAAAGCCAAAGAAAGCCAGAAATATTACATGCCGATCCTAAGACCTCCTCCCTTTTCCCCAATGTCCTAAGAAGAAGACTGAAGATGAAAAGTTTCATAAGTTTATTTCTATGTTGAAACAGTTATCTGTCAATATCCCATTGGTGGAAGCACTAGAACAAATGTCGAATTACGCAAAATTCATGATGGAATTAGTGACCAGCCTCAATTGCAGGATAAGAGAATCCAGCTACTCCGCAGGATCTTTGCCTTTTCATAGGGACTTTGAACATTCAAAATCTAAAACAAGTAAATAAACAACATTCAATCATGTAACATTTCATTCAGGGCCTAAAAGTTCTATTCTACCCAGTTATACTCGATATCACGGTCAAATTCAATATCCTAAGTGTCAATTAACCATTTCTATCCCTCACATAGGTAATTCCCACCTATTCTATGGAGTTTCTACTCCTTAAACCCTTTAAAGCACTTAATAATGCTAAAAGCCTCAATTTTATGAACACCCAGGTCTCAAACTATCCTACTATCAAAATACATACTTTCACATTCCCCTAGGAAGTGTTTATTCCCCATTTTTAAGCCTGAGAGTCGATGTATAGTCATTCCCATAACCCTGACCCTAGTTTTCACAACCCTAGGCTTATTTAGCTAGAAATTCACCATTAGAGACTTCCCATTGATTCTAGAGTGTTAGGGAATCGAATGAGAGAAGGAGATAGCTTGGATTCTTACCTTGGGATGGAGAAATTGCTTTTCCCCTATGAAAATCTCCCCTTTTCTCTCAAAAGTTTTGCTTTTGAGTAATGGATGAACAAACCCGAAATTCAAACTTAAAACGTCACACTGCCTCCCGTTGTCCGTTGTAGCAGTCAAATTTCCACTGCAGTGGACCCGCTATGATGGCCAATGCCTCGTCATGACAATCACAAAGGTTGTTTTCTCTCCCCACTATGGTGGACCTCCGACCATCATGACGGTTTCGCTGCAGCGGAAATCCCACCGTTGCAGCAGTCCCCACTAACCAGTAGCTTAGAATTTCCTGCATATTTTCAACCCCTCAAAACATAAGTCTTAAATCTGACTTCCTAGCACTTTCCTCCATGCAATTAGGTAAAACAGGTTGCTAAATCCTTAATTATCCTGTAAAGACGTAGGGGTCGTTACAGATTTCACGTGCAACAATATAAAATTTTCTATTCTTACAACATTGTTTGTCTATAATAAATTGATATAGTTTGAAAAGTAAAGATAAATTCTTGATTTAGTTATAGTGATGTTCGGACTTTATAGAATAAGAAACATTCTTCTTCTCACCTTTTCTCTCATGAATATATTGTTTCTACTAAACATAGAGAAAGATGAATGAATATTCCATACACTAAATTATGGACAAAATCAATGTTAAAAATAGGCGAAAGTTTAGGGACAGATTAAAGGCAAACCAATATTACAAACATAAGGAACTATTAGTGCTTCATGTAAAAATAAGAATGACTTTGAGTCTTAGCCCAAAAATATTGGACTATTTTATGCTTTTTCTGTAAAATGAAAGAAATTTAATTTATCAAACTAATAAGGATAGTGTATAGTTATCACAAGGAGAACTTCAATAGTAATAATGTGTGTTAATCAAGAACAAAGGAGGTGTACCTATTTTCAAAGGCGGAATAAAAATTATTCATTTATAAATTCTAGATTATAATTATATTTTTATTTATTAAATTTTTGATAAATTATATTAATATAATTATCAAAATTTAAACTAAAGTTATTATGGGCTTCCCCTACTAATGTAGAGTGTATTTACGCATTTATTAATCATACTTTCCTCATACTTAGCTATGTTTTGAAAGTTAATTGTGTGTGTTTTTTTGTGTTTTATATGATATATGAAAAAGAGTTAACGCACATGATTAGATGATTTTAGGTATTAAAATAACGGAGTTGAGCATAATTGTGGTTAAAAATAGCAAGTTTGGCAAAATGGGGTTGAAGAGACAAGTGTGATAGAAGTTCGAATCATGCAGGCACACCTGTCCTACGGTTTGCGCAATGGCTTGCGCAACGCGCAGGAAAGGACAAAGCAAGGAGATGCATGATACACCAGCCATTCTGGTGCTAAGCCAAGCGCGGTGCACAACCATGTCCAGACAGCCAAAGACTGCAATCCCAATTCAACAAGGAACAAAGGCTACAAAATCCAACTCAAATCCAAGAAGGAATATCGAAGGTTTAATGAACTATTATAAATACCCTCTCATAACATGCTTTAGATGTCCAACTAAGAGTCAATGATCAATTGTTGAATAGTCATCGACTAGTATCACAATTCATACTTTACGAATTTATGTAATTACTTAGTCGAATCTTTGTTGGAGAATTCATAAAGTTCTTGTGTTCCAATTTAGCTTGGAGATTTTGTTAAACAATTTCATATAATAGTAAGTATTTCATTATGATTTCTTCTACATCTTATGTTATTGTTTTCATAAAAATGAAAGACTAAATCTCTCAAGCTAGAGTTGTGGAAACCATGATAGATTAACGAAAGTAGGAAAAAATAAAATAGCGATTCTCTAATGGTGATGTTACACCCCTAAGTTTCTAATATTTAGACGGCCTATTCGCATGTTGGTTAAGAGTTTTAGAATATAACATGTACGAGGAAGGGGCCCGAAAAAAGGTAGGACGAGTGCGGAGTCGGGACCGTGTGGGAGGAGGCAGGGTCAGCTGCCCAAAGGGGCAACGTGGCACGGACCTTTCTCCTCCGCGTTGGGCTCCGTGGCATGCCCGTAAAACGGTGCGTCGCACGGACCCCTGTCCACGGCCTCAAGTATATATATGTTCCCTCCTTGGATTTTATGTCATTTCAATATATATACGGCCAGACCTGAGGGAGCACGACGAAACCAAGTCAAAATCCTCCGTTTATGCTATGAAACGCTGCCCAAATTCAAATTAACTTCGGGTATCGAAGTTTAAGGCTGCAGGGAGCATCGCTACGGTGTTAGTTTCATGAAATTCGCCCAGTAAATCATAACCCCGCCAAGCTAAAGTTATTGGAATTGTTCCAAACTAGTGTTAATACGATCACAGACTTAAAGTAAGCATTTCTCCCTTCTAGATTCTCGATAAATTATGAGTTTTCGACCGTGTTTCATCAAGTTGAAATATAGTTAATATTTATAAATAAAGTTATTGTTTTCTTCGAATTTAGTAATGAAGTTAGCCTTATTCTTTCAATAATACGATTGCAGTTGAGAAGAGCAGTTGAATACGAGCTGAAACTCGCCAGTTAATCAGTAATCGAGAAAGAGGTATGTTAAGGTAGTTTCCTTCGGCAAGTTAGCTCCTATAGCATTATAATTCAGTTTAAGTCCTGGTAAGACAATCAGAAGTACGTTAATCATGAATAGTTGTTGTTATTAGCTGAGACTAGTAATCCACGTATAGTTTGAGATTTGATTTGCCTATATAGCCCTCCATGACCGACCCCAAGATTATTAGCTGTGTCAACGCCCGCCAGGGGTGAGATGACGTCGCTCTAGAAAGAGCGGCATGCCATCCTGAGGGATGAAAATAGATTCCCAGGTCCCCATAGAGTCCATTCCATGGCTGGACTATTATACATACGCTGTATTGCCACCACACCCTCGACGAGCCTGGTGCTCGGGGTGCAGATATCAGGAGTCCCCTAGACTTAGACACAGCTACAGTCAGGGGCCGAGCGGGCTCAGTTGCAGATCCAGGGGACTGGTAGGACGGCTATAGTTACCAGCTGACCCATTATGACCTTGCTAGGTGTATATAGATTGAAGTGTACTCACCAGGGCTTATGGGGGCCCCAAGTGAGTTGTTCTGTGCTGGTTGTACCTTCTAGCTTATGGGGGCTAGGTAAGGTTATTGTTTGCTTTAGTTATTGATAGACTAGATAATAGAGAATCCAGCTACTCAGGTATGACTCCTATTCCTTTTCTTTCAGTCATTTTTAGTTCTATCTTTTATATTCAGTTATTTACAGTTATTGCCTTACATACTCGGTACATGTCGTACTGACGCCCTTTTGGGGAGCTGCCTTACTTGCCTGCAGGTACTGATAGAAGAGGAGCAGATCCCTCTTAGCTTCCAGCCAGGATTAGCAGAAGAGTCAGCTCCTTTCCTCCAGAGCTTGTAGATAGAAGGTTCTCTTTTGATTGTATAGTTTATAGGTAGGTCGGGGCCCTGTCCCGACCATCATATTACTCCTAGAGACTTGCAGATGGTCTCTACCTCCCTGTGGTTAGCTGTTATCAGCCGTGTGGGGCCTATATGTGCTTTAGTTTACATGTTGGCCGCGTGGGTCCTTGTTTAGCTGATATATTAGCGGCCTTGTCAGCCATAGTTTAACATAGTTATGGATTTACTTTACAGTCATAACTAGACATCATGATGGTCTTATCGGCCCACATAGGTTTCCTTGTTGTTGTTGTTTTTGGCTAGCTGGTTCTATTTTACAGGTGGCTATGAGGCCTTGTTGGCCGAAGGTTGTGTTTACAGTCGAGATATAGCCCGTTGTTTTCTTGATTTGCGGAGTAAGCCTGCACCAGGAATGCTTAGGCTCAGTCAGTCAAGTCAGTTCAGATCCTAGTAGGGCACCAGGTGCCAGTCATGCCTCCCAAGGTGGGGCGTGAAAAACTTGGTATCATAGCAGGTCGTATCCCAGGGAGTCTGCAAGTCGTGTCTATGGATGTGTTGTGCACCACATACTATAGGAAGGAGGCTGCGAGGTATGATAGAATGGTTACTCTTCTTTCTTATCCATTCGTGCTATAGAGTTGTACAGTATAGGGTTGAATCCCTAAGCTTACCATATTCCTTTTTGTCTACAGAGCAATGTCAGACCCATGACACCCCACGACTGGCAGGAGGTTAGACGTGGCAGCAGGAGAGGGCACTAGCAGGGTGCCCCAGTCAGAGTCATCCCGATCTGAGGGACAGGGACGTTTCATCTCGATCTCCCCAGCATTCTCCACCACACCGGAAGATGCTCGAAGCATCAAATGTGTAGGCACCCCCTCCAACACTACCTACACCTACACCGTCGAATCAGGAGGTTAGAAGTGTTGTTGTTATGCTAGCTCAAATGATGGCTGCACAGTGTCAGCCCATGGTATCGGTAGTTGCAGAATCTTCAGGAGGGCCTGGTAGCTCGAGGGTCCGAGAGTTCCTTACATGGAGTCCCCCGCAATTCACAGGAACAGATCGGGATGAGGACCCTCAGGATTTCCTGGATCATTTGCAGCAGATTTTCAGGGTAATGCATGCCACCCCTATAGAATTAGTGGAGTTAGCAGTGTTTCGGTTGCGGGACATTGCCGTACTATGGTGAGAGAGTTGGGAAAGGTCCCGAGGCAGAGATATTCCCTCTCCGACTTGGCCCAAGCTTCTCAGGGGATTTCTTAGATCATTATCTGCCACGAGAGATCCGCCAGGCCATGCTAGATCAATTTTTGCACCTGGAGTAGGGTTCGATGAATGTTCGAGAATATGCTATGAGATTATATTCCTTATCCTGATATGCACCAGCCTTTGTGGATACTATGCCTGCCAGGGTGCACCAATTCATTATGGGGCTGAATCCAGAATATGTGGAGACCTATATCACAGCTACCTTGCGAGAGGACATGGATATTGCTCGTGTTCAAGCATTTGCCTAGAATATTGAGGGGATCCGGCAGCGGCAGTGAGGGATAGAGAGGGCAAGTCAGGAGAAGTGCCGCAGGACTAGACCTAGTGATATGCAGAAAGAGTCCCAGGGTGGACCTAGACCACGATTATCAGAAAGGCCACCCAGACCCCCACCTCCACAACAACAACAAGGGAGCAGGTTTGGTCGTCGGGGACAGCCAGGGCCCGGCGAGAGCCAACGGCTAGTAGGATCACAACAACAGAGGGGGTCGGAGTAGAGCAGACTTACTATACCATTTTGCCCTATTGTATCCGATGTCATTTTGGGGCCTGCAGGTATGGTTCCACGACATGTTATGCATGTGGAAAAAAGGGTCACTGCATGAGGGACTGTCCGGCCAGAGGTCAGGGCGATCGGGATCGACAGGATAGATCCTCAGTGGGGTCACGTGCCCCAGCCCCTTCAGTAGGACGCAGACCCTCAGCTCCAGCCGACAGAGGCCGAGGCAAATCAGGGGCCTCCAATTCAGGTACTGATCCAGATCGCACATATGTTTTACCGGGGCAACATGATTCAGAGTCTCGCCGAATGTTGTGATAGGTATGCTGGACATTTTCTCTCATTCCACGTATGCTTTGATAGACCCAGGTTTCACTTTATCATATGTTACACCGTTAGGTGCCCGAAAGTTCGGCATCACGATGGAATTGATTCAGTGACCTTTTTCAGTATCTATCCCATCGGTGATTCCATTTTAGCTAAGAGGGTCTACCGAGGGTGCACAGTAGAGGTCGTTACTTTAGCAGATTTGGTAGAATTAAAGATGATTGATTTTGATGCAATTACGGGTATGGATTGGCTAGCTCCATGTTATGCCAATGTAGAATGCTGGACCAAGATTGTCCAATTCCACTTTCCTGGGGAGGCAGTACGGGAGTGGAAAGGTAGTGCGGCTACGCCGAAAGGTAGGTTTTTTCCTATCTTCAAGCGAGAAAATTGATAGTGAAGCGATGTATTTATCATATTGTCAGAGTTTAGGATGTTCAAGCAGAATGTTTGACTTTTCAGTCCATTCCAGTAGTCAATGAATTTCCAGATGAACGACCTGGTATTCCCCTAGAACAGGAGATCAATTTTGCAATTGATTTGTTACCAGGTACTCAGCCTATATCTATTCCTTCATACCAAATGGCTCCTGCTGAGATCAGGGAATTGAAGGAGCAGTTGAAAGATTTGCTAGATAAGGGCTTCATCAGGCCGAGTACTTCACTGTGGGGAGTGCCAGTCCTATTTGTGAGAAAGAAGGATGGCTCCCTCCATATGTGTATAGATAACCAAAAGCTGAATAAAGTCACTATCAAGAACAAGTGCCTGCTTCCCAGAATAGATGACTTGTTTGACCAGTTGCAGGGGGGAAGGTATTTCTCAAAAATCGACTTAAGATCTGGGTATCATCAGGTTTGGGTTCGAGAGAAAGATATTCCAAAAATCGCTTTCAGGACCAGGTATGGCCACTTTGAATTTTTAGTCAGGTCCTTCGGGCTGACGAATGCTACAGAAGTGTTCATGGACTTGATGAACAACATCTCTAGGCCGTATCTAGACCTGTCTGTGATAGTATTTATTGATGATATTCAGATATACTCCCGCTCAGAGGAAGATCACTGAGATCACCGAGATCACCTATGAATAGTGCTCCAAACTCTCAGGAATCACCAGCTATATGTGAAGTTTTCTAAATGTGAATTTTGGTTGAATTCAGTAGCCTTTGTGGGCCATATGTGTCAGATGCTGGCATTTAGGTAGACTTGCAGAAAATCGAAGCAGTAAAAACATGGCCTAGACCTACCACTCTGACCGAGGTACGTTCCTGGGGTTAGCCGGGTATTACAGAAGGTTCATGGAAGGATTCCACCTTAGCAGCGCCTTTGATCAAGTTGACTCAGAAAGCAACTAAATTTCACTGGACTGAAGCATATGAACAGAGCTTTCAGGAGTTGAAAAATAGACTGACTTCAGCACCAGTATTAGCCTTGGCAGAAGGATCAAAGGATTATGCAGTGTACTGCGATGCTTCAGGTGTCGGATTAGGATGTGTTTTGCAGCATGGTAAAGTAATTGCTTACGCTTCAAGACAGTTGAGGAAGCATGAAAAGAACTACCCCACCCATGATCAGGAATTAGCCGCGGTAATTCATGCCTTGAAAATATGGAGGCACTATCTGTATGGTGTCCTTGTAGATATTTTTACTGATCATAAGAGCCTTGAGTACATTTTCACACAGAAGTAGTTGAATCTGCGGCGATGTCGCTAGTTAGAGTTGTTGAAAGACTATGATGTAAATATCTTATACCACCAGGGAAAGCCAATGTTGTAGCAGATTCCCTCAACCTTAAATCCATGGGGAGTTTAGTACACCTGAAGCCAGAACAAAGGGAACTGGCCCGAGAATTGCACCGGTTAGCCAGTTTAGCCATTCGTATAGTAGATTCAGGAGACAGTGGAGTAGTAATTCAGAACACAATAGTATCATCATTAGTTGTGGAAGTGAAAGAACGACAGTACGAAGACCCTAACCTGGTTCAGCTCAGAGATAGGGTCCAGCAAAGGGAAGTAACTTATTTTCAGTTAACCGAAGATGGAGTTTTGAGATATAGGGACTGCCTCTGTGTTCCGGATGCGGCAGGACTTTGCAGCAGATTATGGGCAAAGTGCATTATTCCCGTTACTCTCTTCATCCGGGTTCAACAAAAATGTATCATGACATAAAAGAGAATTACTGGTGGCTAGGAATGAAGAAGGAGATAGCAGAATTTGTAGCTCAATGTCCTAATTGCCAGCAGGTGAAAGCCGAACATCAGAAAACCCCGCGGACTGACACAGGAGATAGGAGTGCCTACGTGGAAATGAGAGGCAATTAATATGGATTTTGTGACAAGATTACCTCGTACCAGGCGTAAATTTGATTCCATCTGGCTGATTGTTGACATGTTGATGAAATTAGCTCACTTTCTGCCAGTAAGGGCTACCTTCTCAGCTGAAGACTATGTTGAACTATATATCAGAGAAATAGTCCGATTGCATGGTGTCCCAGTATCTATCATTTCTGACAAGGGAGCACAATTCATAGCTAGGTTCTGACAGTCTTTCCGGAGAGGTTTCGAAACCCAGGTTAATCTGAGTACGACATTCCACTCTCAGACAGATGGGCAGGCAGAATGTATAATTCAAATGCGCGAGGTTAT
The DNA here is from genome assembly GCA_035772735.1 of Datura wrightii. NCBI lineage: Eukaryota > Viridiplantae > Streptophyta > Magnoliopsida > Solanales > Solanaceae > Datura > Datura wrightii. The sequence goes on from JASDFA010000001.1 coordinate 24,038,289, forward strand.
ATTACGAGAGTGTGTGCTGGATTTTGGGGGCAGCTGGGATGAACACTTACCGCTTATTGAGTTTGCCTACAATAACAGTTACCCATTTAGCAATTCAGATGGCGCCTTACGAAGCCTTATATGGATGAAAATGCAGATCTCTAGTTGGTTGGTTCGAAGTGGGGGAATCAGAGTTAATTGGACCAGACATGATTCATCAATCAGAGGAGAAAGTGAAGCTCATCAGAGAACGCCTATTGACAACTCAAAGTCGTCAAAAATCTTACACAGATGTACGGCGTAGGAATTTGGAGTTCAATGTAAATGACTGGGTATTTCTGAAAGTTTCGCCAATGAAGGGCTTAATGAGGTTTGGCAAAAATGGTAAGCTCAGCCCGAGGTTTATTGGGTCGTATCGAATACTCCGGAGAATAGGCCAGGAGGCCTACGAGCTAGATTTTCCTTCAGAATTGGAATCCGTTCATCCGGTCTTTCATGTGTCGATGCTACAAAAGTTCATAGGAGATCCCTCCCAGATTGTGCCAGTTGAGGATGTCCAATTCACCAAGGAATTAACCTATGAAGAGGTTCCAGTAGCTATATTGGATCTACAGATTTGTAGGTTAAGGACTAAGGATTGGATCTACAGATTTGTAGGTTAAGGACTAAGGATGTTGCTTCCGTCAAAGTACTGTGGAGAAACAAGAATAGGGAGGAAATGACTTGGGAGGCTGAGAACGACATGAAATCCGGATACCCTCATTTGTTCCAGACTTAGTCCAGATTATGTAGTTAAGGTAAGTTATTGATTCAGTTGTTGTTTCATGATTTGTGCTATATATATATTGCTCAGTTGACTCTAGCTTTATTATGAAATAGTTGTTATATTGTTATATGAAGTGCCTGTATTGGACTTTTCTGCATTTCAGGATTTTCAGATAGTCCATATTGCAGGGGAAACTCTGCCGAATTTTTCCAGGAATGAGTAGTTATAAGAGTTAAACTTCCTGTAAGCTAAAGTTAACATTTGAGGAAGAATGTTCCTAAGGGGGGAGGATGTTACACCCTGTAAGTTTCTAATGTTTAGATGGCATATTCGTATGTTGGTTAAGAGTTTTAGAATATAATACGAATGAGGAAGGGGCCTGGCGAAAGGTCGAACAAGCGCAGAGTCTGGACCGCGCGGGAGGAGGCCGGGCCAGCTGGCCAAAGGGGCAATGTGGCACGGACCTTGCTCCTCCACGTTGGGCTCCATGGAACGCTCGTAAAATGGCGCATTGGGGTTCGTGCCACGGACCCTTGTCCACCGCCTCAAATATATATATTTACCCTCCTTGGATTGTATTTCATTTCAACATATATACGGCCAGACCTGAGGGAGCACGAAGAAACCAAGTTAAAATCCTCCGTTTACGCTACGAAACGCTGCCTGAATTCAAATTAACTTTGGGTATCGAAGTTTAAGGCTGCAGGGAGCATTGCTACGGAGTTAGTTTCACGAACTTTTGCCTGGCGAATCGTAACCCCGCCGAGCTAAATTTATTGGAATTTTTCCAAACTAGTGTTAATACGATCACAGGATTAAAGTAAGCATTTCTCCCATCTAGGTTCTCGAGAAATTACGAGTTTTCGATCATGTTTCGTCAAGTTGAAATATAGTTAATATTTATATATAAAGTTATTGTTTTCTTCAAATTTAGTAACGAAGTTAGCCTTATTCTTCCAATAATACGATTGCAGTTGAGAAAAGCAGTTGAATACGAGCTGCAACTTGCCAGTTAATCAGTCATCAGCGAACGAGGTATGTTAAGGCAGTTTCCTTTGGCAAGTTAGCTCCTATAGCATTATAATTCAGTTTAAGTCCCGGTAAGACAATTAGAAGTACGTTAATCATTAATAGTTGTTGTTATTAGATGAGACTAGTAATCCACATATAGTTTGGGACTTGATTTGCCTATATAGCCATCCATGACCGACCCCAGGGTTATTAGCTATGTCGACGCCCGCCAGGGGCGAGATGACGTTGCTCCAAAAAGAGTGGCATGCCATCTGTGAGGGACGAAGATGGGGTCCCAGGTCCCCATAGAGTCCATTCTATGGCTGGACTATTATACATATTCCATATCGGCACCACACCCCCGACGAGCCTGGTGCCTGGGGTGCAGATATCAGGAGTCCATTGGACTTAGACAAAGCTACAGTCAGGGGTCGAGCGGGCTCAATTGCAGACCCAAGGGACTGGTAGGACGACTATAGTTACCAGTTGGCCCATTATGACCTTGCTAGGGGTAAATAGATTGAAGTGTACTCACCAGGGCTTATGGGGGCCCTAGGTGAGTTGTTTTGTGCTGGTTGTACCTTCTGGCTTATAGGGGCTATATAAGGTTCTTGTTTGCTTTAGTTATTGATAGACTAGATAATAGAGAATCTAGCTACTCAGGTATGATTCCTATTCCTTTTTGTTTAAGTCATTTTCATTTCTATCTTTTATATTCAGTTATTTACAGCTATTGCCTTACATACTCGGTACATGTCATACTGACGCCCTTTTGGGGTGCTGCATTACTTGTCTGTAGGTACTGATAGACGAGAAGCAGATCCCTCTTAGCTTCCAGCCAGGATTAGCAGAAGAGTCGGCTCCTTTCCTCCAGAGCTTGTAGATAGAAGGTCTACTCTTTTGATTGTATAGTTCATGGGTAGTTCGGGGCCCCATCCCGACCATCATATTACTCCTAGAGACTTGCAGATGGTTTCTACTTCCCTGTGGTTAGCTGTTATCGGCCGTGTGGGGCCTATATGTGCTTTAGTTTACATGTTGGTCGCATGGGGCCTTGTTTAGATGATAGATTAGTGGACTTTTCGGCCATAGTTTAGCGTAGCTCTGGATTTACTTTATAGTCATAACTAGACATCATGGTGGTCTTGTCGGCCCGCATAGGTTTCCCTGTTGTTGTTGTTTCTGGCTAGCTGGTTTTCTTTTACAGGTGGCTATGAGGCCTTGTCGGCCGGAGGTTGTGTTTACAACCGTGATATAACCCATTGTTTTCTTGATTTGGGGAGTAAGCTTGCACCAGGAGTTCTTAGGCTTAGTCAATCAAGTTAGTTCAGATTCTAGTAGGGCACCAAGTGCCATTCATGCATCTCAAGGTGGGGCATAACAGGTGAATTGATTGGAATATTATTCTAAGTATCTTAATATTTAATTATCTATATCTTCAACTAGCCCGACCAAGGAGGTTGAAGTTGGGAAAAGAGAATAATAGTGGTAATTTGAGGCTACTCACCCTTATCTAATTAACTTGAACTCTAACCGACGATAATTAAATCAAGACTTATGATGAGGAAAAAATATACACACCTAAAGTCCGAGAGAATTTAGGTGAAATTCATCTATGTAGGTCGAGAGACATCAGGTGAACTTAATCGTCGGTCTTACACAAAATTCACCAGAATAGATCACTAGTAAAATAAGCCTACTACATTATGAAATCATTGAGAACACAAACCTAGTTTTATATTAATAATTTGATAAACAACTCAATCATTGTTAGCATTATTTTCTTCTTTTTATTTACAACCTCCTTTTTTGAAATATTAACCACAAGTTAGTTTAATTACTGTTAACATATTATTTCATCCCTATTTCCTGTGGTAACAATCCCAAACTTTGTTGGATTACTATATTTGACAGTGACCACTTTATACTTCAATTGCGAGGTGTAATTTGGACGTGATCAAATTTTGGCGTCGTTGTTGGAAATTAAGGTATTAAAATAGTTAATTGGTGTTTAATTTGGCTTATAGTCTTTATTTCGTGTTTTAAGTTTTTGTTTTCCTTTTGTTTTGTTGCAGGTTATCATGGTGAACCCTGTGGCACAAATTAATCTCCCACCAGAGGAGATCACTGAGGCACAAAGAGCCGAAGCTGAGTGCTAAGCAGAAGAAACTCGACTAGTTGAAATAGCTAGGAGAGTTGAGGCTGCAAATTTTGTTGCCACTCTAGCAGAAAGGATCTAACAAAACCCCCTCGTCATCATGGACGAAATGTTGTAGGGGATTTGCTTTTCGAGGGGGAGTTCAAGAAAGAAACTGCCTACACGGGAGCCATTGTTCCACCCCCACTGCCAGCGAATACTAAGTTTGATGTGACTAGTACAATGATGCATTTGCAGAGCATGAAAGTGTTGTTAAATGGTTTGTCCAGCGAGGATCTAATCCAGCATCTAATAAATTTCACCGATATTCGCAATACCTATAGACTTCCCGGAGTTTCTCAAGAGGCTATTAGACTCCGATTATTTTCGTTCTCATTGGAAGGGGAAGCTACTTTGTGGCTGAACGAGATTCCAAACGATTCTATTACTACTTGGGCAGAACTGAGTGCAACTTTCTTGGAGAGATTCTTCCCACCCTCATGGATGATCTAGTTGAGGGATGAAATTAATAATTTCAAACAATTATCCAGGGAAGCTCTACATGAAGCATAATTACAGTTCAAGAAGAAATTGAAATAGTGTCCTAATCACAAACTTTTTGAGGAGGTCCTTATGGATGTATTTTATAGGTCACTAAGCACCTCGAACAAAGCTATGGAAGATGGGATAGCTGAGGGGTCCGTGATGGCCTACAATTTTGCAAAAGCTAGTGAAATACTGGATAAGATGACAAAGACCAATAAGGCATGGGACACTAGAGAATCTGAGGCCGCTGTGGTAAACTACTCTCGAGGGATGATAGAAGAGTGGCGGAAAAAGGAAGAAGAACGGGACCAAGACATGGACAACCTCAAAACCAAGTTGGAATTGATCATCAAGCACCTCACCATATTGAATACACAGAGGATGCCTGCGGTGAATGCGCAAGACAAGGGACCTAAGTATGAAGATCATTACCCTGATGTGGAGGAAGAGGCCAATTTTTTGAATAATCAGGGAAATTTTCGAGCCAACACACAAGGGTCTAGCCAATACTCTTGGCGTCAAGGCCAAGGAAATTAAGGTCGAAATTACTATTGAAACAATAACTACGACAGATCTGGGGCTAGAGACCAAGGTCGATGGAGGAATAGAGATGGTCTCAAGAATGATAGGAATGGAGTGTATGCTCCTCCAAGAGCAAGGGACCCTGCTGACTCTAGAACCACAAGGTTAGAAGATATGATGAGTCGCATGATGAAAAAGATTGATTCAACTAAGGTAGGAGTCATAGAGATGAGGGGTGAGCTTGTAAGCTTGAGTCAATTGGTGGAATCACACTCAACCTCCATCAAGCAATTAGAGCAGCAGGTGGGGAAAATTTCAGTAGCGCTACATCAAAAGCAAAAGAGCACTTTGCCTAGTGATACTATTCCTAACCCTCAGAATAAGGATCATTACATGTGATCATGATCCCAACAGGTTTCTTGATGAAGTTTGAGTAATCAAGATACCTGTGTCATGCCACTATATTAAATTAAGCGCTACTTGGGATGCAACCCAAGATAATTTAATTTTTGATATTTTGGTTTTATGTGTTTGTTTAAGTGTGCAGGAATTAAGTCATTAACCACAGTTCTTGAGCATTAATATTGGAAATGGGGTGCGGAAAAAGTTGGCCCTGCGGTGCACAGAGAGGCACGATGTGTAGGACTGGCAGTGCAGGGCCTAGTGCGACGTGCAAGCTTGACACTGCATGGGTTGGCGTGTAGCGCAGGGAAATTGACACACGGAGCACCGCGTTGCATAGAAGGGTATTTTTGGAAAAACTTTATGGTCAAAGCTGGTCAGGTCTGAAAAAATGGGTACTTTAAAAAGTGCAAAACCTAATTTTTCTCCCATTGTTCTTCACACCCGCGCCGCACACCCTATTGTTCTCTAATAACTTCATCTTTCTCACAAATTCCTCCAAACTTCTTCACCAAAATCACATAAAACCTCATTATCCTTGAAATTCCACCAAAAATGGCACCAAAAACTAGTAAGGGGAAGGGAGTGGCTTCGTCAAACCATGGAAACAAGAGGCCTTGAGTGGGTCAAGAAGCTCACAATAAGGATGCAAGCATGCCACTACAACCACCAAGGTGTTATGGGCTCCGTTGGTCACGGAGCAAGAAGGTGTGAAGCGGTTTAAAGAGTACAAAGAGTCAAAATATCCGCATGAATTATTTATTGATAGAGTTAGCTTGGCATTCGAATTTTCTCGCATTGTTGAAAGATTGCATAATATTGGGCTAGACTTTCTATCTAATGATCCGGGTATATGTAATTTGAATATGGTGAGGGAATTTCTCACAAATTGAGATCATAAGGAGAGGTCAAATCAAGTAAAAATTAGAGGGAAAATTGTTAATTTTTCGTCCGCGATTTTGAATAGATTACTTGGTTCACCTAGCATTGACTCACAACAATTCAAAGACCTGATTTTGAGACCCCCCCTATAGAACAATTCAACATACTCTTAGAGGCCTGAACTTGGTCAAAAGTTAGGCCCGTTACTAATAGTACGGGCATCATGTATCTTTCTTGTATGCACATATGAGTAGGGAAGCTAAGATTTGGTTGAAAATTATTTGTGCTTGTCTGATGCCCGAGAAGAACGTGACTCATGTTATGAGGGAGAGGATGTGTCTTGTATGTGCTTTGATGACTTGTATGTGTAAAGATTCAATTTTAGGGGTCTCTTGACCCAATTTCTAGGAGGGTGTCAAATAGATGAGGAGCTGGTTTATTATAGACCATGATATGACTCGAAGGGGATTGATGTGAAAGAGACTAAGGATCCTGAGGGCATACATGGTCTGGTGCTATCTGTTAGTGAGCTTCATGCGCAAATTAATAATGTCTTGAGTCACCTATACATCATGCAAATATTGTAGTTGCGAATGAATAGAGTGACAGAGGAGCAACTTCAATGGCTTAACATGGACTACCCCTTGAGCGACCATTCGAGAGATCTATGCAGAGTTGGGCCTGGATTTGAGGAGACCCTAGATTTTGATGATACCACATATGAAGAGCGGGCTAGATTTGACTCTAACTTAGAGTCTGATGATGATGAAGATGATTCTGAGATGGGGGAAGCTACTTTTTCCCCCATAGATGATAATGACTAGAGGCTTAGGGAATTTTTCTTTCACTCTTTTACTTATGCTTTAATGTATTAGCACTGAGGACGGTGCTATTGATTAAGTGTGGGGCAGGAGAAGTATACTTCATGAAACCATGCATGCTTTCATTGCTAAATTTGTTCATGGTGGGCCTAGTTTTTTGTGATTCATGACATACCCGGCTAGCTTGTAATATTTTTTTTTGTTTTGTGTGATATTTTATTTTTATTTGGGTTCCCCCGGTTTTTCTTTTTGGTACTTTTTCGGTGGATAGTCCCTTATAACCGATTAAATAGTCTAATTATTTTTATTCGAGTCATAGTCATGACTTTTTTCAATGATGGATGGATGATGATCGTCTTAAGGGAAAATTAGTCATTAGGAGAACAAGAACTTGAAAACTTACGAACTAGGTACTTCACTTAGGTATCATTGAGAGTTTGCGTAATTCACTCAAAAATGCATAAAAAGGTAGAATCACTTAGACTTTTGAAACTTGACTCCTATGCTTGAAAAATTGCGCTTACTAATGTGAAACATTTAATATGGATATATATATTTATGTAATCTTGATTTGCATTATTGAACCATTTATGCTATTGTGTGAGTGAGGTATTTTTGTATACTCCATGCTTGCAATTTGATATCAAGAATTTGCCGGGTGTGTGTGTAAAATAAAATGAGGATGTTTAATCTAGAAAGTGATAGAGGCATTTCTTTAGTAGCCTATAACACCTGGGGCTTCAAAATGGCTTCTTGAGAGAAAAAGAGCTGAAATTGCAGGTATGGTGTAGAGGTTGACGGAGGAGCTGACAACCCATCGTAATGGTGTCGTGGCACCAAAGGTGTGAATAATGGTTGTCAGGAAGGCGACTGACTGCCATGGGTGACGTCAAGGTTTGACGGCTAGGATAACGGCCCCTCGAACTAGCGATGGACCCTCGCATGTTTCATCGCATGAAGTCTCAGTGTTTCAGGTGTGACGACCGACTCGACGGACCGTCAAGGAAGTGACTGCCCATCACCTCCACCTTCGTCTAGGATATTTAGGACCCCTTTTCTATTTAGGAGTGACGGAAAGGGAGACAGACCGTCGGGCGAGTGACGGCCCATCACTGCCACCGGCGAGACGCCCAGTTGTCCAAATTCAACCCAATTTTCAGGTGCAATTTTATAATCTCCCCAAGCTTCTAATCCCTGAGTGACATCATTTTGGGGATAATTTAGGGTGTAATTGAGTTTTTTACTTTCTTAAGGTTGTAACTGAGGGTTTTACTTAGTTTATTCCTCACTCCTCTTATACACCAAGGTTAGAAAAGATCAAGGCTAAGAATTCTTCATCAAGTTTCTTTCAAATCCTCTTTGGGTCTTCAAATTTGGTTGCAAGCTCGTCAAACTAAAGTATGTAGGGTTATGAATGGGGTAAATTCTTCCACTCTCATGTCCAATTTCATTACAATTCTATGATTTTATGTTGCTAAGCATGTCAAATTGAATTCTAGGGTTTTTACCAAATTTTCATTTAATCTTCCATGCTTTTTCTATGGGTATAATATCTTCATATTTTGGTTAATGTTCCATGACTATTAGGAAAGATTTAAACCTCAATTTACTTATTAATTTATGATTTCAAATTTATGGAGATTATGCCCTATTATGCATGATTTATGAAATTCAAGCTTATGAGTCTATGATTTCAAGTATGATGAATTGTCTAGTATGTATGAATGTTTATAAATTCTTAACTTATGGTTCCATGATTTTGAATTATGAAGCTTATTTCAAGTATGTATGATTTCATGACCTGGGCAAACCCATGAAAAGTTAAGTATGTTCATCATGATTTTAACCAAGGCTTACAATATCAGTTTTAAAGAGATATTTAGAGTCAAGACTCCCCAATATTTAGATCTAGATATGTTTTGAGAACATGATGATATGAGCAATATGCATGTTTTGAAAGTAATGTCTAGCATCGAGTAGGCCAGGGATTTCGAGGACCCTGGTCTCTGAACTACGCGCCAATACATGATATATTCTTATTTGGGATCTCTCAAGAGAGTATTCCCCCCACCCGAGAGCACACCCATGATATGAAACCTTATTCATTCTTTGCCCTGGAAAGGCTTAGGATGGCTATCCTCCACGTGGGTAAGACGTGGGATCATCATGTGCTCAGACATGATAGTTGTCGGTTATGACAAGTCTCCCATTGTTCCTCATGTTTTAAGTTACTCATGTTCAAGTATTATGATATTATGTCTTATAACATATTTGACCCATTGATCAGTTTATGAGTTTTTAGTTATGTTTTCAAGTATGGCACACTATATGATTTTCGTTTCTAAACCTTGAGTCATTATGTCCAGCTTATGTTGAATAGCTTATGATTATGTATATCTCAGATATATGGCCTTTAGCATGTGGTCCTTACTCTCACGATCTATCTTAATTTATATTCATGATTTCTACTAACGTTTTACTAGCATGTTTACCTTACCTTTACATACTTAATACATTCAAAGTACTAACTGCATACTATATGCTATATCGTCTCATGATATAGGTTCGGGTGATCCATCTCAATCTCGCCGATAGTTCATTTTCGATTAGTCCACCTCTATTCCCACTTGGGTGAGTCCTCCTTCGCCGAGGATGTTAACAACTTTTTTGTTTTTATTCTATCTTTCAGTTTTAGTCTTAGTGAGCTAGTTGGGTTGTTGTCCCATCAGCTCGTCGGAGTAGTAAAGGCTTTCAGACAATCATGTATAGACAGTTCAGTGTTGTTGATTTGTGTTTACACTTTTGTCCTTATGATACACAGATTTGGCTTATATCATGTTCATGCTTTATTTCTGCTTAGTACGTAAGGCTCTTATCATATTTGTGTGTACCATAGGTTAGCTTGGATCCATTCGTGGTTCTAGGTCCCATGTCTCGATCCGAAGTCTTAGCTCAGGTTGTGACATAGCCTATTTGTATCCTATTTTACCTACCTTGATGTAGTTATCCTAGTTATCCATTTTAAGCCTTAGCCTATTCTTTTGATAGCCATATTACAAGCTTAATCCCTTTTATTCTATTGACTTTTATTTGATCCAAATAACTCCTCGAGCACTTTAATTGAAATTTTTGCATAAAAAGAGCATGAGTGCAGAAAAGAGAGGAAAAGCTAAAAGTGTGAAAATTAGAAAAAAAATATGTGAAATTTGCTAAACAAGGAGAGCGATGTTAGTGGGAAAACAACAACAAGAAAAAGCTTTGAAAAAAATGAATAAATCAAGAACGAAAAAAATTGTCAATGAGCTTAAAGTTGAAAATTCCCTACTAGTCACCTAAGTTGTAAGTTAAAAAAATAAAAGGAGGTATAAGGAGGAAATAGAAGATTGGAGAATGTGCTAAAAATCAAAAGAGTTGTGAAGTATTAAAGTTCTCAGGGAGATTAGTCATTATCTTAGCCAAATAGTTCCTACCTGTCCCTTAGCCTACATTACAACCAATTTAAGATCGAATTGATCCTGGATTCAATGTTCTATATTAGTGGAGTATTACATTAAGGACAAACCTATGGGTCATCTTTTGCATGCATGTTGAGTTTTTTGGGAGAGTGAGTGATAATGTTCTAATTATGCCTAAGTTCATATTATTGTTATATATAACTTAAGTGTGAAAGGGCAACTCTCCAAATAGTGATGGCCTATAATGGTATGATTTTAGTACTTCTTGATTGCTAAACTACATATCATTCATGTCGGCCCAAATATATCTTGTTGAATTAGTTCTAGAAGCTAAGTGATTTCAAACTTTGGCCTTTGAATGTTGATCTTATATGCATGTTGAGTGAGTTGTTGGAGCTTCATTGATTTGTCTAATGATCCAAACTGTAAGTAGACCTATTCATAGGGTGAAATTAGTGATTGAAATTAAGAAGGGAAGTAGTAGATTGTTCGAGGGCGAATAATAATTTTAGTGTGGGGTGGTGATGTACGACGTATTTATGCATTTATTAACCATATTTTGCCCATACTTTGCTATGTTTTGAGAATAAATCATGTGGTTTCTTGTGTTTTATGTGATTTATGTGAAAAAGAGATAATACACATGATTAGATATTTTCAAATATTAAAGTGATGGATTTGGGCTTAATTGTGGCTAAAAATAGCAAGTTTGGCAAAACGGGGTTGAAGAGGCAAGTGTGCTAAAAATTGGCATCACGCAGGCACGCCTATACTATGGCCTGCATGACGCGAAGGCAAGGACAGAGCAAGGAGAGGAAAGACGCACTAGGCATTTTGGCGCTATGCCAAGCACGACACACAACCATGTCCAAATGGCCAAAGACTACAATCCTAGTTCGATTAGGAACAGAAGCTACAAAATCCAATTTCAATCCAAGCGGGTACAACAAAGGCTAATCTACTATTATAAATACCCTCTCTAACATGTTTTAGGTGTCCAACTAAGAGTCAATTGTTGAATAGTCATTGAGTAGAATCACAATTCATACTTTATGAATTTGTGTAATTACTTTGTTGAATCTTTGTTGGAGAATTCATCAACTTATTGTGATCCAATTTATCTTGGAGATTTTGTTAAACAATTTCATATAATAGTAAGTATTTCATTATCATTTCTTCTACATCTTATGTTATTATTTTTTTATAAACATGAGTGGCTAAATCTCTAAAGCCAGGATTGTGGGAACCATGATGGATTAACAGAAGTAGGCAAAAATAAAATAGCAATTCTTGAATGGTGAATTGAGTGGACTATTATTATCTTCATCTTAATATTAATTGCCTATATCTTCAACTTACCCGACCAAGGAGGTTGAAGTTGGAAAAAGAGAATAATAGTGGTAATTTGAGGCTACCAACCCCTTATCTAATTAACATGAGCTCTAACCGGGGATAGTTAAATCAAGACTTATGGCCAGGGAAAAATATACACACCTAAAATCCGAGAGAATTAAGGTGAAATTCATTTATGTCGGCCGAGAGACGTTAGGTGAACTTAATCGTCAGTCTTACATAAAATTCACCAGGATAAATCACTAATAAAATAAGCCTACTACATTAAGGAATCATGGGGAACACAATCGTAGTTTTGTCTCAATAACATGATAAACAATTCAATTATTGTTAGCATTATTTTCATCTTTTTATTTGCAACCCCCTTTCCAAAATATTGACCACAAGTTAGTTTAATCACTGTTATCATATTATTTCTTTCCTATTCCTTGTGGAATTGACACCAACCTATATTGGGTTACTATATTTGATAGTGACCGATTTATACTTCAATTGTAAGGTGTAATTTGGGCGTGATCACCTGCCTACCTCTCAAACACAATATTATGCAAACTATAAAGTACCATTAATTTTTTGCGCCGACTGTTCCTATTTTGAAGTGGTCTTTAATTTTTATCCCCTAAATTCACAGTCTTTAATTTTTGTCTTTTAGTATTTTAAGTAATAAAAATAGGACAAAAATATGCCTAATATTTTTTAAAAAAATTAGCATGACCAAAAAGTTCGCAAGACATATGTTAGCCTTAGAGAGCAGAAGTTCATGCTATTAAGTTCTACCCAGGCATAAATTCAAAAATCAAAAATTCATGATACCGAACTTCTACCTCTAGGAATAAGTTTCTTATTGAATTTACTTCCCAAGGCACAAGTTCAGTAGGCAGAAGTTTAGTGGCATGAACTTCTACCTACTAAACTTGTGCCACAAGAAATAAATTCATGTTGTTGAACTTGTTCTTCAAGACATAAATTCATGTTATTGAACTTGTACCTAGGGGAAGAAGTTTAGGCCAAGACACAAGTTCATGTATCTTAATTTATGCCTTGAGACATAATCTATGTGAGCAAAAAATTATGCCTTGCGAATTTTGTTCTTGCCTTGCAATTTTTTGTGTGTTGTTTTTTCTGTTAAGGGTACTTTTGACCACTTTTTTATCACTTAAAGTGTCGAAGAAAAAAAATTAAAGACCACAAATTTAAGAGGCAAAAATTAAATACCACACCAAAATCAAGTTTTTGCGTCGACTGCCCCTATTTTGGGATAGTCTTTGAATTTTTTCCCTCAACTTGGTGATTTTTAATTTTTGCCCTTTAGTATTCATTCTACTAAACTTCTGCCTATAGGGACAAGTTCCCCACTGAACTTTTTCCCCAAGGCATATTTCATGTTATTGAACTTATGCCTATGGGCAAAAGTTCAATTGCATGAACTTCTACCACAATGTATAATTTCATGATACTAAACTTGTGCGTATGAGCAAAAGTTCAATGCAATTGAACTTCTACCCCTTGACACAAGTTTAATTGCACGAACTTCTGCCATAGACACAAGTTTCCTACTAAACTTGTGTCCTAAGACATAAATTCATGTTATTCAACTTGTGCCTATAGGCAGAAGTTCATGCAATTAAACTTCTTCCCCAGGCACAATTTCAACTGTATAAACTCTACCCCTTAGGCACAATTTCAACTGCATGAACTTCTACCCTTTAGGCACAATTCAATTGCATGAACTTCATCCCCTTAGACATAAGTTCATATTACTTACTTATGCCTGGTAAGCATAAATTCATGTTATTGAACTGGTTCCTATGGAAACAAATAGGCACAGGTTCAATAACACGAATTTATGCCTACCAGGCAGAAGTTCATGTTACTTAACTTATGTCTGGATGCATAACCTGTGTGAATTTATGTTTTAAGGCATAATTTTGTGCAAAAACTTATGCCTTACAATTTTTTTCTATTAAGGGCATCTTTTATCACTTTTCTATCACTTATAGTGCCTAAGGAAAAATATTAAAGACCATAAATTTAAGGGGCCAAAATTAATGATCACTCCAAAATAAGGATACTTTTGCAAATGACCCCCAAAAATAAAGGTATTTGTGCAAATAACCCAAGTATCATCAAAATATACTATACTAAATTATAGACAAGTTATAGTAATCAAATACCATTAAGTATATACATAAGATGGGGCTCAAAACAAAAAAAAAATCTCCCAGACTAGGGATTCTGCAGTCAAGCGGGCAAGTGCACAAATATTCATTTTTGGGATTGTTGTTTATTTTGTGTTTGCTTTTTAAATTTTTTTATATGTTTACATGTTTTCAGAATAATTTCATACGTATGCAAATTAAGTTGAAATTTTGTGTTTGACTTCAGATATTTTTGTCCGAATTATGACCTTATTGATGTTTCGCGTATTTATGCACTTAATTACCATAATTTTTCCATACTTAGCTTAGTTTTAAAAACAAATATTATGTGTTGCATTGAATTTATGTGATATTTATGAAAAATAGCTAGCACAAATGATTAGATGATCGCAGGTCGCAAAGTGCTAAGATTTGGCTAGTTTGGCATTGAAAAGCAAGTGTTGACGTCTGGGACCGAAAAGGGACAAGTTTTGGAGCAAATCGGAGGGCCGCATCGCGCAACACCAGCAATTAGCTCCGCGTTGCACCTGTTGCCAAACTTCCAAAGAGGATAGAATTTCCCCAGCTGCATGTCGCCCAGCATCTACCCGACATAGAGGGCTGCGTTGTACAACACCAATTCCGCGTCCAGCCTAGCATCAGACAAGCAGTGTCAGTCGGCCGGAGTTTGCAAAGTCCAATCCTAATCAAAGCATAAGAGATGCAAAATATAAACACCTAAAGTCCGAGAGGATTTAGTGTGACATTCATCTATGTAGGTCGAGAGACTTTAGATGAACTTAATCATTAGTTTCACATAAAATTCACCAGGATATATCACTCATAAAATAAACGTACTACATTATGAAATCACGGAGAGACAGTCCTAGTTTATTTTCAGATATTGATCACACAATCAATAGGTTCACAAAAATTGTAGTTAAAATTACTTCTTTTTATTGGAAATCCCCCTTAAAAATATTAATTACTGGTTGAATACTCACGTTCAACTAATTTCTTGCCATATTGCCTGTGGGATTCGACCCTAACTTAGTTAGGTTACTATATTTGACAACAGGCGCTTTGTACTTTATTGCGAGGTGTAACTTGGATGTGATCAAATTTTAGCGTTGTTGTTGGGGAATACAATTTAGAGTTAGTTAAACAGTGTTTAAATTCATCATGTAGTCCATAGTTCTTGTATCACTTATTTTATTTTATTTTTTTGTTTTTATTTTTGTTTTAGTTAGCTTTTACTTTTACTATGGCATCATGGATTGAAAAGGGGCTTGGTGGTTGCAACCCATATCTTGATGACCCATGTCCAAATTGTGGAGGACCTCTTTTTTGGTAAGATTTTGAAGATGCCCCCAGAAGAGAAATGTGTGCACCTTCCCCCTCCTATGATGAGGACACTTACACTTTATGTGGTGATCAAGGTGGACGTTGGGGTGATTGTCCTAATTATTTCGCTTCTCTAGCCAGTTGCTCTCCAAAAACTACTAGTTGTGCTTTTGAGTTTGATAGGAACGATGCATGTCATGTGAAGGATAAAGCATGGCATTTAAACGCATCGAAGTCCTGCTCTTAACTTTTATGGAGCGGGAATCTAACCTAGAGGAGGATGTTGACTCCTCAATGCCCATAAAATTGCCTACTCATCAATAAGAAGTGGTTGAAGAAAATATTTCAATCTCAAAAGATGAGCCAAAATATCTTTATGACCACAATGAAAATTATGAAATTGAAGAAGAGCAAAAAAAATTAAAGAAATCGCTGATTATCAAAAAGAAGAAGTTAAGGAGATATTGAGAAGCAAAATGGGGAGGAATGAACAATGGGGTCGAGCCATGACTAACTGATGGAAAAAAGATCAACATGATGATGAGGAAGTAATTCAAAATATGAATTTTTCATGGGAGGATTTTCATTAAGAAGCAAAAATTGACCAAGTGAAATTGTGAGCGACAATTGGCTATTGAAGTAAGCTCAACAACTTGAACTATATGGGGATCATTGTGAGACATTTCATGGCTAGTAGAAAACTTCTTTAAAATGCATGCTAAGAAACGTCAAGAAGAGGAGCTACTAGAAATTGCTACCTGAAAATTAGAGGCCAAATTAGACAATGGTATGATTGAGGCATACAATGCTCAACATCAATTGGTCATGGATAGTAGTTCTGAGTCGGCTCCCAATGAAGAAGAGGTCAAGATGGACTTTGAAGAGCTAAAGGCGATTTGCCAACCAACTAACCCAATAATAATGCAGGATGCCGAAATTGAAGAAGTGACACTAGAGTTGTAAAGAAAAGTGCATCAAATCATTTTTGAGGACTCTAGTGTATTTTAGAGTGAGGATGTCAATAAGGAAGGAAGCTTGAAAATGGAGCTACTTAGACCGCATTTCAATCATTTTTCAATATTGTACTTGGTTGACGATATGAAAATTGAGGCAACCAAATCTATGGAGGATTTTGGAGAAGAAGATCAAAGTGACTTCATTTTAAAGTTTGTCATGCCAAGAGGGCAAAATAGCATCCCTCATTTAAAGGTCAAAAAGTGCAAAATGCGATAACTTAAAGAGGGCCTCCTTGTGTCCATACCACCAACCCACGAGCATCACCAAAATCTTGATTAAAAGTTGGGGCGATTAATTTATATCCTCAAAGTGGAGAAAAAACTCTTGGGGGAGAGTGGGTTCTAGAGTTCCTAATGCACTCGCTACTTGGGAGGCAACCCAAGAGGTATCTTGATGAAGTTTGAGTAATCAAGATACCCACGTTATGCTGAAAAATTAAATCAAATGCTACTTGAGAGGCAACTCAAAATAACTTATATTTTATTGCTATTTTTGTTATTTGGATATAATATATTTGTTCAAGTGCGCAAGAAAGACATTATTGGTACAAAGTTCATCTTTGGCCAAAAAACAACAAGTGAGAAATGAGGGCACGCTCCGCGCGGAGATGTGAGAAACGTGTGCCAGACTCAGCATGGAGTTGCGCTACACGGTGGCCCTTCTACACATCCATGTGTGCGACACGACGTGCTCACAACGCACTGAGCCAAGTGATGTGGGTAGGGCCATCTGGGAAGATGTTGTTCCCATTGACAATGAGAAGTAGGACTAGGAAGTTCATTCTTTCACCCTGTACTTGTACTTTACTGTTTAATCACTGGAGACAATGTTATTGGTTAAGTGTGGAGTGGGGGTAGTTGAATTCCCATGTATGCTAAAAGTGTGATAAGTAAGTATGGTCCTCATTTTTATGTGATTTATTATATCTTTTGACTTGTGTTGTTATAATAATTGGTATGTTTTTGTTTTTGGGTTCCCCTGATTTTTATTTTTTGTACTTTTCTGGCAAATGGTCCCTTAAAACAGACTAGAAGTTTTTTCTTTTTTTAGGATTGACTCAGTTAGTCATATTCTTGACTTTTTCGGATGATGGATGGATGATGATCATCTTAAAGGTAAATTAGTTATCAGTAGGATAACAAGAACTGTGAACCTTTCGAATGCTAGGTGCTTCACTCAGGAAAACAATCAGACTTCATAATAGTTCACTCAAGAAAGATGCATAAAAAAAGTAGAGATACTTAGGCTCTTGGAGTTGACTCCTATGTTTGAAAAAATGGGCTTAATATCTTAAACATTCAATATGAATATGTATGTTTATGTAATCTTGATTGTCATTATTGAACCATTGGTTTCATGTCGTGTGAGATTCTTTTTGCATATATTCTACGCTTGCATAATGATGTCTAGAACTTGCCGGTGTGTGTGCTAAGCGAAATAAAGATATTAAATATAGAAAGTGATATAGACATTTCTTCGGTAGCCTATTTTTATCTTGCTTTTACCTGTCTTAATGTGACTGTCTCAGTTCGCCATTTTTGAGCTTGAACCTATTCTTTTGATAGCCATATTAAAACCTAAATCCTTTTTGTTTTATTGACCCTTATTTAATCCAAATGAGTGCTAAGGCACTTTAAATTGAAAAATTTTGTTTGAAAGAAACACAAGTGAAGAAAAAAGAAAAGCTAAGGTGTGGAAGTTGGAAAAAAATGTAAAATAAGGCAGGTGATTTTAGTTGGAAGATGAGGAAAAAAGATTAAAAACAAAAAAAATGAATAAGCTGAAAAGAATAAATATTGTCAAGAACTCCCTACTAGTCACTCAAGTTGTAAAAATTTCGATGAAGGGGAGGCATAAGGAGTAAAGTAGTAGATTGAGGATTGTGCTAAAATTGAAAAAAAAATGAAGTATTAAAGTGCTTAGGGAGTTTAATCACTATTCTGGCCAAATATTTTCTATCCTTCCCGTAGCCTAAATTACAATCAATTAAAGTCATAATTAATTGTAGATTCGATATTCTTATATTAGTGGAGTATTTACACTAAGGGCAAGCCTATGGTTCATCAAATTGCATTCATGTGAAGTTCTTTGAGAGAGTGACGGTATTTTTATGATATATGAGCGAAGGGGCATCTCTCTAAATGGTGAAGGCATATAATGTAAGGTGTTGGTGAGTCTTTGATTGCTAGATTATATATATTCATGTTGGCCCAAATCTACCTAGTTGAGTTAGTTCTAGAGGCTAAGTGGTTTTGATATATGACCCTTACATGTGATAATTTTATATGCATATTAAGTGGACTATTGAGAATGATTGACTTTTCTAATGTATCTGAATGTAAGACCTGTTTGTGAAGTGAGTTTTGTGTTTATAGCTTTAGTGGGAAGTAGTAGATTGTTCGAGGGAGACAATAGTTTAAGTGTTGGGTGGTGATATAGGGCGTATTTACACACTTAATTACCGTATTTTTCCCATACTTAGCTTTATTTGAGAATAAATATTATGTATTGCCTCGATTTTGTGCGATATTTTTAAAAAAGAGCTAACGCATATAATTAGATGATTGCAAGTTGAAAAGTACTAAGATTTGGCTAGTTTGGCATTGAAAAGCAAGTGTTGATGATCCAAAACTCGTAAAGGATAAGTTTTGGAGCAAACCAAAGGTTGGCATCACGGAACCACACCTTAGCAATGAACTCCGCGTCAGACCTGTCACCAACCTTCAGAGGAGGATAAGATTTCCCCAGCTCCGCAACCATCTACACGTCGTGCATCATCTGCCCTGCATAGAGGGTTGCACTGCGCAACACCAGCTCCACGTCCAACCTCGCGTTGCGCAGGCAGTGCTAGCAGACCAACGTTTTGCAAAGTCCAATCCTAGTCAAAGAAGGAGAGGTGCAAACTAATCCTACTAATATAAATACCCCCTAGGATGTTTTTATTAGAGAGACAAGCATGATACACACATAAGACATCAATTGATGCGTACTACTATTAAGAGAGAAACATCAAGTTCTTGTAATTCTATTTAGTTTTCAAGATTTGCCAAACAATTTCATATATCTGTAAGTAATCATTATGAATTCTTTTATATATATATATATATATATATATATATATATTGTTATTGTTATTGTTATTGTTTCTTCAAGCATGAGTAGCTAAACCAATTAGTGTCACGATCCGAATTCACACCTTGGATGTGAGACGGTACTTAGGATCACAAGTGTCTCCAAGCAAACCCATGGAATAGCATACTTCTACTAAGACTGATCTGCTGAAAGTAATAATAATAAAGTGGAAGCTGACTAAAGAAATACACACACACACTAAATAATAGTAAAATATGAACAAACTCTGAAAATTCAAGTCGAATATATAAATATTATCTAAAAGCCTTCAAAAATAAATTGGTGAGTTGTTAGGACAAACCCTCAGCTAACTCTAATGTCTGAAACTAAGTAAAGAAATACAACTGAAAATAGAACTCTGGCCCTCGGCAGATGAGGACTCACCACTGAAGCTGCTGGGAAATCACCGAGAGACTAGTTGTGGTGCTGAGGTTGGGTACCTAAGCCTATATCATAAAACGATATAGCACATAAAGTATGCGATCAGTACTTTAAATGTACTGAGTATGCGAGAAGGAACTAAAACACACATATATTGATTAACAATAAGTTGATTGTAATACTGCAAAAATAGATTGAAATCTGAAGATCTGAATTGGACTGAGAATCATGATTGTACTAGATTGAACTGTACTGTGCGAGAAACTAGAACCGACATGTAACCACGTGAGTAAACATGGAGTCCGATGTATAACCCCCCATTGGAGAAGGCCTACTGTACCTTGCCAGGGTATAGTGGTTGAACTAAGTTATAACTGTCTTGGGCCCATTGGGGTTATAACCTACAATGGCAACATAGTTCTAGGAACCTGGGTGCACTGAATCCTGGTCCGCTCGGTGCTAAGTGCTACTCCCATTGGAAATATAGTTATGTCTAACTGACTGATAGCTCGAGACTAATATCCTGGGACTCAGTCAGAACTACTTATCTGAAGTGTTCTGAGAGTCTAAGGACCTGAAAGAAACTATGTTCTAAGACTTGTTAGAGCTGTTTTATTTGAAAGCATCGTAACAGTCTAAAAAATGACTAACAAGATGATAAACTGATACTACTGAGTTTACTAAGTTACAAACTGATCAGCAAACATTTCTGGAGGATGCTAGTATACTGAGTACTAACTAAAATTCTGAGAGTGAACATATGAAGCATTAGCTTTCCGTTCATGCATCTATATTAACATTCATAATTCGAGTAAAAATATTATGACAATATAGAATTCATATCTGAGTTCTAAATCATGCAAGTTTCATTACAAGAGAGAGCATGTTAATGATTAAGACTAGGAACAACATACTATATAATTGAACCAAAACATGAAGTTCAACTAGTAGTAGTCATGTACACTTAAAGAATTATCAAGATTAAGAAATTCTTAGGATGACTGGAAAATCCTAGGTCTTGATTTCTAGAATTTATTAAGACTAGAGTTACTGGAGATTTTGGGACACAAGGGTGAAAGGAAACCCCTGTTAAGGTCCCATATACCTGAAGAAGAAGGTTCCTGAGAAGAAGCGTTGAATTTCTGAACTGGGGGAGGAGAGATCTTGAGCTCTAACGTTCTATTCTTGAGAAAAAAGTGAGAAAGTGAAGGAGCAAGATCGACTAACTCCCTTTAACCATTGACATTAACCCCAAAATAACGTGGTTTAGGAGTTAGGATCTTAGAATTTTACAAAAACTCCCCTGAAAAATGTTATTAAAATTTCTACCTATCAGATGGTACAACTTAACCTATGGGTCGTACCAGGATTACATGATCCGTACTGACATCCGTGGTAAGGGGCCCTACTCAACAACATTCTCTGAAATTCTCCACAGAAGTCTACCATAATCCGTGAGAACTTACTATGATTTGTAGCTTCCTCAAAGCTTTTTAAACATGTCTTTAAAATTCAAATCACAATTGGATGGTACGATCCGTACCCACCAACCACGATTCGTACCTTAGCTCATGGTTTTTTTCTCAGAATTTTTGACCTCTTCTCTGAAATTTTTCACGTCTGGTCAGTACGATCCGTACTATGGTGGAATAAATCATGACACGCAGTCATGGTTTCTCCTAGTTACCCATACTATTTTCTCTGACCCTTCTGTTACTAGTCCTAGTATGGCTCGTACCACTCTCCTACGAGTATTACTATGGCTCGTACTTAGGTCTTTTTCTCAATTTTATGCATGGTCACGTTTTAAGTCTGAAGGCTAGTCCCAGGAATTTCTGGAGAGTTACAATTAGCTAGGATTGTAGGAACCATGATGGATTAACGGAAGTAAGTAAAATAAAATAGTGATTCTTGAATGGTGAATATGATTGTATTGTTATTCTCTTTGTTTTTATTTTCTTTTAGCGATTGCAAATGTTAAAACTCGCATGTATCATTAACTTGCTTGACAAAGAGATTGAAGTTAAGAAAAGAGAATAACAATGGAAATTTGAGGCTATCAACCTTCATCTAATTGATTTGAGCTCTAACTAAGGATAGTCAGTCTAAAACTAATGACGAGGACAAAATATAAACACCTAAAGTCCGAGAGAATTTATAATGACATTCATCTATGTAGGTCGAGAGACGTTAGATGAACTTAATTGTCGGTTTTGCATGAAATTCACCAGGATAGATCACTAATAAAATAATTCTACAATGTTGTGAAATCATGGGGAATATAGTCCTAGTTTATTCTTATATATTGATCACAATCAACAAGTTCACAAATATCGTAGTTTAAATTACTTCTTTTTATTGGAAGTCCCCCTTAGAAATATCGACTATTGGTTGAATATTCACGTTCGACTAAGTTTTTACCATATTCCCTGTGAAATTTGACCCAAACCTAGTTGAGTTACTATATTTGATAGCAACCTCTTTATATTTTATTACGAGGTATAATTTATGCATGATTACTTGTGAAGGTCAAATATCAAATATTTTTGCCTGAAATTTAATATGGTCTGCCAAAGTCAATTTCAGATATTCTTTACAAAAACTTTGAACTTGAGAAGGACAAGATTTAAATATTTTTTACTAAAATTTTATTTGACTTGCCAAGGGCATAGGAGTGGTTTAACATAATCAATCATTTGCACAAATGCCTCTATTCTAGGGAGGTCTTTAATTTTTGCTCCCCTTAAATTCGTGGTCTTTAATTTTTTTTTTCTTCTACATTTTAAGTAATAAAAAGTGAAGGAAAATTCCCCTGACAGTGAAAAAAAATATTTGCAAGGCATAAACTCAGTGACACAATGTTTTGCCGCAAGATACAAATTATGCCTCAAGGTATAAGTTCAATGGCATAAGTTATATCAGAGGGTATAAGTTCAATGACACAAGTTATGCCCCAAGTCATAAGTTATGCATTAAGACAAAAAAAATTATGTGTCAAGATATAAGTTTAGGGGCACAAGTCATGCAATAAAGTATAAGTTTAGTAGCACAAGTTATACTTCAAGGCAAAATTTTCTAGAAGTCTTGCCCTGTGAATTAAATATTCTCTAAAAAATTTTGTACTACAAAATTAGACCATACTTAACGGTATTTTAGGCCATAGATTTTTATTGACATGAGTAATAGAGAAAAAAATTAAGACCACGAATTTTGATGAAACAATTAAAGATGATCCCAGAATTACTTCGTGCAAAAACTTATTAACATAATTGGGGGGCTTAAAGAGAAACTACAATTGGAGATACAATTTTTTTTTTAAAAAAAAGTTCATATATATTTATTGGAATACATTTTCTAGCTTTTTCAGATGTAAAATTATTATAGTATCTTTATAACGGATTTCATTAATAGTAATATTTTAATTGATAATATAGTTAATCGATTAAATCACTCGTTATATTGTTTGATTTTAGGTAAGATGTTTATCTATTTCTATTTTAAAAAAAGTTATTTATGTCGAGACAACTGTTAGATATGTGAAAAAAAACTTGTTTTTATATAATTAGAATATTATTTTCTGCTTGTACTATTTTTTTAATATTTTTAATTTGATAGGTAAGTTTAAGCCATCAACTTTAGAGTGGCTATTATGCTTTACGTATCATCAAAGATTAACACAACTTAAAAAAAATTAATATAGTGATCTCAATTTTCAAAAAATATATATTTTTAGGTTTTAGTGGTAAGACTATAAAAAAAAATACAAAAATGAAGGTTACATTCAAGTTTAACAAGTCACAAAGAAAAATTTAATTTACTCAAGAATATTTTTTTCATACCTCAATAGTCACACCAACTTCACAACGATAAAAGTTACTTTTCTAAAATTTTTAAATCTAAAAGAAAAACTTTTACTATAAAATGCTTAAAATAATTTAAAATAATTTATTTTCGATAAAAATTGGGGATCCCTTGAAATTGGGGGGGGGGGGGGGTATATCTTACGTGTCTTGCCTTACAGCTAGCTTTGCAAGGCTAACTTCGAATATTGTTGATTGAAGTGCATGTAAGAATTAGATAAAATATTAGTTATGTATGTCTGAATTCTTCTTGTCAACAAAAAAGATTTTTGTTTTTCAAATTTCAACAATCCAACATGCAATCCAACATCCAAATCTACTCTAAATAAGCTCAAATTTGAAACATAAATTTTATATATCATAAAGAACAAACTTCAATTATTTATCAAAATAACAACAAATTTAACAAAGTCATTGAACACCTTTTATTTTTTCATGTATGTTGACACTTCAATTATACATGGCTGAAGAGCATGCAAAAATTGACTAAAATATCAATCACGTGTATCTGATATTCTTTTTGCCAAAAAAAAGAAAAAGTTCTTCAAGTTTCAATAATCTAACACATGATTCAACACCAAATATACTCCAAATAAATTCAAATTTGCAGCATAAATTTCTTCTATCATTAAAAACAAGCGTCAATCATTTATTTGTCAAAAGAATGACGAATCTAATTTTTTTTTTTGTAATATTAGTGATTTGCAATTATTTTTAAGACTCATTTGATCTAAACTTACTTTTTATATTTCAAATTTCTTCACAGCATTATATTTCAATTATTATAAATTCAGAAAAAACTATTACAACAACTAAGAAGAAGAGGTAGAAGAAGCGGAGAAGAAGCATATAGTTTTGTGTAAATTTATCTAATATTGAATAGTAGTTAAATAATATTTTTTAAAATGAGGGCAGGTTAAATAGGGGCAACCAAATATGATGCCCGTGAAATTTTTACTTAGTTATGAACTTTAAATTGCTAAGAGAGAGGGAAAAAATAAAAAGAAGAACCCCCAAATTCAAACTCTGGTGCATGTAGTAGTACGAGATCCACAAATTCGTAATCTAGAGTTTTACCTTATAATGTCTGTCATGAATGAAATCTTGATATTTGAGTTTGCGGTGAGATGAGTCCCAAAACTTAAAGGACAAAGAAGAAAGGAAGATAAGAGTTAGTTTAATTGATGGAAATAATTTTTTATAAAAAGAAAAAATTATATCACATAACTAAATAAGACACTATATTATTAAATATAAATAATTTTTTTTATTTATCAAATACGTATAGCAATAATTTATAAGGAGTAGCAAATTTTCTCCTATGCGCAACCCTCTTTATTTGGGGTTAATTAACTTTTGGAATAGGATTTGTCCGTATCCCTAATTTTGGGTTGAATCAAAAGAAAAAGGATATCATATTTTGAATCAAATCCAAATCTCAAGTAACAATTGTTCTTTAAAAAGTTGTGCACTTTTTGGATTGTAATCTCCCTGAATTTGTTCCAATTAAGCTGAATTTCCAAAACGAGCTTCGTACACTTGTTTTTAATTAGATTCTCAAACACCCAAATATATTTCAATGAATTTCAGATCTAAAAGTTCAGTTCCTATTCTTCAAGCACGACAATTCTGATCAAATTGTATGCAATTGGTATAAATTATATGATACTGAATGAAGCATGACAGATAAATTGTAAATGATTACATATTTGAAAAAATAATTTTAATACAATTTTATTAAAATTTATATATTATGGGATTTTATATAATTTATATGCACTTTATCAGAATCACAATATACATACAATTCATATACAGATTTTATACAAAACTAACATCAACTTTGCGCAAAATTTATACCGAATTCATTCATGATTTTTTTCTTCTGAAATCTTACATAAACTTTATAAAGAATTATAAAGATATCTTACATAAAATTTATAGAGAATTTATGCAGTTATATATATAGTATATATAAAATTTGTACAAATTTATTTTTTGGTGTATGAAACTTTATGTATCCCACCCCGGAACTTTGGTGAATTTTCAAAATCCATTTTAGTGGTATATGCACAGTGACAGAGGAGTATTAGTAGGGAGTTAGATACAAAAATAGAGCACCATAGCACCACTCAAAATAAGGTTGAAACACCACGACTGTCCATCGTCGAAAAACACCCCTAAAATTATTGTAACAACATCTTTGTTTCGTCCTCTCCTCCATCATTGAAAACTTCATTGCCACAAATTTGAAAAAGCAGGGCTCTGTTCGATTTTTTTTTTTCTACCCCTCCGACATTTGTCATAGGCCATTCACTTTTCAGTAATTCTTTTCATGACTTCCTATGAGGCACAATCAAGCCTTTCCAGTTGATATTTCATTTTCAGCCAAACAATTTGCGATTCACCTTGTTTCAGATTAATTATATAATTTGAGTTGTAACATCTTTTTTATTGGGTTTGCATATGTTTTGTAATAATAATGTTGTTATATTTGGTACTTTGATAAATTAAAAAATATTATTATGTTTGGTAAATATAGGTCTAATTTTATATACATAGAAAAGTAGTCCTCTTTTATATAGTTGACCCATTTGTTTTGATTTTGGGTCATTAACAGGTGGATTATTGAGTTAGATATTTTTGGAAAGAAAATATTAATATACCATAGATAATATAAGGGGATTTTTATTAAGATATGCTAAACTAAATTAATATTTTGTTATAGATAATAATATTATTTTTATTTTTTAAGAATAGAAACAGTTCGTTGACTTTATTCATGGTCTTGTTTAATAGATGTAGAGTATCGTTTTTTTTTTCCATCCTAAAATCTCCACCTGCTCTAAGTGGGGGCAAGTTAGAATCCCACAAAACCCTTGTCGTCGTTGTTCTGCCGTCCTTCATCGTTGCTCTGCCATCATATGTCGCTGCTCCACTCCATCCATAATTTCTCCGCTAAAGATCTTTCATAGTTCCGCCGAAAAATCAGATGATTAGATTTGCTCCTTACTCACTGGAGTTCTCTACCATGACTGTAACAACCTTTTCTCTTCATGTACACTTATATATCATTATATATTGTTGTATATCATATGCATGTCAGTATATATAGTTGACATATGCATGATATACACCGATATATATTGATCTACATAAAATATACAAGACATATGCATGTCATGCACACAACATAAAATAATATACAGACATGTAAGGTGTTGTATGTACTTGTATGTTGTGTTATGTTAGTAGATATGCAATGATAGAGTGTTATACATTGAACATGCATTTATTTTTCACCTTTAAACCATCAACACAAAATCACTATAAACATCAACCACCATCCATTCTACCATAACAATATAAAAACTAGACCAACAAGAACGAGAAGAAAACGAAGAATTTAAAGTTATTTTTTTGAGTTCGCAATTGATTTGATATTTAAAATTCTAACTCAAAGTCGATTCACAACATTACTTTGAAACTATTGATTAAGGTATTTAAAGTGAAGAAACTTAAAATCCATGCCATATTTATTTTCGGACTAGAAACACAAAAATCATGATTATTTTATTATTAATTTGAATTATATTTTGTGATTAAAATTAATTTGCCTACTATTTTGGGGATTAAAAGGCGAAGAAGTTGAGAAGGAAGAAGAAGAAGAAAAAGAATGAGCAAAGGAGAGAAGGAGCAAGGGACGCGGAAAAAGAGAAAAGATTAGATTATTACTTAAATAAAGCCCCAAATCAAAGGATAAATTCTTAAGTTGATATGTTTTGAAAGCAATTATTATATCAAGCAATTATTTGAAATCCTCTATAAACATGTAATTAAGAATTCTTTTTCGACAGTGTTGTAAAATATGAAATGACTCTATCGCCAATGGTAAAAGAATCATTTTGAGAAGTGATTATTAAAAAAAGGAAGAATGATTAGATTTGTCCTTTTAGTATGGGAAAAGGATAAATTTTACTCTCTATTATATATTATTAGTCTAAAAATATTACCCCTTCCCTATCATCTAAATGGTTCAAATATAACCTCTTCCTTAGGGTTGTCCAAGGTGGACACTCAATTCTAAAGATTCAAGATAGAAACAATTGTGAAAGCTTCAGTATATTTTACAATGTGCAGAGGCACTTTAAATACAAGCACATATCAACAATAACTCCTATATTATAGGATAAGTCTTAGTGGAGTCTAAATAATAAACATGCAATACTAATCCTATAAGCAATAGGTAACTAATTAACAATACAAATCTGCATAATTAAAGAAAGTGCAGTAACACTACAACTGAATATGCACAATTACAGGGAGTTGGAGTTATGCGCCAATATGCCCCCGCAAGTTGAAGGTGAGATCAACAACGTTAAACTTGAAAAGATATCTGTGAAAGAGAAGACGAGATAAAGGCTTTGTAAGTGTGTCTGCAAGTTGATCCGTAGCATGTAGATGTTGAACGCGCATCTAATTCCGTTGCACTTAATCTCTAACGAAGTGAAAATCAACTTTGATATGCTTCATTCTGTTATGCAAGACTGGATTTTGACAGAGATAAGTGGCATCAACATTATCACAATAGATTATTGGTGATTTAGGCAGTTGGACATGTAGTTCTACAAGAAGTTTTTGAATCCAATTGATTTTAGCAAGAACAGAAGTTATAGCTCGATACTCTGCTTTAGTAGAAGAACGAGCCATTGTATGTTGCTTCTTGAATAACCAACTAATGGGATTTTGACCAAAGTAAAGAATATTACTAAAGTAGAAGCGCAATCATTAATGTCACCTACCCAATCCACATCAAAATACATAAAAAACCTAGGAGATGTCTTGGTCTTTATATGTAATCCGCGATTCTTGGAATGTTGGAGATATCACAGAAGCATTTTAACAAAAAACAAGTGTGTTTATATAGGCGGATGCAGAAATTGAGATAACTTGTTGATGACAATGCTTACGTCTGATTAGGTAAATGACAAATACTGAAGCTTACCAATGACTTAATGATACAAGGTGACATTCACAGAAGGTGTACCATCCTTAAAGGATAGAAAAGCAGAGGAACTCATAAGTGTATGAACAGATTTACAATGGGCAGCTAGAAGATCAGAAACACACTTGGCTTGAGAAAGAATGATTCCAGCTGACGTTCGAAGGACCTCAACACCTAAGAAGTAGTGCAATTTTTCCAAATCTTCAGAGAGAATCAAGCTAAAAGAACTTAAATAACTTGATGAATAATATTAGAATTGGAACCAGTGAGCCAGTGATAATAATGTCATCAATGTATACAAGAATATAAACCAACGTTCTATTGTGATGACAAATAAAAAGAGAGGAATCAGAGTTGGATTGCAAAATCCCATCTAAATGAGGAGCTGCTTTAACTCAGAATACCAGGCATGAAGAGCCTGTTTCAAGCCGTAAATTACTTTCTTTAATTTGCAAACATAATGAATAAATCAGGATGAGCATACCCAGGAGATTGGAACATACATACACCTTTAGCAAGGTGACCTTGAAGAAATACATTATTTACGTCCATATAGTGCGACGACCAATTATACTGAACCACAAGTGACAAAAGGAGTCTAACAGTAATAGGTTTCACCACTGGGCTGAAGGTACAATGATAATCTATACCTGAACATTGAGTAAAAACTTTTGTGACCAACCAAGCTTTATACTTATCCACACTTCCATCTAGTTTGATTTTGATACGATAAATCCATTTGCAGTCAACCACATTTTATGAAGAGGATGGTGGTACAAGCTCACATGTCAAATTGTTCATTAAGGAATCAAACTCAAGTTTCATGGCTTTTCTCCAGTAAGCAATCTTTTGAGCTTGATTATAAGTGGTGGGAAGTGATTCCGTAGAGGCACTGGCAATGGGGATGGGTCTTACATAATCTGCTAGATTCGGTGCTGCTTGATGAAAACTGCCTTACAAGGAGGAGTCTGTAACTATATTAGATAGGGAGGTCTGCAAGTTAAGATCGAAGGAGATCGAAATGGTAAAGGTCCAGCAGAAAAATCGTCCCATAGAGGAAGCCACTTGAGACAGTGAAGATGACATGCGGGATAGATATCCCCAGCTGTTTATAGAATCAGGTACGCATCTTTTCTTGCTTTTTTAGGCCATTTGGGGATAAACAGTATTTTAATTGATATCTGATGTAACAGTCCATCCATCGTTATGGGAAAAATAAATCTAGAACACCCTCTTTTCTCCTAGGTTGCTTATGGAAAGACATTGGGTAAGTACTGTTAATTAAACTTGAGATTGAGGAGTGATCTGTGAGCAGGGGAAAGGGATCTACTGGTTATACAGGGGACCGCTGCATCGTGGGAAAAACCGCTGCAGCGAGATTGGTACTACAGTCGGAGGCCCGCCACAACGGATGGGGAGAGTAACCATTGGATCCACCGTGGCAGTGTCCTGATTGTCATAGCGGGTCCGTTGCAGTGGAAATTTGACCACTACCACGGACAACAGGAGGCATTAAGTTAGTTTTAAGTGAGATTTCAAAGTTTTTACCCCATTATTCTAAGGCACGAAGAACTGAAAGGTGTAGGGTGATTTTTCAGAGACAAAGCAAATTTCTTCCTTACAAGGTAAGTCTCTAGCCAATTACTTTCCCCATTTGATTTCTTAACACCCTAGGATCATAGGGTGGCCCTTGGTAGTGAATTCTTAATTAAGGAAACCTAAAATGGAGAAATTAGGGTTGATTAAGAGAGAATTAATGGGAATTGGTTCCTAGGTCTAGAAGTGGGGAATGAACACTTCCTACGGGATTGTGAATGCATGTGCATAAGGGTAGGGTAATTGAGATCCACAGTTTGATATAGTAAGACCATTAGCCCTAGTAACTACTTAGGAGGGTTAAGGTGTGGAAACTCTATGATTTGGAGTAGAAATGATTTTTCCTGTGAATAGAACATGATGAATTCCTTAGTGGGTAATGATTGAGACGTGTAAATGGGTAGAATTGGGGAGCTTAAATTTTCAAGACCCTTATTTGAAGAGTAAATAATAGATTACCCTGTAATTGAGACTTTGATAAAATGCAAGGCTTCTGCGTAGTAACTGATTTCTCATACCCTGCAATTGAGGTAGGTTATGGTTTATAAGGAGTTAGACTCTAAATAACAATGTGTATATATGTGAAGTGACAACATGTTTAGTTGGTCTTTGAACCTAATTCTTTGTTGATGTTATGGTATGTTTCACATGAATTGTAAAATGTACTTAAGATGAATGTTTGTTGATGAAGTTGATGTGAAAATTGAATACTGTGAGGTATATGAGTGTACCTTCAAAATAGCCAAGTAAATGGTTGTGTATTGGTAAATATGAGCAAGCTGATGAGAGTGACTTGAGGACCTTGAAAAGTCATTCTAGCTAACTGAGTGGGGTGTGTGTGTATATATATGTGTGTGTGTGTGTATATATGTATGTGTGTGTGTGTGTATAAATAATGTGAGAATGAAAGAGGACATCGTGCTTTATCCTAAGATGAGTGGCTAGTTTCCAAGGGGAGCATCCGGACGAGCAATTATGATTGAGTAGCTCGTGTCTGAGGGGAACATCCGAATGAGAAGATGAGTGGGGGTGGGCACCATGCCTGTATAGTAAATGAATTTCTTGAGTTCCCTGCAGGTCATTACTGGAGGGGTAGAAATAAGACCCTCTAACATATGTGTATAACGGTAAGCGTGAGTGGTGTGAGGTAATATGACAGAGGCATGCGCTCGACACATTATCAAAGTGAAGTCATGTAAAGGAAGTGATCATTGAGAATTTACATGCTTATGGTTGATAAATGAGATGATATCTGATTGTTGAGAATCCATATGTTTATATTTGATAGTTGAGATGATGATCTGATTGTCGAGAATCCATGTGTTTATATTTGATAAATGAGATGATAATCTGATTGTTGAGAACCCATGTGTTTATATTTGACAAATAAGTTGATGAATTGATCGTTGAACTTTTCATATATGCAACCATTCTGAGTTGATGACTGACTGAGAAAAACTGCTAAGTGTGGGAACAAAATTGACAGTTGGGCTGAGCTACTTCCTACACAGTACTACTGTAGGGGTACCCATACCACTGTCACGAGACCGACGCTGCAGCAGAATCACTACTGCAGCAAAGCCTAATCCAGTTAGCAAGACAACTTAGACCTTGCTCTGAACAATGTTAAGAATAGGGTTGTGCAAGAAATAATTTTTTTCGTGAATGGTTTTTGTGCTTATATATGTATATTCATAATTATCTGCGGTAGGCCGATGATTCCTACCAGTACAGTATGTTGTATTGATGCTACTCCTATACTTCTTTTCCAAGTGCAGACCATGATCCAGGAAGTTCATCTGGACCCCATCTGTAGAGCAGCCACAAGATATTTAAGGTGAGCGAATCCGGTTGTGTTTCCATGACTCCACCATAGAGAATGTCTCTTGTTTAGACATGAACTTGTTATTTTCTTGATTTGTTCCTCTTAGCCTATGTTAGATAAATGTCCTTAAGTACAATGACTTTCAGTTTTTTGGGGATGTAATAGATAGATTTGAAATTGTTCTTTTGTTCTATTTCAAGGCATCCCCGCTATTGGTTTTAGAATGTAAATTGTCCGTATTGCTTTTGAAAAAGGATAATTAGTTGGGACTCGTTGGTTCGCCCACCATGGGGGGAGGAGAGATGGGATAGTGTGGGTGCCAATTTCGGTCATCTAGGTTATGAAAAAGTCGGTATCAGAGTCCTAGATTCGTTGATCTCATTGTACGAGGATGAGTCTAGTAGAGTCTCGCAGATCGGTGCAGAGATATCTGTTACATATATTCGGGAGGCTATAGGACTTTAGGAAAACTCCCTTCTCTCTCTCTTTTTCGTGTTATTTCTTGATTCCAATTGGTATTTGGTGATCCAAATTGGTATCTAACAACTTCTTTCTTTCTCTCATGGATGGTGAGGACACGCGCAGGAGGAATCAGAGAAGAACCACCTGAGCCCGTAGTAGCAGCTGCAGTTCGCGACAGAGAATGAGGCGGAGGTCGCGGGCAAAGGCCTGCTACTTCCAGAGGAAGGGCCCATGCTCCTAATTTTGCTTGGGAAAGGTCAGAATCCCCAGTGCCTCCAGTAGTTCCAGAAAGAGTGGCTATGGAGGTACTGATGTAGGGAGAGGCTGCGGCCGCTTCGGCTTCCTCTGAGGTCCTGACTTAGGTCCTAAATATTTTGAGTGGCCTTGTGGGTAACGGAGTAGCACCAGCAACTCCGAAAGGGCAACAGCAGGGGATACAGCATGTAGCCACTGTGGCTCCTCGTATGGGTGATATTTCTGAGGTAGTGATGTTTCCGAAGCTGGTGGCTAGACTGGTGATGATTGGAGAGGAGCATGACTTGTTCTAGAGGTTCACAAAGATGAAGCCTCCCACCTTCTACAACACTGAGGCTGAGGACTCCTATGGGTTTATCATCGACTGCCATGAGATACTCCATAAAATGGGGGCAGTGGAGAAGTATGAGGTGGAATTTGTCACTTTTCAGCTGATGGGAGATGCCAAGCTCTGGTGAAGAGCATTTATAGAGTGAAGACCGACGGGATCACCGCCACTGACTTGGATTCAGTTCTATTTCACTTTTTTGGAGAAATATGTGCCTCATACCTTGCGAGACTAGAGGCATCTCCTTGGGCCCCTCTCTCTTTTTCCGCACTATTATTGACATAGAATGTTGAACAACTCGATGGTGACTTGGAGGGTCTAATAATCTTTTTATCAAGTAAATCATTGATTTCTTTCTTACAATATTCCATTAACTCCTGATTCATTTGAATAGGTCTTGCCTAGTAGGGATATTCTTTTCATTGAATCCCTCAATATATGGTAACTCAATAATATGGTGTTTTCTGTCTCAAAAGGCATTAGGAAATTCTGAACAGACTTCTCGTTCTATGAATTCTTGTAGGCTTTTAATTTTTGCTTCTACCTTCGGATCTTTTAAAGAGGATTCAATCCGTTTAAATTTTATCTCGTCCTTTTAATAGTTTATTTGTTGGGAAAGCAGATTTATCCTAAAGATAGTTTTTTGTTTTATAAATTCACTTTCTTCTTTTGACATATTATTTAGGTAGCGAAAAATGATATCTGTTCCTAGAGCAGTGGTGTGGATGCCGTCTAAATCAGCGACATAGGGTTTTATTTGGGTTATAAAGGGGGTGCCTAATATTATTTCTTCATTTATATCTGTAGTTATTACAAAATCATTAATACAGTAGATTCCATTATTGCATATGTGTGCCTTATGGAGCTTATAATTTATTTTGAGTCTTTCACCTGTCGCGGAGAATAACCGCGTTGTACTTTTTTCAAGGTACTTAGTAGGGATTATTCCTTCAATAATGTAGTTTTGGTTTGCACCTGTGTCTAATAATGCAATTTTGTGAATAGTATAATTTTTATGTATAACCAATGTGATAGGTATATGCTAGCTCTGGGCTTTAACTATTGCAATAGTTTTTACCCCTGATTTACCTTCTAGAGAGCTCCCTAGAGGCTCATCTTCTTCTTCACTTTTTTCTAATTTTGATGTTTTTCCTGGTTCGGATCGATACAATTCAGATTCTTGCATTGGTTCTAGTTCATTTAATAGTTTATTAGCAAGGGTATCTGTTTTTAGCTTGTTAAGTTTTTGCTTAACTTCTTTGACTTCATTTTTAATATGTAATAATTCGGTTTGAAGATCTTGTACTGTTGTACTAGACCTTTTTTCTTTAAATTTATTTAGTACATTTTTCATATTAAAAGGCTCAACTGTTTCTTTGTCATGTTGTTGGTTAAGAACTATATTTTTTAATTCTATTAAATATTTTCTTTTAAGATATTTATCTTCAATATGATCAATCATATCAAAGAGGATTTCCTTGTTTTTATTGGTAATGACATTTACTGAGTTGCTATCACAGGTGCAGATTGCTCCCGTACATCCACAATGATCAGTTGAGTCACTATTGTCAGAACTATATGCTATATTAAGCTGGTCTTCATCACTGAAATTTTCTTCAGGGGAAGAATTATTGTCATATTTATCAAGAATAAAATATAAACTATCTTTTATTTCTGGCTCAAGCTCTAACATATTGATCTTATCCTTCTTTTTATTAGGGACCTTACAATCCTTAGCCCTATGGCCAAATTTTCCACAATTCCAACACTTATCATTGTTTCCTTGAAAGCCACCTTTGTTGGCTTGTCGTTTGTGCCTTTTATATCTTTTTCTGTAATGATGGGGTTTTTCAGATTTACTTTTATAGTGTTTGTGTCTACTTTTAATTTTCTTGGATGCCTCAAGATGAGTTCACCACCATCGAGCAGGGGACCTATTCAGTTGCATCCTATGAGGCTCAGTTTCACTCATGTCCAGGTATTCTCTGCCTTTATTTCCCACTGAGAAGGAGAGGATCAGGCAATTTGTTAAGGGCCTGAATGTGAGCTTTTAGGGTTCTGCCATACAGATGGGCTCAGCAGGTAAGACCTTCCAGGAAGTGGTAGAGTTCATGAAGAATGTGGAGGGTTTTAAGCAAGATAGTTATACGAGGAATGTCTAGAAGAAGGCTCGAAAGGTAGGTACCTTCAGTGGTTCCTTTGCTAGGACTGCAATTCCCCAAGGGTACTTGGGGTGCCCTATTCAGTCATCTATGCAGGAATCAGATGGGGGTTCATCAGGGAATATTTAGCGAACTTCAGGTACAGTTGGGAACACCCATATAATTCGCTCAGATTTTGGGGCTTTCCCTATCTCCTACGTTCCGGATCAGAAGCTAGTGATTGATAAGATATGCCATGAGTGTGGATAGTATGGCCATATTCGCAGATGGTGTCTCAAGTTTAGATAGGGGCGAGTAGACTATTCCTCACCCAGCTCCTCGAGCTCCGACCACGACAAGGAGAGGAAGTAGTGAATTCAACAAGGATCGCCCACAGCTTGGGCGAGGCAGTCAGCCAGCAGTTAGAGAGAGTACTCAACCAGGTATAGAGAGTGCCCAAACAAGAAGGGGTGGTATTCAGCCTGGCAGAGGTGGTACACAACCCAGCAGGGACAGGTCTTAGGCAGGTAATCAGGCTCACTTTTATGCATTTTTTAGTCGACCTGAGATAGAGACGTCAGACGCAGTTATCACAGGTAGTATTCTTGTATGTGACAAAATGGCTACGGCTTTGATTTGATCTTTTCTCTATGTTTTCCTATGTGTCTACCTATTTTGTTGTGGGGTTGGATCTTATGAGGTTATTGACATTCCGATTCATGTGTCTACTCCTGTTGGAGATTCTGTGGTTATGGATAGGGTTTACCATACTTGTTTGGTGGACTTTGTGGGTTGTGATATGCGGGTAGACTTGGTGATTTTAGACAAGGTAGACTTTAATGTTATCTTGAGGATGATCTAGTTGTCTCCTTACCATTCCATTCTGTATTTCCATGCTAATATAGTCACTATAGCGATGCCAGGATTGTCTAGGTTGGAGTGGAAAGGGAATTATAGCCCTGCTCCTAAGAAGCTTATTTCTTATATTCGTGCTCGAAAATTGATAGGGCGAGGGTGTTCAACTTATCTAGCCCATATTCAGGAAACCAGTTCAAAGGATCCCTCTATAGAGTCATTCCCAATAGTTCGTGAGTTTCTAGAGGTACTTCCCGCAGACTTACATGGCATGCCGCCGAACAGCGACATTGACTTCTACATAGATTTAGAGTCAGGAACCCGACCTATTTCCATACCACCGTATAGGATGGCACAAATTGAGCTGAGGGAACTTAAGGAGCATTGCAAGAACTTCTTAGTAATGGGTTTATCAGGCCGAGTATCTCACTATGAGGTGCCCTGATGTTTGTGAAAAAGAAGGATGGTAGCATGCGGATGTGCATTGATTACCGTCAACTGAAGAAGGTAACCATTCAGAACAAATATCCTCTTCCCCAAATATATGACTTGTTTGATCAGCTACATGGGGTAGCAGTGTTCTCAAAGATTGACGTGAGATCGGGCTATCATCAGTTGAAAATTCGTGCTGAGGATATTCTGAAGGTAGCTTTTTGGACCAGGTATGGACATTATGAGCTCCTGGTCATATAATTTGGACTAACTAATGCTCCAGCAATGTTCATGAGCCTGATGAACGGTATCTTCAAACCCTATTTGGATTTCTTTTGTAATCATTTTTATTGAGGATATTTTGGTGTATTCTAAGACTAAGTAGGAACGTTAGAATCACTTGAGGATTGTGTTGGGACTATTGAAGGAGAAACAACTTTACGTAAAGTTAACTAAATATGAATTTTGGATGGAATCGGTGTCATTTCTGGGGCATGTAGTCTCCAAGGAAGGGATTAAGGCGAATCCACAGAAGGTAGAAGCGATCCGAAATTAGGCTAGTCCCACTACAATGAAGGAGGTTTGGAGCTTTGTGTGGCTGTCCAACTATTAACGCTGATTTTGTGAAAGGATTTGCGGCCAATGCCTCTCGGTTGACATGGCTTACCCAAAAGGACGTGCCATTCCAGTGGTTTGAAGAATGTGAAGGGAGCTTCCAAAAGCTAAAAACCTTGTTAACCCCAACACCTATTCTGGCACTACCTGTAGAAGGTAAAGATTTTATGGTTTATTATGATGCCTCACGGTTAGGATTGGGTGTTGTATTAATGCAAGAAAGGCAGGCCATTTTGTATGGTTCAAGACAACTGAACGTGCATGAGAAGAACTAACCATGCATGACTTGAAATTGGCAACGGTGGTGTTCGCCCTAAAAATTGGAGGCATTACTTGTATAAGGCCCATTGTGAGGTGTTCACAAACCACCACAGTTTGCAGTATGTGTTCTCTCAAAAAGATCTCAATTTGAGACAGTGGAGATAGATGGAACTGCTTAAGGACTATGACGTCACAATTCTATATTATTTAGGTACGGTGAATATGGTGGCAGATGCGTTGAGCCGAAAAGCCAGGAGCGTGGGTAGTTTGGCTTATTTGGAAGCTACTCGGCACCTGATGGCCAGAGAAGTTCAAATATTGGCCAACAGACTGGTGAGACTTATTTTAACAATGACATGAGGCATATTAGCCAGTGTGGAGGCTAGGTCATCGCTGCTAGAGGAAGTAAAGTCTAGGCAGTTTAAGGATGCAAGGTTGAGTAAGATTTGGGACCAGGTCTTGTGAAGGGAGGAAGAGGAGGTGATAATAGATGGCAAAGGGGATGTGTATGTATTCACCAAGTTGGCGAGCTAATCAAAACTATCCTGGCAGAAGCTCATAATTCGAGGTACTCTATACATCCAGAGTCACCAAGATATATCACGACCTGAAGCGACACTATTGATTGAGAAGAATGAAAAAGGACATTGAGGAACATGTCACCCAATGCCTAAACTATCAACAAGTGAAATATGAGCATTAGAAGCCTGGGGGAGTACTCCAGAGAATGCTCATCCCAGATTAAAAGTGGAAGCGGATAGCGATGGACTTAGTGGTTGGCCTTCCAAAGTTGTTGGAGAAGTTTGACTCCATTTGGGTTATTGTTGACAGATTGACCAAGTTTTCCCATTTCTTGCCTTTTCAGGTGACTTACAATGCAGAGAGGCTGGCCAAACTATATGTGAAATAGATGATTCAATTTCATGGGGTGCCAATCTCGATCGTCTCAAGCAGGGGTACACAGTTCACTTTCCACTTTTGGATGACCTTGCAGGCTGAACTAGGTACCAGATTGGATTTGAGCACAACCTTTCACACACAGATAGATGGATGATCGAAGAGGACAATTCAAGTGTTAGAGGACATGCTTAAGGCCTGTGTACTTGATTTTGGTGGCCATTGGGATAAGTTCCTACCTTTGACAAAATTTACTTCTAATAACAGTTATCACTCAAGCATTGACATAGAGCCATTTGAGGCTCTATATGGAAGGAAATGCAAATCCCTTATCTGTTGGTTTGATGCGCTACAGGTAAGACCTTGGATACTGACTTGCTTAAAGAGTCCTTGGAGAAAGCTAGGGTGATTCAAGAACGACTGATGGCTACTCAAAGCAGGCAGAAACAGTATGTAGACAAAAAGATGAGAGATATAATGTTCATGGTAGGAGAGCAAGTGTTGCTCAAGGTTTCCCCCATGAAGGGAGTGATGAGATTTGGAAAGATGGGTAAGCTTAGCCCGAATTACATTGGGTCATTTGAGGTTCTTCGGTGTGTGGAAGAGGTCGCATATGAACTGGCTCTGGCGCCAGGGTTGATAAAAGTACATCCAACTTTTCATGTCTCCATGA
Source organism: Datura wrightii (assembly GCA_035772735.1). Classification (NCBI taxonomy): domain Eukaryota; kingdom Viridiplantae; phylum Streptophyta; class Magnoliopsida; order Solanales; family Solanaceae; genus Datura; species Datura wrightii. Next base: position 24,077,380 of record JASDFA010000001.1, read on the forward strand.
TGAAGAAATACCATGGGGATGGCTCTTACATAATCTGTTGGGATTCAGTGCTTCTTGATAAAAACCTGTCTTACGAGGAGGAGCTTGTGGTTATATTAGACAGGGAGGTCCACAAGTTAAGATCGAAAGAGATTGCAACGGTAAAGGTTCAATGGAAGAATCGTCTCATAGAGAAAGCCACTTAGAAGACCAAAGCCTATATGTGGGACAAATACCCCCAGCTATTTACAAAATTAAGTATGCCTCTTCTTTTGCTTTCTTAGGCCTTTTTGGGATGAATAGTATTTTAATTGGTATCTGATGTAATGCTTATCCGTCATTACAGTGAAAATAAGTTCGAAACACCCTCTTTTCACTTAGGCTTCTTATGGAAAGGCGTTGGCTGAGTGTTAATTAAACTTGAGATTTAGGAATGGTCCATAAGCAGGGGAATGAGAGCTATTGATTATGGGGGACCGTTGCAGCATGGGGAAAACCGCTGCAGTGAAACCGTTACTACGATTGGAGACCTGCCGTAATAGACGGGGAGAGTAGTTGTTGGATCTGCCTTGGCGGTATCCTAACCGTCATAGCAGGTCTACTATAGCAAAATGTGGCTTATTTACAAGCCAACGACCAAAATATTAGGGACATGGAGGCTTGATGTAAAATGGTTTTGGCTGTTTCAATAATGTGGCAATATCTACGTTCAAGCATGGCTACTCGTTATGATGTGTATGGGGGGATATAAGGTGTTCAATGTCATAGGCATGAAGGAATGGCTTGAGCCCTTTAAACTTACCACCACCATCGATGTGCATCGAGAGTATTTTTGTATGAAAATAGTTTACACCAAGGTGTTTAAATTTAGAAAATGAACCTCACTTTTATTTTTAATTGTAAAGCCAAATATATTTGATAAATTGATTAACAAAAATTACATAATATAATTTTTTTTTCAATCAACAAAGTAGGTGAGGGACCCCAAAGATCACTAAAATAATTTGCAAAGGCCTTTTGCTCCGTAAAGTGTTCTGAGGAAAAGGTAGCTGATGACTTTTATTAGAAGAGCAGGAATTGCAATAACCAAACTTTTCTAAATTGGAAACAAAAATGAAAAATTGTGCAAGAGTTTTTTAAGAACTCTTTTATTTGGATGTCCTACTTTTCTACGCCAAAACTGTTGAGATTCTTCCTTATTTGTTTGGTAGCTCAAATTGCATTGGCCTCCTCCAAAGGACCACTCATAGAGTCCATCCCTATTCTGGCTGCATGCCAACATCGCCGTCGTGTTCAAATCCTTTACAAGAAAACAATAAGGAAAAAATTCTACGGATTCTACGGATGTCAAGTTATATTAACAAAATTTAGACATAGATATAAGGTTACGCTTAATAGTTGGCCAATAGAGTATTTGAAAGGTGAAATTTTTTGTTGAAAGTATTTAACTAAATATTGATCGGTGTGAGTTATAGGGATTTTTTAATCATTACCTATGGTGATTTGCTCAGTCCCAGTGTAGTCACATTATGTGATTCTCCTGAATCAACAATTCAACGCATCAAAGCATAGTGTTCCTTGGCTTCCAAGTGGTTGTGAGAGCATCAACGACATACATTGGCAGTATGCCCGATCTGACCACATAACTGGCAAACTGGATAATTTTTTAAGTGAAGCAGTTGTACACCAATTTGGTGTTGAGGGTGATGCATTTTGTTGCCTGGAATTTTGTGGACGACATGTTTGTCCTCACCTATTGTTGCGAGGTGCAGAATTGGCTGGGGAGGACTTTTGCACCATAATAACAGTAATGGAAGGCATTACTTGGTTAGGCTCTTCATGCTTGAGGAGAAGCTCTCTGTTGAAAAGCTTGTTATATAATTCTTCATACGAGATAGGTGCATGCCACGCTTGGATAGCAGTGGAAATGGAATCATGCTCAGGTCCCAAGCCACTGAGTATTTTGACTGCAAGTTCGTCATCTGGAATAGGATCTCCTGTATTGCAAGTTCGTCTACAACATTCCTGATCTCTTATAGATAGGCAATCATATTGCGAGAATTTTTTGTAATTGTGGCTAAGGAGTTTCGGAGACTGAAAACTCGTGTGTGTGATTTGTTGGCATACAAGTGATGCAGTGCGTTCCAGGCTTGCTTGGAGGTCGAGGTTTTTCTTATGGCAGAGGTGATCGTTTGGTCAACTGTTCCATCAAGGCATTTTGAATCAACTGGTCCTGTCAAAACCAGATTTTATATTTAGGGTTGGATACCTCTAAAGCATTCTTAGTAACAATCTTTAATGGCACTGTCATGATTCCGTCTAGATAACCGTAAAGGTCATGGCCTAATATGAGAGACTCAACTTGAGCCTTTCAAATAACAAAATTGCTTGGACTCCTATATCATAGGAGGAGTATTCCTAATGTAGTCCAAATAATAAACATGCAATACTAATCCTATGAGCAGTAGGTAACTAACTTACAATAAAAAATCTACACAATTAAAGAAAGTCCAGTAACACTACAACTGAATATGCACAATTACAGGGAGTTGAAGTTATGCACCAATAAATTCTACGTAATATTAATATTTTGATGAAGTAGACATCATGTGACATGTTGTAACGACCCGCATGTCATTACGGGAAGGGAATAGACTTAGAGCGCTGGAAACAGGCTAAGAGAAGGATAGAAAAAGCTGTGAAATAATCTAAGTGTAAAACTAGTCAAAATTAGGGAGTTATTGGTTCGGGGGCCGCTGCAGCGAGATCTTGATAACGGTCAGAGTCTGCCGTAACGAATCATAGAATAACCTTCGGATTTGCCGCAGCGGTGTCCTGGCCACTGCAGCCGACAACAAAAATTAGAAAAATGGGTTTAAGTGGGATTTCTGGGGTTTTTAGTCTATTATTTCCAAAATACGATCAGAAGGGCTAGAGAACTAAAATTTTCTATAGAGCAATGGCCTCTTATCCCAAGGTAAAATTCTTGATTTCCTACCCTTACAACGAGTATTGTTGATCCTAGAATTCTTGTAGACCTTTAATGGGGAGTTTTTGAGTGGAAAAATCCTAGGCTGTTAGACTAGGGATGAATTATGGGGATTTTATGAGGTGGTTTAATTTGATGTTTGAGGAGTATTGATCACTCCCCTGGGATTATTTGTTTGAGAACGAGGGTTACACGAGAATTGAGACCTAGAACTAAATAGAATTGGGGGTTTACTTTCAAAAATACCCTGAAGGGGAGGGTTTGATCTTCTAAAACCCTTATTCGAAGAATGGGTAATGAATTACTCTCTATTGTGTTGTAGATTTCTAGCATTCTGAAGTTGAGAGAAAGGGAAAGACTCCGGTGGAGTAGCTGACTCTTCGTGTCCAAAATCGAGGTAGGTTATGGTTTAAGGGATTAGACCCTATATAATAGCATATACATTATGTGCAATGTTGATATATGGTTGGTCTTTGGATATTATTTGTTGCGATAACTTATTATTGATAACCTATTGAAAGAATGTGAACATGATGTGGTGTTAAACTGAGATAACTATTAAGTAAGGATATTATACTCTGTTAACGAGATGGTTGTTGGTTTGTAATTGGTACTTAGAGGAGTAGATTGTGTCTCCATATTTGTTAAATAATGCACCTTGATGTGTTCATTTGATGAGAATGATGTAGGATAGTATTAGTATCCTATGATGAGATGCTTGTGTCGGAGGGGAGCATTTGAGCGAGCGATGTTGTTGAGTTGCTCATGTCCAAGGGGAGCATCCTTATGAGCATATGAGTGGGAACGGGTTCTACGTCGGCACAGTGTATGAATTTCTAGAGTCCCCTACAGGTCATGACTGGAAGGGCAGAAATAAGACCCTCTAGCATGTGTGTATAATGATTTTGAGGAAGAAGTGTTTATGGTGATATGGCGGAGGCGTGTGCCCAACATGTCACTATTGGTTTTATTTTATGTTGTGTGTGTAACTTGTGAACATTTGGAGTGAGTATGTGCTAAGTGGATGAATTTAATTGATGATCTGTAAGTGTGGTGAAAAGAGAAAAGTGGGAAGAGATCCGAAATGCATTTTGGGTTAATGACTAAAAATGTTGAGTTGGTTTCTGTGAATAGATGCTTTAAATTGTATGTTGAGATGAATTGTTACCATTTGATGTCAATACTTGTGTTATATCTGAATGAGATGTAGAGTATGAACTATTGTAAACTGTGAACTGAAGAGGGTGCAGCTAAGTTGAGTTACTACCTCGAGCAGTACCGCTGCAGGGAGCCTTTTCCGCTGCAGTGAGACCTCTATAGCGGTTAAGTGACCGCTATAGCGAGAGGCCCAATCTAGTGAGCATGCCGGCTGTCACCTGTGTAGAGCTAATGCACGTAATGTGATTTTTGTACTTTGATATGATGTTGAGGACTTATTTTATATCATATTTTATTTGATTATATGTTATTATGTAAGGTCGACCGATGATGCCTACCAATACCGTGTTTTCTACTAAACCTACCCCTGCACTTCTTTTTTGAGTGCAGAATTCGATCCAGGAAGTTCCTCTCATCCCCACCTTTAGTTTGCAATAATTTTCTTGAAAAGCGAGCGCCACAAGATGGGATGATTCACTTCCCCCAAGAAGATGTCCCTCCTCCGGACATTGCAATTTTCTTTTATTTCCCCTTTGGCTAGGAATTCTACAACTGTAGTTAGACATCGAGGCGTAATGACAATCAGGTCTTGGGGATTATCATTTTGTTCATTTTAAGAAGAATTTATTCGTTTGATAATTTATTTTGTTTTATTATAAGTTTTATTTCTTTATGAATGTTCAATGTCGTGTTATGTTTTGGAAATCACTGGTTCTCCCATCGGGGGATTAGTGTGGGTGCCAATCATAGCCATTTTGGATCATGACAAAGTTGATATCAAAGCTCTAGGTTCATTGATCTAATTTTACTAAGACGGGTCTAGTAGATTCTCTCGGATCGCTGCGGAGGCATCCGTCACTTATCTTCTAGAGGTGCAGGACTTTAAGAAAACTCCCTTCTTCCTTCCTTTCGTACAATTACTTGATTCCAACTGGTATATGGTGATCTAAATTGGTATCTAACAACTTCTCTTTCTTTCCTTCTCAGATGGTGAGAACACGCAAACGGTAACAAAAATGCAACACTCAAACCAGCAGTGGCAACCGCAGTTCGTGGCAGAGAAAGAGGTAAAGGTCATGGACGGAGGCCTTCTGCTACTATAGGAGGGGTTCGTGCTCCTTCTCTAGTCAGAGAAAGGTCTGCATCTCCCACACCACCAACAGTACAAGAGCAGGTGGCTGTTGAGGGTGAAGTTTCGACACAGGGAGAAGCTCCTGCCGCTCAAGCATCCTCTAAGGTTCTGGCTCAGGTCCTTATTTTTTTGTGGAATTCGATATATTCTCTTCCTTTCTTTTATTGTAGGCTATTCGGGGATGAATGGTGTTTTTATTGGTATCTGATATAATAACTTGCATGTCGTTACGAGAAAGGAATGGATTTAGAGTGCTGGAAACAGGCTAAGAGAAGGATAGAAAAAGCTGTGAAATAATCTAAGTGTAAAACTCGTGAAAATTGGGGAGTTACTGGTTTAGGGGACCGCTGCAGCGAGACCGTGATAAGGGTCAGAGTCCCAACGTAATGAATCAAAGAATAACCGCCAAATTCACCCCATCGGTGTCCTAACCGCTACAGCGGGTCCACTGTAGTGGAAAAGTGACCACTGCAGCGGAAAAGAGACTGCTGCAGCGGACGATAGGAATCATAAAGTGCATTTAAGTGGGATTTCTAGGGTTTTTACCCCATTATTTTCAAAACACAATCAGAAGGGCTAGAGAACTGAAATTTTCTCCAGATCTATGAACTCTTCTTCCAAGGTAAGATTCTTGGTTTCCTACCATTACAATGAGTACTATTAATCCTAGAATTCTTGTAGACCTTTAATGATGGATTTTTGAGTGGAGAAAATCATAGATTGTTAGACTAGGGCTGAATTATGTGGAGTTTATGGGGGTGGTTTGATTTGATGTTTGAGGAGTATTGATCACCACCCTAGAATTATTTGTTGGAGAATGAGGGTTACGCTAGAATTAAGACCTAGAACTAAGTAAAATTGGGGGTTTACTTTCGAAAGTGCCCTAAAGGGGAGGATTTGATCTTCTAAAACTCTTATTTGAAGAGTGAGTAATGAATTACCCTCTATTGTATTGTAGATTTCGAGCATTTTGAAGTTGTGAGAAAGGGAAAGGCTCCGCTGGAGTACCTGACTATTCATATCAAAAATTGACGTAAGTTATGATTTAAGGGAATAGACCCTATATAATAGCATATACATTGTGTGCAATGTTGATATACAGTTGGTCTTTGGAAATTATTTGTTGTGAGAATTTATTATTGATAACCTATTGAAGGAATGTGAACATGATGTGGTGTTAAACTGTGATAACTGTTAAGTATGGATATTATACTTTGTTAATGAGATGGTTGCTGGTTTGTAATTGTAACTTAGAGGAGTAGATTATAACCCCATGTTTGTTAAATAATCCACCTTGATGTGTTCGTTTGATGACAATGATGTAAGATAGTATTAATATCCTAAGATGAGAGGCTCATGCCCGAGGGGAGCTTCCGGACGAGCATATGAATAGGAGCAGGTGCCATGCCGGTATAGTATATGAATTTCTAGAGTCCCCTACAGGTCATGACTGAAAGGGTAGAAATAACCCTCTACCATGTGTATACACTGATTTTGAGAAAGGAGTGTTTACGGTTATATGGTGGAGGCGTGTGCCCGACATTTCACCATTTGTTTTATTTTATGTTGTATGTGAAACTTGTGAACGTTTGGAGTGAGTATGTGCTAATTGGATGAATTTAATTGATGATCTATAAGTGTGGTGAAAAGAGAAAAGTGGGAAGAGATCCTAAATGCATTCTGGGTTAATGACCAAAAATGTTGAGTTGGTTACTGTGAATAGATGCTTTAAATTGTATGTGGAGATGAATTGTTACCATTTGATGTCAATACTTGTGTTATATCTGAATGCGATGTAGAGTATGAACTATTGTAATCTGTGAGCTGAAGAGGGTGCGGCTAAGTCGAGTTACTGCCTTGAGCAGTACCACTGTAGCGGAGCCTTTTCCGCTACGACAAGACCGTTGTAGCGGTTAAGTGACCGTTGCAGCGAGAGGCTCAATCCAGTGAGCAGGGCGGCTATCACCTATGTAGAGCTAGTGCATGTAAGGTGATTTTGTACTTTTATATGATGTTGAGGACTTCTTTATATCATATTTTCTTTGATTATATGTTATTACGTAAAGTCGGGCGATTATAACTACTAGTACCGTGTTTTGTACTGACCCTATGCTTGCACTTCTTTTCTTAGTGTAGAATTCGATCCAAGAACCTCCTATTATTCCCCACCTTTAGACCACAACTATTTTCTTGAAAGGTGAGCGGCGCAAGATGGGTTGATTCACTTCCCTCGAGAAGATGTCCCTCCTCCGAAAATTGCAATTTTCTTTTATTTCCTCTGTGGTTAAACATTCTAGAACTATAGTTAGACATCGATATGCAATGACAATTAGGTCTTGGGGATTATCATTTTATTCATTTTAAGAAGAATTTATTTGTTTGATAATTCGTTTTGTTTTATTATAAGTTTTATCTCTTTATGAATGTTCAATGTCGAGTTATGTTTTGGAAATTACTGGTTTCCCACCGGGGGGTTAGTGTAGGTGCACAATCACGATCATTTTGGATCGTAATAAAGTTGATATCAGAGCTCTAGGTTCGTTGATCTCATTGCACTAAGATGGGTCTAGTAGAGTCTCGCGGATCGGTGCCGAGACGTCCGTAACTTATCTTGGAGAGGCTGCAGGACATTAGGAAAACTTCCTTCTTCCTTCTTTTTGTGCGATTAATTGATTCCAATTGGTATATGGTGATCCAAATTTGTATCTAATAAATTTTCTTTCTTTCCTTCTCAGATGGTAAGAACATGCGCAAATGATAACAAAAATTCAAAACCCAAACCAGCAGTGGCAGCCGCAATTCACGGCAGAGAAGGGATAGAGGTCTTGGATGGAGGCCTTCTGCTACTAGAGGAGGGGTTGTGCTCCTGCTACAGTCCATCTCCCGTACCATCAGCAGTACAGGAGCAGGTGGCTGTTGAGGTTGAAGTTCCGACATAGGAGAAACTCCTGCAACTCCAGCATCCTCTGAGGTTCTGACTCAAGTCCTCAATCTTATGAGTGGCCTGGTGGGTACTAGAGCACCATTAGCAACTTGCAGTTGTTGTGGCTCCTTGAAATGATGACTTGCTGGAGGCTGTCATATTCCCGAGATCGGTAGTGGGACCAGTGATGACGGGGGAGGAGCATGACCTATTTTAGAGGTTCACCAAGATGAAGTCTCCTACTTTATACGACAATAAGGTGGAGGACGCCGATGAGTTCATCATCGACTGTCATGAGAGGCTTTACAAGATGGAGGCGGTAGAGAAGTATGGTGTAGAGTTTGTTACTTTCCAGTTGATGGGGGATGCTAAGCTCTGGTGGAGAGCTTTTGTGGAGTTCATACCAGCGGGGTCATCACCGTTGACTTGGACCCAGTTCTACTCCACCTTCCTGGAGAAGTATGTTCCCCGCACTCTGAGGGACAGGATATGGGATGAGTTTAGCACCATCGAGCAGGGGAACTCATCTATTGCAGCATATGAGGCCCAATTTTATTCACTGTCCATGTATGCTTTACCTTTACTGCCTACGGTGTAGGAGAGGATCAGGCGGTTTGTTAAAAGCCTGGGTCTCCAGGTATCAACTCTTCAAATAGTCTCCTCAGGTAAGACCTTCCAAGAGATGGTGGAGTATGTGAAGTCTGTGGAAAGGGTGAGATAGGAGGGATATGCAAGGAACGCCGAGAAGAAGGCTCGAAGAGTGGGTTCCTTTTGTAGTTCGTTTGCCAGGGGTCCGACACCGTAGGGATTCTCCGGCACCCTATTCAGTCCTCCATGCAGGTGTCAACTAGAGGTCCACTAGGGACAGCTTCGCGACCATCAAGTGTAGTTGGGGGTACTTATATTGTTCGTTCAGACTTTGGAGCTCACCCTATTTCCTCTGTTCCAGCTCAGAGGCCAATGATTGAGAAGGTCTGTCATGAATGAGGTGAGTATGGCCACATCCGCAGATGGTACCCCAGGTTCCGACATGGCGGGCTAATTGTTACTCACCCAACTCCTTGAGCTCCAGCCCTTACCAGTAGAGGAGGTAGTGCATTCAGTCAGGTTCGTCCACCGCTGGGATGAGGTACTCAGCCAACCATTAGGGGTGGTGCTCAGCAGAGTAGAGGAGGTGCTTAGGTGGGTAGGGGTGGCACCCAGTCAGGTAAAGGGGTGGCACAACCCAGCTGGGGTGGTTCTCAAGAAAGTAAACCAGACCTATTTCTATGCTTTTTCTATTAGGCTAGAGTTAGAGGCTTCAGACGCTATTATTACAAGTACGATCTTCATGTCTAAAAAAATGGCTATTACATTGTTTTATTTGGACTCTACATTTTCTTATGTTTCTGCTTATTTTTCCTTGGGTTATGATCTTGTTTATGATGTACCTGATACTCCTATCCATGCGCCTACTCTTGTTGGGGATCCTATGGTGGTGGATAGGGTTGTTTGTGATTGCATTGTTGATTTCATTGGATTTGACACTTTGGCAGACTTAGTGATCTTGGAAATGGTTGATTTTGATATAATTTTGGATATGAACTGGTTGTCCCCTTACCATGTCATTCTAGATTGTCATGATAAGACCGTTACTATATCGGGGCTAGGGTCGTCCAGACTGGAGTTGAAAGAGAATTGTAGGCCTGCTCCTAAAAAACTCATCTCTTATATTCATGCTCATAAGTTGATAGAGTTGGGTTGTTCAGCGTATCTAGCGCATATTCGGGACACTAGTTCTGAGGGTTCTTCCATAGAGTCAATCCTGATCATTCGTGAGTTTTTAGAGGTGTTCCCTGCAGATTTGCCCAGCATGCCTCCGGACCATGACATTGATTTCTGTATAGATTTAGAGCCAGGAACTCAACCCATTTCTATTCCTCCATACCAAATGGCACCAAGTGAGTTGAGAGAGCTTAAGGAGCAGTGCAGGAGTTGCTTAGTAAAGGGTTTATTAGCCCAAGTGTGTCATCCTGGGGTGCCCTTATTTTGTTTATAAAGAAGAAGAATGGTAGTATGTGGATGTGCATCAACTACCATCAGTTGAACAAAGTAACTATTCGAAACCTCTTCCTCGAAGAGATGATTTTTTTAATCAGTTACAGGGAGCGGCTGTGTTTTTGAAAATTGACTTGAGGTCGGGTTATCACCAGCTGAAAATTCAAGCTGAGGATTTACCCAAAATAGCCTTTTGGACCAGGTATGGGTATTAAGAGTTTTTGGTCATGTCATTCGGACTCACTAATGCCCCAACTGCATTCATGAGCCTGATGAATGGTATATTCAAATCTTACTTGGACTCCTTTATGATTGTGTTTATTGACGATATCTTGGTGTAGTCTAAGACCAAGCAGGAGTATGAAAATCATTTAAGAATTATGCTGGGAATGCTGAAGGAGAAGCAACTGTATGCCAAATTCTCTAAGTGTGTGTTTTGGTTGGAATCAGTGTCTTTTCTAGGACGTGTTTTCCAAGGAGGGAATCCAAGTTGACCGATAGATGGTGAAGACGGACAAAAACTAGGCGAGGCCAACTAAAGTGACGGAAATTCAGAGTTTTGTGGGGCTGGCCAGTTACTTACATCAGTTCGTGAAGGGTTTTGCATCCATCACTTCATTCTGACAAAGTTGACTCAAAAGGATGCACCCTTCCAGTGATTAGAGGAATGTGAAGCAAGTTTTATGAAACTCAAGACTCTGCTAACCACAACCCCTATCCCGGTGTTACCAGTGGAAGGTAAAGACTTTGTTGATTATTGTGATGCCTCACCGTCTGGGTTGGGTGTTGTGTTAATGCAGGAAGGACAAGTCATTGCTTATGCCTCAAGGTAGTTGAAGGTGCGTGAGAAGAATTACCCACGCACGACCTGGAGCTAGCATCGATAGTGTTCACTCTGAAAATCTAGAGGCACTATTTATATGGGGCTCGTTGTGAGGTGTTCACAGACTATCGCAGCTTGCAATATGTATTCTCCAGGAAGGATCTCAACTTGAGGTAGAGGAGATGGATGGAACTATTTAAGGATTATGATATCACCATTTTGTATCATCCGGGGAAGGCCAATGTGGTGGAAGACGCATTGAGTCGGAAATCAGTGAGCATGGGTAATCTAGCTTGCCTGAAGGCTACCTAGTGACCGATAGCCAGAGAAGTTCAGAATTACGCAAATAGCTTGGTGAGATTATCATTGACTAAAATAGGTGGGATATTAGCTAGCGTGGAGGCTAAGTCATTCTTGTTAGAGGAAATCAAAGTAAGATAGTTTGAGGATGAGAAACTGGCTAAGATTCTAGATAATATTTTGCAGGGAGAAGCCAAAGAAGCAGTGTTAGATGCTGAAGAGGTCCTGAGAATAAAGGAAAAGGTGTATGTTCCCCGAGTTGGTGAGCTAATCCAGACTCTCCTAGTAGAAGCTCACAACTCGAGGTACTCCATTCACCTTGGAGTCACGAAGATATACCATGATCTGAAACAACACTATTGGTGGGTAGGATGAAGAGAGACATTGTTGACTATGTTGCTCAGTGTTTGAACTGCTAGCAAGTAAAGTACGAGCACCAAAAGCCAGGAGGAGTACTTCAGTGGATGCCTATTCCGAGTGAAAATGGGAGAGGATAGCAATGAACTTTGTGATGGGTCTTCCAAAGATATCAGGAAAATATGACTCCATTTGGATCATAGTTGACAGACTGACCAAGTCTGCCCACTTCTTTCCTATTCAGTTGACTTACAATGTCGAGAAGTTGGCCAAGCTGTACGTGAAAGAAGTGATTCAGTTGCACGGGGTGCCAGTATCGATTGTGTCTGACAGGGGCACTCAGTTCACTTCACATTTCTGTAGAACCTTGCAAGCAGAGTTAGGCACGAGGTTGGACTTAAGCACAGCCTTCCACCCTCAGACAAATGGACAGTTAGAAAGGACTGTTCAAGTGTTAAAGGATATGCTGCAAGCAGGTGTGATAGATTTTGGGGGCCATTGGGATAAATTCTTACCCCCTAGTGTTCGGTGTTTTTCACAAATACACGCAAGTGCACATGGTCGAACAAGTAATAAAGTGGCTCAAGAAAGCCAAGTATCGATCCCACAGGGACTGGGACTAGGGTATCAATCTAATCAAGTGTCAATAAACTTTAACTCTAAAAATGCAGACAACAGTATTAAGAAGAGTTTGATATTTTGGTTTCTAATTTTATACTAATTCTAAAACAAATATACAATTTGAGTCTGAACTATAAGTATGAGCATGTTGAGGTTGAATGAACATGTAGAGAAATAAATTATCGATACAATTTGATTTATCTTTCCTCCGGTTGCTAGTCAAGAATTATTGCCTATGGATTAAAACTCTCGTATTTAACCCAACTTAAGAAGCATGAACCTTCCACCTACATCTCTGTGATAAGATGAAATTCATGTTCTAGCCATACAAACCCGATTCCGTAATTGACTAATACGACTTTCAAGTATATCTCTATCCTGAAGGTAAATCAGTTCTCAATTTTCCCAAACTAAGAAAAGATCATATCCTATTAATTCACAACTTTCCAATTTCTTGCTCTCTCGAGTGAAACCGGACTTTTTAGATGTACATTAACGTTGGCCACACATTAATGCAGTAAGAACAAGAATCAATAGAACAACCATGGAAGAAAAGATGAAAAATCAATTTAACCAATAATTACATTTCAATACAATTGTTCTTAACCTCAGCAAGAAGAGGATTTAGCCACTCATTTGTGGATTAAACGTCGTTAAATGAGTGTTAATCATACAAGCAATTGAAATAAAGAAGAAGGAGATAGAGGAAAACCCCGATATTTTCGTCCCCTCAACTGCCTGTAACCCACGTTCTTGCTCCACCAAGTCAGAATAATTAAAAATGAACCTAAGTGTTCTATTTATACTAGTGGAAATTTTTCTCGGAATAACAAGCAACGTGTCACGGAGTGCATCGAGGAGCACTGCCTCCGTGACACGCCACTGACGCAGACCCTTACTGGAATTAAGATGTCCTGGTATTAAGGCCCAACGTGGCACGACATGCAACGCGGGGCTAGGCCAACGTGCCACGGCCCCAACGCGCACCTTCACTGGAATTTGGCAAAAATTCCATATCCAGGCAGAAGGCGTCCGTGATGGCAGCGTGACACGGCTCCATCACGGAGCCCCTTTAATTCATGCTGTCCTTGGCCTTTTCCTTGCTTACTTCCGAGTCCACTCCCGATTTCTCCCAACCTGCATTTTAGCTTCCCAAAATTATATTTCTCCTGCAAAACAACGCTAATCATGTTGGTTAGTATAAATTCATATTTTATTACAAATCACATGAGAATGTATAAACATCGATAGGTAAACAAAGCAAAATGACACATTTGAGTATCACTTGGGCATATAAATTTGCCTAAGATCACTTAACCTACACTTAAATCCTTGTTCGTCCCCGAACAATAATCTTACACCTCATGCAATTGACACCCCAACCTGGCTACTTTGCTTCGACAATTCAAGCTACGGTTATACCGATTATTTAACACATCAAATCCTCAAGAAAACATCCATAGTCTTATTTATACAATGACCTTCAACACATTAAGACCTCCTAGACTCAAGAATCGACTCTCGATATCGGCAAACTCATGCAAATCAGCTGATCAAGATATCCGACACGAATTTCAATCTCTCGTTGAGCATGTGCCCTCACACACAAGAGAATTTTCCCCTTTTTAATCACATGAACTCAAAACATTACATGCAGGGGCATATAAACACAATTTCGCTCTCTCTCCCAAAAGAATTCACATGCATCATGTCATGAACCATAGGCTTTCCCTTATTGTATTACTCCACTAATATAAGGAAGTGTGATGTAAGATCACGTAGGACTTAAAGGGTTGTAATGTAAGCTACGGAACTAGTAAATATTGGGCTAACCAATAACAACAACTAGCATCCTTAAGCGCTTTTCCAATACATCCCATCAACCTTATGGTCATTGTTTCTTCCTTCATCTTCCCATTCTTGAAGTTTGTCTTTATTTTTTACCCCATCTCTTTAAGCACACTTGACTTAATAACAAAGATTATTTATACATCTTCATTATATTTACTTTATAACAAGTGCACCTTTGACCTTTTCTTTCCTTTCATCACTCTGCTTTTTCTTTTCTTTTCACCATTCTCACTCCTTGACACTTTGGGAAAATTCTTTTCTTTTCTTGAGCGCTTAAGAGTTTTGGATCAAATTCACGAATAATGAAAAGAAGGGGTTAAGCTCGGTTTACACCTTTTTGACAAAAGAAAAATAATAGGCTAAAGGCTCAATGGGCTAACTAGGGTGTACAGTCAAGGTGGGTATGATAATGAAAGGAAAAAAATGTTCGGTTAAAGCAAAGAAATGCCTATATCCTTTCCTACAATACACATCCTTCATTTCATTTTGTACACACACCAGGCAAGTTCTAGACATTTCACAATAGCATGGAAGAAACGAAACCTCACTAAACGCTCATTTCACATGCTCAACTCAAGACATATTCACAGACTCTTCAATCAGCTAATTACAAGAATTCAAACATTAAGCCTCAATCACGCTGAATCGACTCTACGGCCTAGGCATCTCAACATATTTACAAAGTTGCATGCTTTCATACGAATCACCTTTGCATCTCAAACAGCATGTACAACATGCAACCAGAATTTCGCAACCATAAAGTAACTACAAGTTTTGGGATGCAAACCCACAAAAGAAAAAAACTGAAAAATAAATGAAAATCTACTCCTAACGACTACATTTCCCTTAAGACGGTCGTCATCCATCCATCATAGGGAACAGTCACTAACTAAGACTTCGGTTCAATGGGACTATTCTCGGTAAAAGAACCGAAAACAAACGCCGAGAAACCCAAAAATTTGAAAATTCATGAAAAAATTTTCTTTTTGTTAAAAATATCGATCATTTCGATAAAACCAAAAATATGTCCAAAACCAGCTAACAACATTTAACAGCACACAACAGCTTCACCTTAATTACAATACAGACATACACAAAAAATCACAGGGCCACAAGTTTATCCAAGCACAACAACAGACAGAGGCATTAAAAATAACAAAAGCAACAAACACCTAACTACTCCCACCACACACTTAAATCGAACACTGTCCCCAGTGTTCATAAAATTCAGCATGGCACAAAAATGGGTGGTGAAACTCCCTGATCAATCAAAATATTCCACTTCTTTGTCAGGTGCTGCTGCCTCGTCTCCCATATCTGAATCGCCCCCATCATCATCATCTGACTCCACATCGGAGTCATCACGACGTGTCTCCTCATCTGTGGGGACATCATCATCGGTGGGCTCCACAAAAGCTAGCCCCACTCGGCATAGAGCCTTGGCATTTTCGCCAAAAGGGTAGTCTAGCTCGAGCTACTACAGCTGCTCTTCTGCTGCCGGCCTCCCGCCTATGCGCAGCTGGAGCATCTGCATCCCAAACATGCGAGCCATGTACTGATCATCCCGAGCATGTTGCTCGGCTAGTGTAAGAACTGGCCCGTGGGTGGTGTCGGGTGCCTTAGTTTTGGTGACATCTAAGGCCGCCTCTCCATCTGCGGGATGTAGTCAAGGGCCTCCTCCTCAACATCTAGGCCCCTCAGGAACGTGGTCAGTAAGCCACCAAACCCGTACCTGTGCCCCTGATGCAAACGGGCTCTCTTCATGGCGGAGATGATCACCGCCTCGACATTGATCGCCAGCCCTTTCATCAGGGCGTATACCAAGCATACACGATCCCGGGTGACATCTGTCATATGCATCCTCGGGATCAGGCAGGAACAAACAATCTTTAGCCATATCCTGGCTTCCCTGTTAATCTGTGAGTAGGGCAAGGTCTGATGGTAGCCCCTCTCCTTATGCCTGCTCCAACGTGCTGTAGACCGAGTTCCACATAAAGTGCGTCTGATATCCACGTATGGTGGAGTGATGTTCAGCTGTCGAAGCACATGGGCATCTGTGTCCCGCGCCCCCAAGATGGCATTAAGGTGATGGGGCTCAAAAGTGACTATCTGCCCCCTTATCTTGATGGTGTGACTTCTGAGAGTCGGGTTCCAATTGGCGTAGAATTCTCGAATCAGGTGCAGGTTGCACTCCTTGGGCTCTTCAAAGATGAAGTTCAGCCCGGCTACCTCGATCCTGTGGACAATCCTGGGGAACTCCTGTGCCAATGGTTCCCTAGCAATGTGTTCCTCGGGGAAGTACTTGTTTTCCTTATGCTTCGCGTACCATTTCTTCCCCTCCTATGTCACCCATCTGGTTCCATATTGACGGCGTTGGCCACGTGGAATCGCTGGTGCTGCTGGGACTATTGTTCCCAGTCTAATTCTTTTCCTTCCGGCGCCTGATGTTGATGCGCCCTTCCCTTTATCTTGCCTGCTTGCCATTGTTCCTGTCAAACCCAACAGACAGGTTCAATGTTAAGCCAAATTAAATTAGCTTCGGCTAAGGTTGGGTTAAGCTAGGCCACCCCACACTTAGTATTTAGCCACAGTCATAGCATTACGACAAGATCCTATTTATTTCCAATTTACAAAAAGAAAACAAAAACAAAAACACAGCAAATATGCCTCGTGCATTCAGAGAATTCGATGGTCTAAATTCTTCTGTACTACTCAGACTTCGTACAGCTACCCACAACATTACCATCGTTCATATTTCATCATATAGCACTTAGCAAGGAGAAATAAAGAAAAGAATTTATCTACATGAACCTATACAATTCACCCATTTCTTGCAATTTCAACAATTTCATTCCCCCGAAAATCCTTCGGTCTTTTAGCATATTAACAGTTAGCACAACCAACTCATCTCACCCAATATACACAACCCAACAAGAATTTCAAATTTCAACTAATTCTCCCTTTTTAAACTCAAATTCAAACCCTAGGTATCATTTCGCAAGAATTTCAATCAAACATGTATTTATCGAGTTCATACCATCTCAACGATACTAGGAACTTCAATCAATAATTATTCACATGAATTCATGTATTTATTTACACTCCAGGTATTAAGGCCCAACGTGGCACGGCATGCAACGCGGGGCTAGGCCAACATGCCACGGCCCCAACGTGCACCTTCACTGGAATTTAGCAAAAATTCCATATCCAGGCAAAAGGCATCCGCGATGGCAGCGTGACACGGCTCCATCGTGGAGCCCCTTTAATTCATGCTGTCCTTGGCCTTTTCCTTGCTTACTTCCGAGTCCACTCCCGATTTCTCCCAACTTGCATTTTAGCTTCCCAAAATTATATTTCTCCTGCAAAACAACGCTAATCATGTTGGTTAGTATAAATTCATATTTTATTACAAATCACATGAGAATGTATAAACATCGATAGATAAACAAAGCAAAATGACACATTTGAGTATCACTTGGGCATATAAATTTGCCCAAGATCACCTAGCAGAGTTCGCTTATAATAACAGCTATCATTTGAGCATTAGCATAGCGCCATTTGAAGCTCTCCACGGGAGAAAATGCAGGTCTCCAATCAACTGGTTTGATGCATTCGAGGTAAGACCCTGGGGAACTAATTTGCTGAGGGAGTCCTTGGAAAATGTTTGGATAATTCAGGACCGTCTAGTAGCTGCTCAGAGTAGACAGAAGGAGTACACCAACAAAAAGGTGAGGGATATGGAATTCATGGAGGGAGAGCAAGTGTTTCTCAAGGTATTCCCTATGAATGGGGTGATGATGTTTGGAGAGCAAGGCAAACTTAGCCCGAGGTACATCAGACCGTTTGAGATCCTCCGACATGTAGGTGTAGTAGCTTATGAGCTGGCATTACCTCCAGGTTTTTCTGGGATACATCCAACATTCCATGTCTCAATACTAAAGAAGTATCGTGGAGATGGGACTCACATTATCAAATGGGACTCTGTATTACTACATGAGAATTTGTCTTATGAGGAGGAGCCTGTATCTATATTGGCTAGAGAAGTTCGGAAGCTGAGGTCAAAAGAAATTGCGACAGTAAAGGTTCAGCGGAAGAATCATCCTATAGAGGAAGCCACTTGTGAGACCGAAGATGATATTTGGACCAAATATCCTTATTTTTTTGTGGAATATGGTACATTCTCTTCCTTACTTTTACTGTATGCCGTTCAGGGATGAATGGTGTTTTAATTGGTATTTAATATAATGACCCGCATGTCACTATGGGAAGGGAATGGACTTAGAGTGCTGGAAACAAGCCAAGAGAAGGATAGAAAAATCTGTGAAATAATCTAAGTGTAAAATTGGTCAAAATTGGGGAGTTACTGATTCAGCGGAGCGCTGCAGCGAGACCGTGATAATGATCGGAGTCCCGCTATAATGAATCGAAGAATACCTGTCGGATTCATTGTAGTGATAATGCTCAAACTCACACCTCCTGCTGAAGTATGAAGCGAACGTTGTTAATAAAGAACCCAACAAAGAGGTTGGGTTCAAATCCATAGGAAATATGGAAGATCTAGACTAATGCCGGTAAGTGAACTTGTTGGTTAGTTTCTCCAGTTTGCGGGTTTCAAGAAAATAATAAATTAAACAATAATTGAAATTGTGATGTAAAATCAAGAGTTAAGAATAACTAGGGTTTATGTTCCCCATGGTTTCATAACTGCTTCGGGTATACACACGTGATCAATACCAATGCTTACTTGTAGAACCGATAACTAGGGTTCATCCAAATGACTGGGTTGTCCCTATTGGATGGCTATACTCAATCACCGAGTCAGGTCTCATGAGTAGTTTCAAACTAGTCGTTATCAATATGTTTCAAATTTAACTACCCTACAACCACAACTCAGTTAATATAATGATCGTCAAGATCAAGGTTTTGTTGTAATTCTCTTTTCCTAATCTCTACATCTCTAGGCTCAAGCAAGTAAAGAATTCAGGCAAGTCCTAATGTTGTACACCGCTAAGAAATGTTTAAGCACGAAGAGAATACAATACAAGTGTTTTGAATTGGTTTTGGATCACTTTTGTGTATCCCTAGCTTATTAATCCACCATGGTTCCCACAACCCTAGCTATGGAGGTTTTAGCCTCTCATAGTTGCAAGATTATGATATGCATTCATAATTCAATACTTACAATCGTAGATGAGAGAAAAAGCTTCTTTTATTATATCTGAAATAACTCGAGAACAATTCAGAAAGATCAAGAAAGAAATCAAGAAAAGGTTGATCACAAGTGAATTAACTCAATTCTATGTTTTCCCTTGCTTTCTAACCTTCTCTAACTACTTCCAACGTTCTCTCCTGAAAATAAAACATAAAAGGTACTTATACAGACATAAGAATCCTTTCCTAAGCTGATAGGGTGATTTTCCATAACTGGTGTCGCATGAGCGACAATAGATCCTACAACCCATAACAGGATTGTACTGATCGTACCTGCTATCCGTAAGTCCTTGGCTTGATGAAATTTGTCTAAGTGCTGGGACTTGGTATGACTCATACATGCTTCCTACGAGTCATACTTTGCTTCCATGGCTTGACTCTGAAAACTCTGAATTTTTCTAAAGTTTGTCACGAGTGTGATGGTACGACTCGTACCTCTCCGCCACGACTCGTACTATCTATCTGTATTAGGAGACTTCCTCTTGTGAAATTCTTTTGAATATTTCCATGACCCATTGCTATGGCTCATACTAGCAGTGTATGGTTCATACTAAGAGTCGTAGGTTGCACTCTTCACAATCCATCCATCTGAAACTTTTCACGATTCTCAGTATGGCTCGTACCATGATCATACGGCTCATACTGAGACTGTGACTTTAGCCCATTTTCTGCACTTTTAGGATTCTTTTGCACATTTCAGCTTCAATACATAATTTTTTTAAAATCAAAGAAAAAGTGCCTTATATCCATATAAACACACCTAAGTTCATGCTATTTTCTTAGTTTTAAGCGTCGAAAGTGTTGTAAACTCATAGCACATCAACAACCTCAACTTAAGATTTTTGCATTTCCTCAGGCAAAGAAAAAAAACTAAACACAATGTTCAACAAGAAAATAAACCTAGGTTACTACAGTCAGTACCAAACAAAATTTGCACTATACATTCAACAACTTTTGACCCTTCTTCCATGAACCAACATCAGCTAATGTACTACAAGCAACCAAAAAACATGATAAGCAGGTATCAAGACATGTCATCTAGCTATTAACAGACAATCAAGTCATCACCGATGCTTTTCACACAGACCACTAGTAAAAGTAAACATAACCCATGTACCCTCACAGAAAATGAAGTCCCCACTCACAGATATAGTGTCAGATATGGCATGGGACTGAACAAGCAAGACTCTCACTCTCACAAAGAAGTTTCAAGTACTGCGTATCGACACCATAGGCTTGCTCTTATTTTCTCTACTTCGGTCTGTCAGATGGTTAGATTAGGATCACTATAGGACTTGATGCGGCTTGTAATGTAGGATTTAGGGCTGGATATGATAAATGTAGGATCTTTTTAAGTGACTAACGCTTCCTTGGCACTACATACATTGGCTCCACTGTTCACCTATTTTACCCTCTTTTCTTTTCATTCCTTTTCCTCCTTTTTCACCTCTTTTGTATGCATTTGTATGAGTATGGTGTGTTTTCAATCTTTTCAAGAATTATTTTTCTTTTTGAATTCTATTTTTCAAAATTTTCAACTTTTTCATCTCTCTTTTTTTTTATTTGTCACACCACACCTTATTTTTCACCTTTTCTCTAGTCTTTCTCTTTTCCTCGTTCCCACCAGTTATGCACCCCTACTCTAGCCACCCTCAACTTAGGCAATTTGCCTATGTTGAGGTTCCTAATGTCCAAGGAAGGACCAGGTCCAAAATAGGTTCATTATAAAAATGGGTACAGTTCATTGGTTATTAAAGGAAAAATGTTCTATTAAAGGCTTAAAAATTGGGATCAAAGGAATCATATGATTTTAGTAGGATCATTTAGGCTAAAAGTGGGTTCAACAAAAAGGGTCTATGATCATATCCTAACCAACCATCCTTAGCCTATGCAAAGACCAACCAGGCAAGTTCTAGATCTTCAAGACAGTTCTGAACTAAGTATCAAACCTCACTCACACATGGCACATGAATTATACTCACTTTACCTGTCTAATTTATACATGGATTAACAAGACTACTCATGCTAATACACTAAATGACATCAAAAGATCCACAGAAATCATACATGCAGTCACAAGTACACAGTTAATGCATCAAAAAAATTTTAAACAGGGTCAATTTTTTTTAAGAACTCCAAAACTAGTTCATTTTTATTGGCTGAGTATTCCTAAGCTACTTTCTAATTAAATAAAAATCACAAACTAAGAAGATAAAATCCTAAACATGTCGGTTCTGTTAGATAGCATGCTCGAGAAAAAAGAAACATGGCAAAAAAAACCCTTGGACGGATCCAAAAATCCAAAATACAAGTGCACCCCCTCCCCTTTTTGAAAATTGTGCTTCGTCCTCGAAGCATGAACTACAAGAATAGAGGGAATGGAACATACCTGTGGTGCTCAAACGCTCCTGTCATCCAGTGGAGGAGGTACGTCCGCTGCAATCGTAGTGGTAGCGGTGGCCGGTGCACTCACTGATGTGTCAACAGGGGGAGTGGTTACCCCCTCAGTAGGTTTGGCCATATCTACGGCCTCTATGGTGATCGGGGCTGAATGTGGTTCACTCGAAGGATCCCAGCCACTAGCAAGCTCGACCTGAGCCATGGTAGAGTTGCCTGCTCCTCTAGCTCGCTCCTGCAGCTCTGACATATGTGAGCCATGAGTATTCAGGCTCTCTGCTCATGCCCTCTTGCGTTCTCTTCTTTCTTCATTTCTCTTCTTCCTCAATCTCTCATCTCCAACATCCTCGGAGACTCTCATCTTTCCTTTTTCCTTTGCTCCTGTCATCAGCTCCCAATAAGCCGCCAAGTCAATCTCCTCATCTGGCTCTTCATCAAGGTCCGAAAGAGTGGGGGCTGATATGACTGCCGGTTTTTGTGATGACAACTTGGCTACTTGGCTCCTAAGAGCCCCCAACTCCTCACAGAGGCTATCAGTATCTATCTGCTCTGCCATATGAGTGTTGAATCGGCTCTCAAATCTGTCAAGGTGAGCATGTAAAGTATGTGTTGCTGTGTCAATCTATGCTTTTAACTAGGGCTTCGCATTCTCCATCATTGCCTAAAATTTTCTTTCGGCCATGGTCAATCTCTTTGCCAATTTCTGGAGAAAATCCTAGGGCACTAGGATGTACCCTGCTGGTGTCTGACTCGGATGGCTAGGCAGTGGTGTAGCAGAAGTGCTGGGAGCTACCATTGAATTACTGGCATCTGTATCCAGTGTCTCGTTCTACTCCTGTGAGGTAGGGGCATTCACCTGTGCGCCCCCTGCTGGCTAGGTCTGTGTAACTGCTGTGGGAAGTCGGGCTCTGCGCACCGAGTTTATTTCATTTTGGATCAAGCCAATGTCTACTATCCTATGCCCTCCAATCAAGCACTCATCACCCCATCGCATCGAAATTCCTAGCTCTCTGCATAATATGAAAATAAGGGTCAGGAATGGGATGGTAGTGCTCAATCCCATAGCCCGATCTTGTATTTCCTCTGTGATGATCCTCGGGATGTTGATGGGGTATCTGGACATGATACATGCCACTAGAGCTACTTTGTATGCACTCAAAGTGTTTCCATTGACTGTTGGTGCTAATCGGTGGCACATTAATGTCCAGTAGGCTTTTGCTATTAAGTTGAGTGATTTTTTGGTAACCTTCTTTCCACCTGAGACCTACTCTGCTTCCTCTTTATCCTCATCTATAACACCCGCCAACCACTGTAGCTGCCTCTGTCTTTTCTCAAATCCCAACTGCCTAATTTGCTTCAATGCTCATATTCTGGCATGGCATATGGAGGTATGAACTGCGGCCCATATAGGATTCGAGAGATAGTGCACTTGGATATATCGACCTCTCGACCTCTAGCCATGACACTCTCCAGTCTAGGCTGGTCTTTAACTTTCTGCCCCTTTATGGACAAATTCTCTATATTTTTCCATGACTCACGATTCAACCCGTAGGTCAATTCCATGAGTTGTAGGAAGGATCGGACTACCTCATATGGACTTGACCCTTTCCAGATGTTTGGTACGAATCCTTGGTAGTGGCAAACCACGAACTGTACCATAGTTCATACCTTAGGTATTTTCTAATTTTAGCTTGGACAGTCCCAACGAGCCATCCTATGAGTCGTAGTATCAAACCACGAGTCGTGGGAAGGCTTGTGAATCTTGTCCCTACCTCAATTTTGGTCCAGTTTAAAGGGAGTTTTATTCATGTTTTGGATACTCAGAATTCCCCAGGTCTAGGCATGTAGTTCAACCCATTTTATAACTACTCATTCCTCCCTTTTTAGTCACTACCCGTAACTCAATGCTTCAATGCACAAGTTCATCAACTTTAAAAAATTTTCCCAGTCGCACATAGTTCTATCACATCCCTGGTCATTGTCTCTTTCAATTTTTTTAAGCAAAAATGATGACTCACAAGGGTTTTAGCATCATTATATCAAGCACAAAAGTTTTATCAATATTCAAAGCAATACACTTACTTGTTAGCTGCTTACTTTGACTAGTAGTCAGAAATTAGGGTTGAGAGGAATTTGATTGAGCAAGAAATTGCTCGATTGTTCTTTGGTTTTAAGTTACGGGTGTGAGATAGTCGTGAGTATGGTTCTTTCTTTCGGTTTTGATCACGTGGGAGAAGGGTCTTCTTAGGTTTGAAGTTTATATTAGTGAGGGGGCAAATTTTAAAAATCTAGGCCGAGTCGGGTTATTTTAAAGATTTTGACCGGTACGAGTCGTAGGAAGACCCCACGTCTCGTCCCTTGGACCCATAATTCAGAGAGTTGAAAACTTACCTGGGGACCTATGAATGCATCTTACAACTCGTACCATATGG
This sequence comes from Datura wrightii, assembly GCA_035772735.1. Lineage (NCBI taxonomy): Eukaryota > Viridiplantae > Streptophyta > Magnoliopsida > Solanales > Solanaceae > Datura > Datura wrightii. Next base: position 24,101,590 of record JASDFA010000001.1, read on the forward strand.
GTATGGTCCGTACTGTGACTCGTAGGTCTTTGCCTTGCATAGCTTGCATAGTTCACAGGTACAGTAAGTACTACGACTCGTACACTTGAGTCACGAGTCATAGGACCAACCGTACCCTAAACTCCTGCACTGAAGCACATCTCTGATCTTCACCACAACTCATGTTATGAATCGTACAACTCTCTCATGAGTTGTATTGAGAAAAATAGCACCTGCTTTTCAGCAATTTTTCTGCCACCCGTTTTTGTTTTTCATGCACACTGAACACACATTAGTTAAATTACTTGGGTTGCCTCCCAAGAAGCGCTTGACTTAATATCACGGCACGACGCTGGTTGCCCGGTTACTCAGAATTCACCAAGACACCACTTAGGTTGCCTCCCAAGAAGCACCTGATTGAACGTCACGGCACGACGCAAGTCTCTTGACTACTCAGACTTCGTTAAGAAACTCAGATTCATCCTCTATTGCTGAGACTACACTGTACTCCTTGGGTTGCTGCATTGACCGACAGATGTTGAAAGTGACCTCTTCTTTATTCAGTCTGAACTTTAGCTGGCTAGCCTCAACATCCACTAAGGCCCTCCCGGTAGCAAGGAATGGTCGCCCCAAAATGATGAAGACCTCATAATCAACCTCGCAATCCACGATCACGAAGTCTGCTGGAAATGTGAATCTATCAACTTTTAAAAGCACATCAAATAGGATCCCCACCGACTTCTTTACAGTTGTATCAGCCATCAGTAGCCGCATGGTAGTCGGTGTGGGTGCTCCTAAGTCCAACTACTTGAATACAGCCAATGGCATCAGGTTGATGCTTGCTCCTAGATCATAAAGTGCCCTTGCGAACTCGACATTGCCAATGGTGCAAGGTATAGTGAAAGCACCCGGATCTTCCCTCTTCTGGGCCAGGACTCGTGTAGCTATGGCTCTATAGTGATGTACATCATCTACAGGCTCATAACTCACAGACCTCTTCTTTGTCACCAAGTCTTTCATGAACTTAGCATATCCCGACATTTGTTCCAACGCCTCAACCAATGGTATGTTCACAGATAATTGTTTGAGCATTGATAGGAATTTCTGAAACTTACCATTCTCCGCCTTCTTCTTCATTCTTTGGGGGAACTATGGTGGTGGTCTTGGGATAGCCTTGTAAATCTGCGTTGCACCGTGTTCAACTTCAGACCCTTTTTCACCAGCTGGGGCCTTAGAAAACTCAAAATTCTCAGCACCTACCATCTCATCATCATTTTCATGATCTTCAACTACACTCTCTTTCTTCCGTTCAACTACAACCGGTAGAGGGGGATCAATTGTGGTCTTACCACTCCTAGTCATCACCACCATGCAATGGCCATCATTCTTTGGGTTCTGTACAATGTTTCTAGGTAGTGTACCCTTCTATCTAGGGTTCAGTGATGCCGATAGATGCCCTAGCTGCTGTTCAATTTGCTTGATGGCTGTCGCATGAGATTTCACTCTCTGGCCCATGCTCGATATATTACCTCAGATTTCCTTCAACTAATTATCAGTGGAACTCACCTTTTTCAGCATCTCAGCCATCATGCTCTCTAGTTTTGATTGTCTAGCCTCCCCCCTCGTGCATTAGGAGACATATATATTCCAGCTCGATCGTTGTGATAGCCATTATTCCTTCTCCATTATCCTTCGCGGTCAAGACCTAGGCTCCTTTCTCTGTACCCATTTCAGTTATAGTTATATCTGTATTGGTTCCAACCTTGGTTTCTAGAACCTTGGCGCCAATTGTCTTATCCAGACACTTAGGTTTTGGCTCGAAAACCTGCCACCTGGCTTTCTAGGAAATTTGCCTCCTCCTCAGAATCAGAGAGATCTTCCCCCGACTCCAGTCCTTGTGTCCCCACTGCATTCACCTTTTTTGCTCCAACTCTCATAATGTGCTTTGTAAGAAAATCCAATGATTTCCGCATATGAGCCAACTCTTGGTCACGTTCTTCTTCCTTCCTACGTTAATCTACAGTCAAACCAACATCATATGTATCAGTTGTTGCATCTGCCTCTGGGGTATGCCATGCCTTGTTTGTTTCAGTCACCCTGTCAAAATTAGTAGCAGCTTGCTCCCAGGTGTGACTCATCGATTCTCATCCTGCCACTATGTATGCTATAGCTTTTGTGCTATTATTTAAGTACCTGTAGAAAATTTCCAACAAACTATTATCAGGAATTTTATGGTTTGGATACTTTGTCAACTTCTTCTTGAATCTCAGCCAGGTTTTATGAAGTGTCTCGGTTTGAGTTGTTGGAAATTGTAAATCTCATCCTTGAGCTGCAACATTCTAGAGGGGGGGAAAGAATCTCTCCAAGAAGGCTTGCTTGAGTTCCTTCCAATTTTTTATGGAGTCGTTGGGCAACTCCGATAACCACAAAGTGGCTTCCCCTGACAGAGAAAAAGAGAAAAGTTTAAGTCTGATGGCATCTTGGCTAACTCCAGGCAATCTGTGTGCCTTGCATATTCCAACGAAGTTCATCGGGTGTAGGTTTGCGTCATCCACTGTGCGACCACTGAACACCCCTTTCATGTTCAACAGTTGAATCATGGTGCTCGTGATGTCAAATTTGGCCCTAGCGGGCAGTGGTGGTGGTACAATTGCTCTAGTTGACCCAACTTCATCAATGTCTGGGTCCTCATCATCAAAGAACTGAAGGGAAAATCTATGACCTCTATTTCCCTTCCTATGTCGACCAGCATTAACAACCTCGTCCTGGCATCCTTCACATTCTAAAGTGCAGCTTGCCGAGCTAGCTCAACTTTCCTAGCTTCTTCAGCTATACGTCTATCTCTTTGCTCCTGATTTTCCATTCTGCATAGTGTTCGTTCTATTTCGAGATTCAACAAAATCAGGGGATTTCCACTACTTCGAGTTCTTGGCATCCACCGGGCAACAACCTGTAGGTATCACAAATAAAAAGAAAATGTAATTAAGAAAATAACTACCAAAAGTCAAATACAAGCAAATAATCTAGTCTTAGCTGTATTCTCTGGCAATGGCGCCACTTTTTGATAACGCTCAAACTTACACCTCCCTTTGAAGTATGAAGCAGACTTTGTCAATACAGAACCCAACAAAGAGGTTGAGGTCGAACCCACAGGAAATATGAAAGATCTAGACTAATACCGTTAAGTGAACTTATTGGTTAGTTACTCCAATTTGGGGGTTTCAAGAAAATAATAATTAAAATAGTGATTGAAATTGTGATGTAAAATCAAGAGTTAAGAATAACTAGGGTTTGTGTTCCCGATGAGTTCATAACTGCTTCGGGTATACACACGTGATCAATACCAATGCTTACTTGTAGAACAAATAACTAGGATTCATCGAAACGACTGGTTCGTCCCTATTGGATGAAAATACTCAATCACCAGTTCAGGTCTCATGAGCGATTTCAAACTATCTGTTATTAATATGTTCCAAATTTAATTATCCTACGACCACAACTCAAGTTAATACAATGATCATAAAGATCAAGACTTTGTTTTAATTCTCTTTTCCTAATCTCTATCTCTCTAGGCTCAAGCAAGTAAAGAATTAAGGCAAGTCCTAATGTTGTACACCACTAAGAAATGTTTAAGCATGAAGAGAATACAATATAAGTGTTTTGCATCGGTTTTGAATAACTTTTGTATATCCCTAGCCCATTAATCCATCATGGTTCCCACAACCCTAGCTATGGAAGTTTTAGCCTCTCATAGTTGCAAGGTTGTGATATGCATTCATAATTAAACACATAATTCAATACTTACAATCGTAGATGAGAGAAAAATCTTCTTTTATTATATCTGAAATAACTCAAGAACAATTCACAAAGATCAAGAAAGAAATCAAGAAAAGGTTGATCACAAATCATTAACTCAATTCTATGTTTTTCTTTGATTTCTAACCTTCTCTAACTACTTCCAATGTTCACTCCTGAAAATAAAATATAAAAGGTATTTATATAGACATAAGAATCCTTTTCCTAAGTTGACAGGGTGATTTTCCATAACTGGTGCCGCTTGAGCCACGACAGATCGTACAACCCGTAGCAGGATTGTATGGGTCGTACCTGTTATCCGTAAGTCCTTGGCTTGCTGAAATTTGGCTAAGTGTTGGTCTTTGGTATGACTTGTACATGCTTCCTACGAGTCGCACTTTGCTTCCGTGGCTTGACTCTGAAAACTCTAAATTTTTCTGAAGTTTGTCACAAGTGTGATGGTACGACTCATACCTCTCTGCCATGACTCATACTGTCTATCAGTATCAGGAGTCTGCCTCTTGTGCAATTCTTCTGAATATTTCCACGACCCAGTGTTATGGCTCGTACCAGAGTTGTATGGCTTGTACTGAGAGTCGTAGGTTGCACTCTTCACAATCCAGCCATTTGAAACTTTTCACGGTTCTCAGTACGGCTCGTACCATCATCATATGGCTCGTACTGATACTGTGACTTTAGCCTATTTTTTGCACTTTCAGGCTTTTTTGCACATTTTAACTCCAATACATAATTTCCCTGAAATTAAAGAAAAAGTTCCTCATATCCATATAACCACACCTAAGTTCATGCTATTTTCTTAGTTTTGAGCGTCGAAAGTACTGTAAACTCACAGCACATCATGCAGCGGTTTCCTGACCGCAACAGCAGAAAAGTGATCGTTGCAGCGAATGATAGGAATCAGATAGTAGATTTAAGTGGGATTTCTATGGTTTTACCCCATTATTTTCAAAACACGATCAGAAGTGCTAGAGAAACAAAAATTTCTCTAAAGCAGTAAACTCTTCTCCCAAGGTATGATTCCTGATTCCCTACTCTTACAACAAGTATTGTTGATCCCAGAATTCTTATAGACCTTTAATGGTGGATTTTTGAGTGGATAAAACCTAAGGCTGTTAGACTAGAGCTGAATTATAGGGAGTTTATGGGGTACTTTGATTTGATGTTTGAGGAGTATTGATCACTCCCCTAGGATTATTTATTTGAGAACGAGGCTTACACGAGAATTGAGACTTAGAATTAAGCAGAATTGAGTTTACTTTCGAAAGTGCCCTAAAGGGGATGGTTTGATCTTCTAAAACCCTTATTCGAAGAGTGAGTAATGAATTACTCTCTATTGTGTTGTAGATTTCGAGCATTCCGGAACTATGAGAAAGGGCAATGCTCCGCTGGAGTAGCCGACTTTTCGTATCCAAACTTGAGGTAGGTTATGGTTTAAGGGATTAGACCCTATATAATAGCATATACATTGTGTGAAATGTTGATATACAATTGTTCTTCGGACATCATTTGTTGCGAGAGTTTATTATTGATAACCTGTTGAAAGAATATGAACACGATGTGGTGTTAAACTATGATAACTATTAAGTAAGGATATTATATCCTATTAAAGAGATGGCTGTTGGTTTGTAATAGTTACCTAGAGTAGTAGATTGTAACCCCATGTTTGTTAAATAATGCACCTTGATGTGTTCATTTGATGAAAATGATGCAGGATAGTATTAGTATCTTAATATGAGAGGCTCGTGCTCGAGGGGAGCATCCAGGTGAGGGATGTTGTTAAGTGGCTCATGTCTGAAGGGAGCATCCAAATGAGCATATGAGTGGGAGCGGGTGTCACGCTGGTACGGTACATGGATTTTTAGAGTCCTCTACGAGTCATAACTGGGAGGACAAAAATAAGACCCTCTAGCATGTGTGTATACTGATTTTGAGGAAGGAGTGTTTATGGTGATATAGCAGAGGCATGTGCCCAACATGTCACCATTTATTTTATTTTATGTTGTGTGTGTAACTTGTGAATGTTTGGAGTGAGTATGTGCTGAGTGGATGAATTTAATTGATGATCTGTAAGTGTGGTGAAAAGAGAAAAGTGGGAAGAGATCCTAAATGCATTCTGGGCTAATGACTAAAAATGTTGAGTTGGTTACTATGAATGGATGCTTTAAACTGTATATTGAGATGAATTCTTACCATTTGATGTCAATACTTGTGTTATATCTTAATGAGATGTAGAGTATGAACTGTTATAAACTGTGAGCTGAAGAGGGTGCAGCTAAGTCGAGTAATTGCCTCGAGCAGTAACGTTGCAGCGGAGCCTTTTCCGTTGCATTGAGACAGCTGTAGAAGTTAAGTGACCTCTTGATAATGCTCAAACTCACACATCTTGGCAAAGTATGAAGTGAATGTTATCAATAAAGAACCTAACAAAGAGGTTAGGTTCGAACCCACAGGGAACTGAGTAAGATCTAGACTAATGCCGGTACTTGAACTTGTCGGTGAGTTATCTCCAAATTGGGGGATTTCAAATAAAATAATATTAAAGCAAGATTATAATCATGGTTGTTATCAAGATTTCAAATAACATGGGTTAGTGTTCCCCATGAGTTTATAACTACTTCGGGTATACACACATGATTAATCCTAATACTTACTTGTAGCACTGATAACTAGGGTTCATCCAAACAACTGGTTCGTCCCAGTTGGATGACTATACTCAATCACTGGGTCAGGTCTCATGAGAGATTTCACACTAAGCATTATCGATATGTTCCAAATTTAACTATCCTGCAACCACAGCTCAAGTTAATACAATGATCATAAAAACCAAGGCTTTGTTGTAATTCTCTTTTCCTAATCTCTACTTCTCTAGGTTTAAGCAAGTAAGGAATTGGGGCAAGTACTAACGTTGTACATCGTTAAGAAACGTTTATAGATGAAGAGAATACAATATAAGCATTTAGCATTGGTTTTGAATCACTTTTGTGCAACCCTATTTCATTAATCCACCATGGTTCCCACAACCCCAAGTTGTGGAGGTTTTAGCCTCTCATGTTTGCAAAATTACAATTAACATTCATAGACAAACACATAATTAAATAATCACAATAACAATTGGAAGAAAATCTTATTTGAATATCAAAGAACAATGGATGGAATCAAGTGTTTTACCCTATGAATTGCTCTCCAAAACTTGATCAAAATTCACAAATATCGCTCTTCACACGTCTCTGCTACTTTTTTGGCTTCTCTAACTTCCTCCCTATTAGATAGAAATAAAGGGTATTTACAATAGTTGAGTAATCCTTCCATGTTCCTTCATGGACTAGAATTGGGATTCATAACTCCTTTTCCTAATTGAAGTGGGATTGGTCGTTCAAAAAATAACCTAGAAAATATTTATACAAATAATTAGAACTTTTTCCTAAATTAACAAGGAAATTAATTTAACTACATCCTCCTAATCCTACGACTCGTACCATGAACCTATGAGTCGTAGCTTCCTCTCGTACAATGCTCAGAAGCCTTGAATTTGGTTAAGTCTTGAAAATTGGTACAACGCGTATAATGTTCTTACGAGTCGTACAATGCCTGTCGTGGTCTGATCTTGTGAAGTCGGGCACCCTTTGAATATCTTTACGAGTGTTGTGGTATGACTCATACCTTGATATCTCGACTCGTGACTGCATCATACCCTAGGATTTGCCAATAATATTTTCTCTTAAGTTCACCACAGCTCTTTGGTTCGAGCCGCATGTGGTCATCGCGACTCGTATATTCCATTTGTACTATGAGCTCAGACAAGTGCAATATTTTTGTAATTTTCCACGACTACTATGGTACGGCTCATACAAAGAGTCATACATGGCAGTGCCTTATGCTGAATTTTATCATGGATGCTACGTATGGCTCGTACCTCTAAGGTACGACTCGTACTGAAGTCTGCAATTTTACCATTTTCAGCACTATTTTCTCTTCTTTTGCGCATTTCAACTCCAATACATAATTCCCTAAAAATAAAGTAAAAATGCATCATATATGATTAAAGACACCTAAGTCCATGCTATTTTCCCAGTTTTGAGCGTCGAAAGTGCTGTAAACTCACAGCACATCAACACCCTCAACTTAAGACTTTTGCATGTCCTCAGGCAAAGAAAACAAAAACTAAAAATGATGCTTAACTAGAAAATAAACCTAGGACACTGCAGCCAACAATCAATCAAAATTTGCACCATAACTCAAACAACTTTTGATCCTTTTTTCCATAAACTAAATCAGCACATACACATCAAGCAACCGCAAAATATGATAAACAGGGATCAAGATATGTCATCTAGCTATTAACATATAGTCAATTCATCAGCAATGCTTTTCTCATAGACAATTGGTAGAATTAAACACAAACAATGCACCCTCACGGCAAATGAAGTCCCCCACACATAGATATAGAAAGATATGAAATATGGGACTGAACAAGTAAGACTCTCACCCTCACAAAGAAGTTTCAAATACTGCATGTTGGATACCATAGGCTTGCCCTTATTTTCTCTACTTTGGCTTGTCAGATGGTCAGGCTAGGATCACTATAGGACTTGATTCGGCTTGTAATGTAGGTTTTTGGGCTGGGTATGGTAGATATGGAATCTTTTTAGTGACTAAATCCCTCCTTGGCACTACATACATGTGGCTCCATTTTTTACTTTTTCACCTTTTTTTGCTTTTTTCAACTTTTTTCCCTCCCTTTTTCACCATTTTTATGAACTTGTATAGGTGAGGGGTGTTTCTTCAAGTTTTCATTCATCATTCTCTTTTTGCATCTTCTTTTTCAATTTTTCTTCTTTTTTTCTTCTTATTTTGTCACACCACACCTCATTTTTAATCTTTTTTTCTTTTCTCTTCTTTTTTCACCTCCTTAAGATTTATGTACCCTTAATCTAGTCACTCTCAACTTAGGCATTTTGCCTATGCTAAGGTTCACAATGTCCAAAAAGAGACCAGGGCCAAAACAGATTTATTATAAAAAATGGGTACGGTTAATTGGTTAATCAAAGAAAAATGATTCATTTAAGGCTCAATATCGGGATCAAGGGAATCATATTATTTTGGTAGGGTCATTTAAACTAAAAATGGGCTAAACAAAAAGGGCATATGATGCTTTCCTACCAACCATTCTAAAACCTATGTAAAGACCAACCAGACAAATTCTAGATCCTCCATGCAGTATTTAACTAGGTATAGACCTCACTCATTCATGGTACATGTTTTGCATTCATTCTACCTGCCCGATTTATACATGGCTAACTAGAACTATTCATGCTAATACACTAAATGATACAAAAAGATCCACAGAAATCACGCTTTGCAATGAATAAGTACATAGCTAACCATCAAAAATTTTATATAGGTCATTTCTCCAAAACTTCAAAACTAGTGCAATTTATTGGCTGAGTAATCCTAAGATACTTTTTAATTAAACAAGAATATCCTAAACATGTCAGTTCTACTAGATAACATGCCCGAGGAAAAAGAAACACGACAAGAAAAATCCTCAAATGAATCCAAAAATTCCAAAAATACAAGTACACCCTTTCCCTTTTAAAAAGTATGCTTCATCCTTGAAGCATGGAATATAAAGCAGAAAGAAGGGAACATACCTATGGCTACTCAGACTTCACTTTCCATGTGTTGCCTCCCATGTAACGTCTAATTTAACATTGCGGCACGACGCAGATCTCTTGATTACTCAAAATTAATCAAGAAACTTGGACTCATCCTTCACTGTCTTAAATGTTTGGTTTTGCCAAGAGGTGCCCTGGATGAAACAAAACAAAACAAATAAAACCGTAAAATAGAAAATAACAACCAAAAGTTAAATATATCAAATAATCTAATCTTACGTTGTATTCCCCGGCAACAACATCACTTTTTGATAATGCTCAAACTCACACTTCCTAACAAAGTATGAAGCAGTCATTGTCAATAAATAAATCAATAAAAAGGTTGGGGTTGAACTCACAGGAAATAGGGTAAGATCTAGACTAATGCCGGTACTTGAACTTGTTGGTGAGTTATCTCTAAAGTGGGAGGTTTCAAAGAAAAACAATATTAAAGAAAGATTATAATCATGGTTTTTATCAATATTTGCAGATAACTGGGGTAAGTGTTCCCCATGGGTTCATAACTACTTCGGGTATACACACGTAATCAATCCTAATGCTTACTTGTAGAACTGATAACTAGGGTTCATCCAAATGACTGGTTCGTCTATATTCAATCACACGGCCAGGTCTCATGAGCGATTTTGAACTAGCCATTATCAATATGTTCCAAATTTAACTATCATGCGACCACAGCTCAAGTTAATACAATGATCATAAAGACGAAGGCTTTGTTGTAATTCTCTTTTCCTAATCTCTACGTCTCTAGGTTCAAGCAAGTAAAGAATTCAGACAAGTTCTAACATTGTACACCATTAAGAAATGTTTATAGATGATGAGAATACAATATAAGCATTTAGCATTGGTTTTGAATCACTTTATGCAACCCTATTTCGTTAATCCACCATGCTTTCCACAACCCTTAGTTGTGGAGTTTTTAGCATCTCATGTTTGTAAATTACAATTAGCATTCATAGACAAACACATAATTAAATACTTACAACAATAATTATAAGAAAACCTGATTTGAATATCAAATAACAATCTCAGGAACAATGAATGGAATCAAGAGTTTTATCCTAAGAATTTCTCTCCAAAACTTGATAAAAATTCACAAATATCACTCTTCACACGTCTCTACTGCTTCCTTTCTTGCTTCTCTAACTTCCTCCCTATTACATATAAATAAAAGTTATTTATAATAGTATAGTAAGCCTTTCTTGTTCCTTCATGGACTAGAATTGGGATTCATAACTCCTTTTCCTAGTTGAAGTGGGATTGGTATTTCTAAAAATAACCTAGAAAAGTATTTATACAATAATTATAACTTTTTTCTAAGTTAAGAGGAAAACTAATTTAACTATCGCCGCCTGATCCTATGACTCGTACCATGAACCTATGAGTCATCGCTTTCTCTCGTACAATGCTCAGCAACCTTGAATTTGGTTAAATCCTGGAAGTTGTTACGACTCGTATAATGCTCTTATGAGTCGTACAATGCCTATCGTGGTCTGATCTTGTGAAGTCGGGCATTCTATGAATATTTTCATGAGTATTGTGGTACGACTCGTACCTTGACATCACGACTCGTGACTGCATCATACCCTAGGATCTGCCAGTCACATTTTCTTTGAAGTTCACCACGACTCTTTGGTTCGATCCATATGTGGTCATCACGACTCGTATCTTCCATTTGTACTATGAGCTCAGACAAGTGCAATATTTGTGTAATTTTCCATGAATTTTATGGTACGGCTTGTACCAAGAGTCGTACATGGCCAATGCCTTGTGCTGAATTTTATCACGGATGCTGATAACACTCAAACTACAACTCTTACTGAAGTGAGAAGCGGACGTTGTCAATAAAGAATCTAACTAGAGGTTGGGGTCGAACCCATAGGGAATATGGAAGGATGTAGAAGAACTCTAGTGCTTATTCTTTTTAATAAATTATTTCCTAAGAAGGGGGATTTGTAAAATTATTAAGTAATAATGTTGAGAAATTGATGGTTGTTTCCAAATTAATGCAATTAACTAGGATAAGTGTTCCCCATAGATCCTTAACTATTTCGGGTTTTACACTAGTAATCTATCCCAATACTTTACTTGTAAAACTGATAACTTAGGTTCATTCAAATGATCGACCAGTCCATATTGAATGACTATACTCAATTACTCGACCAAGTCTCATGAGCGATTGCAGATTAACTGTTATCACTTTGTTTCAAATATAACTATCCTACGACCATAGCTCAAGTTAATACAATGATCATCAAGATCAAGGCTTTGTTGTAATTCTCTTTTCTTAATCTCTACCTCTTCGACCAAAGCAAGTAAAGAATCCGGGCAGGTCCTAACATTACGCACCGTTAAGAAACGTTTTAAGTATGAAGAGAATATAATATAAGTATTTGTATTGGTTTTACAATCACTTTGTGCAAACCCTAGTTTGTTAATTCACCATGGTTCCCACAACCATAGTTGTGGTTGTTTTAGCCTATCATGTTCATAAAGTAAATTAATAGCATTCATAGACAAAAACTAAAATTTATACTTACAACAATGATTGGAAGAACCTTCACTTGATTAATGCAAAATCCGGAATAACAACTTTACAATCATATCAAAATATGTCTTCTCAAATTTATTGTAAACTAAAGAAACTCCAAGACTTAAAACCCTTCTCTAAAACTTCACTATTAAATGAAAATAAAGGGGTATTTATAGTAGTAGATTTATGCTTTGCTTGTTCCTTGATGAATTTGGCTTGGGATTTAAAGTTCCTTTTCCTAGTTGAAGTGGGAGACCCATTTTTGGCGTTGGAAAACTCCTTTCCGCGTTGCCCCAAGCTACTGCCATGTCCAGTGTTGTTGCGCGCCTGCCAACGCGCTGGAGAAGGGCTACTACGCATGCCTCATCGCATGGGGGGTCTGGCTCCTCACGCCTTCCATTGCCAAGAACTGCTGGTGCCTCGCACAGCCTGTAGTGCCTAGGTATGCAGTGCCTCACATGGCCTGTAGCGCTTATCTTGCTGCTGCCTCGTGCGACTTGTTGTGTGGGTGTGGCATTGCATCTATTTATTTTTTTTCTTTAATTCTTGGGTAGTGCATTGCTTCTTCTTCAACTTCAATCCAAACATCCCAAATACACCCAAATCCATCACTTTTAGCCTTGCAAACATCTAATCACATGTGTTAGCTATTTTTACAAATATATAACATAATCACATGCAAACCCACGTAATTTGTGCTCAAAACATAGTAAAGTGTGTGCAAAAATACGTCTATGAAGTGTATAAATACGCCCTTCATCAGATGTTACGTACGACTCGTACCTCCAAGGTACGGCTCATACTGAAGTTTGCAATTTTATCATTTTCAGAACTCTTTTATCCGCTTTTGCATATTTCAACTCCAATGCACACTACTAGAAACAGTATCTATGGAAAAAACTTCTTTCACAACGATTTGTGAATCGTTGCTATATATGGTGTATTGCAACGGTTTCACCCGTTGCAAAAAATCTGGATGCTATATCTACGAATTAGCAACAAAAATGTTGCTACTGAAGTCGAACCGTTTCTATATGTGTGTCTATAGCAACAGTTATGTAAACCGTTGCAATAAAGTTATCTATGAAAATGGTTTATTGAAAAAAATATATTTATTGGAACGGTTATATATTTCCCTCCACCGAAGTTTGCTAAAGACGCCAAATAATATTTTTACACGGTAACAATAATTAATTTTATAATTTTTTTTGGTCAGCAATATATCAAAGGGCACGTATATATTTTTATTTCACAATTTATAAACACAAAAAAGCCCTCGTCCCTCTCCAGCAATGTGTCTTCTCTCCAGAACTCTTTTTTGCTTCTTCATCTGTGAAATCTTGTGAATCATTGTGAAATCTTGTGAAATATGAGTGCATCTTCAACTGGTGAAGATCAATTTCCAAGAATATTTAGAAAAAAGTCTTGAACATACTATAAGTTTAATTTTAGTATCAATCTTTTGGGGGTTTTTTCTTTAATCTATCCTATTTTTCTTAATCTTTCTATTTTAATCTTGAGGTGTAGTAGTATCACCACTTCTTCCATCTTCTTCTCTCCAGAGATACGTGGGTAGTCCATATTCAAGGGCCAGTGATTACTTTTCAAGAAGATTTAGAACAAATCCCTAAATATTGTAAGTTTATTTTTTTTTCAATTCTTTTGTGGTGTAAAATTTTGATTCCTATGGTCAAATTTTTTTCCCTGGACCGTATTTTTCAAAAATTCTAAAGCTACTGCTGGTAAGCAGTCAATTGGTTTGCTGTTTCTAGCAATGGGGTTCATTGGGAAAGGGGTGAAATGGCTGCTAATTTGAGTAACAATGTGGGTTTGGTGATGAATTGTGGTGATAATTGGTGGGATTTTGATACACAAAGTATTAGGACATGTGAAGTAGTGATTATATCAAGTTCTAAAGTAAGAGCAAACAACTTTGTGTATTGGCTTTTCTATACTGGTTTTCGTTCTGAAAAGATTGAATTTTTAGACGGTTCTTTGGACTTCAATTTGGAAAATATACTGGTTTTATTTTATGTGTTGAAAATAAATATTTCTCCACGCTTATAGGAACTATATAATAAATATTACTTTCTGTTATACCACTAAAGTACATTTAACTTTGTTGTGTTTGCATTATTCTTTTAATCTCTCTTTAGCAATTAATATCATTTCCCTCTAAAATAAGGTTGTTTTTGTTGGGCTGCTTGTAGATTAGAACTACAGTATTATTGTGAATTTGTTCACAAAAATTTCTGCTATTCATTTTGGTTTCTCCATTTTTCTTTGTAATTTTACTTTTAAAGTAATAATACGTAGAAAGAGAGCTGGTAACCTTCTTATGAGTGAAGATTTTATTTCAGTATCAGTCCTCACGATTCAAATAATTGTCACCAAAAGTATTTTTAGAGGAATGTACAAATTATAGACTGCAATAGCATGAATTAGATTCTTAGTTTTACTCACGAGTTCACATAGTCAGATTAAAACTTCAACAGACTAGTAGGAGTGCAAAGTATTTACAAGCCTTCTTGAAATACATATTACTATTATACTATAGTACTTTCTGTTTATAACACTAAAGTACTTTTAACTTTGTTGGGTTTGCATTATTCTTTTAATCTCTCTTTAGCAATTCATATCATTTCCCTCTGAAACAAGGTTGTTTTTGTTGGGCTACTTGTAGATTAGAACTAAAGTATTATTGTGAATTTGTTCAAAAAAATTTCTGCTATTCATTTTGGTTTCTCCATTTTCTTTGTAATTTTTACTTTTAAAAAGTAATAATACAAAAAACAAAGAGTTGGGATCCTGTAATTGCCCAGAAGTTCAAAACCAATATCTGGGATTTAGATCAAAAAATCTAAAAAACTACAGATATGTGGCGGAACGACCAACCTGACGAGTCGTTAAGGGACCCAACGACTCGTCAGGTCAACCGTGAGATGGAGACCAAGAGTTTATACCTGTATCCTTAACGGATGACACCACGATTCTTTATCAGGCCCTACGACTCATTAAGTCACCCGTTGTCAAGCCGGAGTTCAGAAATTTGAGCAAATTATAGTGTACTTGATGGAAGGTCACCACGAGTCGTCATCAGCAGTAATGAGTTGTCAGGTCTTTCGTTTCTAGTCCTTTATAACCTTCTTATTAGTGTACCTGACGGACGACATGATGAATCATTTCTAGTCATGACGACTCATCATGTGCCCATCAGGAGTCAGTAGAAATTTCTCCAGTGAACTTGACGGGAGGACCCAACGACTCATTGGACCCCGTAAGGACTCGTTAGTTCACTCGTTAGGGACACCTGACAGTTTTTCCCTTTGAATTTCTAAGAGCTATTTCGTATTTTTCTATTCTCCCAAGCATTAAACCACGTCGTTTTGACTTAGGTTTTAAACGTTTTAGTGGGGGTAATGGGCCCTTTTCCTTATTCCCCACTCAAGCACTCAAAAAAATAGACCGTAAGTTCTCTCAAGAATTCTTAGACTAAGAATTAGGGCAGCTTTCTTCTCCTCAATTTCTCAAGATTTTTGTGAGTTCTTCATCAGGTATGTGGGGTTTTAGCAAGGGGATTGTCCTTCCCTTGCATCCCCAAAGCCCTCCTCAATTTCTTCTATCAATTTTAAGCCCTGAGCTTTCTAGTATAAGAAGTATTTCATGGTTATTTTCATTGATTTCCCTCAGAATGATGTTTATGCTTATTGTTAATATAATCTTCATTAGTTCCTTGTCAAATTGTTAGTATTATTACAAAAGTGAATTTGAGCCCTAATTTTTGAGTAATGGTTTTTACTTGTTAAATTCCCTCTAGTGAATGAAGAATGCTTTGGGTTGAATTCCTAGAATTTTCTTGCTATTCATATGTGTTGCGTAAATATCCCATGAATGAGAATGACTTTTGCTCTGATAAATGAAATTCCCAAAATTCTTGAAATTTCCTAATATTAGGAATTTGTCTGCTTTGTCGGCATAAATGAGCTCTCTATTAGCTGCTGGTAACTTAGTTAGAACACAGAACTCTATCAATATAGTCTCAGTCAGAATCATATCAGTCTAGCTTCAGTCAGATTTTAACAACCTCAGTGTTGTCCAAAAAATGTCAACTAATCATTTTGACTCCAGTTTATTTTCGAGGTGTCAGTGGTGCCTCCCAATTTTCAGACCCAGATTCAGATTTCAAATAATTGGTACATCAGGCGGTCATGACATTCAGTTATAGCTCTGACCAACCCCAGGACCCCAGTTCAGTTATTAGTTGTTCTGTAGATGGTTACGACGCTTCTAGATAAACCGCTCTAACCAGTCTCAGAACCCAGTTTCAAAATATGGTCTGATAAGGCTCTTAGGGTACATGCAGTTATTCTTCCCTGACTAGTCTTGGGCCCTAGTTTTGAGCTATCATCTTAGTAGTTCAGTTTAGGTGTTCTAGTGGGAGTAGTACTTAGCACCGAGTGGGCGGGGATTCTAGTGTACCCAGGTTCCTAGAACTACGTTGCTAGCATAGGTTTGAATATTACTTGGCCTGATTGGCCCCATATATATTTTTGTAATCACTCTGTTCATGCCTTTATACCCTGGCAAGGTATATTGGGTCTTATCGGTGGGGTGTTTACATCGGACTCCACGTCTAGCTCACGTGGTTAAATGTCGGTTATAGACTCTCATGCTAGTCAGTCCAATCCAATATTAGAATAAGCAGCTCAGTTCAGTTCCGTATCTCAGAATCAGTGTTTCAGACTTAAGGCATGTCCTTGACCATCAACCAGGGTCGTCTTGACCATTTAAGATTATATCAGTAGCTCAGTTCAGTTTACCTGTTGGTCGTGGCGTGCCATTTCAATTCAAATTTTATGTTCAGTATATTTCTCCCACTTACTTAGTACATTCAAAGTACTGACGCATGTCTTTCATGCTGTAACGTTTCATGATACAGCTGCAGGTTCTCAGATTCAGCACAGATAGTTACTTCAGTTTCAGAGCATTCCATTTCAGTAGATCATAGTGCGACTCCTCCTCATTTGAGGGCTTTGTTTATTTTCTTCATTCCGATATGGTTTTGTTTAGACTTAGAGTTAGCTGGGGACCTGTCCCAGCAACTCCTCAGTAGTTGGCTTTCAGATCAGACTTGTCTTTCAAAATTGTATTTCATAAATATTATTTCTTTCTCTACTTTCAGTCTTTACATTTTCTAAACTGATAAAGCTGTTATTTAAAAGTTCAGTTGTGCATGTTTACTCAGAATGCTAGTGTATGATAGACCAAGGGTTGACTTGGGGTCACTTGTGGCTTCAAGTACCATGTTACGTCCAGGGTGTAGGCTCGGGGCATGACAAACTTGGTATCAGAGTGCTAGCTTTAGAGTATCCTCAGAAAGTTTGAAAGACGCATCGAGTAGAGTCCTTTTCATGGGTGTGAAGCACACCACACTTATGATAAGGAGGCTATGAGATGTTATTATGAAAAATTCCCCTTTTGTTCATGCTCTTTATCGTGCTTCAAAGTCCAATTCCAAAGACTTCTTTCTAAATCGTGTCCTTTTTCCTTTCAGTGAACAATGCCTCCTCGACATGGAAATGGATGAAGAGCCGAAAATACCAACAGACCCGCTCCACCAACTCTGATAGTTCCTCAGGACGACTCTTTGTCTACCGCATTTTGGGCGGCCATTCAGTTGCTTCTCATACCGTCACCAATCAAGTGAACCAGCAGGTGGTTCCAGTAGCCACAAGTGGGTCTGCAGCTGTTGCCCGGGTGCGGGATTTCACCCGGATGAACCCTCCAAACTTTCAAAAAACAAAGGTGGGAAGGACCCACAAGGCTTTGTAGATGAGATTAGAGAGATCACCCGGATCATGGGTGTCAACTCCTCCGAGAGTGCTGACCTGGATGCCTACCAGCTAAAAAGGGTAGCCCAAGTTTGGTACGAGCAGTGGAAGGAGCGGCCGTCAGCAAAAGTAGGACCGGTTGAGTGGGAGGAGTTTCACACAGCTTTTCTGGACAGGTTCTTTTCCCGGGAGCTGAGGGAGGCTAAGATGGCAGAGTTTATAAACCTACGGCAGGGAAACCGGACAGTGGAGGAGTATGCTATGGAGTTTACTAGACTATCAAAGTATGCTCCAGATGGTGGCCAAACCAAGGGCTCGCATGCTGAAGTTCGTAAATGGAGTATCTAATCTGGTCCTCAAAGAGTGTAGGACGACGATGCTAATCAAGGACATGGACCTTTCTAGTTTAATTGTGTATGCCCAGCATATTGAGGCAGAGAAGCTGAAGGATATGGAACGTAAGAACAAGTGGGCAAGAATTGGTCATATAGATTTTGGCCACCAGATGTCTGGCGGTGGTAGCCACCCACAGCAGCAACAGTAGAGGGCCCCAGCACCTAGCTTAGCCAACGCACCAACTTTCAGTCCCACTAGGATCGGAGGGGTGGGTCTTCTGGCACTCAGTCTCAGGCCCATAATACAGCAAACAAGTATCCAACTTGTCCCAAGTGTGGTAGGAATCACCCAGGAGAATGCCTTCAGGGTTGAGAGGGTTGCTTTGGGTGTGGACAGCTTGGACACATGCTCAGGGAGTGCCCATCAGCAGGGCGAGGGAGATCACAATCCACTACCTCATCCGCTCCAACAGGCCGACTAGCTCAGCAGGCCAACCCATTAGGTACAGATGGCGGTCAATGCCAGAATCATTTTTATGCTCTCTCTTCTCGTCAGGATCATGAAAGCTCACCTGACGTAATTACTGGTATATTGCGTCTCTTTTGCTTAGACGTGTATTCCCTCCTAGACCCAAGAGCTACTCTTTCATTTGTAACTCCATGCATAGCAGTACAGTTCAGCATTAATCCAGAGGTCCTATCAGAACCCTTCTCAGTTTCCACCCCAGTTGGCGAGTCAGTTAGGGCTAGTCGGGTGTATAGGAGCTGCCTAGTCTCAGTATTAAATAAAATCATTCCAACTGATCTAGTAGAGCTAGACATGGTCGACTTCGACCTTATTCTAGGCATGGATTGGTTACATTCCTGCTATGCCTCAGTTGACTGGTGGACTAGAGTTGTCAAGTTTCAGTTTCCAGATGAGCCCGTGTTAGAATGGTCGGGCTGCAGTTCAGCGCCTAAGGGTAGGTTTATTTCCTTCCTTAAGGCCCAGAAACTCATTTCCAAGGGATGTTTATATCATCTGGTTCGGGTCAAAGATTCCAACTCTGAGACCCCAACCATTCAGTCAGTTCCAGTTGTCAACGAGTTCCCAGATTTATTTCCTGAAGATCTTCCTGGAGTTCCCCATGAATGGGAAATAGACTTTGAAATAGATCTCCTCCCAAATACTCAGCCCATCTCCATCCCTCCTTACAGAATGGCTCTGGCGGAGCTTAAGGAGCTGAAGGAGCAGCTAAAGGACCTTCTTGATAAGGGTTTCATCAGACCCAGCATCTCTCCCTGGGATGCTCCAGTGTTATTCGTGCGTAAAAAGGACGGTACCCTCAGAATGTGCGTAGATTACCATCAACTGAACAAGGTTACAGTTAAGAACAAGTACCCTTTACCCAGAATTGACGATCTATTTGACCAACTTCAGGAGCCAGTTGCTTTTCCAAGATCGACCTCAGGTCAGGATACCATCAGTTAAGGGTTAGAGAGAGTGACATACCGAAAATGACATTCAGAACTCAGTATGGTCACTATGAATTTATGGTGATTTCCTTTGGGTTAACAAATGCTCCAGCAGCCTTCATGGACCTAATGAACAGGGTTTTCAAGACGTACCTAGATATGTTCGTCATCTTATTTACTGATGACATTCTGGTGTACTCTAGAAATGAGGAAGAGCATGCCAATCATCTAAGGTTAGCATTACAGACCCTCTGAGATCGCCAGCTATTCGCCAAATTCAGCAAGTGTTGAATTCTGGTTGAAGTCTGTGTCATTCTTGGGTCATGTGGTATCAGGTGAGGAAATACAAGTAGATCCTCACAAAATTTTAGCTGTGAAAGATTGGCCCAGACCTACCTCTCCTACTGAGATAAGGAATTTCTAGGGTCTAGCAGGCAATTACTGTCGGTTTATGGAAAGTTTCTCCTCCATAGCATCCCCTCTGACCAAGTTAACCCAGAAGAAGGTGAATTTTAGTGGTCAGATGAGTATGAGAAGAGTTTTCAGGAGTTGAAGACTCGACTCACTACCACTCAAGTTTTGACCCTACCAAAAGGAACGGATTGGGTTTGTTGTATATTGTGATGCCTCCAGAGTCAGACTTGGTCGCGTTCTAATGCAGAGGGGCAAAGTGATAGCCTACGTTGCTAGGCAACTCAAAGTTCATGAGAAGAATTATCCAACTCATGACTTGGAGTTGGCAGCAGTGGTATTCGCGTTTAATATATAGAGACACTACTTGTACGGAGCTCACGTGGATGTATTTACAGATCACAAGAGTCTTCAGTACGTGTTCAACCAGAAGGACCTAAACCTCCAATAGAGAAGGTGGTTAAAGCTCCTAAAAGATTATGACATGAGTGTGCTGTATCACCCGGGCAAGGCCAATGTGGTGGTTGACGTCCTAAGCAGGCGATCTATGGGAAGTGTAGCTCACTTTGAGGGAGGAAAAAGGGAGTTAGCGAGGGATGTTCTCAGACTAGCCCGGTTAGGGGTATAGCTGGTAGACTTAACCGAAGGAGGAGTAGTAGTACAAAGCGGGTCAAATTCATCTTTGGTAGTTGAAGTTAAGTCCAGAAAAGATGAAGATCTAGTTTTACTTAAACTCAAGGAAGCGGTTCTTAGAAAGGAGGTTGAGGCTTTCTCACAAGGGGGAGATGGAGTGCTCCGTTACCAGGGAAGATTGTGTGTGCCAGACGTTGGTGAATTGAGACAGTAGATTTTGGCTGAAGCACATAGCTTGAGGTACTCCATTCACCCTGGTGCTACCAAAATGTACTGCAACTTGAGGGATATTTACTGGTGGAACAGCATGAAAAAAGATATTGTCGAATTCGTAGCTCTGTGCCTGAACTGCCAGCAAGTCAAGGTGGAGCATCAAAGGCCAAGGGGTATGACTCAAGATATCAGTATACCCATGTGGAAGTGGGAGGAGGTAAATATAGACTTTATTACAGGTCTACCGCAGACTCGGCGGTAGCATGACTCAATTTTGGTGGTAGTAGATTGGATGACCAAGTCAGCTCACTTCCTTCCAGTCAAAACCACAGACTCAGTGGAGGATTATGCCAAACTTTATATCCGAGAGTTAGTCAAACTTCATGGGGTACCCTTGTCCATCATTTCAGACAGGGGCGCCCAGTTCACCTCTTATTTCTGGAAGTCTTTTCAAAAGGGACTTGGCACTCAGGTCAAACTCAGTACCGCTTTTCATCCACAGACTGGTGGAAACGATGAACGGACCATAAAAACCTTGGGTATATGCTAAGAGCATGCGCGATTGATTTTAAGGGTAATTGGGATGACCATTTGCCTCTTATCGAATTCGCGTACAACATCAGCTACCATTTCAGCATTCAGATGGCCTCCGTTTGAGGCATTGTATGGTAGCAGGTGTAGATCTCCTATAGGTTGGTTTGAAGTTGGTGAAGCTACTTTGATAGGGCCAGACTCGGTTCACGAGGCAATGCAGAAAGTTTAGCTCATCCGAGAGAGATTGAAAACAACCCAAAGCCGTCAGAAATCCTATATCGATGTACGAAGAAGAGAGCTGGAGTTTTCAATTGATGACTGGGTATATCTAAAAATTTCGCCCATAAAAGGGGTGATGAGGTTTGAAAAGAAGGGAAAACTCAGTCCTAGGTATGTGGCACCCTATAGAATTTTGTGGTGTATCCGCATGATGTCTTATGAGCTAGAGTTGCCTTCAGAACTAGCAGTTGTACATCCAGTTTTCCATGTATCACTTTTGAAAAAGTGTATCAGAGATCCAACCTCTGTGGTGCAATTGGATAGTGTGGCAGTCAAGGATAGACTCACCAATGAGGAGGTACTAGCCCGACTCCTAGACCGTCAAGTTCGTAGATTGAGGAATAAGGAAATAGCTTCAGTCAAGGTTTTATGAAGGAATCGACAAGTTGAAGGAGCTACGTGGGAGGCCAAAGCAGATATGAGGGTCAAATACCCACACTTGTTCTCTACCGACTTTGTTGCAGTTTGATATGTGAATTTTGTTATAAGATCTAGACTAGTTGTTAAATTCCGTTCATGTAACTAAATTTTCTTTTTGACTTTGGTTGTGTTTATGAAAAGCAAAATTCAGTTCAGTTATATTCTCTAAAATGGAGGTAGTCACTTCGGTCGTTTTGAAGTTGAATGAGCAGTATTTGAATGCTTTAATTGTTATTTTTCTGATTGCTATGAGTTAAATTCCGTTCATGTAACTAAATTTTCTTTTTGACTTTGGTTGTGTTTATGAAAAGCAAAATTCAGTTCAGTTATATTCTCTAAAATGGAGGTAGTCACTTCGGTCGTTTTGAAGTTGAATGAGCAGTATTTGAATGCTTTAATTGTTATTTTTCTGATTGCTATGAGTTTTCTACCATTCGAGGATGAATGTTTCCAAGGGAAATATATTGTAATGCCCCGGAAGCTCAAAACCTATATCCGGGGACTTAGATCAGAAAATTTGAAAAACTACAGATATATTGTAGAATGACCAACCTAACGAGTCGTTAAGGGACCCAACAACTCGTCAGGTCAACTATGAGATGGAGGCCAAGATTTTATACCTGTATTCTTAACGGACGACACCAAGAGTCGTTATCAGGACCTACGACTCGTTAAGTCGCCCGATGTCAAGCCGGAGTTCAGAAATTTAAGCAAATTACAGTGTACTTGACGGAAGGTCACCACGAGTCGTCAGGTCCTTCGTTTCTAGACCTTTCTAACCTTCTTACCAGTGTATTTGACGGATGACACAATGAATCGTTCCCATTAATGAAGACTCGTCATGTGCCCGTCAGGAGTCAGTAGAAATTTCTCCAGTGAACTTGACGGGAGGACCCAACGACTTGTTGGGCCCCGTAACGACTCGTTAGGGACACCTGACAGTTTTTTCCTGCGAATTTCTAAGGGCTATTTAGTAATTTCCTAATCTCCCAAGAATTAAACCACATCGTTTTGACTTCGATTTAGATATTTTAGTGGGGGTAATAGGTCCTTTTCCTCATTTCCCACTCAAGCACTCAGAAAAATAGAGTGTAAGTTCTCTCAAGAATTCTCAGAGCAAGAACGAGGGCAGCTTTCTTCCCCTCAATTTCTCAAGATTTTCGTGGGTTCTTCATCAGGTATGTGGGGTTTTAGCAAGGGGATTGTCCTTCCTTTGCGTCCCCAAAGCCCTCCTCAATTTCTTCTATCAATTTTAAGCCCTGAACTTTCGAGTATGAGAAGTGTTCATGGTTATTTTCATTGATTTCCCTTAGAACGATGTTTATACTTATTGTTAATATAATCTTCATCAGTTCCTTGTCAAATTGTTAGTATTATTACAAAAGTGAATTTGAGCCCTAATTTTTGAGTAATGGTTTTTACTTGTTAAATTCCCTCTAGTGAATGAAGAATGCTTTGGGTTGAATTCCTAGAATTTTCTTTCTATTCATATGTTTTGTGTAAATATCCTATGAATGAGAATGACTTTTGCTTTGATAAATGAAATTCCCAAAACTCTTGAAATTTCCTTGTATTAGGAATTTGTCTGCGTTGTCGGCATAAATGAGCTCTCTATTAGCTGCTTAGTAACTTAGTAAGATAGAACACAGAACTCTATCAGTCTAGTCTAAGTCAAAATCATATCAGTCTAGCTTCAGTCAGATTTTAGCAACCTCAGTGTTGTCTAGAAAATGTCAACTGATCAGTTTGACTCCAGTTTATTTTCGAGGTGTCACTGGTGCCTCCCAGTTTTCAGACCCAGATTGAAATTTTAGTTAATTGGTCCATTAGGCAGTCATGACATTCAGTTATAGCTCTGACCAACCCTAGGACCCCAGTTCAGTTATTAGTTGTTCTGTAGATGGTTACGACGCTTCTAGATAAGCCGCTCTGACCAGTCTCAGAACCCAGTTTCAGAATCTGGTCTGATAAGGCTCTCAGAGTACATGCAGTTATCGTCCCTGACTAGTCCTGGGCCCTAGTTTCGAGCTATCGGCTTAGTAGTTCAGTTTAGGTGTTCCAGTGGGAGTAGAACTTAGCACCGAGCAGGCCGGGGTTCCAGTGCACCCAGATTCCCAAAACTACGTTGCCAGCATCGGTTTCAGTATTACTTGGCCTGATTGGCCCCAGATATATTTTGTAATCACTCAGTTCATGTCTTTATACCCTGGAAAGGTATATTGGTTCCTACCGGTGGGGTGTATACATCGGACTCCACGTGTATCTCATGTTGCTAAATGTCGGTTATAGACTCTCCCACTAGTCAGTCCAGTCCAATATCAGAATAAGCAGCTCAGTTCAGTGCAGTATCTCAAAATTAGTGTTTCAGACTTAGGGCATGTCCTTGACCATCAACCAAGGTCGTCTTGACCATTTCAGATTATATCAGTTGCTCAGTTCAGTTTACCTATTGGTCGTGGAGTGCCATTTAAGTTTAGATTTTATATATTCAGCATGTTTCTCCCACTTACTCAGTACATTCAAAGTACTGAAGCATGCTTTAAATGATGTATCATTTCATGATACAGCTGCAAGTTCTCAGATTCAGCACAGATAGTTACTTCAGTTTCAGAGCATTCCATTTCAGCAGATCAGAGTGTGAGTCCTCCTCATTGGAGGTCTTTGTTTATTTTCTTCATTCCGATATGATTTTGTTTAGACTTAGAGTTAGCTGGGGACCTGTCCCAGCAACTCCTCAGTAGTTGGCTTTCAGACCAGACTTGTCTTTTAGAATTGTATTTCAGATATATTATTTCTTTCTCTACTTTCAGTCTTTACATTTTCTTAAACTGATAAAGCTATTATTTAAAAGTTCTGTTGTGCATGTTTACTCAGAATGCTAGTGTATGATAGACCAAGTGTTGACTTGGGATCACTTGTGGCTTCAAGCACCGTGTTACATCCAGGGTGTAGGCTCGGGGCATGATAGAACCTTCTTGTGAGTGAAGATTTTGTTTCTGCATCATTCCTCACGATTCAAATAATTGTCACCAAAAGTATTTTTAGAGGAATATCCAACTATAGACTGCAATAGCATGAAATATATTCTTAGTTTTACTCACGAGTTCACATAGTCAGATTAAAACTTCAACAGACTAGTAGGAGTGCAAAGTATTTACAAGCCTTCTTGAAATACATATTACTATTATACTATATAGTACTTTCTATTTATACCACTAAAGTACATTTAACTTTGTTGGGTTTGCATTATTCTTTTAATCTCTCTTTAGAAATTCATATCAATTTCCTCTGAAACAAGGTTGTTTTTATTGGGCTGCTTGTAGATTAGAATTAAAGTATTATTGTGAATTTGTTCAGAAAAAGTTTTGTTGTTCATTTTGGTTTCTCCATTTGCTTTGTAATTTTTACTTTTAAAGTAATAATACATAAAAAGAGGGTTGTGAACCTTCTTGAGAGTGAAGATTTTATTTCTGCATCATTCCTCATGATTCAAATAATTGTCACCAAAAGTATTTTTAGAGCAATGTCCAAACTATATACTGCAATAGCATGAAATATATTTTTAGTTTTACTTATGAGTTCACATAGTTAGTCTGTTAGGTGTGCAAAGTATTTACAAGCCTTCTTGAAATACATATTACTGTTAAATCATAGGAACTTTCTTAGTAAAAAAGTTCAAATGGTTTCTTGTGGGACATTTTAGAATCTTCTAATGAGTAGGTGTTAGAGAATTCTCAGATAGAGAAATCTAATGATAGTATCTTGGTAAAATGTGCTTTTTTATCTGATTACTAGTGTTGCTATGTAACTCTGTCTCTCTTCTTGATTTTTCCATCTGGTCCATATTCATTTTTGTTGATATCTTGTACTTGGTATCTAATAGGAAAAACTAGTTTTAACTTTGATTATAGTGTGTGCTTGCTGTAAAAGTGAAACTTATTGTAGTGTGAGCTTGTTGTATATTTTAAACTACATAGTTTCCATGTACATATTGAGATATGATTGGTCATTTTCGAAACAATTGATTCCTTCTCTGTCTCACAGTTTACCATGACTCTTATATTTTCTGATTTACTTGTTTCACATAGATTTCAATGGACAATCTAGATAGATATTGGATGGGTCTTAGAAGATGCACCGATGAGTATATTAGTGGAGTGAATGATTTTCTTGATAAGGCATTTGAACGAGCTTCTAAAGGAAATGAAATATTATGTCCTTGCAAATAGTGCATTAATTATTATTGGCGTTGTAGAAATGTATTGAAGGAGCACTTGGTTGTAAATGGATTTGTTGATGGATACAACAAATGGATTTTTCACGGGGAAGGATTTTCCTCAAGGAATACAACACAGCCAAGAAATAATAATGAAGAGTCTAACATCCATGATGATATTGATGAACTAGTTCATGATACATTTAGAAATATTGAGGGTGATGCATGGATTGAAGAAGGAGATTAGAGAGAGGGACTATCTGAAGATGCAAAGAGATTTTTTAAATTAGTGGAAGAAGGAAAAAAGAGTTATATCCTGGGTGCGAGAACTTCACCAAGCTGAGTTTCATCATTCGGTTATACTTGCTTAAATGCCTGCATGGGTTGAGTAATGTGGCCTTTATAGATCTGTTAGACTTGTTAAAAGAAGCATTTCCCTTTGCTGAACTACCCGAGTCTTTCAATAAGGCTAAAAACATGATAAAAAATTTGGGTCTCGATTATGAAAAAATACATGCATGCCCTAACGATTGCAGGATATTTTGGAAAGACAATGCGGATGCAGATAATTTCTCCGAGTATGGGTCATCTGGATGGTCGAATATTTGTGATGGCTCGACTAATGCAAGCTCTAAAATACCTGCAAAGGTTTTAAGGTACTTTTCTTTAAAGCCAAGGCTTCAGAGACTATTTATGTGTTCTGAAATAGCTGTTGCAATGAGATGGCATGCTACTGAATGACCTACTGATGGGAATATAAGACATCTTGCTGACGGATAAGCTTGGAAGGATTTTGATTCTTTGCATTCAAACTTCTCGAAAGATCCTCATAATGTTAGATTGGGTCTTTCAAGTGATGGTTTCAACCCATTTCAAACCATGATCGTTTTCCATAGCACATGGCCTGTTATGTTGATTAATTATAATTTATCACCATGGATATGCATGAAGCCAGACTACATAATGTTGTCAATGATTATTCCAGGTCCCTCCTCTCCCGAACAAGATATAGATGTGTATCTACAACCATTAATTGCTGAATTGAAGTACCTTTGGGAATTTGGGGTAGAAACATATTATGCTAATACAAAGGGAACATTTCAAATGCGTGCAGCCTTATTATGGACAGTTAGCGACTTTCCAGCGTTAGCAATGCTTTCCGGATGGAGCATTAAAGGGATATTAGCATTTCCCACTTGTATCTATAACACATGCTCTCAATATCTAAAATATAGTCATAAGATGTGTTATTTAGGTCACCGTGCATTTTTGCCTCCTGATCATCCATTTCGAAGAGACAAGAGATCATTTAATGGTAAGGAGGATCATAGACCCGCACCTACACCCTTGTTGGGCATAGAAGTGTTTGAAAAGTTACATGATTTCACTAATGTTTTTGGAAAGGAACAAAAGAAAAGGCGTCGAAATAATAAGGGTCCATGGAAGAAAAGATCCACCTTTTTTGAATTACCATATTGGGCACATAATAAGTTGAGGACCAATCTAGATGTGATGCATATTGAGAAAAATATATGTGATAGTTTTCTTGAGAATTTATTAGAAATACCTAGGAGGTCAAAGGATCATGTTAATTCTCGCTATGACTTGCAAGAAATAGGGATAAGGAAGGAGCTTCATCTAATAAAAGATAATATAAATGGAAAAGTTTATTTGGCTAGATCTTGTTTCTCCATGAAACCAAAACAATAAAGATTGTTTTGCACCGTCTTAAAATATGCTAAATTACCAAAAGGGTTTGCCTCAAACATATCACGGCGTGTGGAAGTGGAAGAGATGAAAATATCTGGATACAAGAGCCATGATGCTCATTTTTGAATGAATTACTTGCTCCAGGTTGCGGTTCGAAAAGGGTTGCATAAGAATGTTCCATTAGCCCTGATTAGGTTGGGAAACTTCTTTAAAGACATATGTAGTAAGGTTATAAGGCGAGGAGATCTTGAGGCAATGCAGGCTGAAATCAAAGAAATTGAGTGTGAGCTTGAAATTTTTTTCCTCCAACTTTTTTTGATATAATGGAACATTTTCCTATCCATTTGGTAGATGAAATTAAGTTGGGGGTCCAAATCATCTCCGTTGGATGTATCCCATTGAGAGGAACTTGTGTAAATATAAGGCCTTTGTCCGTAATCGATATCATCCAGAAGCTTCAATAGCAGAGGGGTTTGTTGCCGAAGAGTGCTTGACCTTTTATTCGAGATACCTATATGATGGAGTGAAGACAAGATTCAGTAGGTACCAAAATGAGTATGATGAGGGTATTGACAAAGATGGAGATGATTTGTCACCTATGTTTCCTAAGATAGGACATCCAATTGGAAAACGGAAAAAAAAGGCATTTACCATGGATTTACAGTTATCTTCTGAAGCCCATCGATATGTTCTATTCAATACAGGAGATGAACAAGTGGAGGATTTTATCAAGTAAGATATAAATATAACAATTATCTATATTTTGAACTTCATTTATTTTGTTATTAGGAGGTACTTTAAACTTCAATTATAAATACTTAATTTTTGAATTTGAAATTTTCATACTTGCAGGGAACATAAAATTTTACTTGATAGTAATACTAGATCAAATGCATGGACAAAAGCAAGGAATCATAGTCGAGAATTTGGCAATTGGTTCAAAGAGAAAGTTAAAAATGTTCAAGTGCCCAATCATTTAATATGGCTAGCAAAAGGGCCTAATAGGGTGGCGATTAAAAGATATACTGCATATTTCATTAATGGATGCTGGTTCCATACATCAGAACGAGATTCATCACGCAAATCTCAAAATAGTGGTGTAACTTTATCTGCGGCGACTGATAGTTTTTCTAGTGATAGGGATCAGAATCCCATTGATGGAGAGGTTATCTATTATGGGAATATTCAATATATCATTGAGATTAATTATTACAATTGTTTTAGTGTTGTACTATTTAGATGTGATTGGTTTCATAATGAAGTAGATGAATATGGGTTAACCCGTGTGTACTTCAAAAAATTACGCAGTACGGATGACCCTTTTGTGTTGGCATCTCAAGTGCATCAAGATTTTTATGTGGAGGATCCAATTGAGAAGGATATTTACTATGCAAGGAATAAAGTCCCTATTGATTTGTATGACTTGGAGAAAGAAAATTTTCCTAATATAGGAGACACATTTTGGAGGAAGCCTACTGAAGACATTGGTCCTTCAGATAGATTACCCGATGTTGAAATTAGATGGTCAAGAGAAGATATCCCTATCAATGTTGTTGATATGCCATCTGATACACAATTTTTAGAAGATATAACTATGGAAACATTGGATGAGGAGGATGATATTGATGATACTGATTGGGATTGAATGGATGCGGATGATTAAATAAGAAATTTTTGAACATCTTGTAAATATGTATTCATCATGTTTTAATTTGTTTTGAGTGAGTATAAATTCTTATTTCCTCGTACATATGATTATCCTTCTTATTTATATCTTATTAAGTCATTTTTTATTGTTGTTCTTTTCCCATATAATTCAGTTTTAACTTGCTTCAATATTACAGGTGATTCAATATATGATTTACGAGCTAGCTAGTGAATCATTGAAGGGAGTCTCGGCTTCACTACTGACTGACTAGGGCTACTGGAAATTCTATGTTGCTCTAACTATCTTCAGCATCGGCTTTTCATGTTCTGCTTCTTTCCCCCTTCAAAGCCAAATTGATATACAAAGTCAAATAGATGAGAAGCTTATCAGCTGAGCTTTTATATATGTCTAGTACCATAATTTGTAATAGAGGAACCTTTTTCACGTACAATCTGATAAGAACTACTTCGTAGTTTGTGAATTCAACTAACTCATGCTGTGATTTTCTTCCTATTCACAAACTAGTGGGATATTTCTTGATTCGGGAGAGGTTGTATTCAAGTGAAAAGTGCTTAATTTCAAAAGTATTCCTTCAAGCTCTAAAGAATAATTAGAAGTTGTATTTAAGTGAAAAGTGTTTGATATGTTTGATTTTCTTTCATTTTCCAAATGACCATCATTCTTATGTTGAATTTATAGTGAAGTCTCAATCTTTCATAGTTATTTTTATAGTAGTAAGTATTTCATAGCCATCATCCTTATGCTGAAAACGGATCACAAAGCCTCAATCTTGGGTGAGTTCAATGATAAGTTACTTCTAATTTTTATATTAGTTTTTTAAGTAAGTATTTCATTTACTTAATTGTTTGAATGATTTTTCAGTTGCAGCTTTTCTTCTCTAGCTCTGTTCTGCTTATTTTTTTTTAGTTTTTCAAATAGTGTGTGATTCCTCCATTGCAGACAGGGCCTTAATTGAAACTATACATGGTTCTAGCATTACATGAATTACTCTTCTCCTTCTAAGTTTCTAAAGCTGTTTTGCAAAATATTTGTACTAGTTATTTATTTTTTCATGATTCCAGTTGTTTGGTTGTTTTGTCTTTCTAGCAACTTGTTGGTTCTTGAAGGAGATGGTAACTGGTTTACTATAGCTCTGTTCCATAATTATAGAACTCCGTAAGTTTGTAACTGCACCCCATCAAAAAAAGAAAATATACTTATTTTGTCCTATTTCAATAACTTTTAATTTAGTTTTTATATGGTATCTGAACTGGTTCAGATTCCATAGTCGTGATAGGATTATGATTGTGATTTTTTTCACATACAATCTGATAAGCACTACCGTGGTTTTTTTCAGAATTACAATCATTAACTTGATCTTGTTTATGCTGTGATTTTCTTCCTATTCACAAAGTCTGGCTACTAACATGGAAATTTTATGTGAGTTGAAAAAGTTCTATAATATGTGCACGACTGTGCGATAGAATTGTACTATTTTGATGTCAAATAACTAGATATTTCCTATTTTTTCATTTTAATTTCATGTTGTTTTTGTAGATCTATTGTTTCTCCTGCCCCAATTTTTCTACCTGCAGTTTCATAGGTAAAATATCAGGTTTTGGCAATTCTATTTTTTTACCTTTAGACGATGCAAGAGCCTCTGAATTAAGAAGACTTCAATGGGGGATAGTTGAAGGAATAAGACACATATATTTTGCATCCCAAAATATGCAAAGTTGATTCTTTAATTATTAAAGAATTAATGTATAAAATATATAAAGTTGATTCCCACTACCTAATTGATTCCCATTTTCTGAACTTGGAATCCAAAAGATGACATCCAAATAAATAAATAGATAAAGTAATAGTGACACTTCTTCTGCTTCCTAAAAGGAAAATCCTATACAACACCTACTGTATTGGTAATTGGTGATCCACAAAAAGACAACTTTTGTAACAGTGCAATTTGAGTTTTACAACTAGGATAAAGTACTTTACCTCGCTGATAGCAGCACCGTAGTTCAAATATTGCTCAGAACTTGAATCTGGAACAAAATAAGCATGTGATTGTAGATCAATTGATTGAGCTTCTTCCTGCAGATAGATAGGCCAGCTGAGTAATGGAGTTTTAAGAATCTTTAACCTTTGTAGTATTCAACATACGGAATAACAATATTAGTTGTTAATTTAACTTTAATCAATTCATTAGAAGTTTTTAAAAAGTACCATAGGACAACACTTAAGCTAGTCTTAAATCATCTTTAAAAACTAGAAATTTAAAAAAATCTTAGGTTGTGCAATGCTCTCTAGATAATTGCACAGAACACAAGCAATGACAGCCTAATACTCTCAAGCTTTGTAGCAAGTTCCTTAGTAGCCTAAGTGACATTAGTTATAAGAAAATCAAGGGCTGAAATTTCTGATGCTTTATTCAAGAACAGAGGCATGAATGTACCTATCATAATAATTTTTAAATTCACATCCCAAATTTCAAAGATACTTGGAATACACTTTCTCACCCTTCAATGTCTTTTTATTTAGCTTCAATGTCTGTGATTTTGAATACAAAAGTACATCATCCTAAAGACTATCTCCTTTCACTTTTCACAGATTTGGATACTCATCATGAATCAAGATGGAACTTCATTCAAAACCAAAAAAGAAAAAGGCAAGAAATACATACAAGTTGGAACACTTTCATCTATAGCAAGGAGAAGAGTTTCTTCATTGACAACAACAAAGCATGTTAAATCTTTATGGTCAATACCTCAAAAAAATTTCACTGTTGAAGCACAAACTTTACAAGAAAAAGTGTAACAAGTTTGGCAGAATTCTTCTCTGAAAACACAAGCTATACAGGAGCAAGTGCAACAGGTGTCTCGACATTTTTCATCTCTAAAAGCACAGGTTGTACAGGAATGAGTGCAACAAGTGCCTCTAGATTCTTCCATTGTGGTAGCACAAGTTGCAGAGGAAGGAGTGCAACAAGTACCAAGAGATACTTCCACTCTAGAAACACAAGATGTACATGACCAAGTGCAAGAAGCGTCATTGAATTCTGGAGAAAATGAACTACCTCGAGAACAAGGTAAGAACATGTAAATTTACTTTTAAATATTGAAACAAATTTCAATTATAAAATCAACTAACATTGTTGATATGTTGTTTAACTTTGCTTCATATTATTGAAAGTCCTTTGACTCAAAAAAGAAAAAGAGGTAATACAATAATGCAAAGTGTACTCGAATGCAAAGAGCGTAAACTGATCATGCTGAATAGGTACAATCAACCCATTGGTCATACAAAAGCCATAGTAACAGAGTTGGGTAGCTTCCTCGGTACATTGGTAAGAAATTTGATGCTATGTCCTCTTCATATACATAATTGGAGGAATATAGACACCAAAACAGATATGTGAAATTATACTAGGGTTTGAGTTCCTACTTCTCTAATTTTCATTTAAAATATTATTACTTTTTACTAACCCAAGAATAAATTATAGGAGAAATATGATATTCCTGATGCTGCAGAAAAATGGATTTTGAAAGAAATTCAAGATGCTTGGAGAAGGTATAAGAATAGCTTGTATAATAATCACTTTAAATGTTATGGTAATGACGAACTTTGAATTACAAAAAAGCCTCAAGATGTTTCAGAAATTGATTTTAAGGATCTTTTTGTATATCGGAAATCTGATGAATTCAAGGTAAGATATATACCATGACTAATTTTAAGATGCCTCTGATTCATGTGGATATCCTTCAATATGTTAATAATTCTATGTTTCTCACTAAATATGAACTTGTTTTCAGTAAAATATTTTGATATCAACCTTTACGTAATTAGGAAAAAAAGAAGAAATCCTCCAATGATCTATCCCTTAAAGAAATCTTTGCAGCTACAAGATCAAGAAAACCCGGTTGAATATACAAGGACTCTAATAAGGATATAATCAGTAAAATTGTATGAATTTTATTTAATTTCAAGGTTGTTGATATTTTTTATTTGTTCTTATTGTCTTAGTTTTATTTACTTGAATTCTCTTCTCTTGAATTTAATTTGTAGGCTGAAATGGACAAAATACAAAGTCAACAAAGCGAAGATGGCAGTCAGTCGTCAGTTAACGCATTTGCAACAGTCATAGGACCTGAACATCCAGGGTACATGAGATTGTATGGGTGAGGAGTTACCAAGTCTACTTTAAATGGAAAAGGACATTCTGAACCATATTCAAGTACTACTGATGAGAGTATGCAAAAAAATGGAGGAAATGGAATAGAGGATGCATCAGAGGATGGTGAAAAAATTAGAAAAACAAAAGACAACCATACATCAGGAAGTTACAATTGACATCCTTGCACGACTTAATACTATGCACCCTGGACTTCAATTGGATGTTGACATGTTGGCAGCATTGTGTGCTCAGTCACCGTAACCAGCTGTTCAACCTGTCAATCGACCATCTGCGGAAGCAACAATCAAGGTATTTTTCTTCCTCCTTTTCTTCTTCCTCCTCTTTTTCTTCCTCTTCTTATTCGCTTGCTTGTTGGGAGGTGCTGCCTTATTTTTTCAGTTATTTTTTCTTTTTACTGGAGCTTGCTTGCTGGGGAGGTGCTGCCGGATTTTTTTCAATTATTGTTTCTCGCTGGAATTTATTTTTTTTGGCTAGAATTTATTCTTTCTTTATTCTGCTGGATTATATATTCATCCAAACACTGTCTAGAGCATTCTATGTTGATGCATTTCTCCCTGTAGTCATAATTTCAACCCTGAAAATCAACAATAAGTAAAAAATTTAAAATAGAAGTAATTACCGGCCTCTGTTGAACGTGTATATGGCAGTAGCAGTTAGATCATATCAATCTTTCTAAGCAGTGTTTTGTTCTTTATATGCTAGATTAAGTAAACTTTGAGCAACTGCCTTTGAATGGGTATGTTTTATAGTGTATTGTTTATATGAATAAGAGTGAAATAAGTAGCATAAGTAGTTATTTTCATAATCTTTTTCAGCTTTGACTCATAATTTTCTTTATCCGTCTCGACATTTGTTCCTCTAACTACCAAACACCTTTAGATGACACAACTTTAGACTATTTACTTGATTATTAGCATGAAATTTCAAGATTTTTTATTGTTATGTTGGTATTTTTTCTTGTGGCCAAATAAAACAGGGCATATTTTACATCAATTAAACGAGTGAAAGTTTAAAATTTGTGTAAAGGAAATCTAAAATATATGTTGTTGTAACCTGGGTTGATCAGTATCAATTTTGGATAATTGTGTTGGCGGAGAACAATTGATCATATGCTCTTCTTCTTCTTCGCTTGCTTGCTGGAGAGGTGCTGCCTTATTTTTTTAGTTATTTTTTCTTTTTGCTGGAGCTTGTTTTCTGGGGAGGTGTTGCTGATTTTTTTCAGTTATTTTTTTTGGATAGAATTTATTTTTTTGGCTGGAATTTATTCTTTCTTTGTTCTACTAGATTATATATTAATCCAAATGCTGTCTATAGCATTCTACTTTGATGCATTTCTCCCCGTAGTCATAATATCAACCCCGTAGAGTTTTGCAGTTTCTATGAGCTGGAATAATGATTTTTTGTTCTCGATCTTAATCTGACTTCTTCTTCACTTCACTTTTCTTCATTTAATTAGTATAATTGAATCTGCTTATATAGGATTTGCTATTTTTGTTGTGTTCCGTCACTTTTCCACCATTTACATGTAACAAATTCATTTTTGGTTTCAAATTGAGCATAATGGATGTTGAGGAATTCATTCAACTAAACTCAATTAGTTTGCTGTTGTTACTATAAAAATTTAGTTTTGGGTAATATGTTGGTTTCTAGCTAGAATTTACCCAAGCTGTGTAATTCAATTTATACTGAATTATGATAGATTTAGTTGTCATGAGCTGGAATAATTGTTGTTTCTTCTTGATCTTGATCTGACTTATTCTTCTTCATGTTATCTAAAAGGCTAAAGCCCTAGACTTTGCGCTGTAATGGGCCTTGCTAGGGCAAAGTTCAGAGCTTTAGTTTGTGGAAGATGATGAAGTAATAATTATCTAGTATGCATCTAATCTCCGAGATGTCTTTAATTCCTTCATTTCATAGTGTAATTGGTTATCTTTAATTTAACTCTTTATTTAGTTCATAACTTTAATTTATCGTCTTTTGTAGGTGGAGAAAACAAACAAGGGGATGATGATAACATTGAAGACCTTACTTGGCATAATTGGTTGGAAGTTGTAGAAGCTTCAAATGCACTAGCTCGGCTCTTTTGTTTTCTGATATTTTGGAACTTACTCTAGTTCGACTCTTTTATTTTCTGATGTATTGAAACGTGTGCGCTAAGCTAATTTTTTTAATTTTCTATCAAATCGAAACTTGTGGTAACTGCTGAAATAGTTCTTTTGAGATACTTTGGCAATATGAATATTATATATATATAAAGTTGGTAATAATTATTATATTTACAACCCACGCTATATTATAAATTATTATTTTTCTATATAAAATTTTTACAAAATTGTTGCAATAGAAAATACAACTATGGCGGTAGCCTTATGGAAAGTTGCTATAATTAAAAAACTTATTGCAATAACAGTTAAAACTGTTGCAATAGCGTAAAACAATGTCGTAAAAACCTTTATTGCAACAGGTTTTAACCATAACCATTGATGTAATATAGCAGTCGCTATAAAGGGGATGAATAACCGTTGCTATAGAGGTTTCTATGGCAATGGTTCTTTGAACTGTTGCAAAATCCGTTGCAATAGAGCTATGGCAACGCGAGCAGATGTGACAGTCTTCAATCTGTTGCCTTTGTTATATGACAATCGTTATTCAACCTACTGCAACACACTTAGAACCGTTGCAGTAGGTCTAATTTCTAGTAGTAACATAATTCCCTGAAAACAAAGTAAAAGTGTATCATATCTGTATAAACAGACCTAAGTCCATATTATTTTTTCAGTTTTAAGCGACGAAAGTGTTGTAAACTCACAACCCATAACCGCTGCAGCGAGAGGCCCAATCCAGTGAGCAGGTCGGCTGTCACCTATGTAGAGCTAGTGCACGTAAGGTGGTTTTTGTACTTTGGTATGATGTTGAGGACTTGTTTCATATCATATTTGCTTTGATTATATGTTATTATGTAAGGTCGGCCGATGATGCCTACCACTATCGTGTTTTGTACAGACCCTATGCCTGCAATTCTTTTCTGAATGCAGAATACGATCCAGGAAGCTCCTCTTGTCCCCACCTTAGTCTGCAACAGTTTCCTTAAAAGATGAGCGGCGCAAGATGGGTTGATTCACTTCCCTCGAGAAGATGTCCCTCCTCCGGACATTGCAATTTTCTTTTATTTTCCTATGGTTACACATTCTAGAACTGTAGTTAGACATCGAGGTATAATGATAATCAGGTCTTGGGAATTATTGTTTTGTTTGTTTTAAGATGAATTTATTCGTTTAATTATTCATTTTGTTTTATTATAAGTTTTATTTCTTTATGAATGTTTGATGTCGAGTTAAGTTTTGAAAATCATTGGTTCGCCCACCGGGAGGTTAGTGTGGGTCTCATCCATGATCATTTTAAATCATGAAACATATCATCTCAATGCCCCAACCAATTTTACCCCTACCCTCTAGTTGTTCTTTCACTATTAGCATTTCCTTCTCATTCGTCACCCATCCCAAACTCTAATTCAAGGATCAAAACCTATAATTTATCTAATTAATTTTCTAAAAAAATTTCTCATGAAGATTTAGATAAATTACTTATATCAAAATATTTTAAATGAGCCTAGATAATGCAAGTAGGTAATCCCAAAATACTTATCTCCTTCCTGACTATTCCAAATCTCTCCGTGAAAGTTTTCCATGAGGTGACCAGTCATTATTATATTATTAAAAAAAAGTAATTATTTCAGTTTTATGTTTCATTATTTGCACAAACCATCAAAAATTAGCTCCTTGGCTTTTAATTAATTTATTGCATAAAATATAGTAGTGTTGCTAGATCATAATTTCTTCAAATTATTTGACATGTTTTTACTAAAGGGTCGTTTGGTTAACGGCGGATGAAAATGAAATGTTAGCGGTGGAAGAACAAGTAGGGGGAGCCGGGGAGGGGTAAAATGAGTTGGAGCGTCAAGGTGACATGTCATATGATGTTTACCTCATCAAAATATCAACGCCGCATGAGATTAGATGTCCATCTTGGACAACTTTAATGGAGAAAGAGTATATTTGAACTAGGGTGTACAAAAAAAATCAATAAATTGTATCAATTAGATAATCCAAGTCAAACTGAGAAAATAACTCAATTAATAATTTGGTTAAATTTGATTTGGTGTTCAGAAAAAAATTCGAACATAATCGGTTTGATTTGGTTTTAATTAAAAAAGTCAAATCAAATCAAACCAGCCCAACATTATATGTATATAATTTTTATAAATATTTTTATGTAATTTATAAATACTTCTTAAACTTTTTCATAGTTTTTGTCGTTTAACATATTATTTCAAGTTTGGACTTAGAATTTTGAATGATCCAATAAGTTTTATAGCTCATAGATGCATGTTATTAACTCAAATAAATTCTGAACCATAACTAAATCAACATTAATGCTAACAAAAGAAATAATTTCAACACTAGAAATGACAATAATATTAGATACAT
Organism: Datura wrightii; assembly: GCA_035772735.1. Lineage (NCBI taxonomy): Eukaryota > Viridiplantae > Streptophyta > Magnoliopsida > Solanales > Solanaceae > Datura > Datura wrightii. Next base: position 24,139,957 of record JASDFA010000001.1, read on the forward strand.
ATTCTTTGATTTTGCATTGGTTAATTTATACAATGAAAATACATGACTTAACTTTGTAAAGAATACTTAGTTATGTAATTAATACTTATTAGTTGTACTTAGTTTGACATGACCTAGTACTTTTAGAGTATGATCATTTTCATTATGACTTATTAATTAATAATATTTCTTTTATGTGATTTCATTATATTTTTGGTTGAATATTTTAGTATAATGTCAATACTCGTCTCATATTTTATGTTATTTTATTAATTAAAAGAATATATTAAATAGTTGCATGTTACTAGAATTAAAAAAATATTTCAACTATAAGTTATATGTTTCATATGAAGACTTTGTTGGGAAAAAAAGATCGAAAAATCCAATAAAATCAAAAAATTCAAGGTTGAAAAGCCCAACTTTTATTTGTTTGATTTGGTTTATAGATTTTTAAACCCAATACAGTTGATTTAATTTGATATTTAAAAATTTTGAGCCAATCAAACCTATATATACCTTTAATTTAAATCATTTAAATAACAATAAAGATATTTTTACACCAATAATATAATGAAGGGTAAAACTAAGTCATACCTTTCTGCATAGTATAGGAGCAAATTTTAATCTTTTTTTCCTTAAAATTACACTTTGCGCATCAATATGCAGTTGGATAATAAACTTTTAGCTACATAAATAAACAAACAAACATGTGTGTGCGCATGTGTGTGAAACTTTATTTAAAAAGTTTAAGATTTTTAATTAAATTTTGCCTTTAGCCCGTCAATTATAGAGCCGGCCATATAAATAATATTATTATTAGCATATGAATCTTGTGTGTGTTTTGTATATTAACAAGAATAAATTTTTAAAAATAGCATAAATAATATTTAGAAGATATGTTTGTATAACAATATAAAAATTAGAAAGAAAATTATTTATTTTAAATTGGTACGTGATTATGTTTAAGAGTTTGATCCAATTTAATAGTTATTTGTTCAGTTTGTTCTAATACTTATTTCAATGAATAAAAACGTCATAGAAATAATGTTTGATTGAAAGGTAAAAAATTATTTGCTTTTACATGAGCACTTAATTAATGCATGCATTTTATGTGTATTATATGTTAATTATCACAAAATTTCTATTACTACACTATTGATATATTAACATGTAATATAAATATTAGTATTAAGAAGACACATTGTAATACAAAGTTGTATAGTAGGATAACATATATAGTATTAAGTTATTAGTTTAAACAATTAGCACTTATGAAATTTTACTATGAGTTATTATTGACTTGCTTTGGCATTAATAAATTGATATCATATCATAAACTCATTTATTTATTTGTAATTGATCGTCCAAACTAAGGAAGACTCATTAAAATTAGTGAAAACAACCACTAATAGTGCATTAGGGTAGACTGTCTATATCACACTCATTGGGTTGCGATACTTCTCCAGGCCTTATTAACGCAAGATGTTTCATGCACCAGGCTATCCTTTTCTCAAATTGTATTTTCAAAAGTCTCAAACATAAGATTGATTTGCGTTATAAATACAAATTTATTGAATGTGTGGTTATTTCTTAAAAAGATAAAATCTTAATACACTTTTAAATTTTTAATATTAATATTATATATATATAAAATATTTTTATTTATATATATCAAACAAGGAAGAATTTAATATATAAAATTTAGTTACTTTAAAATCTTAAATATTTAAAATAATAATTAAATAACTATTTTGTCAAGTATGGACTCTATTTTTAAAAGGGTAAAAAGGTGATGATATTTTGCTATGAGGATTCGTACTTTAAATATTTAATAACAACTTACCCTTTATGAGATGGTTGCAGTACAATTTTTTCTCTCTTAATATATGTGTCTACTCAACCATCTTCACATAAATTAAAACGAAAGAAATAGTGTAGATTTAATTAAAGAAAGTGAATAACAAGAGCACTCGACTAATTGAAACAACTTAAATTATGTTGTGTTTCTATTTTCTTTCTTTTTTTTGATTATACAATTTAAAAAAAAAAAAGAAGAAAAAAAATAGAAGGAATTCGACATATTAATACATAATAAAATTACACTGTTTAATTTATTTTCTCATACCATGAGTTAAAAAATTATGATGAATAATTAGTTAGTTTAATAAATAAAGAGCTGGTATAAATTAACAGAATTGTAATTGATTTAAAAGTCTTAAATGTTAGGACTTTTAATATAGTTCAAAGAAAGAAAATTTTAAGAAGCAAAATTCTAGTCAATTTTAAATTACTAAATATTAGGAGTTTTTACCTTTAACAAATAAGTAAATATTTAACATTTATAACTTTAATTAATTTCAAAGTATATTAGGATAATAATTAAATGACAATTCTTTAAGAAAAATATTAAATGATAATTTCGTCTATTATAGAGTCTTTTAATAAAAGACAAAAAGTTTAATCAACTTTTCTAAGGACTTTCATGCTTTTAATATAGTATAGATTCGTTTCAACTTATTTGTCTTCTAATTTGACTGAGTAAGAAGCTTAAGAAAATAGTAAATACTTTTAAATATTATGATCTTAAATTAAAGATATGTTTAATATATCAAAATATATTTAATTCTGTGGTCTTAAAAATCTCATATGAAATATTAAAATTAAAGAGTTGTCAAATTAGGAAAGAAATCTTAATTTTGAAATAGACTAAAAAAAAATAAGCCAGTCAAATTAAAATAACTAAAAATAATGATTTTCTTATTATATATAGGATAGTGAAAGGAGAAAGGGAGGAATGGGAGGAAATTATAAAGTAGGAAAATGTCTTTTGATTGTTTGACAAATTATCTTTTTATCTCACACCTTAAATCTATGGTAGGCTTCAAATTTTAATAGGAAAACTTTTTTTGTGTGTGTATATCACCACTTAATATTATAAAATATATCAAAAGATTTCAGTTTATAAAACATACATCAAATTTTTTAATAATAAATTCACTCAAATTTTCGTTCAAGACTTATAAATTTTATTTAATTTTTTGTGTATAAAAATGGTAAAGAAATGTGTATATTTTGCTCAAGGCTTAAAAATTTTGTATATGAAAATTATATGAAAATTGGTACAAAATGTGTATATAACAGTATAAAATTTGTATAAAGTTCATATTAAGTTTTTTTTTGGAAAAAACAAACATCTCTACAATTTTCGTACAAATTCAATACGACTACAACAACATAAAATTAAATTCATATAATTATATTCAAAATCACACCAAATCTACATTGAGATATAGGCTCCCCAAAGTATTTTTTTAACTTTTGAAACTACACCATTTTGATAATATTTTAAGTTTTAAAAACCAAATTTCAACTTTGAAGTTTCAAGCTCCATCTATTGTGGAATTCAAGATTGAATCTGAAATTTTATTCAAAATCACATCAAATCTACACCAAATTATCCTAAATTTATGATATATAAACTCCCCAAGATTCTCTCAAACTTTTGAAATCACACCCAATTCGTAAATATTTTAATTTTTTAAAATCAAAAATCAAATTTGAAGCTTCAAAATCTCATCAATGGTGAAATTCGAGATTTTAGTTAACAAAGAAAAATGTGATAAATTGGAGAAGAAGAAGGAGGAGGAGGGAGTTGGGAAGGGGGATTGACAGTAAAGGAAAAGGAGAAGGGGTAGGCGGTGAAGCAAAAGGAGGAGTGGCCGACAATGAAGAAATAGTTTATTTTAGATATATTATATTTTATAATATATTTATTATATTTTGTAAATAATAAAAACTTTGTTATGTTTAGTAATATAGGCCTTATTTATTTTCATTAAGATTTAAATGTCCGAATCTGAATGCACTTCTAAATGATTAAAATTTTGTCTCTAGATTTGAACATTGAATGATTAGTATCATTTGTTTTTCAATATCTAAGTATGCATATTTTATTTATTTGTAAATATATTAAATACCATTCAGATAAAAAGTAACTAAATATTAGAAAAAAAAATATTAGTTTAATAAAATAAATTTATTATATGATAAAAAATAAAATATTTATTTCGCTACTAATAGTGAAGATGGTTTGTAGTGGTGGTCGTGGTAATGCATGTTGTTTAGTGACTAGTAATTGTGGTGGTGATAGTTGCTCGTAATGGTGGTGGTGACAGTTATGATGATGAGGATGGTTGGTGTTGTAGTGATTAACAGAGTTATGATAGTGAAGGTTGGTAGTTGTGGTTGTGATGGTGAAGTTGGCTGATGTTAGGAGCTAGCAGTGTTGATGGTGGTGGCTAAAGAATATGTAGTAGTTGATGATATGTTGGTAGTAGTTGGTAGTGGTACTAGCTTTGATGGTGAAATTGGTTGGTAGTAGGGATTGATCACAGTGGTAGTGAATGATAGTGGTGGTAGAGACGGGGCAGCAACAGTCGTGGTAGCAGTGAATATAATCATAATAATGGAGGTGGTATGTGTAGTAACAACTGTCAGTAGTGGTTGGTAGTAGTAGTGGTTGTCGCTGGTTGTTGTGATTAGGGGGTGGTTGGCAACAATAATGGTGGTTGACAATGGTGACAGAGGTAATTGATGGTGGTTGATGATGGTAATAGTGGTGGTTGTGATGACAGAGGTGGCTAATGGTGGTGGTTGGTGGATGTGGACAGAGTGTGATGGTGAAAATTATCCACACAAACACATCTTTTAATGATATTAAGACTCTATTCTAAATCTTAATGATTAATATCTATTCAGACAAAATAAGTGCTTAAATTTTAATAAAAATAAATGCACTTAATGGTTTAAGGTCTGAACCATTCAGATTCAAATCTCCCAAACGAGGTCTGAGAGTCTTAAGTAGATGTGAGAGGTAAATTTATTATTTTATTTAATATTACAAGATTAAAATTAATTTATTATATTGACCGAATTAATATGAATAAAACTAGTAATAGTAAATAATAATATATTTAATATAATTTTAAAAAGTAAAATTTGGAAAACTAGCAATTGTATAAGTTTATATTAATTTTGCAACAATCTTCTCTTCTTATCTCAAAATTTACTTCTCAAGATTTAAATTTTTAAAATTGTGTATCATGAAAATTGGTATGCCCTATGCATATGTCACAGCAAAAAACGAAAGGACAAATAAAAGCATCTCATTATGAGATTTTCTAATTTATTTAGTTAAAAACAAACAACTAAGGGTGTGTTTTGCGTGAAAGAATTTTCATATTTGATTGATTAAGTTATTATTTTTTATAAATAAAATTTTTTTAAAAAGAAAATCAAATAAAAGTTAAAAAAAAAAAGTTTCATAAGTTCTTTTAAGCTTATAGTCATAGCATATCTTTCACACCCAAACAGCCCTTAACCCCGCGGCCTCCTTCACCGCCAATCTCCCACTTCGCATTCCATTTCATCTCAGCCTCATGGTTGAGTGAATTAAGGGTGACAAAAAAATTTTAAAATGTAAAAAAAGTGACACAAGTTTTAATCATTGAGTAGAGATGACAAGTTTATACTTAGTGTTTAAAGATTTTTGACCACTTTTTAAATAAGCTCCCATCTTTTTATTTTACACTTTGACTCAACTTATATAAAAAATCCTAATTACTATAAAGGAAAAAAAAGCCGCTAAAATCAACGACCCGCTCTTCTTCTCTGACTACTGTTGCTAATGTTGTTTCGCCTCCTCCTTTTCATTATCATCATCATCATCTTTTCTTCTTCTTCTTCTTCTTCTTCTTCTTCTTCTTCTTCTTCTTCTTCTTGTTAAAGATTTGTGTCACGCCTCACCTTGGGAGGCATGACTGGCACCTAGTGCCACACTGAAATTTGACTGACCTGGTTAGATTTATGCACGTCTGGTGCATGCCTATAACACAATTCAAGAAAACAACGAGCTATATATCGGCTGTAAATACAGCCTCCGACCAACATGACCATATATCCACCTGTAAAAGAAAATAGCTAAACAACAACAAGCAATAAAAAGGGAATCTAATGCGGGCTGACAAGACCACCATGCTGTCTAGTTTTAGCAGAATGAAAATCAGGCAGCTATAACTATACTATAGCCGACAAGGCCACTATCTAATAGCTAAACAAGGCCACAAACGTCCATCACACGAAATAAAACATATATAGGCACCACACTGCCAACAAAAAAGTGAATGACTGAGAATCTGTAATCTGCACGCCTCTAGGAGTGGAATGATGGCCGAGACAAGGCCCCAACCTACCCATAAACTATACAAACAAAAGAGCAAACCTTCTAACTATCAGCTCTGGAGGAAAGGAGCTAATTGTACTACTAATTCAGGCTAAAAGCTAAGGAGGTCCTGATCCACGTCTATCCGCACTTACAGGCAAGTAATGTAGCGCCCCAAAAATGGACGTCAGTACAATATGTACCGAATATGTAAGGCAGTAAAAAACAGTGACTGAATAATTTGACAATAGAACTGAACAATTCAATAGGAGGGATAGAGAATTAACCTGATACGATCCTTATAAACTGTTGTACAACTAGCAATAAATAGTACAAACAAGAACCTTACCTGGTCCGCATAAGCCTGGAAGGTACATCCAGCACAGAATAACCCATCCGGAGCCTCCATAATCCATGGCGAGTTCACTTCAATCTACATACCCCTAATTAGGTCAAAATGAGTCAACAGGTAACTATAGCCATCCTACCAGTCCCCTGGGTCTGCAATTGAGCCCGCTCTGCTCCTGAGCTGTAGCTATATCTGATTTCGATGGACTCCTGATAACTGCACCCTGGGCACCAGAATCGACGAGGGTGTGATGTCGATATGACATAAAAATAATAGTCCAGCCATGGAATGGATTGTAGTATGGCCCTTGGGCCTCTGCATCGTCCCTTGGGACGGCATATCGCTCTATGGAGCAACGTCATATAGCCCCTGGGGGGCGGCGACACAGCTAGTAACCTGGGGTTGGCCACAGAAGTCTACACAAGGCAGGGTCAATCCCAAGCTAAACATACAGTACTGGTCTCAACTAACAATAGCAGCTAATCACAATAAACATACTTTTGACTTTCTTACGAAGCCTCGGGCTGTATTACAATACTATAGGAAGTAACTTGCCGAAGGAATTTGCCTTGACATACCTCGATTGTTGATTCCCGATTAACTGACGAGTTTCAACTTATATTTGTCAGCTCTTTTCAGCTGTAACTTTAATACTGGAAAAATGAGACTAATTTCAATATTAAATTTGGAATAAATGGTAACTTTTGATACTAATAGCAACTATAATTCAACTTCATAAAATACGGCCGAAAACCTATAATTTTCCGAGAGTTCAGAAGGAAGAAATGCTTACCTAAAGCCTATGACCGTATAGGAATTAATTTGGAGCAATTCTGAAAACTTTTACTCAGCGGAGTTCCGATTTGCTGAGCGTATTTTGAGAAAATGACTCCGTAGTAATGCTCCCTGTAGATATAAAACTCGTTACCCGAAGTTAATTTGAGATTGGACGGTGTTTGTTAGCATAATCGGGCGGAAAACGATTGAAATTTGCATCTTACTCTTTCTCTGGCCGAATATGAGTGTTGGAAATGATTCAAACGAAGTGAAGGAGCCTTTATATATATGCCTAGGCGGTGGACTGTGGGCGCCTCACGCTAGCCATCGCGAAAACCCAGTGCCATGTAGCGTCCCTCAAGGTGCCAGCAGGCTTGGCGCGCGGCGCTGGCCAGTGCACTACTAGCTGGCGCGTCGCGCTAGCCCTGTGCGAGTTGGTCCCGTCTGACCCCGCTTCCGAGGCTTTTTCTACATGATTCATGCTCTATTTATTTGTCATAATTCCACGCATATGCTTACTAATCGTTAACATTTACGGGGTGTAACATCCTCCCCCTCTTCGGAACATTCATCCTCGAATGTCATTCTCAGGCTTAAAGGAGTTAACTCTCTTAACCAAGATTTAGAAAAATTTCGACAGAGTCTCCTCTGTAATATGGACTATCCAAAAACCTAAATCGCAGAAAAGTCCAATATAGGCACCTCACATGACGCCGTAATAACCATTGCACAATAGAGGTAAGCTAGTCAAGCAACAGTACTGATAGCATAAGCAGTAAAATAACAATTGAACAACAACCTCACTTTAACTGCATAATCTGGATCAATCATGGAACAAGTGAAGATATCTAGACCTCATATCATCCTCAGCTTCCCAGGTCACCTCTTCTTTATCCCTGTTCCTCCATAATACTTTAATAGAGGTGACATCTTTTATTCTCAATCTCCGGACTGTTCGATCTAATATGGCCACTGGAATTTCTTCGTAGGCTAACTCCTCAGTAACCTAAACATCCTCGATTGGCATGACTTGGGACGGGTCCCCTATGCACTTTTGCAGCATTGACACATGATCGGGTGAACAGATTCTAACTCTAGAGGTAAGTCTAGCTCATATGTCACTTGGCCTATTATCCGGAGGATCCGATATGGTTAACAAATCTGGGGCTAAGCTTTCCCTTCTTAACAAACCTCATCACGCACTTCATGGGCGAAACCTTAAGAAACACCCAATCATCAACCTCAAATTCCAAATCTCTACTTCACACATCAGAATAAGACTTCTGGCGACCCTGGGCTGTTAACAAGTGCTCTCTGATGAGTCTGACTTCTCTTTTGACTGGTGAATCATATCAGGTCCTACTAACTCTGACTCCCCTACTTCAAACCACCCGATAGGGGATCTTTATTTTCTCCAATATAAGGCCTCATAAGGTGCCATCTAGATTGCCTAATGATAACTATTTTTATAAGCAAATTCAATAAGGGGTAAATGCTCATCCCAACTGCCCCCAAAGTCTAACACACACGCCCACAACATATCCTCGAGCGTCTAAATTGTATGTTCTGCCTGCCCATCTGTCTGAGGATGGAATGCTGTACTCAAATTAACCTGTGTTCCCAAGCCTTTCTGAAATGTCTGCCGAAATCTAGCTGTGAATTGTGCCCCCCTGTCATAAATGATAGAATTTGGGACACAATGTAATCGAACTATCTCTCAGATATACAATTCATCATAATCCTAGGCTGAGAAGGTGGTCCTAACTGACAGGAAATGAGCTGATGTTGTTAGTCTGTCAATGATCACCCAAATAGAATCAAATATACGCTTGGTATGGGGTAATCCTGTCACAAAATCCATGTTGATTTCCTCCCATTTCCACATAGGTATTGCTATCTCTTGGGTCAATCCGCTGGGTTTTTTATGTTCAGATTTTACTTGCTGACAATTAGGGCATTGTGCTACATATTCTACTACACCCATTTTCATTCCAGGCTGATAACGCTAAAACCACACCTCTTACTGAAGTGAAAAGTGGACGTTGTCAATAAAGAACCCAACTAGAGGTCGGGGTTGATCCCACAGGGAATAGGGAGACTGGATTATATCAGGTAACTGAACTTGTAAGGTAGTTCCTTCAAAATAGGGGGATTATAAGGAAAATCAATAATAAAAACAAATATCAAAATTCTAGTCAATATCAAAGGATAACTAGGGTTTGTGTTCTCCATGGGTTCATAACTACTTCGGGATACACTCGTGATTATCATCAATACTTACTTATAGAACTGATAACTTAGGTTCATTCAAATGACCGACCAGTCCCTATTGAATGACCATACTCAATCACTCGACCAAATCTCATGAGCGGTTTCAAACTATAAATTATCACTAAGTTCCAGAATTTAACTATCATGTGATCGCAGCTCAAGTTAATACAATGATTATCAAAATCAAGGCTCTATTGTAGTTATCTTTTCCTAATCTCTACCTCTTTGACCAAAGCAATTAAAGAATTCGGGCATGTCCTAATGTTGTGTACCGTCAAGAAACGTTTAAGCATGAAGAGAATACAATATAAGTGTTTGTATTGGTTTTAAGATCACTTTGTGTAACCCTAGCTTGTTAATCCATCATGGTTCTCACAACCCTAGCTATGGAGGTTTAGCCTCTCATAGTTGCAAGGTTGTGAATTGCATTCATTATTAAAGACATAAAACAATACTTACAACAATGATTGAGAAAAACACTTCCTTCAATTACTCCACAAAATCTTGAAAAAAATAAGTAGTAAGAACAAGAAGAATTCTAGAACAGGTTGATCACAAGTTAAGACCAACTCAATCCTCTCTTTCTCACGGTTCTACTCTCTAAAATTATCAAAACTGCCGTCCACATAAAAATAAAACCTAAAACATATTTATACAGACACAAGAATCCTTTTCCTAAGACAACAGGGTGAATTTTCATATCTATCACCGCCAATGCCACGACTCGACCTACAATCCGTAACATGCTCCTACAATCCGTAGCTTCCTTTCGTACAATCTCAGCTGGCTAAATTCTAGCTAAGTGTTGGACCTGGGTATGACTCGTACCATCAACTCACGATTTTTTTGAGCTTCCGTACTTTGAATCAGAGATTTTGAAGTTTTTATGAAGTTCATCACAACCCAAATGGTAAAACTCGTACCTTCGTCTCATGGGTCGTACTTGCTTCTCGTAGTAGGAGTCAGACATAAATGCAATTCTTCTGGATTTCTCCAAGAATTCCTCACCACGACTCATACAAGCCTGCTACTAATTATATTAGGACTCATGGGTCACTTCTGCTCAATCTTAACTTTCAGCAACTTCTCACGACCATCAGTACAACTTTTAGGTCCTTTCTACGATTCGTACTGTGGTATGCACTTTTTATCCATTTTGCACTTTTTTAAGCTATCTTTTGCAATTTTCAGTTCCAACACCTATTTATCCTGTAACAAAAGAAAAAGTACCTCATATCCACATAAATACACCTAATTACATTTTATTTTCTTAGTTTTGAGCGTTGAATGTGTTGTAAACCCACAGCACATCAACACCCTCAATTTAATACTTTTGCATGTCCTCAAGCAAAGAAAAGAAAAACTAAAACACGACGCTCAACTAGAAAATAGACTTAAGATACTACAGCCAATACTCAAACAAACCTGCACTTTCTATACAAACTCTATTGACCCTTTCTCATGGAACCACATCAGCTAATGTATTACAAGAAACCTCAAAACATCATAAATAGGGATCAAAGCATGTCATCTAGCTATCAATAGGCAGTCAATCATCACCAATGATTTTCACGCAGACCAACAGTAAAAGCAAACATAATCCATGTACCCTCACACAAATGAAGTCCCCACTCAGATGTGATATGTCAAGCATAATATGGGACTAAGAAAGTAAGGCGCTCACTCTTTAAAAGAAGTTACGAGTATTATGTGTCATACCATAGGCTTGCCCTTATTTTCTCTGCGTTGGTTTTTCAAATGGTCAAGTTAAGATCACTATAGGACTTGGTATGGCTTGTAATGTAGGATCAGGGTTGGATATGATAAAGATGAAAGATTTTATAAGTGACTATTCCTTCCTTGGCACTACGTACATTGGCTACACCATTCACCTAATTCACCCTTTTATTCTTTCATTCTCCTTTTTCCCTTTTTCTCCTTTTTATTCACTTTTGCATGGATGTGGTGAGTTTTCTCTTTTCAGCTTTTTCAAAAAAAAAATTGAGCTTTATTTTTCAACATTTACAACATATTTTTCATCCTTTTCTTTTCATCTCACCACACCTCATATTCCACCATTTCTTTCTTTTCTTTTCTTTTCCTTTCTTCCATTCCCACCTTTTATGCACCCTTACTCTAGTCACCCTCAACTTAAGCGCTTATGTTGAGGTTCACAATATCCAAGGAAGGATCAGGGACAAAATAGGTTCATTATAAAAAAGGGGTACAGTTAATTGATAAATCAAAGAAACATGGTCTATTAAGGCTCAAACTTGGGATCAAGGGATTCATGCAATTTTTGGTAGGGCAATATAGGCTAAAAGTGAGCTAAACAAACAATGGCCTATGATCATATCCTAACTAATCATCCTTAGCCTATGCAGAGACCAACCAGGAAAGCTCTAGATCTACACCATAATACCGAACTGACAAATATGCCTCACTCACACATGGTACATGAACTATTTCCACCTCACATGTCTAGTTTATACATGGCTTAACAAAACTACTCATGCTAACAAAATAAATGACATCTAAAGATCCACAGTAATCATGCATGTTATCACAAATACATAGCTACTGTATCAGAAAAATTTTAAACAGGGTCAATTTTTTTACAAAAAACAAAACTAGTGCAATTTTCTTGGCTGAGTACTCCTAAGCTACTTTCTAATTAAACAAAAATCACAAACTAAAAATAAAAATCCTACACATGCTGGTTATACTGGAGAGCATGTCTGAGGGAAAAGAAACACGGCAAGAAAACCCTCAGACGGAACAAAAATTCCAAAAATCACAAGTACACCTCCTCCCCTTTTTTGAAAAGATAGCTTCGTCCCCGAAGCATCATCTAGAAGATCATAGGGAAGAGAACATACTTGTGGCACACTAGGCACTCTTGTCATCTCGCGGAGGTTGTATCTCCGCTGCAATCTCAATTGTGTTTCAATAGGGGGAGTGGTCCCCCACTTAACAGTCGTGGCCACTTGGACGGCCTCTGAAAATATATGGGTTGAATGTGGCTCTCCCGAAGGGTCATGGCCACGGGCAAGGTCAGGTTGGGGTGCGGTGGAGCTGCCTACTCCTCCAGCTCTCTCATGCAACTCAGTCATATGTGTGTATGAGTTTGCATGCTCGCTGCTCTATCCCGCTTGCGCTCTTTCTGCTCCTTCTTTCTTCTTTTCCTCAACAGCATCTCTCTTCTTGCCTTTATCACCAACTGCAGTCGGCTCCCAGTGTGCTGCCAAATCAATGTCCTCATCAAGCTCGGCATCTAGGTCCGAAAGAGTGGGGGCTGCTAAAACTGTTGGTTGTCGTGATGACAACTCAACTACTTGGCTTTGAAGAGCCCCCAACTCCGCACGGAGATTGCTGGTATTGGTCTGCTCTGCCATTCTCTCATTGAAACGGCTCTCAAAACTATCTAGAAGGGCATGTAGAGCCTGAGCTGCTGCTTCTATCTCTGACTTGACCCATGGTTTGACATTATCAATCATGGCCTAAATCTTACGCTCTGCCATGGTAAATCTCTTAGCTAGCTTTTGGAGGAAGTCCTGTGGTACCAAGATGTACCCTATCGGTGTCTGAGCCTGCATGGTGGGAAGTGGTGTAGCTGAGGTGCTGGGAGATGATTCTGAATGACCGGCGTCTATAGCCGATGTCTCGCTTTTCTCCTGTGTCATAGGGTTATTCACCTGTACATCCCCTACTAGCTGGGCTACTGGGATAGCTATAGGAATCCTGGATCTACTTACTGGGTTTATCTCATCTCGGATAAGGCTTATGTCTACAATCCTTTGGCCTCCAATCAATCGCTCATCACCCCGTGGAACTTCTGCCTCCATGCATAATTTGAATACCAGACTTGGGAATGGGATAGTAGTGCTCTCCCACTGCCCGGTCTCATATCTCATAATCTATGATCCTCAGAATATTAATGGAGTAAGGAGACATGAGGCATGCAACCAAAGCCGCTCTGTCAGCACTTAGTGTGTTTTCATTGATCGTAGGTGCTAACCGATGGCGCACTAGTGTCCAGCAGGCTTTTGCAATGAAGTTCATTGAATTCTTAGTCACATGCTTTCCTCCTATAACCTATTCAGCCTCATCCTTGTTCTCAGCAATCACCTCAGCTAGCCATTGCAGCTGCCTCTGTCGCTCCTGCACACTCAAGGATATGATCTTCTTTATCACCTCCACCCGATAATCATACTCTGGCATCATCCTAGTAGGCAAAAACTGTGGGTCGTACAACAATCAAGCAATGATCCGCTCGGATATATCAACTTATCGACCTTGGACCATAACACTCTCCAGACGAGGCTGGTCTTTTATTTTCTGCCCTTCTTTTGACTTTACCTCCATTGTGGCCAAGTAGTTGGCATAGAACTCCCGAACTATGTTTTCTTTATACTGTGTCGGAGTCTTGGCCATCCACTCAAAACCATAAAAGCTAAAAATCCGCTTCATCTCCTCAACTTCATTCAATGCGGTTGCGAGTATCTGCGGTTCTTCTTGAATACTCCTCCATGGATTATTTTTGGCGGTGAGAGAGATGCCTTGTTTATAGATTTCTTTGGCTCCCGGCACTCTCTACCGGATTGTGTAGTTTTCCCTGGGTGGGGTCTGCTCTTGTGCAACAGCAGGAGCCTCTTCCTCTGACTCATCACTGTCGCTATCCTCTTCACTCTAGGTCTCTCCTGACCCTTCCTCAGCATTGGAGTCACTCCCTGACTTTTGATGTTCCTCTCTAACTCCCTCTTCAAAGTGGGGAGTTTGAGCGGATGTGGCAGTGGTTGCTTCAGCTTGGGCCTTTACTCTCGCCCTAGTGGTTCTGGTTCCATCAGTGTCCGAGGTGTCTATTTGATATTCCTCAACCAAACCACTAGGTGAGTCTCCGCCTTGTCAGACTCTGAGTTAGTCGGTTCATTAATCAATCTCCTTTGGGCTGTTGGTTTATCTACCCTACGTTTGTATGTCATTGTACCTATAGAGAAAGAAGTTAGCATTCCATTTTTGAAAAAGAGAAATTAGAAAAGAAAGTTGCAATTTTTCACCAAGGGTCAACAGTACGAATTGTACCATGAAGGTACGACCCGTGGAAAGTCCCAGAATCGCATTAGTTTTTAGTACGACTCGCAGGTAGGACTCGTACCACAAGGGTACCATCCATACTACGAGTCGTTTGATGAAGCCCAACTTTTATGTTGTTCTGAATTTTTCCACGACTCATGGTATGACCCGTAGGTCGATTCCACAAGTCGTCGAAAGGACATTTTTACACCACTATGTTCAGATTGGTGGCACAAGTGCTCAGTACGACTCGTAGTGGAATTCTACGATCCGTACTGTGCCTCGTACCACTTCAAATTTTCTTTTCTCAGTTTTTGCAAGGACTCTTTTTTTTTCAATTTTTAGGGTACTCAAACTTCCCCCCAGGTATAGGCACATTTCGAACTTATTTCAATAATGCTCAACCCTCTCCTTATTCTTTTAGCCATAACCCATAGCCCAGAACCCCCAAAAAAAATTTTGAAGTTTCAACTCAACTCAACAATCAACATTCATTCAATTTTTCATGAGTATCACAGTTTCAACCCGATAAAATCGTATTTCCTTTTGAACCCATTTTTTACTTCACAAAAGCTTGAGTTTCGGCCCCTTCCACTTTTATTCATGAGTGATTGAAGAAATTCAAAATGGAATACTTACTTCTTTTCTGTTTCATGGACCAAAAATTAACTTCTAGGGATTTGCAATCTTAGTGGGAGCAAGGATTTTGCTCGATACCTTGGTGATGAGAAGCTACGGGTGTGGGGGAGGTTACTTCATTTATGAGTTTGTGTTATTTGCATGGGAGAGGGGTGTAGTTTGAAGTTTAAATAGGTAGGGACAGATTAAGAAAATTTGGGCTAAATCGGGTTATTTTGACCCGTCACGATTCGTACCACGAGTCGTAGGTAGATCCCATGACTCGTCCCTTGGACTCCTGGACGACTTTTTAAAGGAAACTTAACTGATGACCTACGAATACATCATACGACCCGTATCACTGAGGTATGATCCGTAGGATGACTCGTAGGTCGGGGATTAGGATCTTTTTTTTCTGAACCTCTCCACGATTGCTGCTACGGCTCATAGGATCTTATTACGGGTCGTGCTGAGAGCCATAGCAGCTGATGTTTCAGCCTCCTGTTTTCAATTTTCCCTGCACACTGAGCACACATTAGTTCATTAACTTGGGTTGCCTCCCAAGAAGAGCTTGATTTAATGTCGTGGCACGACATAGATAGGCTGGTTACTCAGACTTCACCAGTTCACCACTTGGGTTGCCTCCCAAGAAGCGCCTGATTTAACGTTGCGGCATGATGGAAATCTCTTGACCACTCAGAATTCATCAAGTGATTCATACTCATCCTCCAGTACTGAGATCACACTAAATTCCTTGGGTTGCTTCAATGTCTTGCATATGTTGAATGTGACCTCTTCTTTATTTAACCTGAACTTCAACAGGTTAGCTTCTACATCCGCTATCCCGGTTGCAAGGAATGGTCGCCCCAAAATGATGAGGACCTCATAATCAACCTCGAAATCCAAAATCACAAAGTCTGTTGGAAATATAAATTTGTCTACCTTGACAAGCACATCGATCAGGATCCCCACCGGTTTCTTAACTGATCTATCGGCCAATAGTAGTCGCATGTTGGTTGGTGTAGGAGTTCCCAATCCTAACTTCTTCAATACAACCAAGGTCATCAAATTAATGCTAGCTCCCAAATCACAGAGTGCCCTTGCGAACCCAACATTACCAATCATGGATGGTATAGTGAAGGCACCTGGGTCCTCCTTTTTCTGTGCTGAGACCCTTGTAGCTATGGCACTACAGTGATGCACATTGTCAATAGGCTCATAGATCACAAATCTTTTCTTTGTCACCGGGTCCTTCATAAACTTTGCATATCCTAGCATCTATTCTGAAGCTTCGACCAATGGTATGTTCACAGACAGTTGCTTAAGCATTGAAAGGAATTTTTGATACTTACCATTCTCCATCTTCTTCTTCATCCTTTGGGGGAATGGTGGTGGTGGTCGTGGGATAGCTTTTTGCACTTGTGTTTCCCCTTGATCCTTGGCGGGTTCCTTCTCACCTCTTAGGGCCTCTTGCAACTCACCAGTCTCTTTCTCAGCACTTGTGTCATCATCCTCCACTATGCTCTCTTTCTTCCATTCAACTTCAACTGGAAACGGGGGGTCAACTATGGTTTTACCACTCCTAGTCATTACCGCCATACAATGTGCATCGTTCTTCGAATTTTGGACAGTGTTGCTAGGCAGTGTACCCTTTTGTCTAGGGTTTATTGATGTGACAGTTGCCCAAGTTGGTGTTCAATTTGCTTGATGGCAGTAGCATGTGATTCCACCTTTTGACCCATACTTGACAAATCTCCTCGGATCTCCTTCAACTGATCATCGGTGGACCTCACCATCTTCAACATCTCAGCCATCATGCTCTCCAACTTTGATTGACCAGCCTCCCCTTCTCGTGCATTGGGAGGCACATAGAATCCATCCCGGTCATTGTGATAGCCATCATTGCGCCTCTAATCACCTTCGCGCTCATGACCTCAGCTCCTATCTCTGAACTCATTTCTGTTGTAGTTGTATCTATACTAGTTCCGACCTTGATTTCCAGAACCTTGGCGCCAATTGTCTTGTCCAGATGCTTGGGCGTTGGTTTGGAAACCCGCCACCTGGCTATCCAAAAAGTTTGCCTCCTCCTCAGGATTAGAGTGATCAGCTCCTTGCTCCCTTCCTTGAGTACCCACTACATTTACCTGCTTGGATCCATCTCCCATAATATGCTTTGTCAGCAAATCCAATGATGTGCGCATGTGAGCCAACTCCTGGTCGCGCTCTTCTTCTTTTCTTCGTTGGTCTGCAGTCAGACCAACAACATATGTGCCTGCCACTGCATCAGCCTCCCTCGTATACCAGGCCCTGTTTGTCTTAGCCACCCTGTCAAGAATGGTGGCTGCTTTCTCCAAGGCGTGACTCATCAATGCTCCTCCAGCTACCGTGTCTGCTACAGCCTTGGTGCTATTGTTTAGAGACCTGTAAAAAATTTCCAACAAACTATCATTTGGAATTTTGTGGTTGGGGCACTTAGTCAACTTCTTTTTGAATTTCAACCAAGTTTCATGAAGTGCCTCAGTCTTCATCTGTCGAAAATTATAGATCTCATCTTTTAGTTGTAACATCCTGGACGGGGAAAGAATCTCTCCAAAAAGGCCTATTTAAGCTCCCTCTAGTTGGTTATGGAGTCGTTGGGCAACTCCAATAACCACAAAGTAGCTTCCCCAAATAGAGAAAAAGGGAAGAGTCTGAGTCGTATTGCATCCTGGCTTACTCCAAGCAACCTGTATGCCTTGCATATGCCTACAAAGTTCATTAGGTGCAGGTTGGCATCGTCCGCTGCGTGACCACTAACACCCCTTTCATATTTAGTAACTGAATCATGATGCTTGTAATGTCGAATTTGGCCCAAGCGGGCAATGGTGGTGGCACAATTGCTCCGGTTAACCCGACTTCATCAATATATGGGTCATCATCATCATCAAAGTACTGAGGGGCTAATCTATGAGATTTGTTGCCCCTCCCTTGTCGACCAGTATTTACCACTTCCTCTCTCTCATCTTCCACATGTTGTGGTGCAGCTTGCCGAGCTAGCTCGGCTTGCCTAGCTTCTTCAGCTATGCGAGCCTCTCTTTTCTCGTGGTTTTCCATGTTACGTAGTGCTCTTTCGATTTCTAGATTTAATGGAACAAGAGGATCTCCTCTACTCCGAGTGCTTGGCATTCACCGGAGAACAACTTATGGGTATCAAAAACACAAAAATAAACGTAATTAAATAAATAACTACCAAAAAGTTAATTACAAGCTAATAACCTAGTTTCAGCCGTATTCCCCGGCAACGGCGCCATATTTTGATAACGCTCAAACCACACCTCTTACTGAAGTGAGAAGCGGACTTTGTCAATAAAGAACCCAACTAGAGGTTGGGGTCGATCCCACAGGGAATAGAGAGACTGGATTATAGCTGGTAACTAAACTTGTAAGGTAGTTACTTCAAAATAAGGGGATTATAAGGAAAATAAATAATAAAAACAAATATTAAAATTCTGATGTTAAGTCAATATCAAAGGATAACTAGGGTTTGTGTCCCCCATGGGTTCATAACTACTTCGGATATACACTCATGATTATCAGCAATACTTACTTATAGAACTGATAACTTAGGTTCATCCAAACGACCGACCAGTCCCTATTGAATGACTATACTCAATCACTCGACCAAGTCTCATGAGCAGTTTCAAACTATCCATTATCACTAAGTTCTAGATTAAACTATCCTACGACCACAACTCAAGTTAATACAATGATTATCAAAATCAAGGCTCTGTTGTAAATCTCTTTTCCTAATCTATACTTCTTCGACCAAAGCAAGTAAAAAATTTGGGCATGTCCTAACGTTGCGCACCGTCAAGAAACATTTAAGCATGAGGAGAATACAATATAAGTGTTTGTATTGGTTTTAAGATCACTTTGTATAACCCTAGCTTGTTAATCCACCATGGTTCCCACAACCTTAGTTATGGAGGTTTTAGCCTCTCATAGTTGCAAGGTTGTGAATTGCATTCATCATTAAAGACATAAAACAATACTTACAACAATGGTTGAGAAAAACACTTTCTTCAATTACTCCACAAAATCTTGAAAAAATAAGTAGTAATAACAAGAAGAATTCTAGAACAGGTTGTTCACAAGTTAAGACCAACTCAATCCTCTCTTTCTCACGGTTCTACTCTCTAAAATTATCAAAACTGCCGTCCACATAAAAATAAAACCTAAAACATATTTATACAGACACAAGAATCCTTTTCCTAAGACAACAGGGTGAATTTCCATATCTATCACCGCCAATGCCACGACTCGACCTACGATCCATAACATGCTCCTACGATCCGTAGCTTTCTCTCGTACAATCTCAGTTGGCTAAATTCTGGCTAAGTGTTGGATCTAGGTATGACTCATACCATCAACTCACAACTCATACTAAGCTCTCGTACTTTGAATCAGAGATTTTGAAGTTTTTTTGAAGTTCATCACAACCAAAATGGTATGACTCGTACCTTCGTCTCACAGGTTGTACTTGCTTCTCGTAGCAGGAGTCAGACTTAAATGAAATTATTCTGGATTTCACCATGACTTCCTCATCACAACTCCTGAATCTTGCTACTAATTGTAATGGGACTCATGGGTCACATCTGCTCAACCTTAACTTTCAGCAACTTCTCACGGCCATCAGTACGACTCGTAGGTCCTTCCTACGATTCGTACTGTGGTCTACACTTTTTCTCCATTTTGCACTTTTTTAAGCTATCTTTTGCAATTTTCAGTTCCAACACCTATTTATCCTGT
This sequence comes from Datura wrightii, assembly GCA_035772735.1. Classification (NCBI taxonomy): domain Eukaryota; kingdom Viridiplantae; phylum Streptophyta; class Magnoliopsida; order Solanales; family Solanaceae; genus Datura; species Datura wrightii. The sequence goes on from JASDFA010000001.1 coordinate 24,160,032, forward strand.
AACAAAAGAAAAAGTACCTCATATCCACATAAAATACACCTAATTACATTCTATTTTCTTAGTTTTGAGCATCGAATGTGTTGTAAACCCACAGCACATCACAGGACAAGAATAAATCTCCTTTATATCATGATACATTTTCGTCAATCCCAGATGAAGGGAGTATCGAGAGTATTATACCTCGTCCATAATCTACTGGTGTAGCCCTGCTATATCTGGGATGCAAAGGCGACTGCTAAATCTTAGGATCCCGTCTTCAGTTACCTCAAAAGCTGATACTCCACCTCTCTGAACTTTATCCCTGAGCTGTACCAAATTAGGATCTTCATACTACCGCCCTTTCACCTCTACAATCAGGGATGACACTACGGTATTCTAAATAACTGCCCTACTGTCTCCCGAGTCTACTATTTGAACGGTTAGGCTAGCTAACTGGTGCAATTCTCGAGTCAGTTCCCGCTATTCGGGCCTTTAATGTGCCAAACTTCCTATTGATCTATGAATAAGGGCATCTGCTACGATATTAGCCTTCCCTGGATGATATAAAATGTTTACGTCATAGTCCTTCAATAATTCTAACCAGCGATGCTGCCGCAGATTTAACTCTTTCTGTGTAAAGATGTACTTGAGGATCTTATGATTAGTGAAAATGTCCACGTGCACTCCATACAGGTAATGTCTCCAGATTTTTAAGGCATGAACTACTGCCGCCAACTTTAGGTTGTGAGTGGGATAGTTCTTCTCATATTTCCTCAGCTGCCTTGAAACATAAGTAATTACCTTACCATGTTGCATCAGGACACACTCTAACCCAATGCCTGAAGCATCACAATACACTGCATAACCCTCTGAACCTTCTGGCAAAGCTAGCACTGGCACCGATGTCAATTGATGAAGGGCATACTCATGCACTTTATAGACATATTTTTGCCCGTACTTTACTATGTTTTGAGAATAAATTATGTGTGTTTGCATGTGATTATGTTATATATTTGTGAAATTAGCTAACACACGTGATGAGATGTTTTTAGGGCTTAAAATGATGAAATTGAAGGTATTTGAGGCTTATTGATCAAATGTGAAGAAGTGGGATTGAAGAATGCAAGGATTGAAGGTCCCATGAGGTTGGCACACAGCCGCACGAGGAAGCAGCACGCTAGTGCAATGCCAGGCGCGGTGCGGCACTGAACTGGCGCTATGCCTGGCGTGCAGCAGTCCTCTTCTTGGCGCTATGGCATGCGCGAGGCAGCCTGCAATAGGCGCGCAATAGCTCCTTCCCTGCGCGATGGCAAGCGCGCGATAGCTTCCTTCCAGGTGTGTTGGCATGTGCGACGCGGTACTGAACGTGGCAATAAGGAAGGCGACGCAGCAAGGCTTGTTCAACGACCACAAATGGATTTCCTACTTCAACTAGGAAAAGGAAATTTAAATCCCAAGTCAAATTCATCAAGGAACAAGGAAAACATAAATCTACTACTATAATACCCTTTTATTTTCATGTAATAGGAATCAAGCTTTAGAATCAAGTTTTAAGTTTGAAGTAGAATTAGAAGCCAAATTTTAAACAAGTCTTGGGCTTAGAAGTTTTACAATATACTTTGAGACAATTTTTGAGTTGTTCTTCTTTATTTTTGCAATAATCAAGTGAGTTTCTTCCTACCATCATCGTAAGTATTAATTTATACTTTTTTCTATGAATGTTATGAATTTATTTATAAACATGATAGGGTAAAACCACCACAACTAGGGTTGTGGGAACCATGACAAATTAACACACATAGGTAAAATACTTAGTGATTCTTGAATAGAGTTTTTGCATGTATGGTTTCTTCCTTCGTTTTAATTGATTTTTAATGGTTGCAAACGTTAGAACTTGCCTTATTCTCACTTACCGGACCAAGGAAGTAGTGACTAGGAAAAGGGATTAACAACGGAGATTTGAGGCTATCAACCCTCATCTAATAGCTTGAACTTGTCCGGGGATAGCTAATCTGATATCAAGGGTAAGGGTTAGTAAAGCATACACGTAGACGGATCAAGTTGCGTGGTGATAATCATCTAAATAGGGTATTAACCATTTAGGTGAAATTAACTTACCGATATTGCATGTTAAGCACCGAAATAGATCACTAGTATAAAACGCCTTGTAGTCATGAAGTCATGGGGAACACTTACCCTAGTTAGTTGCATTAATTTGGAAACAACAAACAATTTATCAACATTATTATTTATTACTTTTACAAATTCCCCTCTCTTAGGAAATAATTAACTAAAAAGCTTAAGCACTAGCGTTCTTCTACATGTTTCCGTATTCTCTGTGGGATCAATCCCAACCTCTAGTTGGGTTCTTTATTGACAACGTCCACTTCATACTTCGTAAGGAGGTGTGGTTTGAGAGTTATCAAAAAGTGGCGCCATTGCCGAGAATACGGTTTAGGATTAGATTAATTGCTTGTGTTTAACTTTTAGTCTTTATTTCCTATTTTTTGTTTTTCTTTTATTTTCTGACGTGTCACAGGGATTTATTACTTTTACAAATTCCCCTCTCTTAGGAAATAATTAACTAAAAAGCTTAAGCACTAGCATTCTTCTACATGTTTCTGTATTCTCTGTGGGATCAATCCCAACCTCTAGTTGGGTTCTTTATTGACGTCCACTTCATACTTCGTAAGGAGGTGTGGTTTGAGAGTTATCAAAAAGTGGCGCCATTGCCGAGAATACGGTTTAGGATTAGATTAATTGCTTGTGTTTAACTTTTAGTCTTTATTTCGTATTTTTTGTTTTTCTTTTATTTTCTGACGTGTCACAGGGCAGCGTGGTGAAACAAGCGGCCAAGATGTGACCACGGTCTGAACAGGTATCTTGATGAAGTCTGAGTAATCAAGATACCTGTGTCGTGTCGCGACGTTAAATCAAGGCGCTACTTGGGAGGAAACCCAAGATAAATTTTTCGTTTTGATGTGTTTGTTTGAGTGTGCAGGTGATAGGTCATGCTTCTCAACAAAATTGAGCTTAAACAATAAAAACGGGGAGCAAGATGGTCGAACGTGCGCATTGGGAATCGCTCAGGCCAAGCAGCACAAGGCCTGGCGCGATGCACAGGCAACATAGCAGCAGTAGCAGGCGCGAAGCACAGTAACTTCGGTGCATCCAGGCGCACGACGCGCACTAAAGTTGGCGCTTCTAGTGGCGCCTCGCGCAGCAAATCCGCCGCGTTTAGGCGCACGACGCGAAGCAGGCAAAAATCTTAAGGGCAAAATCAGAATTTCCAGCAATAAGGGGCATTTTAAAGGCCTAAAACTAAAACTTTCTACTCAATTTCAAGGGAGCCGCACTGCACCTCTAAAATTTCCCAAGACAACTCTCTCAAAACTTCATCTTTTCATCAAAATCCACTAATTTGTTTCACCCAAATCATAAAGTATATCATTTTTCTTGTAAAACCCCCACAAATGGCACCAAAAGTAAGCAAAGGGAAAGGAGTGGCTTCTTCAAGTCATGGGTCAAAGAGAGCAAGGAGACCTAGTGAAGAGGAGCATGAAGATATGGATATGGCACCACCACCATTGAGGCGATATGGTCTCGGTTGGGTCGCGGAGAAAGAAGGTAAAAAATGGTTCAAGGAACATAAGGAATTTAAATACTCTCATGATATGTTCATTGATAGAAATTGTTTGTCACTAGTTTTCCCTCACATGGTTGATAGAATACTCACCCTTGGTCTTGGTTTTATCTTTAACGCATCAGGTGATTGTAACTTGAATATGGTGAGAGAATTCCTTGCAAATTGGATGCCAAAAGAAAGGTAAAACCAAGTTAAAATAAGGGGTCAAATTATTGAGTTTGCACCTAATGCTTTGAATAGACTACTTGAGACACCTAATGTTGATCCACAACCCTTTGTCGACTTAGTGAAGAAACCTCTTTATAGGAATATTAGGCATACTCTATGTGGCCCTAACTCTGTTGCACGGTGGACATGCCACCAACAATTTGGGTATCATGCTTCGCTCCTATATGCTCACTTAAGTAGAGAGGCACGAGTTTGGTTAAAAATAGTATGTGCTTGTTTGGTGCCCGGAAAACATGTAACCCATGTGAATAGAGAAAGAGTATGTCTTGTATATGCACTAATGACAGGGATGCCAATTAATGTGGGGGTGCTCATTAAAAATGTGTTGAAAAGAGCAAGGGTTAAAAAAGGGCAAATCTTCGGATTTGGGGGTCTCTTGACCTGATCTTGGGGGGCACGACATTGAGGAGGAGGAAGCAGACTATAAACCTGCTTATGATCCTAGGGGAGTTGATGTGACAAAAACAAAGGAACCCGAGGGTATAAACGGTCCGTCCTTACTGTCAATGAGTGCAATGCAAGAATTGACAACATGTTGAGCCACTTATATGGAATGCAAATGCTCCAGACGGAGGAGCACCTACAGCAGCTTAACATAGACTACCCTCTGAGCAAGCACTCGCGAGCCCTTTGCAGAGTTGGGACTAGATACGAGGAGCCTCTTGATGATGATGTTGCTACTGAGGATGAGATGGCAAGAGTAGACTCGGACATAGAGTCTAGTGATGATGAGGAGGAAGATTCTGAAATGGGGGAAGCTGCACTTTCCCCCACAGACGACGAAGAGTAGAGGCTCAGGGAGTTCTTCTTTCACTCTATTACTTTATGCTTATGTGTTTTAGCACTGGGGACAGTGTAACCAATTAAGTGTGGGGTGGGAGAAGTGAACTTCATATTACCATGCATTCCTTAATTGCTAAATTTGTACATGGTAAGCCTAGTTTTTTTTTGGAATTTATGACTTATCTTGCATGCTTGTTTATTTGTAGTATATTTAGTTTTATTTTATTTTGGGTATCTGATTTTTATTTTCGGTACTTTTTCGGTGGATAGTCCCTTAGAACTGACTAGAGAGTCTAAATTTTTTTTATTTTTTTATTTTAGTCATTAAGTCATGACTTTGCCCGATGATAGATGGATGACGACCGTTTTAAGGGTAAATTAGTCATTAGGAAGAAAAAAACTTGGAACCTATGTGCTTCACTCTAGGTATCACTGGGACTTTATTTAATTCACTCAAAAATGCATGAATAAAGAAGAAACACCTACTCTTTTGAAAATTGACTCTTGGGATTGAAAAGAAAAAAATTGGGCTTAATTATGTTATGCATGCAATATGGATATATGTGTTTATGTGATCTTGATTTCCATTGTTAACCATCTTGTTCCAATGTGTGAGGAATTATTTTGTGTCAATTTTGATCTAGACTTGTATGATGTCTGAATCTAATGCGAAGGGATAGTGAATTGTTGAAACTATGGGACTGTTGAGTGGAACTGTAGAAGGAACAGCTAAGTCGAGCTACTGCATAAGGTAGTGCCGCTGCAGCGAAACTTCTTCTGCTGCAGCAAGACTGCTGCACCGAGAGGCTTAATCCATTGAGCAGACCGGCTATTACCTACATAGATCTAGTGTTTATAAAGTGACTTTGATATACTCCATGCTTTTAAATTGATGTCTAGAACTTGCCCGGTGTTTGTGCGAAGCAAGATAAGAATGATGGATTTAGGAAGTGATATAGATATTTCTTTGATAGCCTTATTTTATCCTATTTTACCTACCTTGATTGTAATTATCCAAGTTAGCCATGTTGAGCCTTAGCCTATTCTTTTGATAGTCATATTATAATCTTGAACCCCTTTTTGTTCTATTGACTTCTATTCGTCCAAATGACTTCTAGAACACTTTAATGAAAAAACTTTTGTAGGAAAGGAGCATAATTGGAAAAGTGAAGGAAAAAGCTAAAAAGTGTGGTGAATTGGAAGAAAAGAAAAAGGTAAAATTTTGCTAAACAAGGAGGGTGATTTTTAGTGGGAAAACAAAAAGAAGAAAGAGCTTAGAAAAATTGAAGATGAAAAAAATCATGGTTTACCGATTTACCGTACCCATTTATTTACAATGAACCTGTTTTGGCCCTGGTCCTTCCTTGGATATTTTAAACTTCAACATAAGAAAAATTCTTAAGTTGAGGGTGGCTAGAGTAGGAGTGCATAAAGGGTGGGAACGGAAGAAAAGAAAAAAAAATGTGTGTGAATGAGCTCAATGATGAAAAGTAAAATCCCCACTAGTCACCTAAGTTGAAAAATTGAAAAATAAAAGGAGGTATAAGGAGAAAATTTGGAAATTGAAGAATGAGCTAAAAATCAAAGTGTTGTGAAGTATTAAAGTTCTTAGGGAGGTTAGTCACTATCTTGTCCAAATAGTTCCTACCCATCCGTTAGCCTACATTACAACCAAATTAAAGTCCTAATTGATCCTTGATTCATAATTCTATATTAGCGGAGTATTACACTAAGGGAAAGCCTATGGGTCGTCTTTTGCATGTATGTTGAGGTTTTTGTGAGAGTGAGCGAAAATTATTTTATTTATGCCCGAGTTAATTTTATTCTATATCTTGTGTTAAAGGGCATCTCTCCAAAATTGTGAGGGGCACAATGGTCAGACTTTGGTAAATCTTGATTGCTAAATTACATATAATTCATATTGGCCCAAAATATGTCTTGATGAGTTAATTTTCAAAAGCTAAGTGATTTCGAACTTTGACATCTTAATGTTGAGCCTATATGCATGCGAGTGAATTATTTGAGCTTCATTGATGTGTCCCGTGATCCTAAGTGTAAGTAGACCTGTTCATAGGATGAATTTTGTGCTAAATATAAGAAGGGAAGTAGTAGATTGTTCGAGGACGAATAATAGTTTAAGTGTGGGGTGTTGATGAAGGGCGTACTCACGCACTTCATAGACATATTTTTGCTCGTACTTTACTATGTTTTGAGAATAAATTATATGTGTTTGCATGTGATTATGTTACATATTTGTGAAATTAGCTAACACACGTGATGAGATATTTTTAGGGCTTAAAATGGTGAAATTGAAGGTATTTGAGGCTTATTGATCAAATGTGAAGAAGTGGGATTGAAGAATGCAAGGATTGAAGGTCGCACGAGGTTGGCACACAACCACACAAGTCAGTAGCACGCTTACGCAATGTCAGGCGCCGTGCGGCACTGAAATAGGCGCTATTCCAGGCACGCAACAGTCCTCTTCTCGACACAATGGTATGCACGAGGCAGCCTTGTCCCAGCGCTGCAGCAGGCGCGTAGCAGCTCCTTCCCCGTGCGATGACAGGCGCGGCAGCTTCCTTCCAGGCGCGTTTGCATGTGCTACGCGGCACTGAACGCGACAATGAGGCAGGCGACGTGGCAAGTCTTGTTCAATGATCAAAATGAATTTCCTACTTCAACTAGGAAAAGAAAATTTAAATCCCAAGTCAAATTCATCAAGGAACAAGGAAAACATAAATCAACTACTATAAATACCCTTTTATTTTCATGTAATAGGAATCAAGTTTTAAGTTTGAAGTAGAATTAGACGCCAAGCTTAAAACAAGTCTTGGGCTTAGAAGTTTTACGACATACTTTGAGACGATTTTTGAGTTGTTCTACTTTATTTTTGCAATAATCAAGTGAGTTTCTTCCTACCATCATCGTAAGTATTAATTTATACTTTTGTCTATGAATGTTATAAATTTATTTATAAACATGATAGACTAAAACCACCACAACTATGATTGTGGGAACCATGACAAATTAACACACATAGGTAAAATACTTAGTGATTCTTGAATGGGGTTTATGCATGTATTGTTTCTTCCTTCGTTTTAATTGATTTTTAACGGTTGCAAACGTTAGAACTTGTCTTATTCTCACTTACCGGACCAAGGAAGTAGTGACTGGGAAAAGGGATTAACAATGGAGATTTGAGGCTATCAACCCTCATCTAATAGCTTGAACTTGTCCGGGGATAGCTAATCCGATATCAAGGATAAGGGTTAGTAAAGCATACACTCTTAGACGGATTAAGTTGCATGGTGATAATCATCTAAATAGGGGACCAACCATTTAGGTGAAATTAACTTACCGATATTGCATGCTAAGCACCGGAATAGATCACTAGTATAAAACATTTTATGGTCATGAAGTCATGGAGAACACTTACCCTAGTTAGTTGCATTAATTTGGAAACAACAAACAATTTCTCAACATTGTTATTTATTACTTTTACAAATTCCCCCCTCTTAGGAAATAATTAACTAAAAAGCTTAAGCACTAGTGTTCTTCTACATCCTTCCATATTCTCTGTGGGATCGACCCCAACCTCTAGTTGGGTTCTTTATTGACAACGTCTGTTTCGTACTTTATAAGAAGGTGTGGTTTGAGCATATCATCAATCTATTTTTAAACTCCTAAAAACTCTGTTCACGTGCTTTAGTCCAGTGAAATTTAGCTGCTTTCTAAGTTAACGTGGTCAAAGGCACTGATAAAGTAGAAAACCCTTCTATAAACCTTTTGTAATACCTAGCTAACTTCAGAAAACTGTGTACCTCTGTTGGAGTTGTAGGCCTATGCCATGTCTTTTGTCACACCCCGCCTTGGGGGGTATGACTGGCACCTGGTGCCCTGCTAGGACCTGACCTACTGGACTGTTAAGCCTGGGCACGTCTGGTGCCTGGCTGGCTCTAACTCATATTTCTGGAAACAAAGGGCTATATAACGGCTGTAAATACAGCCCCCGGCCTATTGGCCTATAGCCTTCTGTACCTGTACTAGCAGCTGACCAGAAACATATTATCTCAGGAAAACCTAGCGGGCCGACAAGGCCACCATGCTGTCTAGTTATCTGCAACTCAATCATAAAGCACAAAAGGAAACTACGTGACCGGCAAGGTCACCACTACTGGCAAGCTATGGCCCCACACGGCCAAAGTAAAAGAAAGCAAGAATACTGACAACCAAACAACTGCACGGCCTCACACGACCGGCTCATCTGACCACAGGGAATATATACACTGCAAGCCTCTAAGAATAGCAATAGAAATGATTGGGATAGGGCCCCGACCTACCCGTGCTGTAAAACAAAAGAACTGAAATACACCTCTGGAATTCAGTCTCCAGATGACAGGAGGTGAATACTCGACCGCTGACAGGAAGTCACGTAGTATCGCCTGCTCAGTTATGAGTACCTGCAGGCAAGTAATGCAGCGCCCCCACCGGGTGTCAGTACCGCTGGTACTGAGTATGTAAAGCAATAACTAAAAACAAAGTCTGAATACAATGATATGACTGAAGAAACTGAGGTAAAAGAGAATAGACTAACTGTCTGATAATGTAAATCATACCTTTTCTCAATCTTTACTGGGAAGGATAAGAGTCATACCTGGAAATGTATCGTGCTACTGCTGATATACTTGTATCTAACATAACATGGCATAACATGAAATAACATAACATAGCACACACAAACCTTACCCGGCCCCCATAAGCCGGGAGGTACAACCAGCACAGAATCTATACCCCTACCCTGGTCATCCCATCTCCTATAGTGGTTGTAAGCATCCTGCCGGTCCCAGGGTATGCACTTGGGCTCGCTGAGCCCTTGACTATAACTGCATCTGAGTCCGAAGGACTCCTGAATCTGCACCCGGGCGTATCCGCTCGACTGGGGTGTGTAAGGGCCGATCAAGGCACAAATATGGGGAAAAACTGGCATCCCATCTTCGTCCCCTGGCGGGACGGCATGCCACTCCGTAGAGTGACGTATCCTCATCCTCAGGCGGACGAGTCGACACAACTATTAACCCTGGGCGGTCATGGATGCTAGGTAATCCAACCCCAAACAACACAACGGTCTCAACTGGTAATACTATCTGGATATCTCACATGCTGAGGCTAATAGGGGTGAAGTATCATATATATTACATGCTGAGATAATGATAGTAATCTGTACATATTTAATACGTGCTGAGGCAGGTAAAGACGTATAAATATGAGTATAGTCTCCTGTCGGGCTGTACTCGAGCAAATGCTATATAAGATAATGTTTCTGCTGAAAACTCTGTTGTTTACTAAGTTTCCGTATACACTATATGCTGGACAAGTAATAGAAATGTGTACATACTTAATACATGCTGAGGCTGGAAGTAATATATATGTATGTACGAATATAGTCTTCTGCCAGACTATACTGAGGCTAATGCTGAACATGATATAGACTTCCTGCTGAAACTATGCTGTATACTGATTTTCTATAGTAACATGAGTTACTATTCCTGACATACTTTCTAGACTTTATTTTAGTCTACTATTCTATGTCGGAAATGCTTTACGGATACTATACTACGCCGCGGGGTTTCAGCTGAACACAACAATATCTTAACGTAGCATATTACATCACATACTGATAGGTCTCGTACACGTTACAGCCCAATGCTTCTCATGTTGTACCAATGTTCATAATAACGCAATACTGAACTATACTATATCTGAGATATTATCTGACTGTCTGCCTATACTGTAACTGAGATATCATCTGATTATCTGATGTTGCTTTACTAACTTTGATTCTGAGTATATGTATATCATAATATCATAAAAACACGCTTACTAAATTCAAACTGGACTTAGTGCTTGACTTATAAGTTCTTTCTTCTGTACATCATGCTATCTATCGTACTGGATTACTAACTTGCCGAAGGAATTAGCTTTACATACCTTATCCTTGAATTATTCGTCTGTCGGACGAGGCTCGGCCGGTACTTCAACTGTTTTCTCCCAACTGCATTCATAAACATATCAATTAACACTAAATACAACTTTATTTCAAAAGGCAACGTCACTTTCGATATAGTTTATAGCCTAAACTTAGGCTTATCGAAAGACGGCCAGAAACTCGCTATTTTTCAGCGGCCCAGAAGGGAGAAATATTCACTTCCCAGCTAGGAACACATAGACACTAATTTAGAGCAATTCCACTTACCTTGGCTCGGTGGCTCAACGATTCGTCGGCCGTATTTTACGAAACTGAATCCGTAGGAATGCTCTCTGCTGCTAAATGCTTCGGTATCTGGGATTAATTTGAGTTTGGGCAGCATTTGGCAGCGTAATCGGACGAAAATATATAATTTCCTTCGTTCCTTTCCTTTCCTCTACGTTGCCCTCTGTTTCTCTGGAAATTTTTAAGGATATAATCATTTAAAACCGAAGTGGGGCTTTATATACTAGGGCCTGGACAAGGCCAACGTGTCACGGAGCCAACGCGGAGGCTCCTCCTCCGTGACACGCCGCCATCGCGGAGGGGCTCTGCCTCGGCTCCTTCCGCGATGGTTCGACAGGCTTCTCGTCCGATCTTTTCCCGGGCCTTTCTCCAACACGTATGGCCTTCAAATATGCTTAACCAACGTGGAAATAGGTCATCTAAGTGCCAGGAATTCTACGGGGTGTAACATTCTCCCCCCCTTAAGAACATTCGTCCTCGAATGTATACTGCCATGTAGAGAATTACTTAACTTACTTGTTTAGAAAAATTTTGGCAGAGTTTCCCCTGTAATATGGACTATACCAAGAACCTGAAATGCAGAAAAGTCCAATACAGGCACTGCACGATCCACTGGATAGTTAAATATCAATCTGTCTCACTTATACATACAGGACCATAAGATACTATATAGCAATAATATGGACATACCTGTCGCCTAAATGGGTGAGGATATCTGGTCCTCATATCTGCGAATCTGTTTGTCTAGGCTAGCTACTGGAATCTCTTTGTAGGCCAGCTTTTTCGTAACCTGGATATTCTGGACTGGGACTATTCTGGAAGGGTCTCCTATGCATTTCCTCAGCATAGTTACATAACAGACCGGATAAATGGGTTCTAATTCTGGAGGCAAGTTCAATTAATGGTAAATGCTCATTTTGGCTATTACCGAAATCTAGCACATGTCTTCGAGCGTCTGAATTGGGCGCTCAGCCTGCTCATCTGTCTGAGAATAGAACGCTGTACTTAAATTAATCTGCGTGCCCAAACCTTTCTGAAATGATTGACAGAATCTAGCTGTAAATTGTGCTCCTTCGTCTGAAATAATGGATACTGGTATTCCATGTAATCTGACTACCTTTCTGATATACAACTCAGCATAATCTTCGGCCGAGAAAGTAGCTCTTACTGGCAAGAACTGAGCTGATTTTTGTCAATCTGTCACCTATCACTCGTATAGAGTCATGTCTGTGTTTAGTACGGGGTAATCTTGCTACAAAATTCATATTCATCGCTTCTCATTTCCAAAGAGGTACAGCTACGTTCTAAACTAACCTGCCTGGTTTCTGATATTCTGCCTTCAATTGTTGGTAGTTAGGACACTGGGCTACCAGTAGTTCTTTTTAATGTCATGGTACCTCTTTGTCGTATCGGGATGAAGGGAATAGCGGGCGTAATGTACCTCGCTCATAAACTGCTGGCGATGCCCCAAAATATCTGGAGTACAAATGCGGCCTTTATATCGCCACACTTCATCCCCGGGTACCTGAAAATATGTCATCTCTCCTTACTGAACCTTGTGTTCAAGTTAAACCTGGCTAGGGTTTCTATACTGTCGTTCCTTTACTTCCACCTCTAACTGCAATACTGCGATATTCTGTACTATCGTTCTGTTATCCTTTATTTCTGCTATGCGAACGGCTAGACCGGCTAACTAGTAAAATTCTCGGGTCTACTCCCGCTGTTCAGGCGGTAAGTATGCCAACTCCCCATAGATCTATGGCTAAGGGCGTCTGCTACCATGTTAGCCCTTCCTGGATGATACAAAATTTTTGCTCTTGTAAGGCATAAGCTACTGCAGCTAACTCGGTAATACCCAAGTCGTGGGTGAGATAATTCTTTTCACGTTTCTTCAATTGCCTGAAAGTATAAACTGTTACTTTACCATGCTGCACCGATCCTCTGTACCTTCTGGCGATACTAACACTGGAGCTGATGTTAACCTGGCTTTTAACTCTTGGAAGTTCTGCTCACACGCCTCAGTCTACTGGAACTTTGCGGCCTTCTGTGTCAACTTAGTGAGAGGTGTTGTTTAAGGTGGAAAATCCTTCCACAGACCCTCTGCGGTATTCGGCTAACCGCAGGGACTGCGTACTTCAGTCGGAGTGGTAGGTCTGGCTATATCTTCGCTATTTCGATTTTCTGTGTATCTGTCTGTACACCAACCTTCGACACAATATGACCAACAAAATCTACTAAACTCAATCAAAATTTACATTTACAAAATTTGACATATAACTGACGGTCATACTAGTTTATTATACCGGAGAATCTGACAAGTAATCTACCGGTATAGTTAGAGCTTATCTGGCCTTCTGGCCGCATGCTAAGGCTACTTGTTGCTGGGATAACCTGAATGACTGTCTGCGCACCTTGTGCCTTTATCTGATCAGAGGGTCCTAATACTGACCATGATCTCTAATGATCTGGCTACATAACCTTAAATGACTGAATAGTCGGGTTGAATGACCCGAATGTGACAGTAGTCTAGTAATGCTCTAACTGTACTACTTGAGTACTTATAGTTCGTGCATCAGCGCCAACTCGTGGCATCTAATTGCTCTGTTATTTTGCTTAAACCACTGTAAGGCTGGACTTAATCAACTTACTCCCAGGCGATCAGTCTCTGGATCTCCACGGGGAGTCTACTGATCCCCTGGTCTTAATAAACACTATGCTAGCAGGATACCGTTAATTTCTTATGCCTCGTGTGTATCCACTTGGATTTATACTGCTATTCTGGGGAATTCTCGGTCTTATGAGCTATTCTGTAAATACTGGCCCTCTGCTAGGGCTCTGTATCTAAATACCTTACGAAAACCAGCTAAAATACTAGTCTATCGCTGACTGCTGATGTGGACCCTTCCTTGGGGTACCCACGGGTATTCTGACTGGGACGACCGGCTAACTTATGAGGTGTTCTACATAACAACTGCTAGGTTGGATAAGGCCGACTGTCGCCCACGAGGCTGGGAAAACGACGTATGACCACTTAGCATGCTAGAACAATTCTGGTATTGCTAATCTATGAAATTTGCCTATTCGATCTCTAATCCTGGTTCCGGCAAATGCACTACTGTTACCGATCTTCAGGGATGCCTCCCTGCTGATGCAGGCGACAGCTGGTCGGTAGACTGTCTAACTACGCCCTTATCATCTAGCCATCTGTCTTAGGTCAATAACTCTGGTAAGCTCCTAGAGGCTAAATCTGACAACAACACATGAATCTATCAACTTAATAAATGAGAACTGAGATAGTTTCTATGACTTCATACATAACTCACACTTAATCCGCCCTTTCTCTTCTTCTTTTCTTTCTTCTCTTTTTTTTTTTTTGGCGGGGGGGGGGGGTCCTGTAATGCAATCTGTATAGGCTTTCTATTACTAATCAGCATCTGTGATTGTGGCCCTTATAGGCAGCCACTCACAACATATCTATGATCTGTATACATATATATCGCTAGCTATGTACAATATGTACTGATTTCTGCGGTAGTTCATAATCTCTGACAGGTTCTGCTGAGTCTCACATCGTACATGATACATTGCTTCTACGGCCTAATACTATCTCTTGCCCCGACTTATCATTTCATTGCATTGTTACCCCATTCTGAAAGTAACATCATAAACATTCTAGTTATTGTCTGCTGTTTGAAATTCCGCCACTCTTGCGATGTGGGGGTCAACGTTCGAATCCTGTAGCCTTACTAGGCATATATTGAGAGCCCATGTCTATCTGCTGGGCCTTATCTCTAGGCCACACTAGATTAGAATTGTTGTATCGGTAACTTCTTAACTTTTCCATAGCGGACATACTGCGGTATTCTGAACCGCGATCTTACTGTCAGCGCGAAGCTTAATCCTTAATACAATACTTTATCAATCCGGGGTAGTTCTAATTTTCCCACAAGATCTGACATTCCTGCTTCTTCCTCTTATCTTGCTTAAACTGAACTCTAGGGTTCAAGGTACCTGCCTTTCATTGCTAATGAGATTACTGATCCAGCCTCGGCCTATACTCCTTCTGGCGTATATTCAAGCCCATCTCATTCACCTGACCTCTATATCTTTCGAGGTCACAACTAGATCATAACTATAATCTTACAGGTATGTCTTACTATCTATTAGCGTACATGGCAGACTTGGCATTTTTCTGACTCAAACTTGACTATTATTAGACATTCATCCCTAGCAGGTTTGTTACCCCTACTTCGGGTAAGCTAACAGTCTTACTTTCTTTACTGGCTTGTTATCATAAGGGTCTGCACAGCTTATGTAATCATAAGGGCTCTCTATATTTTCTACTACTTACTAGGATCAATCAACCCTTTTCGTATTGCAACAATAAAAGCATTCAATTGTACCACACCCAAAAAGATGTATCTGGGATTCCTGCATTTTTTTCTCTTTCTTATACTTACCTGATGGTCTGACCTTATCTGTAATCATAATCAGATCTTATATAACTAATAAGTAAATCAACTCATATGTATATTATACTTCTGACTTCCTATTCTGACGTTATCAACGTATACTAGGAATAATGCCAATAAAGGTATCACGCTGGGAGGTCTCTGATACCTCCTCCTGCTGCTGTAGTTATCATGTTACTGACTGATGCTCTCTTCCGTTGCTATTTCTGATCTTCTGCCTGTGATAGGATAATGCTGATCTGCCTTTGTATCTGAAATCAAGAATACGGTGAGTTCTCAAGGACTCAACCCTATACTGTACCGCTCTAAAGCACGACTGACTGTGAAAGAAGGGTAACCATCATATCATGCCTCGCAGCCTCCTGCCTATAGTATGTGGTGCACAACACATCCATAGACAAGACTCTACTTAGCACGGCTTGCAAACTCCCTGGGATACGACCTGCTCTGATACCAAGTTTGTCACACCCCGCCTTGGGGGGTATGACTGGCACCTGGTGCCCTGCTAGGACCTAACCTGTTGGACTGTTAAGCCTGGGCACGTCTGGTGCCTGGCTGGCTCTAACTCATATTTCTGGAAATAAAGGGCTATATAACGGCTGTAAATACAGCCCCCGGCCTATTGGCCTATAGCCTTCTGTACCTGTACTAGCAGCTGACCAGAAACATATTATCTCAGGAAAACCTATGCGGGCCGACAAGGCCACCATGCTGTCTAGTTATCTACAACTCAATCATAAAGCACAAAAGGAAACTACATGACCGGCAAGGTCACCACTACTGGCAAGCTATGGCCCCACACGGCCAAAGTAAAAGAAAGCAAGAATACTGACAACCAAACAACTGCACGGCCTCACACGACCGGCTCATCTGACCACAGGGAATATATACACTGCAAGCCTCTAAGAATAGCAATAGAAATGATTGGGACAGGGCCCCGACCTACCCGTGCTGTAAAACAAAAGAACTGAAATACACCTCTGGAATTCAGTCTCCAGATGACAGGAGCTGAATACTCGACCGCTGACAGGAAGTCACGTAGTATCGCCTGCTCAGTTATGAGTACCTGCAGGCAAGTAATGCAGCGCCCCCACCGAGCGTCAGTACCGCTGGTACTGAGTATGTAAAGCAATAACTGAAAGCAAAGTCTGAATACAATGATATGACTGAAGAAACTGAAGTAAAGAGAATAGACTAACTGTTTGATAATGTAAATCATACCTTTTCTCAATCTTTACTGGGAAGGATAAGAGTCATACCTGGAAACGTATCATGCTACTGCTGATATACTTGTATCTAACATAACATGGCATAACATGAAATAACATAACATAGCACACACAAACCTTACCCGGCCCCCATAAGCCGGGAGGTACAACCAGCACAGAATCTATACCCCTACCCTGGTCATCCCATCTCCTATAGTGGCTGTAAGCATCCTGCCGGTCCCAGGGTATGCACTTGGGCTCGCTGAGCCCCTCACTATAACTGCATCTGAGTCCGAAGGACTCCTGAATCTGCACCCGGGCGTATCCGCTCGACTGGGGTGTGTAAGGGCCGATCAAGGCATAAATATGGGGAAAAACTGGCATCCCATCTTCGTCCCCTGGCGGGACGGCATGCCACTCTGTAGAGTGACGTATCCTCATCCTCTGGCGGACGAGTTGACACAGCTATTAACCCTGGGCGGTCATGGATGCTAGGTAATCCAACCCCAAACAACACAACGGTCTCAACTAGTAATATTGTCTGGATATCTCACATGCTGAGGCTAATAGGGGTGAAGTATCATATATATTACATGCTGAGCTAATGATAGTAATCTGTACGTATTTAATACGTGCTGAGGCAGGTAGAGACGTATAAATATGAGTATAGTCTCCTACCGGGCTGTACTGGAGCAAATGCTATATAAGACAATGTTTCTGCTGAAAACTCTGTTGTTTACTAAGTTTCCGTATACACTATATGCTGGACTAGTAATAGAAATGTGTACATACTTAATACATGCTGAGGCTGGAAGTAATATATATGTATGTACGAATATAGTCTTCTGCCAGACTATACTGAGGCTAATGCTGAACATGATATAGACTTCCTGCTGAAACTATGCTGTATACTGATTTTCTATAGTAACATGAGTTACTATTCCTGACATACTTTCTAGACTTTATTTTAGTCTACTATTCTATGTCGGAAATGCTTTACGGATACTATACTACGCCGCGGGGTTTCAGCTGAACACAACAATATTTTAACGTAGCATATTACATCACATACTGATAGGTCTCGTACACGTTACAGCCCAATGCTTCTCATGTTGTACCAATGTTCATAATAACGCAATACTGAACTATACTGTATCTGAGATATTATCTGACTGTCTGCCTATACTGTAACTGAGATATCATCTGACTATCTGATGTTGCTTTACTAACTTTGATTCTGAGTATATGTATATCATAATATCATAAAAACACGCTTACTAAATTCAAACTGGACTTAGTGCTTGACTTATAAGTTCTTTCTTCTGTACATCACGCTATCTATCATACTGGATTACTAACTTGCCGAAGGAATTAGCTTTACATACCTTATCCTTGAATTATTCGTCTGTCGGACGAGGCTCGGCCGGTACTTCAACTGTTTTCTCCCAACTGCATTCATAAACATATCAATTAACACTAAATACAACTTTATTTCAAAAGGCAATGTCACTTTCGATATAGTTTATAGCCTAAACTTAGGCTTATCGAAAGACGGCCAGAAACTCGCTATTTTTCAGCGGCCCAGAAGGGAGAAATATTCACTTCCCAGCTAGGAACACATAGACACTAATTTAGAGCAATTCCACTTACCTTGGCTCGGTGGCTCGACGATTCGTCGGCCGTATTTTACGAAACTGAATCCGTAGGAATGCTCTCTGCTGCTAAATGCTTCGGTATCTGGGATTAATTTGAGTTTGGGCAGCGTTTGGCAGCGTAATCGGACGAAAATATATAATTTCCTTCGTTCCTTTCCTTTCCTCTACGTTGCCCTCTGTTTCTCTGGAAATTTTTAAGGATATAATCATTTAAAACCGAAGTGGGGCTTTATATACTTGGGCCTGGACAAGGCCAACGTGTCACGGAGCCAACGCGGAGGCTCCTCCTCCGTGACACGCCGCCATCGTGGAGGGGCTCTGCCTCGACTCCTTCTGCGATGGTTCGACAGGCTTCTCGTCCGATCTTTTCCCGGGCCTTTCTCCAACACGTATGGCCTTCAAATATGCTTAACCAACGTGGAAATAGGTCATCTAAGTGCCGAGAATTCTACGGGGTGTAACATCTTTACCGCCTCGATCTTTTGAGAATCTACCTAAATACAAGCATTTGACACAATATGGCCCAAAAAGGCCACAGAATTCAGCCAAAACTCACATTTAGAAAATTTTGCATATAACTGGCGACCCCTGAGAATCTGGAGCACTATTCGCAAATGATCCCGGTGTTCTGCTTCTAAACGGGAATACACCAGAATGTCATCAATGAATACTATCACAAACAAGTCTAGATATGTCCTGAAGATGTTTATCAAATCTATGAACACTTCTAGGCATTCGCCAACCCAAAGGACATAACTAGGAATTCAAAATAACCATACCTGGTCCTGAAAGCTGTCTTTGGAATATCTCTCTCCCGAACCTACACCTGGTGATATCCTGACCTTAAATCAATCTT
The DNA here is from genome assembly GCA_035772735.1 of Datura wrightii. Classification (NCBI taxonomy): domain Eukaryota; kingdom Viridiplantae; phylum Streptophyta; class Magnoliopsida; order Solanales; family Solanaceae; genus Datura; species Datura wrightii. The sequence continues at coordinate 24,179,130 of JASDFA010000001.1, forward strand.
GGAAAAGTACTTCACCCCTTGTAGTTGGTCAAACAAGTCACCTATCCTGGGAAGCGGGTATTTATTCTTGAAGGTAACTTTATTTAACTGCCGGTAGTTTATGCACATGCAGAGAGAGTCATCTTTCTTTCTTACAAAAAAAACCGGCCCACCTCATAGTGAAGTACTCGGCTTGATGAAGCCCTTATCTAGAAAATCTTTTAATTGTTTTTTCTGTTCTCTCAATTCAGCCGGAGCCATTCGGTATGGCGGGATGGATATAGGCTGAGTACCAGTAATAAGTCGATAGCAAAATCGATTTTCCACTCTGGAGAAATACTAGAAAGTTCATCTGGGAAAACATCTGGGAATTCATTGACTACTGGGATGGATTGGAGAATCGGGGATTCTACTTGGACATCCTGAACCCTGACAATATGATAGATGCAACTGTTTTCTATTAATTGTCTTGCCCAAAGATAGGATATGAACCTACCTTTAGACATGGTTGCATTGCCTTTCCACTTTCGCACTACCTTTATTGGAAAGTGGAATCAGACACTCTTGGTCAAACATTCTACATTGGCATAACATGGCGCTAGCCAATCCATCCCTATAATCGCATCAAAATCAATCATTTCTAGTTCCACTAAATCTGCTAAAGTTTGGCGACCAACAACTTCTATCGTACAACCCCAGTAGATCTGTTTAGCTATAATAGAATTGACGACGGGCGTAGACACTAGAAAGGGTCGCTGAAGCAATTCTGGCGTTATATCGAACTTCCGGGCCACTAATGGTGTAACATAAGACAAAGTGGAACCTGGGTCTATCAAAACATAAACTGAATGAGAACAAATGTCCAGCATACCTGTCACAATATTCGGCAATGACTCCAACTCATGTCACCCCGATAAAGCATATGTGCGATATGGACAGATGCCTTAATTGGATGCCTCTCACCTACCTCGGCCTCTACCGATTGGAGCTGAGGGCCTACGCCCTACTGGAGGTGCTAGGGCATGTGACTCTACTGAAGACCTGTCTTGTTGGTCCCAATCATCCTGACCTCTAACTGGATAGTCTCTCATCATGTGACCCTCTTGTCCACAGGTGTAACAAGTAGTAGAACCATACCTGTATGCCCCAAGATGTCGTCGATTGCAGATAGGACAACGTGGCACGGTGAGTGTGCTCTGCTCTAACCCTCTCTACTGCTGCAAATCTGATGCCCGTGAGCTCTCGCCGAGTCCTGAGTGTCCCCGGCGGTCAGATCTACCACACTGCTGCTGCTGTGGAGGTGGGGATCTAGGCGATCTGCCTGACAATTATGGCCTAGGTCCGCCCTGAAACTCTGCCTGGGTGTCTGCCAGGACTCGTGAGTATACCCGGATTGTATATACGGGACAAGGAGCCCCGAGAGACCCCACGTCAACCCATGGCATGAGCATATAACTAATTCATTCACATAAGGTGGAAAGCTTAGCTTAATAATCATGAACTAACTGAAAATCATAACATGAGATATAAGAAACAGCAATACATGATCCAAACATAAATGGTTGAATACTAAAAATAGGTCTGAAAGCCTCTAATCATAACAAACGGGTTGAAGGGATAAAACCCCAAATAACCCCAATATTTATAAAAACAAAATGATAGACACGATCCAAACATGAAGCCCTCGAATCATGAGGACTCACCACTGAAAGCTGAGAGCGGAACTGAGAGCAAGCTAGGAATGATGCTGAACCTGCGAAATAGATCCTGAAAATATGTGGGTCAGTACTTGGAAGGTACTGAGTATGTAAAGTATGCAAAACAATACTTAAAAACATAAAAGTTATAGGAGTGAGGACATCATGATCATAAGTCTGAAATCATAAGCATATCGTAAGGCTCAAGATTTCCAAAATATTCGTAAACCTGTCATAGTCATAACATGTGAGAAAAAAATTTCATAAAACATAACTTGAGCCAAAAGAACATAATCATACATGCATTAAAACCACGAGGAACTATGGGAAATTTCTATAACCGGCATACCCCATATGAGCACACATGGAGTCCGACCTATAAACCTAGTCGGGAGATCGTCAGTACCTTGCCAAGGGTATGAACCATGAAAGGTGTGATATCACTCGTGAAGGTCCCATAGGGCATAGGGGATAGTCACTGAGGAGGTCGCGAGCATAACCTGTGGTGGCACATAGTTCTGAGATTCGAGGCGTAACCTAGGCCCCGAACCTACTCGGTGTTAAGTACTACTCCCAAAACATGCAACGTGCTCATAGAAATTCATATATGACATGCATGGCTAGTTAAATCGTGATAATCAGAACATGCTTGAGAATTCGTAATACTAGCCATGGAATTGGGCCCGTGAATCGGTCAAAATCATAGTTCATAAATCATAAGTGGCATGTGGGCATTGACCATAATTTCAATCATGCTTGAAATGCTTAAATTTATGGGAACATGACCATAATAACATGAGTAGTTGAAGACATGCTTAAAATTCCAAAAAAAAACTCATATTATGCTTGCGAAATCATCATGACCATGAACTTTACTAAAAATTTCTCATGATTGTGCATCTATACTTTTAGGGGTTTAAATCATAAAAATATTGAATAAACAAGTAAAATCAGCCCAAAAAATTCAAAATTCATAAGTTAGGCATACTACAACAAGCTCATTTCAAATTTTAAGGAATCATTCAATTTGATAAAGACCCATAAAATTTGGTAACTTCAAACATAGAATTAGGGAGAAATTGGGCATGGGTAGGGACTAAACTACCCATTCAAAACCCCCACATACCTGGAATTACTTGCTTCTTAACTCCCTTGAAAAACCCTAGGTGGAAACTTGAAAAAAAGTGAAGAAGAACCCTTGAATCTCTTCCTACTCCCTTCTCTAGTTCTTGCAAATGCCAAATGAGATTTAACATGAGTTTTTCCTCCTTAAAAGACCTTTTCCCAACCTCAAAACAACGTGGTTTAGGGTCTAAAAGCGTAGAAAAATCGAATTTTCCCTTAATAAAATTTTCCTGAAAAACAGTTCTGGCCCTGACCACGACTCGTACTACAACTCGTACCTCGAAGTCACGGCTTGTGGTTCACCTCTCTTGGTCACCTCACCACTTTCCAATATTCTAAATTTGGCCATGACTCGTATACCACGACTCGTGGTACCATCTTATGGTCGTACTGTCAGTCGTGGTACCATCCACCCATACCAAACACGACTTAACCACAACTCCTCATCACGACTCGTTGCTACATCCGATGAGTCATACAATGACTCGTGATGACTCACTCTGGCACCATTGAGAATTTCACCACGACTCCTAACCATGAGTCATACCTACACGTCACGATTCGTAGGACCTCCCGTGATATGACCTCAGGCTCCCGCATTCATCACCACTCGAGTCACGAATCGTAGGTCCTCACCACGATTCGTACCTCGAGTCATACTGCGCAAAATTCCAGGTTTTCTGTAGTCTTCAACTTCAACTTCCGAGTCTATTCTTAGGCATTTCTAGGGTATTACAGTGGCACTAGGTCTAGCCCCGCAACGCTGCTCCTGATTTACCCTCTCTATCTCCCACTGTCATTGTCTGATCCCTTCAATACTCTGAGCAAATGCCTGAATACAGGCGATATCCATGTCTTCTCGTAGGGTAGACGTTATACAATCCACATACTCTGGGAGCAGCCCCATAATAAACCTATGCACTCTGGCTGGAATAATGTCTATGAAAGTTGGTGCATATCGGGCCAAAGAATCAAATCTCATGGCATACTCCCTAACACTCATCGAGCCCTATTCTAGATGCAAAAACTGATCTACCCGGGCTTGTCGAATTTCCCGCGGCAAATAATGATCTAGGAAGGCCTCTAAGATACTAGTCAAGTCGGAGGGGGAGCATCTCTACCTCGGGACCTTTCCCAACTCTCGTACTATAAAACTGCTATGTCCTGTAGTCGAAATACCGCTAACTCAACCGACTACGCAGGCGTAGCATGTATCACCCTAAAATTTGCTGCAACTAGTATAAGAAGTCCTGGGGGTCCTCATCTCGGTCCGTCCCTGTGGCTGGCGGGGGACTCAAAGCGAGGAACTCTTGGACCCTCGAACTACCAGGTCCTCTCGAATACTCAACAACTACAAGTGCCACTGGCTGACGCTGTGCAGCCATCATTTGAGCTAGCATGAAGAAAACGCTCCTAACCTCCCAACCTGATGGTATCGGTATAGGAACTACTGAAGGTGGTGCCGACACATCTTCCGCTCTAGACGACTCCTGGCATGGCGGGGAATGCTAGGGAGACAGAGATGAAGTCTCCCTATCACCCTCAGATCCAGTTGGCTTTGCTTGAGGCACCCTGTTGGTTCCTTCTCCCACCGCTATATCTAACTTCCAGCTGGTCGTAGTCTGTCGCGTGTCCGACATTTCTCTGTAGACAAGCAGAATATAGTAAGCTTAGGTACTCAACCCTATATAGCACGACTAGAAGAGAATGAAGAGTAACCACCCTAACATGCCTCGTAGCCTCCTGTCTATAGAATGTGGTGCACAACACATCCATAGAAAAGACTCTACTTGACACAACTTTTAGAATCCTTGAGATACGACCTGCTCTAATACCAAGTTTGTCATACCCCACCTTGGGAGGCATGACTGGCACCTAGTGCCACACTAGAATCTAACTGACCTGGCTAGGCTTATGCACGTTTGATGCATGCTTGCAACATAATTCAAGAAAACACCGAGCTATATCTTGGCTGTAAATACAGCCTCCAACCGACAAGGCCATATAGCCACCTGTAAAAGAAAATAGTTAATCAATAACAAGCAATAAAAAGGGAATCCTATGCAGGTCGATAAGACCATCATGCTGTCTAATTTTAGCAGAATGAAAATCAGACAACTATAACTATACTATAGCCGACAAGGCCACTATCTAACAGCTAAACAAGGTCCCACACAACCATCACACAAAATAAAACATGTATAGGCCCCGCACGTCCAAGAACAAAATGAACAACTAGAAATTTATAATCTGCAAGCCTCTAGGAGTGGAATGATGGTCGAGATAGGGCCCCCACCTACCCATAAACTATACAAACAAAGGAGCAAACCTTCTAAGTATCAGCTCCAGAGGAAGGGAGCTAACTGTACTGCTGACTCAGGTTGAAAGCTAAGGAGGTCCTGATCCACGTCTATCCACATCTGTAGGTAAGGAATGCAACACCCCAAAGATGGGCATTAGTACAATATGTATCAAATATGTAAGGCAGTAAAAGAAAGTGACTGAATAATATTGATAATAAACTGAACAATTCAATGGGAGGGATAGAGAATTAACCTGATATGATCCTTATAAACTACTGTATAACTAGTAATAAATAGTACAAACAAGAATCTTACCTGGCCCCCATAAGCCCAGAAGGTACATCCAGCACAGAATAACCCGCCCGGGGCCCCCATAAGCCTTGGAGAGTTCACTTCAATCTACATACCCCTAATCAGGTCAATATGAGTCAAAAGGTAACTATAACCATCCTACAGGTCCCCTGGGTCTGCAACTATGCCCACTCAACTCCTGAACTGTAGTTGCGTCTGAGTCCGGTGGACTCCTAATAACTGCACCCTGGGCACCAGGCTCAATGAGGGTGTGATGGTGATATGGCATAAAGATAATAGTTCAATCATGGAATGGACTGTAGTATAGCCCTTGGGCCTCTACATCATCCCTTGAGACAGCATATCGCTCTCTGGAGGAACGTCATATAGCCCCTGGCAGGCGGCGACACATCTAGTAACCCTAGGGTTGGACACGGAAGGCTACACAGGGCAGGGTCAATCTCAAGCTAAACATATAGTACTGATCTCAACTAACAATAGTTGCTAATCACAATAAACATACTTCTGACTTTCTTACGAAGGATCAAGCTGTATTACAATACTATAGGAAGTAACTTGCCAAAGAGATTTATCTAAACATACCTCAATTGTCCCGATTAACTGATGAGTTTCAACTTGTATTTGTCAGCTCTTTCAGTTGTAACTTTAATACTGGGAAAATAAGACTAATTTCAATACTAAATTTGGAATAAATCGTAACTTTTGATACTAATAGAAACTATAATTCAACTTCATAAAATACGGCCGAAAACCTATAATTTCTCGAGAGTTCGGAAGGGAAAAATGCTTATCTAAAGCATGTGGCCGTATGGGATCAATTTGGAGCAATTCTGACAACTTCTACTCGGCGGAGTTCTGATTTGCCGAGCGTATTTTGAGAAAATAACTCCATAGAAATGCTCCCTATAGGCCTGGAACTCGTTACCCGAAGTTAATTTGAGATTGAACGGCGTTCGGTATCGTAACCGAGCTAAAAATAATTGAAATTTGCATCCTACTCTATCTCTGGACGAATATGAGTGTTGGAAATGATTCAAACAAAGTGAAGGGGCCTTTATATATATGCCTAGTGAAGGGGCCTTTATATATATGCCTAGACGATGGACTGGGGGCGCCTCACGCTAGCCATCGCGTCAACCCAGTGTCGCGTCGCGCCCCTCAAGGCGCCAGTAGGCCTGACGCGCCGAGGTGGGCAGTGCGCTGCTGGCTGGCGCGTCAGGCTGGCCTTGTGCGAGCTAATCCCGTCTGACCCTGCTTCGGAGACTTTTTCTATACGTGTCACGCTCTCTTTATTTGCTTACTAATCGTTAATATCTACGGGATGTAACAATTTGGTGGGACAAAAATTCACTAATTCATATATTTCTTGGGCTAATTTTTATTGTAATAGCACAGTAAATTACATTTGGTAAGTGCATAATATCATTATTTATGTATTATTCATTTAGCTAAAATTTCATTTTTTCAACAGATTCAGTAGTAGTTACAGTTGTTGCAACAACTAAGTAATCTGTTGTAAAAAAGCTTTTATTTTTTTCACAATAACTAATAAAGAAGTTGCAACAATTGTTGTACTTGCTACAAAAATTGTAGCAGTTGCTGCACCTTTTGATGTTAGCTATTGCAACAACTGAGAAATCTGTTGTAAAAAAGTTTCTAATTTTTTCACAATAACTTGTAAGAAGTTGCAACAATTGTTGCACTTTCTGCAACAATTGTTGCACTTTCTGCAACAAGTGCAACAGTTGTTGTATTTGCTGCAACAATTGCAGCTGCTGCTGCACCTTTTGTTGTTAGTTGTTGCAAAAATTGAGTAATCTGTTGTAAAAAAAACTTCTAATTTTTCTGCAACAACTTGTAAGGAAGTTGCATCAGTTGTTGCACTTGCTACAACAATTGCAGCAGTTGCTACACTTTTTGTTGTTAGTTGTTGCAACAACTGAGTAATCTATTGTAAAAAAGCTTCTAATTTTTCTGCAACAACTTGTAAAGAATTTGCAACAGTTGTTGCACTTGCCGCAACAACTGCAACAGTTGTTGTACTTGCTGCAATAATTGCAGCAGCTGCTGCATCTTTTGTTGTTAGTTGTTGCAAAAATTGAGTAATCTATAGTAAAAAAGCTTCTAATTTTTCTGCAATAACTTATAAAGAAGCTACAACAGCTGTTGCACTTGCTTCAACAATTGCAATAGTTGTTGTACTTGATGTAATAATTGCAATAGCTGCTGCACCTTTTGTTGTTAGTTGTTGCAACAATTGAGTAATCTGTTGTAAAAAGCTTCTAATTTTTCTGCAATAACTTATAAAGAAGTTGTAATGGTTATTACACTTGTTGCAACAATTGTAGTAGTTGTTGCACCTTTTGCAATAATTGTAGCAATTGTTGCACCTTTTGCAGTTAGTTATTACAACGATTAAGTAATCTGTTGTGAAAAACTTCTAATTTTTCCACACCAACTTGTAAAAATGTTGCAACATCTTGTTGTACTTGTTGCAACAGCTATTGTACTACAACAGCTGTAGCAACAGCTGCACGTTTTGTTAGTAGTTGTTGCAACAACTGAGTAATCTGCAGTAAAATACTTCTTAAATTTTCCAACAACTTATAAAGAAGTTGCAACAGTTGTTGTATCTGTTGCAACAACTGCAATAATTATTGTACTTGCTGCAACAAGTGCAACAACTGCTGCATCTTCTGTTGTTAGTTGTTGCAACAACTGAGTAATATGCAGTAAAAAAACATCTAAATTTTTCCAACAACTTATAAAGAAGTTGCAACAGCTGTTGTATTTGCTGTAATAACTGCAACAATTGTTGTACTTGCTGCAACAATTGTTGTACTTGCTGCAACAAGTGCAACAACTACTACATCTTTTGTTGTCAATTGTTGTAATAACTTCACAGTTGTTGTATTCATTATAACAGTTTTTTTTATTTTATCATAGTTTTTTTCTTCTGTAATGACTAATTTTTTTACTTTAATATAAAATATCTTTAGGTATCTTAAAGACCATTAATGGAGGAAAAAATAACAATAGGAGCTGATTTTCATGGTGAATGGATCGAATCCAACAACCGCTATATTCGCCGTTAGAAGGGTAGAGGAATGGTAGAGACGGTAGCGATGATTGTGAACAGAGATATCACGTATGAAGATTTGGTGAATAAAATCATTACCAATTGTGAATTAAATTGTGAGTTGAAAGATCTTTCCATCACTTACATGCATAGTTGTGGGAAAAAGCAGAGGGCGACTCCTTTTAGGATAAAGGATGAAGTTAGTTTGCGTATTTTTTTGTATACATGATTCCAAGGTCGGTACAGAACCAAAATTTATCTCAAAATCAGCATGATATGTTAAATGGTGAATGTGACAGGATGGATATGGATATTCCAGACAAAGAAAGTGGTGCGGGTGCACTGATTCCTACTCTTGAAGTTGTTAGCAATTCACAGGGAACTACATAATCAATACAGTCCATCCATGTTCAAGATGATGAAATGAGTTTTATAATGAAATATCGTTCAAGAATAAGCAAGAACTAGATGTTGCATTGAAACTTTCTTGCGTAAAGAAAGATTTTAGATTGAAAAGGGTGATTAACTCACGTTCTGTGTATTGCGTGAGATGTGTATATCCTGAGTACAAGTGGTGGCTGAGAGCTGTGAAGCTTAAAAGTTCTTATAGGGTTCACATCAGAAAATATGAAAAGCCACACACATGTGGTTCACAATATCTTACGAGTCATAACCCACATGCCACAATGAAAGTCATTGTTGAATACTTCAAAGATAGATTTCCCAAAGATAGAGGCTCGTCCACAAAAGATATGAGGAATTCACTCCGTGTAGAGTTGGGATGCAAGGTCAGTTATTGAAAGGTCTAGAAAGGCAGTGAGATTGCAAATTATTTGATAAGAGGAACACACAAGCACGGGTATACAGTGCTTGATGCATACCGCTATATGCTTAGGACCGTAACCCGGAAAGTAAGACAGCATTGAAGGTTGATGAAAATGGTAAGTTCAAATATTTTTTGTAGCCTATGAAGCTTGTATTCTTGGTTTTGCATATATGAGAAAAGTTCTAGCTGTTGATGGGACATTTTCGAAGAGTAAGTACGATGGAGTGTTGTTATCTGTAGTTGCACAGGATGCAGAGAATCATATTTTTTTCTGTGGCATTTTGTATAGTAGATTCTGAGTGTGATGCCTCCAACCAATATTTTTTTGAACAAATGAGTAGTTTTATACATGATACACCAAATTTATAGATAATTTCTGACAGGCATCCAAGTATTAGAAAGGAAGTTTCAATTGTCTTCCCTTCAGCACATTATAGTTGTTGCATGAGGCATTTTGAGGAAAATATCCGAACTAGATTTCACAATAGAAAAGTCATCTACCATTTTTATGAAGCTGCAAAAGCGTATCAGATAGATGTTTTCAATGATCACTTCAGTCAAATAAGGGATATGGTTCCTGGGGTCGCCGAATATCTTGAACGCGTTGGATTTCACAGATGGAGCAGGGCATTCTTTCTAGGGAATAGGTACACCTTATTGTATTAGTTGTTGTTGTTACTTATTAATTAAATTAAATTTCTTATTATTAAAAATTTTAGTTATTTACTTTTTACAGGTAAAATATTATGATGACAAATATTGCAGAGTCGGCTAACGCGATATTTTTAGATGAGAGAGAATTTTTCATTACTGCCCTTTTTGATGAAATAAATAAGAGGTTTGCAGCAAAATTTCATCAAAAGCGTATGGAGTTCCTCGATGCACCAACCATTTTTGTCTCATCGATAGAAGCAACCACAGCAAAAAATGTCAACTTGGGGAATAAGTTATTGGTCCATCAAACTGCTAACTACAAGTATGTTATCACCGGTCCTGATGGAGTTGCAACGATCGACTTGCTTAGCAAATTTTATACTTGTACAGTATTTGACCTGGATAAAATACCTTGTCCACATGCTATGGCAGCGCTCCACATCCAATATGGTGAAGACTATAGGATGCGAATTTATGAGTACTCCTCTTCATATTATAAGGTAGAGACGTACCTTATTGCATACTTGGAGGAAATTAATCTCGTGCTATCTGAAAAATCTTGGAAAGTTCCTGAGGAGATTTTAGAGAGAGAAATACCTCCTCCGTTTGTAGAGCCGGGAAAACTAGAAAGAAGGCAGATGAAGAGGATGGCATCAATCGGGGAATCCTTTTTGACAAAGAAAAATAAATGTTTCATATGCAAAAGGGTTGGGCACAAAAGAATCACATGTACAGAGCGAACTTCTACATAGGAACAGATCTGATCTTACTTATAATAACAAAATGCATTCTTGTTGTTGTTTGGGTACTTGGGTTCATATTATCATAAAATTGCTGTGAATTTTTAACAAGTTGCACTTGTCTGATCTGTTGCAACAACTGTTGCACTTTTTGGACAGTTTCAAACAAGTAACCTAATCTATTGCAGCAACTCATAAACTTGTTGTGTATTTTCAAACAACTAGCGTGACAGGTGCCAATAACTGTTGCACTTGCTGGACAATTTCAAACAAGTAAATCTAATCTGTTGCAGCAACTCATAAACTTACTGTGAATTTTGAAACAAGTGGTCTGATCTATTGCAATAATTGTTAAACTTGTTGGACAATTTCAAATAAGTAACCTAATATGTTGCAGCAACTCATAACCTAATCTGGACAATTTCAAACAAGTTGCCTGACAGGTGCCAACAACTGTTGTACTTGCTGGATAATTTCATATAAATAAACTATTTATTGCAACAACTCATAAACTTGCTATGAATTTTCAAACAAGTGTCTTGCTCTATTGCAACAACTATTGCACTTGCTAGACAATTTCAAACAAGTAACCTAATCTGTTGCAGCAACTCATAAACTTGCTGTGTATTTTCAAATAAGTTGTTCGATAGGTGCAAACAACTGTTGCACTTGCTGGATATTTTCAAACAAGTGGCCTGACAGGTGCCAACAACTGTTGCACTTGCTGGACAATTTCAAACAAGTAACCTAATTTATCGCAACAACACATAAACTTGTTGTGGATTTTCAAGCAAGTGGCCTGATCTGTTGCAACAATTCATAAACCTGCTATGAATTTTCAAACAAGTTGTTTGACAGGTGCCAATAACTGTTGCACTTGCTGGATATTTTCAAACAAGTGGCCCTACAGGTGCCAACAACTATTGCAATTGCTGGATAATTTCAAACAAGTAACCTAATCTGTTGTAATAACTCATAAACTTGTTGTAAATTTTTAAACAAGTGGGATGAACTGTTGCAACAACTCGTAAACTTGTTGTGAATTTTCAAATAAGTGGCTTGATTTGTTACAACAACTCATAAACTATTGTTGTGAATTATCAAATAAGTTGTTTGACAGGTGCTAACAACTATTGCACTTGCTGGATATTTTCAAACAAGTGGCCTGATAGGTGCCAACAATTTTTGCACTTGCTAGATAATTTCAAACAAGTAACCTAATCTGTTACAACAAGTCATAAGTTTGTTGTGAATTTTCAAACAAGTGGCCTAATCTGTTGCAATAATTCATAAACTTGCTATGACTTTTCAAACAACTATTGTAATTTAATCATAAATTGTGTGGATCAATCATATTTGTTGTTAAATATAGTGAATTAAATACATTTGAAGGAGTCAAAGCTTGATTTAATAGTATTCTTTAACAACAACATAGTAATTTGATCATAATAGATGATCCATTGAGCAATTATACGCGTAGTCAACGCGTAGTCAACTTTAATCAAGTAATTTAATCATAAATTACATGGATAAATTATATTATTGTTAAATATTGTGAATTAAATGTATTTTAAGGATTCAAATCTAGATTTAATGGTGTTCTTTAAAAAAGACATAGTAATTTGATCATAATAGACGACCGATCAAGCAATTGTATACGTAGTCAACTTTAATCGAGTAATTTGATAATAAATTACTTGGATCAATCATATTTGTTGTTAAATATAATGAATTAAATGTATTTTAAGGACTCAAAGCTAGAATTAATGGTGAATTGAGTGAAAATATTATAGTAATAGCTAAAAATCTGTTGCAACAACTAATAGACTTGTTGGACTTATTTCAGCAAGTATCATGACTTGTTGCAACAAGTTATATACTTGTTGAGAATTTTTAAATAGTTGTTTTACCATATGACTTAGTTGTTGGAATTTTCCAGCAAGTAACACAACTTGTTTGAACAAGTTATTTAGTTGTTGGGAAATTTCAGCAAGTAAACTAAGTTGTTGCAACAAGTTATGCACTTGTTGAGAATTTTCAAACAACTTAACCAACTTGTTGCAACAACCGTTTTACTATATGACTTAATTGTTGAGATTTTTCAGCCAGTCACGCGACTTGTTTGAACAAGTTATTTAGTTGTTGGAGAATTTCAGCAAGTAAATTAAGTTGTTGTAACAAGTTATGTACTTGTTGAGAATTTTCAAACAACTTAACCAACTTGCTACAACAAGTTATATACTTGCTGCAACAACTGTTTTACCATATGACTTAATTGCTGAGATTTTCCAGCAAGTAATACGACTTGTTTGAACAAGTTATTTAGTTGTTGGGAAATTTCGGCAAGTAAACTAAGTTGTTGCAACAAATTATGTACCTGTTGAGAATTTTCAAATAACTTAACCAACTTATTTTCCTGCAAGTAATATAACTTGTTGGGGAATATTAAAATATAAATAACACAAAATATATTGAATATTAAAATACATATATTCACATAACTTCAAATAAATGATGTCCAGCCCATCTTAGGGAAGGTTGTTCTACAATAAAACTTAAAAATAAATAATAACTTTAAAATATCCAACAAATTGTTCAACAAAATTTTCAAATAAAGACAATCAGCCGCTCAACCACCTTATGACACTAACTCCTTATCAACCACCCCCACAGCCCTTCTCCACCACATCTGCTCAATAGTATTGTCACTCAATAGATCCATCGAACTGTTGGTAATCAGATGCTCAATGAAGGCAAGTGAATAAGGACCGCATGCTGCCCCAATTTCATTCTTGGGGAGATCCTTTTTTCGTTCAAAGATCCACTCTTTGTTGAGCAATTTGGGCGGCAAGTGGTTGAACATTTCATTCTGTTTCAAGAACCTAGACTATAATTCCATTACTGGATGAATGTGTTAGAAGAACTCATCTTCTGGGTAATAAGGAATGTTGCAATCATAAACATTTATCTCTCCATCATTGACCAAAAATTCAAAAGCGACAAAATATTTTTTTTAGGGTCATCACAGTGAATATTCTTTTGGCCCTAAGTCATGGGACACCTCCTGGGTAGGGTCTGGCACCTTTGCAGTAATCAAAAAAATAATCAGTGAAATTATGTTCATTAAGACTTTGTTTCAACTGGATAGCATCTCGCTTTAGACTCTCCTCACTCAACTTGTTGTACATATCTTTTATGAAATTGTAGAAGTTGAGATCCAGGATTATGTCGTGAGATTATAGTAGTTAGGTTAGTCTATATATCTAATACGAATTAGACATAATATTTCATCTATATAATATAAAAAATATAGTCAGTTACTTGCTGTAGCAACTCAATGAAATTGCTGTCGCAACAGATGCAGCAACTACTGCATCTGTTGCAGCAATTTCTTTGAGTTGCTGCACCAAATGCAACAGGTGCAGCAGTTGTTGCATCAGCTGCAACAGCTCAATAAATATATTGCAGCAGATGCAACAACTGTTGCATCTGTTGCAGAAAATTCATTGAGTTGTTGCAACAAACGCAACAGTTGTTGCATCTGCTGCATCAACTCAACTCAATGAAATTGCTCCAATAGATGCAGCAGTTGTTGCATCTGTTGTAGAAGCTTAATGTAACAATTTCTTAATTGAATATAAATAGAATTTGTAGAAACTTACCCAGTCCTCCCACCACCTATCCATGTTAGTCATGCACTCAAAATCTTATAATTAAATTCATGCATTCTGTACGGAATCGTGGTTGATCTCTTGGTCTTGATCATCTGCTGAATTTTCTTTTTCTTCTTATCATCTGCATACTTGTAAAGATTTACTGGTAGTTGCTCCGTTAGCTGATCAGTCGTCATCTTTGGAGTATTAGCAGCCTTTTTCTTTACACTTGTCAGTGCCCTAGAAATTTGATTTCTCCTCCTCTTCTCACCAACATGAGTAAAAGGCTCTGATATCCTTGAAGACGGGTCGTTATACCTCTTGGATATCAACTTGTTTATGGCTAACTTTGTCATTCCTTGTACTTCTGTCAAAGCCTCAATCTTTAAAAGCAATATATTCATATTTTCATCGCATTTGAGGCACTCACAAGCACAAGAAGACACCTTTGAGGCACCAACAACTGAAGATCTACCCAACATGTATGGAGTATCTTCTTGACGTCGAACTTCATCAAAAGCCAGAGTATATTTCCTACCAGCACCACCAGCATCAAGTGGAGTATATCCACCACCAAAACTATGATGATCATCATATGTTCTTGTTGCATCACCGGTTGCATAACTCGCCATAACTTCATTAATTGCTTTTGAAGCAGCATCATCCTTTTCCGCCCCTGCCAAATCCTTTCTGATGGCCATCACTCCGTTCAAATCTCCTTTTAACTTATCATTTTTTTTGTTCAAACAAGATTTCAAGGGCTCAAACTTACGAAGAAATTCCATCTCCAACTCTTTTTTTGTTGGAACAATCAATGGGCGCATAATATATGTGTCAAAAAGAGACATATTAAAATGATGCAAAATAAAGAAAAGCAACAACTAAAATGCAGCAACTGCTTAAGCTGCTCAAACAATTTCAACATGTAGAATTTATTTCAATAACATCAAATCTTGTTCCTAGAAACTAAATCTAGGAAGAACTTGTGATAACCCAAAATAGTAGCCCCTTGGAGCTTCTTTTTCATCAAGTGCTTCCCTAACTTGGAGATAAATTGACTTTCTATCGGTAGTTGTCGGTTCATTAGTTTCGTATTAAAGATTGATGAACCAACAACTTCCTATTAAAAATCAGTTTATTTTCAAGCGAGTTGCTCAGAAATAAATTCTTTCATAGGAACCTACTGATTTGTCAATCTTCAATAGGAAACTAATGAATCAGCAGTTGTTGATAGAAAGCCAATTTATCTTCAAGTTTACCGATCACCAAACGCGTAATTTGTCCTTAGGGAGCGGTTGATGCTAAAGACGAATTCAAGTGACTTCTAAAATTGATTAAACACAAGTAACCACCCCACAACTATGAACCTGTTGTAACAACTAACCAATTTGATGGACAAGGTCCAACAAGTACAACAGTTGTTGCAATAGATTAATAGTGGTTGTGGCAGCAGATTGAGAGTTGTTGTTGCAATAACTCCACATGTAGAATTTATTACAATAAAATCAGATCTTGTTTATAGAAACTAAATCAAGAAAGAATTTGTGATAACCCAAAATAATAGCCGCTTGGAGCTTTTTTTCATTCAATACTGTCCAAGTATAAATTTATGTGTTCGACTAATCCGCCAACTCGAAAACGAATTGGCTTTCAATTGGGTGTTGGTGATTCATCAGTATCTTATTGAACATTAATGAACCAACAGCTACTCATCAAAAGTCGGTTCATATCCAAGCAGGTTGCTCATAATTAAACCGACTTTCAATAGGAACCTACTGGCTCATCAATGTTCAATAAAAAAAACTAATGAATCAACAACTACCAATTGAAAGTCAGCTCGTTTTCTAGTTGCCCGATCAGTCGAGCGCTTAATTTATCCTTGGAAGAGTCCTGAATGCTAAAAAAGAATCCAAATGACTTTTAAAATTGATTAAACACTAGTTCATCAACTTCACCTCTTGTATGAATAAATCAAACAACTGAGTGAATTCTTGCAGCAACTTCAACAGTTATTTGATAAAATCAAACAGTTGCTGGAGTTATTGCAATAAGTCTAACAACTGCTTGATTTATTCCAACAACTGAAGATTCAGCTCTTATCTGACAGAATTAAACAACTGAGTGAGTTATTGCAGCAACTTCAACAATTGTTTGACAAAATCAAATAGTTGTAGGAGTTATTGCAACAAGTCCAACAACAGTTTGATTTGTTCCAACAACTAAGATTCAGCTCGTCTGACAGAATCAAACAGCTGAGCGAGTTGTTGCGGCAACTTCAACAGTTGTTTGAGAAAATCAAACAGTTGCTGGAGTTGTTTCACCAAGTGCAGCAACTGCTTGATTTTTTTCCAACAACTTCAGCTCTTGTTTGACTAAATCAAACAACTACTAAGGTTACAACAATAGATTTCAAGGATATATAATTGTGTAATGAGGTTTACCGAGTCTCTAAGGGGGTAAATAGATCAACACTAACTGCTTTATTATTCTTCGTAGCCAGTCATTTAAGGATCCGTGGAGAAGACATTTCTTTTAGAAAGTCCTTAACTTGATGTCGGAGGTGAGGAATAACTTCAAATGCCCAAGCCTAGATAAAATAAAGTCATAGAGGATCAAAATAATGGATGGATTCAAAAACAATAAATAGTCAAGCTAATAAAATTTACCATGAAAACCCAGGAAAAGCCATATAGGTTGATGGTCTTCACATTTGCCTTTAACTCCCTCAACAATATTCAACTGTGACCTTGAAGCTTTCTCGACCCTGTGGATAGGCATTGAATTCTTTGTAGTCTGCAAAGAGTTTAATCCAATCAGAAGAGATATTCTTCCCAACTTCTTGCACAAAGAAAACTGTGCACAAACCAAACTAAGCATAGTGACTGCTTCACGTTACTCAAAACTGTTTTGGATTTCAAATATTCAAGCAAATTCTTTTTCTTGTAGCTTTTTTCAACTAATTTGAAAAAATCCTCACCTTTGGTTGTTGATTTGGCTACTCCAACACGAGGAGGATAATGACAGTTTAATCCTATCATAATAGAAAACTCCTTCATGCCAAAACAGACAGGCATGCTGCAGTAGCTAATTCAAATCTCATCTTTTTTGTCACAAATGATCCTACGTCGGAGAAGACTATACACCATATTCATTTGAAATTTTGCAATGGTGTCATCGAGTAGGTCTAAAAACTTTTCTAAACAATTACTCTTAAAGAATTTCACTAAATCAATTTCCCTTAAGATCTTTCTAAATTCTGTAAATCCTCTACCCATCTTGATCTAACCACTATATCACCCTCTAAATCTCCATGCACATCCATCAGCATCTTTAAGTTGTAATTTTCAAACCTTATATTTTTGACAACTATCTCAGTGGAAGTTTTGCTTGGATCTCTTCTATTTTATCATCGGTTGTTGTGGTTCTCCCATCAGTATCATCATCATCATAATTATATTCATCTCCCCATCTTCATCATTGTTATCATCACCTTCCCCATCTTTATTATCACCTTCCTCATCTTCATCATCCTCTTTATCTTCATTGTCTTTAGAAGCATATCCACTTTCAGTTTGTTCTTAGGAGGAATCATCTTCATCTACATCAGAGGCTTCTTTGGCTCTAAAGCGTCATCCTGTAGCTTCTAGCTTGATGCGACCTCATTTTTTGCTATGCTCCTGCTTGGTCAACAAGCACATCCAGATAGTCTAGACTCTCAGGTTTATCATTTGTTTCTTCTTCTTGAGTCTTAGTTCTTATTTATCTTCTAGAAGTAGCAACACTTTTACCGGTACTTCTTACTCTTTTTGAAGTTATTTTATCTGTAAAATATGAGACCAAACATAAATCAACAATTAATTTAATCATTCAGTCAAAATGAATAGTGAAAATAACTGCTACAAATCAAACAAGTAAAATAAATATTGATTTTTTTTCTACAGGTGTGTGAGTTGTTGCAACAATGTCACGACTTGAGAGGAGACCTGGATCATAGACATGGGACAAGGGACCTCGAGAGACCCCAAGTCAACCCATGGCATAAGCATGCACTAACTCATTCAATAAACATAAAAGGAAACATGATTATAACTCAGCAGAAGTCTAACTTAACATAACAACAGAATGATCGTCTGAAGTTGAATACATGTCTAAGTCTGATAAACCTTTAATCTGGACGAGCTAATGGGACAACACCCCCCAACTAGCTCAGAAATACTCAAACTGAAAATACGCTCAAGATAACTGAAAATCTAGTCCTCGAAAGATTAGGACTCAGCAAGCAGGCAGGTGCTAACTCTGATAAGCGGCTACGAACGGGGCTGAACCTGAGCACCAGATCCTGCATCATGAAACGATGCAGCATAGAAAGTATGCGGTCAGTACGTGGAATGTACCGAGTATATAAGGTAAGTAAATCTGCTTTGATAACATAAATCATTTAAAACCTTTCATACATATAATGAGCTTTAAGAGTAAGTAAGAGACCACATGCATTCATTCTGAACTCGAACTCTTACCATAACATGTCTGTGCATGACTTTAGAACATCATAACTGAATTGAAAGACTCAAAGCTAAATCATAACATTTATATCAAAAGCTGAACGATGAGCCAAACCTTACTTTTTAAAAATGCATGCATAAGATAATCATCATGAGTAATGGATATGCAAATTCAAATGATATAGACAGTAGGAGACTCGTCACTTAACCGACATACCACGATAGAGCTTACGTGGTCCCGACTATTACACTCAAGTGGGCAGAGCCGTCCAAAACCTTGCCAGGACTAGGGACACTACCATGATATCGATATCAAACTGAAGGGTCATTCGGGCCGGGGATAGCTCACAAGGGAGGTCCCAATAATATAATAGTATCAACCTACGTTGGCACGTAGTTTTGAAGCATAGGGTTATCGACCCTTAGCCCGCTCGGTACTAGACTCTTCTCCCAAAACATGCAATGCTCTACATCGTATAACTACGAAGCTCAATATCGTCTAGTGACGAAGCTCAACATGAAATCATGCACAAACTCAACATCATATGAAATGAACCTCAACATGAAATCATGCACAAACTCAACATCGTATGAAACGAAGCTCAACATTGTCTATTAACAAAGCTCATTATGAAATCATGCATACACTAGACATCATATAAATATGAAGCTCAACAATTGTCGTTTCAACAAAGCTTAGAATGAAATCATGCTTAGACTCAACATCATGTGAAATGAAGCTTAATGATAATATACATCTAAATTACGAGATTCAGGCATATGAGAAGCTTTACTATGTCGCATACCACAAGCTCAAAGAATAGTGGGAACCTTTACTCCAAAATCATGTGGTAAGGCTACTTTAGAAATATCACTTCATTATCATCAATATAAGGGTCTTTCCCAAAACCTTATCATGCTTGAACCCATTCAATTCATTTGAAAACATTATAATTTGGGAGATTTCACTCCAAAATGAAGTAATAAAGTCAATTCACGAATAATTGTCATTCATACTCAACATTGGGCACTACCCAAAGCTTCATCATACTAGGGTCTATTTAATCTTCTTTGAAAACATCATCAAAATCATGAGTAAAATTGAAAACATGCTTTTCATCATCTACTCTATCATCATCACATTCTATTAGGAACTACCCACACATGGGCATTTTAGATTCAATTTTTAGAAAATAATTTTGTAAAAGAAATTAAGTTAGAATCCGCCCAAGCTTGATAAATTATCAATATCAACTCAATTTAACCATACCCATGAATAGAAATGTAAGAATCATGCAATTGAATGAAAGCCATACTTGATCATCACAAACCAATTACAAATTGCTAAGGAATGGACATGGGTGTGGAAGGAAGCACCCACTCATAGCCTTACATACCTGGGGTTGAAGAATCTTAACTCCTCCTAATTACCCAGCTAAGATTTCTCTTGAAAACCTTGAAATTCTCCTCAATTTCTTCCCTTCAAGCTTTCAACCTTGCATGCATGAAGAAATGGCGTAAGATGGGTTTTCTCTGCTTAAAACTCTCTATTACGAGCTTAAAACGACATAGTATAGACCCTTAGAACTTAGGAATTACGGAGAAGCCCTCACTGAAATAGCTGAAAATAACTGTCAGGGGGTCCTAAAGGACGACCTGACGACTCGTCACCTGAGCATACGATCCGTTGGTTCACTCGTCAAGTACAACGCCTCATCATTCATGAAAATTCAATTGGCTTGGTAACGGCCCTCCTAACGGGTCGTTAGGACTGACAACGACTCGTTTGGTACCATCCGTTAAGTACACTGGATAAGCTTTACTATCCTTCTCCAGGACCTCCCCACGACTGACATGATGACTCGTGGTCACTGACCACGAGTTGTTACATCACTCGTGAGGACCTCGAGTCCTTCATCATTTCAGGCCTTCCCCACGAGTCACTTGACGACTTGTTAGGCCTCCTGATGAGTCGTCCAATGACTCGTTCTGCAACTACTGCAACATTTTTCAGTTTTCCTCCTGATTCACTTCCGGGTCCGATTCTTGAATTCTCGCGGTATAACAAACAACTTCAACAGTTGTTTGATTTTATCCAACAGTTGCTGAAATTGTTGCAACAACTTTAACAGTTGTACGATTTTATCCAACAATTGCTGATGTTGTTGCAGACCCCTATTTACTCCCTAAATTATGAAACAACAATGAGTACAAAAACAGCACCAACAAGTTGTCGCAACAACTTCAGCTCTTGTTTGGTAAATAATATTTTTTTTCAACAGGTGTGAGTTGTTGTAACAATTACAACAGTTGTTGCACAAAATCAAATAGATACTGAGGTTGTTGCAACAAATTATAAACTTGTTGCAACAACTCCAACAACTGTTTAATTTATTTCTAGCAGTTGAGGAAGTTGTTGCAACAACTTAACCTCTTATTTGACAAAATCAAACAACTGCTGAGGTTGCAACAATATTTTGTTACAACAACCTCAGCAACTTCTGATTTATTCAAATAAGTGCGGAAGTTGCTGCAACAACTTCTTCAGTTGTTAGAAAATAAATCAAACAACACCACATTATTTTTTTCTACAACAACGACTACAATAATAAAAACCACAAGAAAAACAAGTTGTTATCAGTGACAATATTTTTAAAAAACACAACAAATACAATAACTAAAATCATCCAACAACATAATATGCGAAACCCATCTTCTTCTTCTTCTTCTTAACAAAAATCACCATTTTTAGTTCAAAAAATCGTAACCCTAACTGTTCACCATAGAGTTATATTTGACAGAAGTGAAAAAATAAATTACTTCTTAACAGAGTAGTGTGCATTGATGGCTCACCCCGGCGTCGATTGGGCTCACTGGTGTGATGATTTTTGAAGAAAAATTACTTTGGAAGGAGAGGAAGCGTGTGAAAAAGAGAGGAAGAGAACAACGGTTGAATGAAAGAGAAGAAAAATAGACATGTGTGTACGTGTGTTGCAGGAGTTGGGGTTTTGAATTAATGAGTTGGGTTATTTTGTATTTTCTTAAAAGGTTAACAAGTTTTGAATATAACACTTCACACCCCATTTAACTTAATACTAATTTAAAGAAAGTTTTGATCAAGACTGATCAAACCTATTACCTTTTTTAATTCCAAAACTTTTTTGTTACCCTCAACTCATTTTCTTCAGCCTCATAGTATTTCTATATGTTATATATAGATTTTTTTTTTTGGATAATAGTTTTTTGATTTATACATCAAATACTAGAGAATAAATTTAAAAATTTACTTATTTTTCAAGAAATATTTTTGATGAAAAATATCCAAAACTCCTCAAAAGTATGTAGTATATAAAATGATTAAAAAAAAAATCTTTAATATATAAGAAATGACTCAAAAATGCTTTTCTTCTATTCATTAAGTTAAATTTGCCTCTAATTTATTTTAATTTAATATTACCACTAAATAACACAATTATATAATATTTAATCAAATTTAATCTTTTATTTATTGATCCACATCAAATTAAAAAAACATTCATTCATAATTCAACTCAACACAACTTATTTTAAACTAACGCAGGTAAACGATAAATCTATATTTTAAAGAAGTTGTAAATGCAAACAAGATCCTTGAAAAGCCGCCCAGATGATTAAAACACCATTCATGTGATCACTTCCTCCCATTCTTGGAACGACGAAATACTCAACTTGATCCCAGATTGTTTGCTACTTTTTCTTTTAGCTGTTAGATATATAAATTAATTGAAAATGCGAGGTGAGAGAATAATTTTATTATTTAATTATATTAATTTAAAATAAATTTTATATTGAATTGGATTATAAATGATTGAGAGAATTTTATGTGAATTAATAAATAAAAATTATGTATTTAATTAAAATTTATATAATTATATTATTAATATAGGAATAATTATGAGTCTCAAATAATATTAGGAATAAATTTGATCTAAGAAAGAAGAATATTTTTAAAAAATATAATACGTTAAAGGAAAATTTTAATTCAATACATGAAAGGACCGAAGAAATAAGATCTTTTAACTTCTTGCAAAATATTTTTTTTTAAAGAAAATTAGATTTTTTTAAGTATAAAATTAAAAACCTCTTATGTATTAAAATGAAAATCACATGTAAAAATATCATAAAATTTTAAAAAAGTTATAATTAATTTAAAAAGTTAAAGTCACCCAAAAATATGGTCGAATTTTTAAATATAGTAAGTGGAAGATTTTGTATTTTTGAAGCCATTTCTAACATGTAAGAGGTTAATCATATCAATTTGAAATTGCAATAATTCTTTTCATCCAATTGACAACTGCATAACAATAGAATAAGAAAAAAAGACCACTTTTCCCTATCACCATATAGCCAAATACATTGTGACAAACCAGTCAACATAGCAAGAAAAACCCTTTCTTCTTTCCTCCTTTGGAATACTATAAAAAGCACAAATTATCAAGCACATGGCTGACACAAACGCATTCAACTGATTCGATCAATCTCTCCGACCACCATCCCACTCTATTCTCCGCCGCCGGTAATCCACCATCTGCAGCCGATGGAGTTTTCCCCTCTGAATCGGCTACCTCAAGATACCCTTCACCAGATCTTCTCCCATTTAACCCTCCGTGAAATCATAGTTTCCAAATGCGTCTGCAAGTGTCTCAACGCTACTCTTTCTTCTCCGGCCTTCCTCCACCTTATCTCCACCCAACAGCCACCTCTCTCCCTCCTTGCTCTCCGCCCCTCCCACCGCTCCCACAGTCATTCACACAACAATTCATCTTCTCATTGTGCACTCCATGTGTTTGACACGATGCTTAACTACTGGTTTCGATTCCCACTTTCTTTCCTTCCCTTTAGATCTCACTTCCCCATCACTTCCTCTCATGGCCTTCTCTATCTCTGGGCTGAGGGACCTACTGCCGGACCCACTTCTACTTCGTCCCCAATTTCACCTCCCTGTAACAATAGCAAAACCCTAATCGTTTGCAACCCTTTAACTCGTCAATTCAAACTTCTTCCTCAATTGGGTTCAGCTTGGTGCAAGCATGGCTCGGTTCTTGTCGGTTCACCCAATCAAGTTCTAGTCTTAACTGAGCTAGCTGCTATTTACTTCTCTGGCTCAACAACTGCCAATAATTGGCTCAAATTCTCCTCAAATTTACCATCAAAACCTAGGAGTCCAATCTTGATTTCTGATACCATTTTTGCCCTTTGTGATGTTGGATCCCCGTGGCGGTCCCAGTGGAAGCTGTTTAGGTCAACGGTTAAAGATTTACAATTTAGTCAACAATGGACTAGATTAGAAAAGCATGAATGGGGTGATATTTTTGATATATTGAAACGCCCCAGATTGCTTGCTGGTAAAAATGATAAGGTGTTAATGATTGGTGGTTTGAAATCCTCCTATTCCTTGCACAGCACATGCTCGACAATTTTGATACTTAGATTAGATTTGGAGTCTTTGGAATGGGAAGAAGCTGGGCGAATGCCGCCTGAGATGTTTAGATATTTTCAAGATTCGAGTAAGTTTAAGGTGTTTGGTGGAGGGAGTAGAGTTTGTTTTTCGGGTAAGAGGGTCGGAAGATTGGCGCTTTGGGAAGAAAATGAGTGTGGGAAAGGGGAATGGCGGTGGATCAGTGGTGTTCCGGGGAATAGTGATGGACTTTACCGTGGATTCGTGTTTGAAGCTCGACTAAATGCAGTGCCTTAGAGGTGGAGTTGTTAGAAGAGGAAGATCATTAGCTTCAATGGTAACTTTTCTGATTTGGGAATTCTAACTTCTCATAATGTTGAAACTGAATGTTGGTTTTATATTGATTGCTGTGCTAAAACAGGATGGAGGCAGTGATCTCCTAGAACACTTGGTCCTTCAGAAAGGAAAATGTTGTTGTACTACTTGATGGTTGTTTATTGAAGTAAATCTGAACGGCAGTTCAATTTTCGAACAAAGTGGTTGGCTTGTCTGTTGTATGATATCTGATTATTCATGTATGCAAGGATTCCTATTTCATATATTTGAAATGTATTTGATTTTACTGAGCTCTGTGGTTTTGATGATGCATAATGAACTGTTCTTTGCTTCGTCAGTAATTTATCAATATCTCCATGAAATCGGATTCTATAGCTTATGAAGTTGAAATATCCTTTTCATAAAGATCACTTGTATAATGATTTTAAGCTGTTCCTGTTCCATCTGGACTATGTGATATCTCCCATTGATGGATTTTCTCCTTTTCTAACTAATGTTGTTAGGTTGGTTTCCTATTATTTTCCCTTTTGAATCATGGAACTTAACTCTTACCAGTTCTAGCAAGACACTAGGTATATGGTGGATTGACATGCTAATGTTACAATCATGCAGTGTTATCAAAGGCAAATAAAAAAGTGTTGATTTTTTGGGTCTTTATATGCAAATATAGTGCGGGTTTTAATGAAGACTCAAATTTTGAAAAAAAGGAAAACTGTATATATAATTCAAGAGTAATAACTAACACAAACAATAATTATGAATTATCAGGAAAAGAACCCGGATGGTTATATGATAAAGGAGCTGAAAAAAATATAATTGAGTGAAATGGTTATAGTAACATGGGAGCCACGGATGATGAAACGAACACCTAGTGCCTTGTTGCTTGAACTGAAGTGCTGCCTAAGGGATCCAAAGCACTCAGCTTGTTTTGTACCTAGCTTCAGAACTTAAGCACATGTTAAGTAAGCCTTTGACAACACTACAATCATGAGTGCTGCACATCCTCTGGGGAAACCAACTATTGGAGTGGCTTATTACTTTTTGAATTTGATTCATGCAGTGGATTGCTTGATATCATATGGATATAGAGTTATAGACTACGCTAGCAGAAAAAGAAGATATAGATTGTGCTAGCGTAGTATTTTTAACTGAAGCATGAACTTTTTGATGGAATGATTATTGAGAGTACATTTTGCATCTTGTAGACAGGAAAGTGATCCTCTCCTCTTGCCATTTATCTCTTTCTCTTTATATCTTTGTGAACTACTACTACTATTACTACACTCTCTCTCTCTCTTGTTTTCTCACATACCACACATACACAAAGAGAAGTTGTATAGATAAGAATGAGGTTGAGTTTCCATCATAGAGTGATGTAGTGGTAACAAGCAGACCTAGTGGTTGGAGGTCATAGTCGTATCTTGATTTTATCGATCCGTGAAATTGTTGAATCTAGAATGAACACCATTTGCAGCTGAAGTCAGTTCACATCCTGAGAACTAAGTGGTTCTCTTTCAGCCCCAAAAGAGCTCTTTTGTAAGACTAACGAGCCATAAACTTTGAACTGCCTCAAATGGTGAAAAAAAAGAGGGAATATTTTAATGAACTGCTGGTGGTTTCTTCAAATTATTCGTTTTGACTTTTTGGCGTGATTGATGTTGATTCTATTGTAAGTCGAAGTGTTGCTGTACCCTTTTTCTGTGCTAACCTCCGTCTGCCTTCCATTTTTTCCTCATTAAGGGCTCCTTGGTCTTTGAAGAGGAATCAGCTCTTGTCTGGAAATGCGACAAGGGTGGTTTTAGGAGCTTGAACAATACAGTAGGTAATCCTCTTATGAGCATAGAGGCTTATTCCTTTGTGGATGTCTATTTTAGTAAAGCTTGAGGCAGCTGCTTGTTTGATGCTGCAATACATTGTAGAAGATATGGAAGCAGCTGTTTAGTGCTACTTGAGAGTTTTATGGAGTTAATGGTGAGTAGGTCACTTCTACATGTACCTGCACTATCCTAGATAGTGCAACTACTTTAAGTTTTATTGGGTTTGTACAATTCCTTTTGGTTAGCATATGTGAATAATGGCGACTTGTCATCTTCTCCATGTTGAGTGGGAGAAAGGTTAGTTGTCATCCTTTAGTCAGACATTTTCCCAAGTATTATTTGATGTTGCATCTTTGTCTTCAATATGTCTTTAAGTTCTGCATGCTTAACAAACATTTCTTGCATATGCCTCAATGTGGAAAAATTTATTTATTTGTTAAAACTCACAAGTACGTCTAACTAACTAAAAGAAGGGATTAAAGAACCCCAGTATACTAACTGTATACAGAAAAAAGGAAGAGGGGGGGAGGGGGGGGGGAGGTGGTGCAGTATGCCCTGAAATTTGCTTCTAAGGAAACTTTTAGTCATCTATGCAAATGGGACGTTGCTGTGTGCTTCAAAAAATAAGCAGAAAAAAGAAGCAAAATGTTGTTGGTTCTTCAACGTCAAAGTTTCCAGTATGTCAATGCTCTTTCCTGTAACATCAAGTTTTCTTGTGTATCAGTGGTCTTCCTACTTTGTTTAGGCCTGCTTGTTTGGAGTTTCGTGTTCCTTTAAAATTTAGTGCAGTGTTTGGGTAATGGCTTGGGGGGTTAAACAAGAAGCTTTATAGTTTTTAACAAAAATGGAAGACGCATCTGAATATGCACCCAAGGGTGTGACCTAGTGGTCAATAAAGTGGGTGAGAACCATGGCACTAGGTAATTTCTACTCATTTGTCCAAGCCTCGGTGGATAGAGTTACCTAGTACTTGTTGGTGGTGGGAGGTGACAGGTATCCCGTGGAATTAATCGAGGTGCACGCAAGCTGGCCCGGATACCATAGTTGTTTAAAAAAAAATTACAATGTAGAAAGAGATGGGCTGTATTGTTGGCTCATTGCTCAAGCGGAAACACCTGCTTGTGATCCAATTCCATTCAGATTGTTCCGATTAGACATACCATTGGTGTCATTGCGGAACTCTAATAATCTTGTATGCCTGGGGATTCCTGTTAAATCCAGTGAAGGCTGCAAGCTCCTTCCCTTGCCATCTGGCCCATGCTCATCCAAATCACTTTTGGATACGAGATACTAATAGTTAAGAGTACAGAGATTAAGGAAAAAATGGACATGCTGGTTGGGGAATCAGGACCTACACTATCAAGTTTGTAGCATTGAGCTACTCTTGCTGATGTTTCTCTGATGTCCGTGTCACTACTCAGTATAAGAGATGACTCCCCTTCATTTGTAGTCTGCTTTCTGGAATTGTACTGCTTCTAGTTGCTTGCTTTAGGAAATACATTCTTCAAACGTAATGAGAGTTGAAAAATGATAGTTGCACACAATTGTGTGCATTCACAACCATCATCCTAAAATTGTTCTAACTTAGCAGATTTTTGGTTGCCTCTTTCCTCATCCATTTCTCTTGATGGAGGCTTTTAACCTCCCCGGATCTCAATACTCCTGTAGCAATTTGACTGTGAGATTGCCTAGAATGTGATATGTTCTAGCTAGATCCTTCTACACTCACTATATCTTTATCTTCTGCTCTTTCCTCGATCTTCTGTTGCATATGCAGGTGTTTCACTGATGGATTGCAATCCTTTCATTGAAAAAAATAAAATAAAAGAAGTCGGAAAAACCAAAATTCCTTCATCAAATGCCTTGGTTCTCTGATTACTTACCGTTGAATCATTGATGGCCTGTAGAATCTTAAGATGTTTGGTGCTCTTCCCTATATGTTGAAAACATAGAATTTCCCCAACTTATTCATATAAAACAACTCTAAGTGCCTGAACGAACTTATAACTTCAAACAGATGTCATCGCTGATGTCTGCAAACAGACGTGATTGGCTATCACTCTAGCTAGACAGCTAGAGTTGAGTGGGGGTTTCCATTGGGATAACAGACCTAAAGTTCCTCTAATAGAGTCCGAATTTTTCTGTTCGAATTCTAAACTGTTGTCCTCTCTGTCTCTGCACTGTTTCCCATCTTTGCCCTCGAGATGTTGCTGCACATTATTCTTATAGCACATTGCATCATTTTTCAGTTTAGGTATGAAAATTCTTTAATCAAAGGGATGAACGTAATAAGTCGTTTGAAGTGGCAAAAACAAGACCATAAGATCTTGCTACTAAAAGAGAATAAGCTTATGCGCAGACTGAGCATGCCATTAAGGTAAGCATAACGAGATGGGCAATGCTGATCTGCCCCTCTCTACAAGGAAATAAGCAGTCTCTATTGAGGCTTGTACTGTTCTGTTTAGAGAACACATAATCAACTGATAGTGATGGTATGGGCGTGCCTTTTCTCTAACTTGTTGAGATACTATTTGCATTTTTACTTGTCCATAAACTGAAAAGGTTACTGATATGGCTTGTTGCTGCTAAAGCCCCAAATACAGGGACCAAATAGATTGAGCTCTCACTGTAGGGTTCCAACTCTTGATGTTAGTTGCGGAAACTAGTTATGTAACATTTTGTAATAGTAGCAGTTTTATAGTTTTATACACGGAATTCATGAAAGTATAACACTTGTTTGTTGCACCTACTGATTTAGTTTTGTTGGGTATTGTATGTAGAAAGTAGAAACCACAGGCCACTCATGTGTTAAAAACTGTAGTAAATGAATTATCATGTTTTCCAGGTTCCACACTCAGCGTTGATAAGTGATAATGATCTGTAGTGGTGCATGTTGTGAGAATCTAATAATCTATTTTTAGAGCAAGCTAGAATATTACATACACTGAAAACTTTTGAGTTGAAAATTTAAAGCTGTTATCATGCCAGAAAGTTTTCAGTGTTTCTAGTTTTTGAGTTGGGAGTTGGAATTTCTAAATTTTGTGTTGGAAATTGAAAATTTAAAGCTGATAAGATTAGCGTTCCCTCCGTTCCCTTATACTACTTGTCTGATATATTAAAAATAATTACTCCAACCATTTCAAAATAATTCGGGGGTACACCCCTTGAAAAAACTATTCATTCTTAAAAAGAATTATGTATTTTTATCCACTTGTCTCTAGTAAATATCTTGAAAAAATAGATATTTTTATTTACTTGTAGTTTGAAAAATTAAGGCGTAATTAATTGTTTAGTTTGTAATTTATAATTTTTTCAAAGCATTAAACTTATAGGAGTGATAAAAAAAAATTAGTATTTCATTTGTTGTTTCTTAAATAGTGTGTTAAATCAATATTAAAAAAAATAAAGATAGATGGAGAGAGTGTTATGTGGTTTGTTAGGATACATGTGTAAGCCGAAAGCATGTTTCAGTAAGAAGTATAGAAGAAAATCTTGCAAAAAGCAAAGCTTGTTTGGTTTAGGAAGATGAAAATTAATTAGCATGAATCATTTTTTTGTGATGAAATCTAGGATTTTGAGTCTGTTACCTGGACCTCAACTTTTTTAAAAGAATAGTATTGGGCCGCCAATTAAGAACAGACATGTGAATAATCTTAGAGAAAATTTTAAAAATGGCAAACAATTTGGAAGAAAATAGGCTTAAGTAGCAATATTTATTTATTTACATAAAATGATAATATTTTATGTGTCATGTGTTGTATTTATCATTGGTAAAACGTATCAAAATATAAATACATTAGGTGAGTGATTTTGGAGATTACGTTTCACATAAATAATCAGTTACCTTTTTCTAATCAACTAATAATTATTGCGTTCCTTAAATAAAAGAGTTTTAATAATTGATAGAATTTTTATTTACCATAACAACTTGTAAAACAAAAACAGAAAAAAATTACGAAAATATTTTATTTCCTGTTACATAATGGTAAATCAGAATAAAGAAATAATAAATGAATAGTTTATATCATAAAATACAAATAAAATATTTATACATGTATATATATATATATATATATATATGTAAAATTCTAAAAAATTACATAAATAATTATGTATTTGAATGTAACAAAAAGTACTAAAATGTATTTCTGTTAAAATAAATAGTTTTCACAGAATACATAACTATTCAACAAAACACATATACAAGTACTAAAATAAATATTTTCTACTGGTGAACACATAATAAATCAAACCAAAAATATATACTTATATTTATATGTATCTGCATATATAAAATTCTGAAAATGACAAAGGATTATGTATTTGAATGTATCAAATAATAATACATAAACTATAAACATACACGAATATGATTTTCAAAATCAGAAAATAACTTACCCCAATTAACGGGATTTTCTAAATCTATTTGAGATTTCAAAATATCATAAAGATTTGATTACAAAAGAAATAATGATTTATACGGTTAAAGAATTTTATCTACAATATAAATAATACATATCTTAAATAGAAAAATAAATAAAAATCATGAATGGAACTTACCTGATTTGAATGGATTTTAGAGACAAAAAAGAGAGAATGGCGAGAATCGTGGGTTTAATAGGAGGAGAAATCGGATTGATGATGAAGAATAAGAGAGAGAGAGAAGATGGAAGGGGTTGGGCAGTTATTGAAGGATTTTTATGCATTGAATATGAGTACAGTAAAAAAAATAAATGCAAAGTAAAAAAGAAAAAAATGACACGTTAAATAAAATAAAGTCATCATATGTAATTTTTTAAAGTTATGACTATTATAAATAAATAGTTTTATAATTATACTATGTTATGTAATTTTTCCATAATCTTATCCTTTCCCAAGGTACAATTAATATTTCAAACTTGTGACATACGAGTATAATTTCTATTATCATATCTATTTCCTTTTTCACTTATTAGTTTGTTTTAGAGTGTGTTTGATGCGAAATCTCTTAATTATTTATTTAGTTATAATAAAGAGAATGGTCTTGTACATGTTTAATTTCATCCTCCATATGATTTCCAACAGCAAAAAAAAAAAAAAAAAAAAAAACATAGTCAGTAATAAATTAAGAAAGTAAATAAAAAGAGAAAGGACCATCCTCGATCGGGCCACCATCCAACCAAAAACGTTGAAAGATTTACAAAATATCCAAATGAATCTCTTTGATTGATCAGCAGATATTTTTTCAATTGACTAGAATTCCATCGAAACACTATATTTGGAATCTATATAATGGAAAGTTGTGTTTGATAGGGAGCAAATCGTACTCTTGAGTGTCACATTCATTTTTGTATGCCATCTACTTTTAAAAAAAAAACTCAATAATTATTGGGTAAGGGTGTCAAACAAATATCACTTGTAGTAATTTGTTTGAAAGAGAGATACCCTTTTTTAATCAAATTTTGTTTACTGTTGCTAGAAATTAATATGTTTTTAGTCAATGTCACAAAAGATCTCCATATCTATAAGAAAAAATAAAAATCCTATTTTCCTATTTTAAAAAATAGTATTCGATGCCCATTTGATGATACATTCAATTTAGTCAAAAATATGTAAAATAATAATTAATAAAATAAAACAGTAGAGAAGAGGTTCATAAATCAAATGAGCCAATTGAAACATATTCGATTACTATCAACAAAAAGGGGAGACGATGCAAAATGAAGCTTGTCGTCTGACAATTTTCCAAGGTCAATGGAGATTACAAATGTGTAGACCTTGTAACTCTAATTTCCATATAAAGCATGAGTATCAAGATTCAATAAAGAAATTTTTGGGTATTGGCCCCACTCCACCCTAAGAAAAAAAAGGGAAATTATGTTTTATGTCTTGAGAAAATATTTATGTAATATTAGTTTATATTTTGAATTTGTTATTGGATGTAGTTCATATTTGTGTATAATAACTTTTTATACGTTATTATTTATTTTTATATAATGTTTAATATATTACGTATAATATTTTTTTCATCTATAATATTGTATATTAAATTATGCGGTATAATATTTTATGTTAAGACGTATATTTTTGAAAATTTCACTAAAAAAAAGCCTCATATTATTTCTAAAAAATTTAAATTATATATTTTAATAGTATAAATTTCTTTTAATTATCAATATACTTTAATTGGTAATAGTAAAATTGCTTTTATGTGATCTTTAAGTCACGAATTTAAATTATTGAATCAATTACTCATATTTATATTGTTATGATAAGATGCCTACGTCACACGAGTGTTATATCCTTCTTTAGATATTGCTCGAATATATATAATATTTTATGTATCGAACTATTTTTAAAAAATTTTTAAATATAATTATATCCAAAATGATTTAATTATATGAAAAAAATTTAATAGTATTAGCGCACAGTAAAATTTACCCTCTCTGAAAAATCTTTGGTCACTATTTTGCAATATATCATTTCATAAATCATAATCATACACCTCATGTCATTTTTGCCTTCAGATTTTTCTTTCTCTATATTAATTTATGTGATATAATTTTTGTTTAGACTTTCTAAAAAATAATGTCATATTTCTACAATTAAAAATAATTTAATTTAAAAATTTCTTTACCTTTAGTGAAATAATTTTATAACCACACATAGAAGTGTCAAAAGAATGTATAGGGTTAAAATTGAATAAGTTAAAATGCAATTTTTTGCATGGACTATCCCTATTTCGAGGTAGTCTTATTTTTGCTCCTCAAATTCTTAATCTTTAATTTTTTTCCTTACTGCTCATTTAATGAAAATTTATGGGCCAAATCCTTAATATGACCTAATTTTGCTGGGGAAATTTATTTTTGCAAAGCATAACTTTTTAGAGAAGGTTTGCTTTAGAGCATAAGCTTTATAGTATTTGATTCGCAAGGCAAGACTTTTAGAAAATCTGGGCGTTAAGGCATAACTTATGTCAACTGATGCCTTGGGCATAACTTGCACCACTAGACTTATATCCTGAACTCAATTTCTTTTGTCTTCAGTCATAACTTGTGTAACTGCATTTATACCATGGGCATAATTTTTATGCCTTAGGACATAACTTGTAACATTGGACTTATTCATTGAGTTTAATTTCTTTTGCCTTCAAATATAATTTGTGTCACTGCACTTATGCCACCTGGCATAACTTATGCCTTTGACATAAGTTTTTTTCCTTTGAACATAAACTTGTGTCATTAAAGGCATAATTTGTGTCTTGAGCATAATCTGTGCCAATGAAGGATTAATTTGTGCCTTGAGCTCAATTTCTTTTGCCTTTAGGAATAACTTGTGTGATTGCACTTATGCCTTGGGCATAATTTCTTATGTCTTGAGGCATAACTTGTACCATTGAACTTATGCCAGGAGCATAACATTACCTGAATTTATGCCTTACAATTTCTTTTTACTGTTAAGGGCATTTTTGAATATCTTTTATTACTTAAAGCCTTGAAGGTTAAAAATTAAAGACCAAGAATTTTGACGGGCAAACTTAAAGACCACCCAATCAAAAAGATATTTGTCCGAATGACTCATTAAAATGAGTTAAGTAAATAAATGAATTTTGCCAAAATTAACCCAAAAGTTATAACTTGTGCTGAAATGGACTAAAAATGGGATGGGTTATGACCCGCCCCAATTTGACCCTATTATTTGTTAAATGGTCTAACTTTCTCTACCCCACCCATTACTTAACTCCACTCTTTTCAAACTATCCATCAAGACTTGAGCCTTCAGATCAGACTCTCAACCCTGACCCCGCCTGATCCAACCGTAGATTGAAGCCTTGGAACAAGCATCAACCCTCGATATCGATTTTAGACTCGTCTCTAACTCGAGACCTGATTCTGACCCGAGTGCCGACCCTTACCTAAAACTCGAGATTCGATTTTGACCCAAAACTTGAAAACCAACTTAGACCCAGAATTCCATATTCAACCCTAACTCGCATCTTAGACCCAACCCTGATCCTAGACTTGACCTTGAATTTGACCCAAAATAGATCCTACCTTGACTCGGGATCCAAGACTCGAGACTCGCTTTGACCCAGAACCCAAAATCTAACCCCAAATTTGACCTAAAATTCGAGACTCGAGTTTGAATCTTAATTTAGGACCCACCCCTGACTTGAACACCAAAACCCTAACCGATAATAAAAATCAAAATAATTCTCAAACAAAAAATTATATTAAAGTAATCTTTAAAATGGTTAATATTGAGCTAAACTGAAAATCACTTGCAAAAATGAATTATATTGTATTAGTTTAAAAATAAGCTCAATATAAAATTATATTGTATCCAGCTCTCAAAATTTTGGGCCGGTTGGCGGACCACTACTTTTTGGTTCATATTTGACACTCCCGGCAACAAATAGTCAAAAAATATTTTAGATCATAATTTTTTATGTTAAGTTAAACACACCTAAATTGGAATGAAAAATAAATAATCTATATACGTCCCTTACCTTATCCTCTTTCTTTGTCTATTCATGTACTGTCCCTTTTCGGGAAAAAGTGGAGCCCCTTCTACCTGATGGAAACTCATTGCTGGAATTCACCTTCTTTTTCTTTTCTCATGGAGTAATTAGCAAACGGATATATTGTATATAGGTGGGGAATTAAATTCCCATCGACTTTATCAACGTTTTTATACCCACTCCAATTGCCATAATCACTTATATTTTAATGTTTTAGTTTATTTATGACATAACCATATCATGCAGCAAACTATACACAAGTCATTCAATATTGTCTTTGCGTTATCGTATTAATATTAAAAGAATTTAACAATTTATATATATAATAATATAATTTCTTCATAAAGAGGAATCAATTGAACTTTATTTATATCATGTTATCCCAAGAGCGAATTAAGATGCATGATAGTCTTCTCAATCAATTTTAATTCGCTTTTCAAAAAAAAATTATAACGACATTCATAAATAAGATTATTATCGAATTTTATTTTCGTTATAGTTGTAAAGATATGACACTTGGGCCTAACTCAACCCCAAAAACTAGCTTATGAGGGGAGGATTGCCCAAGTCCATATAAACAAACCATCAGTCCATTCCCCAACCAATGTGGGACTTTAACCTACTAACAATAGTAAGTTATTAACCTCCTAAAACATAGAGAATATGACCTTTACTTATTAAGATTAAAATTCAATTAGAAGTGGCAAATTTGCTAAGATTTGTTATTTCTCAATGATAAGGAAATTGACCTCTTAACCTCAACGTAATTTTAAAAATTAAATCATGAAATTATGATTGCTTAAGATCATATAAGGAGATAAAATTTTCATTTATGATGTGGGAAAAATTTAACATCCTCTGCATGGATTTGTCAATTGAAAGCTGAAGCATAAACAATATAATATAAATATTTAATATTGACTAAATTACAAATTGAATTATGTTTGATAACCTTATAAGAAATTAGATCATAAAATAAAATTATCTAAGACAACATAAAAATACCAAATCCCCATTTCATTAGCTGATGTGAGACAAACTCAACACTTATAATGCAAACCAAAAATAGTGGTTTAAAAAATTCATGAAATTTGTTTGAGCACGTTCCATCAAGAGCTATATGAAAATGGAAGAATAAGGGGGGGTTTAATAATATAACCAAAAGTATGGATCTTTAAAATAGGCTATTTATATATGTAGCCTAAAGGATGCTTTTGATCATATATCAAAGCTATAGCCTATATGTGAGAGGATTGGATAGAATGAGCTTTCACTTCTTTAAAGATGATGTTCTCTTATTTGAAAGCTACTTCCACTTTCTCTTCTTTTATTACAACAATAGCCCTATGTACTAGGGTCCTCATTTTCCTCTATGAATAATAAATATATTGATGTACAATGGAATTAATCAAATAAAAACAACAAAATTGAAATCACTCTTACTTATGCAATACCTCAAATTTATCGGTAGAAAATGAGGAGGGGCAAAGGGGGGAAAAGTATCGATCGAGTCAAATGAAATCAAGACATCAATTAATAGTTTGCATATATACTACATATTCGGTACGAAGAAAACTATTTTTTAGAAAAAAATTTCTTAAAGGGGCTAATTGTTCAATTAGTGTAGTGATGAGAATGAATCTTCTAAAAGTTTTGATTAATCAAATATGGAAAAAATAAAAAATAATTTTTTTTTGACACTGATAACACCCATAATATCTTAATATGAAAAAAAAAATTGCACTCTCACACTTGTTTTGTTATTTGTTTATTTTTTGTTTTCTTGTTGATTATGAGAAAAGTTTATGAACTTCGTAGAGAAAGCTGGAGTATGTTAACATGTATAAAGTTCGTAGAGAGGAAGCTGGAGTATGTTAACAGGTATATTGATTAGACGTAGTAAATTAATTTAGATGTGTGTAAACAAATTCAAACACTATTTTTAGGAATAAAAAGGAGAAGAAGCAATATTTATTAATACATATTATTGTGCCTTTCGATGATCTTGCAAATAGAGTTATAATTACAAATGTTACTTGATGACATATCTACTTCGTATTTTACTTGCGGTTGATTTGGTTGTCGTAAAGGACAAGTATATATTTTAACTCTCTGATTTAGAATGAATATATTTTTTACTAAAAAAATGGTGTATATATATATTTAATTATTTAATAAATAATATATTTATTTTTTTCATTAAGATTTTAAATAAAATTTTAAAATTGCTTTAAAAAATTACTTCACTCGTCTTTTTTACCCCTCCAGACCCAACGCAAATGAAAAAATCTGATTCCTCTTATAACTAGTCATAAAATGGGTTTGGATCACAGCTCAATAAAAAAGGGATTGAGTTTTTTTTTTAGTTTGGTCGGGACCGAAGGGATAAAAAAAATGAGTGGGGTGATCTTTTAAAGTCAAGTGACATTTTTAAAATTAAAAAAATAATTTTAAAATATCTTTTTTAATTCAATTTGTTAATAAAAATGATAACTATGCATCATCCGTTAGATGGCGAAGATATATATACATCATTTATATATATATATATATAATTTTAACGAGAAACATAATCGCTCTGAATCACAAGATCAAGGGGTATTGTTTATTCCTTTGCTCAATTTAAAAAGCAAAACATTACTCCACAAATGGAATATGAAAAAGATTTATTTTCGTTTGGAATAAGAAATGAAAGTTCTTGAGTGGAATATAAACTTAAAGAATTAGAAAAAGAAAAGATACCCAATGAGCATAATTCTACTAGTTCAATGACTATGAAGCTCGTGTCACATCAATTTTGATGTAAGATTTGGAGTTCCTAAGGGGCAATAAGATAAATGATGGTACTACTATAATAATAGTGGTAGATTAGTAGTACTTGAAGTTCAAAAAAAAAGTAGTACTTAATTGATCATTTTCAAAGTCATGGGCCATTAAGATCTTCAAATTAGGAAAAGCATTTCGTGAGAATATCATCTAAATCTTGTCAAGAATCAACTAAAGCTTAAGCCATGGCTTTTGAAGTAGACTTTGAGCCTGTATATAGGTTAGCTAAATAAAAGTATGCTTTTAAGTAATCGGTTCGAATTTAAAAGCATTTTGAAATGTTGATGTAATAATTCATTTTCTTATTTTTAATTAAAACACTCTGTTTCATGATTTTAAATTTTGTACAAGCCATATTTCATCATTTAGGATTTGTTTGAGTGATTTGGGTTGAGATATGAGGGATTCAAATGGGTTTTGAGCAATAAAAATTATATTCGAACTGTGTGTGATTCTTTTTTTTTTTTTTGGTATGAGCACAACACGCTGAAGAAAAATATTGATTAGTACCATCGCACTGAAGGCCAGGACATGCAGGCAACGGCATTGCGCTCTAGAAATGGAGCAGACAAAGCTATCGCTTTGAATAAAATTTGTTTGCCTCAAGTGTGATTATGCTAAGAAAGCATGATCGTGCTAAATAATGTTACAAGTATAAAAACAAGCAAAAATGAAAATGCGGAGTTATTTCACCATTGTTGAGTCTTGAGAGCTCAGATTAGCTCAACCTAAAGAGGGGGATTTCGTCTACAAATCTTGGATCAGTGACCTTAACTTAATTTTGAATAAGTATCGCGATTACCCATTGAATTTAATGTCTAATTTATACATTCTAGAAGTAGAAATTGAGGGTGGGGTGGAGAAGGCGGTTTGCCTAGCTTTAAGAGAGTGAAATTTAGTAATTTTGAGTATCCATTCGAGGTCAAATCTGAAATTTAAGGATAAACTCAAACACGTAGGATTATGAGTAATTTAGAAATGTAATCAATTTTTATTTTAACTACGGGGTCAGATTTGACTTGACTTTGACTTTGATCTATTTTAAAATTATAATATGAGTAGCACCCAAGAGTGTGGCTTAGTGGTCAATGAAATGGTTAAAAATCATGAGATCTTAGGTTCAAATCCCAACGGAGACAAAAAAGACACTAGGTGATTTTTTCTCATCTGTCCTAGCCTTGGTAGACAGAGTTACATGGTACTTGTTGCTGGTGGGAGGTGGCAGGTATCCGTAGAATTAGTTGAGGTGTGCGCAATATGGCGAGGACACCATGGTTATCAAAGAAAAATTATAATATGAATATCTCTAACCTCGTAGAGTATATTTTAGTAGATTCAAATCGTGTGGTGACGAAAAACGATTCAAAAAGGGTGAGTTATTTTGGACTGAGGTGAGTCCAAACTTTGACCTCAATGAGGAAATCTTTCTTGACTTATCTGAAAATACTACATGCATGAGGGCAATATATATGCAAAGTGACAAACACATACATGGATACCAGAGTTTCTGTGTTGGAATAACATGACATGCCATGTCTACTTTTCATGTTTTACTTGTTGCATGACTAATTGGGCATACTTCTATACTAGAGATAATGTTATAGACATCGTTTTCATATTAGGTTATCATTATGAGCTATGCACATGTAATTTACGTATTTAGATATTTTAATGTAGTACTATACATATGCATAAGTATATCCATTATTATACATAGATGCAGTTGATGCATGTGAGTTATCTGTACGAATTGACATGTTAATTATTCATGTAGCGTGTGAATATGAATCTGTACCTCTAGAGTTATAGCATAACCCGTATACTTCGATTAGTATGTCTGGTGTGTACTGCTAAGATCATTGATTATAAATAAAAATGGAGTCTTTATGCATATCTTATTTCGACTCTTGTGACTTGCATATTATATTATACAATGTACATGTGTATAAATGATTATTCTATATATGTGCATCGTATCTCATATTGATTATACATATTATCTGTTTAGACCATACATTATCTGTACAGATTGATTTAGTAAGTATTTTGAGTCAATCTTCATCATTACCTTGTTACGGGCGGTCAATGTTACTTAATGAGTATGCATTATTATTATAGTCATGAGCATTTTAATATTATATTTAAAAATGTCTTAGTATTATATTTCTTACATTCATTGTGATGAATGTGACATTACTTTTCTCATAAATATTATGTCTTTATTCACTTATATTATACATCATTATGTCTTGTTATTCATCTAACCTCTAATCCATAATTCTCTCATAATTTACCCATATTATTGCTCACTTTCTTCCAATTCATTAAAAGGAAGAATTTTTCATCTATAAATAGTGATGGTCTTATCTTGTGTTGCATGAGATGAAAAATAGATGAGAAGTGGATTAGAAGTGTTTATAAATTGGGTTTGGTGAAGCGAAAGAGAGAGTTAAGACAAAGAAAATATTCTAGGTTTTCAACTAATTCACTATACAAAAGAGAGTAATTCTATAAAAAAGGAAGGTGTTCTTTTTGTGGAGTTTTAGACTCTACAACTAATCTGGAGTTTTTTGAGACAAAGTTGTTGGGCTGTTGTATCTTGGAAGGGACAAGTCAAAAGTATTATTGCTTGATTTGTAAGGTTATACTGCTGTGGACTTGAATCTCCTTAAAAAGAGCGAGATATCTGCGCCTCAGCCTGAATATTTACTCATATATTTTTGTTCATATTACTTTCAACTGTAATTTATGGTATATTCTCCAACACATGTCTTATACTTTTTATATAGATACTAATCTGTGCACTAGTGGATCCTGTGAAGAGATTTTGGAACTAATAAAAAACTATTGAAGGAAGCAGTAAAGGGGCAGGTTAGTATCAGCAAGAAGTTAGTTGTAAAATTAAGTCAGTTAGTTAGTTAAAAGAGGAGCCAAGGTAGTTGCAAATTCTAGTTATTTGTGACAAGCTGATAAGATCAGCCTATTGATCAAGAGTTTTATATATGTATAAATACATATCTGTACTCATAGATTACTATAAGAAATACACAATACATTCACATCTCTCTGTATCTTCTATTTCTCTTCCAGTCTTCTTCTTCTTTTTCATCTACATTGTTTTCTTCTTCTTAAGTCTATATTCTTATGAATCTGTTATCTTAAATGAAGATTAGGTTCATTCTCTTCATGGTATCAGAGAAGATGATCTGCTAACTTCTATCTTTCGCACAAATCTCTGATAAAGATTACAAATTCTCAGGCCTTAGATTGAGTTATTATACTGGTCTGTTCGGGTTAGAAGTCTGAAACATCAACCAGATTCAATTCTTCAAGTCTAGACAATATGAATAACACAAGGAACTTAGGAAGTGACGTTAGAATCAGGTGGAGTCACATACTGCTCAGCCTGCTCATGGATCAAATCAAGTTCTTGAACCCCTCGTACCTTCATTCTGCTAATGTAAGTGGCATCTCTTTAATCTCCTTACAACTTACTGGTATTAAAACTACTCTCTGTGGAGTAAATACATGAGGATCGCACTACTATGAAGGAATACATTTGACTTTGTCGATGGTTCTTGGACAAAAGAAAGCTTCATAGAGGAGTTGGGATACCAATGGAAAAGGTGTAATTCCATTGTTCAATCCTGGCTAATGAACATTGTTTCCAACAATCTTTTAGGTGGAATGGTGTATGGTACAACTGCTCATGAAGTTTGGGAGGATCTAAAAGAAAGATTTGACAAAGTTGATGGTTCAAGAACTTTCAATCTGCACAAAAAGATTGCAACTTTAGTCCAAGGAACAGCTTTTGTGGCAACATACTTCACAAGATTGAAAGAGCTGTGGGTAGAACTTGAAGCCTTGGTGCCACCTCCTAGTTGCAGTTGTGAGAAATCTAAAGAGTTTCTAGTCTACCTATAGAGGAAAAATGGGATTGAATGACAACTATGTGCAAGCAAGGAGTCAAATACTGATGATGACTCCTCTGCCTTCAGTAAATCAGGCATATGCCATGATAATTGGAGATGAGGCTAAAAGTTTAGTAGCCTCAAGCTCCTCTGCTAGATTGCTTGGGGCAGTTCCTAGTTCTAGTGGTCATGATTCTATAGTCATGTACTCAAAGACTTTCTATCAAAAGTTTAAGAAATATTAAAATCTGTTCTGTGACTTCTGCAAGATGAAGGAACATACTAAGGATGTGTGCTATAAGTTGGTAGGATATCCTAATATCTCAAGGTTCAAGAAGAAAGGGGGAGCAGGGAATCTCATTGGAAACAAGTCAAGATCATCAACTACATACAATGCTCTCACAAAAAGGTCAATAGATATATCTAATCAAGCATGTGAGCAAGAAGGAGTAGCACAAGGCTCAAGAAACAAGACAACTTAACTGATACAACTAAGAGCACGTGTCTTCACTCAAAAGCCAATATGATCAGATTGTGCAACTGCTTAATCATACACAGTTTAACTTTAATGCAAGATGTTCTATCAATGTAGCCAGTAATGCTCAAGCAGGTAAAAGCTCAGATATAACCAAACACAAAGCCTTACTTGTGTCAAAAATTCTCAAGAGTTGGATAATTGACATAGGAGCTACAAATCATATAGTTTCAATTGACACATGAGCTACAAATCATATGGTTTTTGACATCAACATACTAATAGAGGCATCAATAAGTAAAAATACAAATTCTAAACTGGTTCATTTTTCTAATGGTGATATAACTCAAGTAACATATACTGGTTCAAGCTCTATCTCTAATAATACTACTCTAAGTAATGTGTATCTTTTACCTCAATTTAAATATAACCTGTTCTTAATTTCTCAGGCAACTAAAAGAATTAAACTGTGTAGCCTTTTATCCTAACTTTTGTGCATTTCTGGTCTCACCTTCATATAATGCTTTTCTTACTACTTTTTCTTCTGTTACAAAACCACAATCTTATAGTGAAGCATCTAAGGACACAAGATCGGTGGAGGTTATGAAAGCTAAGATTGAAGCACTTGAGGATAACCACACATGGGATATAGTTAAACTACCTAAGAGAAAAAGAACCATTGGTTGTAAATGGATCTACAAAATCAAATACAAGGCAATTGGTAAAATCGAAAGGTTAAAAGCAAGACTGGTTGCTAAAAGTTGCATCCAAATGGAAGGCATAGATTACAATAAGACCTTCTCACCTGTAGTAAAAA
The DNA here is from genome assembly GCA_035772735.1 of Datura wrightii. Lineage (NCBI taxonomy): Eukaryota > Viridiplantae > Streptophyta > Magnoliopsida > Solanales > Solanaceae > Datura > Datura wrightii. The sequence goes on from JASDFA010000001.1 coordinate 24,222,119, forward strand.
TGGTGACAATAAGGTCTATTATGTCTATAGCTGCAGCTAGGCAATGGTACATCCATCAAATGGATGTGTAAAATTCCTTGTTACAGGGTGATTTTTTAGATGAAATCTACATAGATCTTCCTCAAGGTTTTTTGAGTTAGGAGAAGAATACTGAATGTAGAGTCAAAAAATCCTTGTATGGCCTCAAACAGGCTTCAAGATAATGAAATATTAAGTTGACAAAAGCATTTACTAATTCTCAGTTCCAGCAAAGCAAATTTGATCACTCTCTTTTTTATCAGAAGGACAGAATAAGGCACTACCATAGTGTTAATCTATGTGGATAATATGCTTATCATAGGTAACAAATTGGAACTTATAGAAGATACCAAGAAGCTACTACAACAAAACTTCAAAATGAAGGATCTAAGAGAGTTAAAATATTTCCTAGGAATTGAGTTTGCAAGATCTAAGCAAGGAATCCTTATGCATCGAAGAAAATATGCACTTGAATTGATCTCTACTCTTGGTCTATCAAATGCCAAACCAGTGGTTACACCTATTGGCAACAATGTAAAGCTCACTACTAGAGAGTATGATATGCATGTTGCTGAGAAGTCTACAACAGAAGATGACGTGTTGGCTGATCAAGGACCATATCAGAGACTTATTGAAAAGTTACTATACCTGACAGTACAAGACCAAATATTGTTTACAGTGTCCAAAACCTTAGCAAATTTCTACAACTACCAAAGAAGTCTCACATGGAAGCTGTTCAAAGAATAGTCAAGTATATCAAGAATCAACCTGGTCTAGGTATCTTTTTGTCAAGCAAACCTCAGGACACAGTCACAGCATTCTGTGATGCTGACTGGGTAGCATGTCCACAGATAAGGAAATCTATAATTGTTTCCTAGTGAAAATTGAAGAATCTTTGGTATCTTGAAAATTTAAAAAAAAAAAGACTATAATCTCTATAAGTTCTGCTGAGTCTAGGTATAAAAGCCTAGCATCAACAATTGCAGAATTGACTTGAATTCTAGGCCTACTTAAAGAGATTGGACTCAAAGTTCAAACTCCAACCATCATATACTGTGATAGCAAGGCAGCAATTCAGATTGCTGCAAATTCAGTATTTCATGAAAGGACTAAACAAGTTGAGATAGACTGTCATTTCATAAGGGAGAAAATACAACAAGGTCGTGTAAGAGTTGAGTTTATCAACACAAAGGAGCAGCTTGCAGATATCCTTACTAACTGACTATTTAAAATCCAACATGCTTACCTAAACTCCGAGTTAGGACAACTAAACATATTCACCCCTCCTAGCTTGAGCGGGAGTATTAAAGGAAGCAGTAAAGACGCAGGTTAGCATCAGCAAGAAGTTATTTGTAATCTAACTAAGTCAGTTAGTTAGTTAAAGAGGAGCCAAGGTAGTTACAAATTCTAGCTATTAGTGATAAGCTGATAAGATCAGCCTATTGATCAAGAGTGTTGTATATGTATAAATACATATCTATACAACACAATAGATACACATCTCTCTGGATCTTATATTTCTCTTCCAGACTTCTTCTTCTTATTCATCATCATCATCTTCTTCTTCTTAAGTCTATATTCTTGTGAATATGTTATCTTCATCTTCTTCTTATTATTATTCATCTTCATCTTCATCTTCTTCTTAAGTCTATATTCTTGTGAATATCAGGTTCATTCTCTTCAAAAACTATCGTGGTGAGTTGTTTCTTCACAACACCTTGGAGTTTTCCTCTATCTTATTGTCTTTACTGTTTCTTTTCTTCAAACAGTATTTATATTTTGAGACTAATGTATCGTTATTATGTTAGACACTTATGACTTGTTGCACTAGTATTTGAAAATATTTATTATTTTCACATTTATGAATCATGACGGCTGAATTTAAAAAAAAAAATCAGTTAGATATTTGACTATAAGTGGTGATAAACATAATTTTCAATTAAAATAACCTAAGTATCCTTGAAGTTGTGAAGCTAAAAATGAACTAATTATTGTAAGATTTTAATTGTAAATTGATTATAGTAAAAGTTAATTTATGGTTCAATTAGTTTTAAGGTATAAATTTATTAGATAAAGTTGGTTTAATTTATGAGGGCCCCCCCCACCCCCTCACCCCCCCCCCCCAATTCACACAAAGCTCGTTCTTTGAGATACCTCTGTCAAAGAGAGCATATAGAATATGTTAGTTTACGAAAAATAAATTGTCATTAGTATAAACACTGCTCATAATATAATTTTTTGTAACTATGAATATACAAGTTTATCCTAATGATACATAAGTTTACTTTTTTCTTTTCTTTTCTTTTTTAAATTTCTAATATTTATATTGGTCCCCACATTCAATCACATCTTTATTTTGGACATTGGAGAGCAAGGGTGGTTTGGTTATTGGTTAGAGTTATGCAGGTATTAATAATACGTGAATTAGTTATGAGAAAATTTATGTATTATTTTATGCTGGAATTAGTTATGCAGGGTTAGGTATTGATTATGCAAGTATTACTTATGTAGGTATTATTTATGTAGGATTTATAGTTATTGAAATTACAATACATGAAATATTAATTATTAAATATTTAATTTATTATAAATTAATATATATTATTTATAAATAAATAAGTAAATAAATAGTACCCTTTTTTCCACAAAAATAATATAACTTTTTTTTTATTTTAATAAAAGAGGGCTTACGGCCCTTTAAATTTAGTCAATAATTTTTTTTAGTTTAAGAATTGTATACTCACATATCGAATTAAAAAAGATTTTAATAGTAAATTGATAGGGGTAGATGTGTAATTTTATTATTTTAATCCATGTATAACTAATACCCACATAACTTATTCCACCTTCTACCCCGCATAAAATTATACATAGATTATGTAAGTATTAGTTATGTAGAATTACTAAAACACAACCAAACACCGCATAAAATTAATACATGAATAACTTTTATATAACATTTGAAATCTACCAACCAAACATAGTATAAAATCAATACATGAATAACTTTTATTCCATATGAAAACCAAACAAAATATAAAATTAATACATGAATAACCAAGTTATTCATGTATTAATTTGGGCTTATACTGTAACCAAACGGCCCCTAAGGGCATGCTTAATCCCTTGTTTGTCTCTTGAGGTAGTTGCATTTTTAGTCTCTTAGTTATGAATAATTTATAAAATTAGTCCTTGTAATATTTGGCTAAATATTGTCAACTTTTAATTAATTAAAATGTGTAATTTTTAAAAAAATATTTTTATGTAAGAAATATGTGATATTTAGACTATTTATAAAACTATATTGCTCTCAAATATGCAGTTAACAATAGTAAAAATTTAACAAAATACATCAAAAATTGAATAGTTCAGCACCTTATAATTATTTAAATTTGTGAAAATTCAAAGCCAGAGAGATTAAGAATGAACATATCAAATGTAACTGAAAGTTAAATGTGCTTAACAACTATTATAAGAACCAAAATAAGAGTTTATCAATATTTGAAAGGACTAAAAGTGTTCATTTTCCTTTTGTATTTTTAGTGCAAATAATTATCTTCCCAATTTTATCCAAAGATTAATGGAAACTAGAAGTCCCCTTTTAACAAAAGTTCAATTCGATTTCTCAATATCCATGAATTAAGACCACCAAGAAATGAAATTTAATTAGAATCTAGTATCCAAATAAAAATGACAATGAATATTAAGTCCTAATAAATGTCCCTGTCTTAAACTTAAGCCAAATGCCTGATTCTAATATAATCAACATGCTCCCACGTTCTATTATAATGCTAATTGTTGAACCTTTTAATGCTAATATATTTTTGAACCTGTGAAAGAAAAAAAGTAATTTAGGAAAAAATCAACCAAACATTCCTAAAGCAATTTGATCGTGGGGATTTTAATAGCTCAATTAATTGACTATTTAAATTTTTACCTTGTATTCGATTTTCCATCTTATAGTTCTCTCCCTCATTTTCCCTTCCCCTGTCCCCTAAGTAATTTTTTTAAAAAAAAAAATTAATCTTGATGAGTAATGACGAAAGACTTTTAGAACATTATTTAATCCCACTAGGTTAGCAGCTAATAATTTATTATTACCGTACTAACGAATTGTATTTATGATAGTAAAATGTACTAAATTTTAAATATACACTGACAATTATTTTTTATTTTATTTAAAAAACTTACCATCAACTAGTAGTAATTTAATAAGGAAAGGCCAAATTATTAATAGGAGGAGATTAGGAATTAAGATCCAACGTATGAGGAGATTCTCCTGTGATCCTTCATAGATCCTACTTCTTAATTAGAAACCAATCTTATCCTCTTATTAAATAAATTGGTCAACATTTTGGTTTAAGATTTTTTAATACATTAAACTATTAAAAAATCTGGTAGTAAATGCTACCAAATCAAAGGAAAATGTAAATATATTACTTAGGATATTGATAGTGTGGAGTCGAAAAAAGTGTTACTCCTTAAATGTGGATATATTTAACTATAAAGATTTGTAGGATTATTTTTCTTTTTAGAGAATGTTATACTCATGTGGTCAACAATATTAAATACCTACCTACTTCTTTCGCAAAATACAATCAAATCTAGTTATATGGGCAATATTTATCTGAAAATTTTATAGCTATTATAATAAAGTGTTGCTCTCTCTCTTTTTACACACACACATACAGACATTTGATGTTTAGATCCCACTTAGTTGTTATAAACAAAAGTATGCAAAAACCTAGTTTAATGATTTTGTATATCAAGAAGAAGAATGTATTTGTTAACCAATTTAATCAAAAAATTTTAGAGTATGCATGTAAATAAAGCAAACACAATTAGGCTTTCCTCGTGAAATTATGATATAACTGGTGCGCACTATTTAATATAATTTTTTCTTTTAGATATTCGTACTTGAAATTTACTATGTGCATAAAACTAATGATGGTTACTATAAATATTTTAATATTTTTATTTTTAAATATTTCTTACAAAATATTATTACACAATATTTGAGTATGACTATTACAGAAGGATAATTTTACAAAGAGTGTACTGCTATACTGAATATCGCTGTTGTAATAGGTAGAATGATGTTATAAAGAAGTAAAATATAATATGAAAAATTCGATACTGAAAAAAATTAGGCCATTATAATAAAATACCGTTATAACGAATGACTGATATAATAAAATTTGATTGTATATAGCGATTGCCTGAATATTGAAGAAAATTGGATTTAAGTGTGAAATAAAATTAGTTCCACAACTACAAGGCTACAACAGCATGTTTTATAAGTTAAAAAATAAATCATGCTTGTTTGAATTTAATTATGAAATAGTGAAGTCCATATATATAATTGGTTTTGGATTCAATTTCTGATGGGTGCTTGAATCGCTTTTATTAGGGAGTAATTTACTTCTAATATGAAATTTTTGACGTGAATTAATATTTAGTGGGCTTAAGTGAGGGTACCGAAAGAAAAAAAGAGAAGTGTAATAGAATGGGAATTTTTATCAAAATAAGTGATAATTTAAATTAATTCACCAAAATAATATATTTTTTAAATATTTTACGAAATTAGAAGAAATGTACTTGACAGTAACGTATTAAGTAAAAAAAAATTAACTGAGATTGATGGTGTTAAACATAAAACATAACTCCCAGTTACGTTTTATGCCTAAAACGTTACTAGCAGTAACGTTTTACTAATTCATAAATTTTGGACATTGAAGAACGAGGAAAGACATTTCCATCTCTACACTTTAGGATAAAGGACAACGTCATAAGTATTTTTTTTAATTTTTAATTAGATTTTTAATTTAAATTTAGATAAAATTTATAAATAGTTATTCTTCAATTATTATAATTAAAAAATAATTATAATTATAAAATCTATTTAACAGGAAAAATTTCATGATGTTATCCTAAAGTTTAACTTGTAAAATTTAAAAATCTACAATAATGATTATTTTTCAAAATTGTAGCGCAAAATATTAGCCAGTGAATTTAATTTTACCTCCCAACTCTAAGAATAGAGAAGTTTACACTTAAAAGTGAAATTTGCTATGAAATTCACTAGTTTCGTATCATGACATTGTTCTTAAAAACATTATCACATTATTTAATAATAAGACATAATAATTAGTAACTCCAATAACGTTTAAGTAAAACGTTAAGGTTTAAGGAAAACATTACTATCGGTAACGTTTTAGCCATAAAACGTAACTCCCAGTTATGTTTTATGTTTAACGTCGTCAGCCTCGGTTAAATATTTTTTTTACCTAATACGTTACTGCCAAGTACGTTTCTTCTAGTTTCGTAAAATTTTCAAAAATTATATTATTTTGGTGAATTGATTTAAATTATGACTTATTTTGGTCATAAATTCAATAAAAAGGTGTGTTTGGTGTGTAGGAAAACATTTGTCGAAAAATATTTTTTGATTTTTTCATATTTGGCTGGTCAAAATTTTTATAAATATTTCTCTAAGAAAATAAGTTGCTTAAAAATAAAGAAAATGACTTTGTTAATAAAAGTAAGGAAAATAAGTTTTACAAATAACATTCCACATTGATTATATCTTCTCCACCCTCCAATACACCTTATCTTCAACCCCTCCCCCTGTAGCCCCTGTGGAAAACTGAATACTATAATATTGATAACGGACATGAATTAATACAATAAAGAAATTATCACAAATACTGTGGCGTCGCAAGCCACTTCCTTGAAAGCGATTTTAGCCCGACTCCGGCGCTAATTGTTAAGGCCGGTCACTCTCCAAGATTCCACAACTCTTTCAAACACGTGCACTCGTGGATGAAAGTTTGGAGTTTGTACAAAAATATTGCCCAAAAAAATAAAGGAAGAATAACTTCAAAGAGAATAGAAGAGGTCTTTTTTTCTTCTCAATATGTGTATTTTTTGCATGAAAGAAGTTGTTTATATAGTGAATAAAGGTACTACAAAGAAAAGAAAGAATTAATGGTGAATTGAATTAGAACTCACATCACTAGATTAATTCATCCGTTAAAAAAAAAAGAAATAAAAAGACATGATTACAAGTATTAAGTCAGATGTTTCAATTGTTTGAATTCTGACAATAATATACTTCAAAATATTTTTTTAACAATAATGTATTTGGACACATTTTGGATAGCATCAAAGAAATGCTTTTACTTTGCATTCTCAATCGAAATATTTTTACTTTGCATTCTCAATCATTAATATAAATGCCAACAATCTCCTACAAATGCAAAGAAAAAAGAATAAGAACACTTTTTTGGGGCAAAAGAAGGAACGTGTACTTTAGTGCCAATATCATTCAATTTGAATTGACACGTAGTGAAATGAGGCAACAATTAATATCTACAAAGTGAAGTACTCTTGAACTGAATTGTACAAGCTGAGACCCCCACAACACATGCCATATCCTTAACTTTATACAAACTCCGTGATACTAATAAAGTGTTTTTATGGTCACGCATACACCTCAGGTCTCATGAGTGCTCTAGAAAGACGTCTCAACTCTTTCATGAAAAGCAACCACACTTTTACACTCATGTAGGTGATTCCATCAAGTCTATCTCAAATAGACCACCATAAGGCTATGAAATCATTAAGAGCAAAATAAGCTCAACCTTATTAAACACTATCTTACGCATAGGGATAGAAAATATAGTGTATTTGAGAGCTTATATGCCTTCGTTTGACCACAAATGGGTTTCCACTATACTACCTTAATCCATGGGCTTTAGCACCACCCCCTCGATATTTCAAAGATGATCAGTTTCCTTGCCAAACCCTTGGTTAAAGGATCCGCTAAAATTTCTTTCGGACCTTACATATTCCAAGAAAATAACACTTGTTTCAACAACTTTTAACCACACCATGTCTGATGCAAATATGTCTCTACTTTCCATTGTATACACTATTTTTGGCAATTCTAATTGTTTCCTGTGATTCATAATGAAGAGAGACTGGTAAAGCTTGTCTTCCCCGTAACGACACATCTGCCAAAAGGTTTCTCAGCCACTCAACTTCTTGCTTTGCCAGTTTGAGAGAATGAATTTAGATTTTATAGTAGAACGTACTATACAAGTATGCTTGGAAGACTTCCATGAAATAGCACCTACACCCAAAGTAAATACATAACCACTGGTGGAACTAACTTCATCATTTTCAGTTACCCAATTTGCATCACAAAAACCTTCTAAAACGGTAGAAAATCTATTAAAATGCAAACATTAATCCATAGTACCTCTCAAATAGCTTAACAAATGATGAAGAGCATTCCAGTATTCATTATTCGGATTATGAGTATATCTACTCAATCTGCTAACAACATAAGTTATATCAGGTCGACTGTAATTCATGAGAAATATTACACTCTCAATTATCTTAGCATATTCAATTTGATAAACACTACATTCTTTATTTTTTCTCAAGTGTATGCTAGGATCATAAGGAGTTCTCTGGAACTATATCAAAACAACCAAACTTTTTCACCATCTTCTTAATGTAATGAGACTAACATAAAGAGAAACCCTTATCAGTTCTTCTGATTTTAATCCCTAAAATCACATTTGTTTCTCCAATGTCTTTCATTTCAAACTTAGAAGATAAAAAGTTCATAACCTCATTAACAACATTAATATTAGGTCCAAATATTAACATGTCATCCACCTACAAACATATAATCACACAGTCTGATCCTATAATTTTGGAATAAACATATGTATCAGATGAATTTATAACAAAATCATCATTCATTAATGTGACATTAAACTTTTCATACTGCTGCTTAGGTGCCTGCTTTAGGCCATACGAGGACTTTCTCAATGTATACTTTATCTTCCTTTCCCGGGACCACAAAACCCTTAGGTTGAGTCATATAAATCTCTTCTTTTAAAAATCACCGAGAGACTAGCTGCAGTGCTGAGTTTGGGTACCTGAGTCTATATTATAAAATGATATAGAACATAAAAGTATGTGATCGGTACTTTGAATGTACTGAGTATGTGAGATGAAATTAAAACATAAGAATATTGTATATCTGTAAACTGTACTAACAAGACATGCAATGACCATATTTGGATTCGTAAGTACTTAAAAGATCTGAAAGTCTGATAATACTGTAAGTACTAGTAACTGTCTAAAGGTCATAAACATATCATGATATCTGGAAGACTGAACTAAACCGGATACTATTATTGTACTGGACTGAGCTGTACTGTAGGAGAGGCTATAATTGACATGTAACCACGTGAGCCAAATTGGAGTCGATGTATACCCCCCCCCCCCTTGGAGAAGGCCCATTGTATCTTGCCAGAGTATAGTGGATGAACTGAGTGATCATTGTTTGGGCCCAATTTGGGCTAAATCACCATTTAGAAATGCTATTTTGACATTCATTTGGTGTACCACTAAACTATGAATAGCGGCTAAAACAATAAGAGTCCTAATGGTCGCTATTTTAGTCACAAGAGAATAAGTATCAAAGTAATCAACACCTTTCTTTTGGTTAAAGCTTCTAATCATAAGTCTAGCCTTATATTTATCAAATATACCATCAGATCTTAATTTCTTCTGAAATATCCACTTGCTACTTATGGGTTTACAACCTCTACGTAAATCATATAAGTCCCAAATGTGATAGAACTATAGAGTCTAACTCACTTTTAATGGCCTCTTTCCAAAATATAGCATCTATTGATCTCATTGCTTCATTGTAAGACTTAGAATCTTCTTTTATTAAGTAGATAGACATTAATTCATCATTTAAAGCATCAATTTAAAATTCTCAGTCAAGAAGATAGTGATAAAATCAGAACCAAAACTAGTCTCAGTTCTACGTGTTTTACTCCTTGTAAGTTTACTTTCATGTTCATTAGCAATAACATGAGAAGAAAGCACAACATAAGAATTAACAGACATAGATGTAGAAGCATTATTTTGTACATCACTAGGCACATCTTTTTTTAAAGGAAAAATATGCTCAAAAAATTCTGCATCTCTAGATTCACAACTAGAATGATCATTAAAAGACATAAATCTATATATAGCATTATTTTGAGTATAACCAATAAAGACAGTGTCAAAAGTCTTAGAACTTACATTTACCCGTTTAAAATCAGGTAGACCAACCTTAGCCAAACACCCCCACACTTTTAGAAATTTCAAGTTAAGGGAAAACTCTTTTCACAACTCATATGGGGTCTTGTCCAATTTCTTATAAGGGAATCTATTAAGAATATAGCATGCAGACAAGACAACTTCCTCCCACATGTTATCAGATATATCTGAGCTTAAAAGCATAGAGTTCATCATTTCCTTAAGGATTTGATTTTTGCGTTCAGCTACACCATTCTGTTGGGGAGTATAGGGAGCACTAACCTCATGTATGATACGGTATTCTCACAAAAAGCCTTTAGAGTTTTAGTACTATATTCACCGCCCCTATTAGATCTAAATCTCTTGATTTTCCCATCTAATTGAATTTACATTTCTGCTTTGTAATTAAGAAATATGTTTTCAGCCTCATCTTTAGACTTAAGGAGATATACCTTAGTGTATCTAGAAAGGTCATTAACAAAAGTAATGTAATACTTTTTCCACCTTTGCTTGCACTATTCTTAAAATCTCCTAAGCAAAATATACTAGTTCAAGCAATTCGGTCTTTCTACTAGTAACAAGTTTGAAAGGTTTCTTAGCATGCTTTTCTTCTACACACACAGGACACTTAAAAATATCATCAACTTTTATTGCAGAGATTAATTTCATTTTTCCAAATCTTTTAATAGAAGCAATATTAACATGACCTAGTCTACTATACCACAAATTAACAGAATCAGCAATATAAGCAGAATTAGAAATAGTTGCATTATTTACAATCTCTTGAACAATTTTCAGTACAAATAAGCCCCAATTAAGATATCCCTTCCCAACAAAATCTTTTTCACGAGAAATAATTATTTTATTAGCTTCAACAATAAGTTTAAGGCCTACATTGTTGAGAAGTGCTCCAGAAGCTAAGTTTCTACGGAGGGAGGGAACATACAAAACATTGTTCAAGGGTAAGGTTTTTCTAGAAGTTAATTTAAGTAAACACTTTCCTTTACCTATAACTCCAGCAGTAGTGGACTTACCCATGTAGATGCACTCGCCATCGGTAGACTCCTCAAAGCCATGGAATAACTCATGTTGGAACAGAAATGCCCTGAAGCCCCCGTGTCCAATACCCAGTCAGTCTTGTTAGTCACCAGGTTCGCCTCTATTACTACAACGGTAATCACTTCATTACCCTTAGTAAGATTATCTTGGACATCACCTTGTTCTCCCTGCTTCGAGTTTTGACCATCTCTATGATAGCACTGGGCAGCCCTGTGACCAAGTTCCCCGCAGACAAAACAAGGTCCCTTTGATTTTGATTTGGCTTTCAGACCTATTGAAGTGATTTTTCTTCTTCAAATGTCCCCTTTTTGGGACTTTCTTCTATTTGCGTTTGAACTTGTCTGTCACAAAAGTACGTACCAGAAGATTCCACAAGGTTAGCTTTAGCAGAATTAAGAGAAAGAGCTTCCATCTTATCTTTGAGACGGTTTGCTTCTTTAGTCCTCATATGACTGATTAGTTCCTAGAGAGTCAAATTCTTTTTCTTATGCTTCAATTGATTTCTATAATCATTCCAAGATGGTGGAAATTTTTCAAGCAGAAGTTAGCCTAAAAATTCTCACACATCTTCATTTCCTCGTTGAGAACATTAGCAGTCAAGTTCTTATACTCGTGAACTGTAACGATCCATTCGATCGTTATAGCACCTTAATGACATAAATGTGGAAAAATTTAAAACTTTTGCAAGTCTGGATTACATCCTCAGATTAAGGAATTATGTGATTGAAAATTTAGAATGGGTTAAGTTAAAATCAGGTGGGTCCAAGAGTAGGACCACCGCGGCGGACTAATTTCGCTATAACATGACCATTGCAATGGAAGATCCCTCGCTGCAACGGGTGACGCGAACCAGAACCCCGTAATTCTATTCAGGTTGGAATTTAAAAACCCATATCCACAAGGCTTGGTGGATAAAAATGCCCAAAAATGAAAGTTCGGATCTCTAACAAGGAAAGAAAGTAAGGAGGCTAGAGAGGTCAAGGACTTTACCCCTAGCTACGATAATTACCTGTAAGAACTGAGAACTTGAGGCAAGCACATAGCTCGTGGTTTTCTTGATGGAAGCTCGGCGCCCAGGTAGGCTATGGCTTACCTTTGTGTTAGACTTTGATTAGCAATTCGTCATATATGTGTATGATTGGTAAGTGGTTGATGAGTAAAATGAAAATTATCACGCTAATCACAACTAGTCAAATTCTAGTTAGTAATTAGTATGAGAGGGGAGCAACTGGGAAAAAATAAGTAAGAAGTGATAGAGTTTTCGTATTATTCAATCATGTGAGTACGAATAGTCTTGAGCCTAGACGTTGGATTTCCGTATTAGGTGGAAAGTCTTGAGAACTACTTCTAAGGTATGCCCAGAATAAGGTCACTAGAGTCTGGTCATGGGTGTAGGCATTAGGATGGTTCATGTATTCATGTTGGTTAATGAGTTAAAAGTTCACTTGTGATGGTTATGCGTTTCTTATTGTTGCATTGTGTATTGAATTAATTGTTGCTTCAAAGTGAAAGAAGGGTAACATGAAAGTAGAATTTAATTAATATGCATTTAATTAGTAGATGAGCAGACTGTGAAAGACCCCGATGAGGGAACCGAAGGGGGAAGGTTTGGTCAAAGTACTGCCCGTGCAGTAGTGCTGCAGCAGAACTATAACCATCGTAGTGAGGCCGTCGCTGCAGCACTAACCCCGCTATAGCGAGGCCTAATCTGGTGAGGAGGCTAGTTTTCATCCTGCTTTAAATGATTATGTGAATAGGGTAAACTAACGATAATTAATTTTCTGAAGTAGTCTTCGGAAAATGATGGTGTTATAAATTGTATTAATTAATTCTCGTTCTTGAATGTATTTTGTTAAGTGAATGAAACGGTGATATACTTGTCACACCCCAATCCGGGGAGGCGCGAATGGAATCTGGTGCCACTCTTGATACGAGCACATGCAACAACCAAATATAAAACATAGACCAAAACGATTAAGGCTCGGTGACTCGACACCTCATAAGAAAAGCATAAAAAAACTTAAGCAACAACGATAATATACATTGGCAAACTAGACCGCCAAGTAACCAAAGGAATATACAAGGGTAACCACTACCCTTCAACCCAACAGGTCATATCTACAAGGTTCATACTGGTCGAGACAGGGCCCCGACCTACCCAATATGTACTAAAAATAAAAAAGGGAATCTCTGAACTAACTGGAGCATACTAATGTTAACTGGAATCAGCTCAAGCATGGGGTCCACGATCAATATGATGATCAAGACCTGCAGTCATAAATGCAGCGTCCCAACTAGGGCATCAATACACAATGTATCAAGTATGAAAGGCGACAACAAAATAAAAGTTCAAAGTCGATGACAGCTAATAGGAGATAAAATGTTAACCTCAGGAACCAGACAAACCACTTACCTGGGGCATATGGTCGACCTCAAACCATCACATAGTGTTAATCAAAAATACAAAAATAATCTTATCAAACAATAACAAAAATCAAGCATTGTTGGACCCTCTCTCGGCTGCCACAATTAGCAAAGCTCCATTGATCCGAGAGAGCCAATCGCGATCTCAGGAAGGCTCAGAATAGACATATACTGTGCTTTGGAGGCATGTACTTCCCTATGGGTCTTGCATGTCTCACAATGGCCCTATGGGAGGAAAATTCTACTTAACAATAGACCAATTGTTCACCCCTTGGACTAAACCCTACGGCCCGACCTACTCTCAGCGTTGGGCATCCACGAATTCCAAGGACCTCAACACGCGCACACACACACACAAAATAACACAATAAAAAAATTCACAATCAACATTCACATATAAAGGTCTTAGGCAGCCCCCAGCTGACTTACAACTGACATCAACTGACACTTGACAGAATTGATTCTAAGAATTGTTCGACTCGATGAAATGCCAACCCACACACAAGTCTAATCCAACCTTATGACAACACACATACACATATCATACACAACCAGTAGCTCAACCAAGAGTATACCAACTGTTCTCAAAACACCACAAAATAACTCATATTAACAACAACAATAGTAGCTCAAACCTTATGGAAAATCATGCCGAAAAAAAGAAGAAATGGCCTAACCATACCTTTGAATCCAAAAAACACAAGACAACCAAAATTTCATCCCTTTAGATCACCAAGATACTGCCTAAGAATAGTTTAAACAACCAGCAACAAGCTGCTACAAGAAACCAACAAGAGAAACAACATGAAACGATGTTGACCGGCTAGTTTCTAAGAATTCGAAGGTAAGAAAGCTAAAGTGACAATCTACCATCACCAACAGCTTCAAAAACAACCTTAGAACACTAAGAATCGACATGGAAGAAGTCTTACCAAGCAAACTCCATGTAACATCCGCAAGAAACTTGAAAACCACGCCACTACACGAGTTCTACAGCGAATTCTAGACTTCCAGACACCAAAACTCACTTGGGTTAAGCTTCCTAGCCTCCAAACCTGTAGTATACCATGGAAAGGACTTGAGAGAGTCTCCCTTCATGAAAATTTTTAGAAATGAAAATAAGATAGCAATCCACCAACCAAAGGGAATTAAATACTCCTCCACTACCTTAGACCATTTTTATGTGCTTGTTTGTGCAGTCTCCTAAAAACGCAAATATCTCTATACTCCAATGTCGGATTGATAAACAGTTTAATGATATGGAAACTAGACTCATAGAATTTTAATTTAATAGGTTATAATCCCCCTAAATACTTATAGACTGGGAGAAAAATTTTGAGACATTTGACCCTAATTTTAAGGAATTTCAAGAAAGAAATTTATGATAACTTTTGCCGAATTTCTTTCTACAAATTGATCGATGTCCAATCTTAAATATGATCATAGAGTGAATCAAATACTGCATAACACTTTCTTCTTAACCTATTTAGTACTCTTAGTCCTACCTCAAAAGTATGGATTTATTTCTCAAATTATACAGGACGTAACATTCTCTCCTGCTTAGAACATTTGTCCCCGAATGTTTGACAATACACACGATTTATGCTTAGAACTCAATACAACACAACTAAGCCATGAGCCTTCAAAACTAAGGGTCTAATACAAATCACATTAAAGACACGACACGCCTTGGACCTACCAAGGTACAGCTGACTCAAATAAGTAAAATTATTCATGTACCTGTCGTGCCATCTGCCAGAGGATTTCTGGCCCGATGACTCCCCAGTGCAAATAAATACTATGTGCTTGACCTAACTGTATCCCTGGATCAGTCGGCCCTGTCGGTGTGGATGATCCTATAGTGGAACCTATCGACCGTGCCACACCACCCTGCTCTCTCTGGGAGCAATTCATAAACTTGTGACCCATAACACCACAAGTATAACAAGTAGTCGACACCCTTATACACTGTCCCACGTGACTCCTACTGTGTACCCTACAAGACGGTGGTTCCATCCTTCTAGACTGTCGCTGCCCCGACTCCACTGAGGTACAAGGACTAGGTTCTGTACCTGATGCTGCTAGTGTCAGATGTCTAGATGGATCCCCCTAATATCATGGTCTAGCACCGCCTCATGACCCACTTTGGAAGTCTGCAGGCCTCGTTTTCTTTGTTTGTTCCCTCTCAGCCTGCCTCTGCTTAAGTCGCTTTAAATTATCAGCCTCCAAACTCTGCGCCAATGCATGTATACGTGCCATACTCGCACCTGTCTGCATTGCAGTGACCCTACAATATTGCATATATTCTGAAAGCAATCTATTTACATATCGATGTATCCTAGCTCGCATGGTGCTAACAAAGGAATGAGCATATCGGGCCAGCGAATCAAGCTGAGGTCCATACTCCCGCATGCTTATATCTCCCTGCTCCAAGCGTAAAACCGTTCTTCCCTGTCATATCGAACATCCAAAGGCAGATACTGATCTAGAAACACATCAACAAATTCAGCCTACTTGATTGGAGGTGCATCTCGACCCCTCGAGCGCTCCCAACCTTCATACCACCACACCACCACCTCGCACAATCTAATGCCTCCAACTCTACAGCCTCAATGGGAGTGGCATGCATAACTCGAAAGATGTGATACAATTGATTCACGAAGTCCTGTGGGTCCTCATTTACCTGTGTCCCAGAGAACTTTGAAGGATTCAAAGCTATGAACTCTCGAGTCCTGGAACTCCTAGCTTGTTCTCCAAACCCTGCACTTAGCTGTGCCCCAACCTCTGGTTGTCCAGCCACTACTCTGGCCAGTAACTATATTGTAGCCCTCAACTCTGATCTGTTGCAAATGGGGGAGGTGTCAAAGGTGTTATAGCTCTTGGGGCCTACTCAACCCTTGGAATATCTCTAGCTAGGGATACCGATTCCGATGATGGAGTGACGGCCTCATCCTGAGCCTCAGATGGGTTTGTCTCTATAGGGGGTACCCTGCTAGTGCCCTCATTGGCAACAACATCCAGTCGCTGCCCAACCATCATTCTATGAGTTACAGGCATATCCTGCATAATCCAACAAACATAAGTCTAGACCCGACTTCTACAACCTAAGACTCAACGCACGATTTGATTCAGAAAGAAGAGTAACCATCATAAATGTCATGCAACCTCCTGTTTATAAGTACGTTGCGCAATGCATACATAAATAAGACTCTACTAGACACGGCTCATAGACTCCCTAAGACGAACTACACCAAGTTTGTCACACCCCGATCCGGGGAGGCACAACTATCACCTGATGCTACAATGATACGAGCACACGCAATAATCAAATATAGAACATAGACCAAAATTGTTAAGGCTCGATGACTCGACACCTCACAAGACAAGATAAAAGAAACATAAGCAACAACGATAATATACATTGGCCAACTAGGCCACCAACTAATCAAAAGAAATATACAAGGGTAACCACCACCCTTCAACCCAACAGGTCATATCTACGAGCCTTTAATGAGTTAGTAGGTTCATACTGGTCGGGACAGGGCCCCCACCTACCCAATATGTACTCAAAATCAAAAAGACCATCTCCAAACGAACTAGAGTGTACCGATATCAACTGGAACTCACCTCAAGCACAGGGTCCATGATCAATCTAAGGATTAAGACCTGTAGGCATGAATGCAGCACCCCGAGTAGGGAGTCAGTACACAATATAGCGAGTATGAAAGGCGACAACAAAATAAGAATTCAGAGTGGATGACAACATATAGGAGATAAAATGATAACCTCAAAAACCCACTAGACAAACCACTTACCTGGGACAAATGGTCAACCTCAAACCATCATATAGTGTCAATCAAAAATACAAAAACAATCACATCAAACAATAATAACAACCCTCTCTCGGTTGCACACAGTTACCAGAGCTCCATCCATCTGGGAGAGCCAATCACGATCTTAGGAAGGCTCAGAATAGATATATATGGTGTAATGGAGTCATGTACCTCCCCATAGGTCTTGCATGTCTTAGAACAGCCTTACAGGAGGCAAATTCTACTCATCATAGACCAATTGTTCTACCCCTTGGACTCAACCCTACGACCGAACCTACTCTCAACCTAAGGTATCCACGAATCCCAAGGGCCTCAACACATATACACACACACACCATCACACAATCAAAAAATTCACAATCAACATCCACATATAAATGTCTTAGACAGCCCCCAACCGACTTACAATTGACATCAACCAACACTTGACATAATCGATTCTAAGGGTTGTTCGAGTCAACGATGTGCCAACCGACACACGAGTCTAACCCAACCTTATAACAACACACATGCACATATCATACACAACTAGTAGCTCAACCAAGAGTATACCAACACATTCTCAAAAAACCACAAAGCAGCCCATATTCACGACAACAATACTAGCTCAAACCTTATGGAAAATCATGCTGAAAAAGGGAAGAAACGACCTAAACATACCTTGGAATCAAAAGAATGCAGAAACACCACTCCTTAATCTCATCAAGATACTGCCTAAGAAAAGTTTAAACAACCATCAACAAGCTGCTACAAGAAACCAATAAGAGAAACAATACAAAATGACATTTATTGGCTTGTTCTTAAGAACTCGATGTTAGGAAAGCTATGATGACAACCTACCATCACCAACAGCTTCAAAAACAACCTTAAAACACTAAGAATCAACATGGAAGAAGTCATACCAAGCAAACTCCATGTACCAGCCGCAAGAAACTTGAAAACCACACCACTACACGAGTTCTACAGCGAATTCTAGACTTCCCGACACCAAAACTCACTTGGGTTGAGCTGCCTAGCCTCTAAACCCTTAGGATATCATAGAAAGGCCTTGATAGAGTCTTTCCTTTGTGAAAATTTCCAGAAATGAAAATAATATAGCAATCCACCGACAAAAGGGAATTAAATAGTCCTCCACCACCTTAGACCATTTTGACATGCTTGCTTGCGCAGTCTCATGAAAATGTGAATATCTCTCTACTCCAAAGTCGAATTGATGAACAGTTTAATGAGCTCGAAACTAGACTCATAGACCTTTAATTTGATAGTTCGTATACCCCCTAACTCTTTATATATTGGTAGAAAACTTTTGAGATATTTGACCCAAATTTTAAAGAATTTCAAGAAAGAAATTTGCGATAACTTTTGCCAAATTTCGTTCTACAACTTGATCGATGTCTAATCTTAAGTACGATCATAGAGAAACTCAAATACCTCATAACATTTCCTTTTTAACCTATTTAGTATTCATAGTCCTGCCTCAAAAGTGCGAATTTATTTCTCAAATTATACGGGGCGTAACAATACTGTTCCTAAAATAATGGGTGGAATCCATGGTAACCAATTGAGCGAATAAGGGAACAGGTTGAGAAATAAGAATGAGACATCCTTATTATAAGATTAGAGGCTCATGTCTGAGGTGAGTATCTAGACGAGCGAATTGATGCGATCAAGCACGTGTATAAGTACTTGGATATAAGTGTCTCGTGCCTGAGGTGAGCGTCCGAATGAGTAGTATGGAATGAGTACACAGATAGGTATGACTTAATTATCATATGACTAGGTGTACGGATATGAGTACACAAATAGATATGATGAGATGTTCATTTGGCTGGGTGTACAGTACATAGATTTCTAGAGTCCCCTGTAGGTCATGACTGAAAGTGCAGAAATAGGACCCTCCGACATGTGTGTATAGTGGTGTGACGGAGGCGTGTGACTGGCACATCACCGATGATTTGACTGTGCAATAGAGATCAACACAAGTATGCATATGAGTAACAAATAATAGATATATAGATGTAATACATGATGTTCCAATATGATTCAGACAAGATGCGAGAGACACAATGATGAGATAATACATGATGAGGTGATACATGATGCTATAATGGAGGTATGGTACTGTATGATGCAGTTTTGGTATTGAGTTGTACATTGTGTAATTGTGGAAGTGCAGGTATATGCCTATGCCTTTAATTTTGGAGGATGTAACCCCAGCTGTAAGGTTTGATATTTTCCTTGTTAAGTATTTGAGTTTATTATTTGATGTTGTGGTTGAATGCTTGCTTAATATGGTCACATGAGTTGTGAGGGAATAGCCGATTGGGCAGGATCTAAATTAGATTAGTTGATCCAGATATGGGTTATTATAGCGGGTATAGGGAAGTTCCACTAAGGAGTGTAGAATGGAAATTTTAAAAGGTAGCATGACTAATTTAACGATGGCAGTGACTAACTAGGAGATAGACGATATAGGTATAATATCGGAGAATGGTTAAATGAGTGGGAAAAGACTCAAAAAGGGTTAGTTACTGGTGTGGAGTCAATAGATGAGTCTTGAATATCGGGAATGGAATTAGATAATAGTAATTGGTATAGGAATGAATAAGGTGTGGTCATAGAGCCTATTGGTGGGATGAACAGGGGAAAAGGTCTGTGAAACAGAGCAACTGCCTAATAGGTCATCGCTATAGCAAATGAACTGCCGTTGTAGCGAGTAAGTATCTGCTGCAGTAAGATGAGAAAATAGAATAAAGGTTTGTGTTTGATGGCTAGAGTCTTGAGGTAAAGGTATATGAATGTTGTTTGATTTACATGAATTAATGAATTAATTGACAAACTTGATAGGATATAATTATAAATTGGAATTGTTATTAGAATTAGTTAATCAATTGCATGTTGAATATGTACTATTGTGTGAACTAATCCTAATCGGTCGATGATGCCTACTAGTACGTTTGGTGTATTGATACGACCTTGTTAATCCTTTTTGGGTGTAGGTTGTGGTAGGTTGAATATTTCATGATTTATGAGGCGATACTCAACATCAGCTCCCGCATTTCATCCACCGGTGAAGCTGTGTTTAATTATCAGTATTTCATATAGAGCTCTTGTACCTGTCTAAACTAGATTCGTGGGAGAGTCAAGGTTTTGTGGAGCATTTCTATTGATATTTCGAGCAAAATGTTAGTTGGTGTAAGTTAATGAGAATTGTAAATATTTATTTTATAGTGTTAAAATGGGGTTCTCCTATCGAGATAGAGTCGATCTAGGTGCCCACATGACTCGCCTATTTGGGTCGTGAGAAGTTGGTATCGGAGCGTCTAGGTTATCGGTCTCACAAGTACAAGAGCAATGCCGAGTAAACTCCTGCGGATTGGTGTGTAGACATTCACATCTAATCTCGGGAAGATATAAGAAATCTAGGGAGTTTTCACTTTAATTGTTTCTCATCATGCCGCCTAAGTGTATTGGCCGCCTAGGTTGAGTTCAATTGGTATCTGGAGAATTTCAATTGATACCTCAAAAGGGCCAATCCGTATCCGACAACATGAACTATAGAAGATATGAGGTAAATTGGTGGGTGGAATGGGCTTAAGTTGATCGAAAAGATGAAAACCTTATAGGTATCCTAGTTATCAAGTTTCGCTACAGCGAGGAATAAACCACCGTAGAGGGTCCGTGGCTGCGGAGGGTCAATCATTGCATCAGACAGCTGTCAAGTAGAATCCAGAAACTCTAGGTTTTGAAGGCAACAACGGGTATATCAAATATGATAAATCAATCAAGCCATGCAAATCCAGGGAAAACAATGACAAATATAATAGAAAAAGGGACAAACAGGGCCATTATCATTAGGATGCCAAGTGGACACTTTTACAGTAAGCATGGATTAATATCCAAAAACAGGAAAAGAGAGTTAAATTGTATTACAAGCCCCAAAAGGGGGCCATCCAAATCAGTTAATTAAAAGGGAAAGTAGGGAAGGGAATGTACTACAGCCATGCCTAACTAGAGGCCTCGTCACTACTATCGCTAGGGTCACTGACCGCCTCCTCCTCAAACCCACTGAGGAAGGAGAACTCTGGAATGTCCACCCTAGTCGCCTAAGGTGTCCTTGTACCAGGAGAGAGGTGCTTTAGGATCTCCTTGACCCCCTTTCACATGCGGAAAAAGAGCTTGTCTCGGGACTGTTGCTTCTCCTTCTCTAGATCCTCCTAGAGCTCTACATGAGCCTGGGCCAATATCACGCCCCAAATCTATACCTAGGGAGTTGATCGACACTCAGAGCTCTTTCGTGATCCAAGTGAACCCTTGGCTTACTATTAGTCTAGATCTTAATAAATAATGCAAAGCTGAAACACAATGACAAAGAATTTATTCTATAACTGAAATAAATATTAAGAAGTAACATTATTGTCTCAATACATAACTTTATCTATGGAGCCTCTAATAACTGTAGAAGGGATGCCGGTACAAAGTTTCCACAAGCTCTATAAATGAAAAGACTCAAAATTGGGACTCTCCGAATGTAGGAGGCCTCACCAAAAGCTGAATGTAGATGAAGTCCTAGCGAAGTGTCTACTGTTGATTTTGTCTACCTAAGTCTGCATCATAATACAACGCAGCGCTAAAACAGTGTCAGTACATGAAATGTACGGTACGTAAAATAGTTGAATGAAACAATGTTAGCAAGAATATTTCTAGTGAAGGACATAACTGAAATCAATAAACTTGAAATGAACAATAAAGAGAAACCGTACTCTGGAACTCAATATAATGCATAGGACACAATATGAAAATGTGTAAAACAGTTTATGCAATAACACTTATGCATCAAAACATTTCTGTAAATTCTTATGCAAGTAAAGTATATCAATAGTATGTTGGGTGGGAGTTTCTCATAATCAACACCATCATGAATAAACACATGATACTCAACTATCTTTCTTCAGTTGGCAGAGCCATCCAAAACCTTTCCAGAGTAAAGGACGATCACAATTTGGGATCCATAACATCGAGTCCTTACTAGGGATTATCTCTGAGGAGTCGCCTGAACCAATGACACTATCCTATCCTACGTTAGCTACGTAGTTATGGGGCTTATGGGTTGTCTAAACTCTTTCACCCACTCGGTGCTAAATACTCCTCCCAAAACAATCTGCCTCATGTCCAGTCAAATGCCCTTAGTGAGGCAACATCAAAAACATCATTACAAAGCACTTTATCTATAATATATAATGAATGTTTCAAATCATCTGTGGAGCCCTTTCGCTCAAAAACCATTTTTACACTTGCTTACGAACCTCTTGCTCAAAAAATAGTTTAAGACATCTTTGAAATATCATAAAGAGCCTTTCGCTCAAAAAAATCTTTAAACATCAATATGGAGCCTTTCGCTCAGAACATCTCATGACTTTCAAAAGGACGTCAATTTGATGGGTTGAATCAGTCAAATATACTTCATAAACTGGGAATTACAATCGTTTGAATTGACTCTTGTAAGAACTTATACAAAAACTCAATCGCTAAGAAGGCTCTCAACTCAACTTTGTGATAGAGGTTCCTTATGACCTTAATTTATATTCAAATTCACTTCTCACACTTAAAAATTTATTTTAACACTTATTTTCCATAAAATTCATCGAGTTCGAGTCTATCCACATACCTAGAATGGTTTCAAACTTAGCCCAAAAGTATGAGGAGTTACAAAATCTCCCCCTTGGGATCATTCATCCTCGAATGATAATTGAACTTAGGCTTACGAACAGCTGATTCAACTAAAATGCTCCATCTCAGTTAATGAAATCAACATCATACTAAGGAACTCAATACCACTAAATGAAATATGAAACCAATAAGGATTTACAAGAGGAAACTCTTACCTCATGATGGTTTTGGACTAGGAGGGAATAAATGGAGATACTTCGCCATCATGTATACTTTAGCTTCCAAAGTATCTCCCTCAACATGTTGATTTCTCCATAGTACCTTCACTGAAGCAACTCTCTTGTTCCTTAGATTACAAACTTGACGATCCAGAATCTCGACTAGAACTTCCTCATATGACAGGTTATCATTAACACTAAGACTCTCCATATGCACAATGAATGAGGGGTCTCCCACACACTTCTTAAGCATAGAGATGTGAAAAACCTAATGGACTGAGGCTAATTCAGCTAGGAACTCCAACTCATAAGCTACCTTGCCAACTCTCTTAGAAATTTGATATGGGCTAATATAGCGGGGACTATGCTTTCCTTTATTCTCAAACCTCATAACACCCTTCATAGGTGAAAACTTCAGATACACCCAATCATAAACCTCAAAATCTAAATCTCTCCATCTAATATCGGTGTAAGACTTTTTTCGGTTCTGTGCAGTCTTAACCCTTTCTTGGATGGTCTTAAATTTTTTAATAGCTTGTTGAACTAGGTCTGGTCCTATCAAATCTACTTCTCCAACCTCAAACCATTCAATCAGAGATCTATACATCTGCCTATAAAGAGCTTCATACGGAGCCATCTGAATTCTAGAATGATAACTGTTATTATAGGCAAACTCAATAAGAGATAAATGGTCATCCCAATTTCCTTTGAAATCAATAACACATGCTTTTAACATATTTTTCAAGGTCTAAATAGTATGCTTTTCTTGACCATCTGTCTGGAAAAACGATATTAAGGTTCACCTTCAAACTCAAACCTTTCTAAGATGACTTCTAAAACTGAGCAGTAAACTGAGTACCCCTATCTTAGATGATGGATAATGGCACTCCATGGAGTCTCACCACCTCCCTAAGGTACAACTTAGCAAGATTCTCTATTGAGTTTGTAGTCTTTACCACTAAAAATGAGCTAACTTATTCATTTGATCCATGATCACCCAAATAGAGTCATGCTATCTGCGGGATCTTGGTAGACCGGTGATAAAATCCATATTAATCATTTCCCACTTTCACTCGGGAAGTTCTATATTCTGAGCAATAGAACATGGCCTTTGGTGCTCAATCTTAACCTGCTGGCAGTTTGGACACATAGCCACAAAGTCTACTATGTCCCACTACATACTATTCCACCAATAGGCTTCTCTCAAGTCGTGGTACATCTTGGCGGAACCTGGATGAATCGATTATCTAGAGTTATGTGCTTCTACCACAATTCTATCTCTGAGGCCATCTGTATTAGGAACATACAATCTATCTTGGTACCTCAGGATACCATCTCCCCTTTGTGCGAAAACCAATACCTTCTACAAATCTTCTATAATAGCTAGCTAAAGCCAAGAAACTTTATCTGTCAGAATTGTTGGTCTAAGCCAATTCTTAACTGCCTCAATCTTTTGAGAGTCATCTTTAATACCCTTTCTAAAAACTATATGGCCTAAGGACACCATAGACTTCAACCAAAATTAACACTTAGAGAATTTGGCGTATAATTCCTTGTCCTTAAGTGTTTGAAGGACTATTCTGAGATGGTTAGCATGCTCCTCATCACTCTTGGAGTAAAACAAGATATCATTAATGAACACAATAACAAACATGTCTAGATATGGCTTAAACATTCTTTTCATGAGATCCATAAATACTGCAGGAGCGTTATTCAATCCAAAGGAGATAACAACAGACTCATAATGACTATAGCAGGTCCTAAAAGTTGTCTTGAGAAAATCACTTTTCCTTACCTTTAATTTATGATAGCCTGTTCTAAGTTCTATCTTTGAGAAACATATCACACTCTGAAGCTAGTCGAACAAGTCATCGATTCTAAGAGGAGGATACTTATTCTTTATAGTGACCTTGTTCAACTGTTTGTAATCTATACGGTACCATCTTTTTTACGCACGAAGAGGACTGGAGCAACCCATAGAGAAACACTGGAGGGGATGAAACTCTTATCTAGCAGATCCTTTAACTATTGTTTCAACTTGATTGTAGCCTTTCTACAAGGCAGAATAGAGATAGGTTGAGTTATAGGAAGAAGATCGATTCTGAAATTTATTTCCCTATCTGGAGGGACTCTTGGAAAATCATCGGGGAAGACCTCAAGAAACTCATTAATAATAGGAACTGACAGAAGGGATAAGGTCTCAACATCAGAATCTTTCACTCTCACTAAATGATAGACACATCCCTTAGAGATTAACTTTCTAGCCTTAAGGTATAAAATGAAACGACCCTCAGGCATGACGGAGCTACCTTCCCCAACTATGACTAGCTTATTTGGAAATAGGAATACTGTGATTTGGGTCCTACAATCAACTGGCATAACGGGAATATAACCAATCCATGCCTAGAATAAAATCGAAATCCACCATATCAAGCTCTATCAAGTCAGCTTTGGTGTCTCTATAATGGAATGCAATTGTACAATCTCTATAGATTCTCTTAGCTAAAACTAACTCATTGATCGGAGTAGAAACACTAAAATGTTCTAATTGATCATACCATATATTAGCAACATCCTTTAGCTGATAAAAAGTAAACTCGATTCCTTTTGTTTCTGATACGTGCATCGTTCTCAAGATTCTCCTTATTGCATTAATAAAGTTATGGGGATCTTCATCAACCTTTATACCCTATGAACATTGGTGGGTTCATTCCTCAAACACTCTCGAAACCTTGACGTTCTTTTCTATCCTTCTGTTTATCCTCCTCTAACTACTAGGTATACACCATAAGTCTAGAGATGTCCATCTCCTTAAGCAGCAGTATATCCTTGCATTCCCTCTTCTCATGCTTACCTTAACCGGACATAAACTTTCTCATTCTAGCTCTCAAGTCTAGCACCACCTCCAAAGCATGTCCAAATAACTGGATTAACTTGAGACCATACTTCTCCACTCCTTTGATGCCTTGCTTCAAGTTCATTAATTCTTCATCCTTAGCTTCTCTTAAATCCTGTGGGAAGAAACGGTTCAAGAGAAAATCTTATTCCTCTGACTAGAGTTACGCTTTGGAGCATGTAAATGCGCGAGTTAGGAGGAAGTCTTTATAGAGTTAAACTTTATCACACGATCTAGAGTATGAAAAAAGGGAAGTATTTTCTAACGCTTCATAGTCTCCTCATTATAGATGTGGCGCACTTCACATTGATAAGAAGGACATTACTAGACGCGGCTTCATAGACACCCTAGGACTCTTGAAAATCTAAATCTTTGATACCAAGTTTGTCATACCCCAAATCTAGACTTAGGGCGTCGACTGGCACTCAGACCACTTTCATGATCCAAGTGAACCCTTGGCCAGGATTACTATTAGTCTAGATCTCAATAAACAATTCGGAAGCTGAAACATTGTGAGCTCAACGTAATGAAAGAGAATTTATTCTATAACTGAAATAAATGTTAAGAAGTAACACTATTGACTCAATATCTAACTCTAATTATGAAGCCTCTAATAACTGTAGAAAGAGTGTCGGGACATAGTTTCCACGGCTACCTCAAGCTCTATAAATGAAAAGACTCGATAAGTGGGACTCTCTGGATGTAGGAGGCCTCACCAAAAGCTGAATGTAGATGAAGTCCTAGTAAAGTGTCTGCTGCAGATCCTATCTACTTGAGTCTGTATCATAATGTGATGCAGCGCCAAAAGGGCGTCAGTACATGGAATGTACGGTATGTAAAATAGCTGAATGAAACAATGTGAGCAAGAATATCTTAAGTGAAGAACATAACTAGAATCAATAAACCTGACCTGAAACAATAAAGGAGAATCGTACTCTGGAACTCAAAATGATGCATAGAACACAATATGAAAATGTGTAAAGTAGTCAATGCA
Source organism: Datura wrightii (assembly GCA_035772735.1). Taxonomy (NCBI): domain Eukaryota; kingdom Viridiplantae; phylum Streptophyta; class Magnoliopsida; order Solanales; family Solanaceae; genus Datura; species Datura wrightii. Next base: position 24,249,347 of record JASDFA010000001.1, read on the forward strand.
ATAAAACTTATCCATCAAAATATCTCTATAAATACTTATGCAAGTAAAGTATATCAATAGTAGATTGGGTGGGAGTTTCTCATAGCCGACAACATCATGAATGAGCACATGATGCCCAACTATCTCACTCAAGTTGGCAGAGCCGTCCAAAACTTTGTCAGGGTAGAGGACGATCACAATCTGGGATCCATAACATTGAGTCCTTACCAGGGACTATCTCTGAGGAGTCTCCCAAACTTGACACTATCCTATCCTATGTTGGCTACACAGTTATGGGGCTTACGGGTTATCTGAACCCTTTCACCGATTCGGTGCTAAGTACTCCTCGCAAAACAATCTTGCTCATGTCCAATCTAATGCCCTCAGTGAGGAAACATTAAAAGCATTATTATAAATCACTTTATCTATAATATATAATGAATGTTTAAAATCATCTGTGAAGCCTTTCGCTCAAAAATCATCTTTAAACTTGCTTACTAGCCTCTCGCTCAAAACATAGTTTAAAGCATCTTCAAAACATCATGAAGAGCCTTTCGCTCAAAAATGCTTTAAAATATCTTTAAAAACATCATGAAAAGCCTTTGGCTCAAAACATCTCATGACTTTCAAAATAAAACTTTACTTATGTTTTTTGAAAATCATTTCTTTATACTTAAAATCTCATCATGCATGCTCTCTTGAAAATATGTTCAATCTTTATGAAAATAATGCATTTACTTCCAAAATTCATGCTTTCAAAATCATGCTTGCTTTCATGTATCTAGTGTTCATGGGATAAGAGACATGAACCAACATCAAGAATCAAGAATCAAGAAAGTATGATCAACAATCAAGAATGAAGAGAGTATTCTCAACAATCAATATACTAAGATTAAAATCAAGAGGCATCAATAGACAACTCAATATGAAGAATTCAATATTGGCATATCAACATATATAAATAGAGAAGAAGATAATTCAAGAATTGGGTAAAAACCCTAGCTTTAATCTCAATAAATTCTTGCATAGATGTAGGGAGCAAGGATGAATAGGAATCTTTACTTAGGTTAGCCTTACATACCTGAAAAAATAGACCCTTATACTCAAGCTTGAAAAACCTTAATTTGGCGAAGAAGACTTCCTAACTTCTTGAAAAACTTGAGAGCTTTGATCCTTGGATTCTAATTGAAATTGTGAGGAACAAGTGTCTAGGCTTTACGAATACATAAATAATACCTCTAGGCATCCCAAACCATTTGTGTTCAGGAAATTAAACTGTGGAAGCTTCCTAAAATAACTTTGAGATTGTTTTTGATAATTTCACGCGTCTTTGACTTTGACCCCGTGTCACTTGACAGTGTTTCACTAAAATACTCATAACTTTTTACTTCGAACTCCAATTGATACAAGGTCAGATGTGTTGGAAAGGAGACTCAAAGGAGTTCAATTTGATGGATTGATTAACTCAAAAATACTTCATAAACTGGAAGTTATGATCATTTGAAATTGACTCTTGTAAGAGCTTATACGAAAATCTAATCACTAAGAAGACTCTCAACTCAACTTTTTTCTAGAGGTTCTTTATGACCTTAATTTGTATCCAATTCACTTGTCATACTTAAAATTTATATTAACACTTAGGTTCCATAAAATTCATTGGGTTCGAGTCTATCCACATACCTAGAACAATTTCAAACTTTTACCGAAAGTCTGAGGCATTACAGCCAAGGCAGCAATCGCCCCTTGTGTCTCTTTCGGGTCCACAGCAGCTGTGCTGGAAGCCCTGCTGCTAGATGAAGGTCTGGGAAACCCGCCTAGCATCTCTCGCTTAGGGGGCACCTCAGTCTCGATCTGCTCCAAAGGTCCCACAGGTCTGGAAAGACCAGCTCCACTATCACCAGAAATTGTCTTCCTCTTCTTCCTGCCCTTCCCTGAGAGCCCTTCACCCTTAAGGAATCAAAGGGCACGTCATAGGCCATGATGGCATCCATGACCTCCTGGTGCACCTTGGCCCATTTATACAGTAGGGTAATGAGAGATAAAAAGGAAGGAGAGTGATGGCCTTGGACGTGAAATACCTCAACTCCTCCAGAATCTGCGACCCCATATTTACCTGCACCCCCTCAGAATACAGGCCACTACCAGTGTGGGGGAATAAGTCACGTCAATGACATTGGTGGATGGGCGGATCCTCTGGGACACCATATTCATCCACCTCCTGCTCTCCACTATGAAGAGAGTGCCCTGAATGCCCGTCCGGATAATGCCCCTATTGGTCAAGGCCCTGTGCTCCTCCACCTGTCACTGCCCATTTTCGTCCACGTCCTTGGCCCTCATCTCATCCTTTGTAGGGTTTGGTAGCCTGATGCCTTGGCAGCGGTAGTCAACAGAATCTGCCTCCCCCGAACATAGGCAACTGGCTCCGAGCGATTCAAGACCACGGTAGAAAGATTGGCATTGAACTCCCTTACCTATGCCTTATAAACATTACGAGGCCATTTCACCAGGGACTCCACCCTAACTCCTCGAGGCGAGCATAAAATTCTAGTGCTTTCTCCGCCATGTTTTGCAAAATGAAACTCCACTCGTGTATCAAACCCTTGCTGGCCTACTCATTGTATCAGAATTGGCACTGGTCAGTCATGAACTGGACATAGTCAGAAGTATGGTTGCTACTATTGGGAGAAGGCATAGTGAAGAGACCTGTAGGAAATAAGTGTGTTACGAAGTGATCAAAACAGATAAGAGAAGGAAACTTGGGAGCAGAAAATAGGGAACAGGGGAAGGCTCATTGCCTAAGCGGACTATTGCACTGAACATGGTTCCGTTGCAGCGAGTCCATAAGAGCAAAATGGAACCGCTATGACAGTTCTGCTATAGCGGTCAAGGCCCGTTGCAGCGGACATCATCTTCCCTAGCAGATCTCTGACCCTAACAGTGGAGGTTGGGGTTCCAACCTCAATTTTTCTCCAATTTGAGCACAAAGCTGGCAAGGGATAGACTTACCCATGCCCAACCAACCATTTTCCACCCCGATAGAGTCCGATTTCGAGCTCGAAAGGCTCAAAAAAGCTGAATTACCACCCTACCCAACCCCACCATTTCTAGCGTGAAACCCCCCCCCCCTCCCCGTGAAAGTAGTCTATAGTATGCAGGGAATGATGCAAGTGACTTAAGGACGTAAAAACTAGTAACATGCTTTATAAATCTACCCCAATAATTTCAAAAAGAAGTTGGGTATTTCATACCCTAGAGCAACCCGAAATCAATCAAAATGACATGAAATAGGTAACCAACATGAGGAGAATTGTACAATAAATGGTAGAAATGAAGATTACCTAAGCAAAATCGAGAAAAATCGTCCGAGAGTTGAGAGAATTTGCACAAGTGTGAAGTGAAAAGTGAGAATGAAACTCAAAATCATCGATTCTAGCCTTTAAACTGATTCTTATTCCGCTGCAGCATATTGATCTCCACTGTGACGGGACCGCTATGGCAGGAAATGGATCGCTGCAACAGACTGGATAAAATAGTGTTTCAAATTCCTTCATGGGGTTCCCCATATTTTGACTCCTCACTAATGAAAGTTCTATGAGAATCGATGAAGCTTAGGGGCGCAGGCCACGAGTAAATGTCAAAAGTCACAAAAGAGAAATTCGAAAGACTCGGGGTCAGTCAGATTGAGTCAACACAGAGCTAGAAAATAGGGGAAGCGGGCTGGGGAAGAAATTACACCATACGATAGTCTTTAGGACCTCAAAAATAAGGGTTCAATGGGAATACCAATCTAAGAATCGATGAGCAATATCAGTGAGACCACAGTGTCGATTGGAAGTATCAAAACTATGACCTGGTGTCAAGGTAAACATGGGTAAACTAGAGACACTAGCCTATTTTATGGGACTGTTCGGGGATGAATGAATTTTTAATTGGTATCTGATGTATGACCCGTCTATCGTTGTAGCACCTTGACGACATAAACGTGAGAAAATTTAAATTTTGCAAGTCTATGTTATGTCCTCGAATTAAGAGATTATGTGATTGATAATTTAGAATGGGCTAAGTTAAAATTAGGTGGACCCAGACGTAGGGCCGCCGTGATGGACTAATTTCGCTGTAATGAGACCGCTGCAACAGAAGACCCCTCACTGCAGCGAGCGATGCCAATCAGAACCCCGTAATTCTGTCCAGGCTAAGATTTAAAAACATATATCCATAAAGCTTGGTGGATAAAAACGCCCAAAAACGAAAGTTAGGATCTCTAACAAGGAAAGAAAGTAAGGAGGCTAGAGAAGGCAAGGACTTCACCACCCGCTACGATAATTCCCTGCAAGAACTCAAAACTCGAGGCAAGCAAGCAGCCCATGATTTTCTTGATGGCAGCTTGGCGCCCAGGTAGGATATGGCTTACCTTTGTGTTAGATGTTGACACCCAATTTTGACCTACCTGCGCCTTAATATGCTGCTTATATATGTATATATTTATTTGTTTATTTTATGCAAATACTCGACTTACTTTCGTATTTATAAAATAATTATTATAATAATATTATGAAATTATTTCAAGTTTCATATATTTGACCCATTTTTAATTTTTAATTTTTTGATATTAAATCATTATATCGTATAATATATTTCGTATTAATATGTGCCCTTATTTTGAAATATATTCTTTATTTAATAAATTATTTACCTAATTTTACTAAATTTTACAAATTTATTAGACTAATAATATTATTTGAATTTATAAATTATTTATGTTAATAATATGATTTTTATAATATTTAATAACTTGACTTTATATTTTAGTCATTAATTTATTCATAAATATAATAATTTAATTATATGATATTTACATAAGTATACTTAGATTTAGGATTGATTTATTAATAATAATATTTATATGATTTCCTTATAATTTAAGCTATTTTATTATCTATTTATTAAATTATTTAAAAGTGTAGTATATTTATTAATTTAATAGCAGCTAAATCCAATTTCATACAATTTATTTAAATTATAGCCATTTCCTATTCAATTTCATCCAATTTATTTCAAATCTGGCCACTTTCATTTCAATTTATTTCAAATTTTAGCCACTTTTGATCAATTTTGGCTATTATTTAAATTAAATTTCAGCCAAATTAACCCCTACCCGTTTTTGACCCATTAACCCGACCCTTTTATCCAGATTAAATCTGATCCGTTCATCTAATCTAATCCTACGGCTAAGATTAACCCTAGCCTACTTCCATATTTAAATCATTCCCCACCCCAAACCCTACCAAAACTTTTCATTTTCCTCCTTCCCTCTCCTTAACTTGCTGCCGCCCATCCTTCCCTTCTCTTACCTCGCCGGCCACCACCACTCCGCCCTTTCCCTCATTGATCTCCCCCGCTGGAAAAAGAAAAGCAACACCCGTCGCATACCCTCTCCCTTCTCCCCATTTTTCCGGCGAACTTACCTCTTCTTCCCTCCTCTCCGGTGAAATCACCACATGCAACCTCCGTCCAACCTCCATAACTTCCGGTTTAAAACAACAACTACCGTCATCTTCCCTTCTCGCCGGAAAACAGCCAACACCATCTCCGACCAAACAGACCCCGCCGGCCTCCCTCTTCTCCCTCACCACCGCCGGAAATACCTCCCAGCCGACGGATCCGGACAGATCTGCGAAGATCTGTCCGCAAATTTATTTTTATTTTTTATTTTTTTTAATTATTTATTTCCTTCTTCTGCTTTGTTTATTTATGTAATAATGTATATAATAAATATATATAATATATATATATATATATAAATAATAATATATAATAAATATATGCTATAATAAATATGTATATGTATATAATATGTACTGTTTGTTTTTCCTTTCCGTTTCATATATATATAATGATATATAATATATATATATATATATATATATATATATATATATATATATATAATATGGTTACGTATATATAATAATTCATGAAATAGATATGTGGATATGTATATACTGTTATCCTTTTGTTTCATTTATATAATAACATATACTTATATATGTATAAATAATCTGTATTGTTCTTCCTTGTGTTTTGTTTATATATATATGTGTGTATATACAATAGGTATATGTTAATTATTTAGTTAGGCATGTCCGATTAGTATGCTTGTTCATGAAACTTTGTTTAAACTGGCCGAATATGTTTGAAAAGAAAAATTAGTATTCTTAGAATTTATGTATATCACCGCTCTTGTTGAAGAATTTTATTAAAATTGTTTATATGCGTCACTGTTTAGTCGTTCATCCTGCCCTCTAATTAGAACTTATTATTGTTCTAATGTTTCTCTGTTTTACTTGAAAGTTAGAAAATTATAAATATTTATAGAAGCTGGTGTAATGGAACCTTGTTAATATGATTCTTAATCTTGTTATTGTCGGTCAATTAGAAATTAATTAGCATGGTAAACTGAGCATTTTGATTTTAGTCCAATTGTGTATATGAATAACTGATAGCGAGTCCTTCTTTATCTAAATTCATTTTACTTCCCTGGCTAGCATGTGACAGGATATTGGGAAAATAATTTATGTTATTTCCTTCCATATTTAGTTTCTGAAAATGTACTCCCTTTACGACGACATAATATTTTTATTCATTTGTTGGCTTTCATAACCGTAAATTTTGATAGCTTATTTAGCGTTTTCTCTACATGTCCTGCCTTATTTAATATTTAATGACTAAGTTTTATTTATTCTCAGAATATGTTAATTATAGTAAATAAAGATTTGTTGATGGATCTTGATTTCTGATTTTCGCTAATTAAAAATAATAAAAAAAAAATTCTGACTTATTTTATTCTCATCCCTTAATTAAATTATTAATTCTGATATGATTTGCCCTTTATTTGATTTACTATTTATTTAAGGTAAATATTTCATTTAGGCCCCTCTGTTAATTGATTTAGAGTATAAATATTTGTGGTAAGGTTTAATCTGATTTTTAGGATGGATCTTTGTTCCTGATTGGATTTGATTTATTTTAATTAGCTTTGTTAATTAAGGAAAACCTCCTAAATACCATGTAACTAATTGCTCCCCTTCCTTAACCAAGGTTGATATTCGTATTATGGTGCATTTTTAAATTCATTTAATTATGCTGTAATTTATTTCTAATTAAGGAAATGTCTCTTAATTAATCATTTAATTATTCTCCTTCCATACTCTTATTGGATCGTTAGTTTGTCTCCTATAAAAGCCCCCTTTTCTTTTCATTTTTTTTTGGGAAGAACACGGACAGAGTGAGTAATATACAATTATTTTTTTTACAAATATTGTTATGGCTCTGTTCTTTCAAAATTCTTTATTCTTTGTTCTTCTCCCCACCTCAATACGAGCACTGCTCGGAATCCTCGAGATTCCCGTGATCTTGACGTATTGAGTGCGGGTAACAACTGTGGTATCCGTGATCTTTTGATTTTCTTTTGCTGTTGTTAATTACCGATTATTGTTGTATCTATGATTGTACTAACCTTTAAGCAGGTATCGTCTTATACCGGCATTCATCAGAGAGTTGACGGGATGAAAGGAGGCTACTGGAGTTATTTATTGTTATTTATTTTAATGCCGTAGTTATTCATTCTATTTTATTCTTTTGTAATATTTGTAATATAAACAATAATAATAGTGGAAAAGGGTTTGGGGGTGGGGATTGTATTTTTCCTTATTGTTTTTCTTTACTGCTAATCCCACTTAGAAAAGCATGCCTTTAGGAATAACATAAAAATCATATGAACATCTTTAAGAATTTAATTCGATACTAACATATAGAAATCATGCCTATAGGTTTTAAATAATTTATTGTAAAGTACGTATTATGTTTTAAACATTGTTTGTCACGATAAAATCAATTTCACTCTTAAAAACACATAGAAATCATGCATCTAGGTTAAGATATTGATTTGTTTTAGAACATACTTCTTATTTAAACATCATTATATTTATCTCTTTTTAAACTACTTTTACCTTTATGTTAAATTCTGTTCTCATTAATCTACATTTGTGCATCCATTTTAGGCTTGTGTTATGATTACATTAAAGTTTCATTTCATTAAATTTGCATTTCTGAATTTGTTTTGAAACTAGATCTCTCTTACATTAAATTCTGTTTTCCTTAATTTACGATTTTGCATTTAATTGGTGCTATACATGAATTATATATATTCGCTTTAGACATCATGTTTATGAAATCATTTGCCCCGTTTTAGAAGTCATGCTCTTAGGTTTAGAAGAGGCCCATTTGGAACCTTATATGCTAAATGTTTTATTTATATTGCTTGTTTGTATTTCATTTTAATTACCTTTATTAAAGCCTTAAGAATCTTAGAACCCAAAATCCCATTTAGTAGTCCATCGCCTCTTGGACATTAGGATTGGGACGGGTAGGCACTTATTAGGGCGTTAGTCTTTTCCATTTAGTTTACTTAGGCTTAATAACAAATTAGGAGGGTAGACGGGATATGATGAAACAGACAGGCTATTGCTGACTTCACGTATGAAGCGCAAATCAGCTTTGTAAATACAAAGCAATCTATTACTCCCATCTTTTCTAAATACATATTTTTTTTAAAGAGCTTTTCAAAGATTTTAAATTTTCTTTTGTTATGTTGAAATATTGATATATTTTTCATTAAAAGGAAATTTTGTTAAAAATATAATATATACATATACATGATTTTCTAGAAAATGCACATTTTTTACTCAAGTTATATATATATATATATATATATATATATATATATATATATATATATATATATATATATATATATATATATATGTTATTCTCTTCAAACTATCTTGATTTTAAAAATGGAATAGAAGGGAGTAATATCGCATTGGGCCCATTTTCAGCCTTGTCAAAACCTGATCCCACTTTTAAGGTTAATTTCTTAATTTGCTAATTTAGTATTTATGTTAGTGTTTTGTTTATGCTTATAATTTATCGACTTTATTTGATCACTTAGATAAATCTCCCATTTAATGAGTACGGTCGGGAACCACCTTTGTGGACCTCGAAAGGTGCCTAACACCTTCCTTTCGAGGTAATTAAAGCCCTTACCCGAACTCTGGTAACCTAGATAAAAATTGGCTTAAAACGGTGCCCTAACGCACCTTAATTCGTTAGGTGGCGACTCTTCTTTTCCTCCCTTAAGAGTCGTCAATGTTGGGTCCCGCCTTTTCCGCGAGGGAAAAATGGGGCACGACATTAGACTTTCATTAGCAATTCGTATATGTGTGTATGATTGATATGCGGTTGACGAGTAAACCAGAAATTATCACGCTAATCACAACTAGTCAAATTCTAGTTAGTAATTAGTATGAGAAGGGAGCAACCAAAAAAATATAAGTAAGAAGTGATAGAGTTGTCGTATTATGCAATCATGTGAGTACGAATAGTCTTGAGCCTAGATCGTTGGATTTCCGTATTAGGTGGAAAGTCTTAAGGACTACTTCTAAAGAATGAATGGAATAAGGTGACTAGAGTATGGTCATGGCTGTAGGCATTGGGATGGTTCATGCATTCATATTGGTTAATGAGTTAATAGTTCACTCACGATGGTTATGCGTTTGTAATTGTTGCATCATATATTGAATTAAATGTCGCTCCATGGGAAAGAAGTGACAGTAGATTGTGATTAATATGCATTTAATTAGTAGATCAGCAGACTGCAAAGGACCCCGATAAGGGAGGGGGGAGGTTTGGTTGAAGTACTGTCTGTGCAGTACTGCTGCACTGAAACTATAATGGCCATAGCGTTACCGTCACCGCGACACTAACCCCTCTATAGCGAGGCCTAATCTAGTGAACAGGATAATTTTCACCATGCTCTGCATGATTCTGTAGACAGGGTGAAGCAATGAATAATTGATTTTGTGAAATGGTCTTTAGACAATGATGGTGCTATAAATCGTATTGATAAATTCTCGTTGTTGAATGTATTTTTTTTAAGTGACTGGAATAGTGATATATTGTTCCTAAAACTATGGCTGGAATCCATGGTAACCAATTGAGTGAATGAGGGAACATGTTGAGAAGTAAGAATGAGACATTCTTATCGTGAGATGAGAGGCTCGTGTCCGAGGTGAGTATCTAGACGAGTAGATTGGTGCGATCAAGCATGTGTGTGAGTACTTGAATATGAGTGGTTCGTGCCCGAGGTGAACATCCATGTGAGCAATATGGAATGAGTACATAGATAGGTACGACTCAATCTTCATATGGTTGGGTGCACGGATATGAGTACACAGACAGGTATGATGAGAAGTTCATACGGTTGGGTGTACAGTACATGGATTTCTAGAGTCCCCTGCAGGTCATGACTGGAAGGGCAGAAATAATACCCTCCAGCATGTGTGTACAGTGGTGTGACGGAGGCATGTGTGCAACACATCACCGATGATTTGATTGTGAGACAGATGAGACAAAGATCAACATAGATATGCATATGAGTGACAGACAACAGATATACAGATGTAATACATGATGTATCGATACAATTTAGATAGGATGTGAGAGTTATAATGAAGAGATGATACATTATGAGGTGATACATGATGCTATAATGCAAGTATGATACTGCATTATGCAGTTTTGGTATTGAATTGTGCAGTGTGGAATTGTGGAAGTGCAGGTATATGCATGTACTCTTATTTTGTAAGGATGTTACTGTCGCTTCCTATATTTCTTGCGAAAAGTGAAACTCGACTTGTGACAACTCTTTTAGGAAGAAAATTAATAAGAGTCGCTACCTAAAGAGTTATGGTGCATTAGGGCACCGAACTAAACTAATTATGCGAAAAATCTGTTTAACTAGCATACGTCACCAGAGTCGGATAAGGGTTCAAGTTACCTCAAAAGGAAGGTGTTAGGCACCTTTCGAGGTCCACAACTATGAGTCCTATCCGAATTCATTATTATGTGGGGAGAGTTAAGTGATAAGCGAAAAGATCAATTACTTTTTCTAAAACTAAACTAACTATGTGATTAAACGAATAAACTCTTATAAAAATAAATAAATAAAACAAAACTTAAATTATTTTTTAATTAATGCGAAAAGTAAATGATAAGATCTTACCTAAATTATTTATCAAGTAAATGTATGAACTTATTTCAAAATAAATAGACACTCAAACGTAAATTAATTCACTAGTTAATTTAAAATCTAAGTGATAAGTAAATTTACATATGCAAAATTATTTGTTAAATACATGAATAAATAAAAAAGATCATTATTAATTCAAGAAATTAAAGTGTTCATATAAGCAAAGAGAAAGAAATTTAAAACAATAATAACAAATATACTACATATTATTTTTTAATTTTTGCAACTTAAAGTTTAGAGTAAGTAATAAAAAAATCTAGCAACCCAATACAAAATAAAGAGAGACATTACAAATTAAAGTCTATTATCAAAATCTAGAATGTATGTAAAATGTTAAAACAAAACATGAGAGAGTTCTAAAAATGAAAAATGTCTGTCGCTTTATCGAGATGATAACACGATATTATAAATGGTGATCTTCAACCTCAGAAATAAATTAATATGAGGTCGGTCTTAAGTTAAAAATATAATAATAATATATTTAAGAAGATTTGAATTTTGAAATATAAACACATAAATATCTACATATAAATACACATAATCCTTTTGAAATCTTAAGTTGATCTTACGTCCGGGGAATGGGTCGGCTTAATTTAAAATATTGAAATTAGACCTCGTAGTTCTTTTTACTTTTTCATTAACTATATATCAAGGGATAGAATTCATATATAAAATATGTTACACATTTTCAATTTAAAAGAGAGAATAGGCAATAACTTTGATAAAAAAAATGTAACAAAACAATTTTATAAGAAAAATGCAAATTTGAAAAAGATTAAAAGAAAAACAATTCTAAGCAAACAACATATAATTCTCCGCCCCTTTTAAACATTCCTTTTTTCACTATTATTAACATTTGCACAATGTTATTACATACAAAATTAAAAAATAGGAAAGGAAGAAATAAAGTAAAACTACAAATAGTCCTAACATAGTCCTGTCTTTCATATCCCTAGCAACTTTACGACTCATTCGAAAGGAAGTCAATGGATACCTGTTTGACAAATGGTAGAGAAGTAAGTGATTTAATATGAAAACTCAATAAAAGAAACTTCATAGTGAGAATTATGAGAAGAGAGGAAGATTATTCCTCTTTGCTAGAGAGCAAGAATGTTCGGATGAATATATTGGTAGAGAATTAGGAGTATTAAAAGAAAAGAGAGAGAGAGCAAAATTGTATTGCAAAAGAACCAGTAAGGTTCGAATCTTATTTGCTAAAGAAGAGGCCATGTTGGAATGATAGAACTTTGAATAAGAGAGGTTCGGATGATTAATAGAGAGGAGAAGGTCTAATTTATATAACTAGAAGAATAAGGGATTAAAGGAAAATGAGACATTCAGTCAAATCAATCACAAAAAAAGCTTAACCTTAATTAACGAGATCAAATCAAAATACATAAAACAAATCAAACTTTTCCATATTCAGAGCAATACTGAATTAGTTTTAAGGGAAAGGGAGAGAAAAATCCGTAACAATTTCCACCTTATCAAATCGAGGGAAGAATAGAAAGGGGATAACCAATTATAGGTATTCTTGCCTTAACAAAATAGTCCAAATCAAATAAAGCCTTAAATTACCATTTATATCAAATATCATTAAAATTTGAATTACTAAAAATTGTATTCAAATAAAGTGCCAACTCTCCAATTATTACAATAATGCATAAATCAAGAGACTTTCTTTTATAGTCAAAGTTTACCAAATATAAACAATCGTTAAATAAAAATCTTATCATTCAAAATGGAGTTACTAAATGCACAAACAGTGTGTAGAATGAAATAGAATTTCTAAACATATATGAGGCAGCTTCACACACATAACACGTGAAGGCTGTTCAAAATTTATTTGGAGCAGAGAAGGAAACAAATCATATAGGGCTGTCAAGGAACACCAAAACATGGAAAATCACATCATGTTTAAGATTAACAATGGAAAACACATAGGAAAGCATATTCAAGCCTAAAGAATGCAAATACCAACTTAATTTATTAAGAGGTTAACAAGACTATATTAACTAATCTGAAGTTTTCATATGTGATAATCTGACCGGATTAATCAAGCAAAATCACATAAGAATTAGGCAAAATATCAGAGCCATATATTGTAATTCTCGAATTTGATAATCCATCATAACCAAACTCCTAATCCTAGAACGAGAAACAACAATGAAAAATAAAGCGAATCGAGCGACTTTGAACCGGCCAAAGTTGAGACTATATGGATTTGCTTGTTCATTTATATTATTGGAGGAGAGGAGGAGAAAAGTCTCATCGGTCAGAGATAACAGGAGCGGAGGCGGACGCCCTCAGTTCCGATCGAAATAGTGAGGCGGCCAGGTCGTCTGGTTGTTCTCCGTCCAATAATGGTTGGAAAGGATGGTGGAAACAGTGAGGCTGTGTAGTAGAGAGGAGGAAGAACCAAGAGAGAGAGAAGAGAGGAGCGGCTGCCCACGTCGCTGTTAGACGAAGCTGGTGGTCTAATGAGAAGGGAGACAAAGAGAGAATGGTGGTGTTGCGCCAGAGTTCATGGTGGATAGGAGAAGGACGAAGAGGGAGAGTTGTATGTAAGGGTGCGACGCTTCTGTTGGGTGAGGAATGGGTAGGGTTAGGGGTGTATTGGCACAAAATGAAATATCAGGAATTAATCTAGACTGTAGACTAGATAAGGTGAACGGATGGGTTTAGATGTTAAGTTGATGAGTTAGGTTCTCGGGTAGTTTCGAGGGTCGCGGATAAAATGGGTAGAATTAAATTAAGGTTGAATTGGGTTGAAAATATGGCTACAATGATTAAAATAGGTTAGAATTGGCATCAATTGGATACAAAGTGGCCAGAATTTAAATAAATTGAGAAAGAATAAAATTAAGCTGCTATTTAATTACTAAAAATGCTACACTTATATAAAACTTAGTAAATAGAATAGATTAATAAAATAATTTGACGATAATATTATATAAAATATTATATTAATTATAAATAATCGATAAAAGCCGTGAGAAATTATACTTATAATAAGATGCTTATTTAACCTAATATACATAAAAAAATATTAAAATAATGATGCGTAATTATTAATAATGCTTAATTATATAAAAATAGAAAAATTAATAATGATAAATCAGTGCGATAAAATCTTTATAATTATGAACGTAAATTAAAAATGCATAAAAATAGTAATTAATTATGTAAAAAGAAATAGTTTTAAAAGTACATATTAATAAGTCAAATAATAGCCCGTATAGAATATAGGAAGGTCAAAATTGGGTGTCAACAACTACACCCGGTGGGTATAATTTGATGTTTTCCTTGTTAAGTATTTGAGTTTATTATTTGATGTTGTGGTTGAATGCTTGCTTAATGTGGTCACCGTGAGTTGTGAGGGAATGCTTGATTGGGCAGCATCAAGTTAGATTAGTTGAGCCAGATGTGGGTTATTAGAATGGGTATAGGGAAGTTATGTTAAGGAATGTAGAGTGGAAGCTGTAAAATGTAACATGATTGATTTAATTATGGTAGTGACTAACTAGGAGATAGCCGATACATGTATAATATAGGAGAATGGTTAAATAAGTAGGAAAAGAATCGTAACGGGTTAGTTAGTGGCGAGGAGTCAATAAATGAGTCTTGAATGTCGGGAACGAACTTAGTTAACAGTAATTGGTGTAGGAATAAATAGAGTGTGGTCATAGAGCCAAATGGTGGGATGAAAAGGGGAAAAGGTCACTGAAATAGAGCTACTACCTAAAAGGTCATCGCTGCAGCGAACGAACTGCCGTTGTCGCTAGACCGTTGTAGCGGGTAAGTGTCCACTACATCGAGATGAGAAAACAGAATATAGGTTTGTGGTTGATGGCTAGAGTCTTAAGGAAAAGGTATATGAATATTGTTTGAGTTACATGATTTAATGAATTAATTGATGAACTTGATAGGATATAATTATAAGTCAGAATTGTTGTTAGAATTGGTTAATCAATTCTATGTTGATTATATACTATTGCGTGAACTAATCCTAGTCGGCCGATGATGTCTACTAATGTGTGGTGTGATAATACTATCTTGCTACACCATTTTGGATGTAGGTTGTGGCAGGTTTGAAGTTTCATAATTGACGAGGCAATACTCAGCATCAACTCTCGCATTTCATCCGTCGGTGAAGCTGTGTCTTTTAATTATCAGTATTCCATATAGAGCTCTTGTACCTATCTAGACTTGATTCTTGGGAGAGTCAAGGTTTTGGGGAGCATTTCTATTGATGTTTCGAGCATAATGTTGTTTGGTGCAAGTTAATGAAATGTTTATTTTGTTGTGTTCAAAAAGGGTTCTCCTATCGAGTTAGAGTCGATGTAGGTGTCTGCACGACTCACTCATTTGGGTCATGACATGAATTTGTTCCATGATTGACTTATTGTCAACCATCTAGAACTTAATCCATTGTCCGACAACATATTTTTACTTTCCTGCATCATCAACACCATATTTTTTTCAAACTGTCCCATATTTTCTTAGCAGATTTATAAGTAACAAATAAATCAAACAAAGGATTATTCATATGGTTCAGCAAATGTCCTCTAGCAAATTTGTAATCTTTCTCAAACTTTTTTTTACTAGCATCATCAACAATTATAACAAGAACCACTTATAATGTTAGAACCATCAGTAGGAGGCTCGTTTAATAAAACGTAATCGACTTCTAATTGTTCAAAGAAAATGAAAAGTTTCTATGATCAACATTTAAAATTATTTTCATCCAAAGGCCAAATTTTGACAGATCAAAAAAAATTTTGTTAAGAGAAATAGCCATTTATTTATATTGTATCGCTTTCAAATTTTTGGAAAATGAATACTATGATATTGATACCGGACAGAAATTAATACAATAAAAAAGTTATCACAAACACTATGTCGTGGCAAGCCACTGCCTTGAAAGCTATTTCGGTCCGACTCTGGTGCAAATCGTTAAGGCCGGTCACTCTCCAAGGTTCCACAACTCTTCCAAACACATGCACTCGTGGTTAGAAGTTTGGAGTTTGTACAAAAATAATGCCCAAAAAAATAAAGGAAGAATAACTTCAAAGAAAATAGTAGAGGATTTTTTCTTCTTCTCACTATGTGTATTTTTTTTTCCATGAAAGAAATTATCTATACAGTGAAAAAAGATATTGCAAAGAAAAAGAAGAATTAATGGTGAATTGAATTAGAATTCACATCAATAGATTAATTCATCCATTATAAAAAAATTAAAAAGGCATGGTTTATAAGTATTAAATCCGATGTTTTAATTGTTTGAATTCTAACAACCATATACTTGAAAATACTTTTTTAACAACAATGTATTTGGACATATTTTGAATAGGCTCAAATAAATGTTTTTACTTTGCATTCTCAACTGAAATGTTTTTACTTTGAATTTTCAACCATAATAGAAATGCCAACAACCCCTATCCCCACCATCTTCACACCCCCATCTTGCATAGTATTTATTTAGATTATATATAAATAATTTTAAAATAATATTATTTTTTTATACATACAGAATACAATAAAATAAATAAAAAATTGACTTATTTTTAATTTTGGGGCATACCGAACATACCCAAAATCACGTATTTTATTTTCACTAATAAGACAGAGGTAACCATAACATTCTCCAAAAGTATATGCCTGCAAAAAAGAAAAAAGAAAAAAGAAAAATCACCAAATCATTTTTCTAGAATTTGGCACCATGCAAGTAATTATTTCGAAATTCACTATTTATATTAGCCTTTTTTTTTTGTGGTACATAAATTAATAAGGTAAGAAAAAGATATAGTAAAATTATAATAGTTTAAAGGTGATCGAATTCCAGCTTGCAACTCTTCCGAATAATTGACTTTTAAATTATTTTTAAGAAACCTTTTTCTTAAAAATTTGAAAATTCTAAAAATACACGTGTTAATGGCATCACCGAAATGATAAAGGCACTTTACCTTCCAAAGTTCCAACCGTAACGTACTTTATTTTCCCTTACGGCAACCACCAACAAACAAATTTGCTTTTGTTTCCACGCGTTTCGCATGATAAATAACACCCTCTTTTTCTTTTCGATGGTCGTCACCCATCGTATTTTGTTGGATTCATTCATCCCAAGTCGTAACGGTCAAAATTCTCTTTTTTATAATACATAGTGATTGGTTTAATGACAATTATTATTATTTATTTTGCTTAATAATTTTATTTTATTTTTTATTTTTTTATAAAAGTTAATGATTAAAAATATACTTGAAATATCATGATTTTTCGAGCTTCATTCACTTTTTTTTACCTGAACTATTAAGTGTTCACTTTTTTTGATTTGAACTATCATCAATTATTTACCAAAACACACATGAACAATCAATTGTTCTCTTTTACTACCTGAAATATTGCAATCGTTCAAGTAGCAAAAGGGAACAATTTATAATCTAGATGTGTTTTGATAAACATTTAGTGATAGTTCAGGTAGAAACTCGTACATATAATAATTAAGATATGAAATTCAAATAATCTAAATATTTTATGTATATCTTTAACCGTTCACTCTTTATATAATAACTCTACTCGTATCCTACTTTTCTTTAAATTTAGATTATTCATATAAGTCATTATATAATAATAAAAATAATACAATACTTTTAATATTATATTTATTAAAATAATATATAATATAATACAATATATTATAAAATGATCAACAACAGATAACAACCATCCAAACAAGCTGCAAGGGCCGTTTGATTTGGACCGTAAAACATAATTTACACATTAAAATCAATCAAGTTTGTATTATGGTTTGGTTGGGATTTAATGAGTGAAAACAGCATTAACTAATATGGTATTTAGTTTTTTTTCCTCATATAACATATACATAAATTATCTAAAAATTTATGTATCATTTCATGCGAGATAAACTCTAGAATGAAAATATGATATCAAGCAATATATGGATTAAAATGTTAACATTATCAAACTAACCTTCATAGTAAGAAAATTTTAATTTTTTTGTTTAAAAAGAAATCAAATATTTTAAACTATATATTGTATACAAATATGTAATATATTAAATTAAATTAGATATTCAATAAGAAATAATCCTAGTAATATATAATTTTTGTATAATTTATTAATACTTACATAACTTATCTTCAAATCAAATAACCCCTTAATTGCACCTTTAGTTATACCCCTAAGTACATTTGATTCAATAATTATTAGAAAAATAATGTGTTTAAAAAAATATTTATCAGAAAAAGGATATTTTTTACTCAAAAGTAACAATAGGGCATTTTTGGACCAAACTATTAACAGTAGGGGCATTTTGGACCAAAACATTGATAGCAGAGGCATTTTTGGACCAATTATTAAGGGAGGGCATTTTTATTCAATTTCATATAGTTTAAAGACATTTTTAACCCTTTTCTCTAAAATAAATGGTATTTTTAAGTTTGGTCACACCTTTTAAGAAAATTATTAAAGTAAAATATATTTTTACCAACTTATCCTTAGTAAATGTTTTAAAAATATATATAACTCTTTAATTTTTTTTGGCTTTATAAAACTCTTTCCATTTAATTAAAGGTAAAATTGAAAGATCATCATTAATGTCTTTTTGATTAACAATTTATTTTACTAATTTTAATTAAAAAAATCGTTTTACTTATTTTCGAAAAGCTAATTCGATTGAATTGTATTTTCCAATTAACCATTATTTTTCATTAATCAGCCGTTACTGCAAATATCGATTTAGCTAATAAGTTCTGTGATGCCCATACCAAATTAAAGCAATACCTGGTGTGTGCAGATTAGTTTAATTTATGTCTAGCAATGTCACTGACAAGAAGATAGACTGAAACAATATTTAACCCATTATCCATATGTCAACTTTGTATTTTAATATTAATGTTTGATAATAGAATTTTTTACTTTTTAATTAAAAATTTTGAGTTTCATCTTTGAATTTGGAGATAATTATATTATTAAATGCATTATTATGTAAATTTAAATTAGTCGAAGTAACAAACTCACAATATAAATATTAAATTTCAGTTAAAAAATTAAACTTTTAATATTTTATTACAACGATAAATATTGCTTATTTTAAGAGCCCACTTTCCATTGCATATAACTCAAACCTATAGTAGCCAGTGTCTATTAGATTAAGCTCTCGAGCACCATGACGTAAATCTATTTATTTCATAAATCTTTGTTACTTTGCACAAAAGAAAACCAAGTAATACTAATATTGTATTGGAACCATGCGTTGTCACACTGAGGATAACAACATCCACAAAATAAAATAAATGCACGGTAAGTTTTTATTTATTTAACACTTGATTTTATTCAGATATTTAAATTATGCTATATTTTAATTCAACATTTAAAGTTTTTATTAGACGCTTTCTATTTAAAATTCTGAAAAAAAAAATTTGCACGTGTTTTCAAGCATTCATTACATAGATAAGTTAATCATTTAAAAAATATCACCTTCTTTAATTATATACATTAACCTCAATAAGCCGTAAGACCTCATTCATGTTTTAGTTGATGTTGATGCGTATAATTAAAGAAGGAGACATATTTTATATAATTAACTTATATATGTAATTGATGCTTATGAACATACGCACATAAATTTTTTCAAAATATAAAAATCGAAGTGTCTAATAAGAACATTGTATTATGTGTTCAGGTAGTCAATTGAAATAAGTCATAGTTTGAGTGTCTAATATACTGACAAATTTAAGGGTCGTCCATAAGTTCACCAAGAATAAAATACAAATTTTCTACTTCTCCCTGTGAACTCCTGCCTTTTGCTTCTATGTGAATTGAAACCCACAATCTCAGGTCATCGCAGGTGGAGAGTGCTTACCATCCAAACAACTCCCTCTTTTCAAATAAATCATGTGCAGTCAAACCTCATTACAGTGACAATATTTAAATATGACTGTTATAGAGGATTAAATTTACGAAGAGTGAATCGCTATAATGAATACCACAATCACTATAAGTAGTATGCTGTTATAGAAAAAATATATATATAACATGAAAAATTAATTCTGAAAAAAATTCAAACTATTATAAAGAAATATTATTATAACGGTTTAGCTTATCGGTTGTAGATAATTCAGTTCAACTTTAAATGTTACCGATTCAACTTATTGGTTCTCGATTCGTAGATATGCTAAATTGTTATACAATTGTTAAAGATATTAATTATCAGTAATCTATTTATCAGTTATTGATCGTTAACGATTCGAATATCAATTTAATCATTAAAAAATTGTATTAAACTAACACCAACACCAAATGCAACATCAAAAATTCAGATATATTATCAATATCCAAGTTAAATATGCATATCCAAAAGTCCTTGAGGAGAGACTACGAAGAACCTAAATATATTATCGATATCCAAATTATTCAATATGCGGTCATTGACATAACATGTAGATTAAATCGAAATTTCAAGAAACACGTTGAAAATAAGAGTTCATTATTATCGATAATTTAGTAATAGTTATTGGATTATCGATTAACCATTAAAAAAAAAAATTATATCATTACAAAACTTAATCATATAGAAAAAAATTTAAATTATTATTAAATCATCAAATTAATAACTTATTGCCACTAGATTAATAGTATTTTTGCAATTTGAATTATATGTTTCGATTCGATTTTAAACGGCCTAGTTAAATTGATTAATTTAGTAATATCAAAATCATTGTGGAAGTCTGGTAATTAAATTCTACTTCATCTACTGGATACCCATTTATGTAATTTCATGTCGAATTTTTATAGCGCCACCTCACTCGTTCAGAACCCTATCCACTGCATTTCTTTCACACACTAAACACACACACACAGAGTTCGTATGCAGTAGTAATAGAGTCAAGTCATTTAAAAAGTCTTTTTATCCCAAAGTTTTCTCTCTCTTAACCAACTCTTCTGACATTCTTCAAACTCTTCTTCCCTTTTCCTCATTTCAGAGTTCAGACAACACAATGGGAAAAAATAAAATCAAATACAGCTTCTTCTCTGCTGCTCCCTTTTCTCATTTCCCACAATAGAAATTAAAAAAAAAAGAAGAGAGATAGAAATACTCTCCATTCATTTTCGTCCTCTCGCCGGTCGTCCGGTGACTTCTCCGATTAATTTCTCTGTGCCGGTGCAAGTTATTTGACGTTATTCATTTAGTTTCTAGAGAGTTTTGTTACGGAGTTAAATTCGTGTATATATATATAGAGTGGTGTAGGAAAATGGATTTGGTGGAAGGCGTAGGGGAGAGTTCGTCACCGCCGAGGAGTTTCGGGAGCTGTGCAGTGTATGATATTAAGAACGATGTGTATAACCGTCTTGTAGAGAGTGGAAATGCAGAGGCTGTTACCAATCCGGAGCTGCTTCGTGAGCAGTTGGATTCTCACTTCGCTCGCTTGCCTGCTAGGTTTCATCTTCTCTGCCGCTGACTTAATACTCTATCACTTCTCTTTTCTGCCAAAAGATTATTTCGTTTACTTGTTCCGTCAATGTGCGATTTCTTAAGCTGAATTTTGTGCGCAATTCCATCTGTTTTCTGGAGTTTTTTTTTTTATTTAAATTTTTCCTCGAGAGAGTTCTTAACTTCGTTGTCTTAGATGATGAGTGGACAATTTGAAAAATATGTGGGTCTTTGTATCAAGTCTATGACCTTCAGTGTTTTTTGCGGTTGTTTTTGTTTCTATCTCTATTTTGGGCCGGAATTGGGGATTTCGTCGTGATTCAACAAACCGTTATTATTAGGTTTCATTTAGTTTGAAAAATTGGGCTATTCATGATAATTGATTAAAGTGGTCAATAAATTAGCTCTATTTTTTGTACAAAAGCTAAATGCTGGTGGTGATTATTAAAGTTAACTTGATTAGGAAAGTCAGATTATAGCAAATGTTTAAACCATCCCTAAGGTTTTGGTTCAATGTCAAAGATAGTCAACACGTGATGTTTTCTAGGTGCACCTCACGAATTTACATTCTGCTGGGGAACCAAGTATGATATTTAAGGCTCATCGTCCAAGTTTTGAAGCTGAAACTAGCATTCTTTCTTGGTTGTAAAAAAGAAAAAAGAAAAGAAATAATTCAGATCAAAGAAGGCTCGTATAATTTAGTGGTGTTGACTTAAAACTTTGTTTCTTGTGGATATAGTTATCTAATTTGAATGATGATGGTGGTTGTGTTAGATTGTCAGAACATGAGCTTTTAAATACCTTTTTAAGTTTTAACAGATAGCATATGAATATATGATGGTTTTGGATCTTTTTAATAAGAATGTGTGTTTTATGGTGGATTTGCTCTTTTAAAATATGTGTGGTAATTGAGTGTAAGCAAATTATTTTAACAGTGTCTTTGATGCTTCAGTTATGGGTTGGATATTAATGTGGATAGAGCAGAAGATGTGTTGTTGCATCAGAAGATTCTTGTTAGAGCAAAAGATCCCAATAACCGGCCTGTTTATCATGTCCGATTTTTGGAGGTACTAACTACATTCATCTCATAGCTGCACGACCCCGACCACTTCAATGCCATCTGGTATTGCTGGTGGATTTATGCTGTTTAAGTGTATACTGTAATTTTCCTAAATGCCATAGTTGCTTTGGTAGATTTAAAATACCTGCATTAATAATTGTCAGTTTCTTTCTCGCATGCAGCAGTGTATCTCTCTTTTACTGATTTGATTGCTTTACGTGATGTTTCGGATGGCGAATGATTGTTGATATGCCTCCATCTGATTTAAGTATCTGTCATTTGATATTCTTATGCACCCTTAATATCACTTTTTTTTAAAAAAATGGTAAGTATCCATTAAGATCATTTTTCTTATTGATTTGTTCATTTCACTTGATGGTTTTGTATAATAATTGGTTTCTTTTTTTGGCTGGATTCTCCATTATTTAGTTCTCAACCATTATATAATCGTCTCCATTTTATGG
The DNA here is from genome assembly GCA_035772735.1 of Datura wrightii. Taxonomy (NCBI): domain Eukaryota; kingdom Viridiplantae; phylum Streptophyta; class Magnoliopsida; order Solanales; family Solanaceae; genus Datura; species Datura wrightii. The sequence goes on from JASDFA010000001.1 coordinate 24,272,452, forward strand.
TTTTAGTAGTTTCAACAACTCTTTGGGCTACTTTCTTCACCAATTAAAGGAGACATAACTTTACTGCTGAATCTTTCCTTCAGTACTACGCTATTACAGTTGATTTTATCCAATATAAAAGATAGATAAGTACACGGTTGAGTCATTGTTCATATGCCATCTGAATTAGGTATCTATTAGTGAAATAATCCGACAAGATTGTAGTTATGTCATATTGGATGTATATCGGAGGCTAATTGTTGCATTTTGTAGATTACATTATGTTCCATTGAAATGAACATTTCTGTCTTAAACTTTACATTCTTAATAAGAGTCATAAGTTTCCTCCAGAAATTGGTTTCTTGTTTGATGTAAACTCTGTTGATTATAACCTGATACTTGTTTTTCATTTTCGTTGCTTGATAGAATTATTGGACTAGATTCGATGATGCGGAAGGTCAGCATGAGTTCAATGATTTTTCGCTTCCAAAGGCAGGTGGCAGCTTAAATGATGAAGGGATAAGGTGACTTTTATAAGTTTGACAATTTTTCCCTGGTAATTTTTTTTTTTTGACAAGGAACTTAGTTTAACCTAATGGTTAGACTAATATGCTTTAGCTTGCTTTCATCTGCCTACGTGCTGCTGCTTTACTAAATACAGGAAGGGTATGCATGACTTTGAAACTTGCTCTAAGCTTGAGGACCTAAATTTGGATGTTAGAAAGAATTTCAATGACAAAGAGGAAATTCCAGCAGAAGATTCTAGCAGAAGGTAGTTTTGAGGCAAACTTTTGTGATAATTTCTTCTCTCTATTTGTCTTCCTTTTTTCTATTTTTATTTAAAATTTACCTTTTTAAGTATCAAAGCATCTGGAAAGCTGGAGGATAATGAAGTATTACTAAGTTTTGTTCTGAATATGAAAGTTCCTCTGAAAACTTCAGATACAATATTTGTTTAACTTGAACTTAGCATTTGCAGTATTTCCAATTACTGCATGTAATGTAGAGCTAGAACAAGTTTTCCTTATTAAATACTTCTGCATCCAAGATTATGTGAATGAGAAAATCGTGGTAAAAGGATTGAGAAATAATTGCATCCAAAGAAATATGAGTGTGATATTCAAAAAGTGAATTATGCTACAAAGGGGCAGAATTACTTCCTCTAGTGGAAAGGTAAATCAAACATTTAAAAGTTGAAGGAAGCTTGTAATTCAAATCACTTGTAGAATCATATTGTTAGTCAAAATCTATTTGCTGATAAAGCATGCAAGTAAATCCATCTACTTTGTGGGTCACATTTCATCTCTTGTTTGGTTAAAAAGTTGCCTGGAAACTAGATTCATCAGCATGACAGTTCAGCTTTCCACCATTCTGCTAAGCATTTTCATTCAACTAGTGATTTGTTTAACCTGTTTATCATGATCGTGAAGTTGTCTCTATTTGTGGGATGTAATATATAAGCCATAGAAATGATCAATGGCTGATGCTTTGTCAGTCTTTGCACAAAATATTCACAGTTCTAGTTTTCTTATGTGGTCTCCCAAGCTGTTTCGCTCTGCTTCTTCTACATATTCTTTTATACAGACGTAGATTTTTATAATGTCCATTACAGTTATCTATTTGCTTCTAACTTCAGTGCGTTTAAGTCATTTTGTATGATTAATATCTATTCTATAATTTTTGTTGGTCCAAAGGATGCTGCAATGATTTGGTCATTTTTGCTTGGAGCTCTTAATGTTTCTGACATCTGAATCTCATAAAACCAGCTTGCAAATATCCTGCAATATATTCAGTAGTTGACCACCATTAGTTGTAGTGCAGGCATGGCGTTTCACGAATTCTAATCCATGAAGTAATCTTTTCCACTGTTGACAAACCCAAACTTCTTAGTCAGGTAACCATAATACGGTTCATATGCTTAGAATACTTAATTGAAGCTTTTCTTAGTTTATTGCTTGCTCTTTGATGCTTTCTTGTGTGATGTCTTTCTGTGTTTGCTGTGAGTGGAATACTGAAGGGGGAGATCACTTATAGAAGGCTTTGTAGCATGTTAATTCTATTAACCAACTACTATTGCTTGCTGATGGACTTCTATAAGAAATTGCCAAAGCAGGTTGAGTTTCATAAAATTCTAAAAGACATTTTTGCTGGATTCTTCTCTTGTTCTAATTCTCATCCATTATATGCTATCCATATCTGTGGCTTGTGTTGTGACAAACCTTTGTGCTTTCTCCATCACCAATTAAAGGAAATAAATCTTTATGTTGAAAATATAATTAAGTAAAGGAAGCGTGCTCTCTCTAAAATTTTAAGTTCTCAAAGGAGATGGTGTCACACTTCAACATGGTATCAGAGTCAGGTCCCCATGTCATGTTATCCATGCTTATGTTAACTGTGCCTAGGCGTGCGGAGGGGTGGGGTGGTTAGATTGCTCATATTGGTTAATAGGATGTTGTTTTCTTGTATGGTCTTGGGCAATCATCACCTCATGAGCTAACTTTGTGTTTGAGTTAGGCCACACGGTTCAACACTTTACACTGAATCTTCCGTTATGTTCAATAATTTTATAATTTGATTTTATAATAAAGACATAGACGTTCAATCGTATCTAGTTTCTGTTTTTTGGGGAAAATATTACAGAACTCTTCCAAATGTTCATCTTGTGCTTGTTTTTCATATTTTTATCTTCATGCTAAAAGTCTTCTCTTAATGCACATATCCTGGTGGTTTTGCATAATGTTATATTAAGATCATTTGGTTATAATTCTTTTTCCCTGAATTGATGTTAGCGAGAATTCATTTGGCTATAATTCTTTTTCCCTGATTAATGTTATGTCATGTTCTCTAACTGACTGCTTTCCTATTCTAGCTCTCTGCTTTACTTTCTGACATAGGGCTTAATATCCGAGAAGCTCATGTTTTCTCAACAACTGATGGGTATTCATTAGATGTGTTTGTGGTGGATGGATGGCCTGTTGAGGTATGCTTTGTGTTGCTCACCATTTTTAGTAGGATTGGTATATGGATTCTAACATCTTGTTTCATATCAGTGTTTCTACATTACCACCTTCTTTTGTGGAGTTCTCTGGTGGGAGTTCTTAATTTATAGATCTTAGTTTCGGGGTTTAAAGAACGAATGGTTGCGGGTTATATTATTATGTTCTTAATTTAGTCTCTTAATTTACTATTTCTATCCCTAAAGTTTTGTAAGTATGCTGTATAATGTCCTCTTTTTATTATTTTATTTTATTTTATTATTATTATTATTTTTGGTTAATTATCATGAGACAGGAGATCCTTTCTTTTCAAAAAAATAAAAATATATCTAAATGCACATGAGAAAACCTTCCATATGGTAAACATAGGGTAGTGTAAACCTCAGTGGAAGTGAGCATTGTGATTATAAATCCTGCATGGCAGGTGTTTATGCTGTGTGCAAAAGTTGCTGACTTTGCCATGTTATGGTCAGGATACAAAGGCTTTGCATGAAGAACTGGGGAAAGCAATTGCCAGAAGTGAGGTGATTCTTTTTTGTTTTCTTCTTGTTGTGATGTTATCCCTTTAACTCTTTAAGCTTTTGCTGTGGGGTGATTCTTTTTTGTTTTCTTCTTGTTGTGATGTTATCCCTTTAACTCTTTAAGCTTTTGCTGTGGGATGATTCTTTTCTGTTTTCTTCTTGTTGTGATGTTATCCCTTTAACTCTTTAAGCTTTTGCTGTGGGGTGATTCTTTTTTGTTTTCTTCTTGTTGTGATGTTATCCCTTTAACTCTTTAAGCTTTTGCTGCGGAGTTCCATTGAATAATCAGTTTCGGGGTTGCTTGTTGCTACTCAGTTCTCTAAGAATAGTAATCATTTGAACTTATCAAAAAAAGAAAGAACAATAATCATTTTTCTAGAACATAACTGCACTTGATAAATGCAAATTCAAAGTTTGGGGTGGGATGCGGGGGAGTTTGGTTTATGTTTCGACACTTTTTTTCTATTATCTGGACAAGTTCCATACCTCAAGGCCATGCTGGGACCATCTCAATCTAGTCTATAATCTTCCTTTTAGATAGTCTTAGAGAAAGGCTAGAGATTCGGACGTTGTTGCAATATTAAAGCTCATGGGAAGGGTCTTAGCTCCTGGGGTTTTTAAGGCATGCTGCTGGTTCTTAAGAAGGAATTTGTGCATGCCATCCCCAACAAGAGGAAAAAGGAAAACAGACTACAAGGAAACAAAGGGTAATTTAAGTTCCACTGATGTAGCCTTTTCCTACTTTCGGTGGATAGGCTAGGCCATGAGTAACTACTTTGAAAAGGAAAATATTTTTGAAAAGGGGGTAGGCCATAAGTAACTAGATATACCTCCTATATGGTATCATATTTATGTGGATGATATAGCTGCTATATTCTTGAGATTTCCAGTTGGCCATCATCAATTTACTTCACTTCCCATATGGTATCATATTAATGTGGACGCTATAGCTGCTACATTCTTGAGAGTTGCAGTTGGCCATCATCAATTTCTAGCTGATATGTGATGTGTATTTTTTGTTATAACCAATTTTTGTTCATCAAAAATAGATATGTGATGGGTACCGCTATTAGAATCTCTGCAAAATCTACTTTGTTGTTGTATTATTGAAGCTCATTAGTTTCATGCAATTTACTTAACAAGTTGTAATGATTATATATGCTGGATGACACAGGGAACGTGGTCTGGTTCATCTCATTTTAAGTCAGCTGTTGAAAAAACTATAGTTGCGCGATCAAAACCTGAGGACTGGGAAATCGATAGAAGATTACTGAAGATTGGAGAAAGAATTGCATCAGGATCTTGTGGCGATTTGTGAGTTTATGATTGTATTCCTCAAGTGGTTTTGCATGAATTCGGGCTCCCAGCTTTCCGTGACCTTGTCTTCTAAATCTTTACTCATATGAAGGTATCATGGCATGTATCTTGGTATGGACGTTGCAATCAAGCTCCTTAGATCTGAGCATTTGAATGACACATTGGAAGATGAGTTCGTTCAAGAAATTGCAATTTTGAGGTGAGTGATGTAGCTCTTATGTTGTATGAAGCTTATTTAGTTTAGGGGAATGAGACAGAAGTTATTTGGTTGCTTCAGACATCTCATATGCATTGTATTGCCTACTAGAGGGATTATATTAACTTGTAGGACGAACTTGAATTTGATTCCAGGATGGAGAATTGTTTGGTAAGAGATCAAGGGTACTGGAGTACTCCTTATTGCTTGTAAATCAAGAATAAGGTTACAAAGTTTTTTATGTTGGATACAGGAACCTCTTTATGTGTGGATGCTGGTACTACGCGATCTTGTACACAGAGTTAGATAACATGGCTTTTCTCTGTTATGTGAATTTCATGATGACATAAGAAAGATAGTGATTAGAGTGTGCATCAATTACTTAAGAAGTTTTTTTCTTTTAACAAGCATATTATTAAGTAATGTGTTATGATTGGTTATGTGCTGTAATATTGTGGATGGCATATTCATTTATTAGTATATGTATACAACAACTTCAATGCAGCTTTATATGTGTTTGTAGTCTATCCACCAAAAGAAAAGCAGGACATATACCATACTCATCAATGTGGTCCACCTCTTAGATCTTCTCCAGTCTTACAATTTGATCTTATTGCATACAGGCAAGTTCAGCACAGAAATGTTGTTCGTTTCATTGGTGCATGCACAAATTCACCTCAGTTGTGCATAATTACAGGTATGATTCCTGCTGGGACAAAAGTTGCTTGGTTTCTTCGAGACTGTTATCATAATCATATCATGGTTTTCTGGCTGTCTTTATTTATAAAATCGAAATTGCACATTCTCCACTGGCTGGTAGTAAACTGAAGAGTGTGTTTGGTTGTTCGATGCTGTATTTTTCGTGTACTTTGTTATTTCATTTAATTGCATCATCTAGTTATTGTTGTTATGCGTACATTATGTCCAGATATGGATAAGTATGAGATTTTTAGAGAGAATTTAGTTTTAGAGAACTCCTAATTATGCTTAAAAGACAAATTATTCACTCGGTAATGAATTGAAATTCTCCCAAATAAAATGGAATATATAGAGGATTCATATTGCCACCCCAACTGGCATGGTTTATTGATTGATTGATGGACTGATTGCTTTTGAGTTCTTTTGCAAACCAGAGAATGTAGTCCCGTGCATGTATTTCTTGTCACCTTTTTTAAGCCATCAAAACAAGGTAGTATGCTAATAATACTCAAATTCTAAAATATTCACATACTGTGGACGACCTTATTTCATCGATATAAGTGGACTGGACTTGAGTCAGCTGGCGAAAATAATAATTATTAACTTATTCTTGTGTTTTTTGAGAAACTTAATTCTTGTGTTAATGCTGGTCGTTTGTGTAGAATACATGCCTGGTGGGAGCTTGTACGAATACCTGCATAAAAACCATGTTGTATTAAAGCTCTCGCAATTGCTAAGCTTTGCAATTGATGTCTGCAAAGGAATGGAGTACTTGCATCAAAATAATATTATTCACAGGGATCTGAAGACTGCAAATTTACTTATGGATTCAAATAATGTAAGCTTCTCAAACAATGAAGTAATTCCATCCTTAGTCTTGTTACAACTTGGCTTCATGAGCATTGAGCCTTTTTCCTTTGGTCACAAATCAATCTTTATCTGTGATTCTTCAACATTTCTTCAGTTTTTAATTTTTGAAGAACTGCTATGTTCAGTGCTTACTCTATTGAACTGGAGGTTTGCTTATACTGGTGCTATGTCGTAGTGGGATTGGTTGAATTATAACGGCTGGAAAAGGAATGTCCTCTTTTATTTTATTTTTATATTTCTTCGTGACAAGGAATTCATAATGTTATTATTGAGGAAAGAACGGCATTCTCACTCACTGTAAAAATGAGAGCTTTTAAATTACTATGGATCTTCAGACCAAACATGTTTACCGGGGATTAATTCTTGTACCTATTTGCTTCTCTTTTTAAGTGCTCATTGTTTGAATGTGCACCCCATTCTATTTGCTTTAGTTTTGCATTATCTACACCATGCTTATTTTGATTGACTTTATAATCTGTGATAAGGTTGTTAAAGTGGCAGATTTTGGTGTTGCTCGTTTCCAAAATAATGGAGGTGTCATGACAGCTGAGACTGGAACGTATAGATGGATGGCCCCTGAGGTCTGACTGTCTTCTTTTCTAATTCCGTCAATTATTTGATTAAGAATAATATCAGATATGTGTCTATACCATGATAAGTCAGTTATATGTACAAGTAATTTTGTTGTGGATGGAGCCCACTTGAGTTGGGACAGACTTGCTAGCTTGTCGTGCTGCTGGGTCTCTTTGCAACTACTTTGGGTGGAAAAGGAATGATTCATATATGCTGATTTTGATAATATTCCTAACGCTCAGCTCGGATAACCATTTGAAACTTCTAGTCCTTTGCAGTCCATAGTTGTTTATGCTGCAAGATCCCTTTGTTTCCTGAATTTCATTGATTCTCACTTGTATATTGAATGTTAACACTTTTTTGACTGTATTAGTTAAGTAACTTTCAGATCCTATCTGTTTATATTTGTTGCATAACATAACATAACATGTATAATAATTAAAAAAATGACATGGTTGTACAAGGGCGCTCGAGACACTTGGGAAGTCTTCCCATTGGTGCTGATGCTCCTTTGTCATGCAGCTGTTATGGCTTATCACCATGCTTGAAAATATGTTGTAGTGTCTCCTCAACATTAGGGGGGACACCTTCAGAAAATAGTTTTTGTTTAGTTTATGAGGGTGGTTGGGCTCTTCTAGTTCTAAGCTGTATTTTTCTGAAGCTGCTTATAGCAAAATTTCAATGATTGGTTATTCAGAGTTTTATAATAATATGGCTTTCATAGACATGGCACTACTACACTGGTGAGCAAGATCTTGCTCATGGTTCCATGCTTCTCTATGATAGAGGAGCCTATGTGCTTTCTTTATTTTGCTCTACTCTGTTTGATGATAAATAATTAACACCGAGGGCTGTGGTTTGTGGCTTGTGTATATGAAGTATATTGCCACGTGCATAACTATCTTGTGCTGCTGCAAACTTGGTCTATTAAACTTCTCTTTTCCTTTTTAGGTCATCAATCATCAGCCCTACGATCAGAAAGCAGATGTGTTTAGTTTTGCCATTGTTCTTTGGGAGTTTTTAACAGCAAAGGTATTGACTAGTCATGGAAAAGGTCACATGATCGTATCAGAAGTTGAGTTTGTTTTCCTCCTTTGACTTGTGTATTTTTTGATGCTACAGGTTCCATATGATACCATGACTCCACTACAAGCTGCATTAGGAGTGAGACAGGTCTGTACCTCATATTGCTATTAGCACGTGGAACATGCCAGTTTATGCTGTTTTAGACATCTAAAGCCTTCACATTTTGGGAGTGGAAGGACTCCTTGCATATTTGTGCTGTAAAACTTGCATGGATATGAAGTTTCTTTAGTGCTGTACGGTTGGTTAATGTTAGCCTCATCACATGGTACCTGTGTTTTACGAACCCTTAAACACAAGTGAATTCCTTTTATCTAAATGATAGTGCACATAGCTAGATGCTTCCACCTTGTGTAAAGGTCTTAGTCCTTCCAACAGTCCTACGTTGTTGGATCTCGAGTGGATGTGCATATTGGAATTAGATGACGTGCATGAGCTAAATACCGATGCATGCAATATCTATATTATATACATAATTGCTTATAAATCCATTACATAAATGAAGGACACACTTACTTTAGGAAAGAAGGAATACTTGTGTGTCCCATGCCATCTGTTATATTTCATTCTTACTTGAATCTGAGTTGACCCTATTTATGTTATGTCTCCTAGGGCCTCCGACCCGAACTTCCAGAGAACGCACACCCAAGACTGTTAGACTTGATGCAGAGATGTTGGGTGGCCATCCCAAGTGATAGACCCAGCTTCTCTGAGATACGAGTGGAGCTTGAACAACTCTTACAGGAAATAGAGGTAAAAAGATGTGCGTGCGTAGTATTCTGATCCAATATCCCTAATTAATTAGAATTTCATTTCTATAATCTATGTCGCCCCATTAAAATGCTGTAACGATTTCTATAATGTGTCTCACAGGATACGATGGAGGCACCAAATAGGAGCTGAGTAATGTGCTACATATATTGGACTAACGACACACTGTTTAAAAGTAACAATAGAGAGGAGTTTCTTTTACCCAGGTCATATATACGTGGACTTTTACTTTTTTAGGTGAGATCTATGTCACAACTCACAAGCGAAAGATACAGTGCACTTCTATTGGTCTTTTTGGAGTTGAGAGTAAAGGTGATCCATTTTCTGATAGCAAGTTACTGCATCGAAAGTACAACTAACATCCATGTAAAATCTCTTTGTTCCTAATTTGGAAGAAATGTAATGCCTTCTTTTGTGGTGGGGTGTGAGGAGTTTGTTCGAGTTTTTCACAACGTTTACTAGCATTTTCGGTTTAAATCAACTTTGTTGCCTGCTACTTTCTGTCAAAATAGTTCATTATAATATTTCCTAACATACTAACACTGTTACTTAATTGAAATTTAATTTTATTACAACTTAGTTATTTCTACACAAAAATAGAAAAGAAGGAATATCGGTTTTCATAAGAAGAGAATTAATCATAAATTAAAGAGCAATAGTAAAAAACAAAAACAATATTCACCTTGATATTATCTTATATGGGTAGGAATTGAGATAACGATGACTTGCCCCGTTAACAAACTTACTCTCCAAGTCTGGGTAACTGCTGTTTCCCTCTATTCCTCTTTAGCATCGACTTAACCGCTTTTTTTACCTCTATCCCCTCTTTCTTACAGCACCAATTAAACCGTTCTCTTCTTTTATTAACTGTTAAATGAGGTAAACGAGTTCATTCTAATCCACTTTTTCTCGACATTATTATTATTCAGAGAAAAAAAATATGGACAATCAAAACACTTATAGTACTACAAATTTTCTTCAACCCCTTGTTCTACAAAGTCGAGTAATTGGTGATTATCATCTTCTGGATCAAAGCCATCATGAAGAAGAAAAGGCCGAAACGTCAAGAAGATTCACCATGTATGATACCGATGTCAGGTACAAACCTCATCAAAATCCCAGAAAGAAAAGAAGCAAATTGTTAAGAATTAGTGATGATAACTCCCTTAGAATCAGTACTAATCCTAGTAGTTCCGGTGTTAGTAGTGAAACTGTTATTACCACTAAGCCTAAATGTGCCAAGAAACCGCCAGACCCCAATGCACCAAAAATTACTAGGCCTTGTACTGAATGTGGCAAGAAATTTTGGTCCTGGAAAGCCCTATTTGGTCACATGCGTTGTCACCCCGAACGTCAATGGCGCGGAATTAACCCTCCTCCCAATTTAAAACGACAAATTCGTTCTTCATTTCCCCATCAATCCCCCAATTCCGTTTCAATATCAGACGAGGATCATGAAATTGCCCAGTGCTTATTGCTCTTGGCTAATGGACCTAACAGTCTTGAGAACGTTGATCACATGGTTATGGATGAAGGGGTTGGAGAAAAAGGTGTAATTGAATCAGGGAGAATTTCTTCAAGACTGAATTACAATTGTTGTAAATTTGAGTGCTCAAGTTGCAAGAAAGTATTTGGGTCGCATCAGGCATTGGGGGGACATAGAGCTACTCACAAGAATGTCAGGGGTTGTTTTGCAAATACAAAAAGTTATGGGGAATGTAGCCAGCAATTAGAAGATGGCAGCAATACGGGAATTATGTGCCATTTAGAACAGGAGAGAGGTAGTGACAGTACTGAAGATATTATAAGCAATGATAACAAAAGATTGATGGTGTTGGGACATAAATGTAGTATATGCTTGAGAGTTTTCTCAAGTGGACAAGCTTTGGGAGGACACAAAAGGTGTCATTGGGAAAAACTCGGAGACGAAACAACAACAACAACAGAGTCGGAGTTAACACGAGCTGTCGTTGCCAATGTCAATCCAAAGGAACAAGACAACAGTAATTCTAATAATTTGGATCTCAATTTTCCTCCAGTTACAATCTCAGGAGATGATTCTTTAGCTTCCTATTCATCTATTTCAGGCTTGGAGTTGGACTTGAGATTAGGGCTTTAATGTTTTAGGAATTTGTAGTAATGAAGAATGTAGAAAAGGTTCTTGTGTTGTGTATATACTCATATCAGTGTTTCATATGTTAGCCTAGGAATATAGGGCTAAAGTTCCAATGATATTTGTGCTGTATCATATTATATAGGAGTTTGAGTAACATTTTTACAAGGTTTTATTCCATTTGTGCTTCTTAATGTCACGTGTATAAGTAAGTATATATGTAATAATAATCATATCTTGCATGTAAATGAATTGTTGGAGTAGTTCATTCAAATGTATATTTTGCTTACACTTTGAAAGATTAAAGACATAATATCATTGTAAGAATATTTCATTGTTGATCTCCAAAAAGACTTGTAACTTCAACATTTCGACTTTCTTTGGGAAAGAATTGAAGAAGAAGCTAGGTTCCAGGTATGCCAGATTGATTGAACGTTGGTTAGTGAAAGAATCTGTAATCATCGAGCATGCCAAGGACATGCAAAATTAGTTGAAAATGGGTGAGCTTGAAGGGACATATATCAATGATTAAATTGGCAAAATAGGAAGATTCTATTCCGTGTGTGATAATGATTAAGCTGGAGGTAGCCATAGACTTATAAGATAAAAGAGAAATTTAAAATACATTTTTGTTATTTAACTTCAACATAATCAACAAATACTTTTTAATTATAGTTAATATTTTGTTACGAGTAATTTCAACCAGTTATTTAATTAGTTTAGTTCTGAAATTTAATATATCGAAGCGAACACATAACATACCTTAAACGTGCTATGCATGATTAGTTGAAACTTTGTGAGCATGAAGGGACATCAATGATTGAAAATTTGAGAATTCTGCTCCGTTTATTTCAAATTAACAATCACTTTTAACTTTAAAATATATTTCTGAATAATTTTTGTTTTTAGAATTCAAAATTAATGTTAGACTACTATTTTTAGTTATACTTTTAATAACATACTATTTAAGAATAAGAAAAATCAATTTACTTCTATTAGATATGAATAGTTTAGTAATTCATATTTTGGATTTATTATTATTTTTTGAAATAAAAATAAAAATAACAGTTAAAATAGGAAGAGAGAGTATTTCGTAAGTGATAATGATTAAACTAGTCATAGACTTATAAAATAAAGAGATTTTTTTATTTTTGAAAAAAATATTGGTAAAATTTGCACGCTGTTACAAATTTTCATTGGATCCTTCCACTCCCAGGTTAGTATATATCCCACGTATAACTGTCGAGAAAATAATAAAAATGGCCCCTTATTTTTAGGATAAATTTAAAATAATTTTTTAAATATGTATTAGATGATTTTAGTAGATTTTTTCATAATTCTCTTCAAAGTTTGATAAATATTTTATGGAGATTAAAAATATTAACTTTTAATAAATTTAAAGAATATTAAAATTATTCACTTCATACTTTAAGGATTATTTTGAAGATATATTCAAATATAAGGAACCATTTTTATTATTTTTTATAAAATTGCCCCCATTATCCCACTCCACCCGAAGGAAAAAAAAGTATAAATAGAAATCGTTATGAAAATGATTTCTTATGTTCTGAGTAGGTTTAAAATAGCCCTTTAGAGTTTACATATATATTGAATAATTTTGAATTTTTAAAATTTATCAAAAGTGAGTATTTATGGTCTCAGTCAGATATTCAATAAATCGTGGTTGTCAGATTTAATGAAAATTGCAATATTTTTTTTTTAGAGGTGCAATTTTTTGCTATTTCTTGTTTGGCGTAATTTTTTGTATTGCAGTTCCGGAATTTGACTCAAAACTTTCCAGATATGTAGTTGATTAAAACTATACTAATTATTTGCTAAATATTTATAAATTTGAAAAATTAAAAGTGTATATGAGTTATATTTATAAGACTATTCTAAATCTTCGACAAAATAATAGTGAACCATTTTTGTTATTTTGTTCATCTCAATTAATGGAGTTGGTGAATTTATCCATTTTTCTACAAACATTGAGTTGGTCAACATCTAATTATAAGCCTTCTCTCATTATCAATCATGATGTTAAAGTCTTATATGCTTATTTCAATGTGTCCCCACTTTAATTTGAATGATAATTCTACACTTATATTAAATATAAATGACGAGTATATATAATAAAATCTGGATTTAATTGCCTTTCAGTTAGGTATTTTTTTTTTCTTTCTGGAATTATTATCCATGGGAAGAGAATAAGTTAATAGCCTTTCATGTTTGATTCTTTTAATGTGTTCTTCAATTTATAAATTGAGAGAAGAGAATTACTATGAAGAGGTTTCGTGGGAGATAAATATTCAGAAAAAAAAACCTAAATTAGAAAAAAGTATAACAAGTATAGTATTCTATTCAAAATATAATGAACAATATCACAATCTCTATAATTCTTCTGATTTTTCTTTTCAGAAGTAAATTTAAATGCTTTTGAGTTTGATTTTGATTTTAGTTTATAGTTTTAATTTAACAGTTAAGGCTTTATTTTGAAATTGTCTTGATTTTTAAATGCTTAAAACACTTGCTTATAACATATAGAGAAATTTGTAGTCTTTGGTCCATGAGTTCTCTCTTGCTTCTTGTAATTAGTCTAGGTGTCTTTTTCAGCGTTGAGAACCCCTATTTATAATAACGGAAAAAAAGAGTTATGATAAAGTCCAACTCTTTTATCTTTGATCGCTAACTTGATGAATTATCAATAATCTTATTGCAATAGTGACAAGACCGCATTTGCTTGGTTGAAATGTCACCTGTACACCCACTACTAAAAAACGTGAATTTCCCTTATCTAAAATCCCATATTTCCAACATCATTTCAACAGGAATAGAAAATTCATGTTTTTATTAGTAAGGTAATACGCCATTACCAATCGCGGGTAACCCCCGGTCCATCCGCCCCTGACCTAAGAAGAACTATTATCCTTATGACCAAAAAGGATTTGCGAATAGTTTCACAAAAATGGAGACGAACCGGGATAACGTCCGAGCTTGTTTCTAATTTCCGTTGTCCTTGAATTAGACTAGGTGTCTCGTTTCATCAAGAATGTGACATGATTCTATTGAATCTTTTGTTTGACTTAGTGTACCACATTATTTGACACATGACATTAATTTGGGTCTCTAAAATAAGATGTCATCTTGAGCTTAACAAAGCGGACTCCCAAAAAAATTGAGATTAATTAAAAAAAAAAAAAAATTACACTATATATCCGCGCACCCAAATAATAGCTGAAAAATATTATTTTTTTTATATTAAAGTATAATATACATAAAATACACATATTTTATTCATAATAATTTGTATTTTTCTAGTGAATATAACTATTTTCAGCCGACTAGCAAGATATGTGACTTGTCTTTAATTGAATTCACATTTGCTGAATTTAAATAATTAAAAATTATATTAACTCAAAATATTCATTTAGATTAATAAATCATGAATTTTAAATTTATCTTAATTTATTTTTAAGAATATACTTTCAATATAGTTTAAATTATTACAAGGTTATTTGGATGCAGATTTAAAATTTTTACAGGTTCGAAAGATAAAAATACAATGTCTGAAGTTTGATCTTGGAACCTTAAAATTTTTAACCCGCTAAACACTAAGTCAACCTCTAGTCTCGTGTTCAAAGGATTCAAAACCTATATATATACATGAAAAATAAAAAATACCTTATATATACAAACATAATTTTTAACGAGGGTATTCAAATGAATACCCTCTCCAAACACCTATTTAATAGCCAGTCATCAATTAGAGGTGGGAAAAATAGTGATAAATTACGATTGGTTTAAACCTTCGACTAGCGACTTATTGTGACCATCATGTCTAGCCGTGACCAAGGGTCAAGGAAGAGGCCGGGGTCGACTCAAGAAGACTAAACAACTAGTGGAAAATGTTGGTACTACATCGAAGCAAAAGAAGAAAAGTAGTGAAAACCCCCTCATACGCAATGGAACAATTGAATACAGTGGAAATTGGAACCTCAGCTACTACAATAGAAATGACTGTGGAGGGAATACGACCTGGGCTTGCATCTAGAGCTGCTCGCACCCTGAACCTGTCCCCGGTGCCGAACATAATTGTGAAAGAGAACAAATCTACTAAACAGGGTCAGGAAAATAATTCAGATATGAGGAAGGAAGACAATATTGCAAAGTCTTGGGCCAATATATTTACTGGAAATCGCAATGGAGCAAATGATATGGCTCTAGACTATATCCCCCAACTTTTGTGGATAGAGTTGTGACAGTTAAAGTTAGATGAAACAGAGTATGAGCAGAAAATGAAAAAGTGGAAATGTGCCCTAATATTATGTGTTATGGGTGAAGTCCCAGGTTACAATTTTATGCAACGATTTATAGCTCATATATGATATGAGGTTGCTAAAACTGAGGTGTTTTATCATGAGGAAGGCTATTATGTGGTTAAATTTAAAACGATTGAGGACATGAATGAGATCTTAGTGACTGGTCCATATTCTATAAATAATAAACCTCTGATTTTGAAGTCATGGACCTCGGATTTTGATCTAAATAGGGCTTTTCTAACGGAAATCCCCTTCTGGGTCAAATTTCCCAACCTTCCTATGCCATGTTGGAGTGCTAACTCTTTGAATAGAATTGGGAGTGCTATAGGCATTCCTCTATATGTTGATGAATGCACTTCCAAACAAATAAGGATATCGTTTGCTCGAATGCTAATCCAAACAAATGTAACCAAATCATTACCTACCGAGATTGATGTTTGTACTCCGGGAGGTGTAGTTTTTAAGCAAATTGTTGCGTATGACTGAAAGCCAGATTTCTATGAGAAATGCAAGAAAATTGGTCATATTATGTTTGCCTGAAAATGCTGAGACTGAACAGGAGTTTGTCCAGCCTAGGAGGAGAAGAAGGGCTAAAGCCTTACAACCCCCAAACCTACTCCAAATCCTCAGGTCACTAATAGATTTGGCCAAATATGGAGAGCTAAGGAGAGTGTTTCCCTTCCTACGGAGGATGATGCACAACCTATTCCTACAAATGAACCACTAAGAACTAGTAGTGTCACTAAAGAGGTGTTGAGCCGATTGTCTTCCCCGACTAAAGAGGCAAAGTCCATCTCTTTTAGTCCTATACAATCCATGCCAGATATCTCCCAAAGCGGACTAACTAGAGACAAATGAGAACTTGTTTGTAGAATGTAGATTTACTACACAAGTTTGGTGATGGTTACAAAAACAACAATTCCCAATTGGTAGTTGGGAACAATATATGGCGTGACTAATGAAGCAAGTAAAAGGAAGATCCCAAAATGCAGCAGTTTTCAGGTTAGTTTATGTTGAGGTGATTCACGGTATTTGGCTAGAAAGAAATCAAAGAATTTTTGAAAACCAAGCCAAAATAATTGAATCAATTGCAAAGGAGGTAGCTCTTATCTGCAATGTTAGAGCTACTGTGAAGAGTAGATTGATGATCCAAACACTAGAATTCTAAACAAGACAGGAGTATGCTAGTTGGTGTAGTCTGCGAGTGAAGGGCTATTGGATTAGGATTTTCTTTCCTATATTGAGACAATTAGTTTAAGTCTAAACTCGATTGTAGATTTGTAATTCTTGCTCTTTGGTGATTAAAAAATTATTTAATTACCCAAAAAAACCCTAATATTTCTATATTTATAAATTTTTAAAATTAAAATTGTGTATGAATATATTTAAGAGACTATACTATATCTACCTCCTAATAGATTAACACAATAATAATGGACCATTTTGTCATTTTCTTCATTTCAATTAATGGAGTTGGTGAATTTATCCATTTTTCTACAAACATTGAATTGGTCAACATCTAATTATAAGCCTTCTCTCATTATCAATCATGATCTCAAGGTCTTATACGCTTATTTCAATCTGTCCCCACTTTAATTTGAATGACAATTCTACACTTACATTTGAATAAATGACGAGTGTAATAAAATTTGGATTTATTTTTTGTAGTATTTAATTGCCTTTTAGTTAGGCTTTTTTCTTTTTTCCTGGAATTATTATCCATGGGAATAGAATAAGTTAATAGCCTTTCATATTTGACACTTTTAAATGTGTTTTCAATTAATTAGAAATTGAGAGGAGAGGAACTTCATACTATTTTATTTATGTTTAGTCAAAACAATATACGAAGGACTCTAAGACATCAACAAATCCGGAAAAGAGAATTTATTAAATATATTCATGTTAATATCATATAAGTTAAATTACTATAAAGAGATTTGTAGGCGATAAATTTTCGGTAAAAAAAAATTAAGAAAATATTATAACAAATATAGTATTATGTTAAAAATATAATGAAATAATATTACAATTTCTATGATATTTCTATTTTTTTCCGAAAATAAATTTAAATGCCTTCAAGCTTGATCTTGATCTTAGTTATAGTTTTAATTTAAAGGGTTTACGGCTTGATTTAGAAAATTTGTGATGATCTTTAAAGGCTTAGAATGCTCGAGTGCTTACAACATGTAAGAGACATTTATAGTCTTTGATCCACGAGCCCCTTTTTGTTTCTTGTTATTAGTTGTGGTTACTTTTTGCAAGTTTTTGCGTCGATTATTTCTAAAGTGATCTTTAATTTTTATAAATTAATGAATTTTAATGTTTTTCCTTTCACCGTTTTAAGTAATAAAAAGGGACAAAAATATTCCTAATATTATTGAAGAAAATCGCAAAAAAAAAAAATCGCAAAAAAAAAAAATCGCAAGGCATAGGTTAACCCTAGAAGGCAGAACATGTTAACTTATGTCTGGTCGACATAATTTCATTTTATTGAAATTGCACATATGCAGAAGCAGACACAATTTCAATAACATGAAAATATGCCCATCAAGCATAAGTTCATATTTATTGAAATTGTGACTATGCAGAAGCAGGTGCAAGTTCAATAAAATGAAATTATGCCTACCAGACATAAGTTCATGTTGTTGAAACTATGCCTATGCAGAAGCAGGCGGAATTTCAATAAAATAAAATTATGTCGATCAGACATAAGTTAACATGAACTTCTGTCTTCTAGGATTAACATATACCTTGCGATTTTTTTAAAACCATTTTCTGAAATAATATTAGGGCCATTTTGATCATTTTAATCACTTAAAGTGCCGAATGACACAAATTAAAGAACACAAATTTGAGGGGCAAAAATTAAAGACTCAATGAATTAAAGTGCCGAATGACACAAATTAAAGAACACAAATAAGGGCATTTATGCGAATGACCCTACTTTTTGAATTATGAGAACCCCTATTTATAGTAAAAGGAGAGAAGAGTTGTGATAATGTCCAACTCTTTTATCTTTGATCCTTTGACTCAATGAATTATCAACAATCTGATTGGAGTAGTGACAAGACTGCATTTTCTTGATCGAAATATGTCACTTGTATATGCACTACCGAAAAACATGAATTTACAAAAATTTCTATCCGAAACCCATATTTCCAACAACGTTTAGAATGGAATGGAAAATTCATGTTTTTAGCAGTAACATGACACATTTCGGTTGTCCTTTGATTAGATTAGGCATCTCATGTCACCTAGAATGTGACATAATTTTATTGACTCTTTTATTTGATTTAGTGTATCATGTCATTTGACCGTGACACCAATTTGAATCTCTAGAATAAGATGTCATATTGAGCTTAACAAAGTGGATTCCCAAAAAAATTGAGATTAATTAAAGAAATTTCTACATTGTATTCGTCCATCCAAATAATAGCGGAAAAATATCTATTTTGATATATTAATGTATAAAATACATAAATTACACATCTTTATTCATAATAGTATATATTTGGCTAGTGAATATAATTATTTTCAGTCGAATAGCCAATGCGACTTACCCTTAATTAAATTCATATTTATTAGACTTAAATAATTAATTTAATTATATTAACCCAAAATGTTTATTTAGATTAACAAATCATGAATTTTAAATTTAGTTTATTTTATTTTTAAGAATATAAATTCAACAAAATTTAAATTGTTACAAGGTCATTTGGTTGTACATTCAAATTTTCCACAGGTTCGAAAAATAAAAATATAGGGTTTGAGATTTGGACTTGGAACCTCAAGGTAAATTTGAACCCCCTAAACACTAAGTCAACCTTTAGTCTTATATTCAAGGGATTCAAAATCTCTATATCTACACTAAAAAAAAATCTTACATATACAACATAGTTTTAGGACGAACACCCTCCCACACAACACTTATATAGTAGCCATCATCAATTGAAAGCGAACAAGATGGTGATGAATTGTGATTGGTCTAAATCTTCGACTAGCGGCTTATTGCAGTCTTTCCAGAACGCTCATACAGACTAAAACCTTATTTACACAATGAAGAAAAACCGAGTGGGAGGGGACAGTTAGCTGGCTGCTTCTTTGCCATGTGCTTTGTTTTACTTTATTATAAAAGGTGAAAGACAAGGGCAAGTGATGGAAAAAATAATCCCTCGCATGGAGCCGCGAACTACTACTTCTAGAAAATCCCCCCCCCCCCCATAATATCGTGATATAATTCTAGTTTTATTTTTTGAAGGATTCAATATGGGATATCAATTAACCTTTCAAGAATAAATACCTAACTAAAAGACCAAAATAGCATTTAGTTCATGGGGTTAAGTATTTTTGTTGAGGATAAAAAATGATTAAGCTAACTACCAAGTAGTTAGTACACTATTGGGAATACCGTTAGTAGAGGATTAAATCCTTTAGTTAGTTATTGTCCAAAAGTTAGTTAAATAACTAACTTCTGTTAAGGCTGTTAACTAGCTATTATAGATCAGTAGGAATAAATCTACTACATACTCTATATATAGTAGAAAGATACTTCATGTAACCACATGATTGAAATATACAAGAAATGGATGATTCTCTCCCGTCTACTGTTCATCTTCTTCTTCTTTACTTTTTGCTTATATTCTTTTTTATCATTTAGTTTTTTCATCTCTATTATTTCACATACGAAGTGAGAATTATATTCATGGTATCAGAGCTCTACTAGCAGTGATAACGGCTAGGGAAGAGTAATCAAAGACAAGAAAGATTCCTTCAATCTAGGAATTGCTTCTGCAAAGAAAGAAGGGAAAAATTAGTCAAGATTCAAGCAGATTTAGTGTTGTCGATTTCCATCAAGATTATTGAAAGATGGGAAGTAATGAAGAGCATACAACTGCTGATCCAAATCAAAATCTTAACAATGGAGGGACTTCAACATCTCAATGGAACAATGGACAAGGTATTAATTACAACCATTCCTTGTTCTTGAGTCCTTCTGATATTAGTTGTCTCAGTATTATATCATTTCAATTGCTAGGAACTGAAGACTACACCCTCTGGAATAGGTCAATAAAATTGGCTCTTCTTGGTAGAAACAAGATAGGATTGATAGATGGTACTTGCGGGAAGGATATGTTTAGGGAAGAAATGTGGGGACAATCGGAGAGAGTTAATGCTATAGTTCTCTCTTGACTCATGAATTCCGTGTTACAAAATCTTCTTGGTAGTGTAGACTTTGCAACAAATGCATTTGTGGCCTGGGAGATTTGAGAGAAAGATTTGATCAAGTTGATGGATCAAGAACTTTTAGCCTTCACAAAGAAATATCTACATTACTGTAAGGTACAACTTTTGTGTTTGTGTACTACTCTAAATTGAGAAACCTATGGGATGAGTTTGAGGCCTTAATACCCTCTCTAGAGTATAATTGTGAGAAATTTAGAGATTTTGTATCTCATCTTAACAGGCAAAAGTTGTATTCAGTTCCTCATGGATCCAAATGAGTCATATCAACAGGCAAGAAGTCAGATTCTTCTGATGAATCCTCTGCCTAATATCAACCAGGCATATGTTATGATTGTAGGGGATGAAGGATAGAAATCTGTGGCATCAACACATAGAAGCATGGATATGAATATCATGTTCTCCAACAGTCTTGATCCATTAGCCATGTACTCAAAGACTGGGAATGGGATACTTCAAGGAGGAGGACAATATGGAAACTCCTCTGGTAGTAGTAGAGGAGGAAAGTTTGGTACTTCATCTAGTGGTTATCAAAAGTTCAAGAAGAATTTCAATGTGATATGTGAATTCTGCAGATGCAAAGAGCATAGTAAGGACAATTACTACAAACTGGTGGGATAATCCCTCAGACTTCAAAGCTAAGAGAAAAGGTTATGGAAATAATAATGATGCAACTTATAATGTGATGAATGAATATGATGTCAAGGGAAGTGAGACAGATTAGACTCAAAATTTCACCTATGGACTCAATACCAAAGTAATAGGCTAGGGAAAAAGGAAACAAGTGGAAGCTACATCTACTAGAGTGACTGAGAACTATGTTAATCATCTACAGGGCTGTACTTTCACCAAATTACAAGTGAGCAGATTCTTCAAATGCTTGGACATGGTACCAAGGTTGGGACTATTGAATATGCAAATGTGGCCAACACAACAAATGCAGATAATACATCAGGTATGGCCTTATTAATTTCTGAAAACAGTGAAGTCTAGATAATTGACATCGATGTAACTAATCACATGGTATCCAAACTGAGTATGTTATGCAAAGGCTCAATGAATCAGACTGACAATCCAAAAAAGTTTTACTTACCTAATAGAGAGATATCTCAAGGACTCATATAGGATCTGGTGTTCTGTCACTTAATAGTATTATTACCAATGTGTTTCATGTTCCTCAATTTAAGTACAACCAGATGTCTGTGAGCAAAGTGACCAAAGTGCTAGGATGCTCAGTTACATTTTTCCCACATTTCTGTATTTTTCAGGAACTTTACAGTAGTAGAGTAAGGGAGATTGGTAAGAAAGAAGGATGATTATACTTGCTACTAAGTTAGTTGATAGGAGGACTAATGGATGCTTCTTCATTTGAAGTAAAAGGTGGCTCTAAGGATCAAGAGGACTCATACAAGCTGGATGTTGGTCCATGGCATAAGAGATTAGAACATGTCTCATGTAGAGTGATACATCATTTATTTCCTAAAAGTAAGCAGCAAGTTAGTAGTATAGTAGATCAATATGCTGTCTGTTCTTTTGCTAAACAGATTAGGAAAGTGTTTCCTAGTAGTTGTCACGCCCCAAAACTTGGGTAGGGCGCAACTGGCACTCGATTCATGATTGATCGAGAAGCCGGCAATATGACATCTGTAACTGTAACACTTAGACCATCCAGGCCACCTGTTACAATCAACTGAAGTATAAACTGGACCCATAAGGTCTCAACAATACGGGGTAAACAATCAAAATGCAACCAAGGCAATTAGTGTGCTAAACCAAGCAACAATAAGCCGACGAGGCCACAAACTGAATAACATTGTACATACTAAGTCCACAAAGCCTCTAAAGAGTAAACTGACTGATGGTCGGAATAGGGCTCCGACTTACCCATAACTGCATCTCAAAACTCAAGAATAAATAACTAAACTCTTGCTCCAGGAAGAAAGGAGTCTACCAACCATCCGTTGATCTCACGAACTACTACTCAACCGGTAATACTGACCTCTACCTGCACCTGGGACACGAATGCAGGTCCCAAAGCAAAGGGACGTCAGTACGAATGAAATGTACTGGTATGTAAGGTTGAAACTGTAAACATAAGATAACAATCTTGTAATAACTGGCTCAGCACATAAACATATAAAGGATAGATATAACCTGAAACTCTGTAACCTGTAATTGATAACAACTTACTATAACATAAGTGAACTCAAGATAACTGAACCAGGAATAAGGAATAGGAACAACCTAAAATCCGAAACATGATAATAACTCTATAATGAGATGAAAATGCAATTAAGAAATGCACAAGAAAGAAACTATAACTGTAAATGCCAGCAACCAGCCAACCATAAATCCATACATAAAATTCATCCAGCCAGTGTACCATAACAGGGAAAAATAAAAATATCTCCAGCCGATGTACCACACCGGGGTAAAATAAAAATATCTCCAGCTGATGTACCACACCGGGATAAAATAAAAATATCTCCAGCCAAGGTACCATACCAGGGTAAAATCTCCAGCTGGTGTGTCATATCGGGGTAAAATAAAAATATCTCCAGCCGATGTACCACACTGGGATAAAATAAAAATATCTCTAGCCGGTGTGCCATACCGGGGTAAAATAAAAATATCTCCAACCGATGTACCACAACGGCATAAAATAAAAATATCTCCAGTCGGTGTGTCATATCGGGGTAAAATAAAAATATCTCCAGCCGATGTACCACACCGGGATAAAATAAAAATATCTCCAGTCGATATGCCATACCGGAGTAAAATAAAAATATCTCCAGGCGATGTACCACACCCGGGTAAAATAAAAAAAATAATTCTCAATCATAATCATAAATGGAGCCGATATGACTTATATTGAGTCAATTTAACACGTATGACATATAAATGACAAATGTTAAATCTGTGGCCAGAATATGCCTCTTTCGTAACACATAAATTCAAGTGAGCAAAGATATCATGTAAAGCTAAATAATATGCATATATATCACGTAAAGTTGTCAAATTATATATATACATGTTGACTCAGTTACTCGATGGACCTTCAAGAGGTTTAGACAACATAAGAACTTTTGTAGGTTTACAAACAATCTCCTACAAATAATCCTACCAATTTAAGATATTGCTTGGATATAAACACATAGAACTCATTTCTATACAATTCTTTAACATCTGGGAACTGCAAATACATATTGCCCACCAGGTGGTTCCTTTACCTGTATCGACAACTATCATTGAAATTTTATTGCCAAACTTATCACGTAGATGAGCACATATACTTCTTAATTCATTTGACTTATTTGCAGGAAAACATGAAAATTATAACTAGGAACTTGAAGTTATTTTTCATAACGCTGAACATATACATAGAGCTGAGAGCTGAACTACAGACATACAACGTGTGATACTTCTATATAATGTATAACTCATATTTAGTTAATTGGGTGACCTCTAGGAGACTTCCTGGTATTCAAACTTCTGAGCTTAACTCATTATCATAGCCTGCGCTTATACTTACTTAGACATTAGGAACATTGGTACATGGGAGAATCTCCCCTCTGAATTTAGGAAATTCAAATGATAACTCCAACAAGAGCTAAACATATAGATGCATGACTTTAATATAACTGAAAGAATTCAACTGTATGTTATAACATGAAAATCATATATATTAAGACTTCTTGCTGGAAATACATAAAAAGACTTAAGTTCTTAAACTTGTATGAAACTTCAAATACTTGACCGAGACATTAACATGATTCTCGAAATATGATCTCTTGAAAGCTTCTTAGATTAGATAGCACATTTCAACATAAATTAGGGACGTGACGGAATAACTTAAGGATCTGAGACTTGGAGCTCTGTAACTTCGGAACTCATGAGCAACTCTCTAAGTGATGTCTTATAGGCAAATAAAGATATATAGCCGTAATTCGGACGATGCTGGATTGACTCACATAACTTTTGCAATTATCTGAGGAGCTTAAGAAAGCTTACATCATTATAAGCAACTTAGAAGATCTTAGGATTACACTTTTCAGACATGGTAGATAATTTCAACACTTATAATAGATAACTTAACACAATCGTTTAGGGGTATAGCAGAGAGCTTCTCAACTTAAGTTACTATTTTACAGATGTTCAACTCCAATTATTTCGTAGAAGGTTAACACTTTACTGGATATTCATCAACGTAACACATACTAAACATAAACAACTTAATTTATAACTCTTTTACTAAACGTCTTTAGAACAGGGTTAATCTTCCTAGTTGTTTGCCTAACTCGTTCACAATCGTAACCCGTATCATCTAATTTAACAATATTTAGCTTTACTTTCCTTATTCATCTTAAATTCTTTGACAAACATTATTCACTCCACACTCAAGTCTTTACTCTCGTGTTCATTATTCAATCAATTCTTATACGCACTTATCTCTTTACCTAATTGACAACTTTATCTGTTAAACCTCGTCTTGCTTATATTTAACATCATTCAAAGGTTCTAGAAAGCAATTATGGGCAGAGTGCATATTACTCACATATTACCTTAAAAGAGCTAACATTTACTCTTATCTTCCCTTTTTATAACGTCACAAAAAGATTAATATCTTAGCCACGCTTTCCCCGTTAACATCTACAACTTAGCTTACTCGCTACGTGCCGCTTGCTTAGCTTTAAGGAGGGAAAACATAAAATCTCCTTTTTACTTAAGCACTTCAAAACATAAACATATAAGAGGGAGTAATCATATTATTAAAACGTCATTTCAATAAGCTCGTTTACCCTCAATCGGCTTAGCGTCATCTTCTTAGCTTAAGTTCGATTACATGTCGTTGTCTTAGCATTTCCTACCAATTTCACTAAGTGACCAGATCTTCAAATATACTCAACATCACATATACAGTATACTGCAAAGGACCAGATCACGGTGCCCACGTTAAGGGGACTTCAGACTCGATTTACAACTACGACAACATTAGCCTTTCGCTTCACATTTGTTCGCTTCAACTATTTTTAACGATTCAAACTTTATGCCAAGTATTTCCAAACCTTTATACAAGATCATACATGCCTCAATATGATTTTAAAAACATAGGAATATTGATCCTTTTAATGACTTAGTTTCGTGCTTGAAAAACAAGGAAAGGGACGCCTTTACATACCTTGGCACGTCGACTCTAATTTTGACGAAATATTCCTTTCAAGCTTACTCCTTAAGTCTCCTTCTAAATCCAATTTACAAACAGAACAAGAAGCAACTTCAATTCACCGAAGTTTTGGAAAAATTGGGAAACAACATGCCACAAGAACACACAAAGAAACAACAACACAATACTATAAGCATTCTCCAAGTTATAACCTTATAAGCTCAAAGAAATCAAAAACGGAATTACTTACCTTTTCTTGGAGATGTTATTAGCTAAAGTAGGTGTAGACTTCTACTCTTTCTTCTGCCTAGAACCAGCTAAAAACGCAACAACACCACAATCAACAACAAGATAATAATAAACCATGACTTTCTTCCAAGGTTCTCTTCCCCAAAGCCCGAAAGAGGTGAGAGTGAAGTTTCTTACCTGGTATATCTTTTCACCATGTGATAGCGATTTGAATTCTTTGAATTCTGAAAAAAAATCAACTAAAATGGAGTAGATATGAGCTTTCTAGCTCAATTTTACTTCATATAGGTGGGCTGACCAAGGTCTGGGCGGAGCCTGTGTAACATGCCCTTGCGCGCGCGCCTGCTGCCTGCCTTTCTCGGTGCCCTCATGCCTGGGCTCTTTCCCAGCCAAAAGTACTATCTTTAAACGAGCATAACTTTTTACTCCGAACTCCGATTGACGATCGATTTTTTTACTGTAAACTAGACTCAAATACCTTTCATTTGATAGGTTATAGGACTTATGAATAATTATATGTTTGGAGATATATCCATTTAAAATTGACATTATTTACAAACTTCATATACGCTTCGCTTTTTCCTTTGCACATGTTTCCCTCCTCACCTACAGACAACATACAACCCATAATTCCCTTAATATGACATATAACCATCAAATAATCATCAAAAAAAAATTTAGAGTGTAATAGTAGTAATATCAAAAGTACTGGTTATTTTGATTTGATACATGTTGATGTTTGGGGTCCATATAAGACACCTATCTATGATGAAAATAAATACTTTCTCATAGTTGTGGATGATTTTTCCAGAATAACTTGGCTATTTTTGTTAAATAATAAGTCAGATGTGTGTGTGGCACTTCACCAACTTCTTATGTTTTCCAAAACTCAGTTCAATAAGTCTGTCAAAATGGTAAGGTCAGATAATGGGACAGAGCTTGTTAATTCAGTATGTGAGAAGTTGTTTACACAACTGGGAATAGTACATCTAAGATCTTATCCCTATACACCTCAGGAAAATGATGTGGCTGAGAGAAAACACAGACACATTCTAGAGGTTATAAGGACATTTAGATTTCAAGGAAAAATTCCTTTGAAAATTTGGGGCATGTGTGTCCTAGCCAGTGTGTATTTGATCAATAGAATGCCAAGTGTGATACTTCAAAATCAGTCTCCATATGAGAAAATACATGGATAGAAACCAAATTTATCTCACCTAAGGTCTTAGGATGCCTGTGTTTTGCAAAGGTGCTGACAGAATCTGATAAAATAATGCCTAGATCAAAAGCTTATGATGCCTGTGTTTTGCAAAGGTGCTGACAGAATCTGATAAAATAGTGCCTAGATCAAAGGCTGCCATACATATAGGATATTCAGAAACTCAAAAAGGCTACATTCTATATGATCTAACTTCTAAATCTTTCTTTGTTAGCAAAGATACTATCTTTAAAAAAGATGTGTTTCCATTCTGTACTTTTGAAGGTGCAGTACACCAACCTATATTTGTGGATAACTTAACAAACTCTGCGCTGATGTTTAATCCCTACTATGGTCAGAATCATGTCACTATTATATGCCAAAATCTATTCCTAATCTTGAGCAAAGACTACTACTCCTACACCTACTACAGAAGATAGTATAATTGATATCATTACTTCTATTAATCGTGAGATTTTTACAGAAGGAATGCCTCAGCCAAAAGCACCTACAATGGTTCCTCTCTTAGATCAACCTATTAATGAGACTAAAAAGTCATCTAGATGTACTTAACCACCTGTGTGGATGAAATATTTTGTGTCTCTCAATATCAACAAATATGAACATTATCCTATGTGCAATTATATAGGATACGATCATTTATCTATACCCTATCAAAAGTACATTGCAGCAACCTCATCTTTGGTTGAACCTACTTGCTATGCATAGGCTATAAAGGATCCTAGGTTGGTTGAGGCTATACAGTCTGAAGTTCAAGCTCTAGAAGGCAACAAAACTTGGGAAGTGATAGACTTACCATCTAAGAAAGTTTCTATAGGTTGTAAGTGGATATACAAGATTAAATACAAGTCAGTTGGAGAGATGGAAAAGTTTAAAGCAAGACTAGTTGCAAAGGGCTACAATAAAAAAGAAGATATAGATTACAAAGAAACGTTCTCACATGTTGTAAAAATGGTGACTATTAGAATAATTTTGACTTTGGCAGCATCTAGGCATTGGCATATCCATCAGATGGATGTGTACAATGCATTTCTTCAAGAAGATCCAGAGGATGAGACCTATATGACTCTTCCTCAAGGTTTTTCCAGCCAGAGGGAGAAGGTATGCAGGCTGATAAAATTACTGTATGGCCTTAAGCAGGCTTCAAGATAGTGGAATCATAAACTAACTGCAGCACTTCTAAAACTAGATTTTAAACAAAGTCTGCATGATTACTCATTGTCTGTCAGAAAGACAAGTGTAGGAACAACCATTATATTAGTGTATGTTGATGACTTACTAATCACAGGGAGTACTTTGGCACTAATAGAAGATACCAAGAAGGCTTTACAACATGCCTTCAAAATGAAAGACCTGGGAGAGTTAAAGTACTTTTTTGGCATTGAGTTTGCTAGATCTGAGGTTGGAATCATCATGCATCAAAGGAAGTATGCACTAGAGTTAATATCTGAAGTAGGATTATCGGCTTCCAAACCAACAAGAACTTCTGTAGATACTAATGTCAAGTTGACTTCCAAACAATATGATGATCACCTAATCCAAAGTCAGAAGAGCAAAGTGCTTATCAGAAGCTAATAGGGAAACTACTCTACTTAAATATGACCGGACCAGATATATTTTATAGTGTTCAAAATCTAAGTCAGTTTCTACAATAGCCTAAGAAATCACACATGGAAGCTGCTTTCAGATTTGTGAGGTATATCAAAAAACAACTAGGACAAGAATTGCTTTTGCTTAGCAGATCAGATAGCATGATCACTGCATATTGTGATGCAGATTGGGAGCCTTGCCCTCTTACAAGAAGATCTGTCACTGGATATGTGATAAAACTAGGAAATTCTCTTGTATCATGGAAATTTAAGAAGCAAACCACAGTGTCAAGAAGCTCTGTTGAAGCTGAGTATAGAAGCCTAGCTTCTACTGTGTCAGAACTAGTTTGGTTATTGGGAATTTTAAGAGAAGTTGATGCTGATGTTCAACTACTAGTGAAGATTTTTTTGTGATAGCAAAGTAGCAATTCAAATTGCTACTAATTCTGTGTTCCATGAAAGAACAAAATATATTGAGATTGATTGCCATTTCATAAGGAAAAAAGTACAACAAGGAGTGGCTATCATTGAATATATTCCTACACAAAGTCAACCAGTTGATCTGCTTAAGAAAGGTTTAAGCAAGGTTCAGCATGAGTACCTACTGTCCAAGCTAGGAGCCATTAATATTTTTACTCCTCCTGGCTTGAGGGGGAGTATTGAGGATAAAAAAATGATTAAGTTGCCTACCAAGTGGTTAGTACACTGTTGGAAATAGTCACGGTTAGTAGAGGACTAAATCCGTTAGTTAGCTATTGTCCAGAAGTTAGTTAAATAACTAACTTATGTTAAGGCTGATAACTAGCTATTGTAGATCAGTAGGAATAAATCTACTATATACTCTATATATAGTAGAAAGATACTTTATATAACCACATGATTGAAATATAAAAAAAAAAGGATGATTCTCTCCGTTCTACTGCTCATCTTCTTCTTCTTTATCATTTAGTTTTTCCATCTTTGTAATTCTACGTACTAAGTGAAAATTATCTTTAATTTTTTGAATGAGGATAAATTTTTAGCATTATATTTTCTTAGGATCGATGTGATCCTTTTAAAAACTCTATATGAACATAAGATACTGCGTGATAGTGCAACCAAGCGGCTTTGAAGGTCATTTTCTCATTAATACTACAAATCTTAAAGAGGTGTGGACCAGGCGGCTTGACCATATTTTAGCCATATATATTTATGGGGCATGAAAAAGTTGGTAACTCATTTTAATTTCTCATTAATAGATTAACATAATTATGGCCCCTCCATCCATCTTTGCTACTATATATATATATGCTTCAATCTGTCTTTTTTTTTTAAAAAAAAAAGGAAAAAAAAGAAATTCCAATGACTAATGCTTAGTAATTCATCTAACTAAAAGAGTTTTCTTTCTGAATACTCATTCACTTTCAATTTATGTGACGCACTTTACTTTTTAGTTAATTTTAAAAAGATTAACACTTTTTTATATTTAGTAATAATTTAATTTTAAAATAGTTATTTCATCCTTAATTAGATGATTTATAACTAACCAAATATCTACGTTTGTTTTAGACTACAAATTTCAAAAATTTTATTATATTTTTAAAATTTTATATCTAATCAAAATACATCACATAAATTAAAATAAAGAGAATATTTCTTTCCGTTGAATAACACATATAGAGAAGAAATTATGAACGCTAAAGGATCCATGATAATTGAGGATTTTTAAGGAATTAATTTATTGGTAATAGTTATGATTTACCTTAGCCTATTACTTTCTATAGTATTATATGATTTATTTTTTTTTTAAGAAAAAGCATAATCAAGATGTTTATGTGTATGCTCGTTCATACAGGAAAAAATCTTCAAAAATAAAATTATTTTTATTGATTGATTGTGGGTTGCTTTTTGATTGTGACAACAGAACAACTCCAAATTAAGTACTCCCTCTTTTCAATTAATTTTTTTCGTTTTAATTCGACACAAAATTTAAGATTATTATTAATAATAACGAACACTGAAATCCTCTTCATTCCCTTTTCGATCCTTTAAGAGATGCTAAAATTCCATTCTTTCTTTCATATTTTAGGCAAATCAAGTTCTCTTTTTTTTCCTTAGAAAAATGTGACTTAAATTTAAACAGAAATTTAGAGTTAATCTTTCAAATAATTATTCAATTTAATGAAATGAAATTACTCCCCCTAATAAAGTTATTTATCTCTTTTTTTTTCTCCAATTATAGAATCACTCAAGTTTATATATTTATCTTACAAAGTAAAAAATGTTAAAAGCCACTTTAAAAGAGAAAAGATAATCAAAATAGTCGTCCCTTAAGTTTGGACTTTGAATTAAAACAATCCCTATTATTTAATATGGACTATTGTAGTCCTCCTACTATTTTTCACATTCTTAATTCATTAATTAGATTTTTTGTTCTATAGGTAAGTTCATAATATAAATTATAATCTTTAAATGAAATGAGAAAGGTTTTCTTTTTCTTTCTAATGTTACCGGTCACAATTTTTGGCGGGTTCTGTTATTTTTTTAGTACCAAAATGAGAGTTGAATAAAAATTATATTATTTTGTATAGTTGAAAAGTTATTACTTATTAGTGTTTCATGTTAAAGAATAAAGGCCAATTTAATTTAAAGTATTTTGACCTATTCTCTCACTTTTAAAATGACTTTTAACAATTGTTAATTAAAAAGGTAAATATATAAATTTAAATAATTTTGTTAACAAAAAGAAGACAAATATTCTTACTAGGTAAATTTTTTAAAATTGAACGAAGATATGAAAAATTGACTCCAAATATTCGCATAAGTTAATACATAAAGGAACTGACGGTAACAATTCAGTTTCAAACGTCTTAATTAAGTTATGCTCTCTTCGTTCTAAAAAAAGTGTCATTTTAACAACAACAAAAAAAAAGAGGTTATTGTTTACAAAATTTGAGGAAAAAAAATAGTAATTATTTTCATCTATATCCTTGCATAAAGAATTACTTTTTTTTAAGCCGTGCTCAATTATTTAAAAAATAACTAATAAATAAAGATAACTTAGTAGATTATACTTTATATTTTATTTTTAATGAGCGTGAAATGAACTAAAACAATATTTAGTTTGGGACAAAAGGAGTATCACAAATAGCAAAAAGGGGATAAAATTCACCCGTTCCGATTCTAAATTTGTTTTTCAATTTAAATTTCTCAGCGAAAAATGAAACAAATGAAATTGATTTTCTGTCGTACAAAACTTGGTAGTTTATATTGAACGACGAATAATGCTGCGATATTCTCTTTAATTACTATTCTACATAGAGGAAAAACAAAAGGAATTGGATGCATGATTAAGTTTGGATTTTTTACACAAATGTCATTTTTTAAAATTATAATTGTAAAAGTTACAATTTTTTTAATAAAATTATATTAATAAAAATTATAAAATTATCTCTTTTTAATTACATTATCTATAACTTTTACTTTTCTAAAATATCTATTCTAATTAAATATAAAAAAAATTATATACCTAATATTATAATTTAACTACACAAAATAATATAAAATACTCTCTTTTTCATCTTTTTTGTCTTTGCAGAAATTTCAAAAATCCTCCAAAAATTTCAAGAATCCCTATATCTTCTCCATATGTATTTTTTTCAGAAATTCCTATAATTCCCCTCTCTTCTCCATTTTTGTTTTCCCAAAAATTCCTCTATCTTCTCCATATTTATTTTTTCAACAAAACCAAATTCCCTCTTTCTTCTCCATTTTTATTTGATTTCCCAAGAATCTCTTTCTTCTCCATTTTTTTTTTATAAATCAGTTATGATTTATTAAAATTTACTTTTATTTTGTCGAAATATTTTAAGATCCTGAAATAAAGGTGAATTCATCCAAAGGTTCATCAAAGGTAATTTTATATTAATAAAGATTGTGCATAATATAAAAAATAGATGCAAATATATGCTTCAATTATATAATATAATATATTGATACACATATGCATAATATAAATATATAGTATATGGTGTCTAATATATATTATATTCATAATCTTTATATGTGAAAGAATAAAGTAAAGAAAGAAAATTTATGGATGATGAACATGAGGATAATATGAATAATTTTTCTTTTAACAAATATAATAATACATATTTAGTATATGTATGGTGTTAAAATTTTAATATAAAAATTTATTAATAAAAATTATGCATAATATAAAAAATAAATGCACATATATATTTTAATTATATAATATAATATATTGATACATATATGCATAATATAATATATTGTATATGGTGTCTAATATATATTATATTCATAATATTTATATATGAAAGACTAAAGTAAGAGGAAAATTTATGGATGATGAATATGAGGTTATGAATAGATTTCTTTTTTAAAGAAAGTATAATAATATATATTTAGTATATGTATGGTGTTAAATATAATAATACATATTAAATTTTTATCATATTTAATCTACTTAAATTATGGAATAAATTATTACTTATCTCATTTATAAAAAACTTACCATATTTATAATATTTATCTATTTAATCATGTATAAGGTATATATTGTATGTAATATAATTTAAAAAATAGTTATAACTTTTGTAATTATAATTTTAAAAAGTTGTATTTATATAACCTCCCCATCAAGTTCCACAGATATTAACCTTTGGGTTCGTCCCTGGTTGGTCCCAAAATATTCATATACTCTCTCTCTGTCATTTTTACTTGTCACATTTCGTTTATCGAAAGCCAAACTGTATATATTTTGATTAAAATTTTTAGATGTATTTTATTTATTTATTAATATTTAAAAAAATTACAACTTATACTATTTTTCATATAATTCTCGAATATTTAAATTTTAAATATTAAATTAATCTAATATAATTTAGCTCGAAATTAATTAATTTAAGTTTTAAAAAGAAAACCCTGATAAATAAAAGTAAACGAATTGAGTATTTGTTTCAAGTTGGAACTTGGTTAGCTTCATTATTCTTACTTCTTCCGTTTCAAAATAAGTGGTCCTTTTAGTTTGGGTACACCCCTTAAAAATATTACTTATTTCTAGATAGAAAAACATAATTTTACCCACTTAGCCCTAATAAATATCTTGAAAAAGATGTAATTTTTTAATATTTCCTTAATTATGTAA
This sequence comes from Datura wrightii, assembly GCA_035772735.1. Taxonomy (NCBI): domain Eukaryota; kingdom Viridiplantae; phylum Streptophyta; class Magnoliopsida; order Solanales; family Solanaceae; genus Datura; species Datura wrightii. The sequence goes on from JASDFA010000001.1 coordinate 24,306,503, forward strand.
AACTCTCTTCATTTAAATAATGGTAAAATTGGAAGAACATCATTAATGTCTTCTTGATTATGTAAAACACCACTTATTTTTAAACAAAATTAAAAAATTAAAATACTAGTTATTTTGAAAACGGAGGAAGTACTTATTATTGCTTGGATGTGTTGAATTGTGTAATTATTTATTTAAATGAATTTTAGCTATACCACATTTTAAAAAAGTAAATATGCCCTTCTTATGTGCGAGCTCGATTTTTTTCATATTTCCTTATGGGGCATTAATTTATTTACCTAGTTACTGTTATAAATATATTTGTATTAAATTGAATGTCTATAAAGGTATTCATATTGTAGTGAAGGTGTGTATTTATCGTGAAGGTCTATCTTTTGGAGAAAAGTTTGGAGGAATTATCCCTATAAACAGAGGGGATTTCCGTTTATTGTATTTTATTCCTTTAATCCCTCAAGATAATCTCTCAAGAGAAATAAGAATTATTCTCTCTTTCTCTACAATTTTCTTGTTCTTCTTTTATTATTTCATAACACGTTATCGGCATGAATCTCTGCCTTGAGCACTCACGTTGAAAGATCTAAGGTAAGAAAAATTAAAATTTCTTTTTCGAAAGATGTATAATTAACCACAGGAATGATATTCCTTTGGTGATATTGTTTCTCTTCGACTCTACCGTCTCAAAATTTGAATGCTAAGGTATTATTATTATTTTCTTTAATATGGCTAATCTTATGAAACTTGATTTCGTTGCCCTTTAAAGTTCGGGCAAAAACAACCTTTCATGGATGTTGAATGCTGAAATTGAATATCTCATGGTTAAGGATCAACTTATTTTGTGAAATAACCTGAAAGAAAGGTACGACCACCTGAAGATGGTCATCTACCCAAAGACACGATATGATTGGAATAATCAAGACTATAAGTCTGTTCATGATTACAACTCTTCAATGTTCAGAAATTGTTTTTCAATTGAAACTATGTGGAGAGACTATTAATGATGTTGATATAATAGAATATGTGGTAGTACATAAATGTAATACCCCAGAAAGAGCTAAGAATAAGACTTGGGAGTTAAATTGGAAAAGTTCAGAAAACTGGCAAAAATATCTCAGGACGGGAGACTTAACGACTCGTGATGGGATACCGCGAGTCGTCGTGTGCTGTCGTGGTGTGGGAGTCAGGAGGCAGTGGCAACGGATGACCTGACGAGTCATCTGGCCTGGCAACGACTCGTTATGTCGGTCATTAGAAGGGAGAAGCTTTGATTTTAGAAAGGATTTCCAGTGTACTTGATGAAAGGACATGACGACTCGTCGGATATGGTAACGATTCGTCACGTTGCTCGTTGCCTGAAGGTTGAGATTTCCAGTAGACTTGACGAGTGCACCTAACTAGTCTTCGGATGTGACAATGACTCGTCAGGTGAGTCGTGGGTTCCGATTCGGCCATAGTTTTAAGTTTTTCTCAGGGGTGTTTTGGTAAAATCCTATGCTCCCAGTTCTTAACTGATGTCGTTTTGAGTATGTTTGGGGACGTTTTTAAGGGTTCTTCTAGAACTAAACCCTCATTCTCTCAATCTCTTTCTTCCTCCCCTCTTCTCAAAAATCCTAGGGGTTTAACCAAGGTGTTCTTCAAGCTTCAAGGAAGATTTTCGATCGGAATTTTCGTCCACCAAGTTTGTGGGACTTCAACAAGGATATTCTTCCATCCTTGTGCCCCAAAATATTTTCAATAAGAATCCAATTTAATTTATTTAGAATATCATGATCTAGGGTTTGAATAATGGGTAATTTCTTCTTTATTCTTTTTCCTAAATGCAAATAATTATTGCACTTATGGAATCTATTTGGGACGTTAACTTGATGGGTTGTTTGGAATATGGATCATATGTAGGGAATGCATGAAGATAACATTTTGTTCATAAATTGGCTTGAGTAATGAATGGGTGTTGCTTATTGTTTAATTAATTTTCGTAGCCACGCATGAATATGAAGAAATTGTGAAAATATAGGTTGAGTATGTATTGGTGTAGTATGTTCTTCTTAACGCGATTTTAAGTGTTGAATGGGAATTGTTTATTTCTCCTTTGATTACCGTAGAAATTCATGATTTTGATGGGAGTATGAAAATATTGCATAATTAACCCTAGTGACTTGATTATGATATTGATGACCATATTGGATTGACTAGGCGGTGTGGGCTTGAGTAATTGAAGTAAATTATGTGCCATCACCATGTTCTAGATTTAATTGATTGGGTATGACAAGATTGCATCTCCATTGTTGAACTACGAAGCTTGGGCGGATTCTATATTGTGTTTCCCCTACTAAAATTATTTTTATAAAAATCTTGGAATCTAAAAAGCCCGTGGCTAAAGAGTTCACAAAGGAATGATTATGTCAAGTGTGTGAAATATTGTACACCTAAATAAACGAAGTCATGTATCTTGATAGAGTATGAGTTGTATTTATAAACCATGTATGATCTCATATTACATGTTGAATGAGATGAATTGGAATTCGGAATGTCATAATAGTATATGCATAATGTGACTCTGTAGAATGCTCGTTAGCTTAAGATGCTTGAAATAGCTATTGATTGGACTCCTTGATGAGGTGAATTATGATGATAACGCATGAAAATGATATTTCAACCGTCGGACTTGATGTTATTAGTAAGTAGTGTAACACCCTGGAAGGGTCTACGAATAGACCCGAGAGTTGAAGTTGAAAACTGCAGAAAAACCTAGAACTTGCGCCAGTACGACTCGAGGTACAAGTTGTGGTGTGGACCTACGACTCGTGACTCGAGTCGTGATGAAATCAGGAGCCTGATATTTTGTCACGGGTAGTCCTATGAACCATGGTGACAAGGTACAACTCGTGGTTATGAGTCGTGATGAATATCTCAATGGTGCCAAGAGTAAGTCGTCACGGGTCATGGTACGACTCGTAGGATGTAGCAACGAGTCTTCGTGAGGAGTTGTGGTTAAGTCATATTGGTTTGGGTGGATGATACCACGGATAACAGTACGACCCATAGGATGGTGGTACGAGTCGTGGTATATCAGTCGTGGCCAAATTCAGAAAGTTGAGAAAAAGGGGTGAAGTGAGCACGAGAGGTAACCACGAGTCATGAATTGGTGGTACGACTCCGTTGACACCCAGTTTTTACCTCCCTACTCTCCGAATATGCTGCTTACATATATATATATTTTATTTACATTTTTTACGCAAATATTCGACTTGTATTTATATTTATAAAATAATTAATTATCACGATATTGCGAAATTATTTTAAATTACATATATAGGTATATATAATTCGCATTAATTTTAATTTATCAATTTTCTGATATTAAATAATTGTGTCATGTACAATATATTTCGTATTAATTATCACCCTTTTTTTGAAATATATATTTTACTTAATCTTTATAAACTATTTACATAATTTTATTAAATTTTACAAATTTATTTGTGTAATAATATTACTCGAATTTATAAATTATTTATGTTAATAATATAATTTTTATAATATTTGATAACTTAATTTTATTCCTAGTCATTGAATTATTTACAAATATAATAATTTATTAATTATGTAATATTTATACGAGTCTACTCAAATTTATGGTTTTTTATATTAATAATAATGTTTTTATGATTTTTCCGTAATTTAAACTATTTTATTATCTATTTATTAAATTATTTACAAATGTAGTATAATTATTAATTTAATAGAAGCTAAAATCCAAATTTCATCCAATTCATTTAAAATCTAGCCTATTTATACCCATTTATGCCGATTTTAGCACTTTTTCTATCCAATTTATGTCAATTTTGGCCTATTTTACCAAATCTGACCACTTTTAAAATTCAATTCAAACTTAAATTAATTCTACCCATTTACCCAACCCATAACCCATCCGGGCGATCCAATTAACCCGCGACCCGACCCAATTTCAATTTTTAATCTCATCCATCCCATCTAATCTAACGGCCCTGATTAAAACCCTAATCCCTTACCTTAAATAATATTATCTACCCCCCTAACCCTAAACAAACTCATTTTTCCCCTCTCACAAAACAACCAGCCACCGAAGCCCTTCTCCCCTTTACCTCCTTTTCGCCGCCGCACCTCCCTCTTCTCCCTCACTTGAACACCACCAGCGCAACACCGAATGCCAGCAACTCTGCCATTCTCCCTCCTAGCGCAGCGCCGTCCTCCTCTCTTCTTCCCCTCCCTCTTTTTTCATCCGTTTCCACCATTGTTTCCGACAGTGTTTGGCCGGAGAGCAACCGCACTTTCTTCCCTCTCAACCGAGCAACATCTGCGACACCACCCTACAGCCACCGCAAACAACCAAAGCCGCCACCTCCCTTCGTTTCTCCCCTCACTGCCGCGACCAGAAACTAGTCGCCCCAGCAACCGACCACCGCCGAAAAACTCCCAACCGACCACCGCGGAAAAACTCCCAACCACCACAAAATCAACAGTCATCGGCACTCGCTTTCTCTCCCTTTTCTCTTCTCACCTTCACTACCGAAAACCTCCATCTCCGCCACGAAACCCGACTCTCCCTCATCTCTCTTCTCTGCTCCATCTCCCACCAAACAATCGCCCCTCTGCCGAAAAAACTCAAAAAAACAAACAGATCCGCCGCTCACAGTTCCTCTCCTTCCTTCCGCTCCATTGAGTCGCCTCACGAACCGGAAACCAACCCCACCTTCTTCCTCCCCCTCTCTTCTCTTTCTCTCCTCCATCACTGACCACCACGAGGCAACAACCTCGATTTATGTTGTTCAAACATTTTTGATTTTAGACGGATCCTCTCAAATCTATCTATGGTATTTGTCAGCCTAATATGTTTATCTCGTTCATTTTCTGGTTTCTCAGACTGTATCTAAATTGATCTTGCCTATTAGTAATGCTTTCTCCTATAATTGTTTCGATGGTTTTTCATTATTGATGTTCTTGTGTTAACGGTTAAATTGGTTTCTCTTGCCTATTTTCAAATTAGACGTCAGTCCTAGTTTAGTATTAATATATACATATATTTTACTAGTTCCTTTATGCTCTTTGCTCTTTGCTGGAAATGTAATTATTGGCTCGATACTCTTTTATAAATCACTGTTATAGTGCTAGACTTACTGCCATGGGTTTATTAAGTTATATACCCATATCACAAATCCATGCCTGGTAAAATCCCGTGATTAGTTGATAACTTCGTTGTTTGATTACCATGACAGATGTGTAATTAAGGAATAAATATGGTAATTCTTATACTAAGATTAATTTTGTATTCAATAGATTGGGGCAAGTTACCCTCTATTTCAATTTATTTTCATTCCTGGGATAGTCAAATATATATAATGTGTGACTATTATATCTTGAAAATGTTTCGATTGGCTCTACAACCTTGTCTTTGCCTTAAATTTGCTTTACAGAATCACTTTTACCTTATATAGTTGATATCATTTATTTAGCGGGTCTTATTGATTTGTTAATATATTTTTCCCATATAAGGGTGTTTGACCTCTACAGGCAATCCTAGCTTCTGATAAGTGTGTGACACGCTGTATTTGAAATAGATCTCTTTCCTTTTGTGACTAGGAATATGTTGTAGTACCTTTTTTACTTTACTTATCTGTTTTTGGGTAAATTTGACTGATTTGATTTCGGTGATTTATTTAGCTTATTTTATGGAAAGATCTCCTATAATTGATTTTCGAAATATTTTTCTTCCTTTAAAATACCTCTACTAATTTGCTATATAAAGGGGCCTTCCCCTCCCTTTGAAAGATATTAAAAACATTATCAAAAACCTGCAAATATACTTTGCTTTGAAAAATACTATTTCTCCCTTTCAAAATTCCTCTTTCCGCCTCAATACGAGCACTGCTCGGAATCCGTGAGATTCTTGTGATCTTGACGTGTTGAGGTTTGTGGTTTAATTCATCTGAAATCTCTTTGAAGCTGCTGCTAATTGCTCCTTGCTTATCTAAAACTGTGATCGTACATTCATCGTTAACTGGTCAGTTTTGTTCCTTTGCATTATTTTGATAATAATGTGAGAAATCGTTGCTTGTGTCACGTACGAATTTTATGCATATTTTTGTGTTTATGTGCACGAGTATCATGATCTAACATGAATGTCTTTACAAATGTTCAATTGAGTTTTAACCAGAATACATACATTGGAATGGGTGCACTCTGTTTGTGTCGTTGATCTCTAACAGGTTCAGTTCGATGTGGAACGAAGAGTCGCTGCGAATAGGATAGAGGGGATCAGAATCATTTTAATTTTTCTTAACGCAGTATTTAATTAGATCTTATTCTTTGTTATCTTGTCGGCCTATAATAATTGTAAGATGCTGATAATAGTAGAAAGGGGTCTTACGGGGGCGGGTATTTTATCTTCCTTTACTGCTTTTCTTAACTGTTAAACGCATAATAGAAATCATGCCTATAGGGTCTTATAACATATACGACAATAGAAATCATGCTCATAGGAATTCAATTTATTTAATAGCACATATAATGCAGAACTCAGGTTCATCGAAATTCAATCTGAAATAAGCTATTTAAATCGGAGTGTAGAATAATAATGGTTTAATCGTTTAGTTAGAAGTAATGTCTATACTACAATGATTAATTTTGAAGCATGTGCCATATTTATTTGATAGTAAACTTGTCTGCAGAAATTATCTTTGGTGTATGTTGGTATGTTCGGTATTAAGGATATAGCATGTTAAATTGCTTGTCACATGTTGCATTCCAATTTCTAAAAATTTTATATTAGTAACCTGGCAAATATCATGTCTATAGGAAAATGAACACAAATCTTACAATAGCTGTTATGAATGTCTATATCTGCAACTTAACTCTCGAGTCCCACTTTGAGACCCGCTTGTGATCGACATCGCACTTGCTTAATTAATTGTAAACAATTGCTTGCTCATGAAAATTTGGTTTGACGTTGAACACACAATGTTTATTGAAATCATGCGTATAAGAGCTCTTTCTGGTAGCTTTTCAAATCCCTGTTTAATCATTGTTAAATGTACTGATGAAATATCATGAGGGATTATACTGTTTTATGTGCTAAATGTATAAATGTAGCTGTCTATCAACAATATGATTGAAGAATTTATGCATGTTTTCCTTTAGGATTTATGCTTATAGGATCAAAACTAATTCATCTAACTCATGTATTATGATTCATTTAAATTAATCTCTGCATTTGAAATTATGCCTATAGGATCCGATTACATTTCTGAAATTTGTTTTTTTAAAGAAGCTTATCTGAAACCTTCGTTTGCTATCTGCCTTAATTGTCATTTCGTGTGGCGTTAATCGCCTTAAAAACCCTAAGATTTCTAGATCCAAAATCCTAAACTAGTTATCCAATGCCTCTTGGACTTTAGGCTTGGGAAGAGTAGGCAAATTTTAGGGCGTTAGTTTATTCACATAGAAACACCTTAAGTTAATAATCAATTAATTAGGCGAATAGCGGGATATGATAGTCCGTGCTCACTGAATAATACGAGCAATCTAAATGGTTGCGAAGTATTATTTAAGTTGCACGGGGTGATCTCATTAGGATAAAATAACCCCTGTTTTAACGTAGAACTACGTTCGGCCTGATTCCCTTTAGGGATACGTTGGCGCCTCATCGAGGTTCGACCCCATATTTTTGAATAAATATTTAATGCCTTTTGCGTGGGATTTTATAAATTATTCTGTTATATTCTCTTATCCGTTACATTATTTTTATTATTTTATTTGCAATACTTATTGTATATTGTGACAAAAAAATGAAAAAAGTAATTTGTTTTTTAAAATTCATTCTGTCTTGATTTCTTTCTTCTCGCTCATCTATAATCTTTTATCTATTTTATGCCTATCGAGCTAGTTAAAATTGTAGTAATGTAAGTTAAAATCAATCTTATTTGCTCGCCTAGTTAATTTCCCCATGTATAAATGAATCCGGCCGGGAACCACATTGTGGACCTCGAAAGGTGCCTAACACCTTCCTTTTGAGGTAATTTAAGCCCTTGTCCGACTATGGTAATGTAGATAACTAAGCATACTTTGAGCTTAGAACGGTGCCCTAACGCATCTCAAATCGTTAGGTGGTGACTCTTCTTTCACAACAAACCCTTAAGAGCTGTCACATGTTGTATCCCGTTTTTCGCGAGAAAAATGGGGCACGACAGCATGGTGACTCTGCTGGGGATTTTAGGCTGTAACCACAACGTGTTCATTTTATGTGGGGTTTTATTTGATTTTTAATTCTTTAAAAATTGCTAACTGTCGGGTTTAAAATCCTTTCCCTTCATTTGTTTCTAGCAATATTTATTCGCCTCCTTATATGTTTTACCATGAAGTTACTAACCATTTTCCTCTTTTTGTTTTTCCCGTTATTATTTATCATTTCTTTATGGCTTGTAATACGCGAAAATTATTTATAAATTGTTGCATTTTATATAAACTGGCATACCACTCATATTTTTTCCCCACTTGGAAATCTCTCACTATCACACACAACAATAGTTGCTTGGTTTCACGGCCGTTCACGATTAAAACACCTCGAGGAATGTCTTATGATTTGGTCGATCAGCGGTGCGTCGACGGTCATAAGCTTCCTTACTCTCGAGTTGTCCACTTGAGGGAACCGTATCACACCAACTCTCATTCCTAGATCTTAACCGTATACACCTTTAGTAAGGAGTGCACATCATATTAAACTTAGAAAATTGCGACGTCCATGGTACGTCAAGATTAATAGAGAAACCTTGCCCTGAGTCTTAGGGGATTCTTTTTAAAATCCCGAGAAGGACGATCCATACATTATGTGCATTTTGAGAAAAATAATTTTTAAATAATGTCATTTTGCTCTTGGGTGGGTAGGTTAGTTTAACTTTCCTTTGTGTTGCAGGTACAATGAGTCTCCCTACCTCCTATCCAAGATTTGGCATGGTTTGGTGCATGCCCGTAGGAATGAAAGCATGGTGGTGTGATTTAGGAGAATATGGCCAAAATGAGGTGAGGAAAGTATTGGGGCACTTGCCTTCTCTTATGCAAGTTACCCCATGTCGAGAACTTATCGAAGCGGCCACTGCATTCTGGGACGAGAAAAGTATTTTCTTAAGATTCGGTGACATTGAAATGACTCCGTTATTGGAGGAAATTGGTGGGTATGTAGAAAACGTGAGCCTGTTGTGAAGGAATAGGAAATGGGAAAAAGCTGAGATGATTATACCCAAACGCGTCACCCTAGAAGATGCGTGTCACAAGTTGGGGCTACAAGGTAGCAACATGGTATCCTATGTAATGAAGGGAAAGATGCCGGAAAAATATTTGCTCAACCGGTTTGGTCATAATTCTTCTCGCGAAATCTACAAAGAAGAGAGTCCTGATCCGAGCTCGTGAATGAGCAAAAGAATATTTGCATTCATCATTTATTTTCTGGGATAGTGGTCTTCCCATGAGGAGTTGAGGAAGACATTGATATCCTCCTTGCTTCGGTCGTTCACGCCTTATGCAAAGGTGTTGACAAAGGACCTTGCACAATTGTCCCAATGATCGTGGCAGACATCTACCGATCTCTGGGAAAGTCCAAAAATGGGTTTAAGCATTTCAAAAGATGTAACTTGTTGCTTCAACTCTGGCTTACCGAACATCTTCAAAAAGTGCGTAGCAACCCGATCATGCCCATACCTACAGAAACCGATCACATTGCCACTCACCATTACAGGTCACTATGGGTGTTAAACCGATAAAAAGGCTCGAGGAGGTAGAAAAATGGGGTCAAATGTTGGGTAATTTGACAGAGGACTCTGTACAATGGATGTTCGATTGGTTTCCGAGATCCAACTCTGTGGTATATACCAAGTCTCGATACTACTTGGTTTTGATAAGACTCCGAGGTCTTCGACCGTACTCTTCGATGCGGACAATGCGTCAGGTTGGAAGAATGCAAATAATACCCAAGGTTGCCGACATGGATGCATACCAAGTGGATTACAAGGACAATCTTGTTCTGCATGCTCTGGACATTGCAAAAGCATGGAACAAAAAGATCTACCTCGACGAGAAGAGCTTAGAGGCAGACCGATATCAGGCAGGCTATGTAATAGGATATATGAGTACTACATGACGATTGGGCTGGTACTGCAATATCGAGTGTCAAATGAGGCAAGCATGTAGAGGATAAGGAAGCCCAAGCACAAACCCTCTATCGCCGCTTAAAGAGAAAGGTCCAAGATTCTGTGGCTTGTCACCGACAGTTACATGACGACAATGCCAAAGAAATTGCTGAGATGGGCAAAGAGTTTGAGTACTAGAAAGATCGCGCATTAGGTTTGGATTTAAGGATACAAGATTTGCGTGACGAATTCAGCAAACATGGGGAGGAATGCCTGAATGGGGGAGCTATGGGGAAGGATCAAGCATTGGCCTATCTTCTGTCTAGTCGCCAGCGTTTTGACAAAGCGCTAGAAGATCCAAAGAAATCAGACATCGATGAAGAAATTTTCAAGATTTAATTGAATGTCATTTAGTTCGTTTCTTGTATTTTTGCAACTTTTTATCCTAATAAAGTTTTATCTTGGGTTTATTTTTGGAGCAAAATGACAATACTTAACAACATGTTTCTCTCAAACTCGTTAGGCCTACCTCTGGCATAAAAGAGGCTCCAAAATTGGGAAACGCGTCAACATTTCTGTTTGATCTTTACTTTAATCAGCATGATTTCTAACTTCTCTTACTAACTGTGATTTGTTTGTTGTTTGTCTTATTTTTCCCCTTCCCAAAGGTTGATCTGTGCAAACCTGGCCTACTATACAAGGTCAAAAGGGATTCCTCCTTCTCCTACTCCCATTCCTAACCGACAGAGGGAAGAACAAGATGGATGAGCATAACAACATTTCAGAAAAGAGTGGTAACGATGCATCTACTGATGAACGAGATAATTCTGAAGGGGTCTGCCCTCCAAGTTACAACGAGGTGATTATGAGGCTCGAGCAGAAAATTTTCGAGCTTCAAGAAGAGTTAGCACAAGTTCGCAGCCTAAACATCCAGACAGTGTTATTTGGGGCCCAAGCTGATGCCTTGACTTCAAAAGCACCGGCCAACCTCCCTATGTCTTCACAACCCGCAGCTCCACCACAAGATACTCCATCCCAATATTACCAATACCCTCCATATACATATCCAAATCCCCCAGCTCCCGTTACCTCCCATTACCCATCACCAGCTCAAAAAATACCTCCCCCGGCCAATATAAATGCAACATATTCCCGCACTCATACAATTCCAATCTATGTGGAGACGGCGTCTGTAACTCATCATCTGGAGGAATCCGAGCCTTCAGAAAAGGATAGAATTATTCAGGCTCTAGCAGATGAGTTGAAAAGGATAAATAGTAGATTGCAAAGTGTTGAAGGCACCAAAGGAATAACAGGTATAGATTATGAGAACTTGTGCATACATCCTAACGTCGAGCTACCCGAGGGGTACAAACCTCCCAAGTTTGAACTGTTTAATGGGATCGGTGATCCAAGGGCCCACCTGAGATTGTATTGTGACAAACTGGTAGGAGTGGGACGAAATGAGAAGATAAGGATGAAATTGTTCATGCGAAGTTTGACCGGTGAGGCTCTTAGCTGGTACGTAGAGCAGAATCCGAAGAAATGGTTTACCTGGGCAGAGATGGAAGCAGCCTTTGTGGAGCGTTTTGGGTTCAATACACAAAATGCACCTAATTTACATTACATCCAAAACCTCAAGAGGAAGTCCACCGAGACTTTTAGGAAATTCGCAACTCGTTGGAGAACCGAGGCCGCCAGAGTGCGACCCCCAATGGAGGAGTCGCAGATGAAGGACATTTTCATGCGGACTTTGGACCCGCAAGTTTATGACAGATTGATGCTAGTCAGTGAAAAACATTTTGCAGAGATCATCAAGCTGGGAGAGAAGATTGAGGACGGTATCAAGGATGGTACCATTATTAACTTGAATGCGTTGCAAGCGGCTAACAAAGCTCTGCAGTCTGGAGCTACTTCAGAAAGCCGCAGGAAGAAAGAAGTTGGCACTGTTATGATGGCCCAAGGGCTGAAGAGTAATGTTTACAGGCCTCAGACGTCAGCCCCACACTACCAAATTTCAACCCTGCATTACCAAACCTCACCCTACCAGACTACACCTCCACCATATCAAGCTCCATCACCATACCAAAATCCCTATTCCTACCAAGCTCCATATCAAACTCCCCCTCTGACCCATTTCCAAACACCTCCATCACATTACCAAGCCCCCGCTTATCCCATTTATATCACATAACCCTCTTATCCACAACCCTCTTACCCACGACCTTCTTCCTTACCAAGCCAAAGGCCTAGGGATCAATTTGAAATGAGGCCAACAAAAACCTATACCCCATTAGCCGAACCGATTGATCAACTGTATGTGAGACTGAAAGAAGCTGGTTACATTGAGCATATTCCTGCACTCCCGATCGATACCCAAGCTAAGTGGTACGACCACAACAAGGTATGTATGTATCACTCGGGCATGAAGGGGCACACTATAGAGTCCTGCAGATCGTTGAACGACAAAATACAAAAGTTGATTGATACAAAGGTTATTCACCTCAAAGATCCGACACCGAATGTGACAAGTAATCCTTTTCCAAATCACCAAGTGAATATGATTTCTTGTGATGAGGCTGAAGACTTGTCGAATACTATTGGGGTGATTGAACAAACAGCAGGTTCTTCTTCAGACCCATCCATGACAGTGCATGGACGTCCTCCGTTCGAGGTTGAGGTAGCTAAGCCAAGGCATCCATTTACAGTGGTAAGAGCTGTTCCAACTTCATACAAAACGGTACCTTGGAGCTACAGGAAAATGCCCCACGGAGAACAAACATGTTAGAGGCAGATGCAACACAAGGAGTGACGCGGTCTGGAAGGGTATACACTCTTGATACTCTGGCTCAAGGGGCCGAAAAAGGAAAACATCCAGCGGTGGAAGCAGAAAATAATGGGATCTGGGAAAAGGTGCAAGCAAAGGAATACATGATGGTGGAACAGTTGAGCAAGACCCCAGCTCAAATTTCTATTTTATCCCTTCTGCAAAGCTCTGATCAACACCAAAAAGCTCTGATAAAGGTGTTAGGAGAAGCATACGTTCCTGCAATCATATCTAGCAGTGAAGTGGCCCATATGGTGGGTCAAGTATTTGAAGCTCAGAAAATCTCGTTCCATGAAGATGAATTGCCTGTGGAAGACATGGCTCATAACAAAGCGTTGCATATCACGGTGCAGTACTCGGACAAGTTCATCACCAAGGTATTGATTGACCCAGGCTTCAACTTATATATTTGCCCGCTGAACAATTTGACCTGGCTGGAAGTTGATCTTTCCCGAATCAAGCTATGGAAGATGAACGTCAAAGCTTTTGATGGTTCACAAAGGGACACCGCGGGGGAAATCGATCTGGATATGCTGGTTGGCCCTGCCACATTCATTATAACATTCCAAGTAATGGACATCCCGACCTCTTACAATTTGCTATTGGGACACCCATGGATTCATGTTGTGGGAGTTGTGCCTTTAACTCTACACCAATGCCTGAAGTTTGAGTGGGATCTCCAAGAGGTCGTGGTCCACGGGGACAAAAGTCGTCCAATCTATGCTGCTCCTGTTATCCCTGTCATTGATGGAAAAGGAGGTTTGGATGGGGAGAGTTTCCACACCTTAGAATTTGTCGGTGTCGTCGAGGAAGGAAGGTGGTGGAGCGATAAGATTTTAAGTATGCTGTTATGGTTGGGGTTTGAGCCTAAGGCCATGGCTTGTAATGAAACTATACGACATAACACAGGTAACTCATTAGAAGCCTAAGAAGATGAGGTACCGGCTGAAATTGTCAGAGAAGTAGATGAGTTCGAAGACAAGCCCAAAGAAAATCTGACAGGGACCGATGTGGTAACCTTAGAAGATGTAGAGACACCTAAAGAGACTCAAGTCAGCACTCATTTGCCAAAAGATGAGGTTAACGAGTACATAAAGTTTCTGAAGGAATATAAAGACATCTTCGCCTGGTCCTATGCTGATATGACAGGGCTCAGCCATTCCATAGTAGCGCATAGGTTGCCTATTGATCCAGCGTATCCTACTGTTAAGCAAAAGCCGAGAAAATACAAGCCTGACATGAGTATGAAAATCAAAGAGGAAATGGCTAAGCAGATCGACGTCGGAATCCTCTAAGTAGTAGAATATCCCACTTGGTTAGCCAATATCGTGCCACTACCGAAGAAGGACGGAAAGGTCAGAGTTTGGATCTTGTATCGTTGTTTTCGTTATATCTCATGATATGATTTTCAGTTAGTTTACGATTTATGAGTTAAGTTCTTCGTTGTATATGAATGAATTAGTTTTATGCTCATGCCATGGGTCGACTTGGAGCCTCTCGTGGTTCCTTATCCCGTGTCTACGATCCAGGTGTACTCTCGGATCATTGATCTTGGGCAGATTTATATGCCCAAGTGATACTCAAACGTATCATTTTCGCGTTGTTTATTGTGCAATGTGTATACATTTTCATGTAATTGGTAATAAAATGTGAATTTATACTAACCAACATGATTAGCATTGTTTTGTAGGTAAAATATGATTTAGAGGAGCAAAAATGCATGTTGGAACAATATCGGAGTTGGACTTGGATGCGAGCACGGAAAAGACATTGGAATGCACAATGTAAAGGGGCTCCGCGATGGAGCCGTGCCACGCTACCATCGCGGAGGCATACTGCATGGAGGATGAATTAATTTGGCAATTTCCAGTGAAGCCTCGCGACAGCTCCGTGGCACGGAGGCAAGCCTCCGCGTTGCATGCCGTGCCACGTTGAGGCTATATTCCCGGACCCTGGATTTCCAGTGAGGGTTTGCGTCCACGCCGTGTCACGGAGGTAGTGCTCCGCGTTGGCCTCCGTGACACGTTGCTTGTTATTCCGGAAAAAAATCCCAATAGTATAAATAGAACACTTAGGCTTATTTTTAATTAATTCAGACTTGGTGGAGCAAGGACGTGGGTTACAGGCAGTTGAGGGACAAAAAAGCTAAGGGTTTTTCTTTCTTCTTTCAATCAATTGTTTGTATGATTAACACTTGTTTTAGGATGATTAATCCACAAATGAGTGGCTAATTCTCTTCCTTGCTGAGGTTATGAACAATGGTGATGAATTTTGATTATTGAATTGTATGGTTTTTCATCATCTTCTTCTATGTTGTTCTATTAATTCTTGTTTCTACTGCATTAGTGTGTGGTCGACATTAATGTACATCTAAAATGTCCAATTTCACTTGAGAGAGCACGAAATTGGAAAGTTGTGAATTAATAGGGTATTGTTCTTAACTTGATTTGGAAAAATTGGTTTTTGATGTGCTTTCCTGATAGAAATATACTTGAAAGCCGTATTAGTCAATTTAGGAACCGGAATTGTATTGCTAGGTCATAAATTGTATTTGATCACAGAAATGTAGACGGATGGTTTATGATTCTTAAGTGAGGTTAAATACGAGAGTTTTAATCTCTTGGCTAATGTTCTTGGCTAGCAACTAGAAGAGAAGAATAACCGAATTATGATGATAATCAAGTTCATTACTTGTTCTTAACCTTGGCATGCTCATATCCATAGTTTCAATTCACAGTAAATATTTGTTAATAGTTTTAGTATATAATTTATAAACAAAAATTATTTAACTTTTGGTTACGTTGTTGTCAGCATAATTAGAAGTAAGCTAGAATATAGTATACTTAAGCAATTTTACTTATCCAGAGTCTCCTTGGTTCGATACTTGGCTTACTTAGCCACTTTATTACTTGTTTGACCACGTGCACTTGCGTGTCGGTTTTAACCTATACCGAACCAGCCGGACAAGTTTTTGGCGCCGTTGCCGGGGAGACTAGGCAATTGGTGAAATTGTGTTAAGTGTAAATTTACTGTATTTTTGTTTTATTTTCTTAAGTGTTGACAACTTGGTCTTAGCCTGTATTTTGCAGACTTGATTTCTGTGAACACTGGCAAAGGACAAGGAGCTAGTGGAATCTTATACAGAGCCTGAACGTGAATTTCATAGTAAACGCAGCGAAGCTCTACAAAAGAAGTTGCAGTTGCTCAGACAGTCTATTATGGAGCAACAAAATCCACCGGTTGTGAGGGCAGTGTTAGTGCCCGACGAAGCAGCAACAAGGCCAGTTCGCGAGGTGGCAATCCCACATGCCAACAATGTACATTCAAGTATCCGCAAACCAGATCCTGGAGGGAGATTTGAATTAAAGCAGAATATGGTGCAACTTTTGCACACAAGCGGGCAATTTACCGGTCTCCCTCATGAAGACCCACAACAACATCTCCAGAATTTTTTGGAGATAAGTGACACTTATATACCCGCTAGAGTGTCACCTGATTATGTTCGGCTCACCCTATTTCCGTTTTCCTTACTTGGTGAAGCCAAGAGGTGGTTAAAAGCTGAACCACCAAATTCTATATCAACGTGGGATGATCTTGCACGGAAGTTTTTGATAAGATTTTTTCCCTCTGGTAAAACAGCCAGACTTAGAAGTCAAATTCTAAGTTTCAAACAGAGGGAGGGAGAAAATTTATATCAAGCCTGGGAAAGATTTAAATCCATGTTGCGGGACTGTCCTCATCATCATCAGTCCAATG
Source organism: Datura wrightii (assembly GCA_035772735.1). Lineage (NCBI taxonomy): Eukaryota > Viridiplantae > Streptophyta > Magnoliopsida > Solanales > Solanaceae > Datura > Datura wrightii. The sequence continues at coordinate 24,323,240 of JASDFA010000001.1, forward strand.
AGGTGTTGGTACACACATTTATTGAGGGTTTGGAACCCCATACTAAAATTTTGTTAGACTCAGCAGCTGGAGGGCAAGCGCTGGAAAAGACTTATGAGGAGCTGTACACTTTGCTCAACCGGATTTCACAGGGCAATCCAGAATGGAATGCTGACTCATCTCGAGGTGGAGCAAGGAAAGCAGCAGGAGTGCTTGAAGTGGATGGATTTACAGCTATCGCTGCATAGATAGCTGCCTTGCAGAATCAGTTGAACAACCACTTCAGCAACATGAATTTGAACCAGCCTTCAGCTTCAGTCAATGCGGTCCAGCAAATGTGGTGTGGAGTGTGTGGTAGCAGTGAGCATTCAGCTGAGTGCTGTGGAGCAAACCCAGATTCGGTTAACTTTGTGGGCAATGCACAAAGAAATCAGCAGCAGTTTGGTAGTGGCTACAACTCAAATTGGAGGAACCATCCAAATTTTTTGTTGGGTAGCAACAACCAACAAGGCCAAAGTTCGGGTCAGGGTATGCACAGGAATCAAGGAGGGCAACAGAACTACCAATCTCAATTCACAAAATCACAATGCCCCTCCTCCACCACCATCACCTACCATTGAGGAAATGTTCAAGACCATGATCGCTAATCAGGCGCAATTGCAGGCTGACTATGTTAAATTGGCAGCCGAAGTGAAGAACAATCAATTAGCGACCAAGGCTCTTGAGTATCAATTTGGGCAATTTGCTAGTGCCCAAAACACAAGGCCCAAAGGAGGACTGCTAGCGACACGGATCCTAATTCGAAGCAGGTAAATGCAGTGACCACGAGGAGTGGTATGCAGCTGAAGGAGGTGGAACCGGAAAGACCGCCTCAAAAGTCAGGAGGAGCAGATGTTGAGGGAGAGCAACTTGCGGATAAGGGGAAGACCAAAGAAGCTGAATCAAAAAGGCCTCCACCCCCGTTCCCTCAACGACTCAAGAAACACAAGGAGGAGGCGTGTTTCAAGAAATTTATGGAGGTGCTTAAACAGGTACATGTTAATTTACCTCTTGTTGATGTCTTGCAGGGAGTGCCAAAATATGCTAAATATATTAAAGACATCGTGGCCAACAAAAGTCGTTTGACTGAGTATGCCACGATAGCTTTGACGGAGGAATGCACTTCCCGGATCCAAAATAGACTGCCCACGAAGCTGAAAGACCCTGGAAGCTTTACTATCCAGCTTACTATCGGGCAGAGTATCCGAGCTCGTGGATTATGTGACTTGGGGGCGAGCATAAATCTGATGCCATCTTCGGTATTCAGAAAGTTAGGTCTAGGGAGTCCTAGACCTACAACCGTAATCTTGCAGTTGGCAGACAGATCCTTAGCTAGGCCGGATGGCATTGTTGAGGATGTGCTTGTGCAAGTGGGCTCCCTCATTTTTCTGGTCGATTTTATTGTTCTGGATTTTGAACCAGACGCTGAAGTCCCATTTATTTTGGGACAACCCTTCTTGGCAACCGGAAAAGCATTAATCGACGTGGCTGCGGGTCAACTTACAATGCGAGCACATGACAAGGTAGAAGTGTTCGATGTGTACAAAGCACCCAAGCTCCCGATTGTAAATGAGGAACTCTCGGTGATCAATGTAATTGATCATGGGAATGCTAAGCACATGAGTGATTCCCGAGAGTTGATGGGAAGACCACCAGATAAAGGTGAGCACTACTGGGGGGAGGACAATGATCGTGAAAAATCGTCCATCACCCTAGTGGATAATTGAGCATAAAGGACGTCGAGCCGCGACGGTAAACCAGGCGCTGCACGGGAGGCAACCCGTGAAATTTTTTTTTTCTTTTGTTTAGTAAAGTGTAAATAGTTTTTATTTTAATTTTTCTTTTTCTTGATTTAGTACAAATGTTTCGTTTTAGTTAGTATTTTTCATTTTAGTTAGGGAAATCTATTAATCTAACCAATTTTGTTTAGTAAGGTGATTTTTCAGGTCAACCGGAGAAAAATGTGCATGGAATCGGGAAGAAAAAGGCAAGGTATGAAAAAATGAATAAAATGAAGAGACAGTGCACTGGGGCGATGGCTCCGTGTCACGGAGGAAGGGCTCCGCGTTACCCTCCGTGACACGTTGAGGTTAAATCTGGATTTTTTAAAAATTCCAGAGGACCATCGCGTTAGCTCCGTATCACGGAGGAGGGGCTCCGCGTTACCCTACGTGACATGTTGCCCTATATTTTGTGACGGGTCACACCGGGTTGCCGGGTGACCCGCGTATTTCTTTCATTTTAAACCCCAAATTTTTGCCCTTTTTCCCCACTTCCTCTCTTCTCCGCGACCAAACACCTAAGTTCCCTCTCCCAACCAACGTGCCACGCTACTAAGCAAACAATTTGTCAAGTTTCTTCAGTTGTTCCACGTAAAGGTATGTTTTCCTCATTTTTCTCAAGTTTTTGGCGATTTTAGTCGAATTTGAGCATGGGAGGTGAGATAAATCACCCTAATTAGCAATTTAGCATGAAATTGAATTATTCTTTGATTGATAAATGTTCGGAATGTTGTAATTAGCGTTTGAACTTGTCGATTGCGTGAATGATTCGAATTTGATTGTAAAATTGATTTCTAGGGCTGGGGTTGTTAAAATCGAATTGGGTAACTTGGTAGATTGGTGAATTATATGCCGGGGTGTGTTTGTGAATTGAGATAAGTCGTTGTAAATATTGTTTGAAGGTAATAGATGATGAATTCTCTGTTTTTGGGAAAAGGTAAAAATGGTTCAAATTGGTTTGGTTATTTGGATTCGTATGTATATAGAATTTTTGTCGTTGTTTTTGTTTGTTGTTTTCGTTGCTAAGTGCGATGGTTGAATTGCTAGCGATGGTAGGATTGGGATTAGCTGTATGAAGTCTGAGTAGTACGCTAAAAGTTATACTGTCGAAAATTTTTTGTGAACGCACTAAGCATAAATTGTATAGTTGTTTGTGTTTGGGTTGTAAATAAAGTGATCCTTGCCGTAGTATCGTAACCGTAGCTAAGGACTAAGTGTGGGGTAAACTTAGTTTAACCCGACCTTAGCCGAAGCTAATATGCATTTAGCTTGACATTGTGCTTGTTTATTTATGTTGATAGGTACAATGGCGAGTAGGCAGGATAAGGGTAAAGGTGCTTCTACTTCAGGCACAGGGAGAAAACGACTGAGACTGGGCACTGCAGTCCCAGCTGCACCAGCTGTTCCGCGCGGCCAATGCCGCCAATACGGAATGAGATGGGTGACCGATGAAGGGAAGAAGTGGTACGCTAAACATAAGGAGAATAAGTACTTCCCTGAGGAGCATATTGCACGGGAACCACTAGCACAGGAGTTCCCCCGTATTGTGCAGAGAATCGAGGCAGCTGGGCTCAGCTTCATATTTCAGGAGCCCAAGGAGTGCAACCTACATTTAGTTCGGGAGTTCTATGCAAATTGGAACCCGGCCATCAGAAGCCACACAATAAAAATCAGAAGGCAGATTGTCACTCTGGAACCCCAGAAATTAAATGCCATCATTGGAGCGCGGGACACAGACGCCCACGTTCTCCGCCAGCTGAACATCACCCCACCATACGCCGATATTAGACGCACTTTGTGTGGGGCTCGATCCACAGCCCGATGGAGCAGACATAAGGAGAGGGGTTACCATCAGACTCTGCCGTATTCTCAAATGAACAAGGAGGCAAGAATTTGGCTGAAAATAGTTTGTTCGTGCCTGATCCCGGGGGTGCACATGACTGATGTGACCCGGGACCGAGTGTGCCTAGTGTATGCCCTGATGAAAGGGCTAGAGATTAATATTGGGGCGGTTATCATATCCGCCATGAAAAGAGCCCGACTACACCAGGGCCACAGGTATGGGTTCGGCGGACTCATCACCACCTTTCTCCGGGGCCTCGACGTCGAGGAAGAGGTTTTGGACTACGTCCCGCAGTTGGAGCAGAGGGCCCTTGATGTGACCAAAACCAAGGCCCCCGACACCACACACGGGCCAGTGCTGACACTGGGCGAGCGACATGCTCGTGACGACCAGTACATGGCTCGGATGTTTGGTATGCAAATGCTTCAGCTCTGGATTGGTGGGAGACCAGCCACAGAGGAAGAGTTATGGAAGCTGGAGCTGGATTACCCATTTGGCGAAAACGCCAGAGCTTTGTGCCGAGTGGGACCAGCCTTCGTTGAGCCCACTGACGATGATGTCCCCACGGACGAGGAGACACGTCGGGAGGACTCCGATGTGGAGTCCGATGACGACGATGGAGGTGACTCGGACATGGGCGATGAGGCAGCAGCACCGGATGAAGAAGTCGAATATTTCGACTGATCAGGGAGTTCCACCACCCGAAATTTTTGTGACTTTTAATTTTTGTGAACACTGGGGACAGTGTTCGATTTAAGTGTGGGGTGGGGAGTAGCTAGGTGCTGGGGCTGGGCTGATTTGCTGTATATTCTTCCTTTGTTTTGTATGTATGTTTATGTTTCCCTGTGGTTGTGAGTGCAAACTGGTTTGTATCTGTATAGGTACATATTTTTGTGGTAATTGATGTGTGTTGTGAAATGTTGTGGTTGCCAGCTGGTACAAATTTTGTAAATTTTGTAAATATTTTTTTTCCTTTATCAAAATGATCGATATTTTTAAAAAAATTTTGCGAAAATATTTTGTACATAGTAAAATATTTTGTAAATATTTTTCCATCGAAATGATCGATGTTTTGCAAAAATTTTTCAATTTTTATTTTTGGGTTTCTCGGAGTTTGTTTTCGGTTCTTTTACCGAGAATAGTCCCATTGAACCGATGTCATAGTTAGTGACCGTTCCCTATGATGGATGGATGACGACTGTCTTAAGGGAAATGTAGTCGGTAGGAGTAGTGATTTTAATTAGTTTTCAGTTTTTTTCGTTCTTTGGTGGATTGCATCACTGAACCTGTAGTTACTATATGGTTGTGAATTTCGGTTGCGTGTTGTAACTGATATTCAAAATGTAAAAGTGATTCGTTTGAAAGCATGCAATTTTGTAAATATGTTAAGTTACCTAGGCTGTAGAATTCGATTCGGTGTGATTGAGGCTTAATTTTTGAATTCATGTATTTGGCTAATTAAAGAGTCTGTGAATGCATCTTGAATCGAGCATGTGCATGAAGTGTGAAGTGAGGTATTGTTATTCCATGCTATTGTGAAGTGTCTAGAACTTGTCTGGTGTGTGTACAAAACAAAATGAAGGAAGTGTAGTGTTGGAAAGGATGTAGGCATTTCTTTGTTTTAACCGAGAGTTTCTATATTTTTTTCTTGTCATACTCTACCTTTTTATGTGACTGTATACCCTAGTCAGCCCGTTGAGCCTTTAGCCGATTATTTCTTTCTTTTGTCCAAAATTGTATAAACTAAGCTTAATTCCTTCTTTTCATTAGCCGTAAAGTCTATACAAAACTCTTAAGCGCTTAAGAAAAGAAAAATTTTCCTGAAGTGTCAAAGAGTGAGAAGAGTGGAAAGAAAAGAAAAGAAGAGTGAGGAAAGAAAAGAAGAGGTTGAAGAGGCACTTGTTATAATGAAATGATAATGAAGGTGCATGAAAACCCTTTGTTGTTGTGTCAAGTGTGTTTGATGAAATGGGCCATACGAAAGTAAACAAGCATGAATGGGATGAGAGGAAAAAGAAAAGAGAGAAACAATGTTCATGAGTTTAGGGGAATGTGTTGAAAAGGCGCTTAAGGATGCTAGTGACTATTATTGGCTAATCCAATATATACTAGTTCCATAGCTTTCATTACAACCCATTAAAGTCCTACTTGATCTTACATTGCATTTCTTTATATTAGTGGAGTAATACACTAAGGGCAAGCCTATGGGTCATGACATGATGCATGTGAATTCTTTTGGGAGAGACAGTGAAATTAATTTCTACATGCCCCTACTTGAATGTTTGGGTGTTGCATGAACATAAAGGGGAAGATTCTCTTGAGTTGTGAGGGCACATGCTTGATGAAAGATTGATCTTCGTGTCGGATATCTTGATTAGCTGATTTGCATGAGTTTGCCGATATCGAGAGTCTATTCTTGAAGTCTAGGAAGTCTTGATGTATTAAAGGTCATTGCATTGTTAAGACCATGTATGTTTTCTTGATGATTTACAATATTGAATGATCGGTATGACCGTAGCATAAATTGTCGCACCATAGTGGCGAAGGTTGGGATGTAATTTGCATGAATTGTGTATTTGTTGTTCGAGGACGAACAAGGATTTAAGTGTGGGGTAAGTGATCTTGGGCAGATTTATATGCCCAAGTGATACTCAAACGTATCATTTTCGCGTTGTTTATTGTGCAATGTGTATACATTTTCATGTAATTGGTAATAAAATGTGAATTTATACTAACCAACATGATTAGCATTGTTTTGTAGGTAAAATATGATTTAGAGGAGCAAAAATGCATGTTGGAACAATATCGGAGTTGGACTTGGATGCGAGCACGGAAAAGACATTGGAATGCACAATGTAAAGGGGCTCCGCGATGGAGCCGTGCCACGCTACCATCGCGGAGGCATACTGCATGGAGGATGAATTAATTTGGCAATTTCCAGTGAAGCCTCGCGACAGCTCCGTGGCACGGAGGCAAGCCTCCGCGTTGCATGCCGTGCCACGTTGAGGCTATATTCCCGGACCCTGGATTTCCAGTGAGGGTCTGCGTCCACGCCGTGTCACGGAGGCAGTGCTCCGCGTTGGCCTCCGTGACACGTTGCTTGTTATTCCGGAAAAAATTCCCAATAGTATAAATAGAACACTTAGGCTTATTTTTAATTAATTCAGACTTGGTGGAGCAAGGACGTGGGTTACAGGCAGTTGAGGGACGAAAAAGCTAAGGGTTTTTCTTTCTTCTTTCAATCAATTGTTTGTATGATTAACACTTATTTTAGGATGATTAATCCACAAATGAGTGGCTAATTCTCTTCCTTGCTGAGGTTATGAACAATGGTGATGAATTTTGATTATTGAATTGTATGGTTTTTCATCTTCTTCTTCTATGTTGTTCTATTAATTCTTGTTTCTACTGCATTAGTGTGTGGCCGACATTAATGTACATCTAAAAAGTCCAATTTCACTCGAGAGAGCACGAAATTGGAAAGTTGTGAATTAATAGGGTATTGTTCTTAACTTGATTTGGGAAAATTGGGTTTTGATGTGCTTTCCTGATAGAAATATACTTGAAAGTCGTATTAGTCAATTTAGGAACCGGAATTGTATTGCTAGGTCATAAATTGTATTTGATCACAGAAATGTAGACGGATGGTTTATGATTCTTAAGCGAGGTTAAATACGAGAGTTTTAATCTCTTGGCTAATGTTCTTGGCTAGCAACTAGAAGAGAAGAATAACCGAATTATGATGATAATCAAGTTCATTACTTGTTCTTAACCTTGGCATGCTCATATCCATAGTTTCAATTCACAGTAAATATTTGTTAATAGTTTTAGTATATAATTTATAAACAAAAATTATTTAACTTTTGGTTACGTTGTTGTCAGCATAATTAGAAGTAAGCTAGAATATAGTATACTTAAGCAATTTTACTTATCCAGAGTCTCCTTGGTTCGATACTTGGCTTACTTAGCCACTTTATTACTTGTTTGACCACGTGCACTTGCGTGTCGGTTTTAACCTATACCGAACCAGCCGGACAATCATGATAAGTAGCCCCCATCCTGTTGATGAGAATATTGTATGACGAAAAAATTAGTAAACGTCCTTGTCTCTGATTAGCTGTTGCAATTTAGATTACCGTTAGTCAGTCGAGATTCTCGTTATCAAGAATGTTTTCCTAGTCAGTCAGGATTCTCATTAGCAAGAATGTTTCCCTAGTCAGTCGAGATTCTTGTTAGCAAGAATGTTTTCCCAATCACTCGGGATTCTCATTAGCAAGAGTATTTCCCTAGCCTGTCGGGACTCACATCCCTAGCTACTAGCCAAGCATGTTTCTCCTCCTTCAGTCAGGACTAACATCCCTAGCTAGTTAGTAACTTGCTATATTAGAGCCTTCGTTCCCTTAGACAGTCAGGGACCCTCATGATATCAGTCACGGCGTTGCATCTTTGTATCATTATGATTACTACTTTTGTGCATCATTGAACTTATACTAATGCATGACCTTATAATATGATTATGTCTATATGAATATGTGGATCTCATACCAGGACGTTGCACCTCATTTCGATTGTGTTACTAATCCTGTGATTTATGGTACTCCCTGCTTGTATACTTATGCTTATGAGTTATTTATTTACGTTCCTGCATGCTCAGTACATTCTAAGTATTGACCGCACGCCTCTTGTGCTATATCATTTCATGACATAGATTCAGGTCTCCAGGTTCAGCCGCGTGGCAAGATACGCTCCTTCCTCTCCCAGTTGCTAGTGGTGAGTCCTTATCTTCCGAGACGTGACTTATATTGCTGTTTTATTATGTTCTAGTTTTCAGACCTTGGGAGTTAGCTGGGGGCTTGTCCCAGCAACTCATCAGTTTAGTAGAAGGCGTTCAGACTTGTTTAGACAGTTTCAGCTATGTATAAGTGTTATTAAATTGTCTTTATAGATCATATTAGATTCTTGTTATTTTCTTCCGCTTGTTCATGATGTTAGATGTTTCTTATGTTAAGAATATGCTATGATTATGCCATGGGTCGACTTGGAGCCTTTAGGGTTCCTTGTCTCGTTTTACGGCTAGGGTGTGAACTCGGGTCGTGATAATAAAATTAATTGAGAGCTCCGAAAAAGATAATATGTTACTATTGTAGTAGGTCTCAAAAGGAAACTTATAAGTTTCAAAGACAATTAAAAAATAAATAAATTGAGACTATGAATTATGGGAAGATGTAATATCTTCATATTACTACAATTGAAGCGGGTTATAAATTTACGTAAAAGATTACACGTCGTTTTCTTTTATTTGTAGTATATAAATATGGGTATGATGACGAAATCACATACGAAAGTAAACTAGAAGTTTACTGATATAAAGATAAGTTGACATAATTGGTTGGCCATCTTGATTCAAATGTGATGCAAAAATAATTTGGAATTCACATGGTTATATCTTGAAGAAATAAAAGATTCTTCTAGAATTCTCTTATGTTGTTTGTTCTCATGATAGAATGATCTTGATCAACTAAGATTGAAATTATATACCTTGAAATTTTGGAACTTATAAAAAGGTGAATATGGGCCCATTCACCTGCCATGTGAACCGTTTGCTATTATATAATTTTAATAGATACATCTATAGTATGGTCACATATGCTTTGATATCAACTTGCAATAGGTCTTTTCAAGGTTGTTTACTCGAATTGTTAAATTAAGAACACGGTTTCAAATTATAAAATCATGTTGATAATGTTGGTTCATATTTAAGTTGGTTTAATAGAAATTGTATGCCTCCAATTATAGCTAAACCACTGATTATGAGAATAAAACTCCCAAATAAAATTTGGTATGAGATATGTTTATTTAACATGTAGCAACACTTGAATGCATCAAACCAATAAGATTCTCCTATCACAATTGGTTCAGGTTCAGGAAACAAATAATTTCATCTAAAAATTTGAATGTGCGGTATTGTAACACCTCGAAAGTCCTAGAGATCAGACCTTGAAGTTAGATGAAGCTCAACAGAAAAGTCAACAGAGATGTGCCTCAGAACGAGTCAGGGAACAACTCGTTAGTAGACCTAACGGGTTGTGGTTTGACTCGTAAAGAACTGTAGGGAGGGGATGGCAAGCCCAGTCACCACGGACGACCTGACGAGTCATCTTGCCTGGCAACGACTCGTTAGGCTGGTCGTTGGGTAGTAAATCACTTGAGAAGTCAGTGTAGTTGATGGAAGGATGTGATGAGTCATTAAGTGTGGGAACAACTCGTCATGTCATTTGTTAGATGGGAAGATTTGAAGTTGTGAAATATTATACAGTGAACTTGACGGGTGGACTTGACGAGTCGTTAGAGGAAGCAACGACTCGTCATGTTGATCGTGAGTTGAGGAATCTAAAGTTCTAAAGTAATCTTTCAGTGCACCTGACGAGTGGGTCTAACGAGTCGTTGGGTGGAGTAACGACTCGTTACGTTGGTCGTGGGTTGAAGAATGATGAAACTGTGTGATTTTTCCAGTGTGCCTAACGGGCGCGACGACGAGTCATTTGAGGTGACAACAACTCATCATGTGAGTCGTGGCTTCAGTTCGGGCAGTTTTTCAGTTTTCTCCATGGATATTTTTGTAAAATCCTACACTGTTAACTTCTAAACTACATCGTTTTGGGTACTAGTTGCACGTTGTAAGGGTTTTCCTCTCATTCTCTCAAGATATCCTCTCAAACCCTCTTCCTACTCTCTTACAGGATTCAAGGGTTTCCTTCAAGAGCTTCAAGGTGCAATTTTGAGTGAAAATTCTTCTACCAAGTATGCGGATTTTTCAACAAGGATATTCTTCCATCCTTGTGCCCAAAATATTTTCATTAAAGACCCGATTTCAATAAATCTAGAAAAGCATAATCTAGGGCTTTGTGTTATGAGTAGATTTCTTTTATATTCCTTACAAATGCTAACATCTATTGTGAATATGAGATTTAATTGGATATAAATTCATGGATTGCTTTGAAGTGTGGATTATATGTTGGGAATGCAAGAGTGTAGCATGTTTTTCATAAATTAGCTTGAGTATTGAATGGGATTTGTTTATTACTCACTTGATTATAGTAGCAGTTCATGAGCATGATGAAATTGTGAAAATATTATATGGTTCACCCTAATAACCCGATTATGTCATTAATGATTATGTTGAGATGAGTTTGGAGTTTATGGGCTTGAATAATTATAAGTAAATTATGTATTATCATCATGTTTTCGATTCAATTGAATGGGTTTGAGACGAATCTATGATAATAGCCTAATTACTTTATCTTCCTCATGAATTGGAATAAATTAGAAAATGGGTCTTACGAAATAAATATGAATGCTCCTTCCATGGTTTTGTTGTAAATGATGAGGTACGAGTTAAATGTATGGGTTATCCGTAAATTTAAATAAATGAAGTCTCGTGTCCTTGATAAGGTGTGAATTGAACTTATGGACCATGCATGACCCTATGCTACATGCTGAATGTGATGAATTGAAATTGGAAATGTTATGATAGTATAGCGCATAATGTGAACCTATAGCATGCTCGTTAGTATAAGGTGCTCGAATAAATATTGATTTGACTCCATGATGATGTGAATGATGATGATAAAGCATGCGAGTGATATGTCAGAGTGTTGAGCTTGTGTGTATTAGAAAGTAGCCCTATTCCTTCAAAATGAATATTATATGATGAAAACAATGAATGTTCTTATCTCTGATTAGTTGTAGTAATTTAGACTAGCTTTAGTCGGTCGGGACTCACATCCTTACTCGGGCGAGACTCACATCCCTAGTCGGTTGGGACTAACATCCCTAGCCAGTCAGTGACTCTATATATCAAAGTATCTTTCTCCCTTTGACAGTCAGGGATTCTCCTTAGCGAGAATGTTTCCCTTTGATAGTCAGGGACGCTCCTTTTGATAGTCAGGGACTCTTCCTTGGACAGTCAGGGACCCTCTTGATATCAGTCACGACATCCTACCTCTATATTATTTTTGATTATTACTTTTGTGCATCAGTTGATCTTATAATGATGTATGTCCTTATAATATGGTTATGTTGATATGAATATGTAAATCTCATATAAGGTTGTCGTATCTCATTTCAGTTACATTACTATTATTGTGTTCTTATATACTTCCTTTATGTATATGCTTATGAGTTAGTTGATTGCGCTTCCTGCATACTTAGTACATTCCAAGTACTGACAACACGCCTTCTTGTGCTATATCATTTCATGATATAGATTCAGGTTTCCCAACTCAGCCTCGTGGTTAGATACGCTTCTCTCTCTCCCAGCTGTTAGTGGTGAGTCCTCATCCTCCGAGAACGTAGTTTATATTCTTATTTTATTATGTTTCAGTATTCAGACTTTGGGAGTTAGCTGGGGGCTTGTCCCAATAACTTATCAGTTTAGTAGAAGGCTCTCGGACTTGTTTAGACAGATTCAGCGTTGTATCTAAATGTTGTTAAAATTTCTACATGGGTTATATTAGATTCTTGATATTAACTTCCGCTTATTCATGTGGCTAGTCGTATCTTATGTTTAGTGTTATACTATGATTGTGCCATGGGTCGACTTGGAGCCTTTCGGGGTTCATTGTCCCGTGTTATGGCTAGGGTGTGAACTCGGGTCATGACAGGTATATGATTCAATTGCTCCACCACAACGCACAAAAATTAGTCTCCAAATGAGCTTGGGGAATATTTTTCTAATATTAGGAGGAGAAGTGATTAGCAGCTGAAAATTGTCTGTGGGATGAATTATCTAGATCCTCGAAAAAAATGTGAACTTAAAGTTCAAGAGATAATTCACTTGAAAAATATTGTAAATAAATTGCCAGATGTATTTGCTGGCCCTATTTTATAATTCATTTGCAAATGCTCTAATCAGAGTCCTCGAAGGACAAGTTTATGACACGCCTGAAGCTTGATATATCAATCGATTCTACAAATAAAAACTCCTTGAAGAAGGAGAAGACCAAATGATCAAGATGGTCAGAATAATTAGACAAGTGCTTTAAAAGGAGCACCACGACATAATACTTCATAAAACCTTGACAAAGGTTCAGATACCTGAAATGATGAAAAATGAAGAGATCTTGATAAGTTATGTCGTATTAGATTCAAACTGATCATCGATGATACTTTTGATATAATGTAGCGCTCAATATTATAAATATTGACGAGGATCTTGAATTCAAATCTGCCAAAAAGTGTTAGACAGATAAATGATTGGCCAAATAAAAATACACAATTTAAGTATAATGCCATTGGTATATGTTATGCCCCGTAAGATTTTCGACACCTAGATGGCCTATTCACACGGTGATTAAGCATATTTGTAAGCCATACGTGCTAGAGGAAGGCCCGGAAAAGGATCAGACGGATAGCCTATCGAACCATCGCGGAAGGAGCCGAGGTAGAGCCCCTCCGCGATGGCAACGTGTCACGGAGGTGGAGCCTCCGCGTTGGCTCCGTGACACGTTGGCCCTGTCCAGGCTCAAGTATATAAAGCCCCACTGCGGTTTGATTTCATTTAACTCATTAAAAATTTCCAGAGAACGTAGGAAAACAGAGAGGGACGAAGGAGGTTAACATATAATCGTTCGATTACGCTGCCAAACATAGTCCAAACCCAAATTAACCTCAGATACCGAAGTATTTAGCAGCAGAGAGCATTCCTACGGATTTAGTTTCGCGAAATACGACCGACGAATCGTCGAGCTACCGGACTAAGGTAAGTGGAATTGCTCCAAACTAGTGTCTATGTGTTCCTAGCTGTGAAGTAAATACTTCTCCCTTCTGGACTTCTGAAAAATAGCGAGTTTTCGACCGTCTTTCGATAAGCCTAAGTTTAGGCTATAATTATATCGAAAGTGATGTCGTCCTTCAGAATAAAGTTGTATTTAGTACTGATTGATATATATATGAATGCAGTTGGGAGGAATAGCTGAAATACTGACCAAGCTACGTCAGTTAGTCGGGAAATCAGAAGCGAAGGTATGTAAAGCTAGTTTCCTCGACAAGTTAGTAATCTTGGTATAGTAAAGTAGTTTAAAGGCCAGTAGAATGTTCAGAAGTTGTGTGTTATGTTTATTACGAATGTTGGTACGATATTGGAAGCATCATGTTATGTATAGCGTGAAACTTGCTAGCACGATATAAATTCTAATACAAGTATTAGGAACTGTACAGCATGCCCAGTATGTGATTTAGTAAAGAATGTTAGGATATTATTGTATTCAGTTGAAACCTAGTAAAGCAACGTAAGTATCTGTAAGGTATCTTAGAAGTAGAATGATAGATTAAAATGAAATTTAGAAAGCATGTTAGAAATAGTAAATCATGTTACTATAGAAACTCAGTTATACAGCATGGTTTCCAGCAGAAAAACTATATCTTGTTCAACATTAGACTCAGTACAGTATGGCAGAAGATTATATTTGTACATATATACTATTATCAATTTCAGCGTGTATTGAATACATACATATCACTATCACTAGTTCAGCATGCAGTATGCACAAATACTTTATTATCATTAGCTTCAGTATGTGGGATATGCAGATAGTATTACTAGTTGAGACCATTGTATTGTCTTGGGGTTGGATTACCTAGCATCCATGACCGCCCCAGGGTAAATAGTTGTATCGACTCGTCCGCCAGAGGACGGGGATACGTCGCTCTACGGAGTGGCATGCCGTCCCACAGGGGACGAAGATGGGATGCCAGTTTTCCCCATATTGTGCCTTGGTCGGCTCTTATACACCCCCGTCGAGCGGATACGTCCGGGTGTTGATTCAGGAGTCCTCCGGACTCAGGTACAATTATAGTCAGGGGCTCAGCGAGCCCAAGTGCATACCCAGGGGACCGGCAGGATGCTTATAGTTATTGTAGGAGATGGGACGACCGGGGTAGGGGTATAGATTGCGTGTTGTTTGTACCTCCCAGCTTATGGGGGCCGGGTAAGGTTTGTGCGTGCTATGTTATGTTATGTTATGTTATGCCATGTTACACTAGATACGAGTAGATCGATAGTAGAATGATACATCTCCAGGTATGACTCCTACTCCTTCCAGTACAGTTAAGAGTAGGCATAGTTTTACATTTCCAGTCAGTTAGTATATTTCTTCCTATTTCAGTTCCATCAGTTGTGTTGTTGTTTTCAGATATTTCTTTCAGTTATTACTTTACATACTCAGTACCAGTGGTACTGACGCCCGTTTGGGGGCGCTGCATTACTTGCCTGCAGGTACTCACAGACGAGGGGCCGATACCTCGTGATTCCAGCCAGCTCACAGAGTCATCAGCTCCAGTCATCTGGAGCTAGATAGCTAGAGGTTTATCCCTTTTCTTTTATTGTACAGTATGGGTACGCCGGGGCCTTGTCCCGACCATCTTATCAGTATTCTTAGAGGCTTGCAGTCTGTATATATTTCCCTGTGGTCAGATGAGCCGGTCGTGTGAGGCCGTGCAGTTGTATAGCTGTTAGTACTTCTGTTTCTTTTATGTTGGTCGTGTGGGGCCATAGCTTGACAGTAGTGGTGACCTTGCCGGTCACGTAGCTTTCCAATATTTCATTGTTGAGTTACAGATAACTAGATAGCATGGTGGCCTTGTCGGCCCGCATAGGCTCCCCTATATTGATATGTTTCTGGTTAGCTGTCAGTGCGGGTACAGGTGGCTATAGGCCTAGTCGGCCGGAGGCTGTATTTACAGCCGTTATATAGCCCGTTGTTTCCCTGAATCTGAGTTAGAGCCAGTCGGGCACCAGATGTGCTCAGGCTCAGTAGTCTAGCAGTTCAGGTCCCAGTAGGGCACCAGGTGCCAGTCATACCCCCCAAAGCGGGGTGTGACAGTATAAATGAATTCTTGTGGCATAAAGGTTTTTCATAAATTTTGATATTACTATATGGAGAGGTCCTCCTATGGTGGATGCAATTATTTTGAGGCACTCATAAGTCTGGCAATACATGAAAAACTTGATATGCATATAATGAAATTATTTTCATGTCTAGATAGACTGTGAAGTATATATGAAAATCCTTGAAGGATTTAAAAAGTTTTAAAGCGATTCTATTGAATTCCCAATAGCTATGAGATCGCTTAACGTAAATAAAGATCAATTTCGATCTTACGAAAATGGTTAGAAAGTACAGTATTTTAGTGTAACTGGTGTACTTATATATTCTGCTATTGCTATCCATGAGATAATATTTTTATAATATGCAGAAAAAATATAATTTCACTTTTATTAGTAGAGATACGAGTGAATGAAAATACTGATATGAGTTTATTATTTCTAACAAATATTGTCAAATGATTGTTAGTTATGCAATGCAGGAAAGTTATTTAATTTTATATGAAGATAATGCAGCATGCATAGCATAACTAATGGGAGGAATCATAAAATGAGATAGAACGAAGTACTTCTCGCCAAAACTTTTCTACACACATAAGCTCCAAAAGAATGGTGATATCAACGTGCAACAGATTCGTTCAAGTGACAATGTGGCTGATTTATTCACCAAATCTCTACCAACTGCAACTTTCAAGAAGATGGTGCACAAGATCGGGATGCAAAGATTCAAGGATGTTCTCATTAGGGGGAGTTAATATGCGTTGTACTTTTTTTTTTTTTACAAGGTTTTGCCCCATCAGATTTTTCTTGTAAGGTTTTTAATGAGACGACCAAAATGCGTATTATTAGATATATGTACTCTTTTCCTTCACTAGATTTCTTTTCACTGTGTTTTTTCTAGTAAGATTTTAACGAGACACATTATCGATCAAATAGACAAGGGGGAGTGTTATAAATGTATTTGTATTATAGCTATAAAGGTATTTGTATCATAGTGAATATGTGTATTTGTATTATAGTGAAGGTCTATCTTTTGGAAAAAAGTTAGGAGGAATTATCCCTATAAATGGAGGGATTTCCCATTCATTTTATTTTCTCCCTTTAATCCCTCAAGAGAAATAATAATTATTTTTTCTTTCTCTATGATATTCTTCTTTTGTTTTATTATTTCATAATAATTATAATGTTTTTCAAGACTCCAGCTTTATAAAATTCTAACAATTACACCCCCCTCCACCCCCCACCCCCACCCCCTTTCTCCCTTCTTTCTTTTTATAAAACCCCTTCTTATTATTAAAAAAAAAAAAAAAAACAAATCATTTCTCTCTACACTTTGTAGAGAAAAATTTAGAAACCCTTCCATCGAAATAACATATTCAGCTTTTCATACCGTCAATGACTGTGCGCCGCGATATTACCATCAGTAATGGTCGAAAGTTTTCTTTATTCTATATTAAAGTTATTTTCAAATTATAAAGCGGTCTCTATTTACAAATTATAAAAATGAAGTTATTTTATCATGATTTTTCAATGTGTTACCCAAAAAAGTCAAGAGGAACATTTCAACAAAAGAAATTTAAGGAACAAATGACAACGCTAATTTCAAAGTTAGCTAATTGTACTTTGTTGTATTCTCTTCTGTCCAATTTAGTTGTCATGTATTTATTTTTTGACATGTCTTTTAAATAATAATATGATATAATTATTTTTACTTTAATAGTAATTTAATAACATCTTCTGTTTTTACCACATTAAAATTTTATTGCATAAAGGATAAAAATAAAAATTGATAATTAATTATACTTTAATTTTTTAAAGTAATAATTATTTTTAGCAAATAGAGAGACAGTAGTATAATAAAACTGTTTATGACAATTGTATAGAGGTTAAAAAAAGAAGAAAAAAAAAAAAGGAAAGAGGAGAGAATCGTATTCCTACACAATTGGGAACTATACTTTTCCACAAGGAATATAGCATTCATCACGTGCATCGGGTCCTTTTCTCTCAATTTAATAATGCGTATATCCAGCTAGGTTTTCCATTTTGTTTTTGTTATTTTGTCCCTTTAGGTTTCTTCTTTCTCCAACCTTAAAAAAGATGTAGCACATGCTCGACAATAAAGTCTTCTAGTTTCCTCCCAAAAACAAAACAATTGAAAATCACAAGTATCTCTTGGAATTTGGAAAAGGAAACAACAATGTTCTTCAGTGAACTTATTCATCTTATTACAGAGTACCTTGACATAATCAAACATGAAAGTCAAAACTCAAAAAACACAAACATGTACGGCTAATTGGTACGTAAATAAATATATTACATGCACTCAATATACTATAGTTCAAGACCTTCACGACGTATTCAACTACTTGAAGTCAATGGCACAAAACACGAAACAAAAATAAGATAATTGTCCCTTTGTGGCTCAATTTACTACTTCTTTAAAACTCTTCCATTTATTCTCTCACGAAGCTTTTCCTTCTTATTCCTCTTGTCCTGCATGGGTAAAAATGTCTATAGATTAGATCAAATAAACGAAGGTTTTCATTAATCAAACATTCTAGTTAATGTGCTTAATACATTACCTCGATCGAGAGTGTGAAACTCATTTCCTAGTAGTGGCTAGGAGGAGGTGGAGAAGTGTAATAGTAATGATAAGGGGGTGGTGGAGACTTGTAAACTGGAGGTGGTGGTGACTTATATTTGTAAACGGGTGGTGGTGGGGATTTGTAGACCGGAGGAGGAGGTGGTGGTGACTTGTATTTGTAAACAGGTGGCGGAGGAGACTTGTACTTGTAAACGGGTGGAGGTGGAGATTTATACTTGTAAACGGGTGGTGGTGGGGATTTGTACTTATAAACTGGAGGTGGTGGAGGAGGAGACTTGTATTTGTAGACAGGTGGTGGTGGAGACTTATACTTGTAAACAGGTGGTGGTGGTGATTTGTACTTGTAAACTGGAGGTGGTGGAGGAGGAGACTTGTATTTGTAGACAGGTGGTGGTGGAGACTTATACTTGTAAACGGGTGGTGGTGGTGGTGGTGACTTGTACTTATAAATAGGTGGTGGTGGGGATTTGTACTTGTAAACTGGAGGTGGTGGTGGAGGAGACTTGTATTTATAGATGGGTGGTGGTGGAGATTTGTATTTATAAACGGGTGGTGGTGGTGGGGGTGATTTGTACTTATAGACGGGTGGTGGTGGAGATTTATACTTATAAATGGGTGGCGGTGGAGGTGGTGACTTGTACTTGTAGACAGGTGGTGGTGGAGACTTGTACTTATAGACTGGTGGTGGTGGTGGTGGAGACTTATACTTGTAGACAGGTGGTGGTGGAGATTTGTACTTATAAACTGGAGGTGGTGGTGGTGGAGACTTATACTTGTAGACGGGTGGTGGTGGAGATTTGTACTTATAAACTGGAGGTGGTGGTGGAGGAGACTTGTACTTGTATATTGGTGGTGGTGGAGATTTATACTTATAAACTGGAGGTGGTGGAGATTTGTACTTATAAACTGGGGGAGGTGGTGGAGGTGAGTACACTGGAGGTGGCGGAGACTTGTACTTGTAAACTGGGGTGGGCGGAGGTGGAGATGTATAGTAGTAATTTGCTTTGCATTCTGAAGGGAAGCTAAGGGACACTAGAGCCACTAAAAGAGTGGTAAGAAAATAGGCTATTTTAGCCATGTTTGCTGTGCCAATGAGTCGTCCCCAAACTATGCTTTTATAGCTCAACCTAAGGCTTCAACTCATTAATTATAATCACAAATATTTAATTAATTATAATTTTTGATTATTTATTAAAATATAGTAGATTGAGCTGGAACTCTTATATTAACAAAAAAATAAAATTAATGAACCTGGACCTGGATTGGTAGAATATTATTATGTTAGCTGTTCGAGGCGAAGAAAATAGGGAAACAAGAAAATAAAACACTTATTATTTTTTGTTTTCACAAGTGTTCTTATAGTATGACTTTGAAAGTCTTGTGTGTGAAGGCTTATTTTTTTCTCATTTTATTAATTTCAAAATAATAATTAAAAAAAAAGAACAGATGAAATTTAATGAAGAGGGACCTACCTAGCAACATGACCCCAATTTCTTGTTATCCAATCAACTTTGTTGTCGTTACTCTAACCCACTTTTTACGTGCATGTAATTTTCATTTTCCCGTAATAGTTCTTTGGGGCGGTGGGACCCAAATGGCAGAACCTGTATATAATATAAGAAATTATAAAAATTTCAATTATTATTATTACTTTTTTTTTTTTTTGATAAACTTTTCGTATATGTTAAATATTTTTTTATTATAAATTAATAATATTTAATGAGATTGTTACATGTAAGTAGTAACTCATATTTGATAATTGTAGATTCGAGAATAATGGGACCAATATATGATATGACTCTAAAGCCGCTGTTTGAAGACTTTTCCTTAGTTTCGTTAATCTTAGTCGAAAATAAATAAAATAATGAATAGATAGTTGTTCTAGAAAGAATATTTTATTATTGGATAACACAAAAGGTAGAAGAAAACCAGAGAGCATGTGTGAGACTTTAGTTTTTACACCGTGTAGTGTTGCTATATTATATAGAGGCTGGGGCGAGGGGAAAGGTACATGAATGAAGAACTAAATTTTTACTTGTTAGAATAAAAATTTAATTAATTAATTAATTAAATTATTAAAATTTTTCTGTTGTGTAATATTTTATACTTGTATAAATATAATAAAGAGGCTTATTATTAAAATGAAATACTATACTATATACGTATATTTTTTCGCAAAAATTAAATTCGTTTATCTATTTTTTTCCCGATCACTATGAAAAAAGAAAGTTATTTCAGGAGATTGAATTTCTCTTAAACTCTTATATTTAGGAAATCTGCTTATATAATAAATGTGAGTTCAATTGCGATATATACAGTTTAATATATGATTACTTGGACAGTTCTTATCTTTAAGCTAATTTTAAATGAAGTTAAACTCAATTTTTTTTTCTTTAAATGCGTTTTGTCTCTGTCTTCTTCCTCAATATAAACTTCCAACTTTATATGTGCCACAGACCCATTCTATTTCTTTAAATATAAATATATATTTGATTATGTCCTTATAGTAAACCTTTGAACTAACGTAATACCTAATTAAGTTTGAAATTTAACATATGAACAACATTATATGGTATTAACCTTAGAAACGTAGTACAATTGTTATACGGCATTAAAATTTTCCAATCGAAGAAGATCTTCAGTCAATTTAACATATAAACAATATTAAAAGCAGTAAATATATAATACTTTAAAGTCTCAATAATATTGGATTTAGAATAGTCCTGCCTTTTGGTTGTTGATGTCATTATCTGAAAATTTCAAAAGTAAAAAGTGAAAGTGTGGAAATTGGAAAATGAGGAACTTTGTTCCACATGGATTAAAGTTAACTTGGATTCCTTTAATTCATTTTTACTTACTCATGTTTACTTTGCACACTTCTTTAAAAATAAATTAATATTATAAAAATATATTAAAAAATAGTCCTAATTAATAATATCGATAAATTAAAAATTAAATAATAAATTATATTTTAATTTTTTAAATTGAATAAGTAAAAGTGAACATCTATTTTTAAGTGCAGTAGACAGAGGAAGTATATACTATTACTCCTTTCAATTCATATTATATGGTGTTTTAAATTTTTAAAAATAAATATTTTTTTACATGATAAAGAAGGTGTTAATTCGTTTTAGTGCAAGTTTAACCTTATTAAAATAAGTAAATATTTTATATGATTAAGAAATAAAATTATATATATTAGGTACATATTTAATTTTTAAAAAAATTTAATATAAATAATTTTTTTTAGAGGTAAATAATTTTTTTTAAAAAATATATTCAAACTAAAATCGTCATATAATATAGATAGGAAGTATAAGCTTATAAAGCCCGACAAATATATATTTATTTGCTGTTCACCACAAAATAGATGGTGAGATCTTTTAAAATTAAAGAAGCCTCCGCGCTTTCATTGAGTTGAAATTTGTTCAGAATTCAATTTCAAATTCATTTATAGAAAATATGGACATACTTGCTTTCATGGAGTTGAAAGTAATCACAATTTTCTCAATTTAATAGTAAATTTTACAAAAATAATTATTAAAAAAATCTAATTTAATTTTATAAATAAGTTTTTTACTTTTATTAAAGAAATTATTTTTTAAATAATTAAAATATAAAAAAATTTAAAACCTTTCTATCAATATAGGTAGAGCCAAAATTTAAATTTTAAATAAATATTTTGTATATATTTAATAAATTTAAAAAAAAAACACAAATTAGATAAAATAATATTAAGTTGGACTGTTGGATGAAATACTCAAAATTAACACTGAGATTAAATTTATACTCCATTTAATTTAAAATATAAATTTATCTCGAATTATTTTATACCTTCAACTAAATATACTATAATATTCCATAGTATTCCGCATACCAAACACCCCTCAACTCGTTCCCTGCCAAGCAAACACACCCTTAAAGTTGGTGGATAAAAGTACCATGGTCCTTGTTGTACTTTTGTGACCTAAGTAGAAATTACTTTGTATAGGTATTATATATTTGCATAGAGTTGGGAGCTATAGGAAGAAGACTTTGGTGGCTGTTTCACCACTGCTGCAGACTAAAAGCCGTCATCAAGTGCAACGACTGAACTCCATGCAATATTCAATCATCTTTAAGAGAGTTAAAAAATTGATACATTGGAAAATTCACTCATGTATATTATTTTACACACATAAAGTTCTTACACTCTTAAAATGGAGAAATGAAAAAGTAAAAAAGTAAGAATATCAAGAAAATCACCAAAATCCTATATATGTTTTCCCCTCCTCCCACCTCAGGCAGGCTTCTCTCCCATGACGTAGCTACATAAATTTAAGTATGATCAGTTAATTATTCTTCATGAATAAACCAGACAGTACCATTTTTTTTTGCTTAATGAAAAGTAATATTATAACTATAGACAGAAACTTTATAATTAATAAATATAAATATTAATGATGAATATAATAATGTTTGTAGTTATGCTATATTGAGTTAAGTCTAATCTTTGACATTTAATTACAACACTTGATGCGATGTTATTGGTGAACAAAGTTATTCATCAATTTAATCACCACAATTATGAAATTCAAAAAGAAAAAGACATATACAACAAAGCAGAGGAATCCCGCGTCATACAAGTCAAGTGGCTGAGCTATATATGCAATGTACCTTTTGGATCTTTCTACAAAGGAAAAAGATGCCATCATTATTATAATTATTGTTACTGCAATTTGGACTATTGACTTTATAAGTCCTTCTTTTTCGTTTTTGTAGAAATAAATATAAAAATAAAGAGTCGAAATCTCACCTACTTTATATTTTATTTTTTTGCATGTTATGCACGTCGACTTCTACGCGTTTTACCCCCAACTTGGAAAGCAATAATACCAAGATCCCCTCACTTTATTTTAAACCACTTTTGTCGCTTTTGCTAATTATTTCTTTTTTTATTTCATTTTTAAAAAATTTAATTACTTGCCATTGATCCTAAATTAGTATTTTTCACATTTAAAATTAGAAATCAATCATGTGGTTATATATATTTTCTTATTATATAAGAGGGAGTTAGCAGGTATCTCTCCGTCAATATGTCGGTTTATTTCGAAAGCAGTATTTTAATCATTTCGTGTATTATTAAGTGTATTTTTAAAAGTAAAAAAAATAATCAAATAATATGAGGCATTACATAATAATTCACACATTTTAAAACGTAATATTTTTAAAATATTATGGACATTACTTAATTTTTTTACTATCTAATAAATAAGAGTGAATAGCAGGCATGTCTCCATCAACATGTCTAGTTATTTCGGTAACAGTATTTTGGTCATTTAGTGTATTTTTTAGTGTGTTTTGAAAGGTAAAAAAATATTTAAAAAAAATATGGGTGTTATGAAATAATAAAGAAAAAACAAGAATATTATAGAGAAAGAGAGAAGGAGAGAAGTTCTTATTTCTCTTGATGGGATTAAATACAATGGAGGAGAACCCCTCTATTTATAGGGATAATTTCTCCTAACTTTTCTCCAAAAGATAGACTTTCACAATGATATAAACACATATATCTAGTACAATACAAATACCTTTATAGACATTCACTACAACACAAATATATTTATAACACTCCCCCTTGAATGTCTATTTGATAGATAATATGCCTCGTTAAAACCTTACTAGAAAAAACCCAGTGGGAAAAAATCTAGTGAAGGAAAAAGAGTACACATATCTAATAATACGCATTTTGGCTGCCTCGTTAAAAACCTTACAAGGAAAACCCAGTGGGAAAAAACCTCGCAAGGGAAAAAGAGTACAACGCGTATTAACTCCCCTAATGAGAACATCCTTGAATCTTTGCATCCCGATCTTGTGCACCATCTTCTTGAAAGTTGCAGTTGGTAGAGATTTGGTGAATAAATCAGCCACATTATCACTTGAACGAATCTGTTGCACATTGATATCACCATTCTTTTGGAGCTCATGTGTGTAGAAAAACTTTGGCGAGATGTGTTTCGTTCTATCTCCTTTTATGAATCCTCCCTTTAGTTGTGCTATGCATGCAGCATTATCTTCATACAAAATTGTGGGTACTTTGTCACAGTTCAAACCACATTTTTCTCTAATGAGATGTATCATGGACCTCAACCACACACATTCTCGGCTTGCTTCATGAATATCTATTATATCAGCATGATTTGATGAAGCAGCTACCAGAGACTGCTTTATAGATCTCCAAGATATGGCAGTACCTCCACATATGAACACGTAGCCAGTTTGAGATCGAGCTTTGTGTAGGTCAGATAGATACCCTGCATTAGCATAATCAACAAGATCCAGACTTGCTAACAAATTAACCGAATATTATGCCTTATAGTATTAGCAAGATATATTAGTGCATCAATCACAGTAAGATATGGTACTTCAGGACCAAGGATTTCCTCATATAAGAATTATGAACAAGTTTAAAGAAACTTGTAAATGCTTCACGCATTTTGAATCCTTCATGATTTTCATATAAATTTTATCAAGTGATAGCATTCATTAATATTTAAATGCATGACATCTTTTAGTGTCTGGACTACAGGTCCAATAAGCTTTATGCTTACCAATACGCATCATTTCACTTGATAATTATTTCTACATCAGCATGCTTTAATAGATGTAGAATTCAAATCCTCACAATCTTTTACAATATTGCGCACTATATTGTATCAAAAATATCGTCGACGATCAGTTCCAATGCGACATAACTTATTGAGATCTCTTCATTTTTCATCATTTTCAGGTACCTGAACCTTTGCCAAGGTTTTATGAAGTGTTATGTCGTGGTGCTTTCTCAAAGCACTTGCCTCATCATTATGACCATCTTAATCACTTGCTCCTCTCCTTCTTCAAAAAGTTCTATATTTGGAACCGTTTGGTCTATCACGCTTCAGGCGTCTCATAGACTCTGTCCTTCAAGGACTTTTCATTGGAGCATTTGCAACTGAATTATAAAACAGGGTCAGCAAATACATCTGACAATTGATGTGCAATATTTTGCAAGTGAATTATCTCTTGAACTTTAAGTTCACTTTTTCTTTTTTCTGAGGATCTAGATAATTCATCCCACACTCAATTTTCAGTTGCTAATCACTTCTCCCCCTAAAGTTAGAAAAACTAACATTTACTCCCCAAGCTCATTTGGGGACCCATCTTTGTGCGTTGTGGTGGGGCAATTGAATCATATATCGCACATTCAAATTTTAGATGGAATTATTTGGTCCCTGACCCTGAACCAATTGATATGGGGGAACCTTGTTGGCTTGATGCATTCAAGTGTTGCTATATGTTAAATAAACATATCTCATACCAAATTTTATTTGGGAGTTTTATTCTCATAACCAATGATTTAGCTATAATTGGAGGCATACAATTTTTGCTAAACCAACATAGATATGAATCAGCATTATCAACATGATTTTATAATTTGGAACTATGCTCTTAATTTAATAATTCGAGCAACAATCTTGCAAAAATCAATTGCAAGTTGATATCAAAACACATGTGACCATACCATAGATGCATCTGTTAGCAAATGGTTCACATGGTAGGTGAACGGGCCCATATTCACCCTTTTATAAGTTCCAAAATTTCAGGAAATACAATTTCAATCTTAGCTGATCAAGATCATTCTATGATGAGAACAAGCAACACAAGAGAATTCTTGAAGAATCTTTTATTTCTTCAACATATAGCCACGTGAATTCTCAATTATTTTTGAATCACATTTGAACCGGGATGGCCAACCGGTTATGCCAACTTATTTCAGTAAACTTCTGGTTTACTTTCGTATGTGATTTCATCATCATATCCATATTTATGTACTACAAAAAAAAACCGTCGGGTAATCTTTTACATAAATATTTATAACCCGCTTCAATTGTAGTAGAATGAAGATATTAGATCTTCCCATAATTTATAGTCTCATTTTTTTTTCAATGTCATTGAAACTTATAAGTTTCCTTTTGAGACTTAATACAACAATTTCATTCCTTCAGGTAGTAATACATTAGCTCTTCCGGAGCTCTCAATTAATTTTGTATACTACCACATATTCAATCATATCAAAATAGTTTCTCCACATAGTTTCAATTTTGAAACAATTTTGAATGTTGATTAGCTATACTCATGAACAGACGTATAGTCTTGATGAATCCAATCATATCGTGCCTTTGGGTGGATGACCATCTTCAGGTGGTCATACCTTTCTTTTAAGTTATTCCACAAAACAAGTGGATCCTTAATCGTGAGATATTCAGTTCTAAGAATTTCGTCAAGATGATGACGCAAGAATATCATAGCCTTAGCACGATCTTGATTTGATGCTTTGTTTTCACTTTTAATGGTGTCTCCAAGACCCATTGCATCCATATGGATTTTTGATGCTTTGATTTCCCTTCAGGGACTAGATCTGTATTAGATCTATATTTGTAACATTTATCAAAGTTCTCAATTTCTCATTCTTCAGGAATGGAACATGATCATCTAAATATGCCTTAACCACATAAGGTATGATAGCTTAACCTCTTTTAAGATATTGCTACTTCGGGAGCAAATCGAGGTATGCATATAACATAGATGATTTCTGTTACATATTTTCACAATATTGTTCTGCTGGAACAAATATATTTTCACAATATTGTTCTTCTGGAACAAATATATTTTTCACAATATTGTTCTTCTAGAACAAATATATTTTTCACAATATTGTTCTTCTGGAACAAATATATTTTTCACAATATTGTTCTTCTGGAACAAATATATTTTTCACAATATTGTTCTTCTTCATCTTTCTAAAAAAACTTTGATTTTTCTTACCTCAGATCTTTCAAAGTGAGTGCTCAAGGCAGAGACTTGTGCTGATAACGTGTTATGAAATAATAAAGAAAGAACAAGAATATTATAGAGAAAGAGAGAAGGAGAGAAGTTCTTATTTCTCTTGATGGGATTAAATACAATGGAGGAGAACCCCTCTATTTATAGGGATAATTTCTCCTAACTTTTCTCCAAAAGATAGACTTTCACAATGATATAAACACATATATCTAGTACAATACAAATACCTTTATAGACATTCACTACAACACAAATATGTTTATAACAATGGGGCATTACTTAGTAATATCACACATTTTAAAATATAGTAATTTTTAAAATTATAAATAAGAGTGAATATCACCCACGTCTCCGTCAACGTGCCTGATTATCACGGTAACAGTATTTTGATAATTTCGTGTATTTTTTTATGTGTTCTTCAAAAGTAAAAGAAAATATTTAAAAATATGGGGCATTACTTAGTAATTTTACACATTTAAAAAATATAGTTAATTTTTAAAATTTGTGGACATTATTTATTTTTTTACTATCCAATAAAGGTGAAAGCAGGCATGTCTCGACGTGTATGCTTATCACCGTGAGAGTATTTTGGTCATTTCATGTATTTTTGGTGTGTTCTCCAATGGTAAAAAATTTAAAAAATATGGGACATTATTTAGTAATTTCACACATTTTAATATATAGTAATTTTCTGAATTTGTAGGAAATAATTATTTATTCCTATGCATTGATCATGTGGGATATTGTATTCATAATTAAAATGTTTGTAGTGGTTCAAGAATACTAACTATTAAGGCTAGATTGAGCAAAAATAAGTACTTTTATTTTGAACTTCAAAAATAACAAAACAATTTCAGATAACTATTTTTAATTTATCCGCTACAGAATATAACACACAATATAATGTTATTCGTATTGGACCCGGGAGAAGCCCGGATTATCATGACTAGTATATATATATAAACAAGAGTTGACCTGGAAATTACTTATTTTAATTAATTTAATTTATTATTATTCGGTTTCAACTTGCACGCAGGTGTATGTTATTGTACAAGTAAGATAAGATTTGAAGTCCAGATATTATACCCACAAGGACTTGTTGATTAATTATTTACTAAATTTAACTAATGATAATTTTTTTGTTCAGGCGATAGAATCTACAAAATATATTTATAATTCTTTTAAACTAAAAATAAAAGAAAATACTGATGAACAATTAACCTTACAAAGAGAAGATTTTATTTTATGTAATCAATGAGATGAATTGATCTAGAGCTATGAGTTGCTAGCAATTATGTTGTGTATGCACCGTCATTATCTTGCAATAATTATCGAGTTGTTGATTTACGGGTTAATTGTGGTCTTTCAAGCCTCTAATCATCTATTTACATGCAATTCTATGCCTATATTCCTATGATCAAGAATAAATCATGCGAATGAAATTAGCTTCTCCCATTTAATAACCAAGTTAGGCGTTCTAGGTATATTCCTATCCTAGTAACAAATCAATTCTCAGTTTTATTTCAAGAAAAGTTCTTACTCCCTGTATTTTTCATTTTATTTTATTGATCCTTCTTCCAGTTTCACAACAAGATTATCGATGTGTTTCAATATCGCGTTAAAGTAGTAGACACAAGAATATAAGAATGACTACTATGATAATTATATAATTTAACTTAAGTTGATACAGAAATATTTATGCCGCTATCATAATCCTAGAAAAAGAAGTTTAGCTCCACATAAACATGGAGTAAATACAACAATCATCTAAAGAACTATGTAAAAATAAATAACAAAGAGAAGAAAAGATAAAAGCTAAATTCTCTAGCCTTTATGATAGCCCCTTCTAACTCTTCCCTGGTCAAAAGTTCTCTTGCAAAACGTTTTTAAGTACTATTTAAAAGTGTAGATAAAAATCTCACACCAAATTAATTGTGTCCAAAATGAATTGGGAATTAAGTTCGGGATTGGCTCTGGCATGCTTCCCATAGCGCCAAACTACTTCTTCTTATTTCTTCTGAAGTTTTGCCCCTGGTGTAGGGCGCCAACCATAGCACAACCCGCTTCACTTGACTTCTTTTGAAGCTTGGGCTCTGGGCCTAGGCGCTAGCTATAACACCAACTTTGTTTTGCCCAAAAACTTATCCAAAGTTGCTCTAAAGCTCCGAAACTTTCTTATCAGCTTATTTTGGGTTGAATTACACCACATTTTCCTACAAAACATCTAATCACGTGTGTTAGCTCATTATCAAGAGTTTTCAATCAAAACATGCAATTGTAAGTGAATATACTTCTCAAAACAAGGATAAAAATGAGTAAAATATGGCAAGCTGGCGTACAAATATGCCAAAGATCAATTATCATGTCCTTTGAACATGTCAAAATATTTCATTAATTAAGACATTAGAATTAAGTCATGTTTCAATTGAACAACTCAATTCATAATAAAATATTCTATTTAGACACCTTCAATTCAAATTTTTAAAATTTTTTTTTTGAGTGTCGTTGTCACTCGTCTATTAGGTTGTTAAATTAATCATATAAAATACAATATTTCCTTTAATGATACGTATTCACCTCCATAAGTCGTAAAACCCCATATATTTTCTACTTGAGGTTGATGCCTATAATTAAAGGAGATGAACATATTTTATATGATTAACTTAATTATCTAATAGACGAATGAAAACACGCGCAATTTAAATAAAAAATATCTAAATAAAATACTATAATTTTATTAAGAGTTAAAATATCTAATTAAAATAAAATTTAATTTAAATATTTAAATAAAATATCGTGATATATTTTAAAAACCGATGAATCCATACATGTGCTGATCAGTAGTGCAAGCAATACAAGTATACATGTGGACGGGGAAATAGCTAGATTTTTTCCCAGTAAACTAATGCAACTCCTCAACTTAAAGACCTTCAATTTCTTATTTATTTTTCTTTCTTTTCGGGTAAAGTGAATTAGTGAATAATAATTAATAAGGGATAAAGGTGGAAAGAATCTTTTATAGTATCGAAATCACACACACTTAACAAAAATGGCACTTACAACTACTACCGCCACTCTAATCTCGTAATAACAAAAATGTAATGTAATTAGCGTAGACTAATATACTCTTTATGTTTTATTTTAATTACTATAATAAAATTTACATATTTATTAATTTTTTTTAATATAAATGATAATTTAATTAATATAATTCTATTAATTTTTTGGAAACATAATAATAATTCTTTTCACATTTTAAAATGACTTTTAGTTCTAAGGATAGAATTGAAAAAACATGGTCAATTATCTCTTAAATTTTAAAACTAGCAAGTATTTTGAAATAACTATTTTTAATATACCTAACAATTAAAATGTAAGTGAGGGAGCAATAATTAATTAATATATATTACTATTTATATCTCTTAATTTTTTTTTTAAAAAATAATTAACTCAATCTCAAAAATTAGCTTATGAAAGATTGATCGCTTAAGTTTACATAAGGAGTTCATAATTACCTCATCCCGTCGATGTGAAAATTGACACTCCGCCTCATATCTATAATTGAACATCTGATGCATGAATAATTTAATATGAAGGTCCAACATCGATAAATTATAAATTGAGAGTGTTCGAACACCCCTAATCCTCTCACGTATGGCGAACTTAATTCTTTTATATAGTATGAATAGTAGTGAAACTTGAACTCAAATATCGATTTGCTTTGGAGTAAATATTTAACTATGAGAAATTGTGTAGTAAAGTCAGTTAATTTTATTTTGTATCAATAAAATTATTCTACTTTGAGTTTTTTTTATAATAAAATCACTCAATTAAATTTATTATCAAAAAGAATTTGACATGACAAAATAAATTAAAATTTTATGTTATGTATGTATAGACCCCACAAATAAAATAAAATTTAAAACATCTGACCAATCGACAATCCTGTAATTATCAAAATTATAAGCCTAAAAATTTACAGGGCATTACAATATTCTTCAAACTAGGGAATTTATCCGCGCTTTGTGCGGTTATTTAAAAAATAAATAAATTATAACAAAATACTCTTTGTTAAAAATTTTAATTAAAAAATATTGATCTTTAAATATTGATTGATTTTATTTTTTCTCTATTTTTCATGTGTAAGATTGATATCAAACAATAAAAGAAAATTTAACTTAACATTTATTGAACAAATGATCCTCTTTATTTTTGATCTTTCAATTGCATATGTCAAATTAAGAATCATGTAATTTTAAACTATTAGTCTTAATTATTTTCTTAATATTGCTAGTAAATATTTTAAATTAAAATAATTTCACAAATTTAAGAATTTAATTAAGAAAAAGCAAAAAAAATATTCTTCTTGCCTTTTGATATTTTTTAAATCACTTTTTTTTCTCTTTTGTTATTTTCTTGATTATTATTTTTTCTATTAATTTTATTTTAATAATACTTTTTATTAGACACATACTTAAGTAGACATGAAAAACAAAAGAACTAAACAACTCCTAGTTGCTCCTCTTAATATGTGCAGTTGTTTAAGAATTTGTATTTGTATGTATAATTCTTCAAGATTGCTATTTTTTTTCCCGTTTATGAGGAGTAAAAAGTTACAAAGGTTTCATTACTGTTACAAAAGCCCATACAATTATTGAAGAAAAATAATAATAATTGGGGTGCTTCTTAATTAACATAAATATGCATAAATAACAATATATCATTTGATGAATACTCGTAGGAGGTTTTTTTTTTTTTACATTCACTCAATATTTTGTACTTGTTTTGAGATATTCGAATTTGTGCCAGAAAGCTCAACTTTAAAAGTAAAGCGTTCCCTATCAATGACGTTTCATTTCAAGGCTCAAACCTGAAAAGCTAAGAGTGAGAAAATATTTGTCATCCCACCACAACATATGATAATGCTAATAGAAAGCAACAAAGAAGAAAATGAATTTACCTATTAAAATTGTAACTTTAATGGTATATCTTCTGCTATATTTTTCAGGAAAGTTCCTATCTTATCATCCACCGTTTTTCTCTCCACTGATCTAAATAAAGTTTGCAAGATAGGATGAAACTTGATGAAAATAAACTTTGTATTGGTATACGAATAGATAATATTGATTTAAAACTCGCTTATATAAGCTAATCATTTCTGTCATAACTGAGATAATTTATTAACAATTCAACTGAATGTCTAATGACTTTTTTGAACGGCTAAAATAATTCTTTTGTTGTATTAATTACAATTTATTATTAAAAATATTAGAAAGGATAATCATTATATCTTTTTGACTTTTCACAGATGTTATTGAGCTTTGATATACATTTAATAGAAAATTAATGGCCTTATGAGATAATGACCTTGTTAAATACAAATTTTTTATTTGTGGCCATTTGAATGACTCAAATTTCTCTGTCTTTCAATTTTTTTAATCTTTGTTAATTTATTTTTTTAATCCTTATACAATATATATTTATATTTTTGCTATCAAGAAATTGTAGAATGAGAGTAGTATTTGCTAAAAGTTGTATAATCTCTATCAACATATGTCTTCTTAAGAATGGCTTAGTCATTATCGATTTCATGGTATAGATCTGCAAAGAAATAATAGTTAATTGTGAGAGAGATGTTGACATCAAAATAATTAATAAATTTAAATATTTGTTTCACGTATATATGATTTTTATCTGACTCAAACTCATGAGTTCTTTCATTTGTAAATTAGGAGGAAGAGTAGTAGTTAATTTATGCCAATAAAGCAGTCTAACACTTAATAATTTAAGATTGAGAGAAGAGATTTTGATGAAGGCAAAAAAGAATAACCAAAATTCCTTACTGAATAAGACCATATCTTAATTACAAATAGTTTCATATAAAGTGAAAGGAGCTAATCAAGAAAAAAGAATAAAGGGTGATAATAAGAGTACAACCATACAAGTCATGAAAAATTAAAGAAAGAGGTGCTGCGAACTCTAAGAGTCATACTAATGCATGACAATAATACCTAATAAACAGAGAATTTTTGCTTTTTTTAAAAAATAAAATAAAATTAGATAATGAAGTAATTCAATACATTCTAAATGGTAGTGACTTTTAAGTTCTCCCAAACAATTAAAAATTTTGGCTTACTTGTTTGTTGTGTTGTAACTTATACCTGAGAAAAAAAACACCAAATGAAAAGAACAGTAAGTTTCACGGGAAAAATAAAATTTATGGCAGATAAGATAAAACTATAATGTGATGAATTGATTTAATTTCATACTTTGTTTGTTTTTATAAAATGCACTAAGAATGTCAAAATGTTGCATAAATATATTATTAATGCAAAAGCTGAAAGGAATACTAATAACGGCTGTAATATGAAAAGATTATATAGAAAAATAAAATTTATACAATTGTTCATAAAAATGCAAAAAAAAAAAAGGAAAAAAAATGCCAAAAAAACCACAAAAAAGAAAAATATAAATGAAGCTCAAAAAGGCATACCACAAAAGCATGTCTCTAAGTCTCCTTTATATATATATATATTGATTTATTTTTTAGTGAAAAAAGTCAACATCCAAATATTGATTTTATTAAAAATAATTAAAAATATATATTTATATATAGAAACTAAATTTCTTTTTCTTAAAAAATTAAATAGACTCTAATTTTTCTCTATTCAAATAAAAGAAAACATTAAACAATAAATAATAAAAACAAACAAACACAGAGAAAAAAAATGTGCTGAGTGGAATGCTTTTTCATTTCTTTATTTCCTTTGATTTGTTTCTCTTCAATTTCTTTTTACCTCTTTCATATCTCTCTCTCTATATAGATATCAGTTCTTCATGCCAAAATAAACCATAATTCTAGAAATGCATTATTTTCCCGCAAATCTTCATTCTTTATGATTTCTTTTTTTCTTTTGATCTTTCTTTTCTGCAGATATTTCAAAAAAAATTTTGCTCCCCTTTCACAAAAAAATTACATTTATAGGCTGGTGTCTGTATGTAAGATATGAATGCTTTTGAATTTAATTTTCTTTATTTATCATATTAGATTTCTTTAATAACAAATTTAATTGAGTGAATAAAAGAAAAATTCAAAGTTAAGTGATTTTATTAATACTAAATAAAGTTAAATAATTTTATTATATGATTTTTCATAATTAAATAATCTTTTTGAGATATTTACTTGTTGCCATCTAATATCATTGTTATTTGTTAAAAAGTTAGCAGCCGTCTAGTGAAGTGGTATCCAGCGGGTAGTTTTATCTCAACATTTTCTGAAGTTGTAATTTTCTTGAATTAGTAGTTGATTACTCTATGATTTGATCCTTTTCACCTATACATTCTGTAAAGTCTCTTTCATGAACATTTAAAGGGAAAATGACTTTTCTTCTGTTCCCATAATGGGAAAGTCTGCACAACATAACTTATTATTATTATTATTCACTTTATCATGCATTGAGGTAATCCCATCAAGACTTCATTGCTTAATATTAGCAGCAAGATCATTTTCTAAAGATCTTGTAATCCTTTTGCTTTTCCAAACATTTATTTATTTAGCAAAAAGCAGCAGTATGTCAGCAAAAAACTTGATGATTTTTTCAACATTAAGGTGATTATGCTTTATAGGAACAAACTATGGGCGTGTCAAAATGGATGGACAGTGTCAAGATTGGGATGTTTAAAAGGATTAAGGGGAAAAAAAGACTCGAGCACAAAGGGTTAAAGGGAAAACTAATTGCCCACAATTCAATACATCTACAGTTTAATTATT
This sequence comes from Datura wrightii, assembly GCA_035772735.1. Taxonomy (NCBI): domain Eukaryota; kingdom Viridiplantae; phylum Streptophyta; class Magnoliopsida; order Solanales; family Solanaceae; genus Datura; species Datura wrightii. Next base: position 24,358,004 of record JASDFA010000001.1, read on the forward strand.
CAGGTTTATATATATGAGTTGGTCAAAAATTATACGTGGGCGGAACCATTTTAGGCGACGAGATGTCCAATACATATTCTTCACTGAAAAATTATGTGGTATACTAAGGTTCAATTTAGTTATTATGAATAAATAAATTTTGCGCACACTTAACACAATTAAGAAGAAAATTTACATACCCTTTCCTAAAATACTTATGAGTAATGAAAGAATAAGAAAGTAAATTTACTTTGTAATACAAAAATACTTACGAGTAATGAAAGAATAAGAACCACCCCCGCCCCTCCAAAAAAAAAAAAAAGAAATTGCGGGTTGAACATCTAAACGGGTTTGACGAAAGAACGAGCGAAATAAGGCCAGGCTAGACTGCAAGGGCCAGCGCGATGAGGGCTGCCTCCCTTACGTTGGCCTGTGCGCTGCACCCATATGCCCACCGCCTCATATGTATATATAGGTAATGTCATATTATGTTAATTTATTATTTTTATAAACTCAAAGCAGCAGCTGGTTGGAGGGTCCTTTTCTCTCTAGCTATTCATCAAGATTGAAGAAGATAAGACTATCTAGACAACGTCAATCACAATTCCCGTCAGGTGAAATTTCTTGAAGCTACGGAGAACACGTCTATGGAATTGTATCGTTAAAATTGGCTCAGATTGGAGGAGCCCTAGCTAATGGAAATTTTGGAAAATCATTTTACCATAGTTAAGATCATCTACAAGTTGAAGTAAGTATGTTTACCCTTTCAATCCCTGAGAATTTATGAATTAGCGCCAGATTAAACTTGTTACAACTTGTTAGTTTCGTATTCTTATGGGTGATGTCGGTGGCCAAATTCTTGGAATAAAATAGCCTAGTTCTTGTGATTTGTGAGCTAAGACTTGGAAGAATTACAAGTCTATGGTTGAAGTTATTGGCGGCTAAGTAAATTCGACAATTCGAGATATGTAAAGGCACTTCTTTTTTTTTTTCTATAAGCATGAGTGAAGTTCATAGATAAAATTGATATCATTATATTCTTAGTCCAAGTCAAAGGGATATGTGAGCTATCCCTAAATTGTGAAGCATATGTTGAAATCGTTATGATTATAGAACTACATATGAAGCATATGGTTGCAAAGTGAATAATATTCAACGTACTATTATTACTATAGTGGTAAATTGATTCTGGAGACCCCTGGAGTGGGCACTGTGAGATGGTCCTTCATGTTATATTTGTGACCGTTGTCATATATGAGTTTTATATTCTTAGAATGCTCACTCACCTATTCCATGCCTTCATGTAAATCTAGTAGAATGTCCCAGAAATAGCCTTACTAGTTGAAACGTTAAGATTAACCAGGCAACTTAAGAAGTGTTCATCTTGTTAATACATATAGAATCAAGTATGTGAACGTACAACGTAAGGTTTCTAATGTTAATAAGTATGTGGTAAGTAAACTTATTTACTTCTATTCAGTTCTTTGCTCTAGGCCATTAGGAGTTGTTCTAGAACGGCAGTTGTATGTCTAATATGATCCTTATGCCATATTAGTTCCATGAAGTTCCCTGGAGGTCGATCAATTGAATGAGTATGTGCTTATATGCTATTTGAATGTCTCATAAATGGCATATTCCGGTCAAAGTTTCTTTTAGTTGTGGTTGAGACCTATTTAGGTCATAATCTCAAAGTCAGCATGTGTTTGCATTAGCATGATATAAATAGACTCAGTATGACCCCTATCCGCTCCACATATGATTATGGATATGACTATCAGACCGACCAGCGATGCGGTTATATCGGTTGGATGTATACCCCTTTAGATCTATCACCGATGTGATTATATCGGTTGAACGCATACCCATTCAGACCCACCAACAATGCGGTTATATTGGTTGGACGTATTTCCCTTGATATTACCAGGGGTGTGATTACATCTCTTGGATGGATTTTTGTTAGACATTACTACCAGACGAGTTACAGGTTAGACAAATACAACTTGTTTATACATTTACATGGTTGCATATTGTTATTAGAAGAGTTTTGATGATTGACAAAGGGGAAATTTGTTATTAGAAGAGTTTTGATGATTGACAATGGGGGAATGTGTTATTAGAAGAGTTTTGATGATTGACTGTATTTGATAAAGTTTTTACAGCTGACAAAGTGAACCAAGTTCGTATGCAAGTTCATATGCATACGTGGGTGTCAACTAGATTCATATGCATACATATTTGTCATAATCAAAAAGGGAAAATTTGTTATGTGAAGATTTTGATGACTGACATAGATGAACCAGGTTCACTACACAGTTGAAGGTTTTGCAGGTATGAATTTGACTTAGATCTGGAAATATCAAATAAGGAAAATACGCAAAATTGAAGAAGTCCAATGTGTACAAGAAAATCAAGTCCTCTTAGGATTCTTTGCAAAAGGCAAGTTGTATTTGACTGAAGAGAGCCAGATACATAAAAGGAAATCAAATCCTTTTAGGATTCTTTCCAAAAGGTAAGTTATATTTTGACTAGGAGAGAACCAGGTATGGAAAATCTGACTTGAGGGAATGAAGTCTATTTGGGACTCTTTTTTCCTTATTTGGGATAAGAAAAGGTTTGAGGAATAAAGTCCTTCTAGGATTCTTTTTTCTTAGTTGAAACAAATCTAGGTTTGACAAAAACCATGTCTTTTGGTGCTATATAATGATCATAAACAACCACAGAACATTCAACTATTGCATTGGCCATCAAGGAGATTATTCTGAAGCAACAGTCGTTCATAGCAAGAAACACTCTCACTGGACCAGGTTCTTGTAAGCGAAGAATTAAAGAAGAAGAATTATCCTGTCTTAATTGAGTTGTTATTTGTATTTTTGAGTTGTAACTTTCTCTTCTAGAGTTTGTTGAGTCAAGTTACGTTGGTGTGATTGTGTTGTACTTCAGAGACTAGAGTTTATAGTCTTTGAATAGGTGATTGTAATTTGAGAAAATTGTAGAGATTGAGGTACTAGAGTTAGTCCCTTTGATTGTAAAGTTGTAGTCTAAAACCTGCTCATGTTTTTTTGGGATTCCCTTGAGCAAGGAGGTTTTTCACGTTACATCTGCGTGTTTTCACGTTAATTGAACTAGGTTCAATATCGTGGATAGCTGGTGGTGATTTGAGTTGGTATCAGAGCAGGGTTTTTCAATAAAGGCTTACACCTTGAAAAATCGAATCATGGCAGCACTACTAATAGCTCAGGAGGGACAATCAACCATAAGACCACCGTTGTTTAATGGTTACCACTATGGGTGACGGAAAAATCGCATGATGGACTTTCTTATAGGTGAAGATCACAACTTGTGGAATGTCGTATTGGATGGACCTACCATTCCTATGAAACTGGCTGAGGATGAAAAAACTAAAATTCCAAAAGGCATATTGGAATATACAAAGGAAGAGAAACTAGCCATCGAGATCAACGCAAAAAAGAAGAAGATTTTGATATGTGGACTTGGTCCAGATGAATACAATCTAATTTCATCATGTACAAGTGCAAAAGAGATTTGGGATGCCCTCCAGACTGCTCACGAAGGAACTAATCAGGTGAAGAAGTCCAAAATCGATATGCTTAATCGTAAGTATGAACTGTTCAGGATGAAGGAGGGTGAATCTATTCATGACATGCATATCAGGTTCTCATCTATTGTGAATGAAATGTATTCTCTTGGTGAGACCATTCCCACTAGCAAGGCTGTAAGGAAACTTCTGAGTGTACTACCTGAATCTTGGGAAATCAAAGTAGAGGCTATTTCTAAAGCAAGAGATCTGGATACACTGACCATGGATGACTTGACTAAGAATCTAAAGACTTATGAATTCAAGAAATCTCAAGAAAAGGAGCTGACCAACTCTCACAAGGAACAAAACCTGGTTCTCAAGTCTACTATTGAGGATGACAATATGGCCTTACTCACTCAAAAATTTCAGCGAATCATTAAGAAAGACTTTAACACTCAGAAGAAGAATTCATCAAAGTCCTTTGACAAAAATCTAAGAGATCTTATTTTCCACAAGTGTGGTGAATCTGGTCACTTCATGAAAGAATGTCCTCTATGGGAGTTAGAATATAAGCGTAACCTAACTGAGAAATCCAAGGAAGAAAAGAAGGATCAGGTTCAAATCCCAACAGAAAACTCATCACGAAAGAAGTAGATAGTGTGGTGAAGCGAGCTCTAGCCGCTATGGGGGATTCCTCTAGTGATGAATTTGAAACTACTACTAAATAAGATGATTGCTCCCTCTTAGCCATGGATGACTCGGATGATGAAGATATGTTGGCCCTAATGACTGAGGCAGACTCAGATAGTGAAGAGGACAACGACGAGGTAAGCTTATTTGAACTTAAATCAAAGTTAAACTCATATTCTCAAAAGAAGTTATTGTCTCTTTCTCTTGTTCTTATTGATGAATATAACACTCTGTTTATTGAAAAAGAACAAATCATGAATGACTTTGCCTCTCTTAAGTTTGACAATAGTAAGCTTGAAGAGGATAAAAGAGACCTCATGATAAAAATTGAAAAGTGTGAAAAAATTCATAAAGAAAATGTTGAAAAAAACAAAATCATCAAAAACCTTACTTTAGAGTCACAGGCACAACACATAGAGAATCTGAGTGTTACACCCAGTAAATTCTCGACATGTAGATGGCCTATTCGCATATTGGTTAAGAGTTTTTGAATGCCATACATGCTAGGAAAAGGCCCGGAGGAAAGACCAGATAAGAAATCCGTCGAACCATCGCGGAAGGAGCCGGGGCAGAACCCCTTCGTGATGGCAACATGCCACGGAGGCCCTGTACAGGTCTAAGTATATAAGCTTCCAACTTCGGTTTTAATGATATAATTCATAAAAATTTCCAGAGAAGCCGAGGGAAACCAGGGAGAACGTAGGTTCCTTAGTAATATTCGTCCGATTACGCCGTCAAACACCATCCAAACTCAAATTAACTCCAGATACCGAGGTATTAAGCAGTAAGGAGCATTCCTACGGATTTAGTTTCGTGAAATTCGGCTGACGAATTATCGTGCTACTGAACTAAGATAAATGGAATTGCTCCAAATTAGTGTTAATATACTCTTATCCCTAAAGTGAACATTTCTCCCTTCTGGATTTTCGAGAAATAGCAAGTTTTCCACCGTTTTTCGATAAGCCAAAGTTTGGGCTATATATATATATTGAAAGTGATATTTTCTTCCAGAATATTAGTGTATTTAGTTCTAATTGACATATATATGAATGCAGTTGGGAGAAATAGCAGAAGTACTGACCAAGCTGCGCCAGTTAGTCGGAAAATCCGAAGCGAAGGTATGTAAAGCTAGTTTCCTCGGCAAGTTAGTAGTCTCGGTATAGTAAAATAGTTCAAAGGCCAGTAGAATATTTTAGAAGTCGTGTGTTATGTTTAGTATGAATATTAGACGATATCGGAAGCATCATGTTATGTATAGCGTGAAACTTGCTAGCACGATATAAATTCTAATACAAAGTGTTAGGAACTATACAACATGCCCAGTATGTGATTTAGTAAAGTATGTTAGGATATTATCGTGTTCAGTTGGAACTTAGTAAAGCAATATAAGTATCTGTAAGGTATCTCAGAAGTAGAATGGTAGATTAAAATGAAGTTTAGAAAGGATGTTAGAAATAGTAAATCATGTTACTATGAAACTCAGTTATACAACATGATTCCCAGTAGAAAAACTATATCTTGTTCAACATTAGACTCAGCACAGTATGACAGAAGATTATATATATATACCATTATCAGTCTCAGCATGTATTAAATACATACATATCACTATCACTAGTTCAGCATATAGTATGTACAGATACATTATCATCACTAGCTTCAGCATGTGGTATACGCAGTAGTATTACTAGTTGAGACCACTGTATTGTCTTGGGGTTGGATTACCTAACATTCATGACCGCCCCAGGGTTAATATCTATATCGACTCGTCCTCCAGAGGGCGAGGATACGTCACTCTACGGAGTGGCATGCCGTCCCACAGGGGACGAAGATGGGATGCCGGTTTCCTCATATTTTGCCTTGGTCGGCTTTTATACACCCCCGTCGAGCGGGTATACCCAGGGTGTTGATTCAGGAGTCCTCCAGACTCAGGTACAGTTATAGTCAGGGGCTCAGCGAGCCCAAGTGCATACCCAAAGGATCGGCAGGATGCTTATAGTTATTATAGGAGATGGGACGACTGGGGTAGGGGTATAGATTGCGTGTTGATTGTACCTCTCGACTTATGGGGGTCGGGTAAGGTTTGTGTGTGCTATGCTATGTTATGTTATGCCATGTTACGCTAGATACGTGTAAATAGACAGTAGAGCGATACATTTCCAGGTATGACTCCTACTCCTTCCAGCATAGTTGAGAGTAGGCTTAGCTTTACATTTTTAGTCAGTTTAGTCTATTTCTTTCTATTTCAGTTCCATCAGTTGTATTGTTGTTTTCAGATATTTTTCAGTTGTTGCTTTACATACTCAATACCAGCGGTACTGACGCCCGTTGGGGGCGCTGCATTACTTGCCTGCAGGTACTCATAGACGAGGAGCCGATACCTCGTGATTCCAGCCAGCTCACAGAGTCATCAGCTCCAGTCATCCAGAGCTAAATAGCTAGAGGTTTATCCCTTTTCTTTTGTTGTACAGTATGGGTAGGCCAGGGTCCTGTCCCGACCATCTTATTAGTATTCTTAGATGCTTGCAGTCTGTATATATTTTCCTGTGGTTAGTTGTGCCGGTCATGTGGGGTCGTGCGTATGTTTAGTTGTTTATGTTGGCCGTGTGAGGCCTTATCCAGTTAGTTGTGGTGACCTTGCCGGTCACGTAGCTGTTCAACATTTGTTATATTAATTTAGAGTTAACTAGACAGCATGGCGGCCTTGTCGGCCTGCATAGGTTCCCCTATATGAATGTGATTCTGGTTAGCTGATGTTATAGTACAGGTGGCTATAGGCCTAGTCGGCTGGAGGCTGTATTTACAGCCGTTATATAGCCCGTTGTTTCCGTGAATCAGAGTTAGAGCCAGCCAGGCATCAGATGTGCTTAGGCTCAGTAGTCTAGCAGTTCAGATCCTAATAGGGCACCAGGTGCCAGTCATACCCCCCAAGGAGGGGCGTGACACTGAGTCTAAGGAAGAGTCTGGTTAAAACCAAAGCTGAATTAGAAAGATCTCTAAAATGGACCAGGTCCTCAGAAATTCTAGTCTCCTTGCATAAAAATCACTCAAGTCAAAGACAAGGAATATGATACAAAAATGGTATCTCAAAAACTTATTTGAGCACTAAAACAAGTCCCATCCTTTGCTCTCACTGTGGAAAAATGGGTCATTATAAAGAACATTGCAACTCCAAGCTAACAACAATCAAGGACAACATTGATTTTGCTAGTCACAGACCAAGGACATCCTCTAAACTCTTTGTCAAGTACACGGTAGTTCACCCCAGATCTTGTCCCCTAAATAAAATCATGAGATGGAAGAAAACTTCTCCACTCCCCTCCTGGACTAAAAGAGATCTTATTCACCCTTTTAATAATGAAAACGAACCCAAGCTGGTCTGGGTACCCAAAGCTAACCTCTGACTAGTTGTGCAGGTGAAAGTGAGAGAAAAGTAGGGAACCTGGTACATGGATAGTTGGTGTTCCAGGAATATGATAGGAATGATTGAAAACTTTCTCTCACTCACCAGTGATAAAGGCAGAAACATTGCCTTTAGAAACAAAAAGAAGGGTGAAATCGTTGGAATTGGCAAGATTGAAAGATACATGTCTCAAGAAATTGACAATGTGTACTATGTTAAGGGGTTAAAACACAATCTGTTGAGCATCTCGCAAATGTATGTCAAAAGGAACTCAGTCTTATTCACTTCAGCAGATTGCAAGGTTACAAGCTTGAAAACAGGGAACCTGGTTTTCAAAGGATAGAGATACAAAAATATGTGTAAGGCATATAAAGTCCTGAACAAGATAACAAATTGTGTGAAGGAAAGCGTGCATGTAATCTTTGATGAACAAAAATCAGTGGACAGAGTGAGCACACAGGAAGAAATGGAAGAGATTGGCATGACACTGACTACCAACACTAAGGAGGAACTAGGTACACAGGATAAAAGTACTCAGCATGAACAGATGGATACTTCTAGGATGCCTGATGAAGAAGGTACTACAGAAGATTTGTCACATCACGGAACTACTGAAGATCCAGAACCCACTACTACTCAGAATCCTCAAACAGAAGAACTTGGTTCATCTGGTGAAGCAGAACAACGAGAGTAATAGGTCAGCAACTGGAAGGATAAATGTTCTCACCATTGGACTCTGGAATACATACTAAATTCAGATTGAGAAACATGAAGTGACAACACGTTCTTTCTCAGAAAAAGGGGGAAGAACATACTGATTGTTTTGATAAAGGATGTGGACCTAGTTCTTTGGTATCCTGCCAGTGAACAGATGCATAATGTGGAATTCATGGTAGACAGGAAAAAAAACACATCTGGAATGTCATACTTTTTCATCCTCTGTGACAATATCAGTGAAATGAGTACGGTGAAGAACCAGGTTCATCGCAAAATAGAAAAATATATTGATGTTCACCATCACTTTTTAAGGAATAATGTGGAAAAGGGAAATAGTTTGATGAAGTTTTGCAAGACTGAGGAAGAGGTGGCTGACATTTTCACCAAGGCATTAGGAAGAGAACCATACGAAAGAATTCTTGTGGAACCACGACTAATCAAACTTCATTGACTTTTTTTACCATTCTCTCTTCCTTTTGACTAAAATTTGTTTATTCTTATGCTTATCAAGTCTCATTGCGTCTTAATTGCTAATCCAGTCTCGTACCTTTGATTAAGTACACACCTCAGGCAGGCTACAATGAAATATTTAAAAATTGATGATGTGACCCTTACTTTCTAATTGCTGGAAATATGGACAAGACTCAAGGAAAGAATCACAGAAGGATCCAGGTTCCTCTATAGGCCATTGGGATACGTACTTATATCCTTGCATTCGTGTTCAACTTTACTGATGAATCTACAACCATTACTCTACTAAACCTGGTCCATTCTTCAGTGTCTTGTCTCTAGATACATCACAAGTATTGTCAGCATATTAAAAGAAAAAGAGAAAGAAAAAGAAAAAAAGGGGCTGCAAAACTTGACCCACTTCTCCATCGATTCATAACAATAGGGCTCTAGAACATAGGTGTAATATTCTTTTTTCTCGCTTTGTCCAAATTCTTTCTTCTCAAGTATATATGAAAAATCTTTCTACCAGTCCCTCTCTATTAAATGTTTCCATGGAAGAAGAAGCCCCTCCATCCACTCAGGGGGAACTTCCATCAATAGTGTCTAGGACTACACCAGGTTCTTTCCCAAAACCTGCCCCATCCACTCTTTCCCTCTTCCCAAAGTTCGTATATCTAAAATAGTGGATCTCTATATGAATATTGAAGAAGTAAAGAATGAAAAAAATGGATTTAAGGGTGAATGGAGTAAGTCTCACTTGACACAATGGTTAGTTGGTGACATCTTGTAAGTGCCTAGGGTGAGCTATACAGAGTATGACATGGAACAAATCTTAAAGGAGTGTGATCTTCTGCAGCATGTACCAGGTTCAAAAGAGAAGCAACCAGTAACTCAAATGACTTTCGATCTGCGTACTACAGCTACACGAGTGGCTGAATTGAAAAGGGAGAATGCAAAACTCAAGGCTGATCTACCCACTGCTAATGCTGAGATTTCTACTCTCAAAGACAAAATGCTTAGTGAACAGAGTGTCCACAACAACAGAATCAACAAGCTTCTCTCTTTGATAGATCAAACTACCCATTCCTCCTCCTGAAGTTTTTTTTTAGTCTTCCCTTCTCTGTTGCTTCCTATCTGTGGTTGTACTTTGCTTACAAGTTGGATACTATGTGTTGGATTTGGTACATTACTGGCTTGTTTTGTTCTTTCCTTGTGGTCGTAATCTATCTACACATTAGATGGCTCATATCATCAGTTTGATCTAACAATTTTTGTTGTTTCGGGCTTGTTTTGATAAGTGTTGTCCCAGTGGCCATGGTTTTGTAATTTTTGCACATGCGTGATACTTGTTAGGTTCTTTGTCTAAAAACTTTTCAATGATGTTATAACAGGGAAGATGTGAGCATAGCATATTGTTTGTCATCATCAAAAAGAGGAAATTTGTTATTAGAAGAGTTTTAATGATTAACAAAGGGGAATTTGTTATTAGAAGAATTTTGATGATTGACTGTATTTGATAAAGTTTTTATAATTAACAAAGTGAACCAGATTCATATGCATAAGTGGGTGTCAACTAGATTCATATGCATAAGTGGGTGTCAACTAGATTCATATGCATACATATTTGTCATCATCAAAAAGGAAAAATTTGTTATGTGAAGATTTTGATGACTGACATAGATGAACCAGGTTCACTACACAAGGCAAGTTGTATTTGACTGAAGAGAGAGCCAAATATGTAGAAGGAAATCAAATCCTTTTAGGATTCTTTCCAAAAGGTAAGTTATATTTTGACTAGGAGAGAACCAGGTATGGAAAATATGACTTGAGGGAATTAAGTCCTTTTGGGACTTTTTTTCCTTTATTTGGGATAAGGAAAGGCTTGAGGAAATAAAGTCCTTTTAGGATTTTTTTTTCTTATTTGAAACAAATCTATGTTTGACGAAAAATCACGTCCTTTGGTGCTATATAATGATCATAAACAACCACAAAAAACATTCAGTTATTGCATTGGCCGTCAAGGAGATTATTCTGAAGCAATAGTCATTCATAGCAAGAAACACTCTCACTGGACCAGGTTCCTATAAGCGAATAATTGGAGCAGAAGAATTATCCTGTCTTGATTGAGTTGTTATTTGTATTTTTGAGTTGTAACTTTCTCTTCTAGAGTTAGTTGAGTCAAGTTACATTGGTGTGATTATGTTGTACTTCAGAGACTAGAGTTTATAGTCTTTGAATGGGTGATTGCATTTTGAGAAAAACTGTAGAGATTGAGGTACTAGAGTTAGTCCCTTTGATTGCAAAGTTGTAGTCTAAAACCTACTCGTGTGTTTAATAAAATTCTATTCGATTAGTCTAAAGCCTGGTCGTATTTTTTTGGGACTCTCTTGAGCAAGGAGGTTTTTCACGTTACATCTGCATATTCTTTATTATTCTGCACTTTTGATTTAATTAAGCCAGGTTCAATATCGTAGATAACTGGTGGTGATTTCACATATGCATTATGATGTTGAGTTAATATTAGACTACAATTTCTAGGGTTTCATATTGTTTTCTTCCCTATCAATGATTCAGTTATTTTTTATATTACTTATGTTTATAGTTTCTAAACTTACATACTAGCACATTTAATTTATATTGACGTCCCTTCGCTTGGGGATCTGCATTCATGCTATAGGTGCATATAAAGTCTCCCCGATTTGCAGTTGCAGTAGGAGTCCCAATTTAGTTAAGAGTTGGTGTGCTCCTTTATTTCTGGTGCTGTAGTCTAGTTTTGTTATACAATTATATATAGGTCGGGACCCTGTCCCAATTATTTACTATTATATGTACTCATTAGAGGCTTTTGTGGACTTATTTTGTGCAGTATAGTTCAGTTTGTGGCCTCATCGGCCTTCTGCAATTGTTTCAATCTTATTGTGGCTTTGTCGGCATTATGTTCTTATCTTGTTTTGTTGTGACCTCGTCTGTCTATATATGTTATGCTATAGGTAACTATGACAGGTGGCCTTATTGTCCTAGAGTGTTACAGTTACAGATGTCATATAGTTGGTTCCTCAGTCCATAGGTATTGAGTGCCAATCATGCCCTCCTCCAGTTTGAGGCGTGACAATAAAGAACATGAAATTGCCTTATCACATGAACTTGTTTTGATGATGATAGTTCTTTTTCACTCAACAAGAATTTGGTCACCATTTCTTATCCTAACTTTAGATATTTCAATAGGCTTTAACTCTTTGAACAAGCTCTTGTCATAAGTCATGTGGTTAGTGCAACCGCAATGAATCAACCAAGAATTTGTTGAAACATTACTTGAGATACATGTTACAACAAAAAGATGGTCTTCTTTTTCATATTCATCAGTGACACGTGCATCTTTTTCATGGTTATCAATTTTATTTTAGCAAAGTACTGCTTCATGACCATGCTGATTACACTTACTGTACTTCACATCTGACATTTTCCAATATCTGAATGGTGGATGACAAATTTTTTCACAATGCAGATAAGGTGGGTAATTTTTTTTAATTTTTATCCATACTTTGAGTTTTGTAGCTGGCTGTTAAGGCTCCTTCAACTATAGCATCTCGCCTCATAAGTCTCCTTTGCTCTTGTGATTGAAAAGAATTTAACAATTCTACCAAGATAATCTTGAACAATTCTTATTTATTTTTCAAGGTAGTTATACATGCTTCATATCTTTCGGATACTATTACAAGATTTCTTTTAACAATTCTTAGATCTTTAAATTCAGTGCCTGGAAATCATACCTTGTTAACAATGCCAATCAATTTGTCCGAGTATTCTTTGACTATCTTAGAGTCTTTCATTCTCTTCAATTCACATTCTCTTGTTAAAATTTAATAGCTGCATCCCTCGAATTCTTTCATCTTTAGGATATTATTTCTTCGTAGAATGTCAAATTTCTTTTGATAATGTGAGGGATATATTTGTTATAATAGTTGTCAAAACAACAACAAACAGAGTTGTTATCGTCTTGGACTTTCTTTTTGTTTCTTTTCCTTATGTCTCTTGATTTGGGTCATGGCGAGATTGTTTGGTAGCGAATCAATTTCATAATTCTCTTTCACGACTTCCCAAAGATCAAAGAACTCCAAATAAATTTTCATTGTCACAACCCATAACTTTTTACTATTAAAAATAGAAGGAGCCATTCATGAAAAACTATTTTCTGAATTCCTCGCTTCACTCATGAAGTCCTCAAGAAAATGGCTCTAGATACCAATTATTGATTTTGAAAAAAAAATATTGCAGAAAAATACTTATGAGAAATGAAAGAACAAGAATACAAAAGAAATGAAGAACAAGTAAGAAGAGAACTTATGAACTGAAGTTGAAAGTACAATTTTTTTTCACTACAATCATTATAATTTATAATAGAATACTAGCTTCAAAACCTAAAGATAAGTAAAAAGATCGATTAAAATAATAAATTCTTATAGACTAGAAAATACTATTTATTCAAAATTCAAAATATAAATTAACTCCTAAATATTAGGTCTAACTAGTGGCTGAGTCTAACATAGTAAAATCACTATAGTAAAAAAATTTACAATTCTAAAGAAAATATTCAACAGAAAATAGATTTCGTAGACAGTTGTAGTACTTCTCAAGAAAGATAAATAAAAAAAATATTTTGAATAAATACATAAATACGTCATTGCCCTACTTTTAAGTTTTGGTGCTAAAATATGATAATTATTTCTTAAAATAATTTAAAAAATACAAAATTCAGGGAAGCAAAAATAAATATTGTAGTCCTAAAACAACTAACTATTACTTTTTCTTGCATTCAGAACTGAAAATTTCAAATTATTGCCGTAGAAATTCAAATTTGTTAATAATTCTTTAATTTCAAAATAAGTGGTATTTTGAGTTTGGGCTCACCTCTTAAAAGAAAACTATTCATTTCTAAAAAGTAAGATGTATTTTTACTAACTTACCCTTAATAAAAATCTTTAAAAAGATATAACGTTTTAGTAGTTTGTTGGTTATGTAAACTCTCTTTACTTAAATTAGGATAAAATTAGAAGAACATCATTAAAATATTCTTGATTATATGAAACAATATTTATTTTAAAATAAAATGAGAAGATAAAAATATCACTTATTTTAAAATTGATGGAGTAGAATAGAATTTTGTAAACATATATATGTATCTGTCCACTTGCTAATCTTCAGATTTGCAGAAAATTATAAAAGAATTACTTCTCTTTTTTATTTTACGCATTCCCCAAAATAAAAAGCATGATTTGGCTTTGTTTGATTTGAATTTGTAGAAAATCATCACAAAAAATATTGAAGAAAATTTTTTAGTTGTTCGAATTTCTTCTGCATCATCCAAATATATACAAGTAAAATAATAAAAAGGAAGCTTTTATTCTTATAACAAACTTCATAGTTGTCCTATACGTTATTGGCTGTACTATAACAGAAAAGATTCTTTTAGAATGAATAAAAAGGACATAAAAGGAAAATTAGGTTCTATATTTATTAGGTATCTGATGGGATAAGAACTCAGAATTTTGACTTAAATTTGAGCTGATTTGTGATCTGATATTGTGCCCAATCTATGTAGAATTTGTGATGGTTTTCAGAAAATCCAATTCTTCCAATGAGACCAAGTAAAACAGAGAAAGCTTTAGGTGAACAAAATTCATTTTTGTTCTTCTCTTTTTTCTTTGAAAGCTCTATGTGTTCTTCTTCAATGTTCAAATTAGAAAAGGGAATAGTATGGTTGGAGGGGGAGAAGAAACCCCCAACTTGCCAAGAAGGTCTGATGATGAAGGATAGAAAGGAGTTTAGTGAAAATATCCATAATTTGAGAACTTGAAGAAATAAAGTGCAGAGAGATTAGTCCGGCTAAAAATTATTATCAAACAAAAGGACAATCAATGTCTATATGCTTGGTTCATTTGTGAAAAATGAAATTCTTGGCAATCTGAATAGCAGCTTGGCTATGAGAGTGTAAAGGAATTGAAAGAGAAGGGATAATTGTGAGATCAAATAGAAGACGAATAAGCCAGGTTAGTTCTGCCACTACTCGACGCATGGAAAGGTACTCGGCCTCAGCGGAGGAGAGGAAAATCAAAGATTGCTTCTTTAATTTTTATGAAATTGGTGAAGAATACGGGCTAATGAAGAAGCCACTTACGAATTTGTTAGAATTTGAACAAGATGCACAATCAGAATTTCAACATGCAGTGAGTTTGAAAGAACAGTCAGATCGATAATGAAATCCTAAATTGGAATTACCAATGAGATAATGAAGACAATCTAGGGCCACTTGATAATCAAGAAAAATCGATATTTGCGTAAATTGACTCAAATGTTGTACTGCAAAGCTCAAATCAGGTCGGATATAGGTGAAAAAATTCAGCTTTCCTATTAATCAGTGATAGGCGGTTGGATCAGACAATAGTTCCCCATGATCAGCGGAAAGCTTAGTAGATGACTCAAATGGAGAAGGTGCTGGCTCAAATCAATACATGCAAATTCAGTCAAAGAATCCAAGGTAAATTTTCTTTGAGTTACGATCAAACCCTATGATTCTAAAAAAAAAACTAGCAAGTCCACGATCTTTAATACCAAATTCTGAGTTACACAACTAAAAAACTGTAAAAAGAGATGTAAAAAAGAGATCTCACGGGTTCTCCTTTCTTGAAAAAGAGACCTCAACAATAGGTCTAAAAAACATAGGTCACTTATTGCTAGATACCTCATAGGGTCTTCCAAAGGAGACACGAGGTCTCCAAATTATTTTTTGAATTTTTGTAAAACAAGACCTCATGAGGTCTCTCTTTTATTTTTATTTAATTTTTTATTTTTACAATAAGCAACTTCATGAGGTCTCCAATATATTTTCATAAAGAATTTAATATTTATTTAATTTTTTGAAAGAAGACCCCGCGAGATCTCTTTATTGCAATTTTTAAAAAATAAAATTACAAAGAGAGACCACATGAGGTCTCCTTTATGCATTTTGTGGAAAACAAATTTAAATAAAAGAGCATGAGGTCTCTTTTAAGCATTTTATGGAAGGTGAAATTATAGAAAAGAGACCTCATGAGATATCTTTCTTGTGTTTTTAGGAAAATAAAAATTCAAAAATGAGAAAATAAGACCTCTTCTGCAGTTGTCCACCTGCTATTTCAATTCAATAATATATACAATATAATCAGCTAAATCACAAAGAGCTCCCAACAATCAATCAAACTATAACAAACACATATACTAAATATCCTCCAATCACACAACATCTAAATCAACTTTAAGGTTGTTTCAAAAGACATAAGTCAAAAGTTAAACAAAATCTCAGAAATATGCACACTTTATAATCCTTGCAAATCATAATCAAATAGTATAAAAATTTAGTTTATCCAACACAATATTAAAATTTAATAATGAGGAGGTGTGTTTTTCACTAATCATCCTCGCCTTCGTCTTCATCCTCATCTTCATCATTGTTGGGCTCATCTACTAGACCACTGTATTGACCATATACTTGATGATGAAAAAGCCGATACTGGGGAGGTCGAAGAGGGCGAACTGCATCACTGGGACAAGGTGGAATCTCCCCTGAAGCTAGTAAGGAATCTAATTGGGCTTTTATACCCGCATACTCTGTGTCTCTGTCTTTCCCTAGCTTGTGAGGCTTCAGCTTGGCTCGATAGCTGGCTAGATAGATCATCAATCTTTTGCTCCATAGCCAATATTGTCCTCTAATGCATCAACCCATCATCATGGAAACTACTTAACCTTCTAGCCCGAAATAAAATTCACGAAATATTCGCTGAGGCATGCTGTAAGCAGTTCCATACCTACTTGGGCCACCAATTGAGTCTAGCCATATTCTCTCAACTTGCTCTTGGCTAAGTGGGATATCTCTGCTATCAATTGGCTGAGTCTGACTGAAATCCTCTTTAGATTGTTGATATCGGTTCTGAATTTCACGATAATAATATTAGAATATAATTTTTAAAATGAAGTAAATATTACTTTAAATTAGATGCTTATGTAGGTCAGCTCAGCTTGTGGCTCAACCAAAACATCTGGATCTTCAGAATTTTTCTTTTTCCTTGTGTATGTAACCTTGAATACCTCATCTTGAGTTAATGGCCTCCCTAGTATTTAAGACTAATAAGAAATCATTCAAGACAAGTATTTAAATAGAGTGAAAGTAATAAATTTTAATATACCCTAAACTCTAAAAAAAATATATCTATGGAGTTCGACTGGCATCTTTCCCTAACTCGGATAAGCGCCCCTATAAAGATCTCTGATAGCTCGAGAATTAATCCCCACAGCATCATCCGGGTTGAAACTTTAAATGAAAAAAAATATTTTTAGGTTAAATCTAAGACAATTATGAGATAATCATAAACTAAAGATATTTTGCAGAAAATAAATCATACGTGTAGCCGTCAAGCTCGATAAGGAGTCTATTGTGCATGTCCCTCACTTCAGCATGTGGAAGGGCCTGACCCTGTGTAGTTGAATGATCTGTAGTAGGAGTGTAAGGCTCAGAGTTGCCTCCTTGGATGCGAAGACCCAATATCACAAGCTGTGGAGTATATAAGTCGGAAGGGCTGTGAGTAACAGTCCGAGAGGCACTAGACGTAGGTCGCTGAGTATTGGGAGGCCACCGAGTATATCCATGTGGGGTAGCATAACCCTGTGTGGGCACTATCATAGGCGTCTGTAGAGGCGGCTCAGTATATCCATGTGGTGGATCCATATAGAACGACGGAGGATACATCTGTGGAGGCGGCTGACTGTAAGTCTGTGGCGGAAGAGATGGTGCGGAGTTTGATCTGATATGTACCCCTCTTGATCGTCTCCTCAAGAGACGACTCTTTTTTATTTTTTTTGGAGACATTAGCAATACCCTTATTCTTGTCACCACCTGTCATCTGCACAATAACTATTTTTAGGTATTGCGGTATAAAATTAGATAAAAGTAAAATAAAGTATATAAATATATCTGAGTATTAAAAACTAACATACTAATTGTTATCCCTCATTGTCCCTATCCTCCTCATCTGACCATTCCTCCTCATAGAACCATTCTTCCTCAACAGTTGTTTCATTTTCATTATTAAATTCATCCACTTCTTCATTTGCTACAATTTCTATTTTTTTCTATATCAACTTCTTCTAATATGTTTTCAAGATGCTGTAAATCATTTTCTAACTCAGCATCTACTGTTTAGTGAATATTTGTAGGGTCATCGGCCAGGTATGCAACATCACACATTCTCAATTTCAACCCGACCTACAGGGTTGGTTTTAATTACCACCCGCCAATCATACTTATCTGGACGCAAAGGATAAGGAACATAGTACACTTGCTTAACATTTTGTGCAATATATTGATATGTTACTTGATACATTTTTATAAACGTCCTTGTTGTATGTTCGCTTTGATATTTGGTTATGTCTTCAACTGTTTGTTTTATATATCCACTACTTATAATTCTATAATCAGGAAAATATTAGCACAAATCACTAAAATATAATATATGAATACTTATATTATTTTTTTTCATTTATTCATTGCTCTTACCAACTTCAATAAATTTAAGACATCAAACATTAACATTTTGAACAACTTCAAGCAAAACATCAAAGCAAAATGATGAGACATGATATATAAGAGGATTAAAAGTTAATATCTCATACTTTATAAATACATCAGTTTAATTTGAACTTTGAATTGTATGTTTGTGTTGATAATTATTACAAAAATAATTTAGGTGTGGCGAAATCTCATTGTCTCTATTGTAGAAGGACGGTAAAAGCTTTTAAATTTTGTGTGGAATTGTTTTTGGCAAAATTGTTATTGTGGTGCTTAATATCCCCGGTGACTCGTTAGTGTGAATAACTTTTACACCTTCACATTATCTTCACTTGTTAGAATATGTCTTATTTTAAGATTTCAAATCTCACATTTTAGAAGATTTATTTGTAGGTATTCTTGATCACTCGATAATGAAGAAATAATGTATAAAATTTAAACTCGTAAAAAATATTACTTAAAAAAATATATCTTTATGAATATTTCACAGTATCAAGCTTTTCAGTAAAATCTGACTTTCTAAAAAATTACAGCTTTATGAATATTCATATATAAAAAATAAATTTAAAAAAAAATAAACTTACCTGATAAATTTGCAGTTTTCCTTTAGTGTTTCTTCTAACAGTGAGTAATAATCATATTCTAGATTTATAAATCATATCTATATAACCTATTGAATATAATTTAATAGAATAGATAAGATAATTCATTATCAATTAAATAATTAAGGTAGCTGAAAAATATCAAAAGTTCTTTAGCTTTGCAAGAAAAAATCACAAGTTGTGATATTAAGTCTTTTTTTCATTAGTAATATGAGAAATTTGAATAAGTAGAATTAATATGATAATGTGGATTAAATTTATTCTTTAAAGTATAAATTATATTTTCCTTTATCTCATATTTAATTCATTAAAAAAAAATATCAAGATGAAAATATAAATATTTGGTGTGGAAATTAAAACTATGCAACAATTAAAGCTTAGAACATCTTCATTATGTGTATTTGATTTAGTATAATAAAATTAATTTTTTAATAAATAATTTATTTTCTCTTAACAAATGATATTTTCGTAATCTAACTTTTAATTTAAAGTCTTCCTACTTATAATATAATATGATTATCAAGATAGGTTAATTTCTTTTCTTTTAAAATTAAAGTTATCCTCATTTCGAGTTAAGAGAAGATCTATGGTGCTCACGTATAAGCCATATTAAAGTATCAGCTTTAATTTATTGTCAGTATTTTAGGTTTTTGTATAGTACAAATTAATGCAATTTAGTTGCTCAAGTTTACTAACATGGTTTACTAGGTTGTTATGTTGCACAATTATGTCCAGGTTCTGCTCCCCTTTCTACAAATTATTGTACTTCCCAATTCGTAACAAAATCGTGACTACTTGGTTTGATTTAGAAAGAAGAGTCACCATACCAATCATCTAATTCCACAACATTTCTCAAAAAGTTTCTTATTACAATAGCATGGAAGCTTTCTCTCTGTAACCATTTATCTATTTTAAATGCATTTGTATTACTTATATAACTAATAACTTTGATCAAATATCTTAAATAAGGTACCTTCTTGATTAATTAGAAGGGTGAGACTATATTTAACTTCGAGATTATTTTAGCCCATTTCAAGCTAAATCATTGATGGAGTATTTAGGATCGACGCACAATGACCTATAATTTTTTCTTTAAACACATATAATTTACCTAACAAGTCAAGCTTTGATTGGATCGATCGTACCTATAACATACCCTCTCTTTTAAAAAAAAAATTAATTAGAACACTTTCTCTTATTTTTTGCATAAACTAGCTAGTTAAACTGGTTTATAATTAAGCACTTTTTATTTTATTTATGAATTTGATAAATACTAAATTATTTATAAGTTAAAATTAGCTAAAAATCATAAATTGATCATTCCCGACTTATAATTTTTTAACAATTATAAACACTTTTTATTTAATTAAATATTTAATTCTTAATTTTTATTTTTTAATTTCTCAAAATATTTTTCCGAAATAAAATTTCAAACTCTCTCTTTATAAGATACTAATATATTTTAAACTATTGTATATTATACAAATAGAAATTTATTACTAATTTAATAGATTTTAAATAAATAAATTTTATTTTAAAAAATATTAAAAAGTAGTAACCAAATTTCACATAAGATAATAAATGCATTGACCATTCAATTCTGCTGGAAATTCCATTATTTTATCTTTTAGGGGGTGGGCCAAAACTTTATTAATATTATGGGCGTATGCGTAACTATTTATAAACATTTGTGTGAATTACTATTTACCATATATATATATATATATATATATACACATATGACTACGTACTTGAGGAATAATAACTCTTTAATTATCTAATGACGACTACCCCTCCTATTTCCGAATGATTATTGCTACATGCTACGCACATATTTTTCACCCACTTGTTTTTTTCATTATTAATTTTTACACTTTACTCATCTTCTCAATCTTGGTCAATCCAGCATAAGTTTGACGTTGTGGGAGTAACTCTTTTATTATTAGTTTATAATATAATAATATGAACCTATGTTTGGAAGGTTGTCACTTGTTACCTATTGTATTTATATATGTTATTTTATCTTAAATTGTTATTTAAATTCATCCACGACAAAAAAAATTGTAAGAATTGATTTGATGTAATCGCATGTTGTTGTTTTTTTAATTACTTTTTATATTTTAAGAAATTAATTACTTTGACTTATATTACACTTTTTATGTACGTAGGTTTTTTGCCGGAAGAAAATCATAGCTATAGCTAAATTTAGTTTGATCATGACAAAAATATATTGAACGTCCTAATAGTGAATTTCATATGATCCATATTTTTTCCATAGTACTATGCTGATTAATTAAAATTTCTAATCAATGTCCTAATTAGATTAGGAGGACAAAATTAACCACGTGAAATGTTATTTGACACTCTTTTTAAACTAAAATAAAGTGTGTATCGGACGTAAAACATAAAGAAATAACTTATTTTATTCATCTTATAATATCTGCATTCTGCAAGGAAATCGAAATTGAGCAAACATACACAGAAATATAAATATAATATAATATAGAGTACAAACAATATTACTAATAACTTGGATATAACATGAAGCTACAAAAGAACTTCGCCTCCTGTGCGGGGGCTTTATTTACTCTTTTTTTCTTCTTCTTTCCATTGCCTCTCCAATATGGGAAATGCCTTTATTTTAGCTCAATATTCTGCTTTTCCTGCATAAGAATATAATATTGTGAATCATGAGAACATACAGTAGATCAACAAAGCTGACAAATAAGAAATTGACAGCAATATATAGGTCTTCGTATTAACGTTTTTGCATGAAGAAATGGTGCAACTTATTGCCTTGCTTTGCATTTTAGACACATCATTTTTAAAATTTTTAATTTGGCTTAATTACCTCATATTTAATGAAGTCGCTTCTTAGTAATGGTAGGGAGGAGGGGGAGAGGTGTAAAGATAGTGGGGTGGCGGTGGAGACTTGTAGACCGGAGTTGGTGGCGGTGGAGACTTGTAGACTGGTGTAGGATGGTATGGTGTTGGTGAAGGATGGTATGGCTTCACTGGTGGTGGTGGTGACTTGTAGACTGGAGTTGGTGGTGGTGGAGACTTGTATACCGGTGTAGGATGGTATGGTGTTGGTGAAGGATGATATGGCTTCACCGGTGGTGGTGGAGACTTGTAAACTGGTGCAGGATGGTATGGTGTTGGTGAAGGATGGTATGGCTTCACTGGTGGTGGTGGTGACTTATAAACAGGAGTTGGTGGTGGTGGAGATTTATAAACTGGTGTAGGATGGTGCGGAGTCGGTAGGGGATGGTATGGCCTCTTGGGTGGTAGTGGCGACTTGTAAACCGGAGTAGGTGGTGGTGGTGACATGTAGACTGGGGTGTGTGGAGGATAGTATGGCTTCTTGGGTGGTGGTGACTTGTAGACTGGGGTGTGTGGAGGGTAGTATGGCTTCTTGGGTGATGGTGGAGACTTGTAAACATGAGTTGGTGGTGGTGGAGACTTGTAAACTGGTGCAGGATGGTACGGAGTTGGTGGAGGATGGTATGGTCGCTTGGGTGGTGGTGGAGTATGTGGAGGATAGTATGGCCT
Source organism: Datura wrightii (assembly GCA_035772735.1). Taxonomy (NCBI): domain Eukaryota; kingdom Viridiplantae; phylum Streptophyta; class Magnoliopsida; order Solanales; family Solanaceae; genus Datura; species Datura wrightii. The sequence goes on from JASDFA010000001.1 coordinate 24,380,536, forward strand.
CTTTGGTGGTGGCGGCGACATGTAAACTGGAGTTGGTAGTGGTGGAGACTTGTATACTGGGGTGTGTGGAGGGTAGTATGGCTTCTTGGGTGGTGGTGGAGACTTGTAAACCGAATTTGGTGGAGGTGGCGACTTGTAGACTGGGATATGTGGAGGATAGTATGTCTTCTTGGGTGGTGGTGGTGACTTGTAAACCGGAGTTGGTGGTGATGGTGATTTGTAAACTGGTGTAGGATGATAAGGTGTTGGCGTAGGGTGGTATGGCTTCTTTGGTGGTGGGGGAGATGAGTATTGATAATTTGCTGAGCTTTCGAATGCTAAGCTAAGTGATACTAAAACCACTAAAAGAGTGGCAACTAGAGAGGCCATTTTCCCTATATTTTGAAACAAAGGCGAGAAGCTGTTGTTCTCTTAAGCTGCACTTTTGCCCCTTTATATAGCTTTCATTTAGAAAATTACCCTTTTTACAAGAATGAAGGTAAAAGTCTCAATAGAATACTTAAAACCTACCAAAGTAAAAAGCATTTTGTCATGTTGTCAGCTCAATTTAACACGAGTAATTGGTATACTTTATTTATTGGATAGAGACAGCAAGCTAAGCAAATGAATAAATTATTAAGGCAGCTATATTATTTGTGATGCAATAATTCAAAGAGCTACAAAGTCTTCTTTGGGTAAAAGAAAAAAAAAACGTGGATGTCTCAACTTGGCACGATTTTTATTAGTTACAAAAATCAGTGCACTTGGATTCACACAAGTGCTTAAATGGTATATTTGGGTAGGAGAGTCAACAGATTTTGTAGCTCAATATTGATAACTCTTATGATTCATGTTCAAGCAATGGACTAAAGTTGAGAAAAGGTTATCCAAAATGACATCCAGAAGGATTCAGACATACAACATGTATGTATGTTCAGATTGTGGTAGGCAAATGGATTTGGGTATTATACAATCATAACATTTTAAAGTTAATTGTCCAGGAGACAGGAAATTAAAGAACCAATATTATATTGAGGATATCATACACATTTATTTTCAAAAAGAAAATAAAGGATTCTAACAACTTTCTGATAAGTGGATGAATAATAAAAGAGCCACATAGAAAAAAAAAAAAGAAATATGGAAATTAAACAATTATTCCTTAGTATTCATATTGTATAATTGATTCCTACACTTATTGAACAAACTAAAATTGTTTAGGGGGGAAGAAGATGCATATTCCCTAACTTCAATCCATCACAACTTTCATTTCAATGTATAAGGAATTTATCCATGAAAATAAAATTATAAATTAAATCCCTTTAATTTTACTAGAGGTTGTCAAATAGCCCATTTGGACTTTTATAGAAAATCACTGTATGTTTGCACTTTGCTGAGGGCTTTCGGAAGAATTTTGACCTAAGCTCTTCAAGGTACTCAAAATGTGAGTTGCTCATGGTTAAATACATACTCCCTTCGTCTCAATTTTTGAGTTAATTTTTTTTTGTTTTGATCGTAAATTCGAGCATACAATTGTTAAGATTTTTAAAAAATATGTTACATATTTAAAAACAACATAAATAAAAAATATATATTATAAGTCATAAAAATTAATAATTTAGAATATTAAAAGGCATATACAAATAAATAACAGTCAAAAAATTTTTGTTTGACTCTTAAAATTTGAACTATGTCATATAAATTGGGACAAATAGAGTATATACTTATTGTTTGATCATGCTCATAGCATCAAATCACTGGGTAAATTTCTAAATTTTAATAAGCAACATCAACAACTAAAGAGTAGGAAGTGATGAGAATTTGGGTCAAAGGTAAATTCCATTATCCCTATATATTCATTGATAAAGTTAGAACCTTTTGGCCATATTACGATTATAGAATAAAATATTGATGATGGAATTAACAGCGCTAAATGTATATATAAGACCTTAACGAAGGCATTGGTTGAATGAATAGTTTGGGTTAACGATTTTAACCACTTGAATTACAGATTTTGCAGAGTTTATACGAGAATTAATTGTTGAAAGAAAACTTGGACAGTCAAACACTTAATTAAAATATGCACATCAAGTGTTTGACAAATTACTCGAGTATAAAATTAAAACCTATATATTTGTAAATTCCAATAAGAATTTGCAATTCTAGTGCCTAAACTAATAGCTTTTACATTTCAGAATGATTTGTAAAGATATGACACCTGAGTCTAACTCAACCTCAAAAGCTAGCTCATGAGGGGAGGATTGCCCAAGTCCATATAAACAAACCATCAGTCCATTCCCCAACCAATGTGGGACTTTAACCTACTAACATCCCCCTTCACACCCAGGCCCGATTGGAGGGTGGACTGGGAGCCCAAACGGGAATGGACCTGGCTCTGATACCATGTAAAGATATGACACCTGAGCCTAACTCAACCTCAAAAGCTAGCTCATGAGGGGAGGATTGCCCAAGTCCATAAAAACAAACCATCAGTCCATTCCCCAACCAATGTGGAACTTTAACCTACTAACACCCCCCTTCACACCCAGGCTCGACTGGAGTGTGGACTGGGAGCCCGAACGAGAATGGACCTGGCTTTGATACCATGTAAAGATATGACACATGAGCCTAACTCAACCTCAAAAGCTAGCTCATGAGGGGAGGATTGCCCAAGTCCATATAAACAAACCATCAGTCTATTCCCCAACCAATGTGGGACTTTAACCTACTAACATGATTAATATAAAGATCTCACCTATGTTCATACGTTTACATCAAAAAGTGATTAAATTGCATAATTTGATTTTATTATTTATTGTATGTGCAATTAATTTGTATTGTTTTGAACTCATGTCAGATATAAATAATGTGATTCACATACGGCATGGTAGACATTAAATAATCAACCTCTCCAGGTGTTAATTTTGCAAAAGCCTGAGCTAACTAGCTCACACTTGTAGGTGCTAACACATTTATTTGACATGATAAAAGTAATCAACCTCCTTAATTCAGTGTGTAGTTACCCCACATTTTCAAGTACTAATGTGAATTTATTTAGTCCGGGAATAATGACCATTATTTTGTAAATGTTGAATCTTTGAGATTTCAAGAATAGAGTTTGAAAAACATGATGAAGAAGAAGAGTAGATTAAACAGAGAATGTAGTTAATATTATTTCAAAACTTCAATAATATAGAAGATGTATTGTGCATAGATATTTATACAGATTATCAACTAACTAATTATTCTTTAACTAACTAATTACTGTTATTTTAACTAACAGATACTTAGTCTAATTCTAAAGAACTAAACTACCCTTTTAAGCATTTATTCAACATTCCCCCTCAAGCTAGAAGGTGGTGCAAAAATGTTGTGTACCCCTAGCTTGGAATATAGGTATTAATGTTGTATCTTATTCAATCCTTTAGTCAGCAAATCAGCCTATTGATCCCTTATAGGCACATACACTGTCTTGATCATTCCCATTTGTATTTTCTCTAGTAAAATGTCAGTCTATTTCTATGTATTTTGTCTTCTCATGGAAGACCAGATTTGCAACTATCTACATTGCTGCCTTACTGTTAGTATAGACTTGAACAGGTGAAATTATATTCACACCAATTTCCTTGAATAAGCCTAGAATCCAAACTAAATCAGCTATTGTAAATGCCAAGCTTTTATACTCAGCTTTAACTGAGCTTCTAGACACAGTACTTTATTTTTTTGACTTTCATGAGATTAGAGAATCACATATCTTCACTAGAAAGCCTATTACGGATTTTCTTGAATTTGGGCAAGCTGTCCAGTCAGCGTCACAATAAGCTAATATCTGTTCTTGACTATTGCTTGATAAAAGTATCCCTTGTCCAGGTTGGTTCTTCGGGTACTTTACTATTCTCCTAATTGTTTCGAAGTGTGATCTTTTTGGTTGATGTAGGAACTGACTTAGTGTCTGTATACTGAATGAGATATCAGGCCTGGTTATGGTCAAATATAATAGTTTCCCAATGATTCTTTCATAGACTCCAATATCAGTTAGAGGCTCATTGCCCCCTTGCTTGTATTGTTCATAAGATCATCCACTTCTTTAGTAGTTAGTCTGACATTTGTTTCTAGTGGAGTAGCAACTGGTTTTGCAGCTCCTAATCCCAACTCAAAAATTAGCTCTAATGTGTATTTTCTTTTATGCACCAATATCCCTGATTTAGATCTAGCAAATTCAATGCCTAGGAAGTATCTTAATTCCCCTAGATCCTTCATCTTAAAGGCCTGATGTAGAGCTATCTTGGTTTCCTTGATTAGTTGTAAGCTGTTTCCAGTGACCAAAATGTCATCTACATACACCAGTATAAGAACCAGATCATTTTCAACATTCTTAATAAATAAGGAAAGATCATACTGACTCTAAGTGAACCCAACGTGTAACACAGTCCCTAATAATTTTGAATTCCATTGGCTTGGTGCTTGTTTTAGCCCATACAGGGATTTAAGAAGCCTACAGACTAGTCTTTTCTCCCTTTTGCTTCCAAATTCTTGTGGTAAATTCATAAATATCTCATCAGTGAGATCTCCTAGAAGAAAAGCGTTGTACATGGATGTGCCAATGTCTCATAGATGCAACAACTAAGACTGATCTAATAGTAACCATTTTGACTATAGGAGAGAAGGTCTCTTGATAGTCAATCCCTTCTTGTTGGCTATATTCTTTTGCAAATAGTCTTGCTTTGAATCTTTCAATCTCACCTATGTCCTTGTACTTTATTTTGAATACCCACTTACGGCCACTAGACTTTTTCCCTTCAGGTAATGGTAATATTTTCCAGGTTTGATTATTTTCTAAGGCTTTGATTTCTACCTTCATAGCATTAATCCATCTTGGATCTTTCATAGCTTCAACATATGAGGAAGGTTCAACCTCAGTAGAACTAGCAGCAATAAAGGCTTGATACTTAGGAGGTAAGTGTGCATAATTGACATAGTTTTTTAGGCCATGTGGTGTTCCAGGGTTTGACTTCTAAGCCACAACAAAATCCTTCATCCATAAAGGTGGGGCTATAGTTCTGGATGACCTTTTTTGAGATTTGTTAGCCACATTGTGTTTTTGAGGCAGTATGGTGTGTGCAGAAGTAGAAGCAGGTACAATTGGATTAGGCTGAGTGAAACTAGTAGAACCATCAAATTGATTCATGCCCTCTGTGTTGAGAGTAGAGTCTACAGAATCAACAGCCAACCTGTGCTCAATAAAGACATTCAGAAATAGAGCTGGAGCACTCTTGTTGAGATTCTGGAAGGGAAGATATGTTCTATGAATTCAACATCTTTGTTGATAAAGAACTTAAAATTAGTGAAGTCATAGAGTATATAACCCTTTGGGTATGAGAGTAACCCATGTGAACTGCTGCTATAGACCTTGACTTTAGTTTATCATTTTCCTGAACTTCTTTAGCAAATACAAGACATCCTATACTCTAAGATGATTAATAGATGGTTTCATGCCATGTAGAATTTCAAAAGGTGATCTGCTATTAAATATAAAAGAAGACATTCTATTGATCAAGTAGGCAACAGCTAACACACAATGTCTCCAAAACTTAATTGGAACATGGCCTTGAAATTTGATATCCCTACAAACCTCAAAAATATGCTATCCCTACAAACCTCCAAAATATGCTTGTGCTTTCTCTCAGCTACACCATTCTGCTGAGGAGTATAAGCACATGAGGTCTAATGTGAATGCCAAGGGATTTGAACAAAGTATTATATAATGAGTTAACAAATTTTGTACCATTATCTATTCTAATATATTTAACCCTTTTATTCATCAGATTCAACTTTCAACAAAAACAACCAAGTCATTCTAGAAAAGTCATCCACAACTATCAAGAAGTACTTATTTCCATCATAAGTTAAAATTTTGTAAGGTCTCCACACATCAAGATGCAACATATCAAAACAACTAGTACTTTTAATACTACTACTAATGAAAGGAGTTCTGACTTGTTTTGGACATGGACAAATAACACAGTTTTTTTACAGTTGCACTACATCTATCTAAGGATACTGCAAGTAGTTTATTTAGCATTTTGTATAAAGGATGGTCAAGACTCTTATGCCATAGAGTGATGTCAACATTATCATGTATATTGATTTATATAGAGTTCTTAGAAACCAGAGAGTAAGAATCTTCATCCTTTGTTGTAGAGTATGAAGGAAATAGATATAATCCTTCTCTTTGTCTACCAATCGCTTTCGCCTTCCTATTAAAGAGACCCTGAAATATACATATATAAGTTGGGATAAAATGCAACTAAATATTGTAATGTCTTGGTTACCTTTGATACTGACAATAGATTGAATTTGAACTCAAGTATATGAAGAACATCATCAAGATTATTGCCTGCAGTTAGTACACTAGAACCGATGTGAGTGACATAAGCCACATCATCAGTAGGTAAAAATACATTTTTAGAATTTACAGGTTTTGATTTAGTGAATTTTGCAAGTAAATCAGAATCTGCTACCATATGATTTGTAGCTCCCATGTCAACAATCTACTCCTTTTTACTATTAACAGTGAATAGAGAAATATTTATATCTGCAGTGTTAGCCACAGAAGAACTTGGAACTGTATTAAGCATATTAACAATTTGATCATATTGGTCTTTTGTAAAGAAGCAAGGCATTTGCACTTGATTTCCCTATAGTTGATCTAACATCAAGGTATTTGGAGAAATTCCTTGTAAAGTAGGATGTGAAATTTGAGAAGCCTCCTTTGAACTCATTATGTTTTGATTTTCAGTAGTTTGGATATTTGTTTGAACACTGTGAGCACTGGATTTTGGACCTCCTCCCTTCTTCCTGAACCTGTCATTTGGTTAGCCTACAATCTTGTAGCAATTCTCTCTAATATAACCCCTCATCTTGCAGAAATCACATTGTAAATTGAAGTTTCTCTTGAACCTTTGAGCATTGCTTGTACCAGCCTTAGAATTGTACAAAGCTGTGGTCATAAAATTCTCTATATTCTCAGCTGGAGATGCACCCAAAATGCCATTAGAATTCATCATGGACTTCTAACTTTCATCACTCATAAGTATTGAATATGCTTGATTCACAATAGGTAAGGGAGCCAACAGAAGAATTTGACTCCTTGCTTGTGCATAGGAGTCATTAAGTCCCGTCAGAAATTAATACAATTTCTATCTTTGTAAGTGAACCAAGAAATCCTTGAATTTGGCACAATTACAGCTAGGCACTAGTATTAATGCTTTAAGCTCATCGTACAAATCTTTGAGTCTTGAATAATAGGTCAAAATTGAAGAAGTACCTTGAACCAATATTGTAATCTCCCCATGAAGGTTGAATGAACGAGAGCCATCAACCTTGTCAAATCTCTCCTTGAGATCCATCTAGATAGAATGGGCATTAGATGCATAAGCTATTCCACTAACCAAATTCTGAGAAACTGAGTTCATCAGCCACAAGAGAACAATTACATTGCAACGCTCCCATTGATACCAAAATTTCTCATGATTTTTTTTCTTTCAAGATCCATCTACTATCCCTAGCTTATTTCTGCCCAGTAGAGCAATATGCATAGAACGACTCCATAGAGTGTAATTATCAATGCCCGTTAACTGAAAAGAAATCAAAGAAATACCACTTATGGCTCCTAGAGTTAGATACAGAGGATGAGTTGCTTCAACTGCAACACCCAACCCCAAGCCTTCATCAATCAATGAGTTTGACTCACTTGAAGCTCCTAGCCTTGTTCTCCATTGATCGCTATTATTCACAACTTCAATTTCTGGCAGAACACAACAATGTCAGATCTTGATAGAAATTAGGGAAAAAAGGAAAGAATCTCAATGTGTGCTAATCAGATGCCAACAATTAGAGGTATAGTAGCTCTGATACCATGTTGAATCTTAAGATTTCAAGAATAGAGTTTAAAGAAGATGATAAAGAAGAAGAGTAGATTAAAGAGAGAATGTTGTCAATATTATTACAGAACTTCAATAACAGAAGATGTACTGTACATAGATATTTATACAGATCATCAACTAACTAACCATTTTTTAACTAACTAACCATTTTTTAACTAACTAATTACTATTATTTTAACTAACAGACACTTAGTCTAATTCTATCGACTAAACAACCGTTTTAAGCATTTACTCAACAGTAAAACTTATTCAAAATTAAATATTTTCAATTACATTCAAATTCAATACATACATCAAATTTCATGTGTCAATTTTAACTTATACGACATTTCAATGTTAACTAATTAAATGAATTGTTTCATTAATTACTCTACTACACTTTATTATATTTATTTAGCCTAGACTAATCTTGTTCCTCCACTTCAGAAAGAGTCAATGAGACTTAATAGTGACACTTTACTCGTTTGACATGACTTCTATATCGTTTGATAGATGTTGAGAACATAGGTGATGAATTCTGTAATTAGTTCCAAACTTGATTATTTAGTTGACATGTGTCGTTGATTCATCTTAGCGATAACAAATTCTTTATAGCTTCACTTTTTAATTCAATTCAATTTCAATCTAATCTTACCCTATAATCCACCCGCGACCCGCTCCATAACCCATGGTCAGAACCTAAGGATTAATCCTATCCGTTCATCTAATATAATCCAACGGTCATGATTAAACCCCTACACACTTTCCTATATCTATTATCCTACACCCCAAACCCTAAAATATTTTCTCCATTTTCCCCCTCTACCTAGCCAGCGCCGCACAACCCTCTATTTTCCTCCACTTTCCTTCTCCGTTCATCTTCTCCACTGCGCCACCACTATGTCCGACGACCTGACCCACAACAACACATTCCCCTCTCTCCCACCGCCTTTTTCCTCTTCATCTTCCCGCCAGAACTGAGAAACCACCACCTCGGCCGGCAACAGCACCACCGAGCAATACACCATCGGCAAAAGCCGCTAGACCCAGTTTCCTTCTCTTCCTCTCAGCCGCCTCTCACCTCTTTCCCTCTCATCTTCTTTCCGTCATTAACGCCGCCATACCGCCAGATCTAAACCACCATAAATGCCTCGCTCGAAACCAGCAACCAAAATAGAACCCTCCCCCTCGGTCTTTGAACAAACCCATTGTCTTCCCTCCGGTAAAGTAAGCACCATATATGAAATCTCAATCATTCTTAGTGCTTTGAGATATGTCGAAATCATCCATTTTGCTCCTGTTCACAGTCAAGTTTTGACATTTAAAATTGCGAAAGGTTCTTAGGAATCCATTTGGTGCGGTATTTGATTTTTTGCTTAATAGATCATGATTCTTTTTCAATAGATCTAGGTTTTGTGTGCGTTGTTTTAAAGCTTATCTGTTTATATTTCCCTATGTTTATTCCCTCCCTAACTTGTGTGGTTTATGTTATTCATAAAATTTAGTTCAATATATATGTTCTATGTTGATTATATGCTTACACAACCCTAGTGCTTAACTTGACTAAGTTTTTATAATCCTGTTTTAGATGTAATATAATATCTATATGATAAGGTACTGCCAATGATCACATTTTCGAAAGCCCATTAAGTGATAACCCATAGTACTTGCTCTTCTTGGATTAAAGTACTGTGTTTCGAATGATTGATTCTTGAACTATGGAACAACTTCTTATTTGCATATATTTGGTATAATTGATTAAATTTACTTCACTAAAGGAGTAAGGTATGCAGTGGCTTCCAATCTGTAATAATTTAATCCTCGATCTTTCTAATGAAATCTTTGATTGAAGATTGTTGATGAGTCAATTCCTTTATATTTGTTATCACTTTAGTAAAGGATATCTACTTGTGATGGTGGAGGAATTAGTGTATACGTAATCCTGATAACTTTGGTACTTACCTTTCATAAATTATGAATTAACTTTGGTACTTTCCTTTATTATCTATATTTTCCTATTCTTTCCTATAACGTAAATATATGATTGGTCTCACTTAGTTGGATTTATTTAAGGGATATTTATGTGGTTTGACTATTCTTTGCCCTTGATGGATATGGTATATTTCATTTAAGGTAAATTAGAATAATCTCTCTAATTAATTGATCCAATTATGTTGTTTAAGGAAAATAAATTCCATTGATTGATTTTGATTATTTCTTTCTTCTTTAATTAGCCCTTTGATTGATTTTTATTCAGAAATTTTCCTTTTCCCTCATGATAGGATTGACTGTATATAAATGGGCTTCTCCTTTCTTTCTAATTCATTGGGGGCTCTACCATTCAGACCTCACTTATTTCTTTAACAATATAACTTGGTTTATATTTTGTTTATCATTCTAGCATTATCAAAAGACTTGCGAATTATTTTATTCTTAATATTGCCCTGCTCTTCGCTCTATTTCTATAATTCCCTCAACCCGCCTCAACACAAGCACTGCTCGGAACTCTTGAGGTTCTCGTGATCTTGATGTGTTGAGGATTGAGGTCTTAATTGTGGAAGAAGCTTTTAGAATTTATTGGTACTTGCTGCTTCGATACTTGCTGTTTCGCCAGAATTATTATAAACTGGTCAGTATATTTTAATGTCCTGTTTAACTAATGTGTGTTCTGTGATGTTTGATATTTTTACTTCATCATATATGTCCGATTTTATCTAACGGTGCATGTTCAACTAAGTAATTAAAATTAAATACTTGTACGAGTATAGTCGCGACATTATTTGTTTAACAGATTTTCTAGAACGGAGAGGAAGAATTTGTTGTATTGGAGGGCTGTGAACTTAGTAAATTTAGTTTTATGCATTGTGATGTATTTACTTATTTCTTTAGTTATTCTATTTCTTTTAGTATGTAATAATGTAAATAAACAATAATAATAGTGGAAAGGGGTTTATGGGGATGGGCTTTTATTTTTCTTTACTGTTTTCTTGACTTTCAACTTCATCTAGAAAGCATGCCTATAAGATTAACGCACACATAGAAATCATGCCTATAGGTTTTAAATAATTTAATTTAATATATATTTTTATTTAGTAACCTTGGCAGCACGAACAATACAAGTGCAATTATTTTGTTATAAATTATGCCTATAGGGATATATGTGCAAACTCATCTTATTAGTCAACCTAGAAAACATGTTGGTATAATAAGTTTTGACATACTAATCATTTAGAAATCATGCCTATGGGAATTTGATTTAGAAATCATTTTAATATACATAGTGGATACTATTGTGATCATTCAATATTAGGATTATGCATTACATATCTATGTTCTAATCCAGATCTGTGAATAAGAGGCATGCTATGATAATTTTATGCCTGTCTGTTTCTAAGAGCTAACTAGCTAAATGTCATGCCCCGCCTTGAGAGGCATGACTGGCACCTGGTGCCCTACTAGGACCTGGACTGCTGGACTACTGAGCCTAAGCACTTCTGGTGCCAAGTTGGCTCTAATTCTGGATTTATGAAAACAACGGGCTATATAACGACTGTAAATACAGCATATGGCCGACTAGGCCTATAGCCACCTGTAGAAATATAACAGTTAACCAGAACAACTGAGTATAAGGGAACCTATGCGGGCCGACAAGGCCACCATGCTGACTAGTTATCACTGAAAAGTATAATCAAGTGCTAAATTGATCTGTGACCGACAAGGTCACCAACTGACAACTGAACAACGCCCTACACGACCATCATATGCAAACTGAAACATACATACGGGCCCACACGATTGGTACAACTAACCACAGGGAATATACAACCCGAAAGCCTCTAAGAATAATAAGATAGTCGGGACAGGGCCCCGACCTACCCATACTGTATAAACAAAAAGGGAAGTAAACATTCAACTGTCAAGCTCCGGATGACAGGAGCTGAAGACTCTGTACGCTGGCTGGAACTACGAGGGATCTGCTCCTCGTCTATAAGTACCTGCAGGCAAGTAATGCAGCTCCCCAAAACGGGTGTCAGTACCACTGGTACTGAGTACGCAAAACAATAACTGTAAGCAAACAATAATACTGATAGATACTGAAGTAATAGGAGACGGGCTGAGACTGACTGAAAAGAGTGTAACTTTCCTGAAGAGAGTAAGAGTCATACCTGATAACATGGCAGTCTACTTTCTATCTATTAAAAACTAACACAACATAGCATACAAGAACCTTACCAGCCCCCATAAGCCGTAAGGTACCAACCAGCACACAATCTATATACCCCTACCCAGGTCATACCATCCACCTAGTAACTATGAGCATCCAGCCGGCCCCTTAGGTATGCAACTTGGGCTCGCTGGGCCTCTGACTATAGCTGTATCTGAGTCTGGAGGACTCCTGAAATATGAAATCTGTAATCTGAAAACTGTAATCTACACCCTGGGCGCAAGCACTCGACAGGGGGTGTGGTATAGTGCTGATCAGCCTGCTATGGGGAATCTGCATCCCATCTTCGTCTGCTGGCGGACGATATGCCACTCCGTAGAGCGATGTATCCTCACCCTCTGGCGGGTGAGTTGACACAGCTATTAACCCTGGGGCGGTCAAGGAAGCTCTAAGGGTGCCCAACACAGAACATCCATGTCTCCACAAATAGCAATAGGCACATGTAATATATGTACTAGATCTGATAATAATATTTATGTTCTGGTATTCTGTTCTATATCTCATATTGAAATGTACTGAATCTGATACTGAAATATACTGAATCTGTAATAATATTTCTGGAATATTCTGCTGGGACATACTGTTTTACTGAATTTCATGCTGAACACTGTATTATATTTCTAACATGCTTACTAAATTTCATACTGAACATAATATACGACTTCTAAAATACTCTACTGAAATTCGTACTATTTTGCTATACTAGAACTACTAGCTTGCCGAAAGAAACTGGCTTACATACCTCAACTGCCGACTTTCTGATTAACTGGCGTAGCTCGGCTAGTATTCAACTATTTCTCCCAACTGTATTCATATTCACGAAAGAATAGAATTAATTCTACTATTATTTTGGAAAGAAACCATACTTATGGATATACCTACTGCCTATTCTTCGACTTATCGAAGAACGATCGAAAACTCGTAATTTCTCGGAAGTCTACAAGGAAGAAATACTCACTTTAATGCTGGGAGTATATTAACACTAGTTTGGAGAAATTCCACTTACCTTGGCTCGGCGTGACGACGATTCGCCAGCCGAATTTCGCGAAACTAAGTCCGCAGGAATGCTCCCTGCAGCTTTATACTTCGCTGCCTGAAGTTAATTTGAGTTTGGACTGAGTTTGACGGCGTAAACGGAAGGAAATTTATGTAAACCCATTGTCCCTTACTATTTATATTCGTTCTCTGGGATAAAATGAAGAGGAAATGATTTGAAACAAGGTGGGAGGCCTTATATACTTGGGGCCTTTAAGTCGCATTTGTCGAATGCAATTTATAAATTGCATTTGCCTTGCGACGCTCCGACTTGGCGCTTGTCCGGTCTCTGCCCAGGCCCTTTTCTTGCACAGGCATTCTAAAATTCTTAACCAACATGCAAATAGGCCAACTAAGTGTCAACAACTTATAGGGTGTAACACTAAATTAATAAATTTTAGCTTGTTCGATTAATATTAGGATTTATCATGCCCCTAAAACCTAAGTTTGATTTAATAGGCGTGTCCAATGTACTGTCTTTAATTGCTAAAATCACATATTACAAGAATTAGTTTGTGGGTTTATTTAGAATTGTTTATATTCTATTTGCAATCCATTTGTATCTGAAGCATGCTTATCATATCATTACGGCAATGCCATCTTGACCTGATCTTTTATAATAAGCATTTTCTGTCATACACGAATCATATCTTATAAATATTTTTTATGCTTAAATCATAGAAGTCATGCTTTAGGGTCATTTGTATTTTAATATCGAGGCTTATATGAAACCTTTTGTGCTAATTGTTTGTTATTAATTGCTTTGTTTTGACGCTTTTATCTTTAACAACCTTAAGTATGTATTAGATCCAAAAATCCAAAATAGTTGTCCAAACGCCTCTTGGACATTAAGATTGGGACGGGTAGGCAAACGTTTAGGACGTTAGTTTCCTCATACAGAAGCGCTTTAAGTTAATAATTAAATTAATTAGGTGGGTAGTGGGAAATGATAGTTTATGCCCGTTGAATAATATGAGTAATCTAAACGGGTTACGAAATATTGTTTTAGTTGCACGAGGTGATCTTATTAGGTTAAATTCTCCCCCTCTTTAAAGGAAGAACTACGTTTAACCTGAATCCCTTCGGGGATACGTAAGCGCCTCTTCGAGGTTCAGTCCAATCCTTAAAACTTTCATTTGTTTGTTTGTTATTGTTCTTCTAACTTAATGTTTATTTGTTATTTGTCTCTGCTTGTTAATCATTATTTGAAGAAATTATATTCCTTGCATTATATCTTTCTCGTTTTACCTGATTTTGTTTATTTTAATTACAATGCTATTTTAACACTTTATTATTTTGATCATATAGTTTATTTAATTTATTTTATATAAAAGACTAAAAAATCAATCTTATTTAATCGCTTAGTAAATACCCCCACATAATAATGAATTCGGCCGGGATCCACATTTGTGGACCTCAAAAGGTGCCTAACACCTCCCTTTCGAGGTGATTTGAGCCCTTACCTGATTTTGGTGAGGTAAGCTAATTTCAATAAACCCTTAGGTTAGTTCGGTTCCCTAACGCACCATATTTCGTTAGGTGGCGACTCTTTTCCTTTTCTAACAATTTTAAAAGAGTTGTCACATGTTGGGTTCCGCTTTCCGCGAGGAAAATTAGGCGCGACACACATCAAATTCTAAGTCTCTATGTCGTACATCGGAATAGGATTTCTGAAGACTCTGAGCTGTTAGTAACCGTTCTCTGATAAGTTTCACTTTTTCTTCTGATTGGTAGATCAGGTCTGGCCCGACTAACCCTTCTTCTCCTACTTCGAACCACCCAACTGGGGACCTACATTTCCGCCCATATAGTGCCTCATAAGGCGCCCTCTGTATGGCAGGATGATAATTGTTATTATATGCAAACTCAATAAGGGGTAAATGCTCATCCCAGCTCCCTCCAAATTCAAGCACACATGCTTGTAACATATCCTCGAGTGTCTGAATGGTGCGCTCTGCCTGGCCGTCTGTCTGGGCATGAAAGGTTGTACTAAGATTAACCTGCATCCCTAAACCTTTCTGAAATGACTGCTAGAATCTAGTTGTAAACTGTGTTCCTCTATCAGAAATAATTGATACTAGAACACTGTGCAATCGGACTATCTCTTTAATATATAACTCTGCATAATCTTCAGCTGAAAATGTAGTCCGAACTGGTAGGAAGTGAGCTGATTTCGTTAGTCTATCAACGATAACCCAAATAGAGTCAAACTTATGTCTAGTACGGGGTAACCCTGTCACAAAGTCCATATTAACTGCTTCCCACTTCCATATCAGTATAGTCATCTCCTAGGTTAATCCAACAGGTCTCTGGTGCTCAGCCTTCACCTGCTGACAATTAGGGTACTGGGCTACGAATGCGGCTACATCTTTCTTCATTTAGGGCCACCAGTATACCTCTTTTATGTCCTGGTACATCTTCATCGAGCCAGAATGAAGAGAGTAACGAGAGTAGTGCACCTCTGCCATAATTTGCTGGCGGAGCCCTGCTGCATCTGGAACGTAGAGGTGATCTCTGTACATCAATACCCCATCTTTAGCCACCTCAAAGCCGCTAGTTTGCCCTGTCGAACTTTGTATCTGAGCTGCGCTAAATGAGAGTCCTCATACTGCCCTTTTTTTACCTCTACCACCAGGGACGATACTGCTGTATTCTGAATTATGGCCCCATTTTCTCCTGAATCTATTTTTCGAACTGCTAAACTAGCTAATTGATGCAACTCTCAGGCCATCTCCCGCTTTTCTGGCCTCAGATATGCTAAACTCCCCATAGATCTGCGACTGAGGGCATCTGCTACAATTAGCTTTCCCTGGATGATACAAAATATTTACGTCGTAATCTTTTAGCAACTCTAACCAACAATGTTACCGCAAATTCAACTCTTTATGTGTGAAAATATACTGGAGGCTCTTATGATCCGTGAAAATATCCACATGTACACCATACAAGTAATGCCTCCATATTTTTAAGGCATGAATCGCTGCAACTAACTCTAGATCATGGGTGGGATAGTTCTTTTCATGCTTTCTAAGCTGTCTGGAGTCATAAGCGATTACCTTCCCATGTTGCATCAGCACACACCCCAACTCGACGCCTGAAGCATCACAATACACGACATACCCCTCTGAACCTTCTATCAATGCTAACACTGGTGCTGACGTCAGCCTATTTTTCAATTCTTGAAAACTCTGCTCACAGGCCTCGGTCCATTAAAATTTAGCTGCCTTCTAAGTCAATTTAGTCAAGGGCACCGATGGGTATAAAAGCCTTCCACGAACCTCATGTAATACCTGGCTAGACCCAGAAAACTGCGAACTTCTGTGGGAGTGGTAGGTCTGGGTCAGGTCTTTACTGCCTCTATTTTTTGTGAGTCAACTTGAATATCAGCTTCTGATACAATGTGGCCCAAGAAAGCTACAGAACTCAACCAAAATTCACATTAAGAGAATTTGCATATAGCTGGTGGTCTCTGAGGGTCTAAAGTACTATCCTCAATGATCCCTGTGTTCTGCTTCTGAGCAGGAGTACACCAAAATATCGTCAATAAACACGATCACATACAAATCTAAGTATGGCCGGAAGACCCTGTTTATTAAGTCTATGAATACTGCTGGAGCATTCATCAACCAGAACGACATAACTAGGAACTCAAAATGACTATACCTGGTCCTAAAAGCCATCTTCGGGATATCCTTTTCCCGCACTCGAACCTGATGATATCCGGATCTTAGGTCAATTTTAGAAAAATACTTCGCCCCTTGCAGCCGATCAAACAAATAACCTATCCTGTAAAGCGGGTATTTATTTTTGATTGTCACTTTATTCAACTGTCGATAATCTATGCACATACAGAGAGAGCCATCTTTCTTTCTCACAAATAGAACTGGTGCACCCCACGGTGACGTACTCGGCCTGATGAAGCCCTTATCTAACAAATCTTTCAGTCGTTCTTTCAATTCCCTCAATTCAGCCAGAGCCATTCAATATGGAGGGACGGATATTGGCTGAGTATCTAGAAGCAAATCAATAGAGAAATCAATTTTCCTTTCTGGAGGGATGCCAGGGAGTTCATCGGGGAACACATCTGGAAACTCATTAACCACTGGGATGGACTGAAGAGTCGGGGCCTTATTTATTTTGTTGATTTGAAATAGTATTGCATAAAAAAATATAAACTAGTCATAGCGAATTAGTCGATAATATAACAATTTTGTATAAGTTTGTATAATTTTATATAATCATGTAAAAGTGTGTATAAATACTTTATATACACTATTATTTATTTTTGTACATTTTTATATAAAGTTAATATATTGTCTACAGTGAATATATAATATTGTATAAAGTTGTATTATATTGTATAAGATTATATATCGTATGTATAACACTGTTGCGAATTTTTTTTTTGACTATGTGAGTGTTAAATTAAAAACATGGCTACGTAAATGTAATATTTTATATTAGAATATATATTTTTGAAAAATATCTCTAATTTTTTTTCTTTTTTTAATCTTTATGTCCTAATATTATTATATTTTAGAATTCTTTTCAATTATAAATCCGTCCACTTCTATAAGAAGATTTATAATTGCATAATATAATTTCATTTATCAACACTTCTACATCAACACTTTTGATTCAATTTCCAACCTTATATGTTTTTGTGTTAATCTATCTTCTTCTTCTTCTTCTTCTTCTTTTCATGTTATGAACTTTTTTTAATGATGTGAATTTTAGGTCAGCTCAAGTTGTTCATATCTAAAATAGATTAACTTGAATTATCTCCTTTAGTTGAATCTAATATTGATGTTATGCTATCTCCTTTAATTGATTTTTTATATTGATATTATATAATTTAAAATTTTGTGTTATCTGTAACTAACATTCTTCATCTACTTATACATTCACCAGTTTCATCTATCCAGGTAAAGTAATCTCTTCATCTCATAAAATATTTTCTTTTATCAAATTATAAATTATTATAATTATAATGCTTGTGCACAATTTATTTTTAATAATCTTGCAATGAAATCTGAAAAGGATTTCATGAAGAAAATTGTGTCAATTAACAATTTAAGATGATATAATTCTCGTTGGATAATAAAAGTCTTAGTAATTGAAGTTGGATTAGTAAAAGATTATAAAAAGGGAATAAAGGAAGGCACACAAATGACTATAACATTAATTGACGAAGAGATAATAATTTTTTTCATTTATTTTATATTTTTATATTTTTTTTATATATGCTTTTTGACCATTAAAGTTTAAATTTTTGCATGCACAAAAATTCATGCTATATTTTCAATAATTATATTGAAAAGTGTAAAAGATATTTACAAAAAGACAAGATCTGTTACATCATAAACAGAAATATTAATAGTGTTAATCCTAATTTTTTATCAATAAATAAGAAGATTGAGGTTGGATTCAAAGATAACAATATAGTTCAGAATTATAACAACCACTTTTCTACTGTTACTTTCTCAAACAATTTTATTTCGTTTGAAGATGTAATACAATGTTCTGATGGAACAATCTTTGGTAATTTCTTTAGATTTCATCAACTAATCTAACATTCAATATATGCATAATATTTTACTCCTATTTACTTAACAAAATATTCTTTGTAGATATAAATATGAAGATCCTTAGAAATGTTGATTAAACTTCTTTCCCTTTATTAAAACATTCTACAATGGATAAAATTGTCATTATTTATTTTTTTTCAATTAGTTATTATTTACTTATTATAGATATTTACTAATTTGTAAAATGTAAAACTCCTAATATTTAGTATTTTAAAATTGATTAAAATTTTACTTCTTAGATCTTTTCTTATTTGAACTATATTAAAAGTTCTAATATTTAAAACTTTAAAATCAATTACAATTCTGTTAACTTATATATCAATTAATTACTTATTAAAATAATTAATTTCAATAATTGATTTGATTTCTTTTTTAATCACTTTTTTTGTTTCATGTGGCCACGTATTCATGATAATTTTCTCCCCCCGCAGAGTTGTCATACGTATAAAACGAACTAATACGTGCCTCTTTTCCACATTAATTATTAAAGTAATTTTGAGAAAAAAAAAGAGGAAGATACTATTCAATAATTGAATTCTGGTACCACCTACATGGAGGATTTCATTTGCTTCATCCAATTGACAAAATAATTAATTATTAGCATAAATTAATCACCGACAAAGGTAATTAAAATTACTAATCCTCCATATAAGATTCCATTAGTTAAGCTTAAGTTAATATTTTTAATCGTCCTAAGAGATATGGATCTATAAACAAGCACAGATCTTAGATACATTGACCTTGTCAATACTCAATAATTATTACCGACATACTTATTAGACAAATATTTGTCCAAACTAGGGGTGGGCAAAAAAACCGAAAACCGAAAAACCGAACCGAACCGAATTAATTCGGTTTTTCGGTTTCGGTTTTTTCGGTTTTTCGGTTCGGTTTTGGTTTTTTTTTTTTTTAAATTTCGGTTTTTCGGTTCGGTTCGGTTTTCATATTTCGGTTTTTCGGTTTTTCGGTTTAACCGAATTTTTTTTTTTTTTTTTTACTTAATTTCAAAAAAATAAAAATATGACACCCAACCCCAATCTCAAAGCACATTTACATTTAGAGAATTATTTATATAATTGATACAATTGCTTAAGTTTTTTTTACAAATAACAAGTTTTATAATAGTTTTAGCATGTTAAGAAAATTCTTACTATTATTAATATGCTTTGAAAGAAAAATGAAATATATAATATTTATTTAACAAGAAATTAGGGACCATAGATTATTAAAATCCTAAAAGACTCTTAACTTTTTATTGGTTTTGTTATAAGGATATTAAGCATATGAGAAAATTTATTATCAAAAAGTCAAATGTTATGTATGTACTACTAAATGTAAATCAATTGATCTCACTATTTTCTTTATTTAAAAAGTTAAAATTAAGCTTAGTTGAATTAAACTTTAGAATTCAAACTTAAAATAATTTATTTTGAATTTAAAAAGACAAAACAACTAATTTTTAATTTAAAAAGTAGCTCATTTTGTAAGTTAAAAAATAGCCCATTAATTAGGCCCATAACCGAAAAAACCGAATTAGAAAAACCGAAAAAACCGAACCGAATTTGAAAAAAACCGAACCGAACCAAATTAGTTTGGTTCGGTGTTCGGTGCACTATATGAAAAACCGAAAACCGAAAAAACCGAACCGAAATTTTAAAAAACCGAACCAAAAAACCGAATGCCCACCCCTAGTCCAAACGTGTCAGAGATCTTCTATTCTCTTTTGTAGGCATGGGCAAAGAGCTGAGCCGAGCCGAACTCCGGCTCGATAAAAGCTCGATCAAGCTTGGTTCGGTCAAAGCTTGAGCTCGATTGAGCTGGCTCGGTTTGGCTCGATTTAAGATATAATATCTTTTCATTAAACTCAATTACGAAGTACATTAGAAAATTAACTTAACATATTATATTAATTTAACATTATATAATTAATATTTATTCAATGTTAGTAAATTTTTAACCACAATGTAACTTAAACCTACTATATAGTATGAGTGTTCATAATTTGATTTGAGTCGATTTTTTATTATAATCAAAATCAAATTAAGTTTTCAATTATTAAAATCAAGTCAAATCAAACATAATATATATTCATGGATTTGGTTGTTGTCAAATGTGGTTATGTTTTTTTTAAAATTTAATATCATTCATCTCTTTATTTTTCTTCCTACAATTACCAAAAAAAGAAAAACATTATTTGTCAACTTATAATCCTTTAATATCCTTTTATTAAGGTGGGTATAATTTCTTTGAATTATTGAGAGAATGTCTTGAGATCTATAAGTATTAATTAGGTAAATAAAATTCACAAAAAATATTAAAAAATCTAGATAAGAAAGAGTCGACTCAGGCTCAGGCTCGGCTCGGCTCGGACTCGGTCAAAATATAGAAAAGCTTGGTTGAGCTCAGCTCGGCTCGACTCGGCTCAGTAATATTTAAAGCTCGATAAGGCTCAGCTCGAACTCGGTATACACTCGGCTCGGATAGACTCGGCTTACTCGGCTCGATGCCCAAACCTACTCTTTTGTTTGCTCTTTATCTTCTTAACAGTTTTTAATAATAACAATAACTAATGTGTAGGTTGCTTATAATTTTTAATTACTACATGAGTAATAATATTTCTTTATTTGCGCAGTTAATTGAGGAAGAGTTGGAGAATAATGGTCGAGAAGTACACAAGCATTACAAAATTTATCATCTTTATATTTGGTTTCACGCAAGCCTATGACTGAGTCATTAGTCGAGTTTATGACAGACAAGTGAAAGAGGGTAGGATTTGAATCTATGTAGAAAAACTTCAATTTATTTAATTGTATAAAGCTAATATATGTTGACCTCTTGTTATTTTGTGATGCCATTTAATTCATTTAAGAATTGGGTTTTTAGTTGCTTAACAAAAAGTCAAGTGCGGAATGTAATTCTACAACAGTAAGAAATTTTTCACGATAATTCTTTATTTACTTTTATAGAATTTGTCTCAAATCTTCACTAAAATAAAAACAGTTTACAGTTACAATTTATAACCAAAGAGGCTAACTCTAACATTTTTCCCTTCCTAGTTATAGTTATTTCTTTCAAGATTCTACCCCAATCTTGAATGTCTTTACAATTCAAGAAAACATAAATGTATTACAAATTCTCTATGAAAGTAAATAAGTAACATTTAATGAAAAGTTATCAACTAAACAACTCAAAAACTAAAAAAATTCGTGTCTTAGGAATAGTTTTTCTTCATTGTTAGATTGACACTCAAAAGGATTCCTTACCGTCACATCCCTTTTTTTACCCCCCTTAAAGGAAGTTTGAAGGGATGTTTTTCGAAAAAACATAATTTGTTCATTTAGAGTTATCACTTGAAATTGAATTCTGATATTTCAGGTCATTTTATTACAATCTCTAATCAAAATAAAGTTTATCACGACCTAAATGATCGTGATTGGTACCTATACTAAAACCCCCTAGGCGAACCACATTTCTCCACTCTTTATCCCAAACCATCGAAATTCAAAAAGAGTAAAACATAATTTTGAATATAAATAATAGAACATCACTAAACAAAAATAATAATAATAATAATAATAACAACTTGTTGTTTAAACCACTTTCAGAATCTGATTGTCATTGCACCTCAAGACATCTACCTAGCATTATCTAAGATTATATCAGAACAGAAATGAATAAGAAGCTATCAATGTCTGGACAAGAGACATCTTTGGAGGAGGAGTAGAACTGCACATCTTGCATCGTTCACCTTTCCGTTAGTCTGCTATTGCTCTAGAGGTGAGGTCGAGATGAGCTTACGGGATCAGATTCTGCACTCAGAAAAGAAGTGCAGGAGTAGCGTCAGTACGAAATACAGTACTGGTAGGCATCATCGGCGAACTTACATAATAACACATATACATATAAACAACAATATGCAATTAGCTCAGAACATCGTTCATATATAGACAATACTCATTTCAGGAATTACTTCTTCTCAAATGCTTAGTGGCCTACTCACTGGATTGGGCCATCGTTGCAGCGGTCGCTTGGCAGCTGCCACGATCTCGTCGCGGTGGAACAAGTTCGGCTGCAGTGGTACTGCCTTGGCAGTAGCTCAACTTAGCTGCATATCCAATATTTTACTAACTCTTTACAACATGAATTCAATATAATTATCCACGCTATTCACAGTCATCAATAGATAATTGTAACCATATAACCACATAGGATATAGAATGATTCATTCACAAAGATTGCACAACTCAATTACGAGTCCTCATTTAACTATTCGAACCATCAAGTCATTACAACGTCTCAACAATTCAGACAACAAACACATGACCACAAATTCAATTTAGTCATATACCCACATGCTCAGTCTGGTTCTTACATTCTTATAGTAAATCAAATAATACAACAAATGGTGACATGCGAGGCACACGCCTCTGTCACATCACTATGAACACTCGATTACTGAACATCGATGTACACACATGCCAGAGGATCTTATTTCTGCCCTTCCAGTCATGACCTGCAGGGGACTCTAGAAATTCATGTACTGTATCGGCGTGGTACTCTCTCCCACTCATATGTTGGTCCGGATGCTCCTTTCGGACTTGAGCCACTCAATCATCATTACTCGCCCGGATGCTTCCCTCGGGTACGAGCCACTTATCTCAAGATATTTATAGTATCTACATTCATCCTCATAATCATTATACTATCATTAAATCCATTGACATGAATTTTAGGAGGTCTCATCTTACCTCTATTAACTTAAATATTATAACAATTCAAAATCATTCTTAACAAATATAAAAGAGCATGAACAAACATACATATTCACTTTCATATTGCACAGTAACACATCACATTAGGATCACTTAATCAAGGAATTCAACAAGGAAGATTTAAAAAACTTAACGTCTAGAGACCAATATACACATTATCATTCCACATCAATACATGTCATTATGAAAAGTCTAACTCCTTCTAAACCATAACCTACCTCGATTTACAGGGTTGAATGTCAATCACTCCACTGGAGCCTTACCTTTCCACAACGCTTCCAAATGTTCAAAGTTTAAAACAAACAATAAAATAACATTTGATCATTCACTTCTTTGACCAAGAGATTGGAAATTCACACCCTACCGGTTTTACTTGCTATATGGTCCAATTTGATATTTCAAGGTTAAATTATCATAACCCAACCGTGCTATGATCATTCCAACCTAGTTCCATAGAGTTTTATACTCCTCTAGGCTCCCTCAAAGTAGTTTTTAGAGTTAAGGGTTCTAACTTCACCAATTTCTGGGTCTCATATTATCATGTAAGTGAAATTCTACATCACATTCCCCCTAGGAAGTAACAATTACGAGTTTACAAATATAGGAACCAATCATCCTTCAATACCCAATCAATTCGCTTATTTTTCATGATTTTAGGGTTTTCCACCTAGGATTTTACATAATAACAGGTCCCCCTATCGATTCTACAGGGCTAGGGAATCAAAATACTGGAAAATCAAATCAAACTCTTATCTTAGGAAGGGAAATTTCTCCGCTCTTGGAAAAATTGCCTCTAGTTCCAAAATTTTGTACTTTAGAAATAATAGGGCATAATACATGAAATTCCAGTTAAAACCTACTTACTGATTTCCATCATCCCAGCTACAGCGATCATTTTTCCATTGGAGCGGACATGCTATGGCGGTCAAGGCACCGCCACGGCGGATTCGATGATTATTCTCTTAGTCCGTTACAGCAAAATTAAACTCCGACCGTAATAATGATCTCACGGCAGCGGTCTCCCATAAACAGTAGCTCCCAATACTGCTCTCAAACCTCTCTCCAAGGCAGAATTTTCACTAACACTCAACCAACACCTTCTTACTCATGACTTAGGTCAGTTAAGGTGTTCCAAACTTATCCCCCCCCTCCCCCCGATAATAACATATAGGTCATTACGTTAGATACCAATTAAAATATCATTCATCCTCGAACGGCCTACAAAAGAAAGGAAGATAGCATACCAGATTCCACAAATAATTGAGGATATTTGTTCCACATGTTGACCTCGGTCTCTCAAGTGGCTTGCTCTATGAGACGATTCTTCTGATGGACCCTTACCATTACAATCTCCTTCGATCTCAACTTGCGGACTTATCTATCTACTATTGCCACTGGCTCCTCCTCATAGGAAAAATTCTTATCCAGCAACACCGAGTCCCATTTAATTATGTATGACTCATCTCCATGGTATTTCTTCAACATGGAAACATGAAAAGTGGGATGTATTCTTGACAGTCCTAACAGTAATGCCAATTTGTAAGCTACTTCCCCTACACATTGGAGAATCTTGAACGGCCCAATGTATCTGGGGCTAAGCTTGTCCCGCTTCCCAAACCGCATGACCCCCTTCATAGGGGATACCTTGAGCAACACTTGCTCTCCCACCATGAACTCTATATCCCTCATTTCCTGTCTGTATATTTTTTCTACTTGTCCTGAGCAGCTATCAGTCGTTCTTGAATTATCCAAACCTTTTCTAAGGACTCTTTAAACAAATCGGTAACCCAAGGTCTCACCTCAAATGCGTCGAACCATCCAATTGGAGATCTGTATTAACTCCCATACAGGGCTTCAAATGGTGCCATGCCAATACTCAAATGATAACTGTTATTGTAAACAAACTCTACCAAGGGTAAGAATTAAATCCAATGGCCACTAAAAAATATCACACAGGTCCGGAGCATGTCCTCTAACACCTAAATGGTCCCTTTCGACTGTTCGTCTGTTTGCGGATAGAAGGTTGTGCTCAAATCCAATCTGGTACCTAGTTCTGTCTGTAAAGTCCTCTAGAAATGGAAGGTGAACTGAGTACCCCTGTCCTACACGATTGAAATTGGTACTCTATGCAACCGAATCACCTTCTTCACATATAGCTTGACCAGCCTCTCAGCATCGTAAGTTACCTGAATAGATAAAAAGTGAGATGACTTAGTCAGTCTGTCAAGAATGACCCAAATTGAGTAAAACTTCCCCAATTATCTTTGGAAGACCCACCATAAAGTCTATCGCAATCCTTTCCCATTTCCACTCTGGGATAGGCATCCTATAAAGTACTCCCCAGGCTTCTAATGCCCATACTTCACCTGCTGATAGTTCAAATACTGGACGGCATAATTAATAATGTCCCTCTTCATCCTGCCCCACCAGTAATGCTGCTTCAGGTCATGACATTTTAGTAACCCCAGGATGGATAGAGTACCTCAAGTTGTGAGCTTCTGAAAGGATGGTTTTAATCAGCTTGCCAACTCGGGGAACACAAACCCGCTCCTTTATTCTTAGGACCTCTTATTCATCTAGCACTGCTTTCTTAGCTTCCACCAGCAAGACCTTGTCTCAAATCTTACTCTGTTTCGCATCCTCAAATTGTCTGGATTTTATCTCTTTTAATAGTGATAACTTAAACTCCATGTTGGCTAGTATCGTACCTGATTCTGTAAATGAAAGTCTCATCAGGTTGTTTGCCAGTGTATGGAATTCTCTGGCCATCGGCCGCCAAGTAGCTTCCAAGCAAGCTAGACTGCCCATACTCATCGCCTTTCGGCTCAAGGCATCGACCACTACATATGCCTTCCTGGGTGATACAGGATTGTCACATCATAATCCTTAAGTAGTTCCATCCATCTCCTCTATCTCGGATTGAGATATTTTTGGGAGAACACATACTATAGGCTGTGATGGTCTGTGAACACCTCAGAACGAGCCCTATACAGGTAGTGCCTCCAGATTTTAGGGTGAACACCACCGGCTGCAAACTCCAGGTCATGTGTGGGGTAATTCTTCTCATGCATCTTCAACTGACTCAAAGCATAAGTAATGACCTGTCCTTCCTGCATTAACACAACACCCAACCCAGACCATGAGAAATCTAATAAACTATAAGATCTTTACCTTCCACCGATAGGGCCAGGATTGAGGTGCTGTGGTTAGCAGGATTTTGAGCTTCTGAAAACACTCTTCATATTCCTTGGACCATTGAAAAGGAATATCGTTCTGAGTTAACCTTGTCAACACCGAGGCAATGGATGTAAATCCTTTATAAACTGGTGATAGTAACTGGCCAGCCCACGAAACTCTAAATTTCTATCACTGTAATAGGCCTAGCGCAGTTTCAGACCACCTCCACCTTTTGTAGGTCCACCTTAATCCCCTTATTGGAGACTACATGTCCTAGAAAAGATATCGATTCCATCCAAAATTCACATTTAGTGTACTTGGTGTACAACTGTTTCTCCCTCAGCAACCCCAACACAATCCTTAGATGATTCTCATGTTCTTGCTTAGTCTTAGAGTATACCAAGATATCATCAATGAACACGATTATAAATGAATCTAGACAGGGTTTGAAGATACTATTCATCAAGCTCATGAATGCTGCTGGAGCATTAGTGAGTCTAAAGGACATGACTAGGAACTCATAATATCCATACCTGATCTGAAAAGCCGTCTTGGAAATATCTCCAGCACAAATCTTAGCTGATGATAGCCCGATCTTAGGTCAATCTTGGAGAACACTGCTTCCCCTATAACTAATTAAACAAGTCATCTATTGGAGGAAGAGGAAATTTATTCCAGATGGTTACCTTATTCAATTGACGGTAATCAATGCACATCCGCATACTGCCATATTTTCTTTTCACAAACAAGAACGAGGCACCCCACGGAGAAACAGTCAACCTGATAAACCCCTTACTAAGCAGTTCTTATAATTATTCCTTGAGTTCTCTTAACTCAGCTGGTGCCATTTTGTATAGCGGTATAAAGATAGATCGGGTCCCTGACTCTAAATCTATAAAGAAATTAATATCGTGGCCCAGCGGCATGCTAGGCAGATCCGCTGAAAATACCTCTAAGAATTCACAAACTACCAAGACCGACTCTATAGAAGGAGCCTCGGAGCTGGTATCCCGAATATGAGCTAGATATACTGAACACCCCCGCTCTACCAATTTTCGGGCATGGATATAGGAGATGAATTTCTTAGAAGCAGCGCTACAATTCCCTTTCCGCTCCAACCTGGACGACCTTGGGCCTGATATAGTAACTATCTTAACATGGCAATCAGAATGACATGGTAAGGAGACAACCGGCTCATCCCCAAAATCAAATCAAAATCTTTCATATCTAAGATTAGCAAATCTACCATAGTATCACAACCCATAAAGTCAATAATGCAATCACGATAGACCCTATCCACCACCATAGAATCCCCAATAGGAGTAGACACATGGATATGAGTATCAAGCACATCACAAGCAAGATCCAATCCCAAAGAAAAATAAGCAGACACATAGGAAAAGTAGACCAGGATCAAACAAAGTCGTAGCCATTTTTTCGGACACAAAAATCCTACTTGTGATAATAGAGTCAGAAGAATCTGCCTCTGGCCTACACGAAATGCATAGAAGTGGGCCTGCTTACCCGCTTAAGACCTGCCCTTATTGGGTTGTGCAACCCCTCTACCAGACTGATTGTCACCCCTTCTAGTCTGAGCACCTCCTTTACCTATCTGGGTGCCACCTCTAACCACTGGCTGACTGCCCCTCCTTAATTGGGGGCGATCCCTTCTGAACTCACTCCCTCCTCTCTCGACAAGGGCTGGGGCTTGAGAAGCTGGGTGCGAAATAATCTACTCGTCCTAACCAACTCTGGGACAGCACCTGCGGATATGGCCATACACTCCACACTCGTGACAAACCTTCTAAATCACTGGCCTCTGAGTCAGAACAGAAGAAATAGGACGATCCCTAGTATCCGAGCACACTATCTAGTTACTCCTGACTGTACCTGCTGGTCGTGGAGTGGTCCCTGATGGATCCCCAGCTGACACCTGTATGGTTGACTGAATAGGGCGTCCTAAGTAGCCTTGAGGTACCGGAGCCCTAGTAAAAGAGCATCTGTAAAAAACCACCTTCCAAGCCTTCTTCTCAGCATTCTTTGTGTAACCAACCTGTTTCACCTCTTCCACATTTTTCACATACTCCACTACTTCCTAAAAGATCCTACCTATAGAGACCATCTGAAGGGCTGACAGCTGGAGACCCACATTCAGTCCTTTAACAAACCTCCTGATCCTCTCCTCCTCTGTGGGCAGTACGGGAAAAGCATACCTGGATAGTGAGTGAAATCGAGCCTCGTATGTTGCGATTGAAGATATCCTCTACTCAAAGGTGGTGAACTTGTCCCACTTCCTATCTCTCAGGGTATGGGGTAAGGGGTACGTACTTCTCTAGAAAAGTGGAGTAGAATGTTATACCTCAAAAATTCAAGAATCGGACCTGAAAGTGAATCAGGAGAAAAAACTAAAAAATATTGCAGCAGTTCCAGAACAGGTCACTTAACGACTCTTGAGAAGGCCTAACGAGTTGTCAGGTGGCTCGTGGGGAAGGCCTAAGATGTTGAAGAACTCGAGGTCCTCACAGGCGATGTAACGACTCATGGTCAGTCACCACGAGTCCTCATGTCAGTCGTGGGGTAGTCCTAGAAAAGGACAGTGAAGCTTATCCAGTGTACTTGACGGATGACACCCAACGACTCGTCGTCAGTCCTAACGACCCGTTAGGTGGGCCGTTACCAAGCCAGTGGATTTTTCATGAATGACGAGGTAGTGTACTTGACGGGTGAACCAACGGATCGTGTGCCCTGGTAATGAGTTGTCAGGTCGTCCGTTAGGACCCCTTGACAGTTATTTTCAGCGATTTCAGTAAGGGCTTTTTCGTAATTCGTGAGTTCTAAAGGCCTATACTACGTCGTTTTAAGCTCGTAACAGAGGGTTTTAAGCTGACAAAGACCCATCTAGGTCGTTTTCTTCATGCATGCAAGGGTGAGAGATTGAAGGGAAGAAAATGAGGAGAGATTCAAGGTTTTCAAGGGAAATCTCAGCTGGCTAATTAGGAAGAGTTAGGATTCTTCATTCCCAGGTATGTAAGGCTAGAGTGGGTGCTTTCTTCCACACGCATGCCCATTCCCTATCAATTTGTGATTAGTTTGTGATGATCAAGTATGGGTTTTCATTCAATTACATGATTCTTATATTTCTACTCATGGGTATGATTAATTGAGTTGATATTGATGATTTATCGAGCTTGTGTGGATTCTAACATAATTTCTTTTTACAAAATTATTTTCTAAAATTGAATCTAAAACGCCCATGTGGTGGGAGTTCCTAATATAAGGTGATGATGATGGAGTAGATGATGAAAAGCATGTTTTCAACCTTACCCATGATATTGATGATGTTGTCAAAGAAGATTAAATAGACCCATGTATAGTGAAGCTTGGGTAGTACCCAATGTTGAGTGTAAATGACAATTTTCGCAAATTGGCTTTACTACTTCGTTTTGGAGTAAAATCTCCCAAATTATAATGTTTTCAAATGATCTGTATAAGTTCAAGCCTGACAAGGTTTTGGGAAAGACACTTATATTGATAATGATGAAGTGATATTTCTAAAGTAGCCTTACCACATGATTTTGGAGTAAAGGCTCCCCGATTCTTTGAGCTTGTGGTATGTGACGTATTAAAGCTTCTCATATGCATGAATTTCATAATTGAGATGTATGTTGTCATTAAGCTTCATTTCACATGATGTTGAGTCTAAGCATGATTCTATTCTAAGCTTTGTCGAGACGACATTGTTGAGCTTCATATTTATATGATGTCTAACGCATGCATGATTTCATAATGAGCTTTGTCAATAGACAATGTTGAGATTCATTTCATACAATGTTGAGTTTATGCATGATTTCATGTTGAGCTTCGTCACTAGACGATGTTGAGCTTCGTATTTATACAATATAGAGCATTGCATGTTTTGCGAGAAGAGTCTAGCACTGAGCGGGCTAAGGGTCGATAACCCTATGCCCCAGAACTACGTGCCAATGTAGGTTGATTCTATTATATTATTGGGACCTCCCTTGTGAGCTATCCCCGGACGGATTGGTCTTTCAACTTGATATCGATATCATGGTAGCATCCCTAGCCTTGGCAAGATTTCGGACGGCTCTGCCTACTTGAGTGTAATAGTTAGGACCACGTAAGCTCTATCGTGGTATGTTGGTTAAGTGACGACTCTCCCATTGTCTATATCGTCCGAATTTGCATATCCATTACTCGTGATGATTACCTTTTGCATGTAGTTTAAAAAGCAAGGTTTGGCTCATTATTCAGCTATTGAGATAAATGTTATGATTTAGCTTTGAGCCATTCGAACCATTTATGATGTTCTAAAGCCATGCATGAACATGTCATCATAAAGTTCGATTTCAGAATTAATGCATGTGGTTTTCTACTTACTCTTAAAGTTTATTATATGTATGAATGGATTTAAATGATTTATATTATCAAAGCGATTTTACTTATCTTGCATACTCGATACATTTCACATACTGACCGCATACTTTCTATGCTGCATCGTTTCATGATGCAGGAGCCGGCTCTCAGGTTCAGCCCCGTTCGTATCCGCTTATCAAAGTTAGCATTTTCTTGCTTGGTGAGTCCTCATCCTCCAAGGACTAGACTTTCAGTTATTTTGAGCATACTTTCAGTTTCAGTACTTCTAAGCTAGTTGGGGGTGTTGTTCCATCAACTCGTCCAGATTAGAGGCTTATCAGACTTAGACATATAATCAACTTCGGATATTCATTCTGTTGTTATGTTAAGTTAGTCTTCCGCTGAGTTTATATTTATGTTTCCTTCATGTTTATTGATTGAGTAAGTGAATGCTTACGCCATGGGTTGACTTGGGGTCTCTCGGGGTCTCTTATACCATGTCTACGATCCGGGTCCCCTCTCGAGTCATGACATAGAACTAGGTCCAGGTCAATGGTGGTGACCCTACTGGTATGCAATCCAAAAAATCCCTCCACCAAAGCTTAGCATCACCCATCAGCTGAAAGGTGACAAATTCTACCCCATACTTCTCCATGCCCCATTTTATGGAGCCTCTCATGATAGTTAATGATGAACTCATAGGCGTCCTCCGCCTCAGTACCATAGAAGGTGGGGGAGGTTTCATCTTGGTGAACCTCCAAAAGAAGTCATGTTCCTCTCCAGTCATTATCGGTCCAGCTACCGACCACGGAAATGTTACAACCTCTGACATATCATCAATATGAGGAGCCACAACAACTGCATGAAGTATCCCCAGTTACTACTCTACAGGAGTCGCTGGCGCTGCCCCATTACCCACGAGGCCACTCAGAAGGTTAAGAACCTGAGCTAGGACCTTGGAGGATGTTGGAGCGGCTGCAGCCTCTCCTTGAGTAGGAACCTCTACATCCACAGCTACCCTCTCTTGCACCGCCGGTGGTACAGGAGATGTTGATCTCTCTTGAACTGAAGCAGGAGTGCGGGCCCCTCCTCTAGCAGTGGTAGGCTTCGCCCGCGACTTCTGTCCTGTCCTCTGCCGTGAACTGCGGCTGCTGCTGGCTCGAGTGCTTTCCTTTGTTTCTGCCTATACGTGTTCTCACCATCTGTGAGAAAAATAAATAAGAATTGTTAGAGACAATTTTGGATCACTAGATTTCAATTGAAATCGAGTAATTACACAAAAATGAAAGAAAGGAGATTTTCTAAAGCCCTGCAGCCTCTCAAAGATAAGTTACGGACTTCTCCAGACCGATCCGCGAGACTCTACTAGACTTATCTTCGTGCAATGAGATCAACGCCTAAAGCTCTAATACCAACTTTGTCACGACTCAAATGGTTGTGATTGACACCCAAACTAAACTCCTGGTGGGAAAACCACATTTCTCCACTCTTTACCCCAAACCATCAACATTTAGAAAGAGTAAAATACAATTTTGAATATAAATAACGGAACATCACTAAACAAAAAGAAAATAATAAAAACCCATTGTTTAACACTTCCAGAATCTAATTGTCATTGCACATGAAGACGTCTACCTAACATTGTCTAAGATTGTATCAGGAAAGAAATGAATAAGAAGCTATCACTTTCTAGACAAGAGACATCTTCGAAGGAGGAGTAGAACTACACATCTTGCATCGCTCACCTTTCCATTAGTCTGCTGATGCTCTAGAGATGAGGTCAAGATGAGCTTCTGAGATTGGATTCTGCACTCAGAAAAGAAGGTAGGAGTAGCATTAGTATGAAACACAGTACTGGTAGGCATCATCAGTCGACCTTACATAATAGCACACATACATGTAAACAATAACATGCAATTAGCTTAGAACATCATTTATATATAAATAATACTCATTTCAGGAATTACTTTTGCTCAGGTGCTAACACGCCTGCTCACTGGATTGGGCCATCGCTGCAACGGTCGCTTGACCGCTGCCACAGTCTCGCCGTGGCAAAAAAGTTTCGCTGCATCGGTTTGCCTTGGCAGGAGCTCGACTTAGCTTCATACCCAACATTTTACTAACTCTTTATAACTTAGAATCATTATAATCATCCATGCAATTCACAGTCATCAAAGATAATTGTTACAATATAACCACACAGGATAAAAATGAACCATTCACAATGCACAACTCAATCACGAGTCCTCATTTAACAATTTCAACCATCAAGTTATTGCAACGCCTCAACAATTCAGACGGCAAACGCATGACCACAAGTTTAGTTGAGTCAAATACCAACATACTTAGTTCGATTCTTACATGTTTACAGTAAATTAAATAATTTAATAAATGGTGACATGTTGGGCAGATGCATCACATCACCATGAACACTCAATCACTGAACATCAATGTACACACATGTCAGAAGGTCTTATTTCTTCCTTTTCATTCATGACCTGCGGGAGACTCTAGAAATCCATGTACTGTACCGGTGTAGTACCCACTCCCACTCATATGCTCGTCTGGATGCTCCCTTCGAACATAAGCCACTCAATCACCATTGCTCACCCAGATGATCGCCTTGGGCACGAGCCACTCATCTCAGGATATACACAGTATCCACATTCATCCTCATAATCACTATATTATCATTAAATCCATTGACATAACTTAGGAACCTCCATTAACTTAAATGTTGGAGCAATTCGATTCTCAACAAATACAAAAGAGCATGAACAAACATACACATTCACATCCATATTGCTTAGTAACACATTGTATTAGGATCACTCAATCAGGAAATTCAACAAGGAATATTTAAAACAGTTAAAGTATAGAGACCAATATACATATTATCATTCCACATCTATACATGTCATCATGAAAAGTCTAACTCCTTCTAAATCATAACCTACCTCGATTTAGAGGGTCGAATGTCAATCATTCCGCTGGAGCCTTGCCTTCCCACAGCGCTTCTGAACATTCAAAGTCTAAAACAAATAATAAAATAACTTTCCATTATTCACTTCTTCGACAAAGGAATTGGAAATTCACATTCTCCTGGTTCGACCCGTTATATGGTCCAATTCGATATTTCAAGGTTAAATTATCATAACTCAACCTTGCTATGATCATCCCAACCAAACTCATAGAGTTTTCTACTCCTCTAGCCTCTCTTAAAGCAATTTTTAGAATTAAGGGTTCTAACTTCACCAATTTCTAGGTCTCATACTATTGTGTAAGTGAAATTCTACATCACACACCCCTTAGGAAGCAACAATTACGAGTTTACAAATATAGGAATTAATCATCCTTCAATACCCAATTAATTCCCTTACTTTCATCATTCTAGGGTTTTCCACCATAACAGGTCCCCCTATTGATTCTGCGGGACTAGAAAATCAAA
Organism: Datura wrightii; assembly: GCA_035772735.1. Taxonomy (NCBI): domain Eukaryota; kingdom Viridiplantae; phylum Streptophyta; class Magnoliopsida; order Solanales; family Solanaceae; genus Datura; species Datura wrightii. The sequence goes on from JASDFA010000001.1 coordinate 24,415,059, forward strand.
ATAATGAAAAATCAAATCAAACTCTTACCTTGGGAAGGAAAATTACTCTGCTCTTGTAAAAATCGTCTCTAGTTCCAGAATTTTGTGCTTTAGAAATAATTGGACATAACATCTGAAATTCCACTTAAAACACATTGACTGATTTCTTTCATCCACTGCAGCGGACACGCTATGGCGATCAGGGCACTGCCACGGAGGATCCGGCGATTATTCTTCGGGTCCGTTATAGTGAAACTCGTACCGTAATAATGGCTTTGCTGCGGCGGAAATTCCCCCACTGCAGCAGTCCCCCGTAAATAGTAACTACTAATCCTACTCTCAAACCACTCCCCAACTTAGAATTTTCACTAACACTCGACCAACGCCTTCTTACCCACGACTTAGTCTAGTTAAGGTGTTCCAAACTTATCCCCCCCCCCCCCAATGACGTACAGGTCGTTAGTGTTACTTTTTAATTTTGGTCTACAAATTAAAAATTCAAATAAGGAATTTTATTGATCTAGGAGAAGGTATCAAGTACCCTCGAACCGTCTTACAATTAATTGATCGAGGGGCTAAGGAGCCTAATATTACACATAGTCTTTTTGACTATTTGTGCTAGCCAAAGAATGTAACTAGGGGTGTTCACTGTTTGGTGAAAAATCAAACCGCACCACAATCCAAACCAAAGTGCAATTCAAAATCGACATTTGGTTTGGTTTGGTTTTGATTCTACTCAAAAAGAAAATCAAAGAAATAATCAAATCGAACCGATAAATTTTATACATAAATTATATAGTTATTTGAATATATGATATTAGTTTTTCATAAATAATTATAAATATATTATACATTTTAATCATTAATTTGATTTTAATATACTTATTTCATATGCGCTACAATACTTTTAAACTATATTTCTTAAAGAATATGTTCAAACTCAATACTCTAAGTCTAATTATCTATATATGGTGTGACAAATTGCCAATTTTTAATTTTCTTTGCTAAGACATCCATCTACTCTTCAATCGTTCGCCTCTTTGATTTTTGAAGAGTTGACCATTCTATTTAAAGTTGTATTTTATTTTTGTGTGGATATTAAAGATGTAAAGTGGAAAAACCTCTACAATTATGCAACATAAACATGCTAAAACTTTGAAATAGTGTTGAAAAATAATAGAAAATTCAGATACATTCCTCTTGTGATAATAGAGAGAAATTTGTTAATTCATAATGTTCATTTGAAATAGTTATCTTGTCTTTGTTGTTTTACTATCATCTTAATTGTTATTTAAATTCATCAACACCAAAAAAATGTAAGAATTGATTTGATATAATCGCATGTTGTTATTTTTTTAATTACTTTTCGTATCTTAAGAAACTAATTACTTTGACTTATAGACATTTTATGTACGTAGGTTTTTTGCCGGAAGAAAATCATATCTATAGCTAAATTTAGTCTGATCATGACAAAGAAATTGAACGTCCTAATAGTGAATTCCATATGATCCATATTTTCCCATGTACTATTGATTAATTAAAATTTCTAATCAACGTCCTAATTAGATTAGATGAACAAAATTAACCACGTGAAATATTACTTGACACTCTTTTTAAATTAAAATAAAATAAAACGGGTATCATACGTAAAACATTTAGTAATAACTTATTTTATTCATCTCATAATAATCTCTGCATTTTGAAAGGAGATGGAGTCCGAGAAAACATACACAAAAGAAATATAAATATAATATAATATGGATTACAAACAATATTACTAATAACTTGGATATAACATGAAGCTACAAAAGAACTTCGCCTCCTGTAACGGGGCTTATTATTCTCTCTTTTTTTCTTCTTCTTTTCATTGCCTCTCCAATATGAGAAATGCCTTTATTTTAGCTCAACATTCTGCTTTTCCTGCATAAGAATATAATATTGTGAATCATGAGAACATACAGTAGATCAAAAAAGCTAACCAAATAAGAAACTGACAGCAATATATAGATCTTCGTATTAACGTTTTTTCATGAAGAAATGGTGCAACTTATTGTCTTTCTTTGCATTTTAGACACATCATTTTTAAAATTTTTAATTTGGATTAATTACCTCATATTTAATGAAGTCGCTTCTTAGTAATGCTAGAGAGGAGAGGGACAGGTGTAAAGATAGTGGGGTGGCGGTGGAGACTTGTAGACCGGAGTTGGTGGCGGTGGAGACTTGTAGACTGGTGTAGGATGGTATGGTGTTGGTGAAGGATGGTATGGCTTCACTGGTGGTGGTGGTGACTTATAAACAGGAGTTGGTGGCGGTGGAGATTTGTAAACTGGTGTAGGATGGTGCGGAGTCGATGGGGGATGGTATGGTCTCTTGGGTGGTAGTGGCGACTTGTAAACCAGAGTCGGTGCTGGTGGTGACATGTAGACTGGGGTGTGTGGAGGATAGTATGGCTTCTTGGATGGTGGTGGTGGTGACTTGTAAACTGGAGTTGGTGGTGGTGGCGACTTGTAGACTGGGGTGTGTGGAAGGTAGTATGGCTTCTTAGGTGGTGGTGGAGACTTGTAAACCGGAGTGTGTGGAGGGTAGTATGGCTTCTTGGGTGGTGGTGGTGACTTGTAAACCGGAGTTGGTGGAGGTGGGGACTTGTAAACAGGAGTATGCGGAGGGTAGAATGGCTTCTTGGGTGGTGGTGGAGACTTGTAAACCGGAGTTAGTGGCGGTGGAGACTTGTAAACCGGAGTGTGTAGAGGGTAGTATGGCTTCTTGGGTGGTGGTGGTGACTTGTAAACCGGAGTTGGTGGATATGGGAAATGGTAAACAGGAGTGTGTGGAGGGTAGTGTGGCTTCTTGGGTGGCGGTGGTGACTTGTAAACTGGAGTCGGTGGTGGCGATTTGTATAGTGGCGTATGTGGTGGGTAGTATGGCTTTTTGGGTGGTGGTTGCAACTTATAAAGTGGAGTGTGTGGAGGTTAATGTGGCTTCTTCGGTGGTGGTGACTTGCAAATTGGTGGTGGTGGTGGTGGCAACTTGTAAATTAGAGTGTGTGGAGGATAATGTGGCTTCTTTGGTGATGGTGGCGACTTGTAAATTGGTGCAGGATGATAAGGTGTTGGTGAAGGGTGGTATGGCTTTTTAGGTGGTGGTGAAGATTTGTAAACCGGAGTTGGAGGTGGTGGAGATTTGTAAATGGGGTGGTGATGATGTGGTGGGGGAGACTTATGCACTAAGTGGTAGGGTGGTGATGGATAGACATGCACCGGTGGAGGAGGAGACTTGTAGAGATATGATTTCTTGGGTGGTGGTGGAGATTAGTATTCATAATTTGCTGAGCTTTCTGAAGCTAAGCTAAGTGACACTAAAACCACCAAGAGAGTGGCAACTAAACAGGCCATTTTCCCCATATTTGAAACAAAGGAGAGAAGTTGTTTTCCTCTTAAGCTCCACTTGGACCCCTTTATATAGCTTTTATTTTGACAATTACCCTTATTTCATAAAATAAGGTAAAAGTCTCGAGTAGAATACTTAAAACCTACCAAAGTGAAAAGCATTTTGGTATGGTTTTGTCATGTTGTCGGCTCAATTTGACTTGAATAATTGGTATACTTTATTTGTTGGATAAAGAGGTGCAAGCTAAGCAAATGAATAAACTATTGAGGCAGTTATAATATTGTCTTTCCCCTTGTGATGCAATAATTCAAGGAGCTACAAAGTTGTCACGCCCCGCCTTGGGGGGTATGACTGGCACCCGGTGCCCTAGTAGGACCTAAACTGCTATCTGGTGAGCCTAAGCGCATCTGGTGCCTGGCTGGCTCTAACTGAAATTTCTGGAAACAAAGGGCTATACAACGACTGTAAACACAGCCTCCGGCCAACTGGACCATAGCCACCTGTACCTGTAATAACAGCTAACTAGAAACATATTCGTAACAAGGAACCTATACGGGCCGACAAGGCCACCATGCTGTCTAGTCATCTGGGACTCAACAAAAAGGAATACCGAAAAACTACGTGACCAGCAAGGTCACCACTACTATCAAACTATGGCCCCACGTGGCCAACATAAACTGGACTGCTAAACAGCTATAACAAACTGCACGGCCTCACACGACCGGCTCAACTTACCACAGGGAAATATATACAGACTACAAGCCTCTAAAAATACTGATAAGATGGTCAGGACAGGGCCCCGACCTACCCGTACTGTACAACAAAAAGGAAGTGATATAAACCTCTGGAATATCAAGCTCCGGATGACAGGAGCTGATGACTCTGCGCTGGCTAGGATCACGAGGGATCACCTCCTCGTCTATGAGTACCTGCAGGCAAGTAATGCAGCGCCCCATTGGGCGTTAGTACCACTGGTATCGAGTATGCAAAGCAACTGAAATAATACAACTGAATACAGATAACATAACTAACAAGTCTATGAGCAGAAGATAACTGAATCTGAAGAGCTGATAGGAACTAGATCAAACCTTTCTACACTGATAGGCAGGAGCCTGTCTGTAGTTACGTTGGCCTGCTGTCTATTAACTAATATATATAAAGCACATAAATACATATACATTTAGCAAGCAAGAGCCAATACCAACCCCCATAAGCCGGATGGCGCCAAACAAGCAAACAATCTATATACCCCTACCCGGGTCAAAACTAGCCAAAAATAAGTCACTCCACTCATCTGCTCACTTCGGAGCTCCTCTACCGGCCCCTTGGGTCTCCGGCTCGGGCCATAGCCTCTGATATAAGCAACCGTGTCTGGGTCCAGAGGACTCCTGTGTAGACAGTAACAGATAGGGTCTGAATCCCCGGACACAACTCAACGGGGCTACCTGAAACAGGAGCTACACCTATAATAACTGAATGTACAGACAGTAACAGATAGGGTCTGGTTCCCTGGACATAAAACTCAATAGGGCTATCTGAAACCGGAGCTGCACCTGTAACGCTGATCAGACTGCTATGGGGAAAGCTTCATCCCATCTTCGTCCAAGCTGGGGATGGCATGCCACTCCTTGGAGTGACGTAAAACCCACCCGCTCAGTGGGCGACACGATTACCAACCCAGGGGCGGCGAGGACGCTCAATAAGGTGCCCTCACGCCACATCAAATCTCAACAAACAAATAGCACATATAAATAGCAAGCATGTATAACTGAAAAAGATTATCTGAAATCTGATTTCTTATTCTGATCTGTTTCTATACTAAACTGATTCTTTACTGATTATACTGATTCTGAAATCTTTATTTAACTGCTTGGCTAATCTGTAGCCGGGATACTATCTATCAGAATGGCTAATATGTAGCCATAAAACTGTCTGTCTATTTGATTTTACTTTACTAACTTTTATTTTGAAAGTCTGTCTCTTTTTATTCTACAACATGCTTGCTAATCACACAATAAGCTATACTGAATCTGGAATGCTAACTCGCCCTTTGGCGCATGCTTTACTAACTTTCGGACAGGATACGATACGACAACACAACTCAGAATCTATTAGACTTACCTAATTCTCAGCATTCAACTCCGAGAGCTTCAAATACGGAGTTTACTATGATTTACCAAGCTAAGACTTACTAACTTGCCGAAGAACAACTTTACATACCTTAACCTCGAGTTATCCGACTGTCGGACGAGGCTCGGTCAATATTCCAGCTAAATCTCCCCAACTGCATTCATAAACACATCAATTAGTACTAAATACAACACTATTCTGAAGGATGGCGTCACTTTAGATATAATTATAGCCTAAACTTAGGCTTATCGAAAGACGGTCGAAAACTTGCTATTTTTCAGAAGTCCAGAAGGGAGAAGTATTCACTTCACAGCTAGGAACACATAGACACTAGTTTGGAGCAATTCCATTTACCTTAGACCGGTAGCACGACGATCTGTCGGCCGAATTTCACGAAACTAAATCTGTACGAATGCTCCCTGCTGCTAAATACTTCAGTATCTGGAGTTAATTTTAGTTTGGACAACGTTTGGTAGCGTAATCGGAAGGAAATTATCAAGGAACATTCGTCCCTTTCTCCTCTCTGGTTTTTCTCTCTATTTTCACTGGAAAATATAAGAATTATTTCATTTAAAACCAAAGTGGGGCTTTATATACTTGGGCCTGGACAGGCCCAACGTGTCACGGAGCCAACGCGGAGGCTCCACCTCCGTGACACGTTGCCATCGCGAAGGGGCTCTACCCCGGCTCCTTCCGCGATGGTTCGACAGGTTTCCTCGTCCGGTCTTTTCCCGGGCCTTTTTCTAGCACGTATGGCTTTCAAATATGCTTAACCAACGCGCGAATAGGCCATCTGGGTGCCGGAAATCTTACGGGGTATAACATTCTCCCCCGCTTAAGAACATTCATCCTCGAATGGATACTGCTATCTAGAGGACTTCTCAACTTACTACTTAGAAAAATTTTGGCAGAGTTTCCCCTGTAATATGGACTATACCAAAAACCTGAAACGCAAAAAAGTCCAATACAGGTACTGCACACAATACTTTAAGATTCACTAGATAGCTAAACATCAATCTTTCTCATTTTATTCATACACAACTATAAGGTACTGCATAAGTAATAATATGGACATACCTGTTGCCTGACTAGGCCTGGAATAAGTGAGGATATCTAGCTTTCATATCTTCCTCAGCTTCCCACGTCATCTCTTCTCGGTTCCTGTTACGCCACAATACCTTGACAGACGCAATATCTTTAGTTCTCAATCTAAAAATCTATCTGTCTAAGATGGCTACTGGAACCTCTTCATAGGCCAGCTCTTCTGTAACCTGGATATCCTGGAATGGAACTGCTCTTGACGGGTCTCCTAAGCATTTCCTTAGCATGGATACATGAAAGACTGGATGAACAGATTCTAATTCTGGCGGCAAGTTCAACTCATACGCCACTTGGCCTATTCTTCTACAATCTGATATGGCCCGACAAATCTTGGGCTGAGCTTACCTTTCTTGCCGAATCTCATCACCCCTTTCATCGGAGACACTTTCAGAAATACCCAGTCATTTACATCAAATTCCAAATCTCTGCGCCGCACATCAGCATATGATTTCTGGAGGCTCTGTGCAGTCAGTAGGCGTTCTCGGATAAGCTTTACCTTTTCCTCTGACTGCTGAACAATGTCTAGCCTAATCAACGCTGATTCTCCTATTTCAAACCAGCCAATCGATAATCTGCATTTTTGCCCGTATAATGCCTCGAAAGGCGCCATCTGGATGGCTGAGTGATAGTTGTTATTATAAGCAAATTCAATTAACAGCAAATGCTCGTCCCAGCTACCACCAAAATCTAACACACACGCTCGCAACATATCTTCGAGCGTTTGAATTGTGCGTTCAACCTGTCCATCTGTCTGAGGGTGGAATGTTGTGCTCAAATTAATCTGCGTTCCCAGACCTCTCTGAAACGATTGCCAAAATCTAGCCGTAAACTGTGCTCCCCTGTCCGAAATAATGGATACTGGCACTCCATGCAATCTGACTATTTCACGGATATACAATTCGGCATAATCTTCAGCCGAGAAAGTAGTTCTCACTGGCAGAAAAAGAGCTGATTTTGTCAACCTATCAACTATTACCCATATAGAGTCATGTCTGTGTTTAGTACGGGGTAATCCTGCTACAAAATCCATATTCACTGCTTTCCATTTCCAGAGAGGCACAGCTATGTCTTGAGTCAAACCGCCTGGTTTCTGATGTTCTGCTTTCACCTGTTGACAGTTAGGGCACTGGGCTACAAATTCAGCAATTTCTCTTTTCATACCTGGCCACCAGTAGTTTTCCTTGATATCGTGGTACATTTTCGTCGCACCGAGGTGAAGAGAATAACGGGCGTAATGTACCTCATTCATAATCTGCTGGCGGAGTCCTGAAATATCTGGAACACAACGGCGGTCTTCTGAATTACCGCTCTACTGTCCTCTATTTCTGCTACACGAACGGCTAGGCTAGCTAACTGATGTATCTCCCTGACCAATTCCTGCTGCTCGGGCTGCAAATATGCCAAACTCCCCATGGACTTACGACTGAGAGCATCTGCTACAACATTGGCTTTTCCCAGGTGGTATAGAATATTCACGTCATAATCCTTTAATAGCTCCAACCAGCGACATTGCCGCAGATTCAACTCCCTCTGAGTGAAGATATACTGTAGGCTCTTGTGATCTGTAAAAATATCAACATGGATGCCATATAAGTAATGTCTCCACATTTTCAAGGCGTGGATCACTGCAGTTAACTCCAGGTCATGGGTAGGGTAATTCTTTTCGTGTTTCTTCAGCTGCCTGGAAGCATACGCAATCACCTTACCATGCTGCATCAACACACAACCCAACCCAACGCTTGATGCGTCGCAATACACTGAATAACCCTTTGTACCTTCCGGCAATGCTAACACTGGGGTGGAGGTTAACCTGTCTTTTAGTTCCTAGAAGCTCTGCTCGCATGCCTCTGTCAACTGAAACTTCGCTGCCTTCTGTGTCAGTTTAGTCAGAGGTGCCGCTATAATAGAGAATCCCTCGACAAACCTCCTGTAATACCCCGCTAACCCTAGAAAGCTACGGACTTCAGTCGGAGTGGTAGGCCTAGGCCATGATTTGACTGCTTCTATTTTCTGCTTGTCAACCTGTATACCAGCATCCGACATAATATGCCCTAGGAAGGCTACTGAGTTAAGCTAGAATTCGCACTTGGAGAACTTAGTATATAACTGGCGGTCTCTGAGGATCTGGAGCACTGTCCGCAAATGAGTCCGGTGATCTGCTTCAGAGCGAGAATACACTAGAATGTCATCAATAAATACTATTACGAACAAGTCCAGGTATGGTCTAAAAATACTATTCATCCGGTCCATGAATACTGCTGGGGCATTCGTCAACCCAAAGCATATCACTAGAAATTCAAAGTGTCCATATCGGGTCCTGAACGCCGTTTTAGGAATATCCCTTTCACGTACCCGAACCTGATGATATCCGGACCGCAAGTCAATCTTAGAGAAGTATCTGGCTCCCTGTAACTGATCAAATAAATCATCTATTCTGGGGAGCGGATACTTGTTCTTCAGTGTAACTTTGTTCAACTGCCGATAATCTATGCACATACGGAGCGAGCCATCTTTCTTCCTCACAAATAGAACCGGCGCACCCCATGGCAAGGTACTCGGCCTGATGAAACCTTTATCTAGCAAATCTTTCAACTACTCCTTCAACTCTCTGAGTTCTGTAGGAGCCATACGATAAGGAGGAATTGATATAGGCTGAGTGCCTGGTAATAAATCAATAGCGAAATCTATTTCTCTTTCTGGGGGAAGACCAGGTAACTCATCTGAAAACACATCAGGGAACTCGTTCACCACCAGAACAGACCGGAGTGTCGGAGATTCTGCCCGAACATCCTGAACTCTGACTAGGTGGTAAATACATCCCTTAGTTATCAATTTCCTCGCCTGAAGGTAGGAAATAAACCTACCTTTTGGAGTAGCTGTGTTGCCTTTCCACTCTCGCACTGCCTCTCCTGGAAAGTGGAATCGGACCGTCTTGGTCCAACATTCTACATTGGCGTAGCACGGCACTAGCCAATCCATACCCATTATGGCATCGAAGTCTATCATTTCCAGCTCTACCAGATCTACTGTAGTCTGGCGGTCAGCAACCTCCACTGTACACCCTCGGTAAATTCTGCTAGCTATAATAGAGTCACCGACGGGCGTGGATACTGAAAAGGGCTGCTGTAATAATTCTGGTGCAATATTGAACTTTCATGCCACAAATGGGGTAATATATGACAGAGTGGATCCTGGATCAATCAACACATAAGCAAGCCATGAACAGATAGTCAGCATACCTGTCACTACATCTAGAGACGCCTCTAAATCATGCCTCCCTGGTAGTGCATAAGTACGGCTTGAACCCGTACCTGAACTGGAAGCTCCTTATCTACCTCGGCCTCTGCCTACTGAACCTGAAGACCCACGCCCCGCTGAGGCTGCTGGGGCTCGTGGCCCTGCGGATCCCCTGTCCTGGCTGTCTCTACTCCCCTGACTTCTGGTCGGACAATCTCTCATCTGATGCCCCTCATGTCCGCAAATATAACACCCAGTGGAGCCATATCTACAAGATCCGGAGTGTGGTCGATTACAATAGGGGCAGGGTAAGGGTGCAAATCTGCTCTGCTCTCCCCTTCTCTACTGCGGAGATTCTACTGTTCTGGAACTACCACTGGGCTCTGACTGCCCTCGTCGCACATATCTACCTCGCTGCTTCTGCTTCTGTGGAGGAGGTGGGGGTCTAGGGGGTCTATCTGATAGTCGAGGCCTGGGTCCTCTCTGAACTTCTCTTTGCACCTCGTCTGATCTATCTCTGCGGCGCTGCTCCTGACTGGTCTATCTACTACTCTGTTGCCGCTGTCTAAGACCCTCTATGGTCTGAGCAAAAGCCTGTACTCCGGCGATGTCCATATCCTCTCGCAATGTCGTCGTCATACATGCCTCAGTATACTCCGGATTCAGACCCATGATAAATCTGTGGACTCTCACTGGCATGGTATCAACAAATGCTGGAGCATAATGGGCTAAGGAGTCAAACTGTAAAGCATACTCGCGTACGCTCCTCGCCCTCTGCTCCAGATGCAAAAACTGATCCATCCGGGCCTGCCGGATCTCTCATGGAAAGTAACGGTCCAGGAAGGCCTCCGAGAAGCTGGTCCAGGTCGGAGGGGTAACATCTCTCCCTCGGGACCTCTCCCAACTCTCGTACTATAGTACTGCTATGTCCCGCAACTGGAACACTGCCAACTCAACAGACTCTGAAGGAGTCACATGCATAACTCAGAATATCCTCTGCATCTGATCTAGAAAGTCCTGGGGGTCCTCTACCTGATCTGACCCTGTAATCTGTGGGGGACCCAGTGCCAAAAATTCCCGGACTCTGGAACTGCCTGACCCACCTGAAGACTCTGCTGCTACAGGTGGCACTGGCTGGCGCTGTGTGTCCATCATCTGTGCCAACATAACTACAGCGCTACGAACCTCCTGATCTGATGGCGAAGGCACAGAAGCTATCGGGGGCGGTGTAGTGCCCAACGGCTCCTGATGTGAGGGGGACTATTGAGAGGGCTGTGATGAAGCCTCTATATCGCCCTCAGATTGGGCTGACTCTAACTGAAGTTGAGGCATCCTGCTGGTGCCTTCTCCTGCTGTTGTGTCTAATCTTCTGCCTGTGGCAGGGTGTCGCTGATCTGCCATTCTTATCTGTAGACAAAGGATACGTTAAGTTTTAGGAACTCGACCCTATACTGTACTGTACTATGGCACGACTGAGTACGAAAGAAGAGTAACCATCCTATTATGCCTCGCAGCCTCCTGCCTATAGTATGTGGTGCACAACACATCCATAGACAAGACTCTACTTAGCACGGCTTGCAGACTCCCTGGGACACGACCTGCTCTGATACCAAGTTTGTCACACCCCGCCATGGGGGATATGACTGGCACATGGTGCCCTAGTAGGACCTAGACTGCTATCTGGTGAGCCTAAGCGCATCTGGTGCCTGGCTGGCTCTAACTGAAATTTCTGGAAACAAAGGGCTATACAACGGCTATAAACACAGCCTCCGGCCAACTGGCCCATAGCCACCTGTACCTGTAATAACAGCTAACCAGAAACATATTCGTAACAAGGAACCTATGCGGGCCGACAAGGCCACCATGCTGTCTAGTCATCTGGGACTCAACAAAAAGGAATACTGAACAACTACGTGACCGGCAAGGTCACCACTACTATCAAACTATGGCCCCACGTGGCCAACATAAACTGGACTGCTAAACAGCTATAACAAACTGCACGGCCTCACACGACCGGCTCAACTGACCACAGGGAAATATATACAGACTGCAAGCCTCTAGAAATACTGATAAGATGGTCGGGACAGGGCCCCGACCTACCCGTACTGTACAATAAAAAGGAAGTGATATAAACCTCTGGAATATCAAGCTTCGGATGACAGGAGATGATGACTCTGAGCTGGCTAGGATCACGAAGGATCGCCTCCTCGTCTATGAGTACCTGCAGGCAAGTAATACAGCGCCCTATTGGGCGTCAGTACCACTGGTACCGAGTATGCAAAGCAACTGAAATAATGCAACTGAATACAGATAACATAACTAACAAGTCTATGAGCAGAAGATAACTGAATCTGAAGAGCTGATAGGAACTAGATCAAACCTTTCTGCACTGATAGGCAGGAGCCTGTCTGTAGTCACGGCGGCCTGCTGTCTATTAACTAATATATATAAAGCACATAAATACATATACATTTAGCAACCAAGAGCCAATACCAACCCCCATAAGCCGGATGGCGCCAAACAAGCAAACAATCTATATACCCCTACCCGGGTCAAAACCAGCCAAAAATAAGTCACTCCACTCATCTGCTCACTTCGGAGCTCCTCTACCGGCCCCTGGGTCTCCGGATCGGGCCATAGCCTCCGATATAAGCAACCGTGTCTGGGTCCGGAGGACTCCTGTGTAGACAGTAACAGATAGGGTCTGAATCCCCGACACAACTCAACGGGGCTACCTGAAACCGGAGCTACACCTATAATAACTGAATGTACAGACAGTAACAGATAGGGTCTGGTTCCCTGGACATAAAACTCAACAAGGCTATCTGAAACCGGAGTTGCACCTGTAATACTGATCAGACTGCTATGGGGAAAGCTTCATCCCATCTTCGTCCAAGCTGGGGACGGCATGCCACTCCTTGAGTGACGTAAAACCCACCCGCTCAGTGGGTGACACGATTACCAACCCAGGGGCGGCGAGGACGCTCAATAAGGTGCCCTCACGCCACATCAAGTCTCAACAAACAAATAGCACATATAAATAGCAAGCATGTATAACTGAAAAAGATTATCTGAAATCTGATTTCTTATTCTGATCTATTTCTATACTAAACTGATTCTTTACTGATTATACTGATTCTGAAATCTTTATTTAATTGCTTGGCTAATCTGTAGCCGGGATACTATCTATCGGAATGGCTAATCTGTAGCCATAAAACTGTTTGTCTATCTGATTTTACTTTACTAACTTTTATCCTGAAAGTCTGTCTCTTTTTATTCTACAACATGCTTGCTAATCACACAATAAGCTATACTGAATCTGGAATGCTAACTCGCCCTTTGGCGCATGCTTTACTAACTTTCGGATAGGATATGATATGGCAACACAACTCAGAATCTATTAGACTTACCTAATTCTCAACATTCAACTCCGAGAGCTTCAAATACGGAGTTTACTATGATTTACCAAGCTAAGACTTACTAACTTGCCGAAGAACAACTTTACATACCTTAACCTCGAGTTATCCGACTGTAGGACGAGGCTCGGTCAATATTCCAGCTAAATCTCCCCAACTGCATTTATAAACACGTCAATTAGTACTAAATACAACACTATTCTGAAGGATGGCGTCACTTTCGATATAATTATAGCCTAAACTTAGGCTTATCAAAAGACGGTCGAAAACTTGCTATTTTTCAGAAGTCCAGAAGGGAGAAGTATTCACTTCACAGCTAGGAACACATAGACACTAGTTTGGAGCAATTCCACTTACCTTAGCCCGGTAGCACGACGATCTGTCGGTCGAATTTCGCGAAACTAAATCCGTAGGAATGCTCCCTGCTGCTAAATACTTCAGTATCTGGAGTTAATTTAAGTTTGGACAACGTTTGGCAGCGTAATCGGAAGGAAATTATCAAGGAACCTTCGTCCCTTTCTCCTCTCTGGTTTTTCTCTCTGTTTTCGCTGGAAAATATAAGAATTATTTCATTTAAAACCAAATTGGGGCTTTATATACTTGGGCCTGGACAGGCCCAACGTGTCACGGAGCCAATGCGGAGGCTCCACCTCCGTGACACGTTGCCATCGCGGAGGGGCTCTGCCCCGGCTCCTTCCGCGATGGTTCGACAGGTTTCCTCGTTCGGTCTTTTTCCGGGCCTTTTCCTAGAATGTATGGCTTTCAAATATGCTTAAGCAACGCGCAAATAGGCCATCTAGGTGCCGGGAATCTTACGGGATATAACAAAAGTCTTCCTACAGAATCTTTGTAGAAAAACGTGGATGCCTCAACTTCTCATGATTTTTATTAGTTACAGAAATCAGAGCATTTGGATTCACACAATTGCCTAAATGGTATAGGTACTTTTATTTGTCTTTTGTATTTGTTCATTTTAGAAAATTAAGATATGTTTTATCACTTAGTTTTTAATTTATTCTTATAATCATTTCTTAATGTATTTTTCAAAGCATTGAATTTATTTATATTTAAATAATGATATAATAAAATTTATATTTTTATTGCAACTTAAGAAATGTGTCAGGTCGATATTAGACAGATAAAGCTAAATATGTGCCTCTTTTCCACATGGAGGACCCCGTTTGCTTCATCTAACGACTTTGACATTTTTCTGTTGACAAAACAATTAATCTTAATCACTGATAAAGGTAATTAAAATTACTAATCTCCATATATGATTACTTGAGTTAAGCTAAATTAATATTTTTAATCGTCTTAAGAGATATTTATCAGAAAAAATATTTGTCCAGACGAGCCAGAGATCTTCTATTTTGTTTTGTTTACTATTTATATTTTTAACAGCTTTTAATAATAGTAGTTAATGTGTAGGTTGCTTATCAAATTTTTATTAATACATGAGTAACATACTTTCTTTATTTGCATAGTAAACAGAGGAAGAGATGAACACAGTTGGATAATAATGGTCTAGAAGTACTCTTCATTTTCTTAGACTTAAAGGTGATTCTGATCTGTGCCTTTTGAACAAGCATCACAAAGTTTTATCATTTTTGAACTTGGTTTTTGGCAAGTGACCAATTTATTCAATAAAATTTACTCCAAAGTCTGGAAGTAATTTGCAATGACACAAACTGTTGGAATTTCAAGAGAAAATAGCAAGAATAAGCAAAAGAAAACGGTTATAGACATAAAGTTTTGAAATGTTGCATCATTTCGGATAACAACATATTGCTTTGTGAAACATTGCATCCTTTCGAGTTTCACAGGCTTATTTCTATAAATAGGGAACATCCTTGGGTTATTTCAATGCAGAGGAAAAATATTTTAAAGTACCAACATTCCTCCTTACCGAAATTTGCACAAGTTTTGTGACTACAATATTATTTCTTGTGTGTTTAGAGACTTGATTCATTATTTCTTGGCTTTGCTTCATTCTATCCCGGGAAAGTATTTGTAAGGAACAAATAATTCTCTTTGAAAAGTGATTTCAAGTAAGGTATATGGCTTGAAGCATATCTGTATTTTTCACTTCAAACTGACTCTTCTCTAATAATCAAAGAGAATTATCATCATATCATCCATGAATGATTTGACCACCAACTTTGCCAAACTTGACAAGTTTGGTGGAGTTGATTTTGGTTGCTGGCAAAAGAAGATGCATTTCCTCCTAATAATACTAAAGTTTGTGTATGTAATTTCCACCGCTCGTCTATCGGAGGCCAATGAAGACGAAGATGAATCATTGGAATGCATAAGGGCAAGGATGAAATGGGACAATGATGTCTACAATTTCTGAGGCCTTATATTGAATGGAATGTTGGATTCTTTATTCGACATCTAGACTGCCAAGGAACTACGGGATGCTTTGGAGAACAAGTACATGTCTAAAGATGCATCCAGTAAGAAATTTCTTATCTCCCAATTTAATAATTATAAGATGGTAAAAGGTAGGTCGGTCGGTCATGGATCAATTTCATGAAGTTCCGCACATTATAAGTCATTTCATCCAACACAATATCGTGATGCATGGATGAAACATTTATTATGTATTCTATTATTGATAAATTATCCTCTTTGTGGAAAGACTCCAAATGAAATCTTAATCTTAAATATAAAAAGGAGGACATTTCTTTGGAAGAACTTATTAATCATCTTTGTGTAGAATAAGAGTTCCGCATGCAGGATGATTCTAAGGAGACTAGCACTCAAGATGACAAGGTTCATGTTGTTGAACATGAGGAGTCCTCCATACCACACAAAGGATAATATAATAATAATAGGAGGTCTTATGATGATGGCAAAAAGAAGAAGGGGTTCGAGAGTATATGCTATGAACGTAACAAACCAAGCCACAGGAAGTGCTTTATCTGGACAAGAAAAAAGAGTTGAAGCAACCAAGAGGCATAAAAGGATAATTTTGTATCCATGATTTCTGAAATCAATGTTATTGAAAATGAAAATTCTTGGTGGATAGACACAGGGGCTACCAAGCATGTATGCAATGATCGTTCCTTCTTCAAGTCACTCACGTCGGTCAATGATAGGACCATTCTCTACATGAGAAACTCTTCAACTGTGGAAGTCAAGGGCATGGAATAAGTGAAATTGAAGCTCACATCCGAAAGGATGTTAACTTTAAGTAATGTATTTTATGTTCCTAGCATTAGGAAAAATCATATATCCGGTAGCCTCTTGAACAAGCATGGTTTCAAATAAGTGTTTAAAGACAATAAGTTTATATTGTCCAAGGGTGGTATATTTGTTGGGCATGGGTATTATGCCAATGGAATGTTTAAGTTAAATGTAATTATCAATAATGAAAATGCAATGGATGACGGAGTTTCTGTTTACATGCTTGACTCTAATTTTTCATTATGACATTCACGTTTAGGACGTGTTAATTTTTATAGAATAAGGGATATGTCTAAATCTGGTTTAATACCGATGATGAATGTAGATAACGAAAAATGTAAAACTTGCATGTTAACAAAGATTAGAAGGAAACCCTTTCTAAGTATTAAGAGAAGTACTAAGTTGCTTGAATTAATTCACAACGACTTAAGTGATTTTCATAGTACTCCTACAATTGAAGGAAAGAAATATGTTATTACATTCATTGATGACTATTCTAGATTTTGTAAAGTTTATCTTGTAAAATTTAAGGATGAAGTATTTGAAAATTTTAGAGTTTACAAGACTGAGGTTGAATTGCAATATAAAACTTCCGTAAAGTGTTTAAGGACTGATAGGAAAGGGGAATATTATAATCCCACCATTTTTTAAAGCGCTGGTATTGTGCATCAAGTAACGGCACCATATACACCACAACAAAATGGTGTAGCCGAACGAAAAAATAGGGTCTTAACGGAAATGAAGTCATATTAACGGCTTGTTATATTCTTAATGTGGTTCCTTATAAAAGGATCTCAACAACCCCATATGAACTTTGGAACAAAAAACAATCAATTTACAGTCATCTCAAAGTTTGGAAATGTAGCGCTATAATTAAGTCCCAGAACCTAAAAGGACAAACCTGGGTGAAAGAGAAACTAAATGCATTTTTATAGGATATGCTAAAAACAGAAAAACTTAAGTTTTGTGGTTAGTGAATCAAATTATTCGTACTCGATTAATACCATACTTGAGTCAAGAGATGTAATATTTGATGAAACTTTATTTGTATTAATTCCTAGACCAAAAGATATTATTTCAAGTAATCCAAGTTCTTCTACTTCACAACCATCAATCTTTCGAGATGATTGTAAATCAAAATGAAATTATTGAAGTAAGAAAGAATCAAAGTTCTAGAAAAGAAAAGACATATGGAGATGACTTCTACATCTATTTAGTAGAAGACTCAATTGATAAAATTGAAAATGAAATTACTTATAATTTTAATATAAAAATGATCCCACTACTTTTAGTGAGGCCTTGCAATCTCCAGATGCACCACTATGAAAGGAGGCTATTCAAGAAGTGATAAATTACATTATGAAAAATAATACTTGATTTGAGACAGACCTTCCACCCGGTTGCAAACCCAAAGATGGTAAATGGTTATTCAAGAAGAAATTAAAAGTAGATGGTACATGGATAAATACAAGGTTCACTTTGTGGTTAAAGGTTTTACCCAAAAGTACGACATTAAGTACTTTGATACTTATGATCCCATGACTAGAATAGCCACGATAAGAGTACTTATTGCATTAGTCTATCTACAATTTAGTAATTCACCAAATTGATGTCAAAATTGTATTTTTGAATGGTGAATTGGAAGAAGAAGTTTATATGAGACAACCTGAAGGGTTTGTAGTTAAAGAACAAGAGAATAAAGTTTGCAAATTTATAAGATCATTGTATGGGCTAAAACAATTTCCTAAGCAATGGAATTAAAAATTTGATGAAGTAGTTCTATCTAATGGATTTAAAATCAATCAATCAGATAAGTGTATTTACTCAAAATTAAAAATAGAAAAGGAGTTTTCATTTGCTTGTATGTAGATGATGTTGATCTTTGAGACCGACATGGAACATGTCGATACCACCAAAAGATTCCTATCCGCTCAGTTCTCCATGAAAGACTTGAGAAGTGAATGCCATTCTTGGTATAAAAATTATTAGAAAAGATGGGGGATTTTCCTTAACACAATATCATTATATTGAGAAAGTGTTAGAAAAATTTAATCATTTTGATAGTAACCCTATTTCTATACCATATAATTGAAAAAAAATGGTTGAAAGCTAATTGCTCAACTTGAATATGCTAAGTTGATGGGGTGCTTGATATATGTTATGAGTAGTATGAGACCCGATATTGCGTATGCAGTGGGTAAGCTAAGTAGGTATCCTTGCAATCCAAGTGAGCATCACTGGTATTCCATAAGAAGAGTATTAAAGTATCTCAAGAAAACTCAAGATTATGGAATCTATTATAATGGTGATCCCTCCACACTAGAAGGGTATACAGATGTAAGTTAGATCACTAATCAAGAAGATTATTCCTCAATAAGTGGATAGGTATACCTCCTTAGTGGGGGTGAGATATCTTAGAGATCTAAGAAGCAAACATGTCTTATAGATTCAACTATGGCTGCAGAGTTTGTAGCCTTTTCATCCACTTCTAAGGAAGGGGAATGATTAAGAAATTTACTTTTTGATATTACACTAAGGCCTAAGCCCATGTCACCAATTGTTATCCATTGTGACAGTGATGCCACCTTAGCTGGAGAGTACAACAATATATATATAACGGAAAGTCTAGGCATATTGGCCTTAGACATAGTTATATAAATCAATTAATTAAATATGAAGTGATACAGTTGACTATATGCGCTCAATTAACAATCTTGTCGACCCAATGGTTAGCAAGGGACTTGGTGTTGGGAACTTCAAGGGGGATGGGATTAAAATCCATAAGGAAGACCATTATGGGTGAAGCCTCAACTTGACATTTGATACAACATTCAGGGTCGAGTTCAATGAGTGACAACATTCTTTATTGGTTGATAACACTTTGTATTATCGTCCCAAAGTAAGTGCTTTGTCCTTCAATTTACTAAAAGAAAGTTGAATTTATAAATTCTTAATAGACCTATTGGTGGGTGTTCTTGTAGGAGCACATTAATAAGGGTCTACCTATGTGGATGCGAAGTGGGCCTTTTCAAGAAGTTCAGGTTTGACTTCTATGCATTCGCGAGAGGATTGGAACACAAGACTAATTGTTTTGGTTATAAAAGAATAATGTAATAAAATTCATATTTAAAATATATTCTATTTTACAATGTGATAGTCAGTTCAAAAGACTTGTCTTACCTAACTATTTAGTTTAATAGAAATTATATTCCGCTAATTGAAGTTCAATCACTAGAAAATTCATTTATGTATGAATTCACTTGTCTCTTATTTTCTAAAAGAATTGTTGGGTTGTTATTTTTACTTGAAAATAGCGGGGGATTATTGGGATTTTCAAGAGAAAATAGCATCAATAAGCAAAAAAAAAAAGCAGTTATAGGCATAAAGTTCTGAAACGTTGCATCGTCTCAAGTAACAACATGTTGCTTTGCGAAATATTGCATCCTTTTCGATTTCATATGATTATTTCTATAAATTGAGAACACCCTTGGGTTATTTTAATCTAGAGAAAAAATATTCCAAAGTACCAACATTCTTCCTTACCGAAATCTGCATAAGTTTGGTTACTGCAACACTATTCCTTGTATGTTTAGAGACTTGATTCATTATTTCTTGGCTTTGCTTCATTCTATTACGGGAGAATATTTGTAAGGAAAAAATAATTCTCTTTGAAAAGTAATTCTAAGGTATATGGCTTGAAGTATATCCAGATTTTTCACTACAAAACACGCTCTTCTCTAACACAAATATCTTTCTAGGATAAGTGAAGATTAATTTGTGTAAGGTGTTTATGCAAAAAGATTTTAACCTAGAAGTTCACTTGTGTTACCACTTTGTAGGCAGAGTAAATTTTTTTATCAATACCTACTTTCCCTTCTCATCTTTCATAATTCTCAACTATAATCATAGGAGGGATTTTATACAACTTACAATGCAGGGGTCATTACTGGTAGCAGCCCACCATTTTCATGTTCAGCTCATGTACCTCAGTTTCTTTCATGTAAATGGATATATGTGTGGTTCAGGAATTCAGTTCAGTCATGTAGTTCAAATCGGAGTCAGTCATTCCGTTAGTTTTTAGCTTATATGATCAGTATTTGAGTATGATGATTGCATTTTTTTGCTTTTCTATATGATTTTCAATATCCGAGGATGAATGTTTTCAAGGGAGAGATATTGTTATACTCCGAAAGTCCTAAGATCAAACTCAAGAGTTGAAACGGAGAAAAACAAAAATTTCTACATCAGGTCACAAGACAAGTTGTCTAGTGACCCGTCGGATGACCACGAGTCGTTAAGTGACTCGTGGTGAGGAGTTTGACTTAGCTGAAGATTTTAGTTTTGAGTGGCCAACGGATGTGACCATGAGTCGTGGTCAGCTTCACGACTCGTCAGGTCAGTCGTGGCCAACGGTTGTTGAAAGATGAAGAAAGTTGGACAATGCACTTAACGGGTCCTCATCACGACTCAATAGGAACACCACGAGTTGTGGTGTTTCCCGTGGTGACCCCCTGGTAATTTCTGGCAATGTAGAGGATGGGAGATGACCACGAGTCGTGGTCACCAGTGGCTGATCGTTAAGTGCCTCATGGTGGCAATCTTGATGTAATTTCTAGTTGAGGCAATGAATGAAGACCACGAGTCATGGCCATGGACAACGACTCATCCAGTCCCTCGTTGGGACTGACAGTCTATTTTTCCCTGCAAGTTTAGTAACCTTTTCCGTAATTTCTATGTTCGTAAGGCCTAAACTACATCATTTTAATGTCAGAATAGAGTGTATTAATATAGGGTATGTCATTCTAGCCTATTCAAAACTCATGCATTCAAGTTTGAGGGTTTAGAGAGTGATCAAGCATAGTTCATCAAAGTTCTTCCTCAATTCTTCTTCAATCTCCTTTGGGTGATCAAGGAAGAGAGTAGAATCAAATTACGTAGGTATGTGAGGCTATGAATGAGAGTTCCTTTCACTCTCATACGCCAAACTCTTCTCAAATTTCATGAATTCCAATTCTAAAAGTCAAGTTTCATGATCTATGAAGTTTATGTCAATTCTTGTTAAATTCGATATGATCTATCGATGGGTCGATCTCTTTCATGTGTTTAATCATATTTTACGATCTATGGACAGATTTTATGACTATTTTGAATATAAATTGTTAGATTTGAGTTTAAATCCAATTATGCCCAATTATGCATGTTTTTGTGTCAAGTTAAGTTATGATTTCGCTATGATCTTGATCTAAATTAGCCCAACTATGATATATTCCTTATGATATGATTTGTATCAACTACTTATCATAGATTTATGAGATATCAAGTATATATATATTTTACAAGTATGTATGAATTTCATGATTTATGAATTTATGATTATGGCCGACTCACGGGCCTTATTTCATGGCTAGTTCACGTATTTCAAGCACGCTTATGATTATCATGATTTTAAATAGTCCATGAATCTCATGTATATTATCCTATGAGCACTATATATATTCTGGGAGTAGTATTTAACACCGAGTAGTTCCGGGGTCCAAGCATAACTCGAGTCTCAGAACTACGCGCTAATGTAGCCATGATGGGACCTCCTTTGAGACTTGTTCCTTTTGCCCAAATGGGCCTTTCATGAGCGATATCATACCTCTTTTTGGCAAGGTACGAACACCCTCCCGACTAGGGGTTTACAGGTTGGGCTTCATATGTGCTCATATGAGGTATGTCGGTTATAAGAATCTCCCACTGTTCCTCATGATTTATGCATGGTTATGATCATATACTTTGGCTCAATTCATGTTTAATAAAGCTCTTCTCTATGATTATAAATATGATTGATTTATGAATGTTTTGAAAACCTTGAGCCTTTATATTTGCATTATGATATTTACATTATGATCATGTTGTCCTACTCTTATGAACTCTTATGTATTTTAACTGGACGTTTTACTTATCTTGCATATTTGGTGCATTCCAAGTACTGACCGCATACTCTATGCTGTATCAGTTTATAATACAGGATCTGATATTCAGACTCAGCCTCGTTGCTAGCCAGCCTTCTAGAATAGCACATCCAGTCTCAGTTGGTGAGTCCTCATCTCCCGAGGACCATTCCTTATCAGTTATCCTTACATTTTCAGTTGCAGGCTTAGAGAGTTAGTTGGGGTCTTGTTCCATCAACTCGTCATAAATAGAGGCTTTTAAGACATAGATTATATTCAGCTTGAGATTCATGTTGTATGTTCGTATTTTAAGTTTTGTTTAGACTTCCTCTATGTTTATTATGTTGATCTTCCATTGTATTTATTGAATTAGATGTATGTTCATGTCATGGGTCGACTTGGAGTCTCTCGGGGCTTCTTGTTCTATGTCCAGATCCGGGCCTATGTTCGGGTCATGACAGATTGTCACTGTTGGTTCTTTCCAGTGGATCACGAGTTTAGAAGAATGAAACATGCTTTTCGAAAAAATAAGATTGAAAAAGATCCCCCATTATTGTCAGCAAATGAAATTTGGGAGAGAGTTTGTCACTTGCCAAAGATTACAGAAGCTACACCTTCTAGACTTCCTCGATATGGTGTTGGACATAATTAGACAAAACAAAGCATATTTTGGGAGTTGCCGTATTGGAAGGACAATCTTCTATGACACAATCTTGATGATGCATATTAAAAAAATTATTTTGATAATTTGTTCAACACCGTAATGGATGCTAAGGGTAAGACAAAAGATATTTCAAAGGCTAGAATGGACTTAAAAGAATACTGTAGAAGAAAGGAACTAGAGCTACAAGATACACACAATAATAAACTGTCAAAAGCCCAAGGCGAGCTTTTCATTCACATTGGATAAAAAACGTGAGATTTGTGAGTGGGTTAAGAATTTGAGGATGCCTGAGGCCTATGCTTCAAATTTGGGAAAGCGTGCAGATATGAACGAAGAAAAGTTGTGTGGTATGAAAAGCCATGATTGTCATTTGTTTATGGAAACTTTGATTCCTATTGCATTTAATCGGTTACCTGATAGGATATGGAAGCCAATCACATAGGTAAGTTTGTTCTTCAAAGATTTGTGTAGTAACACTTTATGGGAGGATAACTTAGAAATGATGGATGAGAATATTCATGTGATTACTACTAAGTTGGAAAAGATCTTCCCTGCAGATTCTTTGATGTGATGGAACATTTACTAATTCACCTTGTACATGAGCAGCGCCTTGGAGGCCCAGTTAAATACAGATGGATGTGTCCATTCAAAGGTACTAAAACTATTAATTTGTACACAATGAATTCATTTTTTGTTAAGTTGGTTTTTATAATTACTAACATCAAAATTTTAAACAGAACTATTGGCAAGTGTAAAGAACTGTTAAAGAGAGGTCTAAGATTGAAGGATCTATTTGCGAAGCTTATCTTGCAAGAAAAATTGCTCATTTTTGTTCTTACTATTTCAAGCAGTAAAAGTGACAACTTTGAGAAATAGGTCTACCCACAATGACGACGGTGATATTGATCCCAGCTACCCGCCTATTTAATTTTTAATCAACTAGGTCGAGGTTCTAAAAAATAAACCAGACGAGGTTTAGTAGTATGGAAATACAATTTATTTTGACACACGTTTTGCTTAATTTCCCCGAGATATATTCATATATTGAGTAAGTTCTAAATGATGTTATTGAATAATATCATTTAAATACTAAGGCTTAAACTAACGAAAAATCTCAATTTATTGAACAGTTACTTTGTAGGACAATGGGGTAATGATGCCATATATACAAGGTTCTATGATTGGCTGAAAAACTATGTAAATGTTCAATATCATGTTAAGGATATAAGTACAACAAATCATTTGTTTAAAGAATATATTTTTAAACACTGTGTAGGTTCATGATGAAGATAGCACTATTGAACATTTATAAATTGTGAGTGATGTTGCACACGTGCTTGATGGTCAAATTTAATCGATACATAAATATTGTGTAAATGGTTTTAATTTCAAACAGAGGAAACTTCTAAGTATAAGAAAACAAATAATAATAAAGTGTGCTTTAAAGGCGACGTAGATGGTAATGGTCAATCTATTGATAATTATGGTGTGATACAAGAGATAATGGAAGTTAGGTATGCTGGATGGCCGAGGAAAAAGATAGTACTATTTCGGTATAAGTGGTTTGATCCATTGCACAGAGATACTAGGGTGAATCAACAGGATAATATAACTGAAGTTAAGCACACCAGGCAGTATGATCGTTATGATCCTTTCATCATTGCACAAAATGTTAAGCAGGTGTATTATGCTCCATATCCTCTGCGTAGAGACAAGGCTGATTGGTGGTGGTTATAAAAACTAAACCCGTGAGTTGTATATAGATTAATAATGTGTTGGATGTGGCATACCAAAATGATTTGGCAGTTGTTCATCAAACTGTGGATGCTGAGTTAGAACAAAGTTTAGAACATCTTGAACACATATTAGAAGAAGTACTTTTATGATGAGGTAATAATTGAAATTACAAATATTGAGGAAGAATCAGATAATGAAAATGAACTAAGTGAGGGAGAAGAATCAAATGATGATTATGAAACAAGTGAGGAGGAAGAATGGGAGACTGATGGAAATGAAACAAGCGAGGAGGAAGAATGGGAGAATGATGATTAGCAAGTAATTTAATTATTTTAAGTAATTATTATATCTAATACTTGTATTATTTTTTTAATTATATATTATAATGTAAACTTATATGCAAATGTCATCAGGTGATGCTGATTGAGGTCATACTAGTATAGGTAGTAAATCGAGTAAGAGTAGTAGGAAAACACATAGGAGACCACTAGATTCTAGTGCTGCTTCGGATTGTCTTTCATCTACTCCACATACACATTCTTCTACACCTTTGTCCTATGTCCCTATGGAACTGGGCATCCGACACATTCATCTGTGCTTCCATTTCATACTACTTCTCACACTTTCATGCTTACACCTGGCATTCATCCACCACAGGAAAACTCGACATATTCATCGTTCGGTACTTCTTTCCCAATTGGATCATCTCCTGATATGTCTAGCTTCCGACTCAGAGATAGCAGCTCTGAGTCAGACTCACAGGGTGTTTTTAGTACTCCACCCTTGACCCAGTTATATAGAGCACTGGCACCAGCACCAACACTAACACCAGCACCAGCAATTGGAGAGCCACAACTAGGAGATACAGACAGTCTCGGTAGACTGGTGATCGTATCTGATAGATCTGGGTAATTTTGATTTTGTTTTTGATTTAGATTTATAATATTTAATCAGAATGTTATATTTATGACTTGACATGTTTATTGTCATTTTTACAGGTTCTATCCAGAAAAAGAGATCGGAAATGCTCTAAGGGAGAGCATTCGGAGGCTATATGATTAACCTTATCCGAGTTGAACTGAAATACCACATCAAGTTCGACATCACATGTTTAATCAGTTTAAGGTATATAAATGAATTAACATTTTATAAAATTCGTCTTTGATCCGTAATTATTATATATCATCTAACACTGTTGATCATTGATTACAAACATTATATACTTGGCTTCCTCAGTACAATAAGAAGATAGCCACGAGCTTTGAGAGAAAGGGTAGTTCAAGAATGTCGGATTGATTTAGGGATACAAGATTAAAGAACAAGAGGCCTGAATGGATGCGACTCATCTTTCGAGGAGCTTCAGAGATATTGGAGCACGCTTGAATTTCAAGCAAGATGTGAATAGGCGGAGAAGGCCATGAGTGAAGGGAAAGGTAGCTCGTTGTACACTAGGGGTGCAAAGAGCCAAGGGACGATAGCTACAGAATTGGTAAGTAATTATTATATTCAATACTTATATAAATTTGACTAAATTTTACAGACTGTCTAACTTTGATTACATTTTATTTGCAGGCCAACAAATTGGGTCATGACCCAACTCAGGAGGAGCTATTTCGGGCTACCCACGTAAAGAAGAAGAAGAACGAGACTAATTCGGATATATGGGTCAAACAAAGAGCTGAACAAGCTTATGTAAGTTCATATATCTTATATATAAATAGTAATATGTTAAGTTTAATTTGAATAACTATATTGTACTAACTTTTTTTAATTATGTAGATGGATTATCAACAACTCTTATCTGAGTACAGCCAGACTCATGAAGCCCAAGGTGGACTGACCCAGCCTCCGCTGGATATTGCTACCCAGATTTGAAATGATAAAGTGGTTGGGGGAGGCAAAAGGAGAGATTCTATGGCCTAGGATCTAGGAACCAAGTTCAATGGATTCAGTTCGGACTGGAATGTATTGGTCTTCTAGCCAGGCCGAGGTGGTTGATGGTGTTCAGATCGCTGCTATGTCGTAGAAGATCGAACAACTTACACGTATCTTGGCAGATGTCGAGGCAAGACGCATTGCAGAGTGTAGGACAATGTCTCATACCATCGAGGCTCTCAAGGCACAAGTGAACGGCCTCCTTGCTAGTGAAGTGCGGAGACGATGTGCCCATTCTCCTCCTTTCTCAGATGACGATGAGTTTTCGGCAGATGATGAAAATGTCGAAGAGACACCTTAGTTGTTAGGATTATTGAACATTGAAAACAAACTTTGTATATGTATTTTAATATTTTAAATTTTTGTTGATAATTTTGGTGGATATTTAGTATTGTTTTTATGTTTTAATTTGATAAGTACTATGTTATTGATGTTCTTGTTGATTTGAAATTATTTTGGCAGCAATTAGTGCTAGATAGTAGCTGAAATTGAATTGAATTTGGCAGGTGGGAAGGCAGAAATTGCATCTTTCTGCTGCTGATGCATTTTCAGAAAATCACGGACAGCATAGGTAAGTCCGTCGATTTTCTGCAAATATACCACCAGCAGAAACCCACAAAACCGACAGACAGATGATACTATCCGTTGGTATGTTCTTAGTTATGAAGAATATACCGAAGGACACCATCGGTATTTTTAAAAAATTTTAATTTTACTAAATAATAAATAATTGAATAATATCGACGGTGTCCGTTGGTGATTTTCTTCCTCCCGTCGGGTAACATTTAAAGACCCTACAAAATTAAAATTTACTGAACCGACCGATGTCCATCGGTAATAATCGATGTTGTCCATCAGTTTTCTGTTTCTGACGAGACATTTTCATGATTATCCTTTGTCTGGCGGTTTTTCATTATTTTTGGCAAAAAAACTAACGCTGTCCGTCGGAATTGACCTCGTTTTTTAGCCAATTTTTTATAGTGTATGTACTTGTCCCTGCTATAAACCTTGTTAGGCAATTTAAAGAGATGTTCAGCAGTAAGAATGAAAAGAGAGAAAGAAAGAGGGTCTTCATGTTTCAATCCTCTAGTAGAGTGAAAGAAGTCCTTCCTCTCCCCGTTAACAATGATAGAGTATTACACCTCCAAGAGTAATCTCCAAACAATGTCATAAAGAATTTAGAGAAACCAAACCTCCTAAGTATGAAAATAACACACAACCAGAAAATTCTGTCATATGTTTTTTTCATATCAAGTTTAAATATAATATTGAATCTATTCCCTCTATTAATATCATGTATGATCTCTTGAGTTAGAAGAATGTTCTCCGTAATGAACCTCCCTCTAATAAAACCTGACTGATTCTGAGAAACAAATTAGGAAGAAATTTGTTTAGTATAGAAGTCATGATTTTGAAAATAATCTTATTAGAAAAATTGATTAAGCTGATAGGTATGTTGTGAAAATTTTTTTGATCTCTTCCTCTTCTGGAAAAAAAAGACCATTCAAACTATCTGGACTAGTTGCACTGCTAGGGCTGAGGTCCATAATGGCCTTTTTGATCTCTTCCTCTTCAGAAAACTTATTCAAAGAAAGGTTTTTCCGATTCCCCCAAGCTTAGGGGTCAATTACGGGATAACCGGTCGATCAACTCATTTCGGTGTTAACCTGTCGATCAACTCTAGGCTGAGTTTCTGGTGAGGTCCATAATGACCTTTTGATCTCTTCCTCTTTAGAAAACTTATTCAAAAAAAGGTTTTTCTCCTCAGAAATGAGCTTCTCAATGTGGTTAAGAACTCCAAAATCAGGTATAATATTCTGCTCAGTGAACATCTTATGAAAATGTTGTACTGCAGCACCACCAATTGCCTCATTTTCTTCTATCCAATTTCCATCAGAACATTTGATTCTGTGAAGGGAAGCTCTTCTTCTTTTCATCCATTGGATGTTAGCTTTTTGTTGAAGCAGATTATCCTGAATTTTTTACCACCTAATATATTCAGCATTCATCCTGTTTATTCC
Source organism: Datura wrightii (assembly GCA_035772735.1). Classification (NCBI taxonomy): domain Eukaryota; kingdom Viridiplantae; phylum Streptophyta; class Magnoliopsida; order Solanales; family Solanaceae; genus Datura; species Datura wrightii. The sequence goes on from JASDFA010000001.1 coordinate 24,443,791, forward strand.
ATTCAGAATCATTATTGTTCATTCTTTCTTCTAGTGGTAAGCTTTGTTCCTCATACTTCTTAAACATTTTCAAAAACATCTCCAATAAACTTCCTGAACCATTGACTTAACTTCTTAACCAATCTTTTGAGTTTTTCCTATAAAATCCATGTTAAATTGCCTCGCACATTTTCTTCCCATGGACTTTGTACTATTTGTTGAAACTTTGACTGAAGAGACCAAAAATTAAGAAACCTGAAATATTTCACAAAATTATTAAATAGTTCGGAGCAAATAAAAATGATTGGATTGTGGTCCGAACCTGTTTTGAGCTTATGTTTAACAATTATGTCTCTCATGTTTCTGTTCTGCTCCTCATTATATAAGACTCTATCCAGTCTTTCACATATCATGTTTCCTCTCTTCCGACTATTTGTTCAAGTAAAGGGGTTGCCACTAATTCTTGGTCCATGCAAGAGATTAAATCCATACTTTAAACTCATTTGCTTCTTTTTGAACATATTGATATTGTTTATTTTATTGGTGAGAACCAAAGGCCTTCATTAAAAAATATTTCATATTTCATAGTCCTATACTATTAGAAAATCTTCCACTCTTACTTTTCCCCAGCTATAATGTTATCCGTTAAGTAATATAAGATGTGTGATGGATTGTCCCGCACAAATTTCTAATGGTGAATTGATTTTGGATTCTTCTCAATGTTTTAGTCTAGCAATGAGAGAACATGTTAACGAACTGTTACTTAGTCCCTCCCTCTAGTGTTGAAGTGATTTGGTAAAAAAAAAAAAAAAAAGAATAGTAATTTAGCCAATTTTTGACGTCTTAAGACTTTGCCTGCGTTGAAAAAAGAAATTATTGAAGTAAAGTTAAAGGAACTGGTCCTTAGTACCGTTAAAGTAAGTTTTGCTAGTTGTAGTAATCTCTTTTATTTGTAGTTGTTCCTTTTCCTTATAGTTGTGTAGTATCACGATCTAAACATCAAATATGGTGACATAGCACCCAACAAGCCACTTCTCAGTTCTCACAAAGTGAACTATTAAAACAACCCAAAGAACAACATAATAATAAATGATATGTCTTAAAACAGCAGAAATATAAAATAAAATCCAAAAGTCTAAAATGATAGCTGAGATCCAAAATGCAACTGACAAGGAGCATCTAAGATAGACCGGAAATACGTAAGTTTATATATATATAGTAGTCTGAAAATAAGAAAAAGGATAAACGGATCAAATGTTTAATAGAATCAATTTCAGATCATATTATGAAGCTTCAAAACAGAATCAAAATTCTCAATACCATATGGTAGAGCAGCCAGAGCAAGAGCTGCAGTTCTCCTGACCTTGACGTTGTCATCTTTAAGGCCGTGTTCAATAAATTTCCACCAAAGACTTCAAATGTGGAACAACCAATGAGACTAGCAATCTGCAGAACAATCACAATACCTGTATGACGAGCCTGGCAAGACGACTTGTTGCTCTGACAAACTGATTTCAGAAATGGCAGCAAAAGGGAAAGAACGAATGCAGACGCAACAATGCTAAAATTTCGAGCAATTACGTTCCTGACATATTGTTCAGTGTTATCAATATGGGGACGCATGGCATCAACCATAGTAGCCAAACCAGCTGCCTTGCTAAGATTAGATATGATTTCCCTCCCTTGAGGGCGAACAAAATAATCTGAGATTCAATCACAACAATAATCTTGAACACATAGGGGCGAACCTGTTCACCAAATTTATAGAGAACCCTATCAGTAAGCTTAACCAGCAAGTGCCTTTCTTGGTATTGGAGTAGTGCGGGTTGCATGAGAAATGGCAAAATTCGATTGAATAAAGGCCAAGCACCAAATTCTCTGGCGTTATCAATGAGCTGTCTCGGGGTGTGCCGACCAAAAGCCTCATAATTTTTCGATCCTTTTGCTCCTATAATCATCCTCCCTATCAATAATCTTACTGAACGACGCCGTCTTCTTCCTCCCATCATCATGTTTCACCCGTATGAATTTCTCAAACCGTTCCGAGCAGTGAATATCACTGGCAAAACTCATAGCTGCTCTATCTTCTTAATTCCTCTGCTCGGATCAATTTTTCTGTTTCAACTTAATATGGCCGGGCGTTTATAGATAATGATGGAAACACTCAAATCTCATCCTATTCATGTATGAGATATATATATATATATATATATAAACACAATTGATTGCCCTACTTCTACAGGAATTGGGATTACAAAATACGAATCCTAATATACACTAATAGGAGATACAATTAGATGGTAATAGACTAGAACTAGGATACACTAATAGAAGAAAAATAACAAACATGTTTTTTTTTTTTTTCTAATATTATTTTGATCAATTGTTTTCCCATAATATGCCAACTTTGCAGTCACTCTATATGTGGTACCCTTGTGGATGGAAATATTTTCTGTTGAAATTCACACCAAAATTAAATAATTTAATTTTCATATACTTTCAATATGGCCACATGAAAATGAAATGAATGGAGTACTTTGCCAGGTCTCTATTTGATGTTTTATATATATCAATTTGAAAATAATCATAATTCATTCACGTAAGAGTAGGTATAAATGTTTTTATTTAAAAAAAAAAGAAAAAAAAAAAGAGGAGGCTGGAGAGAGAAGGTAAAAACATTATAGCAATAACTTATTTTATTCATCTCATAATCTCTGCATTTTGCAAGGAGATCAAAACTGAGCAAACATACACAAAGAAATATAAATATAGAGTACAAACAATATTACTAATAACTTAGATAACATGAAGCTACAAATTAACTTCGCCTCCTGTGGGGCTTATTATTTACTCTTTCTTTCTTCTTCTTTTTGTTGCCTCTCGAATATGGGAAGTGCCTTTCTTTTTGCCCAACATTCTGCTTTTCCTGCATCAGAGTATAATATTGTGAATCATGAGAACATACAGTAGATCAACAAAGCTAACTAAATAAGAAATTAATTGGCAGTAATATATAGGTCTTTGTATTAATGTTTTTGCATGAAGAAATTGTGCAACTTATTGCTTTGCATTTTAGACACATCAGTTTTAAAAGTTTTAATTTGGCTTAATTACCTCATATTTAACGAAGTCGCTTCTTAGTAATGGTAGGGAGGAGGGGGAGAGGTGTAAAGATAGTGGGTTGGTGGTGGAGACTTGTAGACTGGAGTTGGTGGAGGTGGAGACTTGTACACTGGTGCGGGATGGTACGGTGTTGGTGAAGGATGGTATGGTTTCACTGGCGGTGGTGGTGACTTGTAGACTGGAGTTGGTGGTGGTGGTGGAGACTTGTATACTGGTGCGGGATGGTACGGTGTTGGTGAAGGATGGTATGGCTTCACTGGTGGTGGTGGAGACTTGTAAACAGGAGTTGGTGGTGGTGGAGACTTATAAACTGGTGCAGGATGGTATGACTTCACTGGTGGTGGTGGAGACTTGTAAACAGGAGTTGGTGGTGGTGGAGACTTATAAACTGGTGCAGGATGGTATGGCTTCACTGGTGGTGGTGGTGGTGGAGACTTGTACACTGGAGTATGTGGAGGGTAGTATGGCTTTTTGGGTGGTGGTGGAGACTTGTAAATTGGAGTTGGTGGCGGTGGAGACTTGTAAACTGGGGTGTGTGGAGGAAAGTATGGCTTCTTAGGTGGTGGTGGTGAGTTGTAAACCGGAGTGTGTGGAGGGTAGTATGGCTTCTTGGGTGGTGGTGGTGACTTGTAAACCGGAGTTGGTGGAGGTGGGGACTTGTAAACAGGGGTGTGTGGAGGGTAGTATGGCTTCTTAGGTGGCGATGGTGACTTGTAAACTGGAGTCGGTGGTGGCGATTTGTATACTGGCGTGTGTGGTGGGTAGTACGGCTTTTTGGGTGGTGGTGGCGAGTTGTAAACTGGAGTGTGTGGAGGATAATGTGGCTTCTTTGGTGGTGGTGGTGACTTGTAAACTGGTGTTGGTGGTGGCGACTTATAAATTGGAGTGTGTGGAGGATAATGTGGCTTCTTCGGTGGTGGTGGCGACTTGTAAACTGGTGCAGGATGATAGGGTGTTGGTGAAGGGTGGTATGGCTTCTTAGGTGGTGGTGGAGATTTGTAAACTGGAGTAGGAGGTGGTGGAGACTTGTAAATGGGGTGGTGATGATGTGGTGGAGGAGACTTATGCACTGGGTGATACGGTGGTGATGGATAGACATGCACCGGTGGAGGAGGAGACTTGTACACTGGGTGGTGGGGTGGTGATGGATAGACATGCACTGGTGGAGGAGGAGACTTGTAGAGATATGATTTCTTGGGTGGTGGTGGAGATGAGTATTCATAATTTGCTGAGCTTTCTGAAGCTAAGCTAAGTGACACTAAGACCACCAAGAGAGTGGCAACTAGAGAGGCCATTTTCCCCATATTTGAAACAAATGAGAGAAGTTGTTGTCCTCTTAAGCTGCACTTGAACCCCTTTATATAGCTTTCATTTAGACCATTACCCTTATTTCATAAAAGAAGGTAAAAGTATCAAATAGAATACTTAAAACCTACCAAAGTGAAAAGCATTTTGATATGGTTTTGTCATGTTGTCGGCTCAATTTGACTTGAGTAATTGGTATACTTTATTTGTTGGATAGAGGCTGCAAGCTAAGCAAAGGAATAAACTAATATGGCAGCTATACTATTTGTGATGCAATAATTCAAAAAGAAAGTCTTCTTTTTCTTCCTATCTTCTTAGTATATATGTGGGTGGATTTCTCGACTTCACATGATTTTAGTTACAGAGATCAGAGCATCTTGCTTTTTTTTTTTTTTCTTTTTTTTATTTATATATATGATGACTTAGTTTTATTGAAATGTTCTTATTCACATGTATGATTGTGATTTTACAAAGAAAAACTTTGAAACTTTCACTTGTTTGATAGTACATTGACATATAAAATAAAGCTAGTAATTCATATCATGATTTGTGTCAATCCTTGTGTTGCTCAAAAGTTAATTTTATAAGTAAAACTCAGCTATGTCAATGATTTTTTATATGGTAAATTCAACCTTGTATGATAATTGCTCTAGTGAAGAATAGGATATGGAAAGGAGAAAATTAGCTTATCAAGTGGGAAAAAAATTTCACTTGATTTTAAAGAATTAATGTAATTTATGGCATTATGGTGTATTCTGACTGGTAAACTAACCTCCACATGTGCTTCAAGAAATATGTCAGAATCTTTTAACATATCCTCTATGAGTATGATTACTGATAGGGATGTTCATGGTTTAGTTTGAATCAATTTTTGATTAAAATTAAAATTATAATTAAATTATTTTAGTTAGTTTTTAAATTTTTAAAATCAAATAAATAACTATTAGTTTGGTTCTCATTGGTTTGGTTCGGTTTTTGATTGATTTTTTAATTTATAACTAGTTAATAATAAATTGATAATAGTAAAACAACAAGGACATGAGATAATTATTTCAAATGAACATTATGAATTAATAAATTTCTCTCTACTATCACAAGATAAATATAACTGAATTTTTCTGTTATTTTTCTATACTATTTTAAAGTTTAGCATGTTTAAGTTGCATAATTATAGAGGCTCTTCCACTTCACATGTTTCATATCCGCACAAAAATAATATACAACTTTAAATAAAATGGTCAACCCTTCAAAAATCAAAGGGGTAACCGACCGAAGAGTAGATGGATGTTTTAGCAAAGAAAATTAAAAATCGGCAATACATCACACCACATATAGAAAATTAGACTTAGAGTATTGAGTTTGAACATATTTTTTAAGAAATAGAATTTAAAAATATTGTTGTTCATTTGAAATAAGTATACTAAAAACCAAATTAATGATTAAAAGGTATAAAATATTATAATTATTTATGAAAAACTAATATCATGTATTCAAAAACTATAAAATTTATCGATTCGGTTTAGTTATTTCTTTGATTTTTTTATTAGAACCAAAATCAAACCAAATATTATTAGTTTTTAAAATTTAAAATCAAACAAAACTAATTCAAAATAAATATTAATTTTTTAAATCGATTTGATTTGAATTGCGCCAAAACTTTGAGCACTCCTAGTTATGGAGAAGAGTAAAAAGAAAAACAGTACATCACATTAATTAAGAGAAATTGATCAAGAACCAATTGATATTACAGTACAAAAACCATTGAGCATTTTCAAGGTGATTTTTCAATTTAAATAAAGAATCACTTACTTGACTTTTATCATGAACCCCAAGTTAGTGATGGAGCGACTATTTTTACGAAAAAAAATGTAAATATGAATAAATAAATAAATAAATAAATATAATAATTTTTCGATAAAAGATATTCGAATGAGCTTCTGTCACACACACCCTCATCTTGGAGGGGGATTGGGGGAATTATTTGTGTAGCATTTTCGCTTGGTCATTTTTAGAGAGTTAAATTTAGAGAAGACAAGAGAAAAAAAAATATGCATGTGGCCCATTTTCAGTACCAAATAAAGCAATATTGTTCTTTCCTTTTGAATGGCAGAGAAGGCAAGAAATTCAACGATTTTGTAGCTCAATATTGAAAATTTATGTAATTTAATAAGATATTTATGAATGTTAAATTATCTTAGTTTCTCATCATGGGAACAGACAAAGAGGTAGAAAAATTCATGTTTAAGCAATGGACTAGAGTTGAGAAAAGGTATCCAAAAGCAAAAAAGGAAAAAATGGAATCCAGAAGGATCCAGACATATAACATGCATGTATGTTCAAACTGTGGTGGGCAAATGCATTTGAGTATTGTACAATCATAACATTTTAGGAAAGAACCAATGTAATATTGTGTGAGTGTTGGGTGGTAAATTCGGCCCGTAAAATCATAATCCGTTCAATTGTTTAAGTTTGAATGGGTTAATGAGCTGCTTATTTTATTAATGCAATTCATCTAATTCACTTAATTCAGTTCATTAAAAAACTGGGTTGATATACAGCCTAGATTGATCCATGAAAAAAAATTTAAAAATATTTTTAAAAAAAATATATTATTTGATATGTTATATATAGTCAAAATATAAGGAAAAGATTTTATTAGATACTCAAACAAATTATATGAAAACAAACTAAGAATTTAAACTCAGTGAGAACTGGGCAATTGGATTATGACCCTGTTTTTAGCTCATTTCAATCCAACTCGTTTCAGTCGAGTAACTTTTAGGCGGGTCAATAATTCGTTTATTTATTAACTCAATTCATTTTGATATGCTCAATTTCAGCCTAACTCGTACATTTGACACCTTAATTTGAGTGTATCGTTAACATTCACCGCTAAAAACAATTGCAAAATCGAGGGCCAAAACTGACAGAGTCCCGCGATTTTTTAAGAAAAACTGACGGCAAATCGACGGACTAACATTGTCGGTTTGACTTGGGTCAATTTCACGAAACTGACGAAAAGGGTCAGTTAAAACTGAGAGACGGTCGAGGGAGTCCATCGGTTTCAATAAATTAAAAACAGACATAAAAATTAAAAAAAGAAAACATGGACACTGTCGATTTTTCAAAAATATAGCTATTTAGAATCGAACTCATATTTACTATGACATTGAACAGTTGTACCACTTGCACACGCTCTTTAATGAAATATTTTCATCATTTTTATTTATATTCTTCAACTGCAATTTTGCACTTCAAAAACAGACGAAGTCCTTGACTTTCGTAAAAAAGAGGGTCTCCGTCATTTTCTTTTTTAAAAATTTTTAAAAATATTAATATTTTCGCACGTCTTTACACACAAAAAAAAAACCTGAGGGATGTTCATTTATTTTCTTTAAAAGTTTCTTTTTTTTAAAAAATAATAAATTAAATTAATTTTTCCTTTTATGATGGGTTTTTTCACTATTTTTAGTATTAATTTGTCTTCAAAAGAAGAAAAAACTGGTTCCAACAACTTGATGAGAAAAGAGAAGATCCCATATCACATGTATAATAATTATTGATTCCTACTGGCATTGATAGGTAAGCTTAGGACCTTAATTTTCAAAAGCATAATACAAAGTTATTTAATATTCCCTAGTAATTTGTTGAACACAAAAATTAATAATAGAAACTTTCCACCTTTAACTAATGAACAATGATTTGTTATTTTAAGGGAAAAGAGAATCAGTGCCATGAATCTCTCTTGCTGTCTTTTCTTTTTTCTTTTTTTTTTGTGGGGGTCATTTTATGGGGTGAGGGAAAATGTTTATGCTCTCTTTTCTTCAAATTTCTTTCATCTGTCCAGGGCTAAAATCCAATTTAAGTTTTCAAAAATTCCAAAGTATTATCAAATGAATTTTCATATGTTTGCTCTTGATTTTCAAAGTATCTTCACTTTTTAGTTTTCAAACGAATTTTGTCGTTAATTTGTTGCTAAATTATTCATAGCTAATATATTTTTTTAATAATCTCATCGTCAATTTATTATTAAATAAAATTAATAATAATTTTTATTATTTAACTATCAAATTTATCCGTTAATAATTCCTAATTTTTAATACTATGATAATATTTATATCTTTCAGAATATGTGTTACCGAAGACTGAAAACTGTAAATTCTAAACGTTTAGTATGGCCCATAACTGAAAATTTGACTTGTCAAAAGTAGACAGGACAATTAATTCAACACCAACATTGTATTAGGGTCAATTTGAAAAGTCACTTAAAAATTGAATTTGAATATAATTAGCTGTGATTTTATAATTTAATTTAACTTATATATTTGGTCAAATAATCATATGAGTGGCGGAGAATTAAGTGTAATTAGGAGAGAATAATTATACTTTTCAACTCTCAAAAGAGATGAAAATTCTTGATAATTATACGATGTAATTATAAGATTACTTTTTAATTTTTTTATTTCTTATTTTAATTTTAATTTTAATTTTCTTCTTTTTAAGTTATCTTTTTGTTTCTATAACTTTAACTTTTTTCTTTCATTTCCTTTATACTCATTTTTCAACCTTTACTTGTTATTTCATGTAATCGCTTGTATTTTTTAATTTTTTTCATTTAGCATAAATATATTATTATTCTAATTTTTGAATTAAAGTAGAATTTTATTGTTAAATGAAGTTATAGACTTATATATATATATATATATATATATATATTTTGTATTATATTTACTTAAGTTTTGTTAAATCTTATTGTATGTAGGGGGTGTTCATGGTTTGATTTATATATGTTTTTTATCAAAAGCAAAATCAAACCAATTTAGTCGGTTTTTAAAATTTTAAAACCAAATCAAACCAAACCAAATAAAAGACCATCGGTTTGGTTCTTGTGTACTTTTAGTTTTTATAATTAATTAAATTAAAATTTCATTAATTCAAAAAATATATATCCATTATTTTTATAATATTAGTTAAAAATATATATTTATTAATTATTATGTTTATAAGAGACAATATGTATCTTATACTTAATTTAATATTATCATTTATAAAGTGCCCCCCCCCCCCCCATATACATATATATATATGTATATTTGTCAATTATTAATTTTTATGTTAAAAATAAAATCTAATTGTGCAATTACACTTGTGAAATCAAACACTATACTCGTGATTACATTATGATAAACAAATAGGTCGTACGTCATAATTACTATATTATATAGTTACTATATTATGTAATTACTGTCCTAATAATTACACCGATTTTAATTATCAGGTGGCTTTTCAAATAAACTCTTTTAACTTTTAAGGTGATTTCCCCAAATAAAATTTTTTCAATGTTGTCATCTAAAACTTGACCTTGTCCAAAAATTTAATGAAGTTATTCACGTCCAGATATTCACCATAAAATTTATTAGATTACTTTGTCACAAATCTCAATGTATGATTGCTAGAAATTGGGCAATTAATTTCATAGCTGCACCAATTAGCGACGCATGCCACTAGATAATGCTATTTAGTGTGTGAGTTTGCCTAATACAAGAACTACTCAATTTAGGTTAAGATTAAAGTCGTGGACTACACTCTCCCCCTCGGCTTAAAAATCTTCTATTGAATTAACATATTTCATTTTGATCTCCCCTATGTCTTCATTTTAAAGCTTGACTTTTGGAAGACGCTTCTAACATTAACCACTTGTCTTGTCACAAATTTTTATGATCCTCAAAATGTCATCAAATTGTAATCCATAAAATTTATCAAATTATCTTGTCACAAATTTTGACGATGGTAAAAAATGAAATACTAAATCCTAATAATTCTAGAGGATCTCCACAATTAACTTTATTGTGTAGAAATTTAAGCAAGATGTTTAATCTTTACTTCAAAATTGATTTAAATTATTTCAAATCAACTATAAATAATTTCAAATTTAATATTCATTTTTCTAATATCAATTCTAATAATTTTTAATTGTTTGATTCTACAAGGCTTACAAATATTTGAATAGCATAATTAATATTTTTCGCGCTTAATAATTAGCTAAAAAGACATCAAGGAGTCCGAGGACTCACACTAAAATGGAAATACCATGCATATAAAGAAATGAGGGAGAAATGATTTTTTAATTCTTTATATATTTTTAATTTTATAATTTTTTTATAAGAGATTTTCATTTTTATATATAAGAGATCATTATTTTTAGACGTAAAAAAATCTAAAACGATTATTTTTTTTCTATTCAAATTTTAAAAAGCCAAAAGATTTCATTTCACACGGAGAGCGTTGATAGTGCTTAGTAGTTAGAACTCAAGAAGGGAGGTAGCCTCCAAAGGAGAAAAATACAAATTTTCTAAAGAAATGATAAGTTAAAATATGATGAAGGGCACACAAGGAAACCAAAGTCCCGTATTGAACAAAGGTTAGCCCACAAGTTAATGCAAAAGATTATTAAGAATGAGTTGGTCAGCTGAGATGATGCCACTTGTGAATAATTTGGTATATGCTATGATTGAATTGATTTGGGGTACCCCAATATCGGATTTATTAAACAACTTAGGGACCCCCAAATTTACAACTCCTCTGTCCTTTTCCATATGGCGGCATTTTGACCATACACCAAATTTAGTCCAGAAAATTCATGTTAAAACTAATTCTCACCACTGCTTATGCTCAATTAATACTCTTTTCGTCTTTAATTATTTATTATATATATATATATATATATATTAATTAATTACAAAAATAATTTCTTTTTTATTAATATTTACTTGATAAACAAGAATTTTATAATCTTTAAGAAAAATTCTAATAAAAAAAAAGTTAATTTAATTTTAAAATTTTAAAATGATAAATAATTTAAGATAATTATTTTTTAGAAATAAATATATTGGTTTTGCAGTCTCTGTTCGCCGAGTCAAGCATCCAATCAATAATGATAGCTACTCATTCTAACCCACTTTTGTTCTTGTCAAAAGAAATAGTAACACTGAAAATATAAACATGACAACAATAATATTTCGCTTATAATTAGAGTTTGAAAAGAATAAATTATATATAAAATTTTAATTTTATTTTAAAAATAAAAAGATAATTTTTGATAGATTTTCAACATAAAAAAAATAGTTCAATATAATACACAAAAATATAAGAAGTAGCAAACAATAAAATATAATAATAAAAAAATAAAATTGATTACTCTGAAATTGATATAATTAAATTTATAGGGGGTCAAAAATACGTGTTATGATTCAATCCTATTTTAAATTCGATTTATTAGCAGTTTGGTTCTTGCTTTTCCAAACTGTTGTTTCTAAAGATTGCCCTCTCTGGCTGGATCTTGGTCCAACCTACTACGAGGATCCCGTATCCAGCAACCCAACCTATACAAAGGGAAGCATTCCGAATAACTCCTCAACCTGGAGTTCCACCTGAATGCAAAACGACTAGAACAAAAAGTAAACAATCGAAGATAAAGTAAAGAAAACAAATATTTCCGAAGCAACAACAAGCGTGTCAAAATCTTAGCCTCTGGCTTGAGATCAGCTACTCAAAATGATTTGATCAAATTTAAAACAGTATAAAGAAAAATGTTTGAAGCCCAAGAAAGCAGTGTATTGTTAATGTATTTGCTAGAGATAGAATAGAGTCCGAAGAGGAGAGTTGAATATTTATAGGTTACGGAGTTAAGGCTTAAGCCAATAATGGAGTGCCACTAGTAGAGTCCTAAAGTATTACATCTTATAGTCCTGTGTCACGCGTCTAATTCGTTTGAAGGTGTCAGCTAATATTATATTCTTGTCTTGCTCAGATTCATACGAGCTCGTCCGCACATCTGAACACCCTGACATTTTTGTCCCAATTTTTCTTTTATGTCAAATTATTATGGACGAACAATTCCCTGATTTTTATGTGACACGAGATGACTTCTCCTCCATCATCATTCCGGAGACATCCTTCTAAAATTCTTTTACTCTTATAGCCTCAAAACGCTGGTCTGAATTTATCGGGGTGCCACATTGTCTGCTTACCCAATTTCATTCTATACAAATATAATAATAGAAGTACTGGAAACAAGAAGCAGTAACTAAAATCTTCAGCATAGTTAATTAAACGCGGTAACATCGAAAGTAAAAGATGAACAAATAACGAAACAAAATAGAAGAAAATTAATATTTGAGTCTTAATTTAGGTTTATGTTAGACTTGGAGAATTAAAAAAATCCATAACGATGTGGCTCCTCTATTTTAAAAGTTACATAAACGTCTGATCTGTTTGTTGGATAATTGCACTTCTATTTTCTTTCTTCTAAATTTTCTGAATAAATAATTAAAATTTTCATGATAATATCTTACTTCTCGAATTTAGATTTTTATTTCCCTTAAAATGGGACCAAGGTTGCCTATTGATTACTTTAGCCCTGCAAAACCCTTCTTTTATTTCCTCAAAATATTTTACTACTCGTTTTCTTCCTCTTTTTGTCTAAATCCAACCAATTAAATTATTAATCTTTTCATATTTTATAAAACTTTTTTCTACCTAAACTCTGGTTGATTTTTTTTTTTCTCGAACTCAATGATTTTTTGCCAAGTTGTACATATACAACAAACCAAAGACGTGCTCCTTTTTCACTTAAATATTTTTAAGTCAAAAAAAAAATAAAATACCATTCAATAATTGAATTAGTATTTCCATCTACATGAAGGGCTCTATTTTATTTTAAAAAAATTTCTGTTGGTTCTTTTTTTTGACTGTTTTGAAATTCTTTTTAAGTCGAGGGTCAATCTAAAATATTTAAGATGGAGATAAAATTTACATATATTTTATTCTCTTGAATTCTATTTTATGTAATTATACCGTCATTGTTGTTGATAAAGGACTCCATCTGGTTCATCCAATGAATTTGACATTTTAATTGAAAAAACAATTACTTAATCACCGACAAAGGTAAAATTACTAATCTCCTCATAGGATTCCATTTTTTCTTTTCAGAAAAAGAGATATGGATCTATAACTAGTACATATATTACTTACATTGACCTAGTCAAGAATTATTACCGACACATTTATTAGACATATCTGTCCAAACTTGTCAGAGATCTTCTATTCTTTTTTAAACAGTTTATAATAATTAATGAGTAGGTTGCTTATAATTTTACAAATTTTAATAATTACCTACATTGACCTAGTTAAGAGATATTACCACATAGTCAAAAAAATCACAATTATATTTGTACGTACACCTCATATATAATATTATATATATAGTAGATAATATATTAATTTTATATAAAAGTATATAATAAATATAAAATGTATTTATGCATTGTTATATAATATTATATAAATTTATATTTAAAATGTTTTTAGTCTCTTAAAAAATTTTAATCACGAAACTTCATTTAAAATGAATTAAAAAAATTTTGTTGAATAACTTCAAATCTACCACGCCGCAACTTAAAAATGATATCCCAAACAAACCTAATCGTCAATTTATCAAAATTTTGATAAATCACAAAATTTACTTGTGAATTCTAAAGCTGTTAAAAATTTCAGTGATAGAGTTTTAAATATTTTTCAATGATATTTAAATTTATAATGATAAACATGAATATCACGATCAACCAATTTCAAAACACCAAAAGTTGAAAATATTACAAATTAAGTATCCGTTTTCTAGATATTTCAAATTTTATACTAAATGGATTAAATAGGATAAGATTTGAAAATATAAAATCATTTTGTTTATAGGGTTGGGTCAAGTGGTACAATGTAAAAATATATATCTCTCTCTCTTTTTCTAAATTTTATTTAATCACTACGAGTAACAATATTTTCTTTATTGCATAATAAACAAAGGATTTTGGAAAAAAATATCTATTATTTAAAATAAAAAGAATATTTAATTTTTAAGTTAAAATTGAAGAATATAAATAATTTCATCCAATCTAATAATTATAAAATTCCGAGGAACACGGAATTAACATCACGTTAATCTAAAGATAGAATAGCCTATTCAATAATTGAAGTAACATTAATTTAATCTAAATAAAGTATAATTAATTACACTATTAATCTATTTGACCTACCCCGAACAAAAACTTCAGCTTTTTCATGAAGCCATTGAAAACGTATTGTACAAGAGTTTAGTTCTATTTAATGACAGTGTTAATATAATAGCCACACAATCAAATAATTATAAAGTAATTAAAGGTTAAATTTGTAATATTAGTATTAACTAATTAATGATTAACAATATGATAAAATTGGTAACTAAAATAAATCAAGTTACGTTGATAAAAATATTGAAAAGAAAAAAGAGAAAAAGACAAAAAAAAGAAGTCCAAATCAAAGACAAGTTAATTAATTGTTGAAAGATGTCCCCTTTTCCACATTTTTCTACCGTTAAACACGGAATTAATAATTAATGAATTATAGTCAAAAATCAGTCTCTATACACACATACAAAAAAATAAAAAAGGAAGTAAATCTAATAATAGCAATAATAATATATAAGGGGAAAAAAAAAAAGAGCATCATTTGACTAGTAATCTTTTTCAATTATATTTGTGTCACGTAGGATAATGATATTTTTTTTTGTGGTAGGTAAAAGAGTTGAAGATGCCATGCAAAAGGTCAATAGAAATATTAAATGCATGTGGGGTTTGTGTTTAAATAAAGATAAATTAGATCTATCAAAGCTAAAATCTTTTTCTTTGTTACTTTGCCCATTTTGATTTACAAAATTTGTTTTCATTTACCTGCTAAAGCTTCTTTATTTCTTTTTTAATCATTTATTAGATGCTTGATTTCTTTCTTTTGAAAACTTCTAAGTGAGATTTGTTGAGACTCTTTTACTAGATCATACCAACTTCTTCTTCTTCTTTTTTTTTTTTCTTAAAAATTAATTATAACTTAATTTTCATTTTTAAAGGATAGTCAAAAGGCTCTAGCTAACTTTTTAAAGTTAAAATTTCCGTAGTATTGTTATTTGATTATATCAAAGTTGCATTTCATGACCTGTAAAACTAACTTAGCTCATGCAATATGTAGTATTTTATAAAATTAAAGGAGTCAGTAATTGATTTTTTCAATCAATATTTTCTCAATCAAGTTCATTATATTAAATTTGTATAATATAATTTATTTAGTGTGCATTCAAAAGATAGCGACCGCAAATTCATTAAAAAAAAAAAAAAAAGTTTCATTCCACTAAGTTTGAGTCTCAAGGTCTAATGTACTATATTAATTTTTCATAAAAATCTTAAATATCTCCTAGACAGAATTATAAAAATTAAAAATCACATATTTTCCTATTTTTACTTCTCAATGATTTATGTACAAGGGTTAGGGAGATCGTGCAGAGCATATTGATCTGCGATTCAACAACTAATTAAAATATTCTGTAAAGGATTAAATTATGAAATAATTTAGAAAAAATCAAATAATCATAGTAAACATTGAAAGTCAACGGAGTATTACAAATTAAACTTTTCCCCTTCTTTTTTTCTTTGTATGATAAAATTAATTTCATTATTGTTGGGATCAAAATAATTATGACGTCCAATGGAAGCGAATAATTATAAAATTTTATCAATGATAAATCAGATAATAAATAAAACTATACTAAAATAAGTATAATATTTAATATAATTTGATCAAACGACCTACGTATTGAAAACTAATATAAAAATATAAAACTATTGAGAGAATTATCTCCCCATAAACAAATTTTTTTTGAATGACTACATTTTAGATGCGATTGTGTTATGTATGAAAAGAAGAGATCTTCTATTTACAGAAGTCTAAATCTACTTTTTCAAGAAAAAAGATAGTTATGGTAGAGTCCTTTTTACACAAAGAAAACCTTATCTACCAAGAAAATCCTTTTGAAGTAAAACACAATTATGATGTAGAATTCAACAAAGATAGAAATTCATGGCAAACCCTAACAATTATATCAGCTAATGATGTATAATAAAAATCGATAAATCGCACCAACATATTAATTAAAGTCAAATTGAAAAAAAATAATTTTGTTAGTAATTTGGTTTGATTTTACTTGATGTTGAGAAAAAAAAATCTGATCATAGTTGATTTGATTTGGTTTTAACTAAACAAAATTAAATGAAGGCAAACCAATCCAACACTATATGTATGTAATTTTAATTTTATAAATACTTTTATATGATTTATAATACTTCTTAAATTGTTTCATAGTTTATGTCTTCTAATATATTATTTCAAGTTTGGTCTTAGAATTTTAAATGATCTAATAAGTTTTATAATTTATGGATGCATGTTATTAGCTCAAACAAAGCATAAACCAAAATCGAATTAATATTAATGCTAACAAAAATAATAATTTCAACACTAGGAATGACAATAATATTAGATATTTATTTTTTAATTTTGCATTGGTTAATTTACATATTATTATTTTTTAATGTATAGTTATGTAATTAATACTTATTAGTAGTACTTTGTTTGACACGACTTAGTAATTTCAGAGTATGATCATTTTCATTATGACTTATTAATTAGTAATATTTATTTTATGTAATTTTATAATTTTATTTTGGTTGAATATTGTTGGACATGATTTTGATGATGAAAAAAAATAAAATGTGCTTGGTCAATCTTTACGGAATAAAATAAATGGTTTCTTAGCAAATAAAATAATTTCCGGCAGGATGAAATTTGCTTAAGTAAACAAGAACTCTACAATGAAAGAAATCTCTAATGCTAAGGAAAGGAATAATTGTTGATAAGGGAAGAAAATATTTGATGATATCTTCTGGGTCTCCTTAGTCCTATGGAATTACAAACAAAAGCGGCACCGAATATTCTTTAAAAGAGAATACTCACGTTGGTAATACTCATTCACTCAAAAAGGGATTCTCGGTATCAAAAGATTTCCAAGCTTAAACAAGCCAAGTCTAGAATACAACCAAGAGTTGATTGTGCTCACATTGTTCCTCAGTCTGTTTCAGTTAGCTGTCACATATTCTCTCAAAGTGTCAATTCTTAGTGAATGTCATAGGTTGAGATTTTTATTTTGTTTGAAAATGTCTGTTAAGATTGCAAACAGTGTTTTTGAGTGTGTTATTTTATTTTACAAGCTAAGGGTAGTTTGTTGGAGTAATAACAAGTTAGGAACTTTGTAAGGGTTTAGGGATAGGTCCTTTGGATTACGGAGGGTAATCCATAAATTGGCTCGGTATTGTTTTAGTGAAGGTGAATTGAAATCCTATTAGGAAGTAGGTCGTGATTTTTACATCCATTCGAGCCTAGATGGTTTTCCACGTATAAATCTTGTATCCATTATTTTCTTACCATTTATTTACTTCCTGTTTATCGATAGGGAACGTTCCGAGTAACAGTGTCCGTTAATGTTTCTAAGTGTTTTGAAATATAGCAAAAATATTTAAATAGATGAAAATAGGGATAGACCCAATTCACCCCTCTCCCCCCTCCCCCTCTTGTATCTAAGTTAGAAGTCATTTCTATCAAATTGATATCAGAGCAGGTTTCTCGTGTTTAGTTAACTCCTTTGAGATATCCTTTTTATAACAACTTCTGAAATAGTTCTTCCAGAGGGACAATCGAGCACTAGACCTTCTCTTTTTAATGGCCAGCATTACGGTCTTTGAAAAAACAGAATGAAAATCTACTTGAAGGCTGAGGATTATCAACTATGGCTAATCACTTTAAAAGGGCCATTAATCCCTACCAAAGTAAAGGCTGATGAATCCAAAGTATCTAAATCTAAAGAAGAATTTGATGCAGATGACTTCAGGATAATGGAAAAGAATACCAAAGCCATCAAGATTCTTTACTTTGGACTAGGGATTGATGAATACAATCGAATTTCGGGATGCTCCAGTGCCAAGGAAATATAGGACCCATGAAGGGATGAATCAAGTAAAGCAGTCAAGAATTGACATGCTCATTAGGAATTACGAGTTATTTTCTATGAGCGAAAAGGAGTCAGTCAAGGACATATTTACTCGATTCACCCACATCACAAATGAACTCAAGTTAATCGGGAAGGAATTTTCCACAGAAGAAAATATAAGAAAAATTCTGAGAATCCTGGCAGCATCATGGGAGCCCAAAGTTACAGCGATTGAAGAAGCAAAGCAAATGGACGAGCTTATTGGGAACTTGCAAATATATGAGCTTAAAAATATTGACAAGATTACTGAAAAACCAAAAAAAAAAAGAAAAGAAACGCAATTTGGTGTTGTTTGCTCAAATTGGTGATTTAGATCTGTCGAGATTGTTGTTTGAAAGTTGTGTCTAAAATATCAGATCATTTGGTGGAGACGTGGTCCAAAAAAATGAGATAAAAATAAAAGAAATTTGAAGAAGAGCCGAAATACTTGTTGTATATTTGTGTATGTAATATATGAGTGATATATATAATACGTATGTCTCACGTATATTTCTGTATATTATATGTATGCCCAGTATATATCCTTTGTATTTCACGTATTTGATATTTAGATGACATACAACATAGCATTGACATTTTAAGCTTCGAATTTTTACTTCAAATCACCTTCAATCTCTCTCAAATTTTGTATATAATGTTATCCATATATTTTCAGTGAATTTCATGTACACCCACTTAAGAAACAATCGCTAAAAAATTTCATATACAAATTAAAGTTGCAAATGGATCTTTAATGATGGTTGTTCATAAAGAATGGAAAACGAAATTGATTAGGTAAAGGAGGTTTTGATGCAATGAAGAAAATGAAGAGAAGAAGCTACAGGCTCTATGTTTCAAAATTTGGAGAGAGAAGATAAAGAAGAAAGAGAAAATCTTTAATTGTTTTGTGTTTCATAAGAGGTTATATATATATATATATATAGTATTGTGAGTTATTATAGATATGAATTTCATTTCGTTGAGCATGAAAATTGAATTCAACAGCAAATAAATTGAAACGCTATAGATATACTTATTTAGCTGGTAAAATCATATATGCCAAATATTTTGTGAGAGAAGATGATTCATGACAAAGGCAATGGAAGAAACTAAAGAATACTATATACATCTTACAAGCCAACTTCTCAAGAAACCAATGTGCACACTTTTCCATACTAGATGTCATCAAATACAAATGTTCTATTTTCAACTTCTTGTCCATTGCATGCCCATCATAAATATGCATAGCACTAGATAATCTTGCCAAAAATGGGCAGTTTAGTTATCCACCAATTTATTAGCTCACCGCAATTTTAATCAGCCCAAATTTAATCGCACATTGGTATAGTTTAACTTGTCTTGATCCAGCATATTTTAGCCCCAGCTTTTGCAAAAGATTGCACCCAAACTAGCCATTTGACAACCTTAAATCGTCTAATCCAAGTTTTAGAAGAACTTGAAACTCAAGCTAATGCTAAGTTAAGTGACCGACTACAAAGGGTGTAAAAACCCAAAG
Organism: Datura wrightii; assembly: GCA_035772735.1. Classification (NCBI taxonomy): domain Eukaryota; kingdom Viridiplantae; phylum Streptophyta; class Magnoliopsida; order Solanales; family Solanaceae; genus Datura; species Datura wrightii. The sequence continues at coordinate 24,463,650 of JASDFA010000001.1, forward strand.
ATGAGAAGCATATGCCCAGAAAGTCTGGAATAAAATTAAAAGCATTTCTTCAAACTACAAGTCTAGTACTACAACCTGCATCCGCCTATCAAGTTGTACATTCTCTCAAACAAACTTCCACAGCCTGTAGAAGCAGAAAGCTTCCACTTCAAAAACCAATACAGCGTGCGTGCATATTACTGTAACCATGGTTAGTGCCCGCTGTTGATCCAATTGTGAATTTGCACATTCCAGTAACAGTACATAATACATAAATAAATTCAGACACAGTAATATGTAAATAAGAAGCTGATGGATGTTATTTATCGCTTTCCGCGACTTCCCGAGCCACCAGACCTCGGACCTGGAAACTTTGAGAACTGCAACCTCAAGTAGGCTGAATCATGGTCATGTTCGTCCATTTTGTAACCTGCCAAATTCATCAGCAGAGACCACTCGTAAGATTTTTCCACAAGAAACTGGTGCTAGTAATTTCCAAAAGTTGTTTTTTCATCTTAAATATAATTGTTATTGTGCACATGTGAGTAGGGCTCATAGACAGACAACGAAAATGCGCATCTGCAAGTGCAGAGAAGCATGAAAGACCCGATAGATCATAACCAGAAATATGAGGAAGATTTTCATGATGGTGGGTAACAGGGTGCAGAAACAACTAGAGAGAAACCAAAGAAGAGAGGAGACGCCATGCTACAGCCGTAGATAGAAGATATGCCTGTCCTACAAATGACCTAGAATGCAAGTATCACAAGATAATGTGGAATATTAGATATTTAAATTAAACGAAACGAACGAGAACATGCCAATTATCAAAGCAGCAGCTAGAGAGTAATCCCATCCTCTAAATAATTGAAGTAGCTATCTTAACCCAAGATTGACATCATCCTTGAATGGCAGACGCACAGCAGTTCTACATGTCAATCCGGATCTTTAGGAGTAACAAGTGGAACTACTGTAAAATTTCTTCATAGGTTTAGATATTTTATTTCAATTATAGTTATGATATTTACACGAGAAGAAATGGGTGAAGGAAATGGACAGATCAGAAGACAAGGATTACAGACAAAAGTCAAAGGAGGCAGTGCTTCTTCTTGAGGTGCATTGCCCATGGGGGCTTTGCACGGGCACAAAGAGGAGAAGTCATCAATGGATATACAGGTCTATGGCCTTATGGGAAGATGGCACATGAAGCAAGTGGATTTTACTCCACAGATTACCCCACAATTTGACAAAGGAAGATGGCACATGAAGCAAGTGGGTTTTACTCCACAAATTACCCCACAATTTGACTACATGCATGAATGAAGAATCAGAACTACAGCACTGATGCATCTGAGACAAATTGAATTGCCAATGATCTATAGGTTGAAAAAGCAAAGTGCGAGAATGGAACTTAAAACCACTCTAGCAACACCCACATACACTGAGTAATCATCATAGATCAGATCATTGTAGCTGAGATAACAAGTCGCTAACGGAAGTTGGGCAGTGGATTATTATCATTTTGGAAAAAATCACCTTGCAATGCACTCAAAGCAGTAGCTGCACATGCTGGATCTACGAAATCCACAAAACAAAGGATAAGAGGATCTCCACCACGCTGCAAAATGACATTTTTATCAAAACACCACCTGGTAGAGAAATACTATACTAATAGAAAAGGCATAAACATCAACTTACATGTTTTGATTCCTTCCTAACAAGTCTGACTTCTTTGTAGCCCACAAAAGGACGAAATATATCTTTTATGTGCAATTAGGGAACAAGCAACAGATATATTCAGAAATTAAGTAGAACTGTCCAATAATGATCCAGTAAATTACATCTCAAAGGATACGGGCTACTTCTCTCCTGGAGCTGTCTGGAGGAAGCCCCTCTATATAGAGGGTGTTAGAAGCATCAGGAGGGAGAGGCAGTGTTTCACGAGGCCTCGGCATAGATTCGACTGGCAGTTGACCACTAAATACCATAGCTCTTCCATTTGGTGCTAGTTCTGGCCCACGAGCTGATGGAAGCGGATCACGAACAGGAAGGGCAGGTATACCACCACCGCCTGCTCTAGCTAATCCAACTCCCTTATAGTTATTAGCTTCTCCGACTGAAAGAGAAGAAAGTTGCTACAGGAGGAAGAGGAACAATAAAAAAAGAATCAAAATTAGCACAAAATCCAAGCATGGCTGAGGAGTGTAGGAGCATTGACAGCTTCAGTGATTACCGAACTCTGGAGATAACGATCATATGCTGATCCGATTGTCTGTGTGTCCACTACTCGAGGTACACCACGATCATATGCTGATCCGATTGACTGTGTGTCCACTACTCGAGGTCCTTCACGATCATCATTCCTTCCTAAGTAATGATGCACTTCATGAGCTGATGACATCCCGGATTGTGGAAGATCTGGAACTGCAAAGAAATATGGTCAAACCACATATGCCTATCAAAATATATAACAAAGTGAGGGCAGAATGTTACTCGAATGGCATATAGTCTTTCCTCAAAAGGATAAAGTTTCATTTGCCTAAGGTAAGATCAAGATGGACTTCTTGCACATAAAATCACGGCATTCACTTTAAGACTGAAGCAAGAGTACAGTGCACTGCAAGCATGTACAGAATAAAAGGCAATTGCTGATGGGAACTCTTGTAAGCTAAAATCATCAGTGACATGAAAGACAGTGCCAATTTCAGAAATCAGCATCAGGCTCAAGGTAGAACCAGAGATTTGGTGCCATAATAAGTCAGCAACCATTGAAAAACCAATACAAGGAGGACGCATATACGGTTCCAGCATCGACTCTGAAACCACAAATAGTTCTAAAATAAACCGATAAAGTGGAATCAGATGAGATTGGACAATCATTTTCTCAAAAAGGAGCTTCTGCAGTAAGGAAAAATCAAGAAAAGGACGTAAAACTAAGATGTAGAACACTGTATTAGACAGAACATTACTGAACAAAATCTAACACCACTATAATCGTATAAAGAACCTTGAGGGGGGAGAAAGCAACTTATTAGAATTCATTGGGTTGGTTGTGATCAGGTCAAAAGGGCTTGTTAAGGTTGAAAACAATCAAAAGACACCACAAAGTGATAAGAAAAAGAAACACATGAGGTTAAATTTTGAACTTGGAGCTAAAATCCTCTTCATTTAGCCAAGCAGAATCAATTTCCAGCCTTTCAGTTTTTCCACACTCCTATCTTCTTCTTCCACTGTTTTTCTGTACTTGCCTTCAGTGAATCATGAAAAGTCCATGAATGGAGGAGAGAATCTCACAGAAGAAATGGTTTTGTACGTTGCTTACAAAAACAAAATCTGCCTAAGTTGCTTGGACTGGGGTGCGGTGTCCGATACGGGTGCGAATCTAGAGGTCGGATCCTTCATGGTCTAAATTTTAAGATTTGGGGATATGGATCCAAGTACGGATACGGGCGTGGGGATTCGGCTAAAACTAATTCAAATATCTAAAAATAGAGTTATGAAACCTAGATTATGAGATATTATGTGGACAACTTGAGGAGAAAATAATAAGCAAGGGAAGAATTTGGGAAGGAGATAAAAGAAAAAAGAGTGACATAGATATTTCTATATACACAGTATTCCATTTTCTTCAATCTCACCTTAGCTTTTGCTTTGATTACAAAAATCATTGAATCTGTTCGGAATTTCTCGATCGATTTTGGTCAAAGTACCCAAAATCGATTGACCAGATCGGGTACGGATCCCACCCCACACCCACATTGTGTGGACACGGGTATGGTACCGAAAGTGAAGAGTTCGAGCAACTTATAAATCTGCACATTTGATTTCTACTCACATGTGCCAAGAACATTAACAAAGAAGTAGATCCAAATGACAACATGGATGAAAAGAAGTGTAACTATACAACACGTGCTTCCTAAGCATATGTAACTATAACTGTAAATAGGTATGCACAAACTACACATGGAAGTCCTAGAATAGATGGACAAAACTCAAGACATGTCCTTGCTAATTCTAAAAGTCACTCCAGCGTCAAATCAAGTTCCGTTTTTCCCTTAAGACAGCTCCACTCAATAAAACCATGAGCAATTTGGCCATAAAGCTTAAGTAATTGATTAACCTAACTTTTTAAGAGCCAAATCTTACCAAATAAAATATAGGTCATGGGCCACAGCCTTATAATCAGACAATATCAGTAGTACTGTTCAGCCAAGAACACTTCAACCAGGACCAGAACTTCCAATTTGTTCTCTCACAAACAACATCTGTTTTCCATTTCCAACATGCTGCTCTACAAACCTCCAGGATCCAGCCTCCCGATAATTTTTTCATTTCAAACATGCACAGGGAAACTATATAAAGGAGATATATTACTAGAAGACATCATAATACTACCACTAGACTCTTCGATGTTTTAAACTCGTCTATCTCCAACCGTGCCAGAGCCAGGAATCCTAATAAAGGGATTCAAAAGATGCAACTATGCAACACCTATTATTCAAACTTGTGACAGAAAAGCAATCTTGAAATCCCTTTACCACTATATTTAAATTTTCCCTTATGCCATGGGGATTCAAAAACTTACCTATAGAAAAAGAAAATGTATTCCCTATTTTCATAGTATAATTTTTGGTTCAACTGAACTTAGCTTCTCCACTGTCTCCAAAGTTCATGAAAACTTAACACGTCCTACTAAACTATTTCCAGCTAACATACACGGAATTTCTCGTGCTTCAAAATCTCATTGCGGATTAATCTACAACTTGAAACTTCTCCAAATGTATAAATGTAGTTTTCCTTCTTCGAAATGCTACCCTTACGGCAAGGTGGGGTTTACACAAAGGCGCAGCTCCAGAAAGAGCTAGAAACCCTAGCAACCAGTGGACTGTTCAAGAAAGTTGATCCTGATGCGAAGACTAACCCTGATGGGACAGTCAGGGTTACTATATCCTTCAGTCAGCTGACAGATTTAGGTGTATCAAATGTGAGGTTAATGCCACAGTCAAAACCCATAGAGATGGATGTGTACATGACGGAGAAGGAGAAATTGGAGTATTTACGAGCCAGGAGGAAAATTGAAAGGTCTAGGCCATGTTAGTTGCCGGTATCGAGTGCAAAGGAAATTTTGCAGTTTTTGAGGGAGAAAGGGAACAAGAAATGGTTCTAGGGTTCAACAAGTTCTTACAATTTAAGCGACAATTACAAGCCAATTTCCAAGCAGTGTGAACAATTATTAGGAAAAAAAAATGATTTTTTCGCCTCCTAACCAAATATAAGCTACTTTAAACAAAGAAAAAAAAAAAGAAGAGCGTGTTTTTACCATATTCAGAGCGAGGTCGTTTGAGCAATCCAGCAGATTGAGGAAGCTGCGCTTGACGATTCCAATAGGCATCCCCCATCTTTTCTTCTCTACACTTTACAAAGAATAACTTTCAACCGAAATCAGAAACAAATTCCTATATAGCAGAGAGATAAAGGAGAAGGAAGTAGAAACCTTGAGGATTTGTGGAAGAACCCTAGCTCCAGTCGTACTCTCTGCGCGGATGTGGATTTGCTAAAGCAAATCTTTGGGGGAGAAGCTTAGGGCTTTATTGTCCTGTGTATCTGATGCGCAGCAGGTGTATCATTTGTCTGATAGTACAGCCAATAGCAATCTGACACGTAAGTCAAGAGGACATCCCCGCTATTATGTTTTCTTTTTTCTTTTGGCAAAAAATAATGTACACAATTTAACTTTATTTGAAGTAAAATTGGATCAGATTAACTAAAATTTCTTAAAATAAAAGTTATATATTTAAAAATTATATGAAAAAGTACTTAAATTGCAATTTGTCTCACGTTGATTTTAAAAATATTAATTAAAATTTACATAGTTTAAATTTTAAAAATAAAAAAATTTCACATAAATCATGACAAAGAAAATACTATTTTCCTCAATTATAATATCTTTTTTCACACTCTTTTTTTTGATCAAAAAAAAAATATTTATAGTATAACGTTAAGTAGGGTGCATACAAGAAGTATGATGCGTTTGAAGCGCAACATTATATCAGCTTATACTGTTAAATGAACTATTATGATAACTTGTGATGAGTTACAGATTAGTAAAAGCGTTATTATCAAAAGAAATGTTTGTACGAAATAAAAGAGCATGAATATGAGGTAATTAAGATGGTTATGTGTCTGCAAAATAGGTTTTTACTTTATCAATATCCACTATTTAGAGTTGCTCTAACAAAAAGTGACAATGAATAAAAATAAGTGATGGATAGAAAGTAATTCATGGAGCGACCATGTTTCATTTATCCCTGCATTTTATTTTTTATATATGCAGACTGTTGATGGCTTACCCAGACATATTTTTTAAATAAGTATTTATTTTATCTTTATTTCTAAATATAATAAGAGTGCTAATATTTTCTATATAGTGCTCACAAGTGACAAATTATAATAATTTAAACTGGGAGTATTTCAAAGAAATCTTTTAGATTTGATTTCATAACACCAATTTCTCTTGTGATTTACGATATTAAGTTTATCTTTTTTCATTTAAGTTTTTTAGAACAGATATTTTGATATATTTATTATGTGGGTAAATAGCTCAAGAGGAAACTTTGATGAGTTATTGACTCAAAAAAATAGGAGACAATAGCTTAAGGCCTCGTTTGTTTTCGTTAAAATTAAAACGTTTGAATCTAAATGTACATCTAAATGATTAAGATGTTGTCTGTAGATTTAAACACTGAATAATTAAAATTGTTTATTTTTCAACATCTGAATATGCATACTTTATTAATTTCTAAATATATTAAATATATAATTTAAATTCAAAAATAATTAAATATTAAAAAACTAATTTAATAAAATAATTTTATAATATGATAAAATAATATATTATTTATGTTTTCTAGTGATGGTGGAGATAACTTGTAGTGGTGATCATGGTAATGCTTGGTATTAGTAGCTAGTTGTTGTGGTTCGTAATAGTTGCTACTTGTTAGTAATTATGGTGGTGGTTGGTGTTGTAGTGGTTGACGTGATGGTGACGGCTGGTAGTGTTGGTTGTGATGGTAAAGTTGGTTGATATTAAGAGTTGGCGATGTTGATGGTGGTGGTTGAAAAATATGTGGCGGTTGACAATATGTTAATAGTAGTTGGTGGCGGTGCTAGTTGTGACGGCGAAGGTGGTTGATAGTAGGTTGATCGCAACGGCAGTAGTAAGTGATAGTGGTGGTAATGGTGGTGGTGGAAGTGGATATAATTATAATGATGGAAGTGATATGTGTAGTAACGACTAATAGTAGTTGTTGGCAGCAATGGTGGTTGTCAGTCCTTGTTGTGATGTCAAAGGTGGTTAACGACGATAATGACGGTTGATGATAGTGGCATAGGTAGTAGATGGTGGTGGTGACTAGTGGTTGGCGATGGAAATGGTGGTGGTGGTGGTGGTTGGTGGTTATGGATAGAGCGATAATGAAAATTATCTAAACAAACATACCTCTTAATGGTATTAAGACTCTATTCCAGATCTTAATTATTAAGATCAATTAAGGTGAAATAAGTATTTAAATCTTAATGAAAACAAATACACTTAATGGCGTAAGGTCTGAACCATTCAAATTTAAACCTCCATTGAGTACAAATAAATGAGGCCTAAATCTCTCGAGCAACTCTGAATTTTGGGACTGCCTCAATAAATATCAAGTTACAAATTTAAGTTTTAAAGGATGCAAATATACTTGAGCTTATAAATGTTACAAATATTGGAAGGCTTTAATTTATAAAGTCTTGATCTATATTTTATCAATAATGGATCCTAGAGCACCACGACTCCACGAGTCCCAAGTATATTTCGGTCATTATCGTTTTACTCTTTATGTATCCTATTAAAATAAAATCATTTATACTAGAAATCATGTGAACCTCTCGATCAGATTCTTTAAATATTTTATTATTTCTAAACGTAGGAGCAAGAAGCTTTTTATTAGACGTCATGTATCCTTTCATTTACAAAGAAAGCTATTATTTGGAATGATGTTCATTTTGGTAAACATCTTTCGAGGGGGAGGTATCATTTCAGTCAGACTTTATAGTATTCAAACCTCCACTAATTATTCTTCTAGTTATTTCTTAGTCATGAATTTGGAACTTTCTTTTACAGAAGAGTTCAATGATATACTAAAATCAGAGAATGATTATTGAAAACTCAAACTGCATATTAACTGAATTAACGAAGGGTAAGCAAATATTAAATACTTTCATCATTTTCTTTTAAATAGAAGAAGAAAAGTAGAATCATGAAGGGAGAAGTCAAATTTATGAACAATATATCATTTGTGAGACTATCTTTAATTTTTTTTTAAAAATTCTTTATACTACTACCGAACAAATCGTTTTTATGCTTTAATATAATTGTACTAAAAGTCATGTTCTTAATTTTGATGGTCGGACTTATCTTAATAGCATACTTATAAATAAAAAAATTCATGCAATAATTAAGTTATTTCAACATTTCAAAGCACCATACTTGAATGACCTTCACCCTTTCTTCTGTTAGAAATACTGGTACATATTGAAGGTTAAAAGTTCCTGAAGGGTATACCAGTCTTTTCTAACTAAGTCTGTTAGTTAGGTAGTTAATGGTCCAAAGTTATAACCTGTTTGGCCAAGTTTTTGGGAGGCCAAAAATGCTTATATTTCTTTAGAAAACTCTTATTTTAAAAACAAAGAGGTATTTGACCAAGTTTTTGAGAGAAAATAAATGCTTTTAGGGAGTAGCATAAGCTGTTTTTTAGAAGCTAAAAAAAGTAGCTTCTCCCCAAAAGCATTTATTTAAAAAATACTTTTGTAAAAAATACACTTAGAAGCATTTTTCAAAAGCTTGGTCAAACACTAATTATTGTTCAAAAGTGCTTTTTAAATTTATTAGCCAAACACAAATTGCTTGTCACCAAAAGTACACTTTCGATAAGCACTTCTCAAAATAAGCTGATTTGAGAAGTTTGGCCAAACATGCTATTAGTATTAGTTAAGCAGTTAGTTAAAGCAGTTAAGAAATTAATTAGTGATTAAAAACTAATCACTACCTATATATAGATATACTCACTTATTGTAAAAGAGTATGAGAAAACAATAGTATTTAGAAAAAATAAAGTTTCTCTCTCTCTATGAACTTCTTCTTGATTATTCATCTTCAACATCTCTCTAAGGTCTAGCTTTCTTCCAGTTAATTTCATAGTATCAGAGTCACAACTAAGATTCTTGTTGTAGTGTGGTAAATTCTAATAAGAAAAGTTTTTCGCACAAACAAAGGCTCAATAAATTCATATCACAATTTCTTGTTCTTCACCCAATTGAAGAAAATGGGGACTAATGGAGAACATGTAGTAGATCAGATTTGAGGGCTTTACAATGCATTGAATGAAACAACCCCTTAGACTTTGATTCAGAATTCACACAATACTCAAATGCCCGTTCCAATGGAGGTGCTAGTATATCCAGTTTTGCTTCTAATAGTGGACAAGATATGGATTACAATCATCCTCTCTTCTTGAGCCCAAATGATGTAAGTGGAATTAGTGTTATTCCGTTTCAACTCATGGGGGTAGAAAATTACTCTCTCTGGAGTCGATCTGTTATGATCCCAAATAGGAGGGTCGTGTGGGCACCTACATCGACTTTACTCAATAGGAGAACCCTTGCGGATGTTACCATTACTACCCAAATTTCTCATTACTTTTCATTAATCAACAATAACTCAAAATAAAAATAAAAATACCAACTTCTCAAAACCGTGACTCTCCTAAGATCTAGTCTAGACAGGTACAAGAGCTCTAGTAGAAATGCATGACAAAACAAATGACACGGCTTCATCTAAGAAGAAGGACACGGAAGCTGATGCTGAGTACTCCACGCCAATCAAGGAACTTCAACCCGCCACAACCTACACCAAAAAAGCATAGCAAGGTAGTATCAGTACACCACACGTAACGGTAGGCATCATCGACCGACTAAGGTTAGTTAACACAACAACATAATAATTAACATACAATCAATGCTACTAAATTCAGCAATTAATCCATTTGTATAACCACTCAATAAATTTTTAATACTACATTATCTTTTCCAAAGTCCCCTTAGGGTTTGTGAAATGACACTACCATTCTATCCATCAATTAATCTTCAATCTACCTCCTTACTATTTCACAACAGCGATGTCATGACTCGAATATAGGCCCAGATCTAGATACGGAACCTAGAACCATAACTGGATTCAAGTCGACCTATGGCATGAACATGAGAACTAAAGGTTAACATAAATAATTACGGAAAGAAACATTTGAAATAATAGAAGTCTAAATAACTAATAACATTTGAACAACGGAATACATAACACTGATCCGAAGCTGAATTATACTATGTATGATAAGCCTCTAACATCCTGACGAGTTGATGGGACAAGACCCCAACTAACTCACTAATAAACTGAAACTGAAATATACTGATAACAAACTGATAAAGAGGTCCTGGGAGGATGAAGACTCACCAACAAGCTGGATATGCTAACTCTAAGAATTGACTAGCGGCGGGACTAAACCTGAACATCCGAGCTTGTATCATGAAATGATACAGCATAGAGTATGCAATCAGTACTTGAAATGTATTGAGTATGCAAGGTAAGTAAAAACCTCTAAGTAAGTAAGACTGAAATCATGCATATCATAAAATATTTCATCATAAGATGTGTAAGGTTTGCATGTTATTATCTGAAAACATGATTTAAACATAACCAAATCTCATATTTGAATCAAATGACCCAAAGCTGAAATTGATAATCATACGTAAAACTGAATATCGGGCCAAACCTGCTGAAAACATAATATCATGATTGATGAACTGCATAAATAAAATCACGAGGAATAATGGGAGACTCGTCATATAACCGACATAACCACGATAGAGCTTACGTGGTCCCGACTATTACACTCAAGCGGGCACAGCCGTTCAAAGACTTGTCAGGGCTAAGGGCGCTATCATGATATCGATATCAAGATGAAGGACCTTCCGGGTAGGGAAAGCTCACAAGGGAGGTCCCAAAGAATCTGAACATACCATTGGCACGTAGTTTTGAGGCACAAGGTTAACTGAACCCTTAGCCTACTCGGTGTTAGACACTATTCCTAAAAACATGCATATATCTCCATCGTTTTTCAATGAAGCTGAATCATAATAATACATGCACAATATAAAAATATAACATGAGGAGCCTTAGCTCAAATCGTACCACAAGATGAAAAGTGGGAGTTTAGACTCCAAAACCATGTGGTAAGCTAATAACATGAAACATACTTGATCATATGGGCTTGCCCAAACTTAAACATGCTTTGAAATAGACTTGATAGTCAAAAACATGGATATAGATATGGGTAATTCAAAATCATACTTTCATCTAGACATCTCATCATACTTGAAAACAGAGATCATAATCTCAACTCTTCCTGAACTTTCATAATTGGGGATCACATTTGTAAGACTTTGAAATCAAAATTTGTAATTGAAATCATTATGAAACATGCCCATGAATCTTAAAACAATATTAGAAACATGAATAGAATTTACCCATGATAGATACTTAGAGAATTTCACAAATTGGTTAAACCCCATAGATTCATCAACCTTGAATTTCATGAATTTAGAAGAGGGTTTGAGCATGGGAGTGAAGGAATACTCCCATTCATAACCCTACATACCTGGGTAATCTGGTCTTACACTCTTCCTTGAAAGTCCAAAGGAATTGGAGAAGAGATTGGAGAGTTCTAAGCTTGCTCTTTCTTAAGAATCCTCTAGCTTTGCATGCACGGGGAGGGAATAGGTTAGAATAGACTAAACCCTATTAAACTCCCCTAACTGAGCTTAAAACGATGTAGTTTAGGGCTTAGGAGCTTAACAATTATGAATTTATCCTTACTAACTTCGCTGAAAAATACATTCTGCCAGAAGTAACGACTCATCCAACAGGTCGTCCTTAGGTTCAATGAGTCGTTACTTCACTCATTATTTTGCTCAAGTTTCTAGACTCAGATCTGCAACCACGACTGGATAGGATGAGTCATTACTTTTCCCAACGACTTGTCACTTTCGCCTGTTGCCATCACTGCCCGCAACTACTTACCTTCTGGAAGTCTTCCCAATGAAATTTACCACGACTCATGTCAGTTACCTTGACAAAGACAACTTTCACAACGACTTCTTACCATGACCCGTTATATTGAACAACGAGTAATTCCATGGTTCGTTGGTCCTGGACCTATCAACCAACATTCTCACCGTGACAAGGACCCACGGTTCGTTGGAGCTTCCCACGACTCGTACAACGGGTCGTCTGGAGAAAATTTTCCAACTTTTCTACTACACATCCTTTTAACTTCCGAGTCTAGTTTTAAGAACTTTCGGGATATTACAAGCGATTACTCAGATCGCCACAACGGTCCCGCTACCGCGTCTACTTGTCTGCAGCAGCAACATATCCAACAGTCAATACCCGATTTATGGCTTATCCAGTTATATTTATTTGCGCTATAAAACTCCGTAGCACTATTATTTCTCTTACCATTTCACTATGACTAACCAAGTTTGTTTCTACCATTTATTATCCTATTTAATTACCTATATAATTTTCTGACCCTTCTTAGTGAGGTACATCAATTAATAAAGCTTACTCGCTATCTTACGGTAATTCACTATCTTTTTTTTAAACCCGTCATACTATTTTTTGTGACCCTCAAACCCAATTAAAATAAAATATTCAATTGCAAATACAGATTAACCAATTCAAGTACACACAAAAGTCATTGAAACATAATGAGAGAGTCGATTTTCCCCAAACATTAAAGTACATACATATACCTATCCATATACCATGAATTTTCCATAAGATATCATACCTGAACCATATAGCCATATACGGTATCCCATACATGTTTCTCGTCTCAACCCAAATCATGTTGGTATATGTTGTATCACACTTGTATACTTTATCTTTCTGTCTCTGCAACCGTATATATAATTAACCATACCCGCATATTCTCTGTCTCACAATCATCTATCCGTGATATGCAGGGCACACGCCTCTGTCACATCACTGTACACATATGCCAGAGAGTCTTATGCTTGCCCTTTCAGTCATGACCTGCAGGGGATTCTAGAAATTCATGTATCGTACACCCAGCCGTATGAGTCATTTATCATGCATGTCTGTGTACTCATATCCGTACACCCAGCCGCATGATCTTTTCGCCATACCTATTTGTGTACTCTCTCATACCACTCGCCCGGACGCTTACCTCGAGCACGAGCCACTCAAGTAACCACTTCTCATCCATAGTCTGATCGTACTAACCTGTTCATTTGAGTTCTTTACCTTTGGCCCAGGACCCACCTTCACTATCATATCGATGATTTACCCTCCGTATCATCCATTATCTTAGTCACACGTTCGTTCAATACCAACTCGCTCCTCAATCTCGGGACGCACATCATAACATAACAAATAATAAATCACACACGACAAGAGTTATATATACATATCAACGAGTATAATCACATGCATAATTCTGAACCCAATCTCGTACCCAAATAGTAATAATATCAGTTACATTAATACATTACAAGGAATTACAACTTAGCTCACTCACTGGTTTGGGCTCTGCTACAGCGGCATTACTGTCGCCACAACAGAACCGCTGCAGCAGTACAATAACTGTTGTAGCAATACTATAGGCAGTACTACGACCAGTCTTCTTCCCAATTTCTTCTACAAATTGTTTCTTCCCCATCTAGTGTCTCGTTCTCTATCATGCCCATCACAATGAGTGCAACATCATATCTATCTTATTTTAACCATTAACCTTTCACAATGCAACCATCAACACGAACAATATTCACCAATCCAAATAATACAATATCAACCGCAGTACATTCAGATCATTACATAAAGTATAACTATCCCAATTCACGAGCTTCAACTCACATTCTGTAATAATCTTAACCTATTGATCATTCGTTTAGTGTGTCTTCTAAACATGATTTTCATGATTAAACGTCCAAAATTTAAATTCTGAAAGAACGACCCTATAATTCTCTACATAGGAAAATATATTTAACAACAATGTTAGAATGTCAATCTATACATAACTGATTCGATCCCATATACTTCCTTAAACATAGACCAATTCTTATTTCCATCTCTCCCCCAAGGGGTTTTTACATTATGGGGATATCACTACCCCTTTTCTGATCCATTCATCCTCAGAATCTCACCGATTTCAATTAATCGATAATAATTTATCTAAGTTTCAATCCTATCCATCAATAACATATCAACCGTATGCACGTATATGTTTAGCTAATCAAAGTATAATCCAAGGGTGAGTAAACCATAGCCTACCTGGGCGCCAACCTATCGTCGAGTCATTCCCTATTGCATGCTTGCCTCGATTTCTTGAGTTCTTACGGAAAATCCTAGCCATGAAGGATGAATCTTCACCTCCTAGCCCTTCTTCTTTTTACCTAAAGTCTGTTCTCTATTTTTGGGCATTTTTATTAAACCCTTTTTTAGAGAATAGGTTTTTAAAATTCTAAATAAAATGGGATTGTAAAATTCTGGTCCGTGTCGCTCGCTGCAGCGAGTCTATTTACCGCTGCAGCGATTCAGCTATTGCGGGAAGCATCCCACCGCGGCGGAGACTCACCTGGGTCCACCCGATTGTGACCCAGACTATTCAACTTGTTCGTCTCGCGCCCTTTATTTCTCTGGAATTTTGTTTTCAAATTTTTAAAATTAAATTCACCCGCTCTTGGTTGATCGGGGTGCTATAACAGTCAGGTGGTTCGTTACATCAAATAGCAATTAATAATTTTTTCATCCCTAAACGACATTATAATATAGAGGTGGCGGTTTGTAGCCTCCCCAGGTTGATTTTAACATCGATCATAAATTTTGCCCACTTCTAGCCGGCACCAGGACTTATCGATTTTCGTGTCTTTATTCTTAGACTAATCGTTACTAGGCCCCTTTGTTACACTATGTTTTTAAATTTCCCACGTAGGTTTGTTAATTTCTTGCGGAGCTATAAATCTTCATCTGGATTTGACCAAGGCTCAAGTGTCAAATCACTCAATTACCCCTCCTTCGGGTGTTTCAGACTCTTATTTCTGGCTCAGGTGTTCTAAGTATTCCTTATTTTTGTCTGAATTCTTGGAGCGGTTGTTTTTGAAATGGTGGGGACTTGTGGTGGAATGTGAACCTCCACTATTTTAACTATCTACAGCGAGTGGGTTTCCCACTACGGTGATTCCACCGCAACGGAAAAATGGTCCACTGCAGCAGTCGACGAGATCAATTAAAGGGCAGCTTAGAAGGTTAGAGTTTCATTCTTCAACTTTTTCACTTATATTTTATGTCACTCCTCTCAACTTCTCTTAGCGATTCTCCTCTATTTCTCAGGTAATCCTCACCCTCATGGCTTCTTTACTTTATTTGCTAGTGAATGAATGTCGTGTATTGCCTCTTTGCTTCATTTTTGGGTAGTTATAGGGCGATATGGGTAGGTTCTCTCATTTTGAATTCATGGATAAATTATTGTAGCATGTTGTTTGTATTTACGTTCTCAAGTGATCTCTATTGTTCTCTGCGTGTTTCTGGTTGGTTTCATGGGGTTATGGGGTCAAAAATAAGGAGGTGTGGGTGGAGTGGTGGTTTGACTTCCTTAAAGCTTTTGGGCTTGAATTCGTACCCTATCAGGGTCGGAAATAGTCATTAGGGCTTGGGAAAGTTCTCCCCTTGCCCGATCTGTAGTTAATTTGAAGAAATATGGAGGTTGAAATTTCAACCTCCATAAATGGGGTTCAGAGGTCTGGGGAAGACGATGTCCGCTGCAGCAGTATTGTTACAGTAGACCTTTCTCCGCTATGGCGAACTTGTGTCTGCTGCAGCGGTTCACCTAGGCAGTAACTCCATTTTAAATCCTATTTCCCCTACCTTTGTTTTTCTTAGTCATTTCATTCATTCTATAATGCTCATTATTAATGTAGGTTTGTTACTATGGAATCCTCTAGCAGCAGCATCCATACTGAAGACTACATTCGCTTCGTGAAAAATCGGTGTCAATTCCAACACAATGAGCAGGATGCTAAGGATCTGCTTCACAAGAGAGGGTTCGTCATGCAGGATGTGGAGGAGAAAGCACCCGAGTTTTATACCCTTCTCCAAGAGAATAGTTGGGCCCCATTAGTGGAGGACTTGGGTAGAGTCAATGAGTCTTGAATTAGGGAGTTTTATGCCAACCTCTCAACCGTGGTATGGAGCCGCAGGGAGCCGGTGGCCTATGTTAGGGACAGGTAAATTCTTCTCACTCCTATTGCCATTAACGAGGCGTTGGGTCTGCCCAACCCCCCGGAGGAGGAGCTGAAAGTCGAGATGTGGATTGAAATGGGCAGTGGTTGTTGGATACCTTGGTGGTGGAGGAGCGGAGGGCTTCAACAAATTGGAGTATTACTAGGATGGGCATCCAGAGCACCCATTTTACTATGAAGACCAGGAAGTGGCTCAATTTGGTGTCTCGGAGGATCCGCCCGTCCTCCAATTTTACAGACGTGACCTATCCTCGTGTTTTGGTGGTGGCATGTTTATTGAGTGGGGTGAGGGTGAATGTGGGAGCTCAAATTCTGGAGGAGTGAAGGTACTTCTCAGCTAAGCCCATCACCGGCCTGCCTTTCCTTTCTCTTATTACCAGGCTCTGCAAACGGGCTAGAGTGCACCAGGAGTTTAGGGACCTCATCATGGGCTGTGACAGACCTTTTGACCCTTTGAGGGTGAAGGGGGCTCCGGGAAGATGTATGAAGTAAAGGAAGTCCGCCTCAGCTAAGGGTGATAGTAGGGACAACACTTCCAGGCCCATGGGACCATTCGAGCGGAAGAGGTTGAGATGGCCGCCATGCGGGAGTTACTGGGAGGGTTACCCAGGCCTCTTTCCCCCAGTAAGATCTCCACTAGTAGTCCCTCTAGTGCAGAAGCTGCCGATCCAGGGGAGATGCAGGGGGCAGTTGCTGTCCTAGCTCAGGCCTACGTGGAGCTCTGGGAGGACTTAGAGTGGGAAAGGTGGAAGCGATGTTCTTAGGACAAGCTGCTCATCTGCATTGTCAGATACCCATTAGGCCTGTCGAGATACCAATTGAAATCTTTCAGATATCAATTGGAATCTTCCGGCTCAACCCAAGCGATCAACATAACCGGACAACACGATGGGAAAGAAATAAACGAAAACTTCTTAAATGCCTTATAGCTTCCTAAGTATTAGATGTGGACATTTACCCACCAATCCGCAGGTGTCTACTCGATATTACTCTTGTACTTGTGAGACTGGTAACCTAGACGCTCTGATACTAGCTTGTCACGACCCCAAATAGGCGGATCGTGTGGGCACCTACATCGACTTTACTCGATAGGAGAACCCTTGCGGACGTTTCCATTATTACCCAAATTTCTCATTACTTTTCATTAATTGACAAAAAGTCAAAATAAAAATAAAAATACCAAATTTCCAAAATCGTGACTCTCCCAAAATCTAGTTTAGATAGGTGCAAGAGCTCTAGTAGAAAATATGACAAAACAAATGATACATCTTCGTCTTAGAAGAAGGACACGGAAGCTGATGTTGAGTACTCCAAGCTAATTTAGGAACTTCGACCTGCCACAAACTACACCAAAAAGGCATAACAAGGTAGTATCAGTACACCACACATACCGGTAGGCATCATCGACTAACTAAGGTTAGCTAACACAACAACATAATAATCAACGTACAATCAATGCTACTGAATTCAACAATTAATCCACTTGTATAACCACTAAATAAATTTTAATACTATATTATCTTTTCCTAAGTCCCCTCAGGGTTTGTGAAACGATCCTACTATTCCATCCATTAATTAATCTTCAACCTGCCTCCTTATTATTCCACTACAACGATTACTCAGACCACCATAGCAGTCCCGCTACCGCGTCTACTTGTCCGCAACAGTCAATACCCAATTTATGGATGATTCAGTTCTGTTTATTTCCACTATAAAACTCCGTAGCACCACTATTTCTCTTACCAATTCAGTATGACTGACCAAGTTCATTTCTACCATTTATTAGCCTATTTAATTATCTACAGGATTTTTTGACCCTTCTTAGTGAGGTATATCAATTAATAAAGCCTACTAGCTATCTCGCGATAATTCACTATCTTTTGTTGAAACCCGTTATACTATTTTTGGTAACCCACAAACCCAATTAAAACAAAATATTAAATCGCAAATACAAATTAATCAATTCAAGTACACACAAAAGTCATCGAAACATAATGAGATAGTCAATTTTCCCCAAACATTAAAGTACTTACACATACCTATCCATATACCATGAATTTACCATAAGATATCATACTTGAACCATATAGCCATATACGGTATCCCACACAATTTCTCACTCAACCCGAATTATGTCGGTATATCTTGTATCACACTTGTATACCTGTACCTTTCTGTCTTTGCAGTCGTATGTATAATTAACCATACCCACACATTCTCTGTCTCACAATCATCCATCAGTAATATGCCAGGCACACATTTCCGTCACATCACTGTACACATATGCTAGAGGGTCTTATGCTTGCCCTTCCAGTCATAACCTGTAGGGGACTCTAAAAATTTATGTACCGTACACCCACCCGTATGAGTCCTTTATCATACCTGTATGTGTACTCGTATCCGTACACCCAATCGCATGGTCTTTTAGACATACCTATCTATTTACTCTCATACTGCTCACTCGTATGCTCACTTTGGGCACGAGCCACTCAAGTATCCACTCCTCATCCATAGTCTGATCGACTACCCCGTTCATCCGAACTCTTTACCTTTGGCCCAGGCCCCACCTTCACCATCATATCAATGATTTACCCTCCGAATCATCCATTATCTCAGTCACAGTTTCATCCGATACCAACTCATTTCTCAATCTCAGAACGCACATGATAGCACGACAAACAATAAATCACACACGACAAGAATTACATGTATATATCCACAAGTACAATTACATGCATAATTCCGAACCCCATATCATACCTGAACAGTAATAATATCAGTTACATTAATACATTATAAAAAATTACTACTTGGCCCACTCACTGGTTTGGGCACGGCTGCAGCAGCATTACTGTCACCACAACGGTCTCGCTGCAGCGGTACTGTGGACAGTACTACGACCAGTCTTCTTCCATGAATTGTTTCTTCCCCATCTAGTGTCTTATTCCCTATCATGCCTATCACAATGAGGGCAACATCATATCTAGCTTATTTTAACCATTAACCTTCACAATGTAACCAACAACACGAATAATATTCACCAATCCAAACAATACAATATTAACCGCAACACATGCAGGTCATTACGTAAAGTATAACTACCCTAATTCATGAGCTTCAACTCATATTCTATAATAATCATAACCTATTAATCATTCGTTTAGTGCATTTTCTAAACATGATTTTCATGATTAAACGTCCAAGATTTCATTCTGAAAGAATGACCTTATAATTCTCTACACAGGAAAATATATTTAACAACAACGCCAGAATGTCAATCTACGTACAATTGATTTGATCCCACATACACCCTTAAACATAGATCAATTATTATTGCCATATCTTCCCAAGGGGTTTTTACATTATGGGGATATCACTACCCCTTTTCTAATTTGTTCATGCTCAAAATATCATCGATTTCAATTAATTGATAATAATTTATCTAAGTTTCAATCCTACCCATCAATAGCATATCAATCGTACATAAGTATATGTTTAGCTAATCAAAGTTTAATCCAAGGGTTAGTAAACCATAGCCTGCCTGGACGCCAAGCTATCATTGAAAAGTTTCCAATTGCATGCTTGCCTCGATTTCTTGAGTTCTTACGGAAAATCTTAGCCATGGAGGATGAATCTTCACCTCCTAGCCCTTCTTCTTTTTTCCAAAAGTCTGTTCTCTGTTTTTGGGTACTTTTATTAAGCCCTTTTTAGAGATTAGGTTTTTAAAATCTTAAATAGAATGGGATTACGAAATTCTGATCCGCTTCACCCACTACAACGAGTCCATTTACCTCTGTAGTGGTTTTGCTATGGCGGGAAGTGTCTCACTGCGGGGGACACGTGCTTGGATCCACCCGATTATGACCTAGCCCATTCAATTTATTTGTCTTGTGTGCTGAGGTTGGAGAATCAGAGTTAATTGGACCAGACATAATCCACCAGTCGGAAGAAAAAGTGAATCTTATCAGAGAACGCCTGTAGACAGCTCAGAGCCGCCAGAAATCTTACGCTGACGTACGACGTAGAAACCTGGAATTCAATGTAGGTGACTAGGTATTTCTGAAAGTTTCCCTGATGAAGGGCGTGATGAGATTTGGTAAAAAGGGCAAACTTAGCCTGAGGTTTATAGGACCGTATTGAATACTCCGGAGAATAGGCCAGATGGCGTACGAGTTAGATTTGCCTCCAGAGTTAGAATCTGTCCACCAGGTCTTTCACGTGTCGATGTTACGGAAGTGCATAGAAGATCCATCCTGAATTGTGCCAGTTGAGGATGTTCAGGTTACTGAGAAGTTAGCCTATGAAGAAATTCCAGTGGCCATATTAGATCGGCAGGTTCGTAGGTTAAGGACTAAGGATGTCGTCTCTATTAAGGTACGGTGGAGAAAAAAAGAATAGAGAAGAAATGACTTGGGAAGCTGAAGACGACATGAAATCCAGATACCCTCATTTTTTCCAGGCTTAGTCCAGACTTTGCAGTTAAGGTAAGTTATTGATTGAGTTGCTGTTTCATGATTTGTGCTATATATATTGCTCAGTTGACTCCAGCCTTGTTGTGAAATAGTTGTTATAGTGTTATGTGAAATATTTGTATTGGACTTTTCTGCGTTTCAAGGTTTTTCAGATAGTCCATATTACAGGGGAGACTCTTCCAAAATTTCTCCAGAATAATAGTTAAGAGAGTTAAACTCCTATGAATTGTAGTTGACATTCGAGGACGAATGTTCCTTAGGGGGAGGATGTTACACCCCGTGAAAGTTGAAGATTAGTAAGCGTACGTGTGAATTTAAGGTAAATAAGTAAGAGTACGATGCGTGTAGAGAATCCTTAAAAGTCGGGTCGAGCGAAGCCAGGCCGCAAGGGCCAGCGCGACGCGCCGGCACACTGGCGCCTTTGACAGCGCGGCGCGCCAGCCCCCTTGGCATGTTGAGAGGCGTGACATGTATGTGATTTCATTTTTCATAAGTTATACGGCCAGGAAGAAGGGAACCCGGGTAAACTAGTATATTTTCATCCGTTTACGCTTTGAAACACCATTCAAATTCAAATTAACTTCAAGTATCGAAGTTTAAGGCTGCAGGGAGTATTACTACAGGGTTATTTTTTCAAAATTCGCCCGGCGAATCATAACTCCACCGAGTTGAAGTTGTCGGAATTGCTCCAAACTAATTTCTATATGATCACAGGCTTCAAGTAAGCATTTCGCCCTTTTGGACTTTCAAGAAATTATACGTTTTCGATCATGTTCCATTAAGTTGAAGTATAGTTAATATTTATATAAAAAGTTATCGTTTTTGCCGAATTTAGTACTTAAACTTATTTCATTCTCCCAGTAGTACGATTTCAGTTGAGAAGAGCTGTTGAATATAATCTGATACTCACCCAGTTAATTAGAAATCACCAAACCAGGTATGTTAAGGCGAATTCCTTCAGCAAGTTAGTTTCTTTAGCATTATAACTCAGTTTAAATCCCAGTAAGAGAATCAGAAGCATATCAATTGTGATTAGCGGTTGTTATTAGTTGAGACCAGTATTCTATGTTTAGTTTGGGATTGACTACGCCCTGTATAGCCTTCCATGACCAACCCCAGGGTTACTAGTTGTGTCGACGCCCTCCAGGGGCGAGATGACATCATTCCACGGAGTGGTATGCCGTCCGCGAGGGACGAAGATGGGGTCCCAAGTCCTCATACAGTCCATTCCATGGCTGGACTATTATATGTCGTATTAGCACCACACCCCATCGAGGCTGGTGCTCGGGGTGCAGATATCAAGATTCCACTAGACTTAGACACAGCTGCAGTCAGGGGCTGATCAGGCTCAGTTGCAGACCCAGGGGACTGGTAGGATGGCTATAACTATTAGTTGACCCAGTGTTACCTTTCTAGGGGTATATAGATTGAGGTGTACTCACCAGGGCTTATGGGGGCCTTGGGTGGGTTATTCTGTATTGGTTGTAGCTTCTGGCTTATGGGGGCCAGGTAAGGTTCTTGTCTGCATTAGTTAATGATAAGTTAGATAGTAGAAAGTTCATATATTTAGGTATTATCTCTACCCTTTCCTTTCAGTTATTCTCAGTTTCCTTTCTTTTATTCAGTTATTTACAATTATCGCCTTACATATTCGGTACATATTGTATTGATGCGCTTCCTGAGGCGCTGCATTGCTTGCCTATAGGTACGAATAGAAGAGGAGCAGGTCCCTCTTAGCCTTCGGCCTGGGGTTTTCAGAACAGTCGACTCCTTTCCTCCAGAGCTTGTAGATAGAAGGTTTATTTTTTTTTATTGTACAGTTTTTGGGTAGGCCAGGGCCCTGTCCCGACCACTATACCATTCTTAGAGGCTTGCTGATTGTCTCAGATTCCTTGTGGTTAGCTTGTTGTTGGCTGTATCGGGCCCTTATGTAATTACTAGCTAATATATTTTATATACCTTAGTTTAAATACAACTTAATGTTTGTGAGTAAGGTGACAAAAGAATTGGGTGCAAGGTGAAGGAAATTGGTAAGAAAGAAGGTGGACTCTATCTACTGTTGAACCGGTCGATAAAAGGAGAAGGAAGTGAATCTTCATTCACTATCAAAGAGAGTACAAATGTAGAATGCATTAACAAGCAGTTAGATGTTAGTTTGTGGCATAGGAGATTAGGTCATGTATTTTCTACAGTGTTGAAAACAATTCTATGTTTAAGCTTGCAAACTATAGGTGGCAAAGTTTAAGTGTGCAGTATATCCTTATGCAAAGTAAACAAGGTTGTTATTTCCTCACAGTTATATAGAGAGTATTGCTTCAATTGTTGCATCTAGACCTTTATGTCCTTATAAGACAACTAATATTGATGAAAATAATTTCTTTTTGACTATTGTTAATGATTTTACAAGAAGGACCTGAATCTTCTTACTTAAGCATAAGTCTAATGTGTATATCTCCTCACAAAATTTTTTCAGATACATTATTACTCAGTTTGATACAAGAGGAAAAGTTGTGAGAACTGATAATGGAATAAAATTTGTCGATTTTATTTGCCAACAAATGTTTAAAATCTAGAAATTATTCATGAAAGAAGCTATGGTTATGCTTCTCAACAAAATTGGGTGGTTGAGAGAAAACATAGGCATATTATAAAAGCAACCAGAGCCTTAAGATTTCGAGCAGGGTTTCTATACAATACTAGGGTTATTGCAATCTAACAGTTATCTATTTGATTAACAGAATGCCAAGCTCAGTTATTAACAATTGATGTCCTTATGAGAAGTTGTATAAGAAGAAACCAATGATGAGTCATTAAGAGTCCTGGATGGCTATGTTTGCCAAGATTCTCACAGAAAGTGACAACTTCAACCAAGAGCTAAAGAAGCTATACACATGGGGTATTCTGAGGTACAAAAGGGCTATTGTTCGTATGACTTGTCTAAGAAAAAATTCTTTATCAGCAGAGATGTCATATTTAAAAAGACATATTTCCTTTCGTAACACAGCATACAAAAGAGAAACCTATATTTGAGGATCATTTTTCTGAATCTGAAATATTATTACATTCTCTAGTATAGAATAGTTATGTGATTCCCAAAACTACCACCAGTTCAACACAAAGGTGTGACATTATGAGTTAAAGTGATTACATACAAAAAGAGTTGATCTTGGAGCAACCATCAACAGAACCACTACAGAATGACTCAGTTTGTAACACCTCGTACTTTTGGCTATAGTTCGTTAGACGTGTGAACTAGACCCTAAACAAGTGAACATAATTGTACTTAGGTGTAAGGGACAATTCTTGAGTGTGGAAAGTGTGTTGGATTTCAATTAAGGCCATAAGGAACCTCTAGCACAAAGTTGAGTTGAGAGTCTTCTTATAGATTGAGTTTTCGTATAAGTTCTTATAAGAATCAACATCAAAATGACCATAACTCTTAATTTATGAAGTTCTTATGGGTGATTCAATTTATCAAATTGTATCCCTTTGGGTCTTCTTTTTAATACATCTGACTTTACATCAATCGGAGTTTAAAATAAAAAGTTATGAGTTATTTAGTGGAGTACTGTCAGGTGCGACGGGAAGAGTGACGGCCCGTCAAGATAGCTCCATCACCCTTAACCAGTAGCTACAAAATTTTACCCCACAGTGACGGACGAGTTGATGATCCATAGATGGACTAACGACCCATCACATGGGGATTTTGGGGCTTTTAAAAGTCGCTCTAAATATCTTAAACCATATATGAGTATTTTTTTCTACTCCTTCAGGATGTTCTAAGGTCAGGACTCATGAGACAGTGCTAGAAAGCCATGAGTTCATGTGATGACCTAGGATTAAGGTTAGGGGAATATTTTGGCATTTAGGATGTAGATAGTTGTTTGGCTGGATCTTTTAAATTGGTATGTATGTTATTAAGGGGATATAGAAAGAGGCGGATGTTAGTATACCCCACCTATATGAGGCTTGAATTTTCTATGCACTTCGGGTGTTTGATGAAATCCTTCTATGATTTGAATTTTGTCGTTAAGCTATTGATTGTAGTTCTTATCTATATAATTATTGTAGATTGACGTTATAAGGGGATTGTTTCTTCGTGGTGATAGTTTTGAGGCCAAGAATAAGGTATGCAAGGCTAACTCTTGTGCCAGAATACTTTGTTTCATTCCCTCCACCATGCTTCATGAAATTTCCATATAAAATCCTTTTTCTTGAATTGTTAAGGTTAAGGTCAAGAATATTATGTCCATAATAAATAATTTTCAAAATTCTTTGAGTTCCTACTTATGTATTATGATTATTCTTGACTTTCCATGAGTTCTATTGAAAATATTTTATTGAAAAGACTTAAACTCTATCATTTATGATTTTTCTTTTCCTCAAAAAAGAAAAGTTGCATTTAGATACGATAATGGTTGATGATGACGAGCTTGGTTTCTTATGATGATTTTAAGTAAATCATTTTATGTAATAAAAAGGGAGTAGTATTAATAATCGAAAAGGTTTCATGCCTGAAACTACATATGCCAACATAGGAGAATGGATCGTTTCCGTTGGTTCAAGTGACTATTATATGCCCCTGGTACGGGCTATATGCATCCTTTCTAGCACTATGATATGTATGTCACATACCCTGGCAAGGTATGAGATGGCTTAGCTGATCAAACAGAGATCAGACTCCATGTTTATATGGTGGTTTATGTCGGTTAAGAAAAGAACCTTCCATAACAAATTTAATGAATGATGATGAAAACATGATTTTTAAAGGGGTCTATTTACTAATTTGTTTTATATCCTTGATTCCCTTTACGCTATGTCTTTATCTTGGTTGCCCTTTTATATTGCTCAGCTATGTTATGTTTCCTTTAGCCTCTTTACATATAGTACGATCCTATGTACTTATATCCCTTTGTCCGAGGGCACTACATTATTTTATATGTAGATTCAGGTACTCATACTGACGACTGATCTACTCACTAGGATTCTACTTCATTCATCTGTTGGTGATCTCCACTTATTTTGGGCTTAGTCATTTATTCATAATTATTATATGTTGATTTAGAGGTATGTCGGGTGTCTTCTCCCGTTAAATAGTTAATCCAGTATATTAGAGGCTTCATACATTATTTCTCATATGTAAACTTGGCAAGTATTCTCTTTAAATTGAGTATTTGAACCTTAAAGTTTAAGATTAGCTATTTTTCACTTATGATTAGATGCATGCTCATGATTTACACCATGTATGCAGTTCGCTCGAGTCAAAATGGCTTTGAATACCAGTCACGCCTAGGCCATGAGTCGGGGCGTGACACAGTTGTTCAATCATATCCATAATCACAAGTCCATACACAGTTAAACAATTTTATATTATTGTAAGTATTTTATTATGATTTCTTCTACATCTTTTGTTATTCTTTTCATAAACATGAATGACTAAATCTCTTAAGATAGGGTTTTGGGAACCATGATGGATTAATGAAAGTAGGCAAAATAAAATAGTGATTCTTGAATGATGAATTGAATGGATTATTATTCTCTTCGTTTTAATATTTAATTGCATGTATCTTCAATTTGCTTGACTAAAGAGGTTGATGTTAAGAAAAGAGAATAATAGTGGTAATTTGAGGGTATCAATCCTCAACTAATTAACTTGAGCTCTAACCAAGGAGAGTTTAACCAAGACTTATAGCGAGGGCAAAATATACACACCTAAAGTCCGAGAGGATTTAGGTGAAATTCATCTATGTAGGTTGAGATATGTTAGATGAACTTAATCGTCAGTCTTACATAAAATTCACCAAAATATATTACTAATGAAATAGCCTACTACATTATGAAATCATGGGAAACATAATCCTAGTCTTGTCACAATAACTTGATAAACAATTCAATCATTGTTAGAATTATTTTCTTCTTTTTATTTGCAAATTCCCTTTTCAAAATATTGATTACGAGTTAATTTAATCATCGTTAACATATTATTTCTTTCCTATTTCCTGTGGGATCGACCCCAACCTAGTTGGGTTACTATTTTGACAGCTACTGCTTTATACTTTATTACAAGGTATAATTTATATGTGAACAAATTTTGACGTCGTTGCCGGGGAATACAGTTCAAAAATAGTTAATTGGAGTTTAAATTCTTCTTGTAGTCTTTATCTCCTACTTGTACCACTTTTGTTTTATTTTGTATTCTTTTTGTTTTAGTTAGTTTTTATTTTTACTAGCTCCATGGAATGAAAAAGGGTTTGGTAGTGGTAACCCATATCTTGATGAGCCATATCCATATTGTGGAGGACCCCATTTTTGGCAAGATTATAAATATATCCTCAAAAAAGAGATGTGTGCACCTTCTTACTTCTATGAAGGTTATAATTGCGCTTTATGTGGTGGTCAAGGCGGACACTTGGGTGATTGTCCCAATTATTTCACTTATCGGTCTGGTTGCTATAAGAAAAATTCTAGTTGTGCTTTTGAGTTTAATAGGAATTATGACATGATATGTAAAAGACGAAGCATTGAAACTGAATACATGGAAGCCAGGCTCCAAGCTTATTTGGAGCAGGAGTCTAACTTGGAGAAGGATGTCGACTCCTCAATGACCATGGAATTGTCTACTCCTCAAGAAGAAATGATTGAAGAAGAGATTTTGAGCTCAAAGGATGAGCCAAAATATCTTTATGACCATAATGAAAATTGTGAAATTGAAAGAAGAGCAAAATTTTAATGAAGAAATCCCTAGCTCTCAAAAAGAAGAATTTGAGAAGATATTTAGAAGCATAGTGGAGAAGAGTGAACAATGGGGTCGAGTCCTGACTAGCTGGTAGGAAAAAGTGCAACATGATGATGAAGAAGTTATCCAAAACATGAATTTTTCTATGGGATGATTTTTGCAAGAATTATAAAGTTTCCATCATGAAGCAAAAATTGACCAAGTTGAAATTATAAACGCCAATTGCCAACCAACCCAATAATAATGCAGGATACCAAAATTGAGAAAGTGACACTAGAGTTGCAAAGAAATGCCCATCAAATGATCTTTGAAGACTCTAGTGCATTTGAGAGGGAGAATGTTAAGAAGGAAGCATGCTTAAGATGGAGCAACTTAGACCTCACTCCAATCATTTTTCAACATCGTACTTGATTTACGATATGAAAATTGAGGCAACCAAGTCTATGGAGGATTTTGGAGAGGAAGTTCAAAGTGACTTCATTTTAAAGCTTGTCATGCCAATAGGGCAAAATCACGTTCCTCACGTAAGGGCCAAAAAGTGCAATATGAGACATCTACTGCTTGGTGACTTTATTTTACATGACCACCCCTCGAGCGGAATAGAAAATTAAAAAGAAATTAGAGATACAATTCATAAGTTCAAAGTGAAAAAAGAAGTGGTAAAATTTATGACGTCGTGCCGAGATGTTAAATTAAGTTCTACTTGGGAGGCAACCCAAGATAACTTAGGTTTTTATTTTTGTTTGCTTAAGTGTATAGGAAGCAAGTCACAAGTACATAACAGATCTGTAGGAACCGAGATAAGGCTTGAAGGCCACGCCGGCCTAACTCCAAATGGAGCGTGGATGCGCTGGCCAGGCTCCACATGGATAGGTGTGACGTGGCATACCTAGGACGTAGTGGGACGCGTAACAGCACTGCATCTGTAGCAAAATTAAACCATCCCATAGACGACGAGGATTAGGCCCAAGAAGTTCTACTTTCACCCTTTTTACTTGTGCATTATTGTTTTAGCACTGAGGACAATACTATTGATTAAGTGAAGGGGTCGGAAAAGTAAAACCTCATTAGACCATATATGCTTTCATTGTTAAATTTGTTCATCGGCCTAGATATTTTTTTTGTGATTCATGACTTATCCTGCTAGCTTGTAGTATTGTTGTAGTATTTTTGTGATGTTTTTTATTTTGATTTTATTTGGATTCCCTTGGTTTTTATTTTCGATACTTTTTCAGTGGATAGTCCCTTAGAACTGATTAGAGAGTCTAGATTCTTTTTGAAGTCATAGAGCCATGACTATTCTGGATTATGGATGGATGATGAATATCTTAAGGGAAAATTAGTCATTAGGAGAGCAAGAACTTGAAATCTTATGAATGCTAGGTGCTTCACTTAGGGTATCATTAAGATTTGATAAAATTTACTCGAAAATGCATGAAAAGGTAGAAACACTTGGACTTTTGGAACTTGATTGCTCCGCTTGAAAAATTGGGCTTAATAATGTGAGATATTCAATATGGATATATGTGTTTATGTAATCTTGATTGCCATTATTGAACCATTTGTGCCATTGTGTGAGTGAGATATGTTTTAGTATACTCCATGCTTGCAATTTGATGTCTAGAACTTGTCCCGTGTGTGGGCAAAATAAAATAAGAATGTTGAATCTAGGAAGTAATATAGACATTTCTATGGTAGCCTATTTGTATCTGATTTTTACCTACCTTGATGTGATTGTCCTAGTTAGCCATTTTAAGCCTTAGCTTATTCTTTTGATAGCCATATTACAAGCTTAATTCTTTTTTTTTTATTGGCCTTTGTTTGATCCAAATGACTCCAGAACAACTTTAGTTGAAAGTTTTACATAAAAGGAGCATAAGTGGAGAGAAGAAGGAAAAAACTAAAGCGTGAAAATTAGAAGAAGAGAAAAGAGTGAAAAAATGCTAAACAAGGAGGATGATAATAGTGGATAAAGAAAAAGAAGAAAAAGTTTAATTAAAAAAATGAATGAACGAATCAATATTGAAAAGAAAAAAATTGAGAAAGAGCTTAACGTGAAAATTCCCTACTAGTCACCCAAGTTAAAAAAATAAAAATAAGAAAAAAGATAGAAGATTGAAGAATGTACTAAAAATCAAAAGAGTTGTGATATTAAAGTGCTTAGGGAGATTAATTACTATTTTGGCCAAATAGTTCCTACCACTACTAAAAATATTGTCAAAATCAATGAAATAAAAATCGACGGACAGAGTCGGTCTGAAAAATCGTGGGAAAACCGATTTAGTCCTTCAGTTTTTGTTTTTATTTTTATTTTTTAATTATTTTTTAAAAAACCGACGGACAAGGTAGGTTGTCCGTCGATTTTTTCACGCAAAAATCCACGATTTGTTTTTAAAAAAATAATATTTTTTTGAAAAAACCTCAGTTTTTTATTATTTTTTAATAAAAACTGAGAGATTTGGTCGGTTTTTGAAGTGCTAAATTGCAGTTGAAGAGTATAAATAAAAATGAAGGAAAGATATCATCAAATAGCATGTATAGTTGAGTGGTAGAATTGTCTAATACCATAGTAAATACCTTGGTTCGATTGTAAGTAGCTATATTTATATATATATATATATATATATATATATATATATATATATATTTGTGAAAAATAGACAGACAAACCTACCCTATCCCTCGGTTTTTTTTAAAAAAAATTATTAATTTTTTATTTTTTAAAACGATGGACTGGGTCGGGTGTCCCTCGATTTTAACCGACCATGTCCATCGGTTTTTTGTTTCCGACGACCCTTTTGTCCATCGATTTTTTGTCATTTTTGACCAAAAAACCGATGTTGTCCGTCGGAAATGGCCCTCATTTTTTGACCAATTTTTAGTAGTGTACCCATCCCTTAGCCTACATTACAACCATCTTAAGTCCTAATTGATCTTAGATTCGATGTTCTATATTAGTGGAGTATTACGCTAAGGGCAAGCCTATGGGTCGATTTTTTGCATGCATGTTGAGTTCTTTGGGAGAGTGAGTGATACTTTTCTAATTATGCCCAAGTACATATTTTTATATCTTGTATGTGAAAGGGCTTCTCTCCAAATGGTGGGAGGCACATAATGGTAAGATTTTGGTATATCTTGATTGTTAAATTACATATGATTCATGTTGGCCCACATATATCTTGTTGAGTTGTTCTAGAAGCTAAGTGATTTTGAATTTTTACCTTTGAATGTTGATCTTATATGCATATAGAGTGAATTGTTGGAGCTTGATTAACTTGTCTAATGATCCTGAGTGTAAGTAGACTTGTTCGTACGATGAATTTTGTAATTGAAATTAAGAAGAAAAGTAGTAGATTATTCGAGGATGAATAATAGTTCAAGTGTGGGGTGGTGATATATGGCATATTTATGTATTTATTAACCATATTTTGTCCATACTTAGCTATGTTTTGAGAACAAATTAGGTATGTTTTCTTGTGTTTTATGTGATATTTAAGAAAAAGAGCTAACACACATGATTAGATATTTTCAAATATTAAAATGATGGATTTGAGCTTAATTGTGGCTAAAAGGAGCAGGTATGAAAAAATGGGGTCGACGAAACAGGTGTGATAGAAGTTGGCATTGCACAGGCATAGCTATGCTATGGATTGCGCGATCCGCAGGCAGAGGCCGGCCATGGAGAGGCATGGCGCTCCATGCTTGTGGCGAGCCGCAGGGCAAGTAGGGCGCCAGCCAAGTCAAATCCTAGTTCGACTAGGAACAGAAGCTGCAAAACCGAACAATTCAAGAAGGAACAATGAAGACTTAATCTACTACTATATATACACTTGTTTAGTATGTCTTAGGCGTCCAATTTCTATTATTTTCCAAGTCCCATTAGTGTGATTAGTATCAAGTTTGCATAATTCATATTTTACGAATTTGTGTAATTACTTAGACGAATATTTATTGGAGAATACATCAAGTTCTTGTAATTCAAGTTAACTTTGGAGATTTGTTAAACAATTTTATATTATAGTAATTATTTTATTATGATTTCTTCTACATCTTTTATTTTTCTTTTCAAAAATATAAGCGGCTAAATCTCTTAAGCTAGAATTGTGGGAATCATGAAGGATTAATAAAAGTTGGCAAAATAAAATATTGATTCTTGAATGGTAAATTGAGTGGATTATTATTCTCTTCGTTTTAATATTTAATTTCTTGTATCTTCAGCTTACTTGTCCAAAGAGGTTGAATTTATGAAAAGAGAATAATAGTGGTAATTTGAGACTACCAATCCTCATAATTAACTTGAGCTCTAATCGAGGATAATTAAATCAAGACTTATGGTGAGGGAAAAATATACACACCTAAAGTCCGAGAGGATTTAGGTGAAATTCTTCTATGCAGGCCAAGATATGTTAGATGAACTTAATCGTCAGTCTTACACAAAATTCACCAGGATAGATCACTAATAAAATAGCCTACTACGTTGTGAAATCATAGGGAACACAATCCTCGTCTTGTCAATAACTTGATAAAAAACTCAATCATTGTTAGAATTATTTTCTTCTTTTTATTTTTGAATCCCCCTTTTGAAATATTGATTACAAGTTAATTTGATCATCGTTAGCATATTATTTCTTTTCTTTTTCCTATGGAATCGATTCTAACCTAGTTGGGTTACTATATTTGACAGTGACCGCTTTATACTTCATTACGAGGTGTAATTTGAGTGTGATCAAGAAGTTGAGAGGTTCAAGGCAAGACTAGTGGCTAAAGGATATATCCAAAAGGAGGGAATAGATTACAAAGAGACTTTTTCTCCAATTGTTAAGATAGTTACAGTAAGAACTATGTTGTCTATAGCAGTGTTCAAGAAATGGGAATACATCAAATGGATGTATATAATGCTTTTCTTATGGGTGATCTTAGTGATAAGATATACATATATGCAGTTGCCTCAAGGGTTTGTTAGTCAGAGGGAGAAAATGTGTAGACTGGTCAAGTCTCTTTACGGGCTCAAGCAGGCCCCAAGGCAGTGGAATGCCAAACTTATAGATAAAACTGCAATATAAATAAAGTCAGTATGACTACTCTCTATTTTAAAAAGACTGTTAAGGGAATAATCATGGTACTAGTCTATATGGATGATATGTTGGTCACTGGGAGTAATCTGGAGTTGATTGAAGAAACCAAATTAGAACTACAAAAGGCTTTCCACGTGAAAGACTTAGGGGGAACTAAAACATTTTCTTGCCATTGAGTTTACAAGTTTCAAGTTTGAAATTATTATGCACCAAACAAAGTATGCCCTTGAGTTAATATCAAGGGTTGGTCTATCAGTTACAAAATCACCAGGAAGTCCTATTGATACTAAAACTAAACTTACCTCAACACAGTATGATCAACTAACAGGCAAGGACAAAAAAGCGATGAATAATCTCCAGCTGATCAAGGCTCATACCAAAGACTAATTGACAAGCTACTATACTTAATAATGACCAGACCTGATATATCCTTTGGGATACAAATATTGAGCTAGTTTCTTCAATAATCCAAAGAGTATCATATGCAAGTAGTTGTTAGAATTGTTAATAATGTTAAAAGGCATCCAGGACAAGGAGTGTTATTATATAGCAATATAATCAACACACTGAAAACATTCTGTGATGCTGACTAGGCAGCATGCCTCATCACTAAGAAGTTAATAACTAAATTTATAATCAAACTCGGAGACTTTCTCATCTCTTGGGAAATAAAGAAACAAACAACAGTCTCTAGATCCTCAAATGAAGTTGAGTATAGAAGCTTGGCCACTACAGTTTCTGAAATTATATGGATATTGGTGTTACATAAAGAAGTAGATGCAAAGGTTGAACTTACTATGGATATTTACTGTGACAATAGGTTGCATCTACAAAAAGCTTCCAACCCAATTTTTATGAAAAAACAAAGTATGTCGAAATCAATTGTCATTTCATAAGAGAGAAGCTACAATAAGTCATCATCACAACCAAACAAGTTTCTACAAGGGACCAACTAGCAGATATTCTCATAAAGGGACTGCATAGAGTCCAACATGAACATCTTATGTCCAAGTTAGGAATATTAAACATTTTCATTCCACCTAACTTAAGGTAGAGTGTTGAAGGTTTAAAGTTCATGAAGGGTATAGCAGTATTTTCTAACTAAGTTTGTTAGTTAGTAAGTTAATGGTCCAAAATTAGAGTTAGTTAAGCAGTCAATAAAAGCAATCAAGAAGTTAGTTAGTCATTAAGAACTAATCATTACCTATACATAGACATACTTACTAATTGTAAAAGAGTATGGTAAAACAACATTATTAAAAAAAAGCAAGTTTCTCTCTCTCTATGAACTTCTTCTTTTTAATCATTCATCTTCAAGATCTTTCATTTAATTTTTGTATATACTGTGGGTAATTTATTTCATTTTACTAACTCATGTATATCTAAGGAGGCAAAAAACAATCATATTTCCATCATAACTAAATATGGTAAATCTCTCTAAACCACTTTTGGCCTAATGCTTATATAATATTATAATCACAAAATTATTGCTAAAATTATTATCAAATATCACCTTAACATTTCTTATAAAAAAGGCGGAACCTATCAACGATACCTTAAAGTTTTCAGCAACATTCACTTAGACACTTCAACTAGGCCTTGTCCATTTTAAACACCTTATGTAGGGTACCACTGCGTCAAAACGATAATTTTTTGCATAGTTGATATATCACGTAATTTTCACTCATTCAAGGCGCATAGAAGGTCTTTTTCGGCTAATGTAGCGTTCAACTAGGGCCCTAACGGTAACATTGACCCACCCCCATTTATTTATACTTTCTTCCTCATTTATAAAACATCAATCTAAGCCTAAATTCTTAAAAGATTAGATTTTTTTCACTTCTCCATCTCTTTTTTCTTCTTCATCATCCTTTTTCTTCAAATTTCTTTGGATTCAAAACTGATTTTTTTGCTGCTGTAACTAAAGAAAAATTTTCTCAACACAAGCTCCATCTTACCTAATATATATATATATATATATATATATATATATATATATATATATATATATATATATAACCCTCATGTTATCATTCATTTTACCATCAGCGACGAGATTTATTTTAGTTTTGTAAGTTTCAGTTTTCTTGAGTTGGCCATGGCTTGACTTTTGCATTTGAGCTTTTAATTCTTAGCTATCAATTGGTATCTCGAGTTCTTAATTTGGACTCTTAATTCCTATAAATCAATCACTTGATTTTGGAGACATGGAAAGAATGATTTCCTAAGGATAATACTAGAGGCTGGAAAAATAAATTTATTTTCTCCAATCTTGGACCTCTGAACATTAGGCATGCAAATCCTAAAAGCATCTTTCAATGTGACCAATAGAATAATGGATCAGATTCTTGAAGCACGGTTGATTCAGTTATAATGGAAGAAGAAGGAACGAGGGCAGGGGAGGAAGGAGGAGGAAGCAATGAGGAGGGATATAATGACTCGTCCAGCGTTATGGGGTGGTTAGGGCCATAAAATCCTTGTTAAAGTCCGGGGGGTGAAAGTGAGCTAATAAAACTCAAGATGGGGAGGTTTAAAAAATTGAAATATGTGCAGAATGTTGATACTTTATTTTATGTTGTGTTGTATTAAAGGGTGACCTAGCAAACTAGACTTTCATAGAAAATTCGAAGATTATGAGCGAATTCTTAGCATGGTTTTATAGCGGAGTAAGCATTTGAAATGTGTTGTTATGTCTTGATGTAATACTGGTGTTTTGAAATGGAAAAATATTCAGTTTTATCGAGTTACTGGTTAATGGCACACTGCTGCAGTGGTGGGATTTTCGCTGTCTTGACCGCCGAAGTGGTCGGAGTGCTGCCATACGGTGGTTTGCAAGATGCAAGCCTCACCATAACAAGACCTTGATCGCCATATCGGGTCCACTACAACGAAAATGGTGACCGCTGCAGCAAATGACTTGAGGCAAAAGCATGTATAAGTCTGTTATTTTGAAGTTTTCATCTCATAACTCTAAGGCAAGAATTTTGAGAGCTAAGGAGCGATTTTTTTAAGGTTAGGGCATATATCCCCTTCAAGGTAAGACTTCTCTATCAATCTTTTCGTCTATCAATCTCTAACTCCCTAGAATCATTGGAAAATCATCAATGGTGGAGTGGGAGATAGAACCCTAGAATTATAGAGGTTAGGGTAAGTTGAATTGGTGTTGATAATATTTGTTTCCTAGGCTCCTAAGTGGTTAATTAACACTTCCTAGAATGGAATAGAACACTCTAGTTTATCATTGTGATAAATTAAGACCTAGAACTCTATAAAGATAAGACCTTTAGCATAAAAATTGTTTTAAAAGAAGGTTAAAAGAGTAGAATCTCCATGAACTAGAAGGATTTGATCATTGTGGAATTAGAATATGAAAAATTAACCCGTAGGTAATAACTTGAACTTTGATAATGGGTAAAATTGGGTGGATTTGAATTTTCAAGGCTATTATTTGAACAATAGCTAATAAAATACTCTTATATTGTTTGTTTCTAGATTTTGAGCATTCTGAGGCATTGAGAAAAGGAAAAGCTCCCGCAGAGTAGCTTGCTTATTTAAATTCTTCAATTGAGGTAGGTTATAGTTTATTTGAAGTTAGACTTTGATTAGTGATCACACCCAAATTACACCTTGCAACTGAAGTATAAAGCGGTCGCTGTCAAATACCCAACTAGGTTGGGGTCGATCCCACAGGGAATAGGCAAGAAATAATATATTAATGATGAATAAACTAACTTGTAATCAATATTTCGGAAGAGGAGTTTGCAAATAAAGAGAAAAATAATGTTGACGATGATTGAGTTGTGTGTCAAATTATCAAGATAAAACTACGATTGTGTTCCCCATGATTTCATAACTTAGTAAGTTTTAACTAGTGATCTATCCTGGTGAATGTGTGTAAGACTAACGATTAACTTCATCTAACGTCTCTCGAGTCTCGGCCTATGTAGATGAATTCACTTATCTCCTCTCGGACTCAAAGTGTGTATATTTTTCCCTCTTTATAAGTCTTGACTTAACTTTCCTCGGTTAGAGCTCAAGTTAATTTAGAGGAGGGTTGGTAGCCTCAAATAGCCATTATTATTCTCTTTTCCTAACTTCGACCTCCTTGGTCGGGCAAGTTGAAGATACAGACAATTAAGAATTAAGATAAAGAAAACAATAATCCACCTAATTCACCATTCAAGAATCACTATTTGTTTGTGCCTACTTTCGTTAATCCATCATGGTTCCCACAATCCTAGCTTAAGAGATTTAGCCACTTATGTGTCACACCCCACCTTGGGGGGTATGACTGGCACCTGGTGCCCTACTAGGACCTGAACTGTTGAACTGCTAGGCCTGGGCACATCTGGTGCCTGGCTGACTCTAACTCACATTTCTGGAAACAAAGGGCTATATAATGGTTGTAAACACAGCCCCCGGCCCATTGGCCTATAGCCTCCTGTACCTATACTAACAGCTGACCAGAAACATACCAATACAGGGAAACCTATGCGGGCCAACAAGGCCACCATGCTATCTAGTTATCTGTAACTCAACAATGAAGTACTGGAAAGTTACGTGACCGGAAAGGTCACCACTACTGTCAAATTATGGCCCCACACGGCCAACATAAAAGAAACAAAAGTACTAACAGCTAAACAACTGCACGGCCTCACACGACCGGCTCATCTGACCACAGAAAAATATATACAGACTGCAAGCCTCTAGGAATAACAATAGAAATGATCAGGACAGCGCCCCGACCTACCCGTACTGTACAACACAGAAAAAGAAATACACCTCTGGGATTCAGTCTCCGGATGACAGGAGCTGAATACTCGATCTCTGACAGGAATCACGTGGTATCGCCTGCTCGTCTATGAGTACCTGCAGGCAAGTAATGCAGTGCCCCACCGGGCGTCAGTACTGCTGGTACTGAGTATGTAAAGCAATAACTGAAAGAAATATCTGAAAGCAACAATGTAACTGATGATGCTGAAATAAGAAGGAATAAATTAATTGTCTGATAATGTAAGTCATACCTTCTCTTAATTATACTGGAAGGAGCAGGAGTCATACCTAAGGATTTATCATTCTACTGTCAATCTACTCGTATCTACTATAACACGGCATAACATATCATAACATACATAGCACACACAAACCTTACCCGGCCCCCATAAGCCGGGGGGTACAACCAGCACAGAATCTATACCCCTACCCCGGTCATCCCATCTCCTATAATAGCTATACGCATCCCGTCGGTCCCCTGGGTATGCACTTGGGCTTGCTAAGCCCCTGAGTGTAACTGCATCTGAGTCCGGAGAACTCCTGAATCAACACCCGAGCGTATCCGCTCGACAGGGGTGTATAAGGGCCGTTCAAGGCACAATATGGGGAAAACTGGCATCCCATCTTCGTCCCATGTGGGACGGCATGCCACTCTGTAGAGCGACGTATCCTCATCCTCTGGCGGACGAGTCGATACAGCTATTAACCCTGGGGCGGTCATGGATGCTAGGTAATCCAACCCCAAAACAATACAACAGTCTCAACTGGTAATACTATCTGCATATCCCATATACTGAAGCTAATAGTAGTAAAGTATTTGTACATACTATATGCTGAGCTAGTGATAGTAATATGTACGTACTTAATATATGTTGAGGCTGGTAATAGTATATATGCATAAATATAGTCTTCTGCCAGACTGTACTGGGGCTAATGTTGAACAAGATATAGTGTTTCTGTTGAAAACTATGTTGTATACTGAGTTTCTATAGTAACATGATTTACTATTCCTAACATGCTTTCTAACTCCATTTTAACTTATCATTCTGTTTCTGAGATGTCTTACAGATTACGTTGTTTTACTGGGTTTCAACTGAATACGATAATGTCCTAACATTCTGCATTACATCACATACTGAGCATGCTGTGCAGTTCCTAGCTCTTATATTAGAATCTATATCGTGCTAGCAAGTTTCACGCAAGTTATAACTCGATGCTTCTAATATCGTACCAACATTCGTAATAAACATAACACATGACTTCTGATCATTCTACTGGCCTTTAAATTACTGTACTGTACCAAGATTACTAACTTGCCAAGGAAACTAGCTTTATATACCTTATCCACCAACTATCCATCTGTCGGACGAGGCTCGGCCGGTACTTCAACTATTTTCTCCCGACTGCATTCATAAATATGTCAATTAATACCTAATACAGCTTTATTTTAAAGAGCAACGTTACTTTCGATATAGTTTATAGCCTAAACTTAGGCTTATCGAAAGACGGTCGAAAACTAGCTATTTTTCAGAGGTCCAGAAGGGAGAAATATTCACTTCACAGCTAGGAACACATAGACACTAGTTTAGAGCAATTCCACTTACCTTAGCTTGGTAGCTCGACGATTCGTCGGCCGTATTTCACGAAACTAAATCCGTAGGAATGCTCTCTGCTGCTAAATACCTCGGTATCTGAGGTTAATTTGAGTTTGGACAACGTTTAGCAGCGTAATCGGACGAAAATTTTATTACCTCTTCGTTCCTATCCTTTCTCCTGCATTTTCCTCTCTGTTTCTGGAATTTTTATGATTTAATTCCAAAATAAACCGAAGTGGGGCTTTATATACTTGGGCCTGGACAAGGCCAACGTGTCACAGAGCCAACGCGGAGGCTCCACCTCCGTGACACGCTGCCATCGCGGAGGGGCTCTGCCTCGGCTCCTTCCGCGATGGTTCGACAGGTTTCTCGTCCGATCTTTTCTTAGGCCTTTCTCTAGCACGTATGGCCTTCAAATATGCTTAACCAATGTGCGAATAGATCATCTAGATGCCGGGAATCCTACGGGGTATAACATTATGTTTATGAGAATAACAACAAAAGATGTAGAAGAAATCATAATGAGATACTTATTTTTTATATAAACTTGTTCAACAAAATCTCTAAAGTTAAATTAAATCACAAGAACTTAATGAATTTTCAACAAATACTCAACTAAGCTATTACATAAATTTGTAAAGTATGAATTGTGCAACACTATGAATTGTACTTCTCAACACAATACTATATGAAAATGACACCTAAGATATGGAATGAAAGATATTTATATTAGTAGATTAAGCTTTCCTTGTTCCTTCTTAGATTTGAATTGGGTTTTGCAGCTTCTATTCCTAGTGGAACTGGGATTGAATTCTGCCACACTTGGACACTGCCTATGCGCCGCCCTCTCCATGTACCATCTTGCCTGGCACATCGCGCCTCTTGGTGCGTCAACCAGGCCTATGCGGTGTGCAAGCCATAGCACAGTTATGCCTGTGCGTTGCCAACTTCCATCATACTCATTTCGTCAACCCCATTTTTCCATTGTTGCTCTTTTTAGCTACAGTTAAGTCCAAATTTATCACTTTAAGCCCTGAAAGTATCTAATCATGTGTGTTAGCTCTTTTTCACAAATATATCATAAAATATAAGAAAACACAAATAATTTGTTCTTAAAACATAGCTAAGTATGGGCAAAATATGGCTAATAAATGCGTAAATGCAACTTTCATCAATTAGTCATTTGTATGTATTATGAATTGATGAAGCATGTTTGATTAGTCTTCGAACATGAATTTTGATTGAAATTGTGACTTGACAATGTTATGTGAAAAAAGCAATTAAATTATCTAAGTCTTTTGAATGTGTACTTGTTATTATTGTCTTTTGTGATCACTGAAAAGGAAAGCATATTAGATATGTTGATGATTATTAAATAATACACCATTATTCTGATAGGAGTGACTCGAGCCCGATGTAAGCTGACATACGAGTGATTGTGATGAGAGTGGATCGAGTTTGATGTGAGATGATGGATGAGCCATTATGATGAGAGTGGCTTGAGTCCTGGGTGAGCATCTAGATGAGAAGTTGAGCGGGAGAGGGTACCGCACTGGTATGATACATGAATTTCTGAAGTTTCTTACAGGTTATCACCGGATGGACAAACATAAGACTCACTAGCATTTGTATACACATGAGTGACAAATATACGTTCAGCTATGATAACTATGAGACTGATAAGATACAAAGGCTATACAACTGTGAATTAGTATGGACATGATTCCATGATTTTATTTGATTATATTATGATTGCGAGTTATGTGTGATATTTTCTTACTTTTGATTTTAGAGACTTATATATTCTATGATTGAGTGGCTTTGTTAGGCCTTTCTAGAGACTTATATCTTCTGTGATTGAGTGGCATTGTTAGGCTTGAGGTTGATATATCGACCGGATGTATTTAACTATTTTAACTCATTAGACTGTTATATGTGGTTGAGCTTACTAATTATTTTATTGAATTGTACTATATACTTGTTACTAATCTGAGCCGGCCTATGATGCCTACAAGTACATAGTGTTTGTACTAATACTATTCTTTAATTTCTCCTTGAGTGTAGACTGTGTTTCAAAGCCTTCCTTGTGGCTCCGTGTCTAGAGTTACTAGCTGACCGATCTGAGGGTGAGTTGTTCTTGTCCAGGCTATCGTAGATCTTATATGTACATTGTCTACTTATTAGGACATTGATTTTATTTTTGTTTTGTTTTATTATTCTAGATATTTTAGTTAGAGTCCTTGTATGATGACTTTTGGATCTTGGGGATAATAGTAGGTAGATTTACACATTATTTACTTTTTATTTGAATTCCCTTAATCATTGTTTTAATGTTCTACTTTGACTTAATGAGTGTTTTATGGTTGGGTAGTTGGTAAGTTATGGTTCTCCCACCGAGGAGTTAATGTGGGTGTCACGTTCAAAATTACCCCCTAGACGTGATTGGCACCAGCATATAACCCCGCCAGGTGAACTAAATTTTTACACCTAAATTAATAGTTTTCAACATCTAATAAATCAAATAAGTACTCCAATAATATGATAATGGAATACGATTACTTAGTATCTCAAAATACTAATTTACAACTCTTGCCCAAATCCCACACTAGACCATGGAGCATCTACGTGAACTATAAAAGATTCTATTATGTGTAAGCCCAACAAGAAAACATTAGATAAATAAATAATGAGGACTCATTTGGAAACCTCCACCAACAATGCGGTGGCTCACCTTAACAGCTGGATCAACTCTAGCACAATCATCAGCTACTAACTCCGTCATCACCAATAAGTGTCTGTATGGACATGCATGTAAGGAGTGAGTTATACGTAAATATAACTCAGTAAAATCCCCGACTCGTCGCCTTAAATACCCCTTGAATAAGTGTCAGAAAATACAAACACACCACAAGTACAAAAATATTATGCACGAAAATTATAGCATAATATAATTTTTAACAAGGTTCACACAATTATTTATCAAGAATACTATATATCTCAACATAATTTATGTCGAGGGCTTGTCATGAATGACATTGAAAGTAATTAATCAACACCACGAGTCCACGACAGCATACACAATGCTCAAATATATTAGGAAGCATACACAATGATCAGCATCGTCAAGAAGCATACACAATGTCTAACACTGTCAAGAAGCATACACAATGCCCCAACCTCATGGCTCACAGCCGTATCACTCTACGAAATAGTTCTTATAATAAAGAGAGTTTAGAATTCTCAAACATAATATATATGTGGCTGGCCTCGAAGACCACCAATTTTGCCAAGCACACGCTCGTCCTAACACATGGACCGGGTAGATAAAATACATTTTTTAAACAAATTTGAAAAGTAAGCATTCAAAGTTTAAAGTCTCACTTACCTCGAATTCACAACTCGAGCACACTTTTCAATACATTAGAACTTCATTCTCGAATCTTCGAATCACCTCAAACTACACGAAAATAAGTTTAGAATGTTGAAAAACCCTTGGGTGAATATTCTCTTAATTTTTAAGGTAAGCCAAACTCGCAGTCAACGGGTCAGAATTCTCAAACCATGACCATCAGTAGATTCTCCTTGATGAGAAGATTCATGAACACGATTTAAAATTAAATTTTGATAATGATTGCCCTTTCAAATCAATGATTTAGGTTAAAGAACCCTAGGGCTAAACTTTATCAATTCTCATAATTTTCTCCATGTTTACACTATAAAAATTCACTCAAGATTACAAAATAAACTTAAATAAAAGATTAAGGTCATTACCTTGATGCTTTGGATCGAAAAACTTCTTAATTTTCTCTTCTCTTTTCTTCTCTTTTTCTCCCTTTCTTTTATTTTCTCTTTTTGCGTTCTTTTTTTTCTCGGCTCTATTTTGGCTACTAGTGCTGATCATGTAGATGGCTTACAAGCCATCAAATTCTTTTCTTTTTGTCTCTTTTGGGCTTGGCCCACTTTTCTCCTCTTCTTCTTCTTTTTTTTAAAAAAATAATACTAATAACATAAAATTCATTTATTTTATTAGGGTTATTACAGCGGATGTCAATCACAGCAAATAGGTCATGAAAAGAGAAAGAAATAAGAGGAAGGAAGAACAGTCTAGTTTTGACTTCTTAGTCTAGTGGAAAAGATGATTTTGGGGGGGAGGGGTTCTTCAAAAGAGAGTTTTGAGGTATGGCGAAACAGACGACGAGTGGAGGGTTGTGCTTTTGTAAAATAGATTTTTAAGTGGACAAATCTTTATTAACATATTATCGCGAGTGTATTACACTGTCCTAATTATTTTTGCTGATTATCAAAAGAGAATCAAAATGAAACAACAAATCCCTACTTGCAGTATTTAAAATGAATAAGGTCCAATTAAGATGTCTAAGTAAAATTGATGCCAACTTTAGAGGACGCCACCAATGATATCTGCCTACAAAAAATCATTGGCCCTTATCAATCAAGTTCCATGAAGCATCATCAGGAAGTTGATAATGCCATAATTGTTAAAGAAATTATTTCTCATTTTAACAAAATGAAAAATAAAAATAGTAAAATAATTAACAAAATTTATTTGGAGAAAGCTTCTGAAAATGATCTTTTATTTACCATAACTTTTTATATTTAATCTCTGAAGAAATCTTATCAACCTTATTATGTCATATATTACTACTAGTTCTCTTTTGATTATTATGAATGGTAAAAGAATAATTTTTTAAAAACTAAACACATGGTATTAAACACATTGAAAGTTAATGGATATCACTCTTTTCCCGGTGATAAGGCCATCTCCAACTCATAACTCTAAATTTTACACTAAAATGGTGTCAATACCATTTTAGTGTAAATTAACTCCAATGTACTATACTAAATTTTACACTAAAACAGAATATTATTTTTATATTCTTATCTCTCTTTAAGATTATATTATTATTTTTATTTTATTTATATTTTCTTATTTCATAAAACAAATCATTTCTTTTTTTAAATATATTCACCTTATATAATTCATATTGTTTTCTTATATAATCATTTAATAT
Organism: Datura wrightii; assembly: GCA_035772735.1. NCBI lineage: Eukaryota > Viridiplantae > Streptophyta > Magnoliopsida > Solanales > Solanaceae > Datura > Datura wrightii. The sequence goes on from JASDFA010000001.1 coordinate 24,507,723, forward strand.
AAAATTATTTTATACTATAAATTTTTAAGTAAGATAAATTGTAAATTATACATATTAATGGAAATTAAGATTTAAATTAATATTATAAAGATATTACATAAAAAATAATTAGGTATATTAGGGACCTAATTGAAAACATACAATTAAAAATATATTAAATTAAAAGTGTTATATAATAAAAAAAATTATAAAATAATTAAGAATATAATTGGTGTTGATGAACAGTGTCACACCAAATTTGGTGTGACACTATTCACACGCCATAATAGTATGTGATAAGCCATAGAATTACAGCTTATTTTGCACCAAAAGAATAAGATTTTTAAGTCCTCAATGCACTTGTTAAACTGAGTTCTGATGTATTCTTATGAATATTAGAGAAAGAAACTCAAAAGTCAAAGTTGGAGAAAAGAAGGCAAACCATGGAGAAAAAGTGCAAAAGAAGTTGGAGATAGAGAAGTGCCACATCTACAGTCCACAGAACTAGTCTGCGGTCCGCAGAAATATCCCTTTCACCACATAAAGTAACAAAAATCAGGGTTAAAAAAAGAATCATTCTGCGGTGCCTTGATGTGATCGTAGACCAGCTCTGTGTTCCGCAGAACCACTCTGCAGACTAAAGCGGGGAGAAACTCAATGCCAACTATGCGAACTCCTGAACTTTTCTACTGACCGCAGATCTGATCTGCTGACTCATATTGCCACCACAGAAGTTCACAGATAAGCTAGCATACAAATCTGAAGACTCACTCTGCGGTCTCATGACTGGCTCTGTGAACCGCAGTTTCTGTTCTATGCCCACGAACTAATCGTAGGGTGGGATGCGGTGGCAATTTTAAAATTAAATGTTGTCACAATTTCGAGCCTTTAAGAGGGCATTTTCTCCAACTTTGTAAAGAGGGAATAGACAGTAGTGAAGAACATTAGAATAGAGAAGTAAATATAGAGAGAGAAAAGTGAGACAAAGTGTGAGAGCGTAAGACAAACAAGATTTCTAACTCATTTATATCAAGATTTGTGATCGTACATTTATTATTATGAAGCATTAATGTTTACTTCTCACATGTATTGTTATTTGCTTTTAAGTACTAGTATGAGTAAATAAAGTCATAGCTAGGATTGTGGTTCCTCATGTAGGGTTATGTGATTAGGCCTTCTAGATATAGTATTTTCCAATAGAGATTTGTATGGTAACTATTTATATTTTCACTTTAATAATTTTGATGGTTGCAAACATCAAAAGGTGCCTTTACTCTTAGCTTGCTTGACTAAAGAAGCTTAGATTAGGAAAAAGGATAAATAGTGGGGATTTGAGGTTTTCAATCCTCATCTAATGAATTGGACTGTTGCAAGTAAAGTCACCTATAACGTTCAATGAGGGCTCATTAGCACACATTCAAGATCTAAAAGAATTTGATGTGAAATTTCTCTAATTTGGTCGAAAGACTTTAGAGGTGTCTAAGACTCATTGTTTATTACCATTTATGTCTATTAGTCTACAAAGTACACCCATTTGCATTACTCCGCACATGAAAGCACCACCTTAATAAATTCTCACAAGAAGTAAATCTACCAATCAATTTACCTATTATAGTATATAGAAAAAATCAATCTTTATCCCCCCTTTTGGAAATTAAGACTTAAAGTTGGATTATACACTCAATTAGTAATTTTTATTTTGTATTCTTTGTGGGATTCGACCCCAATCTAGTTGAGTTCTATATTTAATACGACGACCGATTTATACTATTTAATGATATAATTTGGGCGACATCAAATTTTGACGCCATTGCCGGAGAATACATTTTAGAAATAATTATTTAATGTAAAATTCTACTTTTAGTCTTGGTTTCTCATTTTATTTTTGCTCTTGTTTTGATTGCTATAGGTGACATGGAGGACGAAGCGGGTGTTAAAAATTTGGCACAAGCTGGGTTGCTAGTATCATCTAACATCCACCTATAGGAGAAAATATAAATTTCAATGTTACCAGAACCATGTTGCACCTTCTTAGCATGAAGAGTCTATTTGGGGGTCTAGCTCATGAGGACCCAAATAGACACTTGAAGAATTTTACGGAAGAATGCACAGCTTACAATATTGCGAACATCTCCTAGGAGGCCATTCAGTTAAGGTTTTTCCCTTTCTCCCTAACAAGGAAGCTAAGATTTGGTTGGGGGAGTTGACCAAGGAATTAATCACATCATGGACTGAGTTGACTGATGCATTTCTTGAAAGATTCTTTCCTCGCTCCTCGATGATCCAAACTCCGAGATGAAATCAACAACTTTCAGCAATTTTCATCTGAAGCATTACATGAAACATGGTTACGATTCAAGAAGAAGCTCAAATAATGCCCAAATCATAGTTTGTCCAATTTGGTGCTCCTCCAAGCTTTTTACAGGTCACTTGATGCGGTAAATAAATCTATTGCTAACAACATAGTGGAAGGATCCCTCACGGGTCATTCTTATGAGGTTGCTAGTGGTCTACTTGATCGCTTGACAAAGACTAACGGAGCTTGGCAGACACGAGATGCAGAGGTTGTGAGTGGAGAAACCTCAAAGGGATTGCCAAAGAAAGTTGTAAAGAAGGAGGAAGAAAGAGATGAAATTATGGCACAATTGATGACAAAAATATCTATGCTTACCAAGCATGTCATGGGAAGTGGAACTAGAAATAAGAACTCAATTGGGGCTAATGATATGGGGCCTCGAAATGAAGAATGTTATCAAGTATGTGAAGAAGAGGCCAATTATGTAAGTAACAAAGCGGGGGGTTCCCAACCGAACTACCAAGGATCCAATGAAGGACCTTGGCAGCAAGATCAAGGGAATCAAGATTGGAACAAGAAGCATAACCATCAAGGCGGTGCAAATTAGAGATACAATAACCAAAATGGTACCGGATAGCGAGATAACAATCAATGCGGCCCAAATTGGCGAGATAGTAACAATGGTGGTGCAAATTGGAGAGATGGGAATCAAAATAATTAGAATCAAGGATTCAAAAATAGGAATCCAAATGCATATGTTTCCCCAAGGAATAGCCAATAACTCTCAAACCAACCATCTACAAGTGATCTTGTAAGCTCGAAGAGTTGAAGATATGCTTACAAGAGTGTTGAAAAAGGTTGAATCTATTGACTTCGGCATTAAAGAATTGAAAGATGGACTCTGTAACATGAGTCAATTGGTCAACTCATATTCAACTGCAATTAAGCAACTTGAGACTCAACTTGGTCAAATTTTGGCTTCGTTAAATCAAAGGAAAAAAGGCACTCTTCCAAGTGACACCATAGCGAACTCGAGAAATGACATTGGAGATAATACCTATTACATGGCTTTCACCACTAAGAGTGGCAAATTAGTGGGACAATACAAAACGGAAGAAAGGCAAGACAATATCAAAGATGTTAAGGAAGAGGCCCAGCTAAAAATATTATTGAGAAAAGTGAAATTCCTCCCATTCAAAATGAAATTGCGGGCCTAGATTGAAACAAGGAAGGAGAAATCCGTAAAGTCATATTTCCAATCCCAAAATTCCTCCTCCATTCCCACGAAGATTGAAGAACAAAAATGATGAAGGAAAGTTTCGCAAGTTCTTGTCTATGTTTAAGCAATTGTCAGAAAATATCCCTTTGGTTGAATTTATTGAACAAATGTCCAGTTATGCAAAGTTCATGAAGGATCTGATCACCAAGAAGAGAAGCTTGGGTTTTGATAGCATAGAGGTCACACACCATGTTTGTGCTATTATTAGTAGCACCTTGGTGTAAAATAATAAGGATCCGGGAGATTTCACTATACCGTGCACCATTCGAGCATACCATTTTCCAAGGCTCTTTATGATCTCGGATCTAGCATCAACTTAATACCACTTTTTATTTACAAAAGGTTAGGACTTGGTGTCCCAAGGCCTACTATTATGAGTTTGCTTATGGCAGATAGAACTGTGAAGAGACCCATTGGTATTCTCCATGATGTCCTTATCATGGTAGATATATTTATTTTGCCAACTAACTTCTTTATCTTGTATTGGGAGGTTGACTTTCAAGTGTCTATTATTTTGGGGAGACCATTCTTAGCCACGGATAGAATATTGGTTGATGTGGTAAGTGGGGAACTCAAAATTCGAATGAATGACGATGAGGTAATTTTTCATGTGTGCAAATTAATGATGCAACCAAGAGGTATGAGTGTGATCTCGATGATCGAAACTATTGATGAGGTTGTTGATGAAACGATGGAGGATGCTCATGTAGGGGAGATGTTAGCATAAATCCTTATGAACTTTGACGTTGATGAATGTGATGACTATGAGGAGGTTGTGAATGATTGGTAGGTGGGGGCTCCAACCTTTTTACTCCAAAGAAGCTCGATTTTGACTTATTGAATGGAAAAACTCCTCCTACAAAGCCATCTATTACTGAGCCTCTAGTATTGGAGCTCAAACATCTTCCCTCTTATTTGAGGTATGAATATTTTGGGCCAAACGTGACACTATCGATAATCATATCAGCAATCCTTCTTGAATGAAAAGTGGAAGCATTGTTATCAATCTTGAGGACATATAAAAAGACTATTGGTTGGTCCATTGCAGATATTATAGGGATGCCCCCAGGTATTTGCACACATAAGATCCAACTTGAAGATAAATGCATTCCTAGTATTAAGCATCAACGGAGATTGAATCCTCCCATTTAAGAGGCAGTGAGAAAGAAAATTATCAAGTGGTTGTATGCTGGAGTTATCTATCCCATCTCATATAGCTTATTGGTGAGTCCTGTCCAATATGTCCCTAAGAAAGGAGGTATGATTATGGTCCCAACATCAAAGAATGAATTAATTCTGAGGACCATTATCAGATGAAGAGTGTGCATGGATTACCGAAAGCTCAACCGCTGGACCAAAAAGGACCATTTCCCCACTGCCTTTCATTAATCAAATGTTTTATAGACTTGCGGGAAAATCCTACTATTGTTTCTTGGATAGGTATTCGAGAAATAATTAGATCACCATTTCTCCCGAAGATCGAGAGAATATAACTTTAACAGGTCCTTATGGGACATTTGCCTTTAAAAGAATACCATTTGGGTTGTACAATGCCCCGACCACTTTCCAAAGGTGTATGATGGCTATTTTCTCTGATATGGTGAAAGAATCCATTGAAATATTTATAGATTATTTTTCTATGGTTGGGGATTTCTTTGATGAATGCTTGATGAATTTAGCTCTTGTGTTGAAAAGGTGTGAGGAGACCAATTTGATCTTAAATTAGGAGAAGTGCCACTTCATGATGAAGAAAGGCATTGTTTTAGGGCACAAAATCTCCGATAAGGGGATTAAGGTTGATCAAGCTAAGGTGGAAGTCATCTCACAATTGCCTCCTCCTAATACTGTGAAAAGTGTTTGAAGTTTCCTTGGACATGCGGGGTTCTATAAGTAGTTCATTAGAGATTTCTCTAAAATTGCTAACCTACTTTGCAAGTTGCTAGAAAAGAAAACCAAGTTTGTATTTGATAAGGCTTGCCTTAAGGCCTTTGAGTGTTTGAAAGAAAAGCTCACTTCGGCACCTATAATTGTAGCTCTGAATTGGACCAAACTCTTTGAATTGATGTGCTACATGAGTGGAGTAGCTATAAGGGTTGTGTTGGGTCATACACATGAAAAGAGATTTCATCCAATCTACTATGCAAGCAATTTTCTCAATGGGGCTCAAATTGTAACACCCCAAAATTTAGTAAGACTAGATTCGGGATTAGAAATATGATCAGCAGAAAAAGTTGAAAAATGTCTTAGAACAACTCATCGTATGAGTCATGATTTTGAGTAACGGGTCGTGGGATTGAGTCATGGTGAGCTTCTAGTTGACAGGTCCTGGACCAATGAGTCAAGGTACAACTCGTAAGTCCCTGTAACGGGCCGTTGTTAGGAGTCATAACAAGCTGCTAGTGTATCAGGTCTGGAAGGTACGGTTCATGAGGATCAGAGAAGTTGGAAATTTGGCTCAGTGACAGTGAATGGGTCCAATGACCCGTGGTATCGAGGTACGACTCATGGTCAGTAGTTGTACCATGATTATTGGTTCTTCAGGTACGGGTCATACGAGGGATAGTACGACCCATAGTAGGAAACTATGAATTATGGTAAGTGCCCGTCGAAAGAATTAGAGAATGAGGGATTATGGCCGGTCTGGCAACAGGAGGAAACCACGGGTCATTGTTTCGAGGTACAATCCGTGGTACCACTCGTGGCATTTGGCACTAACCTTTTCTCTGTTAAATTATTAAGGGTATTTTCATAAATATTAAGCTCATAAGTCCTAAACTACATCGTTTTAAGTCCTGAGAGGAGTGTTTAAAAAGGTTTTAGACTATATTAAGTCATTGGACTCCCATGCATGTAAAGCTTTGAGTTTCTTTGAAGATCAATCTTGAACTTTCTTAATTCTTCCCCAATTCTCTTGAGATTTCAAGGATAATTTGAGAATTAATCTACTCAGGTATGTAGGGCTCCGAATGAGAGTTTTCTTTCACTCTCATGCCCAAAATTCTCCTCAAGTTCATGATTCAAGTTATAATTCAAGCATATAGTTTTATAGGGTTTTAACCCAATTTTATGGAACTCTCTATAATATGTCTATGGGTCAATTCTCCTCATGCTCCAAAGAATATTTTAAGATTTTTGGAAGATTTTATACACAATTTGATTATAAATTCATGATTTCTATTTATTAGAAATTATATCCTATTATGCAAGTTTTATGAAAAGTCAAGTTTATGATTCAAGATTCCAAGCATGATGAGATATCTAGCATGAATGAATATTTATAAATTATCTATGTACGAATCCATGATTTTGACTTATGAGGTCTATTTCAAGCATGCATGATTTTAAGATTTTAAGATCTGGGCAAGCCCACACAAGTTAAGTACATTTTTATGATTTAGCCAAAGTTAATCAGATCAGCTTATCATATATTTTGGAGTTAAGACTCCCAATGCAGCTTATGATATGTGCTGGAGTCAAGACTCCCCGTGTTCAGATTTCAGACTATGCAGGTAATCATGATTTCAGCTTCGTTGAAGAATGATGGGAGCACTATGAATATTTTTGGGAGTAGTGTCTAGCACCGAGTAGGCTTGGGGTTTCAAGGTTCTCCAGTCTCAAAACTACATGCCAATATAGGTGTGTGTGTGTGTGTGTATTGGGACCTCTCAAGAGAGTTTTCCCTTGCCCCCAAGGGGCCTCATCTTGATATCGATATCATGGTATCGTCCACTTGAGTGTGATAGTTGGAGCATCACGTAAGATCTATCGTGATGATGTTGGTTATGACGAGTCTCCCATTATTCCTCATAATTTAAGTTATTCATGTTCATGACTTATGATATTATGTATTACAGCAGGTCTGACCCAATGATCAGTTTATGAGCTTTTACTTATGATTTCATCTATAACAAGTCATATAAGTTATATTTTAACCTTGGGTCATTATGTTCAGATATGATACTTAGCTTATGACTATGTATGTCTCAAATACAATTTTCAGCATGCAGTCCTTACTCTCATTATATAATGATAAATATTGATATGCATGAATTAAGTTAACATTTACTCAGCATGTTTTACTTACCTTACATACTCAATACATTCAAAGTACTGACCACATACTCTATGTTATATTATTTCATGATACAAGTCCGAGCGATCAAACTCAGTTCCACTTTTAGTCCAGCTCCCCCTACAGTCCGGCTCAATTTCCATTGTTGGTGAGTCCTCATCTCTCAAGGACATTCGGTTTAGTGTTTGATTATGCTATTTCAATCTCATACTTTAGCGAGCTAGTTGGGGGTGTTTTCCCATCAGCTCATCAGACAGTTTAGAGGCTTATTAGACATTATGTAAATTTTCATCTTTATGTAGTATTGACTTCGCTTATGATCTTTGTTATATGATATGTTATTCAGACTTCCATTTATTCATGTTTAAGTTATGAGTTTCTGCTTTGTTGTATGCTCTTTAGTTTCTATGTTCATGCCATGAGTTGATTTGGAGTCATTCATGGTTCTAGGTCCCGTGTCTCGGTCTGGAGTCCTAGCTCGGGTCATGACACAAATGAATTGCACTGTCACAGAGAAAGAGTTGATTGTAGTGGTGTATGCCTTCGAAAAGTTTAGAGTATACTAATTGGGTATAAAAGTGTCACGCTCCACCTTAGGAGGCATGACTTGCACCTAATGCCACACTAGGACCTGGACTGACCTGGCTGGATATAAGCACCTCTGGTTCTTGTCAGCAACTCAAAATCAAGAAAACAACGAGCTATATCTCGATTGTAAATACAGCCTTGAGCCGATAAGGCCACATAGCAACCTATAAAAGAAAACAGCTAACCTAACCAATAAACAATAAAAGGGATGTTATACGGGCCGACAAGACCACCATGCTATTTAGTCATAACAGAAGGAAAACAGGCGGTCATATTCACACTATAGCTGACAAGGCTGCTAACTAACTAGCTAAACTAGGCCCTACATGGCCAAGATGTAAAATAAAACATACATAGGTCCCGCACGGCCAACAACAACCAACAACTGAAAAATTGTAGTCTGCAAGCCTCTAAGAGGGAATAGTGGTCGGGACAGGGCCCCGACCTACCTAAAAGCTATACAAAAAAAGAGCAAACCTCTCTAAATATCAACTCTAGATAAAAGGAGCTGAATGAACTGCTAACTATGGCTAACGGCTAAGAAAGTCCTAAACCACGTCTATCCGCAAAGTCCTAAACCACGTCTATCTGCAGCTGCAGGCAAGTATATAGTGCCCCATAGTTGGGTGTCAGTATAATATGTATCGAATATATAAGGCAGTAATGAAAATGGCTGAATAGAACTGATAAAAGAACTGAAAGTAATCAATATGAATAATAATAACTATAACCTGAATAGCCTCACAACATGAAGTATAGCTAACAATTAAGTAATACAAACAAGAACCTTACCTGACCCTCATAAGCCCTGTCAAGTACAATTCAATCTATATACCCCTTGCATGGTCAATATGAGTCAGCGGGTAACTATAGCCAACCTACTTGGCCTATGGGTCTACAACTAAGCCCGTTGGGCTCCTGTAGCTGTGTCTGAGCCCTCTAGCTCCTTTAACTGCACCCTAGGCATGTAAGGCTCGACGGAGGGTCAATGATGTCAATACAGCATAAAAGTAGAAGTTCGTTCATGGATGGACTGTAACATGGCCTTATAGGTCTGAATATAGTCCTGTCAGACATCATATAGCTCCTGTTAGCGATCTATAGCCCCGTAGGCGATGACACCACTAGTAACCCTGAGGTTGGTCGACGGAAGGCTAGATAGGGTAGGGTCAGTCCTAACAAAAATAGTAAATTTTAATCACAAAACCATCTGAAGCAGCTAATCACAATACACATGCTTACAACTTGCTTACAAGGTAATAGGTTGTATTACTATATGATGTGCTGTGAGTTTAAAGCACTTTCGACGCTCAAAACTAAGAAAATAGCATGGACTTAGGTGTGTTTATATGGATATAAGACAATTTTTCTTTGATTACAGGACAAATAAGTTTTGGAGCAAGAATGCACAAAATAAGCCTGAAAGTGAAGAAAATGGGCTAAAGTCACAGTCTCAATATGAGTCGTAGGTTGATGGTACGAGCCATACTAAGAACCTGAAAAGTTTCAGATGGCTGAATTGTGAAGAGTGCAACCTACGACTCTCACAACGAGCCATATAGCACTGGTACGATCCGTAACACTGAGTCATAGAAATATTCAGAAGAATTGCACAAGAGGAAGACTCCTGATACGGATAGACAGTACGAGTCGTGAGGGAGAGGTACGAGTCGTACCATCACACTTGTGACAAAATTTAGAAAAATTTAGAGTTTTCAGAGTCAAGCCACGGAAGCAAAGTAAGACTCATAGAAAGCATATATGAGTCATAACAAGGCCCAATAGTTAGCCAAATCTCAGCAAGCCAAGGACTTACGGATAGCAAGTACGACCCGTACAATCCTGCTATGGGTCGTAGGATCTGTCGTGGCCCAGGCGGCATCAGTTATGGAAATTTACTCTGTTATCTTAGGAAAAGGATTCTTATGTCTGTAAAAATACCTTTTATGTTTTATTTTCATAGAGATCATTAGAAGTAGTTAGAGAAGGTTAGAAAGTAAGGAAAAACATAGAATTGAGTTGATTGACTTGTGATCAATCTTTTCTTGATTTCTTCCTTGATCTTTATGAATTGTTCTTGAGTTATTTCGGATATAATCAAAGAAGCTTTTTCTCTCATCTACGATTGTAAGTATTGAATTATGTGTTTAATTGTTAATGCATATCACAACCTTGCAATTATGAGAGGCTAAAACCTCCATAGCTAGGGTTGTGGGAAACATGGTGGATTAATGAGTTAGGGTTACACAAAAGTGATTCAAAACCAATGCAAAACACTTGTATTGTATTCTCTTCATGCATAAACATTTCTTAACTGTGTACAACATTAGGACTTGCCCGAATTCTTTATTTGCTTGAGCCTGGAGAGGTAGAGATTAGGAAAAGAGAATTACAATAAATCCTTGATCTTGATAATCATTTTATTAACTTGAGTTGTGGTCACAGGATAGTTAAATTTGGAATATATTGATAATGGTTAAATTGAAATCGTTCATAAGACCTGACCCGGTGATTGAGTATAGTCATCCAATAGGGACGAACCAGTCGTTTGGATGAACCCTAGTTATCAATTCTATAAGTAAGCATTGGTATTGATCACATGTGTTTATCCGAAGCAGTTATGAACCCATGGGGAACACAAACTCTAGTTATTCTTAACTCTTGATTTTACATCACAATTTCAATTATTGTTTTGATTATTATTTTCTTGAAACCCCCAAATTAGAGTAACTAACTAACAAGTTCACTTCATACTTTAGCAGGAGGTGTGAGTTTGAGCATTATCAAAAAGTGGCGTCGTTGCCGGGGAATACGGCTAAGACTAGATTAATTGCTTGTATTTGACTTTTGGTAGTTATTTCCTTAATTAAGTTCTCTTTTTGTTTATGATACCCACAGGTTGTTTCCCGGTGGATGCCAAGCACTCAGGAGTAGTGGAAATTCCCTGATTTTGTTAAACCCCAAAATTGAACGAACACTGCGCAGAATGGAAAACCGGGAGCAGAGAGATGCCCGTATAGTAAGAAGCTAGGCAATCCGAGATTTCTCGGCAAGATGCACTTCAGGATGTGGAGGATGCCAGAGACGAGGTTGTTAATGCCAAACTAAATGAGCGGGGCAACAGAGGTCACAGATTTTCCCCTCAGTTCTTCGATGATGAGGACCCAGACATTGATGAAGTTGGGTCAACTGGAGAAATTGTACCACCATCACTACACGCTGGGGACAAATTGGACATCAGGAGCACCATGATTCAACTGTTAAACATGAAAGGGGTGTTTAGTGGTCACGCAGCGAATGACACCAACCTGCACCTGATGAACTTCTTTGGAATATGCAAGGCGTACAGGTTGCTTGGAGTTAGCCAAGATGCCATCAGACTCACACTTTTCCCCTTCTCTCTGTCAGGGGAAGCCACTTTATGGTTATCAGAGTTTTCTAATGACTCCATAACCAACTGGAGGGAGCCTTCTTGGAGAGATTCTTTCCCCCTTCCAAAATGTTGCAGCTTAAGGATTAGATTTATAATTTCCGACAGCTCAAAACCGAGGCACTTCTTGAAACCTGGCTGAGGTTTAAGAAGAAGTTGACAAAGTACCCAAACCATAAAATTCCAGATGACAATTTGTTGGAATTTTTTTATAGGTCTTCAAACAATAGCACAAAAGTTGTAGCAGACACAGTGGCAAGAGGAGCATTGATGAGTCACACCTGGGAGCAAGCTTCTACTATCCTTGACAAGGTGACTAAAACAAATTGGGCATGGCATACCCGTGAAGCAGATGCAGCGTCCGGTACATATGTTGTTGGTTTGACTGAAGACCAACATAGGAAGGAAGAAGAACGTGACCAGGAGTTGGCTCATATATGCACATCATTCGATCTGCATATAAAGCACATTATGGGAATTGGAGCCAAAAAGGTAAACGCAGTGGGGACACAAGGACTGGAGCCGGGGTAGATCACTCTGATTCCGAGGAGGAGGCAAATTTCTTAGACAACCAGGTAAGGGTTTCCGAGTAAACGCCCAAGCATCTGGACAAGACAATTGGCGCCAAGGCTCTGGAAACCAAGGTCGGAACCAATACAGAGATAACTACAATCGAAATAGGTACAGATATAGGACTAGAGGTCGTGAGCACAGAGGAGAATGGAGAAGGAATGACGGCTATCGCAACGACCAACCTAGAATATATGTGCCTCCCAATGCATGAGAGGGGGATGCTGGGCAGTCAAAGCTAGAGAGCATGATAGCTGAGATGCTAAAAATGATGAGGTCCACTGATGATCAGCTGAAGGAAATATGAGGTGATATATCGAGCATGGCCAGAGAGTGGAATCTCATGCGACAGTTATCAAGCAGATTGAACAGCATCTAGGGCAACTATCGGCATCACTAAACCCTAGACAGAAGGGTACACTACCTATCAAAACCTTCCAGAACCCAAAGAATGATGGTCATTGCATGGCGGTGATGACTAGGAGTGGTAAGACCATAATTGATCCCCCTCTACCGGTTGTAGTTGAACGGAATAAATAGAGCGTAGTTGAAGATGATGACAAAGATGCTGAGATGGAAGGTGTTGTGAATGCTGAGTTGCATGGGGCCCCAACTGTTGGAAAAGGGTCTGAAGATGAATAAGGTGCAACATAAATTTACAAGGCTATCCCAAGACCACTGCCACCGTTCTCCCAAAGAATGAAGAAGAAGGCAGAGAATGGTAAGTTCCGAAAATTCCTGTCAATGCTTAAATAATTATATGTGAACATACCATTAGTTGAGGCGTTGGAACAAATACCGAGATATGCTAAGTTCATGAAGGACCTGGTGACAAAGAAGAGGTCCGTGAGTTATGAGCCTGCAGATAATGTACATCACTGTAGTATCATAGCTACACGGGTCCTGGCCTTGAAAAATAAAGTTCTAGGTGCTTTCACTATCCCTTGCACCATTGGCAATGTCAAGTTCGCAAGGGCACTTTGTGATCTAGGAGCAAGCATCAATCTAATGCTATTGGTTGTGTTCAAGCAGTTGGGCTTGGGAGCCCCCACACCGACTACAATGCGGCTACTGATAGCCGACAGAACTATGAAGAAGCCAATGGGGATTCTGTTTGATGTTCTTGTAAAAGTGCACAGATTCATATTCCCAGCAGACTTCGTGATCCTGGATTGCGAGGTTGATTATGAGGTCCCCATCATTTTAGGGCGACCATTCCTTGCAACTAGAAGGGCCTTAGTGGATGTGGAGGCTGGCGAACTGAAGTTCAGACTGAATAATGAAGAGGTCACTTTCAACATCTATCGGGCAATACAACAACCGAAGGAGTACAGTGTAGTCTCAGAAATAGAGGATGAATCCGAGTTTCTTAACAAAGTTTGAGTAGTCAAGAGACTTGCGTCATGCCGCGATGTTAAATCAGGAACTTCTTGGGAAGCAACCCAAGTGGTTTCTTGGTGAATTCTAAGTAACTGGGCCACCTGCGTCATGCCACGATGTTAAATCAAGCGCTTCTTGGGAGTCAACCCAAGTGATTTAACTAATGTGTGTTCAGTGTGCAGGGAAAAACAAAAACAGGTGGCAGCAGACTGCTAAAAAGCAGGTGCTATGACTCTCAGTACGACTCTTGAGAGGGTTGTACAAGTCGTAGCATGAGTTGTGGTGAGAATCAGAGAGGTGCTTCAATGAAGGAGTTTAGGGTACGGTTGGTCCTACGACTCGTAACTCAAGTGTACGGATCGTAGTACTTACTGTTCCTGTGAACCATGCAAGCTATGCAAGGAAAAGACCTACGAGTCATCGTACGGACCACACCCACATGGTACGAGTCGTAAGATGCACTCGTAGGTCCCCAGGTAAGTCTTTCAATTCTATAAACTACGGGTCCAAGGGATGATTCGTGGGGTCTTCCTACGACTCGTGGTACGAGTCGTGACGGGTTAAAATCCTGGAAATAACCTGACTTGGCCTAGGTTTTAAAATCTGCCCTCTTATTTATTTAAACTTCAAACCTAAGCAGACCTTTCTCCCACGCGATCAAAACCGAACTCACGAAACACACTCACGACTCCCTCACACCCGTGACTCAAAAACAAAGAATAGTCAAGTAATTTCTTGCTCAAGAAAGTTCATCTCAACCCTAATTTCGAACAACCAGTCGAAGTAAGTAGCTAACAAGTAAGTGTATTGATTTGAATATTGATAAAACCTATATGCTTGATGTAATGATGCTAAAACCCCTGTGAGTCATCGTTTTTACTTGAAAATTTTAAAAGAAACAATAACCAGGGGTGTGAAAGAACTATGTGCGATTGGGAAAAATTTTAAAATCGATGAACTTATGTATTAAAGCATTTATAATTGAGTTATCAAAAGTGACTAAAAAGGGGAGGGATGAGTAATATAAAATGGGGTGAACTACATGCCTAGACCTGGGGAATTCTGAGTACCCAAAACATGAATAAGACTCCCTATAAACTGGAGAAAAATCGAGGCAGGGACAGGCTTCACAAGCCTTCCTACGGCTCGTGGTTTGATACTACGACTCGTAGGATGGCTCGTTGGGATTGTCCCAAGCTAAAATTAGAAAATACCGGAGGTATGAACTATGGTACGGTTTTCTGGTTTTCCACTACGAGTCGTACCAAGGATTCGTACCAAAGATCTGGAAAGGTTCAAGTCCATAAGGGGTAGTACGATCCTTCCTACGACTCGTGGAGTTGACCTATGAGTCGTACCATGAGCCCTCAAGGTACGGATCTTACCTTCATTGTATGAGTCATACCTGGGAATCATAATGTGCAATAAAGATTTCATGGGACTTCATACAAGTCGTACCTCCAAGGTACGACCCGTACTGTTGACTCATGGTTACATATAGAGGATTTTACTTCTTGCTTTTCTTTCTCAGATATGGAATTCTAACTCTCTTTCCTATAGGTACAATGACGGTCAAGCGTAAAGCATCCAAAGCAACTGCCCAGAGGACACTACATGATGAAACCTTGGAATCTGAGCAAGCAGGCAGTTCCCCTAGTGGTTCAGTTGAGAAGTACAGGGTCGATACATCAGACACCGATGGGACCCGAACCACTAGGGCAAAGGCCAAAGCCCAAGTCGTCACAGCTACTGCCACATCTGCCGAAGCTCCCCAGTCTGAGGAGGGGGCTAAGGAAGGTAATCAGGAGTCAGGAAGCAGCTCAAATGCAGAAGAATGGTCTAAAGAGACCCAATCTGGAGAGGCAAGTGGAAGTACTGAGTCAGAGGAGGAATCTCCTAATGCTGAGCTGAAGCAGATCCCGCCTAGGGAGAGTCGTACTATCAAGTGGAGAGTGCTAGGAGCACAGGAAATCTATAAACAGGGAAATACTCTCACCGCCAAAAACAAATCCAGGTGGAGCATCCAAGAAGAGCCGCGGATCCTCACCAACACATTGAATGAATTAGGGGAGATGAAGCGGATATTTAGATTTTACGGGCTCGAATGGATGGCTAGGACTCCGGACCAGTACACTTTAGAGATAGTCCGTGAGTTCTAAACCAACTACTTGGAAACCATGGAGGAAAAGGCAAAAAAGGGGCAGAAAGTGAAAGACCAGTCCAGATTAGAGATTGTCATGGTCATAGGATGAGAGGTCGACATCTCTGAGCACACTATCTCTTGGATCCTATAGGGGTCGCAGTTCATACCTCCACATGCCACACCAGAATATGAGTATCGAGTGGAGGCTCTGAAGCAAATTAGGTAGCTAGGATTTAAGGAGATATAGAGGCAGCTACAGTGGTTGGCGGGTGTTATAGCTGAGGATAAAGAGGAAGTAGAATGGGTCTCAAGTGGGAAGCAGGTTACCAAAAATTCAATCAACTTCATAGCAAAAGCCTATTGGACATTAGTGCACCACCGATTAGCACCAACAGTCAACACACTCAGTTTAGACAGAGCAGCTCTGGTGGCATGTCTCATGTCCAGATACCCCATCAACATCTCGAGGATCATCGCAGAGGAGATACGAGATCGGGCTGTGGGATTGAGAACTACTATCAAATTCTCGAGTCTCGTTTTTAGATTATGCAAAGAGGCAGGAGTTCCAGTGCGATGGGGTGAGGAGCGCTTGATTGGAGGGCATAGGATAGCGGACATTGACTTGATCCGGAATAAAATGAACCCGGTGAGTCGAGCCCGACTTTCCACAATAGCTCTACAGACTCAACCAGCAGGGGGCGCACAGGTGAATGCCCCCACCTCACAGGAGCAGAGCAAGACACCGGCTACAGATGTCGGTAATTCAGTGGCAGCTCCCAGCACTTCTGCTACACCACTGCCTATCTTGCTGACTCAGACTCCATCAGGGTACGTCTTAGTGCCCCAGGACTTTCTCCAGTAGTTGTCCAAGAGACTGACGATGGCCGAAAGAAAAATTTAGGCAATGATGGAGAATGTAAAGCCCTGGGGAAAAGAAGAGACTGACACAGCAGCACAGGCCTTACATGCTCGCCTTGATGGATTTGAGATCCAATTCAACACTTGTATGGCAAAGAAGACGGAGACCGGCAGCCTCCGTGAGGAGTTGTGGGCTCTTCGGAGCCAAGTAGTCGAGTTTTCATCATGACAACTGGCATTCATATCAGCCCCCACTCTTTTGGACCTAGATGAAGATCCAAATAAGGAGATTGACTTGGCCCCTTATTGGGAGTCGATGATAGCATCAAAGGAAAAAGGAAAGAAGAGAGTCTCCGAGGATATTGGAGAACAAAGCTTGAGGAATAAGAGAAAGAAAGAAAGAACAGAACGCAAGTGGGCACGAGAAGAGAGCCTGCAGACTCATGACTCACATATGTCAGAGCTCTAGGAGCGAGCCAGAGGAGCAGGCAGCTCTACCATGGCTCATCCCGAGCTTGCTAGTGGCAGGGACCCTTCGAGCGAGCCACATTTATCCCCGATCACTACAGAGGTCATAGAGACGGCCGAGACTACTGAGTGGATAGCCACTCCCCCTGTTGAAACACCATTGAGTGCGTCGGCAACCGCTAGCGCCATGATTGTAGTGGAGGTACCTCCTTCACAGGATGACAGGAACGCCTAGATCGCCACAGGTATGTTCCCTTCCTTCTGTTCTTGTAGTTCATGCTTCGGAGATGAAGCACAATTTTCAAAAGGGGAGGGGGTATACTTGGATTTTTGGGTTTTTAGATTCGTTCGAGAAATTTTTCTTGCCATATTTCTTTGTCCTCGGGCATGCTATCTAGTAGAATCGGCATGTTTAGGATTTTATTTTCTTATTTTGTGATTTTTTGTTTAATTATAAAATATCTTAGAAGTACTCAGCCAATGAAAGTGCACTAGTTTGGGATTTCTTGAAAAAATGGACCCTGTTTAAAAAACATTTTGATGCATTAGTTGTGTACTTGTGACTGCATGCATGATTTATGTGGATCTTTTGATGTCGTTTAGTGTATTAGCATTAGTAGCCTTGTTAATCCACTTATAAACCAGTGAATATAAATCATGTTTCATGAGTGAGTGAGGTTTGATACTTAGTTCAGTATTGTGTTGAAGATCTACAACTTGCGTGGGTGGGCTTTGCATAGGCTAAGGATGGTTGGATAGGATATGATCATAGGCCATTTTTGTTAAGCACACTTTTAGCCCAAATGACCCTAAGAAAATCATATGATTCCCTTGATCCCAGTTTTGAGCCTTTAATAGACCATTGTTTTTTATTAACCGATGAACCGTACCCATTTTTTTATAATGAACTTGTTTTTTCCCTGGTATTTCCTTGGACATTGTGAACCTCAACATAGGCAAAGTGCCTAAGTTGAGGGTGGATAGAGTAGGGGTGCATAAATGGTGGGAACAAGAAAAGGGGAAAGAAAAGAGAAAAGGTGAAAAATGAGGTGTAGTATGACAAATGAAAAAGAAAAAAAAGGATGAAAAAGTTGAAAACTTTGAAAAAGAAAATTCAAAATAAAAATAATGCTTGAAGAGGTTGAAAACATACCACACTCATACAAATGCAGACAAAAGAGGTGAAAAGGAATGAAAAGAAAAGAGGATGAACTAGGTGAATGGTGAAGCTAATGTATGTAGTGCCAAGGAAGGGTTAATCACTTAAAAATATCTCACATTTATTATGTCCAGCCCTAAAGTCTATATTTCAAGCCGCAATAAGTCCTATAGTGATCCTAATCTGACCATCTGATAGACCGAAGTTGAGAAAAATAAGGGCAAGCCTATGGTATCTGATACACAGTACTTGAAACTTCTCTGTGAGAGTAAGAGTCTCACTTGTTCAGTCCCATGCCATATCTGTTACTATATCTGTGAGTGGGGACTTCATTTGCTGTGAGGGTACATGGGTTATACTTACTTTTACTAGTGGTATGTGTGAAAAGCATTGGTGATGACTTGATTGCCTGTTGATAGCTAGATGACATGTCCTGATCCCTGTTTATCATGTTTTGTAGTTGCTGGTAGTACATTAGTTGATATTGGTTCATGGAAGAAGGGTCAAAATTTGTTGAATTTATAGTGCAAATATTGGTTGGTATTGGCTGTAGTATCATGGGTTTATTCTCTAGTTGAACATCGTGTTTAGTTTTTTCTTTTCTTTGCCTGAGGACATGCAAAAGTATTAAGTTGAGGGTGTTGATGTGCTGTGAGTTTACAGCACTTTCAACGCTCAAAACTGAGAAAATAGCATGAACTTAGATATGTTTATATGAATATAAGGAACTTTTTCTTTGATTACAGGACAAATAAGTGTTGGAGCAACAATGCGTAAAAGAAGCCTGAAAGTGCAAAAAATGGGCTAAAGTCACAGTCTCAGTACGAACCGTAAGTTGATGGTACGAGCCGTACTAAGAACCGTGAAAAGTTTCAGATGGCTGAATTGTGAAGAGTGCAACCTACGACTTTCAGTATGAGTCATACAACACTGGTACGAGTCATAACACAGAATCATGGAAATACTCAAAAGAATTGCACAAGAGGCAGACTCCTGATACGGATAGACAGTATGAGTCATGAGGGAGAGGTACGAGTCGTATACTCATGACAAACTTCAAAAAATTTTAGAGTTTTCAGAGTCAAGTCACGGAAGCAAAGTACGACTCGTAGGAAGCATATACGAGTCATACCAAGGCTCAACACTTAGCCAAATTTTCATCAAGACAAGGACTTAGGGATAGCAATCCTACTACAGGTTGTAGGATCTGTCGTGGACCAGGCGGCATCCGTTATGGAAATTTACCCTATTAACTTAGAAAAAGAATTTTTATGTCTGTATAAATACCTTTTATATTTTATTTTCATAGAGAACATTGGAAGTAGTTAGAGAAGGTCAGAAAGTTAGGAAAAACATAGAATTGAGTTGATTGACTTGTGATCAACTTTTTCTTGATTTTTATGAATTGTTTTGAGTTATTTTGGATATAATCAAAGAAGCTTTTTATCTCATCTACGATTGTAAGTATTGAATTATGTATTTAATTGTGAATGCATATTACAACTTTGCAATTATGAGAGGCTAAAACCTCCATAGCTAGGGTTGTGGGAACCATGGTGGATTAATGAACTAGGGATACACAAAAGTGATTCAAAACCAATGCAAAACACTTGTATTGTATTCTCTTCATGCATAAACATTTCTTAACTGTGTACAACATTAGGACTTGCCCAAATTCTTTATTTGCTTGAGCCTAGAGAGGTAGAGATTAGGAAAAGAGAATTACAACAAATCATTGATCTTGATAATCATTGTATTAACTTGAGTTGTGGTCACAGGATAGTTAAATTTGGAATATATTGATAACAGTTAAATTGAAATCGCTCATGAGACCTGATCCGGTGATTGAGTATAGTCATCCAATAGGGACAAACCAGTCGTTTGGATGAACCCTAGTTATCAATTCTACAAGTAAGAATTGGTATTGATCACATGTGTATACCCGAAGCATTTATGAACCCATGGGGAACACAAGCCCTAGTTATTCTTAATTCTTGATTTTACATTACAATTTCAATCATTGTTTTAATATTTATTTTCTTGAAACCCCCAAATTGGAGTAACTAACCAACAAATTTACTTACCGGCATTAGTTTAGATCTTCCATATTCCTTGTGGGTTCAACCCCAACCTCTTTGTTGGGTTCTTTATTGACAACGTCCGCTTCATACTTCAGCAGGAGGTGTGTGTTTGAGCATTATCACTATACAATAGGAATAACTTGCCAAAGAGGTTAGCCTTAACATACCTCGAATGCCGACTTTTGCTAATCTAAATAGTTCCAACCTATAGCTGATAATCCCATTCAATTGCAGCCCCACGTTGAGAGAAAAAGCCAATTTTCAATACTAAAACTCAAAAATTAATGATATCTTCCAATAACATTAATCTATAACTTAACTTTGATCAATTCGGCCAAGAACTTACAAAGTACCGAGAGTTTAGAAGGTAGAAATGCATACCTATCACTTGTAGCCACTTAGGACTCAATTAGAAATAATTTCTGCAATTTTTACTCAACAGGTTTCCGATACCTTCAGAGAATTTTCAAGAAATAACTCCATAGGGACATTCCTCATAGGCCTATAACTCGTTATCCAGGATGCATTTGCGTTTGGACAGAGTTTAGTGGCGTAATTTGACGAGAAATGGAAGAAAAGTAGAGCGAATTCGTCATAGGGTCGCATTCTGACTTTGGGGAAATACTTTATGATCTGAACTTGAAGTTAACTCATATATATAGGTGGGGCGGTGGCCTGGGGGGGCGTCGCCCTGCCCATCGTGCTAGACAGGAGGTGCGACGCACCGACCATGGCGCCAGTGCGCCTGGCCTTCAGCCCCGACCTCCTGCTCGCTCACTGTCATGCTCGTATACTCACCCCTCAAGCCCCTCCTTGCATGCATCGTACTCCAAAACTCTCAACATACATACACACATATCAGTTAAATGATAAGAACTTACAGAGTGTAACAAAAAGTAACTATTCACATAGATCATGTGGCTATCCGGCACCTCATGGATAAAAAGGATGCCAAGTCAAGTTTGATTAGATGGGTACTCCTTCTTCAAGAGTTTGCATTTAAATTAAAAGACCGAAAGGGGTGTGAAAATCAAGTGGTGGATCATCTATCAAGGCTTGAAGGGAATCTTGAGTCAAAAAATGAGCTTGAAATAAATGAGTCATTCACGGATGAGCAAGTGTTGGCGGCCTCAAATGATTTGATCCCTTGGTATGTTGACTTTGTGAATTTCCTTACTAGTAAAGTGATGCTGGAAGATTTGAGCTTCTACTAAAAGAAAATATTCCTTAATAATATGAGAAAGTTCTATTGGGATGAGTCATATCTCTTCCGGGTGTGTGCAAATAATCTCATCCGAAGATGTGTTCTAGAGGCAGAGATGATGCCCATTCTATAAGCCTGTCATTCATCCCCTATGGGAGGACATCATAGTAGCACAAGAACTGCCGCAAAAATCTTATATAGTGGATTCTACTGCAAACCATCTATCAAAATGCCCATAATTTTGTGAGGTCTTGTGATCAATGCCAACAAAATGAAGGCATTTCACAATGACATGACCTTCTATTGACCCCAATCCTGGAGGTGGAGATGATTGATGTATGGGTCATCGACTTCATGGATCCATTTGTGAGTTCTTTTTGGCATAAATACATCCTTGTGGCAGTTGATTATATCTCAAAATGGATGGAGGCAGTGGCATTCCCAAACAATGAAGGAAGAAGTGTGACTGCATTCTTAAATAGATACATCTTCACAAGGTTTGGAAAACCAAGAGCAATCATCAGTGATGGGGGTTCTCGTTTTTGCAACCAAACTTTCACTTCTCTATTAGACAAATACGGTGTCAAGCACAAGGTTGAAACCCCCTATCATCCACGAACAAGTGGGTAAGTTTACGTGTCCAACCGTGAAATCAAGAGCATATTGGCCAAAACAATAAATGCATCAAGAAAGGATTGGTCTAGAAAGTTGAATGATGCATTATGGGTTTACCAAATCGCGTTCAAGACACTAATTGGTCCCCCTATCAGCTTGTATTTGGGAAGGCGTGCCACTTGCCCGTTGAGCTAGAGAACAAGGAATTATGGGCATTGAAGAGGCTGAACTTGAATTAGAATAATGTCGTTAACTTGAGGATGGAGCAATTAAATGAGCTTGATGAATTTTGGATACAATCCGATGAAAGCTTGTCCATCTACAAGGCCCAAATGAAGCACTTCCATAATAAGGGAATTCTAAAGAGGGAGTTCTTCCCAAGCGATTGGGTAGTGCTATTCAACTCATGGCGTAGGTTATTCCGGGGAAAACACAAGTCCAAATGGTCCAATCCCTTCAAAGTTTTCCAAGTCTTTCCATACAGGGCCGCTGAACTTGAATGCTAAAACGGAAAAATGATTCAAGGTGAATGGACAAAGAGCGAAGCCGTATTTAGGCATCCAAGAGGAAGTGAAAGTGATAGAAGTGATTTTCCTTGATGAACCATAATGTTTCGAGGTAACCTATCGTACCGCAACATTAAATTAGGTGCTACATAGGAGGTAGCCTATGTTTTATCTTGTTTTGGTTCTTGTTTTAATTTTGTTTTTGTTCTTATAATAAAAAGTGCAAGGTGTATTTTGATAAGTGTTGTGAAGTGTGCATGGATGAAAAAGAGTAACACTGGGTAAAAATGCGATTAGTCTGCGAACTGTAAACCAATCCTGCAGTCGCATAACAATTTCGAAGAATTAGCCAGCAAAGAGAGATGGAGACATTATCAAGGCAGTCAAACGTGCAATCCATCTGCGAATCATAGTTAGAATCTATGATTGCGAAAGATATCAGTGAAACTGGGAATTTCGAAGCACAAAATATGATTTGGGACCCTATTAAGCAACTCGAAGTCCAAAAAATATGAACTCAAAATACGATCGTGGTACCCTCAGCAAATCAGGTAACAGGGATTGCAAACTGAATTGCGGAAAGCGAAACAATTTACGGCCCGATTTTGATTGCAGATTGACTGCAGAATGGCCAAATCATTTTAAAGCCATTGACAGTCAAATGTTGAAACTTTCATTTCCCTCCCTCTCTTGTACTAGAACTAGGACCAAAATGTTGGAATTACATTGCACCTATAGGAGCATTGTTAAACTAACCAGCATATAACCCGCATAGATTCAAAATCATCATCAATCAAGGAATCATTCGATAAGAAATTCAAAGCTTTAAGTCAAGTTCATCTTTGTGCTGAATAATCTTGCTATAGAATAGATCCTCTAAATTTTGTGTGATAAAATTAATTGATTGGGGGTGATTTTAGCATGAATTCATGTCAAACCCTTTCCCCAAATTCGCTATTGATGATTGTTCTTGGGCCAAAGCTAGACTTAGTGAAAACTTAATCTAAGCTAGCCAATGTTTGGAAAAAAAGGTCAAGTTACTTTTTCATTTGGTGTTCTATGAGTTTGGGAGGCCAAACAATGGCCTAAGCTTAAGTAATTTTCTTGTATGTAGAAACAAAAAACCCTAGCTTAGGGTTTTTTGTGTTAGAAAAGATAATTACTCATTGGGGAAGTCTGAGTACCCTCATATAAGAGCATTTGCATACTCAAATTGGTTGTTGAGGTCAAATCCTAAATGACCTAATTTTGGAAATTTTGGAGAAGATGTTGTCGAGATGCCCAATTGGGAGCCTTTCTGTAGTTGCAGAGTCATTTTATCATCTGTAGAAAGACATCCCAATCCACAAAAAATGATAGTGCAAGTAGGAAGAAGAAAAAAATTTCTGTGATGTAATTTTGCAACCGCGGAACTGGACTACAGATTGCAGAATGGTTATTGTTTAGTAATAAGCTTTTGGGAAGTTCTGTGACTGCAGAACAGATCTGCGGTTCACAAACTTGGTCTGCGGACCCCTGGAAGCAGTCTCCATAGAGAATTCCCCAAATTCTTTGATTGCATTTGATGCTTCTTCACATGTACTTGAGTGATTATCTGAACACGAACCATTATTTGAAATAGGAATGCCTCGCATAAAGAGCGTTGTAGTCAAAAATGACAAAGAGCCTGCTTCATAGAGCAGGACAAGGAGTAAATGAAAGCCCCGAACACCCCACATCACAATGAGTCAGATGAATCCACATGTGCTAATGGATCCACCTCTCAATCTGAAGAGGATGTCGGAGCATCTCAGTCACCCACCACCTCAGCCAGAACGGCAGAAGAGCTGAGGAGAAAGAAAGTGGTGGATGATCAGCGATTCATAGTACCCGGTTGATTCCAGAGGTTCCATCAGAATAAAAGGTGGAGTATCTTGGAGGATAAGTGGATCTATAGTAATGGGATGCACGATAAGTTTTCCATGGTATGGAAGACCCTCCTCTTTTATGGATGGAAGGTATTCACTCAACCCTTGCCGAAATACAATGAGGCATTGGTGCATAAGTTCTACACCTTGCATGCATCTGCCATGCCGAAAATGAAAAAAGGGTTGA
The DNA here is from genome assembly GCA_035772735.1 of Datura wrightii. Lineage (NCBI taxonomy): Eukaryota > Viridiplantae > Streptophyta > Magnoliopsida > Solanales > Solanaceae > Datura > Datura wrightii. The sequence continues at coordinate 24,532,445 of JASDFA010000001.1, forward strand.
AGGAGGGGATGTTGGATATGGTGAAGGTGCGGGATGTGGATGTTCCATGTGGACCGACTGAGATCAATGAGTATTACGATGAGCGGCTATATGACGAGGCCCTATGTACGAACAGAAAATCAGGGCCAACATTAATGAAGAGAAAGCATAGGTCATTTCAACAATATCCAGGGGTTATCAATTGAATCAATCCCAGTGTCAAGATCTATAAAAAGGACCTCATAGTCTAGGTACAATTCTAGCTAGCTATGGTCAGCTGCAGGTTACAGCCATCTCAAAATGAGACCGAGATCAAATTGGAGAAGGCGATCCTTATGACATGCATCATGTCACGATCATTCATAAATCTTAGCAAGATCATCCGTCCAGAGATTGGGAAGAGAGCTACTCAAGAAAAGACATCCTTCCCTTTCCCCTGCCTCATCACAGAGTAGTGCTACAGGGCATGGGTACCTCCCATTCCATGGTAGGACATGGCCATAATTGCAAGCGCAGTGGTAGACATTTTGAGGACCGTGATAAGGAGTTGGCAGAGAGGCAAAAGAGACAGAGGATTGGCTCGATTGACACCTCCCAAGTGATCAACTTGGAGCAGACGAAGGATACCGCCACTGAGCCCACAACAGCCACTACTACCCCTCAGAAACCTATGGGACCTACAGCAATAGGGTCTTCTACTTCCACAACCATACCATAGACAGCAGCCAGCACAGCACCTTATTCAAACCCAATTCTCATACAGGCTACAATCATTAGGATGGGACAAGTGGCTCGCACCACAGAGGCCAAGGTGCGCCAGCTAGAGCAGACCATTCCAAAGATGATTCGATAGCTCAAGATCCAATCCAGGACTCTCTCAGCCGCATAGAGCAGTAGCAACACGCCCAGGAAAACTCCATGGGTCGCCTATCAAACAGACTGGCCAAAGTTGAGGCTAAAGGTGGCAGTGATGTGGCAGACCTTAAAGCTAAGTTTGATGCTCTCAAGAAGGATGTGGATGAGCTCAGGTCCACCAAGATCGACTTCACTGATGGATCCCTTCCTAAAAGAGTAGACTCATGAGCATCCTCCACCACTCATTGCACATCCAGAGGTTCGGGTCCAGATAGAAGGCACTGACGAGTCTTTAGATGAGGAGGAGGATGCAGAGACTGAGGATGAGGGCCACACCACAGAGCATGTTCCAGAGTACGCGGAGTCTCTATAGGACCTGGAGGATAATTTTATGGCAACCACTATGGAGAAGTCACAAACTAAGTCCATCATAATAGGCACTAGTGGCATAGAGACCGACCCGGAGGCCCCACCTGCACCAGTCTTATCTCATGAGTCCCTACTTGCACGTACAGACCCTGCTTCAGCTCAGATAGACATCACCACCAACATTCCACCGTGGCAGGGCACTTAGAGTGCCTATGGGGAGACCCTCACATCATGCTCTTTATTTTTCTTGTTTGCATTAAGGATAATACAATGTTCATAGTTGGGGGTGGGGTGTTTTATTTTGATAACTTGTGTATAGGGGTAGCTTTTGGTTGTACTTAGTACCCTTGTACTTGTGAATAAATAAAATAAGGAAGTTTTATGAGACGCTATCTCATTTTCTATTTTACTCTTGCTTCAAATAAAACTCTCTTGATTTTTCTTCGCCGAGGTTCTTTTTCAAGGGTATATTTTTAAAAACCTTGGTCTGTCAATATAACTCTCTAACTTGATTGGTACTTTTGTGAAAATTAAAAAGCATGTGAATCTTGATTGCTTATAAAGTCATGACTATGTTGTGAAAGCATGTCTCTTTTTCTCACTTTGTGATTACTAGTGTGCTGAACTTCCAAGTGCCCCAATTGATTGTTGAAAATGCAGTTGTGGATATAGGTTGTTACCATGAGTAGAGAGGATTAGATTACATGTCAGTGTTGATTAGTCTCATCTAGAACTTGCCCTGTTGTTTTGTCACTGAAATCGTAGGAAGTAGCTGAGTTGTGGAAATGACCATAGGCCTTGAATTGAGTAAAAACCTCTTTACTTAGCCTACTCGTGAGTGTGTGATCTGTGTTTTCCTATTTTGTACCTCTACTTATCCCTTTCTTTTGAACACCACTGTACAAACCTTGACCTTTCCTAAATCCTCTTTGAACCTAGTCGTCTCAACCACACTGTTGAAAAGGAGGCTTAATGCCTAAGTTGGGGGTGGTATGTACTCTAAAAATAAAAAGAATATTTGGTGCTAAAAAAATTCCTTTTGTTTAGAAAAAGAAGAGGAGGGGGAGGAGGAAGAAGGAGAAGAAGAAGAAGAAGAAGAGAGAATAATTTAAATTTGTGTTAATAAAGGAGATTGTAAGATGAAAAGGAAGGAAAGAGGAATAAAAGATGAGAGTGAGAGGAAAATCATAAGAGCAATAAAAAGTGAAGGGAGATGGAAAGGAAAACGGGGGGAAAGAAAGGTGAATTCATAGTGCTTGGAGAAGGCTTAGCCACTTGGACCTAAATAAATATTCTACCAACCTAAAGTCTACATTACAAGCCTATAAAGCTCTTAGAGATACACAACCAAGCTCTTCAACATTTGGTGATTTACGATACAGACAAGCCTATGGCATGAGGTTGGCAATGTTGCGCCCCATTTTTTCCTCGCGGAAAAGCGGAACCCAACATTGACGTCTCTTAAGGGTGGAAAAGAAGAGTCGCCACCTAACGAATTTAAGGTGCGTTAGGGCACCATTCTAAGCTTTTATTTCCTAAGTTACCAGAGTTCGGGTAAGGGCTTTAATTACCTCGAAAGGAAGGTGTTAGGCACCTTTCGAGGTCCACAAATGTGGTTCCCGACCGTACTCACTAAATGGGATATTAACTAAGTGACCAATTAAAACTGATTTTAACTTATTATTGTTTAAACTAAATGATGAAGCCAAAGATAACAATGTTTGGACAAACAAGAAAGAAATTTGGACGGAATGAAAGTTAAAACAAATCGATGTTATTCTAAACTCTTAAATAAATACAAAAAAAAAACTGCGGCAAGCAATCATTTATTAAAATAAAAAAAAACGAATAAACAATTTTAATTATGGGGCCGAGCCTCGGTAGGCACCTACGTATCCCTTAAGGGAATCAGGCCAAACGTAGTTCTACGATAGAAATGTTTGACCTAATGGGATCACTTGTGCAACTTAAATAATACTTCGCAGTCTTTTGAATTGCTCGTATTATTCAGCGAGCACAAATATCATTTCCCGACTACCCACCTAGCTGATTAATTAACCTAAAACGCATTAGGTGATGAAACTAATGTCCTACTATTTGCCTACCCGCACCAAACTTGAGGTCCAAGAGGCTTTGGACAATCTACTTTGGATTTTTGGTTCTAAAATCTTAAGGTTGTAAAGAAAACGACAAACAAAACAAATCTCCACAACGAGCATGTAAAGGTTTCAAATAAGCCTCTTTGTTTAAACTTATGAACGTGATTTCTAAGGGATGCTAATAAACCCTATGATTTCTAACCAAATATCAACTTTTATTAGCTATAGCTTACGTTGTGATTTGAAAAGAGTGCGCTAAATATATGATCAAATAAACATGAATTGGGTAAATCAGTTAAATATTTGCACAGATTACTACATTAGCCTATAGTTATCTAAAATCTTCAAACCGCAAATCATTTTTGTGCAGAATATTAGACGATATTTTATTCATGCATTTTCTTTTTTAAAAATCTCTAACCGTTCTATTTAAATTATTAAAAAAATGAGATTCACGATGAAAGAATTTAGACATGACCTTCAATGTTCAGATTGTACAAATCAAATACACAATTAAATCCTATAAGCATGATATCTAAACGATTATCAAATTCGGATATCATAAATCTATTTGCAGAAAAATATGTACCAAACAGTTCCCATAGGCGGATTTGCTCGTAAAGTTAATTAATTATGATCCCTATAGGCATGACTTCTAGTGAAATAATCGTGTTTATGTTAACCCTATAAACATGATATCTAACGTCACGTGTTATTAAAATCCTATAATCATGATTTCTAGGCGAGATTAATAGTTAAAGCAAAATAAACATACAATCCCCACCCCCCAAACCCCTTTTTTACTATTATTAGTGTTTTGTTTTTACAATTATTACAAAATAATAATAAAAATAAAATAACGCACAAAAATATAAACATTAAAATAAAATACACTAATCCATAAACCCACGGTCCTTTATATCCCGAGCGACTCTTCGGTCCAACCAGAACTTGCAGAACCTGATGCAATTATTAAGATCACGTAGCAGAAAACGTAAATTAAAATAAAAGATGAACTAACCGGTTAATTTTTGCAAGCAGTAAAGTAACAGTCAACAATTTGAAAGAAGACTTTTTAAGGGAAGGTTTTTCAAGGATTGAAACCCGAATTCGACACGTCAAGATCACGAGGATTTCTTGGAATCCCGAGCAGTGCTCGTGTCGAAAATGGGAGAGAAGTATAAAGAAGAATAGTATTTTGAAATTAAGTATTAGAGGCTTTCTTTTTTTTTTTCTTACCGTTCGCCCTCTTTAAAATAAAGGAGAAGGCTGCTTTTATAGCAGAGTCGGAACGGTTTAAAGGGAAAGGGAATATTTAAAAAAAATAATAATAATTCTGAATCATTACTTACCATGTATGAATAAATTATTCGTCTAATAAAATTAAATTAGAAGAGAAAAAAAAACTATCATAAATGCAATATGGAAATTGAGGAAAGAATTAGTCAAACATATGGAATGAGAACCTTACCAAAATTATTTAAATAGACTATCAGTAAATAAGTGAAAAAATTAAATGACAGATTACCATAATCTCTTTTAAAGGAATAATTCAATCAATTAGGTGTACATATGGTATAATTCATAAATAATGTATGTCATATGCTAAATGGAAGAAATTCGCAGAATAAATAAAAGTATCAAATTAATATACATAAGAACTAATTAAATTTTACCACGTTTAGACAAATATTTAAATTGACTAAAAGGAAAGGATCAATTGACAGCAATTTTATCTTAAAGTGAGACAATTGACAAGCTGTCACTCAATATACAATTGAATAAATAACTAAATAAATAAGTAATCAATGCGTTACTATAATTGTATATATGGCACAACTGTACTGATTAAGGTAGAAAGCTGAGAATTATGAAAATAATTACGGTAATCAGCTCAAATTCAGAATAACATAATCAGGCTAATTAGAGTCAAAAATCGAATCAAAAGAAATTTATCAGAAATCAGTAAATATTGAGTTACTCTATGTTCCGTGAGCAAATCCTACTTACCAAATTAATATTTTATTATTCTCTGTAACTATCACTGGCAGAAACAAATTAATTCCGAATAATACGCTTAACAATTGACCACAAGATTTTTCATAACATGGAATCATGCTATACATATAACCCATGACTTAATTAAACCTATAGCAGTGGGCCTATAGAGGTAGTTCAACTTGCACCATAACAGTAAAGAATATCAAACAAGCAAGCAAGCAAATATATATTAAATTTCCATCAGAAAGCAAAGACTATAAAGAAGCCAGTGAAATATATGTATGTATCCATACTGACTAAATCCGAATAATAGATGTCGTCTAATCATAAAATTGGGGAGATTAATAAACCCATTTAAAAACTAACACAAAAATAATAATAATAAAAAATCAAAACAATTGTAGGAGAGGACGTTACTAGCAGACAAGATTAATTTAGATCTAGTTTAGAACAAAATGAAAGAGAGGCAGATCTAGTGATTGGGGTTTATTGGTGGCTCGAGGTGCGGTGATGGAGTCTATTGGAGAAGGCAATGAATATGAAGAGGAGAGGGGAGGATGATGGTGAGAGGTCTAGTGGCGCATGGTGGTTATTGGTGGCCGGACGGTAGCTTGCTGGCCTGAAAAAGAAGAATAAGGAAAAAAAAGAGAGGGTTGACGGCCGGATCTGATGGTGGAAACGGCGAGGGAAAGGTGAGGAGGTCTGGTCGTTGCTGGTTTTCGGCCATTGGTGGTCGGCCGGAAAAACAAGAACGACGGGAAATGGGGGAGTCGACGGTGTTGGCTGCTGGCAGTGGTGGTGGTGGTTATGGCGTTTTCCGGTCGAACTTCGACCGGAGGTGGGAAAAATGAGGAGCGAGGGGAAGAGGGAAAGGGAAGGGTCGGCTGCCATTGCTAGGGTGTTAGGGGAAGAATGAAAAAGTGATCTTTGGTATTGGGGTGTAGAGGAGTAAATAAGGAAGTAAGTAGGGTTCAATCCCTGACCGTTGGATCAAAAAAGATGGACGGTTAGGATTAGAATTTAGGATAGGTGGGTCGGGTTAATTGGGTCGTCCGGACGGGTTATGGGTTGAATCAAATGAATGGCTAAAATTGAATTTAAATAGTAGCCAAATGGATCAAAAGTGGCTAAAATTGAAATGAATTGAATAGAAAGTGGCCAGATTTGAAATAAATTGAATGAATTGAATGGCAAGATGGCTAGAATTTAAATAAATTGAATGAAATTAAATTTAGCTGCTATTAAATTAATAAACATAATATACTTTTAAATAATTTAGTAAATAGATATAAAATAATTTAAATTATAAGAAAATCATATAAATATTATTATTAATAAATAAATTCTAAATTTAAATATACTTATGTAAATATCATATAATTCTTGTATTTACGAATAAATTGATGACTAAAAAATGAAGTCAAGTCATCAAATATTATAAAAATCATATTATTAACGTAAATAATTTATAAATTCAAGTAATTTTATTATTCAAATAAATTTATAAACTTAGCAAAACTAGGTAAATAACTTATTAAGTAAAGGATATATTTTAAAATAAGGGCGCATATATACGTCGTAATTATTTAATATCAAAACTTAAAATTAATATAGGTCATATATATAACTTGGAATGATTTTCGCAATATTATGATAATAAATTATTTTATAAATACAAAAAATAAGCCGAATTTTGCGTTAAATAAATAAATAAATATATACATATATAAGCAGCATATTAAGGCGCAGGTAAGTCAAAATTGGGTGTCAACAGCTGCCCCTTCTTTGCTCGGGAATGAAGGATGAATTGTCGAGCAAAGAACGTTGACTTAGTAGCCAATTTTGTCCGACCGAAGCAAAAATTTTGGGGCGGAAAAATAAAGTCATGAGGATATCGCGACCGAGACTTCAGTTTCAAGTCGCCTACATATCTCGGGTTTCACGAGAATTAGGCCGCGTGTAGTTCTGGATTTAGGGACGAACGAGATCCCTAAAAATTTATAACACGATGCTTGAATAAGGATGGGGTAGCACGAATTGACACGATTTAGAACGCATTTCACAATAAACAGGTGAGAATATAGTTCAAAAGAAAAAGGTAGGGAAACGCTATCATTCGTAGCTCGTGATTTCTTCAAAGCTCGCGTGAATAACTAAAACATGCGCATCAAATATTTTCACAAAATAAACGGATGCAAAACTTAAACATGATGCACGTTCCCTTTAGACAATGAAAGTTTGTTAGAGATAATGAATGATGTCTCTAAACCATGATGTCTTGGGGCCATGATACGCAAAATAAAAATTCCCTAGGCCATGAAATGATGTCCGCAGGCCATGAAAATGATGCCTTTAGACTATGACGCCTAAGGGCATGATAAATCGAAAAGTAAAATTCCTTAGGCCATGACATGATGCCTGCAGGCCATGAAACGATGCCTTTAGACTATGATGCCTTCGGATGAGTGGAAGAAATGCTTATTCGAAGAAAGTAAATGATTCGAAAGCCTCAATGTTCAATCGAGAGTTCTAGTTTATTCGGGCTCAATGCAAATAAATCACGGGGCTCAGAATGTAACAACGGGCTCAGAATGCAACAGTGAGCTCAAAATGCGAATAACAGGCTTCAAATGCATAAGCGGCTTAAAATGAAGACGGCTTGAATGCATATATCATGTATACCACGGGCTCAAAATGCATTTAAAAATGTATATCACGGGCTCAAAATGCATAAACGGGCTTGAAATGCATATAACGGGCTCAAATGTATATCTACCATAGGCTCAAATGTATATATAAATGTATACCAAGGGCTCAAATGTATATGCAAATGTATTTCAAGGGCTCAAATGTATATGCAAATGTATTTCAAGGGCTCGAATGTATACGTAAAAGTAAATCCGGACTCAATGCATACGTAAAAGTAAATTAGGGCTCAAGTGCATATGTAAAAGTAAATTAGGGCCCAAGTGCATACGTAAATGCGTAACAGGGCTTAAAAGCATGTATATCAGGGCTCGAATGCATAAGCGGGCTTGAAATGCAAACAACGGGCTCAAATGCATAAACGGGCTTAAAATGCAAATATCGGGCTCAGATGCATACGTCAAAATGTATATCACGGGCTCGGATGCATATATGGATGTATATCAGGGCTCAAACGCATATGCACAATGTATATACGGGCTCAAACGCATGTATACAATGTATATACGGGTTCGAATGCATGTATAAAATGTATATTCAGGGCTCACATGCATATGTAAAATGAATACTTGGGCTCATATGTATGTATATATAAATAATCAAGAGCTCAAATGCAAATGTAAATTGTATATCCGGTGCTCAGATGTATATAAATAAATGTCATGAGCTCAAATGTATATAAATAAATGTCACGGGCTCATAATGCGATACGGGCTTCGAAATGCACACAAATGCATGCATTAAATGTATATCATGGTTTGATATGAAACCGAATACTCTGAGGATAGCAAGATAATGAATAGGGCGTAAGAAAAAGTGACTTAGCTCTATGTCGCCTCGTGACACGGCATTTTCCGTCTCTGTCTTGCATTTCTGCTATTTCTGCATTCAAAGAAAATTCGTTAGTTCGAAAAGGGGAGGTTGATCTGTGTGTTCATCTCGTGGCCTTCTTCTACTCGTCTATTGTTGCACTTCATCCAGGCATACACTCAAGCACATAGTTTAGACAAAAGGTGAATAATTTAGTAAAAGTAAAGTAAAAACGTAGAAAAGAATTGAGTTAAATCACGGGCCATGGCATATTTAAAAACCGTACGACGTCCTTTTGTAAGTCGAAACTTTTCCTGACCTAGTTTGATGAAATTTTGAGATCCTTCCCAAAATTTCTGCCCCAGTATAGAAGATGACATAGACTTCTCGCAAATGACGGAGATTTGAGAATTTTTTGAGGTCCTCTCAAAAAATTCTGCCCCAATTGCAGCTTGTTAACCGAAATACCGCGAAAATGTGATAGAAACGCCGAGAATCTTGAAGGGTAAAAGAAAATTTTATAAAGATATAGACCGAGTCCCACAGGGACGCCTACGTATCCCTCTTAAACGGGAATCAGGTCCAACGTAGTTCAGGTTACAAAGCAGAGCATAAAGAAATAAAAATCCCAATCTAAACGTAGTATCTCTTAACCGCGTCTGAGCTGATGGGTTTAGGCCAGATTTCACCGTCCATCTCTGCTAGGATAAGTGCTCCTCCTGTCAGCACTCGGTGGACTATGTAGGGACCTTGCCAGTTAGGCGAGAACTTGCCTTTAGCTTCATCTTGGTTTGGAAAAATCCGCTTCAAAACTAACTGCCCAGGCGTGAAGAGTCTTGGCCTAACTTTCTTGTTAAAGGCCTTGGTCATCCTGTTCTGATAAAGTTGCCCGTGACAGATTGCATTTATCCTTTTCCCATCAATGAGTGCGAGTTGCTCGAATCTACTTTGCACCCATTCTGCATCGTTCAGTTCTGCTTCTTGAATGATTCTCAAAGAAGGAATTTCCACTTCAGCTGGTATCACTGCCTCGTTACCGTATACCAACATATAGGGTGTAGCACCAGTAGATGTTCGGAGAGTGGTACGATATCCCAACAAAGCAAAGGGCAGCTTCTCATTCCAATGTCTGTAATTGTCAATCATCTTGCGCAATATCCTCTTGATATTCTTGTTTGCAGCCTCCACGGCTCCATTCATTTGCGGCCTATATGCAGTAGAATGGCGGTGCTTGATCTTAAAATTTTCACATGTCATTCTCATCAAGTCACTATTCAAATTGGCGCCATTGTCGGTAATGATTGATTCAGGTACTCCAAATCGGCAAATGAGATGGTCGCGGACAAAATCTGTCACTACCTTCTTTGTGACAGACTTGTGGGAGGTAGCTTCAACCCACTTAGTGAAATAGTCAATTGCAACCAGAATGAATCTATGTCCATTGGATGCTGCCGGCTCAATGGGACCAATTACATCCATCCCCCAAGCTGCAAATGGCCAAGGAGAGCTTGTGGCATGAAGCTCATTAGGGGGAGCACGAATCACATCGGCATGGGTTTGACAGCGATGACATCTTTGCACGTATTTGATACAGTCTGTTTCCATAGTCAACCAAAAATAACCTGCTCTCAAGATCTTCTTTGCCAACATGAAACCGTTCATGTGGGGTCCACAAGTTCCAGCGTGAACTTCCTCAATCAAAGCCGTAGCCTCTTTAGCATCCACACATCTTAGCAATCCCAAGTCGGGAGTCCTCCTATAAAGGATTTCTCTGTTTAGGAAAAATTGATTGGCTAATCTCCGAATCGTGCGCTTTTGGATGCTTGTAGCATGCTCAGGATAACCTCCGTTTTTCAGATACCTTTTGATGTCGGCATACCATGGTTCACCGTCTGGTTCTTCCTCAACATGAAAGCAATAAGCCGGCTGCTTATGTATGTGAACAGGAATGGGATCGATGTAGTTCTTATCAGGATGCTGGATCATCGACGACAAAGTGGCTAAAGCATCCGCAAATTCATTTTGTATTCTGGGAACATGATGGAACTCAATCTTGATAAACCTTTTGCACAATTCTTGCACACAATGTAGATAGGGAAGAATCTTTGTGTTCTTCGTGGCCCATTCTCCCCTTACTTGGTGCATTAGCAAATCTGAGTCTCCTATTACCAATAACGATTGCACATTCATGTCAACTGCCAGTCGAATACCCAAAATGCAGGCTTCATATTCAGCCATATTGTTGGTACAAGGAAATCGAAGCTTAGCCGATACAGGATAATGCTGCCCAGTTTCTGATACTAACACTGCTCCAATGCCCACTCCTTTGAAGTTTGCTGCTCCATCGAAGAACAACCTCCAACCATCATATTCTTTGGCAATATCTTCTCCTACAAAGGCTACTTCCTCGTCAGGAAAGTATGTCTTCAATGGCTCATACTCCTCATCTACAGGATTTTCTGCTAAATGGTCTGCAAGAGCCTGTCCTTTTACGGCCTTTTGCGTAACGTAAATAATGTCAAACTCACTTAGCAATATCTGCCACTTGGCCAGTTTCCCCGTAGGCATGGGATTTTGAAAGATATACTTCAATGGATCCATCCTTGAAATCAAATAAGTTGTGTAGGCAGACAAATAGTGCCTCAACTTCTGAGCGACCCAAGTCAAAGCGCAACACGTTCTTTCCAACAGTGTATACCGAGCCTCATATGGTGTGAACTTCTTGCTTAAATAGTATATGGCTTGCTCCTTTCTCCCTGTCTCATTATGTTGTCCCAAAACACAACCAAAGGCGTTCTCTAGCACGAACAAGTACAAGAGCAGAGGTCTCCCTTGTTCCGGTGGTACTAAAACTGGAGGCTTCGACAAATAATCTTTGATCCTATCGAAAGCTTGTTGACATTCAGGAGTCCATTCCGTAGCAGCATCCTTTTTCAGCAATTTGAAGATTGGTTCACAAATAACCGTTGACTGAGCAATGAAACGGCTAATGTAGTTGAGGCGTCCTAAAAAACTCATAACCTCTTTCTTATTTTTCGGTGGTGGAAGCTCTTGGATGGCCTTAATCTTGCTTGGATCCAGCTCAATACCACGACGACTGACGACAAAACCCAACAATTTCCCGGATGGAACCCCAAATGCACACTTTGCCGGATTTAGCTTCAGATTATACTTCCTCAATCTATCAAAAAACTTCCTGAGGTCTGCCAGATGATCTGAGCTTCTCTTTGACTTGATGATGACATCATCCACATAAACTTCAATTTCCTTGTGAATCATGTCATGGAAAATAGTAGTCATGGCCCGCATGTAGGTGGCTCCGGCGTTTTTCAATCCGAAAGGCATTACTTTGTAACAATATACCCCCCACGGGGAAAGAAATGCAGTTTTCTCAGCATCATCTTCATGCATTCTAATTTGATGATAACCAGCAAAACAATCCACAAATGACTGTGTCTCATGCTTGGCGCAGTTGTCAATAAGGATGTGGATGTTTGGTAACGGAAAATCGTCTTTAGGGCTAGCCTTGTTGAGATCCCTGTAATCCACACAGACTCTGACCTTTCCGTCTTTCTTCGGTACAAGCACGATGTTGGCCAACCAAGTGGGATATTCTACCACTTTGAGGATTTCGGCATCAATCTGCTTGGCTACCTCTTCTTTGATTTTCAAACTCATGTCTGGCTTGTATTTCCTCGGCTTTTGCTTCACAGGGGGATACGCCGGATCAGTAGGCAATCTATGCGCTACTATAGAGTGGCTGAGCCCAGTCATATCATCGTAGGACCAGGCAAAGATGTCCTTATAGTCTTTCAAAAACTCTACGTACTTTTCAATCTCATCTTTAGGCAAGTGAGTACTGACTTGAGTCTCTTTGGGCATTTCTGAATCTTCTAAAATTACCACATCGGTATCTGTCAGATTGGCTTTAGGCTTGTCCTCAAACTCTTCGATTTCCCTGATAATTTCAACGGGTAACTCATCTTCTTCAACTTCTAAAGAGTTGTTTGTGTTATGTCGCACGGTTTCATTACAAGCCATGGCCTTAGATTCAACTCGTTCAATATTAGAAATGCTGAAAATATAAAATTAAATTAAATCAAATCAAATATATGAAAGAGAAATAATTTTATTAAAACCGATCAGAACTTGACATAATACTCATAAGAAAATTCATAATTTTTTTAAAACAAATATTTGTTTTGAATAAGAATGAAAAACTAATCCTTTGGTCTACCCAGATGCCCGGCGAGCTCTGGATGGTGCGGCTGTCCAATTGGCGGTTCTTTGTACTCCGAAATCCTGTGGCAGGGCCCCTCCTTACTCCCCGTGGCCAATGGCGTTACAACCATGATCATCCAGAAACAAATTCCTTAGACTGAGCAGCACGGCATCTTCTTCAGCCCGTTTAATATCAAGGAAGCCATCCAAAATAAAAGCCTGTTGAAGCGAAGGCAACGGGTTTGGCAAAAGAAACTCTCTCTTTCCCAAGGGATATTTCCATTTATCCAACTCTTGTTTAGTAGGTTGATACCCCAATCCGAAAGTGGTCTTTTGCGTTGCCACTTGCAACGGCTCGGAGATTCCTTGTAATTTCACTCCAAGACCCCGACCTGGCTCGAACCCTAGCCAAAGTAGCATACTCAGGATCCTATCACTCCACCATCTACCTTCTTCAACGACACCGACCAGCTCTACGGTGTGGAAACTTTCCCCGTCTAGGCCACCCTTTCCTTCAATGACAGGGATAACAGGAGCAGCATAAATTGGGCGGTTTTCATCCCCGTGGACCACAACTTCTTGATGGTCCCATTCAAATTTCAGGCATTGGTGCAGAGTCGAAGGCACCGCTCCCGCAGCATGAATCCATGGACGTCCCAGTAACAGATTGTAAGAGGCTGGGATGTCCATTACCTGAAATGTTATGGTGAATGTGGCAGGCCCCACCAACACATCCAAATCTATCTCTCCAACAGTGTCCCTTTGTGAGCCGTCAAATGCCTTGACGTTCATCTTCCAATGCTTGATCCTAGCGAGGTCGACTTCCAACCGAGTCAAGGTATTTAGCGGACAAATATTCAAGCCAGAGCCAGGGTCAATCAACACCTTGGTGATGAATTTGTCTGAGTGCTGCACCGTGATATGCAGAGCTTTGTTATAGGCTACGCCTTCCACAGGCAACTCATCTTCGTGGAAGGATATTTTCTGGGCCTCAAATACCTGACCCACCATATTGGCCACCTCACTACTAGATATATTTGCAGGGACATAAGCTTCTCCTAGCACTTTCATCAAAGCTTTTTGGTGTTGCTCGGAGCTCTGTAGAAGAGACAAGATAGAAATTTGAGCTTGAGTCTTGCCCAACTGTTCTACTACCGAATACTCCTTCGCCTGCACCTTTTTCCATATCCCGCTTTCTGTTTCCACCGTTGGCTGCTTCCCTTTATCAGTTCCTTGGACCAAGATTTCAGGAGTGTACACTCTTCCGGACCGTGTCACTCCTTGTGCCGCATCTGCCTCCAACACCTTTGTTTTATGCGAGGCGCTTTCCTTATAACTCCATGGGACTGTCTTGTATGAAACTGGAGCAGCTCTTTCAACCGTGAAAGGAGGCCTTGGTGCAGCTATCTCAACCTCAAACGGAGGGCGTACCGGTGCTCTACGAGATGAATCTGGAGAAGAAGCTACTCCTCGGCCAATCATCCCAATAACATCCGCCAAATCTGCAGCCTCATTATAAGAAATCATGTTCACCTGGTGATTCGGCAAAGGATTTCTTGTCACATTCGGTGCCGGGTCCTTGAGGTGAATAACCTTGGTGTCAATCAGCTTTTGTATTTTATCCTTCAAAGACCTGCAGGACTCTGTAGTGTGTCCCCTCATTCCCGAATGGTACATACATACTTTGTTGTGGTCGTACCACTTAGCTTGGGTATCGACCGACAGTGCAGGAATGGGCTCAATGTAACCAGCTTCTTTCAACCTTACGTACAGCTGGTCAATTGGTTCGGCTAGGGGGGTATAAGTTTTTGTTGGCCTAAACTGAGCCCTAGGCCTTTGGTTTGGTGAAAAAGAAGGTCGTGGATGAGAGGGCTGTGGGTGAGGATGTTGTGGATAAGAATGTTGTGTGTTATAAACAGGGTAAGCAGGGGCTTGGTAATGTGACGGAGGTGTTTGGAAGTGGGTTGGAGGGGGAGTTTGATATGGAGCTTGATAGGGATGGAGGTTTTGATATGGAGATAGAGTTTGGTAAGGTGATGACGGAGCATGATATGGCGGAGGTGGGGTTTGGAAATGTGGGGTTGGCATTTGGTATTGTGGGGTTGGGGTTTGAGGTCTGTACACATAATTTTTCGGCCCCTGGGCCATCATAACTGTTCCAACTTCTTTTTTTTTTGCGGCTCTCCGAAGCGGTTCCGGACTGCAATGCTTTGTTGGCCGCCTGCAAAGCATTCAAGTTGATAATGGTACCATCCTTGATACCATCCTCAATCCTTTCTCCAAGTTTAATGATCTCTGCAAAGCTTTTCTCGCTTACCAGCATCAATCTGTCATAAACCTGCGGGTCTAAGGTCCGCATGAAAATATCTTTCATTTGAGACTCCTCCATCGGGGGTCGCACTCTTGCGGCTTCAGTCCTCCACCGAGTTGCAAATTCCCTGAAAGTCTCGGTGGGCTTCCTCTTCAAGTTTTGGATGTAATGCAAGTCAGGTGCATTTTCCGTGTTGAATCCAAAACGTTCTACAAAGGCTGACGCCATTTCTGCCCAGGTAAACCATTTCCTCGGATCTTGCTCTACATACCAGCTAAGAGCTTCTCCGGTCAAACTTCTCATAAATAACTTCATCCTTATTTTCTCATTCCGTCCTACTCCTACCAATTTGTCGAAATACAACCTCAGGTGGGCCCTTGGATCACCGGTTCCGTTGAAGAGTTCGAACTTAGGAGGTTTGTACCCCTCCGGTAATTCAACATCTGGATGTATACACAAATCCTCATAATCCAGACCCGTGATTCCCTTGTTGCCCTCAACATTTTGCAACCTAGCATTCATCTTCTTCAACTCTTCTGCCAGAGTCTGAATTAGTCTATCATTTTCAGAAGATTCAGATTCCTCACAGTGGTGTGTTACAGGCGCAGTTTCCACATAGATTGGGTTGGTATGGGTGTGGGCGTAGGTCGTATTTATATGATTTGGAGGAGGTATTTCTTGAGGTGGTGATGGGTAATGAGCGGTGGTTGGAGCTGGTGGATGTGGGTAGGTATAAGGAGGGTATTGGTAATGTGGAGGTGGAGCTTCTTGTGGTGGAGCTGCGGGTTGTGAGGACATGGGAAGACTGGCCGGTGCTTTTGAATTCGAGGCATCAGTTTGTGTCCCAAATAGTGCCGCCTGAGTGTTTGCGTTTCGAACTTGTGCCAGCTCTTCTTGTAACTCAAAGATTTTCTGTTCCAACCTCATAATAATTTCATTGTAACCTGGAGGACCGGCCCCTTCAAAATTGTCTCGATCATTTTTGGGTGTGTCGCTACCGCTGCTATTATGCTCATCCATTCTATCCTTTCGGTTAGAGACGGGAGTAGGAGAAGGAGAAGGAGGAGCCCCTTTGGATCTTGTGTAGTAAGCCAGCTTGTCACAGATCAACCTTTGGGAAGGGGAAAATAAAAACAAACAATAAATAAACCACAATTAGTAATAGAAGTTAGAAACAAAACTTGATTAAAAGAAAGATTAAATAACAATAGTGACGTATTTCCTAATTTTGGGACCTCTTTTATGCCAGAGGTAGGCCTAACGAGTTTAAGAGAACTTGTTATTAAATATCGTCATTTTGCTCCCAAAATAAACCCCAAAAATAAACTTTATTATTATTATATAAAATTACAAGAATTACAATAAAACATTAAATGTTAAAAATATCTTCGTCTGCATCCAACTTCCTCAGATCTTCTAATACTTTGTCGAAACGGTGGCGACTGGACAGAAGGTAGGCCAATGGTAAATCTTTTCCCATAGCTCCCTTGTTCAAACATTCCTCTCCTTGTTTGCTGAACTCATCACGCAAATCCTGTATCCTCAAATCCAAACCTAAAGCGCGATCTTTCCAATATTCCAATTCCTTTCCCATCTCAGCAATTTCTTTGGCATTGTCATCGTGTAGCTGCTGGTGGCAAGCCTCAGAATCTTGCACTTTTCTTTTTAAAAGACGATAGAGGGTTTCTGCTTGAGCCTCCTTATCCTCTACATGATTGCCTCGTTTGACACTTGCTATTGCAGTACCAGCCCAATCATCATGTAACCACTCGATATACCCAGTTACGTAACCTGCTTGATATCGGTCAACCTCTATGCTCCTTTCGTCGAGATAGACCTTTTTGCTCCAGGCTTTTACAATGTCTAAAGCATGTGGAACGAAATCATCCTTGTAATCCACTTGATATGCGTCCATGTCAGCAACCCGGGGTATTATTTGCATTCTTCCAGCCTGCCGCATAGTTCGCATTGGGGAGTACGGTTGGAGACCTCGTAATCCTATCAAAACCAGGTAATATCGGGCTTTTGTATATACAGCAAATTGTGTCCTCGGAAACCAGTCGAACATCCATTGAACAGAGTCTTCGGTTAAATTGCCCAACATTTGACCCCATTTCTCCACTTCTTCGGGTCGTTTTATCGGCTTAACTCCCATGCTGACTCTATAATGGTGAGCAGCAATATGATCGGTTTCTGTAGGCCGAGGCATGGTTGGATTGCCACGTACCTTTTGAAGATGTTCAATTAGCCAAAGCTGCAGCAATAAATTACAACCCTCGAAGTGCTTAAACCCATTTTTGCACTTCCCCAAAGATCGATAAATGTCTGCTACAATCATTGGGACGATAGTGCAAGGTCCTTTGTCTACGCCGTTCATCAAAGCATGAACAACAGAAATGAGACGAATATCGATGTCCTCCTCAGCTCCTCGTGGGAAAACCACGGTCCCTAAGAAATAGACCATGAATGCGAAAATTCGTCTGCTCGTCCATGAGTCTAGATCGGTATTGTCTTCTTTGTAAATATCCCGAGAAGAAGTGTGACCGAATCGGGTTAGCAGATATTTTCCCGGCATCCTCCCTTTCATTATAAAGGACACCATTTCGCTACCTTGTAACCCCAATTTGTTACGCGCATCTTCTAGGGTGACGCATTTGGGTATGATCATTTCTGCTTTTTCCCACTTTCTGTTTCTCCATAATAAACTTACGTTCTCCACATAACCCCCAATTTCTTCTAATAACGGGGTCATTTCAATCTCACCGAACCTGAATACCACTCTCTTCTCGTCCCAAAAAGCCGTGGCTGCTTCTATTAATTCTCGGCAGGGAGTAATTTGCATTAATGAAGGTAGATGTCCTAACACCTTCCTTACTTCGTTCTGTCCGTATTCTCCTAAGTTCAACCACCAAGCTCTCATACCCACAGGCATGCACCAAACCGTGTCGAATCTTGGATACGAAGTTGGGAGACTCATTGTGCCTGCAATAAAAGAAAGGTTAGGTTATCCTACCCCCGGGAGCATAATGACGATATTTTAAACAAAATTTCTCTTAAAATGCACATAATTCATGAATCGTCTTTTATCGGGATTAAAAATGATCCCTTAAGACTTAGGGCAAGTTCCTACTTAATCTTGACGTACCATGGACGTCGCAATTTTTCTATGTTTTATAAGAAGTGCAAGCCTTGTTAAAGGAGTACACGGTCACGATCTAAGAGTAGGAGTGGGTATGACACGGTTCCCTCGAGCGGACAACTCGAGAGTGAGGAAGCTTATGACCGTCGACGCACCGCTGATCGACCAAATCATAAACAATCCTCGAGGTATTTTAAACTGGTGAACGGCCGTGAAACCACGCAACCGTCATTGTGTGTGAAGTGTGAAATTCCCAAATGGGAGAATATGAACGATATGCCAATTATATAAAGAAAATTACAACATTTATATATCAATAATTACATGTTCAAATCATCATAAACAATAAGAAAACAAAGAAAACGATTAGTAACTTCATGGCAAAGTAAAAAAATTAAATTGAACAATTAGAAAAATAAAACTCAGCTAAATCCCACATAGATGAATACGTGATGGTAAAAGCCTAAAATCCCCAGCAGAGTCGCCATTCTGTTGCGCCCCATTTTTTCCTCGCGGAAAAGCGGGACCCAACATTGACGTCTCTTAAGGGTGGAAAAGAAGAGTCGCCACCTAACGAATTTAAGGTGCGTTAGGGCACCATTCTAAGCTTTTATTTCCTAAGTTACCAGAGTTCGGGTAAGGGCTTTAATTACCTCGAAAGGAAGGTGTTAGGCACCTTTCGAGGTCCACAAATGTGGTTCCCGACCGTACTCATTAAATGGGATATTAACTAAGTGACCAATTAAAACTGATTTTAACTTATTATTGCTTAAACTAAATGATGAAGCCAAAGATAACAATGTTTGGACAAACAAGAAAGAAATTTGGACGGAATGAAAGTTAAAACAAATCGATGTTATTCTAAACTCTTAAATAAATACAAAAAAAAAACTGCGGCAAGCAATCATTTATTAAAATAAAAAAAAATGAATAAATAATTTTAATTATGGGGCCGAGCCTCGGTAGGCGCCTACGTATCCCTTAAGGGAATCAGGCCAAACGTAGTTCTACGATAGAAATATTTGACCTAATGGGATCACTTGTGCAACTTAAATAATACTTCGCAATCTTTTGAATTGCTCGTATTATTCAGCGAGCACAAATATCATTTCCCGACTACCCACCTAGCTGATTAATTAACCTAAAACGCATTAGGTGATGAAACTAATGTCCTACTATTTGCCTACCCGCACCAAACTTGAGGTCCAAGAGGCTTTGGACAATCTACTTTGGATTTTTGGTTCTAAAATCTTAAGGTTGTAAAGAAAACGACAAACAAAACAAATCTCCACAACGAGCATGTAAAGGTTTCAAATAAGCCTCTTTGTTTAAACTTATGAACGTGATTTCTAAGGGATGCTAATAAACCCTATGATTTCTAACCAAATATCAACTTTTATTAGCTATAGCTTACGTTGTGATTTGAAAAGAGTGCGCTAAATATATGATCAAATAAACATGAATTGGGTAAATCAGTTAAATATTTGCACAGATTACTACATTAGCCTATAGTTATCTAAAATCTTCAAACCGCAAATCATTTTTGTGCAGAATATTAGACGATATTTTATTCATGCATTTTCTTTTTAAAAATCTCTAACCGTTCTATTTAAATTATTAAAAAAACGAGATTCACGATGAAAGAATTTAGACATGACCTTCAATATTCAGATTGTACAAATCAAATACACAATTAAATCCTATAAGCATGATATCTAAACGATTATCAAATTCAGATATCATAAATCTATTTGCAGAAAAATATGTACCAAACAGTTCCCATAGGCGGATTTGCTCGTAAAGTTAATTAATTATGATCCCTATAGGCATGACTTCTAGTGAAATAATCGTGTTTATGTTAACCCTATAAACATGATATCTAACGTCACGTGTTATTAAAATCCTATAATCATGATTTCTAGGCGAGATTAATAGTTAAAGCAAAATAAACATACAATCCCCACCCCCCAAACCCCTTTTTTACTATTATTAGTGTTTTGTTTTTACAATTATTACAAAATAATAATAAAAATAAAATAACGCACAAAAATATAAACATTAAAATAAAATACACTAATCCATAAACCCACGGTCCTTTATATCCCGAGCGACTCTTCGGTCCAACCAGAACTTGCAGAACCTGATGCAATTATTAAGATCACGTAGCAGAAAACGTAAATTAAAATAAAAGATGAACTAACCGGTTAATTTTTGCAAGCAGTAAAGTAACAGTCAACAATTTGAAAGAAGACTTTTTAAGGGAAGGTTTTTCAAGGATTGAAACCCGAATTCGACACGTCAAGATCACGAGGATTTCTTGGAATCCCGAGCAGTGCTCGTGTCGAAAATGGGAGAGAAGTATAAAGAAGAATAGTATTTTGAAATTAAGTATTAGAGGCTTTCTTTTTTTTTTCTTACCGTTCGCCCTCTTTAAAATAAAGGAGAAGGCTGCTTTTATAGCAGAGTCGGAACGGTTTAAAGGGAAAGAAAATATTTAAAAAATAATAATAATAATTCTGAATCATTACTTACCATGTATGAATAAATTATTCGTCTAATAAAATTAAATTAGAAGAGAAAAAAAAACTATCATAAATGCAATATTGAAATTGAGGAAAGAATTAGTCAAACATATGGAATGAGAACCTTACCAAAATTATTTAAATAGACTATCAGTAAATAAGTGAAAAAATTAAATGACAGATTACCATAATCTCTTTTAAAGGAATAATTCAATCAATTAGGTGTACATATGGTATAATTCATAAATAATGTATGTCATATGCTAAATGGAAGGAATTCGCAGAATAAATAAAAGTATCAAATTAATATACATAAGAACTAATTAAATTTTACCACGTTCAGACAAATATTTAAATTGACTAAAAGGAAAGGATCAATTGACAGCAATTTTATCTTAAAGTGAGACAATTGACAAGCTGTCACTCAATATACAATTGAATAAATAACTAAATAAATAAGTAATCAATGCGTTACTATAATTGTATATATGGCACAATTGTACTGATTAAGGTAGAAAGCTGAGAATTATGAAAATAATTACGGTAATCAGCTCAAATTCAGAATAACATAATCAGGCTAATTAGAGTCAAAAATCGAATCAAAAGAAATTTATCAGAAATCAGTAAATATTGAGTTACTCTATGTTCCGTGAGCAAATCCTACTTACCAAATTAATATTTTATTATTCTCTGTAACTATCACTGGCAGAAACAAATTAATTCCGAATAATACGCTTAACAATTGACCACAAGATTTTTCATAACATGGAATCATGCTATACATATAACCCATGACTTAATTAAACCTATAGCAGTGGGCCTATAGAGGTAGTTCAACTTGCACCATAACAGTAAAGAATATCAAACAAGCAAGCAAGCAAATATATATTAAATTTCCATCAGAAAGCAAAGACTATAAAGAAGCCAGTGAAATATTTGTATGTATCCATACTGACTAAACCCGAATAATAGATGTCGTCTAATCATAAAATTGGGGAGATTAATAAACCCATTTAAAAACTAACACAAAAATAATAATAATAAAAAATCAAAACAATTGTAGGAGAGGACGTTACTAGCAGACAAGATTAATTTAGATCTAGTTTAGAACAAAATGAAAGAGAGGCAGATCTAGTGATTGGGGTTTATTGGTGGCTCGAGGTGCGGTGATGGAGTCTATTGGAGAAGGCAATGAATATGAAGAGGAGAGGGGAGGATGATGGTGAGAGGTCTAGTGGCGCATGGTGGTTATTGGTGGCCGGACGGTAGCTTGCTGGCCGGAAAAAGAAGAATAAGGAAAAAAAAGAGAGGATTGACGGCCGGATCTGATGGTGGAAACGGCGAGGGAAAGGTGAGGAGGTCTGGTCGTTGCTGGTTTTCGGCCATTGGTGGTCGGCCGGAAAAACAAGAACGACGGGAAATGGGGGAGTCGACGGTGTTGGCTGCTGGCAGTGGTGGTGGTGGTTATGGCGTTTTCCGGTCGAACTTCGACCGGAGGTGGGAAAAACGAGGAGCGAGGGGAAGAGGGAAAGGGAAGGGTCGGCTGCCATTGCTAGGGTGTTAGGGGAAGAATGAAAAAGTGATCTTTGGTATTGGGGTGTAGAGGAGTAAATAAGGAAGTAAGTAGGGTTCAATCCCTGACCGTTGGATCAAAAAAGATGGACGGTTAGGATTAGAATTTAGGATAGGTGGGTCGGGTTAATTGGGTCGTCCGGACGGGTTATGGGTTGAATCAAATGAATGGCTAAAATTGAATTTAAATAGTAGCCAAATGGATCAAAAGTGGCTAAAATTGAAATGAATTGAATAGAAAGTGGCCAGATTTGAAATAAATTGAATGAATTGAATGGCAAGATGGCTAGAATTTAAATAAATTGAATGAAATTAAATTTAGCTGCTATTAAATTAATAAACATAATATACTTTTAAATAATTTAGTAAATAGATATAAAATAATTTAAATTATAAGAAAATCATATAAATATTATTATTAATAAATAAATTCTAAATTTAAATATACTTATGTAAATATCATATAATTCTTGTATTTACGAATAAATTGATGACTAAAAAATGAAGTCAAGTCATCAAATATTATAAAAATCATATTATTAACGTAAAAAATTTATAAATTCAAGTAATTTTATTATTCAAATAAATTTATAAAATTAGCAAAACTAGGTAAATAACTTATTAAGCAAAGGATATATTTTAAAATAAGGGCGCATATATACGTCGTAATTATTTAATATCAAAACTTAAAATTAATATAGGTCATATATATAACTTGGAATGATTTTCGCAATATTATGATAATAAATTATTTTATAAATACAAAAAATAAGCCGAATTTTGCGTTAAATAAATAAATAAATATATACATATATAAGCAGCATATTAAGGCGCAGGTAGGTCAAAATTGGGTGTCAACAGGCAACACTTTCAATTCTTTGTGAGAATGAGTGATTTAGTCCAAATATTTCCTATCTTGAGCTGATATATGTGAGAATAGAAATTTCTTTTGTTATGAGGGCACATGAGCTACATGATTGTCAGTGCACATAAAACTCTTGAATTGGGATACTTATGCACACTATTAGTCTAGTAACATTCAATCAGTGATTGAGACTTACATTTCATAAAACAGTCACAAGAGTGCTTTGGCACACTTGTCAGCCCTTCCCCGATGTGAGGATGTGGAAGAATTGATTGTATCACATGCTCGTAGGTTTTATGTTAAAAACCAACCAGAGGCAGTGATGCTTTGTTGATAAAAATTATTTAGTAGTTTTTATTGCTTGAGGACAAGCAAAAATTTAAGTTAGGTATGTTGATAAGCCGCTACGGCTTATTTTGCACCAGAAGTATAAGATTTTTAAGTCCTTAATGCACTTTTGAGATTGAATTCTGATGTATTATTATGAATTTCAGGAAAAGGATCTCAAAGGCCAAAGTTGGAGAAAACAGGACAAACCATGGAGAAAAAATGCAAAAAAAAGTTACAGATAGAGAAGTACCCCATCTGCGGTCTGCAGAACCAATTTGTGGTCCGCAGAACCAATCTGTGGTTCGCAAAAATGTTCCATTCACTACAAAAAGTAACAGAAATTAGGGTCCAAAAAATAACCATTCTGCGGTGCCTTGATGCGATCGCAGACCAGCTCTGCGTTCCACAGCACCACTCTGCGGACTAAAGTGGAGAGAAAAATCAATACCAACTCTACAAACTCCTGAACCTTTATGCTAACTGCATACCTAATCTGCTGACTCATACTACGACCGCAGAAGTTCATAGATGAGTTAGGTCAAAAATCTAAAGACTCCACTCTGCTGTCTCATGATTGGCTCTGCGGCCGTAGACTGATCGCAGAGTGGGGCACGGTGGCAATTTTGAAATTAAATGCTGTCACAATTTTGAGCCTTTAAGACAGAATTTTCTCCAACTTTGAAAAGATGGAATGGACAGTGGTGAAGAACATTAGAATAGAGAAGTAAACACAAAGAGAGAAAAGTGAGACAACGTTTGCGAGTGTAAGACAAACAAGATTTATAACTCATTTATTGTAAGGTTTGTGATTGTTCATTTACTATTGTGAAGCATTAATGTTTACTTCTCCCATGTATTCTTATTTGCTTTTAAGTGCTAGTACGAGTTGTTAAAGCCCTAGCTAGGGTTGTGGTTCCTAATGTTGGGGTTGTGTGATTGGGTCTTTTAAATGTAGTATTCACTAATAGACCTTTGTATCGTAACTATTTATCCTTTCACTATAATAATCTTGGTGGTTGCAAACATCAAAGGGTGTCTTTATTCTTAGCTTGCTTGACTAAATAAGTTTAGATTAGGAAAAGTGATAAATAGTGGGGATTTGAATTTATTCAATTAATCGAATGATCTTGTTATTCACTTTCTTTAGTTAAATCGACACTATTTCTTCTATTTTAATTTATGTGAACGTGTTTGATTAGACACTGGATTGAGAGAGAGAGAGAGAGAGAGAGAGAGAGAGAGAGAGAGAGAGCAAAAAGTTGAACTGAAATCATCTAATAAATGGTAAAATAGAAAGTTTAAAATTAAGTTATTACTAAATATTTAAAGTACAAAACCTCACAACAAAAAAAGTTGAACTGAAATCATCTAATAAATGGTAAAATAGAAAATTTAAAATTAAGTTATTACTAGATATTTAAAGTACAAAACCTCACAACAAAATATCATTCACTTTTTTTGTCCTATTAAAAATAGAGTTCAAACTTGACAAAATAGTTATTTAATTATCTTTCTAATATTTAGAATTTTAAAATTAACTAAATTTTATGTATTAAACCACAACATATTTTAGTTATTCTCTCTCTTTAGTTAAATTTACACTATTTCTTTCGTTTTAATTTACGTGAAGATGTTTGATTAGATACATAGATTGAAAGAGGGAGAGAGAGAGAGAGAGAGAGCAAAAAAATTAAACTGAAATCATCTTATAAATGGTAAAATAAAAATTTTAAAATTAAGTTATTACTAAATATTTAAAGTACAAAATCTCACAACAAAATATCATTCACTTTTTTATCCTATTAAAAATAGAGTTCACACTTGACAAACTAGTTATTTAATTATTTTTTTAATATTTAAAATTTTAAAATTAACTAAATTTTAGGTATTAAATCCTTCCTTATTTGAAAAATATAAAAATAATTAATATTTACAAATTTAATCTATATTTATCTATCTATACTATATGAAAAGCATGAAGATTCTTAGAATTGTTGATTAAACTTTTTGCAACTTACTAAAAGACTCTACAATAAACGAAATTGTCATTTATTATTTTTAAATTAATTACTATTTAGTTATCATTCTAATATTTAAGACTTTAAAATTAATTAAAAGCGTAACTATTAAATCTTTACTTATTTGTAAAATGTAAGAACTTATAATATTTAATACTTTAAAATTGACGAAATTTTTGCTTCTTAAATCTTTCTTTATTTGAACAAATTGTGTTTGTGTAGATAAGAAGTTTTAATATTTAATCTTTAAATTATTAAATTTTTTACCTTATATAAACTTTTAAATCACTTTGATGAACACGATTTTATAAGCACCATGGGAAAGCGATCTATACATCTTATCGTATGTACTGTATAAATGACATTCACTGTTTGCATTTGTAAATTGCATTTAACAAGTGTGACTTGTAAAGTGCATTCAAGATATTTATAAACTGTATTTATTGTACGAGATTTGTAAATCGCACTCGTTATATGCGATTTGTAAATCGTATTCATCATACATGATTTATTTTCATTCTTCTTCTTTTTATATTTAAAATGTTGTATAATCGAAAAAAATATAGAAATACAACATACTTTAAGTTGTTTCAGTTATTTAAGTGCTCTTGTTATTCATTCTCTTTAGTTATTTACACTATTTCTTATATTTCAATTTACGTGAAGGTGCTTGACTGAACACATAGATCAAGAGAGAGAGAAAATTTGAGTTAAAATCATCTCATAAAATTTAAAATGAAAAGTTTAAAATTAAGTTATTACTAAATATCTGAAGTACGAAGCCTCATAGCAAAATATCATTCACCTTTTTATTTTTTTAAAAAAATAGAGTTCACGCTCGATAAAATAGTTATTTAATTATTATTTTTAATATTCAAGGTAATTAAATTAGTTAAATTTTATGTATTAAATCATTCCTTTGAAATATATAGAAATTACTAATGTTTAGAAAATTAAAAGTAATTAAGATTTTATCTTTTAAAAAATAATTACACGTCAAATAAAACTGTACTTGTAATGCAAATCAATTTTATATTTAGGGCTTTTAAAATATAACTTGAAGAAAAAAAGTCTGATGCACAAAGCATCTCACGTAAAGGGTTCAAGGATTGCATCCCAAGGATTGTGGTATAGACAGTCTACCTTAATACAGCATTAGTGGCTGTTTTCACTAATTTTGATGAATCTTTCTTAATTAGTTTGGATGACCAATAACAAATATATAAATGTGTTAGTGATATGACATCAATTTATTAATACCAAAATAAGTCAGTAATAACTCATACTTTGATTTCGTAAGTGCTAATTATTTAAATTAATAACTTATACTATATATTCTATTTTACTATACATCTTTCTATTACAATGCGTCTTGGTGATGCTGATATGTATATTAAATGTTAATTTGTTAATAGTGAAGTAATACAAACTTTATAATAGTTAATATGAAATATACATATAATGCATACATTTAAATGTTCGTATAAAAATGAATAATTTTTCTACCTTTCAATCAAACACTATTTTTAAGACGTTTTTGTTCACTGAAACAAATATTAGAACAAACTGAAGAAACAACTACTGAATTTGATCAAACTCTTAAACACAATCATTTATCAATTTGAAATTCATAATTTTCTTTCTAAATTCTTATATTGTTACACAAACACATCTTGTAAATATTATTTAAGCTACTTTTAAAAATGTGTTCTTATTAATATGAGGGACACACACGAGGCGCATACGCTACAACTAGTATTATATTAAAAGCAAATCTTGATTAAACTTTTTTTCCTTCACGAAAAAATCCTATAATGGATAAAAATTTTATTTATTAGTTTTCTACAATTATTATTTAAAATTATTATTTTGCAATTAGATTTTCTATTTTAAATGGCATAACCTTAAAATAATTGCCTTTATTTTTTCTTCAAAACACCATCCTCCGCAATAACATAAAATTATGCCAAATTTTTTTCTGTCATTTACTTTATTGTTATAATTATTATTTAAAATTATTATTTTTGTCATTAGAGTTTTTATTTTTAAATGGGATAATCCTAAAAAATCTTTCTTTACAATTCCCTTAAAAGACCATCCAAAGCACTGAAATAAAATTATGCCTAAAATATTTCATTGTCATAAAGTTTTCAATTTTTAAATGGCATAAAATTCTATTTGTGTATAAATCTTTTTCCTAAAAATATTATTGTAAATTTTCCGCTAAAAACCCGTTCATCGCCTAAAAATTTTTAGCATATAGGATTTTTTTTTTTTGTAATGTCATAGTATTCTCACATTTTCAAATTCTTTTTAACTTATAAATTCTTTCATATAACATAATTTAACACTTTAAGTTTACGAGCGTTTATTTACCCTCCCCTCCCCCAATTTTAGTAGGAAGTGAAATTAATATCTCCTTCCCAAAATAATTTCAGGTTAATATATAGGAGTATTATACGTGCACCTAACACGTATATAACACCATGTTTTTAATTATTTTTATATTTGATCATTTATTTTTTAGATATTTTTTTTTAGTTTTTCCTTTCTTCTTCTTTTTTCCTACTTTTTTCTTTTCATATCTATGGCAATATATTCATGGCTGAACTTTTTTTAATTTCAAATATACAACACACACACTCATACATCGCTTACAATTGAAAGAGTTTCTCAATGAGATAGCTTATAGATGAGACAAATAATTGTATAGCAGAAAGAAAATCGCCGAAATTTAATTTTTTAGGGATGAGTGTGATGATTTCAATCTCAATTTTGGATCTTAATTTTCGATTAAGAAAGGAAAAAGATCTAAGAAAAGTGCTTTAATTGGTATTTTAAAAAGAATATATATAAGGGTCAAAATCATCCCAAAAAATTGACATCGCAAAATAACTTTTTAGGTCAACTAAAATCACATAAAATCTGGCTATAAAATAATTTTTTTAAAAATTTTATTGTGTTATAATATTAAATTCATCAAGCAAATTTATCTTTAAAGAAGCAAAAAAAAAAAAGAAGAAAAGAATATGAAGAATGAGAAAAGATATTGAGATATTTGATATGATGTTGAAAAGAAGAAGGATAGGAAAGAGGAAGAAAGAGAAAGGGAAAAAAAGGGGGGGGAAATCTAAAATGAAAATAAAAAATAAAGAAAAACATAATTAAGTAAGTTAGTTTCACCATCCAATTAGAAGATGACACATGGACAGTTTAGACTATATTTAATATTTTTTTCTCTTTTCATGTACTTTTCAAAAATTAAAAATATTTGTTTACCACGTTACTTATTAAGAAGGTATTAATTCACTTTTAATTAAAATAGGAGAGGGAGAAATAAATACTCGTAAAGTTAAAATGATAAACTAAGTTATGTGGACAAATTTGAGGGAAATATTATGAGTTTTCTCTAATTTTATTTATCAACTCTTCTACATCAACACTTTTGTTTCGAAGTCTTCTTCGTCAAATATCCTAAATTTGATTAAATCTCCTACTCGGTATGTTTTCAAGTCTTTTTGTCTTAAAATTTATTTATTTGTTATTCCATGTTGTGAATTTGTAAAATATTATAATAATTGTTATGTCAACTCAAGTTGTTTATGCTCAAAATAATTTTATTTAGATTGTCTTCTTTAGTTGAGTCTAATTAATATTGATATTATATTGTCTATGTAATCTAAAATTTGTGTTGTTTGTACTAACATTCTTCGTCTTCTCATACATTCAAAAATTTCATCAATACAGGTAAAGTAATTTCCCCATCTCATAAGATAATCTTTTTGATATTTTATTGTCTATGTAATCTAAAATTTGTATTACTTGATAACTACCATTTTTCATTTGTTCATACATTCACAAATTTTATCTATTCATGTAAAGTAATCTCCTTATCTCATAAAATAATTTTTTTTAAAATAAAATTATATATCATTATAATTATAACTCTTATACACAATTTATTTAGATAATCTTGCAATGAAATCTGAAAATGACTTCATGAACGAAATTGTGTCAATTAACAACTTAAGGTGATACGGTTCTCATTGGATAATAAAAGTCTTAATAATTGAAACTGAATGAGTAAAAGAGTATAAAAAGGGAACACATGAAGGCACTCGAAAGATCGTGATATCAGTTGACGAAGAGGTAAGAATTCTTTTTTATTCGTATTTTATATTTTTACATATATGTTGAGTTTTTAGCTATTCATGTGTGTGTGTATAAAGAAAACATAAACTAACAATATCTTGTAAAGAACTGTCATGTGAGATACAATATTTATTTATATTATTTAAATAAATGCACATTTATTTTGACATAAATCATTATTTTTTAGCAATTATAATTTCTTGTATATATTAAATTTAATATATTGACGTGAGACACACGTGGAACGCACATATACTGGTACCTATACTATATTAAAAGTGTGAAGGCAAATGTAGATTGAATTTTTTACCCTTCATTGAGAGACTCCGCAATAGACAAAATCATCATTTGTTATTTTTATGCAATTATTATTTAAAATTATTACTTTTAGTTATTTCATCACCTTATTTTATCATATTAGCTTTTCTATTTGTAGTATAACTCTATTTATGGTCTAAACCTAAAAAAAATTTCACGGAATTTTTTTTTTCTTTTTGATAGTCACAAATTTTATCTATCTTATTTTATTATATTAAATTTTTTATTTATGGCGTAACTCTATCTACAAAGTAAATCTAAAATTTATCTAAAAAAATTTAAAAAAAAAAATTCCACCAAAAGTTATTTCCTATTTGATTTGAATTTTTTTTCCTTTTTCATAAAGGTTTTCTTTTCCTTCTCTTTTGATATTTTTTTTCCTTTTTTGATAGTAATGTCTTAATATTCTTATATTTTTAAATTTCTTTTACTGTATAAATCCTTCCACTTTTATAAAATGATTTATAATTGCATAATTTAACTCATCAACTCTTCTACATCAACACCTTTGATTCAATCTCAAGTTGTTTATATTCGAAATGATTTAACTTAGATTGTCTATTTTATTTGAGTCTAACGTTGATACTATGTTATATCCTTTAATTTAGTCTTATATTGATATTATGTGATTTAAAATTTATGTTATTCGTAACTGACATTCTTCATCTACTCATACATTCACAAGTTTCATTTGTTTAGGTAAAGTAATTTCTTAATATCATAAATAAAGTTTTTTATAAAATTATAAATTATTATAATTATAACTCTTTTTCATAATTTATTTTAAATAATCTTGCAATATAATTTGAAAAGAATTTCATGAACTAAATTGTGCCAACTAACATTTTGAAGAGATATGATTCTCATTGGATAATAAAGGTCTTAGTAATTGGAGTTGGAATAGTTAAAGAGTATAAAAAGAAAGCAAAGGAAGACACTCGAATGACTATAACATTAGTTGATGAAGAGGTAATAATTCTTTTTCGTATTATACTCAATATTTATATTTTATATTTTTACATATATGTTTTAGTTCTAATCTATTTTTATTATACTTTATATATTTTATATATTTATATATATGTTTTTTGACCATTAAGGTTTAATTTTTTAAAGGACACAAAAGTTCATACTTTATTTTCAGTATTTAATTGGGAAATAAAAAAATATGTACAACAAGACAAAATATGTTGCTCATAAGCGCATGTATTAATAGTATTAATCCTAATTTTGTATCAGTAAACAAAGAGATTGAGGTTGGAATGACAACTAATTGTTTAAATGAATAATTTATACAATATGTTCTATTCTATCATATAACTTTGTATTATAATACATTTTCATAATGATAATATTTATATTAAATGTTAATAGTTTAGTAATTCAATTTTTTTATAATAATTAACATGAAATATACATATAAGCATACATTTAAGTGCGCATGAAAAAACAAATGATTTTTTACTTTTCATTCAAATGTTATTTCTACAATATTTTTGTTCACTGAAATAAATATTAGAACAAACTGAGTAAAGAACTACTGGATTAGATCAAATTCTTAAACATAATCATTTATTAACTTAAAATTTATAATTTTATTTCTAAATTCTTATATTAATGTACAAACACATCTTTTAAATATTAGTTACGCTATTTTTAAAATTTTATTCTTATTAATATGAGGGACATGCGCGAGATGCACACACTGGAACTAATTTAATAAATAATATGTCTTAAGTAGTTATATAGGGTGATTTTCTCTAATATTTTTCACTCGGCTACTTACGAAATCTCTTACTATAACTCGAATTATGTGGGCTTTTTATATTACAAATAAAACCTATTTTCTGAACTTGGGCCGAAAGTCAGATTTTCATAGGCCCTGAATGAGTCCTCTAATTTAGATTGTTTTTTCCGCAAAGTAGAAACTAGAAACCTGACTTCAAAATTCTGAATTTTAAATTTTAACGTCTGAAAATGAACCAAATTTCATTTCTATTTGAAATGCAAGTCTTTCTTCTTTTTTTTTTTTTTGGGGTCTATGTTAGTAATCCAAAAAGGCTAAATATTTTGGTGTCAATATTTTTCTGATATATGATAATATCCCCTTTTACCAATTCATCACTTTTTGAGTAAAAGCTTGAGAAGAGTTCCTCTTTGAAAAACACAAAATACAATAAGGGTTCATTTGGCACGAGGGATAAGGAATAAATAGTTTAAGGTTTAATTTTTGAATGGGTTTATTTCACGTTTTATTAAGATAAAATTTAGGAATAACTTATTCTGAAATTAATTATAACCTGGATTATAATGTTATTTTTATCCCACATTAAGGGTGGGATAATAATCTCGCAATAACTAATCCTAGGATAACTTGTTTCCCAACCAAACAATCCCTAAAAGTCATTTTTTCCGTTTTAATTTATTTGCGTTATTTTCATTTTTAATTTTCTCAACAAAAAAATATCTCTTTCTTTTTTTGGCAATTATTTAATTCTAACCTTCCACGTGACATGTTTAAGATCACTAGATTAAAAAACATTTTCGTACCTTATGCATATTTTTAATTTAAGATCACAAGATTTAAAAGTTTTGCTATTTTTTTAAATTTTATATCAAGTCACAATTAAATAAATAAATTAAAATATAGAGATAGTAAGTAGTGTTTGGGGGAAAAAGAAAACATAAGAACAAATTTATGATGGCATATAAAGTGAGAGGAATTTTTGGTATGACATTTTTATTTGATAGTATTTTACGTAGAAGAACGATTCAAACGACTGTAAAAAAACAAGTCATTAATTTACATTCATAAATAAATAGAGAGTAGTTGTATTAGTCTACAAAGTCACGTGAATAATGGAGTAATAAATATGTTACTACTTTAATCGTATTTTGGGGTCCAAAAATTTTTAATTCTTTCATACTGTGTTAGCATGCTATGTGGATATATGATGTTGGCCTCCTTATTTTTTATCACTCCATCATGTCCCATTAATTAATTTTTCCACATAAACTTCCTAATTCTACTTTATGATATTGTGGTCCCATCGAAGACATTAAATTATGTTACTTTTATATTATTATTATTAAATTATATCTTAATTTGTTACACGTTAAATTATATTACTATACGTATGGATTTTAAATTTATATATATACACACACATTATACGTATGAATTTTAAAATTTATATAAATATATATAAATTGATAAAAATAATATGTTCAATTAAATTCACCTGATGAATATAATTTTCCTATATCTAACACTATAATAATGCGTAAATATATAGGAGGACATGCAGTTCAGTGTATTAAACTCACGTTGTATTTATGATATATTTAAAAAAAAAAATTTAGACCATATCGACTTTATCGCACGTAACCCCCTCTTATATTTAAATCTGTAATTAGTTGTGCAATTAAAAATTTATATAATAGAATTCAGAAAATACTAGAATGATCAACCTAAGATTTGAACTTGTGAAGCTAGTTAGATCAATTTTTGAACGCCAGAACAGCTACATAATAAATTTATATTATGTTAAGAAGATTTAGTAATTTATATATAATAATTTTGTTCTATTTTACTATGAAAAATAGTTTTAAAATTAAGAGAAGAAAATCAATGCATTGATACCGTCTGAAAAATTGAGAAAAAATTGATTTAGTCCGTCTTTTAAAAAAAATTAGCTATTTTTAAAGAAAATTGATGAATTTTAATAAATTCGATGGATGTCTATCATTTTCTCTTTTGTGTGTGAAAACTAATTAAAAAAAATAGTTTTTAAAAAAAATTGACACAGTCCCTCAATTTTTATTATTATTTTATGAAAGTAGAGGAACTCCGTTAGTTTTTGAAATGCAAAACTACAGTTGAAAAGTATAAATATAAAAAGTGAAAATATTTCATTAAAGAGCATATGTGATTAAGTGATAAAATTGTTCCATATAATAATTAATACTTAAATTTGACTTCAAATAACAATATTTACTTTTTTAACGTATATTTCTGCAAAATCAATACAATCGCTAAATAAATCAATATTAATCCAATTTTTAGTAGCGTTGGGCGGCATAAATATTTGGAAAACCGTTTCAATCGATCCCTTTATCTGTTAGGTCACACAATGATCCGTCTAAAAATAGACAATAAAAGAAATAATTGAAAAGGTAGAAATCAATTTCAAGAATTCTCCATAAATTTTGGCCCTCAAGAGGGTGAAGAAATGATGATGATGATTTATGAAAAGAACCATTCACGAAAATGATGCTTTTATGTACTTAACCTTAGCGTCAAGCTTGGGTTTTACCAAAACTCATCATTATGTGATTACAAGCCAATTCATAATTTGTGATTATGAAAACGACAATGACAATTAACCATCACTCCCCTACCAAAATCCCACACCTAAAACATCAATATTTAAACTAAAATAGCCCGGGGTGAATTTGTAGGCAAAATTATGGGGCATGTGAATTTGTAATCTTTCTGTAAAATTATATATTTTTTAAAATTGATATAATATATATATTTTAGCACTCATTCTACAAGAATGTTAAATGGTGCACTTGGTTGAAAGTTGAGTTTATTGACCTTGAGACTAGCTAGGGATCAATTGTTTTCCTTTTTATATTTTTTATTATTTTTTTATTTTTTATGATGCACCCATGTTCTAGAAATCCTAAATTCACCTCTGAAAATAAGCCTACTGCATAATCATATTTGACACGTTCAAGGGTGTGGCGTATAGTATTTAATGAAGTGAATTGAAAATTACAGGATTTCATGTTCAAGAGTGTGGCGTATAATATTTAATGAAGTGAATTGAAATTTATAGGATTTCATGTTTAAATTTTTAAAAAGACAAAAATATTACATGATTTTTCTAATTTATCTAAGCTTTAATAAAAAAATTTATTTGATGCTGATCGGAAATGAAAGGTAACTGATGAAATTAATTAAAGTGTGCAATGCTCAAATATATATATATACGTAGTTGGCAATGAAGAATACAAGTAGCTAGCGTTATAATTTTCCTTCAAAAGGAATGAAAATCAATATCAATCTCAACATTAGAAAGGTGTTTGTGTCAAGAATAGGGAAGACCAAAAGGGTCCACTTCTTAAATCTACCTAGACATAATTCTTCGTTAATTTATTCCTTGATTACAACTTTGGTTTTATAGTAAGGACCTAACTTGTATATACAAGATTTTTGATATAGAAAAACAGAAGATTTTGTTCTATTTTGAGTTTGAAAGAGTGGTCCTTGTTTGCATGTTATGGCTACCATACAAAAAGAAACTCCTACATGTATAGCCTATTGGCTATATAGCTAGGGCTCTTCCATTATGCATGTTGGAGAAAATGATATCACAACCCATAAACAGAAAAATAGATTAAAGTCTTTAGAGGTCCTATATATATGTTTTTATTCCCTTTTATATTTACTATACCAGGTGACTTCTTGTCTTAACACTTTGTAGTTTTTACTTCTTGAGAAAAATAATATATAATTATATAATTATATATAATGATATCACACAAATCGAGACGAAATGATGGACAACAAATGTGAAATAGGGTGCAACCCTTGCATGAATAGTTCGTCAATTTTTTACAACCAGTCATTTGAGATATTAAATTTATTAGTTCTAAGGTGAATTGTGAGAAATATGTAATAACCAAGAACTAACAGATTATGTAAAATGGAAGGCGTCTGAGAAAAAGAGAAAAGTTGCTTTACTAAGACCAGCATGCCCTTATACAATATCTTTTGCTTTATTTATTTTTATCTCTTTTCTTTTAGGGGGAATCCGATGGAAAGACATTTATTCATAGTGCTAAAATTTGGTCAATATATTTTTTAAAAGAAAAATAGTTCTATGTGGGAAATAAAAGTTTAACGACTAAAATATTTTTTTCAGAAGAAGAATATTTTTGGGATTCACTTCAAATTGCTCATGAAAGAACAACACAACTGAAAAAATTCAAAAATTGAATTGCTAATGAGAACCTGCGAGTTGTTCTCCATGAAAGAAGATGACCTCATACCGGAGATGGTTGATATGGTTCGAATGTGTTGATGGACTAATTTATAATGATTGTACCACTTGATTTTGTGTAGAATACTTATTGTAAGTGTCACGTCTCAGCCTAGGGCAAGACGAAACCGGCACACGATGTCATTTCTAACTCGAGTGTACCGGTGTAATTGATATGAGACTGTGAGACAATATCTAATCATGAATGAACATACTAAACACATCTATAAATACTGAAGCAAAACATAATACTAAGATGATGTTATAAAATACTATTTTTATACAAAAGTGACCCATTTGTCAGAATCAGAGTTTTAACAAAGAACACATTAACCAATTGTCTATGAAGCCTCTATTGTACTGAAATATCTTAATTATTGGGACAAGGTCTTTGGTATAATCTCTATCCAAAAACTAGACATTATTGAGACAATGAGGCTCACCAAAAGCTGAACTGGTCTGGACCTATTGAGCTGCTCATCTGAGAGTGTCTATACCTAAATTGCATTATAAAATAATGCAGCAGTCCCCAACAAGGAGGGACGTTAGTACATGAAATCGTATTGTATGTAAGATGGCATGTGTTATACCCCGTAGAATTCACGGCACCTAGACGACCTATTCGCACGTTGGTTAAGCATATTTGAAGGTCATACGTGCTGGAGAAAGGCCTGGGAAAAGATCGGACGAGAAACCTGTCGAACCATCGCGGAAGGAGCCGAGGCAGAGCCTCTCCGCGATGGCAGCGTGTCACGGAGGAGAGGCCTCCGCGTTGGCTCCGTGACACGTTGGCCTTGTCCAGGCCCAAGTATATAAAGCCCCACTTCGGTTTTAAATGATTAAAACATTTAAAATTTCCAGAGAACAGAGAGCAAACGCAGAGGGAGAAAAAGGAACGAAGAAATTATATAATTTTCGTCCGATTACGCTGCTAAACGTTGCCCAAACTCAAATTAACTCCAGATACGGAGGTATTTAGCAGCAGAGAGCATTCCTACGGATTCAGTTTCGTAAAATACGGCCGACGAATCGTCGAGCCACCGAGCTAAGGTAAGTGGAATTGCTCTAAATTAGTGTCTATGTGTTCCTAGCTGTGAAGTGAATATTTCTCCCTTCTGGACCGCTGAAAAATAGCAAGTTTTCGACCGTCTTTCGATAAGCCTAAGTTTAGGCTATAAACTATATCGAAAGTAACGTTGCTCTTTACAATAAAGTTGTATTTAGTATTAATTGACGTATTTATGAATGCAGTTAGGAGAAAATAGTTGAAGTACCGGCCGAGTCTCGTCCGACAGACGAATAGTTCAAGAATAAGGTATGTAAAGCTAGTTCCCTCGGCAAGTTAAGTAATATCGGTACAGTGTAGTAATTTAATGGCTAGTAGAATGTTCAGAAGTCAAGTGTTACGTTTATTGCTAATGTTGGTACAATGTTGGAAGCATCCAGTTGTAACTTGCGTGAAACTTACTAGTGCGACATAGATTTTAATATAAGTGTTAGAAACTGCCCAGCATGCTCAGTATGTGGTGTAATACGAAATGTTAAGATATTATTGTATTCAGTTGAAACCCTGTAAAGCAATGCAACATCCGTGAGACGGTTCAGAAATAGAATAGCAGGCTAAAATGAAGTTTAGAAAGCATGTTAGGAATAGGAAATCATGTTAATACAGAAACTCAGTAAACAACATAGTTTTCAACAGAAACACTATCTTGTATAACATTTGCCCCAGTACAGCCTGGCAGGAGACTATATTCATATCTATATATATTTACCAGCCTCAG
Source organism: Datura wrightii (assembly GCA_035772735.1). NCBI lineage: Eukaryota > Viridiplantae > Streptophyta > Magnoliopsida > Solanales > Solanaceae > Datura > Datura wrightii. The sequence goes on from JASDFA010000001.1 coordinate 24,570,546, forward strand.
CACATATGAAATACGTACAGATTACTATCATTAGTTCAGCATGTAATATATACGATACCTTACCCCTATTAGCCTCAGCATGTGAGATATGCAGACAGTATTACTAGTTGAGACCGTTGTATTGTTTGGGGTTGGACTACCTAGCATCTATGACCGCCCCAGGGTTAATAGCTATATCGACTCGTCCGCCAGAGGACGAGGATATGTCGCTCTACGGAGTGGCATGCCGTCCCCCAGGGGACGAAGATGGGATGCCAGTTTTCCCCATATTGTGCCTTGGTCGGCCCTTATACACCCCCGTCGAGCGGATACGCCCGGGGTGTTGATTCAGGAGTCCTCCGGACTCAGGTACAGTTATAGTCAGGGGCTCAGCGAGCCCAAGTGCATACCCAGGGGACCGGCAGGATGCTTACAGGGTTATAGGAGATGGGATGACCAGGGTAGGGTTATAGATTTTGTGCTGGTTGTACCTCCCGGCTTATGGGGGCCGGGTAAGGTTTATGTGTGTTATACTATGTTATGTTATGTATGTCATGTCACGTTAGATACGAGTAGACCAGCAGTTGAGTGATAAGTCTCCAGGTGCGACCCCTATTTCCTTCCAGTATAAATGAGAAAAGGTATGACTTACAGTATCAGGCAGTTAATCTAATTCTTCTTACTTCAGTTTCATCAGTTACATTGTTGTTTTCAGATTTTGCTTTCAGTTATTGCTTTACATACTCAGTACCAGCGGTACTGACGCCCGGTGGGGCGCTGCATTACTTGCCTGCAGGTACTCATAGACGAGCAGGCGATACTATGTGATTCCTGTCAGCGATCGAGTATTCAGCTCCTGTCATCCGGAGACTGAATTTCAGAGGTGTATTTCAGTTACTTTTTGTTGTATAGTACGAGTAGGTTGGGGCCCTGTCCCGATCATTCTATTACTATTCCTAGAGGCTTGCAGTCTGTATATATCTCCCTGTGGTCAGATGAGCCAGTCATGTGAGGCCGTGCAGTTGTATAGCTGTTAGTACTCTTTCTTTCTTTTATGTTGGCCGTGTGGGGCCATAGTTTGCCAGTAATGGTGACCTTGCCGGTCACGTAGCTTTCTAATATTCTATGATTAAGTTACAGATAACTAGACAGCATGGCGGCCTTGTCGGCCCGCATAGGTTTCCCTGAATTGATATATTTCTGGTCAGCTGTTAGTACAGGTATATGAGGCTATAGGCCAATGGGCCGGGGGCTGTGTTTACAGCCGTTATATAGCCCTTTGTTTCCAGAAATATGAGTTAGAGCCAGCCAGGCACCAGATGTGCCCAGGCTTAGCAGTCCAGTAGTTCAGGTCCCAGTAGGGCACCAGGTGCCAGTCATGCCCCCCAAGGCGGGGTGTGACAACTTGGTATCAGAGCAGGTCGTATCCCAGGGAGTCTGCAAGCCGTGCTAAGTAGAGTCCTATCCATGGGTGTGTTGTGCACCACATACTATGGGTAGAAGGATGCAAGGCATGATAGGATGGTTGTCTTTTATTCTTATTCAGTCGTGCCGTAGAGCGGTGCAATATAGGGTTGAGTCCCTAAAAGCTTACCATATTCTTTGGTTACAGATAATGTCAGACCAGCAACATCCTTTCACATGTCGGAGCTTAGATATTGCAGCAGGGGAAGGCACAGGCAGGATGCCTCCCCCTCGTTTGGAAACAGCCCGATCAGAGGGCACTACAGAGGCATCGTCCCAGCCTCCTCAGCAGTCTCCACCACGCCAGGAGCCACTTGGGGCGACATTACCTTCAGCAGTCCCTATACCGACACCTTCCGACCAGGAGGTTAGGAGTGCTGTAGTTATGTTAGCACAGATGATGGCTGCTCAGCGTCAGCCAGTGCCGCCTACAGTTGCGGAGTCATCAGGAGGGCCCGGTAGTTTGAGGGTCCGGGAGTTCTTAGCCCTGAATCCCCCACAGTTTACAGGTACGGACCGGACAGAGGACCCTCAGGATTTTCTGGATCAAATGCAGAGAATCTTCAGGGTTATGCATGCCACGCCTACCGAATCAGTTGAATTGGCAGCATTCCGGTTACGGGATATTGCGGTGTTATGGTATGAAAGCTGGGAAAGGTCCCGAGGGAGAGATGTTTCCCCTCCCACCTGGTCCAGCTTTTCAGGAGCTTTTCTGGATCACTATCTGCCGCGGGAGATTCGACAGGCTCGGGTAGATCAGTTCCTACATCTAGAGCAGGGGGCCATGAGTGTCCGAGAATATTCCTTGCGGTTTGATTTCTTAGCCCGGTATGCACCGGCCTTTGTTGATACCATGGCATCCAGAGTACACCGCTTCATCATGGGGTTGAATCCAGAATATGTTGAGACTTGTATTACAGCCACACTGCGAGAGGACATGGACATTGCTCGAGTTCAGGCATTTGCCCAGAATATTGAGGGCATCAGACAACGACAACGGGAGATCAGAAGGGTCAATCAGGAACAGCGTCGCCGGGACAGGCCAGTTGAGTTACAGAGGGAGGCCCGGGGAGGACCCAGGCCATGATTGTTAGACAGGCCGCCCAGGCCCCCGCCTCCGCCACAGTCGCAGGGGGGTAGATTCAACCGCAGGGGGCAGTCAGAGACTGGTAGAGGCTCGCAGATGGCAGATTCACCATTACAAAGGAGGGCGGAGCAGAGTAGGTATACCCTACCACTTTGCCCTATATGCAGTCGACGCCATTCTGAAGCATGCAGATATGGCTCCACCGCATGTTATATTTGTGGCCAAGAAGGCCATTTGATGAAAGATTGCCCAGCCAGAGGTCGAGAGGACCGGGATAGACAGGATAGGGCATCAGCAGGGTCACGAGCCACAGCATCCTCGACTGGGCGTAGGCCCTCAGTTTCAGCAGGCAGGGGTCGGGGCAGATCAGGGACCTCCAGTACAGGTGCAGGTCCAAGCCGCACATATGCCTTACCAGGGAGGCAAGATTCAGAAGCATCGCCTGATGTTGTGATAGGTATGTTAACTATCTGCTCGCACCCTGCTTATGTGTTGATTGATCCAGGGTCTACTTTGTCCTACATTACTCCATTTGTGGCACGAAAGTTTAGCATTGCACCAGAGTCATTACAGCAGCCCTTCTTAGTATCCACGCCCGTCGGTGACTCTATCACAGCTAGCCGAATCTACCGCGGGTGTACAGTAGAGGTTGCTGACCGTCCGACCACAGTAGATCTGGTCGAGTTAGAAATGATAGACTTCGATGCCATAATGGGTATGGATTGGTTAGTACCGTGCTTTGCCAAAGTTGAATGTTGGACCAAAACGGTCCGATTCCACTTCCCAGGAGAAGCAGCGCGGGAGTGGAAGGGCAGCATCGCTACGCCAAAAGATAGGTTTATTTCCTACCTTCAGGCGAGGAAGTTGATATCTAAGGGATGTATTTACCATCTGGTCAGAGTTCAGGATGTCCAAGCAGAATCTCTGACACTCCAGTCTGTTCCAGTGGTGAATGAATTCCCTGATGTGTTTCCTGATGAGTTACCTGGTATTCCCCCAGAAAGGGAAATAGAATTTGCTATTGACTTGTTACCAGGCACTCAGCCGATATCAATTCCTCCCTATCGTATGACTCCTGCAGAACTCAGAGAATTAAAGGAGCAGTTGAAAGATTTATTGGATAAAGGTTTTATCAGGCCGAGTACTTCACCGTGGGGTGCGCCAGTTTTATTTGTGAGAAAGAAAGATGGCTCGCTCCGAATGTGCATAGATTACCGGCAACTAAATAAAGTTACAGTAAAGAACAAGTACCCGCTCCCCAGAATTGACGACTTATTTGATCAGTTGCAGGGAGCCAGATACTTTTCTAAGATTGACTTGCGGTCCGGATATCACCAGGTCCGAGTACGTGAGAGAGATATTCCTAAGACAGCGTTTAGGACCCGATATGGACATTTTGAATTTCTAGTTATGTCCTTCGAGTTAACGAATGCCCCAGCAGTCTTTATGGACCTGATGAACAGTATTTTCAGACCTTTCCTGGACTTGTTCGTGATAGTATTCATTGATGACATTCTGGTGTATTCTCGCTCTGAAGCACATCACCGAACTCGTTTACGGAGAGTGCTCCAGATCCTCAGGGACCGCCAGTTATATGCTAAATTTTCTAAGTGTGAATTCTGGCTTAACTCAGTGGCCTTTTTAGGGCATATCGTCTCAGACGCTGGTATACAGGTAGACAAGCAGAAAATAGAAGCAGTTAAGTCATGGCCTAGGCCTACCACTCCGACTGAAGTTCGTAGCTTCCTGGGGTTGGCAGGATATTACAGAAGGTTCTTTGAAGGGTTCACGACCATTGCGGCACCTCTAACCAAATTGATACAGAAAGCAACAAAGTTCCAATGGACAGAGGCATGCGAGCAGAGCTTTCAGGAACTGAAAGACAGATTAACCTCTGCCCCAGTGTTAGCATTGCCGGAAGGCACAGAAGGTTATTCAGTCTATTGTGATGCGTCGGGTGTCGGGTTAGGTTGTGTGTTGATGCAGCATGGTAGAGTAATTGCATATGCTTCCAGGCAGCTGAGGAAACACGAAAAGAATTATCCTACCCATGACCTGGAATTGGCCGCAGTAATCCACGCCTTAAAGATGTGGAGGCATTACCTGTACGGCGTCCATGTTGATATTTACACAGATCATAAGAGCCTACAGTATATTTTCACTTAGAGGGAGTTGAATCTGCGGCAACGCCGCTGGTTGGAGCTGTTAAAAGATTATGATGTGAATATTCTATATCACCCCAGAAAAGCTAATGTTGTAGCAGATGCCCTGAGCCGAAAGTCAATGGGGAGTTTGGCGTATTTGCGACCTGAGAAACAGAAGTTAGCCAAAGAAATTCATCAGTTAGCTGGTCTAGTCGTTCGAGTAATGGAAATAGAAAATAACAAAGCAGTAATTCAGAATTCTCCTGTGTCATCATTAGTTACAGAGGTAAAAGAACGACAGTACGAGGATCCTGATTTAGTCCAGCTCAAAGATAGAATTCAGGCAGGTAAGGAGTCAGATTTTCAGATAACCGAGGATGATGTGCTACGTTGTAAGGGCCGCCTCTGTGTCCCGAATGTTTCAGGGCTTCGCGGACGGATCATGCATGAAGTACATTACGCTCGCTATTCCCTTCATCCAGGAGCGACGAAAATGTACCACGACATCAGAGACATCTACTGGTGGCCAGGTATGAAAGCTGAGATAGCCGAATTTGTATCTAGATGTTCTAATTATCAGCAGGTGAAAGCAGAGCACCAGAAACCGGGCGGTTTGACGCAAGATATAACGGTGCCTATGTGGAAATGGGAAGCGATAAACATGAATTTTGTAACAGGGTTACCCCGTACTAGACGCAAAAATGATTCCATTTGGGTAATAGTTGACAGGCTGACAAAAACAGCTCATTTCCTGTCAGTGAGGGCTACCTTCTCAGCTGAAGATTATGCCGAGTTATACATCAGAGAAATAGTTAGATTGCATGGAGTGCCGGTATCCATCATTTCAGATAGGGGAGCACAATTCACAGCTAGATTCTGGCAATCGTTTCAGAAAGGTTTGGGAACACAGATTAACTTAAGCACAGCATTCCATCCTCAAACAGATGGGCAGGCTGAACGTACAATTCAGACGCTCGAAGATATGCTACGAGCGTGTGTGCTAGATTTTGGGGTAGCTGGGATGAACATCTTTCGTTAATCGAATTTGCTTATAATAACAGCTACCATTCAGCTATTCAGATGGCGCCCTTTGAAGCATTATACGGGCGAAAATGTAGATCGCCGGTGGGCTGGTTTGAAATAGGAGAATCAGCATTGATTGGCCCAGACATTGTTCGAAAGTCAGAGGAAAAGATAAAGCTTATCCGAGAACGTTTACTGACCGCTTAGAGCCACCAGAAATCATATGCAGATATGCGGCGCAGAGATCTAGAATTTGCGGTAAATGACTGGATATATCTGAAAGTGTCCCCGATGAAAGGGGTAATGAGGTTTGGCAAGAAAGGTAAGCTTAGCCCGAGATTCATTGGGCCATATCAGATTCAGCGAAGAATAGGCCGAGTTGCATACGAATTGAACTTGCCTCCAGAGTTAGCATCTGTTCACCCAGTATTCCATGTCTCTATGTTAAGGAAGTTCATAGGGGACCCTTCTACAGTAGTTCCAGTTCAGGATGTCCAGGTCACAGAAGAGTTAGCATATGAAGAGGGTCCCGTAGCTATCTTAGACAGACAGATTCGCAGGCTGAGGACTAAAGATGTTGCATCTGTCAAAGTATTGTGGCGTAACAGGAACCATGAGGAAATGACGTGGGAAGCTGAAGAAGATATGAAAGCCAGATACCCTCACCTATTTCAGGCCTAGTCAGGCGACAGGTATGTCCGTATTATTACTTATGCAGTACCTTATAGTTGTATGTGTGTGAATGAGAAAGATTGATACTTAGTTATCCAGTGGATCCTAGAATGTTATGTGTAGTGCCTGTGTTGGACTTTTCTGCATTTCAGGTTTTTGCTATAGTCCATATTACAGGGGAAACTCTGCCGAAATTTTTCTAGAAAGTAAGTAAGTAGTCCTCTAGATAACAGTGTACATTCGAGGATGAATGTTATTAAGGGGGGAAGAATGTTATACCCCGTAGAATTCACGGCACCTAGACGACCTATTCGCACGTTGGTTAAGCATATTTGAAGGTCATACGTGCTGGAGAAAGGCCCGGGAAAAGATCGGACGAGAAACCTGTCGAACCATCGCGGAAGGAGCCGAGGCAGAGCCCCTCCGCGATGGCAGCGTATCACGGAGGAGAGGCCTCCGCGTTGGCTCCGTGACACGTTGGCCTTGTCCAGGCCCAAGTATATAAAGCCCCACTTCGGTTTTAAATGATTAAAACATTTAAAATTTCCAGAGAACAGAGAGCAAACGCAGAGGGAGAAAAAGGAACGAAGAAATTATATAATTTTCGTCCGATTACGCTGCTAAACGTTGCCCAAACTCAAATTAACTCCAGATACGAAGGTATTTAGCAGCAGAGAGCATTCCTACGGATTCAGTTTCATAAAATACGGCCGACGAATCGTCGAGCCACCGAGCTAAGGTAAGTGGAATTGCTCTAAATTAGTGTCTATGTGTTCCTAGCTGTGAAGTGAATATTTCTCCCTTCTGGACCGCTGAAAAATAGCAAGTTTTCGACCGTCTTTCGATAAGCCTAAGTTTAGGCTATAAACTATATCGAAAGTAACGTTGCTCTTTACAATAAAGTTGTATTTAGTATTAATTGACGTATTCATGAATGCAGTTGGGAGAAAATAGTTGAACTACCGGCCGAGTCTCGTCCGACAGACGAATAGTTCAAGAATAAGGTATGTAAAGCTAGTTCCCTCGGCAAGTTAAGTAATATCGGTACAGTGTAGTAATTTAATGGCTAGTAGAATGTTCAGAAGTCAAGTGTTACGTTTATTGCTAATGTTGGTACAATGTTGGAAGCATCCAGTTGTAACTTGCGTGAAACTTACTAGTGCGACATAGATTTTAATATAAGTGTTAGAAACTGCCCAGCATGCTCAGTATGTGGTGTAATACGAAATGTTAAGATATTATTGTATTCAGTTGAAACCCTGTAAAGCAATGCAACATCCGTAAGACGGTTCAGAAATAGAATAGCAGGCTAAAATGAAGTTTAGAAAGCATGTTAGGAATAGGAAATCATGTTAATACAGAAACTCAGTAAACAGCATAGTTTTCAACAGAAACACTATCTTGTATAGCATTTGCCCCTGTACAGCCTGGCAGGAGACTATATTCATATCTATATATATTTACCAGCCTCAGCACGTATGAAATACGTACAGATTACTATCATTAGTTCAACATGTAATATATACGATACCTTACCCCTATTAGCCTCAGCATGTGAGATATGCAGACAGTATTACTAGTTGAGACCGTTGTATTGTTTGGGGTTGGACTACCTAGCATCCATGACCGCCCCAGGGTTAATAGCTGTATCGACTCATCTGCCAGAGGACGAGGATACGTCGCTCTACGGAGTGGCATGCCGTCCCCTAGGGGACGAAGATGGGATGCCAGTTTTCCCCATATTGTGCCTTGGTCAGCCCTTATACACCCCCATCGAGCGGATACGCCCGGGGTGTTGATTCAGGAGTCCTCCGGACTCAGGTACAGTTATAGTCAGGGGCTCAGCGAGCCCAAGTGCATACCCAGGGGACCGGCAGGATGCTTACAGGGTTATAGGAGATGGGATGACCAGGGTAGGGTTATAGATTTTGTGCTGGTTGTACCTCCCGGCTTATGGGGGCCGGGTAAGGTTTATGTGTGTTATACTATGTTATGTTATGTATGTCATGTCACGTTAGATACGAGTAGACCAGCAGTTGAGTGATAAGTCTCCAGGTGCGACCCCTATTTCCTTCCAGTATAAATGAGAAAAGGTATGACTTACAGTATCAGGCAGTTAATATAATTCTTCTTACTTCAGTTTCATCAGTTACATTATTGTTTTCAGATTTTGCTTTCAGTTATTGCTTTACATACTCAGTACCAGTGGTACTGACGCCCGGTGGGGCGCTGCATTACTTGCCTGCAGGTACTCATAGACGAGCAGGCGATACTACGTGATTCCTGTCAGCGATCGAGTATTCAGCTCCTGTCATCCGGAGACTGAATTTCAGAGGTGTATTTCAGTTACTTTTTGTTGTATAGTACGAGTAGGTTGGGGCCCTGTCCCGATCATTCTATTGCTATTCCTAGAGGCTTACAGTCTGTATATATCTCCCTGTGGTCAGATGAGCCGGTCATGTGAGGCCGTGCAGTTGTATAGCTGTTAGTACTCTTTCTTTCTTTTATGTTGGCCGTGTGGGGCCATAGTTTGCCAGTAGTGGTGACCTTGCCGGTCACGTAGCTTTCTAATATTCTATGATTAAGTTACAGATAACTAGACAGCATGGCGGCCTTGTCGGCCCGCATAGGTTTCCCTGAATTGATATATTTCTGGTCAGCTGTTAGTACAGGTATAGGAGGCTATAGGCCAATGGGCCGGAGGCTGTGTTTACAGCCGTTATATAGCCCTTTGTTTCCAGAAATATGAGTTAGAGCCAGCCAGGCACCAGATGTGCCCAGGCTTAGCAGTCCAGCAGTTCAAGTCCCAGTAGGGCACCAGGTGCCAGTCATGCCCCCCAAGGCGGGGTGTGACAGCATGATAGCTTAAACATAGTATACTGGGGAGAGAATCAAAGCGTGTAAATCATAATAAATCATGCATAGAAATCATTGTAAGGTTCTGAGGAAAAAACATGCAATTTTCCCTTTTTAAAATCTGTACCCCTACTATAACTGAAAATACTGTCTGATAATACTAACTGAAAATACTTTGGAGGTTCGTCGCATAACTGGAATGGTGTACTATATAAACATGGAGTGTGATCCATATGGTTCGACTGGCTAAGCCACCATCTTATCTTGCTGGATAGGGAGCTTGAACTAACTTGCTAGTATGATTTCTTGAATCATCCTCTTTAGGGGAATAAAGCCGGAAATGCATTCATGTTGCGGTATGCTCAAATCCTATTTCGGCAAACGTAGTTTTTGACACTTACCTTGAGAGGCTTATGCCACCTCGGTTAACCACTTAATCTATTTCTGTAAATCATTGATACTGAAAAGATAGCCCTTAAGCTTATATTCTGACTGATAACTATTCTGAAAGCTTCGCCTTATTTGTGGCTATAGCCTGTGATGAGCCTTTGGGCTCAAAATTGATACACACACACACTTAAAGCAAGAAGCTAAAAAATTCATAAAAATCATGTTTTCAACTCTTAAAAGTTCATAGTCATGCTAAAGTAATATATACTCAACTTAAGTAAATCATGGGTTGGTCTGTTGCCATATTCTGAGACAATAATACTCTTCAAAACTAGCATATATGGTCTTGCCAAATATATAATAACAATCTCGAGATATTTCAAAAAATCTGAACTTTTGACTCCTAAGGGTAAAATGGTCGTTTTTAGTCATTTTTATTTTTGTGGATATTCATAAAACTTTATAAAAGTCATTCATGAGATAGATATAAGTTGTATCATGCTAGATATACAAGGTTCTCAAAGATTTAGACATGGAATCACAAAACTATGGAACAATTTCTCAAATCACCTAGTAGAACTTTGCATGAGCTAAGAAGTAGAGAAATAGTGGAACGAACATGATGTCCCATATTTTTAGAGCTGCGTTACATACCTTAATGCTTTAAAAGAAAGAGAAGATCACTAGTATAAGCTTGAGAAAAAAAGTTGTCACACTTGCTTGATCTAAATAATGGGTTTTTCTTGAAACCCTAGGAAGAGAGAGAAGCTAAGAACTCAATAATCTAAGCTTGCATGCAATAATAAATCATGAGAGAAGCTTGGAGGGACTTACCTTGGAGAGAAAAGAGAAGCTTGTTCTACCGAGTTGAAGGTGAAGAAAATGAGTATGAAGTCGGGATGGGGCTATTTATAGATAAAGGGGAAAAACTGAACTTGCGGTATCTAGGGCGCAGTTACGGAACATGGAACAATCTACCATCTGTAAAATCGAATTGTGGATTGATATGGAAAAATTTCATTCCTCTAGAGTCTCATCTACGGGGCCAGTTACGAATCTTAGATCCAAGATACGGTCTGTAGATCCAATCATATCTTTTTATGCAGTAGCTCAAAATATCCCAATCTCCACTTATAGTGGCAGATATGATTCGTAGATTGGGTTCGTGGTCCGTAGGTTGTTTCATAAATCTTCAGTAGCTCAGGAAAATGGGACTTCCATTCATGATTTAATTTACGCTTTATAGATCCCATATATTGATCGTATGTTTCTTCATTAGCTAATCTATGACTTAGGATTCCTGAATTTTATCTGTAATAGGATTTATGGCTCTTAGATGCAATCTATGACTTGTAAGTCATCTGTGACATCTGCACATTGAAATTTCTGCAACTTTTCACTTTTGGCATTTCAACACCCATGCATTTTCATACTTGGTAAAAGAGGCTTCACCAACCATATTCACTTCACAAACACATTATAATCACGGGCTAAGGTCACGAGTTTCTTCTAATGGTATGAGGTGTTACAGTAAGAAAGAAGCACAAACCATCTTAACTTCACGAAATCCAGAATCAAGGTATATGAAGTTAAAACCTCTTTCACCATTAGGGAACAATCGGGAGTTTTATGTTTCTCCTATTAAAATCAATACAACTTATATGATATATGAAATCTAAGTCTTCTTATACTATCAACTACTCATATGCTTATGCGCCAAAGTCTACATATGTTCATAATACTCCTAATCGAGTTAAATGTTCATAAAGTTTACATAACCGTTCGTGTCTTCACTTGAAACTCTTAAAAATTACATGATATATCTGTCATATGTTATAAGGTAAAACAAATGGTCGCATATGGATTCACTTGCACAGACCACATGGTGATAAGATTATTAAGCTAAAACGAATACTTGATAAATAAAATATATGTGTATATGGATCATGAGCTTCAGAAAGTTCCTTATGTGTTATGTAAAAAATATAAGTGGCAACTCATGTGAAATAAGTCTTAATTGATAATATGTGATTAAACCTACTCTGCAATGTAAGTTGGATGTTTAAAGGTCCACTACATGCGACGCGAATTTTGTGCCAAAAAATTGCGTTTTGTGGCATATATATGATAGTTAGTTGGAATGTCATGCATTGATTCTCCTGACTAAAACAAGATATGGCATAGATGCCTTCAAACTCTTATAGTGAGCCCAAGTAGGGTGTATCATATAGTGGGCCATGATACAGTTATTTGAGATATACAAATTTGTGGAATTTGACAACATATGTCTTACATGTATTCACGAAGATCATCTTGTAACTCTGTGTGATTACTTGTACACTTGAGTTATAGATAAAAGCAGAATATCACCTACACAAATTGCTAGGTATCATTCGTTTAAAATTAATAACTTACAAATGTTATATGAGAAATTACCGAGTATATATTGTATGTGTACTAACAAATGTTATATGAGAAATCACCGAGTACATCGAGTACATGTTGTAGGTTAATTACAAGTTATAGTTATGGTACTTCTAATGTTTATATGCTCGTGATTGCTCTTCTTTAATAGTTGATTCATTTGAGCATTTTTACTTGTCTATCTAGTATTCTATATGCTTTACACACCAGTACATGCTGTATGTGTACTTAGCGTCCTTAACTTTGGGAGTGTTGCATTTTTATAAATGCATGCTCAGGTTCTCAGGACATCAGACATTCTCTTAACCCAGTTGCCATTTCAGCTAATCTTTTGGTGAGCTTCATCTTTATCTGGAGCTATCATATGTCTAGAGCCTATGTTTTTCGATATATATATATACATAGTTGGGTGTTTCGGGGCCATATCTCGACCAATTTGTAGTTGGTTAGTACCGACTCTATAGAAAATTCTTGGACATATACAGTTATCCGTTGTACAATTTTGCACAATGAGCCCTATAATTAATATACATACATACATATATATATATATATACACACACACCTTAGTATCTATTCATTACTTATATGCATACAAATCTCCCATATATAATAACTTATTTGTATGGTAGATGCTCGTAAAAATCCTCCTCGTCTGCCCCTACCGAGCTGGGGGCGTGACATGAAAGTTGCATACACTTGAAACTAAGTTTTGTTTTAACTCTTAGTAGTTTGTATGATTCCAAATTTGTGTGATCCATATATCTTTATATTGAATCGCATAATTTTCCAGTGGTTTTCTCCTCTATACATGTCCCTCTTGTGTGAGACCATATAAAATTATTTGGCTCGCATATCTTTATGCAGTCCGCATAATATCGTGAAAATCTTTGGCTTCACTTCTTATTTTTGGTATTTTTATGAGTTTTCACATATTTATACGAACTTATATATTTTCAATTATGATATTAATGTTCTTATATACTTTCACAATGATATTTTATTAATGTCCATCATTTGGCATATAAGACGAAAAAATTAATTATCTTTTAGCACTCTTTAAAGTCTGAGACTTACAAAATTTCGAAAGTCACTTTAATATATTAAGACACATGAAATTTCTATGGTTAAAGACTCCAACCTCTTCTCTGTTACGAATTAAAAAGGTTAACAGAGAAGACTCAATAACATCCATTATTTGACTTATGAGATATGAATAAATTTTCGAAATTAACAAAGCAAAAATTATTTTGTAATATAAGAATGTTGTTGATCATGATCAATTTCTTTTGCCACATACAACACATTCCAATCAAGGTCTTTCCTCCTTCTTTTTCAATAAACTCTTTCAATATCGCGATCAACATAGTCGATTGGGAAGGAGAAGGCAAACTTTCTAATAAACTCTGAATCTTTTTTATTTAATAGAAAAAAGAATTTAAGAGATGAAATCTTGGCTATGGTACTGTATATCAAAATTTTATTTGAAGAGCAAGTTAGAGAAAAATAGCATTAAGATAATATTGTACATTCTAATCTCATCTATTGAAAAAGGAAGATCCCTTGATCTGTTGAAGAGATTTTTAGGCACAATCAAAAAACACAGTAATTGTTTATATACTAATAACAATATACCCACCATGAACGACTAATATTTGTATTATAGCATAAATTACCTTTCAATTTTACCCTTCCATTGCGTCAACCTTAAGAAACTGCCTTGAGATCATCATTTTTTTTTTTTAATAACAATATCACAATCTTTCTGGAGATGTCAATTTTTACATAAAGGAAAAAAAAGAAATTCACTTATAAAGAATTGCAACTTATTTATTATATAGGGAATAGGATACCTGGGAAATGAACTGAAACATTCTTCAATCTCCCAGAAACAGATATCCACCCTTTTCATTAACATTATTTTATGTGTATGTTTATGCATGGAAAACCCCCTCTGAAATAAAATTGTCTCAATAATTAATTCCTTCAACTTTTTATACAATTATTTCAAACACAAACATAACGGTCCTACCTTTCAATATAGATTTTAATATATCTCACTCTAAAATACTGAATAACATGTCAAGCAATTAATGAACAGTAATTTCGAATGTAGGTTATGCCACCTCTATTTTAAAAACATGAAAAAAGGTTCAACATAGATTGTGTGAAATTGAATACAATATTCTCCATTAATAATTTATTTCAAAAATATCTTTATTGTTAATAATTATGTTAATAATATCTTCACCCTTAATAATTTATTTTAAAAATATTCATATTGTTATTTTTGGGTCACAATATCTTTTTCCTCATAATTTTTTTTAAACACTTTATTTTTATAATAAAATATTATTTTAAAGCGCCTTTTTCTTTTTCTTTTTTTCTAAACTTCTTTAATTGATAAAATAGTCGGAATTAATTTTTTTTCCTTCTTAATCTCATTTTATCAATTAAAATATAATAAATTCGTGTACTTTTTAAACTAATAATGTAGATTATATATATAAGGTCATAAAGCTTGATCATTAATTTTTCATTTAGATAACAATGAGATTATTTACCTAATAAAATATGAAATATTTTTATTTCTTAATATGTTTTCAAGTTGAACTAGGATAAGCATTTATTATATTTCTTGATTTTAAAGTTAAAATGAAAAAAGATAAGTTCAACAATAACTCCGTCGATGATATTTTAAAAATATTTTGTTATTTGAAGCAAAGCAATATATTTTCATTTTTTATGGCATTATAATTATTGTATTTTAACTTTAAAGTTAATGCTTATATTAGCAAATATTTGCCCTTCTTTCATTCAGAAATGATTAAAAAATAAAAATAGATTGTAACATTTTTACTAGAAAAAGATTGTGTTTAAAAAGGAAAAATAATATTTTTATTAGAATAGAAATATTTTTTTATTCAAAAATAATAATAGGGGCATTATTGAACCAATTAAGTATTAATAATCGGGATATCTTTTATCTAAGAGTAATTATATGAATATTATTGAACCAAACTATTAATAATTAAAATATTTTTTTTATCCAAAATTAATAATAAAATGTTATTGAATGAAACTATTAATAATCGGAATATTTTTATTGAAAAGTAATAATAAGAATATTGTTATATCAAATTATTAATAACCGGAGATAATTTTTTATCCAAAAATAATAAAGATATTGTTTGAATCAAATGATTAATTGTTAGATTATTTTTTAATAAAACTATTAATAGAAGATAATTTTTATTAGTTTGTGAGGGGTGCTTTCTTTGACGTTAACTGTATGCATGTAATAATGAAGCAGTATCATGTAAAAGAAACAAGTTGGAGAGGAAAGAAACAATAGTCAGAAAAAGAGTTATAGATAGGACATAATATAAAATAGCTGGAATTAAAACAAAAACAAAAAAACAACAAATTTATTTATTTTAATTAATAAAAATAAAAGGTGGCATTGATATTTGCATAATGTCATCAAGAAGCCGACCAAACTGTTAGGTTGTGTCAAATCAAAGAGGCCCCTCCCTTTTATCTTTCTTTAAAGTTTGGCTTTGCATTTTGCTCTTTACAAACTTAATGCTCCCTTCTTCCTATTACAATAAATAATAAATAAAATATCATGTGTTTTCGATATTCGATTAGAAATTTCCAATTTATTTAAATTCCCGTCCCTAAGAATTGATTAAAAAAAGCTATAATTATTATTTGTGTTTGAATCTTCAGAGTTTTAATTAATAATAAAGATATTTTATCTATTCCATCATAACTTTTAGTCAAATTTATAAAATTTAAGTTATATACAGATAGTATAAATATTTTGTATAATTAGTATATCTTAATTTATTGCAATAAGTCAATTATTATTCTTATTATGTTTTTAATTATATAATTATCTTATAAACATTTAAAAAAAAATTAAAATGGAGAGAATATTGACGTAGTTACTGCATGAAAATTTAAATTCTTCTTCTCCCACTCATCCATTTTGCTGGGGTCTGTCGAGTTTCATTATTACTTCCGTCTGTTTTTCACTTCTTTTTTTTTTCTTTCTCTTTTTGCATTCACATAATTATTGAATTTACCAAAATGACGGCTTTCAACAATTATATCCTTTTTTTTCACCATGATTGCCATTGCCATGATGGTAACATGGGCATCTTGTAGTCGCAATCCCCCCTTTTCATTCTCAAACAATTACTTTACTTCGTTACTTTTTAATAACTACTAGGATATTAAAAATAATTATTAATTTTAAATTTTAAAAAATTAATTAATTATTTTGCTTAATTTTATTTTTAGTATTTCAATTACTTTAAAATATATTTAAAAGATAATTATTATAAAATATTAAATTAATTAAATTATAATTTCTATTAAAAGTTTTTTTTAAAAAAAAACAGAGAAAGTACTTACTTACTAGTTATTGGGTCACTTTATTTTTGAATTAGTTAAATTTATGTCCTTTATTTTATTTATTCATTTATACGATAATTTTTTCCCATTTTAGGTCTCTTTTTTAAATTTAGAAACTTTTCTTCTCAATTTTCTTTTTCTCTTTCCTCCTAAATAACATATTCTTATAAAAATGACGTGACAGAAAATTATAAGATTGTAAATATAGACAATTATATTTAATTTGCATTTCAAGACTTTTTTACGTTTAGTTTATTAAATATATTAAATTTGTGTGTCAATTTTTTTCACCTTTAACTTACTAAATATATTTAATTTGTATATCACAATATCATTTTTAACTTGCAATTTAACTAAAGCAACCACAACGATATACATGGTGCGTACATAGCCTAATTATTCGTATCTTGTGAAGTTAGAGAGGTTATTTTTAAAAAAATCTTAGCTCGAGCAAGTATATCAAAAATAAAGTATGTAAAACAACTGCAATAGCAAAGACGTCATACCGAAAATAACTAAGAAGAGAACAAGTAACAACAACAAATAATATGATAGCGAAAGCAAATGAAACAATAGATACTAATATGAGAACTAGACAATGTTCGAAAACCTATTAACCTTCTACCTAATTCTCAATCTCCATATCATTTCTATCTAGGGTCATGTCCTTGATAAGCTGTGGGTTGTCATGTCTTATCTAATCACCTCATTTCATAACTTTTTCAGCCTACCTCTACCTCTCATGAAACCCACTATAGTTACACCTCTTCACTAGGGCATCCGTGTATTTTCTCTTCGCATGTCCTAACCATCTCAGTCTCGCCTCCCTTATTTTGTCTCCCATGGAGGTCACTCCCAACTTATTTTGAATAGTATGACCACATATCCATCTCAATATCCTCATTTTTGTTATGCTCATCTTTTGGATGTGTGAATACTTGATTGGCCAACACTCTAGCTCATACAATGTAGTTGATCTGATCACCACTTTATAAAACTTATATTTAAGGCTTGGTGGCACATACTTATCACACAAGATACCCGATGCAAACTTTCATTTCATTCACTTGCTCAAATACGATGTGTAACATCATTGTCAATCTCCCTATTTTCATCGATTATAGGACCCAGATACTTGAAACTTTCTTTCTTAGAAATAACTTGTGTATCAATCATTACTCCCACATCTATCGCATGGGATACATCAACGACCTTGCACTCTAAGTATTTTATCTCAGTGTTGCTCAACCTGAACCCTTTTGATTTTACGGTCTATCTCCAAACCTCCGACCTTGTTGCGTATTTGTCAATCAAACCTATATCATCGACAAATAGTATACGCCATGACATTTCCCCTTAAATATATCACATCAGTATATCCATCGCCAAAGCAAATAAAAATGGACTAAAAACTAATATTTAATGCAACCTCATCATGATTGAAAAGTAATTCAAATCTTCTCCCAACTTACTCAAATTTTGAATCCATCACGCAAGTTATTAATTACCCTAATATAAGCCTCAGATTCATTTTTAGCCTTCAAGCATCGCTAAAAGCATCTCTAGTAATCATGAACTTTGTTACTTAATAATGAAATATGAGTGTCGTGTCTTGATTCTGTAAAAATATGACATATAGGCCTAATTCAACTTCAAAAGCTAGTTTATGAAGAGATGATTGTTCAAGTCTATATAAGCACATTACTAGTCTGTTCCCCAACTAATGTAGGACTCTAACTCACTCTACCACCCCGTCACGCCCAGGCCCAACTGAAGCATGAACTGAGAGTCCAAATAGGGACGGACCTGGCTCTGATACAATGTAAAGATGTGGCACCTGGGCTTAACTTAACCCCAAAAGTTAGCTCATGAGGGGAGGATTGCCAAGTCCATATAAGCAAATCACTAGTCTATTCTCCAACAAATGTGGGACTCTAACCCACTCTGATAGATCCGTCACTCTACTTTCCAACCATCCAAAATTGACTTAAAAAAAGACCTAATAATATATATTATATAATTCAAACTAGAACAAAATTTGCTCTAAATCGTTCATGTTTCATTAGTTGTGCCCTAGTGTTTACTGTCACAAATTTAGAAAATGATGTATTAGAATTTAATTTTAAAAATTTAAACCGAGGTTGATGACTTTGCCTCGCATTATGTTTTTAAAATTTTTAGTTGTAATTCACATAAGTTGTTAAGCTTTTAGCCGCGCTCCTATCCTAATCCTATCCACTTGGAGTTTTGTGTTTCTATTCATGACAATTTGGAAACAACGAATCCAAAAGGAATTGAATTAAGATGGTGAAACTGCAGTTTCATATAACCCAAGGCGTAGGCAAGTCATTGACTTTGAAATTAAATATCATATTCAGGGTCAGGAAATCTTTTTTTAATAAAACCCAAAATATGACCACAATTATTTTTACTTTTCTTGAAATGAAAATATAAATCTTTGAATATCTTTCTTCTCGTATCATAACACAATAATATTTATAATATAATCGTAAAAGAGTTTTAGTTGAGGACAGAATATTTTTTCAATAGATTTTATGCTTTTTTAAATATTAATTTTTCAATATTTACGTTACTTGATCAAATCATTACAAATATTTAATTTAAAAAATATATAGTTTTCTTTGTTTTCTGACATATTGCCACCAAAATTTGCAATTATCAACTTTGGCATGAAGTTCTGTCAATTTCGATCCCAACAAGTAGCTATTCCTTCTTATTAGGGGTGCGTGTTTGATTCTTTGGTTCTATTCTTTCAAACATAGGTTCGGTTTTTCGATTTTTGATTTATCAATAGTGTGTACCGATTATCTTATCAAACTAATTTAGTTCAGTTCAGTTTAGTTCGAATTTCTTAATTTAATTCTTTGATATTTATTCTATATATAATATAAATTTTAATGCAATTGTTAATTCCATGACGTGTGAATATGATCTAGATGAGAACTTATTATCTGAATTTCTTTTGTGTTATATCTTTATATATATTTCACATTGTTATGTCTCTCTGTTGGGATTTGGTATGTTTTAAAGATTGATAAAATATTGATGGAATAGGTAAGTCAAATTGTTTCAATGGTACACTATATCAAGGAGCTGAGTTTGCAAAATAATAAAAACAAAATAAAGACAAGTGTGCATGAATCAAGGAATGAATAATAAAGCTGCGTCTCACAAACTCAAGGAAATAAACATGTGTTGAATTGAAGTATCGGAATTCTACTATAATATTAAAGAAACAAAGAGTTTGACTTGAAAAAAGAGTCTCACTTAAACTAGAACACTCTAAGTCAAGAAGAGTTTGAATCGATGGGAAGTTCGAAGTGAAGAACAACTCTCTGAAGAGTTGTACATATGCTGAATTGAAGTGTCGGAGTTCGACTACAACACTAAAAGCAAGAAGTTTGTCTTGAAAAACGAGTCTCACTTGAAGTAAAACTCCAAGTCAAGAAGAGTTTGAGTTGATGTGTAAGTTCGAGGCAAAGAAGAACTCTTTGAAGAACTCCTAATTGCTATATAAGTTCAGTTGTATGAAGTAAGGAGTTTGTGTCCATCTCCAATACTATCACATCAAGGAGTCCTTATTCTAAAAGTGTTTGTGTTTAACCAACTTGCTTTCACTTGTTATTATAAATATGCAGTCCTTTTATTGAAGAGAGACATGCACCTATACTGAGAGAAATAGCAGAAATCAAAACATAAAACTAAGATTATTCTTACGTTTCTGTCTAACCATTCAAGTGTAGAGGCTGATACAAAGAACTAGATTGAAGAACCTGTTTCATGGATATGTTTCACAGTGTCTTCAATTCTAACTTTTGTATTAGAATTGTTATTGAGTTGTACCTAATTCAGCTTTCTTAGAAGCACTGTTTAGGTATTTTTCTGAGGAAAAATTAGCTTCAAGTTAGGGGTAACTTGGAGGTGTTACAACTTTCTTTTTGATTATTGTAAGAGGGATTAAAGTTAATTCCTAGGTTGCAAGTGTTTGTAATCTAAAATTTTGTTGAGGTTCACATTGTTAGTGAAGTTTGGGGCAAATCCTGAAGAGGTGTAAGTCGTGGTTTTTTTCATCCTTGTGAGCCGGATGCTTTCCACGTAAAAATATTATATTCTTTACTTACGACTTACTTGAAAGAGTTTCACTCATAAACGACAAGCTAAGTTTAGTAACTAAAATAATGATCGTGCAACCTATTTCTCTCTTTGTATACTCATATTTTTAATTTCTCATAAGGAAGAAATAAATAAGATGAAAGAAATTTATAAGATACAGTCGTTTTGCACGAACACAAAATCCTTGAATTTCTGCGGCTGTTTTTCAACATAAATAGGCAAACGTTGACTATTCCAGTAATTAAGAAAAGTCAAAATGAATGTAACTTACACACACTTAAAAAGATCTCTGTGCTATCCACGTATTTCATCCTATCTTATAAATACATACTTCCTGCATTTCTATTTATTTATTTAATTTTAAGTTAACATAATTCTTTTTTAAATATAATATATGAAAAATTAAAATTAAAAATAAAAAATAAATGGAAAGAGAGGAAGTAAATATTTCATTGCAAAGAAGAGCAGGTATGATCTTGCAAATGAAAGGAGGGAGGGCTGGTCAGTGGTCATCTTCCAAACAAAAGGGGCCCACATGATTTTTGAAGCTGATGGGACCCCCCTTGTTGCTTTGATGCATCATGATTAAAGGCTACAATGGTCGCTCACCTACCAAATCCAAGATGGAGGGCTCATTCTCCAATAAAATAAAAATACTACAAATTTCTAGAAAAACTTCTCAAAAGCAAAGGAAGATCACATTCATAATTACCTTAACTGTGCACTTTTTTCTCCCCTTACTAAATTACTTTACTGCAATTTGTTACCTTAAAAACCACACCCTTTTCCCCTGAATTTCTGAAAATTTTGATTTTGACCCCGCTTCTTTATCCGATATATCCGATCTTGGGTTTAGTTCTACAACAAAGTTTTTTTTTTTTTTTTTTAAATTATTATTATTATTAGTGGTAAAATAATATTATAAAATGAATAATCAAATCTCTATTTAAAATAAAATAATTAATTAATTAAGCTATTAAAATCTCTTTTGATAGAAGAACAATTTATTTATTTCTTCTTCTAATTAATTTGTCAAATGGGACATTGAAATTAAAAGTAATTATTCCAAAACAACAACATGGGAACTTCAAAGTCTAGCAATGAAATTTGGCTAGTCATTAGTTTGTTCTTCGTAAAAAGGGCATAATTTGTTATTTGTTTTACTTTTCAATTATACATTAAAGAAGTAGAATTTTCTTTATTTCTGTATTCTTTGACTAGTCATTCTACTACTATTTTTTTTTTGACATATTTAATTAATCTCTACTTACATTATATTTTTCAAATTTTATATGTTTTTAATTTATTTATATAATTATAATTTGATACAGAATTTTAAAAAATAAAATTATTTTTAAATTTTAATAATTTTAATTAAAATATTTTTTAAATATATTAAAGTATTATAATTTTAGACAAGTCAAGTAAAAAGTTAAGATTTTAAAATATTAAAAAGTTAAATAGATGTTTTCTTAAAATAAATTTAAAAAAAATAAGAAGATACAGATACATATGAAAGAGAGGTGTACCTTTCTATTTTTTTTTAAACTATAATGTTTGCCATTTTAATATTTAAACTTCACCAAAAATAAAGGGAGCCTAGAATGGTAAATACTTATCCAGTACTTATATCAAACTAATAAAATTAGTCTAAGAAGTTAAAAATTAAAGTGAAAAAAAGGATAAAAATCATTTTCATCCCCCAAGTTTGTTTTAAAAATCAAATTTCCTTTCAACTTTCAATAATAGACATTCTTCTCTGTTTATCCTAATTAATTTTTTAAAATATTTATTTTACTCTTACTTTATCAACTTTGTATTCTTTTTTTCATTTAAAAAAAAATCATAATATACATACATATATATATATATATATAATAAAAAATATTAATTAAATATATAGTCAATGACGTTCTATAATGAAGTAAATAGCAGAATAAAAAAATAATTTTAGTAATAATAATCAAAACTCTAATATTTATTTATACAAATGAAAATAAAAGGTAATAATAATTTTATAAGTATATTTCAATGTATGAAATATAAAAAAATTAATAAAATAAAAAGAAATTTAAAAATTATTTATTTATAATGTAAATTAATTTAAAATTATATGTTACGGAATATTCTATTAATAACAATCAAATTTTATTTATTTATATAGACAATAGAGGATAAGAAAAAGGAGAAACATAAATGCACATACATATATACATATTTAATGCATATAATATTTTAATAATAATAATAATAAAAATACTAAATAACATTAGATTTTATGACAAATTCATGAACGTATTGTTCTACTTATAATGTTAGTGAATTTAAATAAGAAACTATAAATATCTACGTTAATAAATAAATAATATATATAATATAAAAAATATTATATATATGGAAGATTGAAGGGTAAAATAGATAATTTAAAAAGTTAGGATAAAAGGGGGAAAATGTCTATTGTTAAAGGTGAGGGGGGAGTAATTTTTAAAGCAAAATTAGGAGTGAAAATGAATTTCAATCATGAAAAAAAAATAATATTTAACTATAGTTAAGTACTATAAAAAAAATTTGTATGAGAAAAACATATATTTTGTGTAAGCAAATTTAGTATTTTTACGCGGGTTCTTTATATTAATGAGAATAAATATTTATAAATAATATTTAAAAATAGACTTGCTTTTTAATATAAAAATAACAAAAAAAATTGTAATCTCCAAAATAATAAATATTAATCATCTTTAGGTATTACGAAAACAAACAAAAAATATGTTTAGAAATTTTTAATCCACTTTAATAGTTTTTCGTCTGGTTCATTCCAATACTTGCTTTATTATATAAATAAATGTGTCTTTGATTTAACATTTAATTGAAAGATTAAAAAATTATTTCAATAGAAAAGTAATTTAAATATAATAAATAGAGTGAATCATACTAAATATCCCGTTAATATGACTTTATTTTAGATATATTTATGCCTTTTGTACTTTACAACTAAATATTTACAGTTTTTATATTAAAGAAATTCTACACTTAATTTCACTCTAAAATATATTCACAAGTAAATATATTAAAATATAACTTTTAAGATAAACTAAAATTACAAACATCAGACTTATGTTTTAGATCTTGCCCTACTTAAATAATTAAAAAGAATCTTAATAATATGGGCTTTAAATGGTTTAGATTCTTTTTCTTATTTATGTTTTGTAATTTTGTTATAGTCATAACCTTTTTATTTTGTGATTGTCCGAGGAAAAAGTTATATAATTGTGATTGGTGAGTTAAGACGGGTACTACTTCGTTTGTATATTCATTTTTCGCGAAAGACTTTCTTAAGATCTTGCATTAAAAATTATATATTTTTTTATAAAAATATTAAAAATTATTTTACTTGAAAAGTTATTGAAAAAAGGACACCGACTTTTGCAAGAAGAAAAAATAATTAATTTTAATTAATTTTGAAGTGCTAAATATTAAAAAAATAATTTAATATTTATTTTTAAATAAAATTATAAAAATAATTTATTTATAATTTTGTCTAATGTAAAATTTATTTTTAAAAAATAAAAATAATAAATAATATTTCAGAGCTTTTGTGCTTTTTAAAATTTTAGCTTTTGTCATTGCGTGTATATCTTATATTTAAGAAAAGATGAAAGAAAAACGTGTAAGATCCTAAAAATGGAGGATATTAATCCTATTAAGGGAGTCAATTAAAAGTTTAATAAATTTTTACCGATCAAACTGACAAATTAATTATTTGATTTGGCCTTATGCCTAGTCTTTAACGGATTTTTTTCAGATCCGCTAAAGAATATCTTTTTTTGTTTCTTTTCTTTTCTTGTTTATGAGTTATTCAACCATAGCAAAAATAATCTGATTATTTATTTTTGTATTAATTTAATATATTTATCAAAAATAATAAATAATAATTTTATTATATAGACATTTTAAATATAATACTTTTAAAAATATATTGAGCGATGATTATAAGTAATAAATAAAAATTAAAATAAATATATTTATTTTTAATCGAATAAATAAATAAATAAAAATAAAATAAATAAAGTGAAATTTAAAAATAGATGTCATTGATTCTACAACATATATACATTTGCATTGGAAAAAACAAGGTCAAAACAAGAGAATCCCATGAAAAGTTTTACGGTTATCACAATGCTTCTAAAGGAGTAGCAGCAGTAATAAATTAAAATAATTTAAGATTCTTTCCTAGACAAGAAAATTCCATCCTCAAGTTTTTTAATCGTTTTTTTTTTATTCTCTCTATCTTAAATTATTTAATATATTTTATTTTTACATATTTAAAAAAAATAATGAGATAATTTAATTATACGCTAGTTATGTGTTATATTTATATAATTAGGATATTTATAATTTTCAAGATAATTACTATTAAAAATAAAATTAAAAAATATAAAATTTTATTTTAAATTTATATAATAATAAATAATTTTAAATAATTATTTTTAAAAATCATGACATATAATTTGAAACAAAGAGAGTAACACAAAATTTGTTGGAGAAAGAGAGAGAAACTATGTCAAAATTATTTAAAATAGTTTTCTCTTATATACATAACTTATTTTCAACTACACACAAAAGAAACAGTTTAAACGTATAAGAAGGAATTTTTCATAAAATTCTATGTCAACTCTCATATATGTCTATCACTTTGGTGTGTAAGGTTATCGATATTCATGTGAATGAAAGATACAAAATAATATCAAACAGTTGGGGAACAATGTACAAGGCAATGAAATATAGCCCTACTTAGCATTGGGAACAATTTCTAAGAGATTTAAATTCAAAATTTTACTTAATAGGCGTTTGGCTATAGATTTGCTAAAAATTTCAGATATGTTTAAAACCCACATACAAATATAACTTTTTAATGGTTTCTAGATTGTTAATTGTGTTCTTGACATATTCAAAAACACCTAAGCAAATTTGTGAAATGTAATTGTTAGTGGCGAGTTTGAATTTCACAATATATTTTAATTTTAATAGATAGAGTTATTTAATATTGATAAAAAATAATAAATATTCGATAAAATTAATTAAAGTATACGGCGATTATTAAGAAAAACAAAACCTCAAATTTGTGAAATGTCATTGTCAATGACTAGTTTGAATTTCTGTTTACTGGAGTTAAAATTCTAATGGTTTAAATTTAATAGGGATTTAAGCTACGTGGCATTAGAGATCATCATAATATGCCACGTCAACTTACCAAATGAGATGGGCATTTCCGTCATTTTGTGAAAAAAGGAACAGGCTTTCGCCCCGACCAGCATCCCTGCGTCTGGTCCAAATCCGATGACATCCGCATATGCAACAGAGACAAATGTATAATCACTTACACCCCCAACTTTTCCTTAAATTACTTAAATCACCCTTTCACTTCTTATATTATTATTTGAAGGATAGAAAAGACATAATTAATGTAGAATGTGTTAGGATTTAATTTTTTTGTATTTTCACTATGAATGTCACTTTTAAAAAAATTACTTTTTTAATTAAATAAATATGAAAAAATCAAAAAATATATTTTTCAATACTAAACATACCTTAAGTTAGTAAATAGTAGGAACATTAAATTATGGTGATAAATAATATTACTAGTTTTTATTAATATTCATTCAACTTATAAAATAGAATTACATGATGACTGAATTTCGGCTATTCTCTCGTTCACAAGATGTGCTCCAAAGTAATAAATTAATGTAACAACTTTATTAATATCTTGAAATTCTTTTATTAGAATAACTTTCGCATATTGTTGGGGAGAAACTCATTTCTTCTATGTTGAAATTCAAACATTTTTATCAAATATTAAATGATGGTGTTGATAAAAATTTATCAAAATTATATACGAGTTTGTGTTGAAAAATGTTCAGGATTAATGAAATTTCTCTTAATTTTATAAATTTGACTTGAATTAATAAAAATATGAGTTATTTATTTAAATGATATTTTAATTTTTTTTTCATTTGTGTTTCATAATACATCTTTTTTAATGTTCGACAAACAAATGAAATAGAATTCTTGTGTCAGAATATCTAAAATTCTTTTGTGTTTTATTTATTAAATTTAAATTGTATAATAAAATAAAAAATAATATTACAAAGAGCAAGATTTGATGAAATATTTCTCGAGATTTAATAAATTTTTTGATAGCAATAATTCTCGAGATTTGATGACTTTTTAAAATATTTCTCGAGATTTAATAAAATTTCAGTTTGAATGACTTTTTCATGTTTATTGAGTAGCACTTAATTTTTTTTAATCTTATCTTAATCTTAGTTTTCAAATGAGTGATGATTAAGTAATCCATTCAAAATTGACTATTTATATTCATGTATGCATCATTTGTTGTCATATAAATCAAATGTCAAAACCAGCATTCAGAAAAATGTAGGAATTATATATAGTTAAGAGGGGGCATGAAAGAAACATTTACTTAAAAATTCTTATATTTGTTTTTATTGGGGGTGAATTTGTCCAGTTTTTTCTCATGGGTAAAACTGTTAAAATAAAAAGGAAAAAGAAAAAGCACTGGAAATGTCTTTCCTTTTAATTTTCTCCATCTCAGACGCCTTTTGTGTTCTTCTTTGACTCTCTCTCTCTGTACTTACGCGGACACCACCTTCTTCTTCAATCTTCTCTCTTTCTCTTCTCTCACACAGATAATTCTTCCGTTTTATCCAATTTTTCACACTTCCGGCGCCGGTAACCGCTCCACTAGCGGCGCCACCTTTCTCCGGCCACTAGAATACGGCCGGAAGAGTTTTGGTTTCAGGCGAAACTACAGAATCACTACGATTATTGTTTGACTTAGGCGACTTTTGTTTGACTTGAAGCATTGACCGGCCGGCGGCGAGTTTTGGTGGTGCAAAGCAGTAGGCCGTGGAGTTGTTCAGATCTGTGAGGATTTATTCCTAGGGTTTGATTCTTAGTGAATGTTGAAAAGTTTTTGAGGTTAGGGTGTTTTGGAAGATTTTGAAGTGTGGATGGTAGTGTACGGACGGCTTAGCGCGGTGGTCGTCGTCGCCGGAATAGGAGGAGGAGTTGATGATGAGCGGAGGTGTTGAGAGTAGAAGGTGGCGGAGGTGGCGGTGGTGTAAAATTGGTTGCTCTTTCACATGGAATGGCAGATCTTGTTAGCTATGGTGATGCCGACCGTGATATTGAGCAGGTGCGCCTTACTTGTCACCTCGTTTTAGAATATGTTCATCAAATCATGAGCAAACATGAGATCTTCTGGTTCTATTTTTGCTTCTCTTGCCTGTTGATGACATCAAACTTTTATCATGACATTTTTGTTTTATCCGTTTGAAGAATTTTTTGACCTTTTCTGTTTGGGTAATTTAAAATACAGTAGGTAAGTTTTTCTAAGTACAGATGCAGTCTTAGAGGGCAAAAGAAGCATCTTTATTAGAAGCATTTTGCACTTCACCAAAGTGATGATTAGACCTTCATTATGGTGCATTTTTAGAAGTAGTTATTACAATCTGAATGAAATAGGCGTATAGGCGATCTCAGCGAGTTTGGGGTTCAAATTAACTTGATTGATTGATTATTGAAGTAGCTGTTAATGAAAGAAGAAAGATTGGTTCATCTTTGAAGTAAGATTCTTTGACTTGGGGGGGGGGGGGTTACAATGTGGTGGAGAGGACATTTTGTAGGTCCGAGTGTTTCTGTTCATGCTTTTCAGTGCTCTTCCTTAGTTGTTAATGTTTTTGAAGTTGAGAATTTAGAGAAGGGTTGTTATCGGATTATCCACCAAGATGGCCTTGTTCACATTTCCATGGTTCAGAGTTACAGCTTTAGGTAGTTCAGGGCCTTAATTGTCTGTATTAAGAAACAGCAGAACTTATCTTAAGCTGATCAATAAATGGTATAGACTGTAATGAGTATTTCCAAATTTCCCAAACATATCCATGATCTAGATGCATATAGAAAGTCTAGGGCAAGATTAATCCATTAGGATATGATTCGTCTAACTTTTAACTACTATTCCAAAGGGAAGATAAAATGGTGATAGCAAAACTGTCTGGATTTAGTGGCACAATAGCACATATCACTAGACTACTTGTTGTAAATTACTGGCTGAAGCATGTGGATTATTAGTCCCTTCTTTTAAAAGAAAATCTTGCCTTCGCTCCTCATTTATTCGTTTAACTTTTGCCATAAGCTAAGTCTAGGCATATAGAGGTGGGAGTTAGCTTAGCGGTTAGTGGTTCCCTTTCCAATATAGGTTGTGTGTTTGAAGGTTAAAGATTCAATCTCTTTATCAGTTCTTGACAAATAAGAAAAAGAAAAACTAAGTCTATTTATAGATCCCTAATGCATTATGATCTCGTTCCAGAAGAAATGTCTTTTCTAGTCTCATTTCTGTTACCATTTGCAGGCACTAATTGCATTAAAGAAAGGAGCTCAACTGTTGAAATATGGTCGCAAAGGGAAGCCCAAGTTCTATCCATTTAGACTTTCTAATGTAAGTTGACATTAGCATTTGTACACATGTGTCCTACTTTCTATGACGTAGGACTGCTGAGTGTATAGATTTAGAGGTGCATCGTGCTTACTATATTGCACTATCATGGGCATTGAGCTTCACCATGATCTTATGATTCTCTTGATGCTGTATCGTCTTTTGATTGAATTTTGAGTCTCCTCCTATGTCAGTATTATATTTCTCGGGAACTTTCTACTTTTATTTTGGTTTAGTGAATTGGAGATATGAATATAATTATAATGAAAATGAGGAGATGAAAGTTGGAACTTTAAGGAGTATGGTCCCATTGTTCATAAAATACTTGGTTCTGCAGGGTTATTGATCTAACCCTTGATGAACAATATTGTAGGTAATTGTAAAGCTAGTAGTACTTGTGGCTGGCTTTTGTATCTGTAAGTATAATTGGATAAGCCAGTAGTAACTTTTTTCAGCGTGGGTCAGTAGAGGACAGGAGATTAACTTCAGGATGAGAAAAGATCGCTGAGAAAGCATCTTGGCGAAGATAAAAGAGTTCGACACCTGACAATAAAACTAAAAAACTTATTCCTTATTGAAGCCGCAACTTTTTTTTTCCTTCTAAATTTCTTATTTACTTCAGAATACATATATATTAGTTATATTTTTATGCTCTTTAATATTTTACTCATAATCATCTCTTGGCTCAAAAACTTTTATGCCCAGGGTGTTTCTTAACCCACAACTTGATCTGAAAGTGGTTGCTTTCTCCTCTTGCTCTTTTGCCCATTATTACTTCAGCCGATATTTTGTGACATAGAAATTCAATAAAATAAAGTTGTGAGCTTCATGAAAACCAATAGTAATATGTAGATCTTTAAGTTCATGGAATGGGAACTCTGCCTAACCTAAATGTTATCTGGTATGATGGGCCTGGGTAAGCCGTATGTTGGGATACTTAATAAATTATTAAAATATAATATTTTCTTATGTCATAAAGAATCTAGAAGGTATAATAGAAAATGTGGGAGTAGATATTGTTGGAATTGCATATATTTTCAGGAGAATTGGGTATGAGGACAGCTACTTCACCTTTTCAAGTAAAAAAGAGAGTTGGCTGAACGGACAAAAATTAGTACCATAATGCGATATGAAAATGATATGAATTTGCATTAACTAAGATTTGATTTAAAAAATATACACAGTTTGTGGTATAAGCATTCCAAATTAATCAAACAGAATATTTCAATTTGATACTGAATGATTTTTAGAAGGTCAAATTTTGATTCGCAGTTCGATGGGGGATTGGTGAATTGTGGTAATTCCGAGTATGGCAACATCTTCTACCCAAGAGTGTGGCTTAGTGGTCAATGAAGTGGGTTGAGAACCATGAGATCTTAGGTTCAAATTTCTGGAGGTTAAAACACTAGGTGATTTCTCCCCCTCTGTCCAAGCCTTGGTGGACAGAGTGAGACTGTATATGTGTTGGTGGGAGGAAGCGAGTATCCCAAGGAATTTGTCAAGGTGTGTGTAAGTTGGCCCGAACACCACGGTTATCATCAAATGAAAAGTAAAGGATTACATCATAATCACCTGTTTTCTCTATAAAAATTATTCCCAGAATCTTCTTGATTTTGTATAGTATGGTAACTTTGGTCATATTTTACTTGAAGAAAGAAAAAGATGAAATGGTGGATAGCTTTTCCCTTTCATGTTACACCAATGACCTTTTTCATTCTTTGGCTGCAACTTTCATCCATCATTGGTTGAGGCTTTTTTAGGGGTTGATACACATAAAAAGGCATATTCCGGACACTCAACATTAGTGACAAAATGTAGCAAATTTTGTGCACAATCAGAAATTATTTTATTAAGCCCTGAAGTTAGGTGCAATATAGGCTTGATGATTTGTTTGCTTTCAGTTACATTTCCAGTGTTAGCCACCATGAGTTGTTCCTCTGGAACTTCCTTTTTTCCACTAAAATGTGTCTTCAGTTGTGTTTTCCCTCGGCAGATTTTGGTGCTTCTCTATGGTTTTTTTCTTTGGCAACACTGTGCTCATGATGGTTTTTATGGAAAATTTTCAGGATGAATCATCTTTAGTTTGGATCTCTAGCAGCGGCGAGAAGAGTTTAAAGTTAGCTTCAGTTTCTAGAATCATTCCTGGGCAAAGAACTGTGAGTTCTCATCTTCTTCTCTACCAAACTCCACTTTGAATTTATGATGAATACCTCTCTCGTAATAACATTAAAATGTTCCAAAAGTGGGATCAACTCTTTAAGTCTTACCTGTGCTTTTAACTTCCAGGCTGTTTTTCGACGTTATCTTCGTCCTGAAAAGGACTACTTGTCCTTCTCTCTCATATACAATTACGGAAAAAGATCCCTTGATCTGGTTAGTTATATAAGCAAGTTCCCCTACCCTGTGACTTTGTAGTTTTTTCTCTGGTTTTCATTGAGTTACACATGTAACCTGTTATTTCAGATCTGTAAGGACAAGGTTGAGGCAGAGTTCTGGATCACTGGCCTCAAAGCTTTGATATCTTCTGGACAAGGTGGACGCTCAAAGGTTGACGGTTGGAGTGATGGAGGCCTCTACTTTGATGTAACACTACCTACCTAACAACTTCTTTGTTTCAATTTTAAGACTGGTTTATTCTACTTCTTATTTAACGCGTATGCTAATGGATTAATTATTGAGAAATCACAATTCTTATTGACCTTGAGTCATTTGCCTGTGCATGATCCTGATTGGAAATTTAATTTGAATTCCAAGTATTATTTCCATTCTGGTTTTATTGTCACTATCTTGGGACGGCATCTTCCAGTTTTAAATAACAGTAGTTGCAGAATGTTAATCAGTTCACTTTTCTTTGTTGTTCCGGACAGTCTCTCATTTATAACGTGGTGGTCCTTTTAGAATCTACCAAATAACTGATCAGGTGTATGAAAATTACAAGATAGCAGCTCTCTACTGATTGCCAGTGGCGATGAATGCCTCTGTCTAGTTCCCATTTGGTTATATCTTGGCAAACTGACTGGCGACTGGTTGTGTTTGTCTATTTCTTTAGTTTGATGTTTATGCTAACTTGTGATGCTGTCTTCGGCATGGGACGTGCCTGCGTAAAATTATAATTTTATCTAAGAAGTGAAACTTGACAGACAGTGATATGTATGAGGTGTGAGCAATGAAGTGAATGATATTCTATGGATTGGTTTTTGGGGAAAGGTGACAGATGATATTTGTTTGGACTGTTATTTTGAATTTGGTATTTGTAATCCTGATGAGCAATGCGTTCATCTGGATTGTCATCAATTCATGACTTGAATTGATTTCATCTCATCAGAGATTGGTCCTCACACTCTCTTCCCCCTCCCCTCACCACAAAAGAAAAAAGAAAAAAAATGATTTCAGTCTGTTTTTGTCTTAAATTGGTTTTTTGTTGTAGTACTTCATTTTGCGGTGCATTAGACATGCAAGTAATATTAAATTTTTAGTGTCCTCACTCCTTTAACTGAACAATTTTGCAGGATAGTCGAGATTTGACATCAAATAGTCCAAGTTCTAGTTCTGTTAGTGCTACAAAAGAAATTAGCTCTCCAGACGCTTCCTTAAGTTCCAACCCTAATACTTCTCCTAAGAGCTATCAACCTTATAACTTTGTGCAGTCTGAAAGGTCACATGTAGCTTTGGATCAAGCAAATATGCAGAACATTCAAGCCAAAGGATCTGCTTCAGACGTGTTCCGAGTTAGTGTTTCCAGTGCCCCCAGTACTTCTAGTCATGGTTCTGCACCAGATGATTGTGATGCTTTGGGCGATGTTTATATATGGGGTGAGGTAATATGTGATAATATTGTCAAGGTTGGACCTGAAAAAAATTCCAGTACGGTGAGCACAAGGGCAGATGTGCTGCTTCCAAGACCACTGGAATCCACTGTAGTTTTAGATGTTCATCATATAGCTTGTGGGGTCAAGCATGCTGCCCTTGTCACAAGGCAAGGTGAAATCTTTACATGGGGTGAAGAATCTGGTGGCCGGCTTGGCCATGGTGTCGGAAAAGATGTCAGTCAACCTCGGTTTGTTGAATCATTGTCCTTTTGCAGCATTGACTTTGTTGCATGTGGTGAGTTTCACAGCTGCGCGGTTACAATGGCTGGTGAATTATATACTTGGGGGGATGGCACACACAATGCTGGGCTTCTAGGTAATGGCACTGATGTCAGCCACTGGATACCAAAGAGAATATCAGGTCCACTGGAAGGACTTCAAGTTGCATCAGTAACATGCGGTCCATGGCATACTGCTTTAATAACATCAACTGGGCAGCTCTTCACATTTGGGGATGGAACATTTGGTGTTTTAGGCCATGGTGATAGGGAAAATGTATTGTTCCCCAGGGAGGTGAAGTCTCTGTCAGGTCTAAGGACAATTGCTGCTGCATGTGGGGTGTGGCATACTGCTGCTGTAGTTGAAGTTATCGTGACACAGTCTAGTGCTAGTGTTTCATCTGGAAAATTATTTACTTGGGGAGATGGAGATAAAAATCGTCTTGGACATGGTGATAAAGAACCTCGATTGGAACCTACTTGTGTACCTGCACTTATTGATTACAATTTTCACAAAATTGCTTGTGGGCATAGTCTAACTGTCTGCTTGACCACATCAGGCCATGTTTTTACAATGGGAAGTACTGTTTATGGACAACTTGGAAATCCTTATTCTGATGGGAAGTTGCCTTGCCTGGTAGAAGACAAACTTTCGGGGGAAATTGCTGAAGATATTGCTTGTGGTTCATACCATGTGGCTGTTTTGACATCCAAAAATGAGGTTTATACGTGGGGCAAGGGAGCCAATGGGAGATTAGGTCACGGGGATGTAGAGGACCGGAAAACCCCCACTTTGGTTGAAGCTTTGAAGGACAGACATGTGAAATATATTGCTTGTGGTTCTAATTACACTGCTGCGATATGTCTTCACAAATGGGTTTCTGGTGCTGAGCAGTCCCAGTGTTCAGCCTGTAGACAGGCTTTTGGCTTTACAAGGAAAAGGCACAATTGCTACAACTGCGGACTTGTGCATTGCCATGCATGTACTTCAAGAAAAGCAATAAGGGCAGCATTGGCTCCAAATCCAAACAAACCGTATCGTGTATGTGATTCTTGTTTTACAAAACTGAGTAAGGTTGCTGAGATTGGAATCAATAACAGGAGAAGTTCCGGACCTCGCCTTTCTGGTGAGAACAAGGACAGGTTAGACAAGGCTGATATACGATCAGCGAAATCAGGAATGCCACCCAATCTTGATTTGATCAAGCAGCTTGATAATAAAGCAGTCAGGCAAGGAAAAAAAGCTGACACATTTTCCTTGGGTCGTTCTTCTCAAGCTCCTTTGTTACAGCTGAAAGATGTAGTTTTGTCGACAACTGGTGATCTGCGTTGGGCAGTTCCAAAACCCGTTATGATCCAATCGAGTGTTAGTTCCAGATCTGTATCACCTTTCTCTAGGAAGCCAAGTCCACCACGCTCAGCAACACCAGTACCTACCACAGCAGGACTTTCATTCTCCAAAAGCATTGCTGACAGTTTGAAGAAGACCAATGAGCTTTTAAATCAGGAAGTTCATAAACTAAGGGCTCAGGTATGTTTAAGTTTTTCTGTTTGTGCTTTACATTTTGCTCAGAGTTATATACTATTTCCTAGTTCCTTGTAACTGATGTAATTTTTGGTGACTTAGGTCGAGAACCTGAGACATCGTTGTGAACTTCAGGAGTTGGAGCTGCAGAAATCAACAAAAAAAACCCAGGAAGCAATGGTTTTGGCAGCTGAGGAATCTGCTAAAAGCAAAGCTGCAAAAGAAGCTATGAAGTCGCTGATGGCACAGGTATGCTCATACATTTCGTGCACATGAATACATTCACAACAGACACATATACTCTCTATATAACATGCGCACACACACTCTTGCATATATATGTGTGTGTGTATAATGTATCCAAACTTTTCAAATTGAAATGTAATGTTGGTTCAAATTTATTTAGGCCGTCCATTGCTTACTGAGTAGAATTATCTTTTTGGACCCTTGTTTTTGTTGAATGTGGAAGTGTGTTTTATCCCTCTAATATTTGCTCTTTTTACAGCTCAAAGACATGGCTGAAAGATTGCCACCTGGGGCTTATGACGTAGAGAGCCTCAAACTAGCTTACCTACCGAATGGTTTGGATGCAAATGGCATTCACTATCCTGATGCTAATGGGGAACGCCATTCGAGATCTGATTCTGTCACTAGCTCTTACATGGCCTCTCAAACCAGCATGGACTTTAGTACATATGGAATGCAAAGCCCCAGCAGATACCAAAGGGATTCTACTAGCGTTGAAGCTATTACAAACAATCAAATTCTGACCTCCAATGGTACAGATGATCGAGGTGAAGTTAGACTGCCTAATGGTAATGGGACACAGGTGAGCATCAATAGTGCATCTCAAGCCATCGATAATGAAGACGCTGAATCTTTACAAGACAATGGAAGCGGATTGAAATCAAGAAATTCTCTTCCTACTGGCAACCCTAACCAAATTGAGGCTGAATGGATTGAACAATACGAGCCTGGAGTGTATATTACCCTAATGGCTCTTCGAGATGGTACTAGAGATCTCAAACGAGTTCGCTTCAGGTAATTGGCTCGACTAATTTTGCTCAACTTACTAATGATATACCACGAAGTCTTCTATATCTAGAACATCACCAGTGGAGAATAATCCTCTTTTTATAATAATTTTCAATATTTTTTTCTTGGAAAATTGGCTAGTATTAAACTATTTTGATTATTTTGTTTTGTGCTAAGATAGCATTGCTTCAAATGATTCTGATATAATAGTTGGTTCTGTTGTAATTGAATCTGCAGCCGCAGAAGATTCGGGGAGCACCAAGCCGAGACTTGGTGGTCGGAGAACCGTGAAAAAGTTTACGAGAGATATAATGTTCGTGGTTCAGACAAGTCATCGGTTACAGGCCAGGCAGCCAGGAGGTCTGAAGGGGCTCTCTCTCCTCCATCTTCCCAAATTTAGAAAATTCGTTAATATAGATCTGTTTTAGCAATCTTTCTCTACTTTTTTGATAACTGTGGTGCGGAATGCTCGTCAAATTATTGGGGGGAGAGAGCCAAAACCCCTTCGCTTCCATTCTCACCCAATTCCACAAATTCCTCAAGCCTTTTTCCCTTTTGGGTGTTACTTTTTGGTTCAATCTTATTTCTTAGGGCGTTCACCATTTAACTTATTTGTTGTTGTATTGTAGTGTATATAATAGTATCAATCAATTATATTTGTTGCCCAACAGGACCCGTTATCTTTTTGGATGAGTTGTGGAAAAAAAGAGGGGAATGTCTCATTGAGAAGTATCATAGCTTTCATGACAAATTGTCTCCGTTGTAGATTTTGCCTAGTGATATTCTTACTTAGCAAATTGTCTCGTATTTACCTTTGATAATTAGTTTAGTTAAATTATTCAGCACGATTTGGGAGCTATGAGACGTGCTCAAAGTTTTGATGGAGTGCCAGTAGATTTTGATATTTAAATGGGAGTAGACCCAAATTTGGTCAAATATACCTCTGCCGTTATGAAATTTAATAAACATTCGGTTGTCACACGTGGTTTGACATTTATATGAGATGGATGCCACGTAGCATTCCACCTCAGCGCCAGATTTTTATTTTTTTCTTTTTCTCTTCTTATTTTTCTTTTTCCTTTCTATAAACCCCAAATTATTTCAGTAATAATATTTTGTATATTAATTCCTAATCTAACTTAAAATTCCTCAAACATTACAATTTTTCATGTTTATTATTTTTTATTTTTCATTTCATTTTTTTTTACTTTTTCCTATTCTCTTCTAACTTTTCTTTTTCCTTTCTATAAAATTCAAAATTTTGTTCCCAGAAAAATGAGTGTACTTTACTTTCTCCTAGAAAAATTAATTTTTTAAATTTTAAAAAATAATGCTACAGTTCAGATTTTCAAATTTTGGATGTAGAAAAGAAAAAGAAAAGTAATAAGAGAAAAGAAAAAAGTAAAAGAAGAAAAATAAATTGAAATGAAAAATAAAAAATAATAAACATTGAAGGTTGTAATTTTCGAGAAATTTTAAGTTAGAGTAGGAATTAATATATAAAATATTATAAACGAAATATAAGAATAAAAATCTGATGTTGAGGTGGCATCCACTTCACCCATATATCATGCCGCATGTGATTTTATAAAGACATGGTGGATAACCGTTAAAAATAAGGATATATTTGTTAGGTTTCATAACGACAGGTATATTTAGCTAGATGGTATAACGAATGACAAAACTAGCTAAACAATGAAAGTAGAGGGGTAAATTTAGCCCTAATCCGTATTTAAATTTACTCATTTACTTATGCTTTGTCACACCCCGCCTTGGGGGGTATGACTGGCACCTGGTGCCCTACTGGGACCTGAACTGCTGGACTGCTAAGCCTGGGCACATCTAGTGCCTGGCTGGCTCTAACTCATATTTCTGGAAACAACGGGCTATATAACGGCTGTAAACACAGCCCCTGGCCCATTGGCCTATAGCCTCCTGTACCTGTACTAACAGCTGATCAGAAACACATCAATTCAGGGGAACCTATGCGGGCCGACAAGGCCACCATGCTGTCTAGTTATCTGCAACTCAATCATGAAGTACCCAAAAAAAAACTACGTGACCGGCAAGGTCACCACTACTGGCAAACTATGGCCTCACACGACCATCATAAAAGAAAGAAAGGGTACTGACAGCTATACAACTGCACGGCCTCACACGACCGGCTCATCTGACCACAGGGAGATATATACAGACTGCAAGCCTCTAGGAATAGCAATAGAGATGATCGGGACAGGGCCCCGACCTACCCGTACTATACAACAAAAGAAACTGAACTACACCTCTGGAATTCAGCCTCCGGATGACAGGAGCTGAATACTCGACCGCTGACAGGAAGTCACGTAGTATCGCCTGCTCGTCTATGAGTACCTGCAGGCAAGTAATGCAGCGCCCCACCGGGCGTCAGTACCGCTGGTACTGAGTATGTAAAGCAATAACTGAAACAATAATGCAACTGATAAAACTGAAGTGGGAAGAAACATATTAACTGCCTGATAATGTAAGTCATACCTTTTCTCATTTACACTGGAAAGAAGTAGAAGTCACACCCGGAGACATATCCCTCTACTGCTGATCTACTCGTGTCTAACATAACATGGCATAACATGAAATAGCATAACATGGCACACACAAACCTTACCCGGCCCCCATAAGCCGGGAGGTACAATCAGCACAGAATCTACACCCCTACCCCGGTCATCCCATCTCCTATAATGGTTGTAAGCATCCCGCCGGTCCCCTGGGTATGCACTTGGGCTCGCTGAGCCCCTGACTATAACTGTACCTGAGTCCGAAGGACTCCTGAATCAACACCCGGGCGTATCCGCTCGACGGGGGTGTATAAAAGCCGACCAAGGCAAAATATGGGGAAAATTGGCATCCCATCTTCGTCCCCTGGGGGACGGCATGCCACTCCATAGAGCGACCTATCCTCGTCCTCTGGTGGACGAGTCGATACAGCTATTAACCCTGGGGCGGTCATGGATGCTAGGTAGTCCAACCCCAAACAATACCACGGTCTCAACTAGTAATGCTGTCTGCATATCTCACATGCTGAGGCTAATAGGGGTAAGGTATCGTATATACTACATGCTGAGCTAATGATAGTAATCTGTACGTATTTAATACGTGCTGAGGCAGGTAAATATATATAAATATGAATATAGTCTCCTGCCGGGCTGTACTGGGGCAAAAGCTATACAAGATAGTGTTTCTGCTGAAAACTATGCTGTTTACTGAGTTTCTGTATTAACACGATTTACTATTCCTAACATGCGTTCTAAACTTTATTTTAGTCTGCCAATCTATTTCTGAAGTGCTTTACGGATATTGCACCACTTTACGGGGTTTCAACTAAATACAATAGTATCTTAACATGTCATATTACATCACATACTGAGCATACTGAGCGGTTTCTAACACTTGTGTTAGAATTTATGTCATACTAGTAAGTTTCACGCACGTTACAATTTGAGGCTTCTAACATCGTATCAACATTTACAATAAATGCAATACTTAACTTCTGAACATTCTACTGGCCTGTAAATTACTATACTGCATCAATATTACTTAGCTTGCCGAGGAAACTAGCTTTACATACCTTATCCTTAAACTATTCGTCCGTCAGACGAGGCTCGGCCGGTACTTCAACTATTTTCTCCCAACTGCATTCATAAATACGTCAATTAATACTAAATACAGCTTTATTGTAAAGAGCAACGTCACTTTCGATATAATTTATAGCCTAAACTTAGGCTTATCGAAAGACGGTCGAAAACTCGCTATTTTTCAGCGGGCCAGAAGGGAGAAATATTCACTTCACAGCTAGAAACACATAGACACTAATTTAGAGCAATTCCACTTACCTTAGCTCGGTGGCTCGACGATTCGTCGGCCGTATTTTACGAAACTGAATCCGTAGGAATGCTCTCTGCTGCTAAATACTTTGGTATCTGGGATTAATTTGAGTTTGGGCAGCGTTTAGCAGCGTAATCGGACGAAAATTATTTAATTTCCTTCGTTCCT
This sequence comes from Datura wrightii, assembly GCA_035772735.1. Lineage (NCBI taxonomy): Eukaryota > Viridiplantae > Streptophyta > Magnoliopsida > Solanales > Solanaceae > Datura > Datura wrightii. The sequence goes on from JASDFA010000001.1 coordinate 24,610,329, forward strand.
TTTCTCCCTCTGCCGGTTTGCTCTGTTCTCTGGAAATTATAACATGTTTTTACCAATTAAAACCGAAGTGGGGCTTTATATACTTGGGCCTAAACCTGGGCAACGTGTCACGGAGCCATCGCGGAGGCCTCACCTCCGTGACACGCTGCCATCGCGGAGGGGCTCTGCCTCGGCTCCTCCCGCGATGGTTCGACGGGTTTCTCGTCTGATCTTTTTCCCGGCCTTTCTCTAGCACGTATGGCCTTCTAATATGCTTAACCAACATGCGAATAGGTCGTCTAGGTGCCGGAAATTCTACGGGGTATAACATTCTCCCCCCCTTAAGAACATTCGTCCTCGAATGTACACTGTTATCTAGAGGACTACTTACTTATTTTCTGGAAAAATTTCGGCAGAGTTTCCCCTGTAATATGGACTATGGAAAAAACCTGAAATGCAGAAAAGTCCAACACAGGCACTGCACGTAATATTCTAGGATCCACTGGATAACTAGATATCAATCTTTCTTTATCATTTACAGACATACAACCATAAGGTACTGCATAAGTAATAATACGGACATACCTGTCGCCTTACTAGGCCTGAAATAAGTGAGGATATCTGGCTTTCATATCTTTTTCAGCTTCCCACATCATTTCCTCACGGTTCCTGTTACGCCACAATACTTTGACAGATGCAACATCTTTAGTCCTCAACCTGCGAATCTATCTGTCTAGGATAGCTACGGGAACCTCTTCATATGTTAATCCTTCTGTAACCTGGACATCCTGAACTGGAACGACTGTAGAAGGGTCCCCTACGAACTTCCTCAACATAGAGACATGGAATACTGGATGAACAGATGCTAACTCTGGAGGCAAGTTCAACTCCTATGCAACTCGGCCTATTCTTCGTCGAATCTGATATGGCCCAATGAATCTTGGGCTAAGCTTGCCTTTCTTGCCAAACCTCATTACCCCTTTCATCGGGGACACTTTCAGATATACCCAGTCATTTACCGAAAATTCTAGATTTCTGCGCCGCATATCTGCATAAGATTTCTGGCGGCTCTGCGCGGGCAGTAAACGTTCTCGGATAAGCTTCATCTTTTCCTTTGATTGCCGAACAATGTCTGGGCCAACCAATGCTGATTCCCCCACTTCAAACCAACCCACTGGCGATCTACATTTTCACCCGTATAATGCCTCGAAAGGCGCCATCTGAATAGCTGAATGGTAGCTGTTATTATAAGCAAATTCAATTAACGAAAGATGTTCATCCCAGCTACCCCCAAAATCTAACACACACGCTCGTAGCATATCTTCGAGCGTCTGAATTGTACGTTCAGCCTGCCCATCTGTCTGAGGATGGAATGCTGTGCTCAAGTTAATCTGCGTTCCCAAACCTTTCTGAAACGACTGCCAGAATCTTACTGTAAATTGTTCTCCCCTGTCTGAAATGATAGATACCGGCGCTCCATGCAATCTAACTATTTCTCCGATATATAATTCGGCATAATCCTCAGCTGAGAAGGTAGCCCTCACTGGCAGGAAATGAGCTGATTTTGTCAGCCTGTCAACTATTACCCAAATGGAATCATTTCTGCGTCTAGTACGGGGTAACCCTGTTACAAAATCCATGTTTATCGTTTCCCATTTCCACATAGGTACCGTTATCTCTTGCGTCAAACCGCCCGATTTTTGGTGCTCTGCTTTCACCTGCTGACAATTAGAACATCTAGATACAAATTCAGCTATCTCAGCTTTCATACCTGGCCACCAGTAGATGTCTCTGATGTCGTGGTACATTTTCGTCGCCCCTGGATGAAGGGAATAGCGAGCGTAGTGTACCTCGTGCATGATCTGCCCACGAAGTCCTAAGACATTTGGGACACAGAGGCGGCCCTTACAGCGTAGCACATCATCCTCGGTTATCTGAAAATCTGACTCCTTACCTTTCCGAATTCTATCTCTGAGCTGGACTAAATCGAGATCCTCGTACTGTCGTTCTTTTACCTCTGTAACTAATGATGACCCCGCCGAATTCTGAATTATCGCTTCATTATTTTCTGTTTCCATTACTCGGACGGCTAGACCAACTAACTGATGAATTTCTTTGGCTAACTTCTGCTTCTCAGGTCGCAAATACGCTAAACTCCCCATTGACTTACGGCTCAGGGCATCTGCTACAACATTAGCTTTTCCGGGGTGATATAAAATATTCACATCATAATCTTTTAACAACTCCAACCAGCGGCGTTGCCGTAGATTCAACTCCCTCTGAGTAAAAATGTACTGTAAGCTCTTATGATCTGTATAAATATCAACATGGACGCCGTACAGGTAATGCCTCCACATCTTTAAGGCGTGGATTACTGCGGCCAATTCCAGGTCGTGGGTGGGGTAATTCTTTTCGTGTTTCCTCAGCTGTCTGGAAGCATATGCAATTACTTTACCATGCTGCATCAACACACAACCTAACCCAACACCTGACGTGTCACAATAAACTGAATAACCTTCTGTGCCTTCCGGTAATGTCAACACTGGAGCAGAGGTTAATCTGTCTTTCAATTCCTGGAAGCTCTGCTCGCATGTCTCTGTTCATTGAAACTTTGCTGCTTTCTGCGTCAATTTAGTTAGAGGTGCTGCAATGGCCGAGAACCCCTCAACGAACCTCCTATAATATCCTGCCAACCCCAGAAAGCTACGAACTTCAGTCGGGGTGGTAGGCCTAGGCCATGACTTAACTGCTTCTATTTTCTGCTTGTCTACATGTATACCAGCGTCTGAGACGATATGCCCTAAAAAGGCCACTGAGTTAAGCCAGAATTCACACTTTGAAAACTTAGCATACAACTGGCGGTCCTTGAGAATCTGGAGCACTGTCCGCAAGTGAGTTCGGTGATCTGCTTCAGAGCGGGAATACACCAGAATATCATCAATGAATACTATCACGAACAAGTCCAGGAAAGGTCTGAAAATACTGTTCATCAGGTCCATAAAAACTGTTGGGGCATTCGTTAACCCGAAGGACATAACTAGAAATTCAAAATGTCCATATCGGGTCCTGAACGTTGTCTTAGGAATATCTCTCTCACGTACTCGGACCTGGTGATATCCGGACCGCAAGTCAATCTTGGAAAAGTATCTGGCTCCCTGCAACTGATCAAATAAGTCATCAATTCTGGGAAGCGGGTACTTGTTCTTCACAGTAACTTTGTTTAGTTGCCGATAATCTATGCACATTCGGAGCGAGCCATCTTTCTTTCTCACGAATAAAACTGGCGCACCCCACGGTGAAGTACTCGGCCTGATAAAACCTTTATCTAACAAATCTTTCAACTGCTCCTTTAATTCTCTGAGTTCTGCAGGAGCCATACGATAAGGAGGAATCGATATCGGCTGGGTACCTGGTAACAAGTCAATAGCAAAGTCTATTTCCCTTTCTGGGGGAATACCAGGTAACTCAGCAGGAAATACATCTGGGAATTCATTCACCACTGGGACAGACTGGAGTGTCGGAGATTCTGCTTGGACATTCTGAACTCTGACCAGATGGTAAATATACCCTTTAGATATCAACTTTCTCGCCTGAAGGTAGGAAATAAACCTACCTCTTGGCGTAGCGGTGCTGCCCTTCCACTCCCGCACTGCTTCTCCTGGGAAGTGGAATCGGACTGTCTTGGTCCAACATTCAACATTGGCAAAACATGGTACTAACTAGTCCATACCCATTATGGCATCGAAGTCTATCATTTCTAACTCGACCAGATCTACTGTGGTCTGACGGTCAGCAACCTCTACCGTGCACCCGCGGTAGATTCGGCTAGCTGTGATAGAGTCACCAACGGGTGTGAATACTAAGAAGGGCTGTTGCAATGACTTTGGTGTAATACTAAACTTTCGTGCCACAAATGGAGTAATATAAGACAAAGTGGACCCTGGATCAATCAACACATAAGCAGGGTGTGAGCAGATAGTCAGCGTACCTGTCACAACATCAGGCGACGCTTCTGAATCTTTCCTCCCTGGTAAGGCATATGTGCGGCTTGGACCCGCACCTGTACTGGAAGTCGTTGATCTGCCCCGACCCCTGCCTGCTGAAGCTGAGGGCCTGCGCCCTACCGAGGATGCCGTGACTCGTGACCCTGCAGATGCCCTATCCTGTCTATCTCGGTCCTCTCGACCTCTGACTGGGCAATCTTTCATCAAATGGCCTTCTTGGCCACAAATATAACATGCGGTGGAGCCGTATCTGCATGCTCCAGGATGGCGTCGACTACATATGGGGCAAAGTGGTAGGGTATACCTGCTCTGCTCCGCCCTCCTCTGTAATGATGAATCTGCCACCTACGAGCCTTTACCAGTCTCTGGCTGCCCCCTGCGGCTGAGTCTACCCCCCTGCGACTGTGGCGGAGGCGGGGGCCTGGGCGGCCTGTCTGACAATCGTGGCCTGGGTCCTCCCCGGGCCTCCCTCTGTAACTCAACTGGCCTGTCCCGGCGACGCTGTTCCTGACCGACCCTTCTGATCTCCCGTTGTCGCTGTCTGATGCCCTCAATATTTTGGGCAAATGCCTGAACTCGAGCAATGTCCATGTCCTCTCGCAGTGTGGCTGTAATACAAGTCTCAACATATTCTGGATTCAGCCCCATAATAAAACGGTGCACTCTGGATGCCATGGTATCAACAAAGGCCGGTGCATATCGAGCCAAAGAATCAAACCGCAAGGAATATTCCCGGACACTCATGGCCCCCTGCTCTAGATGTAGGAACTGGTCCACCCGGGCCTGTCGAATCTCCCGCGGCAAATAGTGATCCAGAAAGGCTCCTGAAAAGCTGGACCAGGTGGGAGGGGAAACATCTCTCCCTCGGGACCTCTCCCAGCTTTCGTACCATAATACTGCAATATCCCGTAATCGGAATGCTGCCAATTCAACTGATTCGGTAGGCGTGGCATGCATAACCCTGAAGATTCTCTGCATTTGATCCAGAAAATCCTGGGGGTCCTCTGTTCGGTCCGTGCCTGTAAACTGTGGAGGATTCAGGGCTAAGAACTCTCGGACCCTCGAACTGCCGGGCCCTCCATATAATTCTGCAACTGTAGATGACATTGGCTGACGCTGAGCAGCCATCATCTGTGCTAACATAACTACAACATTCCTAACCTCCTGGTCGGAAGGTGTCGGTATAGGGACTGCTGAAGGTACTGTCGCCCCAAGTGGCTCCCGACGTGGTGGAGACTGCTGAGGAGGCTGGGACGATGCCTCTGTAGCGCCCTCTAATCGGGCTATTTCCAAATGAGGGGTAGGCATCCTGCTGGTGCCTTCCCCTGCTGCAATATCTAAGCTCCGACCTGTGATAGGATGTTGCTGGTCTGACATTATCTGTAACCAAAGAATATAATAAGCTTTCAGAGACTCAACCCTATACTGTACCGCTCTACAGCACGACTGAATAAGAATAAAAGACAACCATCCTATCATGCCTTGCAGCCTCCTACCCATAGTATGTGGTGCACAACACATCCATGGACAGGTCTCTACTTAGCACGGCTTGCAGACTCCCTGGGATACGACCTGCTCTGATACCAAGTTTGTCACACCCCGCCTTGGGGGGTATGACTGGCACCTGGTGCCCTACTGGGACCTGAACTGCTGGACTGCTAAGCCTGGGCACATCTAGTGCCTGACTGGCTCTAACTCATATTTCTGGAAACAACGGGCTATATAACGGCTGTAAACACAGCCCCCGGCCCATTGGCCTATAGCCTCCTGTACCTGTACTAACAGCTGATCAGAAACACATCAATTCAGGGGAACCTATGCCGGCCGACAAGGCCACCATGCTGTCTAGTTATCTGCAACTCAATCATGAAGTACCCAAAAAAAAACTACGTAACCGGCAAGGTCACCACTACTGGCAAACTATGGCCTCACACAACCATCATAAAAGAAAGAAAGGGTACTGACAACTATACAACTGCATGGCCTCACACGACCGGCTCATCTGACCACAGGGAGATATATACAGACTGCAAGCCTCTAGGAATAGCAATAGAGATGATCGGGACAGGGCCCCGACCTACCCGTACTATACAACAAAAGAAACTGAACTACACCTCTGGAATTCAGCCTCCGGATGACAGGAGCTGAATACTCGACCGCTGACAGGAAGTCACGTAGTATCGCCTGCTCGTCTATGAGTACCTGCAGGCAAGTAATGCAGTGCCCCACCGGGCGTTAGTACCGCTGGTACTGAGTATGTAAAGCAATAACTGAAACAATAATGCAACTGATAAAACTGAAGTGGGAAGAAACATATTAACTGCCTGATAATGTAAGTCATACCTTTTCTCATTTACACTGGAAAGAAGTAGAAGTCATACCCGGAGACATATCCCTCTACTGCTGATCTACTCGTGTCTAACATAACATGGCATAACATGAAATAGCATAACATGGCACACACAAACCTTACCCGGCCCCCATAAGCCGGGAGGTACAATCAGCACAGAATCTACACCCCTACCTCGGTCATCCCATCTCCTATAATGGTTGTAAGCATCCCGCCGGTCCCCTGGGTATGCACTTGGGCTCGCTGAGCCCCTGACTATAACTGTACCTGAGTCCGAAGGACTCCTGAATCAACACCCGGGCGTATCCGCTCGACGGGGGTGTATAAAAGCCGACCAAGGTAAAATATGGGGAAAACTGGCATCCCATCTTCGTCCCCTGGGAGACGGCATGCCACTCCATAGAGCGACCTATCCTCGTCCTCTGGTGGACGAGTCGATACAGCTATTAACCCTGGGGCGGTCATGGATGCTAGGTAGTCCAACCCCAAACAATACCACGGTCTCAACTAGTAATGCTGTCTGCGTATCTCACATGCTGAGGCTAATAGGGGTAAGGTATCGTATATACTACATGCTGAGCTAATGATAGTAATCTGTACGTATTTAATACGTGCTGAGGCAGGTAAATATATATAAATATGAATATAGTCTCCTGCCGGGCTGTACTGGGGCAAAAGCTATACAAGATAGTGTTTCTGCTGAAAACTATGTTGTTTACTGAGTTTCTGTATTAACACGATTTACTATTTCTAACATGCGTTCTAAACTTTATTTTAGTCTGCCAATCTATTTCTGAAGTGCTTTACGGATATTGCATCACTTTACGGGGTTTCAACTAAATACAATAGTATCTTAACATGTCATATTACATCACATACTGAGCATACTGAGCGGTTTCTAACACTTGTGTTAGAATTTATGTCATACTAGTAAGTTTCACGCACGTTACAATTTGAGGCTTCTAACATCGTATCAACATTTACAATAAACACAATACTTAACTTCTGAACATTCTACTGACCTGTAAATTACTATACTGCATCAATATTACTTAGCTTGCCGAGGGAACTAGCTTTACATACCTTATCCTTAAACTATTCGTCCGTTGGACGAGGCTCGGCCGGTACTTCAACTATTTTCTCCCAACTGCATTCATAAATACGTCAATTAATACTAAATACAGCTTTATTGTAAAGAGCAACGTCACTTTCGATATAATTTATAGCCTAAACTTAGGCTTATCGAAAGACGGTCTAAAACTCGCTATTTTTCAGCGGGCCAGAAGGGAGAAATATTCACTTCACAGCTAGAAACACATAGACACTAATTTAGAGCAATTCCACTTACCTTAGCTCGGTGGCTCGACGATTCGTCGGCCGTATTTTACGAAACTGAATCCGTAGGAATGCTCTCTACTGCTAAATACTTCGGTATCTGGGATTAATTTGAGTTTGGGCAGTGTTTAGCAGCGTAATCGGACGAAAATTATTTAATTTCCTTCGTTCCTTTTCTCCCTCTGCCAGTTTGCTCTGTTCTCTGGAAATTATAACATGTTTTTACCAATTAAAACCGAAGTGGGGCTTTATATACTTGGGCCTGAACCTGGGCAACGTGTCACGGAGCCATCGCGGAGGCCTCACCTCCGTGACACGCTGCCATCGCGGAGGGGCTCTGCCTCGGCTCCTCCCGCGATGGTTCGACGGGTTTCTCGTCCGATCTTTTTCCCGGCCTTTCTCTAGCACGTATGGCCTTCTAATATGCTTAACCAACGTGCGAATAGGTCGTCTAGGTGCCGGGAATTCTACGGGGTATAACATGCTTTTATTTTAAAACTAGATAATTTAAGGCTCGTGCATGGGCCCAATATAACTGATAATAAATTTTAAATTAATTTTATATAGAAAAGACTTATCTTTTCACTATTATTTTGTTCATTTTAAAAAAAAAATTAAAAGGCTACTCACAAAAATATTATATAGTATTTTGACTGATTATTTATTTGTCTCAATTAAAATTTTAGCATAAATAAAATATTATAATAAAATAATTTAACTCAGAAATATTTTCAAGAATTATTGATATCAATTATTGGAATATTCATTTTTTAAGTTGTAAAACACTTGGGATCTAATGTTTAATTTGCATTTTACATAGTGGAATAAGTTTATTAGAATTCGAAGATAATTTTATCTTTTAGATTTAATAGAGTCCTATAACAATCGTGAGCATTTATTTAAAAATTTATTCTTATGAACGGTAATTGATTATGTAATTTTCATATTATAATTATGCATTTGTTATTTTTGCCAGTTTTTTCGAAATTATAATCTGCTTAATTTTATGTATTTATTCATTGGTAATTAAGTAATGTTATTTATAAAGAAATTATGTGTTTACAAGCAAAGTCAAAATTCATTTACTTCTCCAATTGCTAATAAGTTATATTCTTTAATTGCTAATAAGTTATATTCAAAATTTAATTTTATTAATTTTTGCTATGAATAAAAAGGTTGTGAAAACTCAATTTCCTCAAATATAATATTTTTATAGGATTTACTAATATTTTTTAAAAAAGAAATTCTTTTTCTATTCTTGTTTAGACAAAAAGAAATTCTTGAAATGTACAATCATTTCAAGCTGAATATTTGTTAATTGACAAAATTGTCCTTGATTGTCATAACTCTTCTGTATTATTTTCGAGTGTGGTTGTATTGCCACCGTCAGTAATGGTGCTGAAAGAGGTCATGTTAGAGTCGCTGGAATTAGAAATGGATATTGATTCCATTCAACATGTTACCATGCCATTTCGTAGATGGAAATTAGATGTGAACCTTAGATGAATTACCAGAGTTAAGTTGGAAAAGAAGGATTTGAAGTTGAGAGAAACATAACAGGGGCAGAATAGTGTGCCAAAAGAGATAGAGAAATACTTTTAGAATTATGTTGAAAAAGGAATGTTTGTGATTGAGAAAAACGATAAATTTTTCCCTTGGTCGTTCCACTGGAGTTAAGAAGGGAAAAAAGGCGTAAAGTTGAGAGAAACATAACGGGAGCAGAATAGTGTACATAATAAAGGAGATAGAGAAATGATACTTTGAGAATTATGTTGAATTTTTTTTGATTGAGTAAAATGACAGTTTTGACCTTGGTCGTTCTACACTTGGCTCTTCTTTTACAAAATTCAATTCCATCATAATTTCTTATTTTATTATAATTTTTAAATTAAATATAATTACAATTCAAAGTCATACCTTAATATTTAAAATTTAACTCATCAACAGTCATATCTTAAATAATCTATTAAATTTCAAATAAGAAATTGTCTTTCGTCTAATATAATTTTTGCATGTGGTCTATAAATTAATTTCAATGAATTTCATATGTTTGTTAGTAGAAGTTCATAACAATAATTTTTAGACTAAAGCTTTGAATTTTGGAAATATAAATGTAGAAGCACAGTTTGATGTTTAAAAGTGTTGTATTTTATTGAATGCACCATTCTATTAATAGTAAATAATGAGTGAGATAATTTTTTTTTTTAAAATGTGAAAAAATGTAACATGAATAAAAGTTGATAATGGTTATACATTTTAAATTTTATGAGATTGAATAAGTCTATATAAAAAAAAAGTACTAAGCTACTAAATTGCATGATATAAAAAGAATGAGCTCATAAAAAAACGTAATTATTGTCTCTCTCTCTCTCTATATATATATACACACTACATGTGTTTAGAAATTATTGGTGAAAAAATAAGATAAGACTAAACACAGAGTACATTTATATTGCTACTTATACAACTCTTTATAGCCATGGTTGTTCTTCCATGGCTCTTCTACATAATAAAAATAGAACAAAAAAAAAAAATAGAATATATAGATTCTTATTTTATTATAATTTTTAAATTAAATGTAATCACAATTCAAAGCCATACTTTAAAGTTTTATACTTAACTCATCAACAACCATATTTTATATAATGCAATAAATTTCAAATAAGAAATTACCTTTCGTATAATATAATTTTCATATATGGTTTATAAATTAATCTTAATAAATTTTATATGTTTGTTAGTAGAAGTTCTATGATGATATTTTTTGTGCTAAAATATAATTTTAAAAGCTTTCAGTTTTAGAAATACAAATAGACAAATTCAGAAGCACAATTTGATGTTCAAAAGTATTATATTTTATTGAATGCATCATTTTATTAATAATAAATAATGAGTGAAATAAAAGTTCTTAATTTTTATGTGATTAAATAACTATATAAAGAAAAATACTCAACTACAATAGCTACATGATATATAAAAGAGAATAAAATTACACATATTTAGAGGTAGTTAGTAAGAAAATAAAATAAAGCTAAGTACATAATATGATTTATATTGCTCCTTGTACAACTTTTAATAGTCATGATAGTTTTTTCATGACTCTTCTATATAACAGAAATTATCATTCGTCACAGTTTGGTTATTTTTAAAGCATTTTGATAGGTTTTGAAATCTTAGCACTTGAAAGCAAAAATCTCTAATTCATAGGTGAAAAAAATTTATAACTATCTCCCGTTTATGACTTATACTCTCTTTTCGTTCTTTTTTTACTTGGTAGGATAAGATTTCAAAAAATTAATAGGGGTTGTAATTTGACTAATATAATCCTATTAATTGCTAGATATTTTTTGAAAATATATAATTATCATTCTTTTCACATTCTAAAGTGACTTAAGTTCTAAGGGTAAAATTGAAAAAAAAATGGTCAATTATTTTTTGAATTTTGAAATTAACAACTATTTTGGAATAATTATTTTAAATATATATAGCAACTAAAAAGGACCGGATGGAGTATTAATTAGGAAGATTTTTTTAATTACTTTAATCTTATTTATATCTAAGTTGTATTTTCTCTTTATTAAACATTTACCCAATAATCAAAGGACCTTGTAGTCTTTAAAAAAAACTATAAAATAGAAAAAAATAATTAATTTTAACTTAAAATTTTAAAATAATAAATAATTTGAGACAATTATTTTATAGAAAAGTAATGAATAATTTATAACAGAGGCATCATATCTTATATATTTAAAAAACTACAAAAGTGATTTCTTTTGAGACTAAAACACAATTTTAGAAGAATGAAATTATTCTACCTAAGGTTGAACAAGTGCAAGTAACGAACAGGCTATGGCATCAAATGGTCAAATTTTAAAGAATAGGTTAACCAGATTTTAAGCATTTATTATTAGTAGTTGGTAGTACACTTTCAACTCAATCTGTTGTGTCAAATTTTACCCTTTGTGTGTTACTAGATTCAAACTCCTATTACATGGATGTCAAGATTTTTAGTTGTTGACTAAGTAATAACGACAACTTCCTACTCCCTCCATTTTAATTTATCCGTAATTTGATTGAACACGAAATTTAAAAAAATTATTGTGTAGAACAAGTCATAGATGTTTGTGAGATCATAAATCATCTCATTAAAGCTGAAATAGATATTTTAAAATTAAATTTCTTACTAAATATAAAAATGTGGCTTGTTTTTGGAGATTGACTAAAAAAGAAAGTGCGACACATAAATTGAAACAGAAAGAGTAATAAATAACGTAGTTTCGTAATAAACACACCTAATGAATTGCCTTTTTAGGGTAGAAATGATATTCACTAGTCACTTTTCTATCATTTTCTTAAAAATAACCGTACGAGAATTTCAAATTTAACAATGGTGTTTTGATGAACTTTTTTGATGATCAAGTCAGTAATAGTGTTTGAAAAATATGGTAGATTGTTACACATAACAGGTGAAGCAAAAAATAACACAAAAGTGCTCGACAAAAGGATATGAGATTAATTGTGTTTCATTAGAAAGGAAAAAAAGAAAAAATCAAATTAGAGAGAGCTACAAAATTAAATATAGGGATCTGAAAAAGAATCCCATATGACTACTATTGACTAGTTCTTAATTGAAAAGTTTAATGATCTTTAATTAGAACCTAATAAGCCTATGATTATTATCCCCCCCTTTATATTTATTCTTACTTCTTAAACCTTACTCAAATTGTAACTTTAGAAACGATATATATATACCCACAGACAAAAATGATTGTAATGTGATAGCTAAAAAAATAATAATTTATGAGATGAGGAAGTAACTGTTTGAATAATGCTATTGAAGTTTGAAATAAAGCGTATGGTTGTCTGGTACTGTTTTGATGAGACGATAAATCCACGCACGAGATTCTTTAGGTTTGTATTTTATTTGCTTGTCATTGTGTTATAACAATAATAATAATAATAATAATAATAATGTATTTGCTCCCTTCATTTCTTTTTAGTTTGTCACAATTTTTGTTTTTGAGATTCAAATGATATAAACTTTGATTAATATTTTAAGATATATATTTTTTATCATATTGATATGAGAAAATTTTTAATGTATAATATTTTACATATAATTTTTGAATATCTAAATTTTAATTTTAAAATATTAAAATAATCTAATCTACTTTAACTTTAAAATTAGTGAACTTTGACCGTTGAAAAGCAAAATGTGACTACTATTGAGAGTGGAGGGAGTATTATTTGGTAGAAGAATGAAAAGAGTGAAAGAATTTAGTAGCAGTTGAATCCCAAGCATCTCTATGCACTATGTAAAATCACTACTTTTATAAACATCATATTCTTTCAATTTCCATAGTTTGAAAACCAAGTTTCCCTTGCAACATCTTATTTTAAAGTGCGTTTCAACTTAGTTATCTTTATTTGACTAACGAAAAACTATAAACTAAAAGAGATAATGCACTGTAATTATCTTGACTCGAATGAATGTAAAAATTATAATAGGATTTCAATCAAATTCAAAAAAACTAACTGAGCAAAAAAGGATTGCACTGATCGGTAATCTAAAGGACCTATCTATAAGTCCTTTAACAATAATCCTAGACGGTTGCTATCCTTTCAAGTTAATTAAGCAACTCATATTGATTTATTGGTCCACACTGCCTCAATCATAAATAACCTGTCATATTCGGGTTAACTTAAAACAACTAGAAACATTTTGTTCGTATCCAGTTCCTTTGACATTTCATGTTTTGTAGTTGAACGAATTTAAAAGATAATGATATCTTCTTTGTTTGAAGCGGCGATTTTTTATTCAAAACTGATGCAAACAAGCTTCAATTCATTTTAGATCTAGGTTCAAATTTCGATCATCCTTTAACATTAAAGATGGATTCTTACAAATCCAGTTAAAATCCCGTATATAGTTTCATAATTCATTAAAAGGAAGGACATTTTTACCCGTAAAGGGTAATTGGGTCCATTAAGTGGAAGGATGGACATTTTTAATTCGAAAATTAACGTTAAGCGCAATGACGATACAATATGTTGGAGGGAAAACTTAAATCGTCTTCAATATGTCGGGGGAATTTTTTATTTTTTGTTGTTAGAATTGCATTTTGAAAAGAAAGCATACAATTGAAGAGGTCCAATTTGTGCTTGACTGATCAATTTTGAAAATTAATTTTTTCAATATTAGAATAACATTTTCTGCGTAACCCAAAATTGATTCTGAGGAAAACAAATATTTTTATCAGTTTTTGAAAAGACAACTTCCGTTATTAATCAAAAGCACTTATTATTGTTATCTTTTAAAATTTAGCCGAAAATCTCACCTCTCTAAATAAGTATTTTGTTAAAAAAAGAAGCACACTTTTAATTTGCTAAAAGCTTAATTAAATAAATCATATATGTCCTTCTTAAGGGGTCAATAAGAACCTTAAAAGACAGATAATATGAAAAAGAAATGATCGAGAGGGACCATTTAGAACTAATAAAAACTAATATAATATTCAAATCCCAAATTATAAAAAATTTTGGCAGAAATTTCCTTGGCAGACGATTATTCTAACAATGTATTCACTGGTATACTTCATTTTCCACCAAACCATCATGAACTTTTCCCTCCTAATGACAACCAAATATCAATTATATTTAACGACCTTTGACGTTCTGCAAATTTTTATTATTTCTTGCAGATTTGGTAGCATGGTTTACTTATGAAGGTCCTTTACCGGCCAAGACATTTATACGTACACTTTCTCTAAACCTAATAAAGTTTTCAACTCTACTCATGCTCTTACTAATAATTTAAAATTATGGTTAATGTACTTCTAATTTTTAGTGTATAGTAATAATTCTTTTTAAGTCCTGTCAATATTGATGTTGACTTATCAAATCATAGGTTTTCCAAGCTAACTAGAACATTATTAAAGTTAGAGCTGTCAATATGGCCCGACTCGATCTATTCGGATTATTCCACATGAGCTTTGAAGTTCGGCTGGCCAGGCTGGGCTGGTCGATCATTTTGATGGGTCACAAACAACAAACTCAACCCATCACTACATGGGCTACAGACCGCGACGGGCTCCCACTTTTTTAAAAAGTATATTTTTAAATTAAGATTTAAAGATGCTAAACATAAATATTTATAAAATAATATTACAAGATCTCAAATCTATCAATAAAATGATCCTAATAATAGTTATTAAATTAAGCAATTTCCATATTTAGCACTAGATAGTAAAATAATTACAGAAAATAATATGGTTTATCTTATTTACATAAAATAGCAATTTTTTTCTTTTTGACACAGTTTACAGAAACACATGATTAGTGTATCTAAAATTTAAACTCTAACTAACTTCCTATAATTGTGCTAATTATTAAGTAATTAACAGATCCAGCCTGATTTCAGGGAATTAATGATTCTCCAATTGATTTTGGCCTTTTTTTTTAACCATATCTAAAGTATTTGAAATAGTTAATCAATATCAAAAAGATTATCTCCTTAAAAAAAACGCGAATCTTGGAGAGAAATTATTTTATTTTTGGTGTATCATCGCTATTTATGAAAAAGTTGAAACAATTAATTCATATCTCAAAAAGTTATCATCTTCGAAAAATCGCAGATATTGCAGAGAATTTTTTTTTTGGGTATATCATCGTTGCGGGTTTGGTAAAACTTTATTTTTTGGTGTATCATCGTCACTATAGTTTAAAAAGTATATCCTTATTTATGAATGTATCAACAATATACAAATATGTCACTGTATATTATTTTTGTATTGCAAAAATTAAATGGATACTTATGCATATATTGAAAGATATTTTACTGGGTATGTTTCATATATATCACAAGTATTATTAGTAAAACACCAACTGCCATTTTAAAATTGATACAAAACAATACTATTATAATGTGTTCAATGTATATATGTATCAGAAATAAATTAAAACAGTTCTTTGTGTATCAATTTATTATCAATTGATATATTTAATATTGTATCATTAATATGAAAACGATATTGTTAAAGTAGTTGGTTGTATCCAAAAAAAAAGGAGAAGAGACTGATATATTGTATAATTAATATAAAAATAAAATTTGTATCATAAAATGTTATAACTCAGATACAAGATGAACATTGTCTATATCATTCTTAATCAGTCTATTATCGATTATACGTATCATTAATATGAAAATAAAGCCTGTATCAATTGTGTATCAGTTCGAAGTTAAATTTTCAAGAATCTTGGAGGAGAATATTTTGTAATAAAAAAAACCAGCAAGTTCTATGGAAAACAATTCTTGGGATACTATTTCTCTATGCAATTTCAGATGTCCATGGCAACTCCATGTCATAAATAATGCAGTTTGACTTGGGATTTTGAGAGAGAGAGAGAGAGAGAGAGCTGAAGGAAACTTACCGTAGGATTTCGTCGGAGAAAATAGATGAAGAGGAAGCAGTTTCCAGAAGAAGATCGGATGAAATTTTAAGAGATTTGGGAGAGAAATTTTTGGGCAGCTACAATGAAAGAAAAAAGAGATTAATTGGAGAGAGAACACAGTAAGTTGGAAAGAAAATATATAAAATTTGATACAATAGTAATTGTTTAAAAAAATGGTAATTCGCTATTTTTGTAATTATTTTGCTATTTTTTTTGTAATTTTTTAAAAATGTTACTATATAATGTAATTATGTAGTAAGATTTGCTTAATTATGTAATTTTCTGTATTAAATTTAGCTTCAGGTAAAGATTTAGTTGTATGACTTCAATATGAAATCATTGTCAGTCTATGTAAATATCTTGGGTATAATCGTACAAGAAAATATTTTTGTTGGACATAACGTTTCTGTGAAACTGAATAACTTTTGACATGATAGCACTCCAACCAAATAGAGATATTAAGAAGCAAATTAAATATTTAATGAGTAACAATATAACTAGCTAAATAGAAATATTAACATGCTTTTGTTCTAGTAGATCACAATAAAACACAAAATCAAATGAGAATATTTCACTCATGAAAATAATGGTTTAAGTAAACTTTAAATTTTGAGTCCTCTGATTATTTTTAGTTATATTTTATTTCTTAATTTATTTTTTATTTGGCCCACAGGCCAACCCAACCTACTTCACTCAAACCCTATGGGCCAACGGGCTTATTTGCCAAGCTAAAAGCCTCGTTCTTAAATGGGCTCCAAAAATCACAACCCAACCCTACCAAATTATGGGTTGGACTGAGCCAACCCATCGCGCCTTGCGTATATTGACGACTCTAATTAAAGTATTGCATGTTCTCATTTTTCAGTTGAATACTTTTTTTTAAAAAATTATACTATGTATATAGAAAATTATACAAAATATATAAATCAAAAACTATTTTTTTACGTATATATTAAATTTTGAATACTCTTAATGAAATTTCTGATATCGTCATAAAGGCTCTATGTTACTTTTAGTTTTTGATGTTCATCTTGTTGACCAACGAAATCGGTACAACTAAATATGTAGTGAGGTCACAGATATGCGATAAGGATTAACTCACAAATTCGATGTAAATATAAATGGTTAATAATGAATAACGCAATTAATAGTCAGATTCATAAAAAACAAATAAATATATCGACAAACAAACACCCTTTGGAGTTGTTCGAATGGGTTTAGGTGACTCCTCAAGGATAATGAATCGCCCGTACAACCGATGACGGGAAGAAAGTAATGAGAGTAGATAGCTGAAACCCGAGAGTAGTATATTTCACTATTCACAGATGATCTTTAAGAGCAAAGAGAGTGCCTACTTATAGTTTTTTGTAATGGTATGACGATCAATCATAGAGTTTCAATTGTCCTATTCGTACACTAGGATGATCATGATTCTAGTATTAGGTTATTACAAATCACAACTACTATTTTGTTTCTCTATGCAAGTCCTTTGTACGATTCGGCTTATCTGTCAAAATTCATTTCGTTATCTCTTTTTCTCCAAGCTATTGACTTTGGAACCACAATTTCTTCGTGAATTACTTCGATCCTTTTACTTTTGATTTCAGACTAATGCTTTTGTATTCGTCCACTGAACCCCTGCTTATCCCTTTTGGAGTTAGTTCACCATGTCATTATTCTTGGGGGCTCGATAATTCCCAATCAGTTCCTGCCACATGTCCAAGAATGATTTTTATGCAATACTGATGAAGGCTCCCTTTTACTTCAAAGGAAAGGAAAAGACCGGATCCCTTTGTCAGCTTTTAGGAAAGGCCGTCCACCTATTTGCAGAGGTAAATATTATGGAGATGTTAGACTCTCATTATCCGACATACCGAGTGCTTGGTTTTGCTGACCTAAAGAATGTAGTCAAACTTCCATATGTTAATATTTCAAAGACTTTTGCTTTTGTTGTAGCTGCTTTTGTCCTATGTTTGGGTGACCGAACCAACCATTCTTTCATATCCTCTTCTAAATTCGAATTGATAAATATCTTTCCTACTCCAGTAAAGAATCTAGGGAAGAAGAAAAAAATTCTTCTTTGTGTTTATAAGGAGGTGCACATGCTATCCCTGCCGCTTGTGGTGGACAACTATCTTAGCCCCTTGTTCACAACTAAGGACCAGAAGAAAATGGATAGCGTCTCATCGGAGTGCCTTTTGAATGATGCAGCTCAGGCTAGCATTAAGGTAAATTTTTAAAAATATATCTTTCTTCGCCTTTGCAAATCTTACTTTTCTAACCATGTTGCCTCCGCTTTAATTTTATAAATGTTCTTACCTCGAAGGTTATCTAGTGTTCCAGGAAGAGAGGAAATTGATCATTAAATGAGAAGAACTGAAACAGAAAATGATCGAATGGATAGCCAAATCCTCTGACATTGAAGCCCTTGAGATTAAAATTTTTGAGGCTGAGAACATGAAGGTCAAATTAGCCTAAGTGGAAGAAGAGCGGAAAGCTTATAGCAATGAGTCCCACAACCTAATCTTGGAGATTGCCGAGTTGAAAAGAGGGAGGGACGATTCTAGCTGCCATCGAGGATGCCGCCAAGAGAGAATATTTTCTTGAGGAGAAACTCTGAGTTTTTGAAGCATCCCTCGCTTCTTGAGAATTAAGGATAACTTGAATAGAGCAGTGAATTGAGTATCATTTGAGGAAAGCAAAACAGGAACATGCGATCAATTTCTTCAATTATGATAGAATGTCTTGTTTAACCTACATGAATTGTAAAATGAAAATCACCTTAGATAAAGAAGACAAAGGTTGTTGCTCTTCATAATTGGTTAAAATTGCAGTCCATTCATGATACTTAG
Source organism: Datura wrightii (assembly GCA_035772735.1). NCBI lineage: Eukaryota > Viridiplantae > Streptophyta > Magnoliopsida > Solanales > Solanaceae > Datura > Datura wrightii. The sequence continues at coordinate 24,629,300 of JASDFA010000001.1, forward strand.
GTCATGAGGTTAAAAACTCTGGAGGAGGTCCAAGCTAGTGCTACTAATGTTGATACAAAGGTCATGAAAGCCCGCTCTTTGCTAGAGCATATAGGGTCCATGCTTCCAGCAATTAATCAAGAAAATCTGGCCCATTCTTCCAATGAAGACCTTCTGGAGGATGTCCTTGGGGTAGGTGAAGGTGATGATGAAGAAACTGAAAGAATCCATCTTGAGACTCCCCAGACTCCTCTTTTTTCCCCTTCTACTTCAGCAGCCCCCCGGGATATGGAACTATCAGTTGAGGATCATGAATTCCCCCTGCATCTGGGAGCAACTTAGGATTCCTTTACTACTTTTTAAAAAATTTATGAAAACGCTTGTTTTATGTAAGCCAAGTTCTCTTGATTTCCTATACTTTTATTGACTTTGGTCTTATTTATTCTAATTGTATCTATGTTATGAATGTTTTATTGTTATATATTTTTGTTTTTCATTGGCGTAACATTCTCAAAGATAGCACTGATTTTACTAGTTAAGGATGAAAATTTTTTTCAAATTTTTTATTCTGCCGTTTATTTGAGAGCTTTTACTTGACTAATTTTCTTTACAGTTTATTTGATCTTCGAGTTGACTTCATAAGTCGGCCCCCCTTTGGAATTTATTTGATTTCTTAGTTGACTTCACGAGTTAGGGCATATGGTGCTAAAATAGAACGTCTCCTTAATTTGTAGCACATAATTGGTTGAATATGTATTTTAAGGTAAGACTTTAAGTGAACATAGGACAAGTACCTGAAAAAACTTCATTCAAGCATAATCGTTAGCCTTTTTTAGATAAGAAAAGGAGAGGGGTGGCGAAGCTTGTCGCCCGTGTCCTTATTGCATTTTTAGGTTTACTGAAAGCCTTTACATTTTTGAGGAAATACTTTCTAGTACATTTATACTGCTGCCTTTCTTCGGTCATTCTTGCCCATGTTTGAATCTGGTCAAGTAGTACCTTACCCTTGGTTCGAGACGATTGAAAGTTATTTTCCCTCTTGATAATTCTCGGTATCTTTATATCTTCGAAATTCAGAGTTCATTACTCCTGTTGGCCTTTTGTATTTGGCCATGTCCCAAGGGTGTCAGAGCTACGGCCTCTGCGAGTCTCTAGTTTTTCGAACATGATATTTGGGTCCCGAGGTCTTGACTCCCGCTAATCTCCAATATTTGATCTTATACTGGGTTTTACCCTTTTCTCAGATCATGCCTTATAGTGACTTCTGTTTTTGCCTTTCTTTAGCTATGCCGAGTTACATGAGGGTCCCTGAATTCTTAATATGTTCGTTCGCTACTTCATTAAAAACTTTGCCAGTAAAATTAGGTTGGAAAAAAATTGAGCTAAGGAAAAGAGTGCAATATACATTTTCTTGAGCTAAGGAAAAGAGTGCAATATACATTTTCTAGAACTTGATTTCCTCATAGTTTCCTTTCTCCAGTTCATATGTTTCTTCAAACTTTATTTATTTTTCTCTTCTGGTAATGTTTGGTTGATAAAACTCTTTTCTGAAAAGAAACAGTCAGTTGCAATTGAAAGAAAAGATTCGTTACCTATCACTTGCTTTGAGGTTCTCCCGATGATTGTATGTCTTGTTTTCCTTCTTTTCTAGTATGCCGATATTCAATCCCGAGTGCTTCAGCTAAGCCACTTGAGAAAAAAAAGAACAGTTTTGATTTGCTGACATTTTTAGAGGTTACATTATTTTTTTTCTCCGAGGACGTCAATTGATCACATGCTTGACAGAGGGGGGAGGGGAGGGGAGGGGAGGGGGGAGAGGGAGGTCGAGTGTTGTTGTTCTCCTTTTCTCTATGTAGTTTATTTTTTCTCTCATTTAAAAACTCCTTCAAGTTTCAATATTTAAGTAGGAACGCCGCCTTTTTCTCAGAGGTACCTGCAGTCGCTGATATCGTTTCCTTGAGTTTTGTGGTACTCACACCTAAATTCTTTTCCCTTGTTTCCAGATCTGATCTCATAGGCTTCGAAAAACATGCCTCATAATGTTTCGTATTATATTAACCAGCTGTACCGATCCCATAGTGAATTCGTATTTCAACATTCGAGGCACCCTATCCATGGAATAGATGGGGTCGGGGACCTTGACTTCTTCTCTTTCAGACCTTTGTGCCCTTCATCTTTCCCACTTCGCCTATTGGACTTTTTCCTTTCCAAATATTAGGAGCCTCTTTTATGTTGACATGGATCCGTCTTGATGCTAGCTGAATAATGGTTAAAAACGGATAATGGAGTGTTTTTAATCTGAAAGTCATTCCCTACTTGCTATTCTCTTTGCCTGACAATAATCATCCTTGACCCAAATTTTTGGTTCATATCGATTATGAATGTCAGCCGAGGTCGTGGGTTTGATTTTATAAAGCTCTACTTCAATCTCAAGGATGTGATCAAACTCTTTGGGTTGAGAACTTTAGTAAAGGCCTTAGTCATCTAGAACCACTGGATCCTTCTAGAATCGGATTAGATTACGAAATTCGCAAAGTGCTCAAAACTTCGTTGCTCAATTTTTAAGATGCCGGCCTTTTGAGCTTGCACCTTTCTCACTCCAATATTTGCTTTTGTAATTTTATCTGCAAGAATAATAAATGAGTCAATAGACTTTGTAGCCAAAAGAGAATACCAAGTAAGGACTTCCCACTGAACTTTTTGACTAAGATAAATTTGACCCTGTTTTTAGTAAAATTGTTTCCTTGAACTGCGGTAGAAAACACCAGGATTTGCTTGCTGGGATTCCTAGTCCCATCATACTCCAAAATATTTGACATCCTAAACCTCTCTGGTATCGCTTTAAGTGTCGCACTGGATTTATATGGTTGTTCCATATATCTCTGTGAATCTGACCCCTTCAAAAGCGCAGGTGCTCATGGTATTTGATCCATGTGAGCATGCAACTTCCTTAGCTCTTCCTTCAGACTCATCTTAATCTCGTCCCGAAAAAAAAATCTATCAAGGACTGATTTGTATCTGACCCGCTTCTAATATCTAAATCTCTTTGAGTTGGGGATCTATTAAAAATGTCTCTGCTTCTATTCCAGCATTGTGCAACATCATTGTTGTTGAGATTTTCTGTAGTTCCATAACCCTTTTATTTTCCACTATTATGTGCTCCATTATCGACTTGTGCTGAATGGTTCAGAGTTCAAGGGCATCCTTAACGTCATCAAGGCCTATTTGATGGATCATCTCCTCACAGATCCTGTCCCTACTTTCTTGCATGTTCGCTAAATCAATATTTTCCAATTTTGCTTCTTCTTTATCGATGATGAGCCAATTTTCAGCATCAGTTTCTTGTTACTATACGTTGTAGTCCCATTAATGCTTTGGTGTATGCTTGTTCCCTGCACAAGTTTTTGGCATGGATGATTTCTTGCACAAAAACCAATCAAGAAATTTGACAAAATCATCGAAAGCGAAGCTAATGAATTAATATGATATTACAACTGTCCAGGCCCCACTATGGGTGCCAAACTATTGACCAATAAAATTGGTACAACTAAATTTATAGTGAAGTCATAGCCACGATAAAAATTAACTCATAAATTCAATGTAAATATAAATTTTTAATAATAAATAATGCAATTAATAGTCAGAATCATAAAAAATAAGTAAATAAATCAATAAATAAATGCCCTTTGGAGTTTTTTGAATGGATTGAGGTGACTCCTTCGAACCTCGAGGATAATAAATTGCATGTACTACTAGTGATGAGAAGAAAGTAATGAGAGCAGATACTAAAAGTTGAGAGTAGTAAATATTATTGTTCACGAATGATTTTTACAAGCAAAGGAAGTGCCTATTTATAATTTTTACAATGGTACGATGACCAATCGTAAAGCTCCAATTGTCCTATTCATATAATAGGGAGAATCATGATTCTGTACTAGGCCGTTACAAATAACAACTACTATTTTATTTATATATACAATTCCTTTGTATAATTTGGCTTTGATGTGCTGTGACTTTACGAAACTTAAAAACACTAGGAAAATATACTAATCCTAGGTTTGTTTATATAGATATGATGTGTTTGTGTTCAGTGTTGCAGGAAAACAGGTTCGAAAAGTGAAATGGGAAAAATAAGCAAAAAATGGGCTTAGTTTGGACAATGAGGAAGGTAACGAGTTTTCATGTCACTCAATGACCCGTTCCTTCAATCGTTAGGTAAAGATGGCCATGAAATCAAAGAGTTAGAATTTCAGCAGTGCTGGTAATGGGTGGACTCGATGACTCGTCAAGGCTGACAAAGATCCATCATGTGTGTTATTGGAACTGAATGCAGAAGTAGAACAAAATACTGAAAGTCTTCACGAGAGGAGCAACGAGTCGTCCTGCGACTTAACGACTCATCATGTCCAACTGTCAGCAGAAGTCGAGAACAGAATCAAAGTAATGAGAGTCTTGACGAAAGGATCAACTAGTCGTCATGAGGCTTAACGACTCGTCAGGAGCAGTCATGGTCAAACATTCAGAATACCGGAAAAACAAGTCCTAGAGGCAACATAAGACTCAATAACTCGTTGCATCACTTAACGAGTCATTGGCTGAGCCATCAACAAGAAGGAAGAATTACTGGAAAAGGACCCTTCATAACACATAACGACTCATTAAGTCCATTAACGAGTTGTCACCACTGCCTACCTGATTTCCTTGTCTATGTAGGGTAGGATTTATTTTTTTATCTATAAATACTTTATTTAGGTTTCATGTTATGGGTCTCGACTTTTTGACATAGTTTTGGGTGAATTTGAAGTTCAAGAAAAATCTTTTCGTAGTTTGTTATTGGGTTTTGAGAATTCAAACAAGCTTTGATATTTGATTTTTGGTTATTGTTGATTAATTCAAGAAGTGTGATTTCTTCTACAAATATTAATCATAATTCTTCAAGCATGAGTAGCTAAATCCTATAACTAGGGTTGTGGGAACCATGATGAATTAACAAATGTAGGCAAAACCCTTAGTGATTCTTGAATGGGATTTATGCATGTATTGTTCTTCACTTCGCTTTAATTGCTTTTTAACTGTCGTGAATGTCAGAAAATTTTGGCGCCGTTATTGGGGAATACGGCTTAGGATTTAGTTAATTGTGTTTGCTTTGCTGTTGGTCCTTATTCGTTGTTTTTGTTTTCTTTCTAGGTTTAAGGTTCGTGTATGCCCAATACTCAGAGCCAAGGTAAACCTCTAGTTCCAATTGATCACGACCTGAGCGAACTATGAGAAATAGAAGGAAAATGGCTAACGTCTGTGGTTAAGAGACTATGGAAGAAGGAACCTGCTCAGATGTTAGCTGAAGATCAGGGTCATACACGAGAACGTGAGGTAGCTAGGCTTGCTGAAGAGCAACGCCGAGCTAAAGATGCTGAGCGAGTTAGGCGGAACAAAGGCCCAGACCAGCAGAGCCATCAGTATTTTGACGACGATGATGATGCTGATATTGATGAGGCCAGTGCAACTGGTGCTATTATTATTCTCCTTTTGTCTGATGGGACAAAGTTTGACATTATTAGCGCAATGATCTAATTGCTCAATATAAAGGGGATATTTGCTGGTCATGCTACTAATGATGCATATATTCACTTGATGAATTTTATGGGTATTTTCAAGGCGTACAAATAACTGGAGGTGAATCAAGATGCAATCCGGCTTTGGTTATTTTCCTTTTCACTAGGGAGTGAGGCTCTGAAGTGATGAGTTGCCAAATGATTCTATTACTACATAGAGGGAACTTAAAAGAGCTTTCTTAGAGAGATTCTTTCCACCTCCAGAGCATTGCAGCTGAAGAATGAGATATACAACTTCAGGCAGTTGAATTCTGAGGCACTACTTGAGACTTGGTTGCGGTTCAACAAAAATCTGAAATAAATGCCCAATCATAGATTACTGGAGGACACATTGTTAGTGATCTTCTATAGTTCTCTGAATGCTAACACAAAGGCGGTTGCCGATGCTATTTCTAGAGGGACATTCATGAGTCCTACCTATGCTGAGGCTGCTAAGGTATGTTCGGTGCATTTCGCAACTACACGCAGGTGCACGTGGTCGAACAAGTAGTAAAATGGCTAAAGTAAGCCAAGTATCGATCCCACAGGGACTGAACCAAGGTAATAATCAAATTAAGTGTTAATGAACTCTAACTCTAAAAATGCAGACAACAATTTAAAGAAGATTTTGAGAGTTGGTTTCCTAATTTATACTAATCTAAGACAAAATGATAAAGTGAGTCTGAACTATAGTAATGAGCGAACTGAGGCCAAAACGAACATGCAGGGAAGTAATTTATCTACACAATGTGGTTAATCTTTCCTTCGGTTGCTAGTCAAGAATTATTGCCCATGGAGAGAAATTTTCGTATTCTACCCAACTTAAGAATCATGAACCTTCAACCTACATTTATGTGATAAAAGAATTTCATGTTCTGGCCATACGAAATCGATTCGTTAATTGACTAATACGACTTTCAGATATATTTCTATTCTGAAGGTAAATCAATTCCCAATTTTCCCAAACTAAGAAGAGATCATATCCTACCAATTCACAACTTTCCAATTTCTTTCCTTTTCAAGATAAACCTGGATTTTTTAGATATACATTAGCATTGGCCAGACATTAATGCAGTAAGAACAAGAATTGATAGAACAACCATGGAAGAAAAGATGAAAAATCAAAATGATCAACAATTACATTCCACTACAAATGTTCTTAACCTCAGCAAGAAGTGAATTTAGCCACTCATTGGATTAAACATCATCAAATGAGTATAAATCATACAAACAATTGAAATAAAGGAGAAAGAGTTAGAGAAGAACCTTAAGATTTTCGTCTCCTCAACTGCCTGTAACCCATGTTCTTTCTCAACTAAGTCAGCCTCTTAAAAATAAACCTAAGTGTGCTATTTATACTAGTGGGAATTTTTCCCAGAATAACAAGCAACGTGTCACGGCGTGCATCGCGGAGCACTGCCTCCGTGACACGGCGCAAACGCGGACCCTCACTGGAATTTTATGTTCCAGGTAAATATAAGAAACACGCCACGACATGTAGCGCGAGACTTGACCAACGTGCCACGACGCTGTCGCGAACCTTCACTGTTAATTTGCCAAAATAAATCATCCTAGGAAGACTGCCTCCGCGATGGCAGTGTGACACGGCTCCATCGCGAAGCCCCTATATTTGCTGCTTTTCCTTGACCTTTTCCACTGCTCGCTTCCGAGTCCATTCCCAATTTTCACCAACATGCAACTTAGCTTCCTAAAACTACATTTTTCCTGCAAAACAACACTAATCATGTTGGTTAGTATAAATTCACATTTTAACTACAAATCACATGAGAATGTACAAATAACGATAGATAAACAAGACGAAATAGAGCATTTGAGCATCACTTGGGCATATAATTCTGCCCAAGATCACTTACCCCACACTTAAAACCTTGTTCGTCCTCGAACAATACTCTCACATCTCATGCAATTGACACCAACGTATAGCTACTTTGGCTCGACAATTCAAGCTACGGTTATACCGATTATTTAATATAGCATATCATCAAGAAAACATGCATAGTATCATCACTACAATGACATTTACCACATTAAGACCTCCTAGACTCAAGAATCGACTCTCGATCTCGGCAAACTCATGCAAATCAACTGATCAAGACATCCGACACGAAATTCAATCTCTCGTCAAGCATGTGCCCTCACAACATAAGAGAATTTCCCCTTTTTCAATCATATGATTTCCAAAGCATTACATGCAGGGGTATATGAACACGATTTCGCTCTCTCTCCCAAAGAATTCACATGCATCATGTCATGAACCATAGGCTTGCCTTTAGTTTATTACTCCACTAATATAAGGAAGCGTGATGTAAGATCACGTAGGACTTAACGGGTTGTAATGTAAGCTAAGGAACTAGTAAATAGTGGGATAACCAATAATATCATCTAGCCTCCTTAAGCGCTTTCAATACATCCCACCATCATTATGGATATTGTTTGTTCCTGCATCCTCCCCTTCTTGAAGTCTTTCTTTATTTTTGTTCCCACTTCTTTAAGCACACTCGACTTAATAAAAAAGATTAGTTATACATCTTCATTTTATTTAAATTCGGCAAGTGCACCTTTGACCTTATCTTTACTTTCACCACCTTCGCTTTTCCTTTCTTTTCACACTTCTCACTCCTTGACACTGTGGGAACATTGTTTTTCTTGAGCGCTTAAGAGTTTTGGATCAAATTCACGGCTAATGAAATGAAGGGATTAAGCTCAATTTCTACCTCTTCACGAAAGAAAAAAAAAAGCTAAAGGCTCGATGGGGCTAACTAGGATGTACATTCAAGGTAGGTATGATAAGAAAAAAAATCTTTCGGTTTAATCAAAGAAATGCCTACATCCTTTCCTACACTACACATCCTTCATTTCGTTTCGTACACACACCAGGCAAGTTCTAGTCACTTCACAATAGCATGGAAGAATCGAAACCTCACCTCACACTCATTGCACATGCTCAACTCAAGACTTATTCACAGACTCTTCAATCAGCTAATTACAAGAATTCAATATTAAGCCTCGATCACACCGAATCGAACTCTATGGCCCAGGTATCTCAACATGTTTACACATTTGCATGCTTTCATACGAATTATCTTTGCATCTCAATATCATGTACAACACGTAACACGAATTCTGAACCATGAAGTAACGACACGTTTGGGAAACAAACACAAGAAAGAAAATAAAAGAAATGAAAAAAAAACAACTCCTATTAACTACATTTCCCTTAAGATGATCGTCATCCATCTATCATAGGGAGCGGTCACTATTTTCGACTTCGGTTCAATGGGCCGAGAAACCCAATCATAAAAAAAAAATTCAACAATTTTTTTTAAAAAAAATATCGATAATTTCGATAGAAAACAAAAATATTTACACAACCAACCAGCAACAACAACTCACCACAACACACAACAACTTAACATTCATTACAACACCGAATTACAATACAAAACATACGCACAAAATCACAGGGTCAAAATTTTTTTCACAACAGGCACCTTAACAAGACATGAATATAAACAACAACAAAAAAATTGGCACCTAACTACTCCCACCCCACACTTAAACCGAACACTGTCCCCAGTGTTCATCAAATTCAACATAGCACAGAAGTAGGTGGTGAAACTCCCTGATCAATCGAAGTATTCAACTTCTTCGTCTGGTGCTGTTTCCTCGTCCCCATATCTGAATCGCCCCTACTGTCCTTATCTGACTCAACATCTGAGTCATCACGGCGTGTCTCCTCATCAGTGGGGACATCATCATCTACAGGCTCCACAAAAGCTGGCCCCACTCGGCATAGAGCCCGGGCATTTTCGCCAAAGGGGTAATCTAGCTCGAGCTGCCATAGCTCATCTTCTGTTGCTGGCCTTCCGCCTATGCGCAACTGCAGCATCTGCATCCCGTACATGCGGGCCATATACTGATCATCCTGAGCATGGTGCTCGGCTAGTGTGAGGACTGGCCCGTGAGTGGTGTCGGGTGCCTTGGTTTTGGTGACGTCCAAGGCACTCCTATCCATTTGCGGAATGTAGTCCAGGGCCTCCTCCTCGATGTCAAGGCCCCTCAGAAACTTGGTCAGCAAACCACCAAACCCGTACCTGTGCCCTTGATGCAGACGGGCCCTCTTCATGGCAGAGATGATCACCGCCCCAACATTTATCTCAAGCCCTTTCATCAGGGCATAAACCAAGCACACTCGATCCCGGGTGACATCTGTCATGTGCACCCCCGGGATCAGGAAGGAACACACAATTTTGAGCCAAATCCTGGCTTCCCTGTTCATTTGAGAGTAAGGCAGTGTCTGATGGTAGCCCCTCTCCTTGTGCCTGCTCCACCGCGCTGTCGAATGGGCTCCACACAGAGTGCGTCTGATATCCGCATAAGGTGGAGTAATGTTCAACTGCCGGAGTACATGGGCGTCTGTGTCCCACGCCCCCAATATGGCATTCAGGTGATGGGGCTCAAAGGTGACAACCTGATCCCTTATCTTGACAGTGTGACTGCGGAGTGTCGGGTTCCAGTTTGCATAGAACTCTCGAATCAAATGGAGATTGCACTTCTTGGGATCTTCGAAGATGAAGTTCAGCCCGGCAGTGTCTATCCGGTGTACTATTCTGGGGAGTTCCTGTGCAAGTGGCTCCCTTGCAATGTGCTCCTCAGGGAAGTATTTGGTCTCTTTATGTTTTGCATACCATTTCTTCCCTTCGTCCGTCACCCATCGGGTTCCGTATTGACGACGTTGGCCGCGTGGAACCGCTGGTGCTGCTGGAACTGTTGTTCCCAGTATAATCCTCTTTCTACTGGCACCTGATGTAGATGCGCCCTTTCCTTTGTCTTGCCTGCTTGACATCGTTCCTGTCAAATCAAACAGACAGTCCCAATGTTATTCAAGTCAAAAATTAGCTTTGACTAAGGTTGGGTTGAGTTATGCCACCCCACACTTAGTCTTCAGCCACAATGAAAACAATTTGGCAAGACAATCATTCTTTTCCAATTTTTATCAATCAACATGCCTCGTGCATTCAGATAAGTCGATGGAATAATTACTATGTACTACTCAGACTTCGTGCAACTAATCACAATATCGCCATCGATTCCATTACATCACATAGCACTTAGCCAAAAATTTTCTCAACAACAACCTATGCAATTCACCAATTTCATTTTCCTGAAAATTCCCTTGTTTATTTAGCATATTCATCTATATTCACACACAATTCACCTCACCCAACATGTACAACCCAATTTTTTTCACATTTTCTACCCAATTTAGTTTCTTCCTATTCACATACCAACCCTAGCTACCAATTTCGCAAAAAAATTCAATCAAACATGTATTTATCGAGTTCATATAATCACAACGATACTACGAACATCATCAACAATAACTTAAATGAATTCAAGCTCAATTTACACTTAGGGCAAGCTTTACTCACCTCACATGCTCAAAAATTGAAAATTTAGGCAAAAATTGAGGTTAAGTTCAATAACATACCTTTAATTCGATGATATCGAAGAAAAGTTGAAGAAATTTCGATCCTAGGTCCGTGTCACGTTGGGGAAGGAGGGATTTCAGGGTTTTTGTCGCGGAGGGGAGTGAGAAATGGGAAAAATGAGGGGTTTTCGGGGTTAAAAAGAGGTTTTTTCGCGTGGGTCACCCGATGACCCGGTGTGACCCGACGCGAATAACACCTCAACGTGTCACGGAGGGTAACGCGGAGAACCCCCTCCGTGACACGGAGCCATCGCGTAGGTATTCTGGAATTTGTGAAAATTTCAGAATACCTTCAACTTGTCACGGAGGGTAACGCAGAGGCCCTCCTCCGTGACACGAAGCCATCGCGCAGGCTCACTGTCTTGCCACTTTTTAATTTTTTCTCACCTCAATATTTTTCTTTGTGATCCTTTGAATTTTTGCCCTCCGTTCCACCTGAAAATCATCTCACAATAAGAAATTGGTTAGAATTTATAGGTTTCAAACACGAACACAATTTTTGTTTTTATTTTTATTTTTATTTTCTTTTTATTTTCTTTTTTACTTTTTCTTTTCAACTAATTCTACTCATCTATTACAACAATTTCACGAGTTGCCTCCCGTGCAGCACCTGGTTTACCGTCGCGGCTCGACGTTATTAAAGCTCCATCATCCTCGAGAGTGACGGACGTTTTCTCTCGAATAACGTCCTCACCCCAGTAATGCTTACACCACTGCCCATTAACCAAGAACGTGGAACTTTGATCTTCTTGCCACAACTCCAGTTTTGGGGTGTCCTCAATCGGTGGTTTTCCCACTGGATCTCGAGAATCAACAATCTGAACAATATCAGCTTGATTTAGCACGTTGATTATTGAAAGCTCCTCATATATGGCTGGAAGCTTCGTGGCCTTGTACACATCAAATATCTCCACCTTGTCATGCGCCCGCATGGTTAGCTGCCCTGCAGCTACATCAATCAACGCTTTCCCGGTTACCAAGAAAGGACGTCCCAAAATAAATGGGACTTCCGCATCCGGCTCAAAATCCAGCACAACAAAATCTACCGGGAAGATAAGGGAGCCCACTTGCACCAGCACGTCCTCCATAATGTCATCTGGTCTGGCCAAAGAATGATCCGCTAACTGCAAGATCACCGTAGTTGGTCTAGGACTGCCCAGCCCCAACTTCTTGAACACCGATGTCGGCATCAAGTTAATGCTCGCTCCCGAATCGCATAGTCCACGAGCTCGGATACTTTGCCCAATTGTGATTTGAATTGTAAAGCTCCCAGGGTCCTTGAGCTTTGTTGGCAACCTGTTCTGTATCTGGGAAGTGCACTCCTCCATAAGCGCCACCGTAGCATACTCCGTCAATCTGCTTTTGTTTGCTACAATGTCCTTGATATATTTTGCATACTTCGGCACTCCTTGCAAAACATCAACAAGAGGTAAATTAATGTGTACCTGTTTAAGTACCTCCATGAACTTTTTGAAACACGCTTCCTCCTTGTGTTTCTTTAATCTTTGAGGGAACGGGGGTGGTGGTCTTTTTGTTTCAGCTGCCTTCTCCTTCCCCCTCTCATCATTCTGTTCCCTTTCTTTCTCCACTGCTCCTAACTGCTGAGGTGGTCTTTTTGGTTCCACCTCCTTGAGTTGTAAACCACTCCTTATGGTCACTGCATTTACTTGCTTGGGATTTGGGTCAGTGTCACTCGGTAGTCCTCCTCTTGGTCTGGTGTTTTGAGCTCCATCTAGTTTCCCAAACTGGTACTCCAACGCCTTTGTAGCTAACTGATTGTTCTTTACATCTGCCGCCAATTTTACATAGTCAGCCTGCAATTGAGCTTTGTTAGCTATCGTTGTTTTAAACATTTCCTCAATGCTGGGTGGTGGTGGTGGAGGAGGTGCATTGTTGCTCCTGTATTGAGTCTGATAGTTCTACTGCCGTCCTTGATTTCTCTGTGCACCCTGATTCGAACTCTGCCCTTGATGGCTGTTACTACCCCAGGAGAAATTCGGATGATTCCTCCAATTAGAGTTGTAGTTGTTGCCATACTGTTGGTGATTATTTCTCTGTACATTACCAGCAAAGTTCATTGAATCTGGATTTGCCCCACAACACTCAGCTGAGTGTTCATTACTACCGCATACTTCACACCAAATCTGCCGCACTACATTAACTGGGGCTTGAGGTTGATTCAAGCTCATGTTGCTGAAGTGGGTGTTGAGTTGATTCTGTAACGCAGCTATCTGTGCAGCGATAGCTGTAAAACCATCCACTTCCAAGACTCCTGCTGCTTTCCTTGTTCCTTCTCTAGAAGAGTCCGCATTCCACTCTAGATTTCTCTGCAAAATACGATTTAACAAAGTATACAGCTCCTCATAAGTCTTTTCTAATGCTTGTCCCCCAGCTGCTGAGTCTAGCAAATTTTTTATGTGGGGTTCCAAACCCTCTATGAAAGTATGCACCAACACATCATTGGACTGGTGATTGTGAGGACAATCCCGTAACATGGATTTGAATCTTTCCCAAGCTTGATACAGATTCTCCCCCTCTCTTTGTTTAAAACTTAGAATCTGACTTCTAAGTCTTGCTGTTTTTCCAGATGGAAAGAACCGTATCACAAATTTTCTTGCAAGATCATCCCAAGTGGTGATGGAATTAGGTGGCTCAGCTTTCAACCACCTCTTTGCTTCTCCCAATAGTGAAAATGGGAATAATGTAAGCCTTACGTAATCAGATGATACTCCAATGGGGATGTAAGTGTCACTTATCTCCAAAAAGTTTTGGAGATGTTGTTGTGGATCTTCGTGAGGGAGACCTGTGAATTGCCCGCTGGTGTGCAACAATTGCACCATATTCTGTTTCAGCGCAAACCTCCCTCCTGGCTCAGGTTTGCAAATGCTTGATGTAACATTGTTAGCATGTGGGATTGCCACTTCGCGAATCAGCCTAGCTGCCATTTCCTCGGGCACTAACAGTGCCCTTACAAGTGGTGGATTCTGTTGTTGCTCCAGGATTGTTTGTCTGAGCAACTGCAGCTTTTTCTCTAGAGCTTCTCTCCTTTGACGATGAAATTGTCTTTCTGGCTCTAAGTATGAATCCACCAGCTCCTTGTCTCTTGCCAGTGTTCAATAGAATTCAATATCTGCAAAAGACAAGCTAAGATCAAATTGTCAACACTAATATAGAATCATAAACTAACACTTAAGAAAACAATTTTACCAATTGCCACTCCCCGGCAACGGTGCCAAAAACTTGTTCGGTGTGTTTCGCAACTACACGCAAGTGCACGTGGTCGAACAAGTAGTAAAATGGCTAAAGTAAGCCAAGTATCGATCCCACAGGGACTGAACCAAGGTAATAATCGAATTAAGTGTTAATGAACTCTAACTCTAAAAATGCAGACAATAATTTAAAGAAGATTTTGAGAGTTGGTTTCCTAATTTTTACTAATCTAAGACAAAATGATAAAGTGAGTCTGAACTATAGTAATGAGCAAGATGAGGCCAAAACGAACATGCAGGGAAGTAATTTATTGATACAATGCGGTTAATCTTTCCTTCGGTTGCAAGTCAAGAATTATTGCCTATGGAGAGAAACTTTCGTATTCTACCCAACTTAAGAATCATGAACCTTCAACCTACATTTCCGTGATAAAAAAATTTCATGTTCTAGCCATATGAAACCGATTCCTTAATTGACTAATACGACTTTCAGATATATTTCTATTCTGAAGGTAAATCAATTCCCAATTTTCCCAAACTAAGAAGAGATCATATCCTACCAATTCACAACTTTCCAATTTCTTTTCTTTTCAAGATAAAACTGAATTTTTTAGATATACATTAACATTGGCCAGACATTAATGCAGTAAGAACAAGAATTGATAGAACAACCATGAAAGAAAAGATGAAAAACCAAAATGATCAACAATTACATTCCATTACAAATGTTCTTAACCTCAGCAAGAAGTGAATTTAGCCACTCATTTGTGGATTAAACATCATCAAATGAGTATAAATCATACAAACAATTAAAATAAAGGAGAAAGAGTTAGAGAAGAACCCTAAGATTTTCGTCTCCTCAACTGCCTGTAACCCACGTTCTTGCTCAACTAAGTCATCCTCTTAAAAATAAACCTAAGTGTGCTATTTATACTAGTGAAAATTTTTCCTGGAATAACAAGCAACGTGTCACGAAGTGTATCGCGGAGTACTGCCTCCACGACACAGCGCAAACGCGGACCCTCACTGGAATTTTATGTTCCAGGTAAATATAAGCAATGTGCCACGACATGTAACGCGGGGCTTGGCCAACGTGCCACAACGCCGTTGCGAACCTTCACTGGAAATTTTCCAAAATAAATCATCCAAGGCAGACTGCCTCTGTGATGGAAGCGTGACACGGCTCCATCACGGAGCCCCTATATTTGCTGCTTTTCCTTGACCTTTTCCACTGCTCGCTTCCGAGTCCATTCCCAATTTTCACCAACATGCAACTTAGCTTCCTAAAATTACATTTTTCCTGCAAAACAACACTAATCATGTTGGTTAGTATAAATTCACATTTTAACTACAAATCACTTGAGAATGTACAAATAACGATAGATAAACAAGACGAAATAGAGCATTTGAGCATCACTTGGGCATATAATTCTGCCCAAGATCAAGGTACTTGACAGGATCACTTAGACCAACCACGCATGGCATACACGAGAGGCAGAGGTTCTTGCCGGTCTTATGCAGTAGGTATGTTTGTGGAGAAGAGAAGGAAAGATTAAGAGAGAGATCACGATATTGCTGAGATTAAAACCACAATGGGGCTCCTTGACAAGCATATTATGGGAGTTGAAATAGAAAAGGTAAATGCAGTAAGCTCTCAAAGCATAGCATAAAGGAATGATGGTAGAGAGTCAGAGTCTAAGGAAGAAGCTAATTATTTGAATGATCAAGCAACGGGTTTCCAGACCAATGGGCAAGTGTCTAAGTAAGACTCTTGTCAACAAGGTCAATGGAACCAAGGTCGGAGCTATTATAGAGACAATAAATACAATCAGGGCTAATGCAGTGATAGGAGTAGAGGCAGAGACAATGGTGACTGGAAGAAGCGTGAGGGTAACAAAAATGATAGAAGTGGGTTATATGTTCCTCCAGGAAACTGAGAAGCAGAATCTAGTGGTTCTAGGGTGGAAGATTTGTTATCCAAAGTCTTGAAGTAGATGGAGGCTAATGATGGCCATTTTAAGGAGCTTCACATAGATAGTTTTGGGATGAACCAAAAGGTAGAGTCGCATGCCATTGCTATCAAGAAGATTGAGCAATATCTTGGTCAAATGTCTATTGCTATGAATCAGAGGTAGAAGCACATTTCCTAGTAACACGGTGTAGAACTCAAAAAGTGACAGTTATTGTATGGCTGTTACTACTAGAACTGGAAAGGCAACAGTTGATCCTCCTATGCCGATTATGGTTGATGAGCTAGTTGAGCCCGAGTTGACTGATGATAATAAGGTGTTAGATTCTGAGGATCAGGTCGTGGTTGATGATGCAGTTGAAAAGACAACTCCTAGTATTGAAAAAAAGAGTATGTATGAAAAAGGAAAGAAGAAGGAGGTCCCTCAAACATTGACTCCCGTTCCTAGACCTCCTCTACCTTTCCTACAGAGGTTGAAGAAGAAAAATATAACAAATTTATTTCAATGCTGAAACAATTATTTGTTAAAATCCCCTTAGTCGAGGCACTTAAGCAGATGCCTGGCTATGTGAAGTTTATGAAGGGTTTTGTCACTAAAAAGAGGACGGTGGGCTTTGAGCCTGCGGTTAATTTGCACCATTGTAGTGTAATAGCATCCCGGTCTCTTATGTAGAAAAAGGAAGATCCTGGAGCGTTCACCATACCGTGCACTATTAGAGCTTTTAATTTTGCTAAGGCTCTACGTGATCTGGGGGCTAGTATTAATCTTATGTTGTCCGCACTGTTCAAATAGTTAGGCTTGGGAGCCCTCAAACCGACTACAATGCGACTTCTTATGGCAGATCATATAGTGAATATATGAAAATTTTAGTGGGAATTCTTTATGTTGTTCTAGTGAAGGTTGAGTTCTTTATATTTCTGATTGATTTTGTTATTCTTGACTGTGAGGTGGATTTTAAGGTCCCCATTATCTTCGGACGACCATTCCTTGCCACCAGTCGTGCTCTTGTGGACATGAAAATCGGACAACTGAAGTTTTGGTTGAATAATGAAGAAGTGACTTTTAATGTGTGCCAGTCTATGAGCAACCAAATGATATGCGGGTGGTATCGGTGACTGACATTACGGAGGCTGAGCTTCCAATAATGCCCATTGATGAGAGGTTGAGTATTGAGGACTTAGCAACAGTGTTGATGAATGTTGATGCTGATAAGATAAATAGGGCGATGAGATAGTTAATGCACTTGTTGGCATGGGGACGTACACATATGCTGTGAAAAAGATTGATATGGATCTGAAAAACTGTTCGACCCACCAGTTAAGCCTTCTATAGAGGATCCTCCAATTTTGGAGCTCAAGGCGCTCCCATCTCATTTCTGGTATGTATTTCTGGGAGCTGAAAATACCCTTCCAGTCATAGTAGTAGAAGACTTGGTGAAAAAGCAAGTGGAGGCTTTGGTCTCCGTTCTGAAGAGGTACACGAGGGCTATTGGATGGTCCATTAAGATATTGTTGAGATCCCATTGGGTATTTGCACACATAAGATCCATCTTGAGACACATTGTATTTTGAGTACTGAGCATTAGCGTAGGTTGAACCAACAATGCAAGAGGTGGCCAAGAAGGAGATTATAAAGTAGTTGGATGCAGGTGCGGTTTACCCTATTGCACACAACAAATGGGTGAGCCCTGTCCGATGCTTACCAAAGAAGGGTGGAGTCACTAAGGTTCCAAATGCTAATAATGAGCTCATTTCATTAAGGCCGGTCACCGGTTGGCGAGTATGCATAGATTATAGGAAGCTGAATCATTGCACAAAAAAAGACCATTTCCTGATGTCATTTATAAATCAGATGCTTGGTCGACTTGCAGGTGGAGGATGATACTATTTTCTTGACGGTTATTTGGGGTACAATATCAGATTTCTATAGCCCCAGAAGACCAAGAAAAAAACATCTTAACCTGCTATTATGGGACATTTGCCTTCAAGAGGATGCCATTCGGGTTATGTAATCCACCAACCACTTTCCAGCGCTGCATGATGTATATATTCTCAAACATGATGGAGGACACCGTAAATGTCTTTATGGATGATTTTTTGGTTGTTGGTGACTCTTTTGATGATTTCTTGGCTCATCTAAGGAAGGTGTTACAGAGATGTAAGGAGATCAATTTGGTTCTAAATTTGGAGAAGTGCCATTTCATGGTCAAGTAGGGAATTGTGCTGGGCCACAGGATTTCTGGCAAGGCATAGATGTGGACAAAGCGAAGATTAATGTTATAGCTAGTTTTCCACCTCCATTTTATGTGAAGGTCATTTGGAGTTTTTTTAGGTCATGTGGGGTTCTATCGAAGGTTCATCAGGGAGTTCTCAAAGATTGCACATCCCTTGTGCAAGCTACTTGAGAAGAAGGTGAAGTTTGTATTTGATGATGCATTCTTGAAGGCTCTCGAATGCTTAAAGGAGAGATTGACTACTTCTCCTATCATAGATGCTCTTGATTGGTCCTTAGCATTTGAGATTATGTGCGATGTTAGTGGAGTGGTCCTAGGGGTTGTTTTGGACCAAAGGCGTGCAAAGGATTTTTATTCGATATTATACTAACAAGATTCTTAATGCAACTCAGAAAAATTACACCACGACTGAGCAAGATTTTTTGGCTGTGGTATTTGCATTTGAGAAATTTCGGGCATACTTGCTTGAAACTAAAGTGATAGTTCATATAGACCATATAGCGCTGTGATACTTGATGTCAAAGAAGGATGCCAAGTCAAGGTTAATTAGATGGGTACTCTTGCTGTAAGAGTTTGAGTTTGAGGTTGAGGACCGAATGGGATAGAAAATCAAGTGTCAGATCACTTATCTAGACTAGAGGCAGATGCAACATTGCGAGATGAATGTGATATAGATGATACATTCCCTGACAAACAGATTTTGGTTGCATATCAGGAGCTCATTCATGATTTGCGGACTTTGCTAATTATCTGGTGAGTGATGTGGTTCCTGCAAATTTATCCTTTCACCAGAGAAAGATGTTCATGTCTAATGTGCGAAAGTTTTTCTGAAATGAGCTATACTTGTTCAGCATTTGAGCTGATAGGGTAATCCGGAGGTGTGTGCCTATGGCTGAGATGCTAAGCATATTGGAAGCTTGTCACTCATCCCAGTTGGGGGTCATCATAGTGGGATCCACACAACCCACAAAATTCTGCAATGTGGATACTATTGGCTAACTATTCACCAGGATGCACATGATTTTGCAAAGGCATGTGATGCATGTCAAAAGCAAGGAGGCATGAGCTACTTCTCACCTCCATTCTTGTTATTGAGCTATTCGATGTGTGGAGCATTGACTTTATGAGCCCATCTATGAGATTGAATGGGATGAGGTACATACTTGTAGCTGTAGAGTATGTATCAAAGTGGGTGGAGGCAGTTGCGCTTCCTAATAATGAAGGTAAAAGTGTCACAACATTCTTAAAGCAGAACATTTTCTCCAGATTTGGGACTCCTAGGGCAATCATTAGTGATGGGGGTTCACACTTTTGCAACCGATTGTTTCGAACTTTGCTTGAAAAATATGGGGTGAAGCATAGGGTGACAACACCTTACCACCCGCAATCTAGTAGGCAAGTTGAGGTCTTCAACCGAGAGATAAAGACCATCCTAGCAAAGACTATGATGCTAATAGGATAGATTGGTCTAGAATGTTAGATGATGCCTTATGGGCATATCAGACTGCTTTCAAGACCCCCAATAGGTATGTCTCCTTATCAGCTTGTGTATGGGAAATCTTGTCATCTTTTGGTCGAGCTTGAGCACAAGGCCATGTGGGCGCTCAAGAAATTAAATCTGAATGGAGTGATTCTATGAACTTGGGGCTTGATCAATTGAATGAATTAGATGAATTTCAAGTGAGATCCTATGAAATTTCAGCAATTTACAAAGAAAGGATGAAAGTACACCATGACTGAAAAATTAAGCAAAGAAAGTTTAGCCTTGGGGATTTGATTTTGATGTTCAATTCAAGGCTTCGCTTCTTTCCTGGCAAGTTGAAGTCTAAGTGGTTGGGTCCATTCCGAGTGGTGCCAGTATGCCCATATAGTGCAATAGAGCTAGAAAATCATGAAGGAAAACGATTCAAGGTGAATGGTCAGGGGGTAAAGGCATATTTGGGAACAAGCAAAGAAATCAAACTGGTTGAACTTTGGGCATTGGGTGAAGTCTGAGTAATGTAGGGACCCACGTTGTACTGTGACGTTAAATTAGGTGCTTCTTGGGAGGCAACTCATGGAGGTATCTCGGTGAAGTCTGAGTAACCAAGGTGCTCGCGATGTTAAATTAGGTGCTGCTTGGGAGGCAACCCAAGTTGTAGTTGTAATTTGAATATAGTGTTCAGTGTTCACGTGTGTTGAGATGTGCAAGTGTGAGTGAGATAGAACTGGAGTTAGAGCAAAAAATATGGTTCAAAGAAAAAAACACAGAACTAGTCATTAATGGACATAATGACTCGTCATCACCAATCGCGGTCACTGAAGCAGAAAAATTGGAATCTGAAGTTCACTTGACGGATGGAACAATGAATCATTAAGTAACTCAATGAAATGTTAGGTCATTAATCGTGAAAAAAGCTGAAATCATACTGCACGAACAGGGCCAATGAATTAGGACATGAACTGTTAAGTCTCTTAACGAGTCAGTGCCTGAGCCGTTAGGTCCCAAGTAGGTGTCTGTGGGGAAACATTGTAATGGGGCACATCATGAGTCGTGGCTTTTTCCAAAGACTCGTTACGACTAGTCGTGGTCCAAGAGGTAAAAAATTCTTAACCCGACTCAACCCGCGATGGTCATGCTTAAAATTGATTTCTTTCTTTAGTTTCTCACATTTTTCCAATTAAACCCACATTCATAGATCCCAAATAAAACAGTTTCCCTCCCCATCACAACTCACCACCTTTACTCTCCAAAGACAACATCATCACAATCAAGACACCAAGGCACATCACACTTTACACACACTCTTTCCATTATTGTTTGAACTTCTTAAAGTACGAACAAGTGATTCCTCAACTACTCCATTCAAAAATCATAACAACAAAGTGAGTTTGAATTGTTTCATGTATTACACTACACTCCCATGCTTGAACTTGTAAATTGGAATTTAAAACTTTGTCTCTTCCTAAACCTAAGGCATTTGCGAAATGAATTTTGGCACAAAAAAATTGCTCAGGTTGAATACTTGGTGCATAATTTATGTATGTGAACA
Organism: Datura wrightii; assembly: GCA_035772735.1. NCBI lineage: Eukaryota > Viridiplantae > Streptophyta > Magnoliopsida > Solanales > Solanaceae > Datura > Datura wrightii. The sequence continues at coordinate 24,650,826 of JASDFA010000001.1, forward strand.
TGTGAATATTGTGGATGTTTGTTTGAATAAAGAATAGCTTGGGTTGTCTTTACCTATTGAGTCAGCGAGCATTACGATCTGTAATTGTTTTGGTAATGAAGATTGGATTTTTTGTCCGCCCAACTCCCACCAAAATAAATTGCAAAATTGTGAAATGGGTAAAGTCTGAGTAATGCAGTATAGGAAAAGTTCTAAACTTGATCAATTTGTCTGTTATAGTGATCACGCCTCGCTTAACTACTCGTTGGGTTACTTGACGAGTCATCATATGAGTCGTCACCACTGACTTCAATTAATTGGAACACTGGACTCTTATGAATGAGTTACACAATGAGTTGTTGTTTTACTTAATGACTCGTTGGGCGATTCATTCAAAGTGGGAAAATTTGAAAAAGAGTTGAAGTAACGGTTGATTTAACGAATCGTTGTCACACGTAACGATTCATCAAGTCACTCATTAGGAGTGATGCCTAACATGTTGTGTCTTTGAAGTCACTTGACAGATGGCTTAACGAGCTGTTACCACTGCTAAAGACTCGTCAAGTCCCTTGTTATAACTGATATCAGAACTTCTTCTTGCATATTTATGCAGATATTTTAGGTACTAACCTTATTCCCATAGGTACAATGGCACCAAAAGGACTTCAAAGAAGGGAAAAGCATAGAAGCAGTCGACACAGAAAAAACCCTTGACTCATAAGCTGGTTGATGTCGCTCAAATTACACCTCGTAAATGAGATATAAAGTAGTCGATGTCAAATATAGAACCCAATCAGGATTAGGGTCGAATTCCATGAGGAATATGATGAGAACTTTAGTTAATGCGTTTAACTGATACTATCAACTTACTTATTTCCTAGGGAGGAAGGTTTGTAACACAAAATAATAAAAATTAGTAGAACTAATGAGTAGATTCTTGATTTACTTTCGATTGTATTCAATAAATGAGTTGGCTAGGATTGTGCTCCCCATGACTTCATAACCACAAGGCCTTTTATACTAGTGATCTATTCCGGTGTTTAGCATGCAATATCAGTAAGTTAAATTCACCTAAATGATTGATCCATTATCTAGATGATTATCACCACACAACTTGATTCATATGCGGGTGTGTACTTAATTAATCTTACCCTTAATATCGAATTAGCCATTCCTGCATATGATCAAGCTATTAGATGAGGGTTGATAGCCTCAAATCTCCGTTGTTAATCCCTTTTTCCATTCACTACTCCCTTGATCTGGTGAGTAAGAATAAGACAATTTCCAATGTTTGCAACCGTTAAGAAGCAATTAAACGAAGAAAAAAATAATACATGCATAAACCCCGTTCAAGATTTACTAAGTATTTTTACCTATGTGTGTTAATTCATCATGGTTCCCCGCAACCCTAGTTATGGGTTTAGCTACTCATAATTGAATGATCACAATTACAAAATAAAGAAGAAATCATAATTGAAACTTACAAAGATTTGTTGAAGAAACCACTTGAATTGAATAAATCACCAAAACCGAAGAAAAAAACTTCAATGTTGTCTTAATCCTCAAAATCAAGAACTAAATTACAAACTTCGTTTCTTCACACAAGAATGGTAATTTACAACACCAAAATTCACGTTCAAAACTGTAGAATAATCTGTACAATAAAAATAAACCTAAATAAAATATTTATAGTTTCAAACAAAACCTTTCCTAACTAAAAACGGAATCCAGGTCGGTAGTGGAACCGGGCCAAGTAATCGAGTCATCCTTGGCAAACTGTTCCTTTAGGGTGACGGGTCACCTAATGACTCGTTAGGTCAAGGCACGAGTGGTTAGGTCACTCGTGGCCAAGTATCAGACCAAATTCTCCAATGTACATGATGAGTGCTCACAGTATCTCACGACGAGTCATCACATCTCCCGACGACTCATTATGTCCTTCGTTTCCTCCCTGAGCATTTTTTCTAGAAAGTTTTTTCCCAGTCTTCATGACTGGCATAACGACTCGTTACTAGATGTAATGAGTCATTCCTTCAATCCGTTACATACACTGGTTCCATGCACTTCAAACTTGATATTTCTCATGACTCCAGGAACGAGTCGTCCATTGAGATGATGACTCGTTACCTGGCTAGCAGTCTGCACTTTGTTCCATTTTTGCCTTAATTTTCCCATTTCACATTCCGAATCTATTTTCCTACAATACTTAACAAAAACATATTATATCTACATAAACATACCCGTAATTTGCATATCTTAGTTTTAAGAATCGAAAGTGCCGTAAAATCACGGCACATCAACACCCTCAACTTAGAACTTTTGCATGTCCTCAGGCAGAAATAAATAAAATAAAACTAACTCGATGCTTCAATCAAAAAAACTCTAGGAAACCTACGACAATCACAACTCTTAATCAAATCAAAATTTCTAACTCTTCCTCTTCATACAAATCCAAATCACAGTGCATATGTAAAATTTCCAACCATGACACAAAGGAATCGAAACATGGAAATATACTGTGACTTGCAACCATGCATATAGTCCTATGACACTGACCTAGACAGTTTGCATACGATTTTGTTGACCAAATGCCCTCACCACAAAGAAGTCCCACACTCAAACATATGTATGCTCATGATGATATATTTCTCCTAGGACTGGGTAAAAGCACACTCGTTTTCACAAAGAAATTCTACCTGTGCACATTCAATACCATAAGCTTACCTTTACTTCCAATACCTTAATTTTCAGATGGGTTAACTAGGATCACTAGAGGACTTTTCAAGCTTGTAATATAGGCTCGGGGTTGAGTATGGTAAATATGGGAATATTAGCTTTAACCCTCCTTGGGACTATACTCACTTTGGCTCCACTTAACCTTCTTTTCAAATCTTTCCCTTTTTTCTCGCTTTCTCTTTCTTATTCCTTCTTTTGCAATTATGGGTGCGGTTTTTCTTCTTTCAAGCAATTTCTTTTATTCTTTCTCACTTTCATTTTTTTGATCCTTTTCTCTTTATCACTATTTTTTTTCTTTTTCTTCCTCATTATGCACACCGCACCCGCCCATTTTATTCTCACTACTCAATTACATTCCACCCGACTCTTATTATTCAACCCTATGATAGCCACCCTCAACTTAGGCGATTTGCCTGAGTTGAGGTTCACAGTGTCCAAGGAGGGACCAAGGAAAAAACAGATTCATTATAATTAAAGCAGGAAGGTGAATTGGTTTTAACAAAAAGAAGGGTCAATTTAAGCTCAAAATTGGGATTAAGGGATATTTATTTCCATTTGGTAGGTCTTTTAAGGCTAAAGTGGACTATTCATCAAAAATGACCTATGATCCTTTCCTAATTTTCCGTCCTATACCTCGGAATGATTGACCAGACAAGTTCTAGATTGACACACACAATAGAACTAGCTATTAAACCTTACTCACACAATGCACATGTCAACATCATCACTTCTACTAACTGCTAGTTCAGGTACAATCACACAATGGAAAACATGTTCATAGTATTAATGTCATGCAAAGATTCACAATGGTCATGCTTGTCTACTTTACAGACACAAAATTTTAGGAGGGGTATCACATTATCAGTTCAAACAAATTCATGCTATTAACTACCTTAAGTTCACCTAATTTTATTTCTACTGACACAATAATACAAAAACCTAAACTTGTCGGTTCTACTAGATAAGGAACACCCCAGGAAAAAGATATCTGGCAAGAAAAACCATCAGGTTATGTTCAGCAAAAATAAAGGTATCCCTCCCTACCCCCATCAAGAAAAGCATGGCACGTCCTCGACGTATATATAAAAATAAAACATGGGAAAAGGGAACATACCTGTGTAACCTAGGCGTCTGCGGCCTGGTCGGTCGAGGGCGTAAATACACCTCCAGTATCCTCTCTCGTGCCACCGGGCTGAACCGGTGCATTATCAGACACCATAGAGCTCGTACCCTCTCCACCAGCTCTCGCTGCATCAATTTCATCCCTCTCTCGAGCCTCATCTCTGGACAGCTGTAGTGCTGCCTCCATCTCTCTTCTCTCTCTGTTTTGCTCATGTAGCAGATCACCACCCTCATCTTCATTTACATTTTCCCGAGGTCTCTTCCCTTTTTGGTGCGTGATCGCCTCCTCAGTGATAAAGTATATTATCGGTGGTAGCTCCTCTTCACTCTCATCATCTATCACTGGAAGCACTGGTGGTGTGATAGCGGAAATTTATCATGCGAACAGCTCCTGCACCTCAGCTCTGAGTGTTGCCACCTCCGCATACCATCTTGCCAACTTTGGTGCCTGTAACTGAGCAGAGCACTCATCCATACACCTTTCAAAGGCGTCTAATCTACCATGCACTAATTTGGAGAGCTCCTCCAACTCTTTTGTGACCTATGGCTTAACCTGCTCTATCAGTACCTTGACCTGAAGGGCTGTGTACGGCTGCTGCTTTTTGGCTTTAGCTAGCCACCTAGCCATGTCGGTTAGAAACTCTTGAGAAATTGTGACTAGGTCGGTTGGTGAAGCACGAGAGGTCGCAAGGGGTGGGCGAGCTGCTGCTGCAGTGGATGAAGACTCTAGGACCTCAGCATGTGATGGAGTATCGGCTGCATTGGTAGCCTCAGGCTGGCTACCGGTCTCTCTGGCCTCTGACGGCTCTGCCTTAAACTCTGTAAACCCCGCAGTCTCAGTCTGAATAACTCCACTCAATGCCTCTGCCAATAATGTAGCTCCAGTGGATATGGCTGACTGGTTCCTCGCTCTCGACACTGGGTTTGTCTCATCTCTTATCAACCTGATATTAGTGATTTTGTGGACCACCAATCTCTGATCTACAAACGACAATTCTAGCACCCGAGACTCCTGATAGAGCCAATCAATAAGGCATAGGAAGGGAATGGTGGTGCTGTCTACGATAGCTCACTCTTGGATCTCCTCAGCGATGTATCTCAGGAAGTTTCTAGCATGCCCCTCCGTAATGCTCGCTACTAATGCGGCTCTGTCCGGTGAAAGCACGTTATCATTACTGGTAGGTACCAGCCTGTGTCAAACCAGTGACCACCAAAATTTTGCTTGAAAGTTCAGTGTGGCCTTTTTAGTCTGTGCTTCCGTGCCATGTAATTCCACTAACGGACCTCATGTAGCAATGATGCGCAACAACCAAGCGTATTGTCTGATTCTGTCCTCACTACTCCGCTTCTTGATATTTACTTTCTTGAGCTTACTCATCCTGTGATCAAACTCAGTTGTGTTCGTCGGGGCTTGGTAGTCTGGACCATGTAACAGTCGAGACATGGTTTGCTCAGAGATATCCACATGTGTCTCCCTAATCATTACCGGTGTCAATGTAGGCCTGTTCCTCCAATCTTGGCCTCCCAAGGCCTGAAGCTGTAACGTGGTTGCATATGAGGCATAGAACTCTGGGACTAAGAGAGTACTGTAGCTCCCGGATGGCTCAATCAACCACCCAAACCGGTATCTATCAAATAGTATCTGAATCTCGGGGAGGTCCTTGAGCCTTGTGGTGACCAGTCGGGGCTCCTCATAAATACTCCTCTTCGGGTGGCCCTTGTTAGTAGGAGCTATGTTTGTTATAAATGGCCCGCATTCTTGGCACACACCATCTCCTCACCATTCGTGGTTGCTCAGTGGATGTGTGTGAAGTCTCAGACATTTCATCATCCGTGCTCCCCTGTTGGCCACATGATTCATCATCACCCTCCGCATTTACCAGAACTATGCTGCCCTCGAGTGCAATCGGGACTGTGGCCCTAGCATTAACTTCCTCTCGACTGGCTGTGTCCCTTGCAAGTGGAGTTGGAGACTACGACCAAGCTTTCGGATTTGTAGGGCATTTAGTCTTAGCCTGGGTCGATCTCCTCTCTAGCTGCTCCTCTGAGATCTGTAATTCCTCTATAGAGCTACTCAAATCTTTTGAAGATGTGGGCTCGTCCCTCAGTCTGTGAGTCGAGCGCTAACTTTTCTCCAGCCCCTGTTTCTTAGCCAGGCCCCTTTTTGGTGTTCCCTTCGGTGCCATTATACCTGTGGGAAAATGATTAGTATGCAAGATGAGATTATATGAAATTGAAAAAATTTAATGCTTACCTGCAGATGGGACGAGAGACTCAATGGCTCGTTGCCACTGGCAACGACTCGTGAGGTCATCCATCATCTACAGGTCAGGTAAGGCCTTGTTTTTCCAGTGTACCTAACGACTGGTCATGATGAGTCATTGCTTGAGGCGACGACTCGTTAGGTCAGTCGTGGGTAGTGCATATGTCATATAGAAATTTTCATTCAGGACGAGCTACATCACGAGTCGTCAGATGATACCACGACTCATTATTTGGCTCGTGCTTAAGAGTCCATTTAACAGCTGTGGTGAAGGGTCATGTAATGACTCGTTAGGCATGCCCACGAGTTGTTACATGAGGTGTCATCACTGGGTCTACGAACAATACCAACACCCATGCTCCATCTCAACTAATTTTAATCCCACAAGCACAGATCATCATATTACTAAAGTGAAAATGTTTGAATTCACATACACATTCATGGCAACTAGGGTTTCACATTAGGTACTAAATTCTTAAAGGCAAGCACATTATACACACATGGGTCGATCAAAATCTATACAGAAACATATGTATACTCACAATTAAACGTTGCCGATGTACTTTGATCAGTGGGGACGAGGGGAAGTTTGAGCAGTTGTTTACGAGGTGTAGTAGGATTTAGGAATGGTGTGCGTGTGCATTGAGGGAACAATGATTTGAAAGTGGGAAGTGATTTAGGAAGATGAGAAGTGGGAAATTTGCTTGAGAGTTTTTGAGTTTTGAACTTGTGCGGAAATTAGAGGGAAAAATCAAGTGTTTTATATGTTTGGAAAACAATTTTGCCCTCTTTAAACGTGGGTCGGGTCGGGGGATAATTTAAATTAAAACACACCATGACCTACGTGACGAGTTGTTAATTAAAGACACAACTCATTTGTGGTTTTCATTCAATTGATTACGTCTAGAAAACTTACCTGGGATCCAACAGCTCATGTAACGACTCATTGTGTTACCCAACGAGTTGTGTCATGAGTCATTGGCCGTATACTTTTATGGTCCTTATGTGTTGTCTCGATGCGTCACTTGACGAATCATTGGGTTACCCCATGATTTGTTTAGTCACTCATTATAAGCTTTATGGCTCAACTATATCTTTAATCCAGTAGACTTAAAGAAAGACCTCACGATTCGTTGTGATTGGCAATGAGTCGTTTGGTTAACCATTGTCTATACAATTTTCTGTGTAAGCAACCATGAGTAGGCTTGACGATTCGTTAAGTCAAATGATGACTTGTCCTGTGCTATTTGGCACCAACAACTCAAGTTCAGATTTTTGGTTCCAGCTTCAAATTTCCCATCTTAATCACCTGCACACATCAACACATGTAAAGACTATACATATATTACAATTAAAACTTGGGTTGCCTCCCAAGAAGCGCTTGATTTAACATTGCAGCACGACCTAATTGGGTTACTCAGACTTCAACCAGAGCCCAAAGATCTACCAGTTTAATTTTTTCGCTCTTTCCCAAGTATGCTTTCACCTGCTGACCATTCGCTTTGAGTCGCTTGCCTTTATGGTTTTCCAATTCGTAGGAGAATACTTGGACAACTCGAAATGGTCCCAACCATTTGGACTTCAACTTGTCAGGAAACAAGCAAAGCTTGGAATTGAATAGTAACACCATATCACCCGGGCTGAATTCTCTCTTCTCAATCTTTCGGTCATCATGAATTTTCATCCTTAGTTTATAAATTTTATAACTTTCATAGGCTTTCAAACGAAATTCATCTAGCTCATTCAACTTATGAACCTCAAGTTTGCAACATCATTCCAGTTCAAATTCAGCTTCTTGAATGCCCACATAGCTTTGTGCTCAAGTTCAACCGGAAGATGACATGCTTTTCCATATACAAGCTGATATGGAGACATACCTATAGGGGTCTTGAATGTGGTCCGATAAGCCCATAAAGCATCATCTAGCTTCCTAGACCAATCTTTCCGGTTAGCAATTACAATCTTCGCTAAGATGGTCTTTGTCTCCCAGTTAGAGACTTCAACTTGCTCACTAGAGTGTGGATGATAGGGTGTTGCCATCCTGTGTTTCACCCCATTTTCTCTGGCAAAGTCCAAAACAACCAGTTGTAGAAGTGCAAACCCCCATCCCTAATGATGGCTCTGGGAGTTGTAAATTGGGCAAAAATATTCCTCTTCAAGAATGTTGTGACACTCTTACCCTCATTGTTTAGAAGCGCAATTGACTCTACCCATTTTAAAACATAGACCACAGCTACAAGTATGCACTTTATCCCATTTGAGCTCACAAATCGGCCCATGAAATCAATGCCCAAACTATCAAACAACTCAATGACAAGGATGGGAGTAAGAGGGAGCTCATGCATCCTAGATATGCCTCCTTGCCTTTGGCATGCATCACATGCCTTTGCAAAATCATGTGCATCCTGGTGAATGGTTGGCCAATAGTACCCACATTGCAGAATTTTGTGAGTTGTGCAAATCCTGCTGTGGTGACCCCCAACAAGGGACGAGTGACAAGCCTCCAATATGCTCAACATTTCAGCCTCAAGCACACATCTCTGAATCACCCATCAGCACATATGCAGAATAGGTAAGGCTCATACCAGAAAAACTTCCGCACATCAGACATGAATTTCTTCCACTGGTGAAAAGATAAATTTTCCGGTACAATATCACTCATCAGATGATTAGCGAAGTCTGCAAACTATGGGATGAGATCCTGTGAGGCAACCAAAACTTGTTCATCGGGGAATGCATCATCTATGTCAAGCTCATCTCGAAGTGCTACATCTTCTTCCAATCTTGATAAGTGATTCGCCACCTGGTTTTCAGTCCCCTTCCGGTCCTTTACCTCGAACTCGGACTCCTGCAGCAATAGAACCTATCGAATTAACCATGGCTTAGCATCCTTCTTAGCCATCAGATATCTCAGAGCTTCATGGTTTGTATGAACTATCACCTTAGTTCCAAGCAAGTAAGCCCGAAACTTTTGAATGAAATACTACAGCCAACAACTCCTGTTCTTTACGGTGTAATTTTTATGAGCTGCATTAAGAGCCTTGCTAGCATAATAAATAGGATGGGAAATCTTTTCACTCCGTTGGCCCAAAACAGCTCCCAGAGCCACTCCGCTAGCATCACACATAATCTCGAATATTAAGGACCAGTCAAGTTCCACTATAATCGGGGCAATGGTCAATCTCTATTTTAGGCACCCAAAGGCCTTCAGACGCGCATCATCAAACAAAAACTTCACCTCTTTCTCAAGTATCTTACACAAAGGATGTGCAATCTTTGATAAATCCTTGATAAATCTCCCAATAAAATCCTGCATGACCTAAAAATCTTCGAACACCTTTCACAGAGATTGGAGGTGGTAGACTAGTAATTACATCAATCTTGGCTCTATCCACCTCAATGCCCTTATCAAAAATCTTATGGCTGAGGACTATACCTTTTTTAACCATGAAATGACACTTTTTCCAATTAAGCACCAAGTTGGTCTCTTCACATTGCTGCAGCACCTTGCTCAAATGAGCCAAATAATCATAAAATGAATCACCTACCATCGAAAAATCATCCATAATGACTTCAATGGTGTCCTCTACCATGTCAGAATATATGAACATCATGCAGTGCTGAAAAGTGGCGGGCGCATTACATAACTCGAACGACATCCTTTTGAAAGCAAATGTACCATATGGACAGGTGAAAGTGGTTTTCTCTTGGTCTTCGGGGGCTATAGATATTTGATTATACCCTGAATAACCATCAAGAAAATAGTACCATCTTCTGCCTACAAGTCGGTCTAGCATTTGATCCATCAATTACATAGAAAAGTGATCTTTCTGAGTCCAGTGGTTTAACTTCCTATAGTCCATGCATACTTTTCAACCGATGAATGGTCTGAGTGGAATGAGCTCACTGTTAGCATTTGGGACCATCGTGATTCCTCCCTTCTTTGGCATGCACTGAACTAGGCTCACCCATTTGCTATCAGCAATAGGCTAAACCACACCCGCATCCAACCACTTTATGAATTCCTTCTTGACCACCTCTTGCATAGGTGGATTCAAACTACGCTGATGCTCAATGCTTAGAATACAATTTGGCTCTACCTGGATCTTATGTGTGCATATATCATATGGGATTCCAATAATGTCTGCAATGGTCCACGCAATGGCTTTTTTATATCTCTTTAGAATGGAGACCAAAGCCTCCAGGGTGGATCTCGAAAGATATGAAAGATCTCCCTCCAAGCCGTACATACGACTGCCATTCTTCCAAGTCTTCTACAACTATGACTGGTAAGTATTTTCTGTTCCCAGAAATACATACCGCAAGTAAGATGGGAGCGCTTTGAGCTCCAATACTGGAGGCTCCTCAATAGATGGCTTGGCTGGTGGAGTCACTCGATTCTTCAGATCCAGATCAATCTTTTTTGGAGCATAGGTGTATGACCCCATACCAGTAAGTGCATTAACAATCTCCTCACCCCCATGGATCTCCTCAGCACCAACATTCATCAAAACTGCTGCTAGATCCTCAATAGTCACTAACTCATCAATGGGCATGATCGGAAGCTCAGGTTCCACAACATCAATCACTGAGACCACCCGCATATCATTTGGCTGCTTCATGGACCAACATACATTAAATGTCACTTCCTCATTGTTCAACCAAAATTTCAACTGTCCGGTCTCCATGTCTACAAGAGCACGTCCGGTGGAAAGGAATGATTGCCCCAAGATAATGGGGACCTCGAAATCAACCTCACAGTCTAGCATGACAAAGTCGGCAGAAAATATAAAGGACTCTACCTTCACTAGAATATCATAGAGAATCCCCACCGGGATTTTTACTGTGCGATCTTCCATCAATAGCTGCATTGTAGTAGGTTTGGGGGCTCCCAAGCCCCAACTATCTGAACACTGCTAATGGCATCAAGTTAATACTAGCACCCAGATCACATATGCGCCTTAGCAAAATTAAAGGCTCTAATAGTGCAGGTATGGTGAAAGCTCCAGGGTCTTTTTCTTTTTAAACAAGAGACCGAGATATTATTGCACTACAATTGTGCAAGTTATCAGCCGGTTTGAAGCTCACAGTCCTCTTTCTAGTGACAAGGTCCTTTATGAATTTAACATAGCTGGGCATCTGCTCAAGTTCCTCGACTAATGGGATGTTCACAAACAATTATTTCAGCATCGAAATAAACTTGTGATACTTCCCATCCTCAACCTTCTTCTTCAGCTTCTGCAGGAAAGGGGGAGGAGGTCTAGCAATAGATACAATATTATGAGGTACCTCTTTCTCCTTCCCTTTGCCAAACCCATGCTCCTCTGCATTACTAGGAGCTGTCATATCCACGGAATCATCAACCAAAATTTGCTCCTCGGAGTCCGCCATCTTATCATCATCAATCACCATGGGCTCACCTATCTCATCAGCCACAATCTACCTCAGAGGATCAACTGCCGCCTTCCCCACTCCTAGTAGTGACCGCCATACAATGACTATCATTTTTTGGATTTTGAACTGTATAGCTAGGAAGTTGTCACACCCCGAGCCTACACCCTGGACGTAATACGGAACTTGAAGGTACAAGTGGCCCCAAGTCAATCCCTGGTCTATCATTCACTAGCATTCTGAGTAAACATGGACAACAAAAATTTAAAATAATAAAATCAAAGCATTTCTTTGATAATTTAAAGATTGAAAATAACGAGTTAAAATATCTGAAAACAAATCCTAAACCAAATCTGTATGATAGCCATCTAATTGAGGAGTTGCTAGGACAAACCCCCAGCTAACTCTAAGTCTAATTGAAACTAATAAATGACTAAAAGAAAGAAATAATGCCCTCGTATGATGAGGACTCACACTTCAACTGCTGAGGTGGAGAATCTGACTGCGGAGGCTAGCGGTGTTGGGTCTAAGAACCTACAGTTGTATCATGAAATGATACAACATAAAAGTATGCATCTGTACTTTGAATGTACTGAGTAAGTGAGAGAAACATGAATAATATGATAGAACTAGTAATTGAACTGATACGACATGAAATGACCAACTGATATGCTGAAAACTGATACAACTGGTACAAAACTAATATGGTCAAAAATGACCCTGGTTAATGGTCAAAACGTGTCCTAAGTCTGATATATTATGTTTGAAATACTGCACTGAACTGATCTGGACTGTAACAACCTGAGAGTAGACTATACTGACTAGTGGGAGAGTCTCTAACCTACATATAACCACGCGAGCTAGACGTGGAGTCTGATATATACACCTCATCGGTAGGACCCAATATACCTTTCCAGGGTATAAAGGCATGAACTAGGTGATCACAAGAGTCTGGGGACAATCAGGATAAGTAATACTATAACCTACGCTGGCCACGTAGTTCTGGGAACCTGGGTATGCTGGAACCTCGGTTCGGTCGGTGCTAAGTCCTACTCCCACTGAATACCTATACTGAATTGCTAAGCTGATAGCTCAAAATTGGGGTCCAAGACTAGTCAGGGACATATAACTGCGAGTACCTGAGGGTCTTAGCGGACCAGATTCTGAAACTGAGTTCTAGACTGGTAAGAGTTTCTTATTTAGAAGCGTCATAACCGTCTAAGAACAAACTGAAATCTAAACTGGGGTCCTGGGGCAAGTCAGAGCTATATATCTGAAATGTCATGACTTCCTAATGGACCAATAACTGAATTCTGATTCTGATATCTAGGAGGTACTATTGGCACCTCGAGAAATTCTATAGTCAAGCTGATCAACTGACATTATTCTGATCAACCCGGAGGTTGCTAAAACCTGGTTGAGACTAGACTGACATTTCTGACTAACACTGAATATTCTAGTACTTTAACTGAAGCTAAACTAACTATTCTGAGAAAATACAAAGTATATAGACTTTCTGACTGAATTTGAATATCATACCAATAACTGAGTTTTTAACACATACAAGCATTATAGAAGCCCCTAACTCTGAAAGATGCAAATAATTCTCAAGAATTCAAAGCTTAAGCAGGATTCTATTTTCTGACTTTTTCAAAAGTTAGGGCTGAATTTCTAAATTGATGGAACAAGCATCATTTTGATCAAAAGCTGGTGGAAATTAGCTACAACGCATAAATTAGAGTTCCACATGAATTATTCAAGGTATGACAACAATATCTTCCCTTTCGATAAACTCAGGGGTAGAACTGATAATGAACAGGGAAAGAGTTTTAAGGGGACACAAGGGGAGAAACTCTGGTGATAATCTCTGAGAAAACTGAGAAGATTGACGTTTGCCCTAGCTTCTGCTCTGAACTCCCTGTTTATTTCTACGCTCTTTTTTTGAGAGGATGAGTGAAAGTGAAGGGGGAATGTCATTCTATACCTTTTTCTCCCTCCTAAGTGACCCTAAAATGAAATGTTTTAGGGATTAAAAAGGTGAGAAATTACAAAAGTAACCCTGGGAACTGGAACTGAAATTTGGCCGACAGGAACCAACAGGCCTCAAAACGGGTCGTTGGCTGAAACGATGACCCATTGAATCTGGCCATAGTTTCTGGGTTCAGAAATTGGGTTCACAAGGGTGACCCACGGTTAGGTACAATGGTCCGTTGGAAGTTACAACGGGCCATTGATACCTCGCGTTGGAACTGGTAAGAAAAAAAGTACGAGGATAACGTGTGATAACAACGACTCGTTGATTCCAAAAACGGGCCGTTGTATCCCCTCGTGGTTCACCCTGCTGGGTTTTGGAACTAAATGACGAGTGGTTATAACGGCTAGTTGGAGGCTACCACGGGTCGTTGTTCGCTCCCGTTGTTTCGGGGAAGGGTCCGGTAGACCCCTGAGTTGGGATTCAATGGATGATAGGACGACCCGTTGTTAGAATCAATGGGTCGTACTATGACTCATTGTTTCCCTTGAAGAAAGGCTGCTTCTAACCATGACCACTTACAACAGTCCATGCGTTCCACCAACGGTCCGTTGTAGGGGTTGTCTGAGACAGAAAATTTTTCTGGTTTCCTGTGGTTTTTCATGCAACGCTTGAATTTAGTCTAGGAAAGTTTTGGGGTGTTACAAAAGCGTGCCCTTCTGCCTTTGTTTCATAGCAAAAGACATCTGACTAAGATGCTGCTCAATCTGCCTAATGGAAACCACATGTGATTCCACCTTTTGGTTCATACTGGAACTATGTGCGTGGAGGTCCTTGAAATGACCATCTGTTGCCTCCATTTTCTTGAGTACCTTAGAAAACATGTCTTCCACCCTTAAACCACTAGAATATGGCTCATGGATCCTTGGAGGAACATATAGACCGCTTCTGTCATTCTTGTACTCTTCACGCTTTTTCCAGTCACCATTGTCTCTACCGCTGCTCCTATCTATGTATTGGCCTCAGTTGTAATTGTTATCTCTATAGTAGTTCCGACCTTGGTTCCCCTGACCTTGACGCCAAGATTCTTGGTTAGACCCTTGTGTGTTAGTCCGGAAAACTGCCCCTTGATCATTCAAATAATTTGCTTCCTCCTCAGATTCTGATTCGCCTCCATTATTTCTCGGGGCCTTGCCTTGAGAACCCCCAACATTTACCTTTTCATCCCCGACCCCCATAAAATGCTTAACAAGCAGCCCCATTATGGTTTTGATCTCAGCAATATCCTTATCTCTCTCTTCATCCTTCCTTCTTTGCTCCGCAGACATACCTACCGCATAAGTACCGGTCGGAGCCTCCGACTCTCTCGTATGTCATACGCGGTTGGTTTTAGTGATCCTGTCAAGGACCTCAGCAGCTTCAAAATAAGTATGACTCATGAATGTTCCACCAAAGACACTATCAGCCACTGCTTTGGTGTTAGCATTCAGAGACCTATAAAATATCTCCAATAATATATCATCTGGGATTCTCTGGTTGGGCACCTTTTTGAGCTTCTTGTTGAACCGCAGCCACGTCCCATGAAGTGCTTCAGAATTCAACTACCTGAAGTTGTAGATTTCATCTTTCAGCTACAATGCTCTGGAAGGTGGGAAGAATCTTTCAAGAAAGGCTTTTTTAAGCTCCCCCCAAGTAGTGATAGAATCGTTTGGCAATTCAGCCAACCACAACATTGCCTCACCCCTAGTGAAAAGGGAAATAATCTCAGCTTGATTGCATCCTGACTCACTCCTGGTTATTTGTATGCTTTACAGATACCCACAAAATTTGTCAAGTGAGTATGTGCATCGTCAGTCGTATGACCCGCAAATATCCCTTTCATGTTGAGTAGTTGGATCATTACGCTGGTAATATCAAATTTTGCCCCAGCAGGCAAAGGGGGATGGACAATAGCTCCAGTGGCACCGGCCTCATCAAAATCATCATGATCATTATCTTGAAAGTACCGGTGCCTCGGCTGGTCTGGACCTCTGTTCCTTCTAGCTTGCTCAGATTCGGCAGTTTGGCGTTGCTCTTCTGTGAGCCTCGCTGCCTCTCCATCTTGTACTCAAGCATGCTCCTCAGCTAACATTCTAGCTTTTGCTTCTTCCACTGTCTCTTTCCCATATATGTTGGCCATTTTCCTTAGATTCCGCAGTGTTTGTTCAAGTTTGTGATCAATTGGAACCAGAGATTTTCCTCGGCTCCTAGTACTGGGCATGCACGAACTTGAGACCTGTTAAGAACAAAACTAACAAAGAAAAAATAAAAAGGAAATAAGGACCAATAGTAAAGAAAACACATTTAAAAAGAGCCTAAGCCGTATTCTCCGGCAACAACGCCAAAATTTGATGTCGCCCAAATTACACCTTGTAAATGAGATATAAAGCGGTCGATGTCAAATGTAGAACTCAACAAGGTTTGGGGTCGAATCCCATGAGGAATATGATGAGAACTTTAGTTAATGAATTAAGTTAATACCATCGGATTACTTATTTCCTAGGGGGGAAGGTTTGAAACACAAAATAATAAAAATTAGTAGAACTAATGAGTAGACTCTTGATTTACTTTTGATTGTATCCAATAAATGAGTTGGCTAGGATTGTGTTCCCCATGACTTCATAACCACAAGGCTTTTTATACTAGTGATCTGTTTCGATGTTTAGCATGCAATATCAGTAAGTTAAATTCACCTAAATGATTGGTCCCCAATCTACATGATTATCACCACACAGCTTGATCCATATGCGGGTGTTTACTTAATTAACCCTTACCCTTAATATCGGATTAGCTATTTTCGGACAATGTCAAGCTATTAGATGAGGGTTGATAGCCTCAAATCTCCGTTGTTAATCCCTTTTCTCATTCACTACTCCCTTGATTCGGTGAGTATGAATAAGGCAATTTCCAACGTTTGCAACCGTTAAGAAGCAATTAAAACAAAAGGAAAAACAATACATGCATAAATCCCGTCCAAGATTCACTAAGTATTTTTACCTATGTGTGTTAATTCATCATGGTTCCCACAACCCTAGTTATGAGTTTAGCTACTCATAATTAAATAAAGAAGAAATCATAATTGCAACTTATAAAGATTTATAGAAGAAACCACTTGAATTGAATAAATCACCAAAACCGAAGAACAAAACTTCAATGTTGTTTTATTCCTCAAAATCAAGAACAAAATTACAAACTTCATTTTTTAACAGAAGAATGGTAATTCACAACACCAAAATTCACATTCAAAATTGAAGAATAAACTGTACAATAAAAATAAACCTAAATAAAATATTTATAGTTTTAAACAAAACCTTTCCTAATTAAAAACGGAATCCATGTCGACAGTGGCAATGGGCCAAGTAACGACTCGTTAGGTGTCCTAACGAGTCGTGGCAAGCATAATCAATTCATCCTTGGCAAACTATTCCTTCAGGGTAACGGGTCACCTAATGACTCGTCAGGTTAGGCATGAGTCTTTAGGTCCCTCGTGGCCAAGGTTCCCCAAATTCTCCAGTGTATATGATGAGTGCTCACAGTATCTCACGACGAGTAGTCACATCTCCCGAAAACTCGATATGTCCTTCGTTGCCTCCCTGAGCATTTTTTCCTGAAATTCTCTTCCCAACCTTCACGACTGGCATAACGACTCGTTACCAGATGTAACGAGTCATGCCTTGAATCCATTACATACACTGTTTCCATGCACTTCAAACTTGATCTTTCCCACGACTCCAGGAACGAGTTGTCTATTGAGACGACGACTCGTTACCTGGCTAGTAGTCCGTACTTTGTTCCATTTTTGCCTTACTTTGCCCATTTCATATTTCGAACCTATTTTCCTGCAACACTTAACAAAAACACATCATATGCACATAAACATACCCGGAATTTGCATATCTTCTTAGTTTTAAGCATCGAAAGTGCCTTAAAATCACGACACATCACTGGTAGACGAACCAATATCCTCAGAAGAGTCAAGTGGCTCTATGGAGGAATACGAGGTTGAGAATGAGCAGTTGGAGCAGCAATCGACCAGGGCTCAGACTAAAAATCCCAGCATCTCGACAACTATGGTTGAATCTCTGATTCCAATTACACAGGACCGGTCTAGTGACGAAGGGAAGAAAGATGGAGACTCATCACCGGAGGATGTGGGTGGTGAGTCAAGTGCTAAAAAGGGAAGTGAGTCACCTGTTAAGGACTCAATTGCAAAAAATGAGGAGACTGAGGCATCTGATGTATCTTCACCAAGCAAGGCACATCCAGCGCAGCCGGTGAGAAGGTGGACTATTCCTGGTATGAGGGTGATTTATAACCAAGGAATCACAGAAAATAACAAAGGTTACCCAAAGAGGCGCATGTATGAGGAACCTCAACTGATCACAGCTGGGATCAAGGACTTGCCTGAGATTCATACACACTTTGACAAATACACGCTCACTTGGATGGGTGAACCCTCTGGTAGGTACAATGATCCGCTAGTGTGATAATTTTATGTTGCGTATGTTGCTATATTGAAGAATCAGGCCCCAACGGGCCAAGACTGGACAAAGCAGCCAGGGTTGCACAGTGTTATGGTCAGGGGCACTCAGGTAGACATTTCCCAGTGCACCACCTCGCGGATGTGTAAGGTCCAAATTTTGAGCCCCCGACCAACACGATCAAGTTTGATCACCGAGTGAGTGAGTTGCTAAAGATAAAGACTAACAAAAATGAGTGTTGAGGACAAAAAGAGGCATTAGACTTGGTTGGGATGGATCATTTCAGCTAAAGGTATGAATGTAAAATGGCTTATAGGTCAGGAGGGGCAGATCAAAAAGGCGACTCTGAACTTCCGGGAAAAATTATGGTGGTCGCTGGTGCAGCACCGTCTGGGGCCAACCAGTAGTGGAAACATTGTATCCCCAGACCGTGCTGCATTGCTGGCTTGTATCATAGAGAGGTATGAGATAAATTTGCCTTGGTATATTGCAGAAGAGATTAGGGAAAGAGCCATTCTGGACAACATTATTATCCCCTTCCCATGTTTAGTCAGTAAGCTGTACTTAGAGTTCGAAGTGCCAGTTCTAGAGGATATTGACCATTTTGTAGATGTGGTAAGGACTACTGACATCGGATTGATCAGGGATAATACTAATCCTGTATCCAGAGCATGGAGTCAGATATCCATATCCACCAGTGCAGCTATTCTCACTGAGTTATTGAGCAGGGGTCCACAGATTGAGACTCCCGGGTTCACTAAGCTAAAGACAAAGACTCTAACTTCCTATGAGGCAAGTAGCAGGATTGAGACTACCACTACAGCAGTTGTGGCTATGGCCATTGATGCCCTAGTGTCGTCATCTACTACACCAGCGGCCAGACCACCAATTTTATCTTCTCATTCCTCACTAGCCGGCCTAGTCACGATCTCGCAGGAGTTTATTGCTGAAATGGCTAGAAGGCTGGCTAGAGCAAAAAACCATTAGGTGAACACATCACTTCAGATGAAAGTGCTAATGGAGCAGGTGAAACCTTGGGTGACCAAGGAGCTGGAGTCCTTGTCTAAGATGTGACATGGATGGTTGGATGCTTTTGAGAAGCGGATGGATGAGCGCCTCGCACAGCTACAGTTGCCAGAGTAGACAAGGTGGTATGCTGAGGTCGATGCCCTTCGAGTAGAGCTGAGGGAGGTATCAGCACGACAGATCTCAGTTATACCACTACTGGTGATTCTAGTTGTTGAGGAGGAGATTGAGGAGGAGCTTCCCCTAGTGTTTGACTTCATTACCGAGCAGCCTATGACAGAGGCAAAGGGAAAGAGGCCTTGGGATGAGGTAAATGCGGATGACTGTAGTGATTTGCTAAGAGAGCAGAAAAGAGAGAGATGTAATATGGAGGCAGCTATGAGGCTATACAGAGATGAGGCCCGAGATAGGGCCAAGTTTGATATTGCTAGAGCTCATAGAGAGGGTACGAGCTCTATTAACCCAGAGAGGGCGCCGGGCATTATCGGTGCCCCAGCAGAGGAGGCTGGGGGTGTATATGCATCTCCCAATGATTAGACTGACACATGCGTCTAGGATGCCACAAGTATGTACTTATCCTTTTGATTTATAATTTTTAATGTAACGAGGGCGTTGCATGTCATTTTTGTTGGGGGTGGGGGTGTATCAACCTGACGGCTTTTCTTTTTGTGTATCTTTTTTCTCGGGTATTTCTATCTAGTAGAACCGGCATGTTTAGGTTTTGTTTTTGTATTTTGCGTTTTTGTTTCATCTTTTAATTAAAAGGGAAATAGTAGAAATTGCGACAGTCACATAAAGTGACCAGTTTTTCAAAACTTTGACCTGTTGAATCTACTGAATGACAACCCTCCTAAACATTTTGTGTGCTGTGAGCTTAGTGTATATATCATGACCTTTGTGGATATTTGCATGGAATTAATTGTGAATGTGATAATCATTGCGTGACTGTTCATGAACTAGCAATTGGTAGTGATAGTGTTGTCCTGTATAGTGTGAGTGGGAAATGCTTACTTTATTCAACAATTGTGTGTTGTACAACTTGTACGGTTAATCATACCAAGATTGTAAGATAGTTAGATAGGAAATGATTAGAGGACATTGTTCAAATCAGTCCACTTTAGCCTAAATGACATACTAAAGGAAAAAGAGTATCCCTTGATCCTGATTTTGAGCCTTAAATAAACCGTTTGTTTGATTACCTAAGTCACCTTCCCTCTTTGATTATTGTGCACCTGTTTTAGCCCTGGTCCCTCCTTGGACACTGTATACCTCCACTCAAGCAAATTATCTAAGTTAAGGTTGGCTAGTATTGGGTACGTGAGAAAACTTGGGTGTGAAATGGTCAAATCATGAAAATGGAAGGCGGGTGCGGTGTGCTTAAAAAATGATGAGTAAAAGAAAAAAAGAAGTTAAAATAAAAAAATGAATGAAAAGAAAATATCGCACCCATAGTCTTAAAAGAAGAAGAAAAAGAAGGAAAAAGGGAGAAAAATCAAGAGAGGTTAAAAGTGGAACCAAATGTAGTATAGTGTCAAGGAGAGTCAAGTTACTATTTTTATATATATCATACTCATCCCCGAGCCTACATTAAAATCCTAAAAAAGTTCTATAGTGATCCTAATCTAATTATCCTACTACCTAAGGTATAGAAAATAAGGGCAAGCCTATGATTTTATATGCACACTGTATGAACTTTTTTGTGAGAGTAAGCGTATTTGACATAGTCCCTGATTGGAACCATGTACACATATATCTTTGGGTGATGGGGACTTCTTTGTAGTGAGGGCGCATGGGTAAAATCATTGACTGCTAGTTGTATAGGTAAGTGTCATAGATTTGCATGTATAGTTACAGGTTGATAGCAGAATGCCATTCCTTGATCCCTTTGTATCATGATAGGAAGCTTTATGAAAGTACGATGATTTTTTGTCGACAATGTAGGAGGGGTTAGAAAGTTCAGTTCATTTGCGCCATGTGTTTTTTGACTGCCGTAGGTCTCCTAGGTTTCTTTTAGTTAATGCATCAGTGTAGTTTTGTTTTTCTTTACCTAAGGATATGTAAAAGTTTTAAGTTGAGAATGTTGATGTGTCGGGGTTTTACGACACTTTTGACACTTAAAACTAGGAAAATATGCTAATCCTAGGTATGTTTATATAGATATGATATGTTTGTGTTCAGTGTTGCAGCGAAACAGGTTCGGAAAATGAAATGGGAAAAATAAGCAAAAAATGGACTTAGTTTGGACTGCAAGAAAGGTAACGAGTTTTCTGTCACTCAACGACCCGTTCCTTTAATCGTTAGGTAAGGATGGCCTGAAATCAAAGATTTGGAATTTCAGCAATGCTGGTAACGGGTGGACTCGACGACTCATCAAGGTGACAAAGACCCACCATGTGTGTTATTAGAACTGAAGGCAAAAGTAGAACAAAATACTGAAAATCTTAACGAGAGGAGCAACGAGTCGTCCTACGACTTAACGAATCATCATGTCCAACCGTCAGCATAAGTTTAGAACAGGAGCAAAGTAGTGATAGTCTTGATGAAAGGATCACCTAGTCGTCATGAGGCTTAACAACTCGTCAGGAGCAGTCATGGTCAGACATTTAGAATACTAGAAAAACAAGTTCAACAGGCAACAGAAGACTTAACGGCTCATTGCATCACTTAACGAGTCGTTGGCTGAGCCATCAACAAGAAGGAAAAATTGCTGGAAAAGAACCTGTCATAACACATAACGACTCGTTAGGTCCACTAATGAGTCGTCACCACTGCCAACCTAATTTCCTTGTCTATGTAGGATAGGATTTATTTTATATCCATAGTTACTTTATTTAGGTTTTTTGTTATGGGTCCGACTTTTTGACATAGTTTTGGGTGAATTTGATGTTTAAGAAATATCTTATCTTAATTTGTTCTTGGATTTTGAGAATTCAAATAAGCTTTGATATTTGATTGTTGGTTATTGTTGATTAATTCAAGAAATGTGATTTCTTCTACAGCTTCTTGTAAGTTTGCAATTTTGATTTCTTCTACACATATTAATCATAATTCTTCAAGGATGAGTAGCTAAATTTCATAATTAGAGCTTTGAGAATCACGATGAATTAACAAATATAGGCAAAACCCGTAGTGATTCTTGAATGGAACTTATGCATGTATTATTCTTCCCTTCATTTTAATTGCTTTTTAATGGTCACGAACGCTAGAACTCGCCTCATTCTAGCTCATCGGACCAAGGGGGTAATGAATGGGAAAAGGGATTAAAAATGGAGATTTGAGGCTATCAACCCTCATCTAATAACTTGACCTTATTCGGGAATAACTAATCCGATATCAAAGGTAAGGGTTAGTCAAATATACATCCGCATACGAATCAAGTTGCGTGGTGATAATCATCTATTTAGGGGACCAACCATTTAGATGAAATTAACTTACCTATATTGCATGCTAAACCAGAATAGATCACTAGTATAATAAGCCTGCGCTATTATAAAATTATGGGGAACACAGTCTTAGTCAACTCACTCATTAAATACAATCAACATTAGTGAAGAATTTACTCACTACTATATATTGTTTTTACATTATTTCTTGTTACAAACCTCCCCCATAGGAAATAAGTAGACTAATTGTATTAGTAAATGTGTTAACTGAGGTCTTCGCCATATTCCTCGTGGGATTCGACCCCAACCCTTGTTGGAATTTATATTGGAACATCAACTGCTTTATATCTCATCTAGAGGTGTAATTTGGGCGATATTAGACTTACGTGTTGGTCCTTTTCATTATCACTTTTTCTCCAAGTTATTGACTGGAAACATGGCTTCTTCGTGAATGATTTTGATCCTTTTACCCTCATTTTCGGCTAGTACTTTCGAATTCGTCCACCAAACTCTTACTTATCCCTTCTAAAGTAAGTTCATTGTGTCACTATCCTCGGGGCTAAATAATTTTCGATCAATTTCTGCCATATGTCTAGGAATGATTTTTCCCCTATACACACCTGTTATATTTTGACTTAAGTTTTGGACAGACTTGAAAAAATATAAGTTTTTATTACTTCGATTCCATATCAGTGGTGTACCTAATTACTATGAAGGATGGTCAGTTGATCATCCTTCGTTAAAGTTTATATTACATATATAAAAAAAAATTCTAAATATATAAGTAATTAACGAAATTTCTGATTTTATCATCATTTCATTTTTGCGAATTCACGCACTAATCCTTTCTTAGTTTTTAATCCCGCGCATATCCAATTGGGGGCCTGACTTGTATAGATTCACATGAAGAAATTTCATTTCGATAATAAAATACTTTGAATAAAGGTGATCTCATTTTCTAGATTCGAACACAAAATTTCTATTTAGAGATGAAGAGATAGTTACCCCACTATAACTTTTGATGATAAACACTAGTTTCTTTCTAAAGTTTGATTTTTATACATTCACAATATAATTATTTTCATATAATCAAGGCCTGAAATTTAGCTACAAATAATCATTCAAGAAATAGGATTATTTAATGTATAAAATAAAATAGGCAATTTTCTTGTTTGTTATTATGTCAACCCCTCCCACCCCTACCCCCAAATCTCAACGTAAGTTAAAGCTACAGTATGATTTATGGGATCCGCCGAATTCAGTAATTTTGATTCAATTTTTGTCTTCAACTTAAGAATTCCATTTTATGTGTACAGATTATCAATTGAGAACTCAATAACTTAAAAGAATTAAAATTTTCAAATTTATAAACTTTAAATCTTAACTGCACCTCTGACCCCAACTCAGCATCTCCTACTCAAACTTTTGCAGTACCAAATTGAAGAAGCATATTTTATTATGGAGATATATTTGATCAGGAAAATCTAGAACATGCAAAAAGGATATATCATTTATTTGAGAATACAATTTTAACTAGAGGATATTAAAATCAGAATTTATTGCCTTATTTTCCATGCAGTGTTTATATCAATTTCCCTTTCTTATGAAATAACACTAGTAAAAACTGATCAAAAAACAAAGGAAGAAAACCAACGTACAGGGTTGGTCAGATAGAATTGAGGAAAAATTGGATTGTCTGTCAGTTATTCTATTTTTTATTAATTTATATTTAATTTCTTAGTAAACCTTCACTGTCCCTCACTTTTTCCATCGGTATTTTTTGCGCATTTTATTGCACGCATAATTTTAACCGAGGATAAAATTTTATAATCCGATGGACAATGTCAAAATAAAAAAATTACTTTACGTATCCGACGGATAGAGTCATTCCATTAATTAATTATAATTTTTTTAAATAAAAATAAAAGTATAGAAATAAAATTTTATTTTAAATAATTTTGAAAAACTGATGGACAATGTTATTTGGTCAGTCAATTTTTTGGTCAAGATCTGCTCAATTCATTTAATAGACAAATCGACGGACTAACGACCCTGTCCATCGGTTTATCTAATTAAATCAGACCAGAGACCCCTAAAAATTTCATTTCTCACTTCCTCCCTTTTATTCTTCCCCTAGATGAAAAATCCCTCCCACCATCCCAGTCCAGCGATGGTCCTTCACCCAATCACTGTCGCCTTTTCCCTCCTTCCGTCGCTACCTCCCTCCCTCCTCACTATTTAAACTACATTTTTAAAGGTTAGAATTTTTTTCTTTATGTTATTATTAGGTTAAAAAAGAGTATGTTTGTTAAATTGTTAATGTTATTGTTAAATTTGTAATGTTATTGTTAGAATTATTAGTTAGAATTATTGAATTTAAATAATGTGATTGTAAATTGTTGTTAGAATTATTTGATTTAGATAATGTTAGATTTGGATAATATTATTGTAAATTATTGTTTGAATTATTTGATTTAGATAATGTTATGGTAAGTTATTGTTAGAATTATTAGATTTAAAAATATTATTGTAAGTTATACATTATTAGGATTGTTGGATTTAGATAACGTTATTGTTAAATTGTTAGATTTAGTTGAATTCTTTCATTGTTAGATTTAGTTGAATTATTTCATTGCTAGATTTAGTTAGATTTCATTGTTAGATTTCAAAGCATATGTTCTTGTTTATTCTCTAATTCATTTGAAATTGCTTGTGAATTTAGGAATTTAGAAACAAAATTAGAAATTTGAACTTATAAATTTGACTTGCTTTTGAAGTGATTGAGTTAGAAGCGAAGTTAGAAAATTATAATGTAAGAATAAAATAATTAAAACTATTAAATAATAAAAGTTAATTATTAATATAAACTAACTATTAAATTGTTTAACTATTAAACAATAAAATTGAATTATTAATGTAAATTAATTATGAAATAATTTAACTATCAAATAATTCAATAATTAAATAATAAAATTTAATTATCAATATAAATTAATTATTTTAAATTTATTTGTGTAATCTAAAATATTTATATTTTTATAGATGAATCATCGTTTGTGGATGTATGATAGAACTAATGCAAATCGTGGAGGCATGAAAGATAAATATTTTGAAGGTGTTAGAGAATTTATCAACCATGATTTTTCACTATACCCTTTTCAGACTAATGACTTGATTAGGTGTCCTTGTAAGCGATGCAATTGCATGAAGTTTTTTAAACCTGATAAAGTTGTAGTTCATATTTACCGTTATGGATTTAAGCTTAGATATTTTGTGTGGACTGATCATGGTAAGACTGATGGAGAGAATGGTATATTTTATAATTTGATCGGTGAAAGTAGTAGGTATGTACATGATCAAAGTAGTGTTCAACATGAGAGAGTGTATGAAATGGTCAATGATGTGTTCGGAATACAATATAGGACGAAACCCGAATAATATTTTGAAGAAACTCTCAATGAAGAAGCAATGTACTTCTACCAACAACTAGAAGAGGCTAGTTTTCCACTATGTGTAGGGAATTCGCATTCTGAGTTGTCCGTTGCAGTTAGACTAATCAATATCAAATTGGATTGAAATATTCCTCAAGCTGCTATGGACTCTATGGTTGGTCTTTTGGGGGAACTAGTTAACTCCGAGTTGAACATAACTAAGAATTTCTATCAGGCAAAGAAATTGATTTTCAAGTTAGGATTGACGTATGATAGAATTCATTATTGTGAAAATGGTTGCATGTTGTTCTATAAGAATGATGAGATGAGAATCTAAAAAATTATAAGTTTTGTAGAAATGCTCGTTTTAAGCGGACCCCTGTTGGGAAGATGGTTCCAGTTAAGGCGATGCATTATTTACCTCTTATATCTCGGTTAAAAAAGTTGTACGCATCGATGAGTTTTGCTCCTTGTATGAGATGACACCATGAGAATAGACGGGCTCCTAGTATTATGTCCCATCCATCAGATGGAGAAACTTGAAAATATTTTGATTGAACTTATGCTGATTTTGCTAGTGAACCAAGAAATGTTAGATTAGGCTTGTGTGCACGCGGTTTCACACCATTCTCTGTTTCTGCTATACCCTACTCTTGCTGCCCTGTATTCCTTACTCTGTATAATCTTCCACCTGAAATGTGTATGACAAGTCCCTACATATTTCTAAGTTGTATTATCCTGGGTTCCCATAATTTAAAAAGTTTGATTGATGCTTATCTACAACCTTTGATAGACGAGATAAAACAAATATGGCCTGAAGGTGTAGTGACATATGACTTATCAACTAAGAAGAATTTTCTTTTGCGTGCTTTTTTAATGTGGATTGTAAATAATTTTTTGGTGTATGGGGTGCTATCTGGTTGGATGATTGCTGAAAAATTATCTTGCCTATATTGCATGGAAAATAGTAAAATATTGCCCGTATTGCATAGAAAATAGTAAAGCATTTACATTAAAACATGATCATAAAAATTCATGATTTGATTATCACCGTCAGTTCTTGCCAATAGATCACGGGTTTAAAAGAGTGAAACATGCTTTCCGAAAAATAAGATTGAAAATGATCCGCCACTTCTATTATTATCAGGAAATGAAATTTGGGAGAGAGTTTGTCACTTGCCAAAGGTTACACAAGTTACACCTTCTAGACTTCCTGGATATGGTGTTGGACATAATTGGACAAAACAGAGCATATTTTAGGAGTTGCCGTATTGAAAGGACAACCTTCTATGACACAAACTTGATGTGATGCATATTAAAAAAATGATATGATAATTTGTTCAACATCATGATGAATGTTAAGGGTAAGAAAAAAGAAAATTCAAAGGCTAGAATGGACTTAAAGGAATGCTGCAGAAAATAGGAACTATGGCTGCAAGAAACACACAATAATAAACTGTTAAAGTACAAGGCGAGCTTTTCATTCACATTGAATGAAAAACGTGAGATTTGTGAGTGGGTTAAGAATTTTGATGATGATTGAGGAGTAAGCTTCAAATTTAGAAAAGCATGCAGATATGAATAAAGGAAAATTGTATGGTATAAAAAGCCATGATTTTCATGTTTTCATGGAAACTTTGATTCCTATTGCTTTTAACCGGTTATCTAATAGGATATGGAAGCCCATCACAGAGGTATGTTTATTCTTCAAAAATGTGTGTAGTAACACTTTGTGGTCGGATAGAGATTGATAATGTGTTGAATGTGGTGTATCAAAATAATTTGGTAGTTGTTCGTCAAACTGTGGATGTTGAATTAGGACAAAGATTAGATCATCCTGAACACATATTAGAAGAAGTTTCTGATGATGAAGTATTAATTGAAATTGCAAATATTGAGGACGAATCAGATAATGAAACTGAACCAAGTGAGGGAGAAGAATCAAATGATGATTATGAAACAAGTGAGGAGGAAGAATGGGAGAATGATAAAAATGAAACAAGCGAGGAGGAAGAATGAGAGAATAATGATTAGCAAGTAACTTAATTCTTTTAAGTAATTATTATATTTAATACTTGTATTATTTTTTAAATTATATATTCTAATGTAAACTTGTATGCAGATGCCGTTTGGTGATGCTGATCAACGTCATAGTAGTAGGGGTAGTAAATCGAGTAAGAATAGTAGAAAAACACATAGGAGACCACTAGATTTTAGTGCTACTTCAGGTGGTCTTTTAGCTACTCCACATACACATTCTTCTCCACCTATCTCCTATGTCCCCTATGGCATCGGGCATCTGGCACATTCTTCCGTGCCTCTATTTCCTACTACTTCTCACACTTTCATGCCTACACCTGATATATTTTCACTATGGAGAAACTCAACGTATTCATCATCCGGTACTTTGTCTCCAAGTGGATCATCTCCTTGCTTGTCCAGCTTGCGACTCAGAGATAGAAACTCTGAATCAGACTCACAAGGTACTTTTAGTACTACTCCACCCTTGACCCAGTCATATAGAGCACTAGCATCAGCATCAGCACTATCACCGGTACCATTACCATCACCAGCATCGACACCACCAGATGGAGAGCCACAGCCAGGAGATATAGACAGTCTCGGTAGACTAGTGATCGTGCCTGATGGATCTGGGTAAGTTTGATTTTATTTTTGATTTAGATTTATAATATTAATCTTAATGTTATATTTATGACTCGACATGTTTATTATCACTTTTACAGGTTTTATCCAGGAAAAGAGAGCGGAAATACTCTAAGGGAGAGCATTCGGAGGCTTTATGATCGACCTTATTCGAGTTGGAGTGAAATACCAATCGGATACAACAGGGCATGTTTAATTAGTTTAAGATATATAAATTAATTATTATTTGGTAAAATTCTTCTTTGACTATTGATTATAATATATCATCTAACACTGTTGATCATTGATTGCAAATATTGTGTATTTCGCTTCCTCAGCACGACAAGATAATAGCCACGAACTTCTAGAGGAAGGGCATTTCCAGAATGTCAGATTGGTTTAGAGATGCCAGGTTAAACAACAAGAAGCCTGATTGGATGCTACCTCATCTTTACGAGGCGCTTCAGAGATATTGGAGCACACCCAGAATTTAAGGCAAAGTGTGAATAGGTGAAGAAGGCTAGAAGTAAAGGGAAAGGTGGATTGTTGCACACTGGGGGTGGAAATAGTCAAGGGACGATAGCTTGAGAATTGGTAAGTAATTATTATATTCAATACTTATATAAATTTGATTAAATTTTATATATTGACTAACTTTGATTACATTTTGTTTGCAGGTCAAAAAATTGGATCGTGATTGACTCGGGAGGAGCTATTTCGGGCTATCCACGTAAAAAAGAAGAAGAAGAACGAGTTAGATTCTGACACATCGGTAAAACAAAGATTTGAACAAGCCTATATAAGTTTATACAACTTATATTTATAAATAGGAATAATATGTTAAGTTTAATTTGAACAACCATATCATACTCACATTTCTTTTTAATAATGTAGATGAATTATCAGCGCCTCTTGTTTGAGTACATGCAGACTCAGAAAGCCTAAGGTGGGCCAACCTAGTCTCCGCCAGATGTCGCTACCCAGATTTAGACTGATAAATGGCGGGGAGGAGGCAAAAGGGGAGAGTCTACGGCCTAGGATCTAGGAACCCAGTTTGACGGATTTAGTCCAAACTGGAAGGTATTGGCTCTTCTAGCTAGGCCGAGGTGGTTGATGGTGTTCAAATCGCTGCTATATCGCAGAAGATCGAACGCCTTAGATGTGCCTTGGCATCTGACACCTTGTAGAGAGTAAGACAATGTGTCATACTGTCAAGACGTGCCCGTTCTCCTCCTTTCTCAGATGACGATGAGGTTTCGATAGATAATGAAAATGTTGAAGAGATACCTTAGTTGTTAGGATTATCGAACATTGAAAACAAACTTTGTATATACATTTTGATATTTTTAAACTTTATTGACTTTGTTGATAATTTTGGTGGATATTTACTGTTGTTTTTAATGTTTTAATTCGATAATTACTATGTTATTGATGTTGTTGTTGATTTGGAATTGTTTTGGCAGCATTTAGTGCTGGATAGTAGCTATAATTAAATTGAAATTTAATTTGGCAGATGGAAATGCAGAAATTGCAGGTTTCTGATGCTGGTTTTTTTTTTTTTTGCAAAAACCGATGGACAGCGTAGGTAAGTCCACGATTTTCTGAAAAATACCAACAGCACAAACCTAGAAAACCAACGGACAAATGATTGTTTGTTGGTATGTTCTTAGTAATGAAGAACATACCAATGGACACCGTCAGTATATTTAAAATTTTTTAATTAAGAAAAAAGATAAATAATTGAATAAAATCGATGGTGTCCATCAGTAATTATTTTTTCCCCATTGGATGACATTTAGAAAACCCACTAAATTAATAGTTATTGAACTGATGGACTTCCATCGGTAATAACCGATGTTGTCCGTCAGTTTTTCTTTTTCGATGTGCAAAATTCCGACGATCCCTTGTCCGTCGGTTTTAACTAAAAAATCGACGCTATCCGTCGGATTTGGCCCTAATTTTTTGGCCAGTTTTTTATAGTGTAAAGGGAAAGATGAAATATTTTAGGATGCTATGCGGGAAATTTTAAAATTAAGATTGAGACTAAAATTAATTTTTGTTTTGTTGAAACAAATTTATATCTTCAATCAAATAAAATATAAATTTAATCTCAATCCTAAATCTGAATATTCTATTTTATTTCATCCAATTTAATATAATTTAGGATTATAATTTTGAAATAATTTTGTCAAAGACTGCAGACTTGAAATCATGAACAAGAAGAATTACTATTAAATTTGGAATCTCGTACAACAATCAAATTATATACTATGTAGTATAGAGACCGTAAATCATATATATTCATTTATTGCGTTTCAGCCATTCTAAGAACCAAACCCAAGTAGAAGAAGAAGAAGAAGAAAGTAATTAAAGAGATGATCATATTGATTTTTTTTCATTGTTTCATTAAATCATCAGGATGTCCAAAAGAATAAAATAAAATCATGAAGAATTGCTGTAGAGCTTCTAAAAACGCCCAATTAGCCAAGAAAATCAATGGGTTCCGAAAGCATGACCATATACCTTGAAAAATAGAAGAGTAACCTGCTTATATTGACTTCTTCTTGATGAGATCCATGTTAATCTTGATGATCTCATAGTTTTAAATATTTGTATATAACTTAAATCCTCCAAGAAATTACAAATCTTTAATGTATACCTATATGTGACTTTTTAGCCAATACTTAATGCCCTCTAAGGCATATAAACTACAAAAGAAAAAAAAAAGAAAAGAAAAGAAAAAAAGAAGAAGAAGAAGAGGAGGAGGAGATAAATATATCATAATAAAATTAATATATCATCCTGGAATACTATACAATTTAAATAAACTTGAGTAAAACTTTCAGTGAAATTAATTACCACAAAAAAAAAAAAAAAGAAGAAGTCGCTCATGAATGAAGGAAAATCCTGGTCTTGAGGTTGATTCCATTGTGCCTTTTAGAAGGAGCAGAAGGTGGAATTGGGACCCCTTTTGGCATAGACTCTGAGAATCCATTTTTGTTATTATTATTATTCATAGGAAAAGGCTTCACCTTTACAAATTGCGTGTGCCTTGCACCATAAGCATGTTGAATTATCACAGCAAGAACCAAAATGATGATGGATATTATGCTCATTTCCCCCATATCTCCCTAAGCCTATTGTAATGTTATATATGGTTGAAAGAAATGGGAAGACAAGTGTGGAGAGGGCCAAAGATTTGAAATGGAGAAAAAGAAGTGATGTTTTGCTGTGGGATTGATTATGCACTAGTATATTAGTTGGTGGAAATATCGTGTTTGATGTATGTGTCTTTGTCTTTGTATTTGTGTTTTTGTTTAAAATATAGTAGCAAGAGGAACATGGGGGTGGTGGTTGGGATAGAGTGGGGTGACTTGTGTGTTAAGTTTATGCGGGAGGAAAAAAGAAATCTTATTTTTATTTCCCTTCATAAATTTGTCCCAGGATATGTTGCGTCTGTTTCGTCATAAATTTTGAATTTAAAAGTTTAAGTTTTTATAATTGTAATTTTTAAAATTTAAAATTGCTTTGAATATGTATTTTACTTGAGAAAAAATTTAAAGTATTCAAGGGTGAAAATTTTAAAAATTCAAAAATTAATTTGAGTTAGTTTTTGAAATTTAAAAATATTTAAAGTGAAAAGCTGATAAAATAGATATTTAAAGATAAATTTTTAAAATTTATGACTAAATGCTAGCTTTAATTTAATTTGTAAAAAAAATATTGCTTACTTCGTCTTTTTTTTTTTGGCTCTGGCGGTCATAATTTGGGACAGTGATTAAGAAAAGTATTTAATAAATTAACTATAAGGATATTACCTTTTATCTCTTTCTTAAATAGGTAACTACTCACTAAACGCTTTGGATTTGTAAGGGTGAAATTAATAAATAAGAAAAGATGATACCTTCTTGATCGTATAAAGTGACAAATATTTTGATCCAAACTCTTCATAGTTGCCAATAAGAAAAAAAAAATTGTACGAAGAAGCATTTCTTTCCATCTTTTTAGATGCTACGTAGTAGACATCATTTAATGAAGAAACGACCAAAGAATGGAAATGAGAGAGCATTGAATGCAATAGAGATTGGAGAGATACTGAAAGAAAGAAAGAAGCATTAAATGAAGGAGGGCAAGAACACATGTTTTCTTGGACTAGCAGCATTTGGCATCACAAATGGGTCACTTCAGTAAGAATATCTATTCACTATAATAGTGGGAATAGAGCGTTGAAGGATAAAATTTATTCAACTTTAACAAAATGCATTTTATTTGTTGAATGATTGCACGTAGAGGTGTTAAATAACTGGATTGGGTTGGATTTGAATAGGTTAAAAAGGGTTAGAGCTAAAATTAGCTTAAAAGTCATTTGGACTGAAATAAGTCGAATAGAAAGAGATTAAAAATAAATTGGGTCATGACACTCTTAACTTGATTCAATTTTTTTTGAATGATCTGCGTTTCTCCCACCCCCACTCTTTGCTCAGATCCACCCCTTCCCCACCATCTATTGAGGCTCGAGCCTTCGACTTTGGCCCTCAACCTCGACCCCTCCCCAATGTAACCTCGATTAAAGCCTAATCTACGACACTATAAAAAATTCACTATTTTCTCATTGAAGTTTTTCACTGAAAAATGTTAAGTAGCTATTCCCACAGATATTTTAATTGAATCGATGAAAAAAAAATAGATTTTCACATGAAAAAAAATAAAAAGTTTCCCATTATTACAGTGAGAATTGTGTCCCACCATGCATTTTTTCAGTGAGCTAGTTTAGTGAAAAATGAGTGGAAAAAAAATCAAATTTTACAACACAAATTTTTCATTGATTCGTGACAGCAAAAGCCTCTGTTTCTAGTAGTGAGACCTACCCCAACTTGGGACCTTACCCCAGCCCCTACACTGAACAGGGACCCACCCTGACCTCGAACCCTATCTTAAACTTGACTTGGCCCGACTTGACCTAGAACACGAGACATGAAACTTGACACCGATTAAAGATTCGACCCTAATCAGACTCAAACCTCGAAACTAGATCCCTGACCCTTGGCCTCAATCGAGACCTTGGACACAAGACTTAAGACCCGATCCCTTAGCCTCGATCTTGAATTGGGATGCAATCCTGATCCTGACCCAAGACCCGAGACCAGATCCTGACCTAAGAATCGACCTTGACTTGAGACCAGACCTTGATATAGGACCTACGAACCGATCTTGAACTAAAACCTAACCGTTAAGAGACCCGAGCCTCGACTCTCAACCTCAATCCCAGATACGGGACTCGAAACCTAATCCTGAATTGGGATTTGAGACTCGGTTCCTGATGCAAGACTCGACCTTGATGTTAGACCCAGACTTGACCTCAACTTGGGACCCAGGACTTGACCTCGATCGAGACTTGAGCCTCGACATTTGGCCTCGACTCGAGATTCAAGATCCGTGACCTTGGACTCGACCCTATCCCTGACCCTCAGTGTTGACTCGATTGAGTCACGGTCAGGTTGGGGGTCATGTCCCAAATCAAGATCAGGTCTCGGATTAGGTCAGTCGGGAGTCAATTCCCAAGTTGGGATCGAGGGTGGGGTCAAGTGACGAAGTTGGGTCCAAGGTCGAGGTCTGGATTGAAATTGGGTCCTGGATCAAGATTCGGTCCCAAGGAATAAATTTCAAAATGTAAATTTAAATTAAAGAAAATCTAAAAAAACATACACTAGAATTAGGTTATTATTAGACTAAATTAAAGATCACTTTAAAAGTAAGTTATATTGAATTAAATTAAAAGTCAATCCAATACAAAAATTATCTTATATCCGATTCATAAGATTTTGAATTAATTGAATGGACCATCAATTTTTGGGTGAATATATTGGCCAATACTTTAGCTAACTATGGGCAAAACTTGAACATCACAGACTTTTTTGATGGAAATGATTGATACTATATTTCGGGAATATCATCCATTTCATGCTTTGTTTACTTTTGGCAAAGATTATTATGAGATTGAATCAGCAAGATCAGTCCTCTTTATGTGCTCAAATGTTTTAATTCCTGCTTTTATTTAATTTACTTTTTCATCAGCAAAATGAAAAAAAGTACAATTACAAATGGAATTTTTCACTAAGGTATCCGTGCGGATCAGCAAAGAACATGACACTATAAAAGTAAACTTCAGATCATGATTCAAGCTATGATATGTATTGTTTATTTTGGGCTTAGATCTAGACCCAAACATATTTATGTTTTGGGCTATACATATTATATTGAGTTCTAAAAACGTGTATGTCATCTTGAGCTATGTCTTTATAAAATTTTTCACTTTCCTCTCTTATTTCGATATGATATTCTCCTAAATCGTCATTTGCATCTCATCTTTAAGAAGCTTAACAGCCTAGAAATCTTGCTACTTGTGCTAGACATGCTGTTTATCAGAATCATAACATATAACCTATTAGAAACTCAGCATTCAGGCTAAGATTGGCTAAAACATCATACTGATAGAAGGTTGTTCTAATATCATATTTACCAGGACACAAGTCCATTGTAGGTATAGTCGGCTTTAGGGCTAGGCCCAAAGAGAAAAGAAGGGGAAAGAGAAGAAGCATTGAATGCAAAAGAGAGCAGAGTTATTATTAAATGAAGAAGGGCAAGTTCACATGTTTTCTTACACTAGTCGCGCTCATTGTTCGTTATAATATATTGAATGCAAAAGTTTTATACATACTTTTTAATCCATTATTTTACTGTTACAAATTTCCTTCTGTACATATTTTTTTAAGGAGAAAAGCTCAATATGCCATCATACTTTAGAAAAAGGTTTATTCATGTTATCCGTTAAAAATTGGGCTCATTTATTCCAATGTCATTATTATAAGGGGTCATTTATGTTATTATTTTTTAATAGACTCAAAACAAGATTTTTCAAAATCAGATTGGACATGTGACAGCATTTTAGTGTGCCAGATCAATTTAAAAATCCATCTATTAAACTACTCATCCCACCTTAATTTACCCATGACCATTAAAATCCATAAATTTTTTAACCCGACACGATAAAACTCTACCCCTCATCCATTTTGAAGTTTTTCTTTGTTTCTTTCTTTTATGCAAGGCTGAAACTTCGAAACTTTTTTCTTGTTTGAAAACCAATCATTCACAGAAGCAAACAAAAACCACCATCTCTATCTTCACTCCCGTTTCTCTTGCTTTTTTCCTGTTTTCACACAGTTTATATTTTACTCTGCTTTCTCCATCATCATCCTTAACTTATTTAACCACAATCCTGGTAAAAATGACTAGTGTAAAAACCAGAAAAATGTCGAGATTTGTTATTGTAGTAGTAGTACTTCTTGTTCTTTTGGGTCTATCCCATTTATCAGTAGGAAATGCTATTATCAACAAGAAGAGTACTTTCATCATACACATGGCGAAATCCCAAATGCCGGAGAGTTTTGAAGACCATACTCACTGGTACGACTCCTCACTGAAATCGGTTTCTTATTCGACTGAAATGTTCTACGTTTACAACAACGCTATTCACGGTTTTTCTGCGAGGCTCACTGTTCAAGAAGCAGAATCCTTACAGAATCAACCTGGGATTTTGTGGGTCTTGCCGGATTTGAAATATGAACTACACACGACAAAGACGTCGTCGTTTTTGGGTTTTGATAGAAGTGATGTAACCATTGGAGTTCTTGATAGTGGGGTTTGGCCAGAAAGCAAGAGTTTTGATGATAATGGATTTGGATCCGTTCCAGCTTCATGGAAAGGGGTATGTTTGGAGGAGTATTAACGGGTAAATTGGATGAGGGGTGGGGTTAAATAGTGGGTCATGTTAAAAAATTTACGGGTTTTTAATGGTTATGGGTCAGGTATATTAAGCTTGAATTGATAGTTTAATAGACGGGTTTTTTAATTGATTTGGCCTACTAAAATGCGGTCACGTGTCCAATCTGATTTTGAAAAACTATATTTTGGGTCTGTTAAAAAATAATGGTATAGATGACCCCTTATAGTAACGATAGTGGCATGAATGAGCCCAACTTTTAACGAATGACATGAATGAACATTTTTCTAAAGTTCGATAATATATCTGAATTTTTATTTATTTTTTAATAAGCTATTCAGATAAGCTTGCCTTCATCTCCATTTATATAGTACTAGTTTCCTATAAATAAATATCTAACTTTTGTTTTTTATTCATAGTATTCAAACTAAATTTAGTACGCTTACATTTAGTATTCAAACTAAATTTAGTCATCGTTTAATTCGTAGTCTATATATTCTAATTATTTGTATTTATTATTTTCTATTATTACTTCTGATATTTGTTTTTTAGTTAGATTTCTAGGTATTTTACAATCTCTAGCCAAATGTCCTATTTTGCCACAGTTGTAGCATTTACATTCAGTTATATTTTTCTTAGTCCTATGAGGTCTTTTTTGTTTGTAATTTTTTATATAATATCTTTTTCTTGGTTTCTTATACTTGTATTTTGTCCTAAATGGTCTGTATTTTTTGATTCTTTTCTTGTATTTATATTTGTTTGTACATCCAAATTGTGGTGTTGTTTTTGTTGTACAACATGCTAAGTTTTTTATTAAGATTTTTTCCATTTTCATGTCTTCCTTGTGTTTTTCACATAATTCTGTAAACCATTTTTGTAAGAATTTTATTCTAGCTCCTAGTGTATCTATTAATCCTAATTCTTGTCATTCTTTAGTTATTTTAGTTAAGTAAATAGTAGTAGTGAATAGTAAGAGTCAATTTACTGTACAAATAGTAAGAGTCAAATACTGTACAAACAGTAAAGGTCGTATAGTAAAGGTCATATGTAAACAGTTAAGGCCATTTGTAAATTCTATAAATTCAGAGGATCCTCACAATTGAGGATATCCGCAGACAATTTCAAAAATCTTCTCTCTAATTCCGCAACCCCCCAAATTGATATCAGAGCTAGCACATAAAATAAAACAAACTACCCAGAAAATATCAAGATATGGAGAAAACTAGCAACGATGCAGATCTACAAAATAAGGTATATAAATTCATAAATATGAATAGCTAAACTTTTATATTCCTTATAATCTCCTAAGTATTATATGAAATTATCTTCTTATTATACCGTTATAATGAATAAATCTTGATTAAGTTTGCTATGTACGAGGCCAATAAGCTGAGAATAAGTAAGCCCAGACTATGCCATCCTAAGGTGGAAACCGGTGAGGCCAAGAGAGCCGTTTTAGGGGAGTACACAAAGTTGAGGCAATGTTAGGGTAACTGATCAAAGCTGAAAACGCATAGTAGTGACCGAAAAAGACTATTCAACATAACGTTATAATAATCGAATAATTTCTAATAATACCAAAAGAGATTAGAGGGAATATTATGTTTAGAAAACATTCAAAAAATGAATTCGTACCTACTAGATAAAGATCATGGATATAAAATACTTATCCTATATATGCTCGGAACCCTTGATTCAGATATTATAGATCTATATGAACTAAATATAAATTCAGATTAATAATGATAAACTATGAATATATGGAATATTGGTTAGAAACTATGGAAAATATAAGACTATTAGTAATTTTGTTAGAAACTAATATAAGTGATTACATGAGAGAAAGAAATCTAGAACATTTAGAATATGCACTAGAAAACATAAAAGAAATACAAAGGATAGAGCCATTAAAAAATAAATACTACAATAAAATGTTTACACAAGACCCCGATAACAAATAATAGATAACAAAAAACTACATAAACCAAAGAAAGGACATATTCACAAAAAAGTCAAAGAATTAAAAAAGCAATTAAAAATACTATATCCCGAATATAAGCAATTAAGCTCAAGCAAAACAGATGATATTAGACTTGAATACTTAATAGATCTAATTTCAAGAACAGAATATAATTATATAAAATATCTAAAAAAGAAAACATGAAAAACAATATTAATAACAATGAAGAGTACAAACAACAACTACTTAATAAAATAAATGAAGTAATAAATGAAATCGAATTTAGAAAAAAGAGATTAAACTATAACATAGTTGTAGAAGTATGTAAAACATCAATTAAAGCACAAAGAAAAGAAATATTTTATTTAGAAGGACAACTACAAAGCCTAGAATATAAATTACAACACGAATTACCATGAATAAAGAAGAATATGCCCTAGAAGAAGAAAAATATATGAGTCAAAAAGGACTAGAAATAAAAATTATACACTCAAGTTTAGGAAGAAGATTTAAAAAAATAGGAGATCAATTATATTTAATGTTAGAAAAAGAATCGGCAAAACTAGAAGATAGCTTAACAACAATGGTAAGAATTAATAAAGAAAATGAAGAGATAGATAGGAAAAAAGAAATAGAAAAAATTAAAAAACAGGCCCAAATAGAAGTACAGCAGATTAAAGAAGAAAAAAAATACGAGAATCCAAGAATTAGAAAAAGAATTGGAAAAACTTAAACAATTGTATGAAGAAAAATTAAAAGCTAGAGAAAAACAACGTGAAGAATTAAAACTCACAGAAGAAATAGAAAATTTTAAAACATTACTAGAAGAAACAAGTACATTAGAAGACCAACCTAGAGTAGGAATAGATGAAATAAATGAACAAAATAATGAAAATTCAGAAGCAGATCTAGATCAATATTCAGAAACTTCAGAAACATATACTAACCTAATAGAAAAAGAAAATAATATAGAAATTAATGTGGAAGATGTAGATGAAAAACCTAGTACGTCAGGAACTAAAAGCCCAAAAAGATTAGATACTAGCCCAATTTATTATACTTACGAAAGGGAAAATAGAAGTAAAACATTATGGGATAAAAGATTGAATAGAAACTGGACACCTAGACAAAACATAGAACAATATAACTTCTTAGATCTAGACTGTGTAGCAGATACAAATAAAACAATCCAATTATGGATAGGATATATTTCAAAACAACTAATAGATAATAAAATATTAATAGCAGATTCCCCTGGATATATAGAAAGAACACTTATAGGAACAACAAAAATATGGTTACAAAACTTATCAGCAGAAAGTTTAGAAACACTAAGAAATAATAAGAAACCCAATAATGAAGCAGCAGCAACATCTATAGATATATTAAACAAATATGAAATGGCAATAAGAAACGAATTTAGTAGCATGACGAATGAAATAGGTGAACGACAAAAAGATAAGGAACTAAATAGGAATCTAATAAATAAATTAAGTATATGTAAAATGAGTTATATAGATGAATATACATGTGCATTTAAAGAATATTACTATAAAGGATTATATACGAATGAAGAAAGCAGAGAAATAAGAAAATTATATTACACAAAATTACCAGAACCATTTAGTTCAAAAATAACTAAAGAATGGCAAGAATCAGGATTAATAGATACACTAGGAGCTAGAATAAAATTCTTACAAAAATGGTTTACAGAATTATGTGAAAAACACAAGGAAGACATGAAAATGGAAAAAATCTTAATAAAAAACTTAGCATGTTGTACAACAAAAACAGCACCACAATTTGGATGTACAAACAAATATAAATACAAGAAAAGAATAAAAAAATATAGACCATTTAGGACAAAATACAAGTATAAGAAACCAAGAAAAAGATATTATATAAAAAATTACAAACAAAAAAGACCTCATAGGACTAAGAAAAATATAACTGAATGTAAATGCTACAACTGTGGCAAAATAGGACATTTGGCTAGAGATTGTAAAATACCTAGAAATCTATCTAAAAAACAAATATCAGAAGTAATAATAGAAAATAATAAATACAAACAACTAGAATATATAGACTACGAATTAAACGATGACGATAGCATATATGAATTAACAGAATATGAAAAAACAGAAAGTGAAAATGAGATAAAAGAATACGAGACAGATAATGACTGAGAAAGATATAAGAATAATAAGTAAGGAAGAATACCAAGACAATAAATGTACAGAACAAAAGATAATATTTGACAACAATATGTTTGAACAAATAAAAGGAAAAGAATTAGATTTAAGCATAGATAAAATACTAGAAGTACCCAAATTAAGAAATTTCTTTAAGATAAAACAAGAAGAATATTATGTAGTAAGCCAAAAAGAACACATAATAGACTGTAAATATACTCAAGGAAAAGCTAAAATAAATAAAAAGATAATAAATAGAGAAATCCAAGAAATAAAGGCTAAGAATCCAATAAAATACGTACACCTAGGAGGAACATAAATACTAATAAAAGCATGTTTCAGAGAAGGAATAGATACACCAATAGAAATATATTTAGCAGATGATAGAATAATTCACCCTATAGAGAAAAGTATAATAAGTGCAGTTAAAGGAAATCTAATATACCAAAAATTTAAATTTATAATAAGTGCAAATTATTCAGTAGCCTTGGACGATAGAAATATAGATAAATCATTAGTATTATACTGGAAAATGTCAGGAATAGAATTAACACCGGGCAGTAAAGTATTTACAGCTAGATGTAAAAATTTATATGTACTAACAACAAAACATAAAATAATGGCTAGAAATAAGATTCAAAGAATTAAGATAGAAAACCCTTTTGACAAAATAGTTACTATCATTGATAATAATGATTATAGTTATAAAGAAATAGATATTGAAGAAGATTTAGAAATAGTAAAAGAAAGACTAAGTACATCAAAGAGAATAAATTATGATATACCATCATCATCAAGAAGTAGTACCTCAAGAAGGATAGACTATGAATTACAACCAAAATTATTAGAACAAAAAATAAACGAAATACAACCTTACCAATATTACATAACAGGAATACTAAATCAACGAAAGTATTTAATAATAATAGACACAGGACAAATTGAAAACTATATTACAAGAGAATTAGTAAAAGAAAAAGAAATCAATAAAAATGAAAATATAAATACAGAATTACCTAGAATACTGACAAATATAGAACACAGTACAGAACAAGAATTAATTATTGGAGGAGTACCAATAAAAATAAAATTCAAAATATATCAAAGAAAAGATAATATTACTTTAGGAATAAAATGGCTAGAAACAGTAAAACCTTATAATTTAGATGAAAAACAACTAATAATACATTATGAGAATAAGAAGATAATTATTAAAAGAACTTTGATATAAAATAATGCCAAAAATATATATATTAACAAAAATTATAGCAGAAGGATATTATAGTAGATACTACAC
Organism: Datura wrightii; assembly: GCA_035772735.1. NCBI lineage: Eukaryota > Viridiplantae > Streptophyta > Magnoliopsida > Solanales > Solanaceae > Datura > Datura wrightii. Next base: position 24,692,521 of record JASDFA010000001.1, read on the forward strand.
ACCTATGATAGATACAGGAGCAGAAGCAAATATGTGTAAATATAACTGTTTACCAGATAATAAATGGGAAAAATTAAAAACACCATTAATAGTTACCGGATTTAATAATGAAGGAAGTATGATAACACATAAGGCTAAAAACATAAAAATACAAATATGGGATAAAATATTAACAATAGAAGAAATGCATAGTTATGAATTTACTAATAAGGATATACTATTAGGAATGCCCTTTTTAGAAAAATTATACCCACATACCATAACAAAAACACATTGGTGGTTTACTACCCCATGTAATAAGAAAGTAGGAGCAAAAAGAGTTAGTAACAAGGTAAGAAAAAATACACCATGGATAAAAGGAAGTGAAAAAATTACCCAAAAATTAGAAAATATAACGCCAAATGATCACAAAATAGAAATTATAATATTCACAATAGATAGAATACAAGCATTACAAAATAAGTTAAATTCATTATATAATGAAAATCCGTTACAAGGATGGGAAAAACATAAAACAAAGATAAAAATTGAACTAATAGATGAAAATAGTATAATAACACAGAAACCACTGAGATATAATTTTGAAGACCAAAAAGAATTTCAAATGCATATAAAAGAATTACTAGAAAACAATTATATACAAGAAAGTAACAACAAACATAATAGTCCAGCATTTATAGTAAATAAACATAGTGAACAAAAAAGAGGAAAAAGCAGAATGGTGATAGATTATAAAAATTTAAATGCAAAAACTAAAACATATAACTACCCAATACCAAACAAAATACTAAAAGTAAGACAGATACAAGGATACAATTATTTTAGTAAATTTGATTGTAAATCAGGATTTTACCATCTAAAACTAGAAGAAGAATCAAAACAATTAACAGCATTTACTGTACCACAAGGATTTTATGAATGGAATGTACTACCTTTTGGATATAAAAACGCACCAGGTAGATACCAATATTTTATGGATATCTACTTTAATCAACTAGAAAATTGCATAATATACATAGATGATATACTACTTTATTCAAAAACAAAAGAAGAACATATAAAATTATTAGAGAAATTTATGCATATAATAGAGATATCAGGAATAAGCTTAAGTAGAAAGAAGGCTGAAATATTAAAAAATCAAATAGAATTCCTAGGAATACAAATAGATAAGAATGGAATAAAAATGCAAACACATATAGTACAAAAAATATTTAATTCTAAAGAATTATTAGATACTAAGAAAAAATTACAATCCTTTTTAGGACTAGTTAACCAAGTACGAAAGTATGTACCAAAGTTAGCAGAAAACTTAAAACCATTACAGAAAAAATTAAAAAAGGACATAGAATACTATTTTGATGAAAAAGATAGAAACCATATAAAAAAGATAAAGGACATGTGTAAAAACCTACCAAAACTGTATTTTCCAGATGAAAATAGGCAATTTAATTATATAGTAGAAACAGATTCCAGTGACCATAGCTATGGAGGAGTATTAAAATATAAATATAAGAATGAAAAAATAGAACACCATTGTAGATACTACTCAGGATCATATACTGAGCCACAAATAAAATGGGAGATAAATAGGAAAGAATTATTTGCATTATATAAATGTTTATTAGCATTTGAACCATATATTGTTTATAACAAATTTATTGTTAGAACAGATAACACACAAGTTAAATGGTGGATAACTAAAAAGGTACAAGATTCAGTCACAACAAAAGAAATAAGAAGATTAGTTTTAAATATACTAAATTTTTCATTTACAATTGAGATTATCAAAACTGAAAGAAATACAATTGCAGACTACCTCTCTAGATACAAATACTGAAGATAGAAAGGACAATATGGAACAAATACTCAGTCTCCTTACTACACTTTGCAAAAAAGTGGATAGTATGGAAACAGAGATACAACAGCTAAAGAGCAGAGCTAACAGTCAGCAGCATGACTTTAAACATGCAGAGCTACGTCGATCGAAAGACGCTAAAATTTCAGAGCTAAAAGGTGACGCTGGGAAACACCTAAAAACCCAAACTAACAATTTGTCAAATTCAGCTGCAGGGACTTCAGGAACTGCAGGAAAAGAGGAAAATATTACCCAAAATACCAAGAACAAACTATTTGAAAAATCATTCATACCGAGAAAAAATATACAACCTAACCCTACTCCACAAACTAGTACATACAAAGAAAGCCTATACCAAGCAAAACAGACATACAACCATATAGCCGGCACCTATATACAAAATATCCACAAAATACAAACATTCTTAAACAAAAACCCAAGATCTACTAATACCAAGCACCCAGAAGAAGACTATATTACCCAATACCTACAGGGATATAATAAACTGATAGCACAACCAAACACCAACTCCAACCTAGTTAGAACCTGTTACAACTATGGATTACTCAGCACAGTCTATACAAAGACAGGAGACGAAATAACTACTATACCAGAATTACACAAAGCATTTACAACCTACAAGAGAATAACAAAAGGAACATTCTTTTACATAAAAATATACGCAGCACCAGCAGAAATACTATTCGACGAAATAAAATCAATCATACAGGTTGTAAAGATAGGATTAACAAGAGAAATGATTATACCAGAAAAAATAGACCAACAAGAGGAGATAATATGTACAGACATACCAGAATTCTACGCTAATAAAAGAATTATTAGCTTAGCTACAATATTAAACGAACTAGCCAATAATTACTTAAATGGGAATTCTATCTGGAGTTATTATGCAAGAGACCAGACAATGATATATGCAAACTCGAGAGAGCATAAAGAAGCAGACATGGAAGAACTACGCCAGTGGATACTTAGTCTGCTTAAACCAGAAGAGATACCCACAACAAGAGCTATACGGAAGAACTACATTTCTCCAACACTTCTGACAAGATACTGTAAAACTATAGGACAAAAATACTCAGATCACCACTGTTCAAAATGCCAGGGTGAAGATAACAAACAGCTACCAGAGGTCCAGCTGGAATAACAGTGACATAAAGAGGAAGGCGACATAAAGAGAAAGATATGAAGAAAAAAGATATGTGTGTCTGTAAAGTTTTTTGTTTTTTGTAAAAAGTCGTAAAGTAAATAGTAGTAGTGAATAGTAAGAGTCAATTTACTGTACAAATAGTAAGAGTCAAATACTGTACAAACAGTAAAGGTCGTATAGTAAAGGTCATATGTAAACAGTTAAGGCCATTTGTAAATTCTATAAATTCAGAGGATCCTCACAATTGAGGATATCCGCAGACAATTTCAAAAATCTTCTCTCTAATTCCGCAAGCCCCCAAATTAAACTATTAGTATATAAAAAAGTTTTCAATCTATTTTCTCTTAGGAAACTAAAACTATATTGTCCCGAAGTCTTTTTACTTAACAGTTATATATTCATTTTTATTTCAAGCCATATATATAGCTAATACTATAATGAAACCAAGGAAAAAATGGAGCATTAACTAAAGAGGCAGGCTTGGAATCAATATGTAATTCATTGGGCCTAGACCATGAGAATTATTGGGCCAAACTAAAAATATTATACATAGGGAAAATTTTCTACATAAACGAAATTAAATTCATAATTACAAAATATAGTGGGAGATTTTCATTTACAATTCATAATAGTAAAATATGTATATGTAACTCAAAATTTTAAATTTTACTCACATTTTTTATGTATGAAAATTGTATAAAATTGATATAATCATATGAAATGTGTATATCTCGCTCAAAGTTTATAATTTCACAATTATATAACTATATAAATTTTATATAAAGTTCATGTTAGGTTTTTGACGCAAAAAACACACATCGAATCTCGCTCACGATTCACGTATAAAATATGTATATAATTGTATAAATTTTGTATAAAGTTCAATATGGTTTATTTAATTCAGCTACAACAACATTACATACAATTTTCATATAGTACTATTTATATAAATTTAATACAGCTACAACACACATGTAAATTTAAAAAATAATTTTTAACAAACTCAACTTACACTTATAATAATACATATTTGATACAATTCGACTGTAACTTAGAGCTTCAATGAACTAGGATTGAAAGTCATTCCAAAATTAGTTTAAATTTTATCCAAATAGCTTAAAATTTAAATTCAAATCCCCCTCGACATTTTAGTTCTTTGAGATATCACCCACTCAAAACGATGTTCATTTGTGATAAATCGATTTTTAAAACTTAATTTTCAAGCTCCTCTTAGTGACTGACAATGGAGTTTTGACACATTCGATATGAATTGAATTGCCAGGCACATTATTCTCGTGTCTAATCTCGTGTTCAAATGGTTAGGACATTTATTGGCAATGAGTTGGATATATATGGCGGTCTAGGGCTTTTGTGGAGAGAGGAATTGAAACTCATTTTTTCAAAACAAAATATATATATATCCAAAGACAACAATATATTGTAGGTTCGAAAACACTATAGCTATACAAAAAATGGGCAACAAACAGTTTCTTTCTTTTTCTTTTAAAACAAAAAAGAAGTAAAAATGGTGTTGAAGAAGAGAAAATTGTGTGTTGATTTGAATTGTGTGAGGAAGACCAATTTGGGTGTAACTATCGCCTATGGTATCGTAGAGAAAATTTTTTTGTTTTTGAAATGAATATGGGAACAAATGTGGTAACTGACCCATAATTCTGCCCAATATTGGAATCACATTTTCTCTCTTTTGAGATAAGCCCAAAAATCGTGGGTATGTGATATTTTATAATAGGGAGTAGGGTCAAATTTACTTCTTTAGTTTTATTTATTAATCAATTTTATCCTTTGTTATATTATTTGACTAATTAAATATATTGCTATTGTTATGAAACTTAATAAATATACCTCTTTATTTAATAATTGTTCATCATGGCTTTTTAAAATCATACATGACTTGATATTTGGGTGAGATAGATGTCATGTGACATACCACTTCAGTGCCAGATTTTTATTCTTTTTTCATTTCAATTTTTTTTTCTTTTTTTAATTTTTTCCTTTTCCCTTTTCCCTTTTCCCTTTTTCCTTTTCTTTTTCCATTCTATAATTTTCTTTTCTTTTCTTTTTCTTTTAATTTTTTGTATTCAAAACTTCTATATTTTAATTAATAATATTTTCTATACTAATCCTTGATCTAACTTAAAATTTCTCAAAAATTACAATTGAGGAGTTCTGTTAGGGTTTTGTCATTTAAAGGCTTGAAGATCCCTCCCCAATAACTATGTTTCGTTCATTCACCAATCACCCCCTAAATGGACCAAACCCTAACAGAACTTCTCCATGTCTACGTCTCTTCCACATCGAACCATAGAACAAGCTTCATTCCTAGCAAAGATTCATTGTCTTTCTGCTGTTTCAGTGTTTGGTCGCTTATTTCAGGCAAATAACTTAGTGAATTTGTCTTCTTCTCTAAAGAGAAATGATAATTTCCTTTTCATTTCCATTTTTTTTCCTCTTTTCATTTTTGATTTAGAGTGCGGAATATTTAGATTTTAAATAAGACTCAATGAATTTGATTTGAAATTTATCCCATATCAATTTTCAACTCAAAATGGGAGTTTTATATAAAGACCCCCCTCCCCCCCTTCCTCCCCCCCCTTCCTTATTCAAACCACGATTTTAATGAGCTAAAACAGTGTTTTTTATGTAGATGACTTGGCAAAAAGAAATTTTGATCCTAAACGAGTTGAAAGCCTTAAAAATCTAACCCCTTGTGAAAAAGAAGCATCAGTCCTCAAAGCTTAGTCTTTGTTTATTAAAGGTAGTAATTTTTGATGAATTTAAAGTTAGGATTAATATATAAAATATTATTAATGAAAAGAAAAGCTTTGAATACAAAAATTCAAAAGAAAAAATTTAAATATTATTTTAAAATAAAGTGAATTTCTGAATAATGAGATCTGGTGGTGAGGTGGCGTACTACGTGACATCTACCTCATCGAAATGTCAAGCCATGTGTGACTTTTAAAAAGCCACGATGGACAACCATTAAATAGAGGGGTATATTTGTTAAGTTTCATAATGACAGTGGTACATTTAGCCAGATAGTATAACGAAGAACAAAGTTAGCTAATAAATGAAAACAGATGGATAAATTTTACCCCTAATCCCTTTATAAATAATATCATGTTTGATAAATTTTAAAAAAATTATTTTTATATTTAATAATATAGAATATTATTTAATTATGAAGTATGATTTTTCTTTTCACATACATATATAGGTCAATTGTCATAGTATCGTACCAGAGGGACTCCCAAAATGTACTTGTTGGATTATTATATCTGCAACAGAAGCAATCATAGTTAAATTTGCATCTATTATAGATAACTAGCACATATAGAGGTAAAACAAATTATTTCTTAAAGTGTGAACACAACTCGTCAATGAAATTGACCTCAAATTTCAACGAATACCAAATTTCGTAGCTTATAAGTGGAACTACAACTGAATCACAATTACCACCAGTTCCACGATCTTTTTTTGTGTTACCTGAATAATAATGAAATCTATGAAATTTCTGTGGGCGAATTTTCCATGGACAAATGTGTAAAACGTGTGAAAAATATGTCCTCCTTTATAGAATAAGCTCTTTATATAGCCACAAATTTTAGAGTTTAAAATATTTTCCCAAACCTCTATATAGACACAGGTTTAGGATTTTCAATTAAGAATATTCTCTATTTCAAATAGAACACTCCAATTTATTCATAATATTAATTATATTCTTTATATTAACAAAAAATATAATAATATTCTATTTGGATTAATATTTTACTTATTTGAATAACTAAATTCTCTAATTTAATTATCAAACATAAAACAACTAATTCATTACTAAGCTAGTAATAAATTGATCATATCAATATACTATTCAAGGGTGACATGTAGCAACACTCCTTAATGACCGGAGAGTATGAAGTACACAATTTACTCTGAAGAATCTGTTGAAGAATAATGTAGTATTTTTTTTCTGTCCTTATAGCTCCAGATCACCCTACAATATAGTGTAACTGTCAAATCCAAATAGGTGATCGATTATGTGTGCACGTCAAATTATAATCGACCATTGAATGACCTAAGAACTCTTTTCTTCTTTCATTCAGTTGTCCTAGCTAAGATCTTAAATAGTTGTTTATAATTCATGGCAACACAAAACTTAAACTCATTACTAAGAGCTGATAGATTCTATCTCATTCAATCATTAATTCTATAAGCATTTAATCACACTCAATATCCATGAGTGTCCAGTATTAGAGTATAATAAATAACTTATTCATTATTATGACGATCTCATCTCAAAAAAACGTCTTACATCATATTCTTCGTGATAATATCCTGGTAACACTTTATGGTATAAACACATGATTTTCGACCCTCCCTGAGTCTACACCATTTTAGTGAGACATGCTCGACAAGTATATTTTCTGTTACTTTATTTTTATTTTTCATTTGGTGGGTTTTATTTGAGAAAATTAACAATTTTTAAAAACGTCTTTTACTCCATATCTTCGCCTTTCTTAAAATAAAATTAATATTTTCATTATATACTATATATATATATATCATATTTCAATTCCCAAAAGGTTTGTGGTGAGGCCATATTTCAACAGTTCTTTTTCGGACATTTTAAAATCCCATTTTATGCCTATTTTCGTCTAGTTTAGCCCAATAATGCCCAGTCCATTTTTTTCTTTTACTTTACCTAAACCTAATTTCTATTTGCAAACATGACCTTAATACATCTGAAAAATATAAAATAGGCGACGCTGCCCTCACTTTTTTTCTTCTCCTATCACGTAAGCCGAATGATCGCTTGCTAGCACCTATCCCGCGATTTTCGCGTCCTTTCCATGTTTCTCGTGCCTTCACTCCTCCACCTCATTATTTGGCACACACTCTCCCTCATCCTCATACAAGCTGCTTGATCTTATTCTTTGCGTGAATTTCGGAGTGAATGAGAGCCGTGAGATTAATTCTCTTGGCTGAATATCCTCCTTCCATTCATTCTAGGGTTCGTCTATAAAAGGGAGAAGAAGATCTAGGATTAAGGGGTTAGAGATTCTGGGGATTGGACATTTTTTTGAGTTATCTAGAGGTCGTTCATCACATCTTTTATTTTTTGGGTTTTTAGAAAGTTTTGAAAGTCTGTTAAGCTATTTCGTCGAAGATAAAAACTTCGTTGGAGTCAATTTTTTTTTTTTTGAATTTTTTGTTCAAAGTTTGTCTTTGAGTACTGTTCGTTGGTCCCCTCGAGATTGTTGCTTGCTGGGACTTCATCTATTTGTTGCGGAAATATTCATATATTGAAGAGACTTTTGGCAGGTTCATGTTCATTTCTTTCTTTTACTTTATTATGTTCTATATATATATATATACACCAGTTTTTAGTTTTAATTCTTTGTCTCTGCTCGAATCTAGATATTTTATGTATAATATTAGCATGCCTAGTTTTATATGTTAAGAGTATTCTATCATTGAGATAAACAAGTTGGATCTGTTTTGATTATTTTCTTTACTGTATTCTTGCTTTCATTTTTTGAGTTATTTGAACACAAGGCTCTGTTCAAGTTTTGATTAAATCATTCAGTTTGATTTTTTTGTGTGTGTTGGTTGTTTTTTCTTGTTGCTGAGTGTTCTATCCGAGTCTTTGTATTTTTGCTATCATATTAGCAGTATGTAGTAGACGGTCTGTTGTCATCTATCAAAAAAATAAAAATTATTATCTTCTTAAAATCCTTACACTAAGCTAAGACAAGTAATTAATCCTATGCATGATGGGTGATTGTTTTCTGGAAACATCTGGGTCTTTGCACAGTAAAAATATCAAAATAATGAGATGGATAGTTATTTGTGACTTTCAAGCTAGCGAACTGATTTTGTTTTGTTCGTGTAAAGTTTAATGGGAGTCATAAGCTCAATGTTTTTTCTCCATTCGGGCAGTTGATATGAGATATGTGGTTCATGCCTTTAAGATATTTGATATTCGAAACTTGGTTGTTTGATTTGACACTTTTTATTTTTAATTTTTAATTTTATTCGCCACTGTTATGATCGCTGAACTGTTATTCTTTTTTTGATATTTAAAGTCAAAAACATAAATTATTTGGTCCCTGTGAACCGAGCTTAAATCTTTCATAATATTCCATATTTAACAAAGAGCAAGGATGCCCTAGAGTTTAAATCTGGCTGCACGCTATGACCACAATAGCTCTCAATGGATAGCACGACATATTCCTTATTCATTTTGGCTCAGTTAATCTTTGGAGCTTTAGGTGAGGGTAGAAAAGGAATTTTTTTGGTTAAAATCCTTACTTCTCAAGGGCTGCAATTTTTTTTTAAAAAATTAAAAATTCTCATTTTTGTCGACGTGCTCTATTAATATTGATTTTGATTTCTCTCTAACATTTTCTTTCATGGTGGTGTGTATCCAATTAATGTTTGCTGCGATACTGAGTAGAATGATTTATCTTGTTCAGTAGCTTTAATCATTTGGTTTTTTTTTATTTTAACTAAGCAAACTTGCCAGCGAGACTTGAATTATAAGGACTAGTATTAAAATAACGTTAATATTGAGTGAGATAGGGTATAAGTTTATTTTAATCCTGTTATAAGTATATAAAAGTGTGTGAAAATAACATTTTGTAAGGGAGTGAGTTAGGACTTAATTTAGTTCAAATTCCATTGATAAAAGAGTGAGTTGAGTTTTTAATCCAAAATTTTTAGAAATTAGCTCGTTAAATTAATTGATAATTAACGACGAGATCGAAAAGCGATACTACCGATAAGTCATTTTAATTAAATTCATCTATTATTTGAAGCCGAATTTATGGGAGGATAGATTCTTACATACATTAGACGCTTGTTTAGATGCGACGACTCATAAAAGCCTCAAAGGCATGCGAATTAAATCGTGGTAAAGCTCGAAAGAGCTGCTACTAGTACGTCATGCATTAATAATTTAATTTAGTTTCAAAAGTTTTAAAATGAACCGAAAAGACGAACCCATAATTCTAAAGTCCTTTAAGTATAATATATGCAAAAAAATTAAGTTGAACCGAATATAAGTTGATAAAGAGACCATGCTAGAACCATGGGACTCGAGGGATGCCTAACACCTTTCCTCAATCAACTGAATTCCTTACCCGATATTTTTTTTTGCAGACCAAAAATAAAGAGTCACTTTCTTTTGATTAGTGATTCAAAAAAGTGACTTGGAACACCAAAATCAAATTTCAAGTGGTGACTCTGAGTAAATAAATTAATCCCTTCTCAACATGTCACTTCAATTGAAAAAATTCTTTGAATAATATAAACTCATTTTGTCACATCGGATGGAGGCGCTTAATAAGAAGGGGTGTGGCAGCTTTGGCGACTCCTTGCTGGGACTTTTGTAAATACAAATAAGAATTCGAGCTCTAATATGTCTATTTTATTTGACTTATGATTTTGAATATTTATTTTATGTATGTTGGCCTAGTTTTCTACTTGACCTCTCAACTTGGTCCCTTTCTGGCTAGAGTTGTCTGCTTGTTTTACAGTCAGTCTAGACACTTTTTTCCATTAGGATGTTAAACGTAGTAGAACAAGCCTCACGCGATGATTATCCCTAATAGGCCACGCTTTAATTTTCATCACGTCTATTTGACTTAGTGGGACTCGGCATAGAGGTCGGGTCCGTCTAGGACAAGAAACTTTTTCGAGAACATAATGTACATCATTTTGTGCTACTTGTTGTATTTCATGAAAGATTATATGAATGTTGACCAGTTTAAGGTGAACGTTTGAATAAGAAAGAGAATTTCACCCTCGATTTTTTATTTTTACTCATTTATTTATTTATTTATGTATTTAATGTTACACCCGGTAAGTTTCTAATAATTAGTCCGCCTATTCGCGTTGGTTAAGAGTTTTAGAGTACGACGCGTACGAGTAAGGGCCCGGAAAAAGGTCGAACGAGCGTGGAATCGGGACCGCGTGGGAGAAGGCCGGAGCAGGCTGCAACAGGGGCGACGTGTCATGGACCCCCTCCCTATGCGTTGGGTGCCATGGCACGCCCGTAAATTGGCGCGATGGGATCCGTGCCATGGACCCCGTGTCCATCACCCAATTCAATATTTTCATTTGGTTTCATTTCAATTTAACAAATTCGCAACCAGAGAAGAGGAACACACCATTTTCAGGTAATTCTCATCCGTTTACGCTACAAACGCTGCCCAAACTCAAATTAACTTAGGGTATCTAAGTTTAATCCTGTGGGAAACATTACTACGGAGTTATTTTTGCGAAATTCGCCCCGCAAATCGTAACCTCTCTGAGTCAAATTTATCAGAATTGCTTCAAACTAGTTTCTATACGACCACAGGCTTCAAGTAAGTATTTCTCCCTTTTGAGCTCTTGGGAAATAATACATTTTCGGGCGTGTTTCGCTAAGTTGAAGTATAGTCAATATTATTATCGAAAGTTACCAATTTATGCCGAATTTGGTATTGAAATTCGTCTCTTTCTCCTAGTATAACAGTTACAGCTGAAGAGAGATGGAGAATACAAGAGGAAACTCAACCGTTATTTGGAAAACGACAATTGAGGTATGTAAGACTTAACCCTCGGCAAGTATTCTCGTCGTACAACATTACGACTTATGTTTGCGAATAGAAGTAACGATTCCATATGCTGTAGATAGTTTCTACCATTAGACTGTGATTGAGCATGTTGTAATTAGCTGTTTCTGGTACATAAAGATTAGATATGCTGTGATTAGTTGCTATAAAGTGGATTACGGTCATATAAGCTCTGGTTAGCTGCTAGAAAACGTATATAGATTATACTATAGTATCCCTCGTCGAGAAAGACAGGATAAGTACGATGCGCGCTAGAAGCATCATAGAAACTCTTCTATTCTTTAGTTCATCGTGTTAGTAGAATTTTATGTTTTATTTTCAGTCCTAAACCTTAGGAGCTTGTGACATTTATCGAGCCTGAGTTAGTAAGTTGACCAGTATAGGCGCAACTAGGCGATATAACTACCAGTTTGGCGCCTGTGTAGCCAGAAAAGCACGCCCAAAGGCCATTGGCATACCTTTACATCCCATGGCCAGAAATTTAGATAGGAAGACTATACGTTAGAGTTAGCAGCCTAAGGTTGTTTAGTGAGTTGAGTGACAACCTGCCATCTAGTTAGCTACGAGCAGTATTTGTTAGTTCCAGTTGACTTAGCATCTGTCCGACAGATCACCCAGGAAGCAGTCCAACCGTTCAGGCTAAATAGACCTGTGGGTACCCTAAGGAAGGGAACCTTATTCGCAGACAAAGGTAGAGCCAGCTACCCAGCCTGTCCCTAGAAGCTACTCAAGTATAGATTGCCGTGAGCGGCTAAGTCTAGGTAGACTTGTCCTTAAAGCTAGGAATCACGCAGAAATGTCATATAAGATTGGACCAGACAAGGATAGGGTCTAAAGTACCAGTATTGTGTAGTACAACACTACCATCATACTAAGAATGTCAGTAAGCTTCCAGTTGAGGGTTAGGGGCCGATCGCTCAGGAGCATGTTCGGCCAGTACCAGCCCTACAGTTGTCCTAAACAGAGGAACTGAGTAGTCAGTCATTCGCGACCCCACATTTATTATGAGTTATAGATGTCCGGGCAGGACATACAGAGAGTTGTTTTGGAACACTCCAGATCTCGCCTTATTCAGTTCAGACCATTAGAGATCATGATCGCTACTAGGATCCTCTGATCAGATACAGGCGCACGGCATGCCTGCTAGCAGCCTTACATACTATCCTAGGGGGTCAACAGTGGTGGCGTCAGGCCCAGAAGGCCAGTGATGCCTTTTTGAGTGGCTAGATTGAGATATTAGTATAGCACCATGGTTGGGGTTTCCCTCACTTAGGAGCCATCTATGACCACCCCAGGGTTACTAGCTGTGTCGATGCCCGCTAGGGGCGAGATGACGTCGCTCCATAAGAGCAGCATGCCGTCTGCGAGGGAAGAAGATGGGGTCCCAGGTCCTCATACAGTCCATTCCATGGCTGGACTATTTGTATGCTGATCGGCACTATACCACACCCCTGTCGAGCCTGGTTCCCGAGGTGCAGATATCAGATATCAGGAGTCCACCGGACTCAGACACAGCTACAGTAGAGGGGTTGAGCAGGCTCAATTGTAGACCAGGGACCGGTAGGTTGGCTACCGTACCAGTAGAGCCATAGAAACTTGGTTTTATAGGGGTATGTAGGTTGAAGTGCACTTACTAGGGCTTGTGGGGGCCCCGGGTGGATTATTTTGTGCTGGTTGTACCTTCCAAGCTTATGGGGGCCAGGTTAGGTTCTTGTTTGCATTCTTTCCTACTAGTTATAGCTTGTGAATATATGATTATGCGGTCACCTCTCATGTATATGTAATTTTTGCTAGATGCAGATTACGAATAAGCTCACTTATAGGTTAATCCCTCTACCTCTCCTTGCACTTACTTCCAGTCTTTTACAGCTTCCATTCAGCTTATTTATTGCCTTACATATTCGGTACATATTATACTGATGGCCAATTATGGGGCGCTGCATTATTTGCCTGCAGGTTCAAACAGACAGGGTTCAGGATCTCCAGTAGCAACTCTTTAGAGTCTGCAATTGGGTCAGCTCCTTTCATTCGCAGTTGCCAAGTTATAGAAATTTCTATATTTCAGTTATATAGCATTTTGGGCACTTTTTGTACTCTTAGAGGCTTGCAGACTACAATCGTCAGTCAATTAGTTATATGTTGGTCCCCAATCAGTTATGCTTCATGTGTTGGCTGTGTGGGGCCTAGTATAGTAGCTTGTCTTCACTTCTGATTATAATTAGACAGCATGGTGGCCTTGTTGGCCTGCATAGGATCCCTTCTATTGCCTGTTGTTGGTTAGCTGCTTTCATTTACAGGTGGCTATACGACCTTGTCGGTCGGAGGCTGCATTTTCACAATCGAGATATAGCCCGTTATTTTCTTGCACTAAGTCGCAGGCTAGCAGCAGACGTGCATAAGCTTAGCCAAATCAGCAAGTCACCAGGTGCCAGTCATGCCTTCCTAGGTGGGGGCGTGACAAACTCGGTATCAGAGCAATTCATATTCTAGGAAGTCTGCAAGCCGTGTCTAGTAGAGTCCTACTTATAAATGTGTTGTGCACCACATTTTATAAGCAGGAGGCTACGGGGCATGATAGTATAGTTACCTCTCTTTCTTCTCAAATCGTGTTATAGAGCAGAGTTATATAGGGTTGAGTACCTAAGCTTCTCTTGCCGTGTCTTTCTAGAATAATGTGCGATATAAGACGGGCACCAGCCAGTCGCACGATAACTACAGCAGTAGGAGGAGGTACCAGTGAGGCACCACAGTTGGGAGACAGTCAGCCTAAGGAAGAGAGTAGACGCCTTTGATCTCTCCAGTATCCTCCTGAGGTACCAGGAACCTAATAATATGATAAATATGCCAGTGCCATCCCCAGTTCTCCCTACGCCTCAGAATAGGAGGTCAGGAGTACAGTATATATGTGCATATGAGTTGGCTTACTGAAAATTTGCCAGAGACAACAGTTGATGTTGAATTATCTGTGAAGTGCGAAGAAGGTGGAAACTGCAGGATTCTTACCTCCGACTCCTCGGATATTGCAAGATTCCATACCTCAGTCCTACCATAGTAAGATAGGGTTATTTTACACCTCCTAGATTGTTCTTACAATATAATAGAAAGCGTAAGTATCAGTGCTATGGTGCCCAGAATGAATAATCAAGGAGGGCTAGAATTGTTGCCTCCGAGGAGGATTGGAGAGTAGTTATGACCCTTAATATTTACAAGTTATCTAGATGCTTACGGTAGTAAGCCAGGAAGGCCGATAAGATTTTCAATACCACTCGAGTGTGCATGAGAGAGTTCAACAGTGATGAACCCCCAGTAATAATAAAGGTCAAGTCAAAAAAAAGGCTGAATCCGCCGTAGCATGCTAATGAAAGCAGGGCATACCTGCGAGATAAT
Source organism: Datura wrightii (assembly GCA_035772735.1). NCBI lineage: Eukaryota > Viridiplantae > Streptophyta > Magnoliopsida > Solanales > Solanaceae > Datura > Datura wrightii. The sequence goes on from JASDFA010000001.1 coordinate 24,707,570, forward strand.
GGTTATGACCTTAGTTTGTGATACCGAAGGACAGGGAGATCATATGAACAAAATAAGCCCGAGTGCGATCAGAAGAGATACAGGTTAGTAGACCTGGTCGGTAACATCCTTGACAGTATGAGGTAGGAGGCACGAACCTCAAAGCTCAGTGCAAGGGAGCAGAGGAACGACACAAGTATCTAATGGGGGAAAACCGGAATCACCCCCAGGTTGAAGCAAATTGACAAAGTACGGGACCATTGCTGCATGTTGAAAACTAAGTATCAGATTGACAGTTATGAGATAGTGAAGTTGTAGCATAGTCTGCTGCAATATCTCCGCCAGTTGTGGAGGTAAAGGAGTACCGACATAGAGAGTTTAACCTAGAACAGCTTGGAAACAAGGACCAGTAGGGAGTCATTGGCCCTCAGGATAATAAGAGACGAAATCATAAGACCCAGAAGTCGACTCCATATTCCAAGGGTAGTAGAACTTCGATTAGCAGAGCATACTTCCAGAATTTAACGAAAATGCAACGGGTCAAAAAGAGAGACCTATTGATGGCATGGGAAGACAGAAGATACCATTGAATCATAGCAACAGAGCTCTAGTTATAGGCCCCAAAAAAAAAGACGAAATAGAAGGAACTGAGCAGGCCAATATAGGGGATGGTTGTGCCTGCAACGGAGTAGAGAGTAATTAACATGAATACAGTCACAAGGTTATCTCATACCAGGTGTAGCTTGGCCACATTTGAGTCAGTGCGAACAGACTAATGAGATCAATTTGTTTTTCGCCAGATGGAATTATATTGCAACTAAAGCATATGACGAGTTAAATATTTAAGAAGTAGTTAGGTTACACGGAACCCCAATGTCTAGTAAACCCTGACAGAGAGGCACAACTCCTATCCAGGTTCTGGGAAACTGTTAGAACAGATTGGAGCGCACGCTAATATGAGTGACTTCTTATTTCCAAGCAAATAACTCAGCAGAGCACTCAGGTCAGACGCCCAACGGTCTATTATGAATGGAAGAGGGAGCCCCCTAAAGTACAATAAAGGTAGTTGAACCAGCGCATATTATAACAGACAGACTGAGAAATTAAATTTACCAAGAAATTGGTACCGATAGCCTAGGGCCGTCAGGAGTCCTACCCTACGGTACGACGTAGGCCTCTAAGGGTTGAAGCAACAGTTATATATTTTTAGAAACTTTGCCAAAGAAAGGCATTATGGGATTAGGTAAGAAGGACAAGCTTTGGACTAGGTTTATTGGCCCATATCATATTCTTCGGAGAACAGGCGAGATGGCACGTGAGCTAAAATTGCCTCCAGATCTAGGACCTGCCCCTTCAACTTCCACATGTCAACGTTGCAAAGGAGGGTATACGTAGCCCATCCCAAGTTGTCCCAGTTGAGGGCTTTCAAGTTACTGGTAAGGTAACCCACGAAGAGGTTCCATTTGCCGTAGTAGATCGGCAGGTTCGCAGGCTAAGGACTACCGATGTGGTCTCTATTAAAGTATTGTAGGGAAACATGAATAAGGAGGAAGAGGTGACCTAAAAGGTCGAGGATGACATGAGATCCGTATATCCTCATTTTTTCCAGCCTTAGTCCAGACTATGCAGTTAAGGTACATTTATGATTCGATTTTGTTTCAGGATGTGTGTTACATATATTGCTCAGTTGAGTATAATTTTATGGTGAAATAGTTGCTATAGTGTTATGTGAAGTACCTGTGTTAGACGTTTCTGCATTTCAGGGTTTTCAGATAGTTCATATTACAGGGGAGACTCTGCCGAAATATTTCCAGGATAAGTAGTTAAAAGAGTTAAGACCCCTGTAAGCTGAAGTTAACATTCGAGGACGAATGTTCCTAAGGGGAGAAGGATGTTACACCCCATAAGTTTCTAACAATTAGTCGGCCTATTCATATGTTGGTTAAGATTTCTAGAGTATGACGTGTACGAGTAACGATTGGGGGAAAGGTCGAACGAGCGTGGAATCGGGACTGCGTGGGAGAAGGCCGGAGAAGGCCGCAACAGGGGCGGTGTGTCACGGACCCCCTCCCTGCACGTTGGGCACCGTGGAACGCCCATAAGTCGGCACAATGGGGTCCGTGGCCGTGTCCACCACCCACGTTTTATATAAGTTCAATATTTTCATTTGGTTTCATTTCAATTTAACAAATTCGCGACCAGAGAAGAGGAACACGCCATTTTCAGTTAATTCTCATCCGTTTACGCTACCAAACGCTGCCCAAACTCAAATTAACTTAGGGTATCTAAGTTTAAGCATATGGGTAACATTACTACAAAGTTATTTTCGTGAAATTCGCCTGGAAAATCGTAACCTCTTCGAGTCAAATTTTTCGGAATTGCTTCAAACTAGTTTTTGTACATTCATAGACTTTAAGTAAGTATTTCTCCCTTCTGAGCTCTTATAAAATAATACATTTTCGGTCGTGTTTCTCTAAGTTGAAGTATATTCAATATTAATATCGAAAGTTATCAATTTATGCCGAATTTGGTATTGAAATTCGTCTCTTTCACCTAGTATAATAGTTACAACTGAAGAGAGTTGGCGAATACAAGAGGAAACTCTGCGGTTATTTAGGAAACGACAATTGAGGTATGTAAGGCTTAACCCTCGGAAAGTATTCTCATCTTACATCATTACGACTTATGTTTTCGAATAGAAGTAACGATTCCATATGCTGTAGATAGTTGCTACCATTAGACTGTGATTGAGCATGTTGTAATTAGCTGTTGCTAGTACATAAAGATTAGATATGCGGTGATTAGCTGCTATCAAGTGGATTACGGTTATATAAGCTCTGGTTAGCTTCTAGAAAATATATATAGATTATACCGAAGTATCCCTCGTCAAAAACGACAGGATAAATACGATATGCGCTAGAAGCGTCATAGAAACTCTTCTATTCTTTAGTTCATCGTGTTAGTAGAATTGTATGTTTTATTTCCAGGCCTAAACCTTAGGAGCTCGTGAGAGTTATCGAGCCTGAGTTAGTAAGTTGACCAGTATAGGCGCAACTAGGCGATATAACTACCAGTTTGGCGCTTGTGTAGCCAGAAAAGCACGTCCATAGGCCATTGGCATACCTTTACATCCTAGGGATAGAAATTCAGATAGGAAGATTGTACTTCAGAGTTAGCAGCCTAAGGTTGTTTTGTGAGCTGAGTGACAGCCTGTCATCTAGTTAGCTACGAGCAGTATTTGTTAGTTCCAGTTGACTTAACATCTGTCCGGCAGATCACCCAGGAAGAAGTCCAACCGTTCAGGCTAAATAGACCTATGGGTACCCTAAGGAAGGGAACCTTATTCGCAGACAAAGGCAGAGCCAGCTACCCATCTTGTCCTTAGAAGCTACTCAGGTACAGATTGCCGTAAGCGGCTAAGTCTAGGTAAACTTGTCCTTAAAGCTAGGAATCACCCAGAAATGTCATATAAGATTGGACCAGACCAGGATAGGGTCTAAAGTACCAGTATTGTGTAGTACAACACTACTCTCAGACTAAGAATGTCAGTAAGCTTCCCGTGGAGGGTTAGGCCCAGATCGCTCAGTAGCATGTTCGGCCATTACTAGCCTTACAGTTGTCCTAAACAGAGGAACTGAGTAGTCAATCATTCGCGACCCCATAATTATTATGAGTATAGATGTCCGAGCAGTACATACAGAGAGTTGATTGGAACACTCCAGATCTCGCCCTATTCAGTCCAGACCATTAGAGATCATGATCGCTACTAGGATCCCTTGATCAGATACAGGCACACGGCGTGCCTGCTAGCAGCCTTACAGACTATCCTAAGGGGGCGAGCAGTGGTGGCGAAAGGCCCAGAAGGCTAGTGACGCCTTTTTGAGTGGCTAGATTGAGATATTAGTATAGCACCATGGTTGGGGTTGCCCTCACTTAGGAGCCATCTATGACCACCCCAAGGTTACTACCTGTTTCAACGCCCGCCAGGGGCGAGATAACGTCGCTCCAGAAGAGCGGTATGCCGTTCGTGAGGGACGAAGATGGGGTCCCAGGTCCTCATACAGTCCATTTCATGGCTGGACTATTTATATGCTGATCGACACTATACCACACCCCTTGTCGAGCCTGGTGCCTGGGGTGCAGATATCAAATATCAGGAGCCCACCGGACTCAGACACAGCTACAGTACAGGGGATGAGCGGGCTCAATTGTAGACCCAGGGGACTGGTAGGTTGGCTACAGTACCATTAGAGCCATAGGAACTTGGTTAGGGTTATGTAGCTTGAAGTGCACTCACCAGGGCTTATGGGGGCCTCGGGTAGGTTATTCTCTACTGGTTGTACCTTCTAGGATTTGGGGGGCCAGGTTAAGTTCTTGTTTGCATACTTGTCCACTAGCTATGGCTTGTGAATATATAATTATGCGGTCACCGCTCATATATATGTAATGTTTGCTAGATGCAGATTACGAATAAGCTCGCTTACAGGTTAATCCCTCTACCTTTCCTTGCTACTTACTTCCAGTATTTTACAGCTCCCATTCACCTTATTTACTACCTTACATATTCGGTACATATTGTACTGACGCCCAATTATGGGGCGCTGTATTACTTGCCTGCAGGTTTAGACAGACAGGGTTCAGGATCTTCAGTAGCAGTTGTTCAGAGTCCACAGTTGGGTCAGCTCCTTTCATTCGGAGTTTTCAGGTTGTAGAAATTTCTGTATTTTAGTTATATAGCATTTTAGGTAGGCCGAGGCCCTGCCCCGGCCACTTTTTGTACTCTTAGAGGCTTGCAGACTATAGTCGTCAGTTAGTTAGTTGTATGTTGGGCGCTAATCAGTTATGCTTCATGTGTTGGCCGTATGGGGCCTAGTATAGTAGTTTGTCTTTACTTCATATTATAACTAGACAGCATGGTGGCCTTGTCAGCCCGCATAGGATCCCTTCCGTTGCCTGTTGTTGGTTAGCTGTTTTCGTTTACAGGTGACTATTGCATTTACAACTGAGATATAGCCCGTTATTTTTTTGCACTGAGTCGCAGACTGGCACCAGACGTGCATAAGCTTAGCCAGGTCAGCAAGTCATCAGTGTGGCACCAGATGCCAGTCATGCCTCCCTAGGTGGGGGTATGACATTTAATCTATCAAAACTCTAAGAAAAATAAGGAGAGAGCTTTTCAAGTGATTTACTTTTTTGCTTTGCAAAAATAAACATTTCATTTATTTTATAATTTAGCGGTCTTTCTTTGCCGAAATGACCTAGTTTTCGTCTATTGAAGTGAACAAGGATGGTCTTGCAGAAAAGATCATTTTTTATTTATTTTATTTTCATGGTTGTTTGTTTTGTTAACGAAAAGATCTAACTGCCTCTACAAGGAACTAAAGGGGATCGTTCTGCATAAATAACCAATGTTATTTACCATGTCTTTACGTCTAATCGCTTTGCCAAGACAATCTAATTTCTTTCAAGAAAGCCAATAAGAATGATTTTGCATAAATTTATCATTTTTATTTTATTTTAGTCTATTTTGCAATGACTTAAAAAATTTATTTTTACATAAATATGAAAGGACGAAATTTTGCTTTCGCAAATTCAGCTTTATTTTATCCAAGGTCAATTTTCACTGTTTTGGCATATGACTTGACTACATCTAGTCATCTTGGTTTAGACGCCATGAGGCGGGACTCTACCTCCACGCACAAGTTCTATGAAAAGTCTTGAGTATTTATAAAATCGTGTTATCTTTGCATCTCCTATTTTTTATTTATTTATTCCTCTTTTCTTGAAAGTGAGTTCCACATCTTGTTTGTATGTGATAACAAACTCCCTATTTACTATCCGAGGTGTCAATTTCGATGTACCAAAGGGAACCTAGATTGTTCCTAACTTGTCATTCATCTTCCTTTAGGGAAAACATGAGTTTAGTAGAAAAGGGTGACAAGAGGCCAAGAAATGACCAACCGCCTTTTAGATAATGCCCCAGCACTTTTGCAGTGGTGGCACAAAAATTTGGGAAATCATGGCCAAGGGGTAGTGTTCAAACATTTGGGTTTCCTGCGGAGCCTCTTTTATGCTGAACCCCGAAGGGATTTGATGGAGGCTCTTATTCCTTTTTGGGATCTTATGAACAACGTCTTCCATTTTGCTAATTTTTAACTCAACCCCACTTTGAAAGAAATAGGAGCCTTTACAAGACTAGGCAAAAGCCCTCACCAAAGGAAGCCCCTGATACCAAAACATATAAGTGTTGAAGGATCTCGAAACTGTTGCATATCAGTCTGGTAGAAATGGGTCATTTGAATAATGGTTGGGTTCACTTGGACTTTCTTTACAAAAGGTATTGTTGACACGACAAATTCGAGCTATTTGGGAAACAACTCAATAATAAGGGGGATCGCAGGATATGGGAGGAGCATAGTTATGATGCTTGCATCGTGGATTTTCTTTGGATTATGGTGTTCCCAAAAAGGGGAGAAAAGATCAGTACGAACTTGGACGCTGTCATTACCGCATTTTAGAAGAAGTCGAACATCACCCTTGTACCAATGATTCTCGTGCATATCTATCGCGCCCTAACTATGTGTCAGAAGGGTGCAAATTATTTTGAAGGATGCAATCTTTTGCTACAAATGTGGATGATAGAGGATGTCCACCATGGCCCCTATGTGGTAAACTTCAAAGTTGATTAGGACGATTATATCAATGGTCACAAAGGTAAAATCATAGGGTATGACTTCCCAATTGGCATTAAGGCTTGGACCAAATACCTTAGATAATTGACTGCTGACAAAATCTTGTGGAATTATGGTAAAGGATTGCAGAAGAGGGGAGGTAGACATTTGGTATTCAGAGTGGTTTCACAACCCAATCCCACTAAAAGTCATGCTAGAAGGGTTAATGAAGGGAGCAATAGACTGAGAGGCAGAAATTAAAGTCAGAATCAAGCCTGCTCGGTTTAAGGTAGAGAAGAATTACTAATCCACCATTCTAACTTTAAATGCAGATTTGGAGCATGCCAGAGTAAGGATCGTGCAACAACAAGCAAAACTCGCCAAAGAAAGAGCCAACTAGGCCCACATAGAATCTAAATTAAAGGGTCAACTCCAGCTAGAAACGACTAAGGGAATGTAAATAACAAATCTTGTTGCCTCTCGTCAACAACTGCTACAGAAGTATGAAGAGAAAGTGCAGGTTGAGTTTGATCAAGAGCGACACCAATGGACGATTGAGAGGGATATATTGAACAATCGTGTTGTAGCGTATGAGGAATGTGAGGTTCAAATGAGGCAGGTTATCAATGATAATCACACATGGTTGCAGAATTGCTATTTTAGCATGGGGAAAGCTAGGGATCAAGTACTTAGTTGGTAAGAAGAGGAGAATGCATTCACCATGATCATAATCATCAAAGTGATAGAAGTGTGAGTTGACTGGTGCATACTCTTATTCTCCAGCTGCCGACAGTGTTCCAAAGCTTGTATGAGACTTTAGAAGGAAAATGGCCATATGGGAACTGCGAGAAGGACCATTGATGATCTTTGTCCAGACATGAGGAGTTTTTAGAATGAAAGTTCCAATGCAACTCATAGACATTTCTTTTGTTATTTTTCGTTATCTTTTTTAGTTTGTATTTGTAATTTGCTACTGTTTTTGTCAGAGTTTGTACTATTTTTGATCTTGTTCGCGTATGTTTTTTGTGGTATTTTCTAAAAAAGATAACGAAATATTTACAGCAAGTTAGGATGTGTTGGCGCCATATTTGGTTATTTCCCTGTTAACTTAGAAAAAGGATATTATTATCTGTACAAATATTGTTTAGGTTTCTTTTAGTTGAGAATTGGTCAAAATTGGTGAGAGATGGTCAGAATCAGTTAGAGGTCAATTATTATCAAGTTTGTAATTAGTTTTTGACAATATTGGAGAGCAATTCTTTAGATCATAACTTGGATTTCTCAATTGTTCTTGAATTTGTTCAACATCTTTTCTTGCAATATTTACAGCAAGTTTTTTTCAATCATCGTTGTAAGTATTTAATTATGTGTTTGTCTATGAATACTAATCATAATCTTACAATCATGAGAGGATAAAACCTCCAAAACTATGATTATGGGAACTATGGTAAATTAACGAACTAAGGTTACACAAAGTGATTCAAACCAATGCTAAATGCTTGTATTGTATTCTCTTCATCTTGAATGTTTCTTAACGAAGTGCAATGTTAGGACTTTCCCGAATTCGTTACTTGCTTGAACCTAGAGAAGTAAAGATTAGGAAAAGAGAATTACAACAAATCCTTGATTTTTATGATCATTATATAACTTGAACTGAGGTTGCAAGATAGTTAATTTGGAACAAATTGATAACAGTTAACTTGAAATCACTCATGAGACCTAACCCGATGATTGAGTATAGTCATCCAATAGAGACAAACCACTCAATTGGATAAACCCTAGTTATCAGTTCTATAAGTAAGCATTAGGATCGATCACGAGTGTAAACCCGAAGTAGTTATGAATCCATGGGGAACACTTACCCTAGATTAATTGTAAATCTTGATAAACTGCAACTGATTTTAAATCTTGTTTCACAATTGTTTTTCTATAAAACCCCCAATTTGGAGATATCACACCAAAGAGCTTAAATACCGGCATTAGTCTAGTTCTTACTAAATTCTCTGTGGGTTCGACCCCAACCTCTTTGTTGGGTTGTTTATTGACAACGTCCACTTCATACTTTGTCAGGAGTGTGAGTTTGAGCGTTATCAATATGCACCAGGGTATACCCCATACTATCTCTATCTTGGCACCTCCACAGTACATGCCCCTGCTCCACAACACAGAATCAATTCATACCGTCCACTTCCTGTTGCTCCAGCCTTTGTAGCCCCTCCTCCACCTGAAATCGCTTCTTTCATAACTCATCCTTCAATTGTGCTCCCTCGATCCGCTAGTGAACCTATTTTCAATACTCACGACATCCAAAACCATCCTATTGAACTAATATTTAAGGCGACTTGTCCCTATGGCTATACTCATCAACCATAGTTTTCTTTTGAAACCGAAAAGCTAATTAAGATAGACAAACAAGAGGAAATGGCAAGGAAGATGAAATACTGGAACAAGCTATGAGAAACTTATAAGGATTGGGAGGCCACAAAAGTGTTTCGTACAAGGACCTGTGCATGAACCCAAGTGTCCAGCTTTCTCCTGGATTTAAGATGCCAAAGTTTGATAAGTACGATGGGCATGGTGATCCTGTGGCGCACTTGAGGCGATACTGTAATCAATTGACAGGAGTCGGAGGAAAAGAAGAATTGCTCATGGCCTACTACAGTGAAAGTTTAACAGGTGTGGATTCAGAATGGTTTATCGATCAGGAAATTATTAAGTGGCACACTTGGGATGATATAGCTAGTGAGTTCGGGCAGCAATTTAGGACAATATTAGTTTGGTCCCCGATGAAAAGTCTTTGATCAGCATAAAGAAGAAATATATAGATAGCTTCAGCGAGTATGCAATTAGATGGCATGAGCAAGCTACCAGGTAAAGTCGTCAATGAAAGAAGGCAAAATAGTGGAGACTTTTATCCAGGCACAAGATGACTATTACCAACACCAACTTCCCGCATGGGCAAATTATTTATTGAAGTAATTAAAATGGGAGAAATGATAAAAGATGGGATTAAGCCAGGATGTATCGTGAGCTTTGCTGCATTGAAGGTGACCATTCAAGCAATTCAAAGTGGTTTAGGGAGTTTCATAAGGAAGAAGAAAAGAGAAGATGTAGCTTTAATTGTACCAAGGTCACGATGAAGCTCGAGGGGTCCACTTTACCAATACACCCACCCCCAACCCTAAACTTATATCAAAAACCCATATAATCATCCACAACACTACTTTCCTCCCCAAAATCCACAATGTTCCATTCCCTCTTCTCAATATCCCATATACAATGCATAGCCATAAGCACACACCCCCACCTTACCAGCAATGGCATGCACCAACTCCTCAAAATCATCCTCCACCTCCACCCCCACAAATATACCAAAGCCCTTCTCAACCCAATTTTCGATCTAGACCAGAATATAATAAGGGAAATTCGGTCAAGGATAAATTTCACACCCATTGGAGAATCATATGCTAGTTTATTCCAAAGCTGAGAACATTGAATATTTTTAGCCCAATTGAAGGAAGGATCCTAAACCCGTCCTCGAGAAATCTTGACTATTCCCAGAGGTACGTGTATTATTCTTATAAACCTGGGCATAACTGTTGTCGCTCAAGCATACACAAGTACACGTGGTCATACAAAAAATATAGTCACTCACTCTTTCAAGCCGGATATCGAACCCACAGGGACTATGATGTAGTGATTTTTTATTTTAGTATTCACAATTATTATACACAAATGTGTAATTAGCCCTATAAGTTATGAGTTTTATGAATATAAATCTAAAACATAGCAATCAATAAAACAAAGAATATTAATTAAATCAATAAGAAAGAATATCATAAGGTTAAGGCATGAGATGCAATCTTGTAGAACTTATATTTTTCTTTAGCTACGTTCTCTATTGGGTTGCTGGTTATGAGAAATTAAACTGTGACTATGGTCTTTCGAACCTCTAGCCAATTGTCTAATTATGAACTTTGCAACTACACATATTAAATTGTGATGCAATATCTCTGTCATGCCCCGAGTCTACACCCTGGACGTAACACGGTACTTGAAGCCACAAGTGACCCCAAGTCAGCCCCTGGTCTATCATTCACTGGCATTCTGAGTAAACATGCACAGCGGAGCTTATATAATAGCATAAAATATTTAAGAAAGACAAGTCTGAGAGTAAACAGTTCAAATATTCAAATAACACTGGACAAACTGGAAGTCATGTCTGTCTGAAAGCCATCTAAGCTGAGGAGTTACTGGGACAAACCCCAGCTAACTCTAAATCTAAAAAAAACTAATAAATGACTGAAGAAAGAAGTTATGCCTTGAATGATGAGGACTCACACTTCAACTACTGAGGGGAAATACTCTGAATGGTGGAAACTATCTGTGCTGAACCTGAGAACCTGCAGTTGTATCATGAAATGATACAACATAAAAGTATGCGTCAGTACTTTGAATGTACTAAGTGAATATAAACTCTAAACTGAAATGACATGCAATGACCAACAGGTAAACTGAACTGAACTACTAATGTAATCTGAAATGGTTAAGATGACTTGTCTGATGGTCAAGGACATGCCCTAAGTCTGAAACACTAAGTCTGAGATACTATACTAAACTGAGTTAAACTGATAGGGATGAAACTGAACTGAGATTCTTATTCTGAAACTGAACTGGACTGACTAGTGGGAGAGTCTGTAACTGACATATAACCACGTAAGCTAGATGTGGAGTCCGATGTATACACCCCATCGGTAGGACCCAATATACCTTGCAAGGGTATAAAAGTATGAACTGGTTGATCACAAAAGTCTGGGGACAAATCAGGCCAATAATCTATATTTGTAATCCTACGCTGGCAACGTAATTATGGGAACCTGGATGCGCTGGAACCCCGGTATGCTCGGTGCTAAGTCCTACTCCCACTAGAACACCTAAACTGAACTACTAGGCTGATAGCTCGAAACTGGGGTCCAAGACTAGTCAGGGACATACAACTGAAAGTACCCTGAGAGTCTTATCGGACTGGATTCTGAAATTGGGTTCTAAACTAGTCAGAGTTGCTCATCTAGAAGCGTCGTAACCGTCTAAGAACAAACTAAAATCTGAAATGGGGTCCTAGGGAAAGTCTGATCCATATATCTGAAATGTCATAACTGCCTAATAGACCAATAACTGAATTCTGATTCTAATTTTAATATATGGGAGGTACTACTAACACCTCGAGAATTTCTATAGTCAAACTGATAGTTGATAATTTCTGCATAGTTCTAAAGGAATTCTACATTCTAACTAAACTGAACTGTTAAGCAGCTAATAGAGATCTCGACCCATTCCAACAACACGGGAATTCCGTAATATAGCAACAACTCAAGAATTCAAGAACACTAATTTATCAAGTCTAAAACTATTCTTATTTATGGAATATCTACTCGTTTCATATATAAAAGAGTTCCAAGGAAAATACAGCCCAAACATGCTTAATTCATTAGAGGAAGATTTTCAAGAAAAATCATCTTCATACAAGAATTCATGGCTTTAATTCACTCTTGCAAGAATCTCGATAAATTAAGTAAGAACTGATGGAATTGATATCAATAATAAACGAGGATATCATTCTATGAGAGATTGACAAATAATAACATGTATTTCTTCGTATTCAAAAAACTCAGGGCTAAAACTAATAGAGAAGTTATGAAAGAATTTTGTGGGGCACAAGGGAAGAATAATTTTCCTTGTTGAATACCCACATACCTGACGAGAAACTAAGAGAATTTACTTGAAAATTGAAGAAGAACAATCTACCCTAGCTGATGCCCTGAAATTCTCTGAAAGAAAGTCTGCGTTATTTTTCTTGGAAGTCTGAGTGGGGAATGAGGAAAAGGACTCATTACTCCCACTAAAACGTCTGGAACTGAAGCTAAAACGACGTGGTTTAAGGCTTGGGAGGGTAGGAAATTACTAAAAGCCCTTAGAATTTCGCTGGGAAAAACTGTCAAGTGTCCCTAACGGGTGACCTAACTACTCGTTACCAGGTCCAAAGAGTTGGTGGGTTCTCCTGTCAAGTTCGCTGGAAAAATTCTATCGGCTCCTAACGGGGGACCTGACGTGTCGTCCCCATTGACGACGACTCGTGGTGACCTCCCGTCGAGTTCACTGCCAACTTCACAAGCTTTTGATCCCAGCCTGGCAACACTGGTCTATCTTTCTTGGCATCCTCCTCATGGTTGACCTAACGAGTCATTGGATTTCATAACCACTCGTTAAGTGAGTCATTCTGCAACATTTTCTGTAGTTTTCCAGATTTCTGATTTAAGTCTCGAATATTAATTTTGAGCTTTCGGGGTGTTACAATATATTTCCCTTGGAAACATTCATCCTCAAATGTTAGAAAACTCATAAGAACCAGAAAAATAGCAATCAAAGTTTTCAAATACTTCTCATTTAACTCTAAAACTACCAAAATGACTACCTCCATTTCAGAAAACATAACTGAACTGAATTTGGTTTTCATATACACATCCAAAGTCAAAAAGAAAATCTATTCACATGAACTGAATTCTACAACTAGTTCAGGTCTTAAAGAAAAATTTATATTTCAAGCTACAACAGAGTCTGTAGAGAACAAGTGCGGGTATTTGGCCATTATGTCTGTTTCGGCCTCCCACGTAGCTCCTTTAACCTACTGATTTCTCCATAGGACCTTAACTGAAGCTATTTCCTTATTCCTCAATTTACAAACCTGACAGTCAAGGATTTGGACTGGTACCTCCTCATCGGTGAGACTATCCTTGACTGCAACACTATCCAATGGCACCATAGAGGTTGGATCTCCAATGCACTTCTTCAAAAGTGATACATGGAAAACTGGGTGTACACCTGCTAGTTCTGAAGGCAACTCCAGCTCATAGGCCACCTTGCCGATCCGCAGCAAAATTCTATAAGGTCCCACATACTTAGGACTGAGCTTCCCTTTCTATTCAAACCTCATCCCCCTTTCATGGGAGAAATTTTAAGGTATACCCATTCATCAACTGCAAACTCCAACTCTCTTCTCCACACATCGGCATAAGATTTATGGCGACCTTGATCCATTTTCAACCTTTCTCGGATGAGCTGAACTTTCTGCATTGCCTCGTGAACCAAGTCTGGCCCTATCAAGGTAGCTTCACCAACATCAAAGACCCTACAGGAGATCTACACTTTCTACCATTCAATGCTTCAAATGGGGCCATCTGGATGCTAGAATGGTAGTTGTTTTTGCACGCAAACTCGATAAGAGGCAAATGGTCATCCCAATTCCCCTTAAAATCGATCGCACACGCTCTCAGCATATCTTCTAGAGTCTGAATAGTCCGCTCAGCTTGCCCATCGATCTGCGAGTGGAAAGCTGTGCTGAGCTTGATTTAAGTACCTAGTCCCTTTTGAAAGGATTTCCAGAAGTGTGAGGTGAACTGAGTTCCTCTGTGTGAAATGATAGATAAAGGCACCCCATGGAGTCTGATCGTTACACCCCGTAAGTTTCTAATGTTTAGATGGCCTATTCATACGTTGGTTAAGAGTTTTAGGGTGCAACACGTGGAAGAAAAGGGCCTAGGGAGAGGTCAAATGAGCACGGACTCGGGACTATGCGGGAGAAGGCCAGGCCAGCTGCCCAAAGGGGCAGCGTGGCATGGATCCTCCCTGGCGCATTAGGTGCCATGGCACGCCCAACTATTGGCGCATTGGGGTCCGTGTCACGGACCTCGTGTCCACTGCCCAAGTTATTTTATATATATATCTTAAGTAGCTTCATTAGTTTCATACATATATACATGTTCTTCATCCCAACCGTAGAGTTACGCTATTTTTCAGTTGAATTCTTCCGTTTACGCTACGAAATGCTGCTCAAATTCAAATTAACTTCGGGTATTGAAGTATAAGGCTGCAGGGAGCATCGCTACAGAGTTAGTTTCACCAAATTCGCCCGGCCAATCATAACCCCTGTCGAGCCTGGTGCCCGGGGTGCAGATATCAAGAGCCCACCAGACTCAGACACAGTTATAGCCAAGGGCCGAGCGGGCTCAGTTGTAGACCCAGGGGATTGGTAGGATGATTATAGCTATTAGTTGACCAGTGTGACCTTGGATAGGGGTATATAGACTGAGGTGTACTTATCAAGGCTTTTGGGGAGCCTAGGTGGGTTATTCTATGTTAGTTGTACCTTTCGGCTTATGGGGGCCAGGTAAGGTTTATGTTTGCTTTAGTTAGTGATAGTTAGACAGTAAGTCTTTCTATTACTGAGGCATGATCTCTATTTCTTCATTTCAGTTATTCTCAGTTTTATCTCTTTATTTCAGTCATTTACAGTTATCACCTTACATATTCGGTACATATTGTACTGACGCCCTTTCTGGGGCACTGCATTACTTGCCTGCAGGTACGGATAGACGGGGAGCAGGTCCCTCGTAGCTTTTAACCAGCATCACCAAAGCAGTTAGCTCCTTTTTCTTCCGAAGCTTGTAGATAGAAGGTTTAGTTTTTTTGATTGTACAGTTCATAGGTAGGTCGGGGCCCTGTCCCGACCGTCATATTACTCCTAGAGGCTTGCAGATTGTTTCTATTTTCCTGTGGTTAGCTGTTATCGGTCATGTGGGGCCTATATGTGTTTTAATTTACGTGTTGGCCGTGTGGGGCCTTGTTTAGCTGGAAGATTAGCGGCCTTGTCGCCCATAGTTTAGCTTAGTACTGAATTTACTTTACAGTCATAACTAGACATCATGGTGGCCTTATCGGCCCGCATAGAATTCCCTATTTGTTTCTGGTTAGTTGTTTTCTTTTAGAGGTGGCTATAAGGCCTTGTCGGCCGGGGGCTTTGATTACAGCCGAGATATAGCCCGTTGTTTTCTTGATTTAAGAGTTAGTGTTACCCCTGCACCAGAAGTGCTTAGGCTCAATCAGCTCAGTCAGTTCAGATCCTAGTAGGGCACCAGGTGTCAGTCATGTCTCTCAAGGTGGGGCGTGACACTGACTAACTCTCGGATGTAAAGTTTGGCATAGTCTTCAGTTGAGTCTCTGGTTTTGACTGGGAGGAAGTGAGCTGACTTAGTCATCCGATCTACTATCATCCAAATTGAGTCATGCTGCCGCCGATTCTGGGGTAGACCTGTAATGAAGTCCATATTCACTTCTTCCCACTTCCATGTGGGTATACTGATATCTTGAGTCATGCCTCCAGGTCTCTGGTGTTCTACCTTGACTTGCTGGCAATTCGGGCACTGTGCTACAAATTCGGCAATATCTCTTTTCATGTCGTTTCCACCAGTAAACATCCCGAGTGTCGCGGTACATTTTAGTAGCACCGGGGTGAATAGAGTATCTCAAGCTGTATGCCTCGACTAGTATCTGTTGTCTCAACTTACCAACATCCGATACATACAACCTACCCTGGAAACGGAGCACCCCATCTCCTCCTTGGGAGAAAGCTTCTATCTCTTTTCTGAGGACTGCTTCCTTAAGTTTAAGTAAAGTTGGATCTTCATCCTGTCTAGATTTGACTTCAACTACCACAGATAAATCTGGCCCGCTTTGCATTACCACGCCACCTTCAACTGAATCCACCAACTGCACCCCTAATCGGGCTAGCCTGTGAACTTCTTTCGCTAACTCCCTCTTGCCTTCATCAATGTGAGCCACACTTCCCATAGACCGTCTTCTTAGGGCGTCGACCACCATGTTGGCCTTACCCGGGTGATACAAAGCACTCAGGTCATAATCCTTTAGCAATTCCAACCACCATCTCTAACGAAGGTTTAGGTCCTTCTGGCTGAACACATACTAAAGGCACTTATGATCTGTGAAAACATCCACATGAGCCCTGTACAAGTAGTGTCTCCATATTTTCAACGTGAATACCATCACTGCCAACTCCAAGTCATGAGTCAGATAGTTCTTCTCATGGACTTTAGGCTGTCTTGAGGCATATGCTATCACTTTGCCCTGCTGCATTAGAACGCAACCAAGTCCAACTCTAGAGGCGTCACAAAATACAACAAACCCATCCATTCCTTCTGGCAGGGTCAAAACTGGAGCAGTAGTGAGTCGAGTCTTTAAATCCTGAAAACACTTCTCACACTCATCCGACCCCTAAAATTTCACCTCATTCTGGGTTAACTTGGTCAGAGGGGATGCTACGGTGGAGAAACCTTCCACAAACCATCGGTAATAGCCTTCTAAGCCGAGGAAAACCCTGATTTCGGTAGGAGAGGTAGGTCTGGGCCAATCCTTCACTACTGCTATTTTATGGGGATTTACTTGTATCCCCTCACCTGATACCACATGACCCAAGAATGTCACAGAATCCAACCAAAATTCACACTTGCTGAACTTGGCGAATAACTGGCGATCTTTGAGGGTCTTTAATGCTATCCTTAGGTGATTGGCATGCTCTTCCTCATTTCGGGAGTACACCAGAATGTTGTCAATAAATACAATGAAGAAAATATCCAGGTACTGCTTGAAAACCGTATTCATCAAATCCATGAAGGTTGCTGGGGAGTTCATTAATCCAAAGGACATCACCACAAACTAGTAGTGACTATACCGAGTTCTGAATGCTATTTTTGGTATGTCACTCTCTCTAACTTTTAACTGATGGTACCTTGACCTGAAATCAATCTAGGAGAAACAACTAGCTCCCCGAAGTTGATCAAACAGATCATCAATTCTAGGCAGAGGGTACTTGTTCTTAACTGTGACCTTGTTCAGCTGACGGTAATCTATGCACATTTTGAGGGTACCGTCTTTCTTACGCAAGAATAACACTGGAGCACCTCAGGGAGAGATGCTGGGTCTGATAAAACCCTTGTCAAGAAGATATTTTAGCTGCTCCTTCAGCTCCTTAAGCTCAGCTGGAGTCATTCTATAAGGAGGGATAGAGATGGGCTGAGTGTCTGGGAGAAAATCTATTCCGAAGTCTATCTCCTGTTCAGGCGGGCTCCAGGAAGGTCCTCAGGAACTACATCTGGGAACTCGGGGACAACTGGAACTGATTGAATGGCTGGGGTCTCAGAGTTGGAGTCCTTGACCCGAACCAGATGATATAGACATCCTTTGGAAATGAGTTTCTGGGCCTTAAGGTAGGAAATAAACCTACCCTTAGGCGCTGAACTGTTTCCTATTCATTCTAATACTGGCTTATTAGGAAACTGGAACTTGACAACTCTAGTTTTGCAGTCAACTGAGGCATAGCAGGAGTGTAACCAATCCATGCCGAGAATAAGGTCGAAGTCGACCATGTCTAGCTCTACAAGATCAGCTGGAATGACTTTATTCAGGACTGAGCCTGGGCAGTTTCTATACACCCGGCTGGCTCAAACTAACTCACCAACTGGGGTGGAGACTGAGAAGGGTTTTGGTAGGACCTCTGGACTGATGTTGAACTGAACTGCTATATATGGAGTCATGAACGAAAGAGTAGCTCCTAGATCTAAGAGGGCATATACATCTAGATGGAAGAGATGTAACATACCAGTAACTACATCAGGTGAGCTTTCCTGTTCCTAACGAGAAGAGAGAGCGTAAAAATGATTCTAGTGTTGACCGCCATCTATACCAATGAGTTAGCCGGTTGAGCTGGTCGGCCTACTAGAGCTGCTGAGGTAGTGGATTATGATCTCCGTCGCCCTGCTGAAGGGCACTCTCTGAGTCGGTGCCCAAGCTGTCCACATCCAAAACAACCCTCTCTGCCCTGTAGACACTCTCCAGGATGATTCTTTTCGCATTTAGGGCAAGATGGATACCTGTTCCCTGTATTGTGGGCCTGAGACTGAGTGTCAGATGACCCACCCCTCCGATCCTTCTTGCCGGCTTGTTCTTACGCTCCATGTCTTTCAACTTCTTGGCCTCAATCTGATGGGCATAAACAATCAGTCTAGAGAGATCCACGTCCTTGATTAGCATCGTGGTCCTGCATTCCTTGAGGACCAAATTAGATACTCCATTAACGAACTTCGGCATACGAGCCCTTGGCTCGGCTACCATCTCTGGAGCATACTTTGATAGTCTGGTAAACTCCAGAGCATACTCCTCCACTGTCCGGTTACCCTGTCGTAGGTTCATAAACTCTTCAATCTTAGCCTCACTCAGCTCCTGAGGGAAAAACGTATCTAGGAAAGCTGTGTGGAACTCCTCCCACTCCACCGGTCTTGCTTTCACTGGCCGCCCCTCCTTCCACTGCTCATACCAAACTTGGGCTACCCCTTTAAGCTGATAGGCATCCAGGTCAGCACTCTCAGAGGAGCTGACACCCATAATACCGGTAATCTTCCTAACCTCATCTACAAACTCTTGGGGGTCCTCCCCCACTTTAGATCCTTGAAATGATGGAGGGTTCATACGGGTGAAGTCTCGCACCTTTGCAGCTGCTGCAGACCCGTTCGTGTTCACAGGCACAACCTGTTGATTCACCTGATTGGTCACGGTCTGAGTCAGTAACTGAATGGCCGCTCTAAACTCTACGATAGAAACTGAATCATCTTGAGAAGCTGTCAGGGCTGGTGGAGCAAGTTTGTTGGCATTACTGGCCTTTCTTCCGTTACTGCGTCTGGGAGGCATGGTTCACTGAAATGAAACAGAGCACGAATTGGAAGGGAATTTCTGGAATTGAACTTTGACGCACGATAAAGAATATGAAAAAAGGGGATTTTCCTAATAACATCTCATAGCCTCCTCGTCATAATTGTGGCGCGCTTCACACCCATAAAAAGGACTCTACTCGATGCGTCTTTCAGACATTCAGAGGATACTCTAAATTTAGTGCTCTGATAACAAGTTTGTCACGCCCCAAGTCTACACTCTGGAGATAACACGGTACTTGAAGCCACTAGTGACCCCAAGTCAACCCCTGGTCTATCATTCACTGGCATTCTGAGTAAACATGCACAACGGAGCTTATATAATAGCATAAGATATTTAAGAAAGACAAGTCTGAGAGTAAACAGTTCAAATATTCAAATAACACTGGACAAACTGGAAGTCATGTCTGTCTGAAAGCCATCTAAGCTGAGGAGTCACTGGGACAAACCCCCAGCTAACTCTAAATCTAAAAAAAACTAATAAATGACTGAAGAAAGAAGTTATGCCTCGAATGATGAGGACTCACACTTCAACTACTGAGGGGAAATACTCTGAACGGTGGAAACTATCTGTGCTGAACCTGAGAACCTGCAGCTGTATCATGAAATGATACAACATAAAAGTATGCGTCAGTACTTTGAATGTACTGAGTAAGTGGGAGAAACATAACTGAATATAAACTCTAAACTGAAATGACACGCAATGACCAACAGGTAAACTGAACTGAACTACTAATGTAATCTGAAATGGTCAAGATGACCCTGTTTGATGGTCAAGGACATGCCCTAAGTCTGAAACACTGAGTCTGAGATACTGTACTTAACTGAGCTAAACTGATAGGGCTGAGACTGAACTGAGATTCTTATTCTGAAACTAGACTGTACTGACTAGTGGGAGAGTCTGTAACCGATATATAACCATGTGAGCTAGACATGGAGTCCGATGTATACACCCCACCGGTAGGACTCAATATACCTTGCCAGGTTATAAAGGCATGAACTGGGTGATCTCAAAAGTCTGGGGCCAAATTAGGCCAATAATCTGTATCTGTAATCCTACGTCGGTAATGCAGTTCTGGGAACCTGGGTGCGCTGGAACCCCGGTCTACTCGGTGCTAAGTCCTACTTCCATTGGAACATCTAAACTGAACTATTAAGCTGATAGCTAAAAACTGGGGTCCAAGACTAGTTAGGGACATACAACTGAAAGTACCCTGAGAGTCTTATCGGACCAGATTCTGAAACTGGGTTCTAAACTAGTCAGAGCTACTCATCTAGAAGCGTCGTAACCGTCTAAGAACAAACTGAAATCTGAAATGGGGTCCTAGGGCAAGTCAGAGCCATATATCTGAAATGTCATAACTGCCTAATGGACCAATAACTGAATTCTGATTCTAATTCTGATATCTGGGTGGTACTACTAACACCTCGAGAATTTTTATAGTCAAACTGATTAGTTGATAATTTCTGCATAGTTCTAAAGGAATTCTACATTCTAACTAAACTGAACTGTTAAGCAGCTAATAGAGAATTCGACTCATTCCAACAACACGGGAATTCCGTAATATAGCAACAATTCAAGAATTCAAGAACACTAATTTATCAAGTATAAAATTATTCTTATTTATGGAATATCTGCTCGTTTCATATATAAAAGAGTTCCAAGGAAAATTCAGCCCAAACATGCTTAATTCACTTGAGGGAGATTTTCAAGCAAATCATCTTCATACAAGAATTCAGGTCTTCAATTCACTCTTTTAAGAATCTAGATTAATTAGGTAAGAACTGATGGAATTCATATCAACAATAAACGAGGATATCATTCAATGAGAGATTGATGAATAATAACATGTAATTTCTTCGTATTCGAAAAACTCAGGGCTAAAACTAATAGAGAAGTTATGGAAGAATTTTGGGGGGCACAAGGGAAGAATAATTAATGAGAAACTAAGAGAATTTACTTGAAAATTGAAGAAGAACTATCTGCCCTAGCTGATGCCCTGAACTTCTCTAAGAGGAACTCTACGTTAGTTTTCTTGGAAGTCTGAGTGAGGAATGAGGAAAAGGACCCATTACTCCCATTAAAACGTCTGGAACTGAAGCTAAAACGACATGGTTTAAGGCTTGGAGGGTAGGAAATTACTAACTAGCCCTTAGAATTTTGCTGGAAAAAACTATCAGGTGTCCCTAACGGGTGACGTAACGATTTGTTACCAGGTCCAACGAGTTGTTGGGTCCTCCCATCAAGTTCACTAGAAAATTTCTACTGGCTCCTAATGGGGGACCTGACGACTCGCGGTGACCTCCCGTCGAGTTCACTGCCAACCTCACAAGCTTCTGAATCTCGGCCTGGAGACGAGAGACTTAACGAGTCGTGGGGCCTGACCACGACTTGTAAGGTCATCCGTTGGGAACACTGCTCTATCTTTCTTGGCATCCTCTTCACGGTTGACCTAATGAGTCATTGGGTTTCCTAATGACTCGTTAAGTGAGTCATTATGCAACATTTTCTACAGTTTTCCAGATTTCTAATTTAAGTCCCGGATATTAATTTTGAGCTTTTGGGGTGTTACAATCTCGTCTTAAATCTATAAGCATTTGTTCCTTTCTTTAACCGAATGTGACATTGCAGGTATATTTCTATCCCACACGTGAATCCTATCTTTAATTTACAGTAAAGATAAGAACACATTCCCTATTCCTCATTCTATCCTAATAATTCTCCTTTCAGAGTCAAATTAAGGTTAAGAATTTATCTTAATGCTGGCTAAATACTAAAATACAAAGAGCAGGAATAGAAGAGCAAACATTTATAATAAAAGGACATCAAGCTGAAACTAAATCATTCAGATGGCCTTAACCTCAGAATGAGGTGAGTTAGCCACTCATTCTTTGATTAAAAATCTCCAAATGAGTTTTTAGCATAAAAACAATTGAAATTTAGTAAAAAACAGAAGAGAAAGAACCCTAGAGTTTTCTTCAGCTCAACTGTCGTTTTCCACGTTCTTGCTAATATTTCTAATCCTCCAAAAATAAACAATCTAAGTGTTCTATTTATACAAGTAAAAAAATACACAGTGAATAACTAGCTCCGTGACACAGAGCTCACTGCGAAGGAACTGCTCCATGACACGGAATTATCGCGGAGGCTCACTGGAATTGAGGGAGTTTTGGGAATCCAAGATCCGTGTCATGGAGCTTAATGCACCAAATGTGCTCCATGACACAGACCAAAAGTGGACCTTCACTGGAAATTTGATGCCTGCTAAAATAATCAAGAGCTGTGTCACGGAGGCCATTGCGCCATTTGTGCTCCGTGAAACGGACCCATCGCAGTCCCTCACTGTTTCGTGCCTTCAAAAGTTAATTTTTTCTACCAAAGCACCGTGACACGTGTTTAAATGCGAACAATCTCCAATGTGGCATGGGAGTGAAGTCCAACATCAATTTTTAAGCTCTCTAAACTTCCCATACTTCATCTGCGAGTGTCCATCCACAAAATCAAGCTGAAATTATTATCTTTTCCACCTGCAAATAGTCTAATCATATTTATTAGTCCACAAGCATAATTAATTCAATACATGAATGAATACATCGGTATTATACTCAACTAGGCCTCAGTATGGTTGAAAATATGGCATTGGTTCATATAAATACGCCCAAGATCACCACCCCATACGTATAACCTTGTTCATCCTCAGACAATCCTTTAATATCCTTGGCATGATTTAAACATTACCATCATCAATGGAACCAGATAGCTCACACCTAGTTGTACTAAACGCTTTAATCATGCAATACAATTCATTCAATCAAGCATGGTCTTCACTCACCACATTCATAAGCAGAATCACACAAGCCCTAATGAATAACTTTTCAACCGAAAATCCAGCCAACATGTTTACATCATAGTCGCAAGGTCATTAACTTCACCAAAGTTTTACCATCATGCGCCCTCACTTGTATGCAATGTACCTACTTTCATGAGATCAATATGAGCACAATTAAGCACATTCTATAAATGATTCGCTCACGCTCCAAAGATTATTTCAAGCAAATCTAACACACCATGAGTTTGCTTGTAGTGTACTATTCAACTGAGCATAACATCACTTGTAGGATCAAAAGAGCTTTTTATGATTGTAATGTCGGCTATGGAATGGGTAGGATTATTTGGTTCATAGTGACTCTAATCCCTATGCACTTTAAGACAATTACACATTTTACTTTTCAGTGCCTTACTTCTTTAGCACTTCACTCCACCCCTTTCAAGATTGTTTTTCCCCTCACTTACTTATTCTTATCCAAGATGTAAGGAGTGTGTACCCATAGCTTAGACTCATCAATACACTATATATATATATATATATATATATGTTTGTGTGTGTATATATATTTACACATTTGGCTTATGAACAACAAATTTAGTACACACACCAATCTTTTCCCACCTTAGTATTCGCCCCTCTCTTTGCTCATTTCCTTTCAGATAATGTCTCAGTAAAGTGCAATAAGACCTATTTGGATCAAATTAACATTGAGGACATTTTAACAAATAGGATAAGTCTAATTAGTGAGGCTATTCCAACAAAAATAAGCTTGAAGGCTCAAACGGGGTTCACTAGGAATAATATCAAGGTAAGGCACAATGAGTGATACAAGTTAACTATTTAGGTTCACAAAGAAATACCTTAGTCCTATCTGACAAGCTTAATGCCATTTTCAACTTTCGTACACACAAGGCAAATTCTAAATGCTAGTTAGCAAAAAATACAGCAAGTTCTCACCACACATGGCACAGATGTTCAAACTTGGGTAGCCTCTACCTCTTTTACTATTTCATCCACATTGAGTGACAAACACAATTGAGCCTACCATTTTACAGTTTAGAGTTAAACATCAAGGCCTTATGTGATCCTACCATTTTCTCATCAGTACTTGCTTTTTTTCGAATGTATATCCCATGAAGTCTAGCATCTGACCAAGGGGAGTACTCTAGCCCACTAGCGATGGCTTTTATTTCCTACACGTGACTAATTTCCCTTAAGACGGTCGTCATCCATCAATCATAGGGAACAGTCTCTACCTATGACTAAAACACTACTCAGTTAAAAGGAACTATTCTCAGTAAAAGCACCGAAAACAAAAGTCGAGAAACCCAAAAAACAAGAAAAACAAAAAATAATTACAAGCAACAGCAGCAACAACATAGGAACAGAAACAGATAATCTTACTAGCTATTACATACCCAGTACCAAGTCTTGTTCCTAGCTACAAATTACATGCCATA
Source organism: Datura wrightii (assembly GCA_035772735.1). Lineage (NCBI taxonomy): Eukaryota > Viridiplantae > Streptophyta > Magnoliopsida > Solanales > Solanaceae > Datura > Datura wrightii. The sequence goes on from JASDFA010000001.1 coordinate 24,732,124, forward strand.
GCGTTACTTTTTGTTACCAGTTAATACATGCCACAATTTTTAGAGAATCACATAGATAGATAAACACAAAATGACCATCCCGCACTTAAAATGAGTACTGTCCCCAGTGGTTGCAACATATCAATGTAAAAATAGAGTTAGAGAGGTCAAGACTCCCTAATCAAACAACTGTATCAATCTCCTCAACTGATGTAAAGGCCTCCTTACCGAGGTCAGAGTCATCCACCTCATCATCATCTGATTCAATGTATGAGTCTTCCTGGCGTCTCTCCTTATCTATCAGCACATCATCATCCAACGGTCCTACAAAGGTTGGCCCTATCTAGCACATAGTCATGGCGTGGGTATTGAGGGGATACTCAATGTCAACCTGATGCAATTCTTCTTCAGTCGCTGGCCTTCCCCTGATACGCAGCTGCAATATCTGCAGCACAAACATCCTGGCAGCATAAGAACCATCCGAGCATGTTGCTCGGCTAATGTGAGCACAGGCCCATATGTAGTATCCAGCGCCTTTGTTTTGGTCACATCTATTGCGCCTTGGTCAAATTGTGGCCTATAATCTAATGCTTCTTCCTCAATGTCATAACCCCTCAGAAATGTAGTGATTACCCCCCCCCCCCCGAAGCCATACCTATGTCCCATATGTAATCGAACCTTCTTCATGGATGACTTGATCATAGCACCAACATTGATCTCCATGTTAGTCATCAGTGCGTAGACCAAGCAAACTCTGTCTCTATGACATCTGTCATATATACCCCTGGGATGAGGCAGCTGCAAACAATCTTGAGCTAGACCCGTGCCTCTCTGTTCATCCAGGCATAGGGCAAGGTCTGATGATAGCCTCTATCCTTGTGGCGGATCCATCTAGCAGTAGAGTGTTTCCCACAAAGTACATGACGAATCTCAGCATATGGAGGAGTAATGTTGAGCTATCGGAGTGGATGTGGGTTTGTATATGGGGTAACTAAGATTGCATTCAGGTGATGCGCCTCAAATTGGACCATTTGACCCCAGATCTTCACGGCGTGGCTGCGAAGAGTGGGATCCCAACTTGCATAAAACACCCGCACCATGTGCAAATTACATTACCAAGGCTCATTAAAGATGAAGTCCAAATCCAAGGTATGCAATCTCTGCACTATGTGGGGAAATTCTTACAGCAATCTCTCCCAGTCATTTCTCTCCTTCGGAGAGTATCTAGACTCCTTATGCTTTCCATACCATTTCTTTCCTTCTTCAACCACCCATATGGTACCAAATCGCCTTTTCTGTCCCTTGGGAACTGGTGGGGCTGTTGGCACAGCTGCGCCTGATCTAATCCTCTTTCGGCCCTCGTCGGAGGACGGAACACCTTTTTATTCTGCCTAGCTGATATTGTACCTGTTCAACCAAAACAAAGAGACCTAATTAGTCAACATTTAACATGGCTAGCTAACACTAAGTCATGGCTTTGGTGGTCACCCCATACTTAGTTGCTAGCGTGGTTCACTAGTCATAATTATTCAGGTACTCAGACTTCCCCTTCTCCACACTACAGTGACTAGTTTTTCCTACATTGAAGCATAATCAGCAATTTGACAAGATTAAGAAAACACAACAATATACAACATTGTCACTTAAGGCAATTTGCACTGAGAGATTGAACTGGCAATTATCTTATACTACTCAGACTTCATACAATCAAATAACTCAGACCCATGACACTAGAATTTACATGAAGTTCATATTGCTTTACTCAGATTTCAAGTAATTGGAAACTTGTAATCAGGAACATTTACAATTTATGTATGCCCACATTTACAAAGAACAGAATTTTTCACCATGGGGCACAGGCATAGTGTAGATGTAGTATTATCTAGCATGTCCTTACAAACTACATGCAACCGATAATGCACAATTCCCATGTCCCAGCCTAACAATGCTATCCTAATTCAAGATGCACGACCAATCAAAGAGAAAGATCCCCCTTTCTTTTTATGATCACCTCAGCGCTACACCCTGTTTCCATCTTCACTCACCTCATTTCGACTATACTCAGAGGAGAACAGTGCAATTTTTAACAATCTTAGCAACACTAATTTTAAAACAAAGTCATGAATTTCCCAATATCATTTGGCACTCTTCTTTTTTCATCTTCCCTCAACCCTTCAAGTACCCTATTTCACATTTTTCATTTATTCAAGCAAAAATACAAACAACCAGTGGTCTATCACATGTAAGAAGAAAGTCTCAACAACTTCTACCGATATGTTACCCAAAACATGATTCTAGTTGCTTCTCTTCTAACCCACGTGTTCAAACAAAATAATTTGAAAGACAATAGGGATAAAAATTAGAGACCTTACCTGATGATCTTGTGCTTAAGCCGAGAGAAAAGATTGGGAAGAGTAGTGTCGTGACATGGTGAAGATTGATGGAATTTTTTGTGAGGGAGAGGGGATTTCGGGGTCTTATCGCGCTACGAATGTGGCTTTAGGGCTGAAAATGAAGAATAAAAATAAAAAGAGGGGATTTGGGGCAGGTCGACCCGTGAATTTAATGAAACCCATCGCAGAAACCACATCAAGGTGTCACAGAGGCTATCGTAGAGGACAAGCTCCGTGACACGGATTGGTCGCGGATCTACACTATTTTGCAGTGCTGGGTTTTTAATGAGGCTCCATGACAGGGAGCCAAACACCTAGGAACAACTCCGTGACATGGATCTATCACACAGGCTCACTGGATGATGTCCTTTTGGACATGCACTTACCCTGCACATTCATAGACATTTTTATCCCCGATTCTTTTTCTTTTAGCCTCCCCTCATCCTATACTGTATCCAAAGACATCAATAAGTTAGAAAATAGTTGTTTGCCTCCTACCCAGCGCCAAAGTTTTAGTCATGGAACAACTTTTTTTTAACAAATAAGTCCTAACTATTACATTACAATCACGCGTTGCCTCCCATGCAACGCCTGATTTACCATCGCGGCATGACCCAACTCAAACTCATTGGTCAGATAAGGTGATAGACATCTTCTCTCGATTAACGCCCTCACCCCAATAATGCTTGCACCTTTGACCATTCACCAAAAATGTGGCACTTTTATCTTCTTGCCACCATTCAACTGCCCCGTATGGGATCATCCTAGCAACCTCAAATTGTCTAGACCACTTGGACCTCAACTTCCCTGGAAATAACTTCAATAGGGAGTTGAATGGTAACACCATCTGCCCAAGCTTGAAGACTTGAGGCACTATGTGATTATCGTGCCATCTCTTGGTCTTCTATTTATACAGCTTCGCACTCTCATAGGCGTTACACAAAAACTCTTCCAGTTCATGCAATTGCAACAGGCGCTTTTTTCCCACTAACTCGGGATCCATGTTCAACTTCCACATAACCCAATATGCCTGATGTTCAAACTCCACAGGCAAGTGACAGGCCTTCTCATAAACCAACTGATACGGTGAAGTACCAATTGGCGTCTTATAGGCAATCCTATACGCCCACAAAGCATCATCTAGTTTGCTTACCCAATCCTTTCATTGAGCATTCACAGTTTTTTGGAGAATTTGCTTGACTTCCTTGTTCGATACTTCAACTTGTCCGCTAGTCTGAGGGTGGTATGCTGTAGCAACCTTATGCCGAACTCCATACTTGGCCAATAGGTTTCGGAACTAGTTTTTTATAAAGTGCGAACCTCCGTCGCTAATAATAGCTCGTGGGGTTCCAAACCTAGTAAAGACCTACTTCTTCACAAAATTGGCCACTACCTTGGCGTCATTAGTAGGGAATGTTGCGGCTCAACCCATTTGGAGACATAGTCCACCGCTACCAAAATGTATTGATTACCGAATGACGGTGGAAATGGCCCTATGCAATCTATCCCCACCACGTCGAATACCTTGACTTCCAAAATGTTATGTAGAGGCATCTCATGTTTTTTTCTGATTGTGCCCATCCTCTAACATTGATCGCATGCCTTGATATATGCTACTGTATCCTTGAATAAAGTTGGCCAAAAGAAACATGACTATAACACCTTATGAGCAATTTGCTATCCTCTGTGATGACCGCCATAAGACAAAGAATGATAGCTTCTCAACACCTGTGTCACTTAGCTCTCTGGAATGCACCATCTCACCACTTGATCTAGACCCTTCTTGAATAGATATGGTTCATCCCACATGTAGAACTGGGACTCATACTTTAGTCTATTTCGTTGTTGAGAGGTTGCCTCTGGTGGGTACACTCCACTTACTATCAAGTTCACTATGTCTGCGTACCAAGGGAGTTCCGCCACACTTAGTGCCAAGAGTTGCTCATCAGGGAACTCTTCTTAAATACGCGTGAAATTACTCACATGTGACCTGTCCTCTAGCCGCGACAAATGGTCTGCTACCTGATCTTCGCTGCCCTTCCTGTCTCAAATTTCCACGTTGAACTCCTACAGTAATAATATCCACCTAATCAACCTAGTCTTAGCACCGTTCTTGTTGAATAAGTATCGGATCGCAGCATGATCCGTGTGCACAACCACTTTTGTCCCAACAAGATAGGACCTAAATTTATCAAATGCATACACCAGTGCCACATTCTCCTTCTCTGTGACAGTATAATTAGCCTGAGCCGCATCCATAATTTTGCTTGCATAGTATATGGAGTGAAAAGTCTTTTCTCTTCTCTGCCCCAATACTGCACCCACGGCCAGATCACTGGCGTCACACATCAGCTCAAACGGGCGTTCCCAATCAAGAGCAATCAAAATAGGAGCTTCCACTAGCTTCTTCTTTAGCTCCTCAAAATCACTGATACATTCTACCCCAAACTCAAGCTTTATATCTTTTTCCAGTATTCTACACATTGGTTTGGAGATCTTTGAAAAATCCTGAATGAACCGCCTATAAAACCTAATGTGTCCCAAGAAACTACAAACACCCTTAACCAACACTGGCGGTGGCAACCTCTCAATAACCTCTACCTTGGCACGGTCAACCTCCAATCCTCTTTGTGACACTTTGTGGCCAAGGACAATACTTCCTTAACTTAAAAGTGGCACTTCTCCCAATTCAGCACCAGGTTCGTATCTTCACACTTAGCCAAGACCTTGTCCAGATTCTGCAAACATACAACAAATTAATTACCAAAAACAGAGAAATCATGCATAAATACCTCCACATAGTCTTCCACCATATCATGAAATATAGCTATCATGCAACATTGGAAAGTGGCCAGTGCATTGCGTAGCCCAAATGGCATACGCTTAAAGGCGTACGTCCCATATGGACAGGTAAATGTGGTCTTCTCCTAAAATTCTAGGGCTATAACTATTTGATTATAGCCAGAATAACTGTCTAGAAAGCAATAATACTCCTAGCCTACAAGTATGTCCACCATCTGGTCAGTGAATGGAATGGGACAGTGGTCTTTCCTGGTGGACTTATTTAATTTTCTGCAGTCCATGAAAATCATCCAGCCTGTGACCGTGCTAGTAGGAATCAACTCATTCTTATCATTAGTGATAATTGTCATGCCCCCTTTCTTCGGGACACACTGAACCGGGCTGACCCACTCACTGTTAGAGATAGGATAGACCACTCCCGCATCTTACCAATTAATTACCTCCTCCTGCACCACATCTTTCATCACTGGATTCAACCTTCTTTGATGCTGTCCAATTGGTTTGGATCCTTCCTCCATTAATATCCTGTGCATGCAAAAGGCTAAACTAATTCCTCGGATGTTTGACATTTGCCATCCTATGGCTCTCTTTCTCTTGTTCAGGACAACCAATGCTTTTTGAACCTGTGAATTTGTTAGTCCAGAAGAAATAATGACCGGCAATATATCAGCTTCCCCCAAGAATGCATACTTGAGGTGTGGAGATAATGCCTTCAGCTCCAGTTTGGGGGCCTCCTCAGTAGATGGCTTAGGTGGAGGCTCCAAAAATCTCTGTAGAGATTCAAACTCCTACTTTCAAAAGAACATGTTGGCAGCATTCAAAGCTTGAACCATTTCATAAGTTGCAACATCCCCGAATTGATCATGTCCCACCAACGCTCTTTCCAAGGGATCCTTTGGGCTAATGAGCCGAAGTGCTGACTCTTGGTCAATAACAGTGATGGCTGACAGCTCCTCATAAATAGCAGGGAGCTTCATGGCTTTATAGAAATCAAACACTTCCACATTGTCATGGGCACTCATAGTTAGCTGCCTGCAGCTACATCTATCAAGGCTTGTCAGGTTGCCAAAAAGAGACGTCCCAAAATAAATGAGACTTTCGGATGTGTCTCAAAATCAAGAATTATAAAATCCACCGAAAAAATAATGGAGCCCGCGTGGGCTATCACATCTTTCATAATTCCATCTAGTCTGACCAACGAGTGGTGCGCTAGCTGCAAATCATAGTTGTGGGTCTTGGACTACCCAAACCCAACTTCTTGAACAATGAGGTGGACATCAAATTAATCCTCGCCCCAAGATCACATAAATCGTGAACTCTAGTGGACTGCCCAATGGTGATCTGGATAGTAAAACTTCTCGAATCTTTGAGCTTTGTAGGCAGTCTGTTCTGATTATGTGATGTACACTCCTTATTAAGTGCAACTGTGGCATACTCTGTCAGTATTCTCTTGTTCGCTACAATATCTTTTATGTATTTTGCATACTTCGGAATACTCTGTAAAACATCCACCAGTGGAAGATTAATATGTACCTGCTTTAATACTTCCAAATATTTTTTGAAGCATGCTTCTTCCTTATGCTTCCTCAATTTCTGAGGGAAAGTGGGTGGTGGTGGTGATTTCACAACTCCTATTGAATTTCCACACCCCATTTCTCTATCACTGTCCTCGGCCTCCTCCTCTATAATTATAACTTTTTGTACTGGATTTTCTGGCACCAACTCCTTCAGTTGTTTACCACTCCTGGTGGTGACAGTATTTACCTGCTTCAGGTTGGTGTCTGTATCACTCGGCAACCCACCCCGGGGTCGAGTATTTTGTGCTCCAACTAGCTGTACTAGCTGAATTTCTAATGCCTTTGTAGCCAGCTATTGATTTATCATGTCGGTTGTTAATTTAACTTGGTTAGACGCCATCTGAGCTTGGTTGGCTATAATTGTCTTAAGCATATCCTTGATGTTTCTGGATTGATTATGAGCATTATCCCCTCTGAACTGGGGCTGAAAATTCTGATTTGCCCCTTGATTTATGTGTGGACCCTGATTCGAACTTTGGTGACTATTACCACCCCATGAAAAATTTAGGTGATTCCTACAGTTGGGGTTGTAATTGTTGTCATAATGCTGATTGTTGCTCCTCTGTTCATTCCCTAGAAAATAAACTGAATTTGGGTTAACACCACATGTCTCGGCTGAGTGTTCTCTGCTTCCACAAACTTCACACCACACTTGCTGGACTGTATTGTCTGGAGCTTGCGGCTTCCCCAAGTTCATGTTACTGAAGTGAGTGTTCTTTTGATTCTGTGATGTAGCTATCTATGCAGAAATAGCTGTTAGCCCATCTACCTCCAAGGTGCCTACCGCTCGCTTCACCACACCTCTAGGTGTGTCAGCATTCCATTTTGGGTTGCCTTGCGAAATTATGTTCAGCAATGTATACAATTCCTTATAAGTCTTTTCCAAGGCTTGCCCACCAGCTGCAGAGTCTAAAAGGATTTTGGCGTGAGGCTCCAAGTCTTCTATAAAAGTGTGGACCAACATATCAATTGAATGGAGATGGTGAGGACAATCTCTCAACATAGACTTGAACCTCTCCCAAGCTTGGTACAGGTTCTCACCATCTTTCTATTTGAAATTTAGTATCTGACTTCTGAGCTTTGCTGTCTTCCCAGAAGGAAAGAACCTGATCAAAAATTTCCTTGCCAGATCATCCCATGTGGTTATAGAGTTAGGTGGTTCAGATTTCATCCACCTCTTCGCTTTCCCAAGCAAGAAAAATGGAAACAATGTAAGCCTCACATAGTTTGATGATACCCCTGTGAGTATGTATGTGTCACTTATCTCCAAAAAATTTTGTAGGTGCTACTGCGGGTCTTCATGGGGAAGACCAGTAAATTGTCCGCTTATGCAAGAGCTGCACCAATTCTGTTTCAGCTTGAATCTACCTCCTGGCTCAGGCCTGCGGATGCTAGAGGTAACATTATTCACGTGTGGGATAGCCACCTTGCATACTGGTCTTGCTGCCAATAATGGGTCTACCAGTTCTTTATTCCTTGCCAGCTTTCAGAAATTGCCCCTGTACCTACAAGTGTAGCAGCTAAGATCAAGTTGTCAACATTTGTACAAAAACATAGCAAAACTAAAACCCAAAATTTCACTAATTTTGCCAGTCCCCTGCAATGTCATCAAAAACATTTATCGCCCAAGAGCACGCAAATGCACGTGATCATACAAGTAACATAATGGCTCTTTCACGCCGGATATTGAACCCACAAGAACAATAATGTAGTGATTTTGTAATTTTAGTATTCACAATTATTTTACACAAGTGTGTAAGTAGCCGTATAAGTTATGAGTTTTATAAATATAAATCTAAAATGTAGCAATCAATAAAACAAAGAATATTAATTAAATCAATAAGCAAGAATATTCTAAGGTTAAGGCATGAGATGTAATCTTGTACAACTTATATTTTCCTTCAGCTACGTCCTCTATCGGGTTGCAGGTTATGAGAAATTAAAATCTAACTATGATCTTTCGAACCTCTAGCCAATTGCCTAATTATGAAAATTGAACCTACATATATTAAATCGTGATGCAATAACTCATCTTAGGTCTAGAAGCATTTGTTTTCTTCCTTAACCGAATATGATGTTGCAGGTATATTTTTATCCCATACGCGAATCCTATCTTTAATTTATAGTAAAGATAAGAACACATTTCCTATTCCTCGTTCTACCCTAATAATTCTCCTTTCAGACTCAAATTAACATTATGAATTTATCTTAATATTGGCCAAACACTAAAATATAAAGAGCAGGAACAGAAGAGCAACCATTCATGATAGAAGAACATCAAGCTGAAACTTAAATAAAATCATACAATCATGCAGATGGCCTTAACCTCAGAATGAGGTGAATTAGCCACTCATTCTTTGATTAAACATCTCCAAATGAGTTTTTAGCATAAGAATAATTGAAATTTAGAAGAAAAAAGAAGAGAAAGAACCCTAGAGTTTTCTTTAGCTCAACTGTCGTTTCCCACGTTCTTGCTAATATTTTCAATCCTCCCAAAATAAATAATCTAAGTGTTCTATTTATACAAATGAAAAAATACACAGTGAATAACTAGCTCCGTGACAGGGAGCTCATCGCGGAGGAACCACTCCGTGACACGGAGCTTCGCTGAGGCTCACTGGAATTGAGGGAGTTCTGGGAATCCAAGCTCCGTGTCGCGGAGCTTAACGCACCAAATGTACTCCATGACACGAACCAAACACGAACCTTCACTGGAAATTTGATGCCCGCTAAAATAAACAAGAGTCGTGTTACGGAGGTCATCGTGCCATTTGTGCTCCATGACATGGAGCCATCGCGGTCCCTCACTATTTCATGCCTTCAAAAGCTAATTTTTTACCAAAGCATCATGGCACGTGTTTAAACGCGATCAATCTCCAATGTGGCACGGGAGTGAAGTCCAACATCAATTTTTAGGCTCTCTGAACTTCCCATACTTCATCTTCGAGTGTCCATCCTCAAAACCAAGCTGAAATTATTGTCTTTTCCACCTGCAAATAGTCTAATCACATTTATTAGTCCATAAGCATAATAATTCAAAACATGCATGAATACATCGGTATTATCCTCAACTAGGCCCCAGTATGGTTGAAAATATGGCGTTGGGTCGTAAAACTACGCCCAAAATCAATAACATAGAGAAATATTGTTGTTCGAAGAGGATAATCCAAGATCTGATTGATACGAATTGTATTGCAAAGACCAGATGCACCAAACATTATCGCAATCCACTACTTACCATAATGAAACAAACATGTTGGAGTTGTTTCATAGAGGTGAAGAGTCTTCAGTTCCCTAAAAGGACATCAATAATATTGAAAATAGTGTGGAAAAGTTGGTTAATTCTACAGATTTTACAATAGCAAAGCCTTTTGGGGTAGAAGAGACGATGGGGAAGCCAGGCCAGTTGGATGTGAAGAAACCCGTGCTGATTGTTAAAAGAGTCTCGAAAAATATTGGTTCAAGTCAAGACAAACCAAAGTTAACTGTGTTGGGAGTGTTGAGCAAGGTTGTATTTATCATGAAAGGAGCACCCATTGCGCCTGTTGTTATCAAGCCAATGACACGGCTTCCAATGGTGGATTCCAAGATGGTCTCTTGGAATTACAAATAGACTATGGTAACTTATAGGGGAAAAGAAGTCACTGATGAAGTCAATGAAGTAGGGGATTTGACTCATTTTGGGAGATGCTTTACCCCGGAAGAGTTAAGGAAGACCAAACCAATGAGGGATGGGACAATGCCTGTGAAGAAACCAGTCACTGAGGAAGAAGATGAAGAATTCTTGAAAAAGATGAAATGTCCAGATTATTTATTGTGGAGTAATTGAGGAAAACTCTAGCTCAAATCTCCTTGTTATCTTTGTTGTTACACTCTGATGACCATTGTAAAGCTATAATGAAGATCTTGAATGAAGCACATGTCCCTAGTGAGATTATGGTGAATCAGTTGGAGAAAATTACTGGGAAAATTTTAAGAAAAATAGGGTCACCTTCTTGGATGATGAACTACCCGCAGAAAGTACTGGGCATAACCAAGGCCTTTATATTACTGTGAAATATAAGTGTTCCTATGTCACTCAAGTTTTAATCGACGGAGGTTTTGGTGATAACATTTGAACGTCAATACAAAAAGGATCCTTCCTAATAATGTATGTGTTAGAGCTTTTGATGGAGAGAAAATAGATGTCCTTGGAGAGATAGACCTTGTGTTGACAATTTGGCCTATTGATTTTATAATAATTTTCAAGTGTTGGACATCACGACTTCCTACAATCTATTATTGGGAAGACCATGGATACACATGGCTGGGTCAGTTCCGTCTATATTGCATCAAGTGTTAAGTTTGAATATGACAGGCAAGAAGTGGTTGTTCAGAGAAAGGGGACCTGTTCGTCTACATGGACTTTTTTGTTCCTTTTGTTGAGATTAATAATGTTTATGAAACACTGATTTATCAAACTTTTGAGGTAGTGGTTGTTGAGAAAATCTGTGAAGGAAATCCTATTCCAAGGCCGCAATTGCTTCCTGCATAAGTTATGGTAGTAAACAAAATGCTGAAAAATAGTTTTGAGTCAGGAAAAGGATTAGGGGTAACTTTGTAAAGTAGGTTTCATCCAATATGCCTATGTTAGAGTTTTGATTCTTTTGGTTTAGGTTATGAACCTACAACTGAAGATAGAAATAAGGCTAATAAGAGGAAAAATGAAGCATGGTCACTTTCCAAGCCCGTGCCACCGATCAACCAGTCTTTCATCAAATCCAACACCACCAAGCCCTCCATGCCATCAGTTCTAAAGCTAATGGTAGAAGTTGATACAGAGTTTCTTGTTTACTTCCAGAACCTGTTTGCCGAAGCTAATATGGTTGAAAGTGGAGAAGGTCCCTAGAGATATGCAGTTCATTGGCCCTACGGTCCAGCTCAACAATTTGGAAGTCACTCCTCTCCTCATTAGGAAGGAGTTTTGGAAGTCTGTTTGTTTTTTCTTTTTATTATCTAAGTTATTCAGGGTTATAATTCAAATTTTATATTGTTTGTTTTAATGTTTGAACCCTTCTACATTTGTTTTAATGTTCCAACCCTTCGATCTTCCTTTTCAATAAAATGCAATTCCCATTTTTCTATATGAGTCTAATATATTTCATTTACATTCCTTTGGCGGTTCTTTCTATATCTGTTCTAATGATATGACATGCAAGAAGGATTTTCGGCTAGAACTTAAAATCTAGGCTAATCATGAAACAATGAACCAAGACTTTAAATATGATGCAGATGAGACATTTGAGGAAATAAGTAGGAATTTCGAACATTTTGAGATTAAATCAAACCCTAATGTGAATGAAACTGAGGTAATCAATCTAGGAAATCATGAAGATATCAGGGAAACTAATATAAGTGTGCATGTTCAACCAAAATAAAAAGAAGGAATAATTCAGGCTCTATTTGATTACAAAGATATTTTTGCATGGTCTTATGATGACATGCCTGGTTTAAGCGCTAATTTGGTAGTTCACAAATTAACGGCCGACCCCGCATTTCCACTTATTAAGCAAAAAAGACAAGAATATGAAAATTAAAGAAGAAATCACAAAACAACTTGAAGCTGGAGTCATTAGAGTTGCTCAATACCCGACTTGACTAGCAGATATTGTCCCAGTTTCGAAGAAAGATAGGAAAATTCTTGTATGTGTTGATTATTGTTATTTAAACAAAGTAAGCCCGAAAAATAATTTTTCACTGCCGAACAACCAGATTTTATTAGATAATTTCACTAAGCATGAAATTGTGTCCTTTTTTGATTGCTACACGAGATACCACCAGGTTGTTATGGGTGATGAAGATGCTAAAAAGACTTCTTTTATCACATCATGGGGAACTAATGTTATGGAGTCATGCCATTTGGGCTGTAGAATGCTGGAACAACTTACATGAGGGAGATGACTACCATGTTTCATGATATGATGCATAAAGAGATTGAAGTTTATGTGGATGATGTGATTATCAAGTCGAAAAAGCATGTCAACAGTTTAAGATTGCTCATCGAAATTCAACTCCATATCGTCCAAAAGTAAATGGGGTCGTAGATGCTACCAATAAGAATATCAAGAAGATACTTCGCAAAATGGTATAGGGTTTTAGACAGTGGCATGAAAAGTTGCCTTTTGCTTTATTGGGTTATCACACTGCTATTCGCACTTCCATAGGTTCAACTCCTTATTTGTTGGTATATCAAATAGAAGCAATTAGGGATGGGAATTCGGGCCATTGGATTGGATATGAGAATATCAGTTTGGATATTTCATTTCCGGATTAAAAAAAGTACAATCCAAATCTAATCCAAATAAATTTGGATTGGATTGGATTTATTAAGTTCGGTTTTGGATTAACCGGTTTAGATTTTTTAAATTTTTGATGTTAACTTTTGAGCTTTTTAGGTAGTCCATAACAATTGTCGTGTATTAAAATTTACTTTCTCATGAAATATTTTGCATTTTTATACTTGATTAATACAAAATTTTATATTGATTTAATATTGTGATGGGCCGTAGATGTTATTCATTGGATCTTGAAAATCGAATTTATTAGTATTGAACATATATGATATGAGTAATTGAGTAGGGTTAATATAAGATATAAAATTTTTGTATTTTCAGATAGCCAAAAATCCATAATACTAAATCCGATATCCAATCCAAAATTCATAAACTTTAAAAATGAAATCCGAAATGCAATTCATAATCCAAAAATCCAACCCAAATATCCTAAAATTTTGGATTCTGATTTGAATTTTGGATTAGCCCAAACTATGCCCACGCCTAGAAGTAATTATACCTGCAGAAGTTCAAATTCCATCCCTTTGAATTATTGTGAAAGTTGAGATTGACGATGACGAGTGGGTTAAGACTCGACTGGAGTAATTGAGCTTCATCAATGAAAAGAGATTAACATCAGTATGTCATGGACAACTATATAAGAGAAGAATGGCATGAGCATATAACAAAAAGGTACGTCCTAGGCATTTTGAAATGGATCAGCTAGTATTGAAGAGCATCCTTCCCCATTAGGCTGAAGCGAAAGGCAAGTTCTCCCTAAACTGGCAAGGGTCGTTCATCGTGAAGATGGTATTATTGAATGGTACTTTATATTTGACGGATATAGAAGGCAAAATGACAGAAATGGCTATCAACATTGATGCTGTGAAAAGATATTATGCATGATCCTTGTTTTTCATAATCAGATTTCTTTTACTTTGTACTTGATATTTCAAAGTTTGATATGATGAAGACATTTTATTCTGCTATCCAAAATATTGTGTCATCCCTTGTCATCCCTTTCGAGCTTTAGTTTATTTTTTTGTACTCCTCTTTCGGAATCATAATGGAAAAATAAAAAGAAGGAGAAAATGAAAAGAAAAAACATAGAAAAAAAAGAGAACAAAAACAAGAAAAAGAAAAATCAAAAGTCAATCAATTATATTTCTTGAACTACGTTTGAACTGATTCTTGTCTGGACAAGATATGTAGGCAACCCTACTTCGGAGTTCAGTTCAACCAACCAAAAAATATAATAAAGCTCATTTTAAAATGAACTAGGGAAAAAGTTATTTTATTCGATGGAATCAATTCTAAAAGATGTAAGTCCCAACACTACTTTAAATCTCATTGAGCCTTCATGCCACCTTTCTTTCTAACCTTATACAACCAAAAGAAAGACCTTCCATCAATCTTTGCTAATGTCAAATCTGAGCAAGTTATGGGTATATGACATTTGCACCATGGGCATTATTGGTCTTTATCAACACAAGGAAGAGATAAAACGAGAGAGTCTTATTGGTGAAAACTCTTTCGGGCACCATAAGGCGATAGTGAGTTGAGAGAATAAAAAATGAGAGTCTTATTGGTAAAAAATCCTTTTGGGCACTATAAGGCGATAGTGAGTTGAGAAAAATAAAATGAAAGTCTTATTGGTGAAAACTCTCTCGGGCATTGTAACACGATAGTGAGTTGAGAGATTGAAAATGAGAGAGGCTTGTTGGTGAAAAACCTCCGGGGCACTACTAATCGAAAGAGAGCTCTGATTGTGATGGAATTTGTTGAAGTGCAGAAAATGCTATTTCAAAGTCGAAGGTTCGACATGTGTTTGATGTTAGTTTGAGTGGATAGATTAAGCTATTCAATCCAAAATGCATATCATAATCATTGGAGGCGGCTACCACACCCAAATATATCTTTCTCACATCTCCTTTTTTTCTTCAAATAGTGACGTCATTAGTTGAATCTCATTCTTCTCGATATTTCTATCTTTTCATCATTTTTTCTATGTTTTTGAGTCAAGTCAGCGTCAGAATAAGTGAGAAAAGACTTCAAGACTAGCTATAGCTTTTTCAATTGCACAGAGCAAGGGAAATGGCCAACAAATGAAATAACATGATTCAAGACAGAGCAAAGTATTCAATGAATTATCATCTGTGGGCAAGTTTTGAATTCGTGGAAGTACAAAGTTTAAATAAAAGTCAGATTGAGGGACATCAGGAGACAGAGGTGTGATATTGGTTTAAAGTCATTCTTAATAGTTAGATCATGGGTAAATAATGCAATAGGCCAACGACATGCTCAAAATATTTGAAGTAGAGATAAACCTGACAAGTGTTGGAGCAATCGCCTTGAAAGACAAAGCCGTAAACCAATTGCTAAGCTAAACCTCACAAATTTTCTTTGTTTTGAAACGGGCAAAATTTTGGTTCATTAGTAGCAGGTACCTTCTGGAAAATTCAGGTTAGCATTTTTGAGATTTCTCAGGACCCATTTGAAAAATAGGATGTAATTTTAGTTTATTAGGATCCTCCTGGATAATGAAATTTTATTTAATTTGTCAGGACCCTCTTGAAAAATGAGATTTAATTTTAGTTTATCAGGACCCTCCTGAAAAATGGGATTTAATTTTAGTTTATCAGGATTCTTCTGGATAATGAAATTCAATTTAATTTTTCAGGACCCTCCTGGATAATGGGATTTAATTTTAGTTTATCAGAACCCTCTTGAAAAATGAGATTTAATTTCAGTTTATCAGGACACTCCTGGACAATGGAATTTAGTTTCTAGTTTATTAAGACCTTCCTGGATAATGAGTTTTTATTTAATTTTTCAGGACCCTCCTGAAAAATGAGATTTAATTTTATATTATTAAGATCCTCCTGGAAAATAGAATTTAATTTTAATTTATTAGGACCCCTCTGGATAATGAAATTTATTTAATTTGTCAGGACCCTCCTGAAAAATGAGATTTAATTTTAGATTATCAAGACCCTCCTGGAAAATGAAATTTAATTTAACTTATCACGACCCTCCTGGATAATAGGATTTAATTTTAGTTTATTAGGATCCTCCTGAAAAATGAAATTTAATTTTAGTTTATCAGTACCCTCCTGGATAATGGAATTTAGTATCGGGATTCTTGTGAAGAAAAGATTTACCTTCAATAATAAGAAATATTTTGAAAGATGCAATGCAATAAAATTCAAGTGTCATCCAAAGTATTGATGCATGAGTTTAAGTTACAAAATTTTCTTCACTTTAAAGTGGGGAAAAATTTTATTCCAGTTCTTTTATTCGTTTTTGATCTCAGAAACCTGCCGAGAGAAAAGGAAAATTCCCATTTTCGAGTTCATGAGCCCTCCTGAATACAAAGATTAAAAGATGAATAACACTTTGAAGATCATGATTCTAGTAAAGATTTCAAAGAAGATTTAAGAGAGATACATAGATAGGATTTTGTACTTATATTTTTCTTTTAGACAGCGGAAACCGCAACCTAAAGTCTCGAAGGAATCTCACTCGACCTCCAACTCATGATTTCACTATTTTATTCCCTCAGACTACGTGACTTAATTTTCTTATAACTCAGGGTATGTCGTTTGTTCGAGACCAGGGCTACATCACATTATTTTCTTCTTAAAATTTTTCTTATAAAATTGATCGGGTTTGAAAATTGGTCTCTTTGTCTATGTCTTTCTCTGAAAACTCTCTGTGTTTCCAGTCAAAAAGGGGCAAGCTGTAAACACGTAATTTTCGATTCTCTCCGAGTTTATACCATTTTAGCAAGACATGCTCATTAAGTATACTTTTTATTATTTTACTTTTATTTTTATTTTTTTTCATTTAGTGGGTTTTATTTGAGAAAAATAACAATTTTTAAAAACATTTTTCACTTCTTATCTTCGTCTTTCTTAAAAGAGAATTAACATTTACATTATATACTTACATATATATCAAAAATATATTATATTTGTATTCCCAAAAGGTTTATTATGAGGCCTTATTTTAGCAGTCCTTTTTCGGACATTTTTAAAATCCAATTTGTGCCTATTTTTGTTCAATTCAGTCCAATAACGCCCAGCCTATTTCTTTTCTTTTACTTTTCCCAAACCTAATTTCCATTTGCAAAACATGACCCTAATACTTCTGAAAAATATAGAATAGGCACCGCTACCCTAACTTTTTCTCTTCTTCGATCACGTACGCTAGATGATGGCTCGCTAGCACCCATCCTGCGATTTTCACGTCCTTTGCGTGTTTCTCGAGCTCTCACTCCTCCACCTCACTATTTCCACAAATTCTCCCTCATCCTCTTACAAGCTGCTTGATCTTATCCTTTGGGCGAATCTCGGAGTGATGGGAGCCGTGAGATTAAGTCTCGTGGTTTAATCTCCTCTTTCCGTTCATTCTAGAGTTTCTCTATAAAAAAGAGAAGAAGATCTAGGGTTAAGGGTTAAGGATTAGAGATTTTGGGGATTGAACATTTTCTCTGGTTGGAGAATTTTGTTGAGTTATCTAGAGGTCGTTCATCACATCTGTTTTTTTAGAAAGTTTTGAAAGTCTATTAAGCTATTTCGTCGAAGATATAAACTTCATCAGAGTCAGTTTTTTTTTTTTGAATGTTTTGTTCGAAATCTGGCTTTGAGTCCCGTACGTTGGTCCCGTTGAGGTCGCTGCTCGCCGGAAATTCATCTATTTATTGCAGAAATATTCATATATTGAAGAGACTTTTTGCAGGTTCATGTCCATTTCTTTCTTTCCTTTTTTAATGTTCTGTATTTTTATTTTTTTTGGCAATGAATACCAGTTTTTAGTTCTAGTCCTTTGTCTCTGCTCGAACATAGAGATTTCAAATATAATCGTAACATGCCTATTTTTATATGGTAACAGTATTCTATCATTGAGATAAACAAGTTCAATCTGTTTTGATTATTTTCTTTACTTCATTTTTTGAGTTATTTGAACACAGACTCTGTTCGAGTTGTGAATTAATCATTCAGTTCCATTTTTTTGTGTGTTGTTTTTTTCTTGCTAAGTGTTCTATCTGATGGTCTGTTGTCGTCTATCAGAAAAATAAAAATTGTTATCTTCTTAAAATCCATTACAGTAAGCCAAGAGACCTAGTTAATCCTATGCATGATGGATGATTGTTTTTTGGAAACATCTGGGGTTTTGCGTGGTAAAATATCAAAATGACGAGATGAATTGTTATCTGTGACTTTTAAGCTAGCGTACTAATTTTATTTTGTTCGTGTAAGTTTAATGGGAGTCGTAAGTTCATTATTTTTTCTCCATTCGAGCAGTTCTTATGGGATATGTGGTTCATATTCGAAATTTGGTTGATTAGTTTGGTATTTTTGATTTTTAATTTTATTTGCCACTGTTATGATCGTTGAACTATTATTTATTTATTTATTTATTTGATATTAATGTCAAGAATATAAATTATTTGGTCCCTTCGAACCAGGCTTAAATTTTTCATAATATTCCATACTTCACAAAGAGCAGGGATGCCCCAGAGTTTAAATTTGATAGCACGTATGAGCACAGTAGTTCTCAATGGATAGCATGACATATTCCTTATTCATTTTGGCTCTGTTAATCTTTGGAGCTTTAGGTGACGGTAGAAAATAATTTTTTTTTTTTTTTTTGTTAAAATCCGTACTTCGCAAGGACTATTTTTTAAAAAAATTAAAAATCCTCGGTTACATTGATCATCTTCATATTTTATGTACTGTGAATAGAGGTTTTCTTTTGAAGCTCTTTATCTTGGCCAATTGCACGAGAATTTTATTTTAGATTTATGTTGAGACTTTGATAAACAATCACAATAATTCATGGAACTCGATGATATATATTGATTGATTATTGTGGCCTTTTGTCCACTGCTCTGCTATTGATTTTGATTTTTTCAATATTTTCTTTTATGATGGTGTGATGTTCAATTAGTGTTTGCAGTGATGGTGCGTAGAATGATTTATCTTATTCAGTAGTTTTAATCATTTGGTTTCTTTTATTTTAGTTGATCAAACTTACCAACAAGACTTGAATTATTAGGACTAGTATTAAAATGATGTTAATATCCACTGAGACAGGGTACAAATTTGTTTTAATATTGTTATGAATATGTAAATGTGTGTGGAAAGAACATTTGGTGAGCGAATAAGTTAGACTTAATTTAGTTCAAATTCCATTGAGAAAAGAGTGAGTTGAGTTTTTAATCCAAAAATTTTAGAATTAGCTCATTAAATTAATTGATAATTAATGACGAGATCAAAAAGCGTTGCTATCGACAAGTCATTTTAATTGAATTCATCTATTATTTGAAGCCGAATTAATGGGAGGATAGATTGTTAAATACGTTAGATGCTTGTTTTAGGCACGAAAAGGTGGGAAGACTCATAAAAGCCTCAAAGGTGTGTGGATTAAATCATAGTAAGTCTGAAAAGTATTGCTACCGGTACGCCACGCATTAATAATTTAAATTAATTTCAAAAGTTTTAAAACAAATTGAAAAGACGGACCCATAACTCTCAAGTCCTTTAGTATAATGTATTCAAAAAATTAAGTTGAGCTGAATATAAGTCGATAAAGAGACCGTGCTAGAACCACGGGACTCGAGAGATGCCTGACACTTTTTCTTCGGTCAACATAATTTCTTACCTGATCTTTTATTTTCACAGACCAAAAATAAAGAGTCATTTTTTTTTTATTATGGATTCAAAAAGGTGACTTGGAACACCAAAATCCAAATTCAAGTGGCAACTCTGAATAAATAAATTAATTCATTCTCAATACGTCACTTCATTTGGAAAAACCCTTTGAATAATAGAAACTCATTTTCGTCACATCAGGAGGCACTTCATAAGAAGGGGTGTGACATATGGTAATTCTAATCATTAGGAATTATCCAATGAGTCAGTTCAATGATCATTTCTCTATATGCATCATCTATATATATAATTTAGTTAATGAGATTAAGGGATCTTTATCTTATAAAGCCACCACATACATAGTAATCTAACCGGATCACTAATATCCCAATTAGTGATCCTACGATCAATAACAATTTTAGATTAAGTTATAAGAGACTTGACTTTCTCATTATCATGATCTCCATCATGATGTCAAGTCACAAAACTTAATCAAGAATCTGATTGTACTAATCAAACAATTTGATAATAAATGTGATAAAAGAATAGTAGATGCCAAATATTTTGTATCAAATGACCATATTTATAAAAATATATTCAAATCATCATATATGAAACTGAATTTAGGGCATATCAACTATATTCTTAACACTTTTACCTTAGTAATGAAAGTTTGATTTCGCACCTTGTAATTTCCCCTGCTTATTTTCTCTTCCCTACCTTTCATGTACTAAAATTAAGGGGGGGGGGGGGGGGGATGGGATTTTTATACTTTTTCTGTCCACTTCTACGTGTGCACTACTCTAAAAATAGATATTTATATTTATCTGTCCAGTTTAACCAAGATATAATTTATCAATTAGTTCTTAATTTGTTCTTAAGTCATTTCTCAAAGCATCGAATTTATTAAATTCAAGAGTTGATATATTAAAAATAATATTCTATTTTGTTACATCTTAAAAAATATGTCAAATTAATATTGAACAAATAAAGGTGAATCGAAAAATAATTTATATTCTCTGTTGTTATTTCTTAAAATTACTTAAGGAGCGTGTATATTAGGTGTGAATGACTAATCCAGGAAGAATATAAAATATTGGATTGGAATGCTAATTAGTCAAAGTCAATAAACATCATCGTCTTAATTGTAGAATTTTCATATATTCACATGCTCCCACGCTAAACACGAACTCATTGTTTCATTCTTTCCTTTTTTTTATTTTGCCACCAAGTTTGAAACCTTCTAGTACCAAAATACCAAAGTTTGAAATTCAACAAGGAACTGCTGCTTTACTACTGCCTTTCTTTTAAAATAATTGTAGCTTTCATTTTTTAAAATATTTATCTCAATATAAGTATTATTTTAGAAACTCAAAATAAAAATAGTGATTATTTTTAATTATATTTTTATATAAAAAAAGCTATTTTTTCTTAATATTACTAGTGCCTAATTTTCAAAAAATATTTAGTAAATAGGAATAATAATTTAATGAATTATATTTTATAATTATTTTTAAATTAATATAAAGTAAATAAATTAAAACAACAGACATTTCGAAACGAAGGAAATATTATATATGTGAGTATCAATTTCTGCAACTATTTGGCAGTTTGCTGAATACTCCAAAAGTTGCACAAAAGTCTTCCTTATTATCTGAGAGGATGATTCAGATTTTAGTAACCTTATTGACTACTAATATAATTGACTAAATCAGTATAAGTGCTTCTGTTAATTCTAATTATGTTTAGTGTTCGTACTAATTAATATGTAGATTTATGAAAAGCTTTTGATTATTTAATAACAGAAAAATCAAAAGTACCAACTATTCGATGTATAGATTTTGTTGATCTATTTAAAAAAAAAAACTATGAATTATAATTATGCTGGTTAGAGGGCTATGAATTGTTAAAAAATAGGTAGGGATCTAAAAACAATTACTTGTTTATTTGTCTTCTTTTAGTATTATTAGTTTTGACTAATTATGGAGATTGAAACTCACAAATTGAAAATTTAAAAGCATTACTGTTTGTATGGTTACGTCCATATATTGAAAAACTTGTGTATAAATATAAATTAAACTATAGATCGTCTTTGTCACGCAAAAATATTAATTTAATTTGTCTATTTTCAAACATGATTAGAAGTCAATTCGAACAACGAGAAAACATGTATCACCTTTTCACGGGAAAAAAAGAACCAACACTACAAAAAGAAAAATCGAAAATAGCTTTAAATTTCATCATTAATTCGTTGTTAAATTATTTTTAGCTAATAGAATTTTTTAATAATCTATTACTATTAGCAATAAATTTTTCTATTTCATTACTACAGAATTTGTTTGTCTTCCGATTCTTTTTTTTTCTTTTAGTAGTACAAAAAATTAAAAGTTAAGACTTTTTTAAAAAAATGGAGGAAAATAACCTTTCAAAGTTTGAGTAGTCCTTTGGGAACCAAGGCAAGCTAAGTTGAGTCATTTTAACTTAGGTCTTGAAACTCCTGAAATTGATTAAATTTGATTCACTGAAAGACAGACAAACAAACAAACTAAGCAATGAAAAAAAAAATCTTAAATGGAGCAGGGCAAGGCAAATCATGCGAAAATACTAAATAAGACAGGACAAATCTGATTAAAATGTTAGTGGATCAAAGCCCGTCACGTCCTCGGTCCCGCTCTATCTCATTTTATACCCTACCTACTTTTGAGTAGAGATGATAATGGGACTACGGATTTAAACGTAAGCGGGTGTAAGGTAGGTCAATATTTAGAAAAACTAATTTTATTTAGGCGTAGTGCAGATATAAATTATGATTTAAATTTTTTACAAAAATACAAGATAGAATTTGTGTTACTGCAGTGTTACTAAAATGTTTAACTACTTTTTGCCTCCACCAATAGCATAATGTATTAGTTATATAATGCAGTTCATTCTTAAATTGTAAAATCGAAAGTTTAATTGCCCCAAATACAGTTATAACATGGATTTTCAGTTGTAGCTTTGATAATAGGCCAACTATACAAAATTTTACTGAAACAAAATGAGAAGAAACATAAAGAAGAATGCCCATTAAAAAAAACAATTTATCATTATATTAGAGTTTGAAAGAACAAAAAAAATACGGAAAAATAAAGTATTATCATTGAATAGAATTACAGCAAGTTAGGGGTGTATAAGGAAAGCAGGTAAATCCCACCAATTCAATAATTCAAGCTAAATCGAGAAAAAGAAACTAACTAGTAATAAGTTTGATTTGGTTTGGTATTGAAAAATAAAATTCAATCATAGTTGATTTGATTTTGATTTTAACAAAAAGAATTCAAACCAAATCAAGCGGACATTATATGTATATAATTTTTATAAATATTTTATGTAATTTATAAATAGCTCTTAAATTTTTTTCATAATTTTTGTTAATTAACATATTATTTCAAGCCTGAACATAGAATTTTGAATGATCCAATAAGTTTTATAGCTCATAAATGCGTGTTATCAACTCAAATAAATCTCAAACCAAAATCAAATCAATATTAATGCTAACAAAAGAAATGATTTCAATATTAAGAATGACAATGATATTAGAAATTTGTTCTTTGATTTTGCATTGTTAATTTACATTTTGCATAGTGAAAATACTTAATTATTTTTTTAATATTTAGTTATGTAATTAATACTTATTAACCACTCTTAGTTTGACATGACTTAATATTTTTAGACTATGATCATTTTCATTATGACTTATTAATTAGCAATATTTATTATATGTGAATTTTATTATAATTTTGTTGAATATTTAGTATAATGTCATTATTCATCTCATATTTTATTTTAGGGAAAAGGGTCAAAAATATCCCTCTACTTTCATTTATTAACTAAGTTTGCCGCTAGTTATACTATAGGATCAAATATGCCCCTGTCGTTGGCAAAGTAAGCAAAAAATACCCCTATTTTCAATTGAACTTCCCAAATTGAATAAAATTACCCGATTTCTCTAAATAACCCATTTTTCTTTTTTTAACCCGACACAACCCCTAAACTAAATAACTCACAAGGTATGTGCTTTCAAAGCCTTCGAGTCAACCCAACTTGAAGACTAAGTAATCGTAATTCAGTTAATAACACACTGAATTAAGATAACATCAAAATTACAACTCAATGAAAACTCCTAATACAAGAATGCTAAGCTCTTATCCTGACTCTGTACTAGGACCTCATTCGTCAATGAGTTTTTTCACTCTTTAGATCTCACTCACTTTGTTAATTTGCCAATTGCCTTTTTTCTCTCTGTAAGTGCATCCTTGCTCTGAGTAGCACTGCTTCTATATATACATAACTGTTAAAAGAGTTCTTCTCTACTTCAAGCTGCTCATCGCACAACCTCTTCTTGCCTTGAAGTTCTACTTCAAGTGAGACTCCTTCTTTAAGTCAAATTCATTCTTCAAGTCAGATTCCTTGCTTTTTTCGTGTTGTATTCATCTAGCACTTCAATCCAACACATGTTTATTTTCTTGAGTTTATTTAACGTGGCTTTATCATTCATTCTTGATTCTTGCACACTTGTCTTTATTTTATATTTATAACATTGTAATTTCAGCTCCTTTAGACAGTGTACCTTTGAAGCAGTTTGACTTACCTATTTCATTATTATTTTGTCAATCATTAAAATTGCATAGACCCCAATAAATTCTCATTTTTTGGTGATGACAATCCTCTTATCTTTGTGCAATCAACTATCTTTACCTGTAGATATAAAGATATGAAAACACTTGATTGAAACAGGTCAGTTAATGGGTTATTCTTCCCTCTTTTGGTATCATTGAAAAGCATGGTTTAACCTTTAATTTACAACAAAGAATATGAGTTAAATAATTTATGGCTACTGGGACTATTGCCAAGACAATCAGATAAAGATCTTATCCAAACATAATGAAGAATTGAAAAGAGCAGAATTATAAGGCAATGCAAGCAAAAGATAATTCTTTCATTCAACTGCCATAAACTGCAGTGCAGTAAGTCCAAGATAACAGTGAATAAAAGGAACGAACTGAGCAAAATAACAAAAAGGACTGGATAGATAACAAAAACAAGGCTGGAGATATGAGGATAACATGGTTAAGAGGAAGACACGGATGGAAGCAACTGAGTCAACTTATGAATGGCTTCAACATGTTTAGCTCTCTCTCTTTCTGGCAAGGATGGTCTGCAACTCATCAGTTTTTGCCTGAAGGGCATTCTTCACCCTTTCATGATCTTTTTTGACAGTTTTTAATTTAGCAGTCTTATCAGCCAAAGCGATTCTCATTCTTTACAGGGGAGTGTCTGCCCTTCTCATTGAAGCAGGTAGAGCAACATGGTTCGCCTGATCTAGGACATCTATCATAGTTTGGAGAGTCCAAACTTGAATAGGGACGGAATAGTCCTCAAAGATGTGACATAGCTAGAACTCATAGGGGAGAGCATGTCCCTTCTCATCCTTTTGAAGTTCTCGCTGCATATGATTGATGATATGACTGGGCAGATTTATATTAACCTCTGTATCAAGAAACTCCATCAATGTGAGATCAAGATAATTTGCCTCAGTTCTTCTTTCTTTTCGTGATATGATTTTCTTATGCACCACATCAAAATACAGCTGATGTAGAGGGGTATTTCTTTCTTCATTATTCTGTTATGCTGAAGAAGAGAAGGCTGACCAGAAAACTTTCAATAAATATCAAGTGTTGATGCCATGTTATTCAAGGATTTTCATTCAAACTTGACATAGTGGTCCCATCCTCCATTTGGAATGTGTAAAATCCTTGACATATCTTCAGCTATCAAATGCAAAGAAACCCCTCGAACAGAGGTAGAAAATAGCATCACCTTCTCAACACCATTAAGCATAGAACTCCAGTATCTTAAGTCTCCCAAATTTACTTTGAACATCTCCTTGAAGGAAAAGAGCAGTCCATCAATGTACATCCAATTTGGCTAGTAATGTGGCAATTTCAGGTCCACCATAGCCCATCACAACTCTTTCTCGAAGAATAATGCTCTTTTGAAAATAGAGGAGGTATAGCAAATGAAGCACAGAGATGCCAGAGGTGTCTATCCTACCAGATACATCTTCATCAGTCCCTTCAGAATCAGACTCCAGGTATGGACCAGGTTGACTAACTCGTTTCGAAAAATGAGTTTGTGGAGTGGGTTAGAAAGGAGTTTTTGAAACAGGTTTAGAAGCAATTCTGGAAGAGGGTTAGAAAGGGGTTTTGATAGGGAAGGGGTAGTTTTCTTGGGAGATGGCTTATGAGCAGATGCTACACGAGATGATTGAGCGGAGGAGGTCTTAGGGATAGAGCTCTTTATCACTTTTGACCGCCGAATCTTTTTAAGCAACAAGTCATCACGAGAGGGAACTTCTTTTGAAGAAGAGGAGACTTAAGAGTTTTTCTTCTTTTTGTTGTTTTGAAGAGCTTTCTACAAGATAACATCTTCTTGACACCCTTCATTTATCCATTCTGCATATGATTTGAGCAAGTCGTTGTCATGTGGCCCGAATATCAAGGAATTCTCAAATGGCTGCTTCTTATCTATAATAGGAGTCAGAATGATGGCACTAGCTGAAGCAAAACCAAAATCAGTCATATATGAAGACCTTTTCCATGGGCCAGATTGCTTGTTCCAGTGGATTGGTGTGGCATAATTCAGGACAGTTGGGCGACGTATGGTGATTCTTGTTTCTGAAATTTGACTTGGCAGTTGATCATCTGGAAGCTCAAATCCAATTATTGTATCAATTTTTTGAACAGTTGAATTCTTTCGTTGTTCAAATTTTTGATACACCTCTGTATTTAGCCCCTTCTCCATGAGAGATACATCCTCGTGATGTATCACATTTTCAGACTCCGATAATATATCTCTTTTGATTTTTAAGGTTCGATTTGACCATATTTTGCACATCATAAACAACCTCATTTATAGTTGCATCAATGGGAATCTGTACAAACCACAATAATAATTATGATTGACAAATTTATATATACATTTCAGAAATTTATAGTGTTCGTTAGTGATAATCAGTATCCGAAAAGTAGGTTGTTTATAAAGTAAGCAGTTTATATAGTAATATTAACATGTATCAATTTCAAATGTATCAAAATTTATTTAGTATCCATGTTATAGTATATCAGTATATTATTATTTTAAGTATTTAAATAAAGTATGATGGCTTCATCATGTCATATGTGTATCAATGTCTCATGTTATTTATATGTGTATCACATAATTAATATAGACTGTTTTTTTTTCATTTTTTGTTCAATGCTATATGAATTGATCTGTATCAGTTTAAATATGTATATAAATATTGCAAAAAAATTGTTTGTAAACATACATGTATACAACATAGTTCTACATTTCATAAATTATTTAAATTAAAATATAAACAAGTACCTCAGTATCCTTGTTGACATGAGAACATCCGACTTCATCTCCTTCATGAATCTCTTCCGCGGATGCGGCTTTAGTGTATTACCACTTTCATTACCACTTTGTGGTGCAACATGTTGTTCTCCCCTTCTTTCATTGGAACCATCCATCATGTTGGGAGGGACTTCACTGTTTGCACCCTGTTAAAGATTATATTATTTTTATTAAAAATAAATATATTTGAGATTATTATGAATTGTATTTTGAATTACCTTAGAATCAATGATTTCTGTATCTGAATGACTTTTTATTTTTATAGACTTCATGATCTTTGCAAAGTGATCGTTAATAAGTTTAAGTATATCCATAAACTGATTATCAACCTGATACAAGAAAAAGAAAATATTCAATATTTGATAAGCATATGTTTGTTTTGTAAAGTTGTACTTTAATATTGTAAAATATATACGTACTGACTTCTTGAATATCACAATGTCTTGCCTCAACAACATAACATCATCTTGTTCACTTTTACTTGTCTCTGCTTTCTCATTGATGTCATTCATTGATTTTGGATTGACATTATATTTGCTTGGTTTTTCATGAAACTCTGCCTGTTTATGTTTCTTCACTAGCGAAGTGCGCTTCTGATTTATAATCTTCTTCAGGGTCTAATGGGTTACAATCTCAGATTTTAACCTTTTTGAGTGTCTGGCTATAGATGGACCAACATCTGGATTGGGCCTTTTGTGCCCCAACACAGGAGGTGTAGAGCTAAAATCATCAAAACCATCTTGATCTGTGGGTGGGTGCACCTCAACACCAACAATAGCAGGATCGGGCAACTGGTAAACTTCCATTTCATTTAGGGTAGGTGAAATGTTTGTAAACACCAACTGCGATTGTTAAAATTGATACATAAAAAATTATTAAATTGTGTTAAATGAATATATGTAACACGTGTAAATTTAAACAATTCTCTGTGTGTCATGTATTAATATCAGAAAACATGATAATGCTTATGGATGTATCAATAATATACAAACATGTCACTATTTATCATTTTTGGTATTGTGAAATTGATATACAAACATGTATCAAAAAAATTATTTATCAATAAAAAATACAGAAACATACTTAATGTATCATAATTTTTAGTTGTGAAGCTGATATACAAACATATATCAAAAAATAATTCACAGATATCCAAGACAGTATATCCCATTTACAGTGTTGAAAAAATTAAATTGACATTTATTCATGTATAAAAAAAATAGATTATATAACTTGCTGGGATAATATAATACATCATGTACATAATTGATGAATAATGAACAATGTGAAAAATAAAGTTAAACTATAAAAATAATTTAAAAGAATCATTACCGGGTTATTCTTGGAACTAAATATCCCATCCATCAGATCTGCGTAAGGGATCTGGTCGGTAACAACTCTCCAATTTAAAATTCTGGGAATCATATCACCAACTCTAACAGCAATATTAGGATCAACGGCAAAACAACACTCGTAAATCCATACTTGCATTGCGAGAGGCATGCGAAGTAGTCGACAATATTGGCTCTCATATGTCATTTTATGCCTGACTGATTTTAAAATTTTAGTAAAAGCATCCTACCCCAAGGATATTCGTTGTATCTTCCCCTCTCGACAAAATCAAAGTGAATTCTAAGAATTGAGCATGTTGATTCTCTGGAGTATATGAATGTGTTAATGAAATATAGCAAAGATATTTTGAGGGCATCTTGGTTGTTGTTTTCACCCCACAACTTCCTCCGAAAATATTTGACTAAATCAGACTTCTTCACTATTTTTATTTCTCTAAAGTATTTTTGCATAAGTTTGTTTGGATTCTTCTTGGGAAATACAAAATCATTCATGTTACCGGTACACCGTAATCCGGTAACAATCCAAACTCTCTAATGGTAAATTGTAAAACACTACCATTAATCCTCATCCAAAACTCATATTTGTTTGGTTGATCTAACTCAAAAACTATGAAGCACCTTGCCATTTGTGCCTGAACTGCACAGTTTTGCAGGTTGAGATAAACACCAAAGCAGGTGTTGCTGAATAACTTAATTTGTTGTTGTGTCAAGATGGTAGTTAGATCTTCCACAATCTTCTCATTAGAAGAGTAAATCACATGTGGATACTTTGTTGGTGGCTTTTTCATAAAATAACTCAGTTTCTGAAACGACAAAATGATATTTATTAAAGGACATATACATCTAAATTCAGATGTTATATATATTTTTAGATATGATACATTTTTAGATACGATATATGTATCTGAAATTAAATAGCTGCATTCTGAAATTGAATCACTAATAAGCATCGCATACAAACAAAAATCTCATAAACCTCGCTTTCATATTATAAAAGAAAAAAATTAAAAATTGATGTATAATTTAACAGTCTACATATCAGTCAAAAAATTCATTAACTGCTGATATATGTATAATTTGATACATGTATCAAATGTTGAATATTAAGGTCAATATATAGATACATTATAGAAATTGAACATGTATCAAATATTGAATATTAAGGCCAATATATAGATACATTACACAAATTGATACATGTATCAATAGTCTATAATTAGCCAAGTAAATATTAACTGCTGATGTACTCTATAATTTGATACATTTGTCAAAATATTAATTATTCGGGGCAATATTTAGATACATTATACAATTGATACACATTCAAAGTATGACACAAGTAAAAATTCTTTACTTCTAATATTTTTAAAGCACAAAAAATTAATACAAGATTGACTAATGCTTGGTTAATAGTTCATTCGTGGAACAAAACAACAAATAGAATAAATTTATGAACTCACCCTCATTTTGAAAAGTCCGAGTTTTGAAGATCCGGCTTCAGATTACCCTTTCCCTTTGCTAACCGAGACTTATCTCTATTTTTTGCTTGTATTTGTTCAATGTTTGCATCATCTGATTCTTTTTACACATGCATCTTTAACTACTGTCTTCCCTTTATTCAATCTAGTTTGTGCTTTAATCAATGACTGCATTCTTATTAGGTCATGAAATTTAGACCTCCTCTTGGCTTCTATGGCGGTGAATGCACCTGCATAGTCGTGTTGTTTTTGAGTGAAAATAGATAGGTCAAACGATGGACGATCGTCAATAGAATGTGATAAGGTGATGTACCTCGGGTTAATCTTCTAGAAGTAGAATCATCCGTCATTTTTGAACAAACTTAAAACTTGAAGAAAATTCTAAAAATTTAAGATGTTAAACAAATTGATACAATATGAAATACGAAGTAAAGAAATTGAAATACACCTGTCAAAACTGTAATTTTCACGAACTCAATCTTACCCAAGGATCATAGCAAATTGCAGATTGTGGGAGATAAAATCGGAATATCTTTTTTGGAGGATTTGAGAAAGAATGTTACGGGCGGTTACAAAGAGATAAAAATGGAGAGTAACTATGAGAGACAACCCGGTAAAATTTGAAAAAGAGTGAGAAAATTAGATACAAAAGTAAATGTTTTAAACAAAATGGTAATTTGCTACTTTATGTAATTATATTGCTACTTTTTGTAATTTTTTAATAGGTTTCCTAATTAATGTAAATATCTAGTTAAGTTTGCTTATAAGATAGGGAAAAGGGTCAAAACTACCCCTCTACTTTCATTTATTAGTTAATTTTGTCTCTCATTATACTATAGAGCCAAATATACCCCTGTTGTTAACAAATGCAAAAATGCTCTATTTTAGATGAAATTCCCCAAATCAAATAAAATAACCCGATTTTCCCAGAATAGCCCACTTCCCTCTTTTAACCTGACCCAACCCGATTCGAAATGCTAAACTAAATAACCTATACCTATGAATTCACTTTGTTGAAAATAAAAATTGAGGAAAAGGTCAAAACTTTAACCCAGAATTCCAAATAGCTCAATAATCATCAACCATTGTTTAATGGAATTGCAACATTCAACTTTTGGGGATGAAGAATAATTAAATAACTAATCTTGTAGAACTTGGACTTAACCACTTTGCCCAAAACATAAGCTTCTGATCGAAGCTTGAAGTTCAATTTCAGTGACACTGGCAGTGGCGCTGCCCCTGTTGGAGTGCTCAAACTTACTCCACTTCCATATGATGAAATTTTATTTTCTCTCACTGATACAACTACAATTTTTGGGCTCTTTATTGATTGATAGAATTTTTTCATCTATTTCATCAACCCATTTCACATATCAATAAAAATAGAAAAAAAATTCATAGTTATGCCCACATGAACTCAGATTTTAAGATTAAAAGCTTAGTTAAAAATGTTTACTGCTCCAGATTGAATAAATATTCATTTCAGATCTATCGTCAAATCAACAATATTTATCATTTGTAAAATAAAAATGATAGAAGAAAATAAAACGGACTTACCTTCAGAGTGATTTTGGGTTTCTAAGGATGACTAGCACCTCAAAGAAGAGCAAAAGAGGAGAAAAGGATGAAGAAACCAACAACAAAAGCAAGAAAATAACAACGACGAGGGAGAGATTTACGAGTCCCATCATCTTCAAGGAGTCCTTCTTCAATAACATCCCACTTTTTGCACGACTTCTGCGCTTTACGACGGTGTCGACCGCTGGCTGCTGTGCCAGTGTTGGGAAACGACGCGACATTGTTGTATTCTCACCATCGTGAGAATCACGTAATCAACTTTGAAGTAACTCAATTTGACATGGATTATTTAGTTTAGTGATCGGGTCGGATCGGGTTTAAAAAAAAAGTAGGTTATTTAGGAGAAATTGGGTTATTTTGTTCGATTTGGGGGATTTCATTTAAAATAGACATTTTTGCATACTTTATTAAATGTTGGGGTATATTTGGATCTTAGTATAACGAGGGATAAAAGTAGCTAATAGACGAAAGTAGAAGGATATTTTTGACCATTTTTCCTATAAGATATGTATCGTGTATATAAACAATTACGACTTACGAGTATCATTTTATTATGATTAGGCCTGGGCTTCGAGCCGAGCCGAGCCTGAGTCGAGCCCGACCGAACTGAGTATATACTGAGTCGAGCCGAGTCTTACCGAGCTTTAAACAATACCGAGTCGAGTCGAGTCGAGCAGAGCCGAACTCAATCGAGCTTTTCTACATTTTGACCGAGCCCGAGCTCGAGCCGAGCCAACTTTTTTTTTCTAGACTTTTTTATATTTCTTATAAATTTTATTTACCTAATTAAAACTTATAGTTCTCAAGATATTTTTTTAATAATCAAAAGAAATTATATCCACCATAATAAAAAGATATCAAAGGAGTATAAGTTGACTAATAATAACATGTATTTTTCTAATTGTAGAAAGAAATATAAAGAGAGAACTAGCAATAGATTTTTTTTAAAATTGAAAAAACAGAACCACATCCGACAACAACCAAATCGATGAATATGTATCATGTTTGAAATGACTTGATTTTAATAATTGAAAACTTAATTTGATCTTGATTATTATCAAAAATCAATTCAAACTGAACTATGAATATACATACCATACAATAGGCTTAAGTTACATTGTGGTTAAAAATTTACCAACATTGAATAAATATTAATTATAAATATTAAGTTAACATAGTATTTTAAGTTAAATTTCTAATATATTTAATAATTGAGTTTAAAGAAAGGATATTATTTCTTATATTGAGCCAACCGAACCAGCTCAATTGCACCTCAGCTTTGACCGAGCCGAGCTAAAATTTAATTAAAACCGAGCTAAGCTGAGCCGAGTTTTTTTTTCAAAACAAGTCGAGTCGAGCCGAGCTCCGAACCTGCTCGACTCTTTGCCCAACCTTAATTATAATAAAGTAATATATACTCCATTAATTTTTACTTTAATTTGTAATTATAAGAATTAGATTGATTGATTTAGTATAAATATCGAAGATGAATAAACTAAGAAGAGATTTTTCTCCCCGAGAAATAGACAAATGTTACCTATTCCAGTGTCCAAAAGGGAAAAAGGATCGAAGTGGTCACTGTAACAACAAATATTGTATGAAGACTCTGAAGAGTTATTTATTATCTTGGACAAACAATAATATATCATCCACAAAATAATAATAATAATAATAATAATAATAAAGTGCATATTGACCCAAAAAAAGAAGAAGAAGAAGCTACCAAAACGCGCTAAACATAAATTAAAACTGGAATGTGGAAAGTGAAATAAACATGAAAATCAAAGCAGAGTTCCACAGTTGAAGTGTTCACCACTTTGACTTACTGAATTCAGTCCACTCAAGAATATCATCACATCAGCCTCTTTTCTTCAACGTGTGGGCTCCATTTTAACCGAACCCGAAAAACATGGACTCACTGTTCCCCCCTTTCCCGTTTTACACGCTTGCCCAAAATAAATTTTGCGTCGGTTGTTTTTATTTTGCTGCTATTTAATATTTATTTTTTAAATTTATAATTTTTATTTTTATTTTTATTTTTTATTTAATATAAATTTATGAGCTAAAATATCTTTAATTATTATCTAATTTCAATGGGCATAGATAATTTCATAAAGCAAAATTATTTAGAAAAGATTTGTCTTAGCCATAAGTTATATATTATTTGATTCGCAAGACAAAAATTTTATAGAACTTATGTCTTTAACACATAACTTTTACCACTGAACTTATGTCATGTGGTATAATTTGTGTCATTGAATTGTTACTTTGGGAACAACTTATACCATCGGGTTTATGCCTTGAGCTTAATTTCTTTTGTCTTCGGGCGTAACTTGTGTCATTGCTCTTATGTTATGGGCATAACTTATGTTTTGGGTATAAAATTTTTTTGTCTTGGAGCATAATTTGTGTCACTAAGCTATTTGTGTTATGAGCTCAATTTCTTTTGCTTTCAGGTATAATTTGTATGACTGTACTTATGATTTAGGCATAACTTGTGTCTTGAACATAACTTCTTATGTTTTTTGTATACTTTTTTATATCTTAAGACATAACTTGTGTCACTAAACTTATATCTGGGGCATAATATTTAACTTTTTCTTTTATCTTGTGATTTTTTTTCACTAGTAAGACATTTTGACTATTTTTTTAATTACTTAAAGTCTCAAAGGATAAATATTAAACCAATAATTTTGAGGAACAAAAGTTAAAAATCACCCCATAATTAAAGCATTTGTGTAAATGACCCAACCCAAAATTCAAACAATACTAGTACTTCCTAATCAATCTTTTGGTTATTTCTTTCTCTCTGCATCTTCACTTGTTCGTTATATTAAAAATAGATATTTATTTTTGTTTGTTCAATTTAAAAAATCAAGACATAATGTATCACTTAGTTCTTAATTTACCTCTATTATTAAATATAGTCATTTTCAAATATATTTTTCAAAGTATTAAATTTATTATATTCTAGGAGTGATATAATAAAATTGTTATTCTAATTTTTTTTGATCATTTTATTTATTATTTCTTAAAAAGTATATCAAATTTAATAATGAATAAATAAAGAGGTACAGACGAAATATTATATGATTATCTTATAACCTTGTTAAGCACACTAATTAACATACATAATTGTAGTTAGATGTTGACTAGTTCTTTGATTAATATGGAAAACATTAGTGGACACTCGATTGAGTGCTCCCTAAAATATGCACCTCTTTTTAACTTCACTCCACCCAATTAAAAGAAAAAAATAATATTTGTTCTTGGTGTATGCATTATTCAATTGATTACTGTTGGTATCGGGGCGGATCTATGCGGAAGAAAAAATTTATTCATATTAGATATATATATTTAATTAAAAATTATTTATATATATATATATATATATATATATTATTTAATTAAATAATTAATTATAGTTAACATTATATATTTAAAATAAGACTTATAATAAATAATTTATTTGTTATGATTAACTTAACTATATTGAATGTATACATCTGGTATGAGTAAGTTTTTACCGTCCAAAAATATTTATCTGAATCCTCTTAATAAAAAATTATATTATATATAATATAATTTTTTAATTTTATGTTTATATATATATATATATATATATATATATATATAAACATAAAATTAAAATCTTTTCAATACAAGACTAAAGCTTGCTTAATAATTTACGGATTAAAATTTATCTTATAATTTTAAATTCTAAGCATTTATATTTTTCATTTCTATATTTTCTTAATAAAAATTTTAAATCAACCGCTAATAAATATTACTTTTTCATAAATCTTTGATCACCTCACCATAATTAACTAATATGTATATGCACGTGATCTTAAATAAGATCTAAGTACTTATTCATGCAAATATTGTGACAGCTGACAGCACATTTTCCCCTAAGATGTGAAAATTTAACTTCCTTCAATTACTACAATAATTTTTTAGAATTCATCACATAAACTCATGGAAGAAGTTAATATTAAACCATAACTCATAGAAATGGAGTACTTTTTAGAAAATCGTTTTTATTGGTACCGAAAGTTGAATTAATGAAACTTGGTATAAGCAGCGAATGTTTTCGTCACATAGGATGTGTTTGTAAAAGTCTAACTTTTGATAATTGTAATTGAGGTAATTATTAAAGATAATAATTATATAGTATAGTAATTATGATAATTTTTTTATTTATATAATATAATTATAGTGTAATTATAAGTATAATATTTAATTACACACGTATAATTACATAGTTAGATTAAAATTTTAAAATAAAAATTAATTATCAAAAATTAATATTTGACAAATATATGTCTTTATAAATGATATTAAATTAGGTATTTTGAGATATATATTATCTCTGAAAAATATATTAATTAATAAATATATATATTTTTTACTAATATTATAAAAAAATAACTGATACATATTTTCAAATTAATAATATCTTAATTTAATTAATTATAAAAATTAAAAAGTCATACTTTTTAAGAACATCATGGAATGCATGTTTGGCCAAAAAAAATCTATCAATTCTAACTAAAAATGAATGGCATGCAATATAAAATAACTAGTCAATACTACTAAAGCAAATAAATTAGAATCGAAAATATAACATAAATTTAAAATTAAGAAGAAAAATTAACATAATACTTATGTCAAATCCAATATAACTTAAAATAAGTTGCAATATAACTTAAGTAAATATAATTCAAAAGGAAAACATAAGTCTATAACATCATTCAGCAACGAAATTATACTTTAATTCAAAAATTAAAATAATAATGTATTTTTGTTATACGAGCAATTATATGAAATCACAAGAAATAAGATTGGGAAATGAGAAGAAAATAAATGAAAGATAATAATATTTTAAAAATAAAAAAATTAAAATGATAAAAATATAAAAGAATTAAAAATAAAACAAAAATTTAAAAATTTAGAAAGTAACCTTGTAATTATACCATGTAGTTACCTACAATTCTCATCTTTCCAATGAGAATTGGAGAGTATAAACTCCCTTCTGATTACACTAATTATCTGCTAACCATCTAATAATTATTTGGCCAAACAAATAGGTCAAATTATGCAATTACATTTAAATTCAATTACCAAGTGATTTTTTTTCAAACAGACCTTAATATATATCGAGAAAATGAGA
The DNA here is from genome assembly GCA_035772735.1 of Datura wrightii. NCBI lineage: Eukaryota > Viridiplantae > Streptophyta > Magnoliopsida > Solanales > Solanaceae > Datura > Datura wrightii. The sequence continues at coordinate 24,768,881 of JASDFA010000001.1, forward strand.
TCTCTTGATCTTTTATAATTTGAATAGAATAAAATGACCTTTTAAGATCTCTAATGTGTAAAAATGAAGATTTCTTATATATAAAAAATTAAAATCTCTTGTAAAAAGGTCATAAAACTAAAAAGATTTTGTAAAGAGTTAGAAAATTACCCTTAATATCTTAAGATTATTTTTCTTGATCTTTTCCTCGATTCTCCTGATATATCTCTCAATGAAAGTAGGATATACTCTCTACGCCTCAAAATAAATACGTTTTAGCTTATTTACACTCATTAAGAAAAAGAATAAATACAAGGTATAATTTATTAAGGCTTCATTTATATTCATTAAGATTAAGACGTCTGAATTTGAATGCTTATCTAAATGATTATGATGTTGTCTCTAGATCTAAACACCGAATGATTAAGATTGTTTGTTTTTCAACATATGAATATGCATACTTTAGTTATTTGAAAATTTATAAATATACGATTTAAATTAAAAAAATAACTAAACATCAGAAAAAATATTAATTTAATAAAATAAATCTATTATCTGATAAAAATATAAAATATTTATGTTCGCTAGTGATGGTGGAGATGGTTTATAATGGTAGTCGTGGTAATGCTTGGTGTTAGTGGCTAGTAATGTCGGTGATGATAGTTATGATAATGAGAGTGATTGGTATTTTCATGACTGAAGTGATGGTGATGGTTGTAGTGGTGGTTTTGATGGTGAAGTTGATTGATGTTAGGAGTTGGTGGTGTTGATGGTGGTGGTTGAAGTATGTGCAGTGGTTAATGATATGGTGGTAGTAGTTGGCTATGGTGCTAGTTGTGATGGTGAAGGTGGTTGGTAGTAGGGATTCATCGCAATGATAGTAATGCATATAGTGGTGGTATAGGTAACACTGCTAGTGGTGACAACAGTAAATATAATCATAATGATGGAGGTGGTATGTGTAGTAACGACTATCAGTAGTGATTGACAACTGTAGTAGTTGTCAGGGGTGGTTGTGATGTCAGGAATAATTGCCGATGATAATAGTGATTGATAATGATGGCAGGGGTAATTGATGGCGGTGGTGGCTAGTGATTGACGATGGAAATAATGGTGGTGCTTGTGACGATAGACATGGTGGATGGTGGGTGAGCACTATTAAGAAAAAATAATTCTTTAATATAAGGACATACTCACACCGGACCTTTTTAGCTGTCATGTATACTAAAAATAGTTGTTCCCAAATACTTGTCAATTTGAAAACTCAAGAGGGAATTAATTATTTTTTCAACTTTTTCTTAACATTAATTATTCTAGAATTAAGAGACATCTAAATTAACAAAGATTAAAAAATTAATAAGGGACATACTAGTCAAACTATACTCCTAATTAATTTCTTTTAAAGGTTATACAAAACCTTATTTTACAACTAAATAGGAATAGAGGGAGTAGTTGGAAACAACAATTATTTTGTCTTAGATTCCTAAAGCGACACTTATTTTAAGATAATCTTTTTTTTGGGCTAAAACGATATTTATTTTGAGACAGAGAGAGTAATAGCCAAAAGTAAATAAATAAAATTAAAGCTCGTGTTCTATTTTATTCCTATTAACTAATGTACTTTAATAATAACAACAACATGTCTAGTATAATTTCACAAATAAAGTCCGAAAAAGATGATGTGTACACAACCTCACCCCTATCTTATAAAGATAGAGAAGTTGTTTTTGTTAGAGCCTCAACTTAAGTAAGCATATCAAAAATCAAGTGTATGAAGTAAATACAGTAGTGAAAAGATCATGTAACAAAAAACTTTTTTAGAGAAGAAGTAACAATAACAGATAACACAATAACTAAAGCAAAGAAAACAATAGGTATTGCTAAAATTGAAGAAAAATTAAGACAGTGAGAGAGTAATAATAAAAATACTAATAGAAAATTAGACAACGCTTAACTACCTACTAACCTTCTACCCTAATACTCAACTTTTATATTTTTTTATCTAGGGTCATGTCCTCAGAAAACTACTGATAAGCTTTGTCCTATCTAATCACCTCTCTCCAAGGCTTCTTAGCCTACCTTTACCTCTCATTATACACACTCTAGCCAATCTCTCAACCTCCTTACTAGGGCATTTATGCACTCTCTTTACATGTTCGAACCGTCTCAGTCTCGTCTCCTTTATCTTGTCTACTGTAGATGCTACTCCTACCTTATTTCGAATAACTTTGTTCCTGATCCTATCTCTCCTAATATGCTCATACATCCATCTCAACATCCTTATTTCCGCTACTCTCATTTTTTGGACGTGTGAGTTTTTGACCAAACAACTCTCTCCCCTATACAAGATAGTTGGTCTGATCACCACTCTCTAAGACTTACTTTTAAGGGTTGGTGACACATTTATATCATACAAGACACCAGATGCAAACTTCCATCTCTAACATGATATGTAACATCATATAATTTCACATTTGCCCCATGAGTTGCGTTATTAAATTTGCACTCCAAGTATTTTATCTTAGTCCGCTCATCTTAAACCCTTTAGAACTAAGTTTCTCCCCAAACCTCCGGTCTGTCATTAACTCTACTCTATGTTTCTTCAATCAAGACTATATAATTTGCATAATGTACTTCAACTTTTTCATTTATGTGATAATTTTTTTTTGTCAGTCGAAAAAAATGACATATTTTTATATTTACTAATAATTTAACTTTAAAAAAGTTCATTTTATCCTTTATGAAATGATTATAGTCGCACATAGGAGTGTACAGAGAAAATCGACAAACCGCATCAAATTCATAATTCGAGTCAAATCGCAAAAAGAAGAAAACTATAGTTCGGTTTGATATTGAAAAATAATTCCGATCATAATTGATTTTGTTTGATTTAACTAAATAAAATCAAACCAATTGACATTACATGTATACAAATTTAAAACTATTTTATATATAATGTAATTTATAAATATTTCTTAAATTTTTTTCATAATTTTTATTTTTAACGTATTATTTCAACTTGAACTTAGATTTCTAACTCATAAATATTAATAACTCAAATAAAAATCCAAACTAAAATCAAATCAATACTAACTAATAGAAATGACAATAGTGTTAAATATCTATTTTTTAAGTTTTGCATTGATTTAGTTAATGGAAATGTAGAACCCAATTTGTTTATTTTTAGTGTCTACTCTTGCGATTAATACTAGTACTTATTAGTTGTATTATTAGAGTTGCAGATTAGAAAACGTATTATTTATTTTTTGTTACGGATTAGAGTTATGCAGGTATTAGTAATATTGAATTAGTTATGAGGAAATTAATGTATTATTTTATGCAGGAATTAGTTGTGCAGGTTTTAGTTATTCATCTATTAGGTACGTAGGTATTAGTTATGCAAGTATTAATTATCTAGGTATTATTTATGTAGAATTGAATTATGTAGAGATTACAATATATAAATTATTGAATATTTAATTTATTGTAAATCACTATAATATTATTTATAAATAAATAAATAATATATAATTTTATTATATAATTGAATATTTTTCTTAAGAAAACAGAAGAAAATGAAAGCATAAATGTACACCAAATAACGATACTATTACCACTCAATTCATTTATTAAAAATTGTATTGTATAGTATGATCTGCTATTCTTTTTAGATTAGATTGAGTAGTTATTTAGTTAGTTTGTATATACGTGTTTTTTAGAAAAAGTAGCTATATTTTGATATTTTTGAAAAATAATTTTGATTTTTTTTTTAAATTCAATGCATTTTTTCAAAAACTGACTTATCTATGTATAAGTATGTGTTACTTTAGGAAAAGAAATGTAATTTAATAGAGTTTAGAGGTGTAAAACAGAAGTACGCATAAAGGATAATTAAAAAAAACTAAATAATTAATAATTAGAGCATTAATTAGCCTAATTAGTTGGATCTGTTCAATCTTATTAAATTGATTAGTTCTGACTAAATAATTTAATTAATTTACTCGACATAAACAAATTGATAATAACTTATTAAAAATATTTTAAAAGCAAATTGATAAGGGTAAAACATGTAATTTTATTATTTTAATCTATGTATAACTAATACCTACATAATTTATTTTATCTTCTATTCGCATAAAATTATACATAGATTCCTCATAAGTTATATGAGTATTAATTATGTTGAATTATTAAAACATAACCAAACACCGTATAAAATTAATACATAAATAACTTTTATACAACATTTAAAACCTACCAACCAAACATTGTATAAAATTAATACATGAATAACATTTATCCTATTTAAAAATTAAATAATATATAAAAATTAAAATACGAATAACTAAGTTATTCATATATTACCATTAGCCTTATCCAGTAACTAAACGGCCCTTAATCCACAACTTATATGTTTTGTGCTATATTAAAAACTTAATCGGAGGAAACCACAAAAGAATTGAGAAAACCGATAAACTTGAGAAAAATTGAAATAGAAAATCCTGACTTTTGTTAGTTTTAATTTAATTTATAGATTAAAAATTCAATACAACTGATTTGATTTAGTAATTAAAAAGTCCAAATCAACCCAACTTATACAATGAGTCACACATAAATTTATAATTTATTTTATACTACAAATTTTAAATAATATTTTTTTTAATTTTATATTAAATTAAATAAATATCACATAAATTACGATATAAGAAGTATTAAGTTGCGTTACAACTCTAAATTTAAAGTCTTGAAAGAAATAAATTAATGAAGAGAAATTTAAAAATAGAAAGAAGGAAAAAAAAGATAGTGTGTAAAGTAAGAAAAAAGAATAGCGCATTATCTTATGTGGAATATGTAAAGAAATCCACTTGTTTACTTAAATTAACCAAATATAGTTGACCAATACGACGTCACACCTTTCCCCACTTTGACTCTCACTTTATAAACACACCACCATCCACACGAACAATATTCTCACAAATTGCAAGGCAGAAAACAAAACGGTAGCTAAAAATGGTGAGAAATAGGAGTGAAGAACTATACGTTACCGTTCCTAGCCTTTTCCGATGTCCGATATCCATGGACGTAATGAAGTCTCCGGTGAGCCTCTGCACCGGCGTCACTTACGATCGTAGCTCCATCCAAACTTGGCTTTCCCAAGGCCACAATACTTGTCCCGCCACCATGCAAATCCTTCCCTCCACCGATTTCACACCTAACCTCACTCTCCGGAGGCTCATCAGCGTCTGGCTTCAGCACCAGCCTGCGAGCTCACCGGGAGCCACAACGCCGTCTTCCTCCGCCGTCACAAAGTCAGAGGTTCTCGAAATTGTCAAAAATCTCAACGGCGGGAATCAGTTGAGTTCCTTGTTGAAGGTTGTGGAATTCGTTAAATGTTCTGGTGAAAACCGGAGATTTTTTGTGAATTCGAGTGATGCGATTGCGAATGTTGTTGAAGTTTTGGTGAACTGTGATGTGGTTGAGGTTTGTGAATCGGTTGTTGCGGTTTTAGATTTGGTTGTATCGGAGAATGGAGTTAAGGAGCAGTTGAATAAAGAGATTTTGCGGAGCGATCGGAAATTTCTATCGAAGTTTCTTTTGATTCTTCGAAAAGGAAAGTTGAGTTCGAGGATTCAAACCGCTCGGGTTCTAGAATTCATCGCATTAGACGCCGATTCGCAGCAAAAAATAGTCGAGGAGCAAGGTTTACTCAACGAATTGCACGTATTCACTAGCACGGAGACCAACCGGTTCGCGATCGAGGCCGGTTTATCAATTCTAATCGCGGTCTCAACCACCAGACCGGCGAGAAAAGAGCTAGTCCGGTTCGGAATCGTGCAAACTATCGGGAAAATCCTTGGCGGTTCGGACACCGCTCGCGCGGTGGTGGAGAAGTCGTTGAAGCTGTTAGAAACAGTGGCGACGTGTACGGAAGGGCGGGCGGCGATAGGGAAAGGTGAGGAGTGCTTGTCGGCGGTAGTTTCGAAGCTGATGAAGAGCTCGAGAGCGGCGACGGAGCATGGCGTGACAGTGCTGTGGAGCGTGTGCTGCTTGGCTCGTGACACGGCGGCGCGTGAGGTGGTCGGGAAGGTCAATGGGCTGACCAAGGTATTGCTGGTGATGCAGAGTGATTGCTCCGCCGGCGTACGGCAAATGTGTGGGGAATTGGTCAAAGCATTGCGCGTGGTGAATAGTAATAAGAATTATTCAAAGTCGTGTTTGGCGAGTTATGATACCAAAACTACTCACATTATGCCCTACTGAAAATATAAATAAATAACCACTCCTAATTTGTGTTGACTGACCCAATCCAAAAGAATAAAAACACTAGCTTTCCTTTTATCACTCCATTTGTTTATAGAAATTGAATTAGGTAGATTCATGTTGTAAATCTAAAGGAATTTTGCTAATGATACAGTGACATCAGACTGTTAAATACATCAAAAGCTCAATATATTTCTTTTATCATCATCATTATTGTTACTCTAATTGATTTTGTAACAGTAACTGATTTTATACCGTAGTCATTATTGACGGTGGTGATTGTATTAATTGTTTTTATTTGTTTATATATGATTTGATGTGTTTATTATCCATTGACGTGTAAATTTTGACTAAAACTACAAAACATTTACTCGAAAGTCGTTTAATACTCTGTAGATTGTTAGAATTCGTCTCAACTACTACATTTAGGATTATCCATAAAATCAGCTAGGCTTCGAGTTAAAAAAATTATAGAAACTGTGGGATGATGAGCTGGGCCATTATTAGCTGAACTGGATTAAAGATGTCAGGTGAGCTGGAAGCTGAGACCGTCCTCAAAATTATAACCTGCATTCAATTAATTATCCCTTCTTGGAAAAATAAATTTCATCTCATTAATTATTTCAACGCAATAGAACTAGGTAGCTAGCAAATAAAATGTTGTTGATAATCCTACTCCCTAGTCCCATCTTAGATATTGGTAGATATGATAAAATTAATTCATAAAAATATCTCATGTTAAATTTGGTTAAGTTTGAGTGGATTAATAATTATTCATTTATTCTGATTTGTTTAAATTTAACTATTTATGGTAAATATGAAATCAGCTAATTAAATGTTGTTGATACTCCCTACTCCAAGCTTAGATATAGGTGGAAGATGCATAATTTTTTCCTTATAAGAATCTGTACCCTTAACTAACATTTTTTGGTAATTATTTCCAATAGCTTCTCTTCATAAAAGAAATATTAGGGTTTTGTATTACTATTATTTTACAAGACGTGATATTCTCCCAACTACAACTAGGGGTGTTTATGGTTCGATTTGGGTCGATTTTTGATTAAAACTAAAACTAAATCAATTTAATCGATTTTTAAATTTTTAAAATCAAATCAAACAAAATAAAATAAATAATCATCGGTTTGGTTCTTGTCGGTTTGATTCGATTTAGTTCGGATTTTTGATTTATAACTAGCTAATAATAAATTAATAATAGTAAAATAACAGAAACATGAGATAATTATTTCAAGTTAACATTAGGAATCAACAAATTTCTCTCTACTATCACGAGATGAATGTATCTGAATCTTCTATTATTTTTCAACACTATTCTAAAGTTTTAGCATATTTAATTTGCATAATTATAGAGGTTTTTCTACTTCACATATCTAATATTCGCACGGAAACAATATACAACTTCATATAGAATGGTCAATTCTTCAAATATCAAAGAGGTAAACGATTGAAGAGTAGATGAATGTCTTAGCAAAAGAAAATTATAAAAATCGGCACTATGTCACACCATATATTAACAATTAGATTTAGAGTATTGAGTTTGGACATATTTTTTAAGTAATAGAATTTAAAAGTGTTATAGTGCATGTGAAATAAAGTACACTGAAACCAAATTAATGATTAAACGATATACAATATTTATAATTATTTATGAAAAACTATAAACATATATTCAAAGAATTATAAAATTTACGTATAAAATTTGTCGGTTCGGTTTGGTTATTTCTTTGATTTTTTTTAGTAAAACCAAAACCAAACCAAATATCATCGGTTTTTAAAATTTAAAATCAAACCAAATCAATCCAAACCAAATATCGATTTTTTTAATCGATTTGATTTTTCACCAAACCGTAAACACGCCGGACTACAGCCTTAATTATCTTTGTACACAAAGAACAGGCAATTCCATATCCATTAATTTCAAAACTGGCTTTGAAACTAGCAGCCACAGGTTGATTAAATTAGGCAGTCCAAGAGAAGGTCAATACTCTATCTTGTTTTGTTGGGAAACGAGAGTAGTAATAAAGAATGAAATAAGTGAAGTAAAATAGAAGAATTTAGTAGGAATGGAATCTCAGCTTGCATTTTAAGATGGAAGCTAACAAAGTCAGCAATTGAAATACCACTTAGTCTTTTATTATCTCCCTTTTGTTTTCCTTCTCACAATTTTATGCTCATAGTGACAAGTTTGCAAGGAGATATTCTTTGATTGGAGAATATCCAAATTATGGATCCTGCATACGGCTGAGAATATATTTCAATGTAACCAATCACAAATCAGCAATCCGTTGTAGTCTAGTTGGTAAGGATACTCGGCTCTCACCCGAGAGACCCGGGTTCAAATCCCGGCAACGGAAAATAGTTGTTTTGGTCCACTAGCAATGATAGATTGGGTTTGACAATCTTAAGGGCTGGCTAAGACCCAGACGCGACTACCGAGATAACTACTTAACTGCATGTATGATATCCATTAAATATATATTTTACTAGCAAATGTAATTATTTTGTTGGTCAGTCAAATATGTAATTTGCCTTTTAAAAAAAAAGAATATTTTTAATACGAAAATAAATTCTACAATAAAGTACTCCCAATTAAAAAAACACACATAGATTTGCTTCATCATCTTGTTATTTTTTTTCAATAGAAAAACTCCAAGAGTTCAATTTTTGTAATTTAAAACTCCATGATAGTTTCAGAATTGAAACAAAGAATGAGAAGAATTTCAAAGTCCCGGATAGTGTTGTGAGATAATATCCTGAGATTGAATTATTTGTAAGTGTTCCCTTTTTTTTTTTTTTTTGTTAACCTCTTTAATTTAATTTGCAGCAGGAACATAGATTGATCAACACAACATTAGCCAGTCAACACCAGATTCTGCAGACTTTACATGCCATTAATATGCAACTGGGTACTCAAAGGGTTGACTTCAATTATGCTGGAGTTATAGGTAGCAAAAATTGAATTCCACGATTGTACAAGTTAAAATTCTAGGATCGTTTTGTGGAGTTTTTGCTCGAAACAAACCTTGTGTAATGCAATCAATATAGGAGAATTATTCTCTTTCCTCTTTTGATTTTAGTGGGCCCTCTTTCATTTCTCACTTCCTGTGTGTTTACTTGAAAACTAGTATAGAAGATAATATTTAATAAATAAATTATTAAAAAATAATTTAAATTTATAAAAATTATCAATTGAATAAATGAGAATTATTCATTAGTTTGCTAAAATAGATCAATATAAATAAAAACAAATTTAATAATTACTAAATAGGTCATTTACGTTAATATGAAGTTGGTCAATCAACTGTTCATAAGGCTGTAGATCAGATCAAAGATATGCATACCAAATTATGGATCATTTATTTTATTCACAATTATTCTATTAATAAATGTCTGCCTCAGTTTATGTTTATAGGTCTTATATTTCATGTTATTTGGACCAGCAATAAACTTTTGTATGATATACAACTACAACTCATTTTTTTTTTTTTTTGACTATAGGGGTAACATACCTACCCATAATTGCATGGATACGATCTCTCTATAAAAGATTCAATATCTATATTATATATAGATATCTATAAGAGGGTAGTCAACATATGTATTTGTACTTTTACTAATATGATACAAATATCTTTTCATCCTGCCGTAATGTCCTTATTAAAATTGAATTATTTATTTTTTCGTGATGAGGAACCATTCATAATCGTATGTCACTAACTTTCAAACATCACTGTATCTTTATTTCGGATAGCTCACCGATAAAGTCAATTTTAGTAGATATTGAATGAATCCTCAAATATATATAATATTTCGTAGAAATCTTTCCTATTAGAATGACTATAATTATGGCGTAATTTTATTTTCATATATATCATATAATTTCTAACCAAATAATGATATGTCGTTATGTCTCTAATTATAGGAAATATTCTAATTTATATTATAAATAATTCAAATATATAGCGCCATAATTAGTGACTTTGCAATAAATTCTCATAATAGTTTTCCTGTATAGTAATACCAATTAAATGATTATAATTAGTTAAAGCAAGTTTTATGTCCTAAAATTATATGCTGCTGATGTATTAGTACCAATATTCTAATCTATATATTATAAATTATACTAACTTTTTCATAACAGTATCTGATTTAAATTCAAATATATTACGCCATAATTAATGCCTTTGCAATAAGTTTTTACAATCTTTCCTTGTTTAGCAATACTAATTAATTGATTATATTTAGTTAAATGTCAGTATTACGTCTTAAAATTATGTATAATTTTAGAAATTGAATTAATAATCTTAGTTAATATTTATAATATTTATAGTTCATCATAATATAATAATCTGAAATACTTTTTTATTATAAAGATGCCAAGTAACTACTTCTCAATATACCACTTAGCTTAACCTCATGCTTCACTATCCTATATATTGTATACCATGAACCGTTTGTATTGTATTGAATGAATCCTACTAAATATATATAATATTTTGTGTTATGATCCATTTTTAAACTTGCGTTCAAAATGTTGCATAACTTGCAATTTTATTAAAAATAGAGTCACCACCTAATTATTATGAAAATTTAAAAATTATTTTTTTAAAGGTATTTTAGAAAACCTTTATCTAAAACCAGAGTCTGAGTAAGAGTTCAAATGATTTTTTATAGAAGGTGTTAAACACTTTAAAAAATTCGCAAATGTGGTTTTCAGTGAATTTATGTGGCTAAAATAATATAAATTGAAAAATATTTTTTTTTAATAAATAAGATGTATTAGCATTTTTGATTATTCGTCAATTCAATTGTGAATTAATTCATAACCTTAGCTAATTGAAAAAAGATTAACTCCCTAAATATGTAAGGTTTATTAAGGTTTTAAATTATATGTGTAATCCAACTTCTCAATCCGTTAGCGAATCCACTTGTTTATAACTTAAAAGATATGAAGATATCTAAATTAATTAGCAACACACATTTTAATTTGTAAAGAAAATAATTTTTGCCCTTAACGTAACTATCATCAGAACTCCCTTTCTACGTTAGTCTTTAAATTTCAAACTCCTTTTCAAGAATCAACAATAAAATAGTTTTGAAGAACTTTGATAATATATATACTTGAAAATAATTACGTGGCTCAAATATAAAGACTAAAAAAATGTAAACTAACTTGATTAAAACTTCTTCATAATTTTTATTTATTTTGCAGAAATTTTAAGCATTTCATTAAATAAGAAAGCATGAAAGCAATAAGTTTGAAGAAATAGAACTTATTCTGGTGACTTGGATAAAATCATCTACTCGGGATTCATCTAGCACTAAGAAATATTTTGAAATGTTAGTATTCAAGTTTGAATAAATTTAAAAAAACTTATAAGAAAGCATAAGGTTAAAAAAAGAATAATGGACTGCTCTTGGCCCAATTCTAGTCGCTGCAATTCATTGCTCCTGCTGTTAATCCGCAAATCCATTTATTCTTTTCTATTCGATTATGTTTTGAGATGAAGAAAATGACTGAAAGGTGGATGCAAGTGCCAACTCTCACCAAGATACTGAGTCATAAAAGAGTACTCTTTGATGTGCCGTGAATTTACGGCACCAGCGACGCTTAAAACTCTGTGAATGCACATGACTTTAGGTACATTTATGTGGATATGACGCATTTTGATGGTTTTGCAGGTAAAACAGGCTGTGGGAGCTAAAATTGAGAAAAAGGACAGAACACAGAAAAAAATGTCTCAGACGAGCTGAACTACGGACCTTTGGTCCTTGCTATGGGCTGTCCTGGTAAGCCGTTGCAATCAATTCAGTGAAGTGTTACGCAGGGTGCCAAGCAACGGCTGAACCCCACAGATCGTACTAGCTTACAACGAACCATTTTGATCGGCCGTGGGTTGAAACAGAGAGAATGTTAAAATGAAATCTCATACGACGGATGGTTCCTAAGGATCGTGTGAAATTATAATGAACCATCATATCCGGTCGTGGAAAGAATCAGAGAAGAATGATTAAGAGCAGGATGCATCCAACGTACAGACAAGATGGGCCGTACCTTCTAAGGACGGGTCTCTGAGTACTCGTACCTCTAGGTTCAGAAACAATGTCCAGGAGGCCAGGAAACAACGGGTTGGACCAATGGCTCATAGGATATCATAACGAGCCGTTGTTTAAGGCCAGATGCTGAAAGAAGACAAGTCTGAGGGAAGCAACGACTGGGACAACGGACACTCTAACGACCCGTTGAAGCTACCAACGGACAGTGTTACCTGCCGACACCAGAATCCTAGTTGATTTAGGAAAGGTTTGTTTCATGTCTATAAATATTTTATTTAGGTTTATTTTACGAGTTACAAAATTCTATGACTTTGAACAGTATTTTTGGGTGTTATTGGCTACCATCAAGGTTCAAGAAACAAAGTTTATAATTTTGTTGAATTTAGAGGATTAAAACAATCTTGAATTTTTGTTCTTTGATTTTGCTGATTTATTCAATACGAGTTGTTTCTCTTACAAATTTTTGTAAGTTATAATTATGATTTCTTCTTTATTTTGTAATTGTGATCATTCAAATATGAGTAGCTAAACCCATAACTAGGGTTGTGGGAACCATGATGAATTAACACACATAGGTAAAATACTTAGCGAATCTTGAACGGGGTTTATGCATGTTTTATTTTTTTTCTTCATTTTAATTGCTTCTTAACGGTTGCAAACATTGAAAATTGCCTTATTCTTACTCACCGGATCAAGGGAGCAGTGAATGGGAAAAGGAATTAACAACGGAGATTTGAGGCTATCAACCCTCATCTAATAGCTTGACCTTGTCCGGGAATAGCTAATCCGATATTAAGGGTAAGGGTTAATTAAGTATACACCTGCATACTAATCAAGTTGCGTGATGATAATCATCTGGATTGCAGACCAACCATTTAGGTGAATTTAACTTACCGATATTGCATGCTAAATACCGGAATAGATCACTAGTATAAAAAGCCTTGAGGTTATGAAGTCATGGAGAACACAATCCTAGCCAACTCACTTTTTGAATACAATCGAAATTAAATCAAGAGTCTAATCATTAGTTTTACTACTTATCATTATTTTGTGTTCCAAACCTTCCCCCCTAGGAAATAAGCAAGCCGATAGTATTAGCTACATGCATTAACTAAAGTTCTCGTCATATTCCTCGTAGGATTGGACCCCAACCTTCTTTGGGTTCTATATTTGACATCGACCATTTTATATCTCATTTACAAGGTGTAATTTAGGCGACATCAAATTTTGGCGCCGTTGTCAGGAAATACGGCTTAGGCTTTTGTTAATTGTGTTTGCTAGACTGTTGGTCCTTATTTTCTTTTTATTTTTTTCTTTGTTGTTTTTGTTCTTAACAAGTCTCAGGTTCGTGCATGCCCATTACTAGGAGCCGAGGTGACACGCCCCACCTTAGGAGGCATGACTGACACTTGGTGCCATGTTGGGATCTAAACTTACCTGATTGGGCTTATGCATTTCCGGTGCATGCTTGCTCTTCAAATCAAAAAAACAACGAGCTATATCTCGGCTATAAACACAGCCTTCGGCCGACAAGGCCGCATAACCACCTATAAAAAGAAAACATCTAACCAACGATACGCAATGAAGGGATCCTATACGGGCCAACAAGACCACCATGTTGTCTAATTATAGCAGAATGAAAATAGGTAGTTATAATTATACTATAGCCGACAAGGCTGCTAACTAAAAGCTAAACTAGGTCCTACACGACCATTACGCAAAATAAAAATACATACGCCCTATAGCCAACAACAAAATCAACAACTGAGAATCTGTAGCCTGCAAGCCTCTAAGAGTGGAATCATGGCCGGTACAGGGCCACAACCTACTCATAAACTGTACAATAAGAGAGCACACCTTCTAACTAACAATCCCGGAAAAAGGAGTTGATTAGACTGCTGACTCTGACTGATGACTAGGGAGGTCCTGAACCGCATCTAACCGTACCTATAGGCAAGTAATGCAGCGCCCCAAAGATGGGCGTTAGTATAATATGTACCGAATATATAAGATAGTAATGGAAATGACTCGTACTGATAATGAAACTGGAAACGATTCAATAGGAAGGATAAGAGATACAACCTGGATTGCCCTACAACCTGCTGTATAAATAACAATAAATCATGCAAACAAGAACCTTACCTGGCCTCCATAAGCCCGAAAGGTAAAACCAGCATGAAATAAATCGCCTAGGCTCCCCATAAGCCCTGGCGAGCATACTTCAATCTATATACCCCTAACAAGGTCAAAATAAGTCAAAAGGTAACTATAGCCAACCTGCATGTCTCCTGGATCTGCAACTGAGCCAGCTCAACTCTTGTAGCTGTGTCCGAGTCCGGTGGACTCCTGTAACTGCACCCTGGGCACATAGGCTCAATGAGGGTCAGTGATGCCGATATGACATAAAAATAATAGTACAACATGGATGGACTATAATATGGACCTTGGGCCTGAGTATAGTCCCTTGGGACAACATATAGCTCCTTAGAGCAATCCATATAGCCTCAAAGGCGATGACACAACTAGTAACCCTGAGGTTGGTCAACAGAAGGCTATATAGGGTAGGGTTAGTCCCAATCTAAATAAAAAATGTTAATCTCAAACTAACAGTAGCAGCTAACCACAATATACACGCTTCTGGCTTTCTTATAAGGACAGGTCGTATTACAATATGATAGGAATAACTTCCCGAAGGAATTCACCTTAACATACCTCGAATGCTGACTTTCGTTTAACTGGCAAGTTTTAACTTGTAAACGATAGTTCCACCCAACTACAACGTTTATGCTGAGAGAATAGGGCTAATTTCAATACTAAATTCGGCAAATAATGACAACTTTCGATAATAATGTCAACTACAATTCAAATATGAATAACTAGGCTGAAAACCTTCAATTTCTCGAGAGTTAAGAAGGGAAAAATGCTTACCTAATGCCTATGGCCATTTAGGATTCAATTTGGAGTAATTTTGACAACTTTTACTCGGCGGGGTTCCGGTATACCGAGTGAATTTTCAAGAAACAACTCCGTAGAAATGCTTTCCGTAGGCCTAGAACTCGTTACCCGAAGTTAATTTGCGTTTAGATGGCGTTTGATAGCGTAATTTGATGAAATCCTATTGAATTTTGCATGCTTTCTTTAATTTTGGTCGGGGGTTTTATTTGAAGAATGAAGGAAATAAACAAGAGACTTATATATATACACACACACACACACACACACACACATGTGCAGTGAAAGGGGATGGCGCCTTGCGTTGCCCAATGCCCCTACCGGCCTTTCGCGCCGCGCCCCTCAGTGTACTAGTCTGCCTGTCGAGCCGGGCTGCCCAGCGCACAAGTAAGCTGGCGCGTCGCGCTGGCCCCTTGCATCTTGGCCTCGTCCGACCCTGCTTCCGAGGCTCTTCCTACACACGTCAAGCTCTCATTACTCATCACAAATTCATGCGTACATCTACTAACCGTTAACATTTTACAGGGTGTAACATCCTCCCCCCTTAGGAACATTTGTCCTCGAATGTCATCCTTAGGCTTAAAGGAGTTAACTCTTTTGACTAATACTTATAAAAATTTTGGCAGATTCTCCTCTATATTATGGACTATCCGGGAACCTGAAATGAAGAAAAATCCAACATAGGTGTCTCACAGGATGCTATAAACAGTTATTCCACAATAAAGAGGTAACCGTACTAATGATATAAGCAGATAAATAACAATTGAACAACAACCTTACCTCACTGCATATTCTTGATCAAACTTGAAATAAGTGAGGATATCTAGATCTCATGTTGTCCTCAGCTTCCCAGGTCATCTCTTTTTTATTTCTGTTCCTCCACATAACTTTAACAGAGGCCCCATCTTTAGTCCTTAATCTACGAACCTGCCGATCTAGTATAGCAACTAGAACCTCTTTGTAGGCTAACTCCTCAGTAACTTGAACATCTTTAACTGGCACAACTCAAAATGGGTCCCTTATGTATTTTCGCAACATTGACATGTGAAAGACTGGATGGACAGATTCAAGCTCTGGAGGCAATTCTAGCTCATATGCCACTTGGCCTATTCTCCGGAGGATTCGATACGGGCAAATGAACCTAGGATTAAGCTTGCCCTTCTTGCCAAACCTCATCACGCCCTTCATCGGTGAAACTTTGAGGAATACCCAATCATCAACCTCGAATTCCAAGTCTCTACGCTGCAAGTCGGAATAGGACTTTGGGCGACTATGGGTTGTTAACAAGCGCTCTCTGATGAGTTTTACTTTCTTTTCTAACTGGTGGATCATATCAGGTCCAACTAACCCTCACTCCCCTACTTCGAACCATCCGATGGGGGACTTGCATTTTTGCACATACAAGGCCTCATAAGGTGCCATCTGAATTGTAGAATGATAACTATTATTATATGCAAATTCGATAAGGGGTAGATGCTCATCCCAACTTCCTGCGAAGTCTAGTACACACACCCGTAACATATCCTCGAGTGTTTGAATTGTGCGCTCTAGCTGACTGTCTGTCTGAGGATGGAATGCTGTACTCAGATTAACCTGTGTCCCTAGACCCTTCTGAAATGACTACCAGAATTTAGCTATAAATTGTGCCCCTCTATTATAAATAATAGATGCGGGGACACCATGTAGTCGGACTATCTCTTTAATATACAACTCAACATAGTCTTCGACAAGAAAGGTAGTCCTGACTGGTAAGAAATGAGCTGACTTCATTAATCTGTTGACAATGACCAAATAGAATCGAATCTAATCCTGGTACAAGGTAATCCTGTCACAAAGTCCATGTTAATTGCTTCCCATTTCCATATAGGCACAACTATCTCCTGTGTTAATCCATCGGGTTTTTGATGTTCGGCCTTTACCTGCTGGCAGTTAGGACATTGTGCTACAAATTCCACTACACCCTTTTTCATTCCAGGCCACCAATCTATTTTCTTTATGTCATGGTACATCTTCGTCGAACCTGGATGAAGAGAATAATGAGAATAATGTACCTCTGCCATGATCTGCTAGTGAAGTCCCACCACATCTGGAACACAGAGGCGACCCTTAAATCTGAAGAACCTATATTCTGTCAATTCAAAGGCCGTTAATTCACCTTGCTGAATCTTACTTTTGAACTGTACTGGGTTAGGATCCTCATACTTCCACTCTTTTACCTCCATAACCAGGGATTATACTGCGGTATTCTGAATCACAACCCCATTATCCTCTGAATATACTATCAGGATGGCTAAGCTGGCTAACTAGTGCAGCTCTCGAGCCATTTCCTACTGTTCTGGCCTTAGGTGTGCTAAGCTTCCCATAGATCTGTGGCTAAGTGCATCTGCTACAATATTAGATTTCCTTGGGTGGTACAAAATGTTTACGTAATAGTCTTTCAGTAATTCTAGCCAATGGCGTTGCCGCAAATTCAATTCCTTCTGTGTGAAGATGTACTGGAGGACTTTATGATCAGTAAAAGTATCCAAGTGCACCCCATACAGGTAATGCCTCCATATTTTCAAGGCATGAATCACCGCAGCTAACTCCTGATCATGGGTGGATAGTTCTTTTCATGTTTCCTAAGCTGCCTCGAAGCATAAGCAATTACCTTACCGTGATGCATTAGGATGCACCCTAACCCAACTCCTGAAGCATCACAGTGTATAACATAACCCTCTGAACCTTCTGACAAGGCTAACACTGGTGCCGATGTCAATCTGTTTTTCAATTCCTGGAAACTCCGCTCATAGGCCTCGGTCCAATGAAATTTAGATGCTTTCTGAGTCAATTTAGTCAAAGGCGCTGACAGCGTAGAAAATCCTTCCACAAACCTTCTGTAATACCCAGCTAATCCCAGAAAACTGCAAACTTCCGTTGGAGTGGTAGGTCTAGGCCAAGTCTTTACTGCCTCAATTTTTTTTGAATCAACTTGAATACCAGCCTATGATACAATATGGCCCAGGAAAGCCACGGAATTCAGCCAGAACTCATATTTAAAAAGTTTTGCATATAACCGGTGATCTCTGAGAATATGAAGTACCATTCACAAATGATCTCTGTGTTCTGCTTCCGAACAAGAATACACCAGGATGTCATCGATGAATATTATCACAAACAAATCTAAATATGGCCTGAAGATGCTGTTCATCAGATCCATGAACACTTCTAGGACATTCGTCAACCCAAAGGTCATGACTAGGAATTCAAAATACCTGTTCCTGAAAGCTGTCTTCGGGATATCTCTCTCCCGAACCCGTACCTAATGATATCCCGACCTTAAGTCAATCTTGGAAAAATATTTTTCCCCTTGGAACTGGTCAAACAAATCATTTATCCTAGGAAGAGGGCATTGCTCTTGATAGTAAACTTGTTCAACTATCGATAATCTATACAAATGGGGAGGGAGGCATCTTTCTTTCTCAAAAACAAAACTGGCGCACCCCACGATGACGTACTTGGCCTGATAAATCCCTTAGATAACAGTCTTTCAACTATTCTTTCAATTCTCTCAATTCAGTAGGAGCCATTCGGTACGGAGAAACGGATATAGGATGAGTACCTGGTAGCAAGTCGATAGAGAAATTGATTTCCCGTTTTTGGGGAATACCAGGAAGTTTGTCCGAAAACACATCTGGAAACTCATTAACCATTGGGATGGACTGAAGAGCCAGGGATTCTGTTTGCACATTATGAACCCTAACAATATGATAAATACAACCCGTTGCTATCAATCTTTTCGCCCGAAGATAGGATATGAACCTACCTTTTGGCGTAGCTGCATTGTCCTTCCACTCTCGCACTACCTCCACTGAAAAGTGGAATCGGACAGTCTTGGTCAAACATTCTACATTAGCATAATATGGCGCTAGCTAATCCATACCCATAATTGTATCAAAATCAATCATTTCCAGCTCCACTAAATCTGCTAAAGTCTGGCGATCGGCAACCTTTATTGTTCAACCTGAGTAAATCCTTTTAGCTATAGTGGAATCACCGATAGGTGTAGACACCAAGAAGGGTCGCTGAAGCAATTCCGGTGTTATGCCAGACTTTCGGGCCACTAATGGGGTAATATAGGACAAAGTGAAACCTGGGTCTATCAAAACATAAATCGAGTGAGAGAAAATGTACAACATACCTGTCACAACATTCGGTGATGACTCTTACTCTTGTCACCCCGATAAGGCATAAGTGCGATCTGGACCGTTGTTTGAGCTGGATGCCCCTGACCTGCCTCGGCCTCTGCCTGCTGGAGCTGAGGGCCTGCGCCCTGCTGAAGGTGCTGGGGCATGTGACCTTGTTAAAGATCTTTCCTGTTGGTCACGGGGCCAAAAACTCTAGCTGAAGATCTTTCCTGTTGGTCCCGATCACCCTAAACTCTAGCTGGACAATCCCTTATTATGTGACCCTCTTGTCCACAGGTGTAACAAGCGGTAGAACCACATCTGCACGCCCCAAAATGACGTCGACTATAAATAACAAAACGTGGCACCATGGACCTGCTCTTATCTGCCCCCCTCTGCTGTTGAGAGCCTGATGTCTGTGAGCTCTCGTTGGGTCCTGACTGCCCTCAGTAGTCTGATCTACCACCCTGCTGCTGCTGAAGAGGTGGGGGTCTAGGTGTCTTGCCTGATATTCGCAGCCTAGGCCCACCCTGCAATTCTGCCTGCATGTCACTAGGTCTGTCCCTATGGCGCTGACCTTGGTTTGTTCTTTCTATCTCCCGTTGTCGCTGCCTAATCCCCTCAATATTCTAAGCGAAGGCTTGAATGCGAGCGATGTCAAATTCCTCTCGTGAAGTAGCTGTAACACAAGTTTCCATATACTCTAGGAGTAGCCCCATAATAAACCGATGTGATCTAGCTGGCATGGTATCTACAAAAGCTGGCGCATACCTGGCCAAGAAATCAAACCTCATTGCATATTCTCAGACACTCATCGAGCCCTGCTCCAGGTGCAAAAACTGATCTATCCGGGCTTGGCGAATATCTCGTGGCAAGTAGTGATCTAGGAAAGCCTCTAAGAAACTAGGCCAAGTTGGAGGGGGAGCGTCTCTACCTTGGGACCTCTCCCAGATCTCATACCATAACACTGCTATGTCTCGTAATTCAAATACCGCTAACTCAACTGACTCTGCGGGCATAGCATGCATCACCCTGAAAATCCACTGTAACTGGTCCAAGAAGTCCCGAGGGTCCTTTTCCCGGTCTGTCCCTGTGAACTATGGGGGACTTAGGGTAAGGAACTCTCGGACCCTCAAACTTTCAGGTCCTCCCGAAGATTCCGCAACCACTGGTACCACGGGATGGAGCTGAGCGGCCATCATTTGGGCTAACATATAGACATCGCTCCTAACCTCCTGATATGATGGTATAGGTATAGGAACTGCTGGGGGTGGTGCTGACACATCTGCCGCCCTAGAGGGCTCCTAGCGTGACAGAGACTGCTGGGGAGACCGGGATGAAGTCTCCCTCTTTACCTCAGATTGGGATGGCTCTAACTGGGGCACCCTGCTAGTGCCCTCTGCTGCCGCAACATCTAACTTCTGATCGATCATAGTATATCGTGTATCCGACATTTCTCCGTAGATAAGTAGAATAGGATAAGCTTAGGGACTCAACCCTATGCAAATATCTCTACAACACGATTGAAGGAAGAGGAAGGATAACCATGCTATTATGCCCCGTAGCCTCCTGCCTATGGAATGTGGTGCATAACACACTCATAGACAAGACTCTACTAGAAACGGCTTGCAGATTCCCAAGGATACGGCCTGCTCTGATACCAAGTTTGACACGCCCCACCTTTGGAGGCATGACTGGCACCTGGTGCCATACTGGGATCTGAACTGACCTGACTGGGCTTATGCATTTCTAGTGCATGCCTACTCTTCAAATCAAGAAAACAACGAGCTATATCTCAGCTGTAAACACAGACTCTGGCCGACAAGGCCGTATAGCCACCTTTAAAAAGAAAACAACTAACCAACGACACACAATAAAGGGATCCTATGCGGGCCGACAAGAGCACCATGCTGTCTAGTTATAGCAAAATGAAAACAACATTCATAACTATACTATAGCCGACAAGGCTGCTAACTAAAAGATAAACTAGGTCCCACATGGACATTACACCAAAAAAACATACATAGGCCCTACACGGCCAACAATAAAATCAACAACTGAGAATCTGTAGCCTGCAAGTCTCTAAGAGTACAATCATGGCCGGGACAGGGCCCCAACCTACCCATAAACTCTATAATAAGAGAACACACCTTCTAATTACTAACCCAGAAGAAAAGGAGTTGATTAGACTGCTGACTCTGGCAGATGACTAGGGAGGTCCTGAACCGCGTGTAACCGTACCTCCAGGCAAGTAATGTAGCACCACAAAGATGGGCGTCAGTACAATATATAAGGCAGTAATGAAAATGATTGAATAGTATTGATAATGAAACTGGAAACGATTTAATAGGAAGGATAAGAGATACAACCTGCTGTATAACTAACAATAAATAATGCAAACAAGAACCTTACCTGGACCCCATAAGCCCGGAAGGTACAACTAACACAGAATAACCCACCCGGGGCCCCCATAAGCCCTGGCGAGCACACTTCAATATATATACCCCTAACAAGGTCAAAATAAGTCAACATGTAACTGTAGCCAACCTGCCTGTCCCCTGGGTCTGCAACCGAGCCCGCTCGACTCCTGTAGTTGTGTCTGAGTCCAGCGGACTCTTGTAACTGTACCCTGGGCACATAGGCTCGATGAGGGTCAGTGATGCCGATATGGCATAAAATTGGTAGTACAGCCATGGATGGACTATAATATGGCCCTTGGGCCTGAGTATAGTCCCTTGGGATAACATATATCTCCTTGGAGCGATCCATATAGCCCAGAAGGTGATGACACAGCTAATAACCCTGAGGTTAGTCAACAGAAGGCTATATAGGGTAGGTTCAGTCCCAATCTAAATAAAAAATGCTAATCTCAAACTAACTGTAGCAGCTAACCACAAGGACTTAGATCGTATTACAATATGACAGGAATAACTTGACGAAGGAATTCTCCTTAACATACCTCGAATGCTGACTTTCGTTAAATTGGCGAGTTTCAACTTGTAAACGACAGTTCCACCCAACGGAAACCTTTATGCTGAGAGAATAGGGCTATTTTTAATACTTATTTTGGCAAATAAGGATAACTTTCAATAATAATATCAACTACAATTCAACTACGAATAACTCGTCTGAAAACCTGCAATTTCTAGAGAGTTCAAAAGGGAAAAATGTTTACCTAATTCCTGTGGATGTTAAGGATTTAATTTAGAGTAATTCTGATAACTTTTACTCAGCGGGGTTTTGGTATAATGAGTGAATTTGCAAGAAATAACTCCGAAGAAATGCTTTCCGTAGGCCTAGAACTCGTTACCCAAAGTTAATTTGCGTTTGGACGGTGTTTGATAGCATAATTTGATGAAATCCTATTGAAATTTGCGTGCTCTCTTTAATTTTTGTCAGGGGTTTTATTTGAAGAATGAAGGAAATAAACAAGGGACTTATATATATATACATGGGTAGTGGAAGGGGGTGGCGCCCTGTGCTGCCCAACGCACCTACCGGCCTACCGCGCCACGTCCCTCAGTGCGCTGGTTTGCCTGGAGCGCCGTGCTGGACTCTCGCGGCCTGGCCTCGCTAGACCCTGCTTCCGAGGCTCTTCCTACACGCGTCAAGCTCTCATTACTCGTCACAAATTCACACATACGCCTACTAACCGTTGACATTTTATGGGGTGTAACACGAGGAAAATCTCTGATTCCAATTGATCACGAACTTGAAGAAACACTGTGAAATTTGAGGAAAATGGCCAAAGTACATGAGCAAGAGACAGTGGACCAGGATACAGCCAGAATGCTGGCTGAAGAACAAGCTCGGCAAGAGATAGAAAGTTAGCAAGGCTTGCTGAAGAGCAACGCCTTGCTGCCGAAGCTGTGAGAGCTAGAAGAAACAGAGGTCCAGAACAATAGAGGCACCGACACTTCGATGATGATGATGATGCTGATATTGACGAAGCTAGTTCCATGGAGCTATTTCCCTCCCCCTTTGCCTGCTGGGGTAAAGTTTGACATTACCAGTGTTATGATCTAACTACTCAACATGAAGGGGATATTTGCGGGTCATGCAACTGATGCTGCACATACTCATTTGACTAATTTCGTGGGTATTTGCAAAGCATATAGACAACTGGGAGTGTGTCAGGATGCAATTAGGCTAAGGTTATTTCCCTTTTCACTAGGGAGTGAGGCAATGTTGTGGTTGGCTGAATTGCCAAATGATTCTATCATTACTTAGGGGGAGCTTAAGAGGGCCTTTCTTGAGAGATTCTTCCCAGCTTCTAGAGCTTTGTAGCTGAAAGATGAGATATACAACTTCAGGCAATTGAATTCTGAAGCACAAGAAGCTCAAAAAGGTTCCCAACCATAGGATCCCAGACGATACATTATTGGAGATATTCTATAGGTCTCTTAATGCTAACACCAAGGTGGTGGCTGATACTGCCTCTGGCGGAACATTCATGAGTCATACTTATGTTGAAGCTGTTGAGGTCCTTGATAGGATAACTAAAACCAACCGCGCATGGCACACAAGAGAGTCAGAGACTCCGGCTGGTACTTATGCGGTAGGTACATCTGCATAGCAGAGAAGGAAGGATAAAGAGCGATACCAGGATAATGCTAAGATCAAAACGACAACGGGGCTGCTTGCTAAGCATTTTATGGGAGCCGGGGCTGAAAAGGTAAATGTCGTGGGTTCTCAGGGCAAGGCCTCGATAGGCGAATCATAATATAAGGAGGAAGCAAATTATCTGAATGATCAAGGGGCAGGTTTCTGGATTAATACACAAGGGTCTAACCAAGAATCTTGGCGTCAAGGTCAGGGGAACCAAAGTCGGAACTACTACAGAGATAATAATTACAACCGAGGAAAACACAGAGATAGGAGCTGAGGCAGAGACAATGGAGACTGAAAAAAGTATGAGGAGTACAAGAATGACAGAAGCGGTCTATATGTTCCTTTAATGAACCGTGAGCCAGAGTCTAGTGGTTCAAGGGTGGAAGACATGTTGTCTAAGGTATTTAAGCAGATGGAGGCGACAAATGGCTATTTCAAGGAACTCCACACTGATATTTCTAGTATGAACTAAAAGGCAAACTCACATGCCGTGGCCATTAAGTAGATTGAGCAGCAGCTTGGTCAGATGTCCGTTGCTATGAACTAGAGGCAGAAGGGCACGCTTCCCAACAACATAGTCAAAATTCGAAAAATGACAGTCATTGCATGGCCGTCACTACTAGGAGTGAGAAAGCGACAGTTTATCCTCCAAGGCCGGTTGTGACTGATGAGATAGTTGAGCCCTTAGGGATTGATGATGATGAGGTGGTGGACTCTGAGGAACATATTTTGGTTGATGATTCAGTAGAGAAGACCACTCCTAGTAATGCAAAGGAGCAAGGGTCTGGCAAAGAGAAGGAGAAGGAGGTACCTCAAAAGATCACACCTATTCCTAGACCTCCTCCCCCTTTTCAACAGATGTTGAAGAAGAAGGTCGAAGATGGAAGTATTACAAATTCATTTCAATGCTGAAATAATTATCTGTGAACATCCCATTAGTCTAGGCACTTGAGCAGATACCCAGCTATGCTAAATTCATGAAGGAACTTGTCACTAAAAAGAGGACCATGAGCTTCGAACCTGCAGATAATTTACACCATTGTAGTGCAATAGCATCTCTTCTCTTATTTAGAAAAAAAAGACCCTGGAACTTTCACCATACCATGCACTATTGGAGCCTTTAATTTTGCTAAGGCGCTATGTGATCTGGGTTCTAGTATTAACTTGATGCCATTAGCAATGTTCAGACAGTTGGGTTTGGGAGCCCCCAAACTGACTACAATGCAACTTTTGATGGCAGATCGCATGATGAAAAATATAGTGGGGATTCTCTATGATGTTCTAGTAAAGGTAGAGTCCTTTATATTTTCAGCCGATTTCGTCATTCTGGACTGTGAGGCTGATTTCAAGGTCTCTATTATCTTGGGGCGACCATTCCTCACCACCGAACGTGCTCTTGTAGATATGGAAACCGGACAGCTGATATTTTGATTGAACAATGAGGAGGTGACATTCTATATTTGTCGGTCCATGAAGCAGCCAAATGACATGCGGGTGGTCTCAGTGACTGATGTTGTGGAACCTGAGTTTCCAATTATGCCCATTGAGGAGTTAGTGACTATTGAGGACTTAACAACAATTTTGATGAATGTTGGTGCTGAGGAGATCCATGGGGGTGAGGAGACAGTTAATGCACTTGCTGGTATAGGGTCATACACCTATGATCCAAAGAAGATTGATCTTGGTTTGAAGAATCGGGTGACCCCACTAGCCAAGCCATCTATTGAGGAGCCTTCAGTATTGGAGCTCAAAGCACTCCCATCTCACTTTGGTATGTATTTCTAGGGACCGAAAACACTTTATCCGTCATACTTGCAACTGACTTGGAGGAATGGAAAGTGGAGGCTTCGGTCTCCATTCTGAAGAGATATAAAAAAGCCATTGGGTGGACCACTGCAGACATTATTGGGATCCCATCCAGTATTTGCACGCATAAGATCCAGCTAGAGCCAGATTGCATTCTGAGAATTGAGCATCAGTGCAGGTTGAACCCACCTATGCAAGAGGTGGTCAAGAAGGAAATCATTAAATGGTTGGATGCGAGTGTGGTTTACCCTATTGCTGACAGCAAATGGGTGAGCCCAGTTCAGTGTGTGCCAAAGAAGAGAGGAATCACGATGGTCCCAAATGCTAACAACGAGCTCATTCCACTCAGATCAGTCACTGGTTGGAGAGTATGCATGGACTATAGGAAGCTGAACCACTGGACTCAGAAAGATCACTTCCCTATGCCATTCATGGATCAGATGCTGGACTGACTTGTAGGCAGAGGATGGTACTATTTTCTTGATAGTTATTCGGGGTACAATTAGATATCTATAGCCCCTGAAGACCAAGAGAACACCACTTTCACCTGTCCATATGGTATATTTTCTTTCAAGAGGATGCCATTCGGGTTATGTAATGCGCCCGCCACTTTCCAGCACTGCATGATGTCCATATTTTCTGACATGGTGAAGGACACCATTGAAGTCTTTATGGATGACTTTTCGGTGGTGGGTGATTCATTCGATGATTGTTTGGCTTATTTGTGCTAGGTGCTGCAGCGATGCAAAGAGACCAACCTGGTGCTTAATTGAGAAAAGTGCCATTTCATGGTCAAAGAAGGTATAGTGCTCGGCCACAAGATTTCTAGTAAGGGCATTGAGGTGGACAGAGCGAAGATCAATATAATTTCTAGTATACCACTTCCTATTTCTATGAAGGGTGTTAGAAGCTTTTTTGGGCATGCAGGATTCATCAAGGATTTCTCAAATATTGTACATCCCTTGTGTAAGCTACTTGAGAAAGAGGTGAAGTTTGTGTTTGATGATGCGTGTATGAAGGCTTTTGAATGCCTAAAGGAGAAATTGACCACTGCCCCAATCATAGTGGCACCTGACTTGTCCTTACCATTTGAGATTATGTATGATGCTAGCGGAATGGCCCTGGGAGCTATTTTGGGCCAAAGGCGTGAAAAGATTTTCCATCCTATTTATTATGCTAGCAAGACTCTTATGCAGCTCAGAAAAATTACACTATAGAGAAACAAGAGTTGTTCGCTATAGTATTTGCATTCGAAAAGTTTTGGACTTACTTGCTTGGAACTAAGGTGATAGTCCATACAGACTATACAACTCTGAGATATCTGATGGCTAAGAAGTATGCCAAGCCACGGTTGATTCAATGGGTTCTATTGCTGCCGGAGTTCGAGTTCAAGGTAAAGGACCGGAAGGGGACTGAAAACCAGGTGGTGGATCACTTATCAAGATTGGAAGTAGATACAGCCCTTCGAGATGAGCTTGACATAGATGATGCATTCCCCGATGAGCAGGTTTTGTATGCCTAACAGGATCTCATCCCATGGTTTTCAGACTTTGTTAATTATCTGGAGAGTGATGTTGTACCAAAAAACTTATATTTTCACCAGCGAAAGAAGTTCATGTCTGATGTGTGGAAGTTTTTCTGGGATGAACCTTACTTATTCCACATATGTGCTGATGGGGTGATTCGGAGATGCGTGCCCGAGGTAGAGATGTTGAGCATATTGGAGGCTTGCCAGTCATCCCCTGTTGGGGGTCACCACAGCAGGATTCGCACATCCCACAAAATCGTTCAATGTGGGTACTATTGGCCAACCATTCACCAGGATGCACATGATTTTACGAAGGCATGTGATGCATGCCAAAGGCAAGGAGGCATATCAAGAAGGCATGAGCTCCCACTTACTCCCATCCTTGTCATTAAACTGTTTGATGCTTGAGGCATTGATTTCATGGGCCCATTTGTGAGCTCAAATGGGATGAAGTACATACTTGTTGCTATGGACTATGTTTTGAAATGGGTGGTGGCAATCGTGCTTCTAAATAATGAAGGGAAGAGTGTCACAACATTCTTGAAACGAAATATTTTTGCTAGATTTGGGACTCCTAGAGCCATCATTAGTGATGGGGGCTCGCACTTCTACAACCGGTTGTTTCGGACCTTACTGGAGAAAATATGGGATGAAACACAGGGTGGAAACACCCTATCATCCACAATCTAGTGGGCAAGTTGAAGTCTCCAACCGGGAGATAAAGACCATCTTAGCTAAGACTGTGAATGCTAACTGGACAGATTGGTGTAGGAAGCTAGATGATGCTTTATGGGCTTATCGGACCACATTCAAGACTCCTATAGGCATGTCCTCGTATCAACTTGTATATGGGAAAGCATGTCATCTTCCGGTCGAACTTGAGCACAAAGCTATGTGGGCGCTCAAGAAGCAGAATTTGAACTGGAGTGAAGCTGCGAACTTGAGGCTTGATCAGTTGAATGAGCTCGATAAATTTTGTCTTAAATCCTATGAAAGTTCTGAAATTTATAATCCAACATGACCGGAAGATTGAGTAGAGAGAGTTCAACCTAGCTAATATGGTGTTACTATTCAATTATAGGCTTCAGTTGTTTCCTGGCAAGTTGAATTCGAAATGGTTGGGCCCTTTTTCAGTGGTCCAAGTATTCTCCTATGTGGCAATTGAATTGGAAAACCATGAAGGCAAGCGATTTAAAGTGAATGATCAACGGGTGAAAGCGTATTCGGGAAAAAATGAAAAAATAAGCTGGTGGATCTTTGGACTCTTGGTGAAGTCTGAGTAACCCGGGGACTTGTGTCGTGCTGCGACGTTAAATCATGCCCTGCATGGAAGTTAACCCATGGAGGTATCTTGGTGAATTCTGAGTAATCGAGATACCTGTGTCGTGCCGCGACCTTAAATCAAGCGCTTCTTGGGAGGCAACCCAAGTTGTAATTTTAATGTAAATATAGTGTTCACATGTGTTAAAGTGTGCAGGTTTAAGGCAAAAGGAAACCAGGAGTATTCAGTTCAGACCTGAAACCACAGGATTCAGAATGAGCCATTGTACGATTGCATGACTCGTGGTTTCAAAGTGTTGCAACCATTCTAAGTGCCCTCTCATAGAATCGTACCAACAGGCACTCAGAAAGGATCGTACTTATCTGGAACGGGTCGTAGGATCGCCCGTTCTAACCAATTCCTACAGGCCTAAAATCCAAGGAAAGAACCTATGGACATACAGTATGGGTCATTGTGAATACAAATGGCCCGTCCTATACGCCCGTAGGCTCCATAGGTAAGTTTCTAAAACTCTAAATAACGGGAAGAAGGTACGGGTCGTTGATACGTCAAATGACCCATTGGACGAGTCGTAGCCAAAATTAAAAATTTCCATGCCCGACCCGACTTACCCAGACCCAGCTTATTTAAAACCCCACACACCTGGCTTATGCACACTTCACATTCAAAAATCAAGCACCGACCTTCACTTTCTCCAGTTTGCACAACTTGACCAACACCATTGCCCCTACAAGTGTGAGATTGATTCGCATTTTTGCAAACATTGACCAAGAATTTGATTCTTTTCCTGCTAAAGTGAGTATATATTTGGTGTAAAAGCAAACCTTGTTTTTCTGTTGTTCTCTCATCATCGTACCCTTCCCAAATTAAATTGCATAGCATCTGCTTCATGATATCACATATGGGGAATTATGCATTGGGATTCATATTATTGTTCCTCATATTTACCCTGACACTGGAAGTTTACTACTAGGAGGGAGTAGTTCTGTGAAATTGGGAAAATAATATGCATAATTGAGTAGTAAAACTTAACCTAATGGGTGTCATGAAATTTTGATAGGGGTAGAGGTTTAGTAATCCCCAAATATTTGATTCAATGCCTGAAGTAGTAGCTGGGTTTTTACTAAAGCTTGAACGGAATAGGACAGGGTGAGAGCAGGCTACACGACCCAATCAACGACTTGTTGTACCCCACAACGGCTCATTGATCGAGTCATTGGGACTGCTCCGCGATCCCATTTACCAGTCTCTCACAATGATTAATTCAATGGACCGTTGAAATTAATCGTTGTATAAAGTCCCTTACCTAAGCCCTACCCCCTCCCACGGACCAATTAGATAGACCGTTGTATCTTACAACGGACTGTTGCATTGGCTCGTGGGTAGTTACAGAGACACCGCTTTAAGGGAATGATTCAACGACTGCAGTAATGGGTCGTTGTTTCCTACAATGACCCGTACTGATGGTCATCTTTTGTTCCAGAACACCGTTGTAACTTGTCTTGTTTTTATGGATCTAACAATGTTTCTTCTAGGTAAAATAACTTCAATAGGAAACAAGAAACAACAGGAAGCTGCCGCACGGAAGGAAATTGCTAAAAGGCGGCAACTCCGTGATGAGTCAGAGTCGGACAGTTCTAGTGGTTCGGAGGTGCACTACAACATTGAAACCTCTGACAAATATCCAGTGATGACCACTAGGGAAAAGTCCAAAGCCCAAGAAGCTGCAACAGCTACTGTCTTACCTCCCCAGTCTGATGAGGGAAGTGACGAGGCCGAGTCTGATGGTGACAACCCTCCTACAGATAATGTAGAGGAGGGCAATGGTAATGTAGAGGAAGTCAATGATGATGCTGAGGAGTCAGACAATGATGATACTGAGGCAAAGGAGTCCGGTGACAAGGAAAGGGCTGCTGAAAAGTCTAGCGAGCAGGTGGGGGACTCTAACCCTACCACTATACCAAAAGCAAGGTCCAAGATATGGTTTTTACAGGGCTCCATAGATGTGTATTATGCAGGGCTCAATATCAATGAAAAAAGGAGTCCCAGCCGTAGTATTCAGGAGGAGCCACAGATTCATATCAATGCCCTAAATGAAGTTCCAGAGCTCAAAAGACTCTTCGAGGGCTACAACATGTATTGGATGGCCAAGACTCCGGGCAAATACAACATGGAATGGTGCATGAATTTTACAAAAATTACTACTGCACCCTGGAGAAAAAGGCTTCTTCAAAGAATGCTATTAAAAAGGAGCCCGTGCTATACTCTGTCAGGGTAAGAGCTATCCCAGTTGACATATCGAAGAGGACCATCACCAGGGTATTGATGGGTGGTGACTATACAGTACCGACCAAAACTACTGAATATGATTACCGAATGGAGACAATGAAGGGGATCAATAAATTGAGCACTGAGGATAAAGTGTTACACTTTCAGTGGATGGCAAATATTATTGCTAAAGATAAGGAGGGAGCATAATGGATCACAGGCAAGAAACCAATCTACAAGGCTTCCTTGAATTTTTTGGCCAAGTCATGGTGGTCCATCGTCCGACATCGGCTCGCGCCTACAGTGAATGATAATGTTTTGAATGCAGATAGGGCAGCTTTGGTGGCATGCATTATGTCTGAGTACTTGCTGAACATTCCCCAGATTATTGCCACAGAGATTCGGGAGCAGGCGGTCAAGGAATACACTACACTTCTGTTCCTGAGCCTGGTCTATCAACTATGTATGGAGTCTGGAGTGCCGGTCTTCCCAGATATTGTTCATATGATTACAAACATCAGGACGACAGATATAACATTGATTAAATATGATCTAAATCTGGTGGCCAGGGTCTGAATTCTATTTGGTGGACCCATATTAAGTGAGAGTACACCGAGAGGAGGTGAGCAGGGTGACATATCCAGCAAGGTTGAGCAGACCATGGAGTTTCCTTCTAGTCGAGCCGATGATGCCGCAGCGACTACCCCTATTCTATTAGGAAGCATAGCCTAGTCCATTCCTACCAGATACTTGTTGGTCCTAGAGAGTGACATGAGAAAAACGACCAAGAGACTGACAATTGCAGAGCAAAAGATTGACATGTTGCTCGAGCAAGTTAAGCCGCGGGTTAAAAAAGAAATAGAAGATGCAGCATGGGGGTTACACAAAAGGTTGGATGGTTTTGAGGTATGCCTCAACTAGTTCTGGTCTGATGCTCATACCCGAGATTTGGACACAATTGAGAGAGAGCTAGCAACATTGAGAGCCTCCGTGCTAGAGTTGTCATCTAGACATACTCCACTTTTACCACCGCAGACTTTGCAGTAATTGAGGAGGACCTGGATGTAGAGATTCCTCAATTCTATGACCTCAAGCCGGCCCTACATGATAATGGCAAAAAGAAGCGGGCCACTGAGGGAGTGGAGGATAAGGAAAGAAGAAAAAAAAAGAAGGAAAAGAGGGCATTGAAATCTGCCCTCAAAGAAAGTCGACACACTGTCGATGCACACGAGAGAGAGATAATGGAGCGGGTTAAAGGTGCCGGAAGCTCTAGTGTGCGGGATGTGCTCGAGGAGAGTGGGCACACAGTTAATTCCCCCTTACGGACCGCTTCAGAGAATGCACAGGCCACAACTGATGCTACTGCTACACAAGTTGGAGTCGTGCCTGAGACTCCAGCTGCTGAGGATTTTGGGGTTGCATCTGCAGCCCCTGTTGACTAGACCATTGGCATCTAGGACGCCAGGTATGTCTCTATTCTCATGTTTTACTTTTTGAATGCATCGAGGATGCCGCATTATTTTTTTCTGATGGGGGTGGGGTAGTACTTGATTTTTGTTGAACATAACCCGAGAGTTTTTCTTGCCGGATGTCTTTTCCCTCAGTGTTCTTTATTTAGTAGAACCAGCATGTTTAGGGTTGTTGTTTTATTTTGTTTTGTTGGTTAACTGGAAGAAAATATGAGGCATAAGAGCAGTCAAACAAAGCATGTGATGAACTGATTTTGTGATGTATGTGAAAATCACACCCCTCGTAAATGCTTTTGTGTGAATATACTTGTGCTGTGAGGCGTGACCAGTATGGATCTTTTTATAACATTATAGGTATCTCTAGGATAATTAATGTCAAAACTGTGGATGAACCTGGTGGTTGGAACTTAGCCGTGCAATCAAGTGCTTGTGTGAGTAAGGTTTAATAGCTAGTTCTGCTGTGTGTGTCAATCTAGAACTTCCCTGGTCAGTCATACCTAGGTATAGGATGGGAAATTAGGAAAATATCATAGGCCATTTCTGATGAATAGTCCACTTTAGCCTTAAAAAATCTACCAAATGGAAATAAATATCCCTTGATCTCAATTTTGAGCCTAAATTGACCCTTCTTTTTGCTAAAACCAATTCACCTTCCTTCTTTGATTATAATGAATCTTTTTTGGCCCTGGTCCCTCCTTGGACACTGTGAACCTCAACTCAGGCAAATTGCCTAAGTTGAGGGTGGCTATCATAGGGTTGAATAAGAAGAGTAGGGTGGAATGTAATTGAGTAATGAAAATGAAAGAGTGAGTGCGGTGTCCATAATTAAAAAAAAATGTTAAAGAGAAAAAGAGCAAAAAGAAAAATAAAAGTAATGAATACTTGAAAGAAGGAACACTGCAATCGTAGTTGCAAAAGAAAATAAGGAAAAAGGGAGAGAAGTGAAAAAAAGAGGTTAAATGGAGCCAAAGCTAGTGTAGTGCCAAGGAGGGTTAAGTTACTATTCCCATATTTACCATACCCAACCCCCAACCTACATTACAAGCTGAAAAAGTCCTATGGTGATCCTAGTTCAACCACCTGAAAACCAAGGTATTGAAAGTAACGGTAAGCTTATGGTATTGTATGCACACAGTTAGAATTTCTTTGTGAGCGTGAGTGAGTTCTTTCTCAGTCCCAAGATAAACATTGGCATGATTATGTATATATATATATATATATGTGCGTGTGGGACTTCTTTGTGGCGAGGACCCGAGATTGCATGGGTTGATTTCTAGCTACCTAGGGGAAATGTCAGTTGTGTGTGCTTGGTTATGCAGTGATAATATGATGCCATCCTTTGATCCTATTGTGTCATGTTGAGAAGTGCTGAGTCGTCACACCAAGTTCTGTCTTAACCCAATAGGAGGGAGTTTGATTGAGTGAACATCTTGTATGTTTTATGAGTTTGGACTGCTATGCATCTCCTAGGTTTCCTCTAGTTAAGAGTCGCCATAGGTTGATTTTATTTTGTTTACCTGAGGACATGCAAACATGCTAAGTTGAGAGAGTTGATGTGTCGTAAATTTACGGCACTAGCGACGCTTAAAACTCTGTGAATGCCCATGACTTTAGGTACATTTATGTGGATATGATATGTTTTGGTAGTTTTGCAGGTAAAACAGGCTGTGGGAGCCAAAATTGAGAAAAAGGACAGAACATAGAAAAAAATGTCTCAGACGAGCTGAACTACGGACTGTTGGTCCTTGCTATGGGTCGTCCTGGTAAGCCGTTCAAATCAATTCAGTGAAGTGTTAAGCAGGGTGCCAAGCAACGGCTGAAACCCACGGATCGTACTAGCTTACAACAGACCGTCCTGATCGGCCGTGGGTTGAAACAGAGAGAATGTTAAAATGAAATCTCATACGATGGATGGTTCCTATAGATCGTGTGAACTTACAACCGCCCGTCTTTCCGGTCGTGGAAAGAATCAGAGAAGAATGATTAAGAGCAGGATGCATCCAACGGATAGACAGGACAAACCATACCTTCTAAGGACGGGTTGTTCTGAGTACTCGTACCTCTAGGTTCAGAAACAATGTTTAGGAGGCCAGGAAATAACGGACTGGACCAATGGCTCATAGGATACCACAACGAGCTATTGTTTAAGGCTAGATTCTGAAAGAAGACAAGTCTGAGGGAAGCAACGACTGGAACAATGGACACTCTAACGGCCCGTTGAAACTACCAATGGACCGTGTTACCTGCCGACACCAAAATCCTAGTTGATTTAGGAAAGGATTTGTTTCATATCTATAAATATTTTATTTGGGTTTATTTTACGAATTGCAAAATTCTATGACTTTGAACAATATTTTTGGGTGTTATTGACTGCCATCAAGGTTCAAGAAATGAAGTTTATGATTTTGTTCTTGAATTTTGAGGATTAAAACAACCTTGAATTTTTGTTCTTTGATTTTTCTTATTTATTCAATGCGAGTAGTTTCTCCTACAAATCTTTGTAAGTTACAATTATGATTTATTCTTTATTTTGTAATTGTGATTATTCAAATATGAGTAGCTAAACCCATAACTATGGTTGTATATAATTTTTATTAAGAGGTAACCTTAACAAAACTCATAAATCATTCAAGTCAAGCATATTGATGGCTAATACCCAACGACATGTCTTTTATGCGATCAAACTAGAGAAGACAATAACTTAAGAGGCATGATATTTAGAAAAATGAAATGCCCATCTGCATTTGTGTAATTTTAGTAGGAAACTCATTATTTGCTGGTGTTTCTTGTACAACTTTAAAGAAGACGGAACATATTAGTTTCTCATACCAAAATTTTAGCATATACACTATTAATTCATCTTCTTGAGGGACAAACGTATTAGATGCTAATACATTCACAAATAATTAGATAGGGAAATGGAAGAAAAAAAATATTTCTAATAATAATAATAATTGAAGAATACACCTAAGCTAAAAGTATACAACCAGGAAGAAACAATAATACATATAAAAATAGAGATATAATAAGGGAAACTATACTATTAAAACAAATAACCATAAATATTAAAATTTAACATTAACTTATAGTAAATCATACTATCCAAACAGGAAATAAGAATAAGCATATAGACATGAAAAATAAAGGAAGATTGTTACTAGATTAGTATTTCAAGATAGAAAAGAAAAAGCCAAGTTTTAGCTGAAAGATAGACATTTCATGCCGAATGTTCATGCTTCTCAGAGTTGTATGCGTATAAGGGAAATTAGTGGGGATAACTTATTTTGAGAACAAACCCATGGATTCAACTTTTTTACAATAAAAACTTTTCATGAAATATTTCTGAGACAAACACAACATATTCTAGAAATGCATCGAAATTTCAAATTGGCAGATCATGAAGAAAGGAAAAAAAAGTTAGTTGTGTTAAAGGATAATGAAGACCCTTGTGTTCAAGAGCACCTTAGCAAATCCGAGTTGTCACCCTAAGCCCCTCCTAGAGTTTTAGCGATTGTCACAGCTTAAAATTATCACAAAAAATTCATATCGCCACTAGCTTGAACCCAAGACAAGCAATAACAACATGATATGGTGTACAAGTTTTAAAACAGGAATGAAAGCGGATATACTTGATAAAAACAATCACGAAACCATGCTATTCCACATACAAAATAATGATTAAATATCTACCTTAAATGGACATCACATAAGCACCTAAAATATTAAAGAAGATAGAGGGAAGGAAAAAATAAAGAGCTAAAGGCAGGATTTTTGGGCCTATATATCTATTCTTATCTTAAAATAACACCAACTGAGTATATAATAAGTCTAAAATCCTAAATCTAAAGGGAGAAAAAACAAAGTACGCCTAAACAAAAATATGAAGATTACAAAAGAGAAAAAAATATACCTCTCGATGAGTGGCAAACTTGGGACGAGAAGAATATGAGGATGGATTTCACTGTTCTTATACCCAACAACAATCAAACATAATAGAAACTGAAATAGAGTAGATCGATTTTTTGAAATTCAAGTAAGAACTAAAGCTTAAAATTTGAAAACCAAGGAATTGATGAAAATCTTCTGCCCCTTGAAAGATGAATATGGAGTTCTATTTATAGAACCCCAAAATCGAGCTAAGATCTCCATGACAATATCAAAAAGAAAGAGGGGGAAGGGGCCTTACCTACTCTGACTTTAATTTGAGAGGATGAGCAACGCCTCTTCTCTTGACACCATCAGAGACTAAGGGGTGGGTGAGCGATTTTCGGAGCGGCAGAAGTCAGCGAACTTTTGGGTTGAAGGGATGGGCTAGGGGTTTGGTGAGAAGCGTTTTGCAGGTGAGGGGTGGGGGGGAAAAGAAGGGGTCTGGAAACGATGGGAAGGGAGAGGAGTGGGTGAGCTGTGGTGTGAAAAGAGGTTTGGAGGCAAGTGTGTAGGTTTGAAAGGGATGGGAAGGTTCTAGATAGAGGGGGGGACACGATGATATTTGGGACGTCCAATCAGGTGATTGGACGGTATAGATTAAAAGGGAGATTTTTTTATATGTATATATATATATATATATATATATATATTTGCATGTATGTATATATATGTATTTATGTACATATGTGTGTGTATGTGTATATATATATATATATATGAATACGTATGTGTGTGTATATATATATGTATACATATGTATATACAAAAGTCTGATAAATTAAAAGCCTTTGGATCAAAATGAATGGTTCAGATCAAGCAGAGAGAAACACATTTCATGTGCTAGCTGACAGGGTACATATGGATTGGTCGAATTTAAATGGCATTGATTTCCAATTGAGATGAAATTTAAGGCTGATTTTTGAATTTAAAATATGCCCAAATGCATTTCAACTGTAACCAAAATATTAATAAAATAGCCAAATTGATTAAATCTTCTTTCAAAATTAGTAAAATTTAGATGAATTATTTTTTAATTAATTAATCAATCTTCTTGAACTTAACAAAGTAATATTTATATAAACTGATCAAAGTATATTTAACATGCATTATTTATATAAAATATATGCTATATGTGTTGGCTGTTTTGCCAAGTTAAATGAAAAAATATCACCAAAACATTTAAAAAAATATTTTTAATCATAAAATAAAAATAAATATTCTATTCTATTTGTATTTCAAAAAGCTTGACTAATTGATTTAAAATATGAAGGGTCAAAATTGGGTGTCAACAACTGCCCCTTTCTTTGGCCAGGGGATAATGAAGAGAAGGCCTGAGCAAAGAAAATTGACAAATCCAATTTTTTCAGACCACCAAATTCATCTCTAGAAATAGCACAATCTAAAGGAATCATGGCCGGACCCCAATATCGAATTTCCTACATATCTCAGGTTGCATAAGAGTTCAGGCCACATGTAGTTCAGAATGCCAGAGTTTATGCAAGAGTTGAAACATTTCAAAAGCTTGTCTCAGTGTTGAGATATGCAGAGATTTAAAAGCTCGGGAATATGATAAGTAGCAAATTCTTGAAATACAACTGAGATTCAACATCGAGTTCGCCTACATATCCTCTAAAATAGGAATCAAGCTGCTTGTAGTTCGACTCAATCAATTGAAAATGTATCTCTTATGGTGAGGTAACCCTTGTGGCTCAAGATGAATGACAAAGTAAATTGAGTAGGGAAAAGAGGCTTGCAACCTCTCAATCATGAATGTGGTGCGCTTCACATTCATAAGTAAGAACTTATACCGATATAATTTCCATAACTCTTGATGTGTTATCACCTGGATTTGAAAAATAAGGAAAATCCTCGAGTGTGAGTTTAGAGATTATCCTAGATGCGAAACTGAAAATCAAAACAAAAGAGTAACACATATGCCTTCTTATAGTGGTGTGATTTGAATGTGGTGAAAGTCAATGTCAACTCGTGTCCAGAGAGTTTGATATCTCTTCAGAACTATGCCCCAATTTGCTGCTAAGAGAAGGGTCCACGTTGCTCCTCATGTACCTAGATCCTTCTGTGAAATAATATTTAATAATTCTGTGTAAGTGACACCATCTAATACTCTCTGGATATATTCTGTCACACTCTTCGGAGGGTATGAATACTAATGTTCTTTTCAGCAGCTGATGTCTCTCTTGATCGAATATTATAAATAATTAATGATGAATATCAGCCTCCACCGGTATTTGACATTATAAATGCATGTAATGAAAATCAACCTCCACGAATATTCAACTCTGTAAATGAATATAATAAACGTTGTCCTCTTCAGGTATTTGACATTGTAAATGGATATAAGAACACCGTCCTCCTCTTGATATTCGACATTGTAAATAAATATGATGGATATCAGCCTTCTCCAATAATAGATGTTGTAAATAAATATGATGGCCCTCTCGGCAACTGAAAAGTAAATATGATGATCCTCTCGGCGTTTGAATGTATGATGACCCTCTCGATGTTTGAATGTATGATGGCCCTCTCGATAATTAAAAAGTAAATATGATGATCTCTTGGCGTTTGAATGTATGATGGCCCTCTCAACAACTGCAAAGTAAATCTGATGCCCCTCTCTATGTTCGAATGTATGATGGCCCTCTCGGTGTTTGAATGTATGGTGGCCCTCTCGGTAACTAAAAAGTAAATATGGTGGCCCTCTCGGCAACTGAAACATGGCCCTCTCGTCTTTCAAATGTATGATGGCTCCCTTAGCAACTGAAAAGTAAATATAATGTTCGGCTGTGAGCGTCAATCTTTGTTGTTCATTAATATAGCATGATATCCTTGATTTAGATGTCATCCTTCGCTTGTGCGATAAATACCCTCTTTTACATCACGGAACAATATAGTGTCGCTCGATGCTTCTTTGGTCAAGAAGGACTTTTATTCCCATTTATTCGATAGTAGTTCAACATATTTTTCTTTTGAAAAGATTGGGTTAGTTGATAAATAATGCTCTCCTGGAACCTTACGACAACCTGCATCCACAGAAAAATCATTAGCTTTTGTGAAACTGATCTGTATTGGCTTTTTATGGTCACCTTGTTCCTTGTCTTGGCAGCTTCAGGAATTTACTCGACCCTCCGAGGTATGAAAGAGAAGACAAAATTAAAATAATTTTTAGGAAGATAATAAGGATTTTAGAAAGTAATTTTTGAGGAAAACATTTTTTTAGAAAAATCTTTGCCAATTGACTATCATGACATGCACAAAACGAATAGACATCCTTTATTTTGGAACTTGATATAGAGGTGACTTGTTGGCAAATTGGAGATTTTCTAAAGCTCTGTCACAACTGGAGAATGAGGTCTTCTTAGATTTATTGTCTGTACTCGATGAAATTTTGAGGCTTTCCTCAAAAATTTTGTCCCAGTTGTGGCTTCGAAGCAAGTTATATTGTTGATACGAGAACTGTGTCCTCGTAAAATTTTTGTGTTCCTTCTCAAAAAAGTTTCTATTATGCAGGGAAGTGGAAAACTTACGAAGAATATGACCAAGCTAGTATGGCGCCTACGTATCCCTTTGTTGAACGAGGAGGCCTGCGCGTCGCACTGCCTTGTGCACTATTATGCCGATTTTTTTCTTTGCACCCCATTTTCAAATTTTGTGATCAATTTTTTTTGTGGATTATGGCTTAAATCCCTCACACTTGAACAAATACGTTAACTCCAAAAAATCAAAATTATCTTGAATTGCCTCCTAAGTAGCGTCTGATTTAACGTTGCAGCTCGATGTAGGTATCTTAATTACTCAGAATTTATCAAGATTCCTATTGGAATTATAGTCACAAGCAATTACCCTCATTTTGAGGGTTTAGAACGGTATCACTAGGCAAAGTACCCTTTTGTCTTTGACTTAGTACGACCGAGATTTTTTTCCACCCGCTGCTCTAACTGCTTGATGGAGGTTGAATGTAAGTCCACCAATTGACTCAAGCTTGAAAGTTCCCCTCTCATCTTTTTAACTCCTAACTCAGTAGAGTCAATTTTTTTCATCATGCGACTCATCATATCTTCTAACCTTGCGGTTCCAGAGTCATCACAACAGGCTCTTTTGCTTGTAGAGGGATATATACACCACTTCTATCATTTTTGGAGCCTCTGATTCCTTCATTGACCTTGGTACTTATCTCTATCCCCAAATCGGTCATAGTTATTATTCCCATAGTAGTTCCGACCTTGATTTCCTTATCCTTGACACCACGAGTCTTGATTAGACCCTTGGGTGTTGGCTCGGATATCCCCCTGATTGTTCACAAAATTTGCTTCTTCTTCTGCCTCAGGGTAGTGATCATCATACCTAGGTCCCCTATCTTGTGCATTCACCATATGCACCTTCTATGTATTCAGCGTGGTGATGTGCTTGGTGATTAACTCCAACTGGGTTTTGAGATGGGCCATGTCTTAGTCCTGTTCTTCTTTCTTTTTCCGCTACTCTGCTGTCATTTCTCTTTATCAAACTCCCCTTTGAAGAGCATATTTGTTATGGCATTACATCCGTGACGACGAGGGGGTTTTTATCGGTGCCTATCTGCCAGAGCGGCAGCAAAATTCGCAGCCTCAGTTCTCATAGCTATTTTAGCTAGTCGAGCTTCTTCTACTAGGCGCGTAGCTTCGACACTTTGCGCGTTCGTCATATCCTCTGGTGGGAGATCAATCTGTGCCATAGATTCACCATACTGACGTGCAACAACACAAAAAGAAATTAAAAAGCATAAATTACAAAATAAAGATTACCTGTTAAGCTTAGACACCAATTAACTGTTTATTAATCATATTCCTCGGCAACGATGCCAACATTTGATCACACTCAAATTACACCTCAAAATTGAAGTATAAAATGGTTGTTGTGAAATATAGTAACTCAATATAGGTTGGAGTCGATCCCACAGGGAATAGGGAAGAAACAACATCTTAATGATGAATAAACTAACTTGTAATCAATATTTCAAAAGGGGGTTTGCAAATAAAAAGAAGAAAATTACTCTAACGAAGATTAAGTTGTATATCAAATTATCAAGACAAAACTAGAATTGTGTTCTCCATGATTTCATAACTCAGTAGGATTTTATTAATGACCTATCCTAGTGAATTTTGTGTAAGACTTACATTTGAGTTCATCTAATATCTCTTGACCTTGGTAGATGAATTTCACTTATCTCCTCTTGGACTCAAAGTGTGTATATTTTTGTCTCGTAGTAAGTCTTGACTTAACTATCCTCGGTTAGAGCTTAAGTTAATTTAGATGAGGTTTGATAGCCTTAAATTGCCATTGTTATTCTCTTTTCCTAACTTCAACCTCCTTGGTCGAGCAAGTTGAAGATACAGGAAATTAAGAATTAAGATGAAAAAAATAACAATCCACCAATTCACCATTCAAGAATCATTATTTTATTATGCCTACTTTTGTTAATCCATCATGGTTTCCACAATCTTAGCTTAAGAGATTTAGCCACTCATGTTTATGAGAATAAAAACAAAAGATATAGAAGAATTCATAATGAAATACTTACTTTAATATAAATTTGTTTAACAAAATCTCCAAAGCTATATTGAGTCACAAGAAAAATTGATGAATTTCCAACAAAGAATCAACTAAGCTATTATACAAATTCGTAAAGTAAGAATTGTGAAATACTTAATTCCAAGACTACAATATTTGAATTAGACTACTTAAAACATTTTATGAGAGGGTATTTATAATAGTATATTAAGCGTTCATTGTTCCTTTTTGGATTTGAATTAGGTTTTGCAACTTTTGTTTCTAGTATAATTGCGACTGAAATTTGCCACGCCTGGACAATGCCTGCGCGTCGCGCCCCTCCCTGCGCCACATGGATTGATGCATCTCGCCTTTGGGTTCTCCAGATGTGCCTGTGCAGTGGGCAGGCTATAGCACAACTATGC
Organism: Datura wrightii; assembly: GCA_035772735.1. Classification (NCBI taxonomy): domain Eukaryota; kingdom Viridiplantae; phylum Streptophyta; class Magnoliopsida; order Solanales; family Solanaceae; genus Datura; species Datura wrightii. The sequence goes on from JASDFA010000001.1 coordinate 24,811,174, forward strand.
CTGTGTGCTACCAAATTCTATCAACTCGTCTCGTCAACTCCGTTTTGCCATTCTTGCACTTTTAAGCTAGACTTAAGCCCACATTCATCATTTTAACAGCTAAAAGTATGTAATCATGTGTGTTAGCTCTTTTTCACAAATATATCATAAAACACAAGAAAACACACATAAATTATTCTCAAAACATAGCTAAGTATCGGCAAAATATAGCTAATAAATGCGTAAATATGTCGTTCATCAGTAAGCATCCAGGCGAGTAGTATAGATGAGTACATAGACAGGTATGACTAAATACGCATACGACTGGGTGTACAGATATAAGTACATAGAAAAGTATGATGAGAGGGTCAAACGACTAGATGTACCGTACATGGATTTCTAGAGTCTCCTGCAGGTCATGACTGGGAGGGCAGAAATAAGACCCTCTGGCATGTGTGTACAGTGATGTGATGGAGGTGTGTGCCCAACATATCATCGGTAGTAATGATTGTGAGATAGAGATTGTACAGGTATGGTATGATATACATACAACTGCGAGACAGAGTTCAAAACAGGTACTCATATGAGTGACAGATATCAAATATATAGATAGGATACATGATATACGTATATGCTTCTGGCATGATGTGAGGAATAAAATGATGAGACGGTACAATGATGAGATGATACATAATGTTATGATGCAGGTATTGTATTGCATGATGTAGTCTTGGTACTGGATTATACTGTGCTGTATTGTGGAGGTGTAGGTATATGCTTGTACCCTTATTTTTGGAAGACATAACTCCCGTGACATAGTTTGATGTTTTCCTTGTTGAGTACTTGAGTTAGTTATTTAATGTCATGAATGAATGTTTGTTTAATTCGGTCACCGCGAGTTGTGAGGGAGTTCCCGATTCGACAAAGTCTAAATAGATTAGCTGAGCTACTATGGGTTAGCGATGCGAGTATAGGGTAATTCTGCTAAGGAATGTAGAGCAGGAGCTGTAAAAAAGTAACATAACTAAATTGGAAAGGGTATACACTAATTATGAGTAGCCGATATAGGTAAATTTATCAGTGAGTGGCCAAGGGAGCAGGAATTGATTGAAAAGGAGCTAGTAAGTGTTGTTGAGTTAGTAAGTTAAAGTTAGATGATCGGTACAAACTTAATTTGTAGAAACTGGTGCATAAATGAATTAGGCGTTTTCCTAGAGGTTAATTTGGGTATTGAAAAATGGGAAAGGTCAGCGAAATAGAACTAATTCCTATATACTCCATCGCTGTATAAAACTAGTCCGCTACTGCGAAACCGCTGTAGAGAGTATGTATCTGCTGCAGCAGGATGAGGTAACAGGATAGAGGTGCGTGAATGATGACTAAGGTCTTGAGGGAAATGAATATGGTTATTGTTTGAATTTTATGAAATAATGAATTTGATTGATGAACTTGGTAGGATCTAATTATAATGTCAGAATTATTTCTATAATTGGGTAATCGATTGCGTGCTAATTATATATTATCGTGTGAACTAATCTTAGTCAGTCGATGATGCCTACCGGTATGTATGATGTACTGATGCTACCTTCCTACACCTTTTTGGGTATAGGTTGTGGCAGGTTTGAAGTTTCATGATTGACGAGGTAGTACTCAACATCAACTTCTGCATTCTCTCCACAAGCGAAGCTACTTTTGTTTGTCAGTATTTTATTTAGAGCTCTTGTACCTGTCTAGACTAGATTCTTAGGGAGAGTCAAGGTTTGGGAAAATATTTTATTTGAAACATTCGAAAAAATTATTACCTGTGTAAGCTAATGAGGATGTATGATAATTCATTTTGTTGGTTGAAATGGGGTTCTCCTATCGAGCTAGAGTCAATGTAGGTGCCCGTACAACTCGCCCATTCGAGTCATGTCAAGTGGTATCAGAGCATCTAGGTTGCTATTCTCACAAGTACAAGAGCAATATCGTGTAGACTCCTACAAATTAGTGTGTAGACGTCCACAAATAATCCTCGGGAAGATATGAGGAATCTAGGGAGTCCTCACTTTATTCATTCCTATCATGTCATCCGAGTGAGTCAATTGCCCAGGTTGAGTCCAAGTGGTATCTGAAGGACTGCAATTGGTATCTTGATCGATTTTAATTGGTATCTATAAGATTCCATTTGGTAATTGACGACATAGCCATGTTAACGTGTGAATTGACGATGTAAATTATAGAAGATATGAGATACACTGGTGGGTGGAATTGAATTAGGTTTTATACTTAGCAAGTTTCACTGTAACGAAGGGTGACTCACTGCAATGCTGAAGGAACCGTCATGTCGGGTCTACTACAGCGGAAGAGAGATCGCTACAGCTGACTGCAGCCAGGAAAAATCCTAGAAGTCCCTTGTTTCAAGATAAATAGCAGTAATAGTCTATGATACTAGAAAAATGGGAATGCAGACAAGCAACGACTAATATAATAGAAAGGGGCCAAGTATGGCCATTGTCTTAGGATGTCAATTGAGGACTCTTACAACTAATAGGGATTAAAAAGAAGTATCCCAAACAAGCAAGGAAAAAGTTAAAGTGTCTTACAAGCCCCAAACTGGGGCCACCCAAAATAATAAACAAAGCAAGGGAGTAGGGGAGGGGGAAACACTACGGTCAGGGCTAACTGGAGGCCTCATCACTGCCATCGATGGGATCACCGGCCACCTCATCCCCAAGCTGTTGAGGGAGGAGAACTCGGGCAAATCTGCTCTAGTCACATGGGGTGTACAAGATCCAGGGGAGAGAGTCTTTAGGATCTTTTTGATCTACTTCCATATGCGGACGATTAGCTTGTCTCGAGAGTGCCATCTCCTCCACTCTCTCTCCCAAATCTTCTTGGAGCTCCACGTGGGCCAGAACCAAGGCGGAAATCACCACTGCGTTCCCTCCGGGTCTGCAGTAACTACAATGGATGGCCTGCAACTGCATGGAGGTATGGGAAACCCGCCCAGCAGCTTCCGCATGGCGGCCATCTTCGTCTCAATCCACTCAAAGAGGCCTATCGGCGTAGAAGTGCTAGCCCCGGCATCTCCGCTGCCGGAAGTAGTCTTTTTCTTCTTCTTGCCCCTCATTGAGGCCCCCTCACCCTTAAAGGATCGAAGAGAACATCACAAGCTACCATGAAATCCCTAGACTCCAGGTGCACCCTGGACCATTTACACAATAGGGTAATCAGAGAAGGAAAGGGTAGGACAGTGATAATCTTGGAGGCGAAATACCTCCACTTCTCTAGGATCTGTGAACCTACATTCACCTGCACCCTGCTCAAAACCAAGCCGCGAACAGTGTGCGGGCATAGGTAATGTCGGTGAGATTGGTGGATGGGGTGGATCCTACGGGACACCAAGTTCAGCCACCACCTGGCCTCCATAGTGAAATGAGTGCCCTGAATGTCAGTTCGTGTAATGCCACAATTTATCGAGGCCCTATGCTCCTCCGCCACTAGGGTGTCCACCATTCACCACCCATTCCCCTCCATATTCTAGGCTCTCAACTCATCCTCTAGAGGGTTTGGCAAGCCCAAGGCCTCATTTATAGTTGCCACAGTCAATAGAATCTTCCTCTCCTGGATATAGGCAATCGGCTTTAAGAGGCTCCAGACCACAGTAGGGAGGTTGGCATAAAACTCCCTCACCCATGCCTCGTTCACCTCACAAGGCTCTTCCACTAATGGACCCCACCCCAACTCTTAGAGGCAGCCATAAAATTCTGGTGCCTTCTCCGCCACATTTTGCATAATGAAATCCCGCTCGTGTATCAACCCCTTGGCAGCCTGCTCATTGTGCCGAAATTGACATTAGTCTGTTGAGAACCTAATGTAGTCAGTAGTATGGCTGCTGCCACTGCTAGAAGATATAATGGTAAAATAGGGGAACAACTCGCTGCCTGGGCGTGTCCACCACAGAGAAAGAAGTCCGTTGCAGCAAGTTCGCAATTGCATAATTGAACCACTATGACGGTTCCGCTACAACGGTCAAAACCCACTGCAGCAGACATCATTTTCCCCAGTAGACCCTCAACTCCAACAATGGAGGTTGAAATTTTAGCCTTCGTTTTTCTTCAATTTAAGTATAGATCGGGCAAAGGGTAAACTTGCCCATGACCTATCAACTATTTCCCACCCTTATAGGGCCCGGATTCAAGCCCGAAAGGCTCGATGAAGTTGAACCATCACACTACCAAAACTCCACAATTTATACTATAAAACGCCCATGAAAATTGTCTATAATACGGAGGAATCAATTCTAATAACTTGAGAATGTAAAATCCAGGAGCATGCTTTGAACATATAGCCTAAAAGTTCAAGGGAAGAAACGTACCCTCATTCCCCAATAACCACCCAAAAACAATGCATATAGGGATGATATTGCAATCATTCAAAAGTAAATGAAGCAAGGAAGTCATCGGAACGAGGATTACCTGAGAAATTGAGAAAAATCGCCAGAAGGAGAAGATGATTCGCACAAGTTTGAAGTGAGAAAATTTGAGAATAAACTTAAAAACCATTGATTCTGGCCTTTAACTAATTTAATTTCCACTACAGTGGAAGAGTTTCCACTACAGCGAAACTGTTGTGGCAGAAAATGGATCGTTGCAGCGGACGGGCTTAAAACAATGATGTTTCAAATTTCCTCATGGGTCTCCCATATCTTGAGTCCTTGCTAAATAATTTCTATAAGGAACGGTTAAGAGCGCATAGGCCATGAGTAAATACCGTAAGTCACAAAAGAGAAATTCGGGAGATCCAAAGTTAGTCAGATTGAGCCAACACGGAGCTAGCAATAGGGAAAAGTGGAAGGGGGAAGAAATTATACCATATGGTAGGCGCTAGGATCTCAAAGACAAGGTTAAGTGGAATTTTTATTCTAAGAATTGGGGGACAATACCGGTGGGACCCCAATATCGGTTAGGAACATCATAACTATGACCTGGTGTCAAGGAAACATAGGTTAATCAGATACCCTATCCCATTTCGTAGGGAAGGTCGAGGAAGAATGAATTTTTAATTGGTATCAGATTTAATGGCCCGCTTAGTCATTATAACACCTCAACAACATATAACTTGGGAAAGATTTAAATTTTTGTGAGTCCAGGTTATGTCCTTGAACCAAAAGGATTATGCAATAGATGAATGTAGAATGAGCTGAGTTGAAATCTGGTAGGCCCACTAGTAGGGCCGCCATAACGGGCTGATTCTGTGGTAGCCTCGCTGTAGCGGGTGACGCGGACCAGAACTGTGCAATTTGGTCTAGTTCTAGATTTAAATCCTATTTTTATAAGGGTTGGGGAATAAAAAATGCCTAAAGAAAAAAGATAGGATTGCTAGCAAGGGAAAGAAAATAAGGAGGCTAGAGAAGGCAAGGATTCCAACATCCTTCCCGACAATTCCCGCAAGAACTCAAAATTCAAGGTAATGAAGCAACCGTGGACTTCTTGAAGGTATCTTAGTACCTAGGTAGGCTATGGCTTTCCTATGTGCTAGACTTTGATTAGTAAATCGTATTGATTGATGTGTCATCGATGAGTAAAAAGGAAGTTACCATGTTAATCACCACTAGTTAGAATATAGTTTGTAGGAAAATACAAGAGGGAAGTACTTAGGAAAAGATAAGAAAAAGGTGGTAAAGTTATCATATATGCAACTATGTGGGTACAAAGAATCTTGGGTCTAGACCGTTGGATTTCCATCTTAGTTTGAAAATCGTAAGGGTTACTTCCAAGATATGCCCGAAAAAGGGACCAAATTATGGTCATGGGGGGCTAGGTGTTAGTATAGTCAATGCATTCGTATGAGTTAGTGAGCTAATAGGTCACTTTTGATTGTTTATGTGTTATGATTATTATGGTTTCATGTTGAACTGATTATCGTTTTCTAAGAGAGAAGGGTAATTTGACAATAGAGATTGGTTAATATGCATATGCATAGTAGGTAAGCTAATTGCAAAGAGACATTACCAGAGAGATTTAAGTGAAGAGCTGGGTCATAGGACTACATGAGCAATACTGCTGCAGCGGCATTGCAACCGTCTCAGTGAGCCCATTGCCACGACAATGATTTTGCTGTAGTAAGGCCTAATCTAGAGAGCAAACCAGTTTACACCACGTTTAGGATGACTACGGGAATAGGGTAACGCAATAAATAATTGATTTGTGAAATAGTTTTGGGACTATGATTTTGTTGTAGATTATATTGATTTATTTCTAGTTGATGAATGTAATTTTGTAAAATAAGTTGAACTGTGATTTACTAAACCTTGAAACTCTGGGTGAAATCCGTGGTAATCGAGTGAGAAAATGAGGAGACATGTTGAAAATAGAAGAATGAGTCAGGCTTATGCTGGGATGAGAGGCTCATGTTCGAGGTGAGTATCCGCACGAGTGGGTTAATAAGATCAAACTTGAGCATGAATATTTGAATATGAGTGGCTCGTGCCCGAGGTGAGTGATCATGCCCAAATTACTCCTCATAATTGAAGTATTAAGCAGTCGCTGTCAAATATAGTAATCCAATATAGTTTGGGATTGATCTTAGAGGAAAAAGGAAAGAAACAATATGTTAATGATGAGCAAACTAACTTGCAATAAATATTTCGAAAGAGGGATTTGCAAATAAAACGAAAAAAGTAATTTTAACAAATATTAAGTTGTATATCAAATTATCAAGACAAAACTAGGATTGTGTTCCCCATGATTTGGTAACACAGTATGCTTTTATTAGTGATCTATCTTGGTGAATTTTGTGTAAAACTTACGTATTAGTTCATCTAATGTCTCTCGACCTTGGTATATGAATTTTACTTATTTTCTCTCTAACTCAAAGTGTGTATATTTTTGTCTCGCAACAAGTCTTGACTTAACTATCCTCGGTTAGAGCTCAAGTTAATTTAAATGAGGTTCAATAGCCTCAAATTGCCACTGTTATTCTCTTTTCCTAACTTCAACCTCCTTGGTCGGGCAAGTTGAAGATACGGACAATTAAGCATTAAGATAAAGAAAATAACAATTCACCCAGTTCACCATTCAAGAATCATTATTTATTATGCCTACTTTTGTTAATCCATCATAATTGCCACAACCCTAACTTAAGAGATTTAGCAGTTCATGTTTATGAGAATAAAAAAAAGATATAGAAGAATTCATAATAAAATACTTATTTTAATATAAACTTGTTTAACAAAATTTCCAAAGCTATATTGAGTCACAAGAACTTGATGAATTTCCAACAAAGAATTAATTAAGCTATTACACAAATTCGTAAAATAAGAATTGTGCAACACTTAACTCCAAGACTACAATATTTGAATTAGACTACTCAAAACATGCTATGAGAGGGTATTTATAATAGTATATTAAGTCTTCATTGTTCCTTCTTAGATTTGAATTGGATTCTGCAGCTTTTTTTCCTAGTAGAATTGGGATTGAAATCAGCCACGCCTGAATAATGCTCGCGCGCCGCCCCCTTCCCTGCTCCACATGGCCTTGCGTGTCGTGCCTCTGGGTGCTCCATCTGTACTTGTGCAGCATGCATGCTATAGCACACCTATGCATGTGCGCTACCAACTTCTATTGACTCATCTCGTCAATCTCGTTTTGCCATTCTTACACTTTTAAACCATACTTAAGCTCAAATTCATCATTTTAACACCTGAAAGTATCTAATCATGTGTTATCTCTTTTTCACAAATATATCATAAAACACAAAAAATACAGACAATTCATTCTTAAAACATAGCTAAGTATGTGTAAAATATGGATAATAAATGCGTAAATATGCCGTTCATCACCACCCCACACTTAAACTATTGTTCATCCTCGAAAAATCTACTACGTCCCTTATCTCATTTAATGTCATGACCCGAGTCTACACCCTGGACGCGACACGGTACTTAGGATCACAAGTGACCCCAAGTTAACCCATGGCATAACATACTACTGATACTCTGAATATAGTATGAAATCTATAAGCAAAAGCTTTATAAGTCATTACTGAACAAAATACTTTTAAGTGAAACAAGACATCTGATAACATACTGAAATTTACACAACTTCTACGAAACAACTGAATTACTAACTGTCTGAAAGCCATCTAATAAACTGATAAATTGCTGGGACAAGCCCCCAACTAATTCCAAGGTCTGAACTGAAATATCAAAATACAATAAATTGAAAATGAAACTTCAGCCCTCGGCAAATGAGGACTCACCACTGAACTCTGTTGATTTTCACCGGAGAAGGACTACTGATGATGCTAAGACTGAGAACCTGCACCTGTATCATAATGCGATACAACATAGAGAGTATGCATCAATACTTTGAATGTACTGAGTAATTGAGGTATGAAGTAACTATAAAGATACTGAAAATCTATAAGCTGAACTGATTGAACATGTAATGACCATAATTGGAATCATAAATACTGAAAGCATCTGAAAGCTGATAATGTTGTAAGTACTAATAACTATTTAAAGGTCATATGCATATCCTGAAAGCCGAAAGACTGGACTGAACTGATGACTATGACTATACTGGACTAAGCTGTTCTATGCTATACTTTGGGAGAGACTTTAACCGACATGTAACCACGTGAGCTAAACGTGGAGTCCAATGTTTACCCCTCATCGGAGAAGACCCACTATACCTTGCCAGGGTATAGTAGCTGAGCTAGATGATCATTGTCTGATGCCCATTCAAGATAATAACCTACTATAGCAATGAAGTCTAGGAACCTTGGTGCGCTGAACCCTGACTCCTCTTGGTGCTAAGTCCTACTCCCACTGAAAATTCTAATTATGTCTAACTAGGATGATTGCTCGAAACTATTTTCCTAAGACTTAAGTTAGAACTACTTGTCTAGAAATGTTCTAAGAGTCTAAGGACCTGGAAGCAACTATGTTCCAAGACTCGTTAAAGCTACTTTATCTGAAAATGTTATAACGGTCTAAAGAACAATTGACAAACTGATAACTGGTACTACTGATGTTACTGAGTTCCTCAAGAGTAAAAGTAGTTAAACTGATCAGCTGACATTTTCGTAGAACACTAGGTATACTGAGTATTTACTGAGACTCTGAGAATGGTTAAATCAAAGACTAACTTCTAATCATATATATGTACTAACATTGGTAATTTACAAGGAACTATTCTGACACATAATATTCATGTTTGAATTCTCAATTATGCAAGTGTTATTCAAATCACATCTAACGATTAGGACTAAAATACATACTATATGAAATGAGATACCAAGCATGAATTACAACTGATAATAATCTTGGAAAACATTAGGAGTTATAACAAAGAGGAAAGATCATAATCTGTTTGAAGAACAATCCTAGTTTCCGCTGTCTATAGGACTGGAGTTAACAGGATTTTTGTAAGAATTTTGTGTCACAAGGGTGAAAAAAATTCCCTTATCAGAATCCCACATACCTGTAGGAGAAATTTCCTTGAGAAAACACTTGAAAATCTTGAGAAAGATTGCAGCCCTAGCCCTTGCTTTGAGAAAGTTGTCTGAAACTTCTATGTACTGAGTCTAAGGATTGAGAGAAAAATGAGAGGGATAAGTCGATCAACCCCTTTAATTTCCCTTTAAATGTACTCAAAACAACGTAGTTTAGGGATCGAAATAGCTTGAAGTTAAAAAAATAACCCGGAAGAAAGTTCATAAAAACTACCCGTCAGGATCCAACGGTCACACAATGGGTCATTGGGCCTGACCACGACTCGTTGGGATCAGTCGTTGGTCTTGGGTTTGGAAGTTGCCTTTTTATAGACCCTTACACACGGAGGACACAATGACTCATTGGTTGAACCAATGGGTCATTGTCACCGCTCGTTCTAGCCATTGGAAATTCTGAAGGGTTTTTGGACTTGACCCACAAATGGAAATAATGACTCGTTGGATGGGATAACGAGTCATTGTTTTCACTCGTTATCACTGGAAGAGATTTTTGAAAAAATATTTCTGAACTCCACCTAACGACTCACACAATGAGTCGTTACACCAGGCAATGACTTGTTGTCTGGCTCGTAGTTTATGGGAAAGGTCTAGGTAAGTTTTTGTACTGGGGAGACAATGAGTGACATGAAGACTCATTACTCCTCACAACGGGTCGTTCCATGTTTCGTTGGTTCCTGAATGACAACTTGCAGGGTTGATAATGACTCAGACAACGGGTCATTATTGCTGACAATGACTCGTTGTCTGGGTCTTTTTGAGACAAAATTTCTGGTTCCTTTTTGGTTTTTTCCTTCTATGTCTAGGTTTTGATATAAGAAACTTTTAGGGTGTTACATTTAAATAGAGGTGTTCATGGTTCGGTTTGGGTCGATTTTTGGTTAAAACCAAAGTCAAATCAATTTAGTCGATTTTTAAATTTCTAAAATCAAACCAAACCAAATAAAATAGATAACCATCGGTTTGGTTCTTGTTGGTTTGGTTCGATTTGGTTCAATTTTTCGGTTTATAACTAGCTAATGATAAATTAATAATAGTAAAACAATAGATACATGAGATAATTATTTCAAGTAAATATTAGGAATCAACAAAATTCTCTCTACTATCACGAGATGAATGTATCTAAATCTTCTATTATTTTTCAACACTATTTCAAAGTTTTAGCATGTTGAAGTTGCATAGATGTAGAGATTTTTCCACTTCACATGTCTAATATCCACACAGAAATAATATACAACTTTATATAGAATGGTCAACCTTCAAAAATCAAAGAGGCAAACGATTGAAGAGTAGATGGATGTCTTAGCAAAAGAAAATAAAAAAAATCGGCAATATGTCACACCACATATAAACAATTAGACTTAGAGTATTGGATTTGGACATATTTTTTAGGTAATAGAATTTAAAAGTGTTGTAATGCATGTAAAATAAAGTATACTAAAACTAAATTAATGTTTAAAAAATATAAAATATTTATAATTATTTATTAAAAAACTACTAACATATATTCAAATAATTATAAAATTTACGTATAAAATTTATCGGTTCGATTTTTTTAGTAAAATCAAAACAAAACCAAATATCACCGATTTTTAAAATTTACAACCAAACCAAACCAATCCAAACCAAATGTCAAATTTTTAATCGATTTTGTTTAGTTTGGTTTGGTTTTTCACCAAACTGTGAACACCTATACATTTAACCATAAAATTCACCTGACGAACAGGTGTACTTAAACTTAAGAATTTTTAGACAAATCAATCAAGCTCTAGCAACTCACTCCACATGCATATAAGATTAATATTTAAATGTCAAAGTTTGAAATCACTTAGCTTCTAGAACTAACTCACAAGATATATTTGGGCCAACATGAATCATATGTAATTTAGCAATCAAGATATACCAAAGTCTTACAATTATGTGCCCTCATCATTTGTGGAGTTGCCCTTACACACACAAGATATATAACAATAATGACTTGGGCATATATGAAACATTATCACTCGCCCCCCCAAAGAACTCAACATGCATGCAAAAGACAGCCCATAGTCTTTCCCTTAGTTTAATACTCCACTAATATAGAACATCAAATCAAGAATCAATTAGGACTTAACTTAGTTTTAATGTAGGTTAAGGGACGGGTAGGAACTATTTGGCCAAAATAGTGACTGATCTCCTTAAGCACTTTAATACTTCACAACTCTTTCACTTTGTAGCACATTCTTCAATCTCTTATTTTTCTCCTTATACCTCCTTTTATTTTTCAATCTACAACTTAGGTGACTAGTGGGGGATTTTTCACATTAAGCTCATTCACAAAATTCTTTTTCCTTATTTTTTTCAAAGCTCTTTCTTCTTTTTATTTTCCACTAATATCACCTTCCTTGTTTAGCAAATTTTACTCTTTTCTTTTATTCTAATTTTTATACTTTGAACTTTTCCCTTCACTTCTCCACTTATGCTCCTTTCATGCAAAAATTTCATTAAAGTGCTCTAAGAGTCATTTGGATCAAATAAAAGTTAATAGAACATAAAGGGATTAAGCTTGTAATATGGCTATCAAAAGAATAGGTTAATGCTCAAAATGGCTAACTCGGATAATTACATCAAAGTAGGTAAAGTAGGATACACATAGATTATCAAAGAAACGCCTATATCACTTCCTAGATTCAACATTCTTATTTTTCTTTGCACACATATCGGGCAAGTTCCAAACATCACATTGTAAGCATGGAGTATACTAAAAATTCCTCACTCACACGATGGCACACATGGTTCAATAATGGCAATCAAGATTACTTAAACACATATATCCATGCTGAATGCATAACATAATTAAGCCCAAATTTTCAAGTATAGGAGTCAAGTTCTAAAAGTTTAAGTGTTTCTACCTTTTCATTCATTTTTAGTGAATTATACAAAGTCTCAATGATACCTAAGTGAGGCACCTAACGTTTGTAAGGTTTCAAGTTCTTGTTCTCCTAATGACTAATTTTTTCTTAAGGCAGTCGCCATACATCCATCATCGAGAAAATTCATGACTGTATGACTAACTAAAAAAAAAAAATAGACCCACTACTCAGTTCTAAGGGACTATCCACCGGAAACATATCGAAAATAAAAATCAGGGGAACCCAAATAAAAACAAAACATCAACCAAAATAAAAAAATTACAATAAGATAATAGGATAAGTAATGAATAAAAAAAAACTAGGCCCACCATGTAAAAATTTAGAAATGAAAATATGCATGGTATCATGAAGTTCACTTCACCCACCCCACACTTGATCGGTAGCACTGTCCCCAACACAAAAATAATAAAGCATAAGTAAAAGAGAGAAGGAAGAACTCCCTGGGCATCTATTCCTCATCATCAATGGGGCCAAGAGCAGCTTCCCCCATCTCTAAATCATCCTCGTCATCATCAGACTCCAAGTCAGAACCGACTCTAGCCTGCTTTTCGTCTGTGGCATCATCATCATATAAAGGCTTCTCAAATCCAGGCCCAACTTTGCAGAGAGCCCTTAAATGCTCACTCAAGGGGTAATCCATGTTAAGATGCTGTAGCTTCTCCTCTGTCACACCATTCATTCTTAATTGCAGCATTTACATGTTGTAAATGTGACTCAACATATCATTAAATCGTCCATGAAGCTCACCAATGGATAGGACCAGACCATATATCCCCTCAGGATCCTTAGTCTTCATCACATAAATCCCCTTCAGGTCATACCTAGGCCTATAATCCACTTCTTCCTCCTCAATTTGGTACCCTCGCAGAAATCGGGTCTAGAGACCTCTAAAACTAAATCTTTGCCCCTTTTTCACTCTTACTCTTCTCAACACATCCATGATAATTGCCCCAAAATTAATAGGACTTCTAGTCATTAATGCATAAATAATACACACCCTCTCTCGTGTAACACGAGTCACGTGCTTTCTATTCTTCTTCCTTTTTTCATTGCTTTGCTGTCATTTCTCTTGAGGAGCTCATTGCAGTGGCCTCAGATTCTCTGGTGTGCCATTCTCATTTGGTCTTAGTCATTTTATCCAGTATTTTAGCAAAAGTGTGGGCCATCATGGTCCCCTCAGCTATACCATCTGCTATAGCTTTGTTTGAGGCACTCAGCGACCTATAAAATACCTCCAAAAGAACCTCCTTAGGAAGCTTGTGATTAGGAAAAAGTTTCAATTTCTTTTTAAACCTTAACCATGCCTCATGTAGAACTTCCACGGGTAATCATCTGAGGTTATTAATTTCATCCCTCAACTAAATCATCCGTGAGGGCGGGAAGAATCTCTCCAAAAAAGCTGCAGTCAGCTCCGCCGAAATAGTGATAGACTCATCCAGAATCTTGTTCAGCCACCAAGTAGCTTCCCCAGCTAGTGAGAATCGAAATAAGCCGAGTCCAATTGCCTCTTGAGAAACTCCGGGTAGTTTGTAAGCATTGCAAATACCAGTGAAATTTATTAGATATTGGTTTGGATCCTTGCCGAACAAACCATTGAACAACCCCTTCATGTTCAACAACTGCATCATAGTACTAGTCACATCAAATTTCACATTTGCTGGCAATAGAGGTGGAACAATAGCTCCCGTGTATCCAACTTTATCTTGCTCAAACTTTCCTTCAAAGAGCACATTCTTTATGGCATTACGTCCATGATGACGAAGGGGTCTTGTTGGTGCCTCTCTGCTAGAGAACCAACAAATTTTGCAGCATTAGCACTCGTAACTATTTCAGCTAGTCAAGCTTCTTCTGCTAGGCGTGCAGCTTCGGCTCTTTGCACCTCTGTCATCTCCTCCAATGGGAGATTAATCTGTGCCATAAGATTCATCATACTAACCTACGACAAAACAAAAAGAGAAAAAATCATAAAGCACGAAATAATGATTACTAGTTAATCTTAGACACCAATTAACTGTTTCTTAATCGTATTCCTCAGCAACAACGTCAAAATTTGATCACTCCCAAACTATACCTCAAAATTAAAATATAAAGTGGTCACTATCAAATATAGTAACCTAACATAGGATGGGGTCTATCCCATAGGGAATAGAGAAGAAACAATATGTTAATGATGAATAAACGAACTTGCAATCAATATTTTGGAAGGGGTTTTTGTAAATAAAAAGAAGAAAATAATTCTAACAAAGATTATGATGTATATCAAATTTTCAAGACTAAACTAGGACTGTGTTTCCCATGATTCCATAACTCAGTAGGCTTTTATTAGTGATCTATCCTGGTGAATTTTGTATAAGACTTACGTTTTAGCTCATCTAACATCTCTCGACCTTGGTAGATGAATTTCACTTATCTCCCTTCAGACTCAAAGTGTGTATATTTTTGTCTTGCAGTAAGTCTTGACTTAACTATCCCTAGTTAGAACTCAAGTTAATTTAGATGAGATTTGGTAGCTTCAAATTACCATTGTTATTCTCTTTTCCCAGCTTCAACCCTTGGTCAGGCATGTAAAAGATACAAGCAATTAAGTATTAAGATGAAGAAAATAACAATCCTTCCAATTCACAATTCAAGAATTATTATTTTGTTATGCCTACTTTCGTTAATCCATCATGATTCCCATAACACCCTAGCTTAAGAGATTTAACGCTCATGTTTATGAGAACAAAAACAAATGATGTAGAAGAATTCATAATGAAATTTTCATGACCCAAGTGGCCGTGAATGACCCCACACTATCCCCTCTGATAGGCGAACCAATGAATCCCAACTAGTTACCCAAATCTGACAACAAATACGAGTAAGTCACTTTATGAAAATAATTAGCGGAAGCAGATAACATAACATCCAGCTGTCTTAAATATCCCCAGAACCTGAAAGTCATTATACGAATGGACATCTACCTTGCCAAATCTAGAGAATAATAATTTAAGAAAATCCAAAACAAAACAATGTTTGAAAAAGAAAGACATCTTCAGCGGTGGATTCGAAGCAGCACATCTGAGTCTGCTCGCCTTCAACTAGGTTATTGCTCCTCTAGAGATGGGATCGCAATGAACTTCTGGGGTCGACGTCTGCACTCAAAAAAGAAGTGCAGGAGTAGCGTCAGCACAAAACATAGTACTAGTAGGCATCATCAACCAACCTTAAATAATAACATACATATATATGAAACAATAATATGCGAATACCTCAGAGCACCATTTTAGTAGAAAATACTCATTCAGAAGTTAAATCTGTGTGGGGTGCTAACCGGCCTGCTCACTGGATTGGGCCTCACTGCAACGGTCACTTAATCACTACCACTATCTCATCACAGAGGAATAAGTCCCGCTACAGCAATACTGCCTTGGCAGTAGCTAGACTTAGCTGCACACCCACCATTCTCTTAACTCCTTTCAATATTCTATTCATTGTGATCAACCAAGGATTTCATAGTCATCAAATAAACAATTGACATATGATAATTATAAGGAACATACAACGATCCATGCAAGAAAGGTTTCACAACTCATCATCAGTCCTCCTTTCACTTCACATAAACCATCAAATCATTATAACTGCATCAACAATTCGAATACACAAAATACAGGGCTAGAAGTTCAGTTTATTCAGGTCCTCACATTCCCATATCGAGCTTAACTCTTACATATAGTCAATTAATACAACAAATAGAGATATGCCTGGAACACGCCTCCATCACATCGCCATGAACACTCAATCACTAAACATCGATGTACACACATGCCAAAGGGTCTTATTTCTATCCTTCCAGTCATGACCTGCAGGAGACTCTAGAAATCCATGTATTGTATCGCCGTGGTACCCGCTCCCACACATCTGCTCATTCGGATGCTCTCCTCGGACATGGGCCACTCAACCATCATTGCTCTCCCCTATTCTCCCCTCGAGCACGAGCCACACAACTTAGAATATTTATATTATCTACTTTCATACGCACAACTCGGTGTTTTACCACTCAGTCAGTTTATTGACCCTAGGGAGGCCTTATCTTACCTCCTTTAACTCGATTACTTACACAATTCATGAATCACGTTTCAAACAATACAAACGAATATAAACCACCACTCAACACTCAATTTCCATATTATATAAGTAATGATTCACGGCTAATCGTTATACAAAGTCTAACTCCTTTTAAAACCATAACCTAGCTCGATTGAATAGGGGAAATCTCAAGTTACTCTGATTGAGCCTTGCCTTTTTTTAGATCTTCCAAATGTTTAAAATTTGAAACAAAAGATTGACAAAGAATCAACAAACTATTTTGGGAAACAAGGGTTTTGAAAATTCAATCCCGCCTCCATTTTACCCGCTTTATGGGGTTCTAATCATTACCCCCCGTTAAGTCATTCCACTCTAATCCTATTATGATCACTCAACCTCAGTTTATGGGGTTTCTACTCCCTAAACCCAAATTTAAGTACTTTTAACACTAAATTCTATCTTTCTATCAAACTCTAGGTCTCCAATCCTAGGAATGATGAATTAGCACCATCCCATTCACCCTAGGAAGAAATAAGTACATGCTTACAGACCTAGGAATCAATCAACCTTTGATACCCGATCAATTTTCCCTACTCTCATCGTTCTAGGGTTTTTCAACCTAGAATTTTCACCATAACAGTTCCCCCTATTGATCCTACGGGGCTAGGGCATCAAAATAAAGAAATAAACTAAGATTGTTACCTTTGAGAAAGGAAAACTACTCTGCACTTGGAGAATTCTCTTTGAGTTCTCACAGTTTATTTTTGGAATAATGGGGTAGACCCCCTAAAATCCCACTTACTGGTTCCCCTCGTCCACTACAACGGTCGTATTTTCACTACAGTAGGCCTGCTATGGCACTCAAGGCACCATTATAGCAAATCTGCTGGTATATTTTTGGTATATTATAGAGGGAATCCGATTGTGGTAACGTTCTCGCTGCAATGGTTATCCCTCCGTTGCAGCGATCCTCCATAACTAGTAGCTCTCACTTCTTGTATGCGGACCCTTTCCCAACTTCAAAATCCCCCAATATCTACTCAATATCTTCCCACCAATAGTTAGACTGGAGAGGAATGTTCAGTCTCATTTTTCTCTTGTAACGTCACATGGGTCGTTATGTTAGATACCAATTAACACACCATTCGTCCCTGAACGACCTACAAAAATAAGGAAGAGGACATACCAGATTCTATAAATAGTTTTGGATATTTTTTCCACATGTCGGCCTCAGTCTCCCAAGTGGCTTCTTCTATGGGACAATTCTTCCACTGGACCTTTACCATTGCAATCTCCTTTGATCTCACTTGTGGACCTCTCTATCTACTATAGCCATGGGCTCCTCCTCATAGGACAAGTTCTCATCCAGCAACACCGAGTCCCATTTGACTATATATGATCCATCCCTATGGTATTTCTTCAACATGAAAACATTGAAGGTTGAATGTATTCCTGATGGTCTTGGTGACAAAGCTAATTCATAAGCTACTTCCCCCACATAGCGTAGAATCTCAAATGACCCAATGTATCTCGGGTGAAGCTTGCCCCGCTTCCCCAACCGCATCACCCCTTTCATGGGGGAGACTTTGAGCAACACTTGCTCTCCCACCATGAACTCCATGTCCCTCAACTTTTTGTTAGCATATTTCTTCTGTTTGCTTTGAGAAGCTACTAGACATTCTAAAATCACCTAAAAATTTTTCAAGGTGTCTTTAAGTAGGTCAGTATCCCAAGGACTCATCTCAAATGCATCAAATCATCAGATTGGAGACCTACATTTTCTCCTATAGAACTTTAAATTGCTCCATGCCGATACTCGAATGATATTATTGTAAGCAAACTCCACCAAAGGTAAATATTTATCCCAATTGCCATCTAAATCAATCACGCAGGCCCCGAGTATGTCATCTAATACTTGAATTATCCTTTTCGACTGCCCATCTGTCTGCTAATGGAAGACTGTGCTCAAGTTCAACCTGGTACCTAGCTTTATCTGCAAAGTCTTCTAGAAATGGAAGGTGAATTGTGTACCCCTATCTGACATGATCAAAACTGGCACCCCGTGCAACTGAATCACCTCTTTCATATACAACTTGGCCAGTCTCTTAGCATTGTAAGTCACCTGAGTAGGTAAGAAGTGGGCAGACTTAGTTAGTCTGTCAACAATGACCCAAATGGAGTCAAACTTCCCCAATATCTTTGGAAGACCAACCATGAAGTCTATCACTACCCGCTCCCATTTCCACTCTAGGATGGGCATCCTCTGAAGTACTCCCTAAGGCTTTTGATGTTCGTACTTCACCTGCTGATAGTTCAAACACTAGGCGACATATTCAACAATGTTCCTCTTCATCCTACCCCACCAAC
Organism: Datura wrightii; assembly: GCA_035772735.1. Classification (NCBI taxonomy): domain Eukaryota; kingdom Viridiplantae; phylum Streptophyta; class Magnoliopsida; order Solanales; family Solanaceae; genus Datura; species Datura wrightii. Next base: position 24,829,995 of record JASDFA010000001.1, read on the forward strand.
AATGCTGTTTTAGGTCATGATACATTTTAGTAACTCCGGGATGGATGGAGTACTTTGAGTTGTGAGCTTCTAACAGGATGGTTTTAATTAGATCATCAACCTAGGGAACACACACATGTTCCTTTATTCTTAGGATCCCTTCGCCATCTAGCACTTCTTCTTTAGCTTCTCCTTGTAAGACCTTATCCCGAATCTTGCTCAGGTTTGCCTCTTTAAACTGCCTAGCTTTCACTTCCTCCAGCAACAATGACTTAGCCTCCACACTAGCTAATATCTCCCCGTTTTTGTCAACTAAATTCTCGTCAGACTGTTTGCCATTGTTTGGACTTCTCGGGTAATCGCTCACCGATTAGCTTCCAAACAAGCTAGATTATGGATAATTCTGCTTTTCGACTCAAGGCATCTGCCACCACGTTTGCCTTCCCTTGGTGATACAGGATGGTGAAATCATAATCCTTAAGTAGTTCCATCCATCTCCATTCTCTTAAATTAAGATCTTTCTGGTAGAACATATGATGCAAGCTGCTATGGTGTGTGAACACCTCGCAACGAGTCCCATACAAGTAATGCCTCCAAATTTTCAGGGTGAGCACCACCACTGCCAACTCCAGGTCTTGTGTAGGGTAATTCTTCTCGTGCACCTTCAACTATATCGAAGCATAAACAATCACGTATCCTTTCTACATTAGCACAACAACTAACCCAGACCATGAGGCATCACAATAAACTATGAAATATTTACCTTTCATTGGTAGTTTCAGGATTAGTGCCATGGTTAGGAGGGTTTTGAGATTTTGAAAACTCTCTTCACATTCCTCAAACCATTGGAATGGCACATCTTTCTGAGTTGACATTGTCAACACCGAGGCAATGGATGCAAATCCCTTCACAAACCGGCAGTAATAATTGGCCTGAAACTCCGAATCTCGGTCACTATAGTAGGCCTAGCCCAGTTTCAAACTTCCTCCACCTTCTGTAGATCCACTTTAAATCCCCTCCTTGGAGTCTACATGTCCCAGAAAAGATATCCATTCTAGCAAAAAATTATATTTGGTGAACTTGGCGTACAACTGTTTCTCCTTCATCAACCCCAGCACAGTCCTCAGATGATCCTCATGTTCCTGCTTAGTCTTAGAGTATACCAAGATATCATCAATGAACACGATTAAAAATGAATGATAATATTTGAATATACCATTTATCAAGCTCATGAACGCTGCCGGGGCATTAGTGAGTCCGAAGGACATAACTAGGAACTCGTAATGTCCATACCTAGTCCGAAAAGCTATCTTGGGAACTTCCTCAGCATGAATCTTCCGCTAATGATAGCCTAATCTCAGGTCAATCTTGGACAACACTACTTCCCTCTATAACTGATCAAACAGGTCATTTATTCGAGGAAGAGGGTATTCATTCCGGATAGTTACCTTATTCAGCTGACGGTAACCAATGCACATTCGCATACTATTGTCCTTCTTTTTCACAAACAAGATCGGGGCACCCAACGGAGAGACACTTGGCTTGATAAACCCCTTGCTAAGCAGTTCCTGCAACTGTTCCTTGAGTTCTCTCAACTCATCTAGTTCCATTCCGTACGACGGTATAGAAATAGGTCGGGTCCCTGGTTTTAAATATATGTAGAAGTCAATATTGCGGTTCGACAGCATGCCAAGCAAATTTGTAAGAAATACCTTTAAGAATTCAAAAACTATCGGGACAGATTCAATGGAAGGACCTTCTAAACTGGTATCCCAAATACGAGCTAAAAATGCTGACACCCCCGCCCTATTAATTTTTGAGCGTGAATATAAGAAATAAGTTTCTTAGGATCAGGGCTACAATGTCCTTTCTGCCCCAACCTGGACGACCTTGGGCCTAATATAGTGACTGTCTTAGCATAGCTATTCAGAATGGAATGGTACAGAGACAACCATCTCATTCCTAGAATCACATCAAAATCCATCATTTCTAAGATCACCAAATCTACCCGAGTATCACAACCCATGAAGTAAACATTACAAGCACGATAAACTTTATCCACCACCATAGAATCCCCAACAGAGTAAACACATGGATATGAGTATCAAGTACATCACAAGAATGATACAATACCAGAGCAAAATAAGTAGACACATAGGAAAAAGTAGAACCAGGATCAAACAAAGCCGTATCCATTTTGTTGTATTCAAAAATCATACCTGTGATAATGGCGTCGGAAGCCTCTGCCTTGGGCCTACCTGAGAATGTATAGAAGTGAGCCTGATTACTTGCTTGAGACCCGTCCCTGTTGGGCTGTGCAACCCCTCTACCGGATTGATTGCCACCCCTTCCAACCTGGGCCCTTATCTACCCGACTGAGTGTCACCTCTAACCACTGGCTGATTGCCCCTTCCTAGTTGTGGGGGATCCTTGTTGAACGCACTCCCTCTTCTTTTGGCAAGGGCTGGAGCTCGAGGACTGGGTACAGAATAATCTGCCTCCTAACCAAACATAAGACCCCATCTGTGAATATGGCCATACTCCCCACACTCATGAAAAACCTTCTCAATCACCGATCTCTGATTCAGAACAGAGAAAATAGGCAGAGCCCTAAAGTCTGAGTGAACTATCTCAGTACCCCCAACTATACTTGATGGTCATGAAGTGGCCCTTAGTGGACCCCCGATTGACACCTACATGGATGAATGAATAGGGCATCTCGAGTAGCCTTAGGGTACCGAAGTCCTAGCAAAAGAGCTGTTATAAGTACCCACCTTCAGAGCCTTCTTTTAGACATTCTTCATATAACCATCCTGTTTTACCCTCTCCACATTTTTCCCAAACTCAACTACCTTCTGAAAAGTTTTACCTACAGAGACCATTTGAAGGGATGACAGCTGGAGACCCATATTCAGCCTTTTAACAATCGCCTGATCCTCTCCTTCTATGTGAGAGATAAAGGCAGAGCATATCTGGACAGTGAGTGGGTCCCCTACTCAATGGTTGTGAACTTGTCTCACCTCCAATCTCGCAGGGTATATGGCAAGTACTTCTCTAGAAAAGTTCAGTAGAACTAGGTCCAGGTCAATGGTGGTGATCCCGCTGGTCTGCACTCTACAAAAGCCCTCCATCAGAGCTTAGCATCACCCATCAACTGGAAGCTGACAAACTCTACCCCATACTTCTCCTCTGTCCCCATTTTGTGGAGCCTCTCATGACAATCAATGATAAACTCTTAGGCGTCCTCCGCCTTGGTACCGTAGAAAGTGGGAGGCTTCATCTTGGTGAACCTCCAGAACAAGTCATGCTCTTCTCCCCTTCTATCAAACTCTAGGTCTCCAATTCTAGGAATGGTGAACTAGCACCATCCCATTCACCCTAGGGAGCAATAATTACATGCTTACAGACTTAGGAATCAATCACCTTCAATACCCGATCAATTTCCCCTAATCTCATCTTTTTAAAATTTTTCAACCTATAATTTCCACCATAACAGGTCCCCCTATTGATCCGACAGGGTCAGGGCATCAAAATAAAGAGCACAGACTAAGATTCTTACATTTGAGAAGGGAAAACTGCTTTGTAATTGGGAAATTCTCTGTGAGTTCTCACAGTTCGTTTTTGTAATAATGGGGTAAACCCCCTGAAATCTCACTTAAAACCCACTTACTAGTTCTCTTGGTCCACTGCAGCGGTCGGATTTCTACTGTTGCGCGCCTGCTACAGCGCTCAAGGAACCGTCATAGCGGATCTGCTGGTATATGTCTCGATCCATTACAGTGGAACTTCGACTGTGGTAACAGTCTCATTGCAACAGTTATCCCTCTATTGGTCCCCTGTAACCAGTAGCTCTCATTTCTTACACACAAACCATTTTCCATCTTCAAAATACCCCCAACATCTAACAGTTAGACTAGAGAGGGGTGTTCAATCTCATTATTCTCATTTATAGAAATACTTACTTTAATATAAACTTGATTAAAAAAATCTCGAAAGCTATATTGAGTCACAAGAACTTGATGAATTTCCAACAAAGAATCAACTAAGCTATTACACAAATTCATAAAGTAAGAATTGTGCAACACTTAACTCCAAGACTATAATATTTGAATTAGACTACTCAAAACATTTTATAAGAGGATATTTATAATAGTAGATTAAGCCTTCGTTGTTCCTTCATAGATTTAAATTGGATTTTGCAACTTCTATTCCTAGTAAAATTGGGATTGAAATCAACCATGCCTGGACAATGCCCACGTGCCGTGCTCCTCCCTGGGCCACATGGCTTGGCATGACGTGCCTCTGGGTGCTCCAGCTGTGCCTGTATGCTGCGCAGGCTATAGCACAACTATGCCTGTGTGCTGCCAACTTCTATCGACTCGTGTCGTCAACCTCATTTTTTCATTCTTGCACTTTTAAACCACAATTAAGGCTAAATTCATCATTTTAACACCTGAAAGCATCTAATCATATGTGTTAGCTCTTTTTCACAAATATATCATAAAACACAAGAAAACACACACAACTCATTCTCAAAACATAGCTAAGTATGGACAAAATATGGCCAATAAATGCATAAATATGCCATTCATTAGTGAGCATCCAAGTGAACAGTATAAATGAGTACACAAACAGGTATGACTAAATGCGCATATGGATGGGTGTACATATATGAGTACATGGACAGGTATGGCGAGAGGTTCATATGGCTAAATGTACAGTACATAAATTTTAAGAGTCCCCTGCAGGTCATGACTGGAAGAACAAAAAATAAGACCCTCTGGCATGTGTGTATAGTGATGTGATGGAGGCGTGTGCCCAGTTATGACGATCCAAATGGCTGTAATTGTCACCCACACTAACCCCCCGGTGGGTGAACCAATGATTCCCAACAACTACCCCGTCATCAACAGTTCAAGAAGCAGTAACATTTGTAATAAAATGAAAGGAAAGGAAATATCCAAAATTTATAATCAAAAACTAAACCAAAACAACAAAACTTCCTGACATCCGAAAGTAATTGCACTTCAACGTATAACTACAATCTAGGAATATTAAAACTAAACAAAAAAGCTACAATGTCTGAAGGACAGACAGTTTTATTGGAGGGGTGGGACTGCTCGCCATCAAGCTTTCTCACCTTTCAAAAACCTGACGAGGGGAGCTTCATGGATCTTATTCTTCACTCAGAAAAGAAGTGCAGGAGTAGGGTTAGTATAAAACATGATACTGGTAGGCATCATCAGCCGATCTTAAATAATAACATATAAGAATGGCAACAACAATATAAAACCAGTCCCAAACATCATCATATGGCCACTGAGGAACCCACCTCGGAGCCTTCTTCTCGGCACTCTTTGCATACCCTTCCTATTTTGCCCCCTCTATGTTCTTCATATACTCTACCACCTTCTGAAAGGTCTAACCTGAGGAGACCATCTGAAGAGCTGATAACTGGAGACCCACATTTAGGCCTTTAACAAACTGCCCGATCCTCTCTTCCTCTGTAGGAAGTAAGGGTAAAGCTTACTTGGATAGCGAATGGGATCGGGCCTCATAGGCTGCAACAGAAGAGCTTCCCTGCTTGATGATGGTGAGCTCATACCGTCTCCTATCACTCAAGGTATGGATTACATATTTCTCCAGAAATGTGGAGTATAACTGGGTCCAAGTCAACAGTGGTGACCCTGCTAGTCTGCATTCCATAAAAGCCCTCCACCAGAGCTTTGCATCACCCATTAGCTGGAAGGTGACAAACTCTACACCGTACTTCTTCACCGCCCCCATCTTATGGAGCCTCTCATGGTGGTCTATAATAAACTTATAGGCATCCTCTGTCTCTATTACACCCCGTAAACTTCTAACATTTAGTCGGCCTATTCGTACATTAGCCAAGAGTTTTAGAGTACGACGCGTGTGAGAAAGAGCCCGGGGAAAGGCCGATCGAGCGCAAAATCAAGGTTGCGCGGGAGAAGGCCGGAGCAGGATGCCAGAGGGGTGACGTGTCATGGACCCTCCCTCTCAGCGTTGGGCTCCGTGACATGGTCGTATTTTGGCGCGATGGGGTCTGTGCCACGGACCCGTTGTCCACTACCCAAGTATATATATAAGGTCCCTTTAGTTGTTGGATTATTTCCAAAATTTCACCTTCGACCATAGAAGAGGGAATACGAAGAAAACAATAAATTTTTGCCCGTTTACGCTACAAAATGCTGCCCAAATTCAAATAAACCTCAGGTATTGAATCCTAAGTTCGTAGGGAGCGTTACTACGGAGTTAGTTTCTTAAAATTCGTCTGGTAAATCATAACTCCGCCGAGTAAAAGTCATCAGAATATCTTCAAATTAATTTCTATACGATCAGGGGCCTCAATAGTACGATTACAGTTAGGAACGGCTATCGAATACCAGTTGAAACTTGCCAGTTACTGCGGAAGATGACAATTAAGGTATGTTAAGGCAAATTCCTTCGGCAAGTTAGCTTCCTTAATATTGTAGTATAGTTTGAGTCCCAGTAAGAGAGTCAAACCCATATCTATTGTGATTAGCTGAGCTATGTTATATTGAGACAGCGAGGGCCATATTGAGTTCTGTTATATTGAGGCCGTGAGGGCCATATTAAGTTCTGTTATATTGAGGCCGCAAGGGCCATATTAAGTTATGTTATACTGAGGCCGCGAGGACCATACTGAGTTCTATTGTACAGAGGTCGTGAGGGTCATACGAGTCTTATTCTACTGAGGCCGTGAGGGCCATAACCAGTTCCACTATATTGAGGTCGTGAGGGCCATAGTGAGTTCCATCAGATTGAGGCCCTGATGGCCATAGTAAGTTCCATCAGATTGAGGCCGTGAGGGCCATAGAAAGTTCTATTAAATCGAGGCTGTGAGGTCCATTTTGAGTTACTGTATACTGCAATCATTAGCAACCAGGTAGTGGAACATATATTATTTGTACCTGCCGAGGCTTATGGGGGCCCAAGTAGGTTACTCTTGTATGGGTAGATTTATATGCCCAAGTGATACTCAAACGTATCATTTTCGCCTTGTTTATCGTGCAATGTGTATACATTTTCATGTAATTGGTAATAAAATGTGAATTTATACTAACCAACATGATTAGCATTGTTTTGTAGGTAAAATGTGATTTTGAGGAGCTAAAATGCATGTCGGAACAATATGGGAGTTGGACTTGGATTCGAGCACGAAAAAGGCAGTGGACTGCACCAATTAAAGGGGCTCCGCGATGGAGCCAATTCACGCTGCCATCGCGGAGGCATTCTGCCTGGAGGGTGAATAATTAGTCAAATTCCAGTGGAGCCTCGCGACAGCTCCGTGGCATGGAGGCAAGCCTCCGCGTTGCATGCCGTGCCACGTTGAAGCTTTATCCCAGACCCCAAATTTCCAGAGAGGGTCCGCGTCCACGCCGTGTCACGGAGGCAGTGCTCCGCGATGCACTCCGTGACACGTTGCTTGTTATTCCGGGAAAAATTCCCACTAGTATAAATAGAACACTTAGGCTTATTTTTAATTAATTCAGACTTGGTGGAGCAAGGACGTGGGTTACAGGCAGTTGAGGGACGAAAAGTTCAGGGTTTTTCCTCTCTTTCTTTCTTCTTTCACTCAATTGTTTGTATGATTAACACTCGTTTTAGGATGATTAATCCACAAATGAGTGGCTAATTCCCTTCCTTGCTGAGGTTATGAACATTTGTGATGAATTTTGATTATTAATTATATGGTTTTTCATCTTCTTCTTCCATGTTGTTCTATTAATTCTTGTTTCTACTGCACTGGTGTGTGGACGACATTAATGTACATCTAAAAAGTCCGATTTCACTCGAGAGAGCACGAAATTGGAAAGTTGTGAATTAATAGGATATTGTTCTTTACTTGATTTGGGAAAATTGAGTTTTGATGTGCTTTCCTGATAGAAATATACTTGAAAGCCGTATTATTCAATTTAGGAACCGGAATTGTATTGCTAGGTCATGAATTGCATTTGATCACAGAAATGTAGACGAATGGTTTATGATTCTTAAGTGAGATTAAATACGAGAGTTTTAATCTCTTGGCTAATGTTCTTGGCTAGCAGCTGGAAGAAAAGATTAACCAATTTATGATTATAATCAGTTTCATTACATGTTCTTAACCTTGGCATGCTCATAACCATAGTTTAAATTCAAAGTAGATAATTGTTAGTAGTTTTAGTACATAATTTATAAAACAAACTTTTCAATTGTCGGTTACGTTGTTGTCAGCATATACAAAAGTGAGATAGAATATAGTATACTTAAGCAATTTTTACTTATCCAGAGTCTCCTTGGATCGATACTTGGCTTACTTAAGCCACTTACTACTTGTTTGACCACGTGCACTTGCATGTCGGTTTTTAACACCCAACAAACGCACCGAATAAGTTTTTGGCACCGCTGCCGGGGAGACTAGGCAATTGGTGAAATTGTATTAAGTGTAAATTTACTGTATTTTTATTTTATTTTCTTAAGTGTTGACAACTTGGTCTTAGCCTGTATTTTGCAGACTTGATTTCTGTGAACACTGGCAAGAGACAAAGAGCTGGTGGAATCTTATATAGAGCCTGAACGTATATTTCATAGTAAACGCAGAGAAGCTCTACAAAAGAAGCTGCAGTTGCTCAGACAGACTATTATGGAGCAACAAAATCCACCGATTGTGAGGGCAGTGTTAGTGCCCGAAGAAGCAGCAGCAAGGCCGGTTCGCGAGGTGGCAATCCCACATGCCAACAATGTAACATCAAGTATCCGCAAACCAGAGCCTGGAGGGAGATTTGAACTCAAGCAAAATATGGTGCAACTGTTGCACACAAGTGGGCAATTTACCGGTCTCCCTCATGAAGACCCACAACAGCATCTCCAAAACTTTTTGGAGATAAGTGACACTTATATACCCGCTGGAGTGTCACCTGATTATGTTCGGCTACATTATTTCCGTTCTCATTACTTGGTGAAGCCAAGAGGTGGTTAAAAGCTGAGCCACCAAATTCTATTTCAACGTGGGATGATCTTGCACAAAAGTTCTTGATAAGATTTTTTCCCTCTGGTAAAACAGCCAGACTTAGAAGTCAAATTCTAAGTTTCAAACAGAGGGAGGGAGAAAATTTGTATCAAGCCTGGGAAAGATTTAAATCCATGTTGCGGGACTGTCCTCATCATCATCAGTCCAATGATGTGTTGGTACACACATTTATTGAGGGTTTGGAACCCCATACTAAAATTTTGCTAGATTCAATAGCTGGAGGGCAAGCACTGGAAAAGACTTATGAGAAGCTGTACACTTTGCTAAACCGGATTTCACACGGCAATCCAGAATGGAATGCTGATTCATCACGAGGTGCGGCAAGGAAAGCAACAGGAGTGCTTGAAGTGGATGGATTTACAGCTATCGCTGCACAGATAGCTGCCTTGCAGAATCAATTGAACAACCACTTCAGCAACATGAATTTGAACCAGCCTTCAGCTTCAGTCAATGCGGTCCAGCAAATGTGGTGTGAAGTGTGTGGAAGCAGTGAGCACTCAGCTGAGTGGTGTGGAGCAAACCCAGATTCGGTTAACTTTGTGGGCAATGCACAAAGAAATCAGCAGCAGTACGGTAGTGGCTACAACTCAAATTGGAGGAACCATCCAAATTTTTCATGGGGTAGCAACAACCAACAAGGCCAAAGTTCGGGTCAGGGTATGCAAAGAAATCAAGGAGGGCAACAGAACTACCAATCTCAATTCAGAAATCACAATGCCCCTCCTCCACCACCATCACCCAGTATTGAGGAGATGTTCAAGACCATGATCGCTAATCAAGCGCAATTGCAGGTTGACTATGTTAAATTGGCAGCCGAAGTGAAAAATAATCAATTAGCGACCAAGGCTCTTGAGTATCAATTTGGCCAATTTGCTAGTGCCCAAAACACAAGGCCGAGAGGAGGACTACCTAGCGACACGGATTCAAATCCGAAGCAGGTAAATGCAGTGAACACAAGGAGTGGTTTGCAGCTGAAGGAGGTGGAACCAGAAAGACCACCTCAAAAGTCAGGAGCAGCAGAAGTTGAGGGGGAGCAAAGTGCGGAAAGGGGGAAGACCAAAGAAGCTGAATCAGAAAGACCTCCACCCCCGTTCCTTAAACGACTCAAGAAACACAAGGAGGAGGCGTGTTTCAAGAAATTCATGGAGGTGCTTAAACAGGTACATGTTAATTTACCTCTTGTTGATGTCTTGCAGGGAGTGCCTAAATATGCCAAATACATTAAAGACATCGTGGCCAACAAAAGTCGTTTGACTGAGTATGCCACGGTAGCTTTGACGGAGGAGTGCACTTCCCGGATCCAAAATAGACTGCCCACGAAGCTAAAAGACCCTGGAAGTTTTACTATCCAGCTTACTATTGGGCAGAGTATCCGAGCTCGTGGATTGTGTGACCTGGGAGCGAGCATAAATCTGATGCCATCTTCGGTATTCAGAAAGTTAGGTCTAGGGAGTCCTAGACCTACAACAGTAATCTTGCAGTTGGTAGACAGATCCTTAGCTAGGCCGGATGGCATTGTTGAGGATGTGCTTGTGCAAGTGGGCTCCCTCATTTTTCTGGTAGATTTTATTGTTCTGGATTTTGAACCAGACGCGGAAGTCCCATTTATTTTGGGACGACCCTTCTTGGCAACCGGGAAAGCATTAATCGACATAGCTGTGGGTCAACTTACAATGCGAGCACATGACAAGGTAGAGGTGTTCGATGTGTACAAAGCACCCAAGCTCCCGATGGTGAATGAAGAACTCTCGGTGATCAATGTAATTGATCATGGGAATGCTAAACAAATGGATGATTCCCGAGAGTTGATGGGAAGACCACTGGATAGGTGTGAGCACTACTAGGGGGAGGACAATGATCATGAGAAATCGTCCATCACCCTAGCGGACAATTGAGCGTAAAGGACGTCGAGCCGCGACGGTAAACCAGGCGCTGCACGGGAGGCAACCCGTGAATTTTTTTTTTCTTTCATTTTGTAAAGTGTAAATAGATTTTATTTTATTTTTCTTTTTCTTGATTTAGTACAAAATTTTTGTGTTAGTTAGTATTTTTATTTTAGTTAGGTGAAACCTATTAATCTAACCAATTTTATTTAGTGAGATGATTTTTAGGTTAAACGGAGAAAAATGTGCACGGAATCGTGAAGGAAAAGCGAGGTATGAAAAAATAAAAAAAATGTTGAAGACAGTGAGCTGGGGCGATAGCTCCGTGTCACGGAGGAGGGCCTCTGCGTTACCCTCCGTGACACGTTGAAGTTTAATCTGGAATTTTCAAAAATTCCAGTAAGCTGTCGCGATGGCTCCGTGTCACGGAGGTAGTGCACCGCGATGCACTCCGTGACACGTTGCCATATAAATTGTGACGGGTCACACCGGGTTGCCGGGTGACCCGCGTGTTTTCTTCATTTTAAACCCCCGATTTTGCCCTTTTTTCCCTCATTTTTACACTTCTCCGCGACCAAACACCCAAAATTCCCTTGCCCATCAACGTGCCACGGTATAAAGCAAAGAATTATCAAGTTTTCTTCGGTTCTTCAACTACGAGGTATGTTTTCCGATTATCTCTAAAGTTTTTGTCGATTTTATTCGAATTTAAGCATGGGAGGTGAACTAAATCACCCTAAGTCGAAATTTAGCATGAATTTGAGTTATTCCTTGATGGATAAATGTTCAGAATGTTGTAAGGAGCGTTTGAACTTGTCGATTGTGTGAATGATTCGAATTTGATTGTGAAAGTCAATTCTAGGGCTTGGTTGTTGGAATCGAAATTGGTAACTTGTTAAATTTGTGAAATATATGCCGGGTTGTATGTATTGAATGAGATAAGTCATTGTAGAATATTGTTTGAATGTTAATAGATGATGAATTCTCGGGTTTTAGGGAAAATGTTGAAAATTGTTCAAATTGGGTTGATTATATAGGTTCATGTGTATATAGAATTTTTGTTGTTGTTTTTGTTTGTTGTTTGTCTTTGCTAAGTGCGATGGTTGAATTGCTAGAGATGGTAGTGATTGGGATTAGCTGTATGAAGTCTGAGTAGTACGCTAAAGTTATACCGTCGAATTTTTCTTTGCGAACGCACTAAGCATGAATTGTATAGTTGTTAGTTTTTGGTGTAAATAAAGTTATTCTTGCCGTAGTATCGTAACCATAGCTAAGGACTAAGTGTGGGGTAAACTTTGTTTACCCGACCTTAGCCGAAGTTAATATTCATTTAGCTTGACATTGCGCTTGTTTATTTGTGTTGACAGGTAAAATGGCAAGTAGGCAGGATAAGGGTAAAGGTGCATCAACTTCAGGCACCGGGAGAAAAAGACTTAGACCGGGCACAACAGTCCCAGCTGCACCAGCAGTTCCGCGCGGCCAACGCCGCCAATACGGAACTAGATGGGTAACTGATGAGCGGAAGAAGTGGTACACCAAACACAAGGAGAATAAATACTTCCCCGAGGAGCATATTGCACGGGAACCACTAGCACAGGAGTTCCCCCGCATAGTGCAAAGGATCGAGACAGCTGTGCTCAGCTTCATATTTCAGGAGCCCAAGGAACGCAACCTACATCTAGTCCGGGATTTCTATGCTAATTGGAACCCGGCAATCAGAAGCCACACAATCAAGATTAGAGGGCAGATAGTCACTCTGGAACCCCAGCAGCTAAATGCCATCATCGGAGCGCGGGACACAGATGCCCACGTTCTCCGCCAGCTGAACATCACCCCACCATATGCCGATATCAGACACACATTATGTGGGGCTCAATCCACAGCCAGATGGAGCAGACATAAGGAAAGGGGTTACCACCAGACTGCCGTATTCTCAAATGAACAGGGAGGCCAGAATATGGCTGAAGATAGTCTGCTCGTGCCTAATCCCGGGGGTGCACATGACGGATGTGACCCCGGACCGGGTTTGCCTGGTGTATGCCCTGATGAAAGGGTTGGAGATTAATGTTGGGGCGGTCATCATATCCACCATGAAGAGAGCCCGACTACACCAGGGCCACAGGTATGGATTCGGGGGACTAATCACCACCTTTCTCCGGGGCCTCGACGTCGAGGAAGAGGCTTTGGACTACATCCCGCAGTTGGAGCGGAGGGCCCTTGACGTGACCAAAACTAAGGCCCCCGACACCACACACGGGCCAGTACTGACACTTGGCGAGCGACATGCTTGTGACGACCAGTACATGGCACGGATGTTTGGAATGCAAATGCTCCAGCTTCGGATCGGTGGGAGACCAGCCACGGAGGAGGAGTTATGGCAGCTCGAGCTGGATTACCCATTTGGCAAAAACGCCAGGGCTCTATGCCGAGTGGGGCCAGCCTTTGTAGAGCCCACTGACAATGATATCCCCACGGACGAGGAGACACGTCGGGAGGACTCCGATGTGGAGTCCGATGACGACGATGGAGGTGACTCGGACATGGGCGATGAGGCAGCAGCACCTGATGAAGAAGTTGAATACTTTGACTGATCAGGGAGTTCCACCACCCAAATTTTGTGATTTTTAGTTTTTGTGAACACTGGGGACAGTTTTCGATTTAAGTGTGGGGTGGGGAGTAGTTAGGTGCTGGGGATGGGCTGGTTGGCTTGTATGCTTTTCTCTGTTTTGTATGTATGTTTTCCTGTGTTTGTGAATTGCAAACTGTTCTGTATCAGTACATATTTGTGGTATTGATGTGTGTTGTGGAATGTTGTTATTGCCAGCTAAGTCTGTAAATCTGTAAAAAAATTTGTAAATATTTTCTTATTTCTTATGTTTTTTTTCTCTATCGAAATGATCGATATTTTTAAAATTTTGCGAAAATATTTTGTTTATATTTAAAAAATTTTGTAAATAATTTTTCCATCGAAATGATCGATGTTTTGCAAAATTTTTCAATGTTTATTTTGGGTTTCTCGGAGTTTGTTTTTGGTTCTTTTACCGAGAATAGTCCCATTGAACCGACGTCATAGTTAGTGACCGTTCCCTATGATGGGATGGATGACGACCGTCTTAAGGGAAATGTAGTCGGTAGGAGTAGTGATTTTAATTTATTTTCAGTTTTTTTCTTTGGTGGATTGCATCACGGAACCTGTAGTTACTATATGGTTGTGAAATGTTGGTTGCGTGTTGTACTTGATATTCAAAATGTAAAGGTGATTCGTATGAAAGCATGCAGTTTTGTAAAGATGTTGAGATGCCTAGGCTGTAGAGTTCGATTCGGTGTGATTGAGACTTAATTTTTGAATTCATGTAATTAGCTAATTAAAGAATCTGTGAATGCATCTTGAGTCGAGCATGTGCATGAAGTGTGAAGTGAGGTATTGTTATTCCATGCTATTGTGAAGTGTCTAGAACTTGCCTGGTGTGTGTATAAAACGAAATGAAGGAGGTGTAGTGTTGGAAAGGATGTAGGCATTTCTTTGTTTTAACCGAGAGTTTCTATTTTTTTTCTTGTCATACTCCTCTTTTGATGTGATTGTATACCCTAGTCAGCCCATTGAGCCTTTACCCTATTATTTCCTTCTTTTGTCCAAAAATGTATAAATTGAGCTTAATTCTTTCTTTTCATTAGCCGTAAAGTCTATACAAAACTCTTAAGCGCTTACGAAGAACAAAAATTTTCCCAAAGTGTCAAAGAGTGAGAATGGTGAAAAGAAAAAGAAAAGCAGAGTGAGGAAAGAAAAGAGAAGGGTGAAGGTGCATTTGCTATAATAAAATGATAATGAAGGTGCATGAAAAACCTTTGTTTTTGTGTCAAGTGTGCTTGATGAAATGGGCCAGACAAAAGTAAATCATCATGAATGGGATGATGAAAAAAAGAAAAGAGAGAAACAATGTCCATACGTTGATGGGAATGTGTTGAAAAGGCGCTTAATGATGCTAGTGGCTATTATTGGCTAATCCAATATGTACTAGTTCCATAGCCTCCATTACAACCCATTAAAGTCCTACGTGATCTTACATTGCATTTCTTTATATTAGTGGAGTAATACACTAAGGGCAAGCTTATGGGTCATGACATGATGCATGTGAATTCTTTTGGGAGAGAGAGTGAAATTAATTTCTACATGCCCCTACTTGAATGTTTGTGTGTCACATGAGCATAAAGGGGAAGATTCTCTTGAGTTGTGAGGGCACATGCTTGATGAAAGATTGATTTTCGTGTCGGATATCTTGATTAGCTGATTTGCATGAGTTTGCCGATATCGAGAGTCGATTCTTAAAGTCTAGGAAGTCTTGATGTATTAAAGGTCATTGCATTGTTAAGACCATGCATGTTTTCTTGATGATTTGCAATATTGAATGATCGGTATGACCGTAGCTCAAATTGTCGCACCATAGTGGCGAAGGTTGTGATGTAATTTCATGAATTGTGTGTTTGTTATTTGAGGACGAACAAGGATTTAAGTGTGGGGTAAGTGATCTTGGGCAAATTTATATGCCCAAGTGATACTCAAACGTATCATTTTCGCCTTGTTTATCGTGCAATGTGTATACATTTTCATGTAATTGGTAATAAAATGTGAATTTATACTAACCAACATGATTAGCATTGTTTTGTAGGTAAAATGTGATTTTGAGGAGCTAAAATGCATGTTGGAACAATATCGGAGTTGGACTTGGATTCGAGCACGAAAAAGGCAGTGGACTGCACCAATTAAAGGGGCTCCGCGATGTAGCCGTGTCACGCTGCCATCGCGGAGTCATTCTGCCTGGAGGGTGAATAATTAGTCAAATTCCAGTGGAGTCTCGCGACAACTCCGTGGCACGGAGGCAAGCCTCCGCGTTGCATGCCGTGCCACGTTAAAGCTTTATTCCCGGACCCCAAATTTCCAGAGAGGGTCCGCGTCCACGCCGTGTCACGGAGGCAGTGCTCCGCGATGCACTCCGTGACACGTTGCTTGTTATTCCAGGAAAAATTCCCACTAGTATAAATAGAACACTTAGGCTTATTTTTAATTAATTCAGACTTGGTGGAGCAAGGACGTGGGTTACAGGCAGTTGAGGGACGAAAAGTTCAGGGTTTTTTCTCTCTTTCTTTCTTCTTTCACTCAATTGTTTGTATGATTAACACTTGTTTTAGGATGATTAATCCACAAATGAGTGGCTAATTCCCTTCCTTGCTGAGGTTATGAACATTTGTGATGAATTTTGATTATTAATTATATGGTTTTTCATCTTCTTCTTCCATGTTGTTCTATTAATTCTTGTTTCTACTGCATTGGTGTGTGGCCGACATTAATGTACATCTAAAAAGTCCGATTTCACTCGAGAGAGCACGAAATTGGAAAGTTGTGAATTAATAGGATATTGTTCTTTACTTGATTTGGGAAAATTGAGTTTTGATGTGCTTTCCTGATAGAAATATACTTGAAATCCGTATTAGTCAATTTAGGAACCGGAATTGTATTGCTAGGTCATGAATTGCATTTGATCACAGAAATGTAGACGAATGGTTTATGATTCTTAAGTGAGATTAAATACGAGAGTTTTAATCTCTTGGCTAATGTTCTTGGCTAGCAGCTGGAAGAAAAGATTAACCAATTTATGATTATAATCAGTTTCATTACATGTTCTTAACCTTGGCATGCTCATAACCATAGTTTAAATTCAAAGTAGATAATTGTTAGTAGTTTTAGTACATAATTTATAAAACAAACTTTTCAATTGTTGGTTATGTTGTTGTCAGCATATACAAAAGTGAGATAGAATATAGTATACTTAAGCAATTTTCACTTATCCAGAGTCTCCTTGGATCGATACTTGGCTTACTTAAGCCACTTACTACTTGTTTGACCACGTGCACTTGCGTGTCGGTTTTTAACACCCAACAAATGCACCAAACACATAACAAGTTCCACCACATTAAATCGAGAATGTGAGGGACATTTTGAGTTACCGTATACTGCAATCATTAGCAACCAGGTAGTGGAACATATATTATTTGTACCTGTCGAGGCTTATGGGGGCCCAAGTAGGTTACTCTTGTATGGGTTGTACCTTCCAGGCTTATGGGTGCCCGGTGAGGTTCTTGTATATATATATGTGTACCTTGTTAATTAAATGCTACAGATAGCGAGATCGTTCAGGTTAAAATCTTGCCCTTCTTTATGATTATTTCAGTTCTTTAGCTCTCATTCAGTTATTACTTTACTACCTTACATATTTGGTACATATTGTACTGATGCCCTCCGTGGGCACTGCATTACTTGACTACAGGTGCGAATAGGCACAAACCAGAATCTTCGTAGCTTCCAGCCAGAGTCAGCAGTACAGTCAGCTCCCTTCCTCTGGAGTTAATAGCTAGAAGGTATGCCCTTTTTGACTGTTCAGTTTATGGGTAGGTCGAGGCCCTGTCTTGACACTATTCTACTCCTAGAGGCTTGCAGATTTATAGTCCCCTATGGTTAGTCTATTATTGGTCGTGTGGGACCCAAATGTATGTTTCATTTTGTGATAACGGTCGTGTGGGGCCTTGTTTAGCTGTTGGATAATGGCCTTGCCGGCTATAGTGTATGTAAGTTGCTTGATTTTCATTACAGTCATAACTAGACATCATGGTGGTCTTGTCGGCCCGCATAGGATTCCCTATTATTATCTATTTCTGGGTAGCTGTTTTATTTTACAGGTGGCTATGCGGCCTTGTCGGCTGGGGGCTGTGCTTACAGCTGAGATATAGCTCATTGTTTTCTTGACTTAAGAAGTAAGTTTGCACCAGAAGTGCATAAGTGCGGTCAGATCAGTCCACATCCTAATAGGGCACCAGGTGTCAGTCATACCCTCAAGGTGGAGTGTGAAAAACTTGGTAGCAGAGTAGGTCATATTCCAGGGAGTCTGCAAGCCGTGTCAAGTAGAGTCTTGTCTATGGATGTGTTTTGCACCATATTCTATAAACAGGAGGTTAAGAGACATAATAGTGTGGTTACTCTTCTTTCTCCTTCAATTGTGCTATAGAGATGAGTTGTATAGGGTAATCCCCTAAGCTTACGTTATTTTGTTATTTACAGAGAAAAATGTCAGATGCACGACAGATTGTAACTAGTCGAGATTTAGATATGGCGGCAGGATAGGCACCAGTAGAGGGCCTCAGTCAGAGTTGACCCGACCTGAGGGCGACAGGGAGACGTCCCCTCGATCTCCCCAGCACTCACCACCGCACTCAGAGCCCACCAGGGCATCAGATACACCAGTACCACCCCCATCTATTCCAGTACCATCGGATCAGGATCTTAGAGGTGCATTTTATATGTGAATTCAGATGATGGCTGCCCAGCGTCAGCCTCAGCCAATAGCACCAGCTGCCGCTGAGGGGCCTGGTAGCTCGAGAGTTTGTGAATTTCTTGCTCTGAGTCCCCCACAGTTTACAGGGACCGATCGTAGAGAGGATCCCTAAAATTTTATAGATCAGTTGCAGAGAATATTCAGGGTTATGCATACCTCTCTACTGAATCAGTTGAGCTCGCAGTGTTTCGATTGTGGGATATAGCAGTTTTGTGGTACGAGAGTTGGGAGAGATCCTGAGGCAGAGATGCACCCCCACCTGCGTGGCTTGTTTTCTCTAAGGCTTTATAGACCATTATCTACCTCGAGAGGTCTGATAGGCCACAGTATAGCAGTTCTTACACCTAGAGTAGGGCAGAATGAGCGTCAGAGAATATGCATTGAAGTTTGATTCTTTAGGCAGATATGCGCCCTCGTCTGTTGACACCATGCCGGCCAGGGTACATCGGTTCATTATGGGACTTGCACTAGAATATGTGGAGTCATGTATTACGGCCACACTGCGAGAGGATATGGATATTTCACGGGTTCAAGCATTTTCTCAGAATATAGAGGAGCTCAGACAGCGTCAATATGCCAGGGAGAGGGCAGGTCAGGAGCAACATCGGATGGGTAGACCTGCAGATTTTTAGGTGGATTTTTCGGGTGGACCCAAGCCTCATTTATTAGGTAGGCTGCCTAGGCCCCCATTCCAGCAGCGACAGGGTAGCAGATCAGATCGTCGTGGATAGTCAGGTCCCGATGAGAGTTCAAGGGCATCAAGCTCATAGCAGCAAAGAGGGCTGGATCAGATAAAATTAGTGGCGCCCCGATGCATACTTGCCACAGGCAGCACCTGGGGAGGTGCAGGTATGGTTCCACAGCCTGCTATTCTTGCGGGCAAGAGGGAAACATGATGAGAAATTGTCCAACTAGATGCCAGAGCATCCAAGATCAGTAGGATAGATCCTTAGCAGGTTCATATGCCCCAACACCCTCTGCAGGTGCGGGCTCTCAGCTCCAGCTGGCCAGGGCCGTGGAAGATCCGAGGCATCCAGTTCAGGCAGCGGCCAGGACCATACATATGCAATACCATGACGACAGGAATCAGAGTCGTTGCCAGATGTTGTGATAGGTATATTAGATGTCTGTTCCCACTCAGTTTATGTTTTGATAGATCCGGGCTCTATTTTGTCATATGGTACTCCATTAGTAGCTCGAAAGTTTGAGATAGTGCTAGAATTGCTTCAACGACCTTTCTCAGTATCTACACCCGTAGGTGACTCCATTATTGCCAACAATTTACCGGGGTTGTACAATAGGGATTGTTGGTCGTCAGACCTCAACAAATTTAGTAGAGCTAGAGATGGTTGATTTTGATATAATTATGGGTAAGGATTGGTTGGCACCGTGTTATGCTACTATAGAATGTTGGACCAGAATTGTCCGATTCCACTTCCCAAAGGAAGTAGTATGAGAATGGAGGGGTAGTACAGCCACGCCAAAGGGTAAGTTCATATCCTATCTTAGGGAAAAGAAGTTGATAGCAAAGGGTTGCATCTACCATATTGTTAGGGTTCGGGATATGCAAGCAGAGTCCCCAACTTTTTGGTCCATCCCAATGGTTAATGAGTTTTCAGATGTGTTCCCACATGAACTCCCTAGCATCCCTCCAAAAAGGGAAATTGATTTCTCTATTGATTTGCTGCCAGATACTCAGCCTATATCCATTCCTCCATACCGAATGACTCCGGTTGAATTGATGGAAATGAAAGATTTATTAGATAAAGGCTTCATCAGGCCGAGTACGTCACCATGGGGTGCACCAGTTCTATTTGTGAGGAAGAAAGATGGATCTCTTTGTATGTGCATAGATTATCGGTAGTTGAATAAAATGAGTATTAAAAATAAATTTCCGTTTCCTAGGATAGATGATTTGTTTGATCAGCTGCAAGGGGCGAAATATTTTTCTAAAATTGACCTGAGATCCGAATACCATTAGGTTCGAGTGCGGAAAAAGGATATCCTGAAGACGGCTTTCAGGACCAAGTATGGTCATTTTGAGTTCCTAGTTATGTCCTTCGACCTTTGGGTTGACAAATTCCCCAACAGTATTCATGAACTTAATGAACAATATTTTCAGGCCATACTTTAGATTTGTTTGTTATCATGTTTATTGATGATTTGGTGTACTCCCGCTCAGAAGCAGAGCACGGGGATCATTTGCGAATAGTACTTCAGACCCTCAGAGACCGCTACTTATATGTCAAATTCTCTAAATGTGAGTTTTGGTTGAGTTTTGTAGCTTTCTTGGGCCACATTGTATCAGAGGTTGGTATTCAGGTTGATTCATAGAAAATAGAGGCAGTAAAGACATAGCCCAGACCTACCACCCCCATAGAATTTCGCAGCTTCTGGGCCTAGCTGAGTATTACAGGAGGTTTGTGGAAGGGTTTTCTACCTTGTCGGAGCCCTTGACTAAATTGACTCAGAAAGTAGCCAAATTCCCGTGGACCGAGGCCTGTGAGCAGAGTTTCCAAGAATTGAAAAATTGGTTGACGTTGGCACCATTGTTAGCATTGCCAGAAGGCTAAGAGGGGTTTGCCATGTATTTTGATGCTTCCGACATCGGGTTAGGGTGTGTCTTGATGCAGCACGGGAAGGTAGTCGCTTATGCCTCCAAACAGCTTAGAAAGCACGAAAAGAACTATCCTACTCATTGATTTGGAATTAGCTGCAGTAATTCATGCCTTAAAACTATGGAGGCATTACTTATATGGTGTACATGTAGATATTTTCACGGACCATAAAAGCCTCCAGTATATTTTCACGCGGAAAGAGCTGAATTTGCGACAGCGCCATTGGTTAGAGTTGGTAAGAGATTACGACGTGAAGATCTTGTGTCATCTAGGAAAAATAATATTGTAGCAGATGCTCTTAGTTGTAGATCTATGGGGAGTTTAGCATATCTGGGGCCAGAAAAGTGGGAGATGGCTCGAGAATTGCACCGGTTAGCTAGTTTAGTAGTTCGGGTAATAGATTCAGAGGACAATAGGGACATAATTCAGAACACAGCATTGTCATCCTTGGTGGTAGAGGTAAAAGAGCGGCAGTATGAGGACTCTCAGCTAGCGCAACTCAGAGATAGAGTTCGAAAGGGCGAGCTACCAGCCTTTGGGATAACATAAGATGGGGTGTTGAGGTACAGAGGTCGTCTCTGCGTTCCAGATACAGCAGGGCTCCACCAGCAGATTATGGCAGAGGTACATTATTCTCATTACACTCGTCATCCGAGTTCGACAAAGATGTACCACGATATAAAAGAGACATACTGGTGGCCCAGAATGAAGAAAGATATAGCCACATTCGTAGTCCAGTATCCTAATAGTCAGCAGGTGAAGGCTGAACACTAGAGACCTGACGGATTAACTCAAGAGATGGCTATATCTATGTGGAAATGGGAAGCAGTTAATATGGACTTTATGACAGGGTTACCTCATACTAGACGTAAGTTCGACTCTATTTGGGTTATTGTTGATAGACTGATGAAATCAACTCACTTTCTACCAGTTCGGACCATATTTTTAGCTGAAAACTATGCATAATTATACATTAAAGAGATAGTCCAATTGAACGGTGTTCCAGTATCTATTATTTCCGACAGAGGGGCACAACTTACAACTAGATTTGTGTAGTCATTTTAGAAAGGTTTGGGGACACAGGTTAATTTGAGTACAACCTTTCATCCCCAGACAGATGGCCAGGCAGAGCGCACCATTCAGACGCTCGAGGATATGTTACGAGCGTGTGTGGTAGACTTTAGAGGGAGATGGGAAGAGCATTTACCTATTATTGAGTTTGCATACAATAACAGTTACCATTCTTCCATACAGATGGCACCTTATGAGGCGTTATATGGGCGGAAATGCAGGTCCCCAGTTGAGTGGTTCGAAGTAGGAGAAGCAGGGTTAGTTGGGCTAGATCTGATCCACCAGTCAGAAGAGAAATTGAAACTTATTAGAGAACAGTTAATAACAACTCAAAGTCATCAGAAATCCTACTCCGATGTACGGCACATAGACTTAGAATTTGATGTGAATGACTAGGTATTCCTTAAAGTGTCGCCGATGAAGGGCGTGATGAGATTTGGAAAGAAGGAAAAGCTTAGCCCGAGGTTCATTGGGTCGTATCTTATCATCCGAAAAATAGGCCGAGTGGCATAAGAATTAGAGTTGCCTCCAGAATTAGAATTTGTTCATCCAGTATTTCACGTGTCTATGTTGCGAAAGTGTATAGGTGACCCATTCCGAGTGGTACCAGTTGAAGATATTCAGGTCACTGAAGATCTAGCTTACGAAGAGATTCTAGTTGTAATATTAGATCGGTAGGTTCATAGGTTGAGAACTAAAGATGTAGCCTCCGTTAAAGTGTTGTGGAGGAGCAAAAATAAAGAAGAGATGACCTGGGAAGTTGAGGATGACATGAGATCTAGATATCCTCATTTGTTCTAGGATTGACTCAGATTATACAGTTAAGATGATATTGTTACTTAGTTCTTATTTTATTACTTATATTATCAGTACTGTCTGATTGGCTATCTCTTAGCTGTGGAAAAGTTATTATAGTGTTGTGTGAGATATTTGTGTTGGACTTTTCTGCATTTCAGGGTTTTTAGATAGTCAATATTAGACTCTGCCGAAATTTTTCCAGAATAATAATTGAAGTAGTTAAACTCTTGTAAGTGACATTATAGAATGAATGTTCCTAAGGGGGGGGGGGGAGGATGTTACACCCCGTAAACTTCTAACATTTAGTCGGCCTATTCATACATTAGCCAAGAGTTTTAGAGTACAACGCGTGCGAGAAAGGGCCCGGGGAAAGGCCAATCGAGTGCGGAATCGAGGTTGCGTGAGAGAAGGCCAGAGCAGGCTACCAGAGGGGCAACATGTCACGGACCCTCCCCTCCGTGTTGGGCTCTGTGCCACGGCCGTATTTTGGTGTTATGGGGTCCATGCCAAAGACCCCTTGTCCACCATCCCAGGATATATATAAGGTCCCTTTAATTGTTGGATCATTTCCCAAATTTCACCTTAGGCCATAGAAGAGGCAATACGAAGAAAATAGTAAATTTTCGCCCGTTTATGCTACGAAATGCCGCCCAAATTCAAATTAATCTCGGGTATTGAATCCTAAGCCCGTAGGGAGCGTTACTACGGAGTTAGTTTCTTAAAATTCAGCCAGAAAATCATAACTCCGCCGAGCAAAAGTCATCAGAATAGCTTCAAACTAATTTCTATACGATCACAGGCCTCAATAGTACGATTACTGTTAGGAAGGGCTATTGAATACCAGTTGAAACTCTCCAGTTATTGAGGAAGATGTCAATTAAGGTATGTTAATGCAAATTCCTTCGGCAAGTTAGCTTTCTTATTATTGTAATACAGTTTTAGACCTAGTAAAAGAGTCAAAGGCATATCTATTGCAATTAGCTGAATTCTGTTATATTGAGGCCGCGAGGGTAATATTGAGTTTTGTTATATTGAGGTCGCGAGGGCCATTGTGAGTTCCACTCGATTGAGGTCGTTAGGGCCATAGTGAGTTCCATCAAATTGAGGCCATGAGGGCCATAGTGAGTTCTATTAAATTGAGGCTGTGAGGGTGTTTTGAGTTACTGTATATTGCAATCATTAGCAACCAGGTAGTGGAACATATATTGTTTGTATCTGCCGAGGCTTATGAGGGCCCAGGTAGGTTACTCTTATATGAGTTGTACCTTCCAGGCTTATGGGGGCCTAGTGAGGTTCTTGTATGTATATATGTGTACCTTGTTAATTAAATGCTACAGATAGCGAGATTGTTCAGGTTAAACTCTTGCCCTTCTGTATGATTATTTAAGTTCTTCATCTCTCATTCAGTTATTACTTTACTGCCTTACAAATTCGGTACATATTGTACTAACGCCCTCTATGGGCACTGCATTACTTGCCTGTAGGTGCGGATAAGCATAGACTAGGATCTTCATAGCTTCCAGCCAGAGTTAGCAGTACAGCCAGCTCCCTTACTTCGGAGCTAATAGCTAGAAGGTATGCCCTTTTTAACTATTCAGTTTATGGGTAGGTCGAGGCCCTGTCTCGACCACTATTCTACTCCTAGAGGCTTGCAGATTTACAGTCCCCTGTGGTTAGTCTGTTTTTGGTCGTGTGGGGCCCAGATGTATGTTTCATTTTGTGATGACAGCCGTGTGGGGCCTTGTTTAGCTGTTGAATAGTGGCCTTGTTGGCTATAGTGTATTTAAGTCGCTTGAGTTTCATTACAGTCATAACTAGACATCATGGTGGTCTTGTCGGCCCGCATAGGATTCTCTATTATTATCTGTTTCTGGGTAGCTGTTTTATTCTACAGGTGGCTATGCAGCCTTGTCGGCCGGGGGCTGTGTTTATAGCCGAGATATAACCCATTGTTTTCTTGACTTGAGAAGTAAGTGTGCACCAGAAATGCATAAGTGCAGTCAGATCAGTCCACACCCTAGTAGGACACCAGGTGCCAGTCATACTCCTTAACGTGGGGCGTGAAAACCTCAGTCCCATAAAAATGAAGGGCTTCATCATGGTGAACTTCCAAAACAACTCATGCTCCTCCCCAGTCATCACAGGCTCAATCACCGGCTTGGGGAACATGACTACCTCGGACATGTCATCAATGCGAGGAGCCACCACTGCTGCATGTTGTATCTCTGATTGTTGCCCTGTAGGAGTTTTTGGCGTTGTTCCATTACCTATGAGGCCACTCAGTAGGTTAAGAACCTGATCCAAAACCTCGGAGGATGCTGGAGGAGTAGGAACCTCTCCCTGCGCCGGTACTTCCACCTCTACCACCACCTTTTTTTGAACTGTGGGCGGTATAGGAGATGCTGACCTCTCTCTTACAGGAGTAGGAGCGCGAACCTATCCCCTAGATACAACAAGCCTTTGCCCACATCACAGACCCCTTCATCTGCCACGGGCTACTACTTCTGTTGGCTCAGGTGCGGTGTTTCTCGCTCCGTTAGCACGTGTTCTCACCATCTATGGGAGAAAGAAATAAGAACTCTTAGATACCAATTTGGATCACTAGATACTAATTGGAATCAAGTAATCGCACGAAAGGAAAGAAGAAAGGAGTTTTTCTAAAGTCCTGTAGCCTCTCGAAGATAAGTTACGGACATCTTCGCACCAATCCGCGAGACTCTACTAGACTCGTCTTAGTGCAATGAGATCAATGAACCTAGAGTTCTGATACCAACTTTATCATGACCTAAATGGCCATGATTCGCACCCACACTAACCCCCCGATGGGCGAACTAACGATTCCCAACAACTACCCCGTCATCAACCATTCAAGAAGAAGTAACATTTATAATTAAATGAAAGGAAATAAAATATCTGGAATTGATCATAACCAACTAAACCAAAATAACAAAACTTTCCAAGATACGAAAGTCATTGCACTTCAACGTCTAACTACAATCTAGGAATATTTAAGCTAAACAAAAGAAATTCTGCAATATCTGAAGGACAGACATCTTTATCAGAGGAGTGGGACTGCCCGCCATCAAGCTCGATCACCTTTAAAGAACCTTCTATTATTTATAGGTGGGGACGATAGGAGCTTTCTGGATTGTATTCTGCACTCAAAACAAGTCTAGGAGTAGGGTCAGTACAAAATATGATACTGGTAGGTATCATCGACCGACCTTACATAATAACATATAAGAATGGTAGAAACAATATAAAACCACTCCCAAACATCATACATAAGTACAGTAACATTTCAAATATACTAGCTCTGCACAGGTAACAACCGACCTGCTCACTGGATTGGGCCTTTCACTGCAGCGGTCACTTGACTGCTACAGCGGTCTCGCCGCAGCAGTACTGCTCGAGGCAGTAACTTGACTTAGTTGCACCTTCATCAATTTACAGTTTTTAGCAATTCACACACTCTATATTTCATTCAGATTTAGCATAATTTTTGACATGAATTAATAACAACTCATCATAACATGTAGTTTAAAGCATTTCATCATAAAAAGGATCAACTCAACATCCATAATCATTAATCCGTATCACACTTAGGGTCTTTTCCACTTTCCTCGTTCAAGTTACAATTACAGGATCACCAATTCTACTCAACCACTTAGCACATATTCATTCCCAAGACTTTCACAAGTTACATACACATCATAAAATAGATTAAATGGTGACATGTCGGGCACACGCATCTGCCATATCACATAATCACTCCGTCATCAATATTAATGTACACACATGCTAGAGGGTCTTATTTCTGCCCTTCCAGTCATCACTTGTAGGGGACTCTAAAAATCCATGTACTGTACCGATATGGTATCTGCTCCCACTCATATGATCGTCCATATGCTCCCCTCGAACACAAGCCACTCAACCAATATTGCTCGCTCGGATGCTCTCCTCGGCATGAGTCTCTCATCTTAGGATATTATTACTATCCTTAATCATTCTCATTCAACTGATTATATAAGGTTAATTCCTTAAACACTCAGGAGTTTACAATCTACTCCCTCGCTATATAAACCATAAACATCTCAATAGAAATTGCAAAGGAACTTCACTTAACCATTCAACACAATTTCATAATAGTTCATAGACCACATCATATCTACATTACTTCTACAGTTCATTCAATAGTAAAGCTTCATAACAGGTAATGTCCGTAGAAAAATCACATATCATCATTGCACAAAACATATATGCCATTAAATAGGGTCTATTTCCCTTAAACCATAATCTACCTCATTTTCGGGTATGAAAAGTCAGCTACTTCACTGAAGCCTTTCCCTTTCTCAATGCCTCAGAATGTTTAAAATCTACAACAAAAATATAGAATAATTTCATTATTTACTCTTTGAATACGGGTCTTAAAAGTTCCAACCCTTCCCTTCAAGGCACTCTCAAAGGTAAAAACCCCAATTCCACCTAGTTCTAGGCGTCAATTCCCACCTAACCTACGTTCTCAAGCAAGTAAACCTCGGGGAATGATCATTACTCCTCAAACTTCTAATCCCATCACCCCATTAACTCCCCATGATCCAGCCCTAGTCTATCAACATAGGGTTTCTCAACTTAAGATTCCACCATAAGGGTTCTTATGGATTCTAGAGTCAACAATATCCATCACTGAGAAGGGGGATCAACAAACTTACCTTGGGAGAGGATTCACTATTTTGAGGGAGAAAATCACCTTCAAATCCTTCTCTTCGTGTTTTTGGAAATAATGGGGTATAACCCCAGAAATTTCACTTAAACCTATTTTTTTATTCCCTTCGTCCGCTGCAGCGGTCACATTTCTACTGTAGCAGATTCGGTGGTTAATTCTCTAGTCCGTTTCGGCGAGACTCCGACTGTCACCACGGCCTCACTGCAACAGAAATTCTACCACTACAGCAGTCCCCCGAAATCAGTAGCTCCCCCAAAATTTATCTTTTTAATACTTAGCTCATTTTACAACCATCTTCTATAGATTCTAGCTTTTTCAAGTGTTCTACGTCTGTTTTCCTTCATAATGATTTACGGGTTATTATACCAGCATATCACCGATAGTATGATTGTGAGACAGAGATTTTACATGTATGGTATGATATACATATGGATGTGAGATAGAGTTCAGAATAGGTAAGATTACGAGTGATAGATATCAGATATACAAATGGGCTACATGATATACCGATATGATTCGGGCATGATATGAAGAATACAATGATTAGATAGTGAAATGATGAGATGATACATAATGCTATGATGCAGGTATGATATTGCATGATGCAGTCTTGGTACTAGATTGTACTGTGAGGTATTGTGGAGGTGCAGATATATGCTTGTACCCTTATTTTTGGAGGACACAACTCCAGTGGTATGGTTTGATATTTTCCTTGTTGAGTACTTGAGTTAGTTACTTAATGTCAAGATTGAATGTTTGTTTAATGTGGTCACCCTAAGTTGTGAGGGAATACTCGATTGGGCAAAATCTAAATAGATTATCTGAGCTACTATGGGTTAATGATGTGAGAATAGGATAATTCCGCTAAGGAATGTAGTGCACGAGTTGCAAAAAAGTAATGTGACTGAATTTGTAAGGGTAGACACTAATTATGAGATAGCCGATATAGGTAAATTTATCGGGGAGTGGCCAAGGGAGCAGGAATTGATTGAAAAGGAACTAGTAAGTGTTGTGGATTTAGTAAGTGAAACTTAGATAGATGGTATGAACTTAATTTGTAGAAACTGATGTATGAATGAATAAGCATTTTCCTAGAGGTTAATTTGGGTATTAAAAAATGGGAAAGGTCAGTGAAACAGGACTACTGCCTAAATAGGCAATTGTTACAACGACTAGTCTACTGCCGCAAGACTGCTGTAATGAGTATGTGTCCGCTGCAGCAGGATGAGGTAACAGAATTGAGGGCGTGAGTCATGACTAAGGTCTTGAGGGAAATGGATGTGGTTATTGTTTGAATTTTATGAAGTAATGATATTGATTGATGAACTTCGTAGGATCTAATTATAATGTCGGAATTATTGCTATAATTGGGTAATCGATTGCATGCTAAATATTTACTATTGCGTAAACTAATCTTAGTCGATCGATGATGCCTATCAGTATGTGTGGTGTACTGATACTACCTTGCTACACTTTTTTGGGTGTAGGTTGTGGCAGGTTTGAAGTTTCATGATTTACGAGGCAGTACTCAGCATCAGCTTCTGCATTCTCTCTGCAGGCAAAGCTGTGTTATTTTGTTTGTCAGTATTCTATTTAGAGCTCTTGTACCTGTCAGGACTAGATTCTTGTGGAGATTCAAGGTTTGGAAAAATATTTTTTTTTGAAATATTTGAAAAATTTATTACCTATGTAAGCTAATGAGGATGCATGATAATTTATTTTGTTGGTTAAAAAGGGTTCTCCTATCGAGCTAGAGTCGATATAGTGTCTGTATGGCTCGCCCATTTGGGATGTGTCAACTTACTATTTGTTGGTGTCTCTTGTATAACTCTAAAGAAGACGGAACATAACAGTTTTTTTATATCAAAATTCTAACATGTCCATTGTTAATTCATCTTCTTGAAGAACAAACGTATTAGATGTTAATATGTTCACAATAATTAGACAAGGAAAGGGAAGAAAAAGAAAATAATATTTTTAATAATAATAATAATTAAAAAACAAACCTAAGCTAAAACTATACCACCAAATAGAAACAATAATACATATAAAAATAGAGAGATACAGAATAGGGGAACTATACTACTAAAACAAATAACTATAAATATTAAAATTTAATATTAACTTATAGTAAATCATACTATCCAAATAGGCAATAAGAATAAGCATATAGACATAAAAATAAAGGAAGATTGTTACTAGATTAGTATTTCAAGTAAAAAAAGGAAGAGCCAAATTTTAGCTGTAAAATGGACATTTCATGTTGAATGCTTACGCTTCTCAGTGTTGTATGTGTATAAGGAAAGATAGCAGGGGTAACTTATTTTGAGAATACACCTATGCATTCAGTTTTTTTACAATCAAATTTTTGATGAAATATTCCTGAGACAAACATAACATATTCTAGAAATGTTTCGAAATTTCAAATTGGCAGATCATAAAGAAAGAAAGAAAGAAAGTGTTAGTTGTTTTAAAGGATAATGAAGACCCTTGTGTTCAAGAGAACCTTAGTAAAGCTGAGTTGTCACTCGAAGCCCCTCATAGAGCTGAATTGAATTTTTGATTGATTTATTTTCCTTAATAAACCATTTCAGCGATTTTCACTGCTTAAAAGTATCACAACAAATTCATATCGCCACTAGCTCGAACCCAAAATAAGCAATAAAAATATGATATGGTGTACAAGTTTTGAAACGGGAATGAAAGTGAATACAGTTGATAAAAACAATCACGAAATCAATGTTATTCCACATAGAAAATAATGATTAAACATTTACCTTAAATGGACATCACATAAATGCCTAAAATATTAAAGAAGGCATAGGGAAGGGAAAAATCAAGAGATAAAGGTAGAATTTTCGTACTTGCATACCTATTTTTATCTTAAAATAACACCAATTGAGAACATAATAAGTCTAAAAGCCTAAATCTAAAGGGAGAAAAAACAAAGAACACCTAAATAAAAATATAAAGACTATAGAAGAGAAAAAAATATACCTCTGATGAGCGGCGAACTTGGGATGAGATGAGTTTAAGGATGGATTTCACTATTTTGATACCCAACAACAACCAAACAAAATAGAAAAACGAATAGAGTAGATCGCGATTTTTCAAAATTCAAGTAAGAATTAAAGCTTAAAATCTGAAAACCCAAGGAATTGATGAAAATCTTTCGTCCCTTGAAAGATGAATATGGGGTTCTATTTATAGAGCCCTAAAACTGAGGTAAGATCTCTATGGCACTATAGAAAATAAAGAGGGGGAGGGGGCCTTACCTACTCTGACTTTGATTTGAGAGGACGAGCGGCGCCTCATCTCTTGACACCATCAGAGACTGAGGAGCGGGTGAGTGATTTTCAGAGCGGTGAAAGTCAACAAATTTTAGGGTTGAAGGGATGGGCTAGCAGTCTGATGAGAAACATTTTGCAGGTAAGGGGTATGGGGGAAGAGAAGGGGTCTGAAAATGATGGGAAGGGAGAAGAATGGGTGAGGTACAGTGTGAAAAGAGGTTTGGAGGCAGGTGCGTAAGTCTGAAAGGGACGGGAAGGTTATGGATAGAGGGGGAAACGTGGCGATATAGGACGTCCGATTTGGTGATTGAACGATAGATATTATATATATATATATATATATATATATATACAAAAGTCTGATGTAACAACCCGTCCGTCCGTTATAACACCTCGATCATCCTATGGTGTGTGAATTTAAATTTCAGATATTTTGAACGGAGGTCCTAAAAAATAAAAGAGCGCGAGATAAACAAGTTCAAATAGGCTGGATCACAAAACAAGTGGACCCAGGCGGATGCCCACCGCAGCGGAATCATCCCCCGCCGTAATGGAACCGCTGCAACAGAGAATGGTTTTGTTGCAGCAGCGACGCAGACCAGAACTCTCCAATCTCATTATGATTTGGGTTTTTAAACCTAGTCCCTCGAAAGGATTTAATAAAGACGCCCAGAAAAAGAAACTAGACTTTTGGAACAAGGAGAAAAGCTAGGAGGTAGAGATTCACCCTACATAGCTAGGAACTCCCGCAAAAGCTCAAGAAAGCGATGCAGCCCCGTATTTGGAAATGTCTGGATGATAGCTTGGTGCCCAGGTAGGCTATGATTTACTCTCTCTTGCGTTAGACTTTGTTTAGCTAAACATATGCGTGCATATGGTTTATATGTTTTCGGTAAGTAGAGTTGTACTTCTAGCCATGTTATTGTCTGTTAATTGGAATCAGTGAGAATCTAAGAATGAGCAGAGTAGAAGAGGGGTGGTGATATCCCATGATGAGATCCTCTGGCATGTGTATACAGTGATATGGCGGAGGTGTATTCCCAACATATCACCAATGGTATTATTGTGAGACAGAAATTGTGCAGGTATGATTTGATATACATACGGCTGCAGACACAGAAAGGTACAGTTATACAAGTGTGATACAGAATATACCGACTTGATTCGGATTTGGGATGAGGAACATGTTGGGAGTACCATATACGGTTGTATGGTCCAGGTATGATACTTCAAGGCATTTTTGTGGTATGAAAATAGGTATGTGCATGTACTTTAATATTTGAAAAGTTGATTCTCTTGGCAGATGTTAATGATTATTTCTTGTGTGTTGTGGAATCTGTTACTTTGTATTTGTGAATTTTATATTGTTTTAAATAGTTAGTGGGTTACAGAAGATGGTATGACTGGTTTAAACAAAGGTAGTGAGTTATCGGGGATAGTGAGCAGATTTATTATCTTAGGTACCTCATTAGAAAGAGCTAGAAATCCTGTGTATAACTTAAGTAAGTAATAAATGATATTGGACATACTTATTTGAACATAGGAAAGTGATAAAGGAGGTAAATGTGTTACAAAATTGTATGGCGGAATAGAACAGAACTGGACTAGAGAAATTTGACTACTGACTGAACGGAATAACGCCACAATGGATAGATCGCCGCGATAGCGGGACCGCTGAAGCTGCGTTGCAGCGGAAATGGAGGGAGACAGACTGAAGGACTTTAATAACGAATAGGTTTGTAAGATAATTACATAAACTTGATGAGGCTAAAAGAACGAGAATGTAGTAGTTACACCTACTGTGAGTTTTGGAAGGGAAGTAGTCGTTAATTTTGTGACTTTGAATACATGTTGATTATTATGATATTATGTTAACTAACCGCAGTCGGTAGATGATGCCTACTGATACGTGTGGTGTATTGATACTACTTTTCTATACCTTTTTGTGTAGGTTGTGACAGGTTTGAATTTCATTGAATGACGTGGAGTATTCATCACCAACTTTCGTGTTCTCCTTCTCAAACGAAGCTGGGTCATTTTGTCTTGCCAAGTATTCAAATAGAGCTCTTGTACCTGTCTAGA
This sequence comes from Datura wrightii, assembly GCA_035772735.1. Classification (NCBI taxonomy): domain Eukaryota; kingdom Viridiplantae; phylum Streptophyta; class Magnoliopsida; order Solanales; family Solanaceae; genus Datura; species Datura wrightii. The sequence continues at coordinate 24,862,882 of JASDFA010000001.1, forward strand.
CTAGATCTTGGGAGAGTCATGTTTGGGGAATCATGTAATTTTATTTGTTTGATATTTTCATCAATTAATGAGAAGTAATGAAAATGTTTAGACTAATTTCTTGTATATTAATAGTATTGGTTGTAAGGGTTCTCCTATCGAGTAGAGTCTATGTTGGTGCCCGCGCGGTCTGTCCATTTGGACCGTATCATCTGATAAATTAAAAGCCTTTGAATCAAAATGAACGGTTCAGATCAAGCAAAGAGAAACACAATTTATGTGCTTGCTGACGGGGTACATATGGATTGATCGAATTTAAATGACATGGATTGCCAAGAGAGATAGAATCTAGGGATGATTTTTGAATTTAAAATATGCCCAAATGCATTTCAATTGTAACCAAAATATTAATAAAATAGCTAAATTGATTAAATCTTCTTTAAAAATTAATAAAATTGAGATAAATTATTTTTCAATTAATTAATTAAGATTCTTAAACTTGACATAGTAACACACACACACAAACAAACACACACATGTATATAGAGCCAGGTGAAATGACAATATAGCACCAAAAAATTTAACAAAATATTTTTTATCATAAAAAATGAATATTTCACTCTGTTTGTATTTCGAGAAGCTTGAATAATTGATTTAAAATATGGAGGGTCAAAATTGGGTGTCAACATTTTGTAGGAATATTTTCTATTAGAATGACTACAATTATGATGTGATATATAAACAATCTACAATTTATTTTTAATAATATAAATAATCTACAGTTTTCATAAATTAATTTAAACAGCTGCAATTTATTTGCTAAATTTATTTTTTTTAGTTTAAATATTTAATATTAAAAATGTGATAGCTTCCCACATAAAAAGAGTACTAAACATGATTATCAAAATTTATTTTTATGTTTAAAAATTTATTGTAAATAATATGCAGTTTTTTTAGCTATAAAGAAGTAGTTGAAGTACATTGAAATCTATATGTTAATTCTAATCATGGTTGCGAGCTTATTCATAATCTTGTAGCTTCACATTCACAAAAATACTTCTCTTCTCGCCCTGCTTGTGTCATTGTACTTCTCCGTGATTGACGATTTCTCATATTATATTTAGTTTATTTAAAAAAAAATATTCATCAGTTTGGCAAAATAGATCAATATAAATAAAAAGCGAATCTGATAATTACCAAATAGGTCATTCTCATCAACATCAAGTGGGTCAATCAACTGCTTATAAGTCCATAGATTAAAGATGCATATTTAATTGTGGATCATTTATTTCATTTACAGTTATTCTACTAGTAAATGTCAGTCTCGACTTGTGTTTATTGGTCTTATATTTCGTGTTATTTGGACCAAAAATAAAAAACTGGCATATAATCCCAACGCATTTATTTTTTCTTTGACCATGCGGATAATATGCCTACCCACAGTTGCATGAATACAATCCCCCTACAAAAAATTTGATATATATGTTATATCTATAAGAGGATAGTTTAACATATGTATTTATAATAATAATCAGATGATATAAATACCTTTTCATCTTGCAGTAACATCTTTATTAAAATTAAATTATATGTCTTTTCGCGATCAGGAACCATCCATAATCGCACGACACAAACTTTAAACACCATTGCATTTTTGTTCCGGATATCTCACTGATAAAGTCAATTTTAGTAGACTTTTTTTTTGTTGAAGATTTTCTTGAAGGAAATAATAGCTTCAAGGTAGTTTTTTTCTTATATTCTATATTATGAACCATTCGTATTATGTTGAACGAATCCTCATATATATATATATATATGAATTTTTTTATTAGAATGAATATAATTATGGCATAATTTTTTTTTCATATACATCATATAATTGCTAATCAAATAATGATATACTGTTATATCTATAATTATAGAAAATATTTTAATCTTCTATATTCTATATTATAAATAATCCTAATATATCAACACATAATTAATGACTTTGCGATGAATTTGTACAATCTTTTCATGGGTAGAAATACTCATTTCAAATATATTTAATAAATTGACATGTAATTATAATTATTAATTAAACTTAAGTATAATTAATTGCTTTTAACCACAACCAAGTGACATAATTTTTATGAATCAAACTAATAATATATAGAATTCTTGATTGTAGTATTTTAAATTTAGAATGACTTTTGGTCATGTGATATTTTTCTTCCATATATACTATATAATTGCTATTTAATTTTTTTTTCCAGATATATGTAGATTCTTAGAGTCCTTTTTATTTGCACACAAAATTTTTATAATCTATATAATTAGTTAAATGCAAGTATTACGTCCTAAATATATGTGTTGCTGATGTTTCTAATTATAGAAAATATTCTAATCCATATCTATATATTATATAACTTTTTTATAGCAGTATTTAATTTAAATTTAAATACTTATATATAGATTCTATATTAGAACCCTTTTTATTTTCTACACAAAATTCTTGTAATTATATTTAATTTAAATTAGTAAATACAAGTATTACGTCCTAAAGTTATGTGTCACCGATATATTATAGAAAATATTTTAATATATATTATAAATTATATAAGTCATATTATAATAAATTTTCACAATCTTTTCTTGTATAGCAATGCTAATTAAATAATCTAGATTATAAATATATAGAATATATCGTAGAAAATTTTCTATTAGAATGACTCTAATTATGCGTGATTTTTTTCATATATATATCAACTAATTATATACTGCTATGTCCCTAATTATATTATTTTCTATGGTATCTTATTTAAATTCAAATATATCACGCCATAATGAGTGAAATTACAATAAATTTTTAAAAAATTTTCTTGTATAGTAATACTAATTAAATAATTTAAATTATAAATATATAGAATATATCGTATGAATATTTTTTATTAGAATTACTGTAATTATGAAGTGACTTTTTCCCCATATATATATCATATAATTATCAATTAAATAGTTATATACTGTTGTATCTAATTATAAGAAATAATCTAATTAATATTATTTTCTGTAGTGTCTAGTTTAAATTCAAATATATCACGTCATACTTAGTGACTTTGCAATAAATTTAACTAATTATTCATATTTCTAGCAATACTAATTAATTAATTATAATTAGTTAAACGTGAATATTACATCTTAAAATTATGCATAATTTTAAGAATCGAATTAATAATCTTAGTTAATATTTATATTAATCATAATACAATAATCTAAAATACTTTTTTTGTTGTAAAAGTCCCAAGTGGCGAGTTCTGGATATGCCAGTGGCTTAACCTCATGCTTTACTATCCTTCTTTTAATAATATATATATATATATTATTTTCAATCAACTAACTATACACTACTACATCCCTAATTATAGGAAATAATCTAACCAATATTATTTTCAGCACTATTTGATTCAAATTCAAATATATCACGTCATAATTAGTGACTTTGCAATAAATATAATCAATTATTCCTATTTCTAGCAATACTAATTAATTAATTATAATTAGTTAAATGTGAATATTACGTCTTAAAATTATGCGTAATTTTAGGAATCGAAGTAATAATCTTAGTTAATATTTATAATATTTATATTTAATCATAATATAATAATCGAAAATATTTTTTTTTGGTAAAAGTGCCAAGTGGCTAGTTCTTAATACGACACTTGACTTAGCCTTATGATTCACTACCCTCTTTTTAATAATATATAGATTGATACAGTTAAATTTGTTTCGCGGTTAAAAACACATCGATTTAATTTATAAAATAATGATTAATAAGTAAATATGTTACTTAGTGAGTAAATTAAGAGCGATAAAGCAATCAAATACGTAAAAAATATAAATGAAATTGAAATATTATTGCTTTCATTATAACTCCAATATCAGTTTTAGACATGGTTCAGGAATTGGAGGTAATGAATATTTTCTTTAGATATGCTTTGAATAATTAAACAATGAGAGAAAGATTAGAATTGAAAGAATGCTAGTATGGTTTCTAGTATAGTCAAAATTTCAATTTACAAGGAAAAGTTTAGTTATTTATAGGTAACAAATAGAATACATCAGCCAATGAAATCACTTTATTGGTTCTTATAGTACACCGTCCAACATAAATGCTCCAACTTTACAAATCTGTATTGTGTACTAGTTATAAACTATTGCAATTCCTGGGATTGTGTACGAAATTACTTATGTGAACATGACATTCAGCCACAAATCTCTAATTTCCATCAATGAAAGCTTAGTGCAACATTACGATGGAAGTGATTGGTATCAGATATGCAATGATTCTGGATGCTCTTGTTGAAGACTCCTTGAAGATGGCTTATCACTGAAGACTTCATCTAGCTTAACCTTTTGCACCTATTCTAATTTCACATGTATTCATCCTATACGATCACGTGCTCGAGGCAATTTTGTTCTATATAGATAGTCCCGGATTCTTAGATACTTTGCCAATTGTAACCAGGAAGCGAAACAATTTTCAAAACCTCTTAGTAGAAAAAGACCAAAAATTTTTCTATCAGCCTGAAAAATGTGTTTCCCATCATAATTAATGCTAATGTCACACATCATCTAAGCATCGGTTCAAAAATAATGCGTTGATAGAGGTCATTATGACATACTCTTTCAAAGGTCTATAAATACCGCATTTTACATGATTTTTCAATCTTTAAGGCTCTTCTGATTTATGAAATTTCCCTTAACTTCTTAAATTCCTTTCTTGGCATTTTCATATCTTTAAAACTACAAACCTTCAAATCTTCAAACCTTACGATCTTCATATCTTCAAAACTTTCTAGATCTTCTTCTCCATTAATAACTCATCATGTCTTCACCTTTGACTTTTAAATGATTATCTTTGATTTCTCTTTTCAATGGTGGCCCAAAGAAAATCAAAGGTGTTGAAATCCAGATCTTAGAACCGAATATTGACCTGATAGTTCCAAGAATATGGAACTTTCGGAATAAGTTCAAAGTTGGGGCAAGTTTGATCAATCAAATCAACTATAAGACTAAGATGATAGTGAATAAGTTTCTTCGATCTCTAAAACTCACTTTCCTAACGTTCGAGTAGATAGTAAGTGGGATGAGGATGAAGTCCACAACTGCTCCTGGTGTTATCGAGAGCATAAACTTCACTAAATCGGGACATTCTTATGTAAATGCTTACCCCTTTATGCTTGATTTTGGACATTCGGCTATTGACGAGGTCATCATTCAATTTTGTTAGACCTACAGAGTATGTTTGACTAAAGTAGGTCCGTCTATTTAGAGGTTCATGTCCTATCTCTGTCACCTGGCCGCTAAAGCCAATCAAATCTTTTCCCTTGATCACTTGATTCTCCTCTATTCCCCTTGCTTCTTCCGATGAGGCATCGTTAACTTATCCCACCAAGGGAAAAGTTATTCTTTCAAGCCTAGATGATGAATTTGACCGAGGCTAAATGAAAAGATTCATGGTCATCACCACCAAAGACATAGCTCCAAACTTCTTGATTTTGGAATCGTGGAACCTCTCTCGTAAGTTCTCAACACTTAGACTGACTTCTTTTTTTGACCTCTAATGTTTAGCACTAACTTTGGTTGGAATTTATTATTGAACACCTACTTGTTCATCATCAAAGAACCAAATCAAGGAATGGGTTCAACGTATTTTGGATCCAACGAGCGAACATAAAAATTTATTTTCAGCGTAAAGGATTAAAAAATAAAAAATCGTGATACTTTTTGCAGATTCCTGAGGTATATAAACTAGTAAGTTTATTCTTGCTCTCTTTTAATTTTTGCCTATCAATTCAAGTCTTCCGAAAAGTTCTTCTGAACTGTGAGTCGACGGGGTTTCTGTTTTCCTGTTGGAGGTCCATCAACAAGTTCAACGACTTCACAAGCAATGTCCGGAACTGACCACTGTGGTCGAGGAGCCTATTTTAACCCCTGAAATTCTTCCTTAAAAGAAAATAATGCAACGACCCGTCTGATCATTATAGTGCCTCAAATACATTAGGGTAATGATTCAAAAATTTTGCAGGCGGCAGGACCGTCGTGGCGAACGAGCCTTTGCTGTAGCGGAAATGTACCGTTGCAGCAAACGATGCGAGGCAGAAAACCAGTTTTAAGTTAGAATTTTAGAGTTTTTCACCCCATTATCCTAAGGTACGAAGTTTGAGAGCTCTGGTGGAAACCTTCAAGGGCTAGAGTAATTTCTTATTCCAAGGTAAGATTTCCATGTTAATCTCTCCATCTTGCGATTCCCTAACACCTAGAAATAAAGATAATCTGTAATGGTGAATTTCTAGCTAAGAACCCTAGGTTTGTGAAACTATGGCTAGGGTTATGGGAGTGATTGGGTGTTGATTTCTAGGCCTAAAAGTGATAAATTAACACTTTCTAAGGTGAATGTGATTATAGAACATTATTTTGGTGATAGGTTGATACCTAGAATTCGGTTAATTAGAAACCCCTACCTTAAAACTATTTTAAGAGGGTTAGAGGAGTAAAAACCTTATGAACTAGATTTGAATGATCGTTGTAGATCTGGATTATAATAATTTAGCCTATGATTATTGAATTTGACCTTAAAAAATGGGTAGAATGGAGTGGATTGAGTTTCCAAATTCTTGAACCAAAGAAGTAGCCTATTGATTGATTCCTTCATGTCTTATTTCTAGACTTTGAACATTTAGAGACGTTGAGAAAGGCAAATCTCCTGAGGAGTAGTTGCATGTTCCAGTTCTGCGATCCGGGTAGGTTAGGACTTACCTTTGTGTTAGACTATAATTAGTGAATCATATATGTGTGTACTATTGAAGTACAATCGATGAGGTTAAATAGTTCATAAAATATGATGACTTGATAAAACGCTTTCAGTGACATAACTATTAAACTGGAGGATTAATCCTTGGTATGAGAGCATGTGGGAAAGTAAAACAAATTGATGATTAATAATAGGGGGTGCACTCTTAATGTAATATTCTTGACAAGTACTCTTGATTGGATATTCTTGATAATGTGTCCTTGATATTATGATCTTGGTTGTGGAGTATTGAGGTGATATTCTTGATAGCAGTTGTTAATGACATTTGTAATTATTTTGATGGCATATTTTGATGGTGTATTTAATAGTATAAATTATGAATGTATTCTTTATTCTTGTGTTGTATAAAAGGAGAGGAACAAGAATGAAGCGAGGTGAATAAACCCAATGGGATTGTCTGAACTTATTGGAGCGTGTTTATATGCTATGAAGGAGAAGGTGAATGGGTGATGTAAATTAATTAGTTTAGAACAAATCTGATGTAAGGAAAGAACAAGTAATTATAAGAATTCGTACTTAACTAGGTTGAGTGATTCAGACTCGGTTTTATCTAATTACTCTTATGTGTTGATGAATTGACGTGGAGAAAATTTAGAGTTACTAATGGGGTAAAGTTTGATCCGAATAGACTGCCTTAAGATGAAAATTCATAGAACTAGGGTGATAAATAAGGTTGAAAGAACCTGAATAAATGATGGACCCCTAGATAATAAAAGGACTGGCAAATTTAGCCCGAGAAATTGTAAATAATATCTTTACAATGGCTTGGTTGTGAATTTTAATTGAAGTGGGATTACGTGTTTAATACTTGATAACAATAAATTAATGAGTAATGGTATATAAAGACTCACTTCTCAAACTAGATAACTGGTTAATGTGGTGAATAATGGGTATAGCTAATGGGTCTTTGCTTGATAATGTAAAATAATGTTGATATTTTATATGAGTGTAGATGAGTTTTGAGAAGCTCAATGCATTAATTTTCATGGTGAGAGTTAAGGGTAATTGAGATAAACAATGTGTGTTTATGTGGTGTCATATGTGTTGACCTAAGGAAATACTTGATGAACTATGCTAATGATTGTTGATTTATATACCTTATTAAGTGGTCATTTGAGTTGACTGAGTGTAATTGTATGATAAATATGTTATTAGTTGATTCATTACTTCTTCCTAAATGGTCACATGAGTTGACGAAGTATAATATATGAAATTCTACTGAGGATCAGTGGTTTATGAATGGGTTTGTCGAGTTATCATATGAGTTGACTGGTTGATAACATGTTGCATGTGTTGATGAGTGAGGGATAGTAAATTCTTATCCTGTGGTGGACATGAATGAGATTGCTGATATACCCTACCCTGAGATGAGAGGCTCATATCCAAGGTGAGCACCCGAACGAGCAGAATTGGATGTGTATGAGTACTTGGATATGAGAGTCTCGTGCCCAAGGTGAGCAGTATGAATGGGTAACAGATAGGTATGACTAAATGTTTATACAGCTGGGTGTACGGATACGTGTACATAGATAGGTATGACTAAATATTCATACGTCTGGGTGTATAGTATATGGACTTCTATAGTCCTCTGCAGGTCATGACTGGAAAGGAAAAAATAAGACCCTCTAGCATGTGTGTACAGTGATGTGATGGAGGCGTGTGCCAGTCATATCACCGATGGTATAATTATGATAGAGAGCAGTACAGGTATGTCATGATTTACATATGGCTATGAGATAGAGATCAATACAGGTATATTTGATATACATACGACTGTGTGACGGAGTTCAGTAGACGGATGACTCCGATATGTGCACAAACATCGAATGAGATAAAATTAATAATGACCAGTTTAATTATCATGTTTTCAGTGTGCATTTGATCTATGCATAATTATGTCTTACTTATATGGTAAGCCTTGGTGTTTTGGTGAAATTGTTTGTGAATGAGTTGATGTTTATATTTAAAATTATTGGGTAAATGTGATTTAGATGTTGTTGCTGGGTTAATCCTGACTATGAGAATGCTCCGTGAAAAAGGAAAGAAAATGAATAATTGTGATCAGATGAAGGTGCTGAAGTGTAGATCTACTTAAATGTAAATTGCTATTGTTATGTATGATGTTAGATCTTGTGTAATTGAGGAGGTGTTGAAATAAGTAAGGTTGCTAGCAACGTCGAGTTATTGCCTAGAACAGTATCGCTGCAGTGATGGAGTTTACGCTGTGGTGAGACCGCGATAGCAGTTAAGTTACCGCTGCAGCGAGGCCTACACAATATGCAGGCAACCTTTGTAGCTAAGATGGATAGAGAGATACGGATGCATAGTTAAATAAATGTCGTAAATAAATGTAAAGAAATTATCTTGATAAATTATTTAAATTAAACTATTGATTGCATATTAATTTTACACTGTTGCATAACTAATTGTAGTTAGTCAACGATGCCTACTAGTACACGTGGTATACTGATACTACTCTTCCTACACCTTTTTGGGTGTAGGTTGTGACAGGTGAATTGTAGTTTCATAACGTGTCGATACTTAGCATCAGCTTCTGCATTTCCTTCGCAGGCGAGCTGTGTCTTTTTACTTGTCAGTATTCTAAATAGAGCTCTTGTACCTGTCTAGACTAGATTCTTGGGAGAGTCAAAGTTTTGGGGAGCATTATCTTTTTATTTTAATAGTATTTCAAGAATAGTGTTGGTTGGTGTAAGTTTATGAGATCCGTAGTCATTATTTCATTTGATTAGAAAGAGGGTTATCCTATCAAGTCAGAGTCGATGTAGGTACCCGCATGACCCGCTCAATTGGGTCGTGACAAGTTGATATCAGAGCTTCTAGGTTATCGGTCTCACAAGTACAGAGCAATGTCAAGTAGACTCCTGCAGATTGGTGTATAGATGTCCACATCTAATCTTCAGGAGGCTATAAGGCATCTAGAAAGTCTCACTTTATTCTTTCCTATCATGTTGTTCGAGCATGTCGATTACTTGGTTAAGTACAATTGGTATCTGAAAGATTTCAATCGGTATCTCAACGGGCTCAATTGGTATCTATAAGATTCCAATTGGTATCTGGTGATGTAGCCTTGCTGACATGTGAGTTAATGAAGAAGTGTGAAATGTTAGAGATAATAAAGTATAATAAGGGTGGCATAGGGAGATCAATGTTAGCCGGAGGGACGAGTATCCCTATTTGTGTTCTTCTCAATGAGTTTTGCTGCAGCAAGGTGTATCTTGTCGCATCGAACACGCGATAGCGGGTCTGCTGCAGCAGAAAAGTGACTACTGTAGCGGATGACTACTAGACAGAATCCAATCCCTTCCCTGTTTGGAAAATTTTCGATTATGTCAAAGGTGGTGATATTGAGTATATGTGTGCATGCGAACTGAGGTTTATATAAACATGGGGCCAAAATATGGCCATTGTCATTTGAATGCCCCAACGGGCACCTGTACCACAAACATAGAGAAAAACAGAAAACCATCCAACAAGAGAGCAAAACGAGAAATTGTCCAGCATTTGGTCCTTTGAGGGTAGGAACTATCTAAGCTAAAGGGAGACCATGGGAGGGGAAGAATACATTGTAATTCCGACTAGGTGGCGACCTTATCGCTTCATTATCTGGGTCACTAGCCTCATCGTCCTCGTCTCCAGTGAGGAAGGATTACACTAAAATATTTCTGGGGGACAATGGGGGAAACCTAGGGCCTGGAAGGAGGGTTCTTCTTCACCCATTCCACATGCGGACGAAAAGCTAGTCCCGAAATTGTCTTTTCTTCTTTTCTTTCTCTAGATCCTCCCTAAGCTCATCATAGGCTGGGGATAATGAGGCAACCGCTCCCTATAAGCCTCAAGGTCCACAACAACTGCATTAGATGACGTACCTCCCTAGGCCAGTCTAGGTAACCTACACAATAACTCCTGCATAGCTGCCAAACTAGCCCCATCACTGCCACAGTCATCACTGTCATTCTCTAAGTCAGTCTTCCTCTCCTTCATGCCCCTTCCGCCTTTCACCCTCAAGGGATTGAAGGGTGCATCAAACCCCAGCATACAACCCTCACCTTTTGAGTCATACCTTTCTACCGCTAGAGCATAGTGGTGAGTGAGGAAAATGGCATACTAGTCCCACTTTGGGCTTGAAAAAGTTCAAATCACCATCCCGCCGTAACTCCACCATTTCTAGTGCAAAAACCTTAGAAAATAGCCTATAGGATGATGATTTAGATTACTTGAGAATATAACTACTAGTATAAGTGGCATACCTGAGACTCCTTCCCAATTGGGGATATGGGTATGGGAGAACTAAGTTCGTGTGTTGGCCCGTGTAGTTATCCTATTAGCCTTGTAGGACCTCAGAAGATAGGGTCGGCTAAAGTTTTAGTTAAATCTGACAGTAATAACGATAAGACCATAGTAGAAAGGGTATTACCATAATTATAACCCCGCGAGGATTTGGACTGCGATGCGATAGAAAACCTCTTCATATCTCGTGAGGCTGTTCAGGGATGAATGATTGTTTAATTCGTATCTAATGTAATGACCCATCTAATCGTTATAGTGCCTCGATCACATTAGCATAATGATTCAAAAATTTGCTGGCTGCAGGACCACCGTGGCGAACGAGCATTTATTGTAGTAGGACCGTTGCAGCAAAAATGTACCACTGCAGCGGACGACATGAGGCAAAAAATCAGTTTAAGTTAGCATTTCAGGATTTTTCACCCCATTATTCTAAGGCACGAAGTTTGAGAGCTTCGATGGAAATTTTTAAGGGCTATAGAAATTCTTATTCCAAGGTAAGATTTTCGTGTTAATCTCTCCATTTTGTGATTCTCTAACACCTAGAAATAAAGATAATCTGTAACGGTGTATTTCTAGCTAAGAATTCTAAGTTTGTGAAAACTAGGGCTAGGGTTATGGGAGTGATTGGGTGTTGATTTCTAGAACTAAAAGTGGTAAATTAACATTTTTTTAGGGTGAATGTGACTATAGAACATTATTTTGGTGATAGGTTGAGACCTAGAATTCAGTGAATTAGAATCCCTAACCTTAAAAACTATTTTAAAAGGGTTAGAGGAATAAAAACCTCATGAACTAGGTTTGAATGATCGTTGTAGATTTGGATGATGATAATTTGGCCTATGATTATTGAATTTGACAATAAATAATGGGTAGAATGGAGTGGTTTGAGTTTCCAAATCCTTGAACTGAATAAATAGCCTATCGATTGATTCCTTAATGTCTTATTTCTTGACTTTAAACATTCAGAGGCATTGAGAAAGGCAAAGCTCCCAAGGAATATCTGCATATTCGATTTCTTCCATTCATATTGGTTATGGCTTACCTTTGTATAGACTACAATTAGTGAATGTGTGTACTATTGATGTAAAATCGATGAGGGTAGATGTAACAGCCCAGGTTGCCGCTTGTAGATATTGTCCGCTTTGGGCAGCTAGTCCCTCACGGCTTTAAAACGCGTCTACAATGTAGAGGTATCCAAGCACTTATAAAGCACTCTTCGTTCCCCTCCACCACCGATGTGGGATTTGCCTAAGTAAACCAGGCGTTACGTAACGCCTGGTTTACTTAGGCAAATCCCACATCGGTGGTGGAGGGGAACGAAGAGTGCTTTATAAGTGCTTGGATACCTCTACATTGTAGACGCGTTTTAAAGCCGTGAGGGACTAGCTGCCCAAAGCGGACAATATCTACAAGCGGCAACCTGGGCTATTACAGTGGTATCAGAGCCGGTGCCGGCCGGTGGTGGGGCAAACCTCAGCGAGGACGCTGAGTCCCTACGGGGGGTAACCAGGGACGGCGATACGTAACGCCTGGTTTACTTAGGCAAATCCCACATCTGTGGTGGAGGGGAACGAAGAGTGCTTTATAAGTGCTTGGATACCTCTACATTGTAGACGCGTTTTAAAGCCGTGAGGGACTAGCTGCCCAAAGAGGACAATATCTACAAGCGGCGACCTGGGCTGTTACAGTGGTATCAGAGCCGGTGCCGGCCGGTGGTGGGGCAAACCTCAGCGAGGACGCTGAGTCCCTACGGGGGGTAACCAAAGACGGCGATACGTAACGCCTGGTTTACTTAGGCAAATCCCACATTGGCGGTGGAGGGGAACGAAGACTGCTTTATAAGTGCTTGGATACCTCTACATTGTAGTCGCGTTTTAAAGCCGTGAGGGACTAGCTGCCCAAAGCGGACAATATCTACAAGCGGCGACCTGGGCTGTTACAGTAGAGGGATCATAAAATATGATGACTTGATAAAATGCTTGCAGTAACATAACTATGAAATTGGAGGATTAATCCTAGGTATGAGAACATGTGGGAAATCAAAACCCAATTGATGATTAACAATGGGGGTGCACTGTTAGTGTGATGTTCTTGACAAGTACTCTTGATTGGATATTCTTGATAATGTATTCTTGATGTTATGATCTTGGTAGTGGAGTATTGAGGGGATATTATTGATAGCAGTAGTTGGTGACATATGATTGTAAATTGTTTTGATGGTATATATTGATGGTGTATTTGATAGTATAAATTATGAATATATTCTTTATGCTTGTATTGTATAAAAGGAGAGGAACAAGAATGAAGCGAGGTGAATAAACCCAATGGGATTGTGTGAATATATTGGTGCCCTTTTATATGCTATGAAGGATAAGGTGAATCAGCGATGTAAATTAATTAGCTTCGAACGAATCTGAGGTAAGGAAAGAACAAGTAATTATAAGAATTCGTAGTTAACCAGGTTGAGTGATTTAGACTCGGTTTTATCTAATTACTCTTATATGTTGATGAATTGACGTGGAGAAAATCTAGAGTTACTAATGGGATGAAGTTTGTTCCTAATAGACTACCTTAAGATGGAAATTCATTGAACTAGGTGATAAATAAGGTTGAAAGAACCTGAATAAATGATGGGTCCCTAGATAATAAAAAGGCTGGCAAATTTAGCTTGAGAAATTATGAACAATATCTTTACGATGGCTTGATTGTGAATTTTAGTTGAAACGGGATTACGTGTTTAATATTTGATAACTAATAAATTAATGAGTAACGGCATAGGAAGAATCACTTCTTAAACTAGATAACTGGTTAATGCGGTGAATTGTGGGTATAGCTGATGGATCTTCGCACCTTGATAGTGTAGAGTAATGTTGATATTTTATATGAGTGTAGATGAGTTTTGAGAAGCTCAATGCATTATTGTTAAGGTGAGAGTTAAGGGTAACTGAGATAAACAATATGTGTTTATGTGGTGTCATATGTGTTGACCTAAGGAAATACTTAATGAATGGTGCCAATGATTGTTGATTTATATACCTTTTTGAGTGATCTCCTGAGTTGACAAAGTGTAATTGCATGATAAATATGTTGTTATTGTTGATTCATTACTTCTTTCTAAATGGTCACATGAGTTGATGGAGTATAATGTATGAAATGCTATGTTGAAGATCTGTGGTTGATGAATGGGTTTGCCAAGTTGTCATATGACTTGACTAGTTGCTAACATGCTGCATGTGTTGATGAGTGAAGGGATAATTGATTCATATCTTGTGGTAAATGTGAATGAGATTGCTGGTGTACCCTGCCCTAAGATGAGAGGCTCGTGTCCGAGGTAAGCATCGGACGAGCGGATTATATGTGTATGAGTACTTGGATATGAGAGGCTCATGCCCGAGTTTAGCATCCGGATGAGCAGTATGAACGGGTACACAGACAAGTATGACAAAATATTCATATGACTGGTTGTACGGATATGAGTACACAGGCAAGTATGCCTAAATATTCATACGGCTAGGTATATAGTACATGGATTTTTAGAGTCTCCTGCAGGTCATGACTACAAGGGCAAAAAAAAGACGCTCTGGCCTGTGTGTACAGTGATGTGACGGAGGTGTGTGCCCGGCATATCACTGATGGTATTATTGTGACAGAAAGTAGTACAGGTATGTCATGATTTACATACGGTTGTGAGATAGAGATCAGTACAAGTATGTTCGATATACATACGGTTGTGCGACAGAGTTTAGTGGCAGGATGACTCTGATATGTGTATAGACGTTGAATGAGATAAAATTAATGATGACAGGTCTAATTATCATGTGTTTAGTGTGCATTTGATCTATGCATCATTGTATCTTACTTATATGGTAAGCCTTGGTGTTTTGGTGAAATTGTTTGTGAATGTGTCAATGTTTATATTTAAAATTATTGGGTAAATGTGATTTAGTTGTTGTTGCTGGGTTAATCCTGACTGTGAGAATGCTCTGTGAAAAAAGAAAGAAAAGAAATAATTGTGATCAGATGAAGGTGATGAAGTGTATATCTACTTGAGTGTAAATTGCTATTGTTCAGTATGATGTTAAATCTTATGTAATTAAGGAGGTGTTGAAAGAAGTAAGGTTTCTAGCAAAGTCGAGTTACTTCCTACAACAGTATCGCTGCAGCGATGGAGTTTTTGCTGCGGCGAGACCGCGGTAGCAGTCAAGTTACCGCTGCAGCGAGGCCTAACAATGTGCAGGCTAGCCTTTGTAACTAAGCTGGATAAAGAGATATGGATACATAGTTAAATAACTATCATAAATATAGAGTAAAGAAATTATCTTGATAAATTATTGAGTGATTGTTTAAATTGAATTATTGATTGAATTTTAATTTTATACTGTTGCTTAAACTAATTGTAGTAGTCCGATGATGCCCACCAGTATGTGTGGTGTACTGATACTAGTCTTGCTACTCCTTTTTGGGTATAGTTTGTGATAGGTGAATTACAGTTTCATGATTGACGAGGCAATTCTCAGCATCACCTTTTGCATTTTCTTCGCAAGCGAAGCTGTGTCTTTTTTACTTGTCAGTCTTCTAAATAGAGCTCTAGTAATTGTCTACACTAGATTCTTGAGAGAGTCAAGGTTTTTGGGAGCATTATCTTTTTATTTTAATAGTATTTCAAGAATAATATTGGTTGGTGTAAGTTTATGAGATCCGTAGTTATTATTTCATTTGATTAGAAAGACTGTTCTTCTATCGAGTCAGAGTCGATGTAGGTGCCAGCACGACCCCCCCAATTGGGTCGTGACAAGTTGGTATCAGAGCATCTAGGTTACCGGTCTCACAAGTACAAGAGCAATGTCGAGTAGACTCCTACGGATTGGTGTATAGACGTCCACATTTAATCTTCGGGAAGTTATAAGGCATCTAGAAAGTTTCACTTTATTCTTTCCTATCGTGTCATCCAAACATGTTGATTAACTGGTTGAGTCCAATTGGTATCTTGAAGATTCAAATTGGTAGGGCTCAATTGGTATCTAGCGACGTAGCCATGGTGACATGTGAGTTGACGAAGAAGTGTTAAATGTTAGTGATAATGAAGTATAATAAGGGTGGCATAGGGAGATCAATGTTGACCGGAGGGACAAATAACCCTGTTTGTGTTCTGCTCAATGAGTTTCACCGCAGCAAGGTGTGTCTTGTCACAGCCGATACGTAATAACGAGAAGTGAACCTCCATAGCGGGTTCGCTGCAGCGGAAAATGACTGTTGTAGTGGACGACTGCTAGACATAATCCAATCCCCTCCCTGTTTGGAAAATTTTTGGTTATGTCAAAGGTGGTGAATTGAGTATATGTGTACATGAGAACCGCGGTTTATATAAACATGGGGCCAAAACAAGGCCATTGTCATTGGGATGCCTCGATGGGCACATGTACCCCAAACATAGAGAAAAAGAGAAAACCATCCAACAAAAGAGCAAAAAGAGAAATTATCCAGCATTTGGTACTTCGAAGGTAGGAAAATATCTAAGCTAAAGGGAGACCACGGGGGAGGAGAGGGGAATACATTGTAACCTCGACTAGCTGGAGACCTTGTCACTATCATTATCCAGGTCACTGCATCATCATCCTCGTCTCCAGTTAGGAAGGATTACTCTAAAACATTTCTCGGGGTCAATGGGGCAACCTTAGGTCCTGGAAGGAGGGTGCGTTACTATATTTTCTTCACCCCTTCCACATGCGGACGAAAAGCTAGTCCTAAAATCGTATTTTCTTTTTCTCTTTCTCTAGATCCTGTTGGAGCTCATCATAGGCCTGGGATAATGAGGCAACCGCTCCCTATAAGCCTCAGGGTCCACAACAGCTGCATTAGATGACGCACCTCCTTGGGGCAGTCTAGGAAACCCACCCCATAACTCCTGCATAGCTGCCAAACTAGCCCTATCACCGTCAGGGTCATCATTGTCGTTCTCTGAGTCAGTCTTCCTCTCCTTCCTGACCCTTCCATGTGCACCTTTCACCCTCATGGTATTGAAGGGCGCATCAAACCCCAGCATACAAGCCTTACCTTCTGAGGCATACCTGCCTACCGCTAGAGCATAGTGGTGAGGGAAGAAAACGGCAGACTTGTCCCACTTTGGTTTTGAAAAAGTTCAAACCATCCCACCCTAACTACACCATTTCTAGTGCAAAAACCTCAAAAAATAGCCTAATAGGAGGATGATTTAGATTACTTGAGAATATAAATACTAGTAGAAGTAGCGTACCTGAGACTCCTTCCAAGTTGAGGATATGGGGATGGGAGAATTAAGTTCGTGTGTTGGGCTCATATAGTTATCCTATTAGCCTTGTAGGACCTCAGATGACAGGGTCAGGTAAAGTTCTAGTTAAATCTGATAATGATAACAGTAAGGCCATAGTAGAAAGGGTATAACTAAAATTCTAACCCTGCGAGGATTTGGACGGCGATGCTATAGAAAACCTCTTCATATCTCGTGAGGGCGTTCATGGAAGACTGGTTATTTAATTGGTATTTGATGTAATGATCCGTCCGATCGTTATAGTGCCTCAATGGCATTAGCGTAATGGTTCAAAAACTTTGCAGGTAGCAGGACCGCCATGGCGAACGAGCCTTCGCCGTAGCAGGACTGCTGTAGTAGAAATGTACCACTGCAGCGGATGACGCAAGGTAGAATATCAATTTAAGTTAGAATTTCGGGGTTTTTCACCTCATATCCTAAAGCACGAAGTTTGAGAGTTCTGATGAAAATTTTCAAGGGCTAGAGCAATTTCTTATTCCAAGGAAAGATTTCTATGTCAATCCCTCCATCTTGTGATTCTCTAACACCTAGAAATAAAGATAATCTATAATGGTAAATTTCTAGTTAAGAACCCTAGGTTTGCGAAAACTAGGGCTAGGGTTATGGGAGTGATTGGGTGTTGATTTCTAGTCCTAAAAGTGGTAAATGAACATTTCCTAGGGTGAATGTGATTATAGAACATTGTTTTGGTGATAGATTGAGACCTAGAATTCGGTTAATTAGAAATCCCCAACCTTAAAAACTGTTTTAAGAGATTAGGGGAGTAAAAACCTCATGAACTAGGTTTAAATGATTGTTATAGATCTGGATTAGGATAATTTAGCCTATGATTATCGAATTTGACCATAAACAATGGGTATAATGAAGTGGGTTGAGTTCCCAAATCTTTGAACCAAATAAGTAGCCTATTGATTGATTCCTTAATGTCTTATTTCTAGGAGTAGCTGCATATTCCAGTTCCGCGATCCAGGTAGGTTATGGCTTACCTTTGTGTTAGACTATAATTACTGAATCATATACATATGTACTATTGATATACAATCGATGAGGGTGGAGGGATCATAAAATATGATGACTTGATAAAATGCTTGCAATGACATAACTATAAAATTGGAGGATTAATCCTAGGTATGAGAACATATGGGAAAGTAGAACCCAATTGATGATTAATAATGGGGGATGCACTCTTAATGTAATGTTCTTTACAAGTACTCTTGATTGGATATTCTTGATAATGTGTCTTTGATGTTATGATCTTGGTAGTGGAGTATTGAGTGATATTCTTGATAGCAGTTATAGATGACATATGATTGTAATTGTTTTGATGATATATTTTGATGGTGTATTTGATAGTAGAAATTATGTATATATTCTTTATGCTTGTGTTGTATAAAAGGAGAGGAACAAGAATGAAGAGAGGTGAATAAACCCAATAGGGTTTTATGAACTTGTTGGTGCCCTTTTATATGCTATGAAGGAGAAGGTAAATCGGTGATGTAAATTAATTAGCTTAGAATGAATCTGAGGTAAAGAAAGAACAAGTAATTATAAGAATTCATAGTTAACCAGGTTGAGTGATTCATACTCGATTTGATCTAATTACTCTAATGTGTTGATGAATTGACGTGGAGAAAATTTAGAGTTACTAATGGGGAGAAGTTTGATCCGAATAGACTGCCTTAAGCTGGAAAGTCATAGAACTAAGTGATAAATAAGGTTGAAAGAACCTTAATAAATGATGGGTCCCTAGATAATAAGAGGGTTGGCAAATTTAGCCTGAAGAATTGTGAATGATATCTTTACAATGGCTTGATTGTGAATTTTGATTGAAGTGGGATTACATATTTAATACTTGATAACTAATAAATTAATAACTAACGGTATAGGAAGAATCACTTCTTAAACTAGATAATTGGTTAATGTGGTGAATTGTAGGTATAACGAATGGGTCTTCGCGCCTTGATCGTGGTGAATAATGTTTATATTTTATATGAGTGTAGATGAGTTTTGAGAAGCTCAATGCATTATTATCATGGTGAGAGTTACTGGTAACTGAGATAAATAATGTGTGTTTATATGTGTCATATGTGCTGACCTAAGGAAATACTTGATGAACTATGCTAATGATTGTTGATTTATATACCTTGTTGAGTGGTCACCTGAGTTGACTGAGTGTAATTGCATGATAAATATGTTGTTATTATTGATTCATTACTTCTTTCTAAATGGTCACATGAGTTGACGAAGTATAATGTATGAAAAGCATGTTGACGATCCGTGGTTGATGAATGGGTTTGCCGAGTTGTCATACGAGTTGACTGGTTGATAACATGCTGCATGTGTTGATAAGTAAAGAATAATAGATTCATATCTTGTGGTGAACGTGAATGATATTGCTAGTAAATGTTGTGCCCCAGTGCACGCGCAAGCATACACGGTCGTACAAGTAATACAGTGGCCCTTTTAAGAGCCGGATGTCGAGCCCACATGGACTGGACTGCTTCAACGAATACTCAAGTTCAAGTTCTGTATTAAATTTCACAAATGGTTGTTTAAGAGATTTCTGAATAAGTGTAATTCAATCTAAGTGTGATCACAAAACAATTGGGAAATAATACAAGAAACAACTAGAGTTAAGGCCTGATAATGAAGCAATACGACAATTCACAATGGTTCAAGTATGAAAACTTCAGTTGTTGTCTCACATAGTTAACATGCAGTGTTCATAGTCTTTCGAGCCTCTAAACACAACAAACTAGTCTCACACCTACATCATTGAGCGGAGATGTGACGTCCTAATTCATGATCACTTTAACTACGTGGATGTGGTTTACGGGATTTATGCCCTTGATTATGGACTTTCGTACCTCTAATCATTAAATATGACTTTGCTTCACAACTACTTCTACGAGTGGTGATGTGACAATTCTAAGTCGGTGTCTAGCTATCATCCCGTTTTATTAACCAAGCAAGGCAAATTAGGTGTAATTTCTATCCTAACCGCGAACCCTATCGTAAAGACAACAACTTGCTCCCTACATTCTTGTGTTCTAGCCTAGGGTTACTCTTTAGAGATTTTACCTAAGCTTAACAAGTTTATTTTCATGGTGATCAAGCATAAAAAAAACAATAATTAAGACAAAAAACAACTAAAAACTCAAACCAAATAAGAATTTATGCATTTACATTCATATCATGTGGCCTCAACTCTAGAGGAAGGGTTTTAGCCACTCATGTTTGTACAATTACTCAAAAACATAATTAAAGTAATATAATTACAAGAGTAATTAAAAGAGAATGAAAAATAATGAACCCTAGGTAGGGTTCTTCGCTTCTCCCTTCGCTCCTCTCTGCTTTCCTAAAAAATATTTCATGATAAAAATGATTTTTTGGGCTAAGTGTTTAATTTATACTAAGTGGAAAATTATAATTTTTGGCTGAGCATTGGACTGCTCCGTGCCACGCTGCCTATTGCGCATCTCAGCCTCTGTGGCACGAAGGCATCGCGCATGCCCTCTGGAAAGTGCCCTCTCGGCAGGTCTTGTGCGAGGCACCTATGTGTCGCCCGGTGTGGCACGCTGCTGGCCACGCTTTGAGCCTGCCGTGGCACGTTGCCCATCGTGCAAGGCATTTCCTGGTGACATCTCTTGGTGCGCGTGTAGCAAGGGCATGGCATGGCGCCTAGCGCATCTGCCTCTTGTCGTGGCACGGACCTCAGCGCCCAGCTTGTGCTGCGTGGTACGCTGCCCTTCCCAGCAGCTCACATCTCATGGCATCTTCATGCGATCTTCCTCCAACTCCTTCCAATGTTCCTCCTTTCTCGTGCATCATCATATTTAACCCATCCTTAGCATTTTACACCTACAAACAAGGGCTAATCACATTGGTAAATTTATGCACATAAATATAAAAAATCACATAAGAATGTAATTATTTAATTTGACAAACTTGACTAACTAAGTTATAAAATAGTACTTGGGCACGTAATTGTGCCCAAGATCACTACCCCACACTTAAAGCCTTGTTCGTCCTTGAACAACTCTATTACATCTCATGCACATGAAGAACTCACACATAGCTAATTGAAGCAAGACAATTCAAGCTAACGCTACAACGATTGTTTTAGATAGCAAGTTAAAAATAGAGCTTGCAAGATATAACCATTAAAATCACATATAACTACGTTAAGACTTCCTAGCCTCAAGAATCGACTCTCAACCTCAACAAACTCATGAACATCAACCAAGTAAGACATCCAACATGAATTTTATCCTTCATCAAACATGTGCCTCACAACAAGAGAGTTACCCAATTTTTCGCTCATATAATTTTAAATTATAACATGTATGGGTATATGAATAAGAAATACACTCACTCACACAAAGAGTTCACATGCAACATCTTTTGACCCATAAGCTTGCTTTTAGTGTTTTACTCCACTAATTTAGGAATGTTTAAACGTAATATTAAGTAGGACTTAATGGGTTGTAATGTAAGCTAAGGGGCAGATAGGTACTATTCTGGCTAGTAATAGTGACTATCTTCCCTAAGTGCTTTTAGTACATCACTTTTGCTCATTAAGTTCCTTCTCTTTTCTTCTTTTACTTCACCTCTTGTTCTTTTCAATTCTCAATTTCCTCTTTGTTTGTCCATTTAATTAGGCACACTTATATTGTTAGTAGGGAGTACTTACGCATTTAAAACTTTTTCTCTTTTGGTCTTTTCCTCCAGCCTAACACTTAAGCATTTTTCAAACAAGTGCACCTATAGTTTTTTCTTCAAATCCAACAACCACTATTTTTCTTATTTTTCAAGATTCTTACTCCTTTACTCTCTCGCATTTTTCACTTAAGCGCTTTGGATTTTTGGATCAAATTCAAGGCTTATTGAAAGAAGGGGATTGGCTTTTATTGTGGCTAGCAAAGAATAATCTAAAGGCTCAATGGGGCTAACTAGGATCATATATCAAGGGTAGGTAAAGCAAAGGATAAAATTAAGCTCTTTAGAGAAATGCCTCAATCATCTCCTACAATTAACATCCCTTATTTCATTTTGTATACACATCAAGCAAGTTCTAGATACTACACAATAGCATGGAATATACAATATCCTTACACTCAGTGCACATGCTCAATTCAAGACAGATTCAGTAGACTCTTAACTTAGCTAATCACAAGAATTCAGAATTAAGTTTTAAAGCATACAAAGTCACATTTAAGAGCTTAGGTGTCGCAAACAAAGTTATAAAACTGCTAAACATGCTTCAAAATTAAAATACTTACATCTTACAATCATGTATAGCACTCAACAAGAACATCAAGCTATCAATCAGCTAAGGGTTCAAAAATAAAAACCTACTGACTTATTTTCTCTCAAGACGATCGTCATCTATCCATCATCAGGAGCAATCCCTAGCTATGACTGAACAGTTATGTACAGACAAAATTTTTTTTTTACTTTTACTCGGTTAAAAGTGCCCCCCTTCGGACAAGAACCGAAAAGAAAAATTAAAGGATGGGTGAATTGTGCTCAATTAAAAACTTTTTCAGCAAAAACATTATATCCAGCACCACGTTCACCCAAAATTACTTAGCACAAAATTTTAAAATTTTTCTCACTCCACACTTAAAATATAGTATGTCCCCAAAGCATCATTTACAATTAAGACAATGGTGAGAGATACTTCCTGTGGCCTTTAGGCCTAGCTAGCAGCATGTTTTCCTCCAATTTTGAACACATGGTTCATCGACCCCACACTTGCAATTTTTCATGTTCCTCAGCTTCCTCTTCTAAGGGTACTCAAACTTCCCCTCAACTTGTGCTTAAGTCACCAATAACAACAGCAAAAGGTAAAAATAAACAAAATAAAAATAAAGAAAAAGATTAATTTGTACCAGTGGTACTCTTGGGTTGCCTCCCAAGTAGCGCCTGATTTTACGTCACGGCAAGACGCATCAAGTTTCACCACTTTTCCTTCCACTTTGAGGATATGAATCTCACCCCTAATTTCTTCTCAACTTCCTATTATGCTCTAGGGGTGGTGGTGAAAAATTTAAGGTACGAAACAGTAGATGTCGCCTCTTACACTTATTGGCCCTTAAGTAAGTAAAGTTGTGATGTCTCTTCGGCTCAGCAAATTGCAGAATATATGGGGCTTGTTCCTCACCTAGACCTTTCTCTATAATCTTGGAAGACTCTATTTCTAGGTTGTCAACCAAACTTAATGTCGAGAAATTCTTTGAGTGGGGTACAATGCACCTCAACTCTGAAACTGCATTGTGCTTGACCTCCTTACTTTTATACACCTTCTCTACATCAACATCTGACTCCACATGAATGTCAAATGGTTGGAAGTCTATCCCCCCTTTTATGTCTGGATTGGACATATATGTGAGACCATCACAGAGACTCTCAGGAGCTTCTAATTGTTGAGCTTGATCCAAGAACTCACTTTTTTTTGTCCTTGAGATCCTTCTTGAGTATTGGCTAAGACCGTGACTTACAAATCAGTGCAAGCTTCAGCCTTAGTCTTTATCTCCGTGACCTTGGCTTTCATCATTTCTAAGGCCTCTTCATTTTCCTTAGTCTGAATTCTCATTACTTCCATCTGCTCCCTCATCACTTCTGCCTGCTCAAGGACATGTTTTAACATGTATTCTGTCTAAGCTTGGTGTCCTAAGTCCTCTTCATTATTCCTGTACTCATCAAAAACAACAGAAGGATCATAGTAGGGGCTTGGGGAAGGGAATACAAATTCGGACAACTATTCCAATGGCCATCCTGACCACCGCATATACTGCAAGTAAGACAATGTTGCCACAAGTGGGTTCCTCCACAATTCAAACAGGACTCACCGAAATATGAGTATCCACCATTCAACCCATTTGTGTTCCACGATGTCATGTCAAGAAGGATATCAAACTAAAAACAAAAATAAAAGAAATCTAAAACTAATAAATTATTTTTCAACACTTAGAAAATTAGACACTAACATAAAATAAGAAATTCACCAATTTAGTCAGTGCCCGGCAACGGCGCCAAAAACTTGTTGCGCACGCGATCGTACAAGTAATACAGTGGCCCTTTTAAGAGTCGAATGTCGGAACCCACAGGGACTGGACTGATTCAACAAATACTCAAGTTCAAGCGCTGTATTAAATTTCACAAGTGTTGGTTTAAGAGATTTGTGAATAAGTTTAATTCAATCTAGGTGTGATCACAAAACAATTGAGAAATAATACAAGAAGCAACTAGAGTTAAAGTCTGATAATCATGCAATGCTACAACTGACAATGGTTCAAGTATGAAAACTTCAGTTGTCTCATAGAGTTAACATGCAATGTTCATGGTCTTTCGAGCCTCTAAACACAACAAACTAGTCTCACACCTACATCGTTGAGCGAGGATGTGACGTCCTAATTCGTGAGCACTTTAACTACATGGATGTGGTTTACGGGGTTTATGCCCTTGATTATGGACTTTCATACCTTGAATCATTTAACCTGATTTAGCTTCATAACTACTTCTATGAGTGGTGATGTGATAATTCTAAGTCGGTGTCTAGCTATCATCCCATTCTATTAATCAAGTAAGGCAAATTAGGTAAAATTTCTATCCTAACTGCGAACCCTATCGTAAAGACAAGAACTTGCTCCCTACATTCTTGTGTTCTAGCCTACAGTTACTCTTTGGTGCTTTAACCTAAGCTTAACAAGTTTATTTTCATGGTGATTAAGCATAAAAACAACAATGATTAAGAATGTAAGGCAAAACAACAACTAAGAACTCAAACCAAATAAGAATTCATGCTTTTACATTCATATCATGTGGCCTCAACCCTAGAGGAAGGATTTTAGCCACATATATTCGTACAATTACTCAAAAATATAATTAAAGTAATGTATAGAATTAAAAATAATGAACCCTAGGTAGAGTTCTTCACTTCTCCCTTCGCTCCTCTCTACTTTCCCAAAAAATATTTCGTGATAAAAATGATTTTTAGAGCTAAGTGTTTAATTTATACTAAGTGGAAAATTACAGTTTTTGGCCGAGCATGGGACTGCTTCGTGCACGCTTCCTATCGTGCAGCTCAGCCTCCATGGCACAGAGGCATCGCGCATGCCCACTTGAAAGTATCCTCTCGGAAGGTCTTGTGTGAGGCACCTGTGCCTCGCCCGACGTGGCACGCTGATGGTCGTGCCTTGCGCCTGCCGTGGCACGTTGCCCATCACGCAGGCATTGCCTGGTGACCTCTCTTCGCACGCGCACAGCAAGGGCGTGGCACGATGCCTAGTGCGCCTGCCTCTTGTCGTAGCATAGACCTCAGTACGCAGCTTGTGCTGCATGGCACGCTGTCTTTCCCAGCAGCTCACATCTCATGCCATCTTCATGCAATCTTCCTCCAACTCCTTTTAATGTTCCTCCTTGCTCGTGCATCATCATATTTAACCCATCCTTAGCATTTTACACCTACAAACAATGGCTAATCACATTGGTTAATTTATGCACATAAATATACAAAATCATATAATAATGTAATTATTTAATTTGACAAACTTGACTAAACTAAGTAATAAAATAGCACTTGGGTACGTAATTATGCCCAAGATCAATATACCCTACCCTGAGATGATAGCTCTTGTCCGAGGTGAGCATTCGAATGAGCGAAATTGTATGTGTATGAATACTTGGATATGAGAGGCTCATGCCCGAGGTGAGAATCCGGGCGAGCAATATGAATAGGTACACAGACAGGTATGACTGAATGTTTATATAGCTGGGTGTATGGATATGAGTACACAGACAGGTATGACTAAATATTCATATGGCTAGGTGTACAGTACATGGATTTCTAGAGTGCCCTGCAGGTCATGACCGGAAGGGCAAAAATAAGACCCTCTAACATGTATGTACATTGATGTGACTGAGGCGTGTGCCCAACATATCACTGATAGTATAATTGTGACTACAAGTATGTCATGATTTACATACAGCTGTGAGACAGAGATCAGTACAGGTATGTTCGATATACATAAGATTGTGTGACAAAGTTTAGTGGCAGGATGACTCCGAATCAGAGTCGATGTAGATGTCCACACGACCCACCCAATTAAATCGTGACAAATAAGATCAATCGTGTTTCATCCGTTAACAAGTGTGAAGAATCCTTGTTCCTACCTCGGAGGTGAGAATCCAGGAACTCGTGTCGATGAATTCCGACGGTGCAAACAATGATTCCTAAAACGTACAACATAGGAAACTCTACTCCCTCTTTTTTATTTTACTTATGGACTCATATTAACTTTGCTCTTCCTTTAAGAAAATATCTACTAGTGATTTATTTTACTAATTAATTTTATTAATTATATTTTAAAATTTTAAATTTAATTACTATTATCTCCGTTCCTTTTTACTTGATAGATATATTAAAAATAATTGTTCTAAAATTATTGTCAATTTAAAAACTCAAGAAATAATTAATCATTTTTTTATAACTCTATAATTAGTATTTAAATCATTCTAAAATGTGAAAAGAATAATTATTGTATATTTTCAAAAAGTATCTTTCAATTAATAGGGTAATATTAGTCAAATTGCAATGTCTATTAATTTTTTTTCTTAAAAATTGTGTAAATTTTATCCTACTAAGTAAAAAGGATCGAAGAAAGTAATATTTTATATAGTTATTTAATAATAATGATATTATTAATTTTTTTCTTAATTTGTTAAATTAAAAAAATTAAAAAAAACATTTTTAATATAAGGATGAAATAAAATGAAACATGAGGAGTAATGTATGCTATTCTTTCATTGCTTAAAGGTGTTTTTAATGGAGAAGATGTCAACCGGAGAGTAGCAAATCTCAATATTTGTTTTAATGGAAAAGGGTAAAAAATATTCTTAATATATGAGAAATGATTTATAATTATTTTATTTTTATTTTTTGGTTTAAAAATATTCTTAATTTTTATGTTTGGCTCAAGAATATTTATCCGCTTCCACTTTTTGATCTAAATTTACCTTCAACCTTAAAAATTTAATATTTAAAGGTTTGAAATTTTATTTTCTTTACTTTTTATTTTAGGAATTAATAAAATCAATATAATCTTCACATACAATCAAAGATATTATTTTTAATATATATGTTCATCATAAAAAATATTATTCTCTTGATAATATTTTATAAAATGGAGAAGAAGTGCTAATATATAGGATAATTTATCAAATTTATTTTATTTTTAATTAATAAAAATACATATATTTTGAGACTTTAAATTTAAATAATTTTTAAAATCTTTTTATGAGATTAAGAAATGTGTGCAATAATTAAATATTATTTAAGCATTAAATATTATTATAAGTATATAACTGTTATTCACTATAAAAATAAAAATAAACATTAAATTATTATTATTATTATTATTATTATTATTATTATTGAGAAATTTGATCATACATACACTACTAAAAATGAAAATGGAAGAAGTTAATAAATAACTAAAAATAAGTACTATGTTAGTTTGTGTACAAATAATAGCAAGCAGTTTTAATAATAAATAAATCGAAAAATGATCAAAAATATCTTTAACCTATTTCTAGCTAAGTATTTAATATTAAGATAAAGAAAGTATCAAAATTTAAAATAGAAAATTCTCATTTTTTACTTATAAGAGATCGTCAGTTTTACATATAAAGTGTCTAGAAATACCCTCAACCTTGACAATTTTAATATTTAAAGATTTGAAATTTTATTTTCTTTACTTTTTATTTTAGAAACTAATAAAACCAACATAGTTTATACTTTACTAAATGTTAGCACTTATTCTCCATTTTATACAAGATTATCAAGAGAATAATATTTTTAATGATGAAAATATATATTAAAAATGATATTTT
Source organism: Datura wrightii (assembly GCA_035772735.1). Lineage (NCBI taxonomy): Eukaryota > Viridiplantae > Streptophyta > Magnoliopsida > Solanales > Solanaceae > Datura > Datura wrightii. Next base: position 24,891,228 of record JASDFA010000001.1, read on the forward strand.
TAATATTTTAAATTTTTTATTATATATGTAAATTATGTAAATTTTATTAATTTCTAAAATAAAAAGTAAAGAAAATAAAATTTTAAACCTTTATATATTAAATTTTCAAGGTTGAGGATAGTTTTAGATCAAAAGGTGGAAGGAGAGAGATATTCTTGAGCCAAAACTAAAGATTGGGGATATTTTTAGATCAAAAAATGGAAGAAAAATATTTATGAGCTATTTCTCACAGGTTAGGAATACTTTTAGCTCTTTTCCCTTATTTTAATATGTCTCTATTTTATGTCATTTTTAATTTTAGTGTGATTTTTAATATTTAAATTTTCAAGTTTATCCAGTAGTTAATGCCCTATCCATAGATTGATTATTTACTAAATAATCAACTATTTAAATTTGTAAAGATATTTTATTTAGATACTAAAATTAAATTTTATTTTTAATTAAATATTTTAATTCTTAAAAAAATATGTTAATTAGATAGTTTTGATTCAAATTTAATTTTTTTTATTTGTGTGTGTTTTCATTTGTCTATTTTAATTATATAAAATTTGTCATTTTTTTTAATTGTACGCATCCGCCTCAATACGAACCCCCTAACATTTTCTACTTGAAGCTGATGCATATAACTAAAGAAGATAACATATTTTATATGGTTAATTTAACTATCTAATAGACGAATGAAAACACATATAATTTTCTTTCTCAAACTTTGAATCAAAATTATCTAATTGGATGTATTATTAAGAGTTGAGTTGTTTAATGAGAACAAATCTTAATTCAAGTATTTAAATAGAATATTTTAATAAATTTAAAAGACTGATTATATATTAAGCTTAATTGATATATATATATATATATATATTAGGCTTAATATATAGATTAGATATATTAGATATGAAATTTCAAAATTGTCTTGGTCATCATAATCTTCACTCTTTTATATAACAAAAAATAGAAACTAGATGGGTCTTGGCCCCCATTTTCGGACCCACAATTTAAAATTTAATATAACTTTATTTTATACTGCAAGTATACAATTAATAAATTATTAAAAAAAATTCATGAGATATATAATTAAAGTGATTTTGTCACACCCCGAGCCTACACTCTGGACATAAAACAGTACTTGAAGCCACAAGTGACCCCAAGTCAACCCCTGATCTATCATACACTAACATTCTAAGTAAACATGCACAACGAAACTTAAAAATAATAGCATAAAGTATTTAAGAAGAACAAATCTGAAAGTAAAGGTTCAAATCTTTAAATACACTGAAAGCCATATTTGTCTGAAAGTCATCCAACTGAGGAGTTGCTGGAACAAATCCCCAGTTAACTCTAAGTCTAAATAGAACCAAATGAAATAAATAAACAAGCCCTCGAATGAGGAGGACTCACACTCGGATCTGCTGGAATGGAATGCTCTGAAACTGAAGTAACTATCTGTGTTGAACTTGAGAACCTGCAGTTGTATCATGAAACGATACAGCATGAAAAACATGCGTCAGTACTTTGAATGTACTGAGTAAGTGGGAGAGACATACTGAATATAAAGACTGAACTGAAATGACATGCCATGACCAACAAGTATTGAGCTGAACTACTGATATAATCTGAAATGGTCAAGACGACCCTATCTGATGGTCATGGACATGCCCTAAGTCTAATTCACTGAATCTGAGATACTGTACCGAACTGAGTTGCTTATTCTGATACTGGATTGGACTGACTAGTGGGAGAGTCTTTAACCAATATTTAACCACATGAGCTAGACGTGGAGTTCAATGTATACACCCTACCGGTAGGACCCAATATACCTTGCCAGGGTATAAAGGCATGAACTGAGTGATCACAAAAATATATCTGGGGCCAATCAGGCCAAGTAATACTGAAGCCTACGCTAGCAATGTAGTTCTGGGAACCTGGGTGCACTAGAACCCTGACCCGCTCGATGCTAAGTTCTACTCCGACTGGAAAATCTAAACTGAACTAGTAGGCTGATAGCTCAAAACTAGGGTCTAAGGCTAGTCAGGGACGAATAATTGCATGTACCCTGAGAGTCTTATCGGACCAGATTCTGAAACTGGGTTCTAATACCGGTCAGAGCTGCTTATCTAGAAGCGTCGTAACCGTGTAAGAACAACTAATAACTGAACTGGGGTCCTGGGGGCTAGTCAGAGTTATAATTGAATGTCATGACCACATAATTGACCAAATATTTGAAATCTGAATCTGAGTCTGAAAACTGGGAGGCACCACTGACACCTCGAAAATAAACTGGAGTCAAACTAATCAGTTGACATTTTCTGGACAACACAGAGGTTGCTAAAATCTGACTGAAGCTAAACTAATATGGTTCTGATTGAGACTAGACTGATAGAGTTCTGTATTCTAACTAACTGAATTTCTAAGAAGCTAATAGAGAGATCATTCATGCTGTCAACACAGACAAATTCATACTAAAAGGAAAATTTCATGAAGTTGGGAGTTTCATCCAACAGTGCAAAAATCACCCAACACATGCGAATAGCAAGAAAAAAATCTAAGAATTCATTCCAAAGCATTCTTCCTTCACTAAAGAAAATTTAATGAGCAAGAACCTTTACTCAAAGATTAGGGCTCATATTCACTTCTGTAATTGATGAGGAACTAATGAAGATTATATCAGCAACGAATATGAACACCATTCTAAGTGAAATTAACGAGAATAAACATGGAGATTTCTCATACTCGAAAACTCAGGGCTTAGAATTACTAGAAGAAACTGAGGGGGATCTTGAGGGCACAAGGGAAGAACAATCCCCTTTCTAAAACCCTACATACCTAATGAAGAAGCCTAGAGGAATTGCTGGAGAATTGAAGAAGTAGGATCTGCCCTAGTTTGAAGCTCTGAACTGCTCTGAGAGTAACTCTGCGTTCTATATCTGGGAAGTTTGAGTAGGGAATGAGGAAAAGAACCCATTACCCCCACTAAAACATCTAAAAGTGGTGCTTAAACGACTTGGTTTAATGCTTTAGAGAATAGGAATTTACTAAATAGTCCCCAAAAATTCGCTGGAAAAGACTGTCATATGCTCCTAACGGGTGACCTAACAAGTCGTTGTGTCTGCAAACGACTTGTGGTCATGCCCGTAAGGTACACTGCCTGTAAACCCCAGTGGGTGACCATTAGTGACTTAACGAGTCGTGGTTACTGGACACAACTCGTGGTCACCAGTCGTCGACTACACTGTCTCACCCCTTGGAAAATTAATACAAGGCTGGTCACGAGTCACTCAACAAGTCATTCCCACTGACGATGACCTATGGTGATCATCCATCAAGTACATTGTCTACTTCTCAAATTCTAAAACTCCGGGTTGGCAACGGGCGACATAACGAGTCGTGTGGTGTAACAATGACTCGTGGGGTCATCTGTTAGGAACACTGAAACATATTCTTGGCATCCTTCTCATGGCTGACCTGACGAGTCGTTGGGTCCCTTAACGACCCGTCAGGTTGGTCGTTCAGCAACTTTTCTGTAGTTTTTCAGATTTTCTAAATTAAGTCCCGAATATTGATTTTGAGCTTCAGGGGCATTACAATTTTGTGCTAAAAAGATAATATCAAATTAGGCATAAAAAATTTATAATGACAAATATGCATATTGGCTGATATTCAAGTTATGAAAAAATAATTTTCTGTCTTGAAAAATCACCTAACATGAGTGTATTGGCCGACAACTTAATTAAAGAAAAGAGTGATTATCACCTTTGATCTTCTCATGCAACTGGATGTGGTCAAGGCAATATGTTTTGTCCTATATATTTTTAGAATGTTCTATTTATTTTTCTTGTATGTTTATAGCTATTGAAACTAACTCCCTTTTCCTTGCTAATCCGACTTATAGGTAGGAAATCAAAGACAACAACATTTTCACAATGCATAAAAACTATAATTTATGCTTAAACCCTTGAATCAACTTGTATTGCTAACTCAAAGATCTTAACAATATCTTATTTTTTGACATCTTTCAACTACTTTCAAACTTGAGAAAATACATAATAAAAATTTTGGCTTTAATTAGAATCTTGAACTATTTTCATCAAAGTAATTATAATAATCCAGACGTCGTTACGGAGTGGTTAAGGGCATAGAACATAGAAATCTTGCTAAGGATGAGATACGAAGGTTGTGAAAATAAACTAAGTATAGAACTGTGCTTTTGGGGTAGCTACTGGTCTGGGGGACCGCTGCAGCAGTAAGATTCCAGCTGCAGCTAGACCGTGATAGCGGTCGGAGTTCTACCCTGGTGAAAATTGAGGAGTAACCGTCTGGACCGCCGCAGTGGCCCTATGATCGCTGTAGCAAAAGGGTAACCATTGAATGGATGACGAAAATTAGAAAGTGGGTTTAAGTAGAAATTACGGAGTTTTCACCCCATTATTTCACAAAATGCAATCAGGAAGTCTAGAGGACGGAAAAACCTTTCAAAGCAGTAATCCTTTTGCCCAAGGTAAGATTTTCGATTCTCTATCTCTAAAGTAAGTGATTTTGATCCTAGAATCCTTGTAGGCCTTTAATGGTGAAATTTTGTAGAGGAAGAACCCTAGATTGTTAAAATAGGGCTGGAAAGGTGGGGTGATTTGGGTGATGTTGAGTTGTGTTGATCATTCCCTTAGAGTTGCATGTCGGGAATGAGGGTTACGTAGGAATTATAGACCTAAAACCTAGAATAATTGGGGTTTTACTCTCGAAATCACCCTAAATGAGAGGGTTTGATCCGTTAGGCTCTAAAGTGAAGGGTAATTAACAAATTACTCTTGTGTTGTAGATTTCGTGCATTCTGAAGCATTGAGAAAAGAAAAGGCTCTCGTGGAGAAATTGAATTATTATCTCCAGATCGAGATAGGTTACGATTTATTGGGATAGACTTATATAATGGCATGTATAGTGTGCATTGTTGATATATGATTGGTCTTCAGACGTTTATGTGTTATGTGAGCTTATTATTGTTAATCTATCTTAAGAATGTGACTAATATGTGATATCAAATTGTGACTACTTGTTAAATAATGGTGTATATATTTTAATGTAACTACCTATGATGAATGGTTAGCAAAGTGATCATACTCCGTAACGAGAGGATGGTTAATTGAGGATGCATTATTTGAGAGGTAGATTGTAACTTTCTGTATGAATGATGCACGCGACATGTTTTACAAGGATGATGAATGAAAAGATTTTAACATCGTAATGTTGAGTGGCTCGTGCCCGAGGGGAGTATTCAGGCGAGCAACTAAAAATATTTAGTGGCTCGTGTCCGAGGGGATAATTCGGATGAGCATATGATTAGGAGTTGGTGCCACACCGACACAGTACATAGATTTCTAGAGTCCCCTACAGGTCATGATTGGTTGCGTATAAATAAGACCCACTTAGCATATGCATACACGATTTGTATAGTTGAGTGTTAAGGGAATATGGCGGAGGCGTGTGCTCGTCATGTTACCCTTGGTTGTGTTATTCACTTATTATTTGTGATTTTATTTATTTCATGAGGTGGATATGAAATGTATTACGAGAATGTGCTAACTTATTTTGGATATGATGTAAATTGATAATAATGAACGTGACATTAATGCTAAGTGTGACTTTGTCTTTATGTGTGATTTTTGAGTAGTTGTCGTTGAGAATAACTGAGGATTTGTAATTCTTAATAGCTATTGTGCTTATTGTTCATTATGGTCGTTGATGGATTTATGGATATGTGAAATGTAACTATTGATTTTATTGAACTGTGTGATGGATGAGCTGAGAAGGGAGCAGCCTGTCGAGCTACTGCCTAAACAGTGTGCTGCAGTGGGACCATTTTCACTGCGGTAGACAAGTGACCACTGCAGCGAGAGGCCTAATCCAGTGAGCAGGCCGGCTGATTCTTGAGTAGAACTAGTGTTCATGAAATGGCTTGTAATTCTGCTTAAAGTTGAGGATCCTTTTTATATCTGTATTGTTGTACTTATATGTTATTATGTAAGGTCAGTTGATGATGCCTATCGTACCGAACCTACCCCTGCATTCTTTCTGAGTGTAGAGTTCGAGCCCGGTAGTTCTTCGCGCCCTCACTTATGATCCAGCAGCTTTTATGGATCAAGAAGGTGAGCAGATGAGGACGCATATCACACTTCCTTGTAGATGTCCTTCTTTCGGACATTCGAATATTTTATTTCATTGTTGGTTTTAGTTCCTTAACTTGTAATAAAAAAGACGTCTGGTGCAATGACACTCAGGTTCTGGGAAAGTGCTTATTTGGTTTTAGTACGCGCAGTGTAATGATATGATATTGTTCTTTTCATAATAGTTGATTTCTTTTTCATGAATGTTTTGATTATGGGGGTAGTATTGAAATTCGTTGGTTCACCAACCGGAGGGTTAGTATAGGTGTCAATCACGGCCTCAGGGTCTTGACGGTAATTATGAACATAACAATTCTGAAAGATTGTAATTTCAAGAGACAGGAATTTTAACTTTTGTTACAAAGGTGATTACAATATTAAATTGTATTTGTAGATATTTAATTATTATTTTAAAAATAAATTAATCATAATTATTTCAGTTAAGCATGATTGAGAATGATAATGGGAATACACTTGATAATAAATTATATTTTTTTATTTCTATTAAATCAAATAATAACTTAAAACTTGTTTAAGTTGTCACAAATGATACCATATTCATTTATCATTATATCAAATAAATATATTGTATCAAACAATATTAACAAATATCGATGATATTTTTCACACCGTATTTAAAAAATCTACAAAGTGTAAATTAAAATTATATATCTTATTTACATTAACAAATTTTATTGAGTTAGACGAAACAAAAAGTATTTTGATTTGTCATTAAATTAAGTTTGGATACACATAATTCATCTTGCAAGTATTGTTTACTTGATGAAAATTAAAACATACCACATTATTCTTTATAATATGATAAAATATATAAAAAAAAATATAGATTTAGTTCAAATGATCTTGTACATGATAAAATCAAGAGAAAATTTTAGTACAATAAGCAAAAAGAGCTTTCAAAGGAATTTGATCTACTAGAATACTTTCTAATTTATTAAAACTCAGAAACTGATTTAAGCAGTGATTTTTATTCATATTGTATTAGAATATTATATTTATATTTTTACATGATATAAAAAGTTAATATAAATAATATACACTATAAAGTAACAATTTTTTTTATTATCACGTCTAAAGATATTTCTAGATAAATTTTTATTAAATTTTTTTATAATTTTAAAATAAATTAAATTAAATATTGTAATAAAATAAATAAATTTAATAATATAACTTTTTTATACTAATATTATATATGATTTATATTCACTTATAATTAGTGAAACCAAAAAGTTTAAAAAGTGAAGAAAAACAAAACAAGAATAAAAATTGATAATGATTGAATATTTTTAATTTTATGAGATTAAATAAGTCTATATAATATATATATACACACACATATTTAGACACACACGCACACAGCACACATTAAGTATACAACACACGTTAAAAAAGAATGGGCCTGACTAAAATATAATTATCAATAATTTATATTACACATATTTAGAGATAATTGGTGAGAAAATAAGATAAAGACCAAATATATAGTATGGTACAAATTGAATTGCTCTTTGTACAATTTTTCATAGCCATGGTGATCCATATTTTTTTTTAAGATTTCAATAATACTCGTATTACGTAACAACTAAAAAAATCATGAAACTGGTGGTTATTGTGATATGGTGGTGATTTTTCTGAAATTAGAGGTCAATTATATTGATCAATTATGTTCACGCTTCAAAAGAAATCTATTTCTCTATATGTGTTTATTATCTATATTATGTAAAAAATTTATCCAGATAAGTAAAATATCGTACTTGTATTTCTAACTACTTCTTATGAGGAGTTTTAGTACATCTGATTCAAACACTAATTAAATTATTTCCTCTATGTATGAATGCAGTTGTTTTCATTTGAGTTCAATTTCATCATAATTTTTTAATTTATTATAATTTTTAAATTAAATATAATCACAATTTAATGTCATATTTTAAAATTTTAAACTTAACTCATTAATAATTATATTTTTATATAGTGCACTAAATTTCAAATAAGGAATTAACTTTCGTATAATATAATTTCCGTATATGATATATAATATAATTTTAATGTATTTTATATGTTTGTTGTATAAGTTTATGAAAATAAACTTTTGGACTAAAATATAATTTTAGAAGTTTTGAATTTTGAAAATATATTTAGAGAAATTCAAAAGCACGATTTAATATTTAAAAGTGTTATATTTTTATTAAATGCATCATTCTATCGATAATAGATAATTAGTGAAATAATATTTTTTTAAATGAAAAAAAAATCGTAATAAAAATTGATAATAATTGAATATGTTAAATTTTATGGGATTGATTAAGTCTCTCTCTCTCTCTATATATATATATATATATATATATATATTTTCAATTATTATAGCTACGTGATTTAAAAAAAATAGACCCAACAAAATTATAATTATCAATAATTTAGAGCACGTTTTGTTTAGCTGAAAAAAGTGATTTTTAAATAAAAGTGCTGAAACTTATTCTATAAATAAGCAATTATGTGTTTGGATAAAAGTGCTGAAACTGAAAAAAAATTATTAATGTGTTTGGTATATAAGTGCAGTTAAGCATTTATTTTTTTTTCAAATGACTAAAATGGCCTTAAAACTGTTACACTATAAAAAGTAAATTACTTAGATATTTTATTTCTAAAATAATTAAAATTTAAATTAATTTATTTCTTTATATTTATTTTTAATATAAACTAATTATTTATGTTATTTTTAATTTTTAAAATATATGATTTGAATAAAATTATGCAAATTTTTCATTTTACTTTTTATTAAAAAAGAAAGAGAAGAAGAGAAAGATTTGCTAGATTTTATTTGCTTGAGGGTATTTTTGAAATTATGAAAATAGTATGAGGATAAAAAGGTAAATATATTGGTCAAACATGAATAACTTATAAGCCAAAAAATAAAAAGTCGAGGGAAACTAATTTTTGCTTTTTAGCTTTTTAAAAGCACTTTTAAACTTTTTTAAAGTACTTTTTGGATAAGCCAAAACACTCCAAAAAGTTAAAAGATGCTTATAAGTTGGTTTGACCAACTTATAAGCTTAACCAAATAGGCTCTTATATTACACATGTTTAAAAATAATTAGTGAGAAAATAAGACAAAAGACCAAATACATAGTACAGTACAATTTGAATTTCTCTTTGTACAACTCTTCAAACCCATGGTCATCCATGTTATAAGAAAATTATCTAGCCACTATTAATGAAAAAAGAAAGATGAATGAAGAATTGAGTGTACCAAAAAATTAAAGTAAAAGTGAAGTAGTAGTAAATAAATTCAATGGATAAAGAGAAGAAAAAATTGAGGGTATTGAAGCATTCTAGTGTCTTTATATTTTTTTATGGAAGAATATCAACTGTTAAGTTTTAACATATGTTTTCTCATAAAGCATTTGTGAGTTAGATGTGAAATTTCAATATTATGCTTGGTCACCCTAATTTGGCTCCTCTATATAATATAAAATATAGAAATAAAATATATACTAAAAGATACATGATTCTTTTTATTCTTCCAACACATGAAAGACATTAGAATTTTTTAAAACTTAATTGATTTTGTTTAAAGGTCAATACTCTTTTTGTATGATGTATAACTATTTTAAGTTGGATATTTTGTTAATCGATAAAATTGCCCTTGATCGTCCTAACTTTTCACTCTTCTATATAATAGTAAATATAATAGATTCTTATTTTATTATAATTTTTAAATTATTTATAATTACAATTCAAAGTCATACTTTAAAGTATAATATTTAACTCATCAACAACCATATCTTATATAGTGCACTAAATTCCAAATAAGGATTTCCGTATATTATAATTTTTATGTATGGTTTATTGGTTTATAAATTAATTTTAATAAATTTTATATATTTGTTAATAGAAGTTCTATGACAATATTTTTTGTGTTAAAATATAATCTTAAAAGCTGTCAATTTTAAAAATACATATAGAAAAATTTACAAGTACGGTTTGATGCTCAAAAGTATTGTATTTTTATTGAATGCATCATTCTATATTAATAATAAATAATGAGTAAAATAAAAATTCTTAATTTTTATGCGATTGAAAGAGTATATATAATAAAAAAAATACTCAACTACTATAGTTACATGATATATAAAAAAGAACAGGCTTACACATGTTTAGAGATAACTGATAAGAAAATAAAATACGGTTAAGTACATAGTACAATTTATATTGCTCCTTGTACAATTCTTACCATGGTACTTCTTCCACGGCAGGTGGCGATTCTATATAATGGAAATAATAAAAGTGAAACAATATTTGTGAGGGATATTTATCTAAAGAGTTGAATCGAAGATAGATTTGAAACTTTATAGAAGAGAGCGAGAGAATTTTTTTTTAAAAAAAAGGATGAAAAAAACTTGTGATGGATATTTAACCAAGTAAAAATTAAAGGCCAACTCTACAAAATAATATAATATATAAAAATATATAGAGATATAGATAAAGATAAAAAATAATAATTTTACCCTTAAATATAAATATAGAATTAAAAGACAAATAAACCCTTAGGCGTTCCCTCTTCATCTTTATACATATAATTAGTTGAAAAAACATTATATTTAATTTCATAAATTTGGATAAATAGTGTTAAAGAGTCTCCCAAAAGGTATAGTTATGTTTTTCCCCCTTAGGAATTACTACTATATTATAAATAGGCTATTTCGACATGTTTGCTTCTGTGGCAATTAATTTAAAACAGACGATATTTATCTAGCACAGATCCGTAAAATAAATATGTGGTCACTTAAGTGTAAATTAAAAAACTATCCACCTGTCTTGGCAAAGTAAATATGAAAATTCCTTTTTATTATCTCTACATTACTACTATATTAGAAATGGGCTATTTCTGAGTGTTTGCGTCTCTGGCAATTAATTTAAAACAGAGGATATTTATGTATTTTAGTGATACGACCTAAATGGACAGGCCGTACGAGCATCATCATCAACTCTACTCGATAGGAGAACTCTTACAACCAAATACTATTAATATACAAGAAATTAGTCTCACATTTCCATTACTTCTCATTAATTGATGACAATCTCAAACAAAATAAAATTATAAGATTTCCCCAAACATGACTCTCCCAAGATCTAGACTAAACAGGTACAAGAGCTCTATTTGAATACTTGAAAAGACAAAATGACCCAACTTCGTATGAGAAGAGAATACAAAAGCTGGTGCTGAGTACTCCATGTCATTCGAGGAACTTCAAACTTGCCACAACCTACACCAAAAATGTATAGCAAAAGGTAGTATCAGTACACCACATGTACCAGTAGGCATCATCAACCGACTAGGGTTAGTTAACACAACAACATAATAATCAACATGCATTTAATGTTACAAAATTAATGACTACTTCCCTCCCAAAACTCACACTAGGTGTAACTACTACATTCTCGTTCTTTTAGCCTCATCAAATTTATGCAATTATCTTACAAACCTATTTGTTATTAAAGTCCTTCAGTCTGTCTCCCTTCGTTACCACTGTAGCACAGGCTTCGACGCTACAACAGTCCCACTACCGCGGTGATGTGCCCGCTACAATGTTGTTCCGTTCAGTCAGTAGTCAATTTTACTAGCCCAGTTCTGTTCTATTCCGCCATACAATTTTGTAACACATTTACCTCCTTTACCTCTTTCCTATGGTCAACTAAGTCTATCCATTATCATTTATTACTTAATTATACACAGATTTTTCGACTCTTCCTAGTGAGGTATATAAGATAATAAATCTACTCACTATCTACGGTAACTCACTGTTTTCGTTTAAACCCACTTTTATAACCCACCAACTTTTTAAAGCAACATAAAATTCATAAATACAAAGTAACAAATTCCAGTTTACACAAGAAATCATTAACATCTGCCAAGAGAATCAACTTTTCAAATATTAAAATACATGCACATACCTGTCTTCATACCACAAAATGCCATGAAGTATCATACCCGGACCATACAACTGTATACAACACTCTCAAGATGTTCCTCACCGCAAACTCGAATCAAGTTGATATATTCTGTATCACACTTGTATACCTGTATCTTTCTGTGTCTGCAGCCGTATGTATATCAAACTATACCCGCACAATTTCTGTCTTGCAATCATACCATTAGTGATATGTCGGGCACACACCTCCGTCATATCACTGTACACACATATCAGAGGGTCTTATGTTTGCTCTTCCAGTTATGACCTGCAGGGGACTTTAGAAATTCATATACTGTACACGCAGCCGTATGAAACGTTTTATTATACTTGTCTATGTACTCACTCATACACCCAGCCACATGTTCTTTTAGCCATACCATTTGTGTACTCATTCATACCGCTTGCCCAATGCTCACCTCGGGGACGAGCCACTCGTGTATCCAATCCTTATTCGGATTCTGACTGTATTAACCTGTTCAGCTGAGTTCCTTACTCTTGGCCCTTGGTCTCTCATTTACTATCATATCAATGACTTCCCTTGCATATTATCTAATATCTCAATCACATGTTCATTCAATACTGACTCCCCCCTCAATCCCAGAACGTACATTGTAGCACAACAAGTAATAAATCATCACACAACAAGAACTAACATATTCACATAAAAAAATACGATCATATGCATGATTTTAAATCCAATCTCATATCCAAACAGTAGTAGTAACAGTTACTTGAGCAACATTATAAGAATTACGACTTGACCCACTCACTGGTTTGGGCTCCGTTGCAGTGGCATAGCTACCGTTACGGCGGTCTCGCTGCAGCAGTACTGCTGATAGTACTGCAATCAGTCTTTATTCCAGTTTCATTCACATCTTGTTTCTTTATACCTACCATAATAAAAGCAACGTCTAACCAAGCTTACTTTAACAATTAACTTTTCACAATATCATCATTAATGTGAATAACAAACATCAATTCAGAAAATACGATACCAACCACAGCACATTCAAGTAATTACATAAGGGATTGCTATCCGACATCACTCACTTCAACTCGCGCTCTGACATAGTATAATTTATTAATCAATCCGTTATTTGCATTTCCTATACAGAGTCTACATGATTACTCGTTCAAGATTTTGATTCAAAAGAAGAATTCCATAATCTACACCCGAGAATATTCAGATGATGACACCTGAAAGTTAATATACTCACCAACGTTTGATTCAACATAAATCCTAAAAAATGAACCCATTTATTATTTGAAATATCTTCCCTAGGGATTTTTCTCATTATGGGATATCACCACCCCTTTTCTATTCCACTTACTCTTAGATTCTCACCAATTTCGATTAACAGACAATAACATGGTTAGAAGTACAGTTCTACTTACGAAAGCATATAAGCCATATGAATGTATATGGTTAGCTAACCAAAGTCTAACTCAAGAGCTAGTAAACCATAGCCTACCTGAACGCCAAGATATCTTCCAGACGTTCCCAATTGCTGGGCTGCATCGCTTTCTTGAGCTCTTGCGGGAGTTCCTAGTTATGGAGGGTGAATTTCTACCATATGGCTCTTCTCCTTGTTCTAAAAGTCTATTTTCTGTTTTTGGGCGTCTTTATTAAATCCTTTCAATGGACTAGGTTTTGGGATTGGGGAGCTTTGGTCCACGTCGCCGCTGCAACAAAACTATTCACCGCTGCAGTGGTTCTCTACGGCAGGGGAGGATTTCATTGCTGCAGGCATCTGCCTAGGTCCACCTATTTTGTTCGCCAGCCTATTCGAACCTTTTCATACCGCGCTCTTTTGTTTTCGGGACCTCCATTCAAAATCTCTGAAATTTAAATTCACTCGCCCCAAGATGGTCGGGGTGTTATAACGGTCGGGCGGGTTGTTATATTTAGCCTTTTTATTTAGCACTAATCTATAAAGTAAATATGTGGTCACTTACTTGTAAAGTAAAAAAACTATCCACCTGTCTTAGTAAAGTAAATATGGAAATTCAAGTGTTGTGGATTTACTTGGTAGTGATACGATCCACATGCAGCAAGATTTTTCATTGCTGTTATCAATGTTAAGACTACAGGTATGTATTCTTCGAGTTAATTTGGCTGATGTTTCTATTTTCCCTTCATCTATATTTCTTTCGTCCATTTTCCTCTAGTTCTTTCTGCGTATTCACTTTTTCTGATTTTTTAATATGCGACCATGTTGATATTAGTTGATAAAATGATGATTTTAATTTTTTTTGCCAATATGCAATGGGTCATTTATCAGTAATTAGTTCAATTGTTGCTATTTGTAATACTTTTTAGCTGGACAACATTGTGTTGGGCTGAATTTTTATTTATATCATATTACTATGAATTCGTCTAATGGACATGCAATGGTGAATTTATTTGATGATTTATTTTTTCACTTTCTCTATGTCGACGTGCACTTAGAAAGAAAAAATTTAACCATATGAAAAGGATTATTGCTCTAGCAAGCGCACTGAATAAGGAAGAACAAAATTAAATTTGTAATTTATATTACACATTCAGGAAAGAAAAGATGTTGTTGAAATATCGAATAAATTTTGATTTTATTTTGGGTTTTTTCTATGGCTCTGAATCTTTGCAGCTTCAATTTTGAATTTGTTATTTCATGTGTTTGATCTCCAATTTTGCACTTCAAAGATGTTATTCTCTAGGTTATATCAGTTTCAATTTTTTCTTTATTATTTTGCATTTTTATCCATTGATTTTTCACTTAAAAGATGTTTCCGTTAGATACATTAATTAATTTCGTCTTCTTTCTTTATAATTTTTTTGAACTTTCTCCATCCATCTGAATTTTTGGTGTAATTAAATGAAAGATGATTTTTTCATCTTTGTATTCAAATGTCGTACAAAGATCTTACTTCGAGTGGATTAATTTTTAAGATTTGTCAATTTTTCTTCAACTGCTGTAGATTTAATTTGGATATCTTGGTCTATTGCACTGATGTAATAAAATTATTATTTTTGAAATGTGAAATTCAGAATTTTCAGCTACTTCTAGTAGAAATTTGATTTACAAGTATGTGCATTGATGTTTCTCTTCACCCTTTATTTTGATTTTATTTTTGATCGTGCATCTGCTTTCTTTATCTTCGTCGAATTCTATAGAAAATGATTTGGCTTGATAACATTATATTTGACTGAATGTATGTTCACATAGTGTTGTTAGAAATTTATTTTTTTGAGAAATAAAGAAGCAATAAAGAAATTAAACATATAATTTATATTTCACATTCAGGAAAACTAAGGTGTTATCGAAATTTCAAACAAAAATAGTAAAATTGATCTGTATTCTGCGAAAGTTCATGCTGCTAAAAAGGCTAGGTGGCGCGAATTATACAAAATGATGCACCTGATCTGATGGGTCTAACAAATAATTAATTATAAGAAATACCTAAATTGTAAATAAAAATAAAATAAAATAATAGACTAATATTCTAAATAAAGGATAATAAATAAAAGGGATCTTTTTTTATTCGATCATCTCATGATCTTCAACCAATTATGTGCTTGGCACCACCTGTCACGACTTGAGCATAGACCCCTAACGCGACACGGGACTTAAAACCACGAATGGCTCTAAGTTAACTCATGGTAAATTCATAACATAAGCATAAGTATACACTAAGCGGATTTAAATCATAACCGGAAGTTTAAGATACCATAAATCATAAACGGAGATAACATGTTAACACCGCTAAGCATCTATACATCATAGTCTGAAAAGTCTCTAAAACATAGGATGAGCTGAGAGGACTAGTCCCCAACTAGCTCTGCTAAGTTTGTAACTGAAAAGACATAAAAAGAACATAAGCCAAAAACTGACGTTCTCGGATGATGAGTACTCACTAAGAACTGGGCTAAATTGGAGCAAAATTAAATATAACGGCGGGGCTGAGACTGATCACCCGAACCTATATCATGAGATGATATAACACAAAAATACACGAATAGTACTTTGAATGTACTAAGTATGTAGGATAAGTAAAATATTATAGAAGGGACATCATGATAAAATCATGAACGAAATCGAGACATAAAACATGACATTTCCATCGTAATATGAAGTATAATGACCCAAGGTTTTGAAAACAAAATCATAAATCTTAACAGGTTTGAAATCATAAATAAAACTCATAAACTGACCAATGGGTCAAAATACACTATAAAACATGATATCATAAGTCCTGAACATGGAGAAACATAAAACATGAGGAACAGTAGGAGATTCTTATAATCAAACTACTCTAAGTGAACATACATGGAGCCCACCTGGTAACTCTAGCTGGGAAGTGCGTTTATACCTTGCCAAGGGTAATAACCATGAAGGTTCACTCATGAGCCCCTTACCGCAAGGAAGACACTCTCTGGCGAGTACCCCTTCATACCTATGGTGGCACTAGCTCTAAGACCTCGGTGCGCTGGACCCAAGCCTATTTGGTGTTAAATACTAATCCCAAATATACATAGTGCTCATATTTTAATTATGAAACGTACTTGTGTTTGGCATGGAATAGTTAGAACTAATGAAATTTATAAATTGCTTAACATACGTGAACTAGCCATGAAAACAAGTACTAAGAATTCAGTCATGATACATAAGCTTAAGATCCATGAAATTCATACATAATTGAGTAAATCATCATAACTTGAAAATAGAGATTCATGAGAGTTTCTCATAGAAATCATGTAATTATAATCATAAAACATAATTAGAATCATGAGAGAATCAATTTCATAAGAGATCATAGGGTTTTTCATCAAAAAGGGCCTAACTCTCGAAATTCATGAAAATTTTGGTCGGAGACTCAAAGAAATTCAATTTTATGTGCTGGATAATCCAAAAACACTTCATAAAATGGGATTATGGTTATTTAAAGTTGACCCTTGTAAGAACTTATATGAAGACTCAATCAGTAGGAAAGCTCTCAACTCAATTTCATGTTAGAGGTTCCTTATGACGTCAATTTGTAAACAGTGAACTTCCCACAATTAAAAATTGATCTTAACACCTTGTTTCATTAAAATTCATTCGATTTGGGTCTATCCATATAACTAGAATGATTTCAAACTTAGCCCGAAAGTCCGAAGCATTACAGTATCTCAACTCACGACTGAAACAATGGTTCATACCATCATACCATGATTCAGGGTGATTCTTCTTGTGATAGGTCTTGGTATGATTTGTTCCACACCATCATGAGTCTACTGAAACTCGTTCTGAGGGGAAATTTCAGTTTTTCTATTAGTTCATGCTTCATATCTTGGGTCTAGTCTCAGAAACTTTTAGGGTGTTACATTATCTTCCCCTTAGGAATATTTGACCTCGAATGGAGACTAAATAAGCTGAAAAGGTAGAAAAAGAGCTGCAATTCCAAAACTGAATGTTATAGACTGAATACTGAGGGAGTGACTGACTCCGAATGGAAATACATAGCTGAACTGAACTTATGAAACATACACATTTGCTAAAACATGAGAGTAACTAAGAGACATAAAATTGAATAACATAGGGAGGAGGAAACTATTACCTCAAATTGGAACTGAACTGGAGAAAAAAAAGATGTGGGCATTTGGCCATCATATCTATTTCGACTTTCATGTAACTCCTTCAACAAGTTGATTTCTCCATAAAACCTTCACAGAAGCTATCTCTTTATTTCTCAACTTGTGAACCTCAGTCAAGAAACTCAATTGGAACCTCCTCATAAGTGAGACTATCCTTCACCCCAATGCTCTCTTGTCACGATTCAAATAGCCATGATTGACACCCATACTAACCTCTTTTGGGTGAACCATGAAAACCTAGCTAGTTTTCCCCAAACCACAATAATACAAAAAGAAGATAACACTTTTGTAAATAAATGAAACATTTCACTGAATTTAACTTAAATGAATCGACTGAATCAAAAGAACCAAATCCTACAAACATTAAAAAAACCATATTGTCATTGCACTTCAGATGTCTAAACATATGTCTAATATTGAAAGAAAACTAGAGAGAAGTAAAGCTGCAAATGTAAGGATGAGAGACATCTTCGGCGGATGAGTAGAGTAGCTCATCCTGTATCGCTCAACTTTTAATAATTCGTTGCTACTCTAAAGGTGAGGTCGAGATAAACTTTTGAGATCGAATTCTGCACTCAAAAAAGAAGTGCAAGATTGGCGTCAGTACGAAATACGGTACTGGTAGGCATCATCGGTCGGGCTTACATGATAACACACATACATACAGACAACAATGTGCAATTAATCCAAAACATAATTTATACAAAACCATACTCACTTCAGGAATTAAATTCTACTCAAGGGCTAACCGGGCTGCTCACTGGATTAGGCCATCGCTGTAACGATCACTCGACACTGCCACTGTCTCGCCGCGACGGAATAAGTCGCACTACAGCAGTGCTGCTTGGCAGTAGCTTGGCTCAGTTGCACTATCAATAGGTCACCAACTCTTTACAACCTATACATCATTGCAAACATCTACGTATTCCATAGTCATTAATAAATGGTAGATACGACGTAACCACATAGGGTATATAATGAGTCATTCCCAAGGATTGCACAACTCAATCACTAAATCTCTTTTAACATTTCATCCTTCAAGCCATTGCAAGCCTTAACAATTCAAATGACAAGCACATGACCACAAGTTCGTTTCAGTTAAATACCCATACTCTCTATAAATCTCACAATTCTTACAATGTCAATAACATAATAAATGGTGAGATGCCGTACATATGCCTCCGTCACATCACCATAAACACTCAATCGCTGAACATCGATGTGTACACATAACAAAGGGTCTTATTTCTGCCCTTCCAGTCATGACCTATAGAGGACTCTAGAAATTCATGTACTATATTAGTGCGGTACCTGCTCCCACTCAACTGCTCATCTGGATGCTCCCTTAGGACACGACCCACTCAGTCAGTCTTGCTCTCATGGATGCTCCCCTCGGGCACGAGCCACTCATCTCAGGATATTCACATTATCCACATTCATTCTCATAGTTCATATATTAACATTAGTCCGTTGTTATGACTTTTAGGAGGTCTCATTCTACCCCTATTAACATAATCCCTTTTCCACGATTCAATTATTCTTAGCAAATATAAAAGACATGAACAACATATACACTTTATTCCACATCACACAGGTAATCCACACCATATTGGAGTCATGAAATCAGGAAATTCACAAAGGATATTAAAACACTTAATATCCAGAGACAACATGCACATTATATTTCCAAATATATATATACCATTATGAATTCTCTAGCTCTGTTAAACCATAACCTTCCTCGGTTTAGAGGATTGGAACAAAATAACTCTGTTGGGGCCTTTCCTTTTCTCAATGCTTCTAAATGCTTAAAGTCTAAAAATAAGAGATAAACATATTTCACTAGTATACTACCAAAAAAAAGGGTTTCAAAAATTCACACCCACTCCGTTCTCTATTGTATGGCCCAATTCGATATTTCTAGGTTAAATTATTATAACCCAACCTTACTATGATCATCCACCCTAGTTTCATGGAGTTTTCTACTCCTCTAGGCTTCCTTCAAGTAGTTTTTAGAGTTAAGGGTTATGACTTCACCAATTTCTAGGTTTCGCTCCATCATATAAACAAAATTCTACATCACATTCCCCCTAGGAAGCAATGAATACAAGTTGCAAAGATAGGAACTAATCATCCTTTAATACTCAATCAATTCCCTTACTCTTCATTGTTCTAGGGTTTTCCGCCTAGGATTCTTCACCATAACAGGTTACCCTATTGATTCTTCGGGGCTAGGGAATCAAAATAATGAAAACGCAAAGTAAACTCTTACCTTGGAAAGGAAATTACTTTGCTCTTGAGAAAATCGCCTTCTAGTTCAGAATTTCATACTTTAGAAATAATGGGGCATAAATTCTAAAATCCCACTTAAAATCCACTTTCTAATTTCCATCGTTCGCTGCAGCAAATCGGCTACAGCAGATCTCATGATTATTCTCCGGATCCATTACAATGGGACTCCAACCGTCATGACAGTCTCACTGCAGTGGAAATCCTTCCACTCCAGCTGTCCCCCGTAACCAGTAGCATCCCAAATCCTACTCTCAACCCATCATCAACATCCAAAATTTTCCTATCTCACTAATAACACTTTTATAATAACCGCCTTAGGTTGGTTAGGGCGTTCTAGGCTTATTCCCTTCATAATGGCGTACAAGTCATTACATAAGATACCAATTAAAATACCATTCACCCCCGAATGGCCTACAAAAGCAAGGATGAGAGAGAGCATACTAGGTTCCTTAAATAATTAAGGGTATTTGGTCCGCATGTCTGCCTTGGTCTCTAAAGTGGCCTCCTCTATGGGAGATTCTTCCGTTGGACCTTTACCATTGCAATCTCCTTTGATCTCATCTTTCGAACCTCTCTATCTACTATTTCCATTAGCTCTTCCTCATAAAACAAGTTTTCATCCAGCAACACTGAGTCCCAGTTGATTATGTACGACCAATCTCCATGGTATTTCTTCAACATGGAAACATGAAAGGTGGGATGTATTCCAGACAGTCTTGGTAGTAATACTAATTCATAATCCACTTTCCCCACACATCGGAGAATGTCAAATGGCCTAATGTATCTCGGTCTGAGCTTATCTCGCATATCAAACCATATTACTCCCTTCATGGGGGATACCTTGAGAAATACTTGCTCCCCCTCTATGAACTCCATATCTCTCATTTTCTTGTCCACTTACTGCTTCTGCCTACTTTGAACAGCTACCAGACGTTCTTGAATTACTCAAACCTTTTTCAGGGACTCTTAAGCAAATTCGTGCCCCGAGTTCTCACCTCAAATACGTCAAACCACCCAATTGGAGACCTGCATTTCCTCCCATACGGAGCTTCAAATGGTGCTATGCCAATGATTGAATGAAAGTTGTTGTTGTAAGAAAACTCCGCCAAGGGTAAGAAGTTATTCCAATGGGCCACCAAAATCTATCACATAGGCCCGGAGCATGTCCTCTGACATTTGGATGGTCCTTTCTGACTGCCCCTCTTTTGCAGATGGAATGTTGTACTTAAGTCCAACTAGTGCCTAATTTTACCTGCAAAGTCCTCAAGAAATGGGAGGTGAACTGAGTACCTCTGTCTGAGACAATCGAAATCGGCATCCCATGCAATCGAATCACCTCCTTCACATACAACTTGGCTAGTCTCTCAGCATTATTGGTTACCTGGACTGATAAGAAGTGGGCAGACTTGGTAAGTCCGTCAACAATGATCCAAATGGAGTCAAAATTTCCCATTGTCCTTAGGAGACCAACCACAAAGTCCATTTCTATTCTCTCCCATTTTCACTCTGGGATGGGCATCCTCTAGAGTACTCCCCAAGGATTCTGGTGCTTGTACTTCACCTGCTGACAGTTCAAACACTGGGCCACATAATTAACAATGTCCCTCTTTATTTTCCCCACTAATAATGCCACTTCAAGTCATGGTACATTTTAGTAACCCCAGGATGGATAGAGTACCTCGAGTTATGAGCTTCTTCCAAGATGGTTTTAATCAGCTCATCAACACGGGGAACACACACGCCCCTATCCTCAGAACCCCTTTGTTATCTAGCATTGCTTCCTGAGCCTCCTTCCACAGAACCTTGTCTTGAATCTTGCTCAACTTCGTACCCTCAAACTGTCTGACTTTTATCTATTGTAGCAGTGATGACTTATCCTTCATGCTTTCTAGGATTCCACTTTTTTCCATATATGAAAGTCTTATCAAGTTGTCCGCCAGTGTTTGGACTTCTCTATCCATCGGTGTTTGAGTAGCTTCCAAACAAGCTAAGTTTCCTTTACTCACTGCCTTCTGGCTCAAGGCATTGGCCGCCAAATTTGCCTTCCCTGGGTGATACAAGATTGTCACATCATAATCTTTAAGCATCTCCATCCATCTCCTTTGTCTCAGGTTGAGATCCTTCTGGGAAAACACATATTACAGACTGTGATGGTCTGCGAATACCTCGCAACGGGCCCCGTACAGGTAATGTCTCCAAATTTTTAGGATGAACGCCACTACTTCCAACTCTAAGTCATGCATGGGGTAATTCTTCTCATGCACTTTTAATTGCCTCAATGCATAAGCAATAACCTGTCCTTCCTGCATTAACAGAGCACCCAATTCAAATTGTGAGGCATCAAATAAACCACAAAATCTTTACCTTCCACCGGCCGAGTTAAGATTGGCGTCGTGGTTAACAAGGTTTTGAGCTTTTGAATGCTCTCTTCACATTTCTCAGACCATTGGAAGGGAACATCCTTCTAAGTAAACCTTTGTCAATACCAAGGCAATGGATGCAAATCCCTTCACAAATCGGCTGTAGTAACTGGCCAGCCCCACAAAACTCCCAATATCGGTCATCGCAGTAGGTCTAGCGCAGTTTTGAATTGCGTCCACCTTCTGTGGATCCACTTTACTCCCCTTCTTGGAGACCACATGCCCCAGAAAAGATAGTAACTCCATCCATAATTCACATTTGGTGAACTTAGCGTACAATTGTTTCTTCTTTAGTAGCCCCAGCACAATCCTCAAATAATTCTCTTGCTCTTGCTTAGTCTTAGAGTATACCAAGATATCATCAATGAAAACGATTACAAATGAATCAAGATACGGTTTGAAGATACCATTCTTCAAGCTCATGAACGCTACTGGAGCATTAGTGAGTCCAAAGGACATGACTAGAAACTCATAATGTACATACCTGGTCCAAAAAGCCGTCTCTTGCGAATATCTTCATCCCTAGTCTTTAGCTGATGATAACCTGAACTCAGGTCAATCTTAGAGAACACCGCTGCTCCCTGTACCTGATTGAACAAGTCATCTATTCGAGGGAGAGAGTATTTTTATTTTGGATGGCTACCTTATTCAACTAGCGGTAATCAATGCACATCCGCATACTACCATCCTTCTTCTTCACAAAAAAGATCGGAGCACCCCACAGAGAGACTCTCGGCTGGATAAACCCCTTATTAAGAAATTCTTGTAACTACTCCTTGAGTTCTCCCAACTCAGCTGGTGCCATTCTGTACGGCAGAATAAAAATGGGTTGAGTCCCTGGATTTGAATCTATGCAGAAATCAATATCACGGTCCGGCGGCATGCCATATAGAACCACGGGAAATACCTCTAAAAACTCAAAAATTACCGAAACCAACTCTATAAAAGGACCCTCAGAACTGTTATCCCGAATATGAGCTAGATATATTGAACACCCCCTCTATCAATTTACAAGCATGAATGTAAGAAATGATTTTCTTAGGAGCAGGGCTATAATTCCCTTTCCTCTCTAACCTAGGGGGACCCTGGGCCTGATATAGTAACGGTCTTAGCATGGAAATCCAGGATCTCATGATAAGGAGATAATTAGCTCATCCTCAGAAGCACATCAAAATCTACCATAGTATCAAACCCTATAAAGTCAATGATGCAATCACGACAGACCTTATCCACCACCACAGAATCCCTAACAGGAGTAGACAGATGGATAGGAGTATCAAGTACATCATAAGTAAGATCCAATCCCAAAGCAAAATAAACAGACACATAGGAAAAAGTAAAACCCAGATCAAAAAAAGCCATAGCCATTTTATCGAACATAAAAATCATACCTGTGATAATAGCGTCGGAAGCCTCTGCCTCGAGCCTACCTGAAAATGCATAGAGTGAGCCTGACTACCCATTTGAGAACCACCTCTATTGGGCTATGTAACCCCTCTATCGGACTGAATACTACTCCTTCTGGTATGAGCACCTCCTCTACCTGTCTGAGTACCACATCTAACCACTAGTTGACTACCCCTCTCAAACTGGGGGCGATCCTTGTTGAACGCACTCCCTCCTCTCCCGGTAGGTGCGGAACAATCTGTCCACCTTGTCCAAATCTGGGAAACCATCTGTAGATGTGGCCATATTTTCTGAACTCGTGACATACCTTCTCAATCACCGATCTCTGAGTTAGAATCAAAGAAATAGGATGAGCCCCAAAGTCTGAGCGAATTATCTAGTTACCTCTAACTGTACCTTCTAATCATGGAGTGGTCCCTGATAGACCCCCAGTCGGCACCTACATAGCTGACTGGACAAGGCGTCCTGAGTAGCCCAGAGGTACCGGAGTCCTCGAAAAGAACCGATGTAATAACCAACCTTTTGAGCCTTCTTCTCAGGATTCTTCGCGTAACCCTCCCGTTTCACCCCCTCCACATTCTTTACATACTCTACTACCTCCTGAAAGGCCTTACCTACAAAAACCATCTAAAGAGATGACAACTGAAATCCCACATTCAGGCCTTTAATAAATCATCTAATCCATTCTTTCTCTGTGGGCAGTAAGGGCAAAGCATATCTGGACAGGGAGTGAAATCGAGCCTCCTAAGCTGTGATTGAAGATTCCCCCTGCTTGATGGTGGTGAACTCATCCCGCCTCCTATCTCACAGGGTACAGGGTACATATGTTACACCTCTAAATTTTTTTAATGATTCTTTGATGGTTATATGTCATATTAAGGGAATTATGGGTTGTATTTTGTCCGTAGGTGAGGAGGGAAACATGTGTAAAGGGAAAAGCGAAGAGTATGTGAAGTTTGTAAGTAAGGATCAAATTTAAATGGAAATATATCCAAACATATAATGATTCAGAAGTCCCATAACCTATCAAAATGAAACGTATTTGAGTCTAGTTTACAATGAAAAAAAACCACTCGTCAATCAGAGTTCGGAGTAAAAGGTTATGCTCATTTGAAAATAGCACTGTCGGTTGGGAAAGTACTATCCAAAGGGTTGAAAATACTTGGCATAAAGCTTGAATGGTTAAGAATGGTTGAAGCGAACAAATGTGAAGCAAAAGTCGTAATTTTTATACGATTGTTGTCGTAGTTGTAAATCGAGTCTGAAGTCCCCTTAACATGGGCACCGTGAGCTGGTTCTTTTCAGTATACTATATATGTGATGTTGAATATATATTAAGATCTGGTCACTTAGTGAAATTGGTAGGAAATGCTAAGACGACGACATGTAATTGAACTTAAGCTAAGAAGATGAAGCTAAGCTGATTGAGGGTAAACGAGTTTATTGAAATGAAGTTTTAATAATATTGTTAATCCCTCCTATATGTTTATGTTTTAAAGTGCTTAAGGTAAAAATTAGATTTTATGTTTTTCCTCCTTAAAGCTAAGCAAGCGGGACATAGCAAATAAGCTAAGTCGATACATGTTAATGGGAAAAGCGTGGCTAAGTTGTTAATCTTTTTGTGACGTTATAAAAAGGGAAGATAAGAGTAAATGTTAGCTCTTTTAAGGTAATATGTGAGTAATATGCACTCTACCCGTAATTGCTTTCTAGAACCTCTGAACGACGTTAAAATATAAGCAAGACGAGGTTTAACAAATAAAGTTGTCAATTAAGCAAAGAGGTAAGTGCGTATAAGAATTGATGGAATAGTGAAAACGAGGGTAAAGACTTGAGTGTAGAGTGAATAGTGTTTGACAAAGAAGTTAATATGAATAAGGAAAGTAGAGCTAAATATTGTTAAATTAGATGATACGAGTTACTATTGTGAATGAGTTAGGCAAACAACTAGGAAGATTAACCCTGTTCTAAAGACGTTTAGCATAGGAGTTATAAATTAAGTTGTTTATGTTCAATATATGTTACGTTGATGAATAACCACTAAAGTGTTAAGCTTCTACGAAATAATTAGAGTTGAACGCCAGCAAAATAGTAACTTAAGTTAAGAATCTCTCTGTTATACCCCTAAATAATTATATTATCTATTCTAAGTGTTGAAATCTTCTACCATGTCTGAAAAGGGTAATTCTAGGATCTTCTAAGTCACTTATGATTATGTAAGCTTTCTTAAGCTCCGCAAATAATTGCAAAGTTATGTAAGTCAGTCTAGCATCGCCCGAATTACGACTATATATCTTTATTTGCCAATAAGGCATCACTTAGAGAGTTACTCACGAGTTCCTGAGTTACAAAGCTCCAAGTCTCATATCCTTAAGTTATATCTTTACGTCCCTAATTTATGTTGAAGCGTGCTAGCTGATCTAAGAAGTTTTTGGGAGATCATATTTCGAGAATATGCTAATGTCTCGATCAAGTATCTGATATTGCATACAAGTCTAAGAACTCAAGTATATATATGTATTTCCAGTAAGAAGTCTTAATGTATATGATTTTCATGTTATAACATACAGTTGAGTTCTTTCAGTTATATTCAAGTCATGCATCTTTATGTTTAGCTCTTGTTGAGTTATCAGTTGAATTTTCTAAATTCAGAGGAGAGATTCTCCCATATAACAATGTTCCTAATGTCTAAGTAAGTATAAGTGCAGGCTATGATAATGATCAGTTAAGCTCAAAACTTTGAATACCAGGAAGTCTTTTGGAAGTCACCCAGTTAACTAAATACGATTTATACATTATATAGAAGTCTCATACGTTGTATGTCTGTAGTTCACTTCTCAGCTCTATATATATGACAAAAAACTCCAAGTTCCTAGTTATAATTTCCATGTTTTCTTGCAAAAAAGTCAAATGAATTAAGAACTATATGTGCTTATCTACATGACAAATTTGGAAATGAAATTCCAATGTTAGTTGTCAATACAGGTAAAGGACCACCTGGTAGGCAGTATATACTTACAGTTCCCAGATGTTAAAGAATTGTGTTGAAATGAGCTCTATGTGTTTCTATCCAAGTAATATGTTAAATTGGTAGGATTATTTGTAGGACATTATTTGTAAGCCTACTAAAGTTCTTATGTTATCTAAACCTCTTGAAGGTCCTTCAAGTAACTGAGTCGACATGTTCATGTATAATTTGACAGCTTTATATGATATATATGCATATTTTCTAGCTTTACATGATATGGGTGCTCAATTGACTTTATAGGTTACGAAAGAGGCCTATTCTGGCCACAGATTTAACATTTATTATTTGTATGCCATATATATTAAATTGACTCAATATAATCCATATCGGCCCTTTTATGATTATGATTGAGAATTATTTTTATTTTACCCCAATGTGGTACATCGGCTGGAGATATTTTTATATTACCCCGGTGTGATACATCGGCTGAAGATATTTTTATTTTCCCTGGTATGGTACACCAGCTGGACAAATTTTACATATGGATTTATGGTTGGCTGGTTGCTGGCATCACAGTTATAGTTTCTTTCTTGTGCATTTCTTAATTGCATTTTCATCTCATTATAGAGTTATTATCCGGTTCCGGATTCCAGGTTGTTCTTATTCCTTATTCCTGATTCAGTTATCTTGAGTTCATCTATGTTATAGTAATTTGTTATCAATTATAGGTTGCAGAGTTCCTGATTATATCTATAATTTATGTGTTTATGTGTTAAGTCAGTTATTACAAGATTATTATCTCATGTTTACATTTTCAGCCTTACATACCAGTACATTTCATTCGTACTGACTATTACACCCCGTAAATTCTCGACATATAAATGGCCTATTTGCATGTTGGTTAAGAGATTTTGAATGCCATACATGCTAGAAAAAGGCCCAGGGAAAGACCAGATAAGAAATCCGTCGAACCATCGCGGAAGGAGCCGGGGCAGAGCCCCTCGGCGATGGCAACGTGCCATGGAGGGAGGGCCTCCGCATTGGCTCCGTGTCACGGAGGCCCTGTCCAGGCCCAAGTATATAAGCCTCCAACTTCGATTTTTAAAGTTATATTTCATAAATTTCCCAGAAAAGTCGAGAGAAAACAGAGGGGGGCGAAGGTTCTTTGATAATTTTCGTCCGATTATGCCGTCAAACGTGGTCCAAACTCAAATTAACTCCAGATACTGAGGTATTAAGCAGTAAGGAACATTCCTGCTTTCGTGAAATTCGACCGGCGAATCGTCGTGCTACCCAACTAAGGTAAGTGGAATTGCTCCAAATTAGTGTCAATCTACTCCTAGCCCTAAGGTGAGTATTTCCCCCTTCTGGACTCTCAAGAAATAGCGAGTTTTTGACCGTTTTTTGATAAGACAAAGTTTGGGATTTATATATATTGAAAGTGATATTTTCTCCCAGAATATTAGCGTATTTAGTTCTAATTGACATATATATGAATGCAGTTGGGAGAAATAGCAGAAGTACTGGCCGAACTACGCCAGTTAGTCGGGAACTCCGAAGCGAAGGTATGTAACGCTAATTCCTTCGGCAAGTTAGTAATCCAGTACGGTAGATAGCGTGATGTATAGAATAAAGAACTCAGAAGTCGAGAATTGAGTCCAGTTTGAATTTAGCAAGCATGTTTTATGACATTATGATCTATATTCAGAATAAAAGTTAGTAAAGCAATATCAGACAGTCAAATGATATCTCAGTTACAGTATAATCAGACAGTCAGATAATATCTCAGATACAGTATAGTTCAGTATGAGAATTAGTATAACACAGAAAAGAGTTCAAAATGAGAAATCGGAGTACAAATAGTATTTTCAGTTTAAACATGCTTTGCTATATGTGATTATTGTTTATTGAGACCTGTTTGTGTTATGAGGGCACCCTTTGAGCGTCCTCACCGCCCCTGGGTTGGTAATTGTGTCGACCCACCAAGAGGGTGGGGATATGCCACTCCAAGGAGTGGTATGCCGTCCGCAGTAGAACGAAGATGCGATGGAGCATTCCCCATATCAGGCTGATCAGCATAGAAGTATAGCTTACCCTGTTGTGCGCTTGCGCCCAGGGGGAAGATTACAGATATAGATACAGATACATATTACAGCTTACAGTACAGGAGTCCTCCGGGCTCAGACGCAGTTATTTATATCAGAGGCCATAGCCCGAGCTGGAGACCCAGGGGGCCGGTAGAGGTGCTCGTAGTTAGTAGATGAGTGGAGTGATTTATTTTTGGATGGTTTTGACCCGGGTAAGGGTATATATATTGTATGTTGGTTGGCACCTTTCGGATTATGGGGGATGGTACAGATTCTTGTGTGTTATATATATATGTATATACATGATATCTATTAGTTGATAGACAGCAGGTCACCATAATGACAGGTATGATTCTACCTTACCTTCAGTACAGATAAGCCTATTCCAGATCCTGCTAGTTCAGGCAGTTTTAGACACCTCCCGCTATTCAGAATTTACTAGCATTGTTGTTTATATTTAGTCATGTTCAATTTGCTTTGCATACTCGGTACCAGTGGTACTGACGCCCGTTTGGGGTGCTGCATTACTTGCCTGCAGGTACTCGTAGATGAGGAGCCGATCCCTCGTGATCCTAACCAGCGCAGAGTCATCAGCTCCTGTCATACGGAGCTTGATATTCAGAGGTGTATATTATTTTCTTTTGTTGTATCGTACGGGTAGGTCGGGGCCCTGTCCCGGCCATCTTATCAGTATTCCTAGAGGCTTGCAGTCTGTATATATTTCCCTGTGGTTAGTTGTGCCGGTCGTGTGGGGCCATGCGTATGTTTAGTTGTTTATGTTGGCCGTGTGAGGCCTTATCCAGTCAGTAGTGGTGACCTTGCCGGTCACGTAGCTGTTCAGCAATTGTTATATTGATTTAGAGTTAACTAGACAGCATGGTGGCCTTGTCGGCCCACATTGGTTTCCCTATATGAGAATGATTCTGGTTAGCTGATGATACTGTACAGGTGGCTATAGGCGTAGTCGGCCAGAGGCTGTATTTACAGTCGTTATATAGCCCGTTGATTCCTTGAATCTGAGTTAAAGCCAGCCAGGCACCAGATGTGCTTAGGCTCAGTAGTCTAGCAGTTCAGGTCATAATAGGGCACCAGGTGCCAGTCATACCCCCCAAGGCGGGGCGTGACACTGACGTCCTTTTTCTTGGGGACCTATGTTGGTGCCGCAGGTGCAGGTAGAGGTCAGGATTTCCAATTGAGTAGCACTTCGTGAGATCAACGGATGGTTGGTATGCTCCTTTCTTCCTAGAGCTAGGGCTTAGTTATTTATGCTTGAGTTTTTGAGATGCAGTAATGGGTAGGTCGGAGCCCTGTTCTGACCATCAGTCAGTTTACTCTTTAGAGGCTTTGTGGACTTAGTGTGTACAGTGTTATTCAGTTTATGGCCTCGTCGGCTCACTGTTGCTTGGTTTAGCACACTAATTGCCTTGGTTGCATTTCGATTATTTGCCCCATATTATTGAGACCTTATGGGTCTAGTTTATACTTCAGTTGATTGTGATAGGTGACCTGGATGGCCTAAGTGTTACAGTTACAGATGTCATATAGCCGGCTTCTTGATCAATCATGAATCGAGTGCCAGTTGCGCCCTACCCCAGTTTTTGGGCGTGACAGCCTTGGCATCAGAGCGAAGTCGTATCCTAGGGATTCCACAAGCCGTGTCTTGTAGAGACTTGCTTATAGGTATGTTGTGCACCATACTTATAATCAGGAGGCTACAGGGCATTTAGGGGTTGTTTCACTTTGTTCATTAATAAATCGTGCTATAGAGCAATGATGTAAGAGCTGTTTGAAATCTAAATCATGATTATGTTTTAGAATTCAACTGGAGTAAGGAAGATGGCTACGATATTTATCGACACTGATGCTTGAAAGGGTCCTAGTCTCCCTCCTATCGATCCGAGAAATAGATTATATGCTCGAAGTGAGTTTTGTTTTATTCCCCGTATTACAATTCCTCTGGTTCTAGTCAGAGCTACCATGGGAAGGGATTCAGCCCTTCATGTTGTCCTAGTTTCAGTAGATCCAGGAGGAGGTAGAGTTGTTTATTCTCCAGCACCTTCAGCTATATCAAAGGGACAAGATTTTGAGAAAGCATTTCAGATGTTAACCCGAATAGTGACTTTTCAAAAATCAGCTGTTGAAATTAATGGCAGCGTCTAGGAGAATACTTCTGAGAGCTTTAGTGGCCGTGCATTTTGAGTCTAAATACCCTAGCCTTCACGAATCAGTACTTACCATGGGAACTTCGACGGGTTTGATCTAATAAGGTTTTGTACCTAGAGTAGAGCAACATGAGTATTCGCGAATATAGTACTGGGTTCAATTCTTTGGCCCGATATGCTTCAGATAGGGTGTAGAATATGAGCAATTGAGTATATTAATTGTATTAGGTTTGATAGAGGGATAGAGCCATCAGGTGGATCTGGCAGTTCGAGGGTCAGGGAATTTTTGGCATTGGGTCCCCCACAGTTCACAGGGTCAGATCAGGCAGAGGACCCCTAGGATTTCCTAGATCAGATGTAGAGAATCTTCTGGGTAATGCATGTGAAACCTACAGAATCAGTTGAGTTAGAAGTATTTCGGTTGTGAGACATAGCTGTGTTATGGTACGAGAGCTGGGAAAGGTCTCGAGGGAGAGATGTTGCCCCTCCGACCTGGTCCAGCTTCTCGGAGGCCTTCCTGGACCGTTATTTGCCACGGGAGATCCGGTAGGCCCGGATGGATCAGTTTTTGCACTTGGAGAAGGGGGCGAGGAGTGTACGAGAATATGCCTTACAGTTTGACTCCTTAGCCCGCTATGCTCCAGCTTTTGTGGACACTATGCCATCCAGAGTCCACCGGTTTATTATGGGTCTGAACCCAAAATACATTGAGGCATGCATGACAGCTACATTACGGGAAGATATGGACATTGCCCGAGTGCAGGCCTTTGCCCAGACTATTGAGGGCCTTAGACAGCGGCAACAGGACAGTAGACAGACAAATCAGGAGCAGTGCCGCAGGGATAGATCAGACGATATACAGAGGGAGATTTAGAGAGGACCCAGGCCCCGGTTGTCAGACAGGCCCCCTAGACCCCCACCTCCACCACAACAGCAGAGGGGGAGATTTATTCGTCGAGGGCAGCCAGAGTCTGGTGGCAGTTCTCGAATGGTGGATTCACCTCAGCAGAGGAGGGTAGAGCAGAGCAGATACACATCCCCACTCTGCCCTATTTGCAGCCGACCTCACATCGGAGCTTGTAGATATGGCTTCTCAGGATGTTATATATGCGGGCAGGAGGGGCACTTCATGAGGGATTGTCCGGCCAGGGGGCAAGGTAGCCGAGATAGCCAGGACAGGGGATCTGCAGGGCCACGAGCTCCAGCAGCCTTGGCAGGGCGTAGGCCCTCAGGTTCAGCAGGTAGAGGCCGAGGTAGATCAGGAGCCTCTAGTTCAGGTACGGGCTCAAGCCGTACCTATGCATTACTAGGGAGACAGGACTCAGAGGCGTCTCCAGATGTGGTAACAGGTATGATGACTATTTGCTCATACACAGCTTATGTATTGATTGATCCAAGGTCCACTTTGTCCTATAATACCCCATTTGTGGCTCGAAAGTTTAGTGTTGCACCAGAACTGTTACAGCAGCCCTTTTCAGTAGCTACACCCGTCGGTGACTCCATTATAGCTAGCAGAATTTATCGAGGGTGTACAGTAGAGGTTGCTGATCATCAGACTATAGTAGATCTGGTAGAATTAGAGATGATTGATTTCGATGCCATTATGGGTATGGATTGGTTGGTGCCATGCTATGCTAACTAGAATGTTGGACCAAGACAGTCCGATTCCACTTTCCAGGGGAGGCAGTGTGAGAGTGGAAAGGCAGCACAGCTACGCCAAAAGGTAGGTTTATTTCCTACCTTCAGGAGAGGAAGTTGATAGCTAAGGGATGTATTTACCACCTAGTTAGGGTTCAGGACGTTCGGGTAGAGTCTCTGACACTCCAGTCTGTTCCAGTGGTGAATGAATTCCCTAATGTATTTCCATATGAGCTACCTGGTCTTCCCCCAGAAAGGGAAATAGATTTTGCAATTGACTTGCTACCAGGCACTTAGCCTATATCAATTCCTCCGTATCGTATGGCTTCTGTTGAACTCAAAGAATTAAAGGAGCAGCTGAAGGACCTGCTAGATAAGGGTTTTATCAGGCCGAGTACTTCACCATGGGGTGCGCCAGTTCTATTTGTGAGAAAGAAGGATGGCTCGCTCCGCATGTGTATAGATTACCGGCAGCTGAATAAAGTTATAGTAAAGAATAAGTATCCGCTTCCCAGAATAGATGATTTGTTTGATCAGCTACAAGGGGCCGGATATTTCTCCAAGATTGACTTACGGTCCGGATATCATCAAGTTCGAGTTCATGAAAAAGACATTCCTAAAACGGCCTTCAGGACCCGATATGGCCACTTTGAATTCTTAGTTATGTCCTTTGGGTTGACGAATGCCCCAGCAGCATTTATGGACCTGATGAACAACATCTTCAGACCATACCTGGACCTGTTCGTGATAGTATTTATTGATGATATTTTGGTGTATTCTCGCTCAAAGGCAGACCACCAGGCCCATTTACGGACAGTGCTCCAGATTCTTAGGGACCGTCAGATGTATGCTAAATTCTCCAAATGTGAATTCTGGCTGAACTCAGTAGTTTTCTTGGGGCATATTGTGTCGGATGCTGGTATACAGGTTGACACGCAGAAAATAGAAGCAGTCAAAACTGGCCTAGACCTACCACTCCGACTGAAGTCCGCAGTTTTCTGGAATTAGCGGGATATTACAGAAGATTTGTTGAGGGATTCTCCATTATAGCGACACCTCTGACTAAGCTGACGCAGAAAGCAGTAAAGTTTCAGTGGACAGAGGCATGTGAGCAGAGTTTCCAAGAATTAAAGGACAGATTAACCTCCGCTCCAGTGTTAGCATTACCGGAAGGTACAGAGGGTTATTCAGTGTATTGTGACGCATAGGGTATTGGGTTGGGTTGTGTGCTGATGCAGCACGGTAAAGTGATTGCGTATGCTTGCAAACAGCTGAGGAAACACGAAAAGAATTACCCTACCCACGACCTGAAATTAGCCGCAGTGATCCACGCCTTAAAGATATGGAGACATTACTTGTATGGCGTCCATGTGGATATTTTCACAGATCATAAGAGCCTACAGTATAACTTCACTCAGAGGGAGTTGAATTTGCGACAGCGTCGCTGGTTGGAGTTATTGAAAGATTATGACGTGGACATTCTGTATCATCCGGGAAAAGCTAATGTAGTAGCAGATGCTCTCAGCCGTAAATCAATGGGATGTTTAGCGTATTTACAGCCCGAGAAGCGGGAGTTGTTCAGAGAAATACATCAATTAGCCAGCCTAGCTGTTCGTGTAGCAAAAACAGAGGACAACAGAGCGGTAATTCAAAACACCGCAGTGTCATCATTAGTTGAGGAGGTAAAAGAACGACAGTATGAAGATTCTGATCTGGTCTAGCTTAAGAACAAAATTCAGCAAGAAAAAGCGCCAGATTTTCAGATAACTGAGGATGAAGTGCTGCGATGGAAGGGCCGCCTCTGTGTTCCAGATATTTCAGGGCTCCGCCACCAGATTATGAATGAGGTACATTACGCCCGCTATTCTCTCCACCCAGGCGCGATAAAAATGTACCACGATATTAAGGAAATCTACTGGTGGCCAAGTATGAAGAAGGAAATAGCAGAATTTGTAGCTCAATGTCCTAACTACCAACAGGTAAAAGCGGAACACCAGAAACCGGGCGGATTGACTCAGGACATAGCTGTGCCTCTCTGGAAATGGGAAGCAGTGAAAATGGACTCTGTAGCAGGATTACCCCGTACCAGACATAGACATGATTCCATTTGGGTGATAGTTGATAGACTGACAAAATCAGCCCATTTCCAGCCAATGAAAGCTACTTTCTCGGCCGAAGATTACGCTGAATTGTATATCAGAGAAATAGTTAGATTACACGGTGTTCCAGTATCTACTATCTTTGACAGAGGAGCACAATTTACAGCTAGATTTTGGCAGTCATTTCAGAGAGGTCTGGAAATGCAGATTAATTTGAGCACAACATTCCACCCTCAGACAGATGGACAGGCTGAACGCACTATTCAAACACTCGAGGATATGCTGCGAGCGTGTGTGCTAGATTTTGGAGGTAGCTGGGATGAGCATTTGCCACTGATTGAGTTTGCTTATAATAATAATTATCACTCAGCTATCTAGATGGCGCCCTTTGAGGCACTGTATGGGCAAAAATGTAGATTGCCAGTTAGCTGGTTTGAAGTGGGAGAGTCAGCGCTGATTGGGCCAGACATTATTCAATAGTCAGAGGAGAAAGTAAAGCTTATCAGAGAGCGCCTACTGACTGCACAGAGCCGCCAAAAATCGTATGCCGATGTGCGACGCAGAGACCTGGAATTTGATGTGAATGACTGGGTATTTTTGAAAGTATCCCCGATGAAAGGGGTGATGAGATTCGGTAAGAAAGGTAAGCTCAGTCCGAGATTCATTGGGCCTTATCAGATTCGGCGAAGAGTAGGCCGAGTGGCATACGAATTGAACTTGCCTCCAGAATTAGAATCCGTTCATCCAGTTTTCCATGTATCTATGCTAAGGAAGTGCATAGGAGACCCTCAGAGAGTTTTCCCATTCCAGGATATCCAGGTTACGCAAGAACTGGCCTATGAAGAGGTTCCAGTAGCTATCTTAGACAGACATATTCGTATATTGAGAACGAAAGATATTGCTTCTGTCAAGGTGCTGTGGCGTAACAGAAATGAGAGGAAATGACTTGGGAGGCGAAGGAAGATATGAAAACCAGATATCCTCACTTGTTTCAAGCCTAGTCAGATAACAGGTATGTTATTATTGTTATTTTATATAGTGCCTTGTAGTATAGGTATAAATGAGATAGTAGACTCTAGTCTTTTATGAGATGGATACTATAGTATTGTGTGGAGTACCTGTATTGGACTTTTCGGCATTTCAGGTTCTTGAGATAGTCCATATTACAGGGGAGACTCTGCTAAAATTTTTCTAGAAATAACTTGAGTAAGTCGAGAATTACTATAAATGGAAGTTCACATTCGAGGACGAATGTTCTTACGGGGGAGAATGTTACACCCCGTAAATTCTCGACATATAGATGGACTATTCGCATGTTGGTTAAGAGCTTTTGAATGCCATACATGCTAGAAAAAGGCCCGGGGAAAGACCGAATAATAAATCTGTCAAACCATCGCGGAAGGAGCCGAGGCAGAGCCCCTCCGCGATGGCAACGTGCCATAGAGAGAGGGCCTCCACGTTGGCTCCGTGTCATGGAGGCCCTGTCCAGGCCCAAGTATATAAGCCTCCAACTTTGATTTTTAAAGTTATATTTCATAAATTTCCCAGAAAAGTCGAGAGAAAACAGAGGGGGGCAAAGGTTCTTTGATAATTTTCGTCCGATTACGCCGTCAAACGCGGTCCAAACTCAAATTAACTCCAGATACCTAGGTATTAAGCAGTAAGGAGCATTCCTACAGATTTAGTTTCGTGAAATTTGACCGGTGAATCATCGTGCTACCGAACTAAGGTAAGTGGAATTGCTTCAAATTAGTGTCAATATACTCCTAGACCTAAGGTGAGTATTTCTCCCTTATGGACTCTCAAGAAATAGCGAGTTTTTGACCATTTTTGATAAGCCAAAGTTAGGGATATATATATATTGAAAGTGATATTTTCTCCCAGAGTATTAGCATATTTAGTTCTAATTGACATATATATGAATGCAGTTGGGAGAAATAACAGAAGTACTGGCCGAACTACGCCAGTTAGTCGGGAACTCCGAAGTGAAGGTATGTAACGCTAATTCCTTCGGCAAGTTAGTAATCCAGTACGGTAGATAGCGTGATGTATAGAAGAAACAACTCAGAAGTCGAGAATTGAGTCCAGTTTGAATTTAGCAAGCATGTTTTATGACATTATGATCTATATTCAGAATAAAAGTTAGTAAAGCAATATCAGACAGTCAAATGATATCTCAGTTACAGTATAATCAGACAGTCAGATAATATCTCATATACAGTATAGTTTAATATGAGAATCAGTATAACACAAAAAAGAGTTCAAAATGAGAAATCGGAGTACAAATAGTATTTTTAGTTTAAACATGCTTGCTATATGTGATTATTGTTTGTTGAGACCTGTTTATGTTATGAGGGCACCCTTTGAGCCTCCTCGCCGCCCCTAGGTTGGTAACTGTGTCGACCCACCGTGAGGGTGGGGATACGCCACTCCAAGGAGTGGTATGCCGTCCGCAGTAGGATGAAGATGGGATGGAGCATTCCCCATATCAGGCTGATCAACATAGAAGTATAGCTTACCCTGTTGTGCGCTTGCGCCCAGGGGGCAGATTACAGATATAGATACAGATACAGATTACAGTTTACAGTACAGGAGTCCTCCGGGCTCAGACACAATTATTTATATTAGAGGCCATAGCCCGAGCTGGAGACCCAGGGGGCCGGTAGAGGTGCTCGTAGTTAGTAGACGAGTGGAATGATTTATTTTTGGATGGTTTTGACCCGGGTAGGGGTATATAGATTGTGTGTTGGTTGGCACCTTCCGGCTTATGGGGGATGGTATAGGTTCTTGTATGTTATATATATATGTATATACATGATATCTATTAGTTGATAGACAGCAGGTCACCATGATGACAGGTATGATTCTACCTTACCTTCGGTACAGATAAGCCTATTCTAGATCCTGCTAGTTCAGGCAGTTTTAGACACCTCCCGCTATTCAGAATTTACTAGCATTGTTGTTTATATTCAGTCATGTTTAGTTTTCTTTGCATACTCGGTACCAATGGTACTGACGCCCGTTTGGGGTGCTGCATTACTTGCCTGCAGGTACTCGTAGACGAGGAACCGATCCCTCGTGATCCTAGCCAGCGCAGAGTCATCAGCTCCTGTCATCCGGAGCTTGATATTCAGAGGTGTATATTATTTTCTTTTGTTGTATAGTACGGGTAGGTCGGGGCCCTGTCCTGACCATCTTATCAGTATTCCTAGAGGCTTGTAGTCTGTATATATTTCCCTGTGGTTAGTTGTGCCGGTTGTGTGGGGCCGTGCGTATGTTTAGTTGTTTATGTTGGCCGTGTGAGGCCTTATCCAGTCAGTAGTGGTGACCTTGCCGGTCACGTAGTTGTTCAGCAATTGTTATATTGATTTAGAGTTAACTAGACAGCATGGTGGCCTTGTCGGCCCACATAGGTTTCCCTATATGATAATGATTCTGGTTAGCTGATGATACAGTACAGGTGGCTATAGGCGTAGTCGGCCAGAGGCTGTATTTACAGTCGTTATATAGCCCGTTGATTCCTTGAATCTGAGTTAAAGCCAGCCAGGCACCAGATGTGCTTAGGCTCAGTAGTCTAGCAGTTCAGGTCGTAATAGGGCACCAGGTGCCAGTCATACCCCCCAAGGCGGGGCGTGACACTGACGTCCTTTTTCTTAGGGACCTATGTTGGTGCCGTAGGTGTAGGTAGAGGTCAGGATTTCCAATTGAGTAGCACTTCGTGAGATCAACGGATGGTTGGTATGCTCCTTTCTTCCTAGAGCTAGGGCTTAGTTATTTATGCTTGAGTTTTTGAGATGCAGTAATGGGTAGGTCGGAGCCCTGTTCTGACCATCAGTCAGTTTACTCTTTAGAGGCTTTGTGGACTTAGTGTGTACAGTGTTATTCAGTTTATGGCCTCGTCGGCTCACTGTTGCTTGGTTTAGCACACTAATTGCCTTGGTTGCATTTCGATTATTTACCCCGTGTTGTTGAGACCTTATGGGTCTAGTTTATACTTCAGTTGATTGTGATAGGTGACCTGGATGGCCTAAGTTTTACAGTTACAGATGTCATATAGCCGGCTTCTCTATCAATCATGAATCGAGTGCCAGTTGCGCCCTACCCTAGTTTTGGGGCGTGACAGACTTGGCATCAGAGCGATGTCGTATCCTAGGGATTCCACAAGCCGTGTCTTGTAGAGTCTTGCTTATAGGTATGTTGTGCACCATACTTATAATCAGGAGGCTACAGGGCATTTAGGGGTTGTTTCACTTTGTTCATTAATAAATCGTGCTATAGAGCAATGATGTAAGAGCTGTTTGAAATCTAAATCATGCTTATGTTTTAGAATTCAACTGGAGTAAGGAAGATGGCTACGATATTTATCGACACTGATGCTTGAAAGGGTCCTAGTCTCCCTCCTATCGATCCGAGAAATAGATTATATGCTCGGAGTGAGTTTTGTTTATTCCCCGTATTACAACTCCTCTAGTTCTAGTCAGAGCTATCATGGGAAGGGATTCAGCCCTTCATGTTGTCCTAGTTTTAGTAGATCCAGGAGGAGGTAGAGTTGTTTATCCTCCAACACCTTCAGTTATATCAAAGGGACAAGATTTTGAGAAAGCATTTCAGATGTTAACCCGAATAGTGACTTTTCAAAAATCAGCTGTTGAAATTAATGGCAGCGTCTAGGAGAATACTTCTGAGAGCTTTAGTAGCCGTGGGTTTTGAGTCTAAATACCCTAGCCTTCACGAATCAGTACTTACCATGGGAACTTCGACGGGTTCGAGCTAACAAGGTTTTGTACCTAGAGCAGAGCAGCATGAGTATTCGCGAATATAGTATTGGGTTCAATTCTTTGGCCTGATATGCTTTAGATAGGGTGCAGAATACGAGGGATAGAGTATATTAATTGTATTAGGTTTGATAGAGGATCTGATTCACCATCTTCAAGTACCGACATAAAAGTTGGGGGATACCAGGTCAACAAGATTATTTAAAGCCCCTTGTAGTGCTTCAAGGCACTAGGTGTCCAGACATTTAGTTTCTCTTGAAGACTTAGTCCCTTTTTTGTTTCCCTAGATCACGCTTTAGTTTCAGTTATCAGGACCGCCAATAATAGGTCATGGTAAAAGCAGGTTTAAAAGCGCGGCTTCAGATTTAAAAATTGATCCTATGTCTTATGTACTGAATGGAAAGTGGTATTGGAGTTAATCATCCACCATGGTAGTGTATAAATTTGCTTACGGTTAGAAAAGTTCATCAATTATGTGGTGTTAAGGCACATCTGTCTTATTTTAGATAAATAGATTGAGTTGAATAAGTATAGTTTGATATGAGACAACAAAAGGAAAGGATATGTTTAAGAATAAATGGAATGTATGTTAATGGCACAAGGCAAGGAAAAGTTAAAGATGTTATGGTTAAACTTACGGCTACAGAGGTGTAACCCTCATTCGAGGACGAATTATTTTAAGGGGGGGGGGGGAGGATGTTACACCCCAAAATTTTTTAGATGATTATTTGATGCTTACATGTCATATTAAGGGAACTATGGGTTGTATGTTGTTCGTAGGTGAGGAGGGAAACATGTGCAAAGGGAAAAGAGAAGAGTATGTGAAGTTTATAAATAAGGGTCAACTTTAATTTGGACATATCTCCAAACATATAATGATTAAGAAGTCCTATAACCTATTAAATGAAAGTTATTTGAGTCTAGTTTACAATGAAAACAACAGATCGTCAATCAGAGTTTGAAGTAAAAGGTTATGCTCATTTGAAGACAGCACTATCGGCTTGGAAAGCGTCCAGGCGCGCGGGCACCGAGACAGGAAGGCAGCAGGCGCGCGCGCGCGAGGGCATGTCACACGGGCACCGCCCAGACCTTGGCCAGCCCACCTATATGAAGTAAAATTGAGCTAGAAAGCTCATTTCTACTCCGTTTTAGTTGGTTTTTTTTTCCAGAATTCAGAAAATTCAAAGCCCTTCACATGGTGAAAAGATATCCCAGGTAAGAAACTTCACTCTTGTCTCTTTTGGACTTTGAGAATAGAACCTTGGAAGAACGTCATGGCTTGTTGTTGTCTTGTGGTTGATTGTGGTGTTGCTGCGGCATAGTAAAGAGTAGGAGTTTACTCCTACTTTAGCTAATAACATCTCCAATAAAGGGTAAGTAATTTCCTTTTTAATTTCATTGAGTTTATGAGGTTATAAATTGGAGAATATTGTAGTATTGTGTTGTTGTTTCTTTGTGTGTTCTTGTGGCATGTTGCTGCCCAATTTTTCCAGAACTTTGGTGAAGTAAAATTGCTTCTTGTTATGTTTGTAAATTGTACTTGGAAGGAGCCTTAAGGATTAAGCTTGAAAGGAAGATTTTCGGCAAAATTAGAGTCAACGTGCCAAGGTATGTAAAGGCGTCTCTTTCCTTGTTTTTCAAGCACGAAACTAAATCATTGAAAGGATCAATATTCCTGTTTGTTTTAAAATCATTGAGGCATGTATGATCCTGTCCAAAGGGTTGTAAATACTTGGAATAAATCTTGAATCATTAAGAACGGTTGAAGCA
The DNA here is from genome assembly GCA_035772735.1 of Datura wrightii. Lineage (NCBI taxonomy): Eukaryota > Viridiplantae > Streptophyta > Magnoliopsida > Solanales > Solanaceae > Datura > Datura wrightii. The sequence continues at coordinate 24,932,608 of JASDFA010000001.1, forward strand.
AACAAATGTTAAACGAAAGGCGTAATTTTTATACGATTGTTGTCGTAGTTGTAAATCGAGTCTGAAGTCCCCTTAACTTGGGCACCGTGAGCTGGTCCTTTTCAGTATACTATATATGTGATGTTGAATATATGTTAATATCTGGTCACTTAGTGAAATTTGTAGGAAATGCTAAGACGACGACATACTATTTAACTTAAGATAAGAAGATGACGCTAAGCCGATTGAGGGTAAATGAGTTTATTGAAATGAAATTTTAATAATATTGTTAATTCCAACTATATGTTTATGTTTTAAAGTACTTAAGGTGAAAATTAGATTTTATGTTTTCCCTCCTTAAAGCTAAGCAAGCGGCACATAGCGAATAAGCTAAGTCGATACATGTTAACGGGAAAAGCGTGGCTAAGTTGTTAATCTTTTTGTGACGTTATAAAAAGGGAAGATAAGAATAAATGTGTCACGCTCCACCTTGGGAGGCATGACTGGCACCTGGTGCCCTACTAGGACCTGGACTACTGGACTAGCTGAGCCTAAGCACTTCTGGTGCCAGGCTGGCTCTAATTCTGGATTCATGAAAACAATGGGCTATATAACGACGGTAAATACAGCCTCCGGCCAACTAGGCCTATAGCCACCTGTAGGAATATAACAGCCAACCAGAACAACTGAGCATAAGGGAACCTATGGGGGCCGACAAGGCCACCACTCTGACTAGTTATTACTGAAAAGTAGAATCAATTGCTAAACTGATCTGTGATAGACAAGGTCACCAACTGACAACTGAACTAGGTCCCACACGGCCATCACATGCAAACTAAAAACATATACACAGCCCCACACGACCGGTACAACTAACCACAGGGAATATACAATCCGCAAACATCGAAGAATAATAAGATGGTCGAGACAGGGCCCCGGCCTACCCATACTGTACAAACAAAAAGGGAAGTAAACCTTTAGTTGTCGAGCTCCGGATGATAGGAGTTGAAGACTTTGTACGGTGGTTGGAACTACGAGGGATCTGCTCCTCGTCTATGAGTACCTGCAGGCAAGTAATGCAACGCCCCAAAACGGGCGTCAGTACCACTGGTACTGAGTATGCAAAGCAATAACTGAAAATAACTGAAAGTAAACAATAATACTGATAGATACTGAAGTAATAGGAGACGGGCTGAGACTGACTGAAAAGAGCGTAACTTTACTGAAGAGAGTAAGAGTCATACCTGATAACATGGCGGTCTACTTTCTATCTATTAATAACTAACACAACATAGCATACAAGAGCCTTACTCGCCCCCATAAGCCATAAGGTACCAACTCAGCACACAATCTATATACCCCTACCCAGGTCATACCATCCACCTAGTAACTATGAGCATCCCACCGGCCCCCTAGGTATGCAACTTGGGCTCGCTGGGCCCCTGGCTATAGCTGGATCTAAGTCCGGAGGACTCCTGAAATCTGAAATCTGAAATCTGTAATTTGAAAACTGTAATCTGCACCCCAGGCACAAGCACTCGACAGGGGGTGTGGTATAGTGCTGATCAACCTGCTATGGGGAATCTGCATCCCATCTTCGTCCACTGGCGGACGGCATGCCACTTCGTAGAGCGACGTATCCTCACCCACTGGCGGACGAGTTGCACAACTATTAACCCTGTGGCGGTCAAGGAAGCTCTAGGGTGCCCAACACATAACAATCATGTCTCCGCAGATAGCAATAACCGCATGTAATATATATATATATACTGAATCTGATAATAATATTTATATTCTGGTATCCTATTCTGAATTTCATATTGAAATATACTGAATTTGATACTGAAATATGCTGAATTTGATACTGAAATATACTGAATCTAATACTGAGATATACTGACTCTGAAATAATATTTCTGAAATATTCTACTGGGAATTATATTGTTTTACTGAGTTTCATGCTGAACACTATATAATAATTCTAACATGCTTACTGAACTCATACTAAATATAATATACGGCTTCTGAAACATTCTACTGGAATTTGTAATACTTTGCTGTACTGGAACTACTAGCTTGATGAAAGAAACTGGCTTTACATACCTCGCCTGGCGACTTTCTGATTAATTGGCGCAGCTCAGCTAATGTTCAGCTATTTCTCCCAACTATATTCATAGTCACGAAAGAATAGAATTAATTCTACTATTATTTTGGAAAGAAACCATACTTATGGATATACCTACTGCCTATTCTTCGACTTATCGTAGAACGGCAGAAAACTCATAATTTCTCGGAAGTCTAGAAGGGAGAAATATTCACTTTAATGCTTGGAGTATACTAATACTAGTTTGGAGCAATTCCACTTACCTTGGCTCGGTGAGACGATGATTCGTCGGTCGAATTTCACGAAACTAACTCCGTATAAATGCTCCCTGCAGCTTTGTACTTTGCTACCCGAAGTTAATTTGAGTTTGGACTACATTTGACGACGTAAACGGAAGGAAATTTATGTTGAACCTTCGTCCCTCCCCTGTGTCTGTTCGTTCTCTAAAAATGAAGAATGAAAATGATCAAAAATAAACCGAAGTGGGGCTTTATATACTTGGATCTGAACCCCCTTTAAGTCGCATTTGTTGAATGCGATTTATAAGTCGCATTTGCCTTGCGACGCTCCGACTTGGCGCTTGTCCGGTCTCTCCCCGGGCCCTTTTCTCACACGTATGACATTCTAAAACTCTTAACCAACATGCGAATAGGCCAACTAAGTGTCAATAACTTATGGGGTGTAACATCCTTCCCCCCTTAAGAACATTCGTCCTCGAATGTTAACTTCTGTTTCCAGAAATTTTAACTTGTTCTACTTATTCTGGAAAAATTTCGGCAGAGTTTCCCTTGTAATATGGATTATTTCAAAAATCCTGAAACACAGAAAAGTCCAATACAGGTACTCCATATAATACTATAGCATTCATTTCATAATAAACTGAAGTTAACATCTCACTTATACACATGAATATAAAGCAACTCATAAAACAGCAATATCAACATACCTCTAGTTGACTAAGTCTGAAATAACTGAGGGTATCTGGCTTTCATATCTGCTTCTGCTTCCCAAGTCATTTCCTCTCGGTTCCTGTTACGCCATAACACTTTGACAGAAGCAACATCTTTAGTTCTTAATCTGCGGATCTGCCGGTCTAGTATGGCTACTGGAACTTCTTCATAGGCCAACTCCTCTGTAACCAGAACATCTTGGACTGAGACAATTTTGGAGGGATCTCCTATGCACTTTCTCAGCATTGATACATGGAAAACTGGGTGGACAGATTCTAACTCTGGAGGTAAGTCTAGCTCATATGCCACTTGGCCTATTCTTCGGCGGATCTTATAAGGCCCAACAAACCTCGAGCTGAGCTTGCCTTTCTTTCCAAATCTCATTACACCCTTCATCGGTGAAACTTTCAGAAACACCCAATCACCCACATTAAATTCCAAGTTTCCGCGCCGTACGTCAGCATAAGATTTCTAGCGGCTCTGAGCATTCAGTAAACGTTCTCTGATAAGCTTTACTTTTTCCTCTGACTGATGAATGATATATGGCCCAATCAATGCTGATTCTCCTACCTCAAACCAACCAACTGGAGATCTACACATTTGCCCATATAATTCCTAATAAGGCGCCATCTGAATAGCTAAATGGTAACTGTTATTATAGGAGAACTCAATGAGTGGTAAATGTTCATCCCAGTTACCTCCGAAATCCAACACACATGCTCGCAACATATCCTCGAGCGTTTGAATGGTGCGTTCTACCCGCCCATCTGTCTGAGGATGAAAAGATGTGCTCAAGTTAACCTGCGTCCCCAAGCCTCTCTAAAATGATTGCCAGAATTTAGCTGTAAACTGCACCCTTTTGTCGGAGACAATGGACACTGGAACACCATACAACCTAACTATTTCTCTGATATACAGCTTAGCATAATCCTCGGCAGAAAAGTAGCCTTTACTGGCAAAAAATGAGCTGATTTTGTCAGTCTGTCAACAATCACCAAGATCATATCATATCTACGCCTGGTGTGGGGTAATCCTGCTACAAAATTCATATTTACTGCTTCCCATTTCCATGGTGGCACAACTATATCCTGAGTCAGTTCGCCTGGTTTCCTATGTTCAACTTTTACCTGCTGGCAGTTGGGATACTGAGCTACGAATTCTGCTATCCCCTTCTTCATTCCTGGCCACCAGTAGATTATTTTATATCGCAGTACATTTTCGTCGAACCTGGGTGGAGAGAATAACGGGCATAATGTACCTTGCCCATAATCTGTTGGCGAAGCCCTACAACGTCTGGAACACAAAGGCAATCTTTATATCGCAATATCCCGTCCTCGGTTATCTAAAAATCTGTCACCTCTCCTTGCTGAACTCTATTTCTAAGTTGAACCAGGCTAGGATCTTCACACTATCGTTCCTTTACTTCCACGATTAAAGATGACACTGCGGTGTTTTGGATTACCGCTCCGTTGTCCTCTGTTTCTGCTACACGAATGACTAAACTGGATAACTGATGCAATTTCCAGGATATTCCCACTGCACAGGCTGTAAGTATGCCAAACTCCCCATAGACTTACAGCTCAGGGCGTCTTCCACAACATTGGCCCTTCCTGGGTGATACAGAATATTCACATCATAGTCTTTCAACAGCTCTAACCAGCGACGCTGCCGCAAGTTCAGTTTTTTCTGGGTGAAGATATACTATAGGCTCTTATGATCAGTGAAAATATCCACGTGGACGCCATACAAGTAATTTCTCCATATCTTCAAGGCGTGAATCACTGCGGCCAATTCCAGGTCATGGGTACGATAGTTCTTTTCATGTTTCCTCAGCTGTTTGGAAGCATAATCAATTACTTTACCATGCTGCATCAACACACATCCTAACCCAACACCCGAAGCATCACAATAAACTGCATGACCTTCTGTACCTTCTGGCAATGCTAACACTGGAGCTGATGTTAACCTGTCTTTCAATTCCTGGAAGCTCTGCTCACATGCCTCATTCCACTGAAATTTTGCTGCCTTCTGCGTCAGTTTAGTCAGAGGTGCTGCTAAGGTGGAAAATCCTTCAACAAACCTTCTGTAGTACCCTGCTAACCCCAGGAAACTGTGTACCTCGATCGGAGTGGTAGGTCTGGGCCATGCTTTCACTACTTCTATTTTCTGTGTATCTACCTGTATACCAGCATCTGACACGATATGCCCCAAAAAGGCTACTGAATTCAGCCAAAATTCACATTTAGAGAACTTGGCATATAGCTGACGGTCTCTGAGAATCTGGAGCACTGTCCGCACATGATCGTGGTGGTCTGCCTCTGGCGAGAATACACCAGAATATCGTCAATAAATACTATCATGAACAGGTCTAGTTATGGTTTGAAAATACTGTTCATCAGATCCATAAATACTGTTGGAGCATTTGTCAGCCTAAAGGACATGACTAAGAATTCAAAATAGTTGTATCTGGTCCTGAAGTCAGTCTTTGGAATGTCCCTTCACGAACCCAAACCTGATGATATCCGGACCTTAAGTCAAATTTGGAGATATATCTAGCTCCCTGTAACTGATCAAGCAAATCATCTATCCTGGGAAGCAGATACTTATTCTTGATCGTGACTTTATTCAACTGCCGATAGTCTATACACATACGGAGGGAGCCGTCCTTCTTTCTCACAAATAGAACTAGCGGACCCCAAGGTGAAGTACTCGGCCTGATAAAGCCCTTATCTAATAAATCTTTCAACTGCTCCTTTAGTTCTCTGAGTTCAGCAGGAGCCATGCAATAAGGGGGAATTGATATGGGCTGGGTTCCTGGTAATAAATCAATTACAAAGTCTATTTCCCTTTCTGGGAGAATACCAGGTAACTCATCTAGAAATACATCGGGGAATTCATTCACCACTGGAACAAACTGGAGAGTCGGAGGCTCTACCCGAACATCCTGAACTTTGACAATATGGTAAATGTACCCCTTGGCTATCAACTTTCTCGCCCGAAGAAAGGAAATAAACCTACCTTTTGGCATAGCTGTACTGCCCTTTCACTCTCGTACTGCCTCCCCTGGAAAGTGGAATCGGACCGTCTTGGTCCAGCATTCTACATTTGCATAGCATGGAGCTAACCAATCCATACCCATAATGACGTCAAAGTCAACCATTTATAACTCTACCAAATCTGCTGTGGTCTGATGGCTAGCAACCTCTACTGTACACCCTCGATAAACCCTTCTAGCTATGATAGAGTCACTGACGGGCGTAGATACTAAAAAGGGTTGCCGAAGCAATTCTGGTACAATACTGAACTTTCGAGCCACTAATGGGGTATCATAGGACAAGGTAGATCCGGATCGATTAATACATAAGCAGGGTGAGAGCAAATAGTCATCATACCTGTCACAACATCTGGAGACGCCTCTGAATCCTGTCTCTCTGGTAATGCATAGGTACGGCTTGGGCCCGTACCTGAACTAGAGGCCCCTGATCTGCCTCAGCCTCTGCCTGTTGAAACTGAGGGCCTGCGTTCTGCCGGGGCTGCTGGAGCTCGCGACCCTGCTGATCCCCTTTCCTGTCTATTCCGATCACCCTGACCCTTGGTGGGACAATATCTCATCACATGACCCTCATGTCCACATATATAACACCTATTGGATCCATATCTGCAAGCTCCAGAGTGGCATCGGCTGCAAATAGGGCAAAGTGGTGGTGTATACCTGCTCTGTTCTTCCCTCCTCTATTAGGGTGAATCTATTGTTCGAGAACTTCCGCCGGACTCTAACTGTCCTCGGTGACTGAATTTACGCCTCTGCTGCTGTAATGGAGGCGGGGGTCTAGGTGGCCTATCTGACAACCGTGTCAAAGGCCCTCTCTGAATCTCCCCCTGTAACTCATCTGACCTATCCCTGCGGCGCTGTTCCTGACTTGTTCGTCTGCTATCCTGTTGCCGCTGTCTGAGGCCCTCAATAGTCTGAGCAAAAGCCTGCACTCGAGCAATATCCATATCTTCCTGTTACAAGCCTCAACATATATTGGGTTCAGCCCCATAATAAACCGGTGGACTCTGTATGGAATAGTGTCTACAAAGGCCAGAGCATAGCGGGCCAAAGAATCGAACTGCAGGGCGTATTCTCGAACACTCATCGCCCCCTGCTCCAAGTGTAAAAACTGGTCCATCCGGTCCTTTCGAATCTCTCATGGTAGGTAATGGTCTAGCAAAGCCTCTGAAAAGCTGGACCAGGTCAGAGGGGCAACATCTCTCCCTCGAGACCTTTCCCAACTCTCATACCACAACACAGTAATATCCTACAGTCGGAACACCGCCAATTCGACCGATTCTGTAGATGTAACATGCATTACCCAAAAAATCCTCTACATCTGATCCAGGAAGTCCTGGAGGTCCTATGTTCGATCTGTCCCGATAAACTGTGGGGGACCTAGTGCCAGGAATTCTCAAACCCTTGAACTACCAGGCCCACCTGATGATTCTGCCGCTGTAGGTAGCATTGACTGGCGCTGAGTAGTCATCATTTGCGCTAACATAACTACTGCACTTCTGACCTCCTAGTTAAATGGTGTAGGTGTAGGAACTGTCGAAGGTGGTGTCGTCCCGAGTGGCTGTTGATAAGGTGGAGATTGCTGAGAAGGTCGGGACGATGCCTCTATATCGCCCTCAGATCGGGCTGATTCTAAACGAGGCTGAGGCATCCTGCTGGTGCCCTCTCCTGCTGCTATGTCAAATCTTTTGTTTGTGATAGGATGTCGCTGATCTGACATTTTATCTGTAAACAAAGAGTATAATAAGGTTTAGGGACTCAACCCTATACTGTACTGCTCTATGGCACGACTGAATATGAAGAAAGAGTAACCACCCTATCATGCCTTGCAGCCTCCTGCCTATGGCATGTGGTGCACAACACATCCATAGACAAGACTCTACTTAGCACGGCTTGCAGACTCCCTGGGATATGACCTTCTCTGATACCAAGTTTGTCACGCCCCGCCTTGGGAGGCATGATTGGCACCTGGTGCCCTACTAGGACCTGGACTGCTGGACTAACTGAGCCTAAGCACTTCTGGTGCCAGGCTGGATCTAATTCTGGATTCATGAAAACAACAGGCTATATAACGGCTGTAAATACAGCCTCCGACAGACTAGGCCTATAGCCACCTGTAGGAATATAATAGCCAACCAGAACAACTTAGCATAAGAGAACCTATGCGGGCCGACAAGGCCACCATGCTGACTAGTTATTACTGAAAAGTAGAATCAATTGCTAAACTGATCTGTGACCGACAAGGTTACCAACTGACAACTGAACAATGCCCCACACGGCCATCACATGCAAACTAAAAACATACACACGGCCCCACACGACCAGTATAACTAACCATAGGGAATATACAATCCGCAAGCCTCTAAGAATAATAAGATGGTCGGGATAGGGCCCCGGCCTACCCATACTGTACAAACAAAAAGGGAAGTAAATCTTTAGCTGTCAGGCTCCGGATGATAGGAGCTGAAGACTCTGTACGCTGGCTGGAACTACGAGGGATCTGCTCCTCGTCTATGAGTACCTGCAGGCAAGTAATGCAGCGCCCCAAAACGGGCGTCAATACCATAGGTACTAAGTATGCAAAGCAATAACTGAAAATAACTGAAAGTAAACAATAATACTGATAGATACTGAAGTAATAGGAGACGAGCTGAGATTGACTGAAAAGAGCGTAACTTTACTGAAGAGAGTAAGAGTCATACCTGAAAACAGGGCGCTCTACTTTCTATCTATTAATAACTAACACAACATAGCATATAAGAACCTCTCCAACCCCCATAAGCCATAAGGTACCAACCAGCACACAATCTATATACCCCTACCCTGGTCATACCATCCACCTAGTAAATATGAGCATCCCGCCGGCCCCCTAGGTATGCAACTTGGACCCGCTGGGCCCTTGGCTATAGCTGGATCTCAATTCGGAGGACTCTTGAAATATGAAATTTGAAATCTGAAATCTGTAATCTGAAAACTGTAATCTTCACCCCGGGCGTAAGCGCTCGACAGGGGGTGTGGTATAGTGCTGATCAGCCTGCTATGGGGAATCTGCATCCCATCTTCGTCCGCTAGCGGACGGCATGCCACTCCGTAGAGCGACGTATCCTCACCCTCTGGAGGGCGAGTCGACACAACTATTAACCCTGGGGCATTCAAGGAAGCTCTAAGGGTGCCCAACATAGAAAAATCATGTCTCCACAGATAGCAATAATCGCATGTAATATATATATACTAAATCTGATAATAATATTTATATTCTAGTATTCTGTTCTGAATTTCATACTGAAATATACTGAATCTGATACTGAAATATGCTGAATCTGATACTAAAATATACTGAATCTAATATTGAGATATACTGAGTCTGAAATAATATTTCTGGAATATTCTGTTGGTAATTATACTGTTTTACTGAGTTTCATGCTGAACACTGTATAATAATTGTAACATGCTTACTGAACTCATACTGAATATAATATACGACTTCTAAAATATTCTACTGGAATTTATACTACTTTTCTATACTGGAACTACTAGCTTGCCAAAAGAAACTGGCTTTACATACCTCGCCTAGCGACTTTCTGATTAATTGGCGCAGCTCAATTAAGGTTCAACTATTTTTCCCAACTGTATTCATATTCACGAAAGAATAGAATTAATTCTACTATTATTTCGGAAAGAAACCATACTTATGGATATACCTACTACCTATTCTTCGAGTTATCGAAGAACGACCAAAAACTCGTAATCTCTCAGAAGTCTAGAAGGGAGAAATACTCACTTTAATGTTGGGAGTATATTAACACTAGTTTGGAGAAATTCCACTTACCTTGGCTCGGTGAGACGACGATTCGTCGGTCGAATTTCACGAAACTAACTCCGAAGGAATGCTCCCTGCAGCTTTATACTTCCCTACCCGAAGTTAATTTGAGTTTGGACTACGTTTGACGGCGTAAATGGACGGAAATTTATGTTGAACCTTCATCCCTCCCTTGTTTCTGTTCGCACTCTGGAAATGAAGAATGAAAATGACCAAAAATAAACCGAAGTGGGTCTTTATATACTTGGACCTGAAACCCCTTTAAGTCGCATTTGTCGAATGTGATTTATAAGTCGCATTTGCCTTGCGACGCTCCAACTTGGCACTTGTCCGGTCTCTCCCTGTGCCTTTTTCTCGCACGTATGACATTTTAAAACTCTTAACCAATATGCGAATAGGCCAACTAAGTGTCAAGAACTTACAGGGTGTAACAAAATGTTAGCCCTTTTAAGGTAATATGTGAGTAATATGCACTCTGCCCATAATTTCTGTCTAGAACCTTTGAACGACATTAAGATATAACAAGACGAGGTTTAACAGATAAAGTTGTCAATTAGGCAAAGAGGTATGTGCGTATAAGAATTGATGGAATAGTGAACACGAGGGTAAATACTTAAGTGTAGAGTTAATAATGTTTGGCAAAGAAGTTAAGATGAATAAGGAAAGTAGAGCTAAATATTGTTATATTAGACGATACGGGTTACGATTGTGAATGAGTTAGGCAAACAGCTAGGAAGATTAACCCTATTCTAAAGACGTTTAGAAAAAGAGTTATAAATTAAGTTTTTTATGTTCAATATATGTTACGTTGATGAATAACCACTAAAGTGTTAAGCTTCTACGAAATAATTAGAGTTGAACGTCAGCAAAATAGTAATTTAAGTCGAGAAGCTCTCTGTTATACCCCTAAATGATTATGTTAAGTTATATATTCTAGGTGTTGAAATCTTCTACCATGTCTGAAAAGGGTAATCCTAGGATCTTCTAAGTCACTTATGATTATGTAAACTTTCTTAAGCTCTGCAGATAATTGCAAAGTTATTTAAGTCAATCCAGCATCACCGGAATTACAACTATATATCTTTATTTACCTATAAGGAATCACTTAGAAATTTACTCACGAGTTCTCAAGTTACAGAGCTCCAAGTCTTAGATCCTTAAGTTATGTCTTTACGTCCCTAATTTATGTTGAAGCGTGTTAGCTGATCTAAGAAGTTTTTGAGAGATCATATTTCGAGAATTATGCTAATGTCTCGGTCAAGTATCTGATATTGCATACAAGTCTAAGAACTCAAGTATATATATGTATTTCCAGTAAGAAGTCTTAATGTATATGATTTTCATGTTATAACATACAGTTGAATTCTTTCAGTTGTATTCAAGTCATGCATCTTTATGTTTAGCTCTTGTTGAGTTATCAGTTGAATTTCCTAAATTCAGAGGAGAGATTCTCCCATGTACCAATGTTCCTAATGTCTAAGTAAGTATAAGCGCAGGCTATGATAATGATCAGTTAAGTTCAGAACTTTGAATACCAGGAAGTCTCTTGGAGGTCACCCAGTTAACTAAATACGATTTATACATTATATAGAAGTCTCATACGTTGTATGTCTATAGTTCACTTCTCAGCTCTATGTATATGACAAATAACTCCAAGTTCCTAGTTATAATTTCCATGTTTTTTTGAAAATAAGTCAAATGAATTAAGAACTATATGTGCTTATCTACATGATAAATTTGGAAATGAAATTCCAATATATAGTTATCGATACAGGTAAAGGAACCACCTGGTAGGTAGTATATATTTGCAATTCCCAGATGTTAAAGAATTGTGTAGAAATGAGCTCTATGTGTTTCTATCCAAGTAATATGTTAAATTGGTAGGATTATTTGTAGGACATTGTTTGTAAGCCTACAAAAGTTCTTTTGTTGTCTAAACCTCTTGAAGGTCCTTCAAGTAACTGAGTCGACATGTTCATGTATAATTTGACAGCTTTATGTGATATACATGCATATTTTCTAGCTTTACATGATATGGGTGCTCACTTGCATTTATGGGTTACGAAAGAGGCCTATTCCGGCCACAGATTTAACATTTGTAATTTATATGCCATACGTGTTAAATTGACTCAATATAAGCCAAATCGGCCCTATTTATGATTATGATTGAGAACTATTTTTATTTTACATCGGCTAGAGATATTTTTATTTTACCCCGATGTGATACATCGGCTGAAGATATTTTTATTTTTCCCTGGTATGGTACACCAGCTGGACAAATTTTATATATGGATTTATGGTTGGCTGGTTGCTGGCATTACAGTTATAGTTTCTTTCTTGTGCATTTCTCAATTGCATTTTCATCTCATTATAGAGTTATTATCAGGTTCCGAACTCTAGGTTGTTCCTATTCCTTATTCCTGCTTCAGTTATCTTGAGTTCACTTATGTTATAGTAAGTTGTTATCAATTACAAGTTGCAGAGTTCTCGATTATATCTATCCTTTATATGTTTATGTGTTGAGTCAGTTATTATAATATTATTATCTCATGTTTACAGTTTTAGCCTTACATACCAGTACATTTCATTGGTACTGACGTCCTTTTGCTTGGGGACTTACGTTCGTGCCGCAAGTGCAGGTAGAGGTCAGGATTGCCAGTTGAGTAGCAGTTCGTGGGAACCGGATGGTTGGTGTGCTCCTTTCTTCCTGGAGCTAGGGCTTATTTATTTATGCTTGAGTTTTGAGATGCAGTTATGGGTAGGTCAGAGCCCTGTTCCGACCATCAGTCAGTTTACTCTTTAGAAGCTTTGTGGACTTAGTGTGTACAATATTATTCAGTTTGTGGCCTGGTCGGCTCATTGTTGCTTGGTTTAGCACACTAATTTCCTTGGTTGCATTTCAATTGTTTAGCCAGTATTGTTGAGACCTTATGGGTCTAGCTTATACTTCAGTTGATTGTGACAGGTGGCCTGGATGACCTAAGTATTACAGTTATAAATGTCATATAGCCGGCTTCTTGATCAATCATGAATCGAGTGCTAGTTGCGCCCTACCCCAGTTTTGGGGCGTGACAATATACTTGTCCAAAAAGGTAGAGTAGAATTGAGTCCAAGTCAATGGTGGTGACCCTGCTGGTCTGCATTCCACAAAAACCCTCCACCAGAGCTTAGCGTCGCCTATCAGCTAGAAGGTGACAAACTCTACCCCATACTTCTCCACTCCCCCCATTTTATAGAGACTCTCATGATAGTCAATTATGAATTCGTAGGCGTCCTCCTCCTCAATCCCATAGAAAGTGGGATGCTTCATCTTGGTGAACCTCCAAAATAAGTCATGTTCCTCCCCTGTCATTACCGGTCCAACTACCAGCTTTGGAAATATCACAGTCTCTGACATATCATCTATACGAGGAACCATAGAGGTTGCATGCTGTATCCCCAACTGCTAGCCTGCCGGAGGCACTAGCTCTACCCCATTACCCACGAGGCCGCTCAAAAGGTTAAGGACCTGAGCCATGACCTCGGAGGATGCTGGAGCGGCTGCAGTCTCTCCCTGAGTTGGGACCTCCACCTTTACAACCATCCTTTATTGGACTGCCGCTGGTACGGGAGATATTAACCTCTCTTGAATCGAAGCAGGAGCGCTGACCCCTCCTCTGACAGTGGCAGGCCTCCACCCACGACCTCTGCCCCATCCTCTGCGGTGAACTGCGGTTGTTGCTGGCTCGAGTACTCCCTCTATATTTCAGCCTGCACGTGTTCTCACCATCTGTGAGAGAAACAAAAAAGAGTTGTTAGATATCAATTTGGATCACTTGATACCAATTGGACTCAAGTAATCATATGAAAAGGAAAGAAGAATGGAGCTTTCCTAAAGTCCTGTAGCCTCTCGAATATAAGTTACGGATGTCTGTACACCGATCCACGAGACTCTACTAGAACCATCTTAGTGCAATGAGATCGAAGAACCTAGGGCTCTGATACTAACTTTGTCATGACCCAAATGGCCGTGATTGGCACCCACACTAACCTCCGGTGGGCGAACCATGCAAATCCAACTAGTTTCCCACAAACCGCAGCAATTCAGAAAGAAGATAACACTTTTGTAAGTAAATAAAATATTTCGCCGAATTTAACTTAAATGAATCAACCAAAACAAAATAAATAACTCCTACAAACATTCCCAAAATCCGATTGTCATTGCACTTCAGACATCTAAACACATGTCTAAGATTGGAAGAAAACTAAAGAGAAGTAAAGCTGAAAATGTCCGGACGAGAGACATCTTCGATGGAGGAGTAGAACAGCATATCCTGCATCGTTCACCTTTCAATAATCCACTGCTTCTTTAAAGGTGAGGTCGAGATGAACTTTCAGGATCGGATTCTGCACTCAGAAAAAAAGTGCCGGAGTAGCGTCAGTACGAAACACAGTACTGGTAGGCATCATCGGTCGACCTTACATAGTAACACACATACATACAGACAACAATGTGCAATTAATCCAAAACATCATTTATACAAAATCATACTCTGTTCAGGAATTAAATTCTACTCAAGTGCTAACCGGCCTGCTCACTGGATTAGGACATCACTGTAATGATCACTTGACGCTGCCATAATCTCATATGCCACAATCATTAATAAATGGTAGATATGACGTGACCACATAGGGTATATAATGAGTCATTCCCAAGGATTGCACAACTTAATTACTAAATCTCTTTTAATATTTCATCTATCAAGTCATTGTAAGCCTCAATAATTAAGACGATAAGCACATTACTACAAGTGCATTTCAGTTTAATACCCATACTCACTCTAAATCTCACAGTTCTTACAATATATCAATAACACAACAAATGGCGAGATGCGGGGCACACACCTCTGTAACATCACCATAAACACTTAATCGCTGAACATCGATGTACACACGTGCTAGAGGATCTTATTTCTACCCTTCCAGTCATGGCCTGCAGAAGACTCTAGAAATTCATGTACAGTACCGGTGCGATACCCCCTTCCACTCAACTGCTCATCTGGATGCTCCCCTTGGACACAAGTAACTCAGTCAGTCTTGCTCGGTCGGATGCTCCTTTCGGGAACGAGCCACTCATCTCAGGATATTCATATTATTCACATTCATTCTCATAGTTCATGTATTAACATTAGTCCATTGTTATGACTTTTAGGAGGTCTCATTCTACAGCCATTAACTTAACCCTTTTCCACGGTTCAATCATTCTCAGAAAATACAAAAGACATGAACAACATATACACTTTATTCCACATCACATAGGTAATCCACACCATATTAGAGTCACGAAATTAGGAAATTCACAAAGGATATTAAAACACTTAAGATCCAGAGACAATATACACATTATAGTTCCACATCTATGTATACCATTATGAAAAGTCTAACTCCGTTAAACCATAACCTACCTCGATTTGGAGGATTCGAACGACAATCACTCTGTTGGGGCCTTGCCTTTTCTCAACACTTCTGAATGCTCAAAGTCTAAAAACAAGAGATAAACATAATTTAATAGTCTACTACCAAAAATAAGGATTTTGAAATTCACACCCACCCCGTTCTACCCATTATATGGCCCAATTCGACACTTCAACTTTAAATTATCATAACCCAATCTTGCTACGATCATCCACCCTAGTTTCATGGAGTTTTCTACTCCTCTAGGCTTCCTTAAAGCAATTTTTAGAGTTAAGGGTTCTAACTTCACATAATTTCTAAGTCTCACTCCATCATATAAACGAAATTCTACATCATATTCCCCCTAGGAAGAAACAAATACAAGTTGCAAGAATAGGAACTAATCATCCTATAATACCCAATCAATTCCCTTACTCTTCATTGTTATAGGGTTTTCCACCTAGGATTATTCACCATAACAGGTTCCCCTATCGATTCTACAATAAAAATAATGGAAAAGCAAAGCAAACTCTTACCTTGGGAAAGGAAATTACTCTGCTCTTGGGAAAATCACCTTCTTGTTCAGAATTTCATACTTTAGAAATAATGGGGAAAACCCCTTAAAACCCATTTTCTAGTTCCCGCCGTTCGCTGTAGTAGTCCCTTTTTCTGCTGTAGGGGATTTGCTACGGCAGATCCTACGGCTATTCTCTGGATCTGTTATAGCAGAATTCCGACCATCACGATGGTCTCGCTGCAGCAAAAATCCCACCACTGTAATGGTCTCCTATAACCACAAGCTCCCCAAATCTTGCTCTCAACTCATCATCAACATCAAAAATTTCCTATCTCACTGATAACACTTTTATAACTATTGCTTAGGTCGGTTAGAGTGTCTGGGCTTATTCCCTTTGTAATGGTATACAGGTCATTACATCTCTACTGGTATAATTAGAGCTGGATTGCTAATGCACTTCCTCAGCAAGGACACATGAAAAACTAGATGTACCAAAGATAATTCCGTAGGTAACTCCAACCCATAGGCCACATTGTCAATGCGCCTCAGAATCCTATAAGGACCAACATATCGAGGACTAAGCTTCCCTTTCTTGCCAAACCTCATAACTCCCTTCATGGGTGATACCTTCAGAAACACTTAATCATCAACTACGAACTCAAGCTCTGTCCTCCTAACATCCACATATGATTTCTGACGACTTTGATCTGTTTTCAGCCTTTCCTTGATAAGTTGAACTTACTCTATGGCTTCATGAACTTAATCTGGCCATATCAATGTAGTCTCACCTACCTTACACTATCCAATAGATGACCTATATCTCTTCCTATAAAGAGCCTTAAATGGAGCCATGTGAATGTTGGAATGGTAGTTGTTGTTGTAGGCAAACTCAATGATGGGAAAGTGATCATACCAACTACCATTGAAATCAATCACGCAAGCTCTCAACATGTCTCTAAGGTCTAAATGATCCGCTCGGCTTGATCATCAGTATGCGGGTGAAAAGTTGTGCTAAGCTTGTCCTAAGCACCAAATCCCTTCTGAAATGACTTCCAAAACTATGAAATAATCTGAGTACCCCAATCGGCAATGATGGACAAGGGGACCCCATGCAACCCAATTAATTCTCATATGTAAAGTCTAGCATAATCCTCGGCAGAATTCGTAGTCTTAATTGGTAGAAAATATGTTGACTTAGTCATTTTGTCCACAATCACCGTATGAAATCATGTTATCGATGCGTATGAGGTAAACCTGTGATGAAGTCCATATTTATCTCTTCCCACTTCCACGTAGGAATACTGATATCCTAAAGCATACCTCCTCATCTCTAATGCTCAACCTTCACCTGTTGGTAATTTGGACACTTAGCCACAAATTCTGCAATGTCCTTCTTCATGCCATTCCATCAATAGACTTCTCATATATCACAATACATCTTGGTGGCACCTGGATGGATAGAATATAGAGAGCTCTGAGCCTCCCTCAACATTCTCTCTCTCAAGTCATCCATATCTGGAACACATAGTCGGCCCTGATATCAGAGTACACCATCTCCCCCTTGGGAGAAAACCTCCACTTTCTGATTTTGGAATGCTTCCTTTAACTTGACCAAGATAGGACCCTTATCTTGCCCTGCCTTAACTTCTGACGCCAATGAAGACCCACACTATTCTAAACCACAACACCACCATACGCTAAATTAGTAAGGCGAATCCTCAATCAAGCAAGCCTATGGACATCTTTCAACAATTATTTCCTCCCATCATCGACATGAGATACACTTCCTCTGGACAACCTGCGAAGAGCATCCCCCACTACATTGGCCTTGCCCAAATGATAAATAACACTCATATCATAGTCTTTGAGAAGCTCAAGCCATCTCCTTTGCCGCAAATTCAAGTCCTTCTGAGTAAACACATACTGAAGACTCTTGCAGTCCATGAACACATCCATATGCACCCCATATAAATAGTGCCTCCAAATTTTCAAGTCAAACACCACTACTGCTAAATCAAGGTCATGAGTCAGATAATTCTTCTCATGAGTATTAAGTGTCGCGAGGCATAAGCAATGACCTTCCCGTGCTGTGTCAACATACACCCAAGGCCAATCCTAGAGACATCACAATATACCACATATCCATCTGTGCCCACTTGCAGGGTCAAGATCAAAGCGGAAATGAGTTAGTTCTTTCACTCATGAAAGCTTCTCTCATAAGCATTGGACCATTGAAATTTGACCTTCTTCTGAGACAATCTGGTCAAAGGTGCAGAAATGGATGAAAATCCCTCTATGAACCTCTGATAGTACTAGCTAAATCCAAAAAGCTTCTAATATCAGTAGGAGTGACAAGTCTAGGCTATTTCTTCACCGTCTCTATCTTCTGAGAGTCTACCTGAACACCCTTACTAGAAACTACATGGACAAGAAATGTAACTGAATGCAACAAAAACTCATACTTGCTAAACTTAGAAAACAGCTGACGGTCCTTAAGAGTCTACAACAGAATTCTCAAATGAGAAACATTCTCCTCCTCACTACGAGAATATACAAGGATATCATATATGAAGACAATGGCGAATGTATCCAAGTACTGATTGAATACACTGTTCATCAAATCCATGAAATCTACAGGAGAATTCATCCAAAAGACGTAACTATAAACTCATAGTGACCATATTGAGTCCTGAAGGCTGTCTTTGAAATGTCAAGGCTGTCTTTGGAATGTCACACTCCCTAACTCTTAGCTGGTGATTGTCGGATCCGAGGTCTATCTTTGAAAAGTATCTAGCATCCTAAAGATGATCAAACAAGTCATCAATTCGAGGGAGGGGATACTTATTCTTGATTGTGACTTTGTTTAATTGGCGGTAGTCAATGCATATTCTAAGAAAACCATCCTTCTTCAGTACAAAGAGGACTGGAGTACCCCACGGGTACTTACTAGGTCTGATAAAACCCTTATCTAAGAGATCCTTCAACTGTTCCTTCAACTCCTTTAGCTCAGCTGGAGCCATTCTGTGAAGAGGGATGGTATGGGCTGCATATCAGAGAGGAGGTCTATATCAAAGTCAATCTCTCGCTTAGGAGGGACTCTTGGTAGATCATTTGGGAACACCTCTGGATACTCACAGACCACTAGGACTAACTGAAGAGTCGAGGTTTCAAACTTAGAATCCTTAACCCAGACTAAATGGTATACATACCACTTGAAGATCATCTTTCTGGTCTTAAGATAGGAAACAAAGCGACCTACAGGCACCGCGGAACTACCTTTCCATTCTAGGACTAGTTCCCCTAGGAATTGGAATTCTACCATTTAGGTTCTACAATTGACTGAAGCATAACAAGAATACAATCAATCCATGCCGAAGATAACATCAAAGTTGGTCCTGTCTAAATCTACCAAATTAGCTGAGGTGACTCTCTAAAGGACTGTAACCGGGCAATTTTTGTATATCTGCCGTGCTAAAACTGAATCGCCATGGAAGAAAAGACTAAGAAGGATTTTGAGAGAATTAGGGGACTGATACCAAGACAAATAGAAACATAGGGAGTCATGAAGGATAATGTGGTCCCTGAATCTAGTAATGCATAAATATCAAGACAAAAAACTCACAACATACCTTTGATCACATCGGGTGAAATCTTCTGATCCTTCCAGGATGAAAGTGCATAGAAGTGGTTCTGGCATTGTTCGCCACCTGCATTAAATGATGTGCCCTTCTAGGATGGCGAGCTGTTGGAGCTGCTGAAGAGGTGGTTGGGGAACAATCTATACCGTCACCCTGTCTAGCTGAAGGACAATCCTTGATTTTGTGTCCGGGTTACCACACCCAAAACAAGCATCCTTGACAATCAGACACTCTCCCAAGTAGTTCTTGTCACACCTCTTACAAGTTGGGAAAGTGCATTCCCCAGATATTTTCCCCTAACTCTTAGAACCTGATACTCTAACCCTCTGATCGCCCCTGTCCCTAGATGGAATACTAGATGACGATGGATCTAGGGCTGATGACCTTTGATGGGACTGTAAGCGATGTCCACCGCCTGCCCTCTGTTGTAAAAACTCAAAGTTCCCTATCCTAGCCCTCTTGGTCACCCTCTCCTTCTCCTTTAACTTCTCCTCCTCGATCTGCTGGGCGTGAATCATGAGTCAGGAGATATCCATATCACTGATAATCATAACGATCCTGCATTTTTTTACCACTAAATCTGAGACTCCAGATACAAACTTGCTCATGCGAGCCTTTGGCTTGGCAACCATCTCTGGGGTGCATACTTGGACAGCTAGGTGAATTTTAAGACATACTTCTTAACTCTCATGTTATTCTGCTTTAGATTGATGAACTCTACTACCTTTGCTTTCCTCAACTCCTGAAGAATAAACTTATCGAAGAAAGTTGTAATGAACTCATCCCAATCAACGGAAACTACGCCTGACCTATGAACTTCCTTCTATTGCCTGAACCAAATATGAGCTACCTCCTTTAGCTAATAGGAGGCAAAATCCACACTCTCCTCTATGGAAATCCCCATAATCTGGTCAATCTTCTATATCTCTTCAATAAACTCTGGCAGGTTCATCCTAGTGAAGTCTCACACTCTAGCCGCCACAACACCCCCATTTGGGTTCATAGGTGCAACTGCCTGCTGGTTGACCTAGGCCGTCATAGCCTGTGCTAATGTCTAGAAGGCAGCCCTAAACTCATGATGAGTACCTACTCATTCAAAGGATCCGCTGAAGCTAGTGGGGTTGGCTGATTCCCATTTCCATTGCCATTACCATTACCATTTCTCCTTCCATTCAATCTTCAGGGAGGCATTATCTGCAAGAGCGTATAACACGATTTACAAAGGTAAGAGAGTTGTACTTTATCGCACGACATAGAATCATGATAGAAGGGAAGTTTCCTAAAACGTATTGTAGCCTCTTCCTTATAAGTGTGGCGCGCTTCACACCCATGAAAAAGACTCCACTTAATGCAGCTTTCAGACACCTCAGGATATACCTAAAACCTGATGCTCTAATACCAAATTTTTCACGACCCGAGCATAGACCCCGAATGTGATACAAGACCTAGAACCATGAATAAATCTAATCTAACCCATGGTACATTCATAACATAAGCATAAGCATACACTAAGCAAAAATAAATCATAAGAGGAAGCATAAGCGGAAGTCTAAGATACCATAAAGCATAAATGGAGACAACATGTCAACATTGCTGAGCATCTATACATCATAGTCTGAAAAGCCTCTAAAACATAGAATGAACTTATGGGACAAACCCCAACTAGCTTTGCTAAGTCTGTAACTGAAAAGACATAAAAGGGACATAAGCCAAGAATTGATATCCTTGAATGACTTGGACTCATCAAGAGCTGGGCTAAATTGGAGCAAGAGTAAATCTAACGGCGGGGCTGAGACTAATCACCCGAACCTATATAATGAAATGATATAACATAAAAGTATGAGATTAGTACTTTGAATGTACTAAGTATGTAGGATACGTAAAACATAATAGAAGAGAGATTATGATAAATCCATGAACAAAATAGAGACATAAAACATGAGATTTCCATCGTAATCTGAAGTATAATGACCCAAGGTTTTGAAAAAAAATCATAAAGCTTAACGGGTTTGAAATCATAATTAAAACTCATAAACTGATCAACAGGACAAAATACACTATAAAACATGATATCATAAGTCCTGAATATGGAAAAACATGAAACATGAGGAATAGTGGGAGATTATGATAATCTACATACTCCAAGTGAACATACATGGAGCCCAGCTTGTAACCCTAACTAGGAGGTGTGTTCATACCTTTCTAAGAGTAAGAACCATGAAGGCGTGATATCACTCATGAGCCACTTAAGGTAAGGGAGACACTCTCTAGCAAGGACCCCTTCATACCTATGGTGACACGTAGTTCTGTGACTTGGGTGCGCTGAACCCCGACCTACTATTGTTAAACACTACTCCCAAAATATATATAGTGCTTATATGTTACACCCCGTAAGTTCCAATCATTTAACCGATGCATTCGTACGCATGTCGAGAGTTTTAGAGTATGACGCATACTGAAAGGGGCTTGAGGAATGAACATAGGAATATGAAGTCGAGCGAGCAGGAGGTCGGTACTGGAGGCCAGGCGCATTGAGCGTCACGCCGCGCCAACCAGCCCGACACGTTGCGCCCGACTCTCGACGCTGTGGACAGTACGACGTACCTCTCCTACACCACGTCCCACCTATATATATATATATATATATATATATACGTAAGTGTATGTTTGTGAATCACTTTTAAAATTTCCTAAAATCAGAGCCTTGGCCAAGTGACGCCTCCTCTTAATTTTTCATCGGTTTTTCATCAAATTATGCTGTTAAACTCCTTTCAAACGCAAATTCATCTTGAATAACGAGTTCTAGTCCTACAAGGAACATCCCTGTGGAGTTATTTCTTGAAAATTCGCTCGGTGTACAGGAATCTCGTCGAGTAAAGGTTGTCGAAATTACTTCAAATTGAGTCTTGAGCAGCTACAGGCGATAGATAAGCATTTCTCCCTTCTAAACTTTTGGAAAATTGTGAGTTTCTGGCCAAATTAAATGGAGTTGAACTATAGTTATTATTATTGAAAGATATCATTATTTGACGATGCCTACAATTGAAATAGCCTTATTCTCTCAGCGTAAAGGCCGCAATTTAGTGGAATTACTAGCTTCAGGTTGGAAACTGTTTGGTGAATGAAAGTCGGCATTCGAGATATGTTAAGTCTTATCCCTTCGGCAAGTTATTCTCGTCGTATAATGATACGACCTATGCTCTTGAACGTAGATAACAATCCTATATGTTGTAATTAGCTACTGCTAGTAGATAAGGATTATGTATATTGTAATTAGCTGCTATTAGTAGATATGATTATATATGTTATGGTTAGATGCTAAAAGACATATTAAGAGTATACTTTAGTATCCCTCGTCGGGAAATGGGTGTGTTAAGTGTGATTAACATTGGGTGCACCCTAGAAAGTTCCCCATTGCACTTTTACCACTTAGAAGTATTCTGATGTTTTGCTGTCGTGCCAAGGCCTTAGAAGTCTATGTTTAGTTTTTGGGCCTGAATGGTTAAGTTTGACAGCATAGGGCGTAGCCGAGCGATATAACTTTCAGTTTGATGCATGTGCTGTCAGTAAAGCTCGCCCAGAGGTCGTTAGGGTACATTGACGCCTCCAGGGCCAAAATTTGGATAGGATGGTCTCACCTTAGAGTTAGAAACACCAGAGTTGCCTAGTGAACTGAGTGACAGCCTACCATCTAACTAGATACTGCCAGTGACTGTTAATTTCAATCGACTTAGTGCTTGTCATACAGGTCACCCGAGAAGTCATCCTAATTGTACAAGTCAGATAGACCTGTGGGTACCCTAAGGATGGAACCTTATTAGTAGTTGGAAGAGAGGCCAACGCCCCAACTTGCTCTTATAGATACCCACGTAAAGGTTTCCACAAGTGGTTAGGTACAGATAAACCTGCCTACGAGGCTATGAATTGCTTAGAGAAGTTAAATGAAATCTGAAGCAGACTAAGTTAATGTCTAAGGAACAAGAACCATAGTAGTACAGTATTACTTTCAGGCTAAGAATTATAGTAAGCTACCTGTGGAAGGTTAGGGGTTGACTTCTTAGGAGCATGTCCAATTTGTAGCAGCCCTACAGTTGTTCTAAGTGAAGGATCTAAATAGTTGGCCAGTTGTGCCCTTACAGTTCGCTTATAAGCTATCATTGTCCAAGTATGACATTCAGAGTATCATTTAGGCTACTCCAAACCCCGCCCTATTCCACCTAGATCATTAGAGATTATATCACTGTCAGGACCCTCTAATTAGGTGTAGCCACACGGGGTGTGCCTGTTGGCAGCTACACAGACTATTCTAGGGGCGATAGCGGTCGAGTTAGACCTTAAGAGACAAATATGCCTTTTGAGTGGCAAGATTGAGACTAAAATGTAGTATATTGGTTGGGATTGACCCCACCTAGGATAGCCTTCCATTGACCAACTTCAGGGTTGCTAACTGTGTCATCTCCTATGGGGCTATTGATCGCTCAGAGGAGCTATATGATGTTTCTCAGAAGAGCTATATGATGTTGCTCAGAGGAGCTATGTGATGTCTGACGGGGCCATACTCAGTCCTAGGCCATATTTATGTCCATCCACATATGGACCTCTTTCTTATATAGTACCGACATTACTGACCTTCCGTCGAGCCTTGTGTACCAGAATGCAGTTATAGGAGCCCAATGGGCTCAGGCACAGTTACAGGAGCCCAACAGGCTTAGACACAGTTATAGGAGTCCATCGGGCTCAGATGCATACCCAAAAGTCAGGTAGGTTGGCTATAGTACCAGTAGAATCATAAGAACCTGGCTAGGGGTATATAGATTGGATTGTACTTGCTAGGGCTTATGAAGGCCCCTGTAGGTTATTTTTGTGTTGCTTGCACCTTCTAGGCTTATGGGGGATAGGATAGGTTCTTGTTTGTATACGTGCTTGCTAGTTATAGCCTACGAAGGTATAGTTGTGCAGCTTCGATTCTTACTTGTGTAGTGGTTTATTAGATGCAGCTTATGAGTACGAAAGCTTACAGGTTAACTTCTGCCCCTTCTTGGTATTCACTGTCAGTTCTTTATCAACTTTTATTCATCTTTTCATTACTGTCTTACATATTCGGTGCATATTATACTGACACCCAACTGTGGGGCGTTGCATACTTGCCTGCAGGTTTAGACAGACAGGGTTTAGAACCTCCGTTACCAGTTTGTCAAAGTCAACAAATCGGCCAAATCCTTCCATTCAGAGTTACCGGGTTGTATGGGTTACCTGTCTTTTATTTGTATAGCATTTGGATAGGCCGAGGCCTTATCCCGGCTACTATTTTTACTCTTAGAGGCTTGCAGACTACAATCTTCAGTTAGTTATCCATGTTGGACGTATGAGGCCTATGTATGTTCAGTTCTGTATATTGGTTGTGTGGGGCCTAGTATAGCTTTCAATTAGTGGCCTTGTCGGCTGTAGTGTTTATATGACTGCCTGTTTTCATTCTGTTATAACTAGACAGCATGATGGTCTTGTCGGCCCGCATAGGATCCCTTTATTGTTGTGTTGTTGGGTTAGTTGTTTTCTTCTATAGGTTGCTATGTGGCCTTTTCGGCCCAAGGCTATTATTTTCTTAATTTTGAGTTACTAGCAAGCACTAGATGTGCCTATGCCCAATTAGGTCGGCCCGGGTCCCAGTGTAGCACTAGGTGCCAGTCATGCCCCCCAAAGAGAGGGCGTGACAAACTTGGTATCATAGCAATGTCGTATCCTAGGGAGTTTACGATTCGTGTCTAGTAGAGTCTTGTTTATAAATGTGTTGTGCACCACGTTTTATAAGCAGGAGGCTACGAGACATGATAGTATGGTTACCCTTTCTTCTTCTCAGATCATGTTATAGAGCCGAGTTGTATAGGGTTGAGTCCCTAAGTTTTCATTGTTATGTCTTTATAGAATAAGGTTTGGTACGGGACAAACTTCAGACAGACGCAAGTCAGATATAGCGGCAGGAGAGGGTACCAGTGAGGTGCCACAGTTGGGGTATGGCCCAGTCTGAAGGCGAAAGGGGATGTTTTTTAATCTCCCCAGCATCCTCTCGGGGCACCGGGAATCTTATAAGGTAACAAATAGGCCAGCATCATTCTTAGTTCTTCTTACACCCTTGGAACAAGAGGTCAGGAGTGTGGTATATATACAAGTTGGATTACTTAACTAGACTTTTAGAATTAGACAGGGATGACAGTAATGTTGGGATTACCTGGAATCTGTGAGGGATTGTGTGATTATGAGGTTTGTACCTCCAGCTTTTAGAGAATAATTGAGTTTTGCACTTTAGCCCCATTATAGAATGATACGGTTATCTCCTGCCTCTCAGTCTTTTCTCAATATAACAGAGAGCGTAAGTACTAACACGATATTGCCCAGAATGAATAGTAAAGGAGGGCTAAATCTATTGATTCCTGGAAAGTGTTAGAAAGTGGTTAAGACCCCTAGTGCTGAAATAAGTCACCTAGACCCTCACGGTAGTAAATTAGGAGGGCACTTAAGAATTCTAGCAGCAGCCAAGTACGTGTAAGAGTCAGTAAGCAATAGACCCCTAGAAATACTAAAGCTCAGGTCATAAATAGGCCAATTTCACCGCAGTGTGCTGATGACGGTATTAAATACCTAAAGAATAATGGCTAGGGACCCTAGTTTGTTATGCCGAAGGACAGAGAGATCATATGAGAAAAATTGGTCCGAGTGCGGGTCAGAACGATATAGGTTGGTAGACTTGGCCATTAATATCCTTGTCAGTACGGCGCACGGGGCATGAACCCCAGATCTCAGCCTATAGAAGTAAGGGTAAATCACGAGTATCTAGCTATGAAGGAAAACAAAATCACCTCCAGGCTGTAGCAGGTTCATAAAGCCTGGAATCACCGTTGATTGTTGAGAAATAAGCATCGGACTAACATTTAAAGGATAGTGAGGTTGTAACCTAGAAAGCTACAATATCACCACTAGTTAGGGACGCGAAGGAGTGACAGTACAGAGACCCTAGCCTAGTACAGCCCATAGACAAGGTCTAGAAGGGAGTCATTGGCCTTTGAGATGATAGGGGGAGGAATCTTGAGACCCAGAGGTCGACTTTGAGTTCCAAATGTGTTAGGACTTTATTAGCAAACTGTAGTAAAGGTACACCATGTCCTTATTCCCTCCACCCAGAGATTGACGAAAATGCATCAGGTTATAAAAGAGACTTACTGATGGCATGGGAAGAAGAAAGATATTGTCGAGTTGTGGCACAAAGCTCCAATGACCAGCAAGGGAAGGTTGGACATCAGAAATCGGGTAGGCTAATTCAGGAGATAGACATGCCGGTGTGGAAGTGGGAAGTAGCCAGTTCGAATATAGCTACAATGTTACTTCGTATTAGGCATAAACGTGACCCATTTGGGTCATTGTTTAAACACTAATGGTATTAACTTATTCCATGCCGGTTAGAATTACATTTCAGCTAAAGACTATGCTTAATTGAATACCAAAGAAGCATTCTGGCTATATGGTGTTGATAACACTCAAACCACACTTCTAACTGAAGTATGAAGCGGATATTGTCAATAAATAACCCAACTTAGAGGTTGGGGTCGATCCCACAGGGAATATGGAAGATCTAGATTACAGCCGGTAAGTGAACTTGTATGGTAGTTACTTCACAATTGGGGGGATTCTACTAATAATCAATAGTAAAAACAAAGAAGTTTTCAAGCTTATGGTTGTGAATCAATAATTAAAGGATAACTAGGATTTGTGTTCCCCATGGATTCATAACAGCTTTAGGTATACACTTGTGATCTTCAGCAATACTTACTAACAAAACTGATAACTTAGGTTCATTCAAGCGATTGACTAATCCCTATTGAATGACTATACTCAATTACTCGACCAAGTCTCATAAGCGTTTCCAAACTAACCATTATCACAAAGTTCTAGATATAATTATCCTGCGACCACAGCTCAAGTTAATACAATGATCATCAAGATCAAGGCTCCGTTGTAATTCTCTTTTCCTAATCTCTACCTCTTCGACCAAAGTAAGTAAAGAATTCGGGCACTTCCTCGTTGTACACCACTAAGAATCATTAAAGCATGAAGATAATACAATTTAAGTAATTAGAATTTGTTTTAGACTCACTTTGTGCAACCCTAGCTTGTTAATCCACCATGGTTCCCACAACCCTAGCTATGGAGGTTTTAGCCTCTCATAGTTGCAAGGTTGTGAAGTGTGTTCATGATTAAAGACATAAAAACAATACTTACAAATATGATTGAGAAAAATGCTTCCTTTAATAAATCCGCAAAATCTTGAAGAACAAGTAGCAAGAACAATATGAATTCAAGAAAAGGTTGATCACAAGGTTGAACCAACTCAATTCTTTCTTTCAAAGATGTAAAATTGTCTACTACAATATTTTCCAACTAAAACTAATTCTTCTCAATGTCACCTCTGAAAAATAAAACATAAAACGTATTTATATAGACATAAGAATCCTTTTCCTAGGCTAACAGGGCAATTTACCATATCTAGTGCCGACCTCATCACCGATCATCCTACAACTCATAGGAGCATCTCATGGTTTGGATTGTTGGTTTATTTTTGGCTAAGTGTTGGGACAAGGTACAATTCGTACCTCCTTCCTACGATTCGTACCAAGCTCCCATGGCTTGATTCTGAATCTTTGCAATTTTTTGAAGTTCACCACAACCGGTATGGTACGACTTGTACCAAGCTCTCACGGGTCGTGGTATCCACTCGTACTCAAAATCAGCCTTTTGTGCAATTCTTCTGGAGTTCATCACGACTGCCTTACCATGACTCGTACAAGCTTGGTACGATATGTGGCAAGACTCAAAGGTTCATTCTTCCAGCTTCAGCCTTTGCTTCTTATCACGGCCATTAGTATGACTCGTACGTCAATCTTACGGATCGTACTGTGGACTGCATTTTTTCCCTTTTTTGCACACTTTTATCTTCCTTTTGCAAATGTACGCTCCAACACCCATTTATCCTGAAATCAAAGGAAAAGTGCCTCATATTCACATAAATACACCTAAGTCCATGTTATTTTCTTAGTTTTGAGCGTCAATAGTGTTGTAAATCCATAGTACATCAACACCCTCAACTTAATAGTTTTGCATGTCCTCAGGCAAAACAAAAAAACTAAACACGACACTCAACTAGAAAATACACTTAAGATACTACAGCCACTACTCAAACAGATTTTTGCACTCTCTATATACACTCTATTTGTCACACCCCGCCTTGGGGTGTATGACTGGCACCTGGTGCCCTTTTAGGACCTGAACTGCTGGACTGCTAAGCCTGGGCACATCTGGTGCCTGGCTGGCTCTAACTCATATTTCTGGAAACAAAGGGCTATATAACGGCTGTAAACACAGCCCCCAGCCCATTGGCCTACAGCCTTCTGTACCTGTTCTAACAGCTGCCCAGAAACATTCCAATACAGGGAGACCTATGCGGGCTAACAAGGCCACCATGCTGTCTAGTTATCTGCAACCCAATCAAGAAGTATTAAAAAGCTACGTGACCGGCAAGGTCACCACTACTGGCAAACTATGGCCCCACCCGGCCATCATAAAAGAAAGAAAGAGTACTAACAGCTATACAACTGCATGGCCTCACACGACCGGCTCATCTGACCACAGGGAAAGCATATACAGACTGCAAGCCTCTAGGAATAGCAATAGAAATGATCGGGATAGGGCCCCGACCTACCCGTACTATACAACAAAAGAAAATGGACTACACCTCTAGAATTCAGTATAACATATCATAACATATATAGCACACACAGACCTTACCCGGCCACCATAAGCCGGGAGGTACAACCAGCACAGAATCTATACCCCTACCCCGGTCATCCCATCTCCTATAAACCCCGTAAGCATCCTGCCGGTCCCCTGGGTATGCACTTGGGCTTTCTGAGCCCCTGACTATAACTGTATCTGAGTCTGGAGGACTCCTGAATCTACACCCGGGCGTATCCGCTCGACTGGGGTGTGTAAGGGCCGATCAAAGCACAAATATGGGGAAAACTGGCATCCCATCTTCGTCCCCTGTGGGACGGCATGCCACTCCGTAGAGCGACGTATCCTCGTCCTCTGGCAGGCGAGTCGATACAGCTATTAACCCTGGGGCGGTCATGGATGCTAGGTAGTCCAACCCCAAACAATACAACGGTCTCAACTAGTAGTACTATCTGCATATCTCACATACTGAGGCTAATAGGGGTAAAGTATCGTATACATTACATGCTGAACTAATGATAGTAATCTGTACGTATTCAATACATGCTGAAACTGGTAAACATATATATATATGAATATAGTCTCCTGCCAAACTATACTGGGGGAAATGCTATACAAGATAGTGTTTCTGCTGGAAACTATGTTGTTTACTGAGTTTCTGTATTAACATGATTTACTATTCCTAACATGCGTTCTAAACTTTATTTTAGCCTGCCCTTCTATTTCTGAAGTGCTTTATGGATATTGCATCACTTTACGGGGTTTCAGCTAAATACAACAATATCTTAACATTTCAAATTACATCACATACTGAGCATACTGGGTGGTTTCTAACACTTGTGTCAGAATCTATGTCGTACTAGTAAATTTCACGCAAGTTACAACTCAATGCTTCTCATATCGTATCAACTTCCACAGCAAACGTAACCTCGACTTTTGAACATTCTACTGGTCTGTAAATTACTACACTGTACCGATATTACTTAACTTGCCGAGGGAACTAGCTTTACATACCTTATTCTTGAATTATTCATCCGTCGGACGAGACTCGGCCAGCACTTCAACTATTTCCTCCCAACTGCATTCATAAATATGTCAATCAATACCAAATACAGCTTCATTTTAAAGAGCAATATCACTTTCGATATAGTTTATGGCCTAAACTTAGGCTTATCGAAAGACGGCCGAAAACTCGCTATTTTTTAGAGGTCCAGAAGGGAGAAATACTCACTTCATAGCTAGGAACACATAGACACTAATTTAGAGCAATTCCACTTACCTTAGCTCGGTGGCTCGACGATTCATCGGCCGTATTTCACGAAACTGAATCCGTAGAAATGCTCTCTGCTGCTAAATACCTCCGTATCTGGAGTTAATTTGAGTTTGGGCAGCGTTTGGCAGCGTAAACGGTCGAAAATTATATAATTTCTTCATTCCTTTCTTCTCCCTCTGCGCTTGCCTCTGTTCTCTGGAAATTTTTAAAGATTTTTATCATTTAAAACCAAAGTGGGGCTTTATATACTTGGGCCTAGACAAGGCCAACGTGTCACAGAGCCAACGCGGAGGTCCCTCCTCCGTGACATGCTGCCATCGCGGAGGGGTTCTGCCTCGGCTCCTTCCGTGATGGTTCGACAGGTTTCTCGTCCGATCTTTTCCCGGGCCTTTCTTCAGCACGTATGGCCTTCAAATATGCTTAACCAACGTGAGAATAGGTCATTTAAATGCCGGAAATTCTACGGGGTATAACATTCTCCCCCCCTTAAGAACATTCGTCCTCGAATGTACGCTGTTATCTAGAGGACTACTTATTATTTCTAGAAAAATTTCGGCAGAGTTTCCCCTGTAATATGGACTATAGCGAAAACCTGAAATGCAAAAAAGTCCAACACAGGTACTACACATAATATTCTAGGATCCACTGGATAGCTAAGTATCAGTCTTTCTCATTCACACACATACAACTATAAGGTACTGCATAAGTAATAATACGGGCATACCTATCGCCTGACTAGGCCTGAAATAGATGAGGGTATCTGGTTTTCATATCTTCTTCAGCTTCCCACGTCATTTCCTCACGATTCCTGTTACGCCACAATACTTTGACAGACGCAACATCTTTAGTCCTCAACCTGCGGATCTGTCTGTGTAAGATAGCCACAGGAACCTCTTCATATGCCAATTCTTCTGTGACCTGAACATCCTGAATCGGAACTACTGTAGAAGGATCCCCTACGAACTTTCTTAACATAGAAACATGGAACACTGGGTGAACAGATGCCAACTCCGGAGGCAAATTCAATTCGTATGCAACTCGGCCTATTCTTAGCCGAATCTGATATGGCCCAATGAACCTCGGGCTAAGCTTGCCTTCCTTGCCAAATCTCATTACCCCTTTCATTGGAGATACCTTCAGATACACCCAGTCATTTACTGCAAATTCTAGGTCCCTGTGCCACGTATCTGCATAAGACTTCTGGCGGCTCTGAGCAGTCAGTAACCGTTCTCGGATAAGCTTTATCTTTTCCTCTGACTGTCGGATAATGTCTGGGCCCACCAATGCTGATTCCCCCGCTTCAAACCAGCCCACTGGTGATCTACATTTTCGCCCGTATAATGCCTCGAAAGGCGCCATCTGGATAGCTGAGTGGTAGCTGTTGTTATAAGCAAATTCAATCAATGAGAGATGTTCATCCCAGTTACCCCCAAAATCTAGCACACACACTCGCAACATATCTTCGAGCGTTTGGATAGTCCGCTCAGCCTGCCCATCTGTCTGAGGGTGGAATGCTGTGCTCAAATTAATCTACGTTCCCAAACCTTTCTGAAATGACTGCCAGAATCTAGCTGTAAACTGTGCTCCCCTATCTGAAATGATGGATACCGGCACTCCATGTAATCTAACTATTTCTCTGATATATAATTCGGCATAATCCTCAGCTGAGAAGGTAGCCTTCACTGACAGGAAATGAGCTGATTTTGTCAGCCTGTCAACTATTACCCAAATGGAATCATTTCTGCGTCTGGTACGGGGTAACCCTGTTACAAAATCCATGTTTATCGTTTCCCATTTCCATGTAGGCACCGCTATATCTTGCGTCAAACCACCCGGTTTCTAGTGCTCTGCTTTCACCTGCTGACAGTTAGAACATCTAGATACAAATTCAGCTATCTCAGCTTTCATACCTGGCCACCAGTAAATGTCTCTAATGTCGTGGTACATTTTTGTCGCTCCCAGATGGAGGGAATAGTGAGCGTAATGTACCTCATGCATGATCCGCCCGCGAAGCCCTGAAACATTCGGGACACAAAGGCGGCCCTTACAACGTAACACATCATCCTCGACTATCTGAAAGTCTGACTCCTTACCTCTCTGAATTCTATCTCTGAGTTGGACCAAATCAGGATCCTCGTACTGTCGTTCTTTTACCTCTGTAACTAATGATGACACAGCAGAATTCTGAATTACCGCCTCGTTATTTCCTGTTTCCACTACCCAAACAGCTAAACCAGCTAACTGATGAATTTCTCTGGCTAACTCTCGTTTCTCAAGTCACAGATACGCCAAGCTCCCCATTGACTTACGGCTCAGTGCATCTGCTACAACATTAGCTTTCCCGGGGTGATATAAAATATTCACATCATAATCTTTCAACAATTCTAACCAGCGACGTTGTCGTAAATTCAACTCCCTCTGGGTGAAAATGTACTGTAAGCTCTTATGATCTGTATAAATATCAACATGGACGCCGTACAAGTAATGTCTCCACATTTTTAAGGCGCGAATTACTGCGGCCAATTCTAGATCGTGGGTAGGGTAATTCTTTTCGTGTTTCCTCAGCTGTCTGGAAGCATATGCAATTACTCTACCATGTTGCATCAACACACAGCCCAACCCGACACCTGACGCATCGCAATAGACTGAATAACCTTCTGTGCCTTCCGGCAATGCTAACACTGGGGCGGAGGTTAATCTATCTTTCAGTTCCTGGAAGCTCTGCTCACATGCCTCTGTCCATTGGAACTTTGCTGCTTTCTGCGTCAACTTGGTCAGAGGTGCCGCAATGGTCGAGAACCCTTCAACGAACCTCCTGTAATACCCTGTCAATCCCAGAAAGCTACGAACTTCCGTCGGAGTGGTAGGCCTAGGCCATGACTTAACTGCTTCTATTTTCTGCTTGTCTACCTATATACTAGCGTCTGAGACGATATGCCCCAAAAAGGCCACTGAGTTAAGCCAGAATTCACATTTCGAAAATTTAGCATACAATTGGCGGTCCCTGAGAATCTGGAGCACTGTCCGCAAATGAGTCCGGTGATCTGTTTCAGAGCGTGAATACACCAGAATATCATCAATGAATACTATCACGAACAGGTCCAGGAAAGGTCTGAAAATACTGTTCATCAGGTCCATGAAGACTGCTGGGGCATTCGTTAACCCGAAGGACATAACTAGAAACTCAAAATGTCCATATCGGGTCCTGAACGCTGTCTTAGGAATATCTCTCTCACGTACTCGGACCTGGTGATATCCGGACCGCAAATCAATCTTAGAAAAGTATCTGGCTCCCTGCAACTAATCAAATAAGTCATCAATTCTGGGAAGCGGGTACTTGTTCTTTACTGTAACTTTGTTTAACTGCCGATAATCTATACACATTCGGAGCGAGCCATCTTTCTTTCTCACAAATAAAACTGGCGCACCCCACGGTGAAGTACTCGGCCTGATAAAACCTTTATCCAATAAATCTTTCAACTAATCCTTTAATTCTCTGAGTTCTGCAGGAGCCATACGGTAGGGAGGTATTGATATCGGCTGAGTGCCTGGTAATAAATCAATAGCAAAGTCTATTTCCCTTTCTGGGGGAATACCAGGTAACTCGTCTGGGAACACGTCAGGGAATTCATTCACTACCGGAATAGACTGGAGTGTCGGAGATTCTGCTTGAACATCCTGAACTTCTGACTAGATGGTAAATACATCCCTTAGATATCAACTTTCTCGCCTGAAGGTAGGAAATAAACCTACCTTTTGGCGTAGCGGTACTACCCTTCCACTCCCGCACTGCTTCTCCTGGGAAGTGGAATCGGACCATCTTGGTCCAACATTCAACGTTGGCAAAACACGGTACCAACCAGTCCATACCCATTATGGCATCAAAATCTACCATTTCTAACTCGACCAGATCTACGGTAGTCTGACGGTCAGCAACCTCTACTGTACACCCGCGGCAGATTCGGCTAGCTGTGATAGAGTCACCCACGGGCGTGGATACTAAAAAGGGCTGCTGCAACAATTCTGGTGCAATACTAAACTTTCGTGCCACAAATGGAGTAATATAGGACAAAGTAGACCCTGGATCAATCAACACATAAGCAGGGTGTGAGCAGATAGTTAGCATACCTGTCACAACATCAGGCAACGCTTCTGAATCTTGCCTCCCTGGTAAGGCATATGTACAGCTTGGACCTGCACCTGTATTGGAAGTCTCTGATCTGCCCCGACCCCTGCCTGCTAAAACTGAGGGCCTGCGCCCTACCGAGGATATCGTGACTCGTGACCCTGCAGATTCCCTATCCTGTCTGTCCCGGTCCTCTCGACCTCTGGCTGGGCAATCTTTCATCAAATGGCCTTCTTGGCCACAAATATAACATGCGGTGGAGCCATATCTGCATGCTCCAGGATGGCGTCGACTGCATATAGGGCAAAGTGGTAGGGTATACCTGCTCTGCTCTGCCCTCCTCTGTAATGATGAATCTGCCACCTGCGAGCCTCTACCAGTCTCTGGCTGCCCCCTGCGGCAGAATATACCCCCCTGCGACTGTGGCAGAGGCGGGGGCCTGGGCGGCCTATCTGATAATCGTGGCCTGGGTCCTCCCCGGGCCTCCCTCTGTAACTCAACTGGCCTGTCCCGGCGACGCTGTTCCTGATTAACCCTTCTGATCTCCCGTTGTCGCTGTCTGATCCCCTCAATATTCTGGGCAAATGCCTGAACTCGAGCAATGTCCATGTCTTCTCGCAGGGTGGCTGTAATGCAAATCTCAACATATTCTGGATTCAACCCCATAATAAAGCAGTGCACTCTGGATGCTATGGTATCAACAAAGGCCGGTGTATATCGAGCCAAAGAATCAAACCGCAAGGAATATTCTCGAACACTCATGGCCCCCTGCTCCAGATGTAGGAACTGGTCTACCTGAGCCTGTCGAATTTCCCGTGGCAAGTAGTGATCCAGAAAAGCTGCTGAAAAGCTGGACCAGGTGGGAGGGGAAACATCTCTCCCCCGAGACCTTTCCCAGCTTTCATACCATAGCACAGCGATATCCCGTAACCGGAATGCTGCCAATTCAACTGATTCGGTAGGCGTGGCATTCATAACCCTGAAGATTCTCTACATTTGATCCAGAAAATCCTGAGGGTCCTCTGTCTGGTCCGAACCTGTAAACTGTGGGGGATTCAAAGCCAAGAACTCTAGGACCCTCGAACTACCGGGCCTTCCTGATGATTCTGCAACTGTAGATGGCATTGGCTGACGCTGAGCAGCCATCATCTGTGCTAACATAACCACAGCACTCCTAACCTCCTGGTCGGAGGGTGTCGGTATAGGGACTGCTGAAGGTAGTGTCGCCCCAAGCGGCTCCTGATATGGTGGAGACTGCTGAGAAGGCTGGGGCGATGCCTCTGTAGTGCCCTCTGACCGGGCTGTTTCTAGATGAGGGGGAGGCATCCTGCTGGTGCCTTCCCCTGCTGCAACATCTAAGCTACGACCCGTGATAGGATGTCGCTGGTCTGACATTATCTGTAACCAAAGAATATAGTAAGATTTTAGGGACTCAACCCTATACTGTACCGCTCTACAGCACGACTGAATAAGAATAAAAGACAACCATCCTATCATGCCTTGCAGCCTCCTGCCCATAGTATGTGGTGCACAACACATCCATGGACAGGACTCTACTTAGCACGGCTTGCAGACTCCCTGGGATATGACCTGCTCTGATACCAAGTTTGTCACACCCCGCCTTGGGGGGTATGACTGGCACCTGGTGCCCTACTAGGACCTGAACTGCTGGACTGCTAAGCCTGGGCACATCTGGTGCCTGGCTGGCTCTAACTCATATTTCTGGAAACAAAGGGCTATATAACGGCAGTAAACACATCCCCCAGCCCATTGGCCTACAGCCTTCTGTACCTGTTCTAACAGCTGACCAGAAACATTCCAATACAGGGAGACCTATGCAGGCCGACAAGGCCACCATGCTGTCTAGTTATCTGCAACCCAATCAAGAAGTATTAAAAAGCTACATGACCGGCAAAGTCACCACTATTGGCAAACTATGGCCCCACACGGCCATCATAAAAGAAAGAAAGAGTACTAACAGCTATACAACTGCACGACCTCACACGACCGGCTCATCTGACCACAGGGAAAGCATATACAGACTGCAAGCCTCTAGGAATAGCAATAGAAATGATCGGGACAGGGCCCCGACCTACCCGTACTATACAACAAAAGAAAATGGACTACACCTCTAGAATTCAGTCTCCGGATGACAGGAGCTGAATACTCGAATGCTGACAGGAATCACGTGGTGTCGCCTGCTCGTCTATGAGTACCTATAGGCAAGTAATGCAGCGCCCCACCGGGCGTCAGTACCACTGGTACTGAGTATATAAAGCAATAACTGAAAGAAATATCTAAAATCAATAACACAACGGATGAAACTGAAGTAGAAAGAACTAGATTAACTGTCTGATGGTGTGAGTCGTACCTGTTCTTAATCATACTGAAGGGAGTAGGAGTCGTACCTGAGGATTTATCATTCTACTATCGATCTACATGTAACTACTGTAACACAGTATAACATATCATAACATATATAGCACACACAGACCTTACCCGGCCCCCATAAGCCGGGAGGTACAACCAACACAGAATCTATACCCCTACCCCGGTCATCCCATCTCCTATAAACCCCGTAAGCATCCTGCCGGTCCCCTGGGTATGCACTTGGGCTTTCTGAGCCCCTGACTATAACTGTATCTGAGTCTGGAGGACTCCTGAATCTACACCCGGGCGTATCCGCTCGACTGGGGTGTGTAAGGGCCGATCAAAGCACAAATATGGGGAAAACTGGCATCCCATCTTCGTCCCCTGTGGGACGGCATGCCACTCCGTAGAGCGACGTATCCTCGTCCTCTGGCAGGCGAGTCGATACAGCTATTAACCCTGGGGCGGTCATGGATGCTAGGTAGTCCAACCCCAAACAATACAACGGTCTCAACTAGTAGTACTATCTGCATATCTCACATACTGAGGCTAATAGGGGTAAAGTATCGTATACATTACATGCTGAACTAATGATAGTAATCTGTACGTATTCAATACATGCTGAAACTGGTAAACATATATATATATGAATATAGTCTCCTGCCAAACTATACTGGGGGAAATGCTATACAAGATAGTGTTTCTGCTGGAAACTATGTTGTTTACTGAGTTTCTGTATTAACATGATTTACTATTCCTAACATGCGTTCTAAACTTTATTTTAGCCTGCCCTTCTATTTCTGAAGTGCTTTATGGATATTGCAT
Source organism: Datura wrightii (assembly GCA_035772735.1). NCBI lineage: Eukaryota > Viridiplantae > Streptophyta > Magnoliopsida > Solanales > Solanaceae > Datura > Datura wrightii. The sequence goes on from JASDFA010000001.1 coordinate 24,970,475, forward strand.
CACTTTACGGGGTTTCAGCTAAATACAACAATATCTTAACATTTCAAATTACATCACATACTGAGCATACTGGGTGGTTTCTAACACTTGTGTCAGAATCTATGTCGTACTAGTAAATTTCACGCAAGTTACAACTCAATGCTTCTCATATCGTATCAACTTCCACAGCAAATGTAACCTCGACTTTTGAACATTCTACTGGTCTGTAAATTACTACACTGTACCGATATTACTTAACTTGCCGAGGGAACTAGCTTTACATACCTTATTCTTGAACTATTCGTCCGTCGGACGAGACTCAGCCAGCACTTCAACTGTTTCCTCCCAACTGCATTCATAAATATGTCAATCAATACCAAATACAGCTTCATTTTAAAGAGCAATATCACTTTCGATATAGTTTATGGCCTAAACTTAGGCTTATCGAAAGACGGCTGAAAACTCGCTATTTTTTAGAGGTCCATAAGGGAGAAATACTCACTTCACAGCTAGGAACACATAGACACTAATTTAGAGCAATTCCACTTACCTTAGCTCGGTGGCTCGACAATTTGTCGGCCGTATTTTACGAAACTGAATCCGTAGGAATGCTCTCTGCTGCTAAATACCTCCGTATCTGGAGTTAATTTGAGTTTGGGCAGCGTTTGGCAGCGTAAACGGTCGAAAATTATATAATTTCTTCGTTCCTTTCTTCTCCCTCTGCGCTTGCCTCTGTTCTCTGGAAATTTTTAAAGATTTTTGTCATTTAAAACCGAAGTGGGGCTTTATATACTTGGGCCTGGACAAGGCCAATGTGTCACGGAGCCAACGCGGAGGTCCCTCCTCCGTGACACGCTGCCATCGCGGAGGGGTTCTGCCTCGGCTCCTTCCGCGATGGTTCGACATGTTTCTCGTCCGATCTTTTCCCGGGCCTTTCTTCAGCACGTATGGCCTTCAAATATGCTTAACCAACGTGAGAATAGGTCATTTAAATGCCGGTAATTCTATGGGGTATAACACTATTGACCCTTCCTCATAGAACATCATCAGCTAATGCATTACAAGCAACATCAAAACATCATATACAGGGACCAAGACATGTCATCTAGCTATCAACTGGAAATCAAGTCATCAACAATATTTTTCACACAGACCAATGGTAAAAGCAAACATAACCCATGTACCCTCATAGAAACGAAGTCCCCACTCAAATATGAAGTATCAAAAACAACATGGGACTAGGCAAGTGAAGCACTCACTCTCACAAGGAAGTTTGCAAGTATTATGCATCAGATACCATAGACTTGCCCTTATTTTCTCTGTTTTGCTTTGTCAGATGGTCAAGTTAGGATCACTATAGGACTTGATATGGCTTGTAATATAGGCTTAGGACTGGACATTATAAAGATGAGAGATTTTATGAGTGACTATCCCTTCCTTGGCACTACATACATTGGCTACACCATTTACCTATTTCACCCTTCACTCTTTCGTTTTCCTTTCTTTCCTTTTTACCCCATTTTAAGAATATTTGCATGGGTGAGGTGATTTTTTGCATTTTTCAAACAACTTCAAGCTCTTTTGAATTTTTCTTTTTCAAGATTCTCAAGATTTTCAGCTCTTTTACTTTTTCACCTCACCACACCTTATTTTTCACCACATTTTCTTTTTTCTCTTCTTTTCTTTTCTTTTCCTTTCTCCTGCTCCCACCATTTATGCACCCCTACTCTAGCCACCCTCAACTTAAGCATTTTGCTGGTTCACAATATTCAAGGAAGGACCAGGGCCAAAATAGGTTCATTATAAATAAATGGGTACGGTTAATAGGTGAATCAAAGAAATATGGTCTATTAAGGCTCAAAATTGGGATCAAGGGATTCATGAAACTTTGGTAGGGAAATGTAGGCTAAAAATGAGCTAAAACAAAAATGGCCCATGATCATATCCTAACCAATCATCCTTAACCTATGCAGAGACCAACCAAGCAAGTTGTAGATCCTCAACAACATACTGCAATGAATACTAAAACCTCACTCACACATGGTACATGAACTGTTTTTACTTCACCTGTCTGGTTCATACATGGATTAACAAGAATAACTACTATTAATAAGCAAATGACATAAAAAGATCCACAGAAATCATGCATGTTGTCACAAATACATAGCAAAAATTTTGAAATGGGTCAATTTTTCCAAAAAAAAATAGAACTAGTGCATTTCTATTGGTTGAGTATTCCTAAGTTACTTTATAATCAAACAAAAATCACAACTAAAAAAAAATCTTAACACATGCCGGTTCTACTAGATAGCATGCTTGAGGGAAAAGAAAAACCCTCAAACCAACAAAATTCCCAAAAACACAAGTACACCCCCTCCCCCATTTGAAAAAGTGAGCTTCATCCCCGAAGCATAAGCTGTAAGCATGTAGGGAATAGAACATACCTGTGGCACTCTAGGCGCTCCTATCATCTTGCAGAGGTGGTACCTCCGCGGTAGTAGTGGCGCTAGCGGTGGTCGACGCACTCAATGGTGTAACAACGGGGGGAGTAGTTCCCCCCAGTGATTGTGGTCGCTTGATAGGCCTTTGTAGTAGCTGGGGCTGAATGTGGCTCCCCCGAAAGGTCATGGCCACTGGAAAGCTCGAGCTGAGCTTTGGTGGAGCTTCCTTCTCCTCTAACTCTCTCATGTAGCTCAGACATATGTGTTGTATGAGTCTGCATGCTCTCTATTCTGGCCCGCTTGCTTTCTTTCTTCTCTCTCTTCTTCTTCTCATTTGGACTCTCCTCTCTAGCCTCCTTAGTAGCTTGCTTCTTACCCTTATTAGCATCCGTGGAAGGCTCCCAATATGCCGCTAAATCAATATCTTCATCAATCTCGGCATCTAGGTCTGGAAGAATAGGGGTTGCTATAACTGTTGGTTGTCATGATGGCAACTCAACTACTTGGCTCCGAAGAGCTCCCAACTCCGCACGGAGACTGCTAGTATCTGTCTGCTCTGCCATCCTCATGTTAACTATGCTCTCGAAGCTATCTAGGTGAGCATGTAGGGCCTGAGCTGCTGCATCTATCTCGGATTTGACCCATGGCTTTACATTTTCCATCATGGCCTAAATTTTGTACTCTGCCATGGTCAATTGCTTGGCCAGCTTCTGACGGAAGTCCTGTGGTACCAAGATGTGCCCTGCTGGTGCAACTAAGGTGCTAGGAGTTGTCTCAGGGTGACCGGCATCTGTAGCCGGTTTCTCGCTCTGCTCCTGTGTGGTGTGGACATTCACCTATGCGTTCCCTGCTGGCTGAGATGTCGGTATAGCTGTAGGAAGTCTAGATCTGCTTACCGGGTTCATCTCATCCCAGATAAGGCCTATGTCTGTAATCCTCTGCCCCCCAATCAACCGCTCATCACCCTTTTGAACTCTCGCCTCCCTGGATAAACTGAATACAAGGATCGGGAATAGGATAGTTGCTTACTCCCACCGCTCGGTCTCGTATATCAGTAGCTATGATCCTCAGAATATTAAGGGAGTAAAGAAACATGAGGCATGCCATCAAAGCTTCCCTATCAGCACTTAGTGTGTTGTCATTGACTGTGGGTGCTAACCGATGTCGTATCAGTGTCCAGCAGGCTTTTTCTATGAAGTTCAAAGAGTTCTTTGTTACCTGTTTTCCCCCTGTGATCCACTCAACTTCTTCTTTATTCTCAGCAATTATTCCAGCTGCCTTTGTCGTTCTGGCACATTTAGCTGTCTGATCTGTTTCACGGTGTATTCATATTTTGGCATCACCCTTGTAGGCCTAAAGTAAGGTCCATATAACATTTGAGCGATGGTCCGCTCGAATATATCTACTACTCGACCTCAGACCAAAACACTCTCCAGACAAGGCTGATCTTTTATCTTTTGCCCCTTCTTTGCTTTCACCTCCATTGTGGCCAGATAGTTGGTGTAAAACTCCCTGACGATTTCATCTATGTATTGTGTAGGAGTCTTGGTCATCCATTCGAACCCAAAGAAGCTAAATATGCGCTTCATCTCCTCAACTTCATTCAAAGAATTTGTGAGGATCTGCGGTTCTTCTTGAATACTTCTTCTTGGCTTAATCTTTTCGGTGAGAGAGATGCCTTGTTCATAGATTTCTTTGGCACCCAGTACTCTCCATCGCATTGTTCTATTTTCTCTAGATGGGGTCTGCTCATGTGCAACCACAGGGGCCTCCTCCTCCACTTCTTCACTACTGCTCTCCGCTTCATTTTGGGACTCTTCTGACCCTTCTTCAGTGTTGGAGTCGGTTTTTGGCCTTCATTGTTCCTCTCTATCTACCTCTTCAGACTAGGGAGCTTGAGCGGGTGTGGTCGTGGTTGCTTCAGTTTAGTCCATTGTGTTTGCCCTAGTGGTCCTTGTTTCCTCTGTGTTCGAACCACTAGGTGCATGCTCTTCTTTATTAGATTCAGACTCCAATGATACTATTCTTAGCTTCCTCCCGGCCTTTGATTTATCATCTTTGCGTTTGAAAGTCATTGTACCTGAAGAGAAAGAGGTTAGTTGTCCATTTTTGAAAAAGAAAAATCAGATAAGAGAAGTTCAGAATCTCATCACGGGTCCTCACTACGAGTCATACCATGAAGGTACGACTCGTGATAAGTCCCGGTGGTGCCTTACAACTCGCAGGTACGACTCGTACCATGAAGGTATGGTTCGTACCGTGAGTCATCTGATGAAGTCCTATTGCTAGTAAATCTCTGTTTTTCACCACGACTCGTGGTACGACCCGTAGGTCGATTCCACGAGTCGTAGGGCAGACTTCTCAGACAAGCTTTTTCAATTTGGTGGGACGAGCACTTAGTACGGCTCGTAGTATCAACCTACGACCTGTACTGTGCTTCGCACCCTTTTCAAACCTCATTCATGATTCTTTGTTCAGTGTGTAGGTGTTTGTTTTGCACATTTTTGGGTACTCAGATTTCCCCAGGTCTAGGCATATCATAGATTCCATTTTAACACTACCCAAACCTCCCCCTTTTTCGACCATTACCCGTAACTTTATTTAAGTGTTCCAAGGCCAAAGTTCAACAATTTTCTAGTGGGGTTTCCAGTCGAACTCCAATGCATTAACCCTTTTCGTTTGTTTTTGCTTTAAAACTTGGTTTTCAGGCATAATCAGTGATTCTCATGGGTTTTGATGCCCTTAAGTTCACTTCCAAAGTATTTAGAATTTTCAATGTAAAACACTTACTTGATTGTGGCTTTGTTCAATTAGGTATCACTGTGTAGGGTTGGCCGAACTTGGATTGAGCAAACACTTGCTCGATTCTTGTTGGTTGTTGAGTTACAAGTTGTGGGGGAGTGAGTTTAACGTTGTGAGCTTGAGTGTTTAGCGTGGGAGAGGGGTGGATTTGATTTAAATATCTTAGGGCCAAATCAAACAAATCTGGGTTGAGTCGGGTATAAGTGGTGTTTTTGACCCATCACGACTCGTGCCACGAGTCGTAGAAGGTACCTATGACTCGTCCCCTGACCCGTAGTAACTTTAACAGAAAGAACTTACCTGGTGACCTACGAGTAAATCCTATGACTCGTACAATTGAGGTACGACTCGTAGGATGAACCGTAGGCCTGACTTTTGCTTTGAGTTTTCTCTGCTTCTCACCACGCCTACTGCTACGGCTCGTAGGACCTTATCATGGGTCGTATGGAGAGTTTGTAGCAGCTGATTTTTCAGCCACCTGTTTTTATTTCCCTGCACACTGAGCACACATTAGTTCAATAACTTGGGTTGCCTCCCTAGAAGCGCTTGATTTAACATTGTGGTACGACGGAGGTGGTCAGGTTACTCAGATTTCACCAAACTACCACTTGGGTTGTCTCCTAAGAAGCGCTTGATTTAATGTCGCGATACAACACAAGTCTCTTGACTACTCAAAATTCGTCAAGTGACTCATACTCATCCTCTAGTGCTGAGATCACACTAAATTCTTCCGGTTGCGTCATGGTCCGACAGATGTTGAAAGTGACCTCTTCTTTGTTTAGTCTGAACTTCAGCAAACCCGCTTCCACATCTACAAGAGCTCTCCTAGCGGCAAGGAATGGTTTCCCCAAAATGATAGGGACCTCATAATCGACCTTGAAATCCAAAATCACGAAGTCTGCTGGGAATATGAACTTATCAACCTTGACAAGCATATCAACTAAGATGCCCACTGGTTTCTTAACTGTTATGTCGGCCATCAGTAGCCGCATGTTAGTTGGTGTGGGGGCTCCCATCCTAGCTTATTGAAAACCGCCAAGGGCATTAAATTAATGCTAGCTCCTAGATCAAAGAGTGCCCTTGCGAACTCGACATTACCAATGGTGCAAGGTATCGTGAAGGCGCCTGGGTCTTCCTTTTTCTGAGCTAAGACCCTCGTTTCTATGGCACTTCAGTGATGGACATTGTCAACTGGCTCATAGCTCACAGATCTCTTCTTTGTTACCAGGTCCTTCATGAATTTTACATACCCTGGCATCTACTCTAGTGCTTCGACCAACGGTATGTTCACCGATAGTTGTTTAAGCATTGAAATGAATTTTTGAAACTTACCGTTGTCTGCCTTTTTCTTCATCCTATGAGGGAATGGTGGCAGTGGTCGTGGAATAGCTTTATGCACTTGGGTTGCCCCTTGATCAATGTCGCCTTCCTTCTTACCTCAAGGGGCCTCTTGCAACTCACCATTTTCTGTCTCAGCACCCATCTATTCTTCCTCAATCACGCTCTCTTTCATACTTTCAACTTCAACTGGGAACGGGGGGTCAACTGTGGTCTTCCCACTCCTAGTCATTACTGCCATGTAATGAGCATCATTCTTTGGATTCTAGATAGTGTTGCTAGGGAGTGTACCCTTTTCCATAGGGTTCATTGATGCTGACAGTTGCCCAAGTTGGTGTTCTATCTGCTTGATGGAGGTGGTGTGAGATTCCACTTTATGACCCATGCTCGATAAGTCACTTCAAATTTCTTTTAATTGATCATCAGTGGACCTCACCTTTTTCAGCATCTCAGCCATCATGCTCTCCAACTTTGACTGTTCGGCCTCCCCTTCTCGTGCGTTGGGAGGCACATAGACTCCAGCCCGGTCATTGCGATATCCATTATTCCTTCTCAATTATCCCTCGCGCTCACGACCACGGCTCCTATCTCTGAACCCGTTCCTGTTGTAGTTGTCTCTAAATTGGTTCCAATCTTGATTTCCAGAACCTTGGCACCAATTGCCTTGTCCAGACGCTTGGGTTTTGGCTCGAAAACCTGCCACTTGGCCATCTAGGAAGTTTGCCTCCTCCTCAGAATCAGAGTGATCAGCTCATTGCTCACTTCCTTGAGTTCCCACTGCATTTACCTTTTTGGCTCTGATTCCATGATATGCTTTGTCAGCAAATCCGACGATGTGCGCATGTGAGCCAACTCCTGATCACATTCTTCTTCCTTCCTTCGTTGGTCTGCAGTCAAACCAACAACATATGTACCTGCCACTGCATCAGCCTCCCTCGTATGCCAGGCCCTATTTGTCTTAGTCACCCATTCAAGTATAATGGCTGCTTCCTCCCAAGTGTGACTCATCAATGATCCTCCAGCCACCGTATCTGCTATAGCTTTGGTGTTATTATTTAGAGACCTGTAAAAAAATTTCAACAAACTGTCATCTGGAATTTTGTGGTTTGGGCACTTAGTCAACTTCTTTTTGAACCTCAGCCAGGTTTCATGAAGTGCCTCCATCTTAATTTTTTGGAAATTATAGATCTCATCTTTTAGCTGTAACATCCTTGATGGGGGAAAGAATCTCTCCAAAAAGGCCTGTTTAAGCTCCCTCCAGTTGGTTATGGAGTCATTAGGCAACTCCGATAACTACAAAGTAGCTTCCCCTGATAGATAAAAAGGGAAGAGTCAGAGTCGTATGGCATCCTAGCTTACTCTGGGCAACCTGTACGCCTTGCATATTCCTATGAAGTTCATTAAGTGCAGGTTGGTGTCATCCGTTGCGTGGCCACTGAACACCCACTTCATGTTTAACAATTGAATCACGGTGCTAGTAATATCAAATTTGGCCCTAGCGGGTAGTGGTGGCGGCACAATTGCTCCAATTGACCCAATTTCATCAATATCTTGGTCCTCATCATCAAAGAACTAAGGGGAAAATCTTTGAGCTCGGTTGCCCCTCCCAGCTTTTACCACCTCATCTCTGTCATCATCAGCCTGTTGAAGTGCTGCTAACCGAGCTAGCTCGGCTTGCCTATCTTCTTCAACTAAATGGGCTTCTCTTTGCTCAAGGTTTTCCATTCCATGCAGTGCTCGTTCAATTTCGGGATTTAGTGGAATGAGGGGGTCTCCTCTACTTCAAGTGCTTGGCATTCGCCGGAGGACATCCTGTGGGTATCAAAAACACAAAAATAAACGTAATTAAGAAAATAACTACCAAAAAGTCAAATACAAACAAATAACCTAGTCTTAGCTGTATTCCCCGGCAACGGGGCCACTTTTTGATAATGCTCAAACCACACTTCTAACTGAAGTATGAAGTGGACGTTGTCAATAAAGAACCCAACTTAGAGGTTGGGGTCGATCCCATAGGGAATATGGAACATCTAGATTATAGCCGGTAAGTGAACTTGTATGGTAGTTACTTCACAATTGGAGGGATTCTAATAATAATCAATAGTAAAAACAAAGCAGTTGTCAAGCTTATGGTTGTGAATCAATAATTAAAGGATAACGAGGGTTTGTGTTCCCCATGGATTCATAACAGCTTTAGGTATACACTCGTGATCTTCACCAATACTTACTTACAAAATTGATAACTTAGGTTCATTCAAATGATCGACCAATCCCTATTGAATGACTATACTCAATTACTCGACCAATTCTCATGAGTGTTTCCAAACTAACTGTTATCACAAAGTTCCAAATATAATTATCCTGCGACCACAACTCAAGTTAATACAATGATCATCAAGATTAAGGCTCTATTGTAATTCTCTTTTTCTAATCTCTATCTCTTCGACAAAAGCAAGTAAAGAATTCGGGCACCTCCAAACATTGTACACCGCTAAGAATCATTTAAACTAGAAGAGAATACAATATAAGTAATTAGTATTGGTTTTAGACTCACTTTGTGCAACCCTAGATTGTTAATCCATCATGGTTCCCACAACCCTAGCTATGGAAGTTTTAGCCTCTCATAGTTGCAAGGTTGTGAAGTGTGTTCATGATTAAAGACATAAAAACAACACTTACAAATATGATTGAGAAAAACGCTTCCTTTAATTAATCCGCAAAATCTTGAAGAACAAGTAGCAAAAATAATATGAATTCAAGAAAAGGTTGATCACAAGGTTGAACCTACTCAATTTTTTCTTTCAAAGATGTAAAATTGTCTACTACAATATTTTCCAACTAAAACTAATTCTTCTCAATGTCACCTTTGAAAAATAAAACATAAAACGTATTTATATAGACATAAGAATCCTTTTCCTAGGCTAACAGGGCGATTTTCCATATCTAGTGCCGACCTCATCACGGATCATCCTATGACTCGTAGGAGCATCCTATGGCCCGTGGCAGCATCTCGTAGTTTGGATTGTTGGCTGATTTTTAGCTAAGTGTCGGGCCAAGGTACGATTCGTACCTCCTTCCTATGACTCGTACCAAGCTCCTGTGGCTTGATTATGAATCTTTGCAATTTGTCTGAAGTTCACCATGACCGGTATGGTACGACTCGTACCAAGCTCTCACGGGTCGTGGTATCCTCTCGTACTGAGAATCAGCCTTTTGAGCAATTCTTCTGGAGTTCATCACGACTGCCTTACCACGACTCGTATAAGCTTGGTACGATCCGTGTCCAAACTCGTAGGTTCATTCTTCCAGCTTCAGCCTTCTGCTTCTTATCACGGCCATCAGTAGACTCGTAGGTCCATCCTACGTATCATACTGTGGACTGCAATTTTTTCCCTTTTTGTACACTTTTAGCTTCCTTTTGCAAATCTACTCTCCAACACCCATTTATCTTGAAATCAAAGGAAAAGTGCCTCATATCCACATAAATACACCTAAGTCCATGTTATTTTCTTAGTTTTGAGCATCAATAGTACTGTAAATCCACAGCACATCAAGTGTCTTAGTGTTTATTAACTTTCGGCAAAGGGTAACAACTCATAGCTAGGTTATGGAGAAGCCATCAGAACAGACAAGGACGCATGTTAATTTGAGTACAACTTCTAGTCCCCAAACAAATAGCCAAGCAGAGCACACCATTCAGACGCCCGGAGATCTGTTATGGGTGGAAATGAGGCCCCCTATATGATGACCTGAAGCAGGTAAACTAGAGGTAGTTGAATCGGGCATACTACACCAGCCAGATGGAAAAAGCTAATCTTATCAGAAAATATGTACCGACAGCCCAGGGTCGCCAGAAGTCCTATCCTAATGTATGGCGTAGGGAGTTAGAGATTAAAGCAATGACTGAGTATTCCTAAAAATTCCGCCACTGAAGGGCATTATAAGATTTGACAAGAAGGGCAGTCCCAGCCCTATATTTACTAAGCTATATCGGATTCTTCGGAAGGTCGGCCAAGGGGCCTATGAGATAGATTTGCCTTCGGGGCTAGGATCTGTTGATCAATACTACACAAGCGTGTTGGAGACCTTTTCCCAGGTTGACCCTATTGAGAATGCTCAGGTTACAAGAGAGTTGTCCTATGAAGAGACTCTAATAGTTATATTAGACTAGCAAGTCCGTAGGGACTATCTTGAGAATCAAAGTTGTAGCCTAACAAAGTCTTGTAGAGGAGACGACATGAGGTCTAGCTATCTTCACTTGTCCAGACCTAACCCAGATTGTGCAGTTGAGGTGAAATTAATTTTTCAGTTGTAACTTTATTGCTTATATTATCAGTGTTGTTTAGTTGTTTACTACTATGTTGTGAAGTAGTTATTTATAAGCGTCCTGAGAGACATTTATGTTGGACTTTTCTGCGTTTCAGATTTTTGGATAGTCCATATTACGGAGGAGACTCGGCTGAAATTTTCTGGCTATAGTTAAAGGGATTAAGTCTCTTAAGCTTAAGATACATTTGAGGATGAATGTTCCCAAGGGGGGATAATGTTGAACCCCATAAGTTTCTATCATTTAATCGATGCGTTCATACGTATGTCGAGAGTTTTAGAGTATGACGCATATGAAAAGGGGCTCTGGGAATGAACATACGAATATGGAGTCGAGCGAGCAGGAGGTCGGGGCTGGGCCAGGCGCACTAGGCGCCGTGGCGCCAGCTAGCCCGGCGCCTTGAGCGGCACATCGCTCTCGACTCTCGACGCTGTGGGAGGCGCCCCGCACCTCCCCTACACCACCCCCACCTATATATATATATATATATATATATATATATATATATATATATATATATATATATATATATATATATATATATATATAAGTATATGTTTGTGAATCACTTTTAAAATTTCCCAAAATTAGACTCTTGGCCAAGCGACGCCTCTTCTCAATTTTTCATTAGTTTTTCATCAAATTACGTCATTAAACTCTGTCCAAACGCAAATTCGTCTTAGATAACAAGTTTCAGGCCTATGAGGAACATCCCTGTGGAGTTATTTCTTGAAAATTCGCTCAGTGTACTGGAACCCCATTCAGTAAAGGTTATCGGAATTACTTCAAATTGAGTCCTAAGAGGCTAAAGGCGATAGGTAAGCATTTCTCCCTTCTAAACTTTCGGGAAATTATGATTTTCCAGCCAAATTAAATGAAGTTGAACTATAGTTATTATTATTGAAAGATATCATTATTTGACTATGCCTACTATTTAAATAGCCTTATTCTCTCAGTGTAAAGGCCGCAATTGAGTGGAATTACTAGCTTTAGGTTGGAAACTGTTTGGTGAAGAAAAGTCGGCATTCGAGATATGTTAAGGCTTATCCCTTCTGCAATTTATTCTCCTTGTATAATGATACGACCTATGCTCTTGAACATAGATAACGATCCTATATATTGTAATTAGCTGCTGCTAATAGATAAGGATTATGTATGTTGTAATAGCTACTGTTAGTAGATAATGATTATATATGTTGTGCTTAGCTGCTAAAAGACGTATTGAGAGTATACTGTAGTATCAATAGTGGGGAAAGGGGCGTGTTAAGTGTGACTAATGTTAGGTGTGCCGTAGAGAGCTCCTCGTTCCACTATTTACCACTTAGAAGTATTTTGATGTTCTGTTGTCATGCCATGGCCTTAGAAGTCTATGTTTAGTTGTTGGGCCTGAATGGTTAAGTTTTACAGCATAGGGCGCAGTCGAGCGATATAACTTTCAGTTTGACGCTTGTGTTGCCAGTAAAGCTCACCAAGAGGCTGTTGGCGTACCTTGAAGCCTCCAGGGCCAAAATTTGTATAGAATGGTCTCACCTTAGAGTCAACGGCACCAGGATTGCCTAGTGAATTGAGTGATAGCGTACCATCTAATTAGCTACTGCTAGTGACTGTTAGTTTCAGTTGACTTAGTGTTTGTAATATAGGTCGCCCGAGAAGTCATCCTAATTGTACATGTCAAATAGACTCGTGGGTACCCTAAGGAGGGAACCTTATTAGTAGTTGGATGCAGGGCCAACGCCCCAGCCTGCTCTTATAGATATCATGTACTGGTTGCCGCGAGTGGCTACATCTAGATAAACCTGCCTACGAGGCTATGAATCGCCTAGAGAAGTTATATGAAATTTGAGCATAACAAGTTTATGTCTAAGGAACTAGAACCACAGTAGTACAATATTACCTTCAGGCTAACAATTATAGTTAGCTACCTGTGGAAGGTTAGGGCTTGACTGCTCAGGAGCATGTCTGATTAGCAGCCCTACAGTTGTTCTAAGCGAAGGAACTAAATAGTTGGTCGCCTGCGATCTTACAGTTTGCTTATGAGCTATCATTGTCCTAGCATGACATTAAGAATATCGTTTAGTCCACTCCAGACCTCACCCTATTCTACCTAGACCGTTAGAGACTATGATCACTGCCAGGACCCTCTGATCAGGTGTAGGCACATAGGGTATGCTTGCTGGCAGCTACACAGACTATTCTAGGGGCGAGTAGCGGTCGCGTTAGAACTTAAGATATAGATACACCTTTTGAGTGTCTATATTGAGACTAAAATGTAGTATATCGGTTGGGATTGACCCCACCTAGATAGCCTTTCGTTGACCAACGTCAAGGTTGCTAACTGTGTCATCACCTACGGGACTATTGATCGCTTAGAGGAGCTATATGATGTTGCTTAGAGGATCTATATGATGTTTCTCAAAGGAGCTATTTGATGTCTGATGGGGCCATACTTAGGCTTAGGCCATGTTTATGTTCATCCATATATAGACCTCTTTCTTATGTCATACCAGCATTACTGGCCCTCCGTCGAGCCTTGTGTGCCCAGGGTGTAATTACAGGAGCCCAATGGGCTCATACATAGTTACAGGAGCCCAACGGACTCAGATACAGTTACAGGAGTCCAGCGGGCTCAGATGTAGACCCAGAAGCCAGGTAGGTTGCCTATAGTACCAGTAGAATCATAAAAACCTAGTTAGGGGTATATAGATTGAATTGTACTTGTCAGGGCTTATGGGGGCCCCGATAGGTTATTTCTGTATTGCTTGCACCTTCCAAGCTTATAGGGGCCAGGCTAGGTTCTTGTTTGTATACTTGCTTGCTAGTATAGCTTACGAAGGTATAATTATGCAGCTTTAGCTCTTACTTGTGTAGTGGTTTTGTAGATGCAGGTTATGAGTATGAAAGCTTACATGTTAACTTCTCCCCTTCTTGCTATTCACTTTCAGTTTTTTATAAGCTTTTATTTAGCTTTTCATTACTACCTCACATATTCGGTATATATTGTACTGACGCGCAACTATGGAGCGCTGCATAGTTGCTTGCAAGTTTAGACAGACAAGGTTCAGGACCTACGTTAGCAGCTTGTCAGAGTCAGCAGATCGGCCAGCTCCTTTCATTCAGAGTTGCGGGGTTGTAGGGGTTACCTGTCTTTTATTTGTATAACATTTGGGTAGGCCGGGGCCCTGTCCCAACTACTATTTTTACTCTTAGAGGCTTGCAGACTACAGTTTTCAGTTAGTTGTCCGTGTTGGCCGTGTGGGGCCTATATATGTTTAGTTCTGTATATTGGCCATGTGGAGCCTTGTATAGCTTTCAGTTAGCGGCCTTGTCAGCTGTAGTGTTTATATGACTGTTTGTTTTCATTATGTTATAACTAGACAGCATGGTGGTCTTGTCGGCCCGCATAGGATCCCTTTATTGTTGTGTTGCTGGGTTAGCTGTCTTCTTTTATAGGTTGTTATGTGGCCTTGTTGGCCCGAGACTGTGTTTACGGCTGAGATATAGCTCGTTGTTTTCTTGATTTTGAGTTACTAGCAAGCACCTATGCCCAGACAGGTCGGCCCAGGTCCCAGCGTGGCACTAAGTTTCAGCCATGTCCCCCAAGCAGGAATGACATTATATCATAATCATAAAACATACTTGATTTTTCATGGGCTTGTTAGAAATCATGAAATTCATAAATTGCTTAACATACGTGAACTAGCCATCAAAACAAGTACTGAAATTCAGCTATGGTACATAAGCTTGAGATCCATGAAACTTATACATAATTAGGTAAATCATAATAGCTTGAAAATAGAGATTCATGAGAGTTTCTTATAGAAATTATGGTATTATAATCATAAAACATAATTAAAATCATAAGAGAATCAATTTCATAAGAGATCATGAGTTTTTTTAAATCAAAAAGGGCCTAACCTTAGAAATTCACGAAAATCATAATTGGAGACTTGAAGGAATTGAAATCATATAATTGAGCTTGGAATTAGGCATGAGAGTGGAAAAAATCCCCAATTCATAACCCCACATACCTGGGCTTTGATGGATTCTTGCTTAGACTTGAGGCCCAAAAGAGTTGAGAAGAAGAATCCTAGTTTCTTGAGAGCCTTGAGAGGTTTGATGTTCAATTACGGTGTTTTGAGAGGAATGGTAGTTTAGGATAATTAAACCACTCTAATACACCTTTCAGGAAGCCTAAAATAACCTAATATAGGATTTAAAAGCATAAAAAATTACTAAGATTCCCTTATAAATTCGAGTTGAAAAACTGCCTTGCCAGATCTCAGGGGTCATACCATGACTCGTGGTATGCAATTCGGGGAATTTGGGTGACTTAAAAGCTTGCTGAAATTCTTACCATAGATGCTCAGTACGAGTCGTACCTTGATACTATGAGTTGTACCATGACTTGTGGTGACTGGGCTTGTTCTTTGCCGTCAAACCTGACAGTGCTTCACTAAATGCTCATAACTTTTTACTATGAACTTCGATAAGACTCAAAGGGATTCAATTTAATATGCTAAATCAACCAAAAACACTTTGTAAAAAGTAACCCATCCAATAGTATTTAACATCCAAAAAACTGCCAAATAAAATGCGTCCCATGCCAAAATATCACAAGTACCGCCTTGTCCTGGGCCATCGCACGGAAAACTATAACCGAAATTCTTTTTATCTGGCATTCAATTGCCCCTTCTCCAGCTAACCGATAGGGAAATCCTTACACAATCCCAAAAAAAGCATGAATAGGAGTTATAGTCGTTTGAAATTGATCCTTGTAAGAACTTATATGAAGACTCAATCGGTAGGAAAACTCACAACTCAACTTTATGTTAGAGGTTCCTTATGACCTTAATTTATATCTAATGCACTTCCCACACTTAATAATTGATCTTAACACCTTATTTTCATAAAATTCAGTTGGTTCGGGTTTATCCAATTAACTAGAATGATTTCAAACATAGCCCAAAAGTCTGAGGCGTTATAATATCTCAACTCATGACTGAAACAATGGTTCGTATCATCATACCATGATTCGTGGTGATTCTTCTCGTCATGTATCTTGGTACGATTCATACCACACCATCATGAGTCGTACTGAGACTCGTTCTGAGAAAAAAAATTCAGTTTTTCTACCGGTTCATACTCCATATATGGGATCTAGTCTTAGGGACTTTTAGGGTGTTACACCACTCTTTTGCCAAAAAACTACTTTTACTACTACTTATTCGACTGCTACAGATGCTTATAGCATCCGCTTTGTTGAATACTTTATGAAAATGGTCAAGTCACTTTTGCTGCAACATCATGTTTGGCTTAAAATATTCACTATTTTGATACGAATAATTTCAACCTTTCTCTTTCAAGAACATAAACAATCTTTCACTGGGTATTTATCTATTTCATTATATTAGACAATGTACAATCTGATTCCTGTTATAGCTGAAGTGACAACTTGTTTGATTTATTTGTATTATTGAAATTTTTTTCTGTTAAATTTTATTGAAAAAATTATGTATTTTTTCTCTTGTTTCAAATGTTCTTTTTTTGATTTTTTTCCATATCAAAAATGAGATACGAGATATGAGATTCTTTTCTTATGTCGGATCTCTTATCCGAGATAATTTGAACTTGTCTTGACTCTCTTCTTTGACAAATAGTACTTTGCTTAGATGAATTTTCACGCTTAGATGAATTTTTACACTTAGCTTTCAATCGGAAAAGATGAGACTGAAAGCGGACACCTAAAGTGATAACTTGTTTGATTTGGTTGTGTAATGGAGTTTTTCTTATGTGAGAATTTAACAACATATTTTTTCCTTACAATCTCATCTATCCATTTCATTTGTAATGTGTAAATCACAACAACATAGTTTTCCTTACGATCTCATCTTGCCTACGTATATCCTCTTTTTTCATAAGTGTTTTTTGCCAAATGTTGTCAAGGCGTTGCAAAGAAAATAAATGTAGAACAAAAATTACACCACCATTTTCAATATGCAAATAGTATATAGCATCTAGATATGCAATGCAAATAATGCGGTCACAAATATAAATATTATAAGATTTGACAATCATCTAATATCTATATGTAAATATTATATGCGTTTAGCTAACAAAAGCACTCCAACATTGGGCCCATGTCATCACTGCCTAGTTTATACAAAATTAGTTTCCACGCTACATAGTTTGATTAAAAAAAAGTACATTTTCACAAGTAATGTCGGGAAAAGACATAATTTTAATATAATCTTTAATATTTTTATCTTACTAGACTGAACACAAATTTATTTGTTACTATAAAATTAAACAAAGCAAATACAAACTCAATTTAATTAAATAAAATTAAAAATAATTACTTTTCAACCTCTAAAATTGAAAAATAAATGTGAAATCTCACAAGTGAAATTTGATACATGCGATGATGGCTATTTTTCAAGATATATGATACGTGCAATGATGGCTATTTTCCAAGATATAGTCGAAAAGTGGCAAGTTAGACATTATTTTCACCAAATTAATTGTAAATTTTCATGCGTAATTTATTTGGATATTGTTATTTAATATGTATTTAGTTTTTTCAAATTTTGCATGTATACGTATTTTGAAATAAATTCATATATGCAATGTCTAAAATATTATATAATTGAAGTTCATCTATTTTTATCTGAATTTCAGTTACAAGTGGCTGAATTAAGTCATTTCTACTTGAAGCTTATAAAAAAATGACTAAATTTTAATTTTTTTTTTAATGTTCAATCATATAAAACTTTGAATATCACATATGTGAAGTTATTTTAAAATAAATAAACTTATAAAAATTTATACACTATGAATATTGGATATGACTTAAATGGTGATCTGAATGAGCGGGCTATGTGCATTTCGGCCTAATTAATTTGTAATTGGGCTGAAACCAACAAGCCTAGCCCATCTATAGGTAAAAGGACATGGTATCTAACGACCTCACATCTCCTACCAACCAACAGGTTTCCGCTTCCATTTGCCTAAGCACATCCAAAACTATGCGCCAAAGCCAAAAATCAGTGAGAAAATAGCAATGGAAACTCGAATTGGCAACTCCCTTGGCCTCCTTCTACAAGACCCCAGTGACCTCAAAACTGACTTCAACTCCCTCTTCAACAATCTCAACACTTCCCTTTTGTCTACCCCAACTCTGCAACACAAGAATACCAAATCAACAAACCGTCGTTTCAGTCCCAATTCCAAGTTTTCCTCAACTTCTATTTCAATTGAAGCACAAATCAAGAATCCGGTGAACCCCACTTCGAATTTTCTAAAACCTGCCACTAGGGACTCCCCAAAAGTTCAGGTTCTGTTCAAGAATCTTTCTGTTGTTGAAAGAGCACTTATTGGTGCAGCTGGTGGTGGCATTGCTGGTGCATTCACGTATGTATGTCTTCACCCACTTGACACCATCAAAACTAAGCTTCAAACCAAAGGGGCATCTGAAATTTACAGTGGAACAATTGATGCCGTAGTCAAGACTTTTCAGAGCAAGGGGATTCTTGGCTTTTACAGTGGTGTTTCTGTTGTAATTATTGGGTCTACTGCTTCTTCTGCTGTGTATTTTGGTACTTGTGAGTTCGGCAAGTCAATCTTGTCGAAATTTCCGCAATACCCATCTGTGCTTATCCCACCAACAGCTGGTGCAATGGGGAATATAGTGTCATCTGCTATAATGGTGCCGAAGGAGTTGATTACTCAGAGAATGCAGGCTGGGGCTAAAGGGAGGTCTTGGCAGGTGTTAATGAAAATCCTGGAAAAAGATGGAATTTTGGGGTTGTATGCCGGATATAGTGCTACATTGTTGAGAAATTTGCCTGCTGGGGTCTTGAGTTATTCATCATTTGAGTACTTGAAAGCTGCAGTATTGAGTAACGTGAAGAAGGAACGCTTGGAGCCATTTCAGAGTGTTTGTTGTGGGGCATTGGCTGGTGCAATATCAGCTTCACTAACAACCCCTTTGGATGTGGTGAAGACTAGGTTGATGACTCAAGTTCATTCTGAAGCTGCCAATAAGGTTAGTGCTGTAATGGTTACTGGCATCTCGGCTACTGTTAGACAGATACTGAAAGAAGAAGGCTGGGTTGGTTTTACGCGGGGAATGGGTCCTAGAGTACTTCATAGTGCTTGTTTTTCAGCTCTAGGGTACTTTGCATTTGAGACAGCTAGGCTTACAATTTTGGATCAGTATCTGAAGCACAAGGAGCTAGAGAATTTGGTTCCTGCAGATGATGCAGCCCAGGCCAATTAGAATGTATGAGTAATGGGTTCTTAAATACAGCTGTTAAAACCTTTTGTAAGTGCAATTCTTTCTTATTTTTTCCAATCATATCTCTGTAGATTAATGACTTCACAAGTTGAAATCTTTGACCTTCCAAGTTGGTGAAGAAGAATGTCGCTGGGTTTGTTTGCTGGTATTAGGAGGATATGTGTAGTTGCTTGCCTCCTCTTTTTGCTGTCTCATTCTGGCACTATATTACTACCTTATAGCTTGAATTGTTTGAAGTGCAGATTTAGTGGACTCTGGTCGGAAGCATAAAAACTTATACATATTGGATCTTATATAATCCATTTATTTCAGAAGTCAACTAACCAAAAACAAAATAAGTGTTTGTCTTCTAATTATATATGACACTTAGGTTAATATTCTAGTATATCCTTACACGACTGAAAATGTGAGAACATGAATCTGCTATTAATTTTAAGTTTAATGAAGTACAATAGAATGCCTTATTTTTTAACTTCACATTTATAGATTGAAAGACAATGAAAATGGACCCCCAATAAAAATGGAATGTATAGCAGCAGGATAACACAACCTAAAGGTGGATAGGAACACTATTGGTTGGTTCGCTTGTTGACAGAATGATTGTGTCACGTACTTCTTCATAGGAAACGGGAAAATTTCTCATGTTGCTGGTTTTTCTTTTTTATTTCTTTGCTTTTATTTTCATTGAGTGGAATACAATGGAATACAAAGTAGTCCCACTGTTGACCACAGCGACAGTGTTTTCTGGTGAGTTGTTGTAGTGAAGTCCTGCCTAGGAGGATTGTTTTCCTGGTTGACTTTTGTGTCTGAATTAGTATTATTCTTAATCGTCTTTACATGCTCTATTGCCCTACTTCACGATGTCTGACGCAGAGAATAGTTTGGTACCGTGGTCAAGTCGCCTGAGTGACATTTGAAATTTGTCTTTTTTGGATAATCACCAGTCCCTTAGAAGATGTCCTTTAACTCTACTATTAGGCTGTCTGTGTGCTGGATTTCTCCTCCATATCACACAACCTCCGAAAGCAGCATGTACTGAGCATCCCTTTAAGCAACCATCTAACGAACTTGTAAAGCTGATTGAAAGAAAAAAGATAACTGCTAATGCCAGCGGAGAAAAATATCTTGAAATCCATTTAAGGATGTTATTCAGGGGATCTTCCTCCACGTCATTTATTGCTTTCCAGAATTCCCTGCTTGCATATAATTTGGTTTTCTCAGATCAGGGTTGTACTTTTTCTAATGATGGTAGTATTTGGTCTAGCTTGCGTGCACCCCGAAGATTCGATCGGCTACCTGCTGCTTCACACCAGCACAGGTACCTGGTTAACTCTGCCTCTAAGACTTGGATAGATAGGAAGAAATCACCTAGTGTTTTTTTCTACTTCCGTTGAGATTTAAACTTGAGACCTCATGGTTCTTCTCCCACTTCATTGACCACCAGAGTACACCCACTTAGCTCAAGGTTGTACCTTTTATCCATTGTCAATTTCTAGGTCCCCAATGGTTTGATATGCTAGTTGGAAAGAGGATATTCTGACAGATATTTCCCCACCTAGGAAGTTCCTATTTGATCAATCTGATATATGCAATTGCTAAAGCACTGACTTCAACCTTCTCTTGTTTCCACTTTCTGACATGAATGTTGTAATCAACATTTTCCTGTTTCCAACTTTACGGGAATGAAGGTTGTAATTCCCGGCTTTAGGGATCAAAAAGCTTCTATTAACTTAGTCAAACTTATTATTAATTATGATTTTTTTCGATGAAGTCTTCTGATTAGTTGTGAAATATGATAACATGCTCATAAAACAAAATGAGATTATGACTCTTGAAAGAAGTACCTTGATGCTCCTTGACATAAAAATTATAATCAAATGACTAGTTCCTTGATAAGAATATCCTAACACATTAACAATCATCCATCAATGCTTAAACTGGGTTATGAGGGTATTTGGATGTTACCTTTTCCTGTCTAACATGGTCCGTTCTCTATTTAACCTTCAATCCCCCACCCCCAATGGGACTTCTCTTTAGACATTTAGACTATTCCAAATTTAGTATGTGTGGAAGCACAGCATTTTCTCGTTGTTCATACCACACTTTCACCTCAGTGCTGTCTTTTGCATAAAGTTTCATTTTATTGATTCAAAAAGAAAAGGAAAATGCAAAAGTGCATCGTTGCACATTTGTTCTTGGAATTTTGCATGTATTGGTTGGATCTATGTTTTATTTCATTTAACTTTTGGACTTGGGCCACTTGGCAATTCAATTTGGTCCCTGAGACTGTTAGGAGAATATAATAATGTAGATTGCACGCTCTCACATTTCTCAACTTTGGAGTACATTTTCTGAGAAATGAGAATGGGATAGCGAATATTTCTTCAAATTGTTAAGGGACCAAGACCGAAATCTTTGTTCATTGTAGCAAACAAAACAGGTCATTAATGGCTTGATCAGTTACGAGATATTGCATCCACAACCTTTTGCTAAGTGTTACATGACTCGCCCAATTTTGATATTACGTCATCAACTTGTATTAGAATACAAGGTTCCTTGACATTGTAGGTGATCGGGTCTATGATCTGATATCACCTATTAGTAGAGCGTTTATCTTTTCGACTGATCATCTCTAAATATTTTCAAGGAGGCAAGACATTTTACCTGTTTTAGAAAGGAGGGAGCGCTGGGGGTGGGGCAGTTTTATCAAAAGCAAAAAGCTCAAAAGCGCTAAGATTCGTTGGGGCTTTAAGCACAAAGCCCAAATAAAGCATGCAATTTAATGAGAAAAGTGCAAAGGGAGAAAACATACAAAAAAATACATAAATATATATATATGTATGTATGTATGT
This sequence comes from Datura wrightii, assembly GCA_035772735.1. Taxonomy (NCBI): domain Eukaryota; kingdom Viridiplantae; phylum Streptophyta; class Magnoliopsida; order Solanales; family Solanaceae; genus Datura; species Datura wrightii. Next base: position 24,992,507 of record JASDFA010000001.1, read on the forward strand.
ATATGTGTGTATATACATATAGTACAAGACTAATAATTATAAGCATGAATAACAAATATATGGACAAAGAAATTGAATTTTTTAGGATTAAGTGAAATATCAATTGCTTAGTGTCACCTCTTCAGGAAATGCTCATTTGCAAGGAAAAGTTTGTTTTAGAGCCTTGATGATGACACTAAAACGCACATTAAGCGAGGTGCAACGGTCAACGTGCTCCGAGCCTTGCTTCAGGGCTTAAGCGTGCTTTAAGGGGTCGTTTGGTAGCTGGTTTGAGTTATGTGGGTATTAGTGATACATGTATAAGTTATGAGAGAATTTATATATTATTTTATGTAGGGTTTAGTTATTCATGTATAACTTATTCCACCTTCTATCCTGCATAAGATAATACAAAATTTTTTCATAACTTATACATGCATTAGTTATCGGGTTTCTAAATTGCAAACTAAATACCGTAGTAATTTTATACATGAATAATTTACCTCCTTACTACCTACCAAACATGGTATTACTTATGCAAAATTTAATACCTACATAACTCACCTTCAAACCAGCTACAAAACGACCCCTAAGTGTGCCTTTAACAACACTGGGGTGGGGTGGGGTGGGGGGGGGGGGGATTTAGCATAATTAGATCTTATTTTAGTTAAATACCACTAAATGTAACGATTAGGTTAGCATTATAGTTCATATAGGTAGAAACTGCAGAATTTTTTCTCCAGGGCATATACTCATTTTTCAGTTAATACACTGATCAAATAACTGAAAGGATCACAGCATACAAGGCAATGATAATCAGCAAATAACCATGGAAAGATATGTTTCAGCTACCTGGGGCCTATAAACTTCTGTGTTTCTTTCTGTTTTTAATGCTGAAGCCTACTGAAACCATCTTGTGACATATGCTTCTCAATCAAAAACTAATAATCATGGGAGCTTTTATTCAAGAGAAATTAGTTTAACTGAAATTCACGTCCAAAATTCTTATATCAACGTCAGACAAAAATGATCAGAATCTTTGAGTCATCTTTGCTGTACATTTTAGATGCATGCTTTCCCCTTATAAGGTTGTGCACTGGGCTGAAAGATAAGTTTACTTTATTGACTTAAGAATTCCTGATACTAATATTCTTAGAGTTTCATTTTAAAAATATGTAAGTGAGCTTAGATGATCGATAAATGGATGAAATAATTGGTGGTTGTGGCTTTTCACAAACTATATTTCCACCTTGTTTTATGCATTTAGCAGACTTTCAAAGATCACAACTTGAAAATAGGTAAAAGAGTTTCTGTTGGGATACAGATATACAGTTTCTTCAGGCTTTTAGCAGCATAGTTCTATGAGTACTGTAGGCACCATATTGGCCAAAATAGCCGTTAACTCCAGAGTTAGTTTATTAGTTTCCCTTTTCCGTTTATTTTCTTTTCTTGGAGCTTCTGCTGCTTTTTTTCTTTCTTTTTTTTTTTTTCCCAACAGGCAGTTTTTGTTTTGATCTATTTATTAAGGAGTTGATTAATCCTCCTTGTGGTAATCCTACATTAATTAGACTTTAAGATTCTTTTTCTATGATAATTGGTTGCCTTGAACGTCTGCTTGTCAGTATATTGCAGTGGATTTAGAATAGTTCCAAGTTAAACTGATATGAATATATGTTGTGAGATTTTATGTCAAATCAAATCAAGCCTTACGCCATATTGATTCTGCGGAGAAGTTTTATATTCTACCATGTGGTGGTGTACTAAGCCAAGAGAATTGGTCAAGCTTGGATAGATATTTGTGTATGACATTGAAAGATATTGTCCGGCCAAACCACTGCCTTTTACTTGAGCCTTTCTTCTCCTCATCTAGACAGCCTTATAGTTAGAAATATTATGTTGTCGAGTTCGAGAAAAGACTTTTATTAAATTCATGTCCATCTTACTAGTATCAATTATGCAGTAATGAAAGAAGTCTCAATGGATTGTTCACCCAAAAAATGTGAAGAGTTGCAATTTTAACCAAGAAAAGCTCTTAGTACTCTGTTTCTTCTAATCTTCCGAGCCATTAATTTGGACTATGATCTCTAAAAGGCAATGCACATCTCTGATGATTAAATGTGCCAAGTGCTCTTGAATTAGCAGAAAAGAAAGAAGCTCGTTCCTTTGTAGCTATGCCTTCTATTGAGATATGTTATTATTTTAACCAGTTCTGCAGTACGTTTTAGTTGGTTGGTTCTTATACTCTCATCTGCTGATTCGTGGACCTTTTCTTCTTCTTCTTCTTCTTTTTGTAGATGCATTAAACGAAGCACTAGCCCTGTTCGGGGCTTCTCTCTTCAGTTACCGATGCCTGTCAATTCTTAACAACTCATTGGCAGCACGGATCCTACCTTGTAATTCCTGTAACTGGTTCAGAGACTAAGTTATTTTAAGTTAATGAATAGGATACAATAAATAATTATTTCGGAAAGAGTATCTCCTCCAAGGTACGAGCTCATAGTTGTGCTCCTTAGACTATACAGCTTTTGAAATTTTTTATCTTTAGAAGCTTCCAGGCTGATTGTATTTAAGTCTAGAAAGGCTTGTTTTTGGTGCTCCAAAATACCAACATTTTCAATATGTTTCCAGTTTCATCAAGGAAGAAATTGTGTGTAACCTGAACAAATGAAGCTCTTACCAGCTAGCTTCTTCTATCAATTCAACAATGACTTTCTTGGAGTGAGTTCTACTAATTTGGTCACTGATGAGTAGTTCTATCATTTGGTTTTGGCTTCAGTAGTGTATACCTCGTGGAATCAGCCACTGATGTTTGCTTCGGGGTAAGCTGCCTATGTAACGCCTCATTGGGGTGAGGCCCTTCCTCGGACCCTGCATGAATACGGGATGCATTATGCACTAGACTGCCCTTTATAGTGTATTGCAGGTTGTGGTTTTCATCTCAGAATGGGGAACTGACAGTAAAGGAGGATTAAAGGTAGCTCTCTGATATTTGATGTGCTTTCTGATTCCTGATAAAATCATTCTGTTGGATTAGAATATCTCCGTTACATTTGGTTCAATTATATTAAATGGTTTCACTCGGCTTACAAATTCGTGATTTGTTACCGTTAGCACAATATTTAACAATTGGCATGTCAAAAAGCAAAAAGAAATGCGGTGAAACCGGAGAAAGCCAAATTGAGAATAGACGCATCATTTGAACTTTTACACAGTTCATAAGTTGATTTCCAAGCTTATGATACTGAAATTTAAATCGCAGCTGTTGCATGTGTACGGCGATAATCCAATTCAATATCTTAAAATTGTTACAATTACATTACAAATAAAAAGCCATATAAACTCAATGCAAGTATTTATTGTCAAAAAGATCTTTCTGCACGTAAACCGGAATGAGATTTAAAATTAGCATTAGATGCAGAAGAGCTATTGAATGACGAATCTACTTGCAAGGAAACTTGTTGAAACTCGTATATATAAATATTATCATTAAAAAAAAATACAGAACTAAAGAGCATCCAGAATCTGGGCCACATGAAGGATGCTTCGCTTCAATTGTTAGACCTTGGGAACAAAAAACCAACTAACTTTGTGCATCATATATTGACATCTCCTAGCCTTTCTAGAATTCTTAAGCCACTCCATTATCTCCCTAATCTCTTTTAGCATCTGTGCTACTATAAAATTAGTATTTACACACATATTTTGAATAATTTTCAGTTTTTTATTTGCCATGTGTACTATATCATAGTCCCCATATGTTTGTTACAATCTCCTTTTTGTTTTCTTGATTCACTGTAAATTTTGAGGTGCAGTTACCTTCTATATCTGTACACTAACCCAATTATCAAAACATCTCTGACCTCAGAGATCCACCTGCAATCAACAAATAGGTGGTAATGTGTCTCATTAACTTAATCATCACATAAACAGCAACATCTATTATTAACTGGGATATGTAATCTGCGAAGCTTTCCTTGGTAATCAGCTCGTCTTGATAGACAAGTCATACTATCACCCTTTGCCTTGGCATCATCACCTAACTCCTTATTGGATTTGCTTCCTCCATCTTGTTCATGTTATATAGCATAGCTAAAAAACTAAAGCTTACCGAGAAATCTCCTCTTGGTGTCAGCTTGTATTGTTCTCTATAGTACTAGGTAGTCATCAAAATCTCAAGTGAGTCATGTGGTGGTTCATGACTCTTTATATCTACATAAGCTTTCATATAGATTGCATCCATCCACTTCGCCCATAACACAATCTTTTTAGTTGCCACTTTCCATAACAATTTGCCCGCTAAAGCCATATTTCATTTACTAATACTCTTGGCATTTAGACCATCATGATTTTTGGGTACACATATTTTATCCTAGAGGATTAGTGTTATTTGCTTCCTTTTCTCATTGCCTCCCCACAAGTAATCTTTGTATTTTCCGTCCACCTTCCTCAAGACACGTTGAGGCAGGATAAACACAATACCCTGGAAGTTGTATATAAAAAATAACATTGCATTAATAATCTGCAATCTATCAGCATATGACAGGTTGTAAGAAAATGTATTTGTTATCCTAGTTATCTTCTCAATTTGTTGGAAACACTATATCTTATTCCACTTCTTAGAAGACAATGGTAGGCCTAAATACCTCATAGAGAGTATACCTTTAGTAAATCCTGTACAGCTTAGGATTTTGTCTTGATCATCAACCTCTATCCCTACTAAGAATATGTTGGATTTCTCCAGGTTAGCCACAAGACTTGTCACTTTGCTCAAGTGTTGTAGTGCTTTCATTACCTTATTACGGATGCTAGATTTCCTTTTCAAAATATCATCAAATCATCTGTAAATATGAAATGAGTCAATCTGATAGTCTTGCACATAAGGTGAAAATCGAGCAGATGACTCATTTTTTTCAGAGTTCTGGTCAAATACTCCATAACAAGAACAAATAGTAAAGGTGACATAGAGTCCCCTTGCCTTAGTCCCCTTTTCCTTTCAAAATATCCATAACAATCTTCATTCATCTTCACTATAAGTTTTGTGAATGTTACACAAATCATTGCCATCTTAACAAATGAGTTGGGCAAGTTGTATTCTTTTAGTGTTTTTTCAGTAAAGTCCCAGCTTATTATATCATACGTTTTCCTTACGTCTATCTTCATTAGCCACTTGGATGATGTCTTCCTGTGATATTGCCTTAATAGGTCATGACAGATCATTACATTGCGATTAATGAAACCCCTCCCCCCTTTCAGAAAAGTTGCTTGATTTTCACTCATTAGTAGTGGTAAAACACTTTTTATTCTCTTACTGATATTCTACACGATCAAGATACTATATCTTTAATTTAACTGTTTTTCTATGAATAAAACAGGTTCCCTAACGTATTTCACTTAAGCAGTAAAATGCAGTAAGTAAAGAACACAGTAATTTGACGTAGAAAACACCAGGCTCAAAAGGTGAAAAACCACGACTTGTACCTCCATAGAATTTTCTCCAACTTCACTAAACTCAATGAGCCTCTTCAATAGCATATTACAACTCTTGTAACCTAAAGGAATTATAAACTCTAATTCCTAGCTACTCACACTCCTCCCTAGGATTGTGATCCCAATGTCTTCTAGTATACTCAACTTGAAGACTAAATATTCTTGATTCAGTTTATAACTTACTGAATTAAGATTACATCAAATTACAACTCAATAAATAAGTCCTAGTACAAGAATGCTAACTCTAGCCTATCACTTTACTAGGACCAAGTTCTTCAATTGAGTTTCTCCACACTTCAAGTATTGCTCACTGTCTCACTTTGCTAATTGCCATTTTCTCTCTTTGTAAGTGCGTGCGTAACTCTAAGTAGCAACTCTTCTATATATGCACAACTCTTCACATAGTTCTTCTCAACTTCAAACTCTTCACAGCAATAGTCCCTTCTTGCTTAGGAGTTCTATTTCAAATACAACTCCTTCTTCAAGTCTATCTCTTTGCTCTTTGTGTTTTAATCAAACTCCAACTCTTTCAAATCAACACATTTTTATTTTACTGAGCTTGTGTGACACGGCTTAACCATCTCTTGATGTGTTCACACTTTTCTTTAATTGGACATTATACTGTTGCAGTATCAGCTCCTTTAGACAATGGATTTGGCACACTCCTTTGGAACAACTTGACTTATTTGTGTCATTATCATTTTTTCAATCATCAAAACTACATAGAACATAATAAATTTTCCCTTTTTGATGATGACAAACCCTTCATCCTTGTGCAATCAACTATTATTACTTGTACAACCAAGATAGCGAACACTTGATTGAAACAGGTCAGTTAGTGGGTTATAAATATTACACAATCTATATTCTTGCCCCCTTTGGCGCCATCTAAAAGATGTTTCAAACTAGTTACATGCCAAAAATGTAGTTAAACAATTTATTGCCATTAAGGCAATCACTAATACAATCAGAGAGGAATCACAATCAACATACTAATGAATTAAAAGGAGCAAGAACATAAGTCATGTCAAAACAAAGAAAGCATATAATTCATATTAAAAGTCTGTTTTACATCATACCTAAAGTGATACTAGATACAACAAAAATAGATAAGCCTAAGACAGAAGACAATGAAGAAACTAGAAAACAACAGGATTTGAATAGAGGCACGAGGCTAGGTAGAACTAGATGAGGGAGCAGTGGGCAATAACTGAGTCAACTTATGAATAGCTTCAACATGTGTAGCCCTCTCCGACTCCAAAGTTGCCTGAAGCTCATCAACTTTACCCTGAAGGACAGCTTTCTCCTTGAGCTACCTGAGCAGCTTCAAACTTTGCAATCTTCTCATCCAGGGCAAGTCGCAGTTTCTGAAGAGGAGTGAGCTCACTTCATTGAAGTAGGTAAGTCAACATGTTTCACCTGTCCAAGTACATCTTAAGTCATCTAAAATATCCAGACTTGAACAGGAACAGAGTAATCTTCAAACACCTGAGACAACCAGAATCCATAAGGAAAGCACACGTTGCATGTGCTTGGTTACCAAGCTAGGCAGATCGATCTTGACCTCAGTGTCAAGAAGTTTCATCAAAGTAAGATCGAGATAGTTCGCCTCTGTCCTCCTCTCTTTTCTTGGTATCTGGATTTTGTGAACAACATCAAAATATAATTGATATAAGGGAGACATTTCTCTCTTCTGAACCCTTCTATGATGATTAAGGGATGGTTGACCTGAGAACTTTCTGCAAATATCTCTTACAGTGGCCATGTTACCCAAAGGAGACCATTTTAATTTTACATAATAATCCCAACCACCACTGGGAACACCCAAAATTTGTGCAATATCTTCAGCAACCAGGTGGAGTGACATCCCTCTGACAGAAGTAGAAAATAAGGATCGTTTTGCAACCCCATTTGCATACAGTTACCAAGATTTCTTTGAGTATTTCCTTGGAGAAACAATTCAGACCATCCTTGAATTTCCAGCTTTATGAGTAGAGTTTCCATCTCAGGACCTCCAAAGCCTGTCACAACCCTTCTGAGAACAGCGCGCTTTTGAAAATGCACAAGGTGGGAAAGATATGACTTAGGAACCCTAGACATATCAATACCTACAGACACATCTTCATCAGAAGCCTCCGAGTCAGAGTCCTTAGATGGACTAGGTTTAGAGACCCGTTTTGAGGAACAAGAAGTAGGGGTTGGCTTGGAAAAGGGTTTGGATGCAGGTTTACAAGATGTGTGGGAGATGATTTTGCAGGAGGGTTGGCGGCTTTCTTGGCAGTGGACTTAGATGAAGAAGGTTTTGGAGATGCCTGAAAAGATTAGGACTTGGGGGAGGGAGTGTTTGACTACATGGGACCTTAACACTTTTCGAAGTAGCAAATCATCTTTGGAGGACATTCCCTCTTTTAAAGGGGAAAAAGTAGATGATTTTTTCTTCTTGCTTCTTTTGAGAGCTTTTTCCAGAATGGCGTCCTCTTGACGCTTTCGAGTTCGAGTATGAGGAACCCTAGATGGAATAGGAGGAGGGGGTTGTTCATTTGTTGGCTCATCTTCTAGGATTGGAATAGCAGACCCAGATTTCTTTCTCAACCTAGAACGAACTCTCTTAGGTATAAGGTCCACAATTGGAATGCCATCATTATCAACATCACACATAGATATTTGGGAATACGAATCAAAAGATGGAACGTCTGAGGAAGTAGAGAATTGAGTCTTGAAAGCATTCCAAGTAGCAAAATCAAACAATTTAAAGGAAATAGGAGAAGGGATTTGCTGGGCTTGAGAGGAGGAAGGATGTGGTGTGTGATCTGCTTCTTTATGAACAATCAACTCACAAGAATCATATGGAGAATTATTAGGATTGATTTCAGGAAAAGAATATGGAGAAGTCATGATGGGAGGAATAGCTTTCTAGAAGAGGGTTTCAAGATTTTGAGAAGAGAAAGCAATGAAGACTCTGCATTTCATCATATTCAACTGCCTCATTTACAAGTGAGAGAGGGAGAAGATGAAACATTCTGCAGAACGTGATTGATTGCAACAGAGAGAAAATCGATGATGGGATGGTAGTTGCAGCTATAATGGGAAGTGCGTTGAAGAAAATAATGAATAAGTGGAACAGGCGATTTATCTGTTTCATATGCATCAATAATAACTTTTGAGATGATATAGAACATACCTGAAAAGATTAATTGAATGCTCACAATTGCTTAGGTGGACAATGTCTCTACACCATTTAATACAAAAACATGTTAAAATAGATTAATATTCCGGTAATGGGACACACAATTATATGTGCAAAGCTAAATTAAATAACAATATGGATAGCAACAAGAAAGAACTACTTCATTCTAGCCAATCATTGAGGGTGATTTATGCAATCTTAATCAACCCCAAGTTTAACATGTTCCCTTCAAAGTGCTCCCTACTTAGAGCTTTGGTAAATATATCAGTAATTTGCTCCTCAGTAGAATAAAACATAATTGAAATATGATCTTTTTCTACATTATTTCTAGGAAATTAGTGTCTTATGTCAATATGTTTAGTTCTCTTATGTTGAACAGGATTTTTGGCAATATTAATGGCACTAGTGTTGTCACACAAAATTGAAACGCATCCAACATCTATGCCAAATTCCATCAGTTGTTGTTTGATCCATAACTATTGCGCACAACATGATCCAGCTGCCACATATTCAGCCTCAACAGTAAATAGAGCTATAGAGCTTTGTTTCTTCATGGACCAGGATATCAAACATGGTCTAATAAAATGTTCCATATCTATGGTTCTCTTCCTGTCAACTAGATAACCTGCGTAATTAGCATCAACATACCCCACAAGGGAAAAATTGCTCCCTTTTGGGTACCACAACCCCAAATCAATGGTTCCTTTTAAATACCTCAAAATTCTCTTGACAGCCTTGAGATGAGATTTTTTGGGATTTTCTTGAAATCTAGCACATAATCCAACACTGAAAACAATGTCAGGTCTACTTGCGGTGAGATATAAGAGAGATCCAAACATACCTCTATAGAACTTCTACTCTATGGATGGACCTATTTCATCAAGGTCCAGTTTTGTGGTAGTGGTAATGGGAGTATCAATCTCTTTAGCAGCTTCCATATTGAACCTTTTGAGCAGCTCCTTCACATACTTCTATTGATGAATTAAAATTTCAGTAGGAGTTCACTTAATTTGCAATCCAAGGAAAAAGTTCAATTCTCCTATCATGCTCATTTTAAATTCTCCATTCATGAGCTTTGAAAACTCTTGAGTCATGAGACTGTTGGTTGATCCGAAGATGATATCATCCATATATACCTGCACAATTAACAAATCTTGTCCTTTTGTTTTCAAGAAGAGTGTATTGACAACTTTACCTTTTGTGTGCCCATGCTTCAATATGAACTTTGACAACCTTTCATACCAAGCTCTTGGATACAAGGCTTTGTCTAATTTATAAACATGATCAGAAAATTTAGAACTTTCAAAACATAGTGGTTGCTTCACATATACTTCTTCCTTCAATTATCCATTCAAGAAGGCACTTTTTACATCCATTTGATAAAGAGTGAATTCCTTAAAGGCTGCAAAAGTTATAAGCAATCTGATTGCTTTAAATCTTGCTACTGGAGCAAGTATTTCATCATAGTCAATGTCTTTCTTCTTGATTGTAGCCTTGAACCACCAATATTGCCTTGTTCCTTGTAACTGTTCCATTCTTATCCAATTTATGTCGAAATACCCATTTGGTGCCAATCACAGTTCTGCCTTCAGGAGGGGGTACCAAATGCCACAATTTTCTTCTTTCAAACTGATTTAACTCTTCTGACATAGCAAGTATCCATTCCTCATCAAGAAGAGCGTCTTTCAACTTTTTAGGCTCAATTTTAGACAGAAAAGCTTTGAAAGCACATAAATTGTTCAAACCTTGATCTGGTAGTGATCCCAGAAGTGAGGTCTATGAGACATTTTCAAGAGGATGTGAGTCTTGATACTTGTAGCTTTTCAACATTATTCCTTGTGAAGTTCCTGCCTCTGAGTTAGTTGGTTGCACTGGTGTTGGTTCAGCTTCATGATTTTTTGTTCCCCCTGTCAACGAGCCCACATTTTGTTCAGTAGTTGAAACAGGTGATGCAACCTGTTCCTAAGCATGTTCATCAGTTTCACTTTCATCTTGCATGTTAGTCTCAAACATAATACTGGATTCATCAAAAACAATATGCATACTTTCTTCAACATAGTTTGTTATTTTATTTAACACTCTATACACTTTACTATGTTGGGAGTAACCTAAGAAGATTCCGTCATCACTTCTAGCATCAAATTTTTCCAAATTGTCTTTTTCATTATTATGAATAAAGCATTTACATCCAAAAATTCTAAGATGAGCAATGTTAGGCTTCCTACTCCTGAGTAATTCATAGGAGTCTTCTCTAACAAAGGTCTAGTCATGCATCTGTTCACAATATAACATGCAGTACTTATGGCCTCAGGCCAAAGATTTTTTGCAAGATTTTCTGCAATCATCATTATTCTAGCCATGTTTTCTAAAGTCCTATTTTTTCTTTCTACTACTCCATTTTGGTGTAGAGTTCTTGGAGCAGAGAAATTATGATCTATTCCATTTAATGAATAGAAGTCTAAGAATTTTGTATTTTCAAATTCTGTTCCATGGTCAGATCTAATGGAAATCAAGGAGATGCCTATCTTCTTTTCCATCTTTTTAACAAAAATAGAAGACATCAAAGGCATCTTTTTTAGAAGCTAAAAACAAGGTCCAGGTGAACCTGGAATAATCGTCTAAAATAACAAAAATGTACCTTTTGCCACCTCTGGTCCTTACCCTCATGGGTCCACATAGATCCATATGCAACAGGTCAAGATACTTGTTGGTACTTACTTGATTCTTTGTCTTAAAAGAGGATTTCACTTGCTTCCCCCTTACACAGGCACTACAAACTTTGTCATTTTTTTAACTTAGTTTTAGGCAAGCTTATAACCATGTCCTTTGAAGCAAGTTTATTTAACTGTTTCAAACTAGCATGCCCAAGTATTTTGTGCCAGAGAAGGGGGTCACAGTCCATTTCATTGAGACATGTCAGACTTGTACCAAGCATTCCCATGATGTCTACCTTGTACACATTTTTGTATTTATTGGAAATTAGAACAATTTTCTTTATATCCAGCTTTTTGACCTTGCAACCTACCGAAGTAAAAGTTACTTTATTACCTTTGTCACACAGCTGAGATATACTCAGTAGATTGTGTTTCAATCCATCTACATGATACACTTCTTCCAAGTATTTTGCTTCAATTCTTTCAATTTTTTCAATTTCAGTGACAATACCCTTTTTTATCTCTAAAGGGCACATTCCCCCTTTGAGTGGAGTGAGTGAAAGGAATTTTTACTTATCTCCAGTCATGTGCCTTGAACAAGTACTATCCATGCCAAATTTCTTCAGGCCTAACTTGGTAGTAGGTTGTTGAACCTGTTCCTGTGAACAGGTTTCAACCAATTTCCTTTTGCTAACACAGTGCTTCAGTTTCTGCTCCTAATAGCTACTGGAGATTTAGTGGTGGGATGTCCAAGCTTTCCACGCAAGTAACAGATATCATCAGCGATATTAGTTTCCTTGTGAAAACTTAGTCCAACCCTTTTATTGTGAACTCTTCACTTAAGTTGTTTATGATTCTAGATGACTTAGTCCACCTACTTGCTTTCTCAAGATCCAGTTTTAACCTAGACACTTCCAGACTCAATTTTTTAACTTTTTGTTTTTACAAAAATAATAAATTTTGCAGTTCTTGAGTTCTAACTCAACCTTTTTCAGGTTCTCACTCATCTCTTCCTTTTGAGAGAAAGATTCTTTCAACTTTTCAGTTTTGAGGATTTGATTAGCTAACAAACCAATTCTTTTAGAGTACTATTTTCTTTATCAGTGACACCCTTGCCATTTATAAGATTAATAAACTCAAACTTTAAACTAGAAAGAGCACTAAATAGTTGATCCCTATGATAGGTAATCTCTTGAAGACTATCCATTGAAGCAGTCATCATGGAAATAAGTTTTCTTTTAAAAAAATTATGCAAGTTTGCGTTTAAGTCAAGAGTACTTACCTTAGAATTCTTGTATCCCTCATCAAGGTCGGAGTCTCCTATGGCCATAAATGCAGTCTCATCAATTTCTTCATTGTCAAAATCATCATATTCAGATCCTCATACAACCATCATTGCATAATTTTCATTCTCCGTCTTCTTTGTCTTTTCTTTCATTTCCTTTTCAGCCCTTTCCTTTCTCCAGTCAATTTTCCAGAGTGGACAATCCTTAATCATGTGATCAGTTTTGTAATACTTGTAGCAACCTGCTGGAGATTTATCATTGGAACCCCTTTTTCTACCCATTCCTTTCTTATCATAACTCTTCTCTTTCTTGAAAAATCTCTTAAACTTTTTTGCTAGAAATTCCACTTGACCTTCATCAAAGTCAGTCTCATCACTATCAAATGCTTTTAGAGACAGTTACTTTTCCTTGGTTCCTTCTTCCTTCTTGAGATCATCCATGTTCATCTCATAAGTCTTCAAATTCCCTACCAACTCATGTCACGATCCGAATATAGGCCCGGATTTAGACACGGAACCTAGAACCATGAATGGCTCTAAGTCGACCCATAGCATGAATATTATAACTAAAGATCAACATTAAGCAAACTGATAATTCAATTCCGAAATAACAGAAGTCTGAATAACAAAACGTGTAGCCAACGATAATACCATAACACTGAGTCCGAAGCTGAATATACAAATCTATGTCTGAAAAGCCTCTACTAACTGATGAGATGCTGGGACAATCCCCCAGCTATCTCTAAGTCGAAAACAAACTGACATAATGATACTGAAAAATAAATATCCTCGGAGGATAAGGGCTAACCCAAGGCAGGGTCTGAACTGGAACAAAAAAAGGACTAGCGGCGCGGCTGAGTCTGATCGCTAGGACATGTATCATGAAATGATACAGCATAGAGTATGCGGTCAATACTTGGACTGTACTGAGTATGCAAGGTAAGTAAAACATGCTGACTAAGTATAAACTGAAATCCGGTATATTAACATAAGCTATAACATCATAAGTAGGGACTACATGCTGATATCTAAAAATATGAATAGTCACAAGGTGGATCTCATAACTGAATCGAATGACCCAAAGATGAAATCGAAATTTATAACTAAAATTGATAATATGATCGTTGGGTCAAACCTGTTGAAAATATAATACCATAACTGATAAACATGCATAACTGACATCATGAGGAACAATGGGAGACTCGCCATATAACTGACACCATCACGATAGAGCTTACGTGATCCCAACTATTACACTCAAGTGGCAGAGCCGTCCAAAGCCTTTTCAGGGTTAAGGGCGCTACCATGATATCGATATCAAGCTCAAGGCACTTTCGGAGCAGGGAAGCTCACAAAGGAGGTCCCAAAGTAAATGTATAATCCTATGTTGGCACATAGTTCCAAGACCTGGGGTTTTCATGAACCTCTGGCCTACTCGGTGCAAGACACATCTCCCAAAACATGAAAAGTGCTCACCATTATTTTTCAACGAAGCTGAAACCATAATATAAGCTGGGAGCCAGATTATAGACTCCAAAACCATATGGTAAGCTGATTTATAAAACTACACTGAATCATGAAAACCTGCTTAATCTGAGTGGGATTAGCCAAAATATAAAGATCATATATACTTGAAATAGATTTCACTAGTCAAAATCATAGATTTATATATGGGTAATTTGTAAACATACATATATTCTAGATACTTCATCATACTTGAAATCATCAATCATAAACTAAACTTTTTCATGAACTTGCATAATTGGGCAAAATCTTCTAAAACCTGAACTCATGAATTTATAATCAAAACATGTATAGAATCTTCCCATTAATCATCAAACATACTTTAAAACATAGAGGGAATCGACCCATAAATAATTTGTAAGCATTCTATGAAATTAGATTGAAATCCCTTTTTTGATCATGATTTGAATTGAGACTTGATTCATGAAATTGAGGAGAATTATTAACATGAGAGTGAAAGGAACCCTCATTCATGGCCTCACATACCTGGAAGAACTGAATCTACACTTTTCCTAGAAAGCCCAAAGAATTTAGAGAAGAACGTGAAGGGTTCTAGGCTTGATCTTCAATGGAGAGGTCTAGACTTGCATGCATGGGAGGGGAATGGTTTAGAATAGGTTAAACCCTCTAAAAAACCTCCTGACAGAGCTTAAAATGATGTAGTTTAGGTCTTAGGAGCTTAGGAATTATGAAAATCCCTTACTTAAATCGCAGAAAATTTCACTCTACTAGGTGTCACGACTCACACCACGAGTCGTACTTCCATACCACGAATCATGGTTTCCATCCTTAGTCACCACTTTTCTTCCTTGACTTTTTGAAGTTTTTCACGGGTCATACCACGACTCGTACTACCAACCTACGAGTCGTTATATCCACCCGTAGTTACTGTTTCTAAGATCCTCATGGGTGTAGACCACGACTCGTTGTTTCACACTACGAGTCGTACAATGATTCGTACCTTTCAACGATGGTAACTCAGTCCTCAAATCATGGTTCAACCTATGACTTGTAACATGATCTCATGAGTCATACCTTGACTCGTTGTCATTAAACTCCACCTGCTGATTCTAACCACGACACTTTCTACAAGTTGTACCTTCTCATAACGACTCATACCACGAGTCTTCCTGTGAAAATTTTTTCCTCTTTTCTGCTTAACACATTTCAAATCTCGGGTCTAGTATTAGGAACCTTTGAGGTATTACGATATCTCTCCTCGAGAATATTCATCCTCAAATGTGGGTAAACATACTAAATTGTTGGGGAAAGGAATGCAATCTTAAAAACTAAATATCTGAAGCTGAAAACTGATGGAATGACTGACTCCGGAATGATATATATAACTGAACTGAATTCATGAATCACACATACATGAACTGACATAAAAAGAACTGAGAGACATAAACTAAACATGAAACTGAATTGAGTATTAGAGAGGAAACTGATACCTCATGTTGGAACTGAGTCGGTAGGAAAAAGGTGTTGATATCTAGCCATCATATCTTCTTCGGCTTCCCACGTAGCTCCCTCAACAAGCTAATTTCTCCACAGAATTTCACTGAAGCTACTTCTTTGTTCCTCAACTTCTGAATCTGACGATCAAGAATTTCAACTAGAACTTCTTCATAGCTAAGATTATCCTTCACACCCATGCTCTCCACTGGAACAACCAAAGCCGGATCACCAATGCACTTCTTTAACAATGATATATGGATAACTTGATGCACCAAAACTAACTCCAAGGGCAACTCCAACTCATAGGCCACCTCGCCAACACGTCTCACAATTTTGTATAGGCCAACATATCGAGGATTAAGCTTCCCTTTCTTTCTGAACCTCATCACCCCTTTCATGGGAGATACCTCCAAGAATACTCAATCATCAACTTCAAACTCGAGTTCTCTCCGCCTAATATCCGCATATGACTTTTGGTGACTCTGAGCTATTTTCGGCCTTTCCATTAAAAGCTGAATTTTCTCCATAGCCTCATGAACTAAATCTGTCCCTATTAACGTAGCTTCACCTGCTTCAAACTAACCAATAGGTTATCTACATCTCCGCCCATAAAGAGCCTCAAATGGAGCCATCTGGATGTTAAAGAGTGTAATACCTCGGAGAGGGCCTAAGAATAGACCTGAGAATTGAAGTTGGAAGCTGCAGAAGAAAAAACCTGAAATTTTTCACTAGAATGACTCGAGGAACGAGTCGTGGTGAGGACCTATGAATCGTGACTCGAGTCGTGATGAAGTTCGGGAGCCTGAGGTCATATCACGAGTGGTCCTACGAATCATGACGCGTAGGTACGACTCGTGGTTATGAGTCGTGGTGAAATTCTCAGTGGTTCCAGAGTGAGTTGTCATGAGTCATGGTATGACTCGTAGGATGTAGCAATGAGTCGTGATGAGGAGTCTTGGGTAGGTCGTAATTGGTATGGGTGGATGTACCACGACTAACAGTACGGCCAGTAGGATGGCACTGTGAGTCGTAGGATGCGGGTCGTGGCCAGTTTCAGAAGATTGAATAAAATGGTGAGGTGACCACGAGAGGTGGCCACGAGTTGTGACTTCGTGGTACGACTTGTGGTACGAGTCGTGGTCTGGGACAGATCTGTTTTTCAGAAAAACTTCATTAAGGGCAAATTTGACTTTCCTATGTTTTTGGACCCTAGACCATGTTGTTTTAGCCTTAGTTTTATATGTTTTAGAGAGTTTAAACGGTTTCCTCCCCTCATTCTCACGTTTACTCCCAAAATTTCATTGACAGTTCTCTCAAGAAACCTTCAAGCAGGCTTAGGGTCATTCATTCATCATAGCGGTCCAGATCCTCTTCTCCAGGGAATTCTCCACCAGGTATGTGGGATTTTAGCAAGGGGATTGTCCTTCCCTTGCGTCCCCAAATTCCTCCTCAATTTCTTCTATTAATTTTAAGCCCTGAGTTTTCGAGTATGAGAAGCATTCATGTTATTTTCATTGAATTCACTCAGAACGTTGTTTTTATTTATTGTTATTATGATCTTCATCAGTTCCTTATCAAATTGCCAGTGTTATCACAACGGTGAATTTAAGCCCTAATTTTTGAATAATGATTTTATTTGTTCAATTCTCTCTAGTGAATGAAGAATGCCTTGTTATGAAATTTTCTAGAATTTCCTACATACATACATATGTTGAGCAAATATTCCATAAACAAAAATGACTTTTGCACTGTTGAATGAACTTCCCATAATTTTTAAAATTTTTCCTTATATTATGAAATTGTCCGTGTTGTCAGCCCAAATGGGCTCTCTACTAGCTGTTAGTAATTTAATCAGTTAGAACACAGAACTCTAGCAGTCTAGTCTCAGTCTGAACCATATCAGTCTAGCTTCAGACAATTTTAGCAACATCAGTGTTGTCCAGAAAATGTCAACTGATCAGTTTGACTCCAACTTATTTTCAAGGTGTCAATGGTGCCTCCTAGTTTCCAAACTCAGATTCATATTTCAGATATTTGGTCCATTAGGCGGTCATGATATTCATTCATAATTCTGACCAGTCCCAGGACCCTAGTTCAGTTATCAGTTGGTTCTCTAGACGGTTACGACGCTTCCAGATAAGCAGGTCTGACTAGTCTTAGAACTCAGTTTCCAAATATGGTCCTATAAGATGCTCAGGGAACTCTCTGACAGTATCCCTGGGTCAGTATAGTCTTGGACCCCAATATCGAGCTATCCGCTTATCAGTAGTAGCAGTAATAGGATTATCCAGTGGGAGTAGGACTTAGCACCGAAAGGGAAGGGGTTCCAACGCACCCAGGTTCCAGAACTACGTTGCCACCGTAGGTTTTATTTACTTGGCCTAACTGCCCCTTTTGATAGTGATTTTCACAGTCCATGCCTTTATACCCTGGCAAGGTATATTGGGTCCTACTGGTGGGGTGTGTACATCAGACTCCACGTCTAGCTCACGTGGTTAAATGTCGGTTATAGACTCTCCCACTAGTTAGTCCAGTCCAGTAACAAAATAAGCAGCTCAGTTCAGTACAATATCTCAGATTCAGTGTTTCAGACTTAGGGCATGTCTTTGACCATCATTCAGGGTCGTCTTGACCATTGCAGATTATATCAATAGTTTAGTTTAGTTTACTTGTTGGTCATGGAGTGTCATTTCAGTTAAGATTTTATATTCAGTATTTCTCTCCCACTTACTCAGTATATTCAAAGTACTAACGCATGCTTTTCATGCTGTATCGTTTTATGATACAGCTGCAGGTTCTCAGGTTCAGCACAGATAGTTACTTCAGTTTCAGAGAATTACATTTCAGTAGATCAGAGTGTGAGTCCTCATCATTCGAGGGCCTTGTTTATTTATTTCATTTTGTTATGGTTTTGCTTAGACTTGGAGCTAGCTGGGGGCCTGTCCCAGCAACTCCTCAGTAGTTGCTTTCAGACTAAACTTGTCTTTTAGAATTGAATCATAGATATATTATTTCTTTCTCCACTTTTAGTCTTCGCCTTTTTTTATATTTAAAACTTCCGATGTGCATGTTTACTCAGAATGCTAGTGTATGATAGACCAGGGGTTGACTTGGGGTCGCTTATGGCTCCAAGTACCGTGTTACGTCCAAGGTGTAGGCTCGGGGCGTGACAGAGAGGAAATTATTGTTGTAAGCAAACACGATAAAAGATAAATGATCATCCCAACTACCTTTGAAGTCAATTACACAAGCTCTCAACATATCCTCAAGGTTCTGAATGGTCCGCTCAGCCTGACCATCTGTCTGCGGGTGAAAAGTTGTGCTAAACTTGACCCAAGTATCAAGGCCCTTCTAAAACAATCTATAAAACTATGAGGTAAATTGAGTACCTCTATCTAAAATTATGGATAAAGTCACTCCATGCCATCTAACTAACTTTTAGATGTACAATTTAGCACAATCCTCTGTTGAATCGGTAGTTTTGATTGGTAGAAAATGAGTTGCCTTGGTCAACCTGTCTACCACCACCTATATAAAGTCATGTTGTTGATGAGCGTGAGGTAACCCTGTGATGAAGTCCATGTTAATATCTTCATACTTTCAAGTGGGGATACTAATGTCTTGTAGCACACCTCCCAGTCTTTGATGCTCCACTTTCACTTGTTGACAATCCAGACACTTAGTCACAAACTCTGTTATGTCCTTCTTAATGTCATTCCACCAATAGACTTTTTGTAGGTCATGGTACATCTTGGTGGTACCTGGATGTATAAAATATCGAAACCATGAGCCTCATGCAATATCTGTTCTCTCAAATCATCGACATCCGAAATACATAAATGACCCTGATATCGAATTACACCATCTCCCCCTTGGGAGAAGACCTCTACCTTCTAATTCTGAAGCGATTCCTTTAACTTTACCAAAATAATATCCTTATCTTGCCTAGCCTTGGCCTCAATAACCAAAGAGGATTCTGACCTATTCTGAATAATGACATCACCATATGATGAGTTAACAAGGCGAACTCCTAAACGATCAAGTCTATGGACATCTTTTACTAACTCCTTTCCATCCTCCACATGAGAAACGCTCTCCATAGACAGCCTGCTAAAGCATCCGCCACTATATTAGCCTTGCCCGGATGATAAAGAACACTCATGTTGTAGTCCTTGAGCAGCTCTAACCATCTTCTTTGTCGCAAATTCAAATCCTTCTGGGTGAACACATAACGTAAGCTCTTGTGGTCTGTAAACATATCCACATAGACCGCATACAAATAGTGTCTCTAAATCTTCAATGTGAATACCACTGTTGCCAATTGTAAGTCATGTATCGGATAATTCTTCTCATGAGTCTTAAGTTGTCTAGAGGCATACGCAATGACCTTACCATACTGCATAAACACACACCCAAGACCAACCCTAGAAGCATCATAATACACAACGAATCCATCTGTATCCTTAGGTAGGGTCAATACTGGGGCCGAAGTGAGTCGAGTCTTTAACTCCTGAAAACTCTTCTCACAGGCATCCGACCACTAAAATTTGACTTTCTTCGTAGTCAATTTAGTCAATGGTGATTCAATGGATGAAAATCCTTCAACAAACCTCCTATAATAGCCAGTTAAACCAAAAAAACTCCTGATATCCAAAGGATTAACTAGTCTAGGCCAATTCTTTACAGCTTCTATTTTTTTAGAGTCCACCTGCACACCCTCACTTTACACCAAATAGCCCAAAAATGCTACCGAATCTAACCAAACTTGACACTTGCTAAGTTTAGCAAACAGCTGGTGATCCTTGAGAGTCTGTAGCACAATTCTCAATGAGCGGTATGCTCTTCCTCGCTCTGAGAGTATATGAGGATGTCATCTATAAAGACAATCACGAACATATCCAAATATGTCTTGAACACCCTGTTCATCAAATCCATAAAAGCTGCAGGAACATTTGTTAGTTCAAAAACACATAACTACAAACTCATAGTGACCATATCGAGTCCTGAAAGTTGTCTTCGGAATGCCACTGTCCCTAACTCTGAGCTGATGATACCCGGATTTGAGGTCTATCTTTGAGAAGCACTTAGCACCCTAAAGTTGGTCAAATAAGTCATCAATTCTGGGAAGGGGATATCTATTCTTAATGATGACCTTGTTCAACTGTCGATAGTCAATGCACATACGAAGAGACCCATCTTTTTTCGAATAAAGAGAAGTGGTGCACCCCACAAGGATTTGCTAGGTCTGATGAATCCCTTATCTAGAAGATCCTTCAACTGCTCCTTCAACTCTTTTAGCTCGGCTGGAGCCATTCTATATGGAGGAAAGGATATAGGTCATGTATAAGGAAGAAGGTCAATACCAAAGTCAATCTCCTACTCGGGAGGGACTCCTGGTAGATCATCTAGGAAAACCTTCGAATACTCACACACTATAGGAACTGACTAGAGAGTCGGGGTTTTGGACATTGCATCCTTAACCCAAACTAGATGGTAAACACAACCCTTGAAAATTATCTTTCTGGACTTAAGGTAGGAAATAAAGGGACCTATAGGCACAGCTGAACTACCCTTCCATTCTAGGACTGGCTCACCCGGAAATCAGAACTCTACCGTACTGATTCTACAATTCACTGAGGCATAACATATATGCAACCAATCCATACCAAAGATAAAATCAAAATCAGTCATGTCTAACTCTACTAGATCGGCTGAGGTGACTTTCTAAAGGACTGTGACAGGGCAATATTTGTATACTCGTCGAGCTATAACTGAGTCACCGACTGGAGTAGAGACTAAGAAAGGTTTTGATAGGATTTCGGGACTAACTATGAAACTAATGGCAACATAAAGAGTCACAAAAGATAAAGTAGCCCCTGGATGTAATAATGCATATACATCAAGATGAAATACTTGTAACATACTAGTAACCACATCCGAGAAGACCTCCTACTCCTGACGTGATAAGAGGGCATAAAACCTGTTCTGACACTGACCACCGCTTGCACTAGTGGATGCACCCTGCTGAGCTGAGTGTGCTAGTGGAGCTGTTGAACTGGTAGATGGGTCACGGTCTCTACCATGGCCCTGTCTAGCTATTGGGCAATCCCTGAGTATGTGTTCAGGCTTCCCACACCCAAAACATGCCCCTGATCCTACCATGCACTGTCCTGTGTGCCTCCTACTACACCTGCCACAAACTAGAATACTGGCTCTACGAATCTGCTCCCCTAACTTCGAGAGCCTGATGTCTTTCCCATATGATCGCGCCTAGACATGGATGGCACACTGGCTGATGATGACGCTGGGACGATGACCTCTCGTGGGACTTTTGACAATGTCCGCCACCAGACCTCTGCTGGGGAAATCTGACACTGCTCATCCTGGCCCTCTTGGCCTCTCTCTCTCCTTGTCCTTCATCTGATCCGCCTCCATCTATTGGGCGTATATGACCAATCGAGAGAATTCTAGATCACCGTTCAACATCATGGTCCTACACTTCTTGAACAGCGAGTCAGACACCCCATACATAATTCTATTCATACGGGCTCTCTGGTCTACAACCATCTTCGATGCATACTTGGACAGTCGAATGAACTCCAAGGCGTACTTTTGGACAGTTATAACATTTTGCCTCAAATTGACGAACTTTGCCGCTTATGCCTCCCTCAACTCCCTAGGGAAGAATCTGTCTAAGACGGCTGTCATGAACTCCTCCCAGCTCATGAAAATTGTACCCACTTCTCTACCGTCCCTCCAATGACGATACCAAATATAAACAACCCCTTTCAGTTAATAGAAGGATACGTCTGCGCTCTCTTCTCCAGTCACCACCATAATTTGGGTGATCTTTTGTATCTCTTTCAGAAACTCATGTGGGTCCTCATCCACTCTCGACCAAGGAAACTCCGGTGGATTCATCCTAAGAAAATCCAAAAGTTGAGATGTCGTTGCGCTCCCATTTTGAGGGATATAGGCTACCGCCTACTGGTTGACCTGACGGTCAAGGCCTGGGACAACATCTGAAAAGCTATCCTAAACTCGGCATGAGAGACCTGCTCTGGCAAAGGACCTGTTGGTGCTGGCGGGGCCTGCTGATGCTCATCCTCATTGCCATTGACATTTCCATTTCCGTTCCTCTACCATTTATCCGGTGTGGAAGCATGATTCTGCAAACGCGTATAGCATGAGTTAGAAGGATAGAGAGATACATCATCACACAACATAGATCATGAAAAAAGGAAAACTTGTAAAATGTCTTGTAGCCTCTTCCCCATAAGTGTGGCGCTCTTCACACCCATGAAAAAAGACTCTACTTAATGAGGCTTTCGGACACCCTAGGACACTCTAAACCTTGGCTCTAATACCAAGTTTGTCACAATCCAAACATAGGCCCAGATCTGGACGTGGGACCTAGAACCATGAATGGCTCCAACCGACCCATGGCATGAACATGATAACTAAAGATCAACATTAAGAAAATTGACAACTGAATTCTAAAATAGCAGAAGTCTGAAAAACAAAACGTCTAGCCAATGGTAACATAACACTAAGTCCAAAACTAAATATACAAATATATGTCTGAAAAGCCTCTACTAACTAATGAGATACTTGGACAAGACCCCAGCTATCTCTAAGTCTGAATACTGACATAATGATAATGAAAGATAGATGTCCTCGGAGGATGAGGACTCACCCAAGGCAGGGTTTGAACTGGAACGAGAAAAGGATTAGCGGTGCGGCTAAGTCTGATCGCTAGGACCTGTATCATGAAATGATACAGCATAGAGTATGCGGTCAATACTTGGAATGTACTGAGTATACAAGGTAAGTAAAATAGGCTGAGTAAGCATAAACTGGAATCTAGTATATTAACATAAGCCATAACATCATAAGAGTAGGGACTACATACTGATATCTGAAAACATGAATAGTCATAATCTGGATCTAATAACTGAATCGAATGACCCAAAGCTGAAACAGAAATTTATAAGTAAAACTGATAATATGATCATTGGGTCAAACCTGCTGAAAACATAATACCATAACTGATAAACATGCATAACTGAGATCACGAGGAACAATGAGAGACTCGCCATATAACCTACATTATCACGATAGAGCTTACGTGATCCCAACTATTACACTCAAGTGGGCAGAGCCGTCCAAAGCCTTGCCAAGGTTAAGGGCGCTACAATGATATCGGTATCAAGCTCAAGGCCCTTTTGGGGAAGGGGAAGCTCACAAAGGAGGTCCCAAAGTAACTGTAAAATCCTACGTTGGCGCATAATTCTGAGACCCGGGGTTTCATGAACCTCTGGCCTACTCGGTGTTGGATACTGCTCCAAAAACATGAAAAACAATCACCATCATTTTTCAACGAAGCTGAAACCATACCATAAGCTGGGAATGGGAGTATAGACTCCAAAACCATTTGGTAAGCTAATTTATAGAACTACATCAAATCATGAAAAAATGCTTAATCTGAGTGGGATTACCCAAAATCTCAAGATCATGCATACTTGAAATAGATTTCACTAGTCAAAATCATAAATTCATATATGGGTAATTTGTAAACATACATATATTCTAGATACTTCATCATACTTGAAATCATCAATCATAAACTAAACTTTTTCATAAACTTGCATAATTGGGAAAAATCTTCTAAAACTTGAACTCATGAATTTATAATGAAAACATGGATATAATCTGCCTATTAATCATCAAACATACTTTAAAACATAGAGGGAATCAATCCATTAACAATTTGTAAGAATTCTATGAAATTAGATTGAAGTCCCTTTTTTATCATGATTTGAATTGAGACTTTATTCATGAAATTGAGGAGAATTATGAGCATGAGAGTGAAAGAAACCCTCATTCATGACCTCACATACCTAGAAGAACTGAATCTACATTTTTCCTAGAAAGCCCAAAGAATTTGGAGAAGAACTTGAAGGGTTCTAGGCTTGATCTCAATGGAGAGGGATAGACTTGCATGCATGGGAGGAGACTAGTTTATAATAGGTTTAACCCTCTAAAAACTCTTCTAACATATCTTAAAATGACATAGTTTAGGGCTTAGGAGCTTTGGAATTATGGAAATACCCTTACTTAAATCACAGAAAATTTCACTCTGTCAGATGTCATGACTCACGCTACGAGTCGTATCTCGATACCACGACTCGTGGTTTCCATCCGTAGTCACCACTGTTCTTCCCTGACTTTATGAAGTTTTTCATGGGTTAGACCACGACTCATACCACCAACCTACGAGTCGTTAAATCTACCCGTGATCACTATTTCCAAGATCCTCATTTCCTTCTCACGGGTGCAGGCCACGACTCATTGTTTTACACTATGAGTCGTATAACAGTTCGTACCTTCCAACCAGGGTAACTCATTCCTCAAATCATGGTTCATCCTACGACTCGTAACATGATCCCACGAGTCGTACCTTGACTCATTGTCACTGAACTCCACCTACTGATTCTAACCATGACACTTCCTACGAGTCATACCTTCTCATAACAAGTCGTACCACTAGTCATCCTGTGAAAAATTTTCCCTTTTTTCTGCTTAATACATTTTAAATCTCAGGTCTAGTATTAGGAACCTTTGGGGTATTACAACTCATCAAGTATCATGGTAGAGATATCTTTAGCTTCCCTTATAGCAGTGACTTTAACATCCCATATGACTTTTAGGAGGACCCTCAGAACTTTTTTCAACCTGTTCCTCGATGGGAAGTACCTTTCCCAAGGAAGATAGTTCATCAACTAAGGATGTGAGTCTCGTAATCATTTCTTGCAGTGACTCACTGTCCTTTATCTTGAATGTTTCATATTTAGTGAATAACATAGCGACTCTGAATTTTCTTGCTTGACTTGTCCCTTCGTGAGCATTGACCAACGCATCCCATATTTGTTTGAAAGTAGTGTAGTTTGAAATTCAGTTGTACTCATCGGGGCTTAGACCGTATACCAAAACATTTTTGGCTTTTGCATTCTTTTTAAGAGCCACCAGATCTTCAGCAGTAAATTCTGATCTTACTTCCATCACTTCAACTCCATCCACCAACTTCATAGGAATGTTGGTCCAGTAGTAATCCTATCCCATAACTCATAGTCTTCAACTTGAATAAAATTCTTCATATGTGTCTTTCCAGATAAAATATGATCCATTGAAGAGAGGAGGTCAAGTTGTTGATTTTCCTTCACTGTGCCCGATAGGTGGTGCAGAATTCATCATGATCTATCTTAGGTGTTAGCCTTATAAGATAACCTTGCTCTGATACCAGCTGATATTCTACATGACCAAGATATTGTATCCTTAACTTAAATGTTTGCCTATGAATGAAACAGGTTTCCTAACGTGTTTCACTTAAGTAGTTAAATGCAGTAAGTTAAGAATACAGTAATTTTACGTGGAAAATACTCAGCTCAAAAGGTGGAAAACCACGACTCGTACCTCCATAGGATTTTCTCTAACTTCACTAAACTCAATGAGCCTCTTCAATAACAGATTACAACTCTTGTAACCTAAAGGAATTATAAACTTTAATCCCTAGCTACTCACACTCTTCCCTAGGAATGTGTTCCCAACGCCTTCTAGTATACTCAACTTGAAGACTAAATGTTCTTGATTCAATTTATAACTTACTGAATTAAGATTACATCAAATTACAACTCAATAAATAACTCTTAGTACAAGAATGCTAACTCTAGCCTATCACTTTACTAGGACCAAGTTCTTCAATTAAGTTTCTCCACACTTCAAGTATTGCTCACTACCTCACTTTGCTTATTGCCTTTTTTCTCTTTGTAAGTACGTGCGTAACTCTGAGTAGTAACTCTTCTATATATGCACAACTCTTCATAGAGTTCTTCTCAACTTCAAACTCTTCACAGCAACGGTCCCTTCTTGCTTAGGAATTCTATTTCAAATATAACTCCTTCTTCAAGTTTATCTCTTGGCTTTATTTGTGTTTTAATCAAACTCCAACTCTTTCAAATCAGCATATGTTTATATCATTGAGCTTGTGTGACGTGGATTAACCATCTCTTGATACATTCACACTTGTCTTTAATTGGACATTATACAATTGCAATGTCAGCTCCTTTAGATAGTGGATTTGGCACTTCTTTGGAATAGCTTGACTTACGTATTTCAACATCATCTTGTCAATCATCAAAACTACATAGAACCAAACACTTACAAATAATTTTAGAGATTTATTTATACAGGGTATTGCAACATTTAATTGGCCTGAATTGACTAGCTTCTTGTAGGGATTTCACCTTAGAGATCAAGCTTATCATTGTAGAGTTGAGTTACTTAATTAGCTTTAATATTTACAAAGAAATTCAGAACTGCAGTTGTTATCTCCTCTCATATTACACTTCATGCCACTTTAAAAAATTCACTACCATATCCATCTCGGTTGAACTCTTATTTTTGTATATAATGAATATTGTTTTCTTCATTTTCTTAGCAAGGTATGATCTAAGTAACTATAATTGCTCTTCTATTGATAGGATGTAGCCACTCTTGAGAAAACTACTATAAGTTGTGCTTCTACTCCTTGCCTTCTTTTTAGCGGGTCTTTGTAATAGTCCACTAATATGTTTGCAATAGCACCTTGGTCTGTCTGTAATACATTGTTCACACCCAATTTTGACCGACCTGCGCTTTAATATGCTGCTTATATATGTATATATTTATTTATTTATTTAACGCAAAAATTCGGCTTATTTTTTGTATTTATAAAATAATTTATTATCATAATGTTGCGAAAATCATTTCAAATTATATATATATGACCTATATTAATTTTAAGTTTTGATATTAAATAATTACGATGTATATAATATATTTCGTATCAATATGCGCCCTTATTTTAAAATATATCCTTTACTTAATAAATTATTTACCTAGTTTTACTAATTTTATAAATTTATCTGAATAATAAAATTTACTTGAATTTATAAATTATTTACATTAATAATATGATTTTTATAATATTTGATGACTTGACTTTATATTTTAGTCATTAATTTATTCGTAAAATATAATAATTTAATTATATAATATTTACATAAGTATATTTAAATTTAGAATTTATTTATTAATAATAATATTTATATGTTTTCTTATAATTTAATCTACTTTATTATCTATTTTATTTAAAAGTGTAGCATAGTTATTAATTTAATAGCAGCAAAATTGATTTTTTCTTCAATTTATTTAAATTATAGCCATTTCTATTCAATTCATTCAATTTATTTCAAATCTGGCCACTTCCTATTCAATTTATGTCAATTTTAGCCATTTTTAATCAATTTTGGATATTATTTAAATTCAATTCTAGCCTAAATTAATTCCCAACCCGTTTGCCCATCCGGACAACCCGTTTCTACCCACAAACCGACTCGTTTATTCTAGAATCAATCCTAGCCGTTCATCTAGTTTAGTCCAACGGTCCTAATTAAAAGCTATTTTATTTCCTTATTTAATCTTTCTACCCCCCAACCCCAAAACATTTTCATTTTTTCTCCCACTCCCTAACCCTAGCAGCCTCACCTCCTCTCTACCACATTCCTCCCCTTTCTTCTTCCCCCTCTCCACTTCTCTCCCTCACCGGCGCCGCACGCCGCCATTTCTCCGGCAAAAATCGGACCATCACACCAACAAACCCAGCCAGCCGTCCCTTCTCCCCATTTTCTCCAACAACATCAGCCCCATCGCCGAAAAAACTGCCAACAGCCACCGCACAGCCCTCGCACCTTCTCCCCTCGCCGCTGTCCAACCGGAAAAACACCACACCAGCAGACCTTCCTGTCGGTCTTCTTCTTCTCTTCATCTCGTCGTTCGCTGGAAAGAAACCAACCCTCCACCCTCTTCTCTAAATCAATACCTCGCGACCACCAACCCCATTTTTTCCGGCGACGCTGCCCGTAACAAAAATCACCAGCGGCAACACCACTGTTTTCGACCATTGTGGCCGGTAAATAACAACGGCAGGTTGCATTCGTTTGATATCAAGCAAGTTCGATTTCTGGACAGATCTTCATTAGATCTGTCCGCTATTTCATTTCCCCAAAGGGTTACATCTCTTTCCGTTTTTTTTTTTTGCAGTGCGAAACTAGATCTAAAAAAAAGTACTGGTGTTTTCTTAAAATGCGTTTGCTTAAAAAAAAAAATTCAATTGCTAATTGTGTTTGTTCCAGAATAACATAAAATCATGTCATAATATGGGTAGGAATGAGTAAAGAGATAGGTGTTTTTCCTTGGTTTGTTAATACTCCTTAAGGTTTTCATATGAGAATAACATGTTTAAGATAAATGCCTAGTTTCGGTGGGAATAGCATTAAGGTTCAGTGCATGATAATAGCTTGTTTATTATTTCTTTAAAGCACCTATGTGTGGTACCGACACGATATTATGATTTCTTTTACTATTGTACAATTGCATACAACTACACATACATCTTAACATTTGCATTGTGCTGGACTTTGTTGATATGTTGGGACCTTGGAAGTATAACATTCATTTATGGATAACATTGCTGGTATCAATAACCATTTTATAGAACTCACTTGATTGCTAGGGATATCACACGACGACACTTCAGTAAAATCCGTGTGGTATTTGATCTCGATTTTTCTATACGTTGTGTGATCATGTAATATATACAGATTATTACATCTCTGCTGATTTATCTTGCCTTGTAATTAAGTATGACGTATATGTATATTTTGGTTTGCAAACCCTTCCCTAATGTTGCTCCCTACAACCTATTACGATATACGAACAATATGTCCCCTCTCCTTTAGAATGTTAATTTTATATGACAATATAA
Organism: Datura wrightii; assembly: GCA_035772735.1. NCBI lineage: Eukaryota > Viridiplantae > Streptophyta > Magnoliopsida > Solanales > Solanaceae > Datura > Datura wrightii. The sequence continues at coordinate 25,021,945 of JASDFA010000001.1, forward strand.
AGCCCTCTGTTGATTTGAAAATCCATATTCTGGGCATGTAATTTCTTTAACAAATTCGAATAAATAATAGTTGATTTACTTTTCCTATATTAAGTAAAGAATGATAAATGTGATAATTGTGAATTCTTATTAAGGGAATATGGGGTAATCTAATACTTGTTGATTTAGAAAAATTCCCTTTTAACTAATCTAATTTCTGCCTTTAAATTAGTCTAATAAAATTATTTTGGGGTTTTGATTTTCTCTCATGATTACCGTGATTGTTTCTTGCCTTTTCATCAAGTAAATACTGTTGTGCTATGTGCAGATTTATGGTAATTTAATATTCATTTATTCATTTCCTTAAGTATATCCATGACAGTTGGTTTGTTGATTTCTATTAAAATTTTCTGGATTTTCTTTTTGCCTAAATTAATAGAGTCTTGACTGAATCTTCTCTCTTACGTGATATCTCTTAATTATGGCAATAAGGGATTTCCTTTAAAAGTTTTATTTGATTTTGTCAATGAAGGAAAATATCCTCCTAATTGATATTATGAACGTTCTACTCCTTTTATTCACTAAATGGGTGGACTTTTTCTACTATAAATTCATCCTTCTCTTTTCTTTTGAGGTCATTCGAACGTTGAATTTTTATAGCAATAATACGTTCTAATAGTGCTTCCCTCCAAGGAAAAAAAAAACCTTCTCTTTTAGCAATTAATTTAAAACAAGTACCTACTTTCAAGATTTCTCTTCGACTTTTCCTTCAACCGGTTAGTATATCTTCCACATCCTACTTTTATAGTGACATGTTTGAAATGTGCTATATGTATGCTATTGCTGAGGTACTACTCCTTATGTGATATGTTTTGAACTCCAAAATATGACTTGCTTTAGGTCTAGAGTGTATGTATCTGTGTATGTTCGTTGTTTCAATATTTAACAGGTTTAATCAAGGGCAAGAGTTGAAGAGTCGCCCAGGACATAAAAGGCTTCGGATTGATCATTTGTTTATTTAATGTTTGTGTTAATTAATTAATTTATTTATTTTGTTTAATTTGTAACTGTGGTAAATACACAAGTGATAAATAAAAGGGGGTCTTTATGGGGGGCGGGGTGTTTATTTGCTGCTTGTTTAACTGTTAACCTCACCCGTAGAAAACATGCCTATAAGATTAACACGCATATAAATCATGTCAATAAGACAAACACTTAGATATCATGTCTATAAGGTGTAAAAACTTCGAAAACATGTCTACGTGATTTTTGCAGACAACGAGATCATTATAAATTATGAGTTCTAAAACAGTTTGCCATTAGTTAGTTGTTACAACATTTTGTCATAAGCATATTAATTTGAGAAGTATAAATTAAAATTGTGGGTTGTATATTATAGACATGCTTGCTATTAATTAAATATAGGATTGAATTTCCTCTTTTCATATCCGGCCATTAATTTAATGAAAAATAGTTAAAATTTCTTAAGGATTCATCCTTGACTGATATGAATATGTTATTTAATTTTGCTACTACATTAGAAATCATGCCCACAGAAATAATATAATATTAGAAATCATGCTAAGATATTAACTGGTTTAAATCGTATTTCTTGTTTAGCCATCACGTTATATTCGCCTATCTCAAATTGGTTATACTCTTATTCTGTGAATCTGCATTCCTGCATCTATTTAAGGTTGGCACTACGTTTGCATTAAATTTTGCCGTAATTAATTTGCATTTTTTCTGAATCTGTTTCAAACTAGTTTAATGTTTTTGCATTAAATTTGTTTTGTCTTTAATTTATGGTTTTTTTTCTCTATTTCAAATTGACACTATGTTTATTCAAACTGGTTTTCACATATGATGTCAACATATTTGCTTCATAAATTATTTATAATATTCAGCAGCACCCATTTTAGAAATTATGATCATAGGTTTAATACGGAGGCTTATTTGAGACTGTTTAAATGCTATATTATGATGATTTGCTGTTTGTTTGACGTTTTTATAACCATAGGATGTTTAGGTCCAAAAATCCAAAGTAGATGTCCAAAGCCTCTTGGACCTTAAGTTTGGTGCGGGTAGGCAAATAATAGGACGTTAGTTTCATCACCTAGTGCGTTTTAGGTTAATTAATCAGTTAGGGGGGTAGTCGGGAAATGATAACTCGCGCTCGCTGAATAATACTTTGCAATTCAAAAGATTGCTCGTATTATTTAAGTTGCATGAGATGATCCCATTAGGTTAAACTTTTCTAAAGTTAGAACTACGTTTGGCCTGATTCCCTTAAGGGATACGTAGGCGCCTTATCGAGGCTCGGCCTCATAATTAAATAAATTTTCATTCGTTGTTTGATTATTTCTAATTTCCGTATGTATTGTTACGAATTTTGCATGTAATAAGTTAGAATCCCTTCAAAATTTATTTCGGCCCCAATTCCTCTTATTACTCGTCCAAACAGAATTTAATATTTTATTATTGACTTCTTTCACCAAATCATATCTAGTGTAAATATTATCGGTTAAAAATAAACTTTATTTGATCGCTTAGCTAAAATTCCCCATTTATTGAGTACGGTCGGGAACCACATTTGTGGACCTCGAAAGGTGCCTAACACCTTCCTTTCGAGGTAATTAAAGCCCTTACCCGAACTCTGGTAACTTAGGCAACAAATTAGTTTAGAATGGTGCCCTAACGCACCTTTAATTCGTTAGGTGGCGACTCTTCATTTTCACCCCTAAGAATTGTCACATGTCGAATCCCGCTTTTCCGCGAGGAAAAAAAATGGGGCGCGACATACATCATCTTTGTTCTTAAACTAGATCATTGCCTATTGCAATTTTCCGTGTGATCACTGGTAAAAAATGATCTAATATTATCATCTCCCAGCTTGATGCATGTGGTTTTACTCTTTTGTTGTAGATGGATTTCAACAAAATAAGAGGTTCTTTTGAATTTCTGATACTTGTCCCTTTCTTATTGTTGCATGCCAAGTCATTGGGGTTCATATGTACTGCCTGTTGCGACAATGCCAATGTTGCCTTTTTTTATCAGCTTCAATTAGGATGTTCCTAAGTGTTGCCCATTTAGCTCCCTTAAACTTTGTTTTAGTAGCTTAAGTTTATTCACCACTTTTAACATGTTACACCTTTCAATTTTTTGTTTCCATCCTTCCTTCACTTTTTCCAGAAAATATGGGTGACTAGCTCAAACATTGCAATACTTGAATAGTCTTCTTGCTTTTCTAGGTACATTTAGAAGTACCAGTTTCATTGGACAGTGATCATTAATTCCTTCTGGCATGGAAGTGGCATTAAAGTCAGTCATATGATCTAGCCAGTTATTATTCACAAAGATCTAGTCAATTTTAAAATATACTCTATTGTCTCTTTATTTACCATTCATTGTGTATTTACATCCCTGTTGTGGCAGTTCCATGAATCCACATACTTCCATACAATCATGAAATTCATACACTTCAGCCATATTCACTAGTTCTCTACCTATTTTGTCATCCATATTTAACACAAAATTGAAATCATTCATAATCAAATAGAAAAGTTACCCATCTTCCACAAGGATTTCTTCTCTTTCCTAGTATTAAATACAAACAATATAGTTAGTAGGAATGTCACTTTCAGGATTGTATGAACTACCTCACATGTGACTACCTGCAATGTGCTACTCTTATGTGTAATTTAAAAATGATCAGGCCTCCAACTTTCCAAACTCTCCCATTAGGATGGTTTCTCAAGATTTGTCAGCATACTCTATCCACCTAACAGTCTACTAGCCACCTATTGTATTTTATTCACCTTGATTTTTATTTCTATAAAATCAATTAATCTAAAAAAAATTTTAAAATACAGGAGTTTTACCTTCTTTTGTTTGTTAAGAGCATTTAAATCCTAACCTTCCAACAAAGAATCTTGTTCTCCATTACTAGAGGAAGGTTTATTAGTACCTCCCCCTTTTGTAGGTGGAATCTTAGGCTGATCTTTAACACTTGTTTCTTGCCTGCACAAAATTTGAAAAGAATTATATGGCCTTTTTGTAATACCCTGTGTATTTAGATCGATTTTATTGCTAGATTTTAGATGTACAAGTATAGTTTTATGAATACGCATTGTACATCGAGGGAAGGCCGAGGGTTGAGATTGCGTGGGAGGGTCAGAATGACAGGTCTCCCGGAGGACCCAGGTAGATGGCCTGCCGCAATGTAGAACATGTAGCTAGCTACGTCGTGGTAGTGTATACTGGAAAGTCCTACATATAAGTGATCTCTTGGTCGGTTAAGTCATTCCAAGTATATTTTTCTAAGTTATGAGCGGTGGAAACCCTTTTCTCTACGTAACCTTCGAGTTCTTGAAGGTTTGGGAGCTTAGAAATCATAATCCAACTTGAATATGAGGCTTCAGAGTTATAATCCTCCATTTAGATCGTGTTTTCAAGGAGTGGGGTGGTTGCCTCATTTTGATTGACTTGGTAAGCCTTTTTTCCCTTTTGATTTCTATCTAGATATCGTAGTTGTGAATCTATGGGCATAGCTAAATTATTGTTTCGAAGTTTCTGTATTCGATTCTGTTGAAATTTATCAGTTTGTGTCATACGTATCATTTCTTGTCGTTTTTTGTAGCTTAATATTGGTGAATTTGGAAGTTGTTTCGTGGAAGTAGGTTAGTATTAGAAACATTGGTTTTTCTGCTAGGTTCGTGGTCATCGGGATTAAGGTATGTTAAGACTTTTCTTTTCTCCTTTCGGCATACTTTCCATAAATTCCAAATCAATATTATTCTCGTGCGTATAGGCTATTTGGTAGCCTATCATGCAATATACCTCTTTGTTGGGCTACTTTTTGGTGTTATTTTACAGCTGGAATATAATCATGTTTTCAAGTGTTATTTTAGGTGATTGTGGTAGGTCAGTGGGATGATAGGATACGTAAAACTTGGGTCACGATGTGATATCGATTAGTGTCCTTTCTTGATCGAATTATGGGCTATTATTGGTAGACTTATATTGTATATTTGTATGTTGGTTGTTGTGTTGATCTTGGTTTCCTTGGGGGCTCAACGGTACCCACGGTCATGACCTTTACTCTGATAAAGGAGTCTAGCCCTGGTTTAGCTGACTAGAGTGGCATGTGATATCTGCTGGTCTAGCCCTAGCTTAGCTGACTAGAGTAGCATGTGATATCTGTTCCAAAATGGTCGATCTTGTGATTAGCTGAGGTATTGATTCCATCCTATGTTGAAACTAGTGTATGGATGTGACATATACTCTAGTGCACTAGAGATTGTACTTACGAGTGTATGGTTGTGACGTCTACTCTTACGTATTTGGACTTGTATGTAATGTTAAACCTGTAAGACTGACACGTCCCCAGTAAGGTTGGATTATGGTTTGTTTTGTATTACTGTTGATTGATATACATGTTGTGTTACTTTTATTGATATTGTTTTGGTTAGCTGTGAATTGGGTATGTGAATTGGCGGTGGCTACGGTTATTGTGGTTTTTGTGATTTTTGGGTAGCCTAGATTGTGGTCAAGTATCATTCTGGAATCTATTATTGTTGGCTGGTGACTTGGGGTAATCTGTTGATATCCTTTTGTACTTCCTTTTGTTATCTTACATACTCAGTACATCTCCGAACTGACGCCTCGAGTCTGGAGGTACTGCATACATATCCGTAGGTGTTGTTCGATAGGCAGATTGAGACTCGTGTAGCTAAGGAGAGTTCCTAACTGTTAGTAAGCTCCCACTTGTTCAGAGTTACCTTGTTGGTTGTTTTGGAGTGTTCTGTACATATTGAGTAGAATGGGGCCCTGTCCTGATTGTTTATCAATTTGTTGACTCAATAGAAGCACGTAGAATTTTCCTTTTGGATTGTTCTATTGTTTTAGCCTTGTTGGTCATATTGTATAGAACTTATTGTACAGGTGTGGCCATGTCGGCTTTGTGTATTTAGTGGTCAGCCTGTGAGCCTTGTTTCTGCATTGTTATTGATTATTCTATTGTGTGTTGTTGTTGTGATATCGAGCTTCATCGACTCTGACTTGTTGTAGTTGGTTAGCTGTAGGGTTCGCTTGGTTAAGTGAGGTATCGGGTGTCAGTCACGCCTCTTTGGGTTTAGAGTGTGATACCTTTAACTTGTTTTTGTTGTTTAATTGGACTTCTTACAGTATTTAGTGGTATTACCCTCCCCATAATTGCATCCCTAGCCCTAACTTTGCACTTTTGCTTCTCATTTGATTTGCTCCTTTTTTATTCTATCTATTGCCCACTTTCCTGAGCCTGTTTATGTCCAATTTTCATATACACTGTCTTTACTGGTTCTTTAACCCCCTTCTAGGTGAACATATCTCTATTGGTGGTTGTTTTACAACTAATATAGTCTCCTTTGCTTATTTGTCATACACTTTCTTTTTCCTGTATTGTTCTTCTGAATACCCATACTTATGGCAAAAAGAGAATATTGTAGGCTTCCATTCGTACTACACATGTTGTTTTATCAGATTTTTTTCTTTTATTCTTAAAGAAAATTTTGTCTCATAATGCTGAGTCCACATTAACCTCACTCGATAACCGAGCAAAATTCAACTCATTCTTCTTCTCTATGTTATGATCCATCCTAATTGATTTCTCAATTTTACTTTCTATTTTACATAGCTCTTCGGGACTCCAATATTTAAAATTTAAGCCTGGTAATATAACCTATATTGATACCATGTATAGAGTCTTTCATGTGAACTCCATGTCTAGATCTCATATCTTGAAAATAAAGGGCTTACTGTAAAAATGAAAGATCCCATCTTGGACTACATCATTCTTCCAAGCTGATGTATCAAATCGAACTAGGATTATTCTATTTTTTTCATCATTGCTAGTTTATTTATACCATATTTTCTTCACATTCGTTGTATATACCCATTCAGCCAAGAGAAGGGAGAAAAGGCTCCAAGTACATAGTTACATTCTTTCAATATGCAATTTCAGTACTAATATCTTTCAATTCGATTTCACAAATAGAGGACTTATCATGTGTATCGGGTGCTACATACTTCAATTTGAATCCTTTCTTGATCACTGGTGTCCCCTCAACCTTGTTTGCCCACGATAACTTGTTATTGCTGCTTGAAGCTTGAGCCGAAGCCTCCCTATTTAGACGGCGTGGTACTATTTCACTATTATATGTTGCCATTATTCCATTGTTTTGAATTGGATTTTTTTCGTAATTGTCTCTGTTGATTGTACTTATGTTTTCATGCTTAATTTTTTACAGAGATCGCCGCCTGCATTAGTTTCTCCTTACTCAAATTCTGGGTTGAATTCATTGATTGATCACTGAGTTGCTTTCTTCCCAACTAGATCCTGCAATTGAACTGATTTCTGCGTTAATTCCTTCTGCTTTTGCTTAACCATTCTGTATACAATATATTTTTGAGCTTGAATCACTTTTAGTGATGGATTCTGCATCCTTTTCCCCATAGATGACTCACGCTAAGCTAGCATGCGCCAAGAAAAAATGAGACCAAATTAGTTCAAAATTATGATAATGTATAACTGCATTAATATTAAATAACGTCTTTCCTTTTCTTTTCTTTTGAAAAAATATTGTTGACACGTGAGTTATTCTTTTTCACTAATTTTTTTTCCGATATAAAAGAACAACAAAATTGGAAAAATCTTAAGCCACGCGGTCATAGTATAATTTGATCTAAACGCATTTTTCACTCAATGAATATACCCGTAATACATAAGATTGTGAAAGTAATTTTCTAGTTTCGAACAGTCAGCAGTTAAATAAGTAACCAAAAGATATTTAAAAGCCCAGTTGCACTCTAGCGGATCTGAACCCGACCCAAATTGACCCGAGCAATTTTACTAACCGCTCTATCGTCTCCCGCTCAATTGATGTAGCTGCAATAAGCCAAGAGATCCAGCAACTCTCTGCAAAAACCCACCAAACTCTCAAAGTATCCAGAATTCATCATCAAGATGCGTTTTTCTTTGCAAAAACTCATAAGGGTCTGTCTGTTCTTCATCTTCACTATCAATTCACCTTCCCTTTCAGCTCCTTTCTTGCCTCTGAACAATGTAACTCTCTATGGCGACGCTTCATTCACCACAAAATCAATCAACCTCACCCAAAAACGCAACTGTTCATCATCATCTCCCTTTTCTGGCATTGGAAGAGCTTTTTACGCTTACCCAGTTCGATTTCTTGATTCTTTGGCCAATAAAACTGCTTCTTTCTTGTGCACTTTCTCTTTTACCATGCACCCCACCCCTTCTTGCCCTTTTGGTGATGGCGTGGGTTTTTTGATCACTTCTGATATTGATTCTTTGAGCATCTCTGATGGGTACATGGGTCTTCCCATGCAAGACTCTGACATGGAAGATTCATTCTTGGCTGTGGAATTTAATACTAATGATAACCATGTTGGTGTTGATACTAATGAAGTTAGGTCGTTGGCTTCAGTTAATGTTGATTCAGCTGGGATTGATTTGAAAAGTGGAAAAGAAATGGCGGCTCGGATTGAGTATAAAGATTCTGAGAAGATGATCAGAGTTTGGATTGGGTATGAATTGCAAATTAGGCCTCCTAGTCCTGTTCTTTCTACCCATATTGACATTTCGAATCAGTTGAAGGAGTTTATGAGGATTGGTTTCACTGCTTCAAATCATAAAGCCTCTGCAGTTTATAGCATTAATAGCTGGCGATTCAGAACGTTTGGATTGATTTCGTCTTCAGTGTCTTGGGATCAATCCGACGAAGGAAACTGTTTGATGTGTTTCCCTGAAGAAATCGGTGAGCATTTTTCTGATTCTCATCATAGTAAAAGTTTACTGAAATTGACTTATATCTATGGAAGCTTAGCTGCATTTGTCACACTTCTTGGTTGTATTCTGGCTATTGTGTTTGTTTTTGCGTTGAGGAGGAAAAAACGCGATAGAAGGGATAATGAAGGCCAACTATGTAGATTACAAGGAAATAGAGTGCCCCAAAGATTGTCATTATCTGAAATAAAATCAGCCACAGAAGGTTTTAGTCATGAAAAGATAATTGGAGAAGGAGCATCTGCTGTTGTGTATGAAGGGGATATTCCCTCCAAGGGAGCTGTGGCTATTAAGAGATTTGTCCAAGGGAATAAATTGGGTCCTTCACACATTCCCTTCAATACTGAATTTGCTTCTATGGTTGGCTGCTTAAGACACAAGAATTTGATTCAGCTCCAAGGGTGGTGCTGTGAGAGGAATGAATTAGTATTAGTCTATGAATTCATGCCTAATGGTAGCCTTGACAAAATCCTCCACGAGCGATCGCATTTGACTAAGTTTCTGACATGGGAGAGAAGACTGAACATAGTTCTTGGTGTGTCATCTGCTCTTATGTATCTGCATGAAGAGTGTGAGAATCATATAATTCACAGAGATGTGAAGAGTTGCAATATAATGCTTGATGGTGAGTTCAATGCCAAGCTTGGAGATTTCGGTTTGGCAAAGGTGTTTGATGATTCTAGGACAAGGGATGCTACTGTACCAGCTGGAACAATGGGATATTTTGCACCTGAATATGTCTATTCTGGTGTCCCAACTGTTAAAACAGATGTGTATAGCTTTGGTGTCGTGGTATTGGAAGTGGCATCAGGGAGAAAGCCTATCGATGAAGGTGGCGTTTTGATTACTGACTGGGTGTGGGACTTGTGGGAGAAGGGAAGGATAACTGAGGCTGCTGATCCGAAATTAATGGGGCGCTTTCAGAAAAACGAGATGGATAGGATGCTCATCCTCGGACTTTCTTGTGTGCATCCCAATCATGAGAAGAGACCGAGAATGAGAGAAGTTTCCCGTATGCTTAAAGATGAAGCTCCACTTCCCATTTTACCTCCAAAGAAGCCAGCTGTGAGAATTCAATCTGTTTTTCCAGAGGACTGTGAAGAAATCTTGAGTTGGGCTGGAAGAATGGAGGATACACCATGGTCCACTCCAAGAACTCATTTTAGCAAGAACTAGCCTTGAAGCGTGAATTGATTTTATACCTCTGCTGAACTGCTTCAGTCACAAGGATTGATTCATTTTTTGTGCTATTCAAGATTTATGAATACATACAGTTCATTGAATTACACTGCTTATAAATGTCTGATTTGTGCTTGTGTTTTGCAACAAGTGGTGCAAATATTGCTATAGTAGAATCTAGTATTTGAAACTTTACCTTGTGTTGAAACTGAAAAGCACTTTCAAGAACCAACAATTAGGAGAAATTTTACTTTTGAGTTTGTGCCAAAAGTGTATGCTTCAGTGATGGACATGCTTCAAGCAAATTCCTTCCTGCAACACTTATTTCCCTCTTTCTTTTCTGAGAGTTATTTTTGTTGTTATTGTTACCAAGTTATATGTACCATGGTCACAAGATCTTATGTTTAATGATTGGAACTTGCCACTTGCAGCTCATAAAATGTTGCTATGTTTGTAAATTTCATATATTAGCATAGTCCATAAATACTTGTGTTTTATTATTCATACACCTTGTTCATGAAACTTCTTAGAGCTACTTGATTGCTAATGGTGGTGGAGTCAGGATTTTCATTATGAGTTTAAAATATAAAAAAGGTAAACACACGAAAAAGTTAAATGGAATTCAATATCTACACTATATACATAAAAAATAATTTTAATCATATATAAATAGTATAATTTTTAGTCGAAGAAGGTTCGGATGACCCTCTGAACCCTACCTGGCTCCTCTCCTAATTGCTAATAAAACTACACTAAAATGGTTAAGAGTAAAATCGAACCAAACCAACATATCACGCATATGTATTGCTCTAACTAATAAAGATAAAAGAATAAAAACTAAATTAACAACTTATATTAGTGTTGTTTTGGTTCAATACATTAAATGAACTAAAACAAAAAAATATTACTCGGAAATTTGGGGAATAATAATTTTTGTTGATTATACATGCGTATCATTAAAAGCCTTGGGACTTAATGCAATAATTTTTTGGGAGAGATACAAACAACAAACTAGAAAATATGAATGAAAACTTTTCTCATATGAATTTTAAAAATCATAAGCCTCTATATATGCACATAAACAAAGTGGTAGACTCCCCATATAACTAAAGTACTAAGTAAAATTAAGAAATTGAATATTCTACTAAATCAACTATTAGATTCCTCATATAACTAAACAACTAATTATTTTAGAAAACAATAGCAGTAACAGATGCAACATCTAACACTCCTCCTTGCATCGCTACAATCTAGTAAAACCGGTCCTCTCCACTTTACTAGTGCTTGTCAGTTGTTTTGAATTTCTTTGAACTTGCACACTTTTGTAATAGGACTTGTTTGTTTGTAATTTTCACATATTGCATCAGATCTCCACCAACAAAAATTTTCTAAGTGTGTTTTCATTTTGCAGTATTTGCAAGGAGGATAATCAACTTTTCTTTTTTGGTGCTTTATATAAAAAATACTTTCATCAATTTTATCTTTATCTAAAAGCTCTCCTTTAATCTTGTGCTTGAAAAGCACTTACTAATTCTGCAAGAGAGTGGTAAAGAGATCTTTAGACTCTTCTATGGCGAAGATTTTTGACTCAAATCTCTTTGAAATAGTCACAAGAATTTTTTTCAACTATTATGTTATCTTTAACATCTTCACCAAGCAACTTGATTCTATTGACAATCAAAGAGATCCTGTCAGAATACTTAGTGATGGTCTAAATCTCTTGTTTTTTAAGAGATTCAAAATCTCTTTTCAAATTCAATATTTGATTTTGTTTGTCTCATTTACTTCCTTGATACTCCTTTTTGAGTTTCTCCCAAACTTCTTTCATTGTCTCACATGCAATTGATTTTAGAGAAAATAGAATCTGCAATAGAATTTTAGATTACAATTTTGTATTTGCATGTTTTGGTTTTCTTTCCTGAATGAGTTTTGATTTGGGCAGAAGTAGGATCTTCAGGGAGTGGTTATATAGATGATTCCTTCATCATAATTTTTCATGGATCATAAGCTTCAAGATAAGACTTCATCTCCACTGCTTAAATTTGATAATTTCACCCGTGAAGAATTGTGGAGCAATCAAAGAGAGACCATTGCTTGTCATAGTTGAATATAACTAAAGTATTAGACTCTTAGTAAGACTAAGAAACTGAATATTCAACTATTAGACTCCTCATATAACTAAACAATTAATTATTCTAAAAAAACTATAGCAATAAAGATGCAACATTCAACACTCAACCCCTTTGCTTCTTATTGTTAAGAAAAATAAATAAATTATATGCAATTAAGCTAGTATAAAATAAATTGTTAAAAGTTTGATTAATATGATTGCACCTTATACAATAGGTACTCCAACATATTTGAGAAAGTTCATAAAGATTCTGATTTTAAATTGATCATAAATGAGTCAGCAGGTTTTTCGATCTGTCGGAAAGTCGATCAATTTTTTTCGTTAATTTTTATTGTGTTTTTAGTAGTGTTTTTTAATAGTCACCATTAGTTTTTATGTTCATTCTATTAATTGGATCAAATATTCTTCACTTTAAGAAATTTAAAGAACTAAAGATGCTCAAAATTATATTTAAAGAACAGAAATAGACTTAATCCCATAAATAAAGTCTTAGGGACGATTTTTGCTAAAAACTCAATTATTTATAGTGATATATTAAAATTAATAGTTCACCTAAATATAGGGATGACAATGGGATGGGTGCGGTGCGGTTGTGGGATAAACCCGCATAAAACCGCGAAGACTTCAACCCGAACCGCATAGCATAATTTGAGATTTTCAACTCGTCTCTCCCTGCCCTGCCTAAACCCGCACCGCATAACTTGTGAAAGCAACGAACACAGTAGACATATCATTCTCAGATCGAGATGTAATTGATGACTACATATACATATTGATATCTTCTTTCTCTTTCTCCTCCCTTTGATCAATGGCCCCTCCTCCTTTTCCCATCTCTGATTCGATCATCCACTTTTTCTTTCTTTTTTTTTGAACAAAAACAAGAGCTATATGTGTGTATGATTCATTCATAGTAGCTATTTTTTTTATATTACTAACTACCTTAATCTCAAATCATGAGAGAAAAAGAAAAAATAATTTATATGGGAGAAAACTAGAGAAAGAAATTGTTAGAGAATGATATTCAAATGAAATACATTTTTGAAATAAGGGCTCTACTGTGTCAAAACAAGAATTATTTTTGAAAAAGATTACTATTAAACCCGATATACCCACATAAACCGGCAACTTGCCCCGCATAAATTTTTTGAAAAGGTATTTCAACCTGCTCCGCACCCACATAGCCTAAAATCCACTCCGCCCGGCATAGCATGAAACCTGCCCTACCCTACACTCATCCCGCCCCATTGCCATTCCTACCTATATATAAGGTGAGAGAAAGAAAATGTCCTTTTCTTTGTGATAATTTTAGTATCAAAATAGAAATTGTGTGTGTCACTTCATACTTAAATCAATATACAATCATTATAGTGCGTGTAGGCAATAAAATCTAGCGTCGGAAAAATAATAATCAGGATGAAAAAAAATATCGCAACGATCGTAATATTTGATTTCAAATGTGAGTATTATAATATCTATTAATCTTATGATTCTTCCTTTCAAATATAAATTCAAGGGCTTGAAGTTTGTTCTTATATTTGATGGATTTGATGTTGATTTGTACTTGAATTGCCTGAAGCTTGTTCTTGAATCTTCAAATTGATATCTGAAACTTATAGAGAAATGTTTGAGTTCTTGAATGCTTGTAGCTTCTAGAGAAATCTGTTGCGTTTGATCCCCGAGCTCTCTCTGGCTTCTTGTTGGAATTCAGGTCCCCCTTATGAATTATGAGACCCCTATTTATAATTGTAGGATGGAAGAGTTGTGATAAGGACGAACACTTCACGGCCAATCAGATTTAAGCTGACATAACAATTTTTGATTGGTAGGAACATGTCACTATTATATGTGTGCGCATTTTGATTGGCCTTTGATTTAGTTGTGTCATTTTGACATGTGGAGTGATCCTATTGGCTCTTTTATTTGACTTGGTTTGACACGTAATTTGACATGTGATATCAATTTAGGCCTTTAGAAAGATGACATCTTGGGCTCAGTAAAGTGGGCTCATTATTTGTAGCCCAATTTGATAGACTAGCCCAATAAAATTTGACCATTAATTAAATTTATATTTATTAAATTTAATAATAATTCAATTATATTAACCTACAATATTTATTTGAATTAATATATCTTGAATTTTAACATAATCAAAATTTATTACTGATTTAAATTTGAAAAATTTAGCAATTCACAAATATTCTCTATTTTAAAACTTGTCAAAATATTATATCTTTTAGAGACTAGAATTGAAGTAAATATATCTAAATTTTTCCTTATTTGTTTAACTTTTCCTTGGGTTGGCCCACTTTTCCTTGGATTGGTGCACTTTTCCTATTTACAACGTCAAACGTCTCCGCTGCCTCAACCAAGGAAAGACCATCAGTTGTCTTTTCCCCTTTCCTTATTGGTTGAGCACTTTTTTTTAATTGTTTGGTGCATTCTCTTAGCTATAAATGGCACCAATTTCCGCCTCAATGAATTTATTCCCACACCGAGAAGCACATCTCTCTTGCTACCTTTTCACAATCTATATAAATCACTTTAATATGTTCATTGGTCATTAACCAACGGACGTATCAAATCAGTCCCGCTTCGAGCTCCGATGATCAGAAAGCATTGACGCAGACGTAATTTTTCTCCCTTTCTTTTTTTCTGTTTTTGCTCGTTGTCGTCTTCTTTTTTTCAGGACAAAAAAATTACATCGGGTAGAAACTGATCCTAATGTGGTGCTAAGAGCCGAAGATTTTGTATTGTATGAGCCAAAAGACTTTACACCGTTTAAGCTAAAGGCATCATACTGTTCGAGTCAAAGATCTTACACCGTCGGTGTAAAAGGCAAAGATTTTACAACTCGAACACTTTACACCGTCGGTGTAAAAGGCAAAGATTTTACATGATCCTCAGCAAAGACTTTACACCTTCTGAGCCGAAGATTTTACGTTGCCTCAGGTAAAGACTTTACACCATTTGAGCCAAAGACTTTACGAACTTTACACCGTCTAAACACCATCTAAGGCAAAGACTTTATATGGTCCATGGCAAAGACTTTACATTGCTCGAGGCAAAGATTTCATTT
The DNA here is from genome assembly GCA_035772735.1 of Datura wrightii. NCBI lineage: Eukaryota > Viridiplantae > Streptophyta > Magnoliopsida > Solanales > Solanaceae > Datura > Datura wrightii. The sequence goes on from JASDFA010000001.1 coordinate 25,037,155, forward strand.
TGCTCGAGGCAAAGACTTTACATAGTTCATGGTGAAGACTTATCACCGCTTGAGTCAATGAATTTACATTGCTCGAGGCGAAGGCGTCACATCATCCGAGCCAAAGACTTAACATAATCTACAACAAAGACTTTAAACCATCTGATGACTCAGAAGACTTTACATTGCTCGAGGCAAAGACTTTACATAGTCAATGGCAAAGACTTTACATCGTCCGAGCCAAAGACTTTACATTCCTCAAGGAGAAAACTTTACATGATCCGCTCAGAGAAATATATAATATTTGAATTTTGAACCATGACTATTGAATTATCAAATTAGACCCTGATAAACACTTTTTCTTGCAGTTTGAATCACAATTTGGGGGTAGGGGTGCGGAAGTAAGAGTTGAGAGAGAATATGTTGGATTGCGGATGCGGATGCCTTTGGCTTCCGTCTGAGTTTCTATTTATAGACAAAATTTACAATCGACTTTTTATATTTGGCTCTTCCTGTTCATGAATGACCCCTACTATTCATGAATAGTTGGCCGACACCTTTACTATTTACTTTGCGACTTTTCTGCTAAAGTAGTCGCCCTCTACTGTACACTTTAAGACTTTCTATACAAAAACAAAAAACTTTAAAAACTTTACTTTACATATCTGTCTTCTTCTTTTTCTGTTTCTTTTGTTGTTTTCTTCTTTTCTTGTTGGCCGACATCTTTTTCTCCTATCTTTTTTCTTTTACTTTTTTCAATTCAGCTTCTTTCTTTGTCGTTTTCTTCCTGTCTTGTCTGTTTTTCTCAGCCGTTGGATTTATTCTAGCTGAACATCTGGTATCTGGCTGCTTTCTTCTCCATGGCATTTTGTGCAATGATGGTCTGGATATTTTTTACCGATAGTTTTACAGTATCTTGTTAACAAAGCTAAAGAGATGAAATTTTTTCTTATAGCTCTGGTGGTTGGTGGTTGCTCTGGTTTTAACAAACTTACTATCCATTGCCTTAACTCCTCCATATCTGCTTCCTTGTATTCTTTTGAGTTGGCATAGATGATTGTGTTATCTCTTGAGTAATAATTCCATACTGAATTTCCATTCAGATAGTTGTTTGCTAGTTCGTTTAGTATAGTTGCAAGTCCTATTATCCTCTTGTTAGAGTAGAATTCAGGTATCTCTTCGTGTGTTATTTCGTCCTGTTGTTCGATTTTTTCTGGAATAATCATTTCCTTTGTAAGTCCAATTTTTACTACTTGTATTATTGGTTTTATCTCGTCCAATAGTATCTCCGCGGGTGCTGAGTATATCTTTGTGTAGAAAAATGTACCTTTGGTAATTCTCTTATAGGTGGTGAATGCCTTATATATTTCTGGTATCATAGCTATTTCTTCTCCGGTTGCCGTATACACGGTGTTAAGTAATCCGTAGTCATAGCATGTCCTTACCAGATTGGCACTAGTTTTTGGTTGTGCGATTAATTTGTTGTATCCCTGTAGATGTTGGGTTACATAATCTTCTTCGGGTTTTGTTGTAGTGGCAGATCTTGGGTTTTTATTTAGGAAAGTTTGGATTCTATGTATGTTTTGTATATATTTGGTAGTGATGTGGTTGTAGGTTTGTTTGTTTTGGTTCAAACTTTCTCTGTAGGTAGTTGTTTGTGGTGGTGGAGTAGGTGGTATGTTTTTCTTAGGTGTAAAAGGTTTATCAAATAACTGTTTTCTGATTATGTCTCTCCTTTCTTTAGGTCCTGATGTTCCTGCAAAAGAAGTAGATGGGTTGTTAGCTTGGGTTTTAAGGAGTTTCCCAACGTCTCCTTTTAGCTCTGGAAGTTTGGTGCCTTCCGATTGGCATAGTTCCGCGTTTTTTAAGTCACGCTGCTGACTGCTATCTTTGCTTTTTAGCTTCTCCATATCATCTTCTAGCTTTTCCACTTTCTTGCAAAGTGTACTTAGCATTCCGAGTATTTGGTCCATCTTATTTTCATCTTTTTCCATATCTTGAGATGTAATCTGCAATCATATTTTTCTCAGTTTTGATAACCTCAATTGTAAATGAAAAATTTAATATATTTAATACCAATCTCCTTATTTCCTTTGTTGTTACGGAATCTTGTACCTTTTTAGTTATCCACCATTTAACTTGTGTGTTATCTGTTTTAACAATAAATTTGTTATAAACAATATATGGTTCAAATGCAAGCAAACATTTATATAATGCAAACAATTCTTTCCTATTTATTTCCCATTTAATTTGTGGTTCTGTGTATGATCCTGAATGGTATCTACAGTGGTGTTCTATTTTTTTGTTTTCGTATTTATATTTTAATACTCCTCCATAGCTATGATTACTAGAATCTGATTCTACTATGTAGATGAATTTCTTGTCTTCATCCGGAAAATATAATTTTGGTAGTTCTTTACACATTTCTTTTATCTTTTTTATGTATTTTTTGTCCTTTTCATCAAAGTAATATTCTATATCCTTTTTTAATTTTCGTTGTAAGGGTTTTAGATTTTCTGCTAATTTTGGTACGTATTCTCTTACTTGATTAACTAATCCTAAAAAGGATTGTAATTTTTTCTTAGTATCTAATAATTCTTCAGAATTTATTATTTTTTGTACTATATGTGTTTGCATTTTTACTCCATTTCTGTCTATTTGTATTCCTAAGAATTCTATTTGGTTTTTTAGTATTTCGGCTTTTTCTTTACTTAGACTTATTCCTGATATTTCTACTATATGTATGAATTTTTCTAGTAGTCTTATATGTTCTTCTTTAGTTCTTGAATATAGTAATATGTCGTCTATATATACAATACAGTTTTCTAATTGGTTGAAGTAATTATCCATAAAGTGTTGGTATCTACCTGGTGCATTTTTATTTCCAAAGGGTAATACGTTCCATTCGTAAAATCCTTGGGGTACGGTAAATGCTGTTTAGATTCTTCTTCTAGTTTTAAGTGGTAGAATCCTGATTTACAGTCAAATTTACTGAAATAGTTATATCCTTGTATTTGTCTTATTTTTAATATTTTGTTTGGTATTGGGTAATTATATGTTTTAGTTTTTGCATTTAGATTTCTGTAATCTATTACCATTCTGCTTTTCTTTCTTTTTTGTTCATTATGTTTGTTTACTATAAATGCCGGGCTGTTATGTTTACTGTTACTTTCTCGTATATAATTATTTTCTAGTAATTCTCTTATATGCATTTGGAATTCTTTTTGATCTTCGAAATTATATCTTAGTGGTTTCTGCGTTATTATACTATTTTCATCTATTAATTCGATTTTTACTTTTGTTTTATGTTTTTCCCATCCTTGTAATGGATTTTCATTATATAATGATTTTAATTTATCTTGTAATATTTGTTCTTTATCAATTGTAAATATTATCATTTCAATTTTTTGATCGTTAGTTGTTATATTTTCTAATTTTTGAGTAATTTTTTCATTTCCTTTAATCCATGGTGTGTTTTTTCTTATTTTGTTATTTACTCTTTTTGCTCCTATTTTCTTATTACACGGAGTAGTAAACCACCAATGTGTTTTTGTTATAGTATGTGGGTATAGTTTTTCTAAAAATGGCATTCCTAATAGTATATCTCTATTTGTGAATTCATAACTATACATTTCTTCTATTATTAGTATTTTATCCCATATCTGTGCTTTTATATTTTTAGCTTTGTGTGTTATCATACTTCCTTCATTGTTAAATCCAGTAACTATAAGTGGTGATTTTAATTTTTCCCATTTATCTTCTGGTAAGCAGTTGTGTTTACACATATTTGCTCCTGCTCCTGTATCTACCATAGGTGTATAATATCTGTTGTAATATCCTTCTACTATTATTTTCATTAGTATATAGATTTTTGTCATTCTTTCATATTAAAGTCCTTTTAATGATTATCTTTTTATTTTCATAATGTATTATTAGTTGTTTTTCGTCTATATTATAAGGTTTTACTGTTTCCAGCCATTTTATTCCTAAAGTTATATTGTCTTTTCCTTGATATATTTTGAATTTTATTTTTATTGGTATTCCTCCAATAATTAATTCTTGTTCTGTACTTTGTTCCATATTTGTTAATATTCCAGGTAATTCTGTATTTATATTTTCATTTCTCGTGATTTCTTCTTCTTTTATTAGTTCTCTTGTGACATAGCTTTCGTTTTGTCCTGTATCTATTTTTATTAAATATTTTCGTTGATTTAATATTCCTGTTATATAGTATTGGTAAGGTTGTATTTCATCCATTCTTTGTTCTAGTAATTTGGGTTGTATTTCATATTCTATTCTTCTTGAAGTACTATTTCTAGATGACGATGGTGTATCGTAGTTTATTCTTTTTGATGTACTTAATCTTTCTTTTACTATTTCTAGATCCTCTTCAATATCCATATCTTTGTAGCTATAATCATTATTATCAATAACATTAATTATTTTGTCAAAAGGATTTTCTATCTTAATTCTTTGAATTTTATTTTTGGCTGTTATCTTATGTTTTGTAGTTAATACGTATAAGTTTTTGCATCTAGCTGTAAATATTTTACTACCTGGTGCCAGTTCTATTCCTGACATTTTCCAGTATAGTACTAGAGATTTATCTATATTTCTGTCATCTAATGCTACTGAGTAATTAGCACTTATAATAAATTTAAATTTTTGGTATATTAAGTTTCCTTTAACTGCGCTTATTATACTTTTTTCTATTGGGTGGATTATCCTATCATCTGCCAAGTATAGTTCAATTGGTGTATCTATCCCTTCTCTAAAACATGCTTTTATGAGTATCTCTGTTGCTCCTAGGTGTACATATTTTATTGGATTTTTAGCTTTTATTTCTTGGATTTCCTTGTTTATTATCTTTTTATTTATTATAGGTATTTTAGCTTTTCCTTGGGTATATTTGCAGTCTATTATATGTTCTTTTTGGCTTACCACGTAGTATTCTTCTTGTCTTATTTTAAAGAAATTTCTTAGTTTAGGTATTTTCAAAATTTTGTCTACACTTAAATCTAATTCTTTTCCTTTTATTTGTTCGAACATATTGTTGTCAAATATTATTTTTTGTTCTGAGCTTTCTTTATCTTGATATTCTTCTTTACTTATAATCCTTACATCTGTTTCAGTCATTATCTGTTTCGTATTCATTTATCTCATTTTCATTATCTGTTTTTTCATATTCTGTTAATTCATATATACTATCTTCATCACTTATATTATAGTCTATATAATCTATTTGTTTATATTTTTCATCTTCGATTATTATTTCTACTTCTGAAATTTGTTTTTTATTTACATTTTTAGGTACTCTACAGTCTCTAGCTAAATGTCCTAATTTGCCACAGTTGTAGCATTTGCATTCTGATATATTTTTCTTAGCCCTGTGAGGTCTTTTTTGTTTGTAGTTTTTTATATAATATCTTTTTATTGGTTTTTTATGCTTGTATTTAGTTCTAAATGGTCTGTATTTTCTAATTCTTTTCTTGTATTTATTTGTGCATCCAAATTGTGGTGCTGTTCTAGTTGTACAACATGCTAAGTTTTTTACCAGTATTTTTTCCATTTTCATGTCTTCCTTATGTTTTTCGCATAATTCCGTAAACCATTTTTGTAGAAATTTTATTCTAGATCCTAGTGTATCTATTAGTCCTGATTCTTGCCAGTCTTTAGTTATTTTTGAACTAAATGGTTCTGGTAATTTTGTATAGTATAGTTTTCTTATTTCTCTACTTTCTTCATTTGTATATAACCCTTTATAATAATATTCTTTAAATGCGCATGTGTATTCATCCATATAACTCATTTTACATATACTTAATTTGTTTATAAGATTTCTGTTTAGTTCTTTATCTTTTTGCCGTTCTTCTATTTTGGTAGTCATACTACTAAATTCATTTCTTATTGCCATTTCGTATTTGGTTAATATATCTATAGATGTTGTTGCTGGTTCATTATTAATTTTCTTATTATTTCTTAATGTTTCTAAACTTTCTGGTGATAAATTTTGTATCCATATTTTTGTTGTTCCTATTAATGTTCGTTCTATGTATCCAGGGGCATCTGCTATTAGTATTTTGTTATCTATTAACTGTTTTGAAATATATCCTATCCATAGCTGAATTGTTTTATTTGTATCTGCAACACAATCTAAATCTAAAAAATTATATTGTTCTATATTTTGTCTAGGTGTCCAGTTTTTATTTAATCTTTTATTCCATAATGTTTTGCTTCTATTTTCCCTTTCGTAAGTATAATAGGTTGGACTAGTATTTGGTCTTCTTGGACTTCTAGTTCCTGATGTACTAGGTTTTTCGTCTATGTCTTCTACATTAATTTCTATATTATTTTCCTTTTCTATTAGATTAGTATAAGTTTCTGATGTTTCTGAATATTGATCTAGGTTTTCTTCATCATTTTGCTCACTTATGTCGTCTATTCCTATTTTAGGCTGATTTTCTACTGTACCTGATTCTTCTAGTAATATTTTAAATTTTTCTATTTCTTCTGTAAGTTTTAACTCTTCTCGTTGTTTTTCTTTTGCTTTTAATTTTTCTTCATATAGCTGTTTAAGTTTTTCTAATTCTTTTTCCAGTTCTTGTATTCTCGTGTCTTTTTCTTCTTTAACTTGTTGAACTTCTATTTGAGCTTGTTTTTTAATTTTTTCTATTTCCTTTTTCCTATCTATTTCTTCATTTTCTTTATTAATTCTTACCATAGCTGTTAAGCTATCTTCTAAAGTTGCCGATTCTTTTTCTAACATCAAATACAATTGATCTCCTATCTTTTTAAATCTTCTTCCTAAGTTTGAGTGTATAATTTTTATTTCTATTCCCTTCTGGCTCATAAATTTTTCTTCTTCTACAGTGTATTCTTCTTTGTTCATATTAATCCGTGTTGTAATTTATATTCTAAGTGTTGTAGTTGTAGCTCTAAATGAAATATTATTCTCCTTTGTGTTTTTATTGATATTTGGCACACTCCTGCAATTATATTATAATTTAACCTTTCTTTTCTAGATTCAATTTCTTCCGTTATTTCATTTATTTTGTTAAGTAATTGTTGCCTGTATTCTTCGCTATTATCAATGTTATTTTTCATTTCAGTTTTTTCAAATATTTTATATATTTATATTCTGTTTCTGAAATTATATCTATTAAATGTCCAAGTCTAACATTATTTGTTTTATTTAAGCTTAAGAGTTTATATTCAGGATATAATATTTTTAACCGATTTTTTAATTTTTTAGCTTTTTTATGGATATGACCTTTCTTTGATTTATTCTGTGTTTGGTTCATTGGTTAAACATTTTATTATAGTATTCTATTTTTAATGGTTCTAATCTTTGTAACTCTTCTATACATCCATATGCATACTCTAAATATTTCAGATTACGTTCCAGATTACTATCTTTCATATATTCCCTTATATTATCTTGTAATAAAAGCTTTGTTAATCTTATACTTTCCATAGTATCTAACCAATATTCCATATATTCATAATTTATCATTTTTTAGTCTAAATCCTTATCTAATTTTCTAATTTCTTCTATAGTCATCTCCGTCCAATCTTGGTTAATTAACTTCATAGTTTCTTCTAATTCTATTATCTCTTCTAATATTTTAGACAATAATTTCATTATACATAAGACAAGTATCTCATATCTATGATTTCTATGTGATAGGTTTGAACTCATTTTATGAATTTTTCTAAACATGGTATTCCTTTTAATCTCCTTAGGCATTATTTAAGATTATCTAATTCTTATATCGTTATTCTGAATTATCCTTTTGGGTCATTACTATGCGTTTTCAGTTATAATCAGTTACCCTAACAATGACTTCAACTTCGTGTACTCCCCTAAAACGGCTCTCCTGGCCTAACCGGTTTCCACATTAGGATGTCTTAGTCTGGGCATACTTATTCATAACTTACTAAACACGTACATAGCAAACTTAATCAGGCATTCATAAAAACGATATAACAAGAAGATATTAACAAATAATACTTAGCAGATTATCAGGAATACAACAGTTTAGTTATTCATAATTATGAATAAACATACCTCAGTTTGTAACTTTGCATCATTGCTAGATTTTTCCATTGGATTATATTTTTAAAGTAGATTTTTTTTTATCTTATGGCTCTGATACCAATTTGGGGGTAGGGGTGCGGAAGTAAGAGTTGAGAGAGAATATGTTGGATTGCAGATGCGGATGCCTTTGACTTCCGTCTGAGTTTCTATTTATAGACAAAATTTACCTAGAGTGATACTTTCACACTTGATGGTGAGTTTCACTATGTTCCTGGTTATTGGGAGTGGGCAGAAGACATTCTTAGCAAAAGTGCCAAGACTTGGAAGGCTTCAAAAGTTTATTATGCTGTATATGGTTTACTTTTTACTTATGATCGTAATCAAACATCATGCAAGCCTTTTGCGAAGCTTGGTGTCCTCTTACGAATACGTAATACCTCAACTGGAGAGATATCTATATCACTTTGGAATTTACAAGCAATTGGTGGTTTACCCATAGCAGGAAGTCTTTATCAAGAAGTTGTGCCAAATGTTGCAGAACTTACAGGTACATATGATCTGGGGGGGAAGGCTTCTTCCTCAAGCTTGTGAGAATTTGTTTGATACATTCCATCGGCTACGGGAGGGAGATAGCAATAACCTGAATGTCCCTATGAGAAAGTGGATAATATTTTGGTGCAAGAAAGCTATAAAGTACCAATGACCTCCCCCAAGAAAAGAGAAGAATTTTGCTCATTCAAGTCATCGCACAATCCAACTGGTGCAATTGATAAGGATGTTAGTTGGTCGATTGTTGAAGAAGCCTTATTCCATAAGTTAGGAATTAAGAGTTATAGGAAGGACAAAATATACTTAGCTGCCTTCTTGTCTTGTTGGCTATGTATATTTGTTCTTCCTACAAAAAGAAGGTGACTTCATTCGTCCTGGCGTTTTCAAAGAATTGCCTATCATTTAGCATGGGGACGAAGGGTTAGTCTTGCCATTCTAGTCTTATCTAGCATTTACAAGGGCCTAAACACAATTTCAAATTGCTAGCAGCTTGATCATAACGGAGCTTGCTTCCCGATCCATTATGTGTATGGTTGGTTGGCTCATTACTTCAAGACTCATTATCCATTAGCAGATAGTTCAACTAATCCCCTTTTGGCCTAGTATTCTGGTGAGGGTGCTTCTAGGTATTTTGGGAAAAAGGACGCACGGAAGCATAATCATAGAGGAGGAAGTATTATTTGGGATACCACTATAGTCAATAGGCCTCATCCATACCACTACCGTGATGACGATTGTCACGCCCCACCTTGGGAGGCATGACTGACACCTGATGCCCTACTAGGACCTGAACTGCTGGGTTGACTGAGCCTAAGCACCTCTGGTGCAGGACTGACACTAAATCTAGAATCAAGAAAACAATGGGCTATATAGCGGCTGTAAATACAACTCCCCGGCCGACAAGGCCTATAGCAACCTGTGAAAACAAACAGCTAACCAGAGACAAACAAACATAGGGAGTCCTATGCGGGCCGACAAGGCCACAATGATATCTAGTTATAACTGGAAAGTAAAAGTCGATGCTAAACTGAGTTATGACCAACAAGGCCACCAATCAACAACTAAATAGGGCCCCACACGGCCAACACACATAGTCTAAAACACATATGGGCCCCACACGACCGATATCATCTAACCACAGGGAAGTAATGCAGTCTGCAAGCCTCTAGGAGAAATAAGATGGTCGGGACAGGGCCCCAACCTACCCATACTGTACAAACGAAAGAAATAAACCTCTATCACACAAGCTCCGGAAGAAAGGAGTTGATGGCTCTGTACGGCTGACTGGAACTACAAGGGACCTGTTCCTCGTCTATGTGTACCTGCAGGTGAGTAATGCAGTGTCCCAGAAGAGGGCGTCAGTACCACAGTGTTACACCCCGTAAGTTTTTAACATTTAATCGGCCTATTCGTATGTTGGTTGAGAGTTTTAGAGTGTCATACGTACGAGGAAATGGCCGGGGGAAAGGTCAAACGAGTGCCAAGTCAGGATTTCGCGGGCGGAGGCCGAACCAAGCTCCCCAGAGGGGCAAAGTGGCACGGAGATGCTCATCCGTGTTAGCCAACGTGGCATAGAGCAGAATCAACGCGTTGGACAACATGCCACGTTACCTTATCTGCTGCCTCAAGTATATAAAGGCTTCACGCTTAGATGTTATGTTATTTTCTAAATAACTTCGGCCAGAACAGAGGTAGAAGCGAAGGGAGATTATAAAAATCATCCGATTATGCCACTAAACGCCTTCCAAATCCAAATTAACTCTGGGTAGTGAAGTATAAGGCTGCAGAGAGCATCGCTGCAGAGTTATTTTCATAAAATACGCCCGACAAATCGTCGTCCCGCCGAGCCAGAGTTGGTGGAATTTTTTCAAACTAGTGTCAATATGATCCCATGCTTAAAGTAAGCATTTCTCCCTTCTAGATTCCCGAGAAATTACGAATTTTTGATCGTTTTTCGATAAGTTGAAGTGTAGTCAATATATATATATATATATATATATATATATATATATATATATATATATATATATATATATATATATGTTATTGTTTTCTTTGAATTTAGTAACGAAGTTAGCCCTTTTCTTCTATTAATATGATTACAGTTGAGAAGGGCAGTTGAATATGAGCTGATACTCATCAGTTAGTCAGAAAATGACGAATGAGGTATGTAAGGCTTAACTCTCAGCAAGTATCCTAGTCGTACAGTGTTACGACTTATGTTCTTGAATAGAAATAACGATCTCAGATGTTGCAGATAGTTGTTACCATTAGATTGTAGTTTGATATGTTGTAATTAGTTGTTATTGATATACATGTATAAATATCAGATATGTTACGATTAGCTGCTAATAGGGATTACAGTTACACAAATTCTGGTTAGCTGCTAGAAAACGTATTCAGATCGTACTGCAGGACCCCTCGCTGAAAGGGGGCAGGTTAAATGTGATTCGCGTTATGAACACTATAGAAACTCTTTTAGTTCTCAGTTTATTGTGATGGTAGACTTATATGTTTGTTTTCAGTCCTAGACTTTAGAAGATCGTAAGAGTTATTGGCCTGAATCAGTTGGCTAAACAGTATGGACGCGGTTAGGCGGTCTAGCGACCAGTTGGTGCCGGTATTGGCAGGAAAGTCCCTAGAGGTCATTGATGTTATCGCACGTTCCAGAACCAGAAATAGAGACAGAATAGGTATATTCTAGAGTTAGCGACACTAGGGTTGTCCAGCGTATTGAGTGATCATTTGCCATCCCTTTAGCCTTATCAGTGACTGTCAGTCTTAGTCGACTTAATAGTTATCATGTAGGATGCCAAGCAAGCCAGCCCAGTCGTCCGAGTCAGACAAACCCGTGGGTACCCCAAGGAGGGGTCCACATCAGTAGTCAGTGACGGGCCAACACTCTAGCCGGTTCTTGTAAGGTATTCAGGTACAGAGTGCTAGGAGAGGGCCAACCTATATAGAATTGCCAATAAGATTGGGAATTGTCCAGAATAGTAATATAGATCGAGTGGATTCAGATAAGGCTTAAGGAGTCAGTAGTACTCTGCTAGTACAGGGTTAGCCACAAGTTAAGGAGATCGGTAAGCTCCCTATGAAGGATCAGGGTGCCGATCGGGTAGAAGCAAGTTCGACCGAGCCCAGCCCTATAGTTGATTAATTAGAAGAATAAAGTAGTTAGCTATCTGCAACCCCATAGTTATTCATGAGTTATAGATGTCCGAGTAGGACATTCAGAGTATTGTTAGGCCGCTACAGACCTCGCTCTATTCAGCCCAGACTATTAGAGATCTTGATCACTATCAGGATCCTCTCTTTTTTTTACTTCATCCATACTTTTTGACTTTATCAGATACGGGCGCATGGCATGCCTGCAGACTGTCACGCCCCGCCTTGGGGGGTATGACTGGCACCTGATGCCCTATTAGGACCTGAACTACTAGACTACTGAGCCTAAGCACATCTGGTGCCTGACTGGCTCTAACTCAGATTCAAGGGATCAACGGGCTATATAACGGCTGTAAATACAGCCTTTAGCCGACTGGGCCTATAGCCACCTGTACTGTATCATCAGCTAACCAGAATCATACTCATATAGGGAAACCTATGCGGGCCGACAAGGCCACCATGCTGTCTAGTTAACTTTAAATCAATATAGCAATTACTGAACAGCTACGTGACCGACAAGGTCACCACTACTAACTGGATAAGGCCTCACACGACCAACATAAACAACTAAACATACGCACGGCCCCACACGAATGGCACAACTAACCACATGGAAATGTATACAGACTGCAAGCCTCTAGGAATACTGATAAGATGGTCGGGACAGGGCCCCGACCTACCCGTACTGCACAATAAAAGAAAATGATATAAACCTCTGAATATCGAGCTCCGGATGACAGGAGATGATGACTCTACGCTGGCTAGGATCACGAGGGATCGGCTCCTCGTCTATGAGTACCTGCAGGCAAGTAATGCAGCGCCCCAAGCGGGTGTCAGTACCACTAGTACCGAGTATGTAAGGCAAACTGAACATAACTCAATATAAACAATAATGCTAGTAAATTCTGAATAACAGGAAGTATCTGAAACTGTCTGAACTAGCAGGATTTGGTATAGGCTTACCTGTACTGGAGGTAAGGTAGAATCATACCTGTCGTCATGGCGACCTGCTGTCTATCAACTAATAGATATCATGTATATACATATATATATAACACACAAGAACCTATACCAGCCCCCATAAGCCGGAAGGTGCCAACCAACACACAATCTATATACCCCTACCCGGGTCAAAACCATCCAAAAATAAATCACTCCACTCGTCTATTAACTACGAGCACCTCTACTGGCCCCCTGGGTCTCCAGCTTGGGCTATGGCCTCTGATATAAATAACTGTGTCTGAGCCCGAAGGACTCCTGTACTGTAAACTGTAATATGTATCTGTATTTGAATATGTAATCTGCCCCCTGGGCGCAAGCGCACAACAGGGTAAGCTATACTGCTATGCTGATCAGCCTGATATGGGGAATGCTCCATCCTATCTTCGTCCTATTGTGGACGGCATACCACTCCTTGGAGTGGCGTATCCACACCCTCACGGTGGGTCGACACAGTTACCAACCCAGGGGCGGCGAGGACGCTCAAAGGGTGCCCTCATAACACAAACAGGTCTCAACAAACAATAATCACATATAGCAAGCATGTTTAAACTGAAAATACTATCTGTACTCTGATTTCTCATTCTGAACTCTTTTCTGTGTTACACTGATTCTCATACTGAACTATACTGTATTTGAGATATTATCTGACTGTCTGATATTGCTTTACTAACTTTTATTCTGAATATATATATATATATATATCATAACATTATAAACATGCTTGCTAAACTCATACTGGACTCAATTCTCGACTTCTGAGTTCTTTCTTCTATGCATCACGCTATTTTCAGTACTGGATTACTAACTTGCCGAAGGAATTAGCTTTACATACCTTCGCTTCGGAGTTCCCGACTAACTGGCGTAGTTCGGTCAGTATTTCTGCTATTTTTCCCAACTGCATTCATATATATGTTAATTAGAACTAAATACGCTAATATTCTGAAAGAAAATATTACTTTCAATATATATATAGCCCAAACTTTGGCTTATCAAAAAACGGCCGAAAACTCGCTATTTCTCGAGAGTCCAGAAGGGAGAAATACTCACTTTAGGGATAGGAGTATATTAACACTAACTTGGAGAAATTCCACTTACCTTAGTTCAGTAGCTCGACGATTCGCCGGCCGAATTTCACAAAACTAAATCCGTAGGAATGCTCCTTATTGCTTAATACCTCGGTATCTGGAGTTAATTTGAGTTTGGACGGTGTAATCGGAAGGAAATTATCAAGAAATTCTCATTCCTCCCTGTTTTCCCTCCGTTTCTCTGGAAATTATATGAGTTATATCATTAAAAACCGAAGTGAGGGGTTTATATACTTGGGCCTGGACAGGGCCTCCATGACATGGAGCCAATGCGGAGGCCCTCCCTCCGTGGCACGTTGCCATCGCAGAGGGGCTCTGCCCCGGCTCCTTCCGCGATGGTTCGGCGGATTTCTTATCCGGTCTTTCCCCGGGCTTTTTCCTAGCATGTATGGCATTCAAAAACTCTTAACTAACATGCGAATAGGCCATCTACATGTCGAGAATTTACGGGGTGTAACATTCTCCCCCCTTAAGAACATTCGTCCTCGAATCTAAACCTCTATTTATAGGAATTCTCGACTTACTCAACTTATTTTTCGAAAAAAAATTTGGCAGAGTTTCCCCTGTAATATGGACCATCTCAAGAACCTGAAATGCAGAAAAGTCCAATACAAGTACTCCACACAATACTATAGTATCCATCTCATAAAAGACTAGAGTCGACTATCTTATTCATACATATATTACAAAGCACTATACAAAATAACAATACTAACATACCTGTTATCTGACTAGACTTGGAACAAATGAGGATATCTGGTTTTCGTATCTTCCTCTGCTTCCCAGGTCATCTCTTCTCGGTCCCTATTACGCCACAGTACCTTGACAGAAGTAATATCTTTTGTTCTCAATCTGCGAATCTGTCTGTCTAAGATGGCTATTGGAACCTCTTCATAGGCCAGCTCTTGCGTAACCTGGATATCCTGGACTGGGACAACTCTGTGAGGGTCTCCTATGCACTTCCTTAGCATAGATACGTGGAAAATTGGATGAATGGATTCTAATTCTGGAGGCAAGTTCAATTCGTATGCCACTCAGCCTACTCTCCGCCGGATCTGATAAGGCCCAACGAATCTCGGGCTGAGCTTACCTTTCTTGCCGAATCTCTTCACCCCTTTCATTGGATATACTTTCAGAAATACCCAGTCATTCACATCAAATTCCAGGTCTCTGCGCCGCACATCAGCATATGATTTTTGGCGGCTCTGTGCAGTCAGTAGGCATTCTCTGGCGGCTCTGCGCAGTCAGTAGGCGTTCTCTGATAAGCTTTACCTTCTCCTCTGACTAATGAATAATATCTGGACCAATCAGCGCTGACTCTCCCACTTCAAACCAGCCAACTGGCGACCTACATTTTCGCCCATACAGTGCCTCAAAGGGCGCCATCTGGATAGCTGAGTGATAACTATTATTATAAGCAAACTCAATCAGTGGCAAATGCTCGTCCCAACTACCTCCAAAATCTAGCACACACGCCCGCAACATATCCTCGAGCGTCTGAATAGTGCGTTCAGCCTGTCCATCTGTCTGAGGGTGGAATGCTGTGCTCAAATTAATCTGCGTTTCTAGACCTCTCTGAAATGACTGCCAAAATCTAGCTGTAAATTGTGCTTCTCTGTCAGAGATAATAGATACTGGAACACTGTGTAATCTGACTATTTCTCTGATATACAATTCGGCAGAGAAAGTAGCTTTTACTGGCAGGAAGTGGGCTGATTTCGTCAGTCTGTCAACTATTACCCAAATGGAATCATGTCTATGTCTGGTATGGGGTAATCCTGCTACAAAGTCCATGTTCACTGCTTCCCATTTCCAGAGAGGCACAACTATGTCTTGAGTCAATCCGTCTGGTTTCTGGTGTTCCGTTTTTACCTGTTGGCAGTTAGGACATTGGGCTACAAATTCGGCCATTTTTCTTTTCATAATTGGCCACCAGTAGATTTCCTTAATATCATGGTACATTTTCATCGCGCCTGGATGGAGAGAATAGTGGGCGCAATGTACCTCATTCATAATCTGCTGGCGGAGCCCTGAAACATCTGGAACACAGAGGCGGCCCTTACATCGTAGCACTTCATCCTCAGTTATCTGAAAATCTGGAGCTTTCCCTTGCTGAATTCTGTCCTTAAGCTGGACCAGATCAAAATCTTCATACTGTCGTTCTTTTACCGCCTCAACTAATGACGACACAGCGGTGTTTTGAATTACCGCTCTGTTGTCCTCTATTTCTGCTACACAAACGGCTAGGCTAGCTAATTGATGTATTTCTCTGACCAACTCCCGCTACTCGGGCTGCAAATACGCCAAAATTCCCATTGATTTATGGCTAAGAGCATCTGTTACTACATTGGCTTTTCCCGGATGATACAAAATGTCCACATCATAATCTTTCAATAACTCCAACCAGCGACGTTGTCGCAAATTCAACTCCCTCTGAGTGAAGATATACTGTAGGCTCTTATGACTTGTGAAAATATCCACATGGACTCCATACAAGTAATGTCTCCATATTTTTAAGGCGTGGATCACTGCGGCTAACTCCAGGTCATGGGCAGGGTAATTCTTTTCGTGTTTCCTCAGTTGTCTGGAAGCATATGCAATCACTTTACCGTGTTGCATCAACACACAACCCAACCCAATACCTGATGCATCACAATACATTGAATAACCCTCTATACCTTCCGGTAATGCTAACACTGGAGCGGAGGTTAATCTGTCTTTTAATTCTTGAAAACTCTTCTCACATGCCTCCGTCCACTGAAACTTTACTACTTTCTGCGTCAGCTTAGTCAGAGGTGCCGCTATAGTGGAGAATCCCTCAACAAATCTTCTGTAATATCCCGCTAATCCCAGAAAACTGCGGACTTCGGTCGGAGTGGTAGGTCTAGGCCATGTTTTGACTGCTTCTATTTTCTGCGTGTCAACCTGTATACCAGCATCTGACATGATATGCCCCAAGAAGGCTATTGAGTTCATCCAGAATTCACATTTGGAGAACTTAGCATATAAGTGGCGATCCCTAAGAATCTAGAGCACTGTCCGTAAATGAGCCTGGTGGTCTGCCTCTAAGAGAGAATACACCAGAAATATCATTAATAAATACTATCATGAACAGGTCCAGGTATGGTCTGAAGGTACTGTTCATCAGGTCCATAAATACTGATGGGGCATTCGTCAACCCAAAGGACATAACTAGGAATTCAAAGTGGCCATATCGGGTCTTGAAGGCCGTTTTAGGAATGTCTCTTTCACGAACTCGAACCTGATGATATCCGGACCGTAAGTCAATCTTGGAGAAATATCTGGCCCCCTGTAACTGGTCAAACAAGTCATCTATTCTAGAAAGCGGATACTTATTCTTTATTGTAACTTTATTCAGCTGCCAGTAATCTATACATATGCGGAGCAAGCCATCCTTATTTCTCACAAATAGAACTAGCGCACCCCACGGTGAAGTACTCGGCCTGATAAAGCCCTTATCTAGCAGATCCTTCATCTGCTCCTTTAATTCTCTGAGTTCAGCCGGAGCCATACGATACGGAGGAATTGATATAGGCTGAGTGCCTGGTAGCAAGTCGATTGCAAAATCTATTTCCCTTTTTGGGGGAATACCAGGTAACTCATCTGAAAATACATCAGGGAATTCATTCATCACTGGAACAGACTGGAGTGTCGGAGACTCTACCCGAACATCCTGAACCCTGACTAGGTGGTAAATACATCCCTTCGCTATCAATTTCCTCGCCTGAAGGTAGGAAATAAACCTACCTTTTGGCGTAGCTGTGCTTCCCTTGCACTCTCGCACTGCCTCCCCTGGAAAGTAGAATCGGACCGTCTTGGTCCAACATTCTATGTTAGCATAGCATGACACCAATCAATCCATACTCATACTGGCATCGAAATCAATCGTCTCTAGTTCTACCAGATCTACTGTAGACTGACGATCAGCAACCTCTACTGTACACCCTCGATAAATTCTACCAGCTATAATGGAGTCACCGACGGGTGTAGATACTGAGAAGGGCTGTTGTAACAATTCTGATGCAACACTAAACTTTCGAGCCACAAATGGGGTAACATAGGACAAAGTAGACCCTGGATTAATCAGTACATAAACAGGGTATGAGCAAATAGTCATTATACCTGTTACCACATCTAGAGATGCCTCTGAGTCCTGTCTCCCTGGTAATGCATAGGTATGGCTTGAGCCCGTACCTGAACTAGAAGCTCCTGATCTACCTCGGCCTCTACTTGCTGAACCTGAGGGCCTACGCCCTGCCGAGGCTGCTGGAGCTCGTGGTCCTGCTGATGTCTTATCCTGGGTATCTCGGCTACCTTGCCCCCTGGCCGGACAATCTCTCATCCGGTGCCCCTCCTGCCCGCATATATAACACCCTGTGGAGCCATATCTACAAGCTTCGGTGTGAGGTCGGCTGCAAATAAGGCAGGGTGGGGGTGTGTATCTGCTCTGCTCTACCCTCCTCTGCTAAGGTGAATCTACCATTCGGGAACTGCCACCAGACTCTAACTGCCCTCGACAAATAAATCTACCCCTCTGCTGTTGTGGTGGAGGTGGGGGTCTAGGGGGCCTGTCTGACAACCGAGGCCTGGGTCCTCTCTGAATCTCCCTCTATATATCATCTGATCTATCCCTGCAGCGCTGCTCCTGATTTATCTGTCTACTATCCTGTTGCCGCTGTCTAAGGCCCTCAATAGTCTGGGCAAAGGCCTGCACCCGGGCAATGTCCATATCTTCCTGTAATATAGCTGTCATGCATGCCTCAATGTATTCTGGGTTCAGACCCATAATGAATCGGTGGACTCTGGATGACATAGTGTCCACAAAAGCTGGAGCATAGCGGGCTAGGGAGTCAAACTGTAGGGCATATTCTCGTACACTCCTCGCCCCCTGCTCTAAATGCAAAAACTGATCCATTCGGGCCTGCCGGATCTCCCGTGGCAAATCACGATCCAGGAAGGCCTCCGAGAAGTTGGACCAGGTCGGAGGGGCAACATCTCTCCCTTGAGACCTTTCCCAGCTCTTGTACCATAATATAGCTATATCTCTCAACCGGAACGCTGCTAACTCAACTGATTCTATAGGTGTCACATGCATAACCCGGAAGATTCTCTGCATCTGATCTAGGAAATCCCGGGGGTCCTCTGCCTGGTCTGACCCTGTGAACTGTGGGGAACCCAATGCCAAAAATTCCCTGACCCTTGAACTGCCAGATCCACCTGATGGCTCTACTGTTACAAGTGGCACTAACTGGCGCTGAGTGGCCATCATTTGTGCCAACATAACAACTGCACTGCGAACTTCCCGGTCGGATGGTGTAAGTACAGGAGCTGTCGGAGGCGGTGTCGTTCCAAATGGCTCCAGGTGAGATGGGGACTACTGAGAAGGCTATGATGATGCCTCTATATCGCCCTCAAATCGGGCTGATTCTAAATGAAGCTGAGGCATCCTGCTAGAGCCTTCTCCTACTGCGGTATCCAACCTTCTACCTATGGCAAGGTGTCGCTGGTCTGCCATTTTCTTATCTGTAGACAAAGAATATGATAAGTTTTAAGAACTCGACCCTATACTGTACTGCTCTATGGCACGATGGAATATGAAGGAAGAGTAACCATCCTATCATGCCTTGCAACCTCCTGCCTATGGTATGTGGTGCATAACACATCCATAGACAAGACTCTACTTAGCACGGCTTGCAGACTCCCTGGGACACGACCTGCACTGATACCAAGTTTGTCACGCCCTGCCTTGGGGGGTATGACTGGCACCTGGTGCCCTATTAGGACCTGAACTACTAGACTACTGAGCCTAAGCACATCTGGTGCCTGACTGGCTCTAACTCAGATTCAGGGGATCAACGGGCTATATAACGACTGTAAATACAGCCTCCGGCCGACTGGGCCTATAGCCACCTGTACTGTATCATCAACTAACCAGAATCATACTCATATAGGGAAACCTATGCGGGCCGACAAGGCCACCATGCTGTCTAGTTAACTTTAAATCTATATAGCAATTGCTGAACAGCTACGTGACCGACAAGGTCACCACTACTAACTGTATAAGGCCTCACACGGCCAACATAAACAACTAAACATACGCACGGCCCCACACGAATGGCACAACTAACCACATGGAAATGTATACAAACTGCAAGCCTCTAGGAATACTGATAAGATGGTCGGGACAGGTCCCCGACCTACCCGTACTGCACAATAAAAGAAAATGTTATAAACCTCTGAATATCAAGCTCCGGATGACAGGAGCTGATGACTTTGCGCTGGCTAGGATCACGAGGGATCGGCTCATCGTCTATGAGTACCTGCAGGCAAGTAATGCAGCGCCCCAAGCGGGCGTCAGTACCACTACCGTGTATGTAAGGCAAACTGAACATAACTCAATATAAACAATAATGCTAGTAAATTCTAAATAATAGGAAGTATCTGAAACTATCTGAACTAGCAGGATTTGGAATAGGCTTACCTGTACTGGAGGTAAGGTAGAATCATACCTGTCGTCATGGCGACCTGCTGTCTATCAACTAATAGATATCATGTATATACATATATATAACACACAAGAACTATACCAGCCCCCCTAAGCCGGAAGGTGCCAACCAACACACAATCTATATACCCCTACCCGGGTCAAAACCATCCAAAAATAAATCACTCCACTCGTCTATAACTACGAGCACCTCTACCGACCCCCTGGGTCTCCAGCTCGGGCTATGGCCTCTGATATAAATAACTGTGTCTGAGCCCGAAGGACTCCTGTACTGTAAACTGTAATATGTATCTGTATTTGAATATGTAATATGCCCCCTGGGCGCAAGCGCACAACAGGGTAAGCTATACTGCTATGCTGATCAGCCTAATATGGGAAATGCTCCATCCCATCTTCGTCCTATTGCGGACGGCATACCACTCCTTGGAGTGGCGTATCCCCACCCTCACGGTGGGTCGACACAGTTACCAACCCAGGGGCGGCAAGGAGGCTCAAAGGGTGCCCTCATAACACAAACAGGTCTCAACAAACAATAATCACATATAGCAAGCATGTTTAAACTGAAAATACTATTTGTACTCTGATTTCTCATTCTGAACTCTTTTCTGTGTTACACTGATTGTCATACTGAACTATACTGTATTTGAGATATTATCTGACTGTCTGATATTGTTTTACTAACTTTTATTCTGAATATATATATATATATATATCATAACATTATAAACATGCTTGCCAAACTCATACTGGACTCAATTCTCGACTTCTGAGTTCTTTCTTCTATGCATCACGCTATTTTTTGTACTGGATTACTAACTTGCCGAAGGAATTAGCTTTACATACCTTCACTTCGGAGTTCCCGACTAACTGGCATAGTTCGGTCAGTATTTCTGCTATTTTTCCCAACTGCATTCATATATATGTTAATTAGAACTAAATACTCTAATATTCTGGAAGAAAATATTACTTTCAATATATATATAGCCCAAACTTTGGCTTATCAAAAAATAGTCGAAAACTCGTTATTTTTCGAGAGTCCAGAAGGGAGAAATACTCACTTTAGGGATAGGAGTATATTAACACTAATTTGGAGAAATTCCACTTACCTTAGTTCAGTAGCACGATGATTCACCGGCCGAATTTCACGAAACTAAATCTGTAGGAATGCTCCTTACTGCTTAATACCTCGGTATCTAGAGTTAATTTGAGTTTGGACGGCGTTTGACGGCGCAATCGGAAGGAAATTATCAAGAAATTCTATTTCCTCCCTATTTTCCCTCGGTTTCTCAGGAAATTATATGAGTTATATCATTAAAAACCGAAGTGAGGGGTTTATATACTTGCGCCTGGACAGGGCCTCCGTGACACAGAGCCAACGCGGAGGCCCTCTCTCCGTGGCACGTTGCCATCGCGGAGGGGCTCTGCCCCGGCTCCTTCCGCGATGGTTCGATGGATTTCTTATCCGGTCTTTCCCCGGGCCTTTTCCTAGCATGTATGGCATTCATAAAATCTTAACCAACATGCGAATAGGCCATCTACATGTCGAGAATTTATGGGGTGTAACACAGATAACTATACAGATTATCCCAAAAGCGAGCAACATTAGCGTCAGGCCCAGAAAGCCAGATACGCTCTCTTTATACAGATAGATTGATGTGTCAGTATAGCACCTGGGTTGGGGTTTCCCTCAGTTAGAAGCCTTCCATGACCGCCCTAAGGTTAATAGTTGTGTCGACTCACCCGCCAGTGGAGAGGATACTTCGCTCTACGGAGCGGCATGCCGTCCGCAAGGGACGAAGATGGGGATCCAGATCTTCATATTGTCGTGGTTGGCCTTATACACACCCCCGCCAAGCGTTTACGCCAGGGGTGTAGATATCAGGAGTCCTTCGAACTTAGACACAACTACAGTTCAGGGACCAAGCGAGCCCAGTTGTAGACCCAGGGGACCAGTAGGTTGGCTACAGTACCAATAGAGTTGTAGACACCTGAGTAGGGGTATATAGATTGAGATGTGCTTGCCGGGACTTATGGGAGCCTGAACGAGTTATTCTGTGCTGATTGTACCTCCCGGCTTATGGGGGCCATGTGGGGTTCTTGTATGAATTCTTGTCTGCTAGTTGTAGTGTATAAATGTGTAAGTATGCAGTCTTAGCTTATGTACATGTAATGTCAGTTAGATGCAGATTACGAATTAGCAGGCGTACAAGTTAATCTTTCGGCTCTTCTTTTTATTTACTTCTAGTCCTATTCAGCTTATCTATTGTCTTACATACTTTGTACATATTGTAATGACGCCCTTCCCAGGGCGTTGCATTACTTGCCTGCAGGTACAGATAGACGAGGAGCAGGTCCCTTGTAGTTCCAGTCAGCCGTACAGAACCGTCAGCTCCCTTCTTCCGGGGCTAGTGTGATAAAGGTTTATTCCTTTTGTTTGTACAGTATGGGTAGGTCGAGGCCCTGTACTGACCATCTTATTACTCCCAGAGGCTTGCAGATTGTGTTACTTACCTTTGGTTAGATGATATGGGTCGTGTGGGGCCATATATGCTTCCGATTATGTGTGTTGGCCGTGTGGGGACCTGTTTAGCTATTGATTGGCGGCCTTGTCGGGCCGCATAGAGCTCCCTATAATTGTTTGTATTTAGTTAGTTGTTTACTTTCACAGGGGCTATAGGCCTTCTCGGCCGGGGGTTGTATTTACAGTCGCTATATAGCCCCTTGTCTTCTTCATTCCAGAGTTAGAATTAGCCCTGCACCAGGGGTGCTTAGGCTCACTCAGCTCAGCAGTTCAGGTCTTGGTAGGGCACCAGGTGCCAGTCATGCTTCTCCAGGCGGGGCATGACACACAGGTACTGAGTATGTAAAGTAATAACTTTAAATGACTGAAAGTAAGAAATAGAACTGACAATAACTGAAGTGAAGAAAACGGACTGAAGCTGACTAAGGTAGTGAAATTAGGACTAAACACAACTATAATAAGGAAGGTAGGGTTCATACCTGGCAAAGAAAGCGTCTTATTGTCTAACTATCAGTAACTAAAGCAAGCATAAACCTTACCTGGCCCCCATAAGCCGGAAGGTACAATCAGCACAGAATAACCCACCTGGGCCCCCATTAGCCCTAGTGAGTATACCTCAATCTATATACCTCTATCCAGGTCATACTGAGTCAACTACTAGCTATAAGCGTCCTACCGATCCCCTGGGTCTGCAATTGGGCCAGCTCATCCCCTGACTGTAGCTGTGTCTGAGTTCGCAGGACTCCTAATATCTACAACCCGAGTGTAAACGCTCGGCGAGGGTGTGTATAAGGCCAACCACAACAATATGAGGATATGGATCCCCATCTTCTTCCCTTGCGGACGGCATGCCGCTCCGTAGAGCAACGTATCCTCGCCCCTAGCGGGCGGCGACACAGCTATTAACCCTGGGGTGGTCACGGAAGCTATACAGGTATAACCCAGCCCAAAACAATACAATTTATGAGTCTCAACTGACAACAACAACTAAACATGATAACATACTCCTGACATGCTTTACTGGGATTCATACTGAATTACTATGCTGAAGAAACTAACTTGTCGAAATAAAATGCTTTAACATACCTCAATTGCCGGTTTCGGATTAACTTATAGGTTCCAATTAGTATTCAATAGCTCTTCCCAACTAAAATCGTGTTACTGGAAAGATAGGACTAGTTTTAACACTAAATTTGGCAAAAAGGAAAACTCTATATATAAATATTAACTATATTCCAACTTCACGGAACACGGTCAAAATCTCGTTATTTCTAAAAAATCTAGAAGGGAGAAATGCTTACTTTAAGCCTGGGATCGTATTGACACTAGTTTGGAGCAATTCCAACAACTTTGGCTCGGCGGGACGACGATTTGCTGGGCGAATTTCACGAAACTAACTCCGTAGAAATGCTCCCTGTAGCCTTATACTTCGATACCCGAAGTTAATTTGGATTTGGACGGCGTTTAGCGATGTAATCGGATGAAAATTAAATGTTTTCCTTCGTCCTCCCCTCTGCTAGTCGTGATTATATGAATTAT
This sequence comes from Datura wrightii, assembly GCA_035772735.1. Lineage (NCBI taxonomy): Eukaryota > Viridiplantae > Streptophyta > Magnoliopsida > Solanales > Solanaceae > Datura > Datura wrightii. The sequence continues at coordinate 25,061,562 of JASDFA010000001.1, forward strand.
ATTCTAACTTCTAAGTGTGAGACCCTTATATACTTGAGGCAGCAGACAAGGCAACGTGGAATGCTGCCCATCGCGCTGATTTTTCTCCGTGCCACGTTGGCCAACGCGGAGGAGCTGCTCCGTGCCACTTTTCTCCTCTAGGCAACTTGGTTCGGCCTCCTCTCGCGAAATCCTGACTTGGCACTTGTTCAGCCTTTCCCCGGGCCCTTTTCTCGTACGTATGACACTCTAAAACTCTCAACCAACATACGAATAGGCCAATTAAATGTTAGAAACTTACGGGGTGTAACATCCTCCCCCCCTTAAGAACATTAATCCTCGAATGTTAACTTCTGCTTGCAAGAACCTTAACCTTGCAATTACTTATTCTGGAAAAATTTCGGCAGAGTCTCCCATGTAATATGGACTATCCAAAAACCGTGAAACGCAGAAAAGTCCAATACAGCTACTCCACACAATACTATGACATTTATTTCACAATAGACTAAAATCTATTATCTCACATGTACCTGTATATAATGCAACTTATGAAACAACAACAACAACATACCTCAAGCCGTATAATCTGACTAAGTATGAAATAATTGAGGATATCTGGTTTTCATATCGTTTTCTGCTTCGCAGGTCATCTCCTCTCAGTTTTTATTTCGCCATAACACTTTAACAGAAGGAACATCTTTTGTTCTTAATCTACGGATCTGCTAATCTAATATGGCTACTGGAGCTTCTTCATAAGCTAACTCCTTAGTGATTTGGACATCTTTAACTGGGAAAATCCGGGAGGGATCTCCTATGCACTTCCTCAACATTGATACATGAAAAACTGGGTGAACGGATATTAATTCCGGAGGTAAATCCAATTCATAAGCCACCTGGCCTATCCTTCGGCGAATCTGCTAAGGCCTAATAAACCTCGGGATTTGCTTGCCTTTCTTACCAAATCTCGTCACACCCTTCATCAGTGAAACCTTTAGGAATACCCAGTCACCCACATTGAATTCTAGGTTTCTCCGTCGTATATCAGCATAAGATTTCTGGTGGCTCTGAGCAGTCAGCAGACGTTCCCTGATAAGCTTTACTTTCTCTTCTGACTGATGAATAATATCTGGCCCAATCAATGCCAATTCTCCTACTTCAAACCAACCAGCTGGAGACCTGCACTTCCGCCCATACAACGCTTCATAAGGCGCCATCTGAATTGCTGAATGATAACTGTTATTATAGGCAAATGCAATAAGCAGTAGATGTTCATCCCAGCTGCCTCCAAAATCTAGCACACATGCCCGTAACATATCCTCGAGTGTCTAGATTGTACGTTCTTCCTGCCCGTCTGTCTGAGGATGGAAGGCTATGCTCAGGCTAACCTGCGTCCCCAGGTCCCTCTGAAAAGATTGCCAAAACTTAGCTGTAAATTGTGCCCCTCTGTCAGAGATAATGACAGCGGAACACCATGCAATCGAACCATTTCTCTAATATACAGCTCAGCATAATCTTCGGGTGAAAAGGTAGCCCTTACTGGCAGAAAGTGAGCTGATTTTGTCAACCTGTCAACAATTACCCAGATAGAATCATATTTACGCCTGGTACGAGGTAACCCTACTATGAAATTCATATTAACTGCCTCCCATTTTCATAAAGGCACGGCTATAGCCTGTGTCAGTCCACCTGATTTCTGATGTTCATATTTCACCTGTTGGCAATTGGGACATTGGGCTATGAATTCTGCTATCCCCTTTTTCATTTTCGGCCACCAGTAAATCTCTTTTACATCATGGTACATCTTTGTCGAACCGGGATGGAGAGAGTAACGGGCATAGTGTACCTTGCCCATAATTTGTTGGCAAAGCCCTACCACGTTTGGAACGCAGAGGCGATCCCTATATCTCCAAACTTCATCCTCGGTTACCTGAAAATCAGTCAATTCCCCTCACTGGACCCTATTTCTAAGCTGAACCAGGCTAGGATCTTCATACTGCCGTTCTTTCACTTCCACAACGAATGATGACACTACGGTATTCTAGATTACTACTCCATTGTCTACTGATTCCACTATACGAACGGCTAAACTGGCTAGCTGATGCAATTCTCGGGCCAATTTCTACCGTTTGGGTTATAAATTTGCTAGGCTTCCCATGGATTTGCGGTTAAGGGCATCTGCTACAATATTGGCCCTTCCTGGGTGATACAAAATATTCACATCATAATCCTTTAACAACTCCAACCAGCGACGCTGCCGCAAATTCAACTATTTCTGGGTGAAAATATACTGCAGGATTTTGTGATCAATGAAAATATCTACGTGGATGCCATACAGGTAGTGTCTCCATATTTTCAAGGCATGAATTACAGCGGCTAATTTCAAGTCATGGGTAGGGTATTTCTTCTCATGCGTCCTCAGCTGCCTGGAAGCATAGGCAATCACCTTACCATGCTACATCAAAACACATCCTAACCCAACACCCGAAGCATCACAATAGACTTCATAACCCTCTGTTCCTTCTGGCAACGCTAGCACCGGTGCTGATGTCAATCTGTCTTTCAGTTCCTGAAAAATCTGCTCACATGCCTCAGTCCAATGGAATTTTGCTGCCCTCTACGTCAATTTGGTTAAAGGTGCTGCTAAAGTGGAAAATCCTTCCATGAACCTTCTGTAATACCCAGCTAACCCCAAGAAACTACGTACCTCAGTCGGAGTGGTAGGTCTAGGCCATGTTTTCACTCCTTCTATCTTCTGTGTATCTACCTGTATACCAGCATCTGACACAATATGGCCCAAGAAGGCTACTGAATTCAGTCAAAATTCACATTTAGAAAATTTTGCATATAGCTGGCGATCTCTGAGAATCTGGAACACTGTCCGTAGATGATCCTGGTGATCGCCTCTGAGCGGGAATACACCAGAATATCATCGATAAATGCTATCACGAACAAGTCCAGGTATGGCCTAAAAATGTTGTTTATCAGGTCTATGAACACTGCTGGGGCATTTGTCAGTCCGAAGGACATGACTAGAAATTCAACGTGGCCATATTTGGTCTTGAAGGCAGTCTTTGGAATATCTCTTTCACAAACCCAGACCTGATGATATCTTGACCTTAAGTCAATCTTTGAAAAATACCTCGCTCCTTGTAGCTGATCAAAAAAGTTGTCTATTTTGGGAAGCTGATACTTATTTTTGATAGTGACTTTATTCAGCTGCCGATAATCTACACACATACGGAGGGAGCCGTCCTTCTTCCTCACAAACAGAACTGGCGCACCCCACAGTGAGGTACTCGGCCTGATAAAGCCCTTGTCTAGCAAATCCTTCAATTGTTCCTTTAATTCTCTGAGTTTAGCAGAAGTCATCCAATATGGAGGATTAGATATAGGCTGAGTTACTGGTAATAGATCGATTGCAAAATCAATTTCCCTTTATGGGGGAATAACAGGAAGCTCATCTGGAAATACGTCAGGAAATTCATTAACCACTGGAATAGACTGAAGGGTTAGAGGCTCTGCCCGAACATCCTGAACTCTGACAATATGATAAGTGCACCCTTTTGCTATAAATTTCCTCGTCCGGAGATAGGAAATAAATCTACCTTTTGGCGTAGATGTACTACCTTTTCACTCCCGTACTGCCTCCCCTAGAAAGTGGAATCGGACAATCTTGTGTCACACCCTGCCTTGGGGGGTATGACTGGCACCTGGTGCCCTACTAGGACCTGAACTGCTAGACTACTGAGCCTGAGCACATCTGGTGCCTGGTTGGCTCTAACTCAGATTCAGGGAAACAACGGGCCATATAACGGCTGTAAATACAGCCTCCGGCCGACTAGGCCTATAGCCACTTGTACCTGTACTAACAGCTAACCAGAAATATATCAATATAAGGGAACATATGCGGGCCGACAAGGCCACCATGCTGTCTAGTTATCTGTAACTCAACAATGAAATAATGGAAAACTACGTGACCGACAAGGTCACCACTACTGTCAAGCTATGTCCCCACACGGCCAACATGAAAGAAATAGAAGTACTAACATGTCACACCCTGCCTCGGGGGGTATGACTGGCACCTGGTGCCCTACTAGGACCTGAACTACTGGACTGCTAAGCCTGGGCACCTCTGGTGCCTGGCTGACTCTAACTCATATTTTTGGAAACAAAGGGCTATATAACGGCTGTAAACACAGCCCCCGACCCATTGGCCTATAGCCTCCTGTACCTGTACTAACAGCTGACCAGAAACACATCAACTCAGGGAAACCTATGCGGGCCGACAAGGCCACCATGCTGTCTAGTCATCTGCAACTCAATCATGAAGTACTAAAAGCTACGTGACCGGCAAGGTCACCACTACTGGCAAACTACGGCCCCACACGGCCAACATAAAAGAAAGAAGGAATACTAACAGCTATACAACTGCACGGCCTCACACGACCGGCTCATCTGACCACAGGGAATATATACAGACTGCAAGCCTCTAGGAATAGCAACAGAACTGATCGGGACAGGGCCCCGACCTACCTGTACTATACAACAAAAAGGAACTGAAATACACCTCTGAAATTCAGCCTCCGGATGACAGGAGCTGAATACTCGAATGCTGACAGGAATCACGTGGTGTCGCCTGCTAGTCTATGAGTACCTGCAGGCAAGTAATGCAGCGCCCCACCGGGTGTCAGTACCGCTGGTACTGAGTATGTAAAGCAATAACTGAAACAATAATGCAATTGATAAAACGGAAGCAGGAAGAAACAGATTAACTGCCTGATACTGTAAGTCATACCTTTTCCTATTTATACTGAAAAGAAATAGAAGTCGTACCTGGAAACATCCCTCTATCGCTGATCTACTCGTGTCTAACATGGAATAGCATAACATGGAATAGCATAACATGGAATAGCATAACATGGCACACACAAACCTTACCCGGCCCCCATAAGCCGGGAGGTACAACCAGCACAGAATCTACACCCCTACCCCGGTCATCCCCTCTCCTATAGTGGCTGTAAGCATCCCGCCGGTCCCCTGGGTATGCACTTGGGCTCGCTGAGCCCCTGACTATAACTGTACCTGAGTCCGAAGGACTCCTGAATCAACACCCGGGAGTATCCGCTCGACGGGGGTGTATAAAAGCCGACCAAGGCAAAATATGGGGAAACTGGCATCCCATCTTCGTCCCCTTGCGGGACGGCATGCCACTCCGTAGAGTGACGTATCCTTGTCCTCTGGCGGATGAGTCGATACAGCTATTAACCCTGGGGCGGTCGTGGATGCTAGGTAGTCCAACCCCAAACAATACAAAGGTCTCAACTAGTAATGCTGTCTGTGTATCTCACATACTGAGGCTAACAGGGGTAAGGTATCGTATACATTACATGCCAAACTAATAATAATAATCTGTACGTATTCGATACGTGTTGAGGCTGGTAAATATATATATATATGAATATAGTCTCCTGCTAAACTGTACTGGGGCAAAGGCCATACAAGATAGTGCTTCTGCTGAAAACTATACTGTTTACTAAGTTTCTGTATTAACATGATTTCCTATTCCTAGCATGCTTTCTAAACTCCATTTTAGCCTGTTATTCTGTGTCTGAAGTGCTTTACGGATATTGCATTGCGAGGTTTCAACTGAATATAACAATATCTTAACATTTCATATTACATCACATACTGAGCATGCTGTGCAGTTTCTAACACTTATACTGGAATCTATATCGTACTAGTAAGTCTTACATAAGTTGTAATTTAATGCTTCTAAGTATCAACATTCACAATAATGCAACACTTAACTTCTGAACATTCTACTGGCCTGTGAATTACTATACCGTGTCAATATTACTTAACTTGCCGAGGGAACGAGCTTTACATACCTTATCCTTGAATTATTCGTCCGTCGGACGAAGCTCGGCCGGTACTTCAACTAATTTCTCCCAACTGCATTCATAAATACGTTAATTAATACTAAATACAGCTTTATTGTAAAGATCAACGTTACTTTCGATATAGTTTATGGCCTAAACTTAGGCTTATCGAAAGACGGTCGAAAACTCGCTATTTTCCAGCGGCCCAGAAGGGAGAAATATTCACCTCTCAGTTAGGAACACATAGACATTAATTTAGAGCAATTCTACTTACCTTAGTTCGGTGGCTCGCCGATTCGTCGGCCGTATTTCACGAAACTAAACCCGTAGGAATGTTCTCTGCTGCTAAATACTTCGGTATCTGGGATTAATTTTAGTTTGGGCAGCATTTAGCAGCGTAATCGGACGAAAATTTATTTAATTTCTTCGTTCCTTTCTTCTCCCTCTACGTTTGCCTCTGTTCTCTGGAAATTTTTAAAGATTTTTATCATTTAAAACCGAAGTGGGGCTTTATATACTTGGGCCTGGACAAGGCTAACGTGTCACGGAGCCAACGCGGAGGCCTCTCCTCCGTGACACGCTGCCATCGCGGAGGGGCTCTGCCTCGGCTCCTTCCGCGATGGTTCGACAGATTCCTCATCCGATCTTTTCCCGGGCCTTTCGCTAGCACGTATGGCCTTCAAATATGCTTAACCAACGTGCGAATAGTTCGTCTAGGTGCCAGGAATTCTACGAGGTATAACATTCTCCCCCCCTTAAGAACATTCGTCCTCGAATGTACACTGTTATCTAGAGGACTACTTACTTTACTTTCTAGAAAAATTTTGGCAGAGTTTCCCCTGTAATATGGACTATAGGAAAAACCTGAAATGTAGAAAAGTCCAACACAGGCACTGCACGTAATATTCTAGGATCCACTGGATAACTAAATATCACTTCTTTTTTATCATTTACAACCATAAGGTACTGTATAAGTAATGATACGGACATACCTGTCGCCTGACTAGGCCTGAAATAGGTGAGGGTATCTGACTTTCATATCTTCTTCTGCTTCCCACGTCATTTCCTCACGATTTCTGTTACGCCACAATACTTTGACAGATGCAACATCTTTAGTTCTCAGCCTGCGAATCTGTCTGTCTAAGATAGCTACGGGAACCTCTTCATATGCTAACTCTTTTGTGACCTGGACATCCTGAACTGGAACTACTGTAGAAGGGTCCCCTACGAACTTCCTTAACATAGAAACATGGAATACTGGGTGAACAGATGCTAACTCTGGTGGCAAGTTCAACTCGTATGCAACTCGGCCTATTCTTCGCCGAATCTGATATGGCCCAATGAATCTTGGGCTAAGCTTGCCTTTCTTACCAAATCTCATTACCCCTTTCATCGGGGACACTTTCAGGTATACCCAGTCATTTACCGCAAATTCTAGATTTCTGCGCCGCATATCTGCATAGGACTTCTGGCGGCTCTGAGCAGTCAGTAAACGTTCTCGGATAAGCATTACCTTTTCCTCGGATTTCCGAACAATGTCTGGGCCAACTAATGCTGATTCTCCTATTTCAAACCAGCCCACCGGCGATCTACATTTTTACCCGTATAATGCCTCGAAAGGCGCCATCTGAATAGCTGAATGGTAGCTATTATTATAAGAAAATTCAATTAACGAGAGATGTTCATCCCAGCTACCCCCAAAATCTAACACACACGCTCGTAGCATATCTTCGAGCGTCTGAATTGTACGTTCAGCCTGCCCATCTGTCTGAGGATGGAATGTTGTGCTCAAGTTAATCTGCGTCCCCAAACCTTTCTGAAATGACTGCCAGAATCTAGCTGTAAACTGTGCTCCCCTATCTGAAATGATAGATACCAGCACTCCATGCAATCTAACTACTTCTCTGATATACAATTCGGCATAATCCTCAGCTGAGAAGGTAGCCCTCACTGGTAGGAAATGAGCTGATTTTGTCAACCTATCAACTATTACCCAAATGGAATCATTTCTACGTCTAGTACGGGGTAACCCTGTTACAAAATCCATGTTTATTGCTTCCCATTTCCACATAGGTACCGTTATCTCTTGTGTCAAACCGCTCGGTTTCTGGTGCTCAGCTTTTACTTGCTGACAATTAAAACATCTAGATACAAATTCATCTATCTCAGCTTTCATACCTGGCCACCAGTAGATGTCTCTGATATCGTGGTACATTTTCGTCACCCCTACATGAAGGGAATAGCGAGCGTAGTGTACCTCGTGCATGATCTGCCCACGAAGTCCTGAGACATTCGGGACACAGAGGCGGCCCTTACAATGTAGCACATCATCCCCGGCTATCTGAAAATCTGTCTCCTTACCTTTCTGAATTCTATCTCTGAGCTGGACTAAATCGGGATCCTCGTACTGTCGTTCTTTTGCCTCTGCAACCAATGATGACACTGCAGAATACTGAATTACGGCCCTATTATTTTCTGTTTCCATTACTCCAACGGCTAGGCCAGCTAACTGATGGATTTCTTTGGCTAACTTCTGCTTCTCAGGTCGCAAATACGCTAAACTCCCCATTGACTTACGGCTCAGGGCATCTGCTACAACATTAGCTTTTCCGGGGTGGTATAGAATATTCACATCATAGTCTTTTAACAGCTCCAACCAGCGGCGTTGCCGCAAATTCAACTCCCTCTGAGCGAAAATGTAATGTAGGCTCTTATGATCTGTGTAATATCAACATGGACTCCGTACAGGTAATGCCTCCACATTTTTAAGGCGTGGATTACTGCGGCCAATTCCAGGTCATGGGTAGGATAATTCTTTTCGTGTTTCCCCAGCTGTATGGAAGCATATGCAATTACTCTACCATGCTGCATCAACACACAACCTAACCCGACACCTGACGCGTCACAATAAACTGAATAACCTTCTGTGCCTTCCGGTAATGTCAACACTGGAGTGGAGGTTAATCTGTCTTTTAGTTCCTGGAAGCTCTGCTCGCATGTCTCTGTCCATTGAAACTTTGCTTCTTTCTGTGTCAATTTAGTTAGAGGTGCTGCAATGGTCGAGAACCCCTCAACGAACCTCCTATAATATCCTGCCAACCCCAGAAAGCTACGAACTTCAGTCGGGGTGGTAGGCCTAGGACATGACTTAACTGCTTCTATCTTCTGCTTGTCTACCTATATACCAGCATCTGAAACAATATGCCCTAAAAAGGCCACTGAGTTAAGCCAGAATTCACATTTCGAGAATTTAGCATACAACTGGCGGTCCCTGAGAATCTGGAGCACTGTCCGCAAATGAGTCCGGTGATCAGCTTCAGAGCGAGAATACACCAAAATATCATCAATGAATACTATCACGAACAAGTCTAGGAAAGGTCTGAAAATACTGTTCATCAGGTCCATAAAGACTGCTGGGGCGTTCGTTAACCCGAAGGACATAACTAGAAATTCAAAATGTACATATCGGGTCCTAAACGCTGTCTTAGGAATATCTCTCTCACGTACTCGGACCTGGTGATATCCGGACCGCAAGTCAATCTTATAAAAGTATCTGGCTCCTTGCAACTGATCAAATAAGTCATCAATTCTGGGAAGCGGGTACTTGTTCTTTACTGTAACTTTATTGAGCTGCCGATAGTCTATGCACATTCGAAGTGAGCCATCCTTTTTTCTCACAAACAAGACTGGCGCACCCCATGGTGAAGTACTCGGCCTGATAAAACCTTTATCTAACAAGTCTTTCAACTGCTCCTTTAATTCTCTGAGTTCTGCAGGAGCCATACGATAGGGAGGTATTGATATTGGCTGAGTGCCTGGTAACAAGTCGATAGCAAAGTCTATTTCCCTTTCTGGGGGAATACCAGGTAACTCATCAGGAAATACATCTGGGAATTCATTCACCACTGGGACAGACTGGAGTGTCGGAGATTCTGCTTGGACATCCTGAACTCTGACCAGATGATAAATACACCCCTTAGATATCAACTTTCTCGCCTGAAGGTAGGAAATAAACCTACCTTTTGGCGTAGCGGTGCTGCCCTTCCACTCCCGTACTGCTTCTCCTGGGAAGTGGAATCGGACCGTCTTGGTCCAACATTCAACATTGGCAAATCATGGCACTAACCAGTCCATACCCATTATGGCATCGAAGTCTATCATTTCTAACTCGACCAGATCTACTGTGGTCTGACGGTCAGTAATCTCTACTGTACACCCGCGGTAGATTCGGCTAGCTGTGATAGGGTCACCGACGGGCGTAGATACTAAGAAGGGCTGCTGTAATGATTCTGGTACAATACTAAACTTCCGTGCCACAAATGGAGTAATATAGGACAAAGTAGACCCTGGATCAATTAATACATAAGCAGGGTGTGAGCAGATAGTTATCATACCTGTCACAACATCAGGCGACGCTTCTGAATCTTGCCTCCCTGGTAAGGCATATGTGTGGCTTGGGCCCGCACCTATACTGGAGGCCCCTGATCTGCCCCGACCCCTGCCTGCTGAAACTGAGGGCCTGCGCCCAGTCGAGGATGCTGTGGCTCGTGACCCTGCTGATGCCCCATCCTGTCTATCACGGTCCTCTCGACCTCTGGCTGGGCAATCTTTCATCAAATGGCCTTCTTGGCCACAAATATAACATGCGGTGGAGACATATCTGCATGCTCCAGGATGGCATCGACTGCATATAGGGCAAAGTGGTAGGGTATACCTGCTCTGCTCTTCCCTCCTCTGTAATGATGAATCTGCCACCTGCGAGCCTCTCCCAGTCTCTGGCTGCCCCCTGCGGCTGAATCTACCCCCCTGCGACTGTGGCTGAGGTGGGGGCCTGGGCGGCCTGTCTGACAATCGTGGCCTGGGTCCTCCCCGGGCCTCTCTCTGTAACTCAACTGGCCTGTCCCGGCGACGCTGCTCCTGACCGACCCTTCTGATCTCCCGTTGTCGCTGTCTGATGCCCTCAATATTTTGGGCAAATGCCTGAACTCGAGCAATGTCCATGTCCTCTCGCAGTGTGGCTGTAAGACAAGTCTCAACATATTCTGGATTCAGCCCCATAATAAAACAATGCACTCTAGATGCCATGGTATCAACAAAGGCCGGTGCATATCGAGCCAAAGAATCAAACCGCAAGGAATATTCCCGAACACTCATGGCCCCCTGTTCTAGATGTAGGAACTGGTCTACCCGGGCCTGTCGAATCTCCCGCGGCAAATAGTGATCCAGAAAGGCTCCTGAAAAGCTGGACCAGGTGGGAGGGGAAACATCTCTCCCTCGGGACCTCTCCCAGCTTTCGTACCATAACACCGCAATATCCTGTAACCGGAATGCTGCCAATTCAACTGATTCGGTAGGCGTGGCATGCATAACCCTGAAGATCCTCTGCATTTGATCTAGAAAATCCTGAGGGTCCTCTGTCCGGTCCGAACCTGTAAACTGTAGGGGATTCAAAGCTAGGAACTCTCGGACCCTCGAACTACCGGGCCCCCCTGATGATTCTGCAACTGTAGATGGTATTGGCTGACGGTAAGCAGCCATCATCTGTGCTAACATAACCACAACACTCCTAACCTCCTGGTCGGAGGGTGTCGGTATAGGGACTGCTGAAGGTAGTGTCGCCCCAAGTGGCTCCTGATGTGGTGGAGACTGCTGAGAAGGCTGGGATGATGCCTCTGTAGTGCCCTCTGACCGGGCTGTTTCTAGACTAGGGGGAGGCATCCTGCTGGTGCCTTCCCCTGCTGCAACATCTAAGCTCCGACCCGTGATAGGATGTCGCTGGTCTGACATTATCGTTAACCAAAGAATATAATAAGCTTTCAAGGACTCAACCCTATACTGTACCGCTCTACAACACGATTGAATAAGAATAAAAGACAACCATCCTATCATGCCTTGCAGCCTCCTACCCATAGTATGTGGTGCACAACACATCCATGGACAGGACTCTACTTAGAACGGCTTGCAGACTCCCTGGGATACGACCTGCTCTGATACCAATTTTGTCACACCCTGCCTCGGGGGGTATTACTGGCACCTGGTGCCCTACTGGGACCTGAACTGCTGTACTGCTAAGCTTGGGCACCTCTGGTGCCTGGCTGGCTCTAACTCATATTTTTGGAAACAAAGGGCTATATAACGGGTGTAAACACAGCCCCCGGCCCATTGGCCTATAGCCTCCTGTTCCTGTACTAACAGCTAACCAAAAACACATCAACTCAGGGAAACCTATGCGGGCCGACAAGGCCACCATGCTGTCTAGTCATCTGCAACTCAATCATGAAGTACTAAAAGCTACGTGACCGGCAAGGTCACCACTACTGGCAAACTACGGCCCCACACGGCCAACATAAAAGAAAGAAGGAATACTAACAGCTATACAACTGCACGGCCTCACAAGACTGGCTCATCTGACCACAGGAAATATATATAGACTGCAAGCCTCTAGGAATAGCAACAGAACTGATCGGGACAGGGCCCCGACCTACCCATACTATACAACAAAAAGGAACTGAAATACACCTCTGAAATTCAGCCTCCAGATGACAGGAGCTGAATACTCGAATGCTGACAGGAATCACGTGGTGTCGCCTGCTCGTCTATGAGTACCTACAGGCAAGTAATGCAGCGCCCCACCGGGCGTCAGTACCGTTGGTAATGAGTATGTAAAGCAATAACTGAAACAATAATGCAACTAATAAAACGGAAGCAGGAAGAAACAGATTAACTGTCTGATACTGTAAGTCATACCTTTTCCTATTTATACTGAAAAGAAATAGAAGTCGTACATGGAAACATCCCTCTACCGCTGATCTACTCGCGTCTAACATAACATGGCATAACATGGAATAGCATAACATGGAATAGCATAACATGGAATAGCATAACATGGCACACACAAACCTTACCCGGCCCCCATAAGCCGGGAGGTACAACCAGCACAGAATCTACACCCCTACCCCGGTCATCCCCTCTCCTATAGTGGCTGTAAGCATCCTAGCGGTCCCCTGGGTATGCACTTGATCTCGCTGAGCCCCTGACTATAACTGTACCTGAGTCCGAAGGACTCCTGAATCAACACCCGGGCATATCCGCTCGACGGGGGTGTATAAAAGCCGACCAAGGCAAAATATGGGGAAACTGGCATCCCATCTTCGTCCCCTTGCGGGACGGCATGCCACTCCGTAGAGTGACGTATCCTCGTCCTCTGGCGGACGAGTCGATACAGCTATTAACCCTGGGGCGGTCGTGGATGCTAGGTAGTGCAACCCCAAACAATACAACGGTCTCAACTAGTAATGCTGTCTGTGTATCTCACATACTGAGGCTAACAGGGGTAAGGTATTGTATACATTACATGCCGAACTAATAATAATAATCTGTACGTATTCGATACGTGCTGAGGCTGGTAAATATATATATATATGAATATAGTCTCCTGCTAAACTGTACTGGGGCAAAGGCCATACAAGATAGTGCTTCTGCTGAAAACTATACTGTTTACTAAGTTTCTGTATTAACATGATTTCCTATTCCTAGCATGCTTTCTAAACTCCATTTTAGCCTGCTATTCTGTGTCTGAAGTGCTTTACGAATATTGCATTGCGAGGTTTCAACTGAATATAACAATATCTTAACATTTCATATTACATCACATACTGAGCATGCTGTGCAGTTTCTAACACTTATACTGGAATCTATATCGTACTAGTAAGTCTTACATAAGTTGTAATTTAATGCTTCTAAGTATCAACATTCACAATAACGCAACACTTAACTTCTGAACATTCTACTGGCCTGTGAATTACTATACCGTGTCAATATTACTTAACTTACCGAGGGAACGAGCTTTACATACCTTATCCTTGAATTATTCATCCGTCGGACGAAGCTCGGCCGGTACTTCAACTAATTTCTCCCAACTACATTCATAAATACGTCAATTAATACTAAATACAGCTTTATTGTAAAGAGCAGCGTTACTTTCGATATAGTTTATGGCCTAAACTTAGGCTTATCGAAAGACGGTCGAAAACTCGCTATTTTCCAGCGGCCCAGAAGGGAGAAATATTCACTTCTCAGTTAGGAACACATAGACATTAATTTAGAGAAATTCTACTTACCTTAGTTCGGTGGCTCGCCGATTCGTCGGCCGTATTTCACGAAACTAAACCCGTAGGAATGTTCTCTGCTGCTAAATACTTCGGTATCTGGGATTAATTTGAGTTTGGGCAGCGTTTAGCAGCGTAATTGGACGAAAATTTATTTAATTTCTTCGTTCCTTTCTTCTCCCTCTGCGTTTACCTCTGTTCTCTGGAAATTTTTAAAGATTTTTATCATTTAAAACCGAAGTGGGGCTTCATATACTTGGGCCTGGACAAGGCCAACGTGTCACGCAGCCAACGTGGAGGCCTCTCCTCCGTGACACGCTGCCATCGCAGAGGGGCTCTGCCTCGGCTCCTTCCGCGATGGTTCGACAGATTCCTCGTCCGATCTTTTCCCAGGCCTTTCTCTAGCACGTATGGCCTTCAAATATGCTTAACCAACGTGCGAATAGGTCGTCTAGGTGCCGGGAATTCTACGGGGTATAACATAACAGCTATACAACTGCACGGCCTCGCACGACCGACTCATCTGACCACAGGGAAATATATACAGACTGCAAGCCTCTAAGAATACTGATAAGATGGTCGAGACAGGGCCCCGGCCTACCCAGGCTGTACAACAAAAGAAAAGGGATAAACCTCTAGCTATCTAGCTCCGGATGACTGGAGCTGATGACCCTGTGAGCTGACTGGAATCACGAGGTATCGGCCCCTCGTCTATGAGTACCTGCAGGCAAGTAATGCAGTGCCCCGTTGGGCGTCAGTACCACTGGTACTGAGTATGTAAAACAATAACTGAAAGAAATATCTGAAAACAACAACACAACTGACGAAACTGAAATAGGAAGGAATAGACTAACTGACTGGAAATGTAAAACTATGCCTACTCTTAACTGTATTGGAAGGAGTAGGAGTCATACCTGGAGATGTATCGTTCTACTGTCGATCTACTCGTATCTCGTGTAACATGGCATAACATAACATAACATAGCACACAAACCTTACCCGGCCCCCATAAGCCGGGAGGTACAACCAACACGCAATCTATACCCCTACCCCGGTCGTCCCATCTCCTATAATAACGATAAGCATCCTGCCGGTCCCCTGGGTATGCACTTGGGCTCGCTGAGCCCCTGACTATAACTGTACCTGAGTCCGGAGGACTCCTGAATCAACACCCCGGGCGTATCTGCTCGACGGGGGTGTATAAGGGCCGACCAAGGCACAATATGGGGAAAACTGGCATCCCATTTTCGTCCCCTGTGGGACGGCATGCCATTCCGTAGAGTGATGTATCCTCATCCTCTGGCAGACGAGTCGATACAGCTATTAACCCTGGGGTGGTCATGGATGCTAGGTAATCCAATCCCAAGACAATACAGTGGTCTCAACTAGTAATACTGTCTGCATATACCACATACTGAAGCTAATGATAATAAAATATTTGTACATACTGTATGCTGAACTAGTGATAGTGATATTTACGTATTTAATACATAATGGGACTGATAATAGTATATATATATAAATATAATCTTCTGCCATACTGTACTAAGTCTAATGTCGAACAAGATATAGTTTTGCTGCTGGAAACCATGTTGTATAACTGAATTTCTATAGTAACATGATTTACTATTTCTAACATGCTTTCTAAACTTTATTTTAACCTATCATTCTACTTCTGAGATACCTTACAGGTATTTACATTGCTTTACTAGGTTTCAACTGAGTACGATAATATCCTAACATTCTTTACTAAATCACATACTGGGCATGTTGTAAGTTCCTAACACTTGTATTAGAATTTATATCGTGCTAGCGAGTTTCACGCTATACATAACACGATGCTTCTAATATCGTACCAACATTTGTAATAAACATAACACACGACTTTTGAACATTCCACTGGCCTTTAAACTACTTTACTATACCAAAACTACTAACTTGCCGAGGAGACTAGCTTTACATACCTTCACTTCTGATTTCCCGACTAACCGGCGTAGCTTGGTCGGTATTTCAGCTATTCCTCCCAACTGCATTCATATATATATCAATCAGTACTAAATACAACTTTATTCTGAAGGACGACATCACTTTCAATATAATTATAGCCTAAACTTAGGCTTATCGAAAGACGGTCGAAAACTCGCTATTTCTCAGAAGTTCAGAAGGGAGAAGTATTTACTTCACAGCTAGGAACACATAGACACTAGTTTGGAGCAATTCCACTTACCTTAGTCTGGTAGCTCAACGATTCATCGGCCGTATTTCGCGAAACTAAATCCGTAGGAATGCTCTCTGCTGCTAAATACCTCGGTATCTGAGGTTAATTTGGGTTTGGACTATGTTTAGCAACGTAATCGGATGAAAATATATTTACCTTCTTCGTTCTCCTCTATTACTCTACGTTTTCTGGAAATTTTACAAGTTTAAATGAATTAAAACCGAAGTGGGGCTTTATATACTTGAGTCTGGACAGGGCCAACGTGTCACGGAGCCAACGCGGAGGCTCCATCTCCGTGACACGTTGCCATCGGGGAGGGGCTCTGCCTCGGCTCCTTCCGCGATGGTTCGACAGGTTATCCGTCCGATCCTTCCCCGGCCCTTTCTCTAGCACGTATGGCATTCAGATATGCCCAACCATCGTGCGAATAGGCCATCTAGGTGTCGAAAATCTTACGGGGTATAACATTCTCCCCCCCTTAAGAACATTCGTCCTCGAATGGGAACTGCTATATAGAGGACTTCTCAATTTACTTATTTAGAAAAATTTCGGCAGAGTCTCCCCTGTAATATGGACTATACCAAAAACCTAAAACGCAGAAAAGTCCAATATAGGTACTGCACACAATACTTTAGGATTCACTGGATAGCTATGCATCAATCTTTCTCATTTATTCATACACAACTATAAGGTATTGCATGAGTAATAATACGGACATACCTGTCGCTTGACTAGGCCTGGAATAAGTGAGGATATCTGGTCTTCATATCTTTCTCCGCCTCCCAGGTCATCCCCTCTCGGTTCCTGTTACGCCACAATACCTTGACAGACGCAATATCTTTAGTCCTCAATCTGTGAATCTGTCCGTCTAGGATAGCTACAGGAACCTCTTCATAGGCCAGCTTTTCTGTAATCTGGATATCTTGGACTGGGACTACTCTGGACGGGTCTCCTACGCATTTCCTCAACATAGATACATGAAACACCGGATGAACGAATTCTAATTCTGGAGGCAAGTTCAACTCATATGCTACTCGGCCTATCCTTCGACGAATCTAATAAGGCCCAACAAACCTCGGGCTAAGCTTACCTTTCTTGCCGAATCTCATTACCCCTTTCATCGGAGATACTTTCAGAAATACCCAGTCATTTTCATCAACTTCCAAGTCTCTGCGCCGCACATCTGCATATGATTTCTGGCGGCTCTGTACAGTCAGTAAGCATTCTCGGATAAGCTTTACCTTCTCCTCTGACTGCTGAACAATGTCTGGCCCAACTAATGCTGATTCTCCTATTTCAAACCAACCAATCGGCGATCTACATTTTCGCCCATATAATGCCTCGAAAGGCGTCATCTGGATGGATGAGTGATAGTTGTTATTATAAGCAAATTCAATTAACGGCAAACGCTCATCCCAGCTACCACCGAAATCTAGCACACACGCTCGCAACATGTCTTCGAGCGTCTGAATTGTGCGCTCAGCCTGTCCATCTGTTTGAGGGTGGAATGCTGTGCTCAGATTAATCTGCGTTCCCAGACCTCTCTGAAACGACCGCCAAAATCTAGCCGTAAACTGTGCTCCTCTGTCTGAAATAATGGATACTGGCACTCCATGTAACCTGACTATTTCTCGTATATACAATTTCGCATAATCTTCAGCCGAGAAGGTAGTTCTTACTGGCAGGAAATGAGCTGATTTTGTCAATCTGTCAACTATCACCCATATAGAGTCATGTTTGTGTTTAGTACGGGGTAATCCTACTACAAAATCCATATTCACTGCTTCCCATTTCCAGAGAGGTACAGCTATATCCTGAGTCAAACCGCCTGGTTTCTGATGTTCTACTTTCACCTATTGGCAGTTAGGACACTGAGCTACAAATTCAGCAATTTCTCTTTTCATACCTGGCCACCAGTAGTTTTCCTTGATATCATGGTACATTTTTTTCGCACCGGGGTGAAGAGAATAACGGGCGTAATGTACCTCGTTCATAATCTGCTGGCGGAGCCCTGAAACATCTGGAACACATAGGTGACCTTTACATAACAGTACTTCTCCCTCAGTTACCTGAAAATCTGGCGCTTTACCCTACTGGATTCTGTCTTTGAACTGGATCAGGTCAGGATCCTCATATTGTCGTTCTTTCACTTCCACAACTAATGATGACACGGCGGTGTTCTGTATTACTGCACTACCGTCCTCTGTTTCTGCTACACGAACGGCTAGGCTAGCTAACTGATGTATCTCCCTGACCAATTCTCGCTGCTCAGGCTGCAAATACGCCAAACTCCCCATGGACTTACGACTGAGAGCATCTGCTACTACATTGGCTTTTCCTGGGTGGTATAGAATATTCACATCATAATCCTTTAACAGCTCCAACCAGCGACGTTGCCACAGATTCAACTCCCTCTGAGTGAAGATGTACTGTAGGCTCTTGTGATTTGTGAAAATATCAACATGGATGCCATACAAGTAATGCCTCCACATCTTCAATGCGTGGATCACTGTGGCTAATTCCAGGTCGTGGGTAGGGTAATTCTTTTCGTGTTTCCTCAGCTGTCGGGAAGCATATGCAATCACTTTACCATGTTGCATCAACACACAACCTAACCCGACGCCTGATGCTTTGCAATACACCGAATAACCTTCTGTACCTTCTGGCAATGCTAACACTGGGGCGGAGGTTAATCTGTCCTTCAGTTCCTGGAAGCTCTGCTCGCATGCCTCTGTCCACTGAAACTTTGCTGCTTTCTGTGTCAGTTTAGTCAGAGGTGCTGCAATAGTCGAGAACCCTTCAACGAACCTCCTGTAATATCCTGCTAATCCCAGAAAGCTACGGACTTCAGTCGGAGAGGTAGGCCTAGGCCATGATTTAACTGCTTCTATTTTCTGCTTGTCAACTTGTATACCCGCATCCGACACAATATGCCCTAAAAAGGCTACTGAATTAAGCTAGAATTCACACTTAGAAAATTTAGCATATAACTGGCGGTCCTTGAGGATCTGGAGCACTGTCCGCAAATGAGTCCGGTGATCTGCTTTAGAGCGAGAATACACCAGAATGTCATCAATGAATACTATTATGAACAAGTCCAGGAAGGGTCTGAAAATACTGTTCATCAGATCCATGAAAATTGCCGGGGCATTCGTTAATCCGAAGGACATGACTAGAAATTCAAAGTGTCCATATCGGGTCCTGAACGCTGTCTTAGGAATATCTCTTTCACGTACTCGAACCTGATGATATCCGGACCGCAAGTCAATCTTAGAAAAGTATCTGGCCCCTGCAACTGATCAAATAAGTCATCAATTCTGGGAAGCGGGTACTTGTTCTTCACTGTAACTTTGTTCAATTGTCGGTAATCTATGCACATACGGAGTGAGCCATCTTTCTTTCTCACAAACAAAACTGGTGCACCCCATGGTGAAGTACTCGGTCTAATAAAACCTTTATCCAACAAGTCTTTCAGCTGCTCCTTTAATTCTCTGAGTTCTGTAGGAGCCATACGATAGGGAGGAATTGATATCGGCTGAGTGTCTGGTAGCAAGTCAATAGCAAAATCTATTTCCCTTTTTGGGGGAATACCAGGTAGGAAACACATCAGGGAACTCGTTCACCACCGGAACAGACTGGAGCATCGGAGATTCTGCTCGGACGTCCTGAACTCTGACCAGATGGTAAATACATCCCTTAGATATCAATTTCCTCGCCTGAAGGTAGGAAATAAACCTACCTTTTGGCGTAGCAGTGCTGCCCTTCCATTCCCGCACTGCTTCTCCTGGAAAGTGGAATCGGACCGTCTTGGTCCAACATTCAACATTGGTAAAGCACGGTACTAACCAATCCATACCCATTATGGCATCGAAGTCTATCATTTCTAACTCAACCAGATCTACTGTGGTCTCGGTCAGCGACCTCTACTGTACACCCTCGATAAATTCTGCTAGCTAAAATAGAGTCACCGACGGGCGTGGATACTAAAAAGGGCTGCTGCAATAATTCTGGTGCAATATTGAACTTTCGTGCCACAAATGAAGTAATGTAGGACAAAGTAGACCCTGGATCAATCAATACATAAGCAGGGTGTGAGCAGATAATTAGCATACCTGTCACAACATCCGGTGACGCTTCTGAATCTTGCCTCCCTAGTAAAGCATATGTGCAGCTTGGACCCGCACCTGCACTGGAGGCCTCTGATCTGCCCCGACCCCTGCCTGCTGAAACTGAGGGTCTGCGCCCTACCGAGGATGCTGTAGCTCGTGACCCTGCGGATGCCCTGTCCTGTCTATCCCGATCCTCTTGACCTCTGGCTGGGCAATCTTTCATCAAATGGCCTTCTTGGCCACAAATATAACATCCGATGGAGTCGTACCTGCATGCTCCAGGATGGCGTCGGCTGCATATAGGGCAAAGTGGTAGGGTATACCTACTCTGCTCCGCCCTCCTCTGTAATGGTGACTCTGCCATCTGCGAGCCTCTGTCAGTCTCTGACTGCCCCCTGCGACTAAATCTACCCCTCTGCAGTTGTGGTGGAGGCGGGGGCCTGGGTGGCCTATCTAACAATCATGGTCTAGGTCCTCCCCGAGCCTCCTTCTGTAACTCAACTGGCCTGTCCTGGCGACGCTGTTCCTGATTGGTCCTCCTGATCTCCCGATGCCGCTGCCTGATGCCCTCAATATTCTGGGCAAATTCCTGAACTCGGGCAATATCCATGTCCTCTCGCAGTGTGGTCGTAATACAAGTCTCAACATATTCTAGATTCAACCCCATGATAAAGCGGTGTACTCTGGATGCCATGGTATCAACAAAGGCTGGGGCGTACCGGGCCAAAGAATCAAACCGCAAGGAATATTCCCGAACACTCATGGCCCCCTGCTCTAGATGTAGGAACTAGTCTACCCGGGCCTGTCGAATCTCCCGCGGCAAATAGTGATCCAAAAAAAGCTCCTGAGAAGCTGGACCAGGTCGGAGGGGAAACATCTCTCCCTCAGGACCTTTCCCAGCTTTCATACCACAATACGGCGATGTCCCGTAACCGGAATGCTGCCAACTCAACTTATTCTATAGGCGTGGCATGCATAACCCTGAAAATTCTCTGCATTTGATCCAGAAAATCCTGAGGGTCCTCTGTCCGGTCCGTACCTGTAAACTGTGGGGGATTCAGAGCCAAGAACTCTCGGACCCTCGAACTACCGAGCCCTCCTAACGACTCCGCAACTTTAGACGGCATCGGCTGACGCTGAGCAGCCATCATCTGCGCTAACATGACTACCACACTCCTAACCTCCTGGTCAGAAGGTATCGGTATGGGGACTGCTGGAGGTAGTGTCGTTCCAAGTGGCTCATGATGTGGTGGAGACTGCTGAGAAGGCTGGGATGATGCCTCTGTAGTGCCCTCTGATTGGGCTGTTTCTAAACGAGGGTAAGGCATCCTGCTGGTGCCTTCCCCTGCTGTAATATCTAAGCTCCGGCCTGAGATAGGATGTCGCTGGTCTGACATTATCTGTAACCAAAGAATACAGTAAGCTTTAGGGACTCTACCCTATATTGTACCGCTCAACAGCACGACTGAATAAGAATAAAAGACAACCATCCTATCATGCCTTGCAGCCCCCTACCCATAGTATGTGGTGCACAACACATCCATAGGCAGGACTCTACTTAGCACGGCTTGAAAACTCCCTGGGACATGACCTGCTCTAATACCAAGTTTGTCACACCCCGCCTTGGGGGGTATGACTGGCACCCCCTACTAGGACCTGAACTTCTAGACTACTGAGCCTGAGCACATCTGGTGCCTGGCTGGCTCTAACTCAGATTCAGGGAAACAACGGGCTATATAACGGCTGTAAATACAGCCTCCGGCCGACTAGGTCTATACCCACCTGTACCTGTACTAACAGCTAACCAGAAATATATCAATATAAGGGAACCTATGCGGGCCGACAAGGCCACCATGCTGTCTAGTTATCTATAACTCAACAATGAAATATTGGAAAACTACGTGACCGGCAAGGTCACCACTACTGTCAAGCTATGGCCCCACACGGCCAACATGAAAGAAACAGAAGTACTAACAGCTATACAACTGCACGGCCTCACACGACCGACTCATCTGACCACAGGGAAATATATACAGACTGCAAGCCTCTAAGAATACTGATAAGATGGTCGGGACAGGGCCCCGACCTACCCAGGCTATACAACAAAAGAAAAGGAATAAACCTCTAGTTATCTAGCTCCGGATGACTGGAGCTGATGACCCTGTGAGCTGACTGGAATAACGAGGTATCGACCCCACGTATATGAGTACCTGCAGGCAAGTAATTGCAGCGCCCCATTGGGCGTCAGTACCACTGGTACTGAGTATGTAAAACCATAACTGAAAGAAATATCTGAAAACAACAACACAACTGACGGAACTGAAATAGGAAGGAATATACTAACTGACTGGAAATGTAAAACTATGCCTACTCTTAACTGTACTGGAAGGAGTAGGAGTCATACCTGGAGATGTATCGTTCTACTGTCGATCTACTCGTATCTCGTGTAACATGGCATAACATAACATAACATAGCACACACAAACCTTACCCGGCCCCCATAAGCTGGGAGGTACAACCAACACGCAATCTATACCCCTACCTCGGTCGTCCCATCTCCTATAATAACTATAAGCATCCTGCCGGTCCCCTGGGTATGCACTTGGGCTCGCTGAGCCCCTGACTATAACTGTACCTGAGTCCGGAGGACTCCTGAATCAACACCCCGGGCGTATCCGCTCGATGGGGGTGTATAAGGGCCGTCCAAGGCACAATATGGGGAAAACTGACATCCCATCTTCGTCCCTTGTGGGACGGCATGCCAATCCGTAGAGCGACGTATCCTCGTCCTCTGGCGGACGAGTCAATACAGCTATTAACCCTGGGGCGGTCATGGATGCTAGGTAATCCAACCCCAAGACAATACAGTGGTCTCAACTAGTAATACTGTCTGCATATACCACATACTGAAGCTAATGATAATAAAATATTTGTACATACTATATGTTGAACTAGTGATAGTGATATGTACGTATTTAATACATATTGGGACTGATAATAGTATATATATATAAATATAATCTTCTGCCATACTGTACTAAGTCTAATGTCGAACAAGATATAGTTTTGCTGTTGGAAACCATGTTGTATAACTGAATTTCTATAGTAACATGATTTACTATTTCTAACATGCTTTCTAAACTTTATTTTAACCTATCATTCTACTTCTGAGATACCTTACAGGTATTTACATTGCTTTACTAGGTTTCAACTGAGTACGATAATATCCTAACATTCTTTACTAAATCACATACTGGGCATGTTGTAAGTTCCTAACACTTGTATTAGAATTTATATCGTGCTAGCGAGTTTCACGCTATACATAACATGATGCTTCTAATATCGTACCAACATTTGTAATAAACATAACACACGACTTTTGAACATTCCACTGGCCTTTAAACTACTTTACTATACCGAAACTACTAACTTGCCGAGGAGACTAGCTTTACATACCTTCACTTCTGATTTCCCGACTAACCGGCGTAGCTTGGTCGGTATTTCAGCTATTCCTCCCAACTGCATTCATATATATATCAATCAGTACTAAATACAACTTTATTCTGAAGGACGACATCACTTTTGATATAATTATAGCCTAAACTTAGGCTTATCGAAAGACGAT
Source organism: Datura wrightii (assembly GCA_035772735.1). Taxonomy (NCBI): domain Eukaryota; kingdom Viridiplantae; phylum Streptophyta; class Magnoliopsida; order Solanales; family Solanaceae; genus Datura; species Datura wrightii. The sequence continues at coordinate 25,085,480 of JASDFA010000001.1, forward strand.
CGAAAACTCGCTATTTTTCAGAAGTTCAGAAGGGAGAAGTATTTACTTCACAGCTAGGAACACATAGACACTAGTTTGGAGCAATTCCACTTACCTTAGTCTGGTAGCTCGACAATTCGTCGGCCGTATTTCGCGAAACTAAATCCGTAGGAATGCTCTCTGCTGCTAAATACCTCGGTATCTGAGGTTAATTTGGGTTTGGACTACGTTTAATAGTGTAATCGGATGAAAATATATTTACCTTCTTCGTTCTCCTCTGTTCCTCTGCGTTTTCTGGAAATTTTACAAGTTTAAATGAATTAAAACCGAAGTGGGGCTTTATATACTTGAGTCTGGACAGGGCCAACGTGTCACGGAGCCAACGCGGAGGCTCCACCTCCGTGACACGTTGCCATCGCGGAGGGGCTCTGCCTCGGCTCCTTCCGCGATGGTTCGACAGGTTATCCATCCGATCCTTCCCCGGCCCTTTCTCTAGCACGTATGGCTTTCAGATATGCCCAACCATCGTGCGAATTGGCCATCTAGGTGTCGGAAATCTTATGGGGTATAACATCTTGGTCCTACATTCGACATTGGCATAGCATGGAGCTAGCCAATCCATACCCATAATAGCATCAAAATCAACCATTTCTAGTTCTATCAGGCCTGTCGTAGTCTGACGACTTGAAACCTCTATTGTACACCCCCGATAGACCCTCCTGGCTATAATAGAGTCACTAACGGGTGTAGACACTGAGAAATGTCACCGAAGCAATTCCAGCATAATACTAAACTTTCGAGCCACTAACGGTGTAACATAGGATAAGGTGGATTCTGGATCTATCAACACATAAGCGGGATAAGAGCAAATGTTCAGCATACCTGTCACAACATCTGGTGACAACTCTGACTCCTGTCGCCCCGGTAGTGCATAAGTATAGTCTGGGTCAACACCTGAACTGGAGGCCCCTGATCTGCCTCTGCCGGCTGAAACCGTGGGCCTATGCCTGTCGGGGATGCTGGAGCTCGTGATCCTACTGAGGACTTATCCTGTCGATCCCGGTCACCCTGACCCCTAACTGGACAACTCCTCATCTGGTGACTCTCCTGTCCACAAATGTAGCATGCGGTGGAACCATACCTGCATGCTCCAGAGTGGCGTCGACTGCAAATAGGGCAAAGTGGTATTGTAAAACCACTTTGCTCCACTCCCCTCGGCTGTTGTGAACCTACTGCTCGCGAACTTTCGCCGGGCTCTGGATGCCCTCGATGACTAAACCTGCTCCTCTGCCACTGCATGGAGGCGGGGGTCTAGGTGGCCTATCTGATAACCATGGCCTAGGTCCTCCCCTAAACTCCTCCTGTAATTCACCCGATCTGTCCATGCGGCGCTGCTCCTGACTTGTTCTCCTAATCTCCCATTGCCATTTTCTGATACCCTCAATATTCTGAGCAAAAGCCTGCACACAGGCAATATCCATATCCTCTCACAGTGCGGTTGTGATGCAGGTCTCAACATATTTCGGGTTCAGCCCTATAGTAAAGTGGTATACCCTGGCTGGCATTGTGTCCACAAAAGCTGGCGCATATCGAGCCAAGGTATCAAACCGCATGGCATATTCCCGAACACTCATCGACTCCTGCTCCAAGTGTAGGAACTGATCAACCCAGGCCTATCGAATCTCCCGTGGTAGGTAATGATCCAAGATAGCCTCTAAGAAGCGAGGCCAGGTCAGAGGGGAAACATCTCTCCCTCGGGACCTCTCCCAACTCTCATACCACTGTACAGCGATGTCCCGTAGCCGGAATATCGCCAACTCAACTAACTCTGTAGGTGTAGCATGCATCACCCTGAAAATCCTCTGCATCTGGTCTAAGAAGTCCTGAGGGTCCTCGGTCTGATCTGTCCCTGTGAATTGCGGGAGGCTTAGTGCTAGGAACTCTCGGACCCTCGAACTACCAGGCCCTCCTAAAGATTCGGCAACTGTAGGTGACACTGGCTGGCGCTGAGCAGCCATCATCTGTGTTAGCATAACCATCGCGCTCCTGGCCTCCTGGTCGGATAGTACGGGTATAGAAACTGCTGGAGGCGGTGTCGTCACACCGGCCGTCCCAAGCGGCTCCTGACATGGTGGAGACTGTTGGGGAGATCGAGATGATACCTCTGTATCATCCTCATATCGGGCCGATTCTGACCGAGGCTGAGGCACCCTGCTGGTGCCTTCTCCTGCTGCTACATCTAACCTCCTGCCTTTCGTAGGGTGTCGCTGGTCCGACATTTCTCTGTAAACAAAAGAGTATAATGAGCGTAGGGACACAACCCTATACTGTACCGCTCTATAGCACGACTGGATAAGAAGAAAGAGTAACCATCCTATCATGCCTTGCAGCCTCCTACCTATAGTATATGGTGCACAACACATCCATAGACAAGACTCTACTTAGCACGGCTTGCAGACTCCCTGGGATACGACCTGCTCTGATACCAAGTTTGTCACGCCCCACCTTGGGAGGCATGACTGGCACCTGGTGCCCAACTAGGACCTGAACTGCTGGGCTGACTGAGCCTAAGCACCTCTAGTGCAGGGCTGACTCTAACTCTAGAATCAAGAAAACAATGGGCTATATAGCGGCTGTAAATACAACCCCCCGGCCGATAAGGCCTATAGCCACCTGTGAAAACAAACAGCTAACCAAAGACAAACAAACATAGGGAGTCCTGTGCAGGCCGACAAGGCCACCATGATATCTAGTTATAACTGGAAAGTAAAAGCCGATGCCAAACTGAGCTATGACCGACAAGTCCACCAATAAATAGCTAAATAGGGCCCCACATGGCCAACACACAGTCTAAAACACATATGGGCCCACACGACCGATATCATCTAACCACAGGGAAGTAATGCAATCTGCAAGCCTCTAGGAGTAATAAGATGGTCGGGACAGGGCCCCGACCTACCCATATTGTACAAACAAAAGAAATAAACCTCTATCACACAAGCTCCGGAAGAAAGGAGTTGATAGCTCTGTACGACCGACTGGAACTACGAGGGACCTACCCCTCGTCTATGTGTACCTACAGGCAAGTAATGCAGCGCCCCAGAAGAAGGCGTCAGTACCACAGGTACTGAGTATGTCAAGCAATAACTTTAAATGACTGAAAGTAAGAAATATAACTGACAATAACGGAAGTAAAGAAAATGGGCTGAGGCTGACTGAGGTAGTGAAATCGGGACTAAACATAACTGTAATAAGGAAGGTAGGGTTCATACCTGGCAAAGGAGGCGTCTTACTGTCTAACTATCAGTAACTAAAGCAAGCATAAACCTTACCTGGCCCCCATAAGCCGAAGGTACAATCAGCACAGAATAACCCACCTGGGCCGCCATTAGCCCTAGTGAGTACACCTCAATTTATATACCCCTATCCAGGTCATACTGAGTCAACTACCAACTATAAGCGTCCTACCTATCCCCTGGGTCTGTAACTGGGCCCGCTCAGCCCCTGACTGTAGCTGTGTCTGAGTCTGGAGGACTCCTGATATCTACACCCCGAGCGTAAATGCTCGGTGAGGGTGTGTATAAGGCCAATCACGGCAATATGAGGATCTGGATCCTCATCCCTTGCGGACGACATGCCGCTCCGTAGAGCGACGTATCCTCGCCCCTGGCGAGCGGCGACATAGCTATTAACCTGGTGGGTGGTCAAGGAATCTATACAGGTATAACCCATCCCGAAACAATGCAATTTATGAGTCTCAATTGACAACAACAACTAAACATGATAACATACTCCTGACATGCTTTACTGAGATTCATACTGGATTACTATGCTGAAGAAACTAACTTGACGAAAGAAAATGCCTTAACATACCTCGATTGCCGGTTTCTGATTAACTGATAGGTTCCAATTAGTATTCAATAGCTCTTCTCAACTAAAATCGTGTTACATGAAAGATAGGACTAGTTTTAACACTAAATTCGGCAAAAAGGAAAACTTTATATATAAATATTAACTATATTCCAACTTCACGGAACACGGTCGAAACCTCGTTATTTCTCGAATATCTAAAAGGGAGAAATGCTTACTTTAAGCCTGGGATCGTATTGACACTAGTTTGGAGCAATTCAAACAACTTTGGCTCGGCGGGACGATGATTTGCTGGGCAAATTTCACGAAAATAACTCCGTAGAAATGCTCCCTGCTGATCTTGGGCAAATTTATATGCCCAAGTGATACTCAAAAGTACCATTTTAGCCTTGTGTATCTATCAATGTGTATACATTCTCATGTAATTGGTAATAAAATGTGAATTTATACTAACCAACATGATTAGCAATTTTTTGCAGGTAAAATGTAATTTCGGGAAGCTAAAATACATGTTGGAGGATATCGGGAATGGACTTGGATGCGAGCAAGGGACAAGACATTGGACAGCATGAAATAGAGGGGCTCCGCTATGGAGCCGTGTCACGCTGCCATCGCGGAGGCCTTCTGCCTGGATAGGGAAATTTCGCCCAAATTCCAGAGAGGGTACGCGATAGCTCCGTGGCACGGTGGCTTGGCTTCGCATTGCACGCTGTGCCACGTTGGGATTTAATTCCTGGACCCCCAGCTCCAGTGAAGGTCCGTGTCCGTAGCGTGTCACGGAGGCAGTGCTCCGCGATGCACTCCGTGACACGTTGCTTGTTATTTCGGGAAAAATTCTCACCAGTATAAATAGAACACTTAGGTTCATTTTTAAATATTCTGAGTTGGTGGAGCAAGAACGTGGTTACAGGCAGTTGAGGGGACGAAAATATCAGGGTTTTTCTCTCTTTCTTTCTTCTTTAATTCAATTGCTTGTATGTTTAACACTCATTTAACGATGTTTAATCCACAAATGAGTGGCTAAATCCTCTTCTTGCTGAGGTTATGAACAATTGTAGTGAAATGGATTGTTGATCATAGTGGTTTTTCATCTTTTCTTCCATGTTGTTCTATTAATTCTTGTTCTTACTGCATTAATGTGTGGCCTACGTTAATGTATATCTGAAAAGTCTGGTTTCACTCGAGAGAACAAGAAATTGGAAAGTTGTGAATTAATAGGATATGATCTTTTCTTGGTTTGGAAAAATTGGGAATTGATTTACTTTCAGGATAGAAATATACCTGAAAGTCGTATTAGTCAATTTAGGAACCGGGTTTGTATGGCTAGAACATAAATTGCATTTAATCACAGAAACGTAGGTGGATGGTTCATGATTCTTAAGTGAGGTTAAATACGAGAGTTTTAATCTCTTGGCAATAGTTCTTGGCTAGCAACTAGAGGAAAAGATTAACCAAATTATGTCGATAATTAATTTCATTACATGTTCGTTTAACCTCAGCATGCTCTCATTCATAGTTCAGACTCAAATTAGATAGTTATTTTAGATTTTAGCATAAAAACTATAAAACTAAATATCAAACTTTTGGTTACACTGTTGTCTGCACTTTTAGAATCAAAATATAGTACACTTGAGCAAATTGCACTTCATCCCAGTCCCTGTGGGATCGATACTTGGCTTACTTAAGTCACTTTACTACTTGTTCGACCACGTGCACTTGCGTGTAGCTTTATACCCATAGCAAAACCAGCCGAACACCTGCAGCCTTATACTTCAATACCCGAAGTTAATTCGGATTTGGACGGTGTTTAGCGGCGTAATCGGATGAAAATTAAATGTTTTCCTTCGTCCTCCCCTCTGCTAGCGTGATTATATGATATTCTAACTTCTAAGTGTGAGACCCTTATATACTTGAGGCAGCAGACAAGGCAACGTGGCACGCTGCCCATCGTGTTGATTCTGCTCCGTGCCACGTTAGCCAACGCAGAGGAGCTTCTCCGTGCCACTTTGCCCCTCTAGGCAGCTTGGTTCGGCCTCCTATCGCGAAATCCCGACTTGGCACTCGTTCGGCCTTTCCCCGGGCCCTTTCCTCGTACACATGGCACTCTAAAACTCTCAACCAACATACGAATAGGCCAACTAAATGTTAGAAACTTACAGGGTGTAACAACGGCAATGAAAAGGAGTTTGAATCGAATTACTTCATGAGTATTCGCTCCAACTATCTTCCTTTAAGGAATGGAGATGTCTTTATGAGCCTTATAATCCTCATAGATTCAGCCACCAATTTGGCTTTTTCCAAGATGCTCCAGGTCGATTGGATCAAGATATTCGCGAGGCTTCACTTGAAAATGGATTAAAATTCGAGCAAATTTGCGTGTTAATTAAATCCAAGGCGAGGGCGACATTTTCTCCTAGTGATTCTAATATGAAAAAATCTTTTTCACCAAATTATAAATCTTGGTGGGAAAAGGTGCATGGAAACTTTATTGAAAATCACATGCAATTCTTAGCGAATGGGGTTGGTCCTGTTACTGATGCCCTTCAAGAACACAATGAAAAGGTCGTAATTGTGAGCAGATCTCTTATTTTAAAGTCTCAGATAGCTACACCACAGCAGGGCACATAACCTCCATGCGAAGAAGCTCTGAAAGAAAAGATTTATGCGCTGGCTCATCAAACTTCTAATAAAAGACGATCTCCAAGTGAGATAGTAGTAGTCATGAAGACCGTTGTTGGAAGAAAGTGAAACCGTCTTCAGACGAGCTAAGAGATACTAATTTGCATATTGTTGAGATTTCTAATAATAATGGTAGTTCTTCAAGGACTTTGACAGATGTTAAAAAGGTAACAATTCAAACTTCTCTCTTATCATATGATACCTGAATGAATTGCTTATCATTTTTTCAATGCAACCGAACAATGTCAACATCTTGAAGATTTCCTGATAAGTAACCCACGAGATAGTAGTGGCTCTATAGCGGTGCCGAACTCAAACAAATCACTTCCGACATTGGAACAAGAGGCTACTTCTATTTCTTGTGGCAGAACCACAGCAAGAGCAAAACCCGATTCCCATAAACAACCAACAACCATGTCTATTTTTTATGGAAGAAAGGTTGTTCTGAAGCTTCGAAAGAACTTTATTTTGGAAGCTTGGAACAAGATTCGAGATAAGCTTTTTGGCCTTACTGTAGATTGTGCTTCTTCTCTTAAGGACGAGGTCCAGGTGATTCTTGAGGATATGGATGGAATGGGTGTGGATATTTCTCCTTAGAAGGACTTATTGGAGTCTTTTCTTTGATCTTGCTACTTCCTATGACGAGGCACGATCGACCCTTGCTGATATGACTGTGGAAGTCGCGAAGTCAAAGTCATTTTTAGAATCCAAGGAATATCTTGACCTTGTCTTAAGTGAAAGAGATGAGAAGTCTAGAGAATTATCTGTTGTCTGCCAATCTCTTAAGGAGGCAAAGAAGAAAGTGAAGGAATTTAAAGCTCTCCGAGATGCTTCCAACAAGGGAGTTGAAAAAGTCGAATCTAAAGTCACAACCGCTGAAGAGGAGACCATAGATGTGTTGATGTTTCCTTGGTGACTGCAAATGCATCAAACGATGTGGCAGTAAAAAGACGAGGTTTAGAGGCTATCCTACAAGATTTAGTCAATTATAAGCTATATTTAGATTAGCCTACAAGAGATATTTAACTCGAGTTCTCCTCTATTTTTTGGCATTTGGTTAATTAGTTGATGTTCCAAATAGCAATAAAAACTCCTTTTGTTTTGTTATATCACATATTCTCGTTGATATTGTTTTGTGTTTTAGCTTCAAGAATTATTCACTTACTTTGATGCATTAATATCTCTATATCAGGCTTCGACTTCCTCCTAAACATTGTTGTTCATTAGCTTTGTGCCTCCATGATAGAAAATTACATCTTGATGTAGGTAAGCCTCTTAGTCTTCTAGAACCCATACACAAAAAACTTGGCTTGAGTATAGCTGAGTTGGTCTAGACAAAGTTTTGAGCTCATTTCTGGATTTGAAACATCTTAACAGGTAATGTTCTTTCACTTGCATTTTTTTACTCCAATATGAAGTAAAGGCTCCACCATATATGAGAGGGAGATTTTATTGTTCCATTTGAAGTGAGAATTTTTTTAATCAACTTCAAAATATCAAGTTGAGCTCCTTTAGATGACAAATCCATGAAAAGATCAATTTAAGGTACGAAGGGACAAATTTTGTTCTTCTTAAGATCGAAAATTTGAAAGGCCTCGGTTTAAAAGCTTTGAGGATTTGATGACTGCAATCCGAATATTTGGATGATTCTAATGACTTCAACTTGTACACTTGACAAATTTGAGGCTTCATCTTGATAAAAGATCATAATCATCTATTGTGATCCAATGTACGCGGTCGTACAAGTAATACAGTGACTCTTTAAGAGCTGGATGTCGAACTCACAGGGACTAGACTATTTTAGTGAATTATCAAGTTCAAGTATTCAGTAAAATTTCAAAAGTGCTAGTTTTCAAGATTTAAAGTTTGTTGGTTTCTAAATCTAAGAGTAATCACAAAATAATTCAAAAAATAATATTAAGAAGCATCTAGAGTTAAGGCCTAAAAATCATGTAATGCTACATTTATATTGGTCAAGTATGAAATTTCATTTGTTGTCTCACAAAGTTAATTGCCATGTTCATGGTCTTTCGAGCCTATAAACACAGACAAACTAGCCTCACAACTACATCATTGAGCGGGGATGTGACAACCTAGTTCATAAGCAATTATTTTTGTGGAGTGGTTTGCAAGGTTAATGCCCTTGGTTATGGACTTTTGAACCTCTAACCATTTAATCTAACTTGATTTCACTACTGCTTTATCGAGCGGTGATGTGACAATTTCAAGTTGGTGTCTCGCTATCTTCCTATTTTAGAATCAAACAAGGAGAATTAGGTATATTTCTATCCTCACCACGAATCAAGTCTTGAAGAATTTGAACTTACTTCCTGTATTCTTAGTTCTAGCCTAGGGTTGCTCTTTCGAATTTTTGCCTAGGCTTAACGAGTGTATTTCAATGGTGATCAAATATTAAAAAAAATAAAATCAATAATGCAAGACAAACACAAATAAAAATTTGAACCAACAATGAAATTAAGCAACTATATTCATGTCATGGGGCCTCAACCCTAGAAGAAAGGTCTTAGCGACTCATGCTTTTATAAGAAATTGTAGTATAATTACAATCCGTGTAGAAGCAAAAGTGAAAAAGATTATAAAAGTTAACTCTAGGTAGAGTCTTCTTCATTCCCCTCGGCTCTCCCACATTTTTCAGAAAGTAATATGTGTTTTCCCAAAAATATTTTGCGATATCCAATTAAACTGCTGAGTGTTCCTTTTATAATTGCCAAAATTTGGCCTGTGGCAGACCCTCCGTATCATACTGGCTATCGCGGAGATTTATTGTTACCCCTTGTAAGTTCCTAACGTCTCGGCCTATTCGTACGTTACTCAAGAGTTTTAGAGTTCGATACCTACGAGGAAGGACCCAGGAAAGGTCGAATGAGCGTAGAATCGGGGAAGCAAGGGAGAAGGCCGAAGCAGGCTACAACAGGGGCAGTGTGCCACGGACCCCCTCCCTCCGTGTTGGGCGTCGTGGAACGCCCGACTTTTGGCACGACAGGTTCTGTGCCACAGACCCCTTGTCCACCGCTCTAAGTATATAAATAGTCCTTTAGTTCATTTCAATGTATTCCTTTGTTATATTTTGGCCAGAGAAAGGGAGATACGAAGAATTCAGGTAATTTTCTTCCGTTTACACTGTCAAACGTTGTCCAAATTCAAATTAACTTCAGGTATCGCATTATAAGCCTGCAGGGAGCATTGCTACAAAGTTATTTTCTTGAAATTCACCCGGCAAATCATAACCTCGTCAAGTAGAAGTTGTCAGAATTGGTCCAAACTAATTTCTATACGATCACAGGCTTCAAGTAAGTATTTCTCCCTTCTGAACTCTCGATAAATTGTATGTTTTCGATCGTGTTTCGTTAAGTTAAAGTATAGTTAATATTTATATATAAAGTTATCATTTTTGTCGAATTTAGTATGAAACTAGTCTCATTCTCTCAGTAATACGATTACAGTTAGAAAAAGATTTTGAATACGGATCAAAACTCGCCAATTAATCAGAAATTGGCAATCCAGGTATGTTAAGGTGAATTCTTTCGGCAAGTTAGTTCCTTTAGTATTATAACTCAGTTTGAATCCCAGTAAAAGAACCAGAAGCATATCTATTGGGATTAGTTATTGTTATTAGCTGAGACCAGTATTCTACATTTAGTTTGGGATTGACTACGCCCTGTATAGCCTTCCATGACCAACTCCAAGGTTACTAGCTGTGTCGATGCCCTCCAAGAGCGAGGTGACGTCGCTCCATGGATCAGTATGCCATCCGTGAGGGACGAAGATGGGGTCCCAGGTTCTCATATAGTCCATTCTATGGCTGGACTATTATATGTCGTATCGACACCACACACCCATCGAGCCTAGTGCCCGAGGTGCAGATATCAGGATTCCACTAGACTTAGATGTAGCTATTGTCAGGGGCCGAGCAGGCTCAGTTGCAGACCTAGGGGACTGGTAGGACGGCTATAGTTATTAGATGACTCAGTGTGACCTTGTTAGGGGTATATAGATTGAAGTGTATTCTCCAGGACTTGTGGGGGCCCCAGGTGGATTATTCTATGTTGGTTATACCTTTCAGCTTATGGGGGCCAGGTAAGGTTCTAGTTTGCATTAGCTTTTGATAGATTTAATAACAGGGAGTTCAGCTATTCAGGTGGTACTTCTGTTCCTTTTTTTTAGTCACTTCAGTTTCATTTCAGTTCATTCAGTCACTTATAATTACTGCCTTACATATTCGGTATATATTGTACTGATACCCTTCTTGGGGTGCTGTATTACTTGTCTGCAGGTGCCGATATACGTGGGTCAGGACCTTCCTAGTTTTCATCCAGGATTAACAGTGCAGTCGGCTCTTTTCCTCCAGAGATACTAGTTAGAAGGTTTACTTTCTTTTTGTTTGTTCAGTTTATGGATAGGTAGGGGCCCTATCTCGACCATTATATCACTCCTAGAGGCTTGCGGATTATTCCATATTCCCTGTGGTTAGTTGTTGTGGTCGTGTTGGGCATATATATGTTTTATCTTGCGTGTTGGCCATGTTGGGCCCTGTTTAGCTGTTAGTTAGCGATCTTGTCAGTCATAGCTTAGTTTAGTACTGGATTTACTTTATATTTATAACTAGACATCATGGTGGTCTTGTCGGCCCGCATAGGATTCTCCGTCATTATCTGTTCTGGTAATTGTTTTCTTTTATAGGTGGCTATAAGGCCTTGTCGGCCGGGGGCTGAGTTTACAGCTGAAATATAGCCCGTTGTTTCTTGATTTAAGATTTAGTGTTAGTATTGCACCAGAGGTGTGTAAGCTCAGTCAGGCCAATTCAGGTCCTAGTAGGGCACCAAGTGCCAGTCATGCCTCCCAAGGTGGGGCATGACATTTGCCTACGTGACACGCTGGTTATCGCAGAGATTTGCCTCTGTGACACTCTGTTGTTGCGGATGCTCACTGTTTTGCTGCCCCTGCTCATATAAATTAATTCTTTGCTCTGTGGCACATTGTTGAATGCCCCAATGCTTCTCTGTGGCACGGAGTTGACTCCAAATGTCCTTTTTAGCTTGTCTCACAATCCATAATCTATCTCTTAGTATTTATCTTCAAGATTAGGTCCATTATCTTCATATTAAGCTTCATCCATTGGCAATTTCAACCTACAAAGAGAGCTTTTATTAGTTCATGGCCACAAATTACACAAAATACATGAGATTATTCTTAAATTAAGGTACAAACATGACTAAAACATGGGTAAAAAATATCACTTGGGCATGTACATATATCAAAGATCATCATCCCACCAAAAAAACTCATTATTAATGGAGATTTGCGCTCATTGAACTGCTAGCATCTGGTGAGGGTCCAAGTAACAACATGATATATATATATATATATATATATATATCATGTTGTTGCACTCATGAGACTGAACTTAAAATGAAACTCTAAGCTGCCTACTACCTCAGTGAAGAGGATCAAGTCATTTCATAGTTCATAAAGAGTGAGGTTTTTTTGTGTCCTAACTTTTACCTAAGGGGCCTCTTGCGAGGTTTTCAACCTAGTGGACATTTTTTAAGCCATACGCAGTTTATACTCTTGGTCAGGAGTAACATGCAGTTTATGCTCGTGCTTTAAGGAGCGTCATCTTGCTTAAAAGGTAGTATCTTTTCAAGAATTTTGCATTAATAAGGCCAATTCTTACGTCATATGCATCAATAAGCTTGTAAGCGCCACTTCAATATGCTTCTTGTATGACATATGGTCCATCCCACTTCTAGGTGGATTTGCCCTCAGACTTACGAGAAGTGATAATAGGCCTTCGTACTGCCAAGACTTGATCTCCTAATTGGAAGCATCTCAAGCATACCTCTTTGTTGAAAGCACGAGATAGACGATTTTGATAACATTCCAAATTTTATTGAGCCTCAAGTCTCTTCTCATCAAGTGCTTCTAACTCTGTAAGCCACAATCGAGCAATTTCTTCTTCAATGAGCCCTTCTTGAATACCAAGCCTTAAAGAAGGTATTTGGTGCTCAAGTGGTAGGACCGCTTCAAATCCATAAGTAAGAGAATACAGTGTCGCTTGTGTCAGTGTGCGGTGAGTCATCCTACATTCCCATAAAGATTCTTCCATCCATTTATGCCAATCCCATTTGGACTTGGAGATAACCTTCTTTAATAAGCTGCACAAAATCTTATTGAATGCTTCAGCTAAACCATTGGCAACAACATGATATATTGAAGATTTACACAGCTTGAAACCAAAGAGCTCACAGATCTTGTTCATCAACTCGTTATAAAATGGCTTGCAATTGTCGGTTATTATGTGATGAGGGATGCCAAAATGGTAGATGATATTGACTCAGATGAAACTTGCCACATTCTCTTTCTTAACTTCTTTTAGAGAGACCACTTCAGCCCATTTTGAGAAGTAATCTGTTGCAGCTAGAATGTACAAGTGTCCACCAAAAGATTTCGGCAACAGACCAATGACATCCAATCCCCATGCATCAAATGGCCAAGATGCGACAACCGGGTGTAATGCTTCAGGTGGTTGATGTATGAAATTTGCATGAAACTGGCTAGCCTTGCACCTTCGGGTGTAATCCAAGAAATCCTTCACTATTGTTGGCCAGTAATATCCCATCCTTTTTATGTAAAAGTGGAGCTTCGGTCCAGATTGATGTGATACACATACTCTTGAATGTGTTTCTTGTAAAGCTTGGGTTGCATCTTCCTCCCCAAACATCGCAAAAGTACTCCCTCAAACGATCTTCTGTATAATATATCTTTGTAGTAAAGGAAACAAGGTGCACGACAACGAGTTTTAGTCCTTCTTCTTAGATTTTCTAGCAAAATCCAATTACACAAGTAGTCAATAACAGATTGTCGCCAGTCCTCCTTCACAACTTACGAAACAGCAATAAGATGCTGAAGCATATTTTCTGCATATTCCTCCTCACTCGATGGTGGTACTATCCATTTTTGGCAGATAGTAATTTGTGGTTGATCTGGCAGAGTCAATGTCGAAGCTACAGTGACCAATGCATTAGCTTTCTTATTTTCTTTCCTCGACACATATTGGAAGGTCACATCTCCAAGTCATCCTATCAACTTTTGAGCATAACCATGATAGGGGCGTAGTTTGAGTTTCTTGACCTCATAACTTCCCAAGAGTTGATTGATCATGAATTGAGAGTCACCAAAGACTTGTAATTGCAATTGCTTCATGTTGACAGTCATCTCAAGCCTAAGTATTAACATTTGATATTTAGTGACATTATTGGAGCAATATTGCGTCAAGAAAAATGAGTATGGTAGAACCTCTCCTTGTGAAGTGACAAACACCATGCCAGTACCAGCCCCGCCACATTGTACAACACCATCAAAGTACATTTTTCACGAATGTTGAACTTCAATAACCATTGCATCTTCATCAGGTAGTTCATCCGTTAGCTTCCAATCATCGGGTATCGAGTGATTTTCCAGGAAATCTACTAATGCTTGTCCCTTTATAGCCTTTTGAGGGATATACACAATCTCAAATTGTTTAAACTAAAGGTACCACCTTGCTAATCGGTCATTGAGGACTGATTTTGACATCACAAACTTGATAAGATTTGCTCTAGAAATGAGATGAACAACATGAGCTTGGAAGTAGTGCTTCAATTTTTTAGATCAAGAAGATTAACGTCAAACACAACTTTTTAATTGGTGAATAATTCAACTCATTTGGTGTCATAATTCTACTCAAGTACTAAAGGGAGTTTTCCTTCCCTTCACCATTCTCTTGGGCCAATAGCGCTCCAACAGACCTTTCTTGTGTTGAAATGTATAATATCAATGGTTTTCCAGGTATCGAGGCTACTAGCACTAGATGCTTCATTAAATATGATTTGATGCTTTTAAAAGCGTCGGCACAAGCTTGGTCCCACTTGAAAAGAGCACCCTTCTCATGAGATGGCTAAATAAGTTGGCATCTCCTAGCTAGGTTTGAGATGAATCTCCTGAGATATGCTAGCTTTCCTTGAAGGCTTTTTAATTCACGAATATTTCGAGGCTCAGGCATCTTCAAAATTGCGTTGACCTTGGCTTGATTGACTTTGAATCCCCTGTGCTGTACAGTGAAGCCCAAAAACTTTCCAAAAGTGACCCCAAAGGCACATTTCAATGGGTTCATTCTGAGTTGATATCTTCGAAGCAACTCGAACACCATTCTCAAATCTTGCAAGTGATCACTTTGCCTTTTTGACTTCGCCTTTTTGACTTCACCACCAAGTCATCAACATAACATTCAATATTTTTATGGAGCAAGTCATCAAATATATTCTGCATAGCCCTTTGATATGTGGCGCAACATTCTTCAAACCAAAAGGCATTACCTTAAAGCAATAAATACCCTTGGGTGTATGAAATATAGTGAGTTCTTCATCCTTTGGTGCCATGCAAATTTGGTTGTATCCAGATGAACCATCAATGAAAGACATTGCGTCATAATAGATGGTAGCATCAATCATCAATTCTGGGATGTGGATTGGAAACTCATCCTTAGGGAATGCATTGTTGATATCCCTAAAGTCAACACATATTCAAATTTGGCCATTCTTCTTCCTCACGGGAACGATACTTGAAATCCACGTGGGGTATTTAACTTCATGAATAAAGCTAGCTTCAACGAGTTTGTTAACTTTATTTTCAATCAATGGAATCAAGTCTGGTCTGAAGTGTCTTTGAGCCTGCTTAATAGGACGAGCACCATTCTTGACTCCAAGCTGATGGACCGCCACTTTAGGATCCAATCCAGGCATCTCTCTATAACTCCAAGCAAATACATTTCTATATTCTCTGAGTATATTCATATAAGTGAGTTCTTCATCAATTGTAATAGAATCACTCAGATAGGTTGGCCTTGGATCTTCATCGGTACCAAGATTAACTTCCTTCAAGGAGTCTACCATGGTCTTCACTCCTTCAAGTTCTGGTGGAGCGTCACCGGCATCTTCATCCTCCTGAGGATCACTGTCATTGACAGATATGTTATAACACCAGGAAATATCCTCTAACTTCTCGTCAACCTCTATTTCAGATGAGGTATCATAATCGCCTTGTGCAGTGATATGATATAAAGAGCCTACACTTTCTTCGTCTTCATCACATTCTTTGGTATAAACCACAGTGTGAGTTTTTTCTTTTAAGAGCTCTCCACATGAAACCACCAACTTTGTCTGTCGCCTCATTCTAGAAGGAATTGAACTTTGGAAGTCCCTCTGGGTTGAAGTAGGTATTGTCATGCTTTGATAGTTTTTCTGGTGCTTGTTTTCCTTCTTCTTCAGTGGACCTATCCTTTTAAACCTAGAAGTTCTTGTGGTTGGTTTTCCAAGTCGGTCAAAGACAGAAGGTTTTTTGTTGGGAGTAGCTGACTCATCTTCCAGAGTAATATGGTTGGCAGTTTCCCTTCTTATGGCAATGAAAATTGGTGGTGGTTGCTTGTATCCCAAATCTTCACGCGATTGTGGTAAATTCTCGTGGGAGTTTTCCTAACTTTGAAGGTTCATTGGGGTTGTTTCCAGCCTTTGCAAATAACTTGTAGGAATTTGGATCAAAACCTTCCTTTGTGCGCTTTGTAGGGAGTGCCACATTTTGTGGTGGGTCTTGTGCCATAAACTCTCTAAATGGTTTTGAGGATAAGTTAACTACGTTAATCCGTCTGACAGGCAAGGTTATCACACTTAGTGCATTTCCTCGGATATCAGATGATTGACCTTCTTCAATCTTCACTTTTGGAACATAGTGGAGCATTGGAGTTGACTTCTCTAAAGACGCATTATTCCCTTCATTTGGATTGGAGCGCAGCTCCTTTGTACCAACTTTGGATTTTCCAACAGCCACCTCAACTCTTTTAGTTGCAGGGTTATCACTTTTCACCATTGTAACATTGTCAGCTTTTACTTCCTTCACGGTATAGTTCCTTAAGTAGAACTTTGCATTGGCAAAGTGTGACTCAGCTTCTGTAAACGGCTTATTATCGGCGATTATTTTCTTCTCGACTTCACCTTCAAGATACTTTAAACATTGATAGTAGGAGGATGGAACAATTTCGTTCTTGTGTATCTAAGGCCTTCCAAGTAACATATTATATGAAGTCTTTGCGTCGATGACATGCATCCATGCGCTTATCACAAATTTTTCATGTTGATCTCTAGCTTGATAGCACCCATAGCCCTTTTCCCTCCTTGATTGAATCCTTGAATTATCAAGCGACTTTCAGAAAGTTCTTCAGGTGAGATATCGAGCTCCTTCATAGTGCGAATAGGAAGAATGTTAATGCCGGATCCATCATATATCAAGATTCTATTTATCCTCTTCTCGAGCAGATGACCCACCATATACAAAGGGTGACTGTTCAGAGTTCCACCAAGAATAAGATTGTCATCTGTAAATATGATTTTTTGAATCATATACGTAAACATCTTGGGAAAAGGGATCAGAAAGCTTTTTCGGCAATGATGAAGGAGATTTTAACAGACTTTCATCCTTTGCTTCTTTATTTGTATTGAAGCAAGAAGCCTTAATGTTGTTTTGAGTAATCTTCTTGTAGAACCCACTCGATAAGAATTCCTCTAGAGTCACAGGACGTCGTGATTTTTGATGGTATTGTACCTCCATTTTTGCCTTCTTTGTATGCTCAACTGGTTTTTGCTTTCTTAATGTTCTCACCATCCTCTTCCTCGTTGGTTTTTTAGATGATTCCTTTTGTGGACTTGCTTTGGAAAGTCTTCGCCTGGTTACCAAAATCCAACCCTCACCATCAGCTTCATCAACTTGAGTTCTACCATGCTCTAATGGTCCTTCTTCATGCTCTTCAAAGTTACATATCTGGACGGGATCAAGAGAAGCCAAAGGTGATAGATATTAGGTTAGAACTTGACTTGTCATCCTCAAGTACAATCTTCTTCTCATTAGCTAGTTACATGACTCTGTCCTTGAAGACAAAACACTTCTCAAGAGGGTGACCCACAAGCCGATTATATTTTCAATAGTTTGGGTCGTTTTTTCTTCCAGCTTCATTGGGTTATTTCATCTCTGGCAATTCAATGAGTTTTAACTCAAGTAGTTCACCAAAAATTTGGAGGACATTAGAATCAAGGAAGGGTATTCCCTTTCTTACATCTCCTTCAAGGTTAATTTCCGATTTTGGTTGCCTTGAGATGAAGTTGTTTTAACACTTTGCTCCTTGCTCACATTTGTAGTAAACTTCATAGGTGACACATCGACATTCATGGATTCTTTGTTGTCACTCTTGGGTACAAACTTGCTCCATCTCTTGGGTTTTTGCTTGTCTTTTCCTTTGTGAGCGTCAAAAATAGGATCACTCTATTTCCAGCAGAAGACATGCTCAACTCCACGTCATGAGCACGAGTAGCTAGCTCTTCAAAGACCTTAGCTTAATTTATTGCAAGATGTAGATAAGTCCCCAGTGTATTATTTGGATACACATCTCTATTGCAGAAGCTTTACTGAGTCTATCTTTGCGGTTTAGGCTTGCATTTCTCCAACGATTAATGAAATCAATGACTGTTCATCTTTCCTCTAGGTAGAATTTGTGAGTGCCACCATGCTCACAGTATGCCTCATGCTATAGAAGCGATTGAGGAACTCCTGCTCTAGTTGTCCCAACTATCAATGGAATTAGGCTCGAGATCTGTGTACCAATCAAATGCATTTCCTTTAAGAGAGTGGATGAACTGCTTGACAAGATAGTCTGCATAGGTCCCAACATTGTTACATGTTTCGACAAAATGTGCAACATGTTGCTTTGGGTTTCCCTTGCCCTCAAACTGCTAAAATTTAGAAGGCTAATAACCAACAGACATCTTGAGGCAATCGATTCTTATGGTGTACGACTTTGCATATGTGAGAGAGGACTTGGAAGTAGTTTCGTACTTGTTCTTGATAGCCCCGTCAATGAACTTTTTCAGCTGGTCAAGTGGAATCATCCCTTCAGAAGAAACTAGAATTTCTTTGATGGGTGATGCATGTTTTGCAGGAGCTTCAGTCTCTTGAGCATTTGGAGCCTTTTCAGGTGCATGACTAGATTCCCCTTCCATTAAACAATCTACCTTGTGCATTACCTTTTAAATTTGAGCGTCTTGATTCTACATATACTTGGTCAAGCCTTCAATTACCTTCGTCAAGCTCGCAAGTTGCTCCTCCATATATGAAGCATTAGTTACCATTGCTTGCATGATTGTTGGGGATCTTGAAGAATAGCACAGATTATCACGCAGGTTAATCTTTGATTGGCTCATATTATGTAGTGTAAGTAGAGAAGATCCATTGTTTATAGTATCATCATCTTCCTTCGCAATAGAGTTCTTAGATCCAGAGAGGTCAAGCTGAGCCAGAGTCTTCTTAATTCTTTCAGCAATACTGTTTCCTCCTTCTGATGCATTGGTAGAGGATCTTGATCTTGATGAAGATCCAAAGACTGGAGTTGATACTGACGGCACTTGGAGTGCTTGTTGTCCTATCATGCTTGCTCTGCTTCTCGTGACGGGTCCAAAACTTCCAAAGGTAACAACGAGGATGCTTTCCACATCAACAGATAACTTGGAGTCAGCAACCTTGGAGAAAGTTGAATTGGAGTTGATCTTCTTTGAAACCATTTCGATGTTCTTGATTCTTGAAGGTTAAAGAGATGAGATGAGAGGTAGAGATTGTCCCATTAGGCGTGCCAAAATTTGTAGACAATAAAATCTTACGTTGAGAAAATAATAATAAGGACAGAAAAAATCTCACAATAATTGTAGTATTTGATTTCAAATATGAGTGTTACAATCTCTGTTAATCATCTGATTCTTCCTTTCAAATATAAATTCAAGGGCTTGAAGCTTGTTTTTGAATCTGATGGATTTGATGTTGATTTGTACTTGAATTCAAGGGCTTGAAATTTGTTCTTGAATCTTTGTCTTGATCTCTGAAACTTGTGGAGAAATATTTAAGTTCTTGAATGCTTGTAGTTTGTAGAGAAGTCTGTGGCGTTTGATCCATAAGCTCTCTCTGACTTCTTATGGGAACTCAGGTCCCTCTTCTGAATTATGAGAGCCCTATTTATAGTTGTAATGGAAGAGTTGTGATAAGGAAGAACTCTTCTCGACCAGTCAGATTTAAGTTGACATGACAATATTTGATTGGTAGGAACATGTCACTAGTACACGTGACGCATTTTGATTGACCTTTGATTTGGCTGTGTCATTTTGACATGTGGCGTGATCATATTGACTCTTTTATTTGACTTGGTTTGACACGTGGCATCAATTTGGGCCTCTAGGAAGATGACATCTTGGGCTCAGTAAAGTGGGCTCATCATTTGTAGCCCAATTTGATGGAATCGCCCAATGAAACTGGACGATTAATTAAATCCATATTTATTGGACTTAAATAATTAATCAAATTATATTAACCCACAATATTTATTTGAATTAATATATCTTAAATGTTACACCCCGTAGAAATTAGCGATTAGTAAGCGTGCGCGTGGATTTGAGATAGATAAAGGGAGTATGACGCGTGTAGAAAAGCTTCGGAAGTCAAGTCAAGCGAAGCCAGGCTGCAAAGGGTCAGCGCGGCGCGCTAGGCCACTGGCACTTTGAGAGGCGCGAGGCACCGGGCACTTTGGCGCTTTGAGAGGCGCGAGGCGCCAGTCACTTTGGTGTTTTGAGAAGAGCGGGGTGCCCCCTTTGCCCATCGGCCCTCCTATATATATAAAGTCCCTTATTTCATTTCATTCATTTCCAAAAGTTCATATACGGCCTGAGATAAGAGAGCACAAAGAAATTTTAGCCCGTTTATGCTATGAAACGCCGTCCAAATTCAAATTAACTTCGGGTATCGAAGTTTAAGGCTGCAGGGAGCGTTACTACGGAGTTATTTTCACGAAATTCACCTGGCAGATCATAACCCCGCCGAGCTAAAGTTGTTGGAATTGCTCCAAACTAGTTTCTATACGATCACAGGCTTCAAGTAAGTATTTCTCCCTTCTGTACTTTCGAGGAATTACGCTTTTTCGACTGCGTTGTGTTAAGTTGAAATAAAGTTAATATTTATAGATAAAATTATCGTTTTTGCCGAATTTAGTACTGAAACTAGTTTCATTTTTCCAGTAATACGATTTCAATTGAGAAAAGCTATTGAATACGAATTTGATACTCGCCAGTTAAGCAGAAATCACCAATCCAGGTATGTTAAGGCGAATCTCTTCGGCAAGTTAGTTTCTTCAGTATCATAACTCAGTTTGAATCCTAGTAAGAATACCATAAGTATATTTATTAAGATTAGTTATTGTTATTAGATGAGACCAGTATTCCATGTCTGGTTGGGATTGACTATGCCCTGTATAGACCTCCATAACCAACCCCAGGGTTACTAGCTGTGTCGACGCCCATGAGAGGCTAGATGACGTCCCTCTGAGGAGCGGTATGCCGTCCATGAGGGGCGAAGATGAGGTCTGAGGTTCGAGGTCCTCACATGATCCATTCCATGGCTGGACTACTTTTATGTCGTATCAGCACACCCCGTCGAGTTCGGTACCCGGGGTACAGATAGAAGGAGTCCACCGGACTCAGACACAGCTATAGTTCAGGGGTCGAGCGGGCTCAGTTGCAGACCCAAGGGACTGGTAGGACGGCTACAGTTATTAGATGACTCATCATGACCATATTAGGGGTATATAGATTGAAGTGTACTCACCAGGGCTTATGGGGACCCCGAGTGGGTTATTCTGTGCTAGTTGTACCTTTCGGCTTATAGGGGCCAGGTAAGGTTCTTGTTTGCATTATTTATTGATAGACTAGGCGGCAGGAAGGCAAGTATTCAGGTTATATTTCCATCTCCTTCACTCAGTTACTTTCAGCTTTATTTTTAAGTTCTATTTATTCAGTTTCAATTATTGCCTTACATATTCGGTACATATTGTACTGACGCCCGTCCTCGGGGTGCTACATTACTTGCCTGCATGTGCAGATAGACGAGGAGCTGGTCCCTCTTAGTCTTCAACCAGGATTTTCAGAAGTATCGGCTCATTTCCTGTGAAGCTTGTAGATAGAAGATTTACTTTTTTTGATTGTACAGTTTTGAGTAGACTGGGCCCTGTCTTGACCATCATATTACTCCTAGAGGCTTGCAGATTGTTTCTATTCCCCTGTGGTTAACTGTTGGTAGTTGTGTGAGGCCCATATGTATTTTAGTTTACATATTGGCCATGTGGGGCCTTGTTTAGCTGTTAGTTAATGGCCTTGTTGGCCATAGCTTAGTTTAGCACCGGATTTACTTTACATTCATAACTAGATATCATTGTGGTCTTGTCGACCCGCATACGATTCCCTGTTATTGTCTATTTCTTCTTAGCTGTTTTTCTTTACAGGCGGCTATAATGCCTTGTCGGCTGGAGGTTGTATTTACAACCGAGATATAGCCCGTTATTTTCTTAATTTTAGGGAGTAAGCCTGCACTAGGAGTGCACATGCCTAGTTAAGTCAGTTCAGATCCTAGTAGGTCACCAGGTGCCAGTCATACCTCCCAAGGTGGGGCGTGACAAATTTAGTATCAGAGCAGGTCGTATCCCAGGAAGTCTGCAAGCCGTACTAAATAGAGTCTTGTCTATGCATGTGTTGTGCACCACATTCTATAGGCAGGAGGATGCGAGGCATGATAGGACGGTTACTCTTTTTTCTCTTCCAGTCGTGCTATAGGCAGTATGGTATAGGGTTGAGTTCCTAAGCTTACCACCTTCTTTTGTTTACAGAAAAATGTTAGACCCGCGACATACCATGACTGGTAAGGAGTTGGACACTACAGCAGGAGAGGGCACTAGAAGGGTGCCTCAGTTAGAGTCAGCTCGATCTGAGGGTGACAGGGAGACTTCATCTCGGTCTCCCCAGTCTTCTCCACTACGCCAGGAGCCATCCAGAGCGGCGGATGTGTCCCTCCAGCAGTTTCTATTCCGATGCCCTCAGCCCAGGAGGTTAGGAGTGTTGTTTTCATGATAGCTCAGATGATGGCTGCGCAGTGACACCAGTAGCGCCCGTGGTTGCTAAGTCTTCGGCAGGACCAGGTAGTTCGAGGGTCCGGGAGTTCCTCCCGCTGAGTCCCCAGTATTTCACAGGGACGAATCGAGACGACGACCCTCAGGACTTCTTGGACCAGTTGTAGTGGATCTTCAGGGTAATGTATGCCACGCCTATGGAATCAGTTGATTTGGTAGTATTTCGGCTATGGGACATAGAAATATTATGGTACGAGAGTTGGGAAAGGTCCCAAGGTAGAGATTCTCCCCTTTCGACTTGGTCCAGCTTTTCGGAGGCCTTCTTGGATCATTATCTGCTGCGGGAAATCTGACAGGCCCGGGTTGATCAATTCTTGCACCTGGAGCAGGGATCGATGAGTGTTCGGGAATATGCTATGAGATTTGACTCCTTAGCCCGATATGCACCATCTTTCATTGATACCATGTCATCCAGGGTGCATCGATTCATTATGGGGCTGCTTCCAGAGTATGTGGAGACTTGTGTTACGGCTACTCTGCCAGAGGACATGGATATCGCTTGTATCCAAGAATTTGCTCAGAATATAGAAGGGATCAGGCAGCGATAACGAAGCATAGAAAAGGGAAGCCGGGAGCAGCACCGCAGGGCTAGACCTAGTGATACTCAGGCAGAGTCTCAAGTTGGACCTAGGCCACGACTGTCAGACAAACCCTAGACCCCCACTCCCACAACAGTAGCAGGGTGGCAGATCGGGTCGTCGGGGGCAGTCAAGACCAGATGAGAGTTCACGACCATCGGGTCCACAGTAGAAGACAGGGTTAGAGCAGAGTAGACTCACTGTGACACCTTGCCCTATTTGCAGTCGTCGTCATCTTGGAGCCTATAGGTATGGTTCTACGGTGTGCTATACTTGTGGACGAGAGGGTCACATGATGAGAGACTGTCCATCCAGGGGTCAGAGTGGTCAGGACTGACATGATAGATCTTCAGCAGGGTCACGTGCCCCAGCATCTCCAGCAGGGCGTAGACCCTCAGGTTCAGCCGGCAGAGGTCGAGGCAGACCAGGGGCATCCAACTCAGGCACTGGTCCAGATCGCACATATGCTCTACCAGGCCGACAGGAGTCAGAGTCATCACCGGATATCGTGAAAGGTATGCTGGACATTTTATCTCATTCTGTTTATGCTTTGATAGACCTGGGTTCCACTTTGTCTTATGTCACACCATTAGTGGCCCCAGAAGTTCGGTATCACGCCAGAATTGCTTCAGCGACCCTTTTCAGTATCTATGTCTATTGGCGATTCTATTATAGCTAAACGGGTCTACCGAGGTTGTACAGTAGAGGTTGTGGGTCGCCAGACTTTTGCAGACCTAGTGGAACTAGACATGATTGATTTTGATGTAATTATGGGTATGGATTGGCTAGCATCCTGTTATGCCAATGTAGAATATTGGACCAAAATAGTTTGATTCCACTTTCCTGGGGAGGTGATACGAGAGTGGAAAGGCAATACGGCTACGCCAAAAGGTAGGTTTATATCCTATCTTCGGGCAAAGAAGTTGATAGCAAAGGGTTGTATTTACCATATTGTCATAGTTTAGGATTTGCAAGCAGAACCCCCGACTCTTCAGTCCATCCCAGTAGTCAATGAATTTCTAGATGTCTTCCCAGATGAACTTCCTAGTATTCCCCCGGAGCGGGAAATTGATTTCACTATCGATCTACTACCACGTACTCAGCCAATTTCCATTCCTCCGTACCGAATGGCTCCTGCCGAGCTCAGAGAATTGAAAGAACAGTTCAAAGATCTATTAGATAAGGGATTCATCAGGCCGAGTACTTCACCGTGGGGTGCACCAGTCCTATTTGTGAGAAAGAAGGATGGCTCCCTCCACATGTGTATAGATTACCGACAGTTAAATAAAGTCACTATTAAGAATAAGTATCCGCTTCCCAGAATAGATGATTTGTTTGACCAGTTGCAGGGGGCGAAGTACTTCTCAAAAATCAATTTGAGGTCCGGGTACCACCAGGTTCGGATTTGGGAGAGAGATATCCCGAAAATAGCCTTCAGGACCAAGTATGGCCATTTTGAATTCTTAGTCATGTCTTTCGGGTTAATGAATGCTCCTGCGGTGTTTATGGATCAGATGAACAACATCTTCTGGCCGTATCTGGACTTGTTTGTGATTGTTTTTATTGATGACATCCCGGTGTATTCCCGTTTAGAAGCAAATCACCGAGGTCATTTGCGAACAGTGCTCCAGATTCTTAGGGATCATCACTTGTATGCGAAATTTTCTAAATGCGAGTTCTGGTTGAATTCAGTAGCCTTTTTGGGTCATGTTATATCAGATGCTGGTATTCAGGTGGATTCACAGAAGATTGAGGTAGTAAAGACATGGCCCAGGCCTACAACTCCAATTGAAGTACGTAGTTTCCTTGGGTTAGCTGGATATTACAAAAGGTTTGTGGAGGGTTTTTCTACCTTAGCAGCACCTCTGACCAAGTTAACTCAGAAAATAGCTAAATATCATTGGACTGAGGCGTGTGAACGGAGTTTCTAAGAGTTGAAAAATAGATTGACATCGGCACCAGTTCTAGCTTTGCCAGAAAGTTCATAGGGTTATGCAGTATATTGTGATGCTTCAATTGTCGGATTGGAGTGTTTCTTGATGCAACACGGTAAGGTAATTTCTTACGCTTTGAGACAATTGAGAAAACATGAAAAGAACTACCCCACCCATGACCTGGAATTAGCCGCGGTGGTTCATGCCTTGAAAATTTGGAGACATTGCTTGTATTGGGTGCACGTGGACATCTTCATTGATTATAAGAGCCTCCAGTATATCTTTACACAGAAGGAATTGAATCTATGGCAGCGTCTCTGGTTAGAATTGCTAAAGGACTACGATGTGAATATTTTGTATCATCCGGGAAAAGCTAATATCATGGCAGATGCCCTCAGCCGAAGATCCATGGGGAGTTTGGCATACCTCAGGCCAGAGCAGCAAGAAATGGCTCAAGAGTTGCATCGATTAGCCAGCTTAGCCATCTGGGTAATAGATTCAGGTGACAATGGGGCGATAATTTAGAATACAACAATATCATCTCTGGTAGTGGAGGTAAAAAAGCGACAGTATGAGGACCCTCAGTTAGCACAACTCAGAGATAAGGTACAACAGGAGGAAGTATCAGCTTTCGAGGTAACTAGGGACGGGATTTTAAGATGTAAGGGTTGCCTCTGTGTTCCATATGTGGCAAAACTCCGCCAGCAGATCATGGCAGAGGTACATCATGCCCGTTATTCCTTGCACCCAGTATGTATCATGACATAAAAGAGATTTACTAGTGGCCGGGAATGAAGAAAAGTGTAACAGAGTTTGTAGCGCAATGCTCTAATTACCAGCAGGTGAAAACAGAACATCAAAAATCCGGTGAATTGATACAGGAGATAGCAATGCCCATGTGGAAATGGGAGGCAGTAAATATGGATTTTGTGACAGGGTTACCCCGTACTAGGCGCAGATTTGATTCCATCTGGGTGGTTGTTGACAGATTGACGAAGTTGGCTCATTTTCTGCCATTCAGGACCACTTTCTCAGCTGAGGATTATCCCGAGCTTTACATCAGGGAGATAGTTAGATTACATGGGGTCCCAATATCTATTATTTCTGACAGAGGAGCACAATTCACAGCTAGGTTCTGGCAGTCTTTTCAGAAGGGTTTGGGGACACAAGTTAATCTGAGTACGACATTTCATCCTCAGACAGATGGATAGGCGGAACGTACAATTTAGATGCTTGAGGATATGCTACGAGTGTGTGTGCTAGATTTTGGGGGCAGTTGGGATGAACAGTTACCCCTTATCGAGCTCGCCTATAATAACAGTTATCATTCGGCGATCCAGATGGCACCTTATGAAGCTTTATATTGGCGAAAATGCAGATCTCCAGTTGGTTGGTTCGAAGTCGGAGAATCAGAGTTAATTGGACCAGAAATGATTCATCAGTCAAAAGAAAAAGTGAAGCTCATTAGAAAATGCCTGTTGACAACTCAAAGCCGCCAGAAATCTTCGCTGATGTACGGCGTAGGAACTTGGAGTTCAATGTAGACGATTGGATATTTCTGAAAGTCTCTCCAATGAAGGGCGTAATGAGGTTTGGCAAAAAAGATAATCTTAGCCCAAGGTTTATTGGGTCGTATCGAATACTCCGGAGAATAGGCCAGGTAGCATGCGAGCTAGATTTGCCTTCAGAGTTGGAATCCGTTCACCCGGTCTTTCATATGTCAATGCTACGAAAGTGCATAGGGGATCCGTCCTGAGCTGTACTAGTTGAGGACGTCCAGATTACCAAAGATTTAGCTTATGAAGAAGTCCCAGTGGCCATATTAGATCGGTAGGCTCGTAGGTTGAGAACTAAGGATGTTGCCTCTGTTAAAGTATTGTGGAGAAACAAAAATAAAGAAGAAATGACTTGGGAAGTCGAGGAAGATATGAGATCCAGATACCATTATTTGTTCTAGGTTTAATCTCAACTATGCATATAAGGTAAAAATGTTGATTTAATTGTTGTTTTATGCTTTACGTTGCATGTATTGTTCAGTTAATTACAATTTCGATGATGAAAGGGCTGTTGTGATGTCATATAAGATATCTATACTGGACTTTTCTGCGTTTTTGGATAGTCCATATTATAGGGGAGACTCTGCCAAATTTTTCCAGAATAATAGTCCTAAAAGAGATAAACCCCTATAAACCAAGTAGGCATTCGAGGACGAATGTTCCTAAGGGGGGAAGATGTTACACCCCGTAGAAGTTAGCAATTAGTAAGCGTACACGTGGATTTGAGATAAATAAAGGGAGTATGACGCGTGTAGAAAAGCTTCGGAAGTCGAGTCGAGCGAAGCCAGGCCGCAAAGGGTCAGCGCGGCGCGCCAGGCCACTGGCACTTTGAGAGGCGCGAGGCACCGGGCACTTTGGCGCTTTGAGAGGCGCGGGGCGCCAGTCACTTTGGTGCTTTGAGAAGAGCGGGGTGCCCCCCTTGCCCACCGGCCCTCCTATATATATAAAGTCCCTTATTTCATTTCATTCTTTTCCAAAAGTTCATATACGGCCTGAGATAAGAGAGCACAAAGAAATTAAGAAATTTTTGCCCATTTATGCTATGAAACGCCGTCCAAATTTAAATTAACTTGGGGTATCGAAGTTTAAGGCTGCAGGGAGCATTACTACGGAGTTATTGTCATGAAATTCGCCCCACAGAACCCCGCCGAGCTAAAGTTATTGGAATTGCTCCAAACTAGTTTCTATACGATCACAGGCTTCAAGTAAGTATTTCCCCCTTCTGGACTTTCGAGGAATTATGCTTTTTCGATCACGTTCCGTTAAGTTGAAATATAGTTAATATTTATAGATAAAGTTATCGTTTTTGGGGAATTTAGTACTGAAACTAGTTTTATTTTTTCAGTAATACGATTTCAATTGAGAAAAGCTATTGAATACGAATCTGATACTTGTCAGTTAAGCAGAAATCACCAATCCAGGTATGTTAAGGTGAATCTCTTCGGCAAGTTAGTTTCTTCAGTATCATAACTCAGTTTGAATCCTAGTAAGAATACCATAAGTATATTTATTATGATTAGCTGTTGTTATTAGATGAGATCAGTATTCTATATCTAGTTGGGATTGATTATGCCCTGTATAGCCTCCATAACCAACCCCAGGTTACTAGCTGTGTCGATGCCCGTGAGGGGCTAGATGACGTCGCTCCGAGGAGCGGTATGCCATCCATGAGGGGCGAAGATGAGGTCCAAGGTCCTCATACGGTCCATTCCATGGCTGGACCACTTTTTATGTCGTATCGGCACACCCCGTCGAGTTCGGTACCCGGGGTACAGATAGAAGGAGTCCACCGGACTCAGACACATCTATAGTTCAGGGGTCGAGCGGGCTCAGTTGCAGACCCAAGGGACTGGTAGGACGGCTACAGTTATTAGATGACTCATCATGACCATATTAGGGGTATATAGATTGAAGTGTACTCACCAGGGCTTATGGGGACCTCGAGTGGGTTATTCTGTGCTGGTTGTACCTTCCGGCTTATGGGAGCCAGGTAAGGTTCTTGTTTGCATTATTTATTGATAGACTAGGCGGCAGGAAGGTAAGTATTCAAGTTATATTTCCATCTCCTTCACTCAGTTACTTTTAGCTTTATTTTTAAGTTCTATTTATTCAGTTTCAATTATTGCCTTACATATTCGGTACATATTGTACTGACGCCCGTCCTCGGGGCGCTGCATTACTTGCCTGCAGGTGCGGATATACAAGGAGCTGGTCCCTCTTAGCCTTTAGCCAGGATTGTCAGAAGTATCTGCTCCTTTCCTCCGGAGCTTGTAGATAGAAGGTTTACTTCTTTTGATTGTACAGTTTTGGGTAGGCCGGGGCCCTGTACCGACCATCATATTACTTCTAGAGGCTTGCAGATTGTTTCTATTCCCCTGTGGTTAGCTGTTGGTGGGCGTGTGGGGCCCATATGTGTTTTAGTATACATATTTGCCGTGTGGGGCCTTGTTTAGCTGTCAGTTAACGGCCTTGTCGTCCATAACTTAGTTTAGCACCGGATTTACTTTACAGTCATAACTAGATATCATGGCGGTCTTGTCGGCCCGCATAGGATTCTCTGTTATTGTCTGTTTCTTCTTAGTTGTTTTCCTTTACAGGTGGCTATAAGGCCTTGTCGGTCGGAGGTTGTATTTACAGCCGAGATATAGCCCGTTGTTTTCTTGATATTGGGGAGTAAGCCTGCACCAGGAGTGCACAGGCCTAATTAAGTCAGTTCAAATCCTAGTAGGGCACCAGATGCCAGTCGTACCTCCCAAGGTGGGGCGTGACATTAAATTTTAACACAATTAAAATTTCTTAATGATTTAAATTTGATAAAATTTAGCCATTCATAGTGCGACCTTAAATCGATTAGTTCAACTATATACAAGTGGGATAAAAAGTTTAATTTCCATTTTAGAAGAAACTTTACCTTATGATGCATTTAATATAGTAAAAATTTATTCATACCCAGTGTTTACATCAATTCAATAAATACATGATATATATTTATAAATAAAGTTTTAATACTTAATCATAATTAATTAGTATATATTTTGACCTCATTAAATCACTTAACTATAGTAAAATTATATGATTTAAAATAAACATTACATGTGAACAAACATTTACCCTCTTAATATCATGTGAATGAAAAATAAAATGTCAGAGAAAAATAATTTTATGATGGTTATTTATGTTTAAAGATCTATCGAAGTGAAACACTTCTATTTATGACACTTTTTTAATTTTTTCTTTATATGTAGTAATAATTTGACGTTGAAATTCTCATTTTATCTTTAGTGAGATGATTTATAACCACAAAAATATTTATGACTTATTCTAAATTACAAATTTATTCTTAAACTTCTTGCCTAGTTAAACCGCTCCACATAAATTAAAACGGAGAAAGAAATTGATGTAATATGATATATCTTATATTTTTTATTTTCTTACTCAAAGCTCGCTAATAATATTCATAGCTTTAAAAACTCAATTGTAGATTTTTACATGATTCTCTCCTTCACCGTGGGAAAAAAAAAAAAACGAAGGAGAAGCTAAGAAAGGAAGAGTATACATTTTAAAAAAAGAAAAAGAAAAAGAAAAAGAAAAAGAAAGGAGGAATAAATAATGAAAAAAAGAAAGGCCCTGCTTCGCGACTACAGGTGTAATTGGGAAATTTGGTGTATATCGATGACCGAAACCCCTTTCCCTTTTATGCAATGATTTTTTTCGAAACCCTACAACCCCGCAACTTCTCTAAAATCACCTTATTTTCTCAGCTCATCAGCAGTAAGACAACTTCTTCCTCAACTCTGCAGAATCAGGTAAAAAAGTTTTATCTTCTTGTTAATACTATTACCATGTATTTGTAATTAAAGTTCAATACTACTTGTAAGTTTATGTCTTGTTCCTTCAACTATCTGGATCATGTGTTGTGTTTAGTTTGCAACTGGTGCATTTGGGGATAAGTCATCTTGATTATAGATTGCTTTTTTTTTTTTTTTTGGCCGACCGGGTTCACTGAGATCGACCTTATACTTAATGAATGCAGGATTGTGATCTTCCGCTTTCATCCGCAAGAGTATAGTTGATGTGCTTATTTGGCCCTTTTTTTTTCTTGAAAAAATAAAAGATCCTCGGTCTTCATCTTTTGCTTTACCTTTGTCGCAACAGATTGTTTCTTTAAGTTTTTGGGACTTAAAATATCAATTTTGTTTGTTTTTTGCAGAAAGCTTCGTCTTTGATCTTTGAAAAAAAGTTTTATCTTTTTAATTTCCAACTGTGTAAAAAGCAACTGTGTAAGCAGAGACCATTTTGAAATTGGTCAAATTTAAACATAAGGGCGAAAGAGGACTTTTTTTTTTCCTTTAGACGATGAACAGCTTTTTGTTCTTGAAATAGTTGATCTTGAAGTTGCAAGTTTAGTGCTACTTTCTCTCTCTCTCTCTCTCTCTCTCTCTCTCTTTTTCTGTTTACCATATATATAAAAGTAATCGTGTTTAGAAAGCAAACATGACAGTATGACATAGTTTTTATGGTTACTTTATAAAAAAAATTAAAGAACATTGTTAGCTATGGTAGCTGAGATTGTTTCTCTTGCCTTGAGTTTGGTGAATTAGTTGATTAATTGAAGCTTATTTATATTAACAATCACAGACTGGATTGAAGAGGAAAAGATGATGATGAGATCCTAGAATGGTGACCTTTTTCCTTTTGTTGGTGTAAATACAGATGGTTGACATCTGACGAAATCTTGTTGAAGTGACAAAAGACAATCTTACTAATTGAAAGAAATAGTGTTTACTTGGTAAAGAATAGTGCTTTCATCCCAGAATTGTGACATGGCTGCAAAACCAATTGCTGATACCATATGGCGGTAAATTGAAAAACTATTACTACTTTATTATTCTTTGTCCATCCTAACTCTCACCTCTTCTGGAGGAGGCATTGATGAAAGCTGCAACTAGTTCTTATTCAGTTCTGGTATGAAATCTGGTTATTATCATTTCACAGGGGTAGTTTCATGATCTCCCGTCCGGAGATGAGTTTGAATCTTAGAGCTCATCTATCAAGTAAAGCATGCGCAGAAGTATGGCTGGCAGCTAAAGACATGGCAGAGGTGCTCTATCCTGAATTGCTTCCCAAGCGTGATGTGTGGCCTAAGAGTTTTAAAAGTTCTAAATTGATTGATGATAATATTGCCATTTATTTCTTTTCAGTTAAAGGCAGGTATGGTAACTAACCTAGCATAAATCTATTTGTCATCTGTTATACCCCCTCTAATCTTGGTATGATTTTGTCTCAGAGATGATCAAATTTTTGAAAATCTGCTGTATAATTTAAGACACTACGACATTGCTTTAAAAGCCTTGGTTGGTGATTCTGAACTCCTGATATTTACTTCTGCCCATCTGCCAGAAAAGCAGCACAGTAATTCCTACCATCCCAAAGTCTTGAATAGGCTAACTTCTTCACATGTTTCTGCTGACCACAGTAAATTTGCAGGATTCGAGGGTAAATTATATCTATGGGGCGTCTTCAGCGGAAGACAAGCTCCTCCTCAACACTCACCAGATGATTGTTTCATTCATAATACCCGAGTGACGCAAGCTTCAATCCCTAATTTAGCAAATGATGTGAAGGATAGAAGTTGCAAGGAATTCTCCAATAAGAAAGAACCTTGTAAGTCTTTGAGTAATTAAACTTGTTGGCTGCTTGCTTATATGCTCACCTGTGTAAGATAACGAATATCACCTTCATCAAGTATCAATTTAGCTGGATAATGTGGATTTCTAGCTATATTTGTTTGTTGTGCGCGTGTCCACTTGAAAGGAAAATATTCTTGAAGATGCTACCTGTTAAACTGAAGTTTGAAGATACATATTACTATGGGACATGTAGGGCACTATTGTCCAGCAAAATGTTTTAATTTTTGATTTTATTACATTTTCATTTCTGATTTGATTTTCCCAGTTATCATGGCAAGTACTGTTCACCTCATCTTATGGAGTTATAGTCATTTTATAGTTTGAAAAATCTGGGCCATCTTTTTTTTTTTTTTTTTTGGTTTAAGTAATCAAATTATATCAGAAAAGCATCAAGAAGATGCAAGGTTATAAGAGAGCAAAAGAAGTTGCTTCAAACAAAACATGAAGCAAACTTGGGCTTAAACCTGTAAACAGCCAAAAGAATTCCCTGAATATTCTACTAAGCCTTGAGCCCGTTTTTATTTGTCTTGGTGCTGAATACATTGACACGGGATATTTAGGGAAAAGTACCATGGTGTATGTTATTTGCTAATGACATTGTCTTGATTGACGAGACTCATGACGGGGTTAATGCTAAGCTTGAAGTCTGATGGCTGACTCTGGAATCTAAAGGGTTCAAATTGAGTCGGACCAAGACCGAATACTTAGAGAAAGTTTAGTGATATGATGCGTGAGACTGACGTGGAAGTGATGCTTGATACACAGCCTATTCAAAAGAGGGGGAATTTCAAGTATCTTGGGTCTATTATTCAAGGAAATGGGGAGATTGATGAGGATGTCACTCATCATATTAGTGCAGGGTCGATGAAATGGAGATTCGCTTCTAGAGTCCTGTGTGATAAGAAGGTTCCACCAAAACTTAGACAAATTCTACGGAGGTGGTTAGACCAAGTATTTTGTATGAGGTGCAGTGTTCGCCAGTCAAGAAATCTTATGTTCCGAAGATGAAAGTTATGGAAATGAGGATGTTGTGATGGATGTGTGGGCATACTAAGAGAGACATAACTAGGAATGAGTATATCGAAGACATGGTGGGAGTAGCTTCGGTAGAGGGTAAGATGTGGAAAACGAGGTTGAGATGGTTCAAACATGTGAAGGGGATGTCCGGATGCCCTGGTACAGAGTTATGAGAGGTTGTTGATGGATGGTTTCAAGAAAGGTAGAGGTAGGCCGAAGAAGCGGTGGGAGAGGTGATTAGACAGGACATGTTACAGTTTCAGCTTACCGAGGATATGACCCTAGATAGGAGGTTGTGGAGGACACAAATTAGTAGGAAGTAGAGTGATGTTTATCTAATTTTCCCATACTAGTAGTCGTGATAGTATTATGTGTAACATCCCGCCCTTAGATTTTTTATTACTTGTTTTTGTATGTTTTGCTTTAGTTAATGTTTGACATGCTTTGTTTCATCAGCTTCTTCCTTTTCTGAATTGCTTTGATTTGTGTATTCTTGAGTTGAGGGTCTATCGGAAGTAGCCTCTCTGCCTCTGAGGTACGGTAAGATCTGTGTACACTCTACCCTCCTTAGATCCCCTTTTTGTTTTTGGGATTGCTCGGGGTAGGTTGTTGTTGTTGATTCTACTAAGCTAAAGACAAGGAGCTAACAAAACCCAAAAAATTATCCACATTGTTTACGAGGGAAAGAAAGTGTGCCAACTGAATAAATATTCTAACATCTAGCCTTAATGGTGCTAGTAGGAGTTGAAATTCCATCAAAGCATCTGCTATTTCTCCCCTTCCAGAGACCAACTTTCATTGGCATCCTTCATGGAGAAGGGCATTATCCATTGGAGTCTAGTTAGAGTAGAATAATGCCACAAGTCAGCTGCTTCAGAGCTGTGCAAAAAGTGATGGTTTACAGTTTCATTGTCCTGCTTAGACATGAAACATTTGTTGATAAGAATTGTTCCTGTCCTCCTGAGATTGTCTTGGGTTAGGCAATCCTCTCTAAGGGCAGTCCAAGTGAAGCAAGAGACTTTGAGAGGCTGCCTAGTTCTCCAAACATGTTTCAAAGTTCAATTCTCAAGGATGCCATTTTGAGAGTTCAGTAGTTATATCTCTCTTTTACAGTGTAAATCCCCTCCTTTGATTTGCCCCAAAGGATTCTGTCTAGAACTTCATCTTCTATAGATCTTTCTCCCAGTGTTTCTTGAGGATACATGTAATTCTTGTCCTTCACAATGAGAAATGGTTGCAAGTGTGTGTGAAGTAGTAAAACATGTGAAAAGAGAACACTTAGGAATAAAAAGCTAGTGGAAATTGATAGTACGTGGAAAAGTGGTTGGAGCTTCTCTGTTAGAAAATGTCATATAGGATGTGTAAAGGCCAATGGAGCATGCGGTAGATCATTTAGCCGCAATGAGAGCTCACTAATCACTCAATACTCTTGTAAATAGCCAATTGAAAATGACATTTCATCAGTGTGATTTAGTGCACCAGAAATCAGGAGTTTGATTCAGTGTTCCAATACTTAAGTTATATCTTGATTGACCTTTTCCCTCTTTCTAAAAGGAACAAGTGCTGTTAGAAGTAAACAAATAATTTGTTTGTGGCCAGCAATGTACTAGACACCACTATTTTGACCAACCATTCCATATATAGCGGACTAATGGCAATGTTTCAGAAAGATGCGGCTTAAGAAATGCCCTAACTTTCTTGTCATTTTTCATTTCTATATGAATCTAAAGTACTTCATTTATCTGCATACATCCTACCCCTACCCAGGCCCCACTTGTGGGATTTCACTGGGTATGTTATCGTTGCTACGAATTTGAAAGAAATTTTCGTGTAACAATATTGATATTCTTGTCCTTCTCCTATTGTTGTGTTTCTTTCTGGGCTTGTTTCAGAGGGGAATAGTAAAATTTGTTTTACTCATGGTGTTGCATGTGTGCCTTGTTAGCTTTGTGTTTTACTTGCAATTGTTTTAGTTATTACTAACCTTTTTCCAGATAAAAAATTACTAACCATTTAAAATGCATTGGTACACTACTACACTGTCATAAAATTGGTGTCCTACTTGAGGGAGTTGAGAATCCATGGGTCAAAGTCAAAAGTTCCTTTTTTAATTAGTTTTCAGGTGTAACAAGAATGCTGCAATCTGCATAGGTGGTTTGGTTTTATTTTCTTTTTGGATTTTTATTGTACTATGTATATGTTACATGATTGTTGTATATTAGCACCTTTGGTGCAATATCATAATGTTGAAGATATAATTAAGTAAAATAAAAGTATGCTCTTTTTAACAGCTCTAACTTTTAGATGAAATGATCACGCACTTTAACATATAAAATTACTTTTGAATAAATTATTTTAAAAGAAAATTAACAACTATGGGTTACTTACCAATTTGTTAGTGTTTATATTAAACTTTGGTAGTGCTTCCATCATGCCTAATTTCCAGTTTCTCCACTTTCGTCACTTGCTTCTTGTACTTATTCTGTGCGAGGATGACCTCTGTTTTTGTTTCATTTTACTCTTTTCTCTTATTTATCCTTCCCCTCAAATCTGATTGAAGTAAGATCTTTTTCTTGGACATCCTCCTCCTCCTTTGAATAAGCAGCACCTGCCTCAAAAACAGCAAGAAAGGGAAGGCCGCTCGATGATGCTTGGCAACATGCTACTCCAGTAGATGGAAAGAAGCAGAGGACAGTTTGCAAGTATTGTGGATTTATCTCTTCATCTGGAGGCATTACTTATCTTAAGACGCATCTGGGTGGAGGTGATCCAATGGGTTCACTAAAGGGTTGTCCAAATGTGCCACCAGAAGTCAAAAGGGTGATGAAAGAATGGTTACAAGGAACTATAAGAGGGGTGAAGGCCCCACAGCTAGAGGAAATCAGGACGCACTTTGAAGGTATGTTTCTGAAAACATGGATGATTCTATATATTCTTTAATGTGGAAAATTAGTAATATCTTGACAGGGGTCTTTTGCTCCATAGAAAGATATTTACTTCTATCAGAATGAGAGAAACAGAAGCATCCTGAGGACACTTTTCTTGCCTGTCTATAGCTTAATTTTGGACGACTTGGAGCTACACCTTTGTGGTTTGGACAGGGTGTGCAGTTGGTGAAGAGCTTGTGTAGAATAACCTCTTTTGGCTTGTCGAAGTATTTTGCTTGTTTGTAGATTGACTGGAGGCCCTTCTGTATTATTGTATACCTGCTGCTTCACACTTTTTGATAGCAACCACAACCCGCGGCTTCAGTAAATTGAAGATCCATGAAACCTTGAGAACATCCATAATTAGAAAAACATAATATACTATGGGATGAAGGACGTGGAATTTCACCATTTGTTGAAGAATAGCACAACCCAACATTATTACATCTTGAACTCTTGCGATGTTCCACCTATCAATCAAACCTAAAATAGATTTAACAAAATGGGAGATGGAATCAAGACAGACATGCAAGTAATCAACTCCTAACATATAAGTAAAAGACCTACTAATTAGCATTTCAACAAGAATTTAATCCATGCAAGAAAGAGAAGTAGAAGAGAGAATGGAGGTCTCCTCATACATCTGACCTTGAAGAATTCATGTAGAATTTCAAAAGGAAGAATAAGAGAACAAATTCAAAATTCTATTTTTTTTCAAAGGAAGCTATCATCCTTTAGGTTTCTCAATCGTATAGGTATTCTCCTTAGGATCTTAGCAATAGCCTCAATACACCTATCAAACAACCATGTTCTCCCAAGAGTATTGTGATAAGCATTCATTGACACCACTCAAATTCAAGATCACTCCATGTACACAAGAAAAAGGAAGATTTCACCATTTTAGATACCTTAAGTTCATTTTCCTCTTCAAACATTGTAATCTATTTGGTCTAGGATGCATGAAACAGTGAAGCTTCAACTCATTCACTAAGATAATGCTCGCTAAATTCACACTACTAGCAACATCCACTTCCGTAGTATAAGTTTTATCCTTAACTAGACATCTTTCACGTAAGATTTGCCCCTTTGTGTCTCAACGCTAGGTTATCCAAAGGGCTTGTGCGGTGTTCTTCTCACATAAAAATCCAGTGTCATTCCTCTTTTCGCTTTAACACCATTAGCAACATAAGAACAATTTCATCAGCTACCTCATTAACCTCAACTTGGACACTATCAATGTTATGGTCCTTCTCAACTTGAGGTTTATTATTATGGGATTCAATCCAATTAATTGAGATATATCATCTGTCCTACCACAGGAATTCTCAATCTATGTTCAACAATACCATTTCCAAACATATAGGGAGATCTACAACATGCGAAGTATTATTGAGAGATGATTCATTATTAACAGCTACAACCACACTTTCAACTTGAAACTCCTCAATATAAATTCCTTTGTGCCAACAAGTTGAGTTACTCCATCGACTCCACAATTAGAATAATTAACTTGAGGTGCACCACAAATAACAAAACTCTTAACAATAATTGAATCCATATTAGGATGAAAAAGAGAAGTGGAACTTATACATAGAATCTCACCTTGAAGCTATCTTAAATAATCATAAAAAAAATACTAAGTGAAACTACATAACATCTGAGCCCATATAGGAAAGGTTCCAAGCTGATACAAGCCCGAAATAGAAAAATAAAGAAGCTTTCCGAAAGCTGGGTTTTTGCGGTGCAATTCATGGTATATGAGTGGCTTTTTGGTTGTGCAGTAGAAATTGCTCGTGAAATCAGCATATCGCTGGTTTTAAACTGTTGTGCAGTTCATGGTGTAGTTGAGGGATAGTGTGTGCGACTACACGCCACATTGAAAATGTGCGCCAAAATATGGTTTAAATTCATATGTTGTGTGTGCGGATGAAGGATATGTTGTGGGTCCGCACAATGCAAAGAAACTTGAACTATGGCCTATTTGTGTTGTTTTGCAAGTGGTTGACTCTCGTGAAGGCATTGGTGCACATGAGCTGTTCTGATGCCTTCCAAAATCCTCCAACTCCGAGAGTTGGACCTCCAACACGATGAACCTCTTTTCTGAATCTTCTAAGGTGGCTTGAAGTGGCTTTTATTTGTCTTACCAAGAATATTATTATTTTTGTGGCAGCACTTCCTTGGTGCCGACATTTGATCGTCAGTAGTAATCATTATATTTACTGGTTAAAGAAATGATATACACCTCTTTTGGTTGAGAGAAAAGGAAGGAATTGGGCATTCAAGGTGTAGCCTAGTGGTCAATGCATTCGGTTGAGAACTATGAGGTCTCAAATTCAAATTCCAGCTGCGACAAAAACACTAGGTGATTTTATCCCATCTTTCTAAGCCTTGATGGACAAAGTTACCTGGTACCAGTGTTGGTGGGAGTTAGCAGGTACATCATTGAGTTAGACGAGGTGCTGATCGTGACACCGCGATTATTTAAAAAAGGGGGAGGATTTGGAAGAGGAGCTCAAGCAATTAGACAGCGGCTACAGCAAGAAAGGATTTAACTTAAATATTTTATGCACGCAACTTGCACTGCCTTTGCATATTTAATATTCTTCTGGATCACTTACACTACGATAGAACTATCCAGGTATGTCTACAACTATTATTTTTTGATGAAGTAACGAGTTTCATTAGAAAGAAGCATCAAGAAAATGCAAAGTTAAAAAGGCAAAGAAACAAGGAGCTGAAATGACATAAAAGAGTAGTTAGCCGGCTCCGATACAGTGTGCTAGTCTAAAGTAAGAGTGCTAACAAAATCCAGAAAATGGTCAGTACTAGTTACAGGGGACAGCTTTGTTCAGAAAAAAAAAACATTAAGTAAATATTTAGCTTTGAAAGAGTGATTTGGAGTTGAGGTGCCATCAGAACATCTTCTATTCCTCTCTGTCCATAAACTCCAAAAGATTGCTGCAGGAATCATCAAGCAGATTTTCTTGACGGCCTTATCAACTTTCCATAAACTCCAACTTAACTGTGCCTGCCTCAGGTTCTGTGGCATGACCCAGCTTAGACCAAAAATGCTGTAGAACCTACTCCTTATATCAGTGGCTACATGGCAGTGCGGTAAGAGATGACTAACAGTTTCCTGATTCCTCCTACATAGGTAGCATCTGTTAACCAGCCGGAAACCTTTCCTGTTAAGGTTTTCTTGCGTTAGACAAGCTTCATATAAGGCTATACGGTTGAAGCAGATTACCTTAATAGGAGGTTTGGTTGTCCAGATCAACTTTATCAACTTCCAGGGCCAAGAATCAATCACCTGATTTTATGAGCAGATCTATTTATAGCAGTCCTTTGCTGAGAATATCCCATTTCTGCCCCAACACATGGTGTCTGAAAGATCTTCAACAATGTTACAACTCTCCATTTTTGCTAACATTTCCAATCAAACTTCCCATTTCCCAGTCTCGGACAGGTCTTCTTTGATGTGTATCCCAGTAGTGATTGCTTCTGTTTTGGGCAATTGAGGAATTTTTTATCCACAGCAATGTTGAAATGCTAGGATAAGCATCCCTGAGAGCATGGTTATTTAGCCATTTATCCTTCTTTCCATTCCCAGGTTTGAAATGGATCTTTTGAGAGAAATCATTGCCCAGTTTGCTGATGAACTTCCAAGGACCAACTCCATAAGGGGCATTGGTAATATTAGTACTCCAGTTGTATTTACTTCCATGCTTAGTCATGACCACCTCCTTCCAGAGCTTTGTTCACTTGTGCCATTCCTCCATTGCCACTTCATGAGCAGATACTTGTTATGGATAGCTAAATCCCTGATCCCTAAACCTCCATGACATTTTGGCTTTGTAATTGTACTCCATTTTATCAAGTGCAATTTGTGGGAGCTGCAATGCCTTTCGCGTAGGAAATCCCTTCTGATTTTTTCAGCTGCTCTTAACACCTTTTTAGATATGTCTCAAACTTTATACCAAGTCTAGAAGCTATTGCAGATGATATCTGGCCAACCTGATTTTGTTTGGTATTTAATGCTGTTGATCACCCAAAAAAAGACTGGTGGTTTACAGCACTACTTCCTCGTTGAAGTTTGATAGTGCATTGTTGTTTTCCCCTCTTTCGGGAAGAAATAAGATAAAAAGTAAGCAAATTCAATTGGCTTAACACAATTTCTAAGTATCTTGTGGATAAAAGTGCCATTTTGCAGTATCTTTCAGCACAGCAATTTAGTTTATTCAGGTTTTGGCTAATAAATATCATCTTGACTTGAAAGAGATGATGAAAATGCATCGGAAAGAGGGAAAAGCAAAGTATTCTCTCCGAGAGTGAGTTGGATCATTCAGATTTTGGCTATTGGAATGTTCTTGTTTTTGATCATTTTGGAGCAATTTTGTCAGTCAACATTCATCTCGTAAGAGGTGAACTTTTTTTACATCAATAATATATGAACTTCATCAGAAAAAAAGAGGAACTTTTCAGAGATGATAACAAAATGCATTGGAAAGATGTGCTATGGAAATTAGTAATCATCGTATAAAGAGCAGCCCGGTGCACTAAGTTCCGGCTATGCGAGTTCCGGAAAGGGCTGAACCACATTGTGCCTATTGTACACAACCTTATCTTGCATATATGCAACTATGCAAGAGGTTGTATCCTCCATGGTTTGAACTTGTAACCTCCTTTTAAAATCAATCTAGAAGTAATTCATTTTCATTGTAAAAGTTGGAAAAGATTATCCCATGAAAATGGATAAGTGCTGTCACTCTTTTTACTGGGCCTGTTTATTAGTTCAGCTTGCTGTTTGCTTCGTAGTTGATATTACTTAACTTTAGTTAAATATATTCCCTCTTCCTGAGAGGGGGGAGAGCAGTGTCGCTTTTACACAATCTAGGTACATTTGTGATTTTCGCTCATGATATCTTGACCACCTTTAATTACACTGCATATGGAAGTGTCATCCTCTCCTGCAACTAGCATCTTCATAATGCTAAATATGTTGTTGTGTTAAATTTTAGTTGTGGTTCCATCGCGCACAATATCAATTTTTTCTTTACTTGACAACAATCCCCCCAAAAGAAAAAATCTCTTTACTGTAACAAGTTTCTGTTAAGGTTATTGTCCCAGGACTGCTCCTGCTTTCTCTTTTTCTTTCGTTTAAACTCTTATAAAAAATAGCCCCACTCTTAGTTAAGATTTAATTCAGGATCCTATTGTTTGTATCTTCTCCTCTTTCTCCTCTAAATTAGCAGCACCTGCATCGAAAAAATCAGTTAGAAGGGGAAGGCCACTTGATGCTGCCTGGGAACATGCTACACCAGTTGATGCAAAAAGGCAGAGAGCCGTTTGTAAGTATTGCGGTTTCATATCTTCTTCTGGAGGAATTACGCATCTTAAGGCACATTTGGCTGGAGGTGATCCAAAAGGGCCCTCAAAAGGTTGTCCCAATGTGCCGCATGAAGTCAAAAGGGTAATGGCTGAATCACTAAGCAGAACAGTGA
Organism: Datura wrightii; assembly: GCA_035772735.1. Lineage (NCBI taxonomy): Eukaryota > Viridiplantae > Streptophyta > Magnoliopsida > Solanales > Solanaceae > Datura > Datura wrightii. Next base: position 25,127,307 of record JASDFA010000001.1, read on the forward strand.
AAGGGGTGAAGGCCATGCAGCCAGAGGAGATCAGGAGGTACATGAAAGGTATGTTTCTAGGGATATTTGCTTTGATGAGGAAGTATGCAAACGAAGTTTTTCGCACCATATAGAAAGCTATAATACATCTTTTGGTCTCAAGAAAAAGAAGGGTATTGGAAAATTTTAGAATTAATTAACTCTTTAGTTTACATAGAAGTTGGAATAAGTGAACAGGTTAGCAAGCAATTTACACGTTTTCTTGCTGTACAACTTAACTTTTCCTTTCTGGATAAAGTAACTAATTCTTCCAAATGTTTCAGCGGAAAATGATTGGTCTCCTCCCAGGTCAGATGACTATTCGTTGAATCAACATAGAATTATCAAGAATGCTCAGTACTCACATTTAGCCAGTGGGGGGAATTCTGTAAATGATATGATCATGTCAAAGCAATCAGAGACGGCACGTGTCGATAGTTATATGGAGGTTATGAGTTCTCATAATGCTTGTAAGTCGAGCTTCTTAAGCAAACCTACGACTCGAGTAGGTTTTATTTAACATGTGCATAGTTGAAGACTAAGAGCTAGGAAGGGAGACTGCTTAACCTAATTGTGTGAACATGCTCCATTAATTTATGACATGGCAAAACATACACGAGGAGATGACGAAGTTGATTGTGCTGCTTTGTCAGCAAAAGGTTGGTTCTTTTGATGTACAAATCTGTTATGAATCACATTTTAACCTAAACTTTATGACGACAACATGGAGACATTGCTTGTGATTATTGTATCTATGTATTTTGTTGGATGTTCCCTCCAGTTTGGAGTGATTTTGCAGATCTATTAAGCAGGTTGAGAATGGCCCCTTTTTGAAAGTTCTGTAAGTTTGTGTACTTGCTGAGGATGCCAAGTTTTCAAAATTGAATTGAATCCGACATTATCTGTAACACTCAGGTATTAACCAAGCATCAAGTACAAGGCTGTGTGGCATCTTGCAAATACTCTTTGCGAATCAAGTTCGAGATGAACTTACTCTAGATATGCATGTATAGGTTTGCCAGTGTTTCATTTTGGTCATGTGTGTTGGGCTACTATTCTCTGGGCTCTAAATCGTCAACCTTTTTATCTTTAGGAATGCATTATTTGTTCCGTGTATAACTTTTTTGAATGTCTAGTTCTGGAAATGCAAAAAGCACGAATTGTCAATCCTATGTATGCATCATTTCACTGATAGCGTATGAAGGTTTGTTTCTCCTCTTCAATTGGATCAAAACATTCCTCAACAACCCGAAACATTTACATTGCTTGTTTTCTTTGAAATTGCAAATCTGCTTCTTTCGATGAACAAAACAAAACTTGGAGAATATGGGGCTTTTCAATAGAGTTGTAAAGATGGACTTGTGGCACCTGGTAGCCGTTTGTAGCACCCTTTATCTGGAAGATCCAAAGTACCTTTGAAGTTTAGTCAAGTATTGAACAATTTCTTCCTCTGAATAGCTTAAATTAGACAATAATAATAACAAAAGCATAGAATGAATCAACATATGCATACGACAGCAAATCCAACATTTAATGTTTCAGGTTTACTGTCTAAAAGTTTTCAAACTTTAGTTCAAAATTGAATGCAAAGCTTTGGGCTTCAAGTTAGGCTTCGGCAATTTCAACTTCGAACCTGTAGGATTGAAGGTTGAACTGTAATTTTCAATTTCGTAGGTGTAAATTCGATTATGAGGAGATTTAAGTTTTGAAAACATTGTAAATTTAGGCTTCTTAATCTTTTAGACTTTTCCAATTTCACTAATTACGCGTTCGTTTCCTCATAATTAGGGTTTTATTAGAGCCATTGAATTGTGTCAAAGATTTTTGAACTAGGATAAATTACGCTTTATGTCCACTGGAAAAAATATTTGCACGTTTAAGCCAATATTTTGAATTTGTTATCTGATTTAGCTCATATTTGTGTGTGTATATGTACTTTTATATCAGATTGATTCATTATGTATAATTTTTTTCTCCAAGATATAATATTGTACAAATTAAAATTGTGACTATATGACGTGATATTCTATGTCGGACTGCATGTTTGACAATTTCAAAGATATTGAGGACACAAATATATCAATTTTTGCGTCAACTGCCATATTTTGGGTGATCTTTAATTTTTGCCCTTCAATATTTTAAGTAATAAAAATGAACAAAAATACCATTAATATTTTTTAAAAAAATCTCAAGGCATAGGTTAGCCCTAGAGGGCAAAAGTTCATGCTACTAAACTTCTGCCCCAAAGCACAAGTTTAATAGGTAGAAGTTCATACTACTGAACTTCCCTTCTAGGCACAAGTTCCCTATTGAATTTCTGTCTCAAGACATAAATTCATGTTATTGAACTTGTGCCTACGGACAGAAGATCATGCAATTGAACTTCGCTCCAACTCACAAGTTCATGCTACTGAATTTTTGTCCCTTAAGCAGGGGCGGATCTACCCTATACGATAAGGGTGCCACAACACGCATAAGCTTCGGTTAAAATTTGTAGTAAGTAGTTAAATATCTGCAAAATTTTGGTTATATATTTAAAATGGCACCCAAAAGACATAAACAAGTTGTGGGTGCCATGGTTTTGTGCTGTGTTTGAAGGTTTTCTTCCTTGCTCCATGCCCAAATTTGAATCTCGAGGGCAATATTTCTTATTTTTCATTGCATCTATTTCTCTTTTCATACTTCATTTTTATTAATATTTCAGTTGGGCCCCAAGGGCTAAGGTTCTAACCTCTTTAACCCTCTTTAACCCTCTTCTCTCTCTCTCTCTTCACTTCTTCTTCTATTTTAAATTTATTTATGTTAGTGTTTCAATTTGTTTTTAACTATACAAAATTTTCAATAGGTAATTTAAATTGATTTAATGTATATATTTTCTCCGATTCAAATTGTTTGCCCTATTCTTTTTTAATCAATTTTAAAAAGATTTTTTTATACAATTTTTTAATTCTAACTTTTCACATGACATGTTTAAAATCATAGGATCAAAGAACATTTTGGTACATTATATCTTTAGTTTAAGACCAAAAAATTTAAAAATCTACTTTACTTTTTTAAACTCCGTATCAAATCAAAATCAGACAAATAAATTGAGAAACAGAGAGAGTATAATTTTTTTTTAGTGAGATATATTAAAGTATATAATTTAATCAATATCTTCTATTGAATTTTGAAAAAATTAAATAGCTTGACATTCATTGACATTTTAAATTGCTTTCATTTATTGAAATTTGAATATTTTATTTGAAAATAATTATCATAGAACTCAATTAGTAATATAAAATAAAATTAATGAATAGTAAAGGTAAAATAATATAATCAAACAAAAAATTTAGAGTAATTAATATACTTTTAAAGAAATTCGAATTTGGTGCTTCTTTTTTTTTTTTTGTAATTTTATTCAAAAATATAATTTAAATTAAAGTGAAAAAAATCACATGTTCTGTTTATGAATAAAAGACTTAATTGAATCAATTAAAAATTAACCAACTGATCTATTATTTTCATTTAATCTTTATTGCTAGTGATAGCTATATTTTATATATATAAAATAGTGGCACCCACAGTCATTAAATCCTGAATCCGCCTCTGCCCTTAAGCATAAGTTCATATTACTTGACTTAAGCCTTGAGACATAACCTGTGTGAATTTATGCCTTAAGGCATAAATTGGACAAAAACTTATGTCTTGCGAATTTTTATTCTTGCCTTGTGATATATATATATTTGGTTGTTAAGGATTACCACTTTTTTGTCACAAGTTCATGCTACTGAACTCTCCCCCTTAAGCACAAGTTCATGTTACTTGACTTATGCCTTGAGACATAATCTGTGTGAATTTATGCCTTAAGGCATAAATTGGGCAAAAATTTATGTTTTACAAATTTTATTCTTGCCTTGTGGTGTGTGTGTGTGTGTGTATATATATATATATATATATGTATATTATTTTTTGGTTGTTAGGAAATTACCACTTTTTTGTCACTTATAGTGCCAAAAAACAAAAATTAAAAATTAAAAATTTAAGAGGTAAAAATTAAAGATCAACCTAAACTAAAAACATGTATGCGAATGACTCTGTTAATTTGCCTTTGAAGCTATATTAAAATGGATCAAAATTTAATATTTCAAAATTTAAATGGATCAATTTAATATTTTAAAATTAAAATTTAAATAGGTAAAAATTATATAGATAGTGTTATAAATTATAAATTTTCTCATATCAATATAATGAAAATGTATATTATAAAATATTTGTCAAAATTAATATAGCTTGACCCTCAAAAAACAAAATATAATCTTAGAGATCTTTGTATTTATTTTGATTTGTCATCCCAATTCTCATACTTCATAAAGTTTTATTCCGACACTTGTGATAATTAAAATACGCTATATTGAACTCCTAGATCATTAACCAAGCATATTTGGCAACTTAATTACTGAGTCTAATAAGACGTGTGCATCGGATAAAAAATGTGTGTGTATATATATTTATTTATTTGTAAAAAATAAAAAATAAAAATATAAGATGCATGATTTCACACCTACAACGAGCGTGACTATAAAGATTTAGACTAAAAAATAATTTTCTTTAAAAAAGATTAAAATGTGATAAAAGTTATAGAATTGCAAAGAAAAATAAAAGAAGAATTTTGGGAGAGGAGGAAGAGATTATATTATATCTTCTTTTAGTATCTAATAGATGAAAACATCATCCTATAATACTTTTTGGTCACCAAGTAATGAAATTAATTTGATTTATTTTTAACTACTTTGTAACTAATGGTTACTCTCTAACTAGTCTAGTAACTAGTTTTTTGCTTTTCAAGTAATACAAAATGGACATACATATTTTTAATATATTTTATAATACTCCCCCTTGGATGTCCATTAATAGATAATGTGTTTCATTTAAACTTTACTAGAAAAGACCCTGTAAAAAAATTATAGTGAAGGAAAAAGAGTACTCATATCTAGTAATATGCATTGAGAGTTGCCTCATTAAAAATTTTGTCAGGAAAATCCATTGGGACAAAACCTTAGCTAAGAAAAAAAGAGTGCAACGCGTATTTTACTCCTCCTGATGAAAACATCACTTTATTTCTCGAAGATGATGCATTCCAATCTTGTATATCAACTTCTCAAGTGTTGATGTTTGTAAGGCTTTAGTGATCTGCCAAGTCATCTGTGAAATGAACTTATTGAACATCCACCATACCATTTTGTTGGAGTTCATACATGAAAAGAACTTTGGTGAAATATGATTTGTTCTATCTCCTTTAATGTATCTCCCCTTCAGTTGAACTTACAAGCAACATTATTTCCATACAATTTTGAAACCGTCAATTCAAAGAAAAATAACACATCTCCTATGTGTTGAGTTGCTTGCTTTTTAAGTTATTTGTATCTCGACATAACTTGAATAAATATCAATAATTGACTGCCCTATAAAATATGACAGTATCATTACATGCAAATAGATAACTTTCATGTGATCAAATGTTATACAGATGAAATAATCTTTCTGCATTTTCATAACCAATAATTCCTTCACAATATTGATTATAAATAATAAATCCATATTAATATTTGATTTCACTCAAATATCTTCAAATAAAAGTGGAGTTATATCTTGCCTTCACATTTATAAAAATATTTTCTCATAAATAATAATAGCAGGATACATAAGTGCACCTATTGCACTGATACATGGTACTTTCTAACCATTTTTATTAGATCGAGATTGATCTTTCTTTATGTTAAGTGATGTCATAACCATTAGAGTACTCAATGGAATTACTTTAAAACCGTTTAAATCCTTCAAGATTTTTCATATAAACTTCACTGTCTAACTAGACATGACAACAATTTCATATATACATATCAAGTTTTTCATGTATTTTCAGACTCATATAAAACTTGAAAACAACCGCATCCACCATAGGAGAACACATCTCTACATAATAATTCAGGACTTATGCGAAAAAAACTTTATAGCGCAAGGCATAAGCTGTACTCTATATCTTACGATTTTTATTTTTCATTTCACTTTTCACACAAGAACTTATTTGTGCCCACTGACATTATACCTTCAAGTGTTTGGAGTGTAGATCTAAATATTTCACATTTATTACGTGAATGAAATATACTTAAATTGCATATTTTATTTGGCCAATAATTTATCTATCACACTCTTTGACAGATTTGAATTCAAGATCCTCATCACCATTTATAATTTTGAACACCATATTATATCAAAGATACCGTCAATGGTCATTTTGATATCTGTTACAATACGATATAACTTATCAAGATCTCTTCATTTTTCATCATTTTCAGGTACCTAAACATTTGCCAAGGTTTTATGAAATATTATGTCGTAGTGTTCTTTTAAAGCACTTGCCTAATTATTATGACCATCTTGATATTTGTTCCTCTCCTTCAAGAGTTTTATCTTTGAAACTAATTGATTTATCATGCTTCAGACATACCATAAACTCTGTCCTTCAAGGACTTTCATTTTCATTGGAGCATTTACAACTGGAATATGACATAGGATCACAAATATATTTGGCAATTGATTTGCAATATTTTGCAAATGAATTATCTCTTGAACTTCAGGTTTATTTTTTTTTACGAGGAACTAGATAATTCATTTCACACATAATTTTCAGTTGCTAATCACTTCTCTCTCTAATGTTAAGAAAACTATCATTTACCCTCAATCTTATGTGGGGATCCATATTTGTACATGGTGGAGCATTTAAGTCACATATCGCACATTCAAATTTTTAGATGAGAGTTATTTGGTTTCTGACCCGGAACCAATTGTGATAGGGGAACCTTATTTGCTTGATGCGTACAAGTATTGCTACCTATTAAATAAACACATCTCATATCAAATTTATTTAAAAATTTTATTTTCATAACCAATGATTTAGCTATAATTGAAAGCAAATAATTTTTGCTAAACCAACTTAGATATAAACCAACATTATCAACATATTTTATAGTTGAAACTGTGCTCTTAATTTAATAATTTGAGCAAACAATCTTTGCAAAAAAACCAAATTACAAATTGATATCAAACACCAGGGGCGGAGCTACAGCCAAGTAAGGGTGGTCAACCGAACACCCTTTGTCGAAAAATGATAGATATATAGGTAAAATATTCTCTATATGTTTATATATAGACAAATGCACATCCTTTTAGAACAACTGAAGATGATAGTCTAGTGGTAAGAGATTTGTTTAAAGTGTTGAAGGTCAATGGTTCGATTCTTGCTTGTAATAGTTTTTTTAACCTTTTGTTTTCATTTTTAAGGAAAATAAAATAAAACAAATAAAAGTTGTTGGGTCAGACCTTTTGTAGTCATTTTCAACAAAAAAGAAATGAAACTTGTTGGGCCAGATTCTTCTTTCTTAGACTCTACAAATTCTTTTTTAATTTTGAATATTAATATAATTTTTTTCTCTCTTTTTAAAATCGAAACGAAAGAATTATGTAATTTGATTTTAAATTTAAAATGCAGCCACCCATTGAGCTAAAAAATTTTTTTTCACTCATTTAATATTTGAACACTTTTGATAAGATTTTTGGCTACGCCATTGTGATATGCACATATGACCTTATCATAGATGCATCTATTAAAATTATATAATAACAAATGGTCCACATGATAGGTGAATGAGCCCATATTCACCTTTTTACACTTTTCGAAATTCAGGAGATACAATCCCAACTTTATCTGGTATAATGATTATTTTCTCATGAGAACAAGTAATTCAAGAGAATTCTTGAAGAATTTTTTATTTCTTCAATATATAACTGTGTGAATTCTCAATTATTTTCGCATCATTTAAACCATGATGGACAACCGATTATACCAACTGATACTTATTTTAGCAAACTTCTAGTTTATTATCGCATATGATTCCATCATTATGCCCATATTTTTGTACTACAAACAAGAGGAAAAGACGGGTAACCTTTTACATAAATATTTATAACCCGCTTTAATTGTAGTAATATGAAGATATTAAATTTATAGTCTCAATATAATTTAGTTTTGACCAATGTCTTTGAAACTTAATAAGTTTCTTTTGAGACATACTACAGTAACAGTATTATAAACAATTTCATTCATCTGCGTAGTGACACATTAGCTCTTCGGGTACTTTTAAATAATTATGTACTACCACATATTTCACAACACTATGTATATGGTGAACATCTCCTTTTAGGCAGAAAACCGTATTATATTGTCATGGTCACAATCGTGCTCATTTCTTGCTTTACTTTTGCATTTAATACCAAAGATTTGAATAAAATATTTTAAACGTACCATAGGTACGTAACCAATGATAAATTCACGCGGTCATACGATAATTTTCATTCTAGTCAAAGTTTTTATAGACAAGAATTATTTTTTGATTTTGACCTTTAGTAGTTCATGACGAAGCATGCTATAATATTCATGATGTACTAAAAGTACATTGTCAATGACCTTTGTACTAACATAATTTTTCTTTATTTCTCTCATTTATCCAACCATACATAAGCACGTCTTTACATAACTTTTATCACATCTTGACACATTCACTTTTAAGAAAGGCCGAGCATTCACGATGTTTATCACAAGGCACATTCTCTTCAAAGAATGTACTAATCATTGTTTGTGCTTCATAAATTTATTATAAGCTCATGCTATGCCTTAAAGTTTATCATGTTTATATAACACACCCCAACATTACCTTGAAATGTCAAGTGTACCACCACTTTATGTTCCTTTATTTTGATGGAAGATTTATAAAATTTATCAAATCAGGTAGCACAACAACACGTGTCCAATGACCTCTCATACCATACTTATTTATGGCAAAAATTTTCTTCACCTCTTGGGGACCATATTGAGAACCTATAAAGTTTTTGTAATTATCATAATGATGAGTGGTTTAAATTTGTCCCTTTTCATGTACATGTGGATTCATTCAACCACTTGTCTTCTCTCAGACATATTATATATTATTACCACATTCACTTTAGGGAATGGAGCAAACCCGGTGGGATGGGTTTCATAATTTTTTTTCATCAAAAGGGTATAATATTACTTAGCCACCGAAAGGCATCATAATATTTCGTAAGAATTTTTTCATGGTATTATTATTGTAACACCATCTTGGGACATAAAAAGTAGATAAAATCTTTTCCAACAAGTCCTAATTTTTTCATATAGGTTCACCACATAGTTTCAATTGTGAACTTATTTTAAAATAATAGAATTATATTCAGTTACAATTTTAAAATCTAGTAACCATAAGTGAATCCACTCATGACAAGCTTTTCGCAATATCATTTCCTTAAGGTGATCATATCATTTTTAAAATTTTTTCCGCAATTCAATTGAATCTTTTACAATCAAATATTCAGTTCTCAACTCTTCATCAAGATGATTTCAAAAATTATGGCCTTCGCATTATCTTGATTTTGTTTCCTTTCTTTCTATAATAATATTATCAAGGTCTCTAGCCTCAAACCATAAAAAATAATTCTTTATAAAAAATGTTAAGAGCCATAAATTTAAACTTCAATAAATTTACATAGTGAAAACTATCTAAGGAGAAACATTTGAGTTAATATCATGCATAATAAGACAACAATGATAATTACTATTTCAAGCACTTCACATTAACCGATAAATGTTTATTATAATAGATTATGTAACCACACTTTAAATAGAATTTCACAAATATAAAATATGAAATAATCTGAACACATAATCAATACATACTTAAAGTTAACCCGTCAGTGACTATTTTGTTCATGAATATGATAAAACATATATAGTGAACTTTTTTATGATTGATATGATCATTATGAAACGATGAAAAATAAGTATGTTAATTCTTGAAATTGATAAAGTAAGATCTCACAATTTATGTAAATAGGCAGTATATATATTGTCTAATTGTATATTAGCCAAGTATGAAGCAAAATTAATAAAGTGATTAACTTATACTTTAGGACATAAACAGATGGTGTCTATTAAAACTTGATATGCATAGGTATTAGTGAATATAGTGGCAACAACATGAGATATAAGAATCATTGTTAATGATGAAGCAATTTACTTTAGCACAGTATATAAAAGATAAGACAATGAAACATGAAAAAAATCAAATGTTACCTAATAATCTTAAATAAGGGACAAACTTAAGAATATGATCTATTTCGGTGAAGACGGTTAGAGATTCGTGCTGATAACGTGTTATAAAAGTTATAAAATTTAAAAAAAAATGAAAGAAGAACTTTATAGAAAGGAGAGAGGAGATTGTATTATATCTTCTCTTAGTATCTAATAGATGAAAACATCCTCCTAGGAATACTTCTTGGTCACCAAATAATGAAATTAACTTGATTTATTTCTAACTACTTTGTAACTAATGGTTACTTTCTCCAACATCTCCATTTATATATTTTTTTCTTTCTCCAACAATTAACTTTTAGTAAAGTAACCCTAGCCACCATTTATGACGGAAGTAACTGAATATGACCATTGAACTTGGAGAGGTAAACCTGATACCTATCATTATTATCAAAGCTTGGGGCATTTGAGTTTTAAAAAAATTCAAAATCTAAATTTTAATATTATAAAATATTTCTTTTTAGTATTTTTTTTATTTTCAAAATTCATTGTGATGAATGTGATTTTTACTATTCTATAACTTCTATGTCATTATTCACCCATTATTCTACCTCATTATGTCTTGTAACCTATATAACCTCTAAAGCATAATTCTCCCGTTATTTATCCACTTTATTACCTACATAAATTTTAATTTATTACAAGAAAAAATTCTTCACCTATAAATAATAATGGTCTTGTCTTGTGTTGGAGTAGAAGAAAAAGATAGAGTTAAAGAAAGTGAATAGAAAAAAGAGCTTTTATTTAGCTAAAGAAAGGTGTTCCTTTGGTTGAGCTTTGGACTCAACTCTTGTCCAGAGTTTGTTGAGTCATATAGTGTTGCTGGGCTGTTATATCCTCGAGGGGACAAATCAAGAAGATTATTGCTGGACTAATAAGGTTTTGCTACAATAGGCTTGAATCTCATTAAAGAGAGCGAGACATCCGCGCCTCAACCTGGAGATATTTTATTTTTTTCATTTTGTTTTTCAATTGTAATTGTAATTCCACCAGCAATTTTAAGGAGATTCAATAGCTACAATTGAAAAATTCATGGATGTTAAGCTGTGAGATCTTAACAAGTCATTTTGGTTCAATGGTACTCTCATTTCAAGAGATGGAAAGGTAAAATACTTTTCTACTTAAATTTTCTCAATGTTTCTTATGTATTAACTGAGAAGAAGACAACTCTTCCATGAATAGTGACGAGCTTATTTCTCTTCAAGAGAAAGTTGAAAAGTATGATGATGATTCCTACAAATGTTAGTATTATCTTCTTAATTGTCTATCTGCTAATTTTTATGATTATTATGATAGAACTTACTCTAGTGCAAAGAAAATTTGAAAAGCATTGCCGAGTAAGTATGATACCGAGGAGGCTGGAGAGAAAAAATATGTTGCTAGCAGATTTTTTCGTTTTCAAATGGTGGACAACAAATCAGTAATAGACCAAGCTCAAGACTTTATAATGGTTGTTGGAGAGCTTACGTCCGAGAAGATAAAAAATGGAGATAACCTTATTGTTTGTGGCATAATAGATAAACTTTCACCTTCTTGGAAGGAGTTTCAAAAAGCTATGCGTCACAAACAAAAGGAACCTCACTTGAGACATTGATGATGCTAATCCACATGGAAGAGGAGGCAGGGGGAGATGCACTTTTATAATTAGAAGAGAGCAATCTCACAATGAAGATAAATTTAATTACTTTAAATAATGCTGCTCCTGATACTTAAGAAAAAACTTCTATGAAGCCTAAGAAGAAAAATAATAGTAGACCTCTCAAGAAAAATAATAGTGGTAATAACCAAGCACAAAATCAACAAGGTCAAGATAGAGGACCATATTTTATCTGTGGCAAGAGTAGGCATATTGCTCGATTTTGCAAATTTTGAAAACATGGTCCTACCCCTCGTGCAAACGTTACTGAGAGCCTTTTGTGGTGGTGATAACATAAATAAACATGATTGAAAATGTTGATGGATGGTGGGCTGATTCTGGTGCAAACTATCATGTCTGCTATGACAAAGACTGGTTCAAAATATATACTCCTTTTGAGGAGCCCAAAACCATCATGCTTGGTGACTTTCACACCACTCAAGTGCTTGGAAAGGGAGATGTCGAGTTGAGCTTCATATTTGGAAGGATATTAATATTGAAAGATGTATTTTTTACTCCTTCTATGAGAAAAAATTTGATGTCTAGGTTTCTTCTTAATAAAGCAGGCTTCAAACAAATTATTGAGTTTGATCAATATACAATAGTGGAAAAGAGTATTTTTGTGGGAAAGGGGTATGGTTGTGATGGTATGTTCAAGTTGAATATTGAAATAAATAAAGCTTCTACTTTTGTGTATATGCTCTCTTCTACTAATTTTTGGCATGCTTGTTTGTATCATATCAATGATCATTATGTGGGAATCATGAGTAGTTTAGGATTAATTCTAATGGTTAAAAAGAATTTTAAAAAGTGTAAAGCTTGTAGTAAAGCTAAAATCACTAAAATGCCTCATTTTTAAGTCGAAAGAAAAACTAATTTGTTAGAATTAGTTCACACTGATATTTGTGAAGTTGGAGGAATTTTAACTCGTGGAGAAAATAAATATTTTATCACTTTTATTGATGATTTCTCTAAGTATACATATGTTTACTTGATGAAAAATAAAAGTGATGCGTTTGAAAATTTTAAAATTTATCTCCATGAGATTGAAAATCAGTTTGACAGAAAAATAAAAAGAATTAAAAGTGATAGAGGCTATGAATATGAGTCTAATGAGTTTAATTCTTTTATTGGATCATCGAAAATAATTCATGAAACTACTCCATCTTATTCTCCTGCATCTAATGGTGTAACTGAAAGAAAAAAAATAGAACTTTGATTGAGTTGACTAATGTCATGCTTATCGAGTCAAGTGCACCTCTAAATTTATGGGATGAAACTATTTTGACTGCTTGTTATGTGTTTAATTTGGTGCCTCATAAAATGACAAAATTAACTCTATTTTGAGTTGTGGAAATGTCACAAGACAAATTTATGATATCTAAGAGTTTGGGGTTGTCCAGTCTATGTGAGGCTAATGGATCCCAAAATTACTAAATTGGGTTAAAAAAAGTTACTAGTGCTTTTCTTAGTCATGCTTCAAATAGTACAACCTATAGATTTTTTAATCTTGAAGATAATATAATAATAGAATTAGGTAATGCTATTTTTTATGAAAATAAATTTTCATTTGATTCTAAAAATAGTGGTGGTCAAAGGACCGAAGAAAATATTTTGTCACTACCTAATTATTCTACTTTTATCTTGAGAAATAAAGAAAATGATGATTTTGATATAAGAAGAAGTAAAAGAGTTAGAGTAGAAAAAAGTTTTGGTCCTGATTTTTATGTTTTTAATGTTGACGATGAGTTTCATACTATACAAGAAATTTTATCTTCACATGATGCTATTTTTTTGAAAAGAGGTTGTAAATGATGAAATAAAATCACTAAATTCCAATAAAACTTGAAAATTAGTTGATATGCCACCAGGTTGTAAAATAATTGAGTGTAAATGGGTCCTAAAAAAAAAGTTAAAACCGAATGGATACGTTGTTGAATATAAGGCTAGACTAGTTGTTAAAGGTTTCAAGTAACAAGAAGACCTAGTATTTTTCGATACTTTTTCTCCGCTAACTAGAATTAGATCCAATAGACTTTTAGTTGCTATTGCTGCAATTTTTAATTTGCATATTCATCAAATGAATGTAAAAACTGCTTTTTTAAATGAGGACCTGAATGAGGAGATTTATATGGAACAACTCGAAGGTTTGTTAAGCAGACCAAGAAAGCAAAGTGTATAAACTTACTAAATCACTATACGGCTTGAAATAGGCACCAAAGCAATGGCATGAGAAATGATTCCTGCATGATTGAAAATAATTTTAAAATAAATGAGTATGATAAGTGCATCTACTATATGTTTTGAAATAGTTCACATGTTATTATTTGCCTCTATATTAATGATTTATTGATTTTTGGCTCTAATATGAGTCTTATTGGGGAAACTATAAATATTCATAGAAGCCATTTGATATGAAAGATCTTGGTGAGGTAAATTTTATTCTTGGAATAAAAATTACTAGAACATGTGATGGAATTTGTCACACCCCGCCTTGGGGGGTATGACTGGCACCTGGTGCCCTACTGGGACCTGAACTGCTGAACTGCTAAGCCTGGGCACATCTGGTGCCTGGCTGGCTCTAACTCATATTTCTGAAAACAAAGGGCTATATAACGGTTGTAAACACAACCCCCGGCCCATTGGCCTATAGCCTCCTGTACCTGTAATAACAGCTGACCAGAACATGCAACTATAGGGAAACCTATGCGGGCCGACAAGGCCACCATGCTGTCTAGTTATCTGCAACTCAGCAATAAAATACTAGAAGGCTACATGACCGGCAAGGTCACCACTACTGTCAAACTTATGGCCCCACACGGCCAACATAAAAGAAGCAAAAGTACTATCAGCTAACAGCTGCACGGCCTCACACGACCGGCTCAACTGACCACAGGGAAATATACAGACTGCAAGCCTCTAGGAATAGCAATAGAAATGATCGGGACAGGGCCCCGACCTACCCGTACTATACAACAAAAGAACTGAAATACACCTCTGGAATTCAGTCTCCGGATGACAGGAGCTGAATACTCGATCGCTGACAGGAATCACGTGGCATCGCCTGCTCGTCTACGAGTACCTGCAGGCAAGTAATGCAGCGCCCCACCGGGCGTCAGTACCGCTGGTACTGAGTATGCAAAGCAATAACTGAAAGGAATATCTGAAAACAATAATATAACTGGTGAAACTGAAGTAAAGAGAATAGATTAACTGTCTGGTAATGTAAATCATACCTTCTCTCACGCTTTACTGGAAGGGATAGGAGTCATACCTGGAGACGTATCGTGCTACTACTGATCTACTCGTATCTAACATAACATGGCATAACATAACATAGCACACACAAACCTTACCCGGCCCCCATAAGCCGGGAGGTACAATCAGCACAGAATCTATACCCCTACCCCGGTCATCCCATCTCCTATAAACCCTGTAAGCATCCTGCCGGTCCCCTGGGTATGCACTTGGGCTCGCTGAGCCCCTGACTATAACTGTACCTGAGTCCGGAGGACTCCTGAATTAACACCCGGGCGTATCCGCTCGACGCGGGTGTATAAAAGCCGACCAAGGCAAAATATGGGGAAAACTGGCATCCCATCTTCGTCCCCTGGGGGACGGCATGCCACTCCGTAGAGTGACGTATCCTCGTCCTCTGGCGGACGAGTCGATACAACTATTAACCCTGGGCGGTCATGGATGCTAGGTAATCCAACCCCAAACAATACAACGGTCTCAACTAGTAATACTGTCTGCATATCTCACAGGCTGAGGCTAATGGGGTAAGGTATCATATATATTACATGCTGAACTAATGATAGTAATCTGTACGTATTTAATACGTGCTGAGACTGGTAAATATGTATATATGAATATAGTCTCCTGTCAGACTGTACTGGGGCAAATGCTATACGAAATATAGTATTTCTGCTGCAACCTATGTTGTATACTGAGTTTCTGGATTAACATGATTTACTATTCCTAACATGCGTTCTAAACTTTATTTTAGCCTGCCATTCTATTTCTGAAGTGCTTTACAGATATTGCATCGCTTTACGGGGTTTCAACTGAATACAATAATATCTTAACATTTCATATTACATCACATACTGAGCATGCTGGGCAGTTTCTAACACTTGTGTTAGAATCTATGTCGTACTAGTAAGTTTCTCGCAAGTTACAACTTGATGCTTCTAATACCGTATCACCATTCACAATAAATGTAACACTTAACTTCTGAACATTCTACTGGCCTGTAAATTACTATACTGTGCCGATATTACTTAACTTGCCGAGGGAACTGGCTTTACATACCTTATCCTTAAACCATTCGTCTGTCGGACGAGGCTCGGCCGGTACTTCAACTGTTTTCTCCCAACTGCATTCATAAATATGTCAATCAATACTAAATACAACTTTATTTCAAAAGGCAACGTCACTTTCGATATAGTTTATAGCCTAAACTTAGGCTTATCGAAAGACGGCCAGAAACTCGCTATTTTTCAGAGGTCCAGAAGGGAGAAATATTCACTTCACAGCTAGGAACACATAGACACTAATTTAGAGCAATTCCACTTACCTTAGCTCGGTGGCTCGACGATTCGTCGGCCGTATTTCACGAAACTGAATCCGTAGGAATGCTCCCTGCTGCTAAATACCTCAGTATCTGGAGTTAATTTGAGTTTGGGCAACGTTTAGCAGCGTAATCGGACGAAATTTATATAATTTATTTGTTCTTCCTCTTTCTCTGATTTCTCTCTCTGTTTCCTGGAAATTTCTAAGTATATAACTGATTTAAAATTGAAGTGGGCTTTATATACTTGGGCCTGGACAAGGCCAACGTGTCACAGAGCCAACGCGGAGGATCCTCCTCCGTGACACGCTGCCATAGCGGAGGGGCTCTGCCTCGGCTCCTTCCGCGATGGTTCGACAGATTTCTCGTCCGATCTTTTTCCGGGCCTTTCTCTAGCACTATGGCCTTCAAATATGCTTAACCAACGTGCGAATAGGTCATCTAGGTGCCGGGAATTCTACGGAGTATAACATTCTCCCCCCCTTAAGAACATTTGTCCTCGAATGTATACTGCTATCTAGAGGACTACTTAACTTACTTGTTTAGAAAAATTTCGGCAGAGTTTCCCCTGTAATATGGACTATACCAAAAACCTGAAATGCAGAAAAGTCCAATACAGGTATTGTACACAATACTGTAGGATTCACTGGATGGTTACGTATCAATTTTCCTTATTTATACATATACAACCATAAGATACTACATAAGCAATAATACGGACATACCTGTCGCCTGACTAGGCCTGAAATAGGTTAGGGTATCTGGCTTTCATGTCTCCTCCATATGTTAACTCTTCTGTGACCTGAACATCCTGAACTGGAGCTACTGTAGAAGGGTCCCCTACGAACTTCCTTAACATAGAGACATGGAATACTGGGTGAACAGATGCTAACTCTGGAGGCAGGTTCAATTCGTATGCAACTCGGCCTATTCTTCGCCGAATCTGATATGGCTCAATGAATCTCGGGCTAAGCTTGCCTTTCTTGTCAAATCTCATTACCCCTTTCATCGGGGGCACTTTCAGATATACCCAGTCATACACATCAAACTCCAATTTTCTGCGCCGCACATCTGCATATGATTTCTGGCGGCTCTATGCAGTCATTAAGCATTCTTCGGATAAGCTTTACCTTTTCCTTTGACTGCTGAACAATGTCTAGGCCAACCAACACTGATTCTCCGATTTCAAACACCATTCGGCGAGCTGCATTTCTGCTCGTATAATGCCTCAAAAGGCGCCATCTGGATGGCTGAATGATAGCTATTATTGTAGGCAAATTCGATTAACGGTAAATGCTCACTTTGGATACTATCGAAATCTAGCACACACGCTCGCAACATGTCTTCGAGCGTCTGAATTGTGCGCTCAGCCTGCTCATCTGTCTAAGGATAGAATACTGTGCTTAAATTAATCTGCGTTTCCAGACCCCTCTGGAACGACGGCCAGAATCTAGCTGTAAACTATGCTCCCCTATCTGAAATAATGGATACTGGCACTCCACGCAATCTAACTATTTCTCTGATATATAATTCGGCATAATCCTCAGCCGAGAAGGTAGCCTTCACTGGCAGGAAATGAGCTGATTTTTGTCAGCCTGTCAACTATTACCCAAATGGAACCATTTTTGCGTCCAGTACAGGGTAACGCTGCTACAGAATCCATGTTTATCGCTTCCCATTTCCACATAGGCACCGTTATATCTTGCGTCAAACCGTCCGGTTTCTGGTGCTCTGCTTTCACCTGTTGGCAGTTGGGACACTGGGTTACAAATTCAGTAACTTCTCTTTTCATACTTGGCCACCAGTAGTTTTCTTTGATATCATGGCACATTTTTGTCGCGCCTGGGTGGAGAGAATAGCGGGCGTAATGCGCCTCGCTCATAAGTTGCTGGCGATGCCCCAAAATATCTGGAACGCAAATGCGGCCTTTATATCGCAATATTTCATCCCCGGTTATCTAAAAATATGTCACCTCTCCTTACTGAACCTTGTGTTCAAGTTGAACCTGGCTAGGGTCTCCATACTGCCGTTCCTTTACTTCCACCACTAACGACAACACTGCGACATTCTGTATTATCGCTCTGTTATCCTTTATTTCTGCTATGTGAACGGCTAAACCGGCTAACTAGTGTAATTCTCGGGTCTATTCTCGCTGTTCAGGCTGCAAGTATGCCAACTCCCCATAGATTTACGGCTAAGGGCATCTACTACCATATTAGCCCTTCCTGGGTGATACAAAATTTTCACTTTTTAAGGCATAACCTACTGCAGCTAACTCCAGGTCATGGGTAAGATAATTCTTTTCACGTTTCTTCAATTGCCTGAAAGCATAAGCTATTACTTTACTAAGCTGCATCATCCCTCTGTACCTCCTGGCGATACTAACACTGGAACTGATGTTAACCTGGCTTTTAACTCTTAGAAGTTCTGCTCACACGCCTCGGTCTACTGGAACTTTGCTGCCTTCTGTGTCAATTTAGTCACAGGTGCTGCTAAGGTGGAAAATCCTTCCACAAACCCTCTGCAGTACTCGGCTAACCGCAGGGACTGCGTACTTCGATCGGAGTGGTAGGTCCAGGCTATATCTTCATTACTTCGATTTTCTGTGTATCTATCTGTACACCAGCCTACGACATAATGTGACCAAAGAGGCCACTAAACTTAACCAAGATTCGCATTTACAAAAATTGACATATAACTGACGGTCATACTAGTTTATTATACCGGAGAATCTGACAAGTAATCTACCGGTATAGCTAGAGCTTATCTGGCCTCCTGGCCGCATGCTAAGGCTACTTGTTGCTGGGATAACCTGAACGACCGTCTGCGCACCTTGTGCCCCTTTTTTTTTTTGATTAGAGGGTCCTGATATCGACCATGACCTCCAATAATCTGGCTGCATAACCCTAAATAACTGAATAGTCGGGTTGAATGACCCGAATGTGGCAGTAGTCTAACAATGCTCTAACTGTTCTACTTGAGTGCTTATAGTTCGTGCATAACCGCAGACTCGTGGGCATCTAATTGCTCTGTTATTTTTCTCAAACCACTGTAAGGCTGGGCTTAATCAAACTTACTCCCAGGCGATCAATCTCTGGATCTTCACGGGGAGTCTACTGATCCCCTAGTCTTAATAAACACTGTGCTAGCAGGGTACTATCAATTTCTTACGCCTTGTGTGTATCCACTTGGATTTATATTGCTATTTTGGGGAATTATCGGTCTTATGAGCTATTCTATAAATACTGGCCTTTTGCTAGGGCTCTGTATCTAAATATCTTACGAGAACCAGCTGAAGTACTAGTCGGTCGCTGACTACTGATGTGGACCCTTCCTTGGGGTACCCACGGGTATTCTGACTGGGATGGTCGGCTGACTTATGGGGTGTTCCACATAATAACTGCTAGGTTGACTAAGGCCGACTCTCACCTACAAGGCTGGGAAAATGACGTACGACCATTTAACATACTAAAACAATTCTGGTATTGCTAATCTCTGAAATTTGCCTATTCGGCCTCTAATCCTGGTTCTAGCACATGCACTACTGTTACCGATCTTCAGGGATGCCTCCCTGCTAATGCAGGCGTCAGCTGGTCGGTAGACCGTCTAACTGCGCCCTTATCATCTAGCCATCTGTTTTAGGCCATTAACTCTGGTAAGCTCCTAGAGCCTAGATCTGACAACAACACATAAGTATGTTAACCTAATAACTGAAAACTGAGATAGTTTCTATGACCTCATACATAATTCACACTTAATCCGCCCCTTTCTCTTCTTCTTTTCTTTCTTTCTTCTCCCTCTTTCTTCTCTCCTTTTTCTTTTGGCAAGGGGGGGGGGGGTGTACTGTAATGCAATTTGTATATGCTTTCTATTACTAATCAGCATCTGTGATTGTAGCCCTTATAGGCAGCCACTCACGGCATATCTATTATCCGTATATATATATATATATATATATATATATATATATATATATATCAATAGCTACGTACAATATGTACTGAGTTCTGCGGTAATACATAATCTCTGACATGCTCTGCTGAATCTCATATCGTACATGATACATTGCTTCTACGGCCTAATAATATCTCCTGCCCTGACTTATCATTTCATTGCATTGTCACCCCATTCTGAAAGTAACAATCATGACCACCTTAGTTATTATCTGCTATTTGAAATTCCGCCACTCCTGCTATGTGGGGTCAACGTTCGAATCTTGTGGCCTTACTTGGCTTATATTAAGAGCCCATGACTGTCTGTTGGGCCTTATCTCTAGGCCACACTAGATTAGAATTGTTGTATCAGTAATTTCTTAACTTCTCCATGAACAGGCATACTGCGGTATTCTAAACCGCAATCTTACTGTCATCCCGAGGCTTAATCCTTAAAACAATACTCTATCAATCTGGGGGGGGGGTAACCCTGATTTCCCCACAAAATCTGGCATTCCTGCTCCTTCCTCTCATCTTGCTTAAGCTGAACTCTGGGGTTCAAGGTACCTGCCTTTCATTGCTAATGAGATTACTGGTCAAGCCTCAGCCTATACTTCTTCTGGCGTATATTCAAGCCCATCTGATTCACATGACCTCTATATCTTTCGATGTCACAACTAGATCATAACTATAATCTTACAGGTATGTCTTGCTATCTGTTAGCATATGTGGCGGACTTGGCCTTTTTCTGACTCGAACTTGACTATTACCCGACATTCATCACTAACAGGTCTTTTACCCCTGCTTCGAGTAAGCTAACGATCATACTTCCTTTACTGGCTTATTATCATAAGGGTCTGTACAACTTACGGAATCATAGGGGCTCTTTATACTTTCCAATACTTACTAGGATCAATCAGCCCATCTTTACTTACTGCATGATTTGGCAACCCCCTCTCAAGTCTTATGCTCCTTTACTATACTGGTATCGAAATCAAGAGGTAGGAATAGCCCTTTTCTTATTGCAACAAATAAAAGCATTTAACTGTATCATATCCAAAAAGATGTATTTGGGATTCCTGCATTTCCCTCTCTTTCTTATACTTACCTGGTGGTCTGACCTTATCTGTAATCATAATCAGATCTCATATAGCTAATAAATAAATCAACTCATATATATATTATACTTCTGACTTCCTATTCTAACGTTATCAACGTATACTGGGAATAGTACCGACAAAGGTATCATGCTGGGAGGCCTCGGGTACCTCCTGCTGCTGCTGTAGTTATCACATAATTGGCTAATACCTTCTTCTGTTGTTATATCTAACCTTCTGCCTGTAGTAGGGTAATGCTGATCTGCTTTTGTATCTGTAATCAAAGAATACGGTAAGTTTTTAGGGACTCAACCCTATACTGTACCGCTCTAAAGCACGACTGACTGAGAAGGAAGGGTAACCATCATATCATGCCTCGCAGCCTTCTGCCTATAGTATGTGGTGCACAACACATCCATAGACAAGACTCTACTTAGCACGGCTTGCAGACTCCCTGGGACACGACCTGCTCTGATACCAAGTTTGTCACACCCCGCCTTGGGGGGTATGACTGGCACCTGGTGCCCTACTGGGACCTGAACTGCTGAACTGCTAAGCCTGGGCACATCTGGTGCCTGGCTGGCTCTAACTCATATTTCTGAAAACAAAGGGCTATATAACGGTTGTAAACACAACCCCCGGCCCATTGGCCTATAGCCTCCTGTACCTGTAATAACAGCTGACCAGAACATGCAACTATAGGGAAACCTATGCGGGCCGACAAGGCCACCATGCTGTCTAGTTATCTGCAACTCAGCAATAAAATACTAGAAGGCTACATGACCGGCAAGGTCACCACTACTGTCAAACTTATGGCCCCACACGGCCAACATAAAAGAAGCAAAAGTACTATCAGCTAACAGCTGCACAGCCTCACACGACCGGCTCAACTGACCACAGGAAAATATACAGACTGCAAGCCTCTAGGAATAGCAATAGAAATGATCGGGACAGGGCCCCGACCTACCCGTACTATACAACAAAAGAACTGAAATACACCTCTGAAATTCAGTCTCCGGATGACAGGAGCTGAATACTCGATCGCTGACAGGAATCACGTGGCATCGCCTGCTCGTCTACGAGTACCTGCAGGCAAGTAATGCAGTGCCCCACCGGGCGTCAGTACCGCTGGTACTGAGTATGCAAAGCAATAACTGAAAGGAATATCTGAAAACAATAATATAACTGGTGAAACTGAAGTAAAGAGAATAGATTAACTGTCTGGTAATGTAAATCATACCTTCTCTCACGCTTTACTGGAAGGGATAGGAGTCATACCTGGAGACGTATCGTGCTACTGCTGATCTACTCGTATCTAACATAACATGGCATAACATAACATAGCACACACAAACCTTACCCGGCCCCCATAAGCCGGGAGGTACAATCAGCACAGAATCTATACCCCTACCCCGGTCATCCCATCTCCTATAAACCCTGTAAGCATCCTGCCGGTCCCCTGGGTATGCACTTGGGCTCGCTGAGCCCCTGACTATAACTGTACCTGAGTCCGGAGGACTCCTGAATTAACACCCGGGCGTATCCGCTCGACGCGGGTGTATAAAAGCCGACCAAGGCAAAATATGGGGAAAACTGGCATCCCATCTTCGTCCCCTGGGGGACGGCATGCCACTCCGTAGAGTGACGTATCCTCGTCCTCTGGCGGACGAGTCGATACAGCTATTAACCCTGGGCGGTCATGGATACTAGGTAATCCAACCCCAAACAATACAACGGTCTCAACTAGTAATACTGTCTGCATATCTCACAGGCTGAGGCTAATGGGGTAAGGTATCATATATATTACATGCTGAACTAATGATAGTAATCTGTACGTATTTAATACGTGCTGAGACTGGTAAATATGTATATATGAATATAGTCTCCTGTCAGACTGTACTGGGGCAAATGCTATACGAAATATAGTATTTCTGCTGCAACCTATGTTGTATACTGAGTTTCTGGATTAACATGATTTACTATTCCTAACATGCGTTCTAAACTTTATTTTAGCCTGCCATTCTATTTCTGAAGTGCTTTACAGATATTGCATCGCTTTACGGGGTTTCAACTGAATACAATAATATCTTAACATTTCATATTACATCACATACTGAGCATGCTGGGCAGTTTCTAACACTTGTGTTAGAATCTATGTCGTACTAGTAAGTTTCTCGCAAGTTACAACTTGATGCTTCTAATACCGTATCAACATTCACAATAAACGTAACACTTAACTTTTGAACATTCTACTGGCCTGTAAATTACTATACTGTGCCGATATTACTTAACTTGCTGAGGGAACTGGCTTTACATACCTTATCCTTAAACCATTCGTCTGTCGGACGAGGCTCGACCGGTACTTCAACTGTTTTCTCCCAACTGCATTCATAAATATGTCAATCAATACTAAATACAACTTTATTTCAAAAGGCAACGTCACTTTCGATATAGTTTATAGCCTAAACTTAGGCTTATCGAAAGACGGCCAGAAACTCGCTATTTTTCAGAGGTCCAGAAGGGAGAAATATTCACTTCACAGCTAGGAACACATAGACACTAATTTAGAGCAATTCCACTTACCTTAGCTCGATGGCTCGACGATTCGTCGGCCGTATTTCACGAAACTGAATCCGTAGGAATGCTCCCTGCTGCTAAATACCTCAGTATCTGGAGTTAATTTGAGTTTGGGCAACGTTTAGCAGCGTAATCGGACGAAATTTATATAATTTCTTCGTTCTTCCTCTTTCTCTGATTTCTCTCTCTGTTTCCTGGAAATTTCTAAGTATATAACTGATTTAAAATCGAAGTGGACTTTATATACTTGGGCCTGGACAAGGCCAACGTGTCACGGAGCCAACGCGGAGGCTCCTCCTCCGTGACATGCTGCCATCGCGGAGGGGCTCTGCCTCGGCTCCTTCCGCGATGGTTCGACAGATTTCTCGTCCGATCTTTTCCCGGGCCTTTCTCTAGCACGTATGGCCTTCAAATATGCTTAACCAACGTGCGAATAGGTCATCTAGGTGCCGGGAATTCTACGGGGTATAACAGAATTTTCCTTGACCAGTCACATTATGTTGAGAAAATTTTGAAAAAATATAATTTTCTTAACTGCAAGCATGTTGTAACTCCTTTTGATTCAAGTGTTCACTTGTTTCCTATATAGAGTGAACATGATGTGATAAATCAAAAGGAGTATGCTAGCTTAATTAGAAGTTTGAGATATGTGACTTATTGCACTCGACCTGATATTGCATATGCAGTAGGAGTACTTAGCAAGTTTACAAGTAAGACAGATAATGAACATTAACATGCCATAAGGAGAGTTATGAGATATTTAACTGGGACAAAAACTAGTGGCTTGTTTTATAAAAAAATATCTTGTTGTACTTAAAGGCTTTTCTGATGCAGATTGGAATACTTTGTTTGGTGATTCTTGTTCTACTACTGGTTATAATTTTACTTTAGGAGGTAGTGTTATTTGTTGGAAATCAACAAAGCAAACAATTATTGCTAACTCTACCACAGAGGCTGAACTAATTGCTTTAGCTTCAGCTAGTGAGGAAGCGAATTGGTTGAAAGATTTATTATTTTAAATATCTTATTTTGAAAAATTATTCCTCCTATTTTAATTTATTGTGATAGCATCACTGCAATTGATAGAGTTCAAAGCCGTTATTACAACGGTAAATTCAGACCTATAAGGAGAAAATACAGTACTATGAGATCATATTTGACAAGTGGTACCCTTAATGTTGATTATGTCAAATCTTGTGATAATCTTGCAGATCCACTGACTAAGGCTTTAGCAAGAGAAAAGATCTGGAGCACATCAAAGAGGATGAGATTGAAGCTTATAAATTCATGAGTATGAGTCATATATGAAGAAACCCAACCCGGAGACTAGAGATCCTATAACCAGGTTCTATAGGAAAAACGAATCATATGACGACTTGTTATGAAATGCACTATTTTTTTTATTCCCTCCCTATGATGTGAATGCATTTTTTCTGTATGATTTGTGGAGGTTGGGTTTAAAAAAACTCTTAATGAAAATTTGTAGTTCATGAGTGAGGTGCTAAACTTACAGGAGCACTCTCGATAGATTTCACCTATGTGAGTGTGGAAATAGGCCGCTTCTTATGAGAATAGGGCTTGTTCTCAAAGACACTCATAAAAATCGAGATAGCATAAGGTCGTAATGTGCTGGTTATTAAAGTTCATGTCAACACCTTGATTATTGTGTGTAAGCAGTGATACTTTATCTCTCTTATGCAGTCTTAGTTCAAGTCTAAGACCACTATGACTCTGAAATAAAGATTACTGTTTTACTAAGTGAAGGTTCAATATAGAGCACACCTTCATTATGCATAATGGTCTCCTTTCAACTGATAAACTCTCTTATTTTAATATTAAAATGAGTGGGGAATTGTTGAAATTTGTATTACATTTTAATATTACAAAATATTATTTTTTAGTATTTTTTATTTTTCACATTCATTATGATGAATGTCACCTTTACTATTCTATAACCTCTATGTCATGATTCACCCATTATTCTAAGTCACATAGTGCTGAACCAACTTCTCTGCTCCCAATGACTGCTTGAATAGTGAAGATCCTAGGATCTTTCAACTTCTTTGAAATTTTATTCTGCACCCGAGAATTGCACTCTTCCACAAAAACCACAATCTCTAACTCCATGAGCCTTCTACGGCTTAAACCCTCGATCAATCATTGAAATAGTTATTCCTAATGATCATTGAAGATAGTAGTGGTGTATGCATCTATCTTTGGTTCCAACTATGGTTGTGTCTAATTCTTCTAGTGTTGTCTTGGTGGTTGATCTAGTCTGGTCATTATGCGTTGTAGCCTATATAATCTCTAAAGCATAATTCTCCTATTGTTTATTCACATTCTTTCAATTTATTATAAGGAATAATTCTTCACCTATAAATAGTTGTGGTCTTGACTTGTGTTGGAGTAAAAGAAAAAGATAGAGTAAAAGAAAGTGAGTAGAAAAGAGAGCTTTTATTTAGCTAAAGGAAGATGTTCTTTTGGTGGAGCTTTGGACTCAAACTCTTGCCCAAAATTTATTAAGTCATACAGTGTTGCAGGACTGTGTATCTTGGAGGGGAAAAATCGAGAAGATACCGCTGGACCGGTAAAGTTTTGCTGCAGTGGACTTAAATATCCTTAAAGAGAGCGAGATATACACGCCTCAGCCTAAAGATATTTTATTTTCTTTATTTTTATTTTTTATTTGTAATTGTAATTTCACCGACATTTTGAAATTTGAATTTTGTTGTTGTTGAGCTGAAACCGTTGAAATCTAGCTAAAATTGATGATTGTTCAATAGAATTTCGAAGAACACACCATTGTTAAATGATGAAGAGTCTGCGTTCAAACTTGGATCTGAAACTTTCGAAATGGATGTAGTGGCATATTTTTATCTGGCGGGACATGATATCAATGCAATTGAAAGACACACTGTGTCAAAGGTGTTTTAAAGTATCAATTTTAAGTAAGTTAGGATGTCTAAATAAAATTATGTAAAGAATATGGGCTAAAATAACAAATCAATCATAGCTCGGAGGATGAAGAACACAAGATAACCAAGAGCACGAAGATGGTCAAGAGAATAAAAAAAGTAACTAGATGTGAAATTGATTATTCTTTAATTTCAAAAAAAAAAAAAAGAAGAGCACCCAAATAAGATTCTTGCTCATTAAGAATATATTTGTAATAATTTTTCACAAAAATAAGCACAAGAATTTCTCTAAGTTATTTCGCCAATTTTAAATGTAATGTTTCTTTCTTAAACAGCAAAGGTGGTCCAAAAAGGCAATTTATTACTTTAGCACCTTAGGATTATAAAGTATGTTATTATTAGAAAGTTTCGATGAAACTATGGATACAGGGAAAAAAGAAAGAATTGGACCAAGTGCATGCACTAAACCATGTTAATATATATATATATAAATGATCTATTCGATAGTTGATTAAGTGATAATTACGTAAACCATGTAATGGCGAAGCGCAAGAGTTGATAACTTTCTTTCTTTGTTGACTGGATTGGAGTATTCTGTGCATTAATTTAATCAACGATTATGCATCGTTTCTTTTACAATTTAAAGAGGCAATGGTTGTCCCTAGCGTAGTTCAATCTGTATTGCATGGTCCAATAACTATTTTGATCTATATATTGGTGAGAGAAAACGAAAGTCCAACTGTTGCGTTTGATCTGCATACAACTGGACTATCCAGATATGGTCTTGACCTCTGAACTGAGATTTTAATGTTTAAACTGTATTTTTTTAGGTTTGATGGGATTAGGAGAATAAGTCAACAAATTGCTAGCTAATGACTTACCCCAATGTATTTTAGAAATCTCCAACCTTTTATGGTTATGGGCAAACCCTTGATCATTGAACCAAATCCTGGTTACCACCAACAAAAAAAAAAAAAAAAAAAAGGAACCAAGCTCTTAGCCTTGAAGTTTTGTTTTCCAATTGGCACCAATCTTCCAAGCTGTACGAGCCGAGCTTAGAATGTACGTATCTGTAGTGTTGTCATGGCTGCACGCCTACAGGTACAACTCACTCTATAATGTTGTCACACAAGATAAGCACGCTGCGAGCTTGCTGGCCGGGTGCATCTGTCCACCCATTGTGTTTTTTGTTTCTCCTCATTTCTTAGGACCGTCTTAAATGCAAGGCCAATGGACCAAAACCTTTGGCATACAACAGTTTTGGTGAATAAGACGGGTTTACTTCTAATCCAAGTCTACTTTTAGTAGCCCTACCTAAACATGTGTTAGTCGTTAAGCATTGAATCAGCCCGTCTCAAACAATACAGGAAAACTATTGAGGACAGCATGCTAACCACGAAAGAACATTAGTTACGAAAATAACTAATAATAAAGTACACTAACCAACTTAATCATTGTGCATCTAGTGAGTTAAAGGTGGACAGAAAAAGAAAGAGTGAAGATTGTGAAACAGCGGTGCTACAATATCATCTGGAACTGTAACTCATTCAGCTTTGAGTACATGAGAACGATATTCTCCCAATGCCCAAATAGGGAAAATGTTCCTATATGCAGAATAGGATATCATGCAATTCCTGTTGAAGACCCCGCTGATCTCCTGAGAAATAAAAAGACAATCCATAAGCAAGCAAATTATCCAACCACCTATTACAATGCCTATATCAGTTTCCGAATTAAAAAGGTAAATAAGTTTTCGAAACAAAAAGGAGCAAACGTGCAAAACATAGTTGACTGGACATTTGTCCTTTGATTATACTAGGTCAACTGAGGTTAAGAAAAAAAATTATTAAGTTCCACATGTAATAAACATGACCATGTACCTATACAATTTGGATATGAAAACAGCTCCACTACCAGTTTACTGAATCTATCGCCTCAGAAATGTAATTATTAGGATTTCAGCCACCAAAATTTAGGTGTTCCAGTTTGAATACTTTATCCTCACTAAACACAAAACTAGAACAGGGATTTTGATTTTAAAAATTATAATAAACCATATTCAAGTTTTAATCTGTATTTTAGGCCACAATACTAGGAGAATTTCTCTTAAAAGGACACCAAAGTTGTTACACGCAGTGAAAACAGTGTAAAAGAGAAGCATATTAAACCCCTAAAATCATGAAGCAATGGAACCCCCGTGTTTATTTTATTTGAAAGGTACCTAAGGAATGACCATGTGATGGGGGCAAGAATTATCCTACATTAACCAAAACTTACCCCAACGCTTGTACTTGAACAGAATTCTTGCCTATCAAACGAGACGACAAGCAAATATGTAGATTTATTAGACCTTATTCATTGAATCAGCCTTCACCAATTTTTTCTCCCATGCCAGTACTCCTATAAGCCTACTCTCCCACGGAGATTGTATTCCCCAGTGCTCCTAATCTCTCTCTCTCAATCTCTATCCCTCCCTAGTCCATTCCCCCCTGAGACGGAAGCTACCCAACATTTACCAGATTCTGTTGAATAACATAGTTTACATTTACATGCTTCCTTTCCCAAAATGGTTTGCAGCTCTCAGTTCAATTTAAGCCCCAAACTCTATCCAGGAGGCACAGCCAGATTTAAAACCAAATCAAAACTCTAAAACAAGAGCTTAAGCAACCTTTTAACTTGAAAGTCCAAAAATAAAAAGGAGGTTACACTCTTCAGTTTCAAAAATAACAACCAGACACCGGTTCTTATACCATATAAGCATTTTTATGCTACAAAGCTTAGAGGCTGCAGAATTACCTGCTGAGGGAAATCTCCATTTTCTAGCTGAGCATTTATTAATACTTTTGCTGCAGAGTGTAATGGTGTAGGATTTCTCTCAGCCTGCAATTGTTAAGGGATAAAAAGTAAAGTTTAGCTGAAAAAAAACGACCAATTAGCATAAATAGTTCCACATCTCAATAATCTACAAGGATGTATTGTGCAGAAAGGCATGACGACCCTCGATCATTATCACAAAATAGAAGACTCCAATAGTTAGGTAGATATACAAAATATTCAGCTGAGAGGTGTATGCAGATCCAAGAAGTTGGAACGAACTGATGACATCGATTTTTTGCCTGAACATTTCTATGTCTCAGTTTCTCAAATTAGGGATAACCATGTAAATCAATTTACTTGAGTATGCCAAGTAAAGGTCTTTCATTAATATCTCATTAGAAAAACAATTTAACACTAAAGAATTGTCAAGAAACAGAATAAATGAAATTGGTAATCTAATACAAAATTACCCTTAAAAAAGCACATGGTTAGAAAACTCAAGAAATGACTATGACCAAATGAATCTTCTAGCATCACCGCCAGTTCACTATTGGTCTCCCCACCCCACCTTCACTCTCCCTTTCAAAAGAAAGAGAGGGAGAAGAGAGAGGGGTAAACTATCAGCATAATTTCAGGGGAGTACCAACTTTAGCAGTGGGGAAAGTGTCTGAAAGAAAATCAACTGAACCAGACCCACGATTGTAGAAATCATTTGGGTTGGTTTGGTCTTAAAAAGTGGGAAACTGACAATTTTGGTTTTAACAATTAAATATCATAGAACACTAAAACAAACTGATTATTGGTAATATATGTACCTACAAACTTTCTTAATTTCCTATAATTAGAGTATTTATGATATTCGGGAGAAGGTGGGAGTGGCCTCTGTGGTGGACAAGATGAGGGAAGACGAGGTTGAGATGGTTCGGGCATGTGAAAAGGAAATGCACATATGTCCCAATGAGGAGGTGTGAGAGGTTGTTTATTGTGGGTGTGAGGAAAGGTAGAGGTAAGCCGAAGAAGTATCAGGGATAGATGATTTGACAGGGCAGGACACACCTACAACTTACCAAGGACATGACGTTAGATAGGAGGATGTAGAGGTCAAGGATGGGGTACACGGTTAATATAGGTAGTCGAGCGTTGTTTAGTTGCCCTTATCAATATTATAGTTATCGTTCTCATACTATCTTAGTCTTTGATTTTATTATTACCAATTGGTTCGCTCCGGTCCTTGCTTCAGTTAGTATATTATTTGTTGTTGCTACTGTTCTATTTCTCCTTTAGTTTTTCAGCATGGCTTCATCATTATTGTATTTCCTTTCCATATTTGATTTTGATATGCTTTACTTGAGTCGAGGGTCTATGGAAACAGTCTCTCTACCTTCATACTCCAGGCCCCATTTGTGGGATTACACTGGGTAATGTTATTGTTGTAGAGTATTTATGTTTCAATTTCTTCTCTTAGGTCTTTACTGTTGAGAAACCATTAGTCTCTAATGGGGTTCCTCTTACTATAATGTTTTCCATGGTTGAAGGAATTTGTATCTTATACATGTTATAATTATCATATTTTGGTGTGATGAGTGGAATAATTGTTAAAGCCTCTTCAATTAAAATTGTGCTCTTATTTGCATTATTGTAGGTTTATTTGTTACTACTTTTTTTCTTTTTCTAATATTTTCGAGTTTTTTCTTCAGTATTAGTACTAGTTTTCAAACAAAATTTTCTTTTGAAGGAGAATTTCAGAAACCACTAAACTGAACAAAACCAGTTATACCAAAAGTCCAACACTATTTATCTTCAATACTTTTGGTTGGTTTTTGTCATTAGTTCCTGAAAGACCGTCAAAAATGCATCAATATAAAAGCAGGATGACCCAAACCATTCAAACCACTAATCAATGTCTCGATATCATAGGAAGGCTCAGTCACTATTAGCTCCAGCCATTTTTCCGAAGACATAAGTTAGTCAACAACAGCTTGGTCCCTCCATCTTTCAATTTTCATCCATGAAGGTACATAGCAATTGTCATGAGGTCTACATCTCTCCAGAAAATTCAGGGCATTGACAGAAGAAAGCAACAAATTAAGGTTTCGAACTCATCATTAGATTTTCCTATTTGGATTTGAAAATGAAAAACATCTATTTCTTTGTTCAATTGAAACAACCATATTTTAACTGTTCACTGTTACTTTTAAAGTTCTGACAATCATGTTTGGGTCAAAACTTTATTAGTACCTGTCCAGCAGCAATTAGACTCAGCATAGCCCATGCTGTGTTTACAACATGAGATCTGTTGCCTTCAAGATTTGTATACACCTGTAGAAGGAAGACAAGGAAATTGAAGAAAAAATGACTGGTAAGTTGATGGCTGTACAAGAGAATAGAAGGCAAAGATAACTCTCCTTACTGCATCTTATAGGAGATATGACAAGCACCTTGATAGTATGAGGAACTGTGTAGTTATTTAAGTCATATTGGTTTGTTTGTAAATGTTTTCTCACTGCATTATAAGTAGGAAATGGCAATACTCCTAACCCAAGTCTTCGTTCTCATGATTATTTATGAATTTCTAACATAATGGTCCTAGATCTGAGGACTCTGCCTGATTCAATGTACAGGCAGATGTAGTACTGCTAAGTAAAAAGTAGAGTCGGAGGACAATTTTTTTCATGTGGTAACAAAAGGCTGGACTTGATAAATAAAGACATTCATAGGTTGTTTAGTTCTCGGAGTAGGGTAAGGTGTATGGATTGTGAAAGATAATGGATGGGTTTATAACACTCGTGTCAATATTTGGTTTAGAATAGAATAAAGGTGGGAACAAGTTTTTGTGATTAAAACTTCACTTAAATAAACGAAATGAACCACAACAATTAATTCCTATTACAAACAACGTATATCAACAAGCATAGACCATTCTTCAAAAATATTTGTTAAACTATTATATGAAAACTTAGTCATAAGTTCATTAATTCAGGAAAATAATTAGAGCAAAATAAAAAAAAAATCTATTTAACAATAGGTGTAAGAGGCAATGGTGAGGAGAGAGATATAAGGGCAAAAGGACCGGAAACAACCCCTAATTCCAGGGGGTGGAGGGTTTGGTGGGGGGTTGATGATGGGTTGTACTGCAATTGCCTTCACAAATCTAGTCAAAAAATAGCAGAAACAACCAAAACCTTTGACATAATATAATCCAAACTCATCCCACACCAAAATTCGGAAAGACAACTTCAAATTTGTTGAGGGACAAGTTTTCAACATTCCAAACTTAAAACTTGACGAGGGACAAGTTCAGATTTACTATGCACAGAAAAGATAAGATATGCAAGGAACCAGAATAAGAATAAAATAAATACAATGAAATGAAAGTACCTTGTTTTGACATGACAGATAACTCTCTCCCCAGCCACCAGATGAGACTTGTTTGGACAACAAAAAATCACAAGCCTTGCGGATGCTGGAAGAATTATTGTAAGTCCTTCCCGCAGCTAGCAAGCCAAGCACCCCAAACCAAGTGCCATAGGTGAAGCATACTGCCCAAGAGCCATACCTAAGAAGGAACCTCAGATGCTAAATACAATTTCGAAGATTTCAGAAGAAAACTATGGACATGAACCAAGTATGGATTGTTTTGTTGTACATAGATACCAGATGTCTTGGTAGTTCTACTGCGTGTTCAGAAAACAAGGATAACAAGAACTAACCAGGAACCATCTGCTTCTTGAATTTTTTCAATGAAGGCAGCAGCTTTAGCAATACAGCGTTCCACTTCTTCTCTACGATGACCAGGGTATAATTTCTTAAATGCTGTTAAAGCTTGAATTGCAGCTGAGGAACACTCTACATAACTGTATAGTGACAAAACTGTGTGGTTAACAGGAATCTATGGATGTATTTTGTACACATACATATAATGCTATACAAGAAACAAAGCTATACATAGGTGAAGATGACTTACGGGTAATCAATAACAATATCTCCAAAAGTCTCAGCAGGGTTGATAATCTGAACAGGAAAAAATTAATTCCAAATCAACAAAGACTTGAAAAACTTGCATAATGCATGTCAAATAAGTAGAAAACCACCAATATATCCATGTAGCGTTAATGTCATTTCCAAGTATGGAATGAATGTTTTGTTCAAGATCTATTTTAATGATTTTCACACATTCTCTAGCACCTCAGCCCCAAAACGTCTTCAGAGAGGACAGAAAAGGACTAGGTTAAATATGTCATGGTGGGAAAACTAAGTCATTTTCCTTACTATCCTCTTGTGTTACTCGTTAATTCGCGACTGGCTCCCCCTCCCCCCAGCTTGCGCACAAAATACACGTTTTACGTAAGTTTATTATGTCATATATATATATATGATATAGATAGATAGATACTTTGTTGGGCCAATTTGCTTTTAAACAGCCAGCGGATACTTCATTTAACATTACACCATGATCCCCAAGGTTCTAAAAGATAATGAGCAAGAGAATTCAGATCCCTTGTTAAATGTATTATTTTCAACAAAAGTGATTAGAGAGGTTAAATCCCAAAATACATGGTTTTAACATGCGTGAGCATAACTTTTTGATAAAGTTGAAACTAAATATCCCTAGCCAGGGGCATATCTAAGTGGAGGGTGTGGGACTGTGAGTTCACTTGCACTCATGCTTCCCTCCTAGACCATGTAAAGCAACTGTTATACCTCTACAAAACTACTTAAATATATATGTATGCATCCGAACCCAAAGAGTCCTATGATGCAATGATTATTGGGTGCACCTCTACAAGTGGAGTTGAGAGTTCAATTCCCATATCCATCTTGTGTTTTAATTAAGTAAATTTTTTCTTTTATCTTTATTTCTTTATTTGGTCTAATCTTTTAATTCTGCGCGTATGAGACATTGAAATCCATATTCTTTTATTTTTTATTTTTTTTAACCATGGTGTCCGAGCCAACTTGCGCGCACCTCGACTAATTCTACAGGGTACATGCTACTACCACCATGACAGATGCGGGATAACTCTATCTACCAAGGCTTGGACAGATAGAAAGAAAAAGAAATCACCTAGTATTTTTTGCCTCTATCGGAATTTGAATCTGAGACTTCATGATTTTCAACTCACTTAACTAACCACTAGGCTACACCCTTGGGCCTTGGGTGCCATTGAAATCCATATTCTCCGTTTGTGATCATAATATTTTATGTAACTAGACCAAAATAGCATATAGTCAATGTGCACAACTAAACCCATCATTTTAACATGGAGTACAGATATATATGTAAAAGATCACTAAAATTTCAAAAAAAATTAATAGTTTTGAACTATATTTCAAAAGTATGGGTTCTGTGGTAAGAACCTAAAGGTTGAACATGTCAAATTTAAACCCTGGATCTGCCTATTCATAATAGTGCACCCATCTTCTTAAAATCCAGGATCAGCCCCTATCCATAGCCCATAGATGCCAAAGTATCCCATGTTTGGCAAATTGTAACAAAAGTTATTGACCACAATATTTCAAGATATACTCTTTTGAGAGTTAGCTGGCAGAGTTTCAGACTACAAGGGAGGAGGGAATGTGTATCTTTCATCTCTTAGTCAAGAGAGAAAATGGTCTTCTTACGCATCAAAGAAGTTATCATCAATATCTTAAAATAACCAAAGCATCCTTTGATTCTCAAAGAGTTCAAAATATCTTGGCATATTAACAGATGATAAAAGGGTAATTGACCTTCCATTGAAGGAACCTCCTAATGTGGACTAAGGAGTCAGAATTCACCAGACACCCCAAAGTGTGCCAATAAGACTAAGGCAAAATGGCACAAGTGCATCTAGTGTGGTCTATGACATCGAAGGCATTAGCTAAAGGAAGCTGAAAGGTAGCTTAACAAGTAAGGACACAAGCATAAAGTACATTGTGCTACTGCAGTAATAGATGATCAATTGAACCCAATTTTCCTGATTTCCTCCACATGACCTAATGAAACCTGCTTGGTGATTTGCTCTTATCTTGGAGACGTAGAAGCACGCTACCCTAGTCTTAACTGTATAAGTTCTATATAGTTTTCACATTTTTATCTTTTTATTTTTGAATAACATGAAGATTAACTCCGGTACATACGAACAGGATCAACTAGCACTCCACCATGCATTGATAAACTGGTGGTTCAACATTAGCATTTCATCAGGTTTTTCCCTACTAGAGAAACTTGCGGGCAGTGTTTTATTGTAGCCGTATAAACATCTTTAAGCACTAACGGGGACCATAATCTCTAAAGGATATGTAACACGAGCCAAGAAGAAAGAAGCCATTAAGATTCAGAACTTCCCCAAAGCAAAATAAGAAGAAGAAATTTTTTATCTAATTTTCTTTTTCTTTCATAGCAGGAAACAACTTCAAAAGTAAAAACAAGAATCTGCTAGCCTACTAAGCACGAGTGGAATCACATTGAATAAAATGGTGTATATGACTCCACCAACTTGACAAAAATGTTATACGTGTAAAAGCAAATAAGCAATGACATGGAAGATAATATTTTCTAAAAGGAAACATGAAGCTAATAAAATTTTGCAAATGAAGTACCTCCAACCATGGATATGACCTTGAGAGTTCATATGTTGCAAAGCCGCCGCCAGTATTCTGCATATGTACCAGGAAAAAGCTTTCTTAGTAATTCACAAGACTCTGGCACTTTCAGTAACATCAGAACAACCAATAACAAGAAATTATCTCTAAAACTCCAGAAAGGCATTAATTTTGTTCAACTGGATTTAAGGAAAGGGCCTAAAGATGTGGCTAAATTAAGCTCACTGTCAACTGGTTGGATAACTTCAAATGAATCTGCTCAGAGCATGCTTCAATAAAGAAGTACTTTAGTGTTCTCTGGAATACGGGTGCAGAGGTAAGAATTTGAAATTGTAGCACATCAACTGGAACTCGCATTTACAATTACATAGAAAGGCCAGAACTCACAAGACCCAGATCATTCGCATATCGAAAACATGTTAGTTTATGTGAGACTACCTTGGGGAGGTGGGAACTAATAGAAGTAGTTTTACTTTTACATGCTGTTGATGGTATCCAAGTTATCTACTGCACGAGTTTGGATGTAAAAATATGGCACCTGGGCCTAACTCAACCCCCAAAAGCTAGCTCATGAGGGGAGGATTGCGCAAGTCCATATAAGCAAACAACCAGTCCATTCCCCAACCAATGTGGGACTTTAACCCAGTCTAACAGAATGCAATCCTGCTTCAAGTCAAACAAGTTAGCTTGATTTAGCTTTTAAGAAACCAAGTTGGGCCAGTTTGCAGTAACTAATCTGCAAGGGCAGTTGACAGAATTCATAGCAGGTGCTGTTCCTGTGTTTTATTAGATAATGTATAGAAGCCAGGGGTTAAAACTCTGCTAATGCCGCCTCCTATCCCTTTTCGGTGACATAACCTTAAGAAGATTAAAGTAGAGTCTGCTATCAGATCCAACCAAGCACAATGTTAACTCCTAGTTCATATTTGAAGATGCCATTTTTTGGAACATGGTTGACTAAAATGTCATAGCTCAACATGAATTTAGCTTACTTTAAAAAGCCTCTGAATGATAAATTAGCTTATTTTTCCGCCAGAACGTACAGTATCCCAAACATAACATCCAGCAGGCCACATTAAGCATCTTGGGGGTGCAAAACCTAAAGAGCATCTAAGAAAAAGATTGAAGCCACTCTTGGAATTGTCAGTTCGTTTATTGCACAAAAATGCAGCCTTAACCAAAAATGACATGAAGTGCAAGGAAAAGTAGAGACACAAAGAAGCACGGGCAATAGAGTGCGATAAGAAGGGAGAATGCTATTACCTGTAAAGAAAGCAAAACATTTACAGCATCGTACAAACGCTTTGCCTCCACTGGATCACCGACTATCTCTGATGGTAGTTTTGATAATAGAAGAGCTGCCTGGTAGACAGAAATAGGTTAGCAGAAATGTGAACATAGCAACAGGTTGTGAATGCTTGTTACAAATACTAACTTTAAGTCCCTCTGCAGTACAATCTGAAATGGGCCACCCGTGATCTGCAGTTGAAAAGGGCCAAGCACCTTTTGAGATATGACGATACCAGAAATCCAGATTGCCTGGGCAATCATCTAGCACCTTCAAAGTTAAGAAAGGATCTTGCAAATCAGATCAACATCAGAGGTAAAAATCAAGATTATATGGAAGGTTACACCGTAGATAATATGACCCAGCAGAGGTTCTACTTGTGTATTTTTTATGAATGAATGTGCTTTTCTCAATGTTGATCCATATTCTTCACCAAGTCCTGTTGCAATGATTGCTTGAACTGCAAATGATGTATCCCAAGATTGACTTCCATTGTACCCCTACAATATTATAATCTATATATCATCAGACGTAAGAAAACAGAATTTATAAATGACCAACACCAGTATAACTATGGTAGGACATTTAAGAAACACATATTTCAAACACTAGAACTGGAAAGTAATATTTGTAGACCTTCATTTTCATGCCATCTTCAGCAACCCACATATAATCATTAATTCTTGGAAGATGCAACTTGAAAGCTTCTGAATTAGGATCTTCAACCCAGCAGCAAAGCATATTTAGAATCTGCAAATGAAAGGTAAGTTTTTCAGCAAACAAAGGAAGATTATACCCATACTAGTCATGTCATCTATCAGGAATAATTGGAACTTGCAGGCAAACAGAAGAATAACAGAATTTCTAAATAGATTACTCATTTGCCTAAGATTGAACACAATGAATTAAAGAGAAAGAAATGTTGGAGACAGTAAAAAGCATCTGCAAAACTGTATTTTGACACAATCTTGAAAAAGATCATCAGATCTTATAGCTAGGTAACTTTGAAGACAATCATTATAGTGTATGGACTAACAAAGACCTTCACTAATGGAAATTAAGGACCAATACCTTGTTTACAGGTCCTATGCATATGTAACGAGTGTTTTCATCTTCATAATGAATGTGCTCCATCACGGTGCGCAGAGCTTTTTCCCTCAATCTTTTCCCCGGCCAACGCATCAAAATAGGTTCTACAACCTTGTGAAGAGATGCCCACAGGATATCTTGTACTAGAGGGTGTGGGTAGTAAAGATCTTCCTGCAGAAAGTTTAGATAAGTAAAAGAAGATGCAATCCAGAAAAGAGAAAACAGTATAAGTTGCAATCTACATGTTTTAGTGATGTAAATGAAGAAGTTACATTGGATTGGCTTCAAGTAGTTAGCCATGTTCATATGTGTGGACTTGCTTCAAGTATAGGACTACTTATTTGTTGTTTGTTTTCTTAGTTAGGTGTATTAGAGACCTAGTATAACTCAAGATTTTTTAAAGCCTCGAAAGGATGAATGCTTGCAATTATGCATGGACAAAATATCTCTCAATGACATTACCATCAATGGCTATCAGTCAGGTAGTACAAGCACTGTTATTGATACATTATTACAGAATATATGCTTCGATTTTTCTGGATAACAATGGTGTGCAGGCCAACGTACATGCACCTCGACTATTTCACTGAGAACCTGCTACCCCACCAGCAGGGGCCAGGGGGTAACTCTAGCCACCATGATTTAGACAACTAAGAAGAAATCACCTAACTTTGTTTATCTCTGCATGGGTTAGAACCCTAGTCTTGCATAGAGCACACCCTTAGTTCAGAGATACTTGGAATTGAGTTAGTGAAAAACTTTTATTCCACTAACACTCTTCATCATGTATATTTCTCAAATAGCAGCTGGACATGGAGATGATTAAGCTTCATGAAGTTTCAACTACAATAACTTCAAATCATGACTTAACATTTGAGAGTCACTTTAGAAGGATTCCTTGAAGAAAGCTTGGTACAAGGTTGCAACTTAGAAAACAAGATTTTGTTCAACCAAATGCTAAATTTGACTATACTATGAATAAACTCTATGGATTGTACCTAACTTTTAATGTTCTATGAAACCACCCAACCATCGATTTTTCTTATAAATCATGATCCTGCTCGATTGGATTTTTGCTAACTCAACGAATCACATCACCAAGTCGTGAAAGAAGTGCAAGAAGCCCAAGACTGAAGTTTCCTTGCACCAAGAGTAGGACTTCTCTCCTCCCAAGAATAAGATTTCTTTTTTGTTGTTTTCTTTTCATAATAAGTTTCTTGTTTGTTGTTTCCTTTTCAGAATAAGTTTCTTGTTTCTTTTGTTAACTCGACAAATCACATCAATTAGCATCTGCTGTGTAATATTGAAGATCTGCTTAGAAAGACTTTGAAGAAGGGAAGTATTGATCTGACCACATTAATTTCATCTACTTCTTTCTCAAAGTCAGTCACTCGCCAAAATGCGATATAGTTGCACTGAATTGCCAGAAGTAATATCCACTAAACGATAGTAGATAGTAGGATCCTTGGCTAACATCTTATGTGACACGGATCAAATAACAAAAGGATTAACTCGATCTTATGCAATAAAGTTGGACCCAAATGTAATCTTCCAAATAAAATAAAATAAGAAAAGATGGAAACTTTGGTAAACTCAGCCAAATATACTTCAGAGTTTTACATTATCCCTGAAGAAGAATGAAATTTGTGAACAAAAATCTGCTCAAAGATCACCTGGAAAATATCTAAGCTGAAAATCAGGATATAAGTTTTATCTCCACAAGGTGTTGATGTAATGACGGAATAATCATTAAATTGAAAAAAATGCAAAGAGAAGATGTCATGCATATAAACGAGCAGCTTGATCAGCTTGAAAAATAACCAAAATGGAGCCTATGAATTTTAGAACACTTCCAAAAGTATCGTATACAAACAAAAAAAATGGTACAACAATCTTAAGTAAAAAAAAATGAGCTAGTGAGATAAGCCTGCGGAAGATCAGAAGGTTCGCCTGAAAAATACTTTTCAAAAAGGGTATGAAAATTCACTCTCTTAGCAAAGTTAGAATAGAATCTTTGCCATGGAGATGCCTGGCCAAGGAAGAAGTCAAATAAGTTTTCGTTTTCAAACAGAAAGCAGAAAGGACATACAGTCTGGCAGGCAACAAGAAGAGAAACAAGATACACGTGAATGATTTTGAGTTTTGGTCCAAATGGGTCTATAGAGCACAAGGAACAGATAGGTGCAAGAATTTGGGCAACTCTTAGGTTGCAATGCAGTTGATCTATAATTGTTTGACATCAGCTCACCAAAAGCTCTTCATGAAAAACTGGTGCTTGGCTGACATTGACGAATGACATATAATTCTTTACAATCTAAAAGTTACTGAGGCTCATCAGCTCATCAAAAGCTCTTCATGAAAAGTTAGTGCTTGGCTGAGACCAACTCAGAGTAATATTATGGTTGATACCACCTGCATTTTGTAGGAACCACAGGAAGAGAAAACTATCCCTATATTTAAAGTTGCACAGAGATGTTCAGAGCTACTTTTCTGAATGACCTCATCAAGTAACTGTGACTGTGAAGACTAGAAATGAAAAGGGAAAAACCTCCTGCGTGTTACAAAACCAGGTTTCTGGTATATTAGTGCTGTGAAAGGGTCAATTTACGTGGTTACCACCTAAACCTTGGTGAAGCATAAACCCCAAAACCTCGCACTTCACCTCACTTAGGTGGCACTTCAATTCAAGCACCGAGGCATGCACCCCATCACACAGGGGGCTAACATCAGCTCAACAACAGCATGAAGAATTAGTGCTTGGCTGAGATCAACTCGGAATAATATTATGGTTGATGCTGACATGCATTTTTTAAGCATCACAGATGAAAATGCCCCACTGTTGATGTCACAAGGAGACATCTATAGTTATTTTCTTGATGAAAAAATCAACTATTGGTGTCTGGGAAGATTAAAGTAGAAACAGCAAAAATCCTACATGGTACATAATAAGGTCTCAGTGTTGTCAAAGATTGCCTTGACACATATTATAACCTTGAGGCTAGGCATAGCATAAGCCCTGCACTTCACCTCGCTTAGGTGGCACTATGGTGTGCACCTAGCTATACACTTCATCTTGAAGAGAGCGATACTAAACAATCAATATAGCTAAAGTGATGTATTAGATATTAAGAGATGTCATTAATGATATTGATTAGAAACTTGAAATTGTATCTTCACATCAAAGTTAAAATTTTAAATTAATCCTAAACTTAGTTGACATGATTTAAACTTTATATATTTCGCTTAGTTAAAAGAAATTTAATTTATACGTTATATAGTAATTATTGTTGCTTTTCACCTTTAACTACACTACTGTGAATTCTATTTAGATTTTTAATGGGTATGAAATGACGATTTGTCTCATAATTCATAGCTAGATTTGTGTTATAATGATTTTGCCACAGTTAGATGTTTCTAAATCTTCTCAAGATTGTCTAGAAACAGAAGGCTAAAACAGTTAATAAACGTAAACACATTACTGCTCCTTCCAACCTTTGCACACTCATTGCGAGCTTTATCCCAATCTACTTCATGATACGGCACTGTAAAGAGCTCCTTTCTCAAAGATAAAACTGTTGGCGTGATAGGACCGACAAAGCGTTTACCATAAAGGTAGCACATAGGAAGATAAACCATCCGGCAGTGGCACCACATTCTTCCTGAAAAAATTGGATGAAACAAGAGTTTCCATTTCTTAGAGAAGACAAGAAGCACACATTTCTTGAGAAACAGAATCAGTAATGTATTGAAATGCCATAATACAGCCAATACCATAATGTGACTATTTAGCATTATTTCTTCAAAGGCACCATTATGCTTCGAAGGCACCAATAACCAATGTTATCAGAGGCAAAAAGTGCAAACAGAAAAAATCTAAGGTCCATTGGAGCTTTAAGCACAAAGCTAAAATGTGGGCTTTAAGAAAGACGCAAATGGGGGGGAAAATATGTATATTTAGTCCAAGACTAATAATTATAAGCATAAATAATAATGTCAAAGAAATTGAAAAAAATTATGATAAAGTGAAATATCAATTGTTAAGTGTCGCCTCTTCTGAATTACGCTCATTGGTAAGGAAAAGTATGTCTTAGGGCTTTGATGATGATACTGCAGCACTCAACATGTTATGCGTCTCGCACAGAGAATAAGCGCCTCTTTGACAAAAATGGCAATAACTAACATAGAAGGAAGTGAGTAATGACACATTGACCTTACACAAACTTTTTCCTGTGAATTATTAAATTTTCCAACACAATCAGTTTTCTTTCATCCATTTGTTTTTATGAAGACATTAGCAATGAGCGTATGTTTCTCCAGTTTAACCATTTCGCCACATTCACTGATAGATTGATTCTCCCATTTTTCTATTACAGGCGATGATTTTTCAAAAGAAATAGATGGAAGAAGTTGAAAAGTAATATAAGAAATAAAGGTGAAACTAACCAGGATGGATTGGAAGGATATAGGGAAGAAGCCATATTTCAGGAGGGAGTGGATTGTTCCCAGACCAGTCAAATGCTCCAAGCACCTTATATTAATTTAGAGGAAAATAAAGTTTATTAAAATATGCAATTTATACTGATCTATCTAAAAGACATGCTTTTAAACCAAAAAAATGAGATCTAGAAGTTACTGAACTGAGAGCCACATTTTCCCCCATGATGTAATGGCCGTGGCACTACCATGATCTAGAATCCATTTACGGCCCTTCTCCATGGCCCCTTCTCCATCATTAGCTCCTTCCCCAAGCAACCTCAGAGTAACATAGCTCAAAACAGAACCAAACATGGTGCTGTGGCTCTCAATATGCAAACCCCACCCACCATCACTGTTCTGTAATTCAACATTGTTAAACAAAAGCTTTTTCGCCTAGCTCCATCAGGTGAATAGTGAAAGAAGAAGTGCCAATGAAATAAACAGCAAATTTAAAACACAAGCAGAGATGCGAGTATAATCAGAAAGGACTTACCTGATGGTTATAAAGATATCGAATCATCTCACGTTTATGTTCACTTGATAATACTGCATTGAGTGCCCCCGTAACAGATAGAGCAATAACCTGATAACGATATAAAAGTTATCGAAAAAATAATCATTAAAATAGAAGTTGCGACCCAATTCTAGGGCATAAAACATTAAAAGTATCTTTTAAAGTTAGGCAGCTAGTGGCAGCAATAGAAACATTTACCAAGCCAGGCATTAGAAACATCGGGCCTCCATAATCTCCAGCCCAGTGACCGTCATGATTTTGTAGAGTGGAATAAAAACTTAGCGCTCTTCTCAGCGTGATAGCTACACTATCTTCTGTAATATCTTCATCGTCGTGTACTTTGACTTGTGGCAAGATACTAATTCCTTGGTTCTCCTTTGACAACTGATATACAAAAACAAAAGAGAAGGGGGGAATATGATGACGTGAACTGGAGAATCAACATATATTCAAGAGCTAATCACACAGTTTTTCATGCATGTTTCCATCATATAGTCATTCCCCATTCGTGTAGGGGATTATTCATCTAGGGGATTGTTGGGCATTTTTGGTGTGAATAGGAAATGAAGGTTTTATTCCCCGCGCCTTTTCTCATAAAGGCGATTAGTTTCTGAAAAGGCACGTGCCTTTTCAGAAAAGATACATCTAATTTTTCGAACAGACAACTACAGTTATTATGTAAATATCTAAAAATAGAGTTATAAAACCTAGA
This sequence comes from Datura wrightii, assembly GCA_035772735.1. Lineage (NCBI taxonomy): Eukaryota > Viridiplantae > Streptophyta > Magnoliopsida > Solanales > Solanaceae > Datura > Datura wrightii. Next base: position 25,171,740 of record JASDFA010000001.1, read on the forward strand.
TTATGAGATATTATGTGAAAATTTTAAGGAGAAAATATTAAGCAAGAGAAGAATCTGGGAAGGAGATAAAAGAAAAAGGAGTGACACAGGAATTTCTATATATAAGGTATTCCATTTTCTTCAATTTCACCTTTGCTTTTATTTTGATTACAAAAATCATTGAATCTGTTTGAAATTTCTCGGTCGATTTTGGTCAAAGTACCCAGAATCGATTGACCAGATTGGGTATGGATCCCATACCCACACCCACACCCACATTGTGTGGACACGGGTGCGGTACCGAAAGTGAAGAGTCCGAGCAACTTAGACTAAATTTATTGTGCTCTAACCAGACCCTATTAAGAGGATTCATCATAATTATTTATACATTAGCTCTCGATCTATTCAAACTTTTCTCCGTTGGTTGAAAGAAAATGGAAAATCAGAAGTAAGAACCATTTTCTCTTAAGTTCCCTATCACTTAATTTTGGAGAGAAGTCTTCTGCAGAAGTAGCTTTTAAGCACTTGTCCCATTACTTCCATACTAGCCAAATATTACAAAAAAATAAAAGTAAAAGATATTTAGTTTCTGACGTGCAAGTCGATCATTGAAAGTTCAGGGGCTCTAACATTATATTTCAGGAACTCCAGGAAGTCCAACTATAAACATAACAAATGAGGAGAATGTAGAGCAGAAAACTCAGAAAAAATGACAACACATATTAGTCAATAGTTGCACCTCATCAACAACCTGACTTGCAATAAAAAGCTTAAATTTTCATAATAAAACAGTCTTAGAAGCCAAGCTGAAGTAAATTGCCAACTCATAAATCATGTTCTGATAAAAATAAAAAGATAAAACCAGAAAAACTTCTATCATGAATGTCTTCATTAGTCAAGTTTTAATCCTTTTGACAGCTTTTAGGCCCATCCTAGTGGATTAAGATGCACAATTAAACAATTAGCAACAGTTTAAACACAGACCATACTATTTTTATCCTAATTACTTACCTTTCAAATGTCAACTAATAAAATTTTATCTTTAAATCGTACAGCTCTGAACAAAGTTGAAAGCAAAGGCAGCATAATTTCACACTAAAGTTGCACCTTTTATTTATTTATTTATTGTGATCAAGAGAACTCCACTTTGATAAACTCCATTTCACACTAAAGTTGCACTTCACTCTTCAAATCATCCAAAGCATGAGAGCAACCAGTACAACGATGTGCAATTTTTATTTTATTTTTTGATTGTTACAAAGCTGTACAATTGAGGCATCACGGAAACAGAAAACGAGAGTAGGGCATGCTCCTCTACCCTTCCATAGAATCAAAACCAGACCTACAAGTTCAATAATTTTTAAATACCCCTGCCAAAATATCAAAACATTATATGCTTAATATCGGAGAAAATGAATATAGGTAAAGGCAAACTGTTGCTGTTTGTTTTAAGTAATTTTGAGTTTCCTTCTCTGTGTAATTTTCTTACAGCTATATTGTTTACTGGTCAACCTACAAAATACTATGACATAAAAGATACAAAAGAAAAAGAAAACTTAAATACTAAGATTTGTATAGTAAGCGCATAATTCTAACCAAAAGTCCTAAGAACCGCCCCTAGTGCGTGGAAATTAATACTAAGATTTTTCTGCAGCAGTGTTTAAACCAAAATGCATTTGTTAATTTACTTCAGGTGGAACTTGACTTTTACCTGATAACGCATAAGAAGATCAGCACTGTGCTTTTGCTCCAAACGATGTTTGCTGAAATGCTCACGAAACTTCTCGATCTCCGCCCGATCTTCTGGAGATCCAAGGTTTGGATCAAATTCCCATACTTCCCTACCTACATGATTGTTTGTTGTCCGCAGCCATGGATTCCCTCCTTCTGCTATTTTCAACTTCCACATTCTTCTACAGATCCACTCCGATTGCTAGAAATAAATCACAAATCATACTCAAATTTTACTATTAAAAATTATTGGATTGTTAAAAACCTTGTACTTTTTACTACATTGAGATAATATAAATCGAGCACTTCCCAACCATCCAAACTATATGAAAATAACAATCACAAAAGCTACTGATAGCGACGGGAAAATGAAGAAAAATTTTCAGAATTGGCAGACGGAACAAAAAAAGAGCAAAAATGAACAGGTGCTGAAAATTTGAAAAAAAAAAAGAATATTAATTAAAATGGGGCGAAAAGTTAGAGCATAAGTGCGTAACTCCGGAAAAAATGAGATTAAAATGCAGAAATTCACATGTAATAGTTTTGTTTTTGGTGTATGAAATCGGAAAAATTAAGAAAAACAATGCAGAAATCAGTGGAATAATAGAACAAAAAACAGAGCTAAAATGTACGATTAAGAGAATACATTGAGTGAATCCGACGATGAATACAAGAAGAAGAAGAAGGATGAATTAGAAGCAACACCTGTATTGAATTAATGGAGAGCTTGAAAGAGAGAGCGGATCAGAGATTTGTGTCACTACTGCAGTTTAGGTATTGCATTTATTGTTTATCAAAATAATAAAATGAAGAATATGGAGTGATTTTTATTTACTGAACGGAGTGATAAGTAATTTTCCAAGCAAATTAGATTTTTTATAATTTTAATAGAAAAAAATAATTTTTTTAAATTTTTTTTATATATAAAAGTGATGTTTTTTCATATGTAAAATTAAAAGATTTTGTATTAAAGAATGGGAAATAAAAATGAAAATTTTCATTCTTTTTTAATTTAAAGTAAAAATAAATTTTTTTATAAAATTAATTTATTTTAATAAAAGACTAAAAATTAAATTTTTTTCGTGATTTTTCTAGTGCAAGCTCTGACATGAACCACGTGCAGCAAATTGACAAAAATCAAAATGGGGGAAAAAAAAAAAGAAGAATGGCATATATACTGTCAGTACACCTTATCAAATAAAATTGAATGTTGAAAGGGGACGGCAGCCCACCAGCACGTGAAACACCCACGTTTCCCTTTATATTCAAAAATAAAAATAAAAATATTATATTTTCTATTTAAAATAAAGGACTATATTTTAATTGTAAAGAGCTGGCACCCCATTGCAGGTTGATTTCATATCTAAGAGATTGTCCGTTGTATGTGTCAAGGTATTTATATGAACGGGTGGACGAATCCAAGAGTTACGCGTGGTAATCTCGACAAAATATAGAACAACGATAGCCATACAGCTCTGTTGTGTTACATCAAGGATGCTTTTTGCTACTGATAAGAGATAGTTAATTTAAAATTAATATTATAATATCATTTTTATTTTATATCGAGAGCAGTAATAATTTTGAAATAATATATTTTCAAATTAAAGGAGCCGTAAAACTTTTACACCGCCTCCAGTCATATCTTTACCTGTTTGTAGAATTGCATGGAAATCCCAAGTGATGATTTACAGAAAAAGAACTTTATATTTGGCAAGTAAAGTAAAAGTAGTAGAAGCAAGGTTAGGAGGAAAAAAATCTGACCTTTGAAATTTGGGGACATTGAATCTTGACCGCCCATACGAGAACGAAGTATCTCTGTAGTGTGTGGAAATTGTTTGCTTTTTACATTTCCCCTGGCCCTGAGAATTGAAGATGCAGTAAATCTTTATCTCCATTTTTATTTATTTATTATGTTAAAAATAAATATTTATTTTTATTTATTTAATTTTAATTAATTATTTATCACTTAATTTTTAATTTATTTTTATTATTAATTATAGTTATCTTGAGAAATCAAATTATTAATTTCCTTTATACCTCTGCTAGCAACATCATCATCAATAAATTTTTGAAAAGCAGCAAAAGTAATACCAGTATTATTTGGTAAAATAAAAGGATTCTGTGGAGGATAAATACTCGTTATAAGATTGCCATTATTTTCTTGATAGGTTCTTTCAAGAACTTTAATGTATAAAGGCATGTAAGTGGTTATAAACCAAGGAGCAAAATATATAATTTGATTATGTAAAGCACAAGTTTCATAAAACTCTTGGGAAATATTCCTTTTGTCATCAATGCTATAAAATTCAGTATACCAGTTTTTAAAATTTTTCCACTTATCTTGACAAAATTCATTTAAAATATGTTTTCTTGCCGGTAACCCTGGACTAAAATCAATTTGGAACTTAATCATTTAAGTTTTATTAAAATCAAAATCCATATCGGATAAAGTAAAAATATCTTTGTCAGAATTATCATCCTTAACAATATTATTAGAAACTTTTATATGTTCAACACGCTTATTATCATCAGCCGTGTTTATCGTATGGAAATTAATTTATTTTTATTATTAATTATAGTTATCTTTCAATATATTTTTTAAAATATTAAATTTTTTATATTTAAAAATTAATATAATAAAATTATTATTTTATTTATTACTTTACGTGTCAAAGCCAAGAACAAGTAAATTTATGAACAAGTATTGAGATTTTTCAGAATTTCAGTAAATATTTCAACTCTTGTTGTTAACTATAAATTTGTTTTCTCAAAATCAAAAACAACACAGGTGGATTAATTGAATCTGTGTGGTTAAATGACCTGATTTGGGTAGAAATTGACTAACTGACCAAGTCTTATAGGTTAAGTAAAAGTAGGGATTATAATGGGGTTTGGGTAGTGAATTCTAATAATCTAATCTAATCCCTAATATTCAAAATAGTACCAGTTTTCAGTTTTCAAAGTACTATTTTTTTGTTAAAATAAAACAGAGATTTTTTCTTTTTATCTATATCCATTTGTTACAATTTGTTCCTTTTTCCAAAAAGGGGATTAAAAACCAACCTATTAAGAGCGTTACTTTTGTTTATTATTCCAAAATGTTGTGCGGTTGCTTTTCGGTTTTGCTCATTTTCACTACTAATTGAGCTCATTTTTTAAACCTCGTGTGTATCATAAATTTAATTAATTAAATATTCAATATTGTTGAATGAAATCACATCTTATTAAATATACAGGTCCGGTTAGTCAATGGTCCAATAATTGGACCATCTATTTTCACGTCTTATTAAATATACAGGTCGGCTTAGTTAATGGTTCAATAGTTGAACCATCTAGTTTTATTGTTTGATCTTTTAACAACGTAAAAAAAGAAAATCAAAAGCTTTACCTATCAATTTACTCTTTAATATAAGTTTTTTACTTGAATATTTTAACTTTTTTGAAGGGATATTCTTCCCCGTGTTATCTTTTAAGGGGTGTTAACTATATTTCAAATCAGAATAAAAAGGATAGTGAAATACTTATATAATTTTAAGTATATAACTTATTCTCTGAAACAAGACAACTTAATGATATTTTTATATTTTAAAGCTTTATTTTAGAATAACAAGTCAATAAAATAACTTTAACGAAAATTCTTTTACGCCACTAATATATAAAATGTTTTTTTTTTTTGGCGCTATGAAATTTTACTTTATTGCCAAATTTGTGTTATGAACACCTAGACGTATCTTCCAAATATATGAGTTCTTGTAATTAAATTAGGAGAATAATTTATTACGGTTTTCAATTTAATTGAGAGCAGTATGCTAAGAAACACTCAAATTAATTGTCATCCTGGTATAATTTAATCTTTTTTGTCCTATATTGTTGTTAGATAGTTGAATTCACAATTTATGAACATGGAAAATCTAGAGGAAGTGGCCCGAATCTCCCTATGAAAGAGACCTTTAATTTTGTTGGATTTTATATATATATATATATATATATATATGTTTGGAGTTGGAGTAATAAAAGAAATTGTGTTCGATTATATTTTTTGTAAAGAATATTTAGAGTTTGTTTGGACATGCTATATGAAGATTGATATGGAGTTGAGGTTTTATTTGGACGTGCAATTTAAATTTCTTAAGTTGTATTTTTTGTCCATAAAGATGAAACTCCCACAAGTTGCAAAAACTATCAGAATTTTCTCAATTTTTATACAATTTTATCAAATGAGCAAACTATAGTTCATAAACAAGATATCGAAATATTCTAAGACGCCACATTGATAAATCACATATCTCCATGTTCCTTTTATAAATAAATATTTGTTATTATAAATTTTTAATTGATTATATCTCCATATTTCTTTTATAACTAATATTTGCTATTAAAAGCTTTTAAATACACATAATTTTATAAAAATTCACTAGTCAATTATAGTAGTGATTAGTTATTCTTTACTATAAATCTTTCACATGGTACGAACAATCTCTTCACGCCTTTTGTAAAATTTAAAATGATGAGTATTATATATATATATATATATAAAATATAAACTTATGAGCCAAATTTTACATTTAAAAAAGTTTGAAATCTCAAATCATGCTTCAAATCACATGTCCCAATGCTGATTTGAAATATGAAATTGCATGTCCAAGCCCAGGCTTAGAATAATGTTCATACTTGAATATATTTAAATACAATTGCAAAAGTGAAAAGTGAGTCGAAAAACATATAGTAAGTTGTAACACCCCGTATATTATAAGCAATAAATTCAAACTTCGAGGTGAAACTAAGAGACTTAATGCACTAAGAAGGAAGTATTTAAATCGGTCTATCGTCGTATGTTAAGATTTGACGTTGATCAAGTTGTAGAACAAAAGTTGGCAAAAAGTTATAGCAAATTTCTTTCTTAAATTTATCTAAAATTTAGGTAAGATGTCTCGAAACTTTTCTCCCAATCTACAAGGAATTAGAGGCCTACGACCTATCAAATTAAAGGTTTATGAGTCTAATTTTCGACGTATTAAATCGTTCGCTAATACAACTTCGGAGCAAAGAGATATTTACATTTTCATGAGACTGCACAAGCAGGAAACAAGGACCAGAGAGGGTCCATGATGGCAGCGTGTCACACCACCAAAATGATGTGATGGGCAACGTGACACGTTGTCCCTATATCGACCAGCCCCTATATAAGTTACTTTGATCGGTTTCTTGGCTCATTTCTTACTTTTCCAGAAGGTTTCACGACTAAGGATCCCTTTTCATTTTCTCATGAATCCTAAGGTTAGAAATTAGTTTCTAAGGTGGTTTTTGATGTAAGGAAGTCGAAAGTTGAGTGTAGCTCGTGTTTTGGTGGTATTTTCGGCAAGTTTGGTGGTTGTTTCTTGGTTGGTAAGCCTTTCTTTTCATTGATTCTTAGTTATTTAAGTTGATTAAGAGCTTGTAAGCATTGGCAAATTATTATTTTAAAGTTTCTACCATTGAATTCGTAGAAATCGCGTCAGGTAAGCTCCATTTGTCTTGTTTCATAGTTGAGCCTTGTTGACCATGATTTTCGCAGTAGCTTAAATTTCCTTTAGGCAGCATCTTTGTGCTTTTGAAGGCTTGAAATTCAGCTTAGCTTAAGTTCATCGGATTTGAGGTATGTTAAGACTTCTGTTACTCTGTTTCAATATGATTTCCGTCCAACCGTATATTTTTCATATGGTGTGACTTTGCTGTGTTATTAGTTGTTGTTTAGCTCTTGTACATATGTGCTTGGGAGCTGTTGGGCTGTGGTCTTTTTCTTATCTATTTAGTCCATGAAATCGGGTAATAGTTTAGTCGGTTGACCGGCAACGATAAGATATTAAAAGGTGTCATTTTTTGTTTGCATTGTACCATTGGTCGTGATTCTATTTGGATTGGTTAGCGACCGTTTTAATGGGTTATGTATAGATGAATGGTGTTATTTGTGGTGTCCTTTAATTTGTACATAAAGCTTGGGGGATAGAGTTGTTAGGCTATGATTCTACGGTTGTTTGATAATACACTGAGAACAATAAGATGTATAGAACTTAAGGATGAATTCTATGATAATGGTAGTTGGACTAGAATACTGTTGTGTTGTCCAAATGTGTGGCTATATTGTTATATGTGTGTGTTGTGCTTGTTTGTTATTATGATTGCCTCTAAAGGCTCAGCGATATCCAATGACCATTTGATGTTTCCAGCAGGGGTTGAGCCTGAGGCGTAGCCAATCAGAGTAGTTGTGGTAGTCGACTCCATAAGTTGGGCTTGTGTTGGGATTGTACATACGAATGTAATAGTTGTGAGTTATTCCGGCATACTTGGGTCTTATACAACTTACTGTGGAACTAGTGTATGGTCATTGAGTATTTATGGTACACTAGTGATCGTACTGCGAGGTGGGGCCTTTGAGTATTGCCGGTTCACCTTGGCTAGTATGTGTTGTTAGACCTGTAAGACCGCGGGGTGTGTCCCCAATAGGGTTGGATTGTGAACTGACATATCTGCATATATTGTGTTGTGTTATATTGTGGTTATTGCTTTGTATCATTTGTTATTTGATAACTGTGGATGCTAGGCGTGACTCGGTGATAGCTGAAGTCGTTGAGGGGCCTAGAGTTGATTTAGAAAAGATGGTTGGATGATCCTGTGTGGTACAAGCAGTAACAGGTGAGTCATATCGGTTGGGTGCCAGCTGATTTTCTATTTATACGTTTATCTTGAACATATATGTTGGACTTGTCAAGCTTATACGGTCCAGGTAGGTTCAATTTGCTTACTTGATTTGTGATTTCTTTCTTGCTGTTATCCGGTATGTCCGTTGATTTGAAATCTGAATTTTGTTACCATTATTACTATATACTCGGTACATTTTCGTACTGACACCCTAGTTGGGGGCACTGCATTCATGTCTGTAGGTGTTGATTAGCAAGTAGATTGAGTTCTTGATCGCTGAGTGGAGTTCCAACTGAGTTGGCAGAGCTCTAGGTCTTCCAAAATTACCAGATGTTTGTATTATGTATAGTTCGGGGCTCTGTCTGGACAACTAATTTTTTTTGTATTTGTAGAGGCTCGTAGAAGTCTGTTGTGGGTGTAGCGTTGTTGTTGTAGGCCAGATGGGCCTTATTATATAGATTATATCCATCTTATGGCCTGGACGGTCTGTAGTTTATCTTTTAAATTGTTCTGTAAGTCAATCTCCGTTCCTGCTATTACTTTCTCTGCTTTCATAGTTATTACTATGCCAAACCTCATCGGTTTTGGTTATTGTAGTTAGATTTGGGGTAGGATGTTCTAGATCAGATGCGGCACAGGGTGCCAGTTATGCCCCTCTGGGTTTGGGACGTGAAACAAGTTGTCTTACAAATTTAAAATGCAACTTCAAGTTAGATAGAAAATTTTCATAGTTAAATAATAATTTTCAAATAAAATGAAAATGTTAGGTAATTTCTTTTCATTTGTCTTAATCTTGATGGACAAAATTACTTGATACCGTTATTGATGGGAGATGATAGGTATCCTCTAAAATTAATCGAGCTCGAAAAATAACCTGAACATCACGATTATTAAAAAATTAATGATTTTCAAATAAAATGAGAAACGCTAAGTAATTTTTTTCAGTTGTCTTAATCTTGGTGCACAAAATTACTTGATACCTTTTATTGATGGAAGATGATAGGTATCCTCTGAAATTAATTGAGCTCGAAAGTTAATCCTAACATCACGATTATCAAATATATATATATATATATGGTCAAACAACTCCTTATTGAATATGACATTTAACAACTACTTTTAAATATAACGCACTTCTTAATTAAGGTCTTTTGAATATTTTGATATTTTATTTTGAAATTCTCAATGCCTCACCCGGAGAAGTTATTGCATTAGTTAAAAATATGTAGCCGGGTAAGAAAAAAGGTCCCTTCTAATTTTTCATCCTGATAATTTTCATAAACCTATATTTAGAAGTTACTTTTCTGGGTGAAAAAAGTTTCTTTGGTAGAAAAGATCTCTTATATATTTGAAAAATTCTTTCTTGGAGAATTTTTTAGTAATAATTTATAAACAAAAGTGTTAAATATGGTAATTAGATATTATAAATATTATCATTAGATAGCTTAAATATTGGAGTGTTAATATGGTATACTTAGATAGTGGATATGAGAATATCTAAAAATCTCAATATCAGGCAATTAGGAGATTGTGTAATACTCTTATTAATTTCTTTCCTTATTTACATTCTCTATAATAGCTATTTAATCTTATTAGCTTGAGGGAATAATCAAGTAATCAATTCACAAATTCTCTTCTTTTCTCCTTCTCATTTTTTATGGTATCAGAGCCATCATTTCTCATAGCTCATAATGGAGATGTATTCTGCCTACACCAGATGCCAGGGATAAATCATCTCAATCTATCACTTTGACTGGAGTAGACTATAATGGCTACCTTTAGTACCAAGTGTCAAAGCAACAATCATCAACTTCATCAGTTGCTTGCACAATGCAACCTCGTAACTCCTTTACTTATGTTGCACAGTCTTCATCTCAAGAACAATGAATTCTTGATTCTGGTGCTTCTAACCATATTTCTGATAACAAAAATATTGTCTATACTTTTACTGCCCTTATAACCTCTCTGTTGTTACTTTAGCTAGTGGATCAAAGACTATTACAAAAGGAATAAGTACAACTCACCATTTGCCTTCCATACCTTTAAAATCAGTCCTTTTTGCACCTAAATATCCATACAATCTTATTTCCATTAGCAAATTAACCAAAGACCTGAATTATGTTGTGACCTTCCTTGAGGATTCTGTTCTTATGTCGGATCGGAGTACGGAACAGATGATTAAAAAAGGACATAATTCATGGGGATTGTACCTGTTATTCATTCCAAAATCACAAACTGCTTTTACTTCCGCTACTTCCTTTGAATTGCTCCATAATCAACTGCGTTATCCGAGTCTCTTAAAACTACGGAAGATGGTTCCCAGTTTATCTTTGTTAGAATGCGAATCATGTCAGCTTGAAAAATACACTCGTGCCTCTTTCCCAAAGCATGTCAATAATAGGTCCACCTCTATGTTTGAAATTGTTCATTCAGATATACGGGGTCCAAGTCGTGTTAGTTCTTCCTTAACTTTCATTATTTTATGACTTTTATTGATGACTATTCTTGGTGCACATGGTTATTTTTAATGAAAAATATATCCGAGTTATTTCTCTATCTTTCAAAAAATTTGTGCAGAAATTCGTAATCAATTTGGTAATTTTATTAAAAAATTAATCAACGATAATGCTCGAGAATATTTCTCTACCTCTCTTCTTTTATGTCATTCCAGAGCATATTGCACTTATCTTCTTGTACATATACTCCTTAACAAAATGGAGTTGCTGAACGAAAGAATAAATATATAATTGAAACAGCTTAGACATTACTCATTCACAATCATATCCCTTTACGTTTTTGGGGTGATGCCACTATTACTGCCTGTTATTTAATCAATCGTATGCCTTCATCTGTTTTGTGGTACAAGAGTCCACACTTAGTCCTTTATCCAAACCAAAATTTATTTTCCCTTTCTCCACGTGTGTTTGGTTACTCCTGTTCTGTTCATAACCTTACCCGTAGATAAGACAAACTTCAATACAAGGCCTTTAAATGTGGTTTTCTTGAGTATTCTCGTCTATAAAAAAGTTACAAATACTTTGATGCTTCTACCGGTAAGTACTTGATATCTGCAAATATTACCTTTTTTAGACTTCTCCATATTTTTCTCCTTTTATGGATAATCAAAAGGCCATATCATTAGTCCTTCTAATTCCAATTGTTCCACTCCCAGCTCCACCTTCGCCTCCTAAGGTCTATTCTCGATGACCTCAACCTCTTGTTGAGCCTGCTAATCCAGTTAGTATTTCTAACTCTGATACAGGTCAAAAAGCACTCTTACTAACTCATTACCTGCTCCAACAATGTGTCCTACTGGTTGAGCACTATTAGATGATCTTCCTATTGCTCTCTGCAAAGTAGGGGTGTGCAAATTAACGGTTAAACCAATAAACCAAACCGATAATTAAGTTATTGGATTAATGGTTTGGGTTATTAGTTTAATGGTTTGATTATCGGTTTACTATCTCAAGTTATTGGGTTATTGGTTCGTTATCGGTTTGACCACTTTTTTTAACGGGTTAACCGATAACCCAATAATAATTTATTAAATTATCATTTTAGCCTTCAATATATGAAGTATCCAAACAAGAATATAAAATGGGTGTCGATGAAAAGTGAAGGGGATAGCGTTTTAATTTAAACTAAAGTTGATTGTTTCAGTTGGGCTAGTTTTATATGCTTTTTCTCTTTTCACCCACTTTTTTCTAGCTAAACATACTTATGACTATGAGATTTTTCATGTGAGATCTTATCGGTTAGCACAATAATCGAACTGAGAACGATCAATAACCGATTAACCAATAACCGATTAATCGATATCTTAATGGTTCTTTAACGAATTAGCATGGCTACAAAACGATAACCGATAAATAAAACTGATAACTTTCAAAACCCAACCGAACCGACCGATACTCAGCCCTACTGCAAAGGTACTAGAACTGTTGCCAATTAAAATCTCATTTATACTCATTTAAGTTATCAGTGTCTATCACCTTTAAATCATGCCTTCATTACTAGCTTATCCACTGTCAAAGTTCCCCAGACTATGGCAGAAGCACTAGTTCATCCAGGTTGGTGTTAGGCTATGATTGAGGAGATGACTATTTTGCATAATAATTGTACTTGGGAGCTTGTTTTTTTACCTAAAGGTAAAAGCACCATTGATTGTCGTTGGGTATTCACAGTTAAGGTAGGAGCCGATGGACCTGTTGATTGTCTCAAAGTGAGATTGGTTGTAAGGTATACACTTAGATTTATGGAATTGTCTATGTAGATACTTTCTCACCAGTTTCTAAGATGGCCTCTGTTCATCTTTTCATCACTATGGCAACATGAATCATTGGCCTCTTTTTTAGCTGGATATCAAAAACGCATTCCTTTATGAAGAACTCGCTAAAGAAGTTTATATGGAGTAACCACTACGGTTTGTTGCTCAGGAGGAGTCTGGACTAGTCTGTAGACTTCCTCAATCCCTATATGGTCTCAAGCAGTCTCCCAGATCATGTTTTGATCATTTCAAGCTTTTGTCTAATAGTTTGGAATGATCTGAACAGAAGCCGATCACTCCGTATTTTATAAGCATTCACCTCATGCAAAACGTATCTTTTTAATTATTTATATTAATGACATTGTTATCACAGGTGATGATCATGAAGGTATTGCTCAACTCAAACAACACCTTTCAAGTCATTCTCAGACTAAGGATTTGGGCAAGCTGAAATACTTTCCAATCATTAAAGTGGTACAGTCTAGCAATGGGTATTGCTATTACACAAAAAAATATGCCTTAGACATTTTGAAAGATGCGGGTATGTTGGATTGCAAGCATGTGAACACTCCCATGAATTCAAATACCAAGTTTATTTCAGGACAGGGGGAACTTTCAAAAGATCCTAGCAGATATCAGAGACTTGTTGGCAAACTCAACTACCTTACAGTCACACGACTAGATATCTCATTTGCTATTAGTGTGGTTAGCTAGTTTTTGCAATCACCTTGTGATGGTCACTAGAATGCAATGATTCATATTCTACAATATATCAAAAGCTCTCTAGGATAAGGTTTATTATATGAAGATACGGGAGACGCCCACATTATTGGGTATTCTGATGCAGATTAGGCAGGATATCCTTCTGATAGGCATTCCATTTCAGGTTATTGTGTTCTAATTAGAGGCAATCTAATATCCTGAAAAAGTAAAAAGCAAGATGTTGTGGCTAGATCAAGAGCAGATGCAGAGTATCGAGCTATGGTATTGGCTACATGTGAGGTTATATGGTTGAAACAACTTCTCCAAGTATTGAAGATGGGAAAAGTTGAACCAATGAAATTGATTTGTGATAACCAAGCTGCACTACATATCGCTTCTAATGCCATGTTTCATGAAAGAATGAAGCAAATTAAGATAGATTATCACTTATTAGAGAGAAGATTGAGTCTAGATATATCACCACAAGTTTTGTAACTCAAAAGATCAACTGGCAGATATCTTTTCAAAATCACTCCGAGGATCCAGAATTGACTATATTTGTGACAAGCTAGGAGCGTACGACTTATACACTCCAACTTGAGAGGAAGTGTTAAATATGGTAATTAGATATTACAGATATTATCATTAGATAGTATAGATATTAGAGTGTTGAATATGGTATATTTAGATAGTGTAGATATGAGAATATCCTTAAATCCTAATAATTAGGCAATTAGGAGATTATGTAATATTCTTATTAGTTTCTTTATTTATTTACATTCTCTGTACAGCTATATTATCTCATTAGCTTGAGGGAATAATCAAGTAATCAATTCCCACATTCTCTTCTTTTCTCCTTCCCATTTCTCATGTAAAAAAATGGTTCTTGGCCTGACTCAATCCCAAAAGTTAGGTTATAAAGGGAGGATTACCCAAGTCCATATAAAGAGACCACCCATCTTATTAATCATCAATGTGAAATTTTTTTCATTCAGCACCCATCTTCACGCCTAGGATTAGACATCTGGTGCATGGACAATTTAAATTTGGGGACCCAACATTGGGGATAAGATAGGTCCTGCTCTGATATCATATAAAGAAATGTATAAGAGTAGAACCCATCTTACCGATGTTGGGCTCCCAAATTAAAATTGCCCACGCATAGAGTCCAGTCCTGGGCATGAGGTGGGGTGTTGAAGAATGAATTTTTTTAACATCGTTAGTTAATGAGATGGGTGACTCTTTCTATGTATTTGGATAATCCTCCCCTCATAAGCTAGCTTTTGGGGTTGAGTTAGGCCTAAGATTCATTTCTTTACAAGAAGATTATTTCTTTTCATACAACAATGTAATAATATTCATAATATAGTCTTTTGGGGTTTGGAGAGTCTCGTTTAGGAGGAGAATTTACTCTCAATTAATTTGTAACTCTCTTTTATATTATTAGATTTTTATTAATATAGGCCAACTGACCGAAATCATGTTATGACATTTACTTTTGATATATTTCTCTTTTGTGCTCTGATTTAACATCATTCAAGATTTCCAATTATTAGCTTTCACATGATGCCCTTTTGGTTTTGATCCCAACAAATAGTATCAGAGCTAGTGTTTCAGCAAGGTTAAAGACATGTTCAAGGTACGCTTAAATTAAGTTGCAATTAATTTCAAGATAATGAAGATTTTATTCGGAGTTGCTACACGTGGATATGAAATTTCAATCATTTACAACATTCATGTTGCTGCATCATTAAAAATATAAGAAAATATGTTAACATTATTTCTTATTCATAATATTTTTAATCATGAAAATCAATAGCGATGAATATTACATGAATAAAGAGAATCAAAATTATTTTATCGGAAATTCAGGTCAAAGAGGAGATTTGATAGAGTTTGCCTTGAATTTATAACATCTTAAAGTTACATTTTTTTGGTGGAACAAATTTTTTTGATATATTTCTATTTTATACTTTGATTTATCATCGTTCAGCTATTAGCTTTTGCATGATGTACTTTTTATTTCAATCCTAGCATATATTACGTAGAAATAGAGCTTTTCTATTAATCTTAGTCCCGTTTAGGAATTGCGATCATAATAGATTGACATCTTCTTAAATTTTTTATTGTAATGTTCTAATATATCATATTTGCTAATACCTACCTATCCACATAGGTAAAATTTATTAAAAATCATAAGAAAAATACTTGATCATGAAAATTATAGACATTTTTTGAAAGCTTGAGGTGTGTCAAAGACACTGTCCTTAAGGATATTTCACATGGTGCAGGTGTATCTCCCAAGTTCAACAAACTTTTCTAGTATAAAACTAGGAGCGCATAAACTAATAAAGATTCATTAAGAAAGAAAACCCAATACTCTATAAATAGGTAGGAAGATTTTGTAGTGATTTATCCCTAAGAAGAAGAATTTGTGTTGATTTATAGATGAGAGAATCCATCAAATGAGGCAACTAAAATGCTCCAACATTTGCTGAGAATTCAACATAATTAAAGAGGAACAAAAAGTTGTATAATGACTAGATAATGGTGATAAATGAGTAACAACTTTAATAGAAATAAAGACTCAATTATATAATATTATGTCACATTAACTCTTGGTGGATGAATATGAAAAAATTTTCGCACTAATATTCGAAGAGAATCTGAATGTTCTTAGTCAATAATGACACTTTCTTTTGAGATGTATTGCCATTTTTTTCTAACAATCTACATATGTCATAACGAATGTTAAGGATAAAAACAAAAAAAAGTGTTTTCAATGAGTTTTTACGTATGAGTACAATGCACCGAATCTGATGTCTCGACACTATGAATCAGGCCTAGATGAAACAAGATTAAACTTATAGACTAATTGGTGGAGTTTAAAAATTTTATGAACCGAGAATTGTTTTGTAAGCCTAGAGTGTTTTTATCATATTATACTCGCACAATTTTTATCGGTATCGCGGTTTTGTGCTAAGAGGCCATGTGTGTGTCTTAATATTCATAAGTGTGAATATTTTCTTCATACTAATATCGGAGATAATCTAAACCTATAGAGGATATAAATTAGATAAAGATTTTAACACAACTTTGCTTTGCTTTGCATATTGTACTATATTCATATAAAAGAGAAACATTATTTAAGAGTACATATTTTATCAACAATGACTTGTTATTATTCATATGAACTTTATTCATGGGATATTCAATCATATATGTTGGGTTACTATCATTGTTGGTGTTATACCCCGTAGAATTTCCGGCACCTAGACGACCTATTCGCACGTTGGTTAAGCATATTTGAAGGCCATACGTGCTGTAGAAAGGCCCGGGAAAAAGATCGGACGAGAAACCCGTCGAACCATCGCGGGAGGAGCCGAGGAAGAGCCCCTCCGCGATGGCAGCGTGTCACGGAGGTGAGGCCTCCGCGATGGCTCCGTGACACGTTGCCCTTGTCCAGGCCTAAGTATATAAAGGCCACTTCGGTGTTAAATCATTTAATCACATATAAATTTCCAGAGAACAGAGCAAAGCGGCAGTGAGAAGGTAAGAACGAAGGAAATTATATAATTTTCATCCGATTACGCTGCCAAACGCTGCCCAAACTCAAATTAATCCCAGATACCGAGGTATTTAGCAGCAGAGAGCATTCCTACGGGTTCAGTTTCGTAAAATACGGCCGACGAATCGTCGAGCCACCGAGCTAAGGTAAGTGGAATTGCTCTAAATTAGTGTCTATGCGTTCCTAGCTGTGAAGTGAATATTTCTCCCTTCTAGACCTCTGAAAAATAGCGAGTTTCTGGCCGTCTTTCGATAAGCCTAAGTTTAGGCTATAAACTATATCGAAAGTGACGTTGCCTTTTGAAACAAAGTTGTATTTAGTATTGATTGACATATTTATGAATGCAGTTGGGAGAAAACAGTTGAAGTATCGGCCGAGCCTCGTCCGACAGACGAATAGCTCACGAATAAGGTATGTAAAGTTAGTTTCCTCGGCAAGTTAAGTAATATTGAGATAATATAGCAATTTCCAGACTAGTAGAATGTTCAGAAGTCGAGTATTGCGTTATTATGAATATTGGTATAATGTGAGAAGCATTGGGTTGTCATGTGTACGAAACCTATTAGTATGATATAGATTCTAACGCAAGTGCTGGAGAGTGCCCAGTATACTCAGTGTGTGATGTAATATACTATGTTAAGATATTGTTGTGTTCAGTCGAAACCCCGTGAAGTAGTACAGTATCCGTAAAGCATTTCAGAAACAGAATAGCAGACTAAAAGGACGTTTAGAAAGCATGCCAGGAATAGTAAATCAGGTTACTATAGAAAATCAGTATACCGCATAGTTCAACAGAAAGACTATATTGGTACATACATATATAGTACTTCCAGCCTCAACATGTATTAAGTATGTACATATTTCTATCACTAGTCCAGCATATAGTGTATACAGAAACTTAGTAAATAGTAGAGTTTTCAGTAGAAACATTATCTTATATAGCATTTGCCCAGTACAGTCCGGCAGGAGACTACATTCATATTTATACATCTTTACCTGCCTCAACACGTATTAAATACGTACAGATCACTATCATTAGCTCAGCATATAATATATATGATACTTTACCCCTATTAGCCTCAGCATGTGAGATACACAGACAGCATTACTAGTTGAGACCGTTGTATTGTTTGGGGTTGGATTACCCAGCATCCCTGACCGCCCCAGGGTTAATAGCTGTATCGACTCGTCCACCAGAGGATGAGGATACGTCACTCTACAGAGTGATATGCCGTCCCGCAAGTGGACGAAGATGGGATGCCAGTTTCCCCATATTGTGCCTTGGTCGGCCCTTATACACCCCCGTCGAGCGGGTACGCCCGGGGTGTTGATTCAGGAATCCTTCGGACTCAGGTACAGTTATAGTCAGGGGCTCAGCGAGCCCAAGTGCATACCCAGGGGACCGACAGGATGCTTACAGCCAGTGTAGGAGATGGGATGACCGGGGTAGGGGTATAGATTCTGTGCTGGTTGTACCTCCCGGCTTATGGGGGCCGGGTAAGGTTTGTGTGTGCTGTGTTATGTTATTTCGTGTTATGCCATGCTATGTTAGATACGAGTAGATCAACAGTAGAGGGATATATCTCCAGGTATGACTTCTATTTCTTCCCAGTGTAAACGAGAAGGTATGACTTACATTATTAGACAATTAAGCTATTCTTTCTATTTCAGTTTCCTCAGTTCTATTATTGTGTTCAGATGTTTCTTTCAGTTATTACTTTACATACTCAGTACCAGCGGTACTGACGCCCGGTGGGCGCTGCATTACTTGCCTGCAGGTACCCATAGACGAGCAGGTGACACCACGTGATTCCTGTCAGCATTGAGCATTCAGCTCCTGTTATCCGGAGACTGAGTTCCAGAGGTGTACTTTAGTTTCTGTTGTTATATAGTATGGGTAGGTCGGGGCCCTGTCCCGATCATTTCTATTGCTATTCCTAGAGGCTTGCAGTCCGTATATTTCCCTGTGGTCGGTTGAGCCGGTCGTGTGAGGCTGTGTAGTTGTTAGCTGTTAGTACTCTTGCTTCTTTTATGTTGGCCGTGTGGGGCCATAAGTTTGACAGTAATGGTGACCTTGCCGGTCACGTAGCCTTCTAGTATTTTATCGCTGAATGCAGATAACTAGACAGCATGGTGGCCTCGTCGGCCCGCATAGGCTTCCCTATAGTTGCTTGTTCTGGTCAGCTGTTATTACAGGTACATGAAGCTATAGGCCAATGGGCCGGGGGCTGTGTTTACAGCCGTTATATAGCCCTTTGTTTCCAGAAATGTGAATTAGAGCCAACCAGGCACCAGATGTGCCTAGGCTTAGCAGTCCAGTAGTTTAGGTCCTAGTAGGGCACCAGGTGCTAGTCATACCCCCCCAAGGCGGGGCGTGACAAACTTGGTATCAGAGCAGGTCGTGTCCCAGGGAGTCTGCAAGCCGTGATAAGTAGAGTCTTGTCTATAGATGTGTTGTGCACCACATACTATAGGCAGGAGGCTGCGAGGCATGATATGATGGTTACCCTTCTTTCTCAGTCAGTCGTGCTTTAGAGCGGTACAGTATAGGGTTGAGTCCCTGAGAACTTACCGTATTCTTTGATTACAGATACAAAGGCAGATCAGCATTACCCTATCACAGGTAGAAGATCAGAAATAGCAACGGAAGAGAGCATCAGTCAGTTATATGATAACTACAGCAGCAGGAGGAGGTATCAGAGACTTCCCAGCGTGATACCTTTATTGGCATTATTCCTAGTATACGTTGATAACATCAGAATAGGAAGTCAGCAGTATAATGTACATATGAGTTGATTTACTTATTAGTTATATAAGATCTGATTATGATTACAGATAAGGTCAGACCACAAGGTAGGTACAAGAAAGAGAGAAAAAATGCAGGAATCCCAAATACATCTTTTTGGATATGGTACAGTCGAATGCTTTTATTGTTGTAATAAGAAAAGGGTTATTCCTACCTCTTAAGTTCGATACCAGTATAGAAAAGGAGCATAAGACTTGAGAGGGGGTTGCCGAATCATGCAGTAAGTAAAGATGGGTTGATTGATCCTAGTAAGTAGTGGAAGATATAGAGAGCCCTTATGATTACGTAGGCTGTGCAGACCCTTATGATAACCAGCCAGTAAAGAAAGTAAGACTGTTAGCTTACCCGAAGTAGGGGTAATAGACCTGTTAGTGATGAATGCCTAATAATAGTCAAGTTTGAGCCAGAAAAAGGCTAAGCCCGCCATATATACTAACAGATAGCAAGACATACCTGTAAGATTATAGTTATGATCTAGTTGTGACATCGAGAGATATAGAGGTTATGTGAACCAGATGGGCTTGAGTATACGCCCAAAGAAGTATAGGCCGAGGCTTGATCAGTAATCACATTAACAACAAAAGGCAGGTACCTTGAACCCCAGAGTTCAATTTGAGTAAGATGAGAGGAAGAAGCAGGAATGTCAGATCTTATGGGGAAATTAGAACAACCCCGGATTGATAAAGTATCGTATTAAGGATTAAGCCTCGGGCTGACAGTAAGATTGCGGTTCAGAATACCGCAGGGTGTCCATTATAGAAAAGTTAAGAAGTTACCGATACAGCAATTCTAATCCAGTGTAGCCTAGAGATGAGGCCCAACAGACAGTTATGGGCTCTCAATATATGCCTAATAAGGCTACAGGATTCGAACGTTGACCCCCACATCGCAAGAGTGGCGGGATTTTAAACAGCAGATAATAACTAGAATGTTTATGTTTGTTACTTTCAGAATGGGGTGACAATACAATGAAATGATAAGTCAGGGCAGGAGATATTATTAGGCCGTAGAAGAAATGTATCATGTACGATGTGAGACTCAGCAGAACATGTCGGAGGTTATGAATTACCGCAGGAATCAGTACATATTGTACGTAGCCAGCGATATATAGATATACAGATAATAGATAGGTTGTGAGTGGCTGCCTATAAGGGCTACAATCACAGATGCTGATTAGTAATAGAAAGCCTATACAAATTGCATTGGGGGACCAAAAAAAAAAAAAAAGAGAGAAGAGAGAGGGAGAAGAAAGAAAGAAAAGAAGGAGGGAAATGGCGGATTAAGTGTGAGTTACGTATGAAGTCATAGAAACTTAAACTATCTCAGTTCTCAGTTATTAGATTAAAAGACTTTTGTGTTGTTGTCAGATCCAGGCTCTAGGAGTTTACCAGAGTTAATGGCCTAAAGCAGATGGCTAGATGATAAGGGCGCAGTTAGACAGTCTATCGACCAGCTGGCGCCTGCGTTAGCAGGGAGGCATCCCTGAAGATTGGTAACAGTAGTGCGTGTGCCAGAACCAGGATTAGAGGCCGAATAGGCAAATTTCAGAGATTAGCAATATCAGAATTGTTCTAGCATGTTAAGTGGTCGTACGTCGTTTTCCCAGCCTTGTGGGCGACAATCGGCCTTAGTCAACCTAGCAGTTGTTATGTAGAACACCCCATAAGTCAGCCGGCCGTCCCAGTCAAAATACCCGTGGGTACCCCAAGGAAGGGTCCACATGAGTAGTCAGCGACAGATTAGTATTTCAGCTGGTGTTTGTAAGATATTTAGATACAGAGCCCTAACAGAAGGCCAGTATTTACAGAATAGCTCATAAGACTGAGAATCCCCCAAAATAGCAGTATAAATCCAAGTGGATACACACAAGGCATAAGAAATTGATAGTACCCTGCTAGCACAGTGTTTATTAAGATCAGGGGATCAGTAGACTCCCCGTGATGATCCAGAGATTGATCGCCTGGGTGTAAGTTGATTAAGTCCAGCCTTACAGTGGTTCAAGTAAAATAACAGAGCAATTAGATGCCCACGAGGTTGCGGTTATGCATGAACTATAAGCACTCAAGTAGTACAGTTATAGCATTATTAGACTACTGCCATGTTCGGGTCATTCAACCCGACTATTCAGTTATGTAGGGTTATGCAGCCAGATCATTAGAGGTCATGAACAATATCAGGACCCCCTGATCAGATACGGGCACACGGTGTGCAGATAGTCATTCAAGGTTACCTTAGCAACAAGTGGCCTTAGCATGCGGCCAGAAGGCCAGATAAGCTCTAGTTATACCGGTAGACTACTTGTCAGATTCTCCGGCATGATAAACCTGTATGACCGTCAGTTATATGTCAAATTTTGTGAATGTGAATTTTGGTTGAGTTTAGTAGTCTTTTTGGTCACATTGTGTCGGAGGCTGGTGTACAGATAGATACGCAAAAAATTGAAGTAGTGAAGACATAGTCTAGACCTACCACTCCGATCGAAGTACGCAGTCCCTGCGGTTAGCCGGGTACTGCAAAGGGTTTGTGGAAGGATTTTCCACCTTAGCAGCACCTCTGATTAGATCGACACAGAAGGCAGCAAAGTTTCAGTAGACTGAGGTGTGTGAGTAGAACTTCCAAGAGTTAAAAGCCAGGTTAACATCAGCTCCAGTGTTAGTATCGCCAGGAGATACAGAGGGTTGATGCAGCATGGTGAAGTAATAGTTTATGCTTTCAGGCAGTTGAAGAAACATGAAAAGAATTACCTTACCCCCTGATCTGGAGTTAGCGGCAGTAGTTTATGCTTTAGAAAGGGAAGATTTTGTATCACCCAGGAAGGGTTAATGTGGTGGCAGATGCCCTTAGCCTGAACTGCCTGAACAGCGAGGATAGACTCGAGGATTACACCAGTTAGCTAGTTAGCCAGTCACATAGCAGAAATAAAGGATAACAGAACAATAATACAGAATGCCGCAGCGCTATTGTTAGTGGTGGAAGTAAAGGAATGGCAGTATAGAAACTCTAGCCAGGTTCAATTTAAACATAAGATTCAGTAAGGAGAGATGACATATTTTCAGATAACCGGGGATGAAGTATGGCGATATAAAGGCCGCATTGCGCTCCAGATATTTTGGGGCATCGCCAGCAGTTTATGAGCGAGGCGCATTGCGCCCGCTATTCTCTTCATCCCGATACGACAAAGAAGTACCATGACATTAAAAAGAACTACTGGTAGCCCAGTGTCCTAACTGCCAACAGTTGAAGGCAGAATATCAGAAACCAGGCAGGTTAATTTAGAACATAGCTGTGCCTCTTTGGAAATGAGAAGCGGTGAATATGAATTTTGTAGCAAGATTTCCCCGTACTAAACACAGACATGGCTCTATATGAGTGATAAGTGACAGATTGACAAAAATCAGCTCATTTCTTGCCAGTACGAACTACTTTCTCGGCCGAAGATTATGCTGAGTTGCATATCAGAAAGATAGTCAGATTACATGAAATACCAGTATCCATTATTTTAGACAGAGGAGCACACTTCACAGCTAGATTCTGGCAGTCATTTCAAAAGAGTTTGGGAGCGCAGATTAATTTAAGCGCAGCGTTCTATCCTAGACAGATGAGCAGGCTGAGCGCACAATTCAGACGCTCGAAGACATGTTGCGAGCGTGTGTGCTAGATTTCAGTAATAGCCAAAAATGAGCATTTACCATTAATCGAATTTGCCTCCAGAATTATAATCCATTCATCCGGTCTTCTATGTAACTATGCTGAGGAAATGCATAGGAGACCCGTCCAGAGTAGTCCTAGTCCAGAATATTCAGGTTACGAAAAAGCTGGCCTGCAAAGAGGTTCCAATAGCTAGCCTAGACAAACAGATTCGCAGATATGAGGACCAGATATCCTCACCCATTTAAGCGACAGGTATGTCCGTATTATTGCTATGTAGTATCTTATGGTCCTGTATGTATAAGTGAGACAGATTGATATTTAATTATCCAGTGGATCCTAGAATATTATGTGCAGTGCCTGTGTTGGACTTTTCTGCATTTCAGGTTTTTGCTATAGTCCATATTACAGGGGAAACTCTGCCAAAATTTTTTCTAGAAAGTAAGTAAGTAATCCTCCAGATAACAGTGTACATTCGAGGACGAATGTTCTTAAGGGGGGAGAATGTTATACCCCGTAGAATTCCCGGCATCTAGACGACCTATTCGCACATTGGTTAAGCACATTTGAAGGCCATACGTGCTGTAGAAAGGCCCGGAAAAAAGATCGGACGAGAAACCCGTCGAACCATCGCGGGAGGAGCCGAGGCAGAGCCCCTCCGCGATGGCAGCGTGTCACGGAGGTGAGGCCTCCGCGATGGCTCCATGACACGTTGCCCTTGTCCAGGCCTAAGTATATAAAGGCCACTTCGGTGTTAAATCATTTAATCACATATAAATTTCCAGAGAACAGAGCAAAGCGGCAGTGAGAAGGTAAGAACGAAGGAAATTATATAATTTTCATCCGATTACGCTGTCAAACGCTGCCCAAACTCAAATTAATCCCAGATACCGAGGTATTTAGCAGCAGAGAGCATTCCTACGGGTTCAGTTTCGTAAAATACAGCCGACAAATCGTCGAGCCACCGAGCTAAGGTAAGTGGAATTGCTCTAAATTAGTGTCTATGCGTTCCTAGCTGTGAAGTGAATATTTCTCCCTTCTGGACCTCTGAAAAATAGCGAGTTTCTGGCCGTCTTTCGATAAGCCTAAGTTTAGGCTATAAACTATATCGAAAGTGACGTTGCCTTTTGAAACAAAGTTGTATTTAGTATTGATTGACATATTTATGAATGCAGTTGGGAGAAAACAGTTGAAGTATCGGCCGAGCCTCGTCCGACAGACGAATAGCTCACGAATAAGGTATGTAAAGTTAGTTTCCTTGGCAAGTTAAGTAATATTGAGATAATATAGCAATTTTCAGACCAGTAGAATGTTCAGAAGTCGAGTATTGCATTATTATGAATATTGGTACAATGTGAGAAGCATTGGGTTGTCATGTGTACGAAACCTATTAGTATGATATAGATTCTAACGCAAGGGCTGGAGAGTGCCCAGTATACTCAGTGTGTGATGTAATATACTATGTTAAGATATTGTTGTGTTCAGTCGAAACCCCGTGAAGTAGTACAGTATCCGTAAAGCATTTCAGAAACAGAATAGCAGACTAAAAGGACGTTTAGAAAGCATGTCAGGAATAGTAAATCAGGTTACTATAGAAAATCAGTATACCGCATAGTTCAGCAGAAAGACTATATTGGTACATACATATATAGTACTTCCAACCTCAACATGTATTAAGTATGTACATATTTCTATCACTAGTCCAGCATATAGTGTATACAGAAACTTAGTAAACAGCAGAGTTTTCAGCAGAAACATTATCTTATATAGCATTTTCCCCGTACAGTCCGGCAGGAGACTACATTCATATTTATACATCTTTACCTGCCTCAGCACGTATTAAATACGTACAGATCACTATCATTAGCTCAGCATGTAATATATATGATACTTTACCCCTATTAGCCTCAGCATGTGAGATACACAGACAGCATTACTAGTTGAGACCGTTGTATTATTTGGGGTTGGATTACCCAGCATCCCTGACCGCGCCAGGGTTAATAGCTGTATCGACTGGTCCGCCAGAGGATGAGGATACGTCACTCTATGGAGTGATATGCCGTCCCGCGAGGGGACGAAGATGGGATGCCAGTTTCCCCATATTGTGCCTTGGTCGGCCCTTATACACCCCCGTCGAGCGGGTACGCCCGGGGTGTTGATTCAGGAGTCCTTCGGACTCAGGTACAGTTATAGTCAGGGGCTCAGCGAGCCCAAGTGCATACCCAGGGGACCGGCAGGATGCTTACAGCCAGTGTAGGAGATGGGATGACCGGGGTAGGGGTATAGATTCTGTGCTGGTTGTACCTCCCGGCTTATGGGGGCCGGGTAAGGTTTGTGTATGCTGTGTTATGTTATTTCATGTTATGCCATGCTATGTTAGATACGAGTAGATCAACAGTAGAGGGATATATCTCCAGGTATGACTTCTATTTCTTCCCAGTGTAAACGAGAAGGTATGACTTACATTATCAGACAGTTAAGCTATTCTTTCTATTTCAGTTTCCTCAGTTCTATTATTGTGTTCAGATGTTTCTTTCAGTTATTGCTTTACATACTCAGTACCAGCGGTACTGACGCCCGGTGGGGCGCTGCGTTACTTGCCTGCAGGTACCCATAGAAGAGCAGGTGACACCACGTGATTCCTTCAGCGTTGAGCATTCAGCTCCTGTTATCCGGAGACTGAGTTCCAGAGGTGTACTTCAGTTTCTGTTGTTATATAGTATGGGTAGGTCGGGGCCCTGTCCCGATCATTTCTATTGCTATTCCTAGAGGCTTGCAGTCTGTATATTTCCCTGTGGTCAGTTGAGCCGGTCATGTGATGTCGTGCAATTGTTAGCTGTTAGTACTCTTGCTTCTTTTATGTTGGCCGTGTGGGGCCATAAGTTTGACAGTAATGGTGACCTTGCCGGTCACGTAGCCTTCTAGTATTTTATCGCTGAATGCAGATAACTAGACAGCATGGTGGCCTCGTCGGCCCGCATAGGCTTCCCTATAGTTGCTTGTTCTGGTCAGCTGTTATTACAGGTACAGGAGGCTATAGGCCAATGGGCCGGGGGCTGTGTTTACAGCCGTTATATAGCCCTTTGTTTCCAGAAATGTGAATTAGAGCCAGCCAGGCACCAGATGTGCCTAGGCTTAGCAGTCCAGTAGTTCAGGTCCTAGTAGGGTACCAGGGTCCAGTCATACCCCCCCAAGGCGGGGCGTGACGGTAGGTCTTCTCAAATTGACAAAAATTTCACTCTCCTCGATGCTTCTTTTAGTTTGTGAATTGATCAATTTCACTTTTGGCTTCACATAATTTACATATTGTTATAAACATATTTGTATTATAGTGAATGTCTATAAAGGTATTTGTATTATAGTGGATACATGTGTTTATATTATAGTGAAAGTCTATGTTCTGGAGAAAAGCTAGGAGAAATTATCCCTATAAATAGAGGGGTTCTCCTTCATTGTATTTCATCCCATCAAGAGAAATAAGAACTTCTCTCTTCTCTCTTTCTCTATAATATTCTTGTTCTTTCTTTATTATTTCATAACACGTTATCAACACGAGTCTCTGCCTTGAACACTCACTTAAGGTAAGAAAATCAAAGTTTCCTTGAAAAGATGAAGGTTAGTATTTCTTGATATTTATGTCTTTACTAATAAGAATATCGATTTTGTTTATGGATCTGAGAACGACTTATTTATTCACTTGGCAATTCATGCCTCAAAATTGTTTCAGAAGAACAAACATTGTGGAAATATATTTATTCCAGCAGAAGAATATATATATATATATACTAGAAGTGATAATATTTTTATAATAAGCTTATGAAAATATGGATGCAATGGGTCTTGGAGACACCATTAAAAGTGAAAACAAAGCATCAAATCAAGATCGTGCTAAGGCTATGATATTCTTGCGTCATCATCTTGACGAAATTCTTAAAATTGAATATCTCACGATTAAGGATCCACTTGTTTTGTGGAATAGCCTAAAAGAAAAGTATGACCACCTGAAGATGGTCATACACCCAATGGCACGATATGATTGGATCCATCAAGACTATAAGTCTGTTCATGAGTATAGCTCATCAACATTCAAAATTGTTTCTAAGTTGAAAATATGTAAGAGAAATCATCTACGATATATGCATGTCTCAATTTGCTCCCGAAGTAGCAATATCTTAAAAGAGGTTTTAAGCTATCATACCTTATGTGTTTAAGGCATATTTAGATGATCATGTTCCATTGCTGAAGAATGAGAAATTGAGAACTTTTGATAAATGTTGCCAATATAGATCTAATACAGATCTAGTCCCTGAAGTGAATGTGACAATACTTAATAAAATCTTGAAATTTACCTCCGGAGTAGTAAATCTGAAATTTACTTCCAAAGTAGTAAATATGAAATTTACTCCTGAAGTAGTAAGAATTAAACAGCTATTTCTGAAGTAGTAAGACTCTTCAAAAGTAAATCTTGCAATTTACTCATGTCTTACAATTTACTTCTGAAGTAGAAAAACCTGCAATCTACTCTCGAAGCAGTAAAAGTTTGAAATAATGAAGTTTAGAACTCAATATTTACTATTTATTTCTTGACACCTGCAGTGTCTGAATTTGCTTTCATGGTACCAGAAGTATTTAAGCAATATTAGATAGTGTAAATTAATGATCAAGGTCTGCAAAAGAACGTGATTGTTTGTCAACAAGAATCATGACACAGTAGTGTCCAAATAATATTATGAAAATAAATTGAAAGCTCCTGAAGAGTTTATTTATTATTATGTCATTCATGAGATATTGTAGTACAAAGTTGTTATGATTAAAACACAAATTGTAGTAAACCTGAAGTTTACCAACAATAAAAATGGTTATCATATTGATACTACAAATGATTGGAAGATTAAATATCTCCAAAGTACCATGGAAAGGTTATCCGATTTGTACTACAAATATATGCATGATGAAATTATATGCTATAGTAAATCAGAAGTTTATTGATGTGAAATTCATGACATAGTAAATCTGAAATTTACTAAAATAAATAACACATGTCATGGTAAACCTGAAGTTTACTAGTATGAATTATTATCAGTTAACATGACCATTTTGATCATCCTGATATGATGTGTTAATTGAGTATTGCAATATATATTGGAGAACTAGAAGCTTCTTCAAGAAATCTTTTATATTGTTTGTTGTCATGACAAGTTGATTATACCAGCTAATGATGGGACTGAATCCCTAAATTCTGAAAAGTGTAAAAGGTGAATATGGGCCCATTCACCTGCCATGTGATGTCTTAAATTGATGCATCTATAAGATGGTCACATGTGCGTTTATTGTCAACCTGTAGTTTGACATTCACAAAGATACTTACTCAACATTAATTGAGTTAAAAGTATAATTTTCAGACTGTGCAATCAAGACAATTTATCTGATAATGCTGGTTTATATATAAGCTAGTTTGATATTAAATGCCTCCGATAAATAGTTAAACCATTGCTTATGAGAACAAAACTTAGTGAGTTGGTCTATCATATGATATATTACATATGATAACACTTGTATGCTGACCAATAAATTATGATTAATCCTCCTTCCACTCAATTGGTTCTAGGTCAGGAACCAAATATTTTTTCATCTAATAACTTTTGATGTGTAATATATGATTAATGAATCTATCATGATACACATAGATGAATTCCCCAAAGAAGATCGGGGATGCACGTTAGTTTTTCTAACATGAGGAGGAGAAAATAAGCAGCTAAGAAATATATTGTGAATTATTATTAGTATGATCCTCCTTCAAAATAATTCAAGTCAAAATGCCTGAAGCATTTGCTGGCCTAAAATTATTTTTATATTTCAGCTGCAAAAACTCCTATTAAATTTATGTCCCTGATGGACAGAGTCTACAATATGCATGAAGCATTGTAGATCAATCAGTTTATTTTGCAATAATCTTTGGAAAAAAAGAATGGAGCAAATAATCATAATAAGGAGGCAATGTGCTCTTGAAGAGCCTACGACATAACACTTCATGAAACCTTATGAGAGGTTTAAGTACCTAACAAAACATTGAAAGTGATGAGATCTCAATGGGTTATGTCCAATTGAAAACCGATAAAAATGATATACCGTCGACGATATCTTTGATACAATATAACGCGCAATATTGTAAAAGATTGAGAGGATCTGAATTCTACGTCTATTAAACCATGTTGATGTAGAAATAATCATCAAGTGAAATGATGCGTATTGATATGAGTAAAGCTTATTGGACCTGTAGTCCAGACACTAGAAGATATCACGCATTTAAATACTAATGAATGTTATCACTTGATAAAATTTATATGAAAATCTTGAAGGATTCAAAATGCCTGAAGCACATAATCCTTATATGAGGAAAATCAAATAAGAAAATAATATTGGAGTTTGTTGTACTTGCTGTTTATGTTGATATAAACCTTATATGAACTCCAGCAGAGCTTCAAAAGACAATTGATTATCCAAAGAAAGAATTTGAGATGAAAGATATGGGAAAGACAAAATTTTGTCTTGATCTGCAAATTAAATATTTAGCAGACAATATCATTATACATCAATCTGTCTATACAAAAAAAATGTTAAGAAGCTTTTATATGGATGACGCACATCCATTTAGTACTCCGATGGTTGTTCGATCACTAGATGTGAATAAGGATCCATTTCGACCTCATGAAAGGAATGAAGAAATTCTTGGTCCTGAAGTACCATATCTTAGTGCAATTGGTGCACTAATGTATCTTGCTAATACTACAAGCCTTTTTGGTTAATTTGTTAGCAAGTCCCGATCTTGTTGGTTGTCCCGATGTAGGGTATTTATCTGACCCACACAAAGCTCGATATCAAACTGGCTACATGTTCATATGTGGAGGTACTTCCATATCTTGGAGATCTACAAAGCAGTCTCTCGTAGCTACTTCATCAAATCATGTTGAGATAATAGCTATTCATGAAGCAAACCGAGAATGTGTATGGTTGAGGTCCATGATACATCTCATTAGAGAAAAATGTGGTTTGAAATATGACAAAGTACCCACAATTTTGTATGAAGATTATGCTGCATGTATAGCACAACTAAAGGGAGGATTCATAAAAGGAGATAGAACGAAGCATATATCGCCAAAGTTTTTCTACACACATGAGCTCCAAAAGAATGGTGATATTAATGTGCAACAGATTCGTTCAAGTGACAATGTGGCTGATTTATTCACCAAATCTCTACCAACTGCAACTTTCAAGAAGATGGTGCACAAGATCGGGATGCAAAGATTCAAGGATGTTCTCATTAGGGGGAGTTAATACGCGCTGTACTCTTTTTCCCTTACGAGGTTTTGTCCCACTGGGTTTTCCTTGTAAGGTTTTTAACGAGGCAGCCAAAAATGCGTATTATTAGATATGTGTACTCTTTTTCCTTCACTAGAATTTTTTTTCACTGGGTTTTTTCTAGTAAGGTTTTAACGAGGCACATTATCTATCAAATAGACATTCAAGGGGGAGTGTTATAAACATATTTGTATTATAGTGAATGTCTATAAAGGTATTTGTATTGTAGTAGATACATGTGTTTATATTATAGTGAAAGTCTATGTTTTGGAGAAAAGTTAGGAGAAATTATCACTATAAATAGAGGGGTTCTCCTTCATTGTATTTCATCCCATCAAGAGAAATAAGAACTTCTCTCTTCTCTCTTTCTCTATAATATTCTTGTTCTTTCTTTATTATTTCATAACACATATATAATTTTATTTTACAGCAACTGCTTTATCACATTATGTATAAAAATTTTCTTTATTTTTTTCAATTAAAAAATTATTTCTCTATACAGTTATTGCTTCTTGAAAACAACAGTATATAGACACAAACAATGCTGGTTTTATTACAATTGAAATACTGGCGAAGAAATTTCTTAACTACTCAACCTCATTATCAACTAACTATAAAATAACAAATTTTGTTTAACTGATTTTCATGTTATGGCCCTTCATCAAGGATAATACATAACAAGGACCTAGAGGTAAATTTTGAGATTCACTTAACATCATTGTACCTCTCTAGTACAACATAAAATTCAATATATTTAGTTTCAATATTGTCAAGAATAAAAGTATAAACTCATCATCAAAAGTTTTTTTCTCTCTTTGAAATTGTTATTGTTCAAATTCATTGTGAACAATATAAGCATGAGAAGTATTATCACTCTTCGAGAGAAAAATATTTTTCGACAAACTCAATAATTTTATTTTTTTCAGATATAATATTGC
The DNA here is from genome assembly GCA_035772735.1 of Datura wrightii. Classification (NCBI taxonomy): domain Eukaryota; kingdom Viridiplantae; phylum Streptophyta; class Magnoliopsida; order Solanales; family Solanaceae; genus Datura; species Datura wrightii. The sequence goes on from JASDFA010000001.1 coordinate 25,203,416, forward strand.
ACTCAATCACATCGCTATTGATTACCATAAATCTAGATATGCAAAATTTATTAACAAATAATAAAATTTTTTAGATCACATTATTCTTTTTGTAGGATTATGTAGCATAATCTTAGCAAAATACCCCCATACTTTCAAATATTTTAGAATGGTGGAATAACTTTTTCACATTTCGTAATGTTTTTCAATTTTGTATGTAACATACAAATTTATAGTTTAAAAATATCTAATTTATTTCTCAACAAATATACTTTTGCACGTCTAGAAAAAACATCTATAAATGTGACATAATAACATTTGTCACCTCTAGTCATTATTTATTCAAGTCTCGAAAGTCCAGTAAGAACTAATTCTAACAATTCAGATACTCTAAAAATACAAGTATTTTTTTAGGATATTTAGTTTCAACATAAGTCACACTGAAAAATATTTTAAAAATTAATATTAAAAATAAGACCTTGTATTTTCTTAAATATAGTATAAACTATGAGACTATTGGTCTAACACTCCATAAATCATATGAATCAATCAAGTAAACATAATTACTAGTATTTTCATCTAAATCATGATTACTATTCATCGCCCACAAAAAATATTATTTTGTTAACACCTTAATAAGCTCAAGTAAAACTTTCACCCGACTATCTCTAATAATTCCATACAATCAAATTGATTATTAAAATTGACTGAATAACATAGAGAATTATAATACCATAAAAAACTAAAGAAAGTTATATGGGAGAGATGGACATACCATGGTCTCATAAAATAAATATGAGATACGATGAAAATAGCATTTGATAGTAAATAATCTTTAAGTAAAGCATCATGAAAATAATGTTAATAATTGCAAAATTTATAATCAAATATCATACTGTTGTCGCCTAATTTTGTCCCCCTTTTTTTCCATTTACCCGTTTGAGCTTAGTATATTTATTTGTGAGGTCAAAAATGCTATTTTACTTGATCTTGTCCATAAATATTATTCACATTATTTTAGCATTATTTTATAATAATAATAATAATATTATTATTATTATTATTATTATTATTATTATTATTATTATTATTATTATATTTTTATTCATAATTCAAAAGATAGTTTTTATTATTATTACGATTATTTGAGCATATACCTTAAAAAGGATATTATTTTAAAGTTTATTATAAATATTGGTATTATTTTTAATAAAATGCAATTAGTTATTTAATAATATAATTTTTATTGTTTTTCCTATTTGTAGTAGTATTTTTATAAAAGTTACATCTCCTAAATGATATTTAAAAGTATATAATTCAAAATTTTCTAAATCTTTCAAAACATATATTTTTTTTACCGTACAAGGAAGAAAACTTTTCTTTCTTTGGAAGAGATTATTCTTCCATTAAAATTACTTCCATCCTATCATTCTTTTCCTACTTTTCCCCTCCCCTTAGTGTTTTTATTTTTTATATTATATGAACACTTTTTTTCATTAGAGAAGAGAGGAGAGCTTCTTAAGTAAAAAAAAAATAATTGAGCATTTTAGATCCTGCTTTCTCTCGACATTGATCTTGATAAGTGCTCATCGATTCCTTTGAAACTTGAAGAGTCGAAATTTGGGGTTTGTAATGGTTGCTCGTGAACTTAGGAGATTTTGTTTCATAGTTCGTTGATTCGCTTTCGAGTTGGTATTCAAGTTTTTTTAATTATCTCGTTTATAAAAACAGGTATATTGTCACAATGGGACGATATCACTTAGAGTTAAACTACAATGGGTGTCGGAGTCGACGAGTGAAGCGGAGTTCAAACAGAGAAGTCGTCATTCCAGAGAGGGATCAAGTATGTTTAGGGAAATGATGAAATAAGCAGACTATTGTTGACTTCTTGTATGAAGCGCAATATAACTTTATAAAAAAAAAATAAAGCAACTCGTTATTCCCATCTTTTCTAAATTTATATGTCACCCTTTTAAAAGTCTTAAAAACTTGACAATTTTTACTATTATGCTAAACTATCAATATACTTTCATGCAATCTAAAAATCAAAATATATATATGTATTTTAGCTACACACGATTTTTAAATGCTTAAATATTTTATTCATTACACTTATATATATTTTTTAAATTCTTTTCATCTTTTCTTAAGGCGTTTAATAGGGTCGATCATACCAAAAATAGAATAGATGGGAGTAACATCTTATTGGGCCTATTTTTTACCTTTTCACACCCTGATCCCACTCTCTTAACCTTAACTTTATGTATTATTAATTTATTATTTATTTTAGTATTTTGTTTGGAAGCAACCAAGTTAGTTAGTTTATCCTTTATTCTTATGATTTTCTACTTTAGTTTCTCTTGCTTGTTTGTATTATTCAATTAATCTACGCGTTTTATTGAAAGCGAACACGTATGTCTTTTCTTCTTTTATGCTTGAATAAGTATTTTTAGAGTGAGTATATTTTTATTAAAGTAAATTTTTCATGCTTTATTATTTGGCTATGGTAGACTTAAATAAAAGCTGTCCGTACTTTATAACGTAATTTCCCCACATAATTAATGAATCCGGAAGGTACCCGCAGTTATGTAATTGGAAAGGTGCCTAACACCTTTCTTTCGAGGTAAATTAAACCCTTACCCGACTCTGGATGTAGGGTAGTTAAACAAGCTTTTCTGTGTAATTAGTTTAGTCTGGTGTCCTAAAGCACCTTAATTTATTAGGTGGCGACTCTTCTCTTAAATAATCCTACAAAAGTTTTTACATGTTGAGTCCTTCTTTTTGTGAAAAAATGGGGCGCGATACATACTTTTAGCTTAAACGTATCTTTAATTTTTAGTAAGGTGATCCTAGTAACTGACATCCTTTAAATACATAATAGTTACTATGTGTACTACATGGCATCTGATCGACAGGCCATCTTCACCACAATTTTTGCGTGCATCGATGAATTTCCATATATAACAGTATCATTGATTCCCTTGTTCTAATTAAGTGGGAGACTCATTTGAGCACCCTTATCCCCATTAAGTGGGGGCTTCGACTATCTAGTTGTCTGACCCACTGTGGTGGCCATAGTCCTACACTAACAATATGTAGGTTTGTATTCTCTTGGTCCCTTTTTATTTAAATCATCATCTTGGCTCATTGGCCTTTGCTTAAAATTCTTTTCTCATAGGTATTTTCCAAAACTCTTGACTCATTGGCCTAAAACATTAAGTTAAAACATATGGCTTAGTAGCATATTATATTTAGGAACAACCTTTGTGGCTCAACATCCACTAATATCTTTTGTAAATCTCAATTGTAAGTGAAATCATCTTTTAAAACATCATGAAATATATGTAGTAACTCATAGGATTTAGACATGTAATGGATGATAAAACATCATTAAAATATTTATAAAGCTTATGTAATCTCAATACTTAAAACTGTAAGTATGTATGCACATGCCATGGGGAACTGTAACACTCAAAAGATTCTAAAGATTGACACCAGACTTGAAGTAAGAAACTAGTAGAGAAGTAAAATTTTTGTCAAAGGACGATTCAAGGAACGAGTCGTTATGAGGAACAACGGTCCGTTATGTGCCTCTTTATAAGTCAGCAGTCCAAACATTCCAGGACCACTGAATCAAGTGATGACTTGTTAATCATGTAACACATCATTCTGATGGGTCGTTAAGTGGAGTTCATAAAGGTTCAAAATTTAGTTTAACAGCAACGAAAGGATGTAATAACTTCTGGTATGTAATGACAGACCATTATGAGCACCCATTATGAGAAGTTCAGTATCATGAAATAAAGGTGTCAAGTGACCACGAGTCATAGGACGACTCGTGGCACCTAACAATGGACCGTCCTATCGAGTCGAAGGTTGAAGAATCAAGAAGTAGCAAAATTCCTCCAAATATAACAGATTGATCTAATGAGTCATTAGGTCAGACAACGACTCATTGGGTGGGTCGTTGCCAATGACGGACAAAATTTTAAAGTAAATTTTCAGGGGTATTTTAGTAAATTTTTATACTTTTAACTCTTAAGTGGTGTTGTTTTAGGTCTCCTAAAGGGCCTATTAGAGGGTTTTTCCTGTCTAATCCCTCATTTTTCTCTCAATGATCATATAGTCATCTCTTCTTCTTTCTCTCTTAAGGCTCAAAAACACCTATGGTTCCTCTCCAAGGACTTCAAGATTCAAGTGCTAGCAGAGATTTCTCCAAGCTAGGTATGTGGGAATTCAACAAGGATTTTCTTTCAACCTTGTGCCCCAATTATTTTTAGAAACCCTATCAAATTCAATTCTCTAGGAATTATGTCTTAGAGTTTTCATTCTATGTAAGATTTCCCTCATGTTTTCCATGCTTTTCAAGGTTCTTATGATGAGCACATAATGTTCATGATTTCACTCTCAATTGTATGATGTATACCATGATTTTATACTAGCATGATTCCTAAAATTCAGTCCATGACTTAGCATGGTTTTCAAAAAATATGATCTGCGTTGAATATACGATTCTACCATGATTCTAGTATGCATGACTTACAATATGCTTTAAACCTATGATTTTCTCATGATTTCAGTATGATCAGTATGTTATGGTTCTTTAGAATCTCAAGACACTTTTAGATCAAGTAGTTCTAACCAGTCTTAGAACATAGTTTGAGTCATCAATATTAGTATGTTCATGGTCCTCTAGGCTCTTGAGATACTTTTAGATAAAGTAGTTCTGAGTAGTCTTAGAATATTAGTATCGAATTATCAGTATTTATGTTTAGTTGAGAGTAGTTCTTAGCACCAAGTAGGCCGGTTTTAACATATCCAAGTTTCAGAACTATGTGCCACCATAGAATAAGGGATCCTAGTTAGTAAAGAGTGTCTCCCTTTGCCCGAGGAATATGGGATCCTCGCTAGTTGAGAGTGTTTCCATGTCTTACGATTTTCATTCTATGTATGATTTTTCTCATGTTTTCCATGTTTTTCAAGGTTCTTATGATGATTAGCATATAATGTTCATGATAGCACTCTCAATTGCATGATGTATACCCAAGATTTGATACTAGCATGATTCCTAAAATTCAGCGGTCTTAGCATGGTTTTATAAAAATATAGTCCGTTTTGAATGTATGATTCTACTATGATTTCAGTATGCATGACTTACAATATGCTTTAAACCTCTGATTTTCTCATGATTTTCGTATGATGAGTATGTTATGGTTCTTTATACTCTCAAGACACTTTTAGATAAAGTAGTTCTGTCTAGTCTTAGATCAGTTTGAGCCATTAGTATCAGTATGTTTATGATCCTCTAGGATCTTGGGACACTATTAGATAAAGTAGTTTTGACTAGTCTTAGGACATCAGTTTCAAATTATCAGTATTTATGTTCAGTTGGAGTAGTTCTTAGTACCGAGTAGGCCAGGGTTCTAGCACACCCAAGTTTCAGAACTACGTGCCACCATAGGATAAGGGATCCTCGTTAGTAGAGAGTATCTCCCTTTTCTCGATGAATATGGAATCCTCGCTAGTTGAGAGTGTTTCCCTCGCCTCACTGGGCTTATGTAGGGGTCCTTGTTGGTTGAGATGCCTCCCAACTTATGAATGATATCACGCCAGCCATGGTTCTTACCCTTGGCAAGATATAAACACCCTGCCAACCAAGGTTACAGGTCGCGTTCTATGAGGCTCACGTTGGAGTTTGATGGTTAATAGGCTCTCCCACAAAACAGTTTCAGTTTCAGCTACAATTACAACTTCAGTTCTCAGTGCATGCTAATGACCCTTAAAAAGTAGTTTTACTCGTATTTTCATTAACTATTTTTATACTAGCATGTCATGTTAGTATTTATGGCATCTCAATTAGGGTCATTATGCTATACGTCAGCTTATGCATTCAGTTATATACTTAGTACAAACTTTCTCAAATTACTTGCATGATTTAAACTTCAGTTGCATACCCTATATACTAGTACATTCAAAGTACTGACCGCATACTCTATATGCTATATCACTTCATAAAATAGATCCAGGTACTCAGACTCAGCCCCGCGGCTAGACATGTTCCAGACTTGATCAGTTAGCGGTGAGTTCTCATCTTCTGGGGACTGGAGCTATCTTCTTTAATTCAGTTATTTTTGTCATGTTTTAGTTTTCAAATTTTGGAGTTAGGTGAGGACTTGTCCCAACAGCTCATCAGTTAGTAGAGGATTTCAGACATAGAGTTAGTATGTTCATGTAACACCTCAAAAGTCCCTAAGATCAGACCCGATGACTGAAATGAAGAAAACAGAAAAATCTATACCAAGTCATAGGTTGAGTCATCGAGTGACTCTTTATGTTACCCGATGGGTCGTAAAGTGACCCATTGTGTGTGCATGAGTTGGTAACATGTTGGATTTTTAGGAGACATAATGAGTTGAGGGATGAGTCGGGAGCCACTTCATGACTCGTCAAGGGAGTCATTGTCTGGGAAGGGTGGAAGGATGGAAAAGTCCAATAGTGACGATGAGTAATCGTGACACTTAACGAGTCATTGCGTGTGATAAATGCTTGAAAACTCAATATTCAGAGGGTCATGACAAGTGGTGAAGTGATTCGTTAAGTGTAACGATGAATCTTTAAGTGAAGCGTCAAATCAATATCAGAAAGTTGGAATTCTGGCCAGTGGCGACGAGAGGACTTGACGAGCCGTCATGAGGCCTAAAGAGTCGTTAGATCGCTCGTTGGGTCTGGCAGTGTGCAATTTCTTGTTGAACCATTAAGGGTGTTTTCATAATTTCTAAGCTTCTAACTCCTTAATAACGTTGTTAAGCTTTCTAAAGAGTGTTTTAAGAGGGTTTAACCTAGCCTAAGTCATTATGCTCTCATGCATGCATTGAATTGAAATTCTCTTCCAAGATCAAGCTAGAGTTCCTCCTCAATTTCTTCCTCAATTCTCTTGGGCTTTTAAGACCAACTTATAAATCAAGTTATCCAGATATGTAGGGTCACTAATGGGGGATTTCTTCCACACTCATGCCCAATTTCTCCTCTGATTCATGAATTCAAGTCTCCAATCAAGTGTACCAAAATTATAGGGTTTTAACCTAATTCTATGCTATGTCTACGGGTATAATCCCTTTATGTTTTGATTGATGATATAAGACTTATCCCGACCCCAAATAGGTGGATCGTGCAGGCACCTACATCGACTCTACTCAATAGGAGAACCCTTTTGAAATATTACATAAAATATCCAAAATTTCTCATTAACTTACACGAATTAACAATAATTTGAAATATAAACAAAAATTTTCAAAACCTTGTCTCTCCCAATATATAGTCTAGATAGGTACAAAAGCTCTAATAGAATACATGTCAAGATAAATGACACAACTTCATTTGAGAAGAAGAACACGGAAGCTGATGCTGAATACTCCACGTCTATCAAGGAACTTCAAACTTCCCACAACCTACACCAAAAAGGTGTAGCAAGGTAGTATCAGTACACCACACGTACTGGTAAGCATTATCGTTCGACTAAGATTAGTTCACATAACAACATAATAATTAATATACAATGGACAATAATAAATTTAACAACTAATCCACTATGGAACAACCCACTAAGTTTAATAGCTATATTATCATCTCTTAAGTCTCATCGAAGTCTATGAAAATTACCCTACTACTCCAATCAACAATTAATCTATCAATCTGCCTCTCTTTATTTCCGTTGCAGCAAGTAGTTAGACCGCTACGACGGTCCCGTGACCATGGTGATTTGCCAGCTGCAGCAATACCCCAAGCCGTTAGTAGCCCGATTCCCCTAATCCAGTTCTATTTTATTCCACCATATAATTTTATAGCACGTCTACCCCTTTTTCTACTTCATTGTCATTGACTAAGTCCGTTTCTACCAATTATTGACCTATGTAATTACTTACAGGATTTCCTGACTCTTTAATTTAGAATATTTAATGATAAAGTCAAACCCGTTGTCTCCCAGTAATTCACTACCTTTCGTTAAACCTGTCGTGTTACTATAACCCACCAAACTCACTTTAATCAAATATTCAATCACAAATACAGATTAATTAGCTCAAACACACATAAGGAAAACACCAAACCATACCGATGGAGTTAATCCTCCACGATCATATACACGCACATACCTATTTTTTCGTATCACCTATATGTCATATAGTACCATACCTGTATTGTATCATCATGTATTGCATTCTAACCATATCTCTCACCTCAAACCAGAATCTTGTTAGTATATCTCGTATCACACATGTATACCTGTACCTCTTTGTCTCTGTAGTTGTATGTATATCAACCATACCCGCACAATCTTTGTCTTACAATCATATCATCGGTGATATACCGAGCACACGCCTCCGTCACATTACTGTACACACATGCCAGAGGGTCCTATGCTTGCCCTTCCAGTCATGACCTACAGGGGACTCTAGAAATCCATGTACTGTATACCTAGCCATATGAGACCATCAGCATACCTGTCTGTGTACTCATATTCATACACCCAACCGTATGGTCTTTAAGCCATACATGTTTGTGTACTTCCTCATACCGCTCACCCGGATGCTCACCTTGAGCACGAGCCACTCATTTCCTCAACCCTTATTCAGAGTCTGATCGTACCAGTCTGCTCATCCAAGTTCTCTCCCTTCGGTCCCAAGCCTCGCATTCGCAATCACCTCAATGGTTTACCATCTCATATTACATAATATTTCATTCACTTATTCGATCAATACAACCTTTCCCCACAATTCCGGGACCACACATCATAAGACACAATCAACAATCACACACACAATAACAGTTACATATCAATAATATAACAAAATGCCTAGTTCCGAGCTCAATTTCCTACCCAAATAGTTATAACATCAATATATCCATAACATTACAAGAAAATGCAACCTAGCCCACTGATGAGATTCGGCTCTGTTGTAGCGGCATTACTGCCGCCACAACGGTCTCGTTGTAACAGTTCCATACGCGCTGCAGCGGATGCATTGTTTGGCAGTACTTCGACCAGTTCTTCCATTTTCTCCCATGGATCGTTTCTTTGCAATTTCGTAACTCATCACTATATCACCCACCACAAAGGAGACAACATCATATCAAGTCTATTTCAATAGTTAGTTCCAACCGGACAATCATCATCACAAATAATATCCATCCCCAATCAACACATTATCATTCACAAATATACAAGTCATTCTGTAAAGTCTAACTCCTTTAATTCACGGGTTTTAACTCGCATCCTGTAATAATCATACTCTACTCTTAAACGTCCAATTACCACATTCTATAAATATAATTTGTATGACTAACCGGTCAATATTATGATTCAGGAAGAATGACTATATATATATATATATATATATATATATATATATATATATATATATATATATATATATATATATTCAATAATAATGCCCGAAGATCCTTCTGCATACAATCAATTCGCTCTCACATACACCCAAACACAAGAGTATTTTTATTGCAATCTCCCCCTATGGGTTTTCACATTATGGGGATATCAGCATCCCTTTTCTATTTCTTTTGTCCTCAAAATCTTACCAATTTTGAATATTTAATAACAATTTATTCTAATTTCAATTCTACTCATTAAAAGCACATAAACTATACGCACATATATATATTTGGCTAATCAATGTCTAACACGGATGTGAGTAAGCCATAGCCTACCTGGACGTCAAGTTATTGTCGAGACGTTCTCAGTTGCATGTTGGTATCGATTTCTAAGTTCTTGCGGAAAATTATGGTTATGAAGGATGAATCCCTACCTCATAGCTGCTCCTCTTATTCCAAAGTCAACTTCCTATTTTTGGGCGTTTTATTAATCCCCTTTTTAGATAATAGGTTTTAAAAATCCTAACTGGGACGGGATTACGGGGTTCTGGTCTGCGTTATCCATTGCAGAGAGATCAATTATCTATGACAGAGAGTAGCCCATCGCAGCGAACGCATGCCTGGGCCCACTCGATTGTGACTTAGTCCATTCAAACTTGTTCATCTCATGCTCTTTGTTTTATGGGGACTTCGTTCCTAATTTTAAAATTTCTAAATTCTCCAGATCTTAGGTGATCGGGGTGCTATAACAGTCGAGCGAGTAGTTACATGACTATTGGAGCAGATTTTACTCTTAATTTAATTATTAAACCATGATTACAAGTTCATGAGAATTATGCCCTATTATGCATGATTTATGAAATTCAAGCTTATGAGTCTATGATTTCAAGTATGATGAAGTGAATTATATTTTATGATTATAATGCATGTTTCCATAAGAACCCTTCATGAATTAATGAATTTTGGAGTATTATGATTTCCTCAAGTATGCATGACTTTTACGAATATCAAGTTTATGATTATGGCCAACTCACGTGCCTATTTTTATGGCTAGTTCACGTATTTCAAGCATGTTATGAATCTCATAATTTCAACTAGCCCATGTACTTCAAGTATGTTTGATGATTATGATATGAGCACAATATATGTTTTGGGAGTAGTATTTAACACTGAGCAGGTCGGGGTTCCAACACACTCAGGTCTCAGAACTACGTGCCAATGTAGGCATGATAGCTACCTCCATGAGAGTGTCTCCCATGCCCGTATGGGCCACCCATGAGTGATATCACGCCTTTTTCATGGTTCTACCCTTCGCAAGGTACGAATACCCTCCCGTCTAGGGATTTACAGGTCGGACTCCATGTATGCTCAGGTGGGGTATGTCAGTTATAAGAATATCCCACTATTCCTCATGTTTTCAGTTACTCATGTTCATGACTTATGATATTATGTTTTATAGCATACTTGACCCATTGATCAGTTTATAAGTTTTCACTTACGATTTCAAGCACGAAAGATTATATGATTTCTAATTCTAAACCTTGGATCATTATGTTCAGATTATGATGAATAACTTATGCTTATGTATACTTCGGACTTATGGCTTAAAGCATGCTATCCTTACTCTCACGGTCCTTTTGATTTATATGCATGATTTTATACTATCGTTTTACCAGCATGTTTTACTTACTTTACATACTCAGTACATTTCAAGTACTGACCACATACTCTATGTTATATCAACTCATGATATAGGTTCGGGTGATCCATCTAAGTCTCGCCGATAGCTCGTTCTCCCTTAGCTCAGCTCTATCCCACTTTGAGTGAGTCCTCATCTTCCAAGGACATCTACCAATTTATGCTTGTTATGTTTTTGTTTTAGTTTCAGTCTTGAAGTTAGTTGGGGGCTTGTCCCATCATCTTATCAGATGGTAGAAGCTTTTCAGACATAGACTTAGCATGTCAGCTTATGACTCAACATTGTGAAGTTATTGCTTTTGTTTACGCTTTATGATATTTAGACTTCCACTTATCCATGCTTATATTAATTTCCGCTTGATTATGCTATTAAGTCATGCTATGTATGTACCATGGGTTAGCTTAGAGCCAATCATGGTTCTAGGTCCCGTGTCTCGGTCCAAGGTCTCAGCTTGGGTCGTGACAAACTTAGTATCAGAGCCAAGGTTTACGAGTGTCCTAGGATGTCTGAAAGCCGTGTTAAGTAGAGTCTTTTCCATAGGTTTGAAGCACACCCCACTTATAGGGAGGAGGCTACAAAACATTTTAGGAAATTTTCTTTTTTTCATGATCAATGTCGTGTGATGAACTACCTTTCTATTCATCTAACTCATGCTATACGCATTTGCAGAAATATGCCTCCACACTGAGTCATGATAGAAGAGATGACAATGGAAATGGCCACGGCCATGGCAATGGACATGGGCATCAGCCAGGCCCACCAGCTCCAGCGGATCCCTTGCTCGAGCAGGTCACTCATGCTGAGTTTAGGGCAGCATTTCAGATGTTAGCACAGGCCATGACCGCTTAGGTCAACAAGAAGGCAGTGGCCTATGTTCTCCAGAATGAGAATTAAACAATGATGATGTATCCCAAATTACACCTCGCAATTGAGATATAAAGCGATCGATGTTAAATATAGAACCCAACTAGAGGTTGAGGTCGATCCCACAGGGAATATGGAAAGAACTTAAGTTAATGCGAATAACTGTTACTACCGAGTTACTTATTTCCTAAGGGGGAAAGAAATAGATAATTGAACAAAAGTAAAACTATTGACTTCTTAGATCAAATTCGGTTTGCATTCAATTAATGACTTGACTAGGATTGCGTTCTCCAAGACTTCATAACCACAAGGATTATACACTAGTGATCTGTTCCAGTGTTTAACATGCAATATCGGTAAGTTAGGTTCACCTAAATGGTTAGTCCCCTATCTAGATGATTATCACCACGCAACTTGGTCCGTATACGGGTGTACTTTTAATTGACCCTTACCCTTAATATCGGATTAGCTATCCCTGGACAAGTTCAAGCTATTAGATGAGGGTTGATATCCTCAAATATCTGTTGTTAATCCCTTTTCCCATTCACTACCTCCTTGGTCCGGTAAGTAAGAATAAGGCAAGTCCTAACGTTTGCAATCGTCAAGAATCAATTAAAACGAAGGACAAAAGAATACATGCATTAAACCCCATTCAAGAATCAATAAGTGTTTCACCTATGTGTGTTAATTCATCTTGGTTCCCACAAACCTTGTTATGGGTTTAGCTACTCATGCTTGTATGATCACAATGACAAAATATAAAATAAATCATACTTGCAACTTAAAAATTATCCTAGAAGAAAACCAAGTAGATTGAATAAAACTCCAAAATTGATGAATAAATTCCAATGTTGCTTTTGATCCTCAAATTCAAGAACAAAATTGTAAACCTTGTTTCTTGACCCAACAATAATCATACAACATCAAAATCCTACATGAAAAATAGCAATAATAAACTTCCCGTCGAAAATAAACCTAAAAATTATGTTTATAGTTCCAAGAAAACCTTTTCCTAACTAAAACTGGAAACCTCGTCAGTGACCACGGGCTTGGTGACGATTCATTGGGACCTTTGACGAGTCATGCCTTGTTAAAAATAGGTCGTCTTCAACATTGAACCCAGTTGTGGCAATGGGTCACCTAACGACTTGTTGTGCCTGGGCACGAGTCGTTAGGCCCCTCGTGGTCTAACTCCTTTAAGATTCTAGTGTATCTCACAGTTGGTTCTAGTGCTATGCCAATGAGTCTTTTAGTCAACTAACGACTCGATAAGTCGTCCATCAACTTCACTGGCTATTTCTTCACTTATTCCTCTCCAGTCTTCACGACTGACTTCACGACTCATTACTAGATATAACGAGTCATTCCCTCAACCTGTCAGGTACACTGTTTCTGCATTTTCAAAACTCAATAATTGCCCACGCCTTTAGCAACAAGTCGTGATTCTTGCTAACGACTCGTGAAGTGCCTGGCAGTCACCTATTCAATCATTTTAAGCATTAATTTACCCAGTTCACTTCTAAACCTGTTTTCCTGCAACATTAAACATTAAACACAAAACACATCATACTTATACAAACAAACGTGCATAATTTCTTGGTTTTAAGCGTCAAAAGTATCGTAAAATCACGACACATCAACACCCTCAACTTAGAACTTTTGCATGTCCTCAGGCAAAACAAAATAACATAACATAAACTAAACAACTTCGACGCTTCAATCGAAAGAACTCTAGGAATTTACGACATTCATCAAATCAAAATTTTCTAACCCCTCCCTCATCATATCAACTCAAATCACAATGCATATGCAAAATTTCCAACCATGACACAGAGGAATCAAAACATGGCAGGACACTGTCACTTGCAACCACACACATAATTCTATAACACTGACCTAGACAATTTGCAGACGATTTTGTTGACCAAATGCTCTCACCTCAAAGAAGTCCCATACTCACACATGTGTATATGATTATTTCGATATATTTTTCTTGGGACTAGGTAAGATTCACTCGCTCTCACAAAGAAATTCTAACTGTGTGCATACAATACTATAGGCTTGCCTTTACTTTCAATACCTTGATTTTCAGACAAGTAACCGGGATCACTATAGGACTTTCTAGGCTCGTAACGTAGGCTCAGGCTCGGGTATGGTACATATGAAATTAGTAGCTTAACCCTTCTTGGCATTACACATATCTTGACTCCATTTTTCACCTTTTTTTTATATTCTCCCCTTTTTCCTTCACTTGCTTCTTCTTTTCTTTGCATTTGCAATTACGGATGCGGTTTCTCTTTATTAAAGCATTCATTGATGTCACATCTTTCTTTTCTTTTCTTTTCTTGCTTTTTTACAACAATTTTTATTTCTTCTTTTCTTTTCGTTATGCGTACTGCACTTGCTCTTTCCTTTTTCATTACCCAATTTTCATTCCACCAGACTCTTCTTAATCACCCCTATAATAGCCACCCTCAACTTAGACGATTTGCCTGAGTTGAGGTTCACAATGTCCAAGGAGGGACCAGGGCCAAAACATGTTCATTCTTAATAAAAGCAGGAAGGTGTATTGGTGTAAACAAAAAGAAAGGTCGATTTAAGCTCAAACATTTGGATCAAGGGATTTTTATTATCTTTTGGTAGGTCATTTAAGGCTAAAGTGGGCTCATAATTCAAAAATGGCCTATGATCTTTTCCTAGTTTTCTATCCTCTTTCTCGGTACGACTGACCAGGCAAGTTCTAGATTGACATACACAACTGAATTTAGCTATTAAATGTCGCTCACACATAGAACAGGTCAACATCATCATTTCTACTATTGCTAGTTCAGGTACAACCATACAATGGTAAACATGTTCACAGTTTCAATGCCATGCAAAGATTCACAAAGGTCATACTCATCAACTTTAACATACACATATAAAAATTTCGGAGGGGTATCAACTTATAAATCAACAAAAATCAACAATTTAAACTCTTGACTGCCTTCAGTCACCTAACTTTCTTCTGACTGACACAAACAAACACAAAACCCTAAATGTGTCGGTTCTACTAGATATGGAACACCCCAGGGAAAAGATATCCAGCAAGAAAAATCCTCGGATTATGTTCAGCAAAAGAATGCACAGGTATCCCTCCCCACCCCCATCAAGAAGAGCATGCGTCTTCCTCGACGCATATATGTATCAAACAAAACTATGGAAATAGGAAACATACCTGTGTGACCTAGGTGTCAGCTACCTGGTTGGTGGAGGGTGTAGATACTCCTCCGATGTTATCTCCAACATTACCGGCTAGACCTGGTGCATTTTCAGATCCTACAGAGCTCGTCCCTTCTCCATGAGCTCTCGCTGCCTCAATTTCGGCTCTCTGTCGAGCCTCCTCTCTCAATACATGCAACACTCTCTCCATCTCACCCCGCTCTTATTTTTGCTGACGAGGCAGAGAAGCATCTTCTTCAAAACTTGCCTCTTCACGAGGCCTCTTTCCCTTATCATGTGCCACCGACTCCTCAGTGATAAAACAAAAATCGGTGGTAACTCTTCTTCAAACTCATCATCTATCACAGGAAGTACCGGTGGAGGTACAACAACTACCTGTCGTGCGGCCAAGTCCCGCACCTCAGCTTTGAGCGCTCCTAGCTCTGCATACCATTTTGACAAGGTAGGCGCCTGTAACTATGCAAGGCGCTCATACGTTCTTTTCTCGAAAGTGTCCAACCGGCCATGCACAGAACTGGACAATGCCTCTAACTCTTTCGACACCCACGACTTTACCTGCTCCATCAGAACATTAACCTGTAGAGCCGTGTGTGCCAACTGCTTTTCAGCCTTAGCTAGCCTCCTAGCCATATCAACTAAGAACTCCTGAGAAATCGTAACTAGGCAGGCTGTGGTGGCTCGTGGAGGAGCAATTGGTGGTCTAGGTGCTGCTGCGGTGGATGATGACTTGGGAACATTAACAGGTGCGGAGGTGTCCGCTGTATCTGTAGCCTCAGGCTGGCTACATATCTCTCTTCCCTCTATAGGCTCAACCTCCAACTCAGTGAACTGTGCGGCATCAGTCCACATCCCGCTGCCAAATGCCTTTGCTAATATGGTCGCTCCAGCGGATGCAGCTTTCGGAGTCCTTGCTCTCATATCAGGTTTGTGTCATCTTGAATCAACCCAATATCTGTTATCTTATGGACCACTATTCTCTGGTCAACTGATGGCAACTCCAGCACCTTTGACTCCAGACAGAGTCTATCAATCAGATAAGGGAAGGGAATTGTAGTACCGTCATTGATTGCCCGCTCTCTAATCTCCTCAACAATGTACCGCTGGAAATTTATGGCATATCCCTCCATTATACTTGCTACCAATGCTGATCTGTCAGGTGAGAGGATGTTATCATTGTTGGTTGGTACTAGCTTGTGTCGCACCAGTGACCACAAAAATTTTGCCTGAAAGTTGAGTGTGGCCTTCTTTATCTGAGACTTGTGTCGTGCAACCGTTCGACCAGCGGACCTCTTGTAGCAATGATCTGAGACAGCCAAGTATATTTTCTGATGTGCTCCTGGCTGTTCAGCTTTTTGGTCTTGACTTTCTTCAACTCATATAGCCCGTGGTCGAACTCGGTCGTGTTCATAGGAGCATGATAATCTGGCCCATACAGCATCTTAGAGGTAGTCCTCTTAGATGTGTCTACGGGAGTCTCTCGAACCAACACCTGCGTCAAGGCAGGCCTCTTTTTCCAGTCCTGGCACCCTAATGCCAAATGCTGTAGTGTGGCCGCATAGGCTGCATAGAAAACTCTGACCAAGCATGGGCTGTAGCTTCCTAATGGGCTCGGTCAATCACCCGAACCTGTACTTGTCGAACACATCTTGTAGCTCTAGAAGGTCTTTCATCCCCGTAGTGACCAACCTCAGCTCCTCATAAATGCTCCTCTTCTGATTTCCTTTCTCATTTGGAGCAATATCTCTGTTATATATGGCCCTCATACCATGAACACAACATCTCCGCATGTTCCTTGGTTGCACGTTTTATGTGTTCGAAGTCTCAGTCAATTCATCATCAGAGTCCCCTCGCTGAGCATGTGACTCGTCAGCTATCTCTGTGTTTTGCCCAGCTGTGGGGGCCTTGGGAGAAAGTGCAGCTGCAACCCTGACATTATCATCAGTGCAGCTGGGCGAATCCCTGGTCAGTGGAGTGGGAGCATCATCTAGGGCTGTGGGATTTGAAGTTTGTTGAGCCCTAGCCCTGGTTGATCTCCTCACTAACTGCTTCTCTGATACGTCATATTCTTCCTCTGAGCTACTTGATTCTTCAGAGGAGGATGGCTCATCACACAGTCTACGTTATGAAGGTTGACTGCAATCAGATGCTTGTTTCTTTGCCTAACTTTTTCTTGGTGTACCTCTCAGAGCCATTGTGCTTGTGGAAACATTGTTAATATATGAGATAAGATGAAACAAAAACATTTTTAAAATTGCTGCTCAATGGACCTGATGAGTGACTAAACGAGTCGTTGCCACTGGCAACGACTCGTGAGGTTCCTCGTTGTCTCAAACAATCCTTTCTTCATGTTGGGCCAGTGTACTTGACGACTTGTCCCAACGAATCGTTAGGTCAGTCGTTAGGTACATTGCCTTATTGATTTAATTTTCCACTCAGGACGAGCTACACAACGAGTCATTTGGTGATCCATCGACTCGTGATGTGGCCCGTGCTCAAGAGTTTCAGTCTACCCATACGTTCATCTTCATCTACTTCCTATTATTCCATCTCCACAAACACAAAGCTTAATTTCTCACACCAACCCCTATACATTCAATCGCAATTTAGTTGTTTAAATCTTCCTAGGGTTCATTATCATCATGGGGAAAAAATCGAAACAAATACAACATTTATTATACCCTTGCATGTTTATCAAAAACATGGGTCACCAACAAAAAATCTTATTCAAATTCAATCGACACTCACAATTACTGTGAAAAAGGTACTCACAAAATGCTTTTAGCAGAGATGGGAGTGCGATCGTGTGTGCTTGGGTACCGTCGTGAGTGCAATGTTGAGGATTTTTTTGATGGGTTCGAGAGAAGAAGAAGAAGAGGGAAGTTTGAAGTTTTTAATGGTGCTTGGTTAAAACTTAGGTGAGAATTTTGAAAAGTAAAAGAATCAGGTTTATATGATGTAGTTAAATTATACCCTAATTCCAGCCTGGGTCGGGTCGAACATGTTCATCAAAAACTTATAACGCCTCGTGATTAAACGAATCGTTGTTCCATTTTGTGTTGTGACTGGAGTTCAACGAAATTACCTGGGATCTAACGAGTCAAGCAACGATTCGTGGTGTCACCCAATGAGTCGTGGCCTGAGTCGTGGTCCTTGGACTATTGTAGCTACCTGAGGGTTCACTTGACGAATCGTTTGGTCTCCCAACGATTCGTCGAGTGAGCCATTATCACCCTTTTCCTTTTGATTCTACCGTTTGTCCAGTGTACATGATGGAGGACCTCATGATTTGTTTCTTGAAGAGACGAATCGTTGAGTCACCCGTTGCTCCCCTGTTTTCTGCAGTTCTCTTCATGATTTGATTGAACGAGTCATCAGGTCAAACGACGACTCATTCTGTGACATTTTGCACCATAATTGAAATTTCCAAATTTTGCACCATAACTTCACCAAAACACCTCCATGGGTTGCCTCCCATGCAGCACCTGATTTAACATCATGGCACGACGCAAGTCTCTTTACTACTCAGAATTCGTCAAGTAATTCGTCTCCGTCCTCCAGTGCTGTGACTATGCTGAATTCCTTTGGCTGTTTTGTGGTCTCACAAATGTTGAAGGTGACCTCTTCTTTGTTTAACCTAAATTTTAACCGGCCTGCCTCCACATCTACTAGGGCCCTACCGGTTGCAAGGAATGGTCGCCCCAAAATGAGGGGGACCTTAGAATCGACTTCTTAGTCCAGAATCATGAAGTCTGCTGGGAATATAAATTTGTCCACCTTGACAAGCACATCAAATAGGATCCTCACCGGCTTTTTAACAATTTTGTCAGCCATCAGTAGCCACATAGTGGTCGTGTGGGGGCTTCCAAGCCCAAATTTTTAAACACTGCTAGCGGCATCAAATTTATGCTAGCTCACAGGTCACAAAGAGCCCTTGCAAACTCAACATCTCCAATGGTGTAAGGTATAGTAAAATCACCTGGAATTTCCTTCTTTTGAGCTAAGACCCGTGTAGTATGGCACCATAGTGATGCAAATTATCAGCAGGTTTAAATCTTACATTCTTTTTTATGGTAATGAGGTCCTTCATGAATTTGGCATATCCGGGCATCTGCACAAGTACCTTAACTAATGGGATGTTCACCGACAACTGGTTAAGCATAGACATAAATTTGTGATACTTCCCATCTTCGGATTTCTTCTTCAAATGCTGTGGATAAGGAGGAGGAGGTCTAGGGATCGATGTAAGTTTTTGTGTGCCTCCTTGTCCTTCCCATGGGCAGCTCCTTGCTCCTTTGCATTACTTGGAGAAGTTTTCACATCTAACTCTCCAACCAATGTTGGGTTTTCGAAATCTTCTACACTGTCATCATTCATCGAGATGGGCTTTTCTGACTCCTTAATTACAACCGGCCTCGGAGGATCAACTATTGCCTTTCCGCTCCTAGTAGTGACCGCCATGCAATGACTGTCATTTTTCAAATTTTGCAATGTGTTGCTGGGAAGTGCGCCTTTCTGCCTCTGATTCATTGAAACAGACATCTGTCTCATCTGCTGCTCAATCTTCCTGATAGCCATGGCATGTGACTCCACCTTTTGATTTAAAGCAGAAATATCAGCGCGGAGCTCCTTAATTGGCCATCTATTGTCTCCATCTTCTTGAGTACTTTGGACAACATGTCTTTAACCCTTGAATCACTAGACTCTGGCTCACGGTTTCTTGGAGGAACATACAGACCGCTCCTATCATTTTTGAACTCCTTGCGCTTCTTCCAGTCTCCATTATCTCGGTATTGGCCTCGGTTGTAATTATTATCCTTGTAAAAGTTCCGACCTTAGTTCCCTTGACCTTGACGCCAAGAGCCTTGGTTAGACCCTTGGGTGTTGGTCTGGAAACCCGCCCTCTGATCATTTAAATAGTTAGCTTCCTCTTCAAAATCAGATTCACATCCATCATTTCTCGAGGCCTTGCCCTGAGAACCCACAACATTTACTTTCTCCACTCTGACTCCCATCAAATGCTTGGCCAGCAACCCCATAGTGGTATTTATCTCTATAATATCTTGATCACGCTCCTTATATTTTCTCCTCTATTCTGCAGACATACCAACCGCATAAGAGCCAGCCGGAATCTCTGACTCTCTAGTGTGCCAAGCACGGTTGGTTTTGGTGATCCTGTCTAGTAGCTTAGCAGCCTTTGCATAAGTGTGGCTCATAAAGGTTCCTCCGGAGACGGTATCATCCATCGCCTTCGTGTTGGCATTCAGAGACCTATAAAAGATCTCCAGCAATGTATCATTTGGAATCCTGTGATTTGGCACCCTTCTGAGCTTTTTGTTGAAATGCAGCCATGTCTCGTGAAGTGCCTCCTAATTAGTTGTCCGAAGTTATATATTTCATCTTTAAACTGCAACTCTTTGGATGGTGGGAAGAATCTTTTAAGAAAATCTCTCTTAAATTCCCCCAAGTAGTAATTGAGTCATTCGGCAGCTCAACCAACCATATCGTTGCCTCACTCCCTAGTGAGAATGGAAATAACCTCAGTCTAATTGCGTCCTGACTCAGTCCCGGTTGTTTGTATGCCTTATATATACCCAAAAAATTTGTCAAGTGAGCATGGGCATCATCAGATGCATGACCCGCAAATATTCCCTTCATGTTGAGCAGTTGGATCATCGCACTGGTAATATCAAACTTTTTCCCGGCAGGCAAAGGAGGAGGGACTATAACTCCAGTGGCACTGACTTCGTCTATATCGGCATCATACTCCTCATCAAAATACCTGTGTATCTGGTGCTCTGGACCTCTATGTCATCTAGCTCGCTCTACTTCTGCAGCTAGACGTTGCTCTTCAGCAACTCTAGCTAACTCACGATCTCTAGCCCGAGATTGCTCCTCAACCAACATTCTCGTTGTGACTTGGTCCATGGTTTCCTGCTCTTGGATGTTGGCCATTCTTCTCAGGTTTCTTAACGTCTGCTCAAGTTTGTGATCAATTGGAATTAGGGGATTTCCTTGGCTCCTAGTATCGGGCATGCACAAACCTAATACCTCTTAAGCGACCAAAACAACAAAAGAAAAATAAAAAAGAAATAAGAACCAATAATAAAGCAAGCACAATTAACAAAAGCCTTAGCCGTATTCCCCGGCAACGGCGCCAAAATTTGATGTCGCCCAAATTACACCTCGCAATTGAGATATAAAGCGGTCTATGCCAAATATAGAACCCAACTAGAGGTTGAGGTAGATCCCAAAGGGAATATGGAAAGAACTTAAGTTAATGCAAATAGCTGTTACTATCGAGTTACTTATTTCCTAAGGGGGAAAGAAATAGAACAATGAATAGAAGTAAAACTACTGAATGCTTAGATTAAATTCTGTTTGTATTCAATTAATGACTTGACTAGGATTGTGTTCCTCAATACTTCATAACCACAAGGCTTATACACTAGTGATTTATTCCGGTGTTTAACATGCAATATCGGTAAGTCAGGTTCACCTAAATTGTTGGTCCTCTATCTAGATGATTATCACCAGGCAACTTGGTCCATATACAGTTTACTTTTAATTGACCCTTACCCTTAATATCGGATTAGCTATCCCCGGACAAGTTCAAGCTATTAGATGAGGGTTGATAGCCTCAAATCTCCGTTGTTAATCCCTTTTCCCATTCACTACCTCCTTGGTCCGGTAAGTAAGAATAAGGAAAGTCCTAATGTTTGCAACCGTCAAGAATCAATTAAAATGAAGGGAAAAACAATACATGCATTAAACCCCTTTCAAGAATCACTAAGTGTTTCACCTATGTGTGTTAATTCATCTTGGTTCCCACACACCTAGTTATGCGTTTATCTACTCATGCTTGTATGATCACAATCACAAAATATAAAACAAATCATACTTGCAACATACAAATTATCATAGAAGAAAACCAAGTAAATTGAATAAAACTCCAAAATTGATGATTAAATTCCAACGTTGCTTTTGATCCTCAAATTCAACAACAAAATTTTAAACCTTGTTTCTTGACCCAAGAATAATCATACAACACCAAAATCCTACGTGAAAAATAGCAATAATAAACTTCATGTCGAAAATAAACCTAAATAGTGTATTTATAGTTTCAAGAAAACCTTTTCCTAACTAAAATTGGAAACCAGGTCGTCAGTGACCATGGGCTTGGTGACGATTCATTGGGACTTTTGACGAGTCATGCCTTGCTAAAAATAAGCCATCTTCAGCATTTTAACCCAGTTGTGGCAACGGGTCACCTAACGACTCGTTGTGCTTGGGCACGAGTCGTTAGGCCCCTCGTGGTCTAACTCCTTCAAAATTCCACTGTATCTCACGGTTGGTTCCAATGCTCTATCAACGAGTCATTTAGTCAATTAACGACTCGTTAAGTCGTCTGTCAACATCACTGGCTACTTCTTCACTTATTCCTCTCCAGTCTTCACGACTGACTTCACGACTCGTTACCAGATGTAATGAGTCATTCCCTCAATCCGTTAGGTACACTATTTTTGCATCTTCAAAACTCAATAATTGCCCACGCCTTCAGCAACAAGTCGTGCTTCTTACCAATGTCTCGTGAAGTGCCTAGCAGTCACCTATTTAGTCATTTTAAGCATTAATTTGCCCAGTTCACTTTCGAACCTGTTTTCCTGCAACATTAAACACAAAACACATCATACCTATATAAATATACCCGAAATGTGCATAATTTCTTGGTTTTAAGAGTTGAAAATGTCGTAAAATCACGACACATCAAGCGACGAGAGTACGAGACTTCCTTAAGATGAACTCACATGAGTTTCTTAGTCGAAGGTGGATGAGGACCCACATGAGTTCATTGAGGAGGTGCAGAAGATCGTCCAAATTATGGGGGTGACTGGAGAGGAGAGTGAAGACTTCACCTCCTATCAGCTGAAGGGGGTTGCTTACATATGGTTTTGTTAGTGGAAGGACAATAGTGGAGTGGAGTGGTTCCCATAGTTTGGGATGAGTTTGTGACTGCTTTCTTGGACAGGTTCTTTCCTAGGGAGTTGAGAGAGGTAATGGCAGCTGAGTTCATCAACCTAAAATAGAACAACAGGACTGTCCAGGAGTATGCTTTAGAGTTTACCCGATTGTCCAAGTATGCACCGGAGATGGTGGCTCATCTAAGGGCTAGTATGAGCAAGTTTGTGAATAGAGTGGCATATTCCTTGGTCACGGAGTGCATGACTGCATGTTGATCAATGATATAGATTTCTCCTGATTGGTCATATATGCTCAGCAGATAGAGGCGGAGCAGATGAAGAAAAAGGAGAGGGAGTCCAAGAGGGCCAGAATAGGGAGGTATGCACAGTTCCAGCAGAGATTCGGTAGTGGACATCGCCCTCAGTGCCACCAAAGAATGTCAGTCCCAGCTCCATCATCAACTAGTGTCCCGTCCAGACCCAAACATGACAAGAGGGGTAGAGCGTCAGGCTCTAGAGGTCAGGAGAGCGTACTTTTCCAGCTTGTGCGAGGTGCGGCAAGAACCACCCTGGGCGATGTTTAGTTGGCTCAAATAAACATAGACTCAGGGATTGACCTTTAGCCAGACAGGGCGATGGTAGGGTATGCACCCCAGCCACCAGTTCAGCAACTCCAGTAGCCCGCCCATCTCAGTAGGATGCATCTTCTATTACAGCGGGCGGACAACGCTAGAACAGGTTCTATGCACTCTCATCTCGTCAAGAGCAGGAGTGCTCACCAGATGTAGTCACGGGTATGTTACGAGTTTCCATCTTGACGTGTGTGTATTGTTAGATCCAAGGGCTACCTTATATTTCGTGACTCCTTATGTTTCTATTACTTTCAGATTCAGTCCCAAAATCTTGTCAGAACTCTTTTTAGTCTCTACTCCTTTCGGTGAGTCAGTCTTAGCTCGACGAGTATATAAAAATTGGCCTATCATGAATCTTCAGAAAGTCATTTAATCGATTTAGTGGATTTATATATGACTGATTTTGATGTTATATTTGGCATGGATTGGTTACATGCATGTTATGCTCTAGTCATTTATAGAATTCGTGCGGTAGAGTTCCAATTTCTAGGTGAACTAGTCCTAGACTATAAAGGTAGTTCAGTTGTGTTTGTAGGTCACTTTGTTTTCTATCTCAAGGCCAGAAAAATGATCTCTAAGGATTGTGTATACCATCTAGTTTGGGTCAAGGATGCTACGTCCGAGACTCCAACCCGTTAGTCAGTTTCAGTTATATGTGATTATCCGGAGGTGTTTTCAGATGATCTACCAGGAGTCCCTCCAGAGAGGGAGATTGACTTTGGTATTGACCTTCTCCTTGATACGCAACCCATATCCATTCCTCCTTACAGAATGGATCCAACAAAGCTAAAGGAGTTGAAAGAGCAGTTGAAGGATCTCCCAGATAAAGGTTTCATTAGGCCTAGCAAATCCCCTTGGGGTGCTCTAGTTCTCTTTGTTCGGAAGAAGGATGGTTCTATTAGGATGTGCATTGATTATTGGTAGTTGAACAAGGTCATGATCAAGAACAAGTATCCCCTCCCCAGAATTGATGATTTGTTTGACCAGCTTCATGGGTGCTAATTACTTTTCAAAGGTAGACCTCAGATCCAACTATCACCAGCTCAGAGTTAGGGAGAGTGACATTCTAAAGACAACCTTCAGGACTTGGTATGGTCACTATGAGTTTGTAGTTCTTTTGGAATAACAAATGCTCCTGCAGCTTTTATAGATTTGATAAACAGGGTGTTCACGCAGTATTTAGATATGTTCGTGATTATCTTCATAGATGATATTCTCATATACTCTTGGAGCGAGGAGGAGCATGCCACTTATTTGAGGATTGTGTTGTGGACTCTCAAGGATCGCCAATTATTTGCTAAATTCAGCAAGTGTGAGTTTAGGCTAAACTCAGTGGCATTCTTGGGTCATGTGGTGTCTAGCGAGGGTGTGCAGGTGGACTCTTAAAAGATAGAAGAGGTGAAGAATTGGCCTAGACCCGTCAGTCCTACAGATATTAGGAGCTTTTTGGCTTAGCCGACTACTATAGGAGGTTCGTAGAGAGATTTTCATCCATTGCAGCACCGTTGACTAAATTGACCCAGAAAAAGGTCAAATTTCAGTGGTTAGATGCTTGTGACAAGAGTTTTCAAAAGTTAAAAACTCGACTTACTTCAGCCCCTGTATTGACCCTACTAGAGGGCATAAATGGTTTTGTTGTGTATTATGATGCTTCTAGGGTTGGCCTTGGTTGTGTATTGATGCAGCATGGTAAGGTCATTGCGTATGCCTCTAGGAAGCTTAAGGCTCATAAGAATAATTATCCTACGCATGACCTTGAATTGGCGGCTGCGATGTTTTCTTTGAAGATTTGGAGGCATTACTTGTATGGGGTGCATGTGGATATGTATACGGACCACAAGAGCCTTCAATACATGTTCACTCAGAAGGACTTGAATTTGCAGTAAAGGAGATGGCTAGAGCTTCTTAAGGATTATGACATGAGTGTCCTTTATCATCCAGGCAAGGCCAATGTAGTGGTGAATGCTCTTAGTAGGCTGTCCATAGAGAGTATGTCTCATGTCGAGAATGGGAGAAAGGAGTTGGTGAAGGATGTCCATAGGCTTACTCATTTAGGGGTTCGCCTTACAGATTCTATTAATGGTGGTTTTATTATCCATAATGGGATGAATCTTCATTGTTGAAGGAAGTCAAAGCTAGGCAAGGCGAGGATACTATCCTAGTGAAGCTTAAGAAAGTTGTTTGGAATCAAAAGGTTGAGGTTTTTTCCCAAGCGGGAGATGGTGTACTTTGATATCGGGGTCGATTGTGTGTGCCTGCTGTAGATGAATTGAGAGAGTAGTTGTTGAACGAGGCTCATGGTTCTCGATACTCTATCTATCCAGGTGCCACCAAGATGTACCATGATGTACAGGAAGGCTATTAGAGGAATGGAATGAAGAAGGACATAGCGGAGTTTGTGGCAAAGTATACGAATTACCAATAGGTGAAGGTTGAGCATCAGAGACCTAGAGGTATGCTTTAGGACATTAGCATTCCTACTTGGAAGTGGGAAGAGATCAATATGGACTTCACTACAGGATTGCTTCGTACACACTGATAGTATGACTCTATATGGGTGATCGTGGATAGGTTGACCAAATCAGCCTATTCTTACTGGTCAAAACTATCGATTCAGCCGAGGATTATGCTAGGTTATACACTCAGGAGTTAGTTTGGTTGCATGGAGTTCCTTTGTCCATCATCTCAGCTAGGGGTACTTAGTTCACCACTTGGTTTTGGAGGTCATTTCAGAGGGGCCTTGGTACTCAAGTGAAGCTGAGTATAACTTTTCACCTGCAGATAGATGGTCAGGCCGAGCATACCATTCATACTCTTTAGGATATATTGAGAATGTGTGTGATTGATTTCAAGGGTAGTTAGGATAGTCACTTGGCTTTCATCGAGCTTGCCTACAATAATAGTTACCACTCCAGTATTCAGATGGTTCCGTTTGAGGCTCTATACGGGTAGAGGTGTAGGTCACCTATTGGATTGTTTGAGGTAGGTGAGGCTATGTTGATAGGGCTAGATTCAGTTCATGAGGCTATGAAGAAAGTGTAGCTTATCAGAGAAAGACTAAAAATAGCTCAGAGTCGTCAAAAATCTTATTCGGATGTTAGGCGGAGAGAGCTTGAGCTCGAGGTTGATAATTGGGTGTCTCCCATGAAAGGAGTAATGAGGTTTGGAAAGAAAGGGAAGCTTAGTCCCCCTTATATTGGTGCTATAGGATTCTGAGGCGAGTTGGCAATGTGGCATATTGATGTGCCATGATTTTACAACACTTTCAACACTTAAAACCAAGAAATTATGCACATTCCAGGTATATTTATATAGGTATGATGTGTTTTGTGTTTAATGTTGCAGGAAAACAGGTTCGGAAGTGAACTGGAAAAATTAATGCTGAAAACAACTGAAAGGGTGACTGCCAGGCACTTCAGGAGTCGTTGGCAAGCAGCACAAATCATTGCTGAAGGCATGGACAAATATTGAAGTTTGAAGAAGCAGAGATCGTGTACCTAATGGGTTGAGGGAACGTCTCGTTACATCTGGTAACGAGTCGTGAAGTCAGTCGTGAAGATTGAGAGATAAAGTCTTAACAAAGTAACTAGTGGAGTTGATTAAAGACATAACGAGTCATTAGTTGACTAAACGACTCGTTCGCAGACCACTGGAACCAAACGTAAGGTGCACTAGAGTTTTGAAAGAGTTAGACCACGAGGGGACTAACGACTCGTGCCCAGGCACAACGAGTTGTTAGGTGACCTGTTGACACAACTGGGTACGATGTTGAGGACGACTATTTTTAGCAAGGCATGATTCGTCAGAGGTCCCAACAAATCGTCACCAAGCCTGTGGCCACTGTGGACCTGGTTTCCAGTTTTAGTTAGGAAAAGGTTTTCTTGGAACTATAAATACACAGTTTAGGTTTATTTTCATAGAGAAGCAAATTATTATTATTTTTCACATAGGATTTTGGTGTTGTACGATTATTCTTAAGTCAAGAAACAAGGTTTATAATTTTTTTCTTGAATTTGAGGATTAAAAGCAACATTGGAATTTATTCATCAACTTTGAAGTTTTATTCAGTCTACTTGGTTTTTCTTCTACGATAATTTGTAAGTTGCAATTATGATTTATTCAATATTTTGTGATTGTGATCATACAAGCATGAGTAGCTAAACCCATAACTAGGGTTGTGGGAACCAAGATGAATTAACACACATAGGTTAAATACTTAGTGATTCTTGATGGGGCTTAATGCATGTATTGTTTTTCCCTTTGTTTTGATTGATTCTTGACGGTTGCAAACGTTAGGACCTGCCTTATTCTTACTTACCGGACCAAGGAGGTAATGAATGGGAAAACGGATTAACAACGGAGAATTGAGGCTATCAACACTCATCTAATAGCTTGAACTTGTCCGGGGATAGCTAATTCAATATTAAGGGTAAGGTTGAATTAAAGTACACCCATATATGGATCAAGTTGCATGGTCAATTTGCGTGGTGATAATCATCTAGATATGGGACCAACCATTTAGGTGAACCTAACTTACCGATATTGCATGTTAAACACCGGAATAGATCACTAGTGTATAAGCCTTGTGGTTATCAAGTCTTGGGGAACACAGTCCTAGTCAAGTCGTTAATTGAATACAAACCGAATTTGATCTAAGCATTCAGCAATTTTACTTTTGTTTATTATTCTATTTCTTTCCCCCTGTAAGAAATAAGTAACTCAATAGTAGTAGTTATTCGCATTAACTTAAGTTCTTTCCATATTCCCTGTGGAATCGACCTCAACCTCTAGTTGGTTGTATATTTGACATCGACCGCTTTATATCTCAATTGCGAGGTGTAATTTGGGTGACATCAAATTTTGGCGCTGTTGCTGGAGAATACAGCTAAGACTTTTGTTAATTGTGTTTGCTTTACTGTTGGTTCTTGTTTCCTTTTTATTTTTCTATTTTTGCTTTTGTATTTAGCAAGTCTCGCCTATGGAGGAATTATTGCTTCTCGATGACCTAGAAGCCGCGTTGATGGACATTGGTGTTGAGGAGATTTATGGGGGTGAGGAGATTGTAAATGCACTTGCTGGCATGGGGTCATACACTTATGCTCCTAAGAAGATCGATCTTGATTTGACGAATTGGGAGACCCCACTAGACAAGCCATCTATTGAGGAGCCTTCAGTGTTGAAACTCAAAGCACTCCCATCCCATTTACAGTATGTATTTTTGAGAGTTGGTAACACTCTACTGGTCATTGTTGCAGCTGGCTTGGAGGAATGACAAGTGGAGGCTTTGGTCTCCGTCTTGAAGAGATACGAAAAAGCCATTGGGTGGACCATTGCAGATATTATTGGAATCCCAACTGGTATTTGTACTCACAAGATCCAGCTAGAACCAGATTGTATTCTGAGTATTGAACATCAGTGTAGGTTGAATCAACCTATGCAAGAGGTGGTCAAAAAGGAAATCATAAAGTGGTTGGATGCAGGTGTGGTTTATCCTATTGCAGACAGCAAATAGGTGAGCCCAGTCTAGTGTTTACCGAAAAAGGGAGGAATCACGGTGGTCTCAAATGCTAACAATGAGCTAATTCCTTTAAGACCAGTCACTGGTTGGAGAGTATGCATGGATTACAGAAAGCTGAACTGGTGGATACAGAAAAATCACTTTCTGATGCCATTCATGGACCAAATGTTAGACAGACTTGCAGGCAGAGGATGGTATTGTTTCCTTGATGGTTATTCAGGGTACAATAAGATTTTTATATCCCCTGAATACTAAGAGAAGACCACATTCACTTGTCTATATGGTACATTTGCTTTTAAAATGATTTCGTTCGGGTTATGTAATGCACCCGCCACTTTTCAGCGTTGCATGATGTCCATATTTTTTGACATGGTGGAAGACATCATTGAAGTCTTTATGGATGATTTTTCGGTGGTGGGTGATTCATTCAAGGAGTGTTTGGCTCATTTGAGCAAGGTGCTTCAGAGATGCAAAGAGAAAACCTTGGTGCTTAACTGGGAAAAATGCCATTTCATAGTCAAGGAAGGAATAGTGCTAGGCCACAAGATTTCTGGTAAGAGTACGGAGGTAGACCGGGCTAAGATTGAGGTAATTGCGAGTCTTCCACCTCCAATTTCTGTGAAAGGTTTTTGAAGCTTTTTGGGTCATGCAGGTTTTTACAGAAGATTCATCAATGACTTCTCAAAAATTGCACATCCATTGTGTAAACTACTCGAGAAGGAGGTGAAGTTTGATTTTTGATGAGGCATATCTGAAGGCGTTTGAATGTATTAAAGAGAGATTGACCACTGCCCCCATTATAGTGGCACCTGACTGGTCTTTGCCTTTTGAGGTTATGTGTGATGCTAGCAATGTGGCTAGGAGCTGTGTTGGGTCAAAGGCGTGAAAAGATTTTTCATCCAATTTATTATGCTAGCAAAGCTCTTAATGCAGCTCTGAAAAATTATACCACGACAGAACAAGAGCTGTTGGCTGTAGTTTTTGCATTTGAGAAGTTTCGGGCATACTTGCTCGGAACTAAGGTGATAATCCACACAGACCATGCAACTTTGAGATATCTGATGGCAAAGAAGGATGCCAAGCCACAGTTGATTCAATGGGTTTTGCTGCTACAAGAGTTCGAGTTTGAGGTAAAAGATCGGAAAGGGACAAAAAATCAGGTTACAGATCACTTATCCAGATTGGAACCTGATGCAGCACTTAGAAATGAGCATGACATAGATGATGCATTCCCAGATGAGCAGGTTCTAGAGGCATCGCAAGATCTCATCCCATGGTTTGCAAACTTTTCTAATTATCTGGTGAGTGATGTTGTACCGGAGCACTTATCTTTTCACCATAGGAGGAGGTTTATGTTCGATGTGCAGAAATTTTTCTGGGATGAGCCCTACTTATTTTGTGTATGTGCTGATGGGGTTATTCGGAGATGCATACCCGAGGTGGAGATGTTGAGTATATTGGAGGCCTGCCACTCATCCCCTGTTGGAGGCCACCACGGTGGGATTCGCACAGCCCACAAAATTCTACAATGTGGGTACTATTGGCCAACCATTCACCAGGATGCGCATGATTTTGCAAAGGTATGTGATGCATGTCAAAGACAAGAAGGCATATCATGGAGGCATGAGCTTCCTCTTACTCCCATCCTCGTCATTGAGCTATTTGATGTATCGGGCATTGATTTCATGGGCCCATTTGTGAGCTCAAACGGGATGAAGTACATACTTGTTGCTGTTGACTATGTTTCAAAATGGGTGGAAGCAGTTGCTCTGCCAAACAATGAAGGGAAGAGTGTCACAACGTTCTTGAAGCGGAATATATTTGCTAGATTTGGGACTCCCAGAGCCATCATTAGTGATGGGGGTTCACACTTATATAACCGGTTGTTTCTCTCTTTATTGGAAAAATATGGGGTCAAACATAGGGTGGCCACACCCTATCATCCGTAGTCTAGTGGGCAGGTTGAAGTCACCAACTAGGAAATAAAGTCTATTTTGGCGAAGACTGTGAATGCAAACCGGATAGATTAGGCAAGAAAGCTAGATGATGCTTTATGGGCCTATTGAACTGCCTTCAAGACTCCTATAGGTATATCTCCGTATCAGCTTGTTTATGGTAAAGCATGTCATCTTCCGGTCGAACTTGAGCACAAAGCAATGTGGGCGCTCAAGAAGCTGAACTTAAATTGGAATGAAGTGGCAAACTTGAGACTTGATCAGTTAAATGAGCTTGATGAATTTCGGTTAAAAGCTTATGAAAGTTCTGAAATTTACAAATTAAGGAAGAAAATTCAACATGACCGAAAGATTGAGAAAAGAGAATTTAGTCCGGGTGATATGGTGTTACTATTTAATTCTACACTTCGTTTGTTCCCTAGAAAGTTGAAGTCTAAGTGGCTGGTACCTTTTCGAGTGGTCCAAGTATTCTGCCATGGGGCAATCGAATTAGAAAACCATGAAGGAAAACAGTTCAAAGTAAATGGTCAGCGGGTGAAAGCTTATTTGGGGAGAAGTGAAGAACTCAAACTGGTAGACCTGTGACCCTGACTAAAGTCTGAGTAACTTGGGGGAATTGCATCGTGCCGCGATGTTAAATCAGGCACTACATGGGAGGCAACCCATGGAGGTCTTTTGGTGAAGTCTGAGTAGCCAAAACACCCACGTCGTGCTGCGACGTTAAATTAAGCGCTTCTTGGGAGACAACCCAAGTTGTAAATGTGAGAAATATATAGTGTTTACTTTTGTTGATGGGTGCAGGTGATTAAGATGGAAAATTTGAAGTTGGAACCAAAATCTGGAACTTCAGTTCTGGTGCAAAATGTCACAGAACAAGTCGTCGTTTGACCTGACGACTCGTTCAATCAAATCGTGAAGAGAACTGCAGAAAAAAAAAGGGAGCAGTGGGTGACTTAATGATTCGTTTCTTCAAGAAACGAATCGTGAGGTCCTTCGTCATGTACACTGGATCAAAGGCAGAATTAAAAGGAAAAGGGTGATAACGGCTCACTCAATGAATCGTTAGGAGACCAAATGATTCATTAGGTGACCGTCATGAAGCTACACCAGTCCAAGGACCACGACTCAGACCATGAGTCATTGGGTGACACCACGAGTCATTGCTTGACTTGTTAGGTCCCAGGTAAGTTTGTTGAACTCAAGTCAAAGAACGAAGGGTCAAAACGAGTTATTTTATCATGTAACGACTCGTTTAGTCAGTCGTCAGGTATTTCACTTAACTGATATCCGACCCAACCCAGGATCAAATTAGGGTAAATTTTAAGTTAAAACATATTACACCTGATTTCTTTTACCTTTCAAACTCTTCCTAAGCTTAAACCCAACACCCCAACAACTTTACATTTTCCCCTTCTTCTTCTTCTCTCAAACCCATCGAAGCAATCCTTAAGCTGCACTCAAACATTCATACACACACATGGTTGCACTCCTATCTCCGATCAAGCATTTTGTGAGTACCCTTTTTCCCAATTAATTTGGAGTATCGATTGCATTTGAACAAGATTTTTTGTTGGTGAGCCAGTTTTGATGAACCTGCAAGGGTCTAATTAACTGTTGTATGTGTTTTTATTTTTTCCCTATAATGATAATGAACCCTAAGAAGATCTAAACAACTAAATTTTGACTGAGTCTACATTGGGTTAGTGTGAGAAATGAATTTTTGTGTTTGTGGAGTTGAATAATAGGAAGAAGATGAAGATGAACGTATGGGTGAACTGAAACTCTTGAGCACGAGCTACATCACGAGTCGTTGGATCACCAAACGACTCGTTGTGTAGCTCATCTTGAGTAGAAAAATTAAACCATTAAGGCAGTTCACCTAACGACAGAACTAACGACTCGTTGCCTTTGGTAATGACTCATTGGGACCAGTCCTCAAGTACACTGGCACAATATGAAGGAATACTAGTTTGTGACAACGAGGGACCTCACGAGTTATTGCCAGTGGCAACGGCTCGTTTAGTCACTTGTCAGGACCACTGGGCACCAACTCAAAAATATTTTTTGTTTTATCTCATATTGCATATTAGCAATGTTTCCACAGGTACAATGGATCCAAAAGGTACCCCGAAGAAAGGTCCAGCAAAGAAACAAACACCTGAGCACAGTCAACCATCATACCGCAGACTGCGTGATGAGCCATCCTCCTCCAAAGAGTCAAGTGGCTCTGAGGAGGAATATGACGTATCAGAAGAGCAACTAGTGAGGAGGTCAACCAGGGCTAGGGCTCAACAATCTTCAAATCCGAAAGCCCTGGTTGATGTTCCCACTCCACTGGTGAGGGATCCGCCTAGCCGCACTGATGATAATGCTAGGGCTACAACTTCACTTGCTCCCGAGGCCCCCACAGCTGGGCGAAACACAGAGATAGCTGAAGAGTAACATGCTCAGTGGGGGGACTCTGATAATGAACTAACTGAGACCTCGGACACATCAAACGAGCAACCAAGGAATGTGCGGAGATGGTGTGTTCAGGGTATGCGGGTCATATACAACAGAGATATTGCGCCAAATTAGAAAGGAAATCCGAAGAGGAGCATATACGAGGAGCAGAGGCTGATCACTACAGGGATGAAAGACCTTCCAAAACTACAAGTAGTGTTCGATAAGTACAGGTTCGGGTGGTTGACCGAGCCATCAGGTAGCTATAGCCCATGCTTAGTCAGAGAGTTCTATGCAGCCTATGCAGCCACATTGCAACATTTGGTATTAGGGGGCTAGGACTGGAAAAAGAGGCCCGCCTTAAATTAGGTGTTGGTTCGAGAGACTCCGATAGATATATCTGAGCGAACCATCTCCAGGATGCTGTATGGGCCAGATTATCATGCTCTGATGAACACGACTAAGTTCTACCACAGGATATATGATTTGAAGAAAGTAAAGACCAAAACGTTGAATAGCCAGGAGCGTATTAGGCAATATACTTAGTTGTCTGGGATCATTGCTATGGGAGGTTCGTTGGTTGAATGGCCGCACGGCACAGAGTCTCAGATGAAGAAGTCCACACAGAACTTTGAGGCAAAATTTTGGTGTTCACTGGAGTGGCACAGGCTAGTACCAACTAGCAATGATAACATCCTCTCACCTGACAGAGCAGCATTGGTGGCAAGTATAATGGAGGGATATGCCATCAATTTCCCGCGGTACCTTGCTGAGGAGATTAGAGAGCGGGGGATCAATGATGGTACTACAATCCCCTTTCCCTACCTAATTGATAGACTCTGTAAGGATTCAAAGGTGTTGGAGCTGCCATCAGTTGACCAGAGATTAGTGGTCCATAAGATAACTGATATCGGGTTAATTCGAGATGACACAAACCCGGTATCGAGGGCAAGGACTCAGGCAGCAGCATCCGCTGGAGCGACCATATTAGCAGAGGCATTTGGCAGCGGGATGCAGACTGATGTAGTACAGTTCACTGAGTTAGCGGTTGAGCCTATTGAGGGTAGAGAAATAGGTAGCTGGCCTGAGGCTACAGATGCAGCGGACACCTCCACACCTGCTGATGTTCCCGAGTCATCATCTACAGAAGAAGCTCCCAGACCACCAGTTGCGCCTTCACGATCCACTACAGTCAGCCCAGTTACGATTTCACAAGAGTTTTTGGTAGACATGGCTAGGCGGCTAGCTAAGGCGGAAAAGCAGCAGGCACACACAACTCTACAGGTTAAAGTTCTGATAGAGCAGGTAAAGCCGTGGGTGTCAAAAGAGTTGGAGACATTGTCCAGTTCTGTTCATGGCCGATTGGACGCGTTTGAGAAGAGAATGGATGAGCGCCTTGCACAGTTACAGGCACATGAGTTGTCAAAATGGTACTCAGAGCTAGGAGCACTCAGATCAGAGGTGCAGGACTTGGCCGCACGACAGGTAGCTGTAGTACCTCCACCAGTACTTCTTATGATAGATGATGAATTTGAAGAAGAATTACCACCAATTTTTGATTTTATCACGAAGGAGCCGGTGGCACACGATAAGGGAAAGAGGCCCTGTGAGGAGGCAAGTTTCGAAGATGATGCTTCTCTGCTCCGTCAGCAAAAATGAGAGCTGAGTCAGATGGAGAGAGCGCTGCATGTATCAAGAGACTGAGGCAGTGAGAGCTCGTGGAGAAGGAACGAGCTTTGTTGGATCTGAAAATGCACTGGGTCAAGCCGGTAATATTGGAGATAACATTGGAGGCGTATCTATACCCTCCACCGACCAAGTAGCTAACACCTAGGTCGCACAGGTATGCTCCCTATTTCCCTAGTTTTGTTGGATATATGTATGCATCGAGGATGATGCATGCTTTTCTTGATGGGGGTGGGGAGGGATACCTGTGGCATGCTTTTGCTGAACGTAATCCAAGGGTTTTTCTTGCCGGATATCTTTTCCCTCGGGTGTTCCATATCTAGTAGAACCGACACGTTTAGGATTTTATTTTATGTTTTTGTGTTTTCTTGTGTTAGTTGGAAGAAAGTTAGGTAAACTGAAGGTAGTTAAGAGCTTAAATTGTTGATTTTTGGTGATTGATAATTTGATACCCCTCTGAAAAATTATTTAGATGTATATGTTAAAGTTGACAAGTATGACCTTTGTGAATCCTTGCATGGCATTGAAACTGTAAACATGTTTACCATTGTATGATTGTACCTGAACTAGCAGTTAGTAGAAGTGATGATGTTGACCTGTGCTATGTGTGTGGGGTGTTTAATAGTTAAATTCGGTTGTGTGTTTCAATCTAGAACTTGCCTGGTCAGTCATACCGAGATAGAGTATAGAAAACTAGGAAAGGATCATAGGCCGTTTTTGATTTATGAGTCCACTTTAGCCTTAAAAGACCTACCAAAAGAGAATAAAAATCCCTTGATCCAAATTTTGAGCTTAAATTGACCTTTCTTTTTGTTTACACAAATTCACCTTCCTGCTTTTATTAAGAATGAACCTGTTTTGGCCTTGTTCCCTCCTTGGACATTATGAACCTCAACTTAGGCAAATCGCCTAAGTTGAGGGTGGATATTATAGGGGTGATTAAAAAGAGTTGGAAGGAATGAAAATTAGGTAATGAAAAAGGAAAGAGTGGGTGCGATATGCATAACGAAAAAGAAAGAAAGAAATAAAAATTGTTGTCAAAGAGAAAGAAAAGAAAAGAAAAGAAAAGAAAAATGTGAAATCAATGAAATCTTGAATAAAGAGAAACCACATCCGTAGTTGCAAATGCAAAGAAAAGAAGAAGAAGTTAAAGGAAAAGGGGAGAAAATAGAAAAAAGGTGAAAAGTGGAATCAAGATGTGTGTAGTGCCAAGGAGGGTACTAATTCCATATGTACCATACCCGAGCCTGGGCCTACGTTACAAGCCTAGAAAGTCCTATAGTGATCCTAGTTACTTGTCTGAAAATTGAGGATTGAAAGTAAAGGCAAGCCTATGGTATTGCGTGCACACAGTTCGAATTTCTTTGTGAGAGTGAGTGAATCTTACCTAGTCCGAAGAGAAATTTATCGATATAATCATATACACATGTGTGAGTATAGGAATTCTTTGAGGTGAGAGCATTTGGTCAACAAAATCATCAGCAAACTGGGTCAGTGTTATAGATTTATGTGCGTGGTTGCAAGTGACAATGTTTTGCCATGTTTTGATTCCTCTGTGTTATGATTGGAAATTTTGCATATACATTGTGATTTGAGTTCATATGATGAGGGGGGGTTAGAAAATTCAATTTGATGTATAAATGTGACTGTCGTAAGTTTTCTAGAATTCTTTCAATTGAAGCGTCGAAGTAATTTATTTTATTTTGTTTTGTTTTGTTTTTACCTGAGGACGTGCAAAAGTTCTAAGTTGAGGGTGTTAATGTGCCTTGATACTACGGCACTTTTGACACTTAAAACCAAGAAATTATGCATATTTCGGGTATGTTTATATAGGTATGATGTGTTTTGTGTTTAATGTTGCAAGAAAATAGGTTCGGAAGTGAACTGGGCAAATTAATGCTGAAAACAACTGAAAGGGTGACTGCCAGGCACTTCACGAGTCGTTAGCAAGCAACATGACTCATTAATGAAGGCATGGGCAATTATTGAAGTTTGAAGAAGCAGAGACAGTGTACCTGACGGGTTGAGGGAATGACTCGTTACATCTGGTAACGATTCGTGAAGTCAGTCATGAAGACTGAGAGAGAAAGTCTTAACAAAGTAACCAGTGGAGTTGACAAAAGACATAACGAGTCATTAGTTGACTAAATGACTAGTTGGCAGACCACTGAAACCAACCGTAAGGTGCACTAGAGTTTTGAAAGAGTTATACCACGAGGGGCCTAACGACTCGTGCCCAGGCACAACAAGTCGTTAGGTGACCCGTTGCCACAAATAGGTACGATGCTGAGGACGACTATTTTTAGCAAAGGCACGATTCATCAGAGGTCCCAACGAATCGTGACTAAGCCCGTGGCCACTGCCAACCTGGTTTCTAGTTTTAGTTAGGAAAAGGTTTTCTTGAAACTATAAATACACAATTTAGGTTTATTTTCATAGAGACGCAGATTATTATTATTTTTCACGTAGGATTTTGGTGTTGTACGATTATTCTTAAGTCAAGAAACAAGGTTTATAATTTGTTTATTGAATTTGAGGATCAAAAGCAACATTGGAATTTATTCATCAACTTTGGAGTTTTATTCAATCATCTTGATTTTTTCTTCTACGATAATTTGTAAGTTGCAATTATGATTTATTCAATATTTTGTGATTGTGATCATACAAGCATGAGTAGCTAAACCCATAACTAGGGTTGTGGGAACCAAGATGAATTAACACACATAGGTTAAATACTTAGTGATTCTTGAACGGGGTTTAATGCATGTATTGTTTTTCCCTTCATTTTGATTGATTCTTGATAGTTGCAAATGTTAGGTCTTGCCTTATTCCTACTTACCAGACCAAGGAGGTAATGAATGGGAAAAGGGATTAAGAACGAAGATTTGAGGCTATCAACCCTCATCTAATAGCTTGAACTTGTCCGGGGATAACTAATCTGATATTAAGGGTAAGGGTCAATTAAAGTACACCTAACTAATTCTTTGATGCGTGCAAATATCGAGCAGCTTTGTCTACTACGGCGCGGATATCACAAGTCGAGCAAGGCGAAGGTCATACGGACCAAGTTGCATGGTGATAATCATCTAAATAGGGGACCAACCATTTAGGTGAACCTAACTTACTGATATTCCATGTTAAACACCGGAATATATCACTAGTGTACAAATCTCGTGGTTATGAAATCTTGGAGAACACAGTCCTAGTCAAGTCGTTAATTGAATACAAACCGAATTTGATCTAAGCATTCAACAGTTTTACTTTTGTTTATTATTCTATTTCTTTCCCCCTGTAGGAAATAAATAACTTAATAGTAGAAGCTATTCACATCAACTTAA
This sequence comes from Datura wrightii, assembly GCA_035772735.1. Taxonomy (NCBI): domain Eukaryota; kingdom Viridiplantae; phylum Streptophyta; class Magnoliopsida; order Solanales; family Solanaceae; genus Datura; species Datura wrightii. Next base: position 25,242,096 of record JASDFA010000001.1, read on the forward strand.
GTTCTTACCATATTCCCTGTGGGATCGACCTCAACCTCTAGTTGGGTTTTATATTTGACATCAACCACTTTATATCTCAATTGTGATGTGTAATTTGGGCGACATCACATATGAGTTGGAGCTACCAGCAGAGTTAGATTCGGTGCATCCAGTTTTCCATGTATTTTTGTTGAAGAAATGCATTGGTGACCCGACCTTAGTTGTTCTGGTGGAGAGCATAGGTGTGAAGGATAGCCTTACCTATGAGGAGGTTCCGGTTGAGATTCTTGATCGTCAGGTTCGGAAATTGAAGAACAAGGAAGTAACTTCAGTGAAGGTGTTGTGGAGAAATCAACTTGTTGAGGAAGCTACGTGGGAAGCCGAAGTAGATATAATTGCTAAATACCGACATCTTTTCCCTTTCGGCTCAGTCCCAACATGAGGTACCAGTTTCCTCCTTAATACTCTATCCATTTTCATGTCAAGATCATGTCTCTAAGTTTTTTTCATGTCATAGCTTGCATGAATATTTCATGAATTCAGTTCAGTCATGTATATTAGTCCAGAGTCAGTCACTCCGTTAGTTTTCAACTATAGTTGTTAAGTTTTGGGATTACAATTCCTTTCATAGCCTTCCAGTATGCTTAATCTACATTCGAGGATGAATGTATCCAAGGGGGAGATAATGTAACAACCCAAAATTTCTAAGATCAGACCTGATGACTGTAACAAAGAAAATAGGAAAATCTACACCAGGTCACACAACAAGTCATCAAGTGACTCGTTATGTAACCCAATGGGTCGTTAAGTGACTTGTTGTGTGTGCATGAGTTGGTAACATGTTGGATTTTCTGGATACATAACGAGTTGATGGACGACCCATGGTGCCACTTCACGACTCGTCAAGGGAGTCGTTGTCTGGGAAGGGTGGAAGGGTGGAAGGATGGAAAATTCCAATAGTGATGATAAGGGGGTAGCGATGAGTCATCGTGTCATCTAACAAGTCGTTGGGTATGATGAATGCTTGAAAACTCAATATTCAGAGGGTCATGACGAGTGGTGAAGTGATCCGTTAAGTGTAAAGAAGAATCATTAAGTGGAGGCGTCAAATCAATATCAGAAAGTTGGAATTCTAGCCAGTGGCAATGAGAGGAGTTGACGAGCCGTGATGAGGCCTAAAGAGTCGTTAGGTCGCTTGTTGGGTCTGGCAGTGTGCAATTTCCTGTCGAATCATTAAGGGTGTTTTCATAAGTTCTAAGCTTCTAACTCCCTAATGGTGTCATTTTAAGATTCCTAAAGAGTATTTTAAGAGGGTTTATCCTATCCTAAGTCATTATGCTCTCATGCATGCATTGAATTGAAATCCTCTTTCAAGATCAAGATAGAGTTCCTTCTCAATTTCTTCCTCAATTCTCTTGGGCTTTCAGGACCAACTTAGACATCAACTTACCTTGGTATGTGGGGTCATGAACTGGGGATTTCTTCCACTCTCATATCCAATTTCTCCTCTAATTGGTGAATCCAGGTCTCCAATCAAGTGTATTTAAATTCTAAGGTTTTAACCCAATTCTATGCTATGTCTATAGGTCCAATCCCTTCATGTATTGATTGATGATATAAGACTATTGGGGTAGATTTTACTCTCAATTTAATTATTAAACCATGATTTCAAGTTCATGAGAATTATGTCCTATTATGCATGATTTATAAAATTCAAGCTTATGAGTCTATGATTTCAAGTATGATGAAGTGAATTATGTGTATGATTATAATACATGATTTCCGTAGGAACCCTTAATGAATTAATGGATTTTGAAGTATTATGATTTTCTTAAGTATGCATGGCTTTTATGAATATCATGTTTATAATTATGGCCGACTCACAGGGCCTATTTTTATGGCTAGTTCACGTATGTCAAGCATGTTATGAATCTCATGATTTCGTCTAGCCCATGTACTTCAAGTATATTTCATGATTTTGATATGTGAATTATATATGTTTTGGGAGTATTATTTAACACCTAGTAGGGCAGGGTTCCAATGTACCCAGGCCTTAAAACTACGTACCAACATAGTCATGATGGGGTCCTCTAGGAGAGTGTCTCCCATGCCCGTATGGGCCACCCATGAGTGATATCACGCCTTTTTATGGTTATACCCTTGGCGAGGTATGAACACCTTCCCGACTAGGAATTTACAGGTGGGGCTCCATGTATGTTCACGTGGGATATGTCGGTTATAAGAATCTCCCGCTGTTCCTCAGGTTTTCAGTTACTCATGTTCATGACTTATGATATTATGTTTTATAGCATACTTGACCCGACCTATTAATCAGTTTATGAGTTTTCACTTACGATTTCAAGCATGACAAGTTATATGATTTCTAATTCTAAACCTTGGGTCATTATGTTCATATTATGATGAATAACTTATGCTTATGTATACTTCGGATTTGTGGCTAAATGCATGCTTTCCTTACTCTGAAGATCCTTTTGATTTACGTGCATGATTTTATATTATCATTTTATCGGCATATTTTACTTATCTTACATACTCAGTACATTTCAAGTATAGACCACATACTCTATACTATATTGTCTCATGATATAGGTTCGGGTGATCCACCTCAGTCTCACCGATAGCTCTCTCTCTCTCAGCTCTGCTCTATCTCACTCTGGGTGTGTCCTCATCTTTCGAGGACATCTATTAATTTACGCTTGTTTTGTTTTATTTTAGTTTCAGACTTTGAGTTATCTAGGGGCTTGTCCTAGCATCTCATCAGATAGTTAGAGGCTTTTCAGACACAAACTTAGCACGTTCAGCTTATGACACACATTGTGAAGTTATCACTTTTGTTTACGCTTTATGATATTTAGACTTTTGCTTAGCCATGCTTATGTTAATTTCCTCTTGATTATGATCTTAACTCATGCTATGTACATGGGTTAGCTTGGAGCCAATTGTGGTTCTAGATTTCGTGTCTCGGTCTAAGGTCTCGGGTTGGGTCGTGACAAACTTGGTATCAGAGCCAATGTTGAGGAGTGTTCTAGAATATCTGAAAGTCGTATTAAGTAGAGTCTTTTCCATAGGTATGAAGCGCACCACACTTATGGTAGGAGGCTACAAGATGTTTTATAAAATTTTCCTTCTTTCATGATCTATGTCGTGCGATGAACTACCTCTCTATTCCTCTAAATCTTGCTATACGTGTTTGCAGAAATATGCCTCCACGTCGAGTCAATGATAGAAGTAATCACAATGGAAATGGCCATAGTAATGGCAATGGAGATGGGCATCAGCCAGGCCTACTAGCTCCAACAGATCCCTTGCCCAAGCAGGTCACTTATACCAAGTTTAAGGAGGCATTTCAGATGTTAGCACAGGCCATGACTGCTTAGGTCAACCAGCGGGTAGTGGGCCATGTTCCTTAGAATGGGAATTCAGCAGCAGCGAGAGAGCGAGACTTCCTCAGGATGAACCTACCCGAGTTTCTTAGGTCGAAGGTGGATGAGGACCCACATAAGTTTATTGAGGAGGTGAAGAAGATCACCCAGATTATGGGGGTAGTGCAGACTTAGCCTCTTATCAGCTGAAGGGGGTTGCTCATGTATGGTTCCGTCAGTGGAAAGACAACAGGGGAGTTGGAGTGGTTCCCATGGGTTGGGATGAGTTTGTGACTACTTTCTTAGACAGGTTCTTTCCTAGAGTATAGAGAGAGGAAAAGGAAGTCAAGTTTGTCAACCTAAAGCAGAACAACAGGACTGTCCAGGAGTATGTTATAGAGTTTACCCGATTGTCCAATATGAAGCTAATCGAAGGGCTCGTATGAGCAAGTTTGTGAATAGATTAGTAGATTTATTGGTCAAGGAGTGTAGGACAGCCATGTTGATCAATGATATAGATTTCTCCCAGCAGGTCATATAGACCCAGCAAATAGAGGTGGAGCAGATGAAGGAGAAGGAGAATGAGGCCAAGAGGGCCAGAACAGGGAGCTATAGGCAGTTCTAGCAGAGATCCGGTGGTGGACATCACCTTCAGTCCCACCAGATATCATTAGCCCCAGCTCTATCATCAGCTAGTGTCCCATCTAGACCCAAACATGAACAGAGGGGTAGAGCGTCAGGCTCTAGAGGCCAAGGGAGCATGGTAGGAGAGCATACTTTTTCAGCTTGTGCGAGGTGTGGCAAGAACCACCCTGGGCGACGCTTTGTTGGCTCAGATGCTTGTTTTAGGTGTGGAAAACTCAAACATAGACTCAGGGATTTCCCTTCAGCCAGACAGGGAGATGGTGGGGTATGCACCCAAACCACTAGTTCAGTTAGCTTTCACTCACTTTTCCATTTAAGTCAGATCGTTTTAGTAATATGCTATGTTATGGGTTATCTTGCGATCACTTATGGTGATAGGCACCATTGATCATGCACAGATTGTACCTTGCAATTGAAGTATAAGACGACCACAGTCAAATAGAGTAACCCAACCTAGGTTGGGGTTGATCCCACAGGGAATAAGGAAGGAACAATATGTTAATGATGATAAAACTAACTTGTAGTCAATATTTCAGAAGGGGGGTTGAGAATAAAAAGAAGAAAATAATGCTAAAGTTGACTGAATTGCGTATCAAATTACCAAGACAAAACTAGAATTATGTTCCCTATGATTTTATAACTTAGTAGGGATTTATTAGTGATCCATCCTGCTGAATTTTGTGTAAGACTGACGATTAAGTTCATCTAATATCACTCGACTTACATAGATGAATTTCACTTAAATCCTCTTGGAACTTAAGTGTGTATATTGTGCCCTCACCATAATTTTTGACTTAACTATCCTCCATTAGAGCTCAAGTTAGATGAGGGTTAATAGCCTCAAATTGTTGTTATAATTATCTTTTCCTAACTTCAACCTTCTTGGTTGGCAAGTTGAATATACGAGCAATTAAGCATTAAGATGAAGAGAATAATAACCCACTCAATTCACCACTCAAGAATCACTATTTTATTTTGCCTACTTTCATTAATTTATCATGGTTCCCACAACCTTAGCTTAAGAGATTTAGTCGCTCATGTTTCTGAAAAGAAAAATAAAAGATGTAGTAGAAATCATAATGAAATACTTACGATAATATAAAATTATTTAACAAATTTCCAAGCTGAGTAAAATAAAAGAACTTGATGAATCTCCAAATATTCGACTAAGCTCACAAATTCGTAAAGAATGAATTGTGCAAACTTGACTCTAATCATACTAATGGGACAATGGTAGACATCCCTAAAACATGTTATGAGAGAGTATTTATAATAGTAGATTACGCCTTCGTTGTTCTTTCTTGGATTGTACATGGATTTTGCAGCTTCTGTCCGTAGTAGAACTGGGATTCGACTTCTGGCAGGCTGGACACTGGGACGCCTCATGCTGCCCATAGCACCAGTTCCCTTCGTGCCGCGCATTTCCATTCACTATATTGGCCTGTGTGGCGCGCAGGCCATAGCACAGCTATGCCTGTGCACTACCAATTTCTATCATACTTGTTTTGTTAACCCATTTTGCCATTCTTGCTCTTTTTTGCCACAATTAAGCCCAATTCCATCACTTTAAGACCAGAAAATATGTAATCATGTGCGTTAGCTCTTTTTCACATAAATCATGTAAAACATAAGAAAACACACACAATTTGCTCTCAAAATATAATTAAATATGGGTAAAATATGGTTAATAAATGCGTAAATACGCCCTATATCACCATCCTACATTTAAATTATTATTCGTCCTCGAATAATCTACTACTTCCTTTCTCAAATTCAATCACAAAATTCATCCTACTGACAGGTCTATTTACACTTAGGATCATTAGACAAATCAATTAAGCTCCAACAAATCACTCAATCATGCATATAAGATCAACATTCAAAGGTCAAGTTTGAAATCACTTAGCTTCTAGAATTAACTCAACAAGATATATTTGGGCCGCATGAATCATATGTTGTTTAGCAATTAAGATACACCAAAATCTTACCATTACGTGCCCTCACCATTTGGGGAGTTGTCCTTTCACACTCAAGATATATATAATAATTTTAACGTAGGTATAAATAAATAATTTTTGCTCATTCTCCCAAAGTACTCAACATGCATGCAAAACACGACCCATAGGCTTGCCCTTAGTACAATACTTCACTAATATATAACACCGAATCTAAGATCATTAGGATTTACAATGGTTGTAGTGTAGCTAAAGGAAGGGTAGGAACTATTTGGCCAAGATAATGATTGTTCTCCGTAAGCACTTTAATACTTCACAACTCTTTTGATTTTTAGCATATTTTTCAATCTCCTATTTTCTCCTTATACCTCCTTTTATTTTCTAATGTAACATAGGTGACGAGTAGGGAATTTTTCAACACTAAGCTCATTCTCAATTTTTTTCTTTCATTTTTTTCTTCAAAGCTCTTTCTTCCTTTCGTTTTTCCACTAATATCACCTTCCTTGTTTAGCGATTTTTCACCCTTTTCTTTTTTATTAATTTTCACACTTGTAGCTTTTCCCTTCTTTTCTCCATTTGTGCTCCTTTTGTGCAAAATATTCAATTAAAATGCTCTAGGAGGTATTTGGATCAAATAAAAGTTAATAGAACAAAATGAATTAAGCTTGTAATATGGGTATCAAAAGAATAGGCTATAGGCTCAAAATGGGTAACTAGGATAATCACATCAAGGTAGATAAAATAGGAAGCAAATAGGCTACGAAAGTAATTCCTATATTACTTCCTAGATTCAGAATCCTCATTTCTCTTAGTACACACATCGGGCAAGTTCTAGACATCAAAATTGCAAGCATGGAGTATACTACAATACCCCACTCAAAAAATGGCATAAATGGTTCAACAATGGCAATCACGATTACATAAACACATATATCTTATATTGAATGTATTACATTATTAAGCCCAATTTTTCAAGCATAAGAGTTAAGTTTCAAAAGTCTAATTGTTTCTACCTTTTCATGCATTTTGAGTGAATTTCACAAAGTCCCACTGATATCTAAGTGAAACACCTACCATTCGTAAATTTTTAAGCTCTTACTCTCCTAATGACTAATTTTCCCTTAAGACAGTCGTCATCCATCCATCATCGGGAACAGTCATGACTATGACTCAAAAAAATCTAGACCCTCGGTTCTAAGGGACTATCCACCGAAAAAATTACCAAAAATAAAAATTGGGGGAACTCAAACAAAAACAAAACATCACACGACAAAAAAAAATTACTACCAGTTAGCAGGATAAGTCATGAATAAGAAAAACTAGGCCCACTATGAACAAATTTAGTAGTGAAGGCATATATGATTTTAATAAAGTTTACTTATCCCACCCTACACTTAATCAGGTAGCACTGTCCTTAGTGCTAAAACAATAAAGCATAAGTAAAAGAGTGAAATAATAACTCCCTGGGCCTCTAGTCCTCATCGTCTGTGGGGGCAAGAGTAGCCTCTCCCATCTCAAAATAATATTCATCATCATCAGACTCTAAGTTAGAGCCAACTCTAGCCTGCTTTTCATCTGTGGCATCATCATCATCTAAGGGCTCCTCAAATCCTGGCCCAACTCTGCAGAGAGCTCTCGAATGCTCACTTAAGGGGTAGTCCATGTTGAGCTACTGTAGTTGCTCCTCTACCACTCCATTCATTCTCTACTGCAGCATTTGCATGTCGTATAGGTGACTCAACATATTATTAATTTGCGCATGAAGCTCACTGATGGATAGCACTGGACCATGTATGTCTTCAAGATCCTTAATCTTCATCACATCATTCCCTTTCAGGTCATACCTTGGCCTGTAATCCACTACCTGCTCCTCAATTTGATGCCCTCTTAGAAATTGGGTCAAGAGACCCCCAAAACTGAATCTTGTCCCTTTTTTAACCTTTGCCTTTTTCAACACATCCTTAATTATAGCACCAATAGTAATTGACATTCCAGTCATCAAAGAATATACAAGACATACCCTCTCCCTCGTAACATGAGTCACGTGCTTCCTGGGCACCAGACAAGCACAAATAATTTTCAACCAAATTCTAGCTTCCCTACTCATATGTACATATGGGAAGAACACATGATACCTGTATTATTAGTGATGGGCCCACTGTGCGACCAAATTTGGGCTATTGAGAGTATGTCAAATTGCTCTATAGGGAGGTATCAAAATAAGATTTTTAAAGAGTTGAGGGTCAATGCTAGGTGAACCAAGTAATCTATTTAAAACAATGGGCAAAAAATTCATAATTTGCCCTCAAATTTTAACTTGATTTGACCTTTTCTTGGAATCCCAATTTAGAAATTCCCTCACCATGTTCAAATTACACTTACCCGGATCATTAAACACAAAGCCAAGACCAAAAGTATACAATCTATCAAAAATGTGAGAAGATTAGGATGTTAAGCTTTCTCTATCAATAAATAATTCATGTGAATATTTGATTCTTTATGTTCCTTAAACCATTTCTTACCTTTTTGTTCCATGATCCGCTAGAGTTCAAAACGCCTCAATGGTTGTTGTGGAATGCTTGCATCCTCATTTTGCTCTTCATTAGTTCTCCTTGACCTTCTGAAATCATGTCTTGAAGAAGCCACTCCCTTTCCCTTGCTAGCTTTTGGTGCCATTATTGGTGAAATTACAAGAAAAATATTGTTTTTTATGATTTGTGCGAAAAAGTTTGGAGGAATTTGTAAGAAAGATGAAGTTTTTGGAGAAAATTTTAGAGAGAAGAGGGGTGTGTGGGGCGTTCGAGATGAAAAATTAAAGAAAAATAAATAGCTTTTTACTTTTAAAAGTGTTCCATGGGTCGGTGCTAGGGCCTGCTCGTCGCGCTAGGCTATGTGCTGGCATGTCGTGCTGCTAGATGCACAACACGGCCGAATAGTTTGCACCATGGTTTCAACGTTCATTCTTAGAATTTTGGTTTATGAATTAAATCCTGCACACTTGAACAAACACATCAACTATAAACAAAATCAAAAATTAAATTATCTTGGGTTTCCTCCCATGTGCTTGATTTAACAGCGTGGCACGACGCAGGTATCTTAATTACTCAGACTTTATCAAGATGCCTGTTGGGATCATGGTTACTTGCAATGACCCTCGTTTTGAGGGTTGAGAATGGTATCACTAGGCAAAGTTCTCTTTTGCCTCTAATTTATTGCAGCCGAGATTTTCCCCACCTGCTGCTCTAATTGCTTGTTGGAGGTCAAATGTGAGTCCACCAATTGACTCAAACTTGAAAGTTCACCTCTCATCTCTTTAACTCCTATCTCAGTGGAGTCAATCTTTTTCATCATGCAACTCATCATATCTTCTAGTATTGTAGTTTCAGAGTCATTCACAGCAGAATCTCTTGCTCTTGGAGGGACATAAACTCCACTCCTATCATTTTTGGGGGAATCTCTATTCCTCCACTGACCCTGGTCCTTATCTCTAGCCCCATACTTGTCATATTTATTGTTCCCTTGGGTGTTAGCTCGGAAATCCTATTGTTTGTTCACCAAATTGGCTTCCTTTTCCACTTCAAGGTAGTGATGTTCATATCTGGATCCCTTGTTTTGTGCATTCACCGCATGCACCCTTTGTGTATTTAGTGTGGTTAGGTTCTTAGTGATCAACTCCAACTGGGTCTTGAGATGGGCCATGTCTTGGTCCCATTCTTCTTCCTTCTTCTGTTGCTCTGCTGTCATCCCTCGAGAATAGTGTACTGCAGTGGCCTCAGATTCTCTAGAGTGTTATGCCTTGTTGGTCTTCGTCATCTTATCTAGTATTTCACTGGCTTCTGCAAAAGTGTAGGCTATCATGGACCCCTCAGCTATCCCATCTGCCATAACTTCATTTAAGGCACTCAATGACCTGTAGAATACCTCCAAAAGGACCTCCTCAGGAAGCTTGTGATTAGGACACTGCTTCAATTTCTTCTTGAACCTCAACCATGCCTCATGTAGAGCTTCCACGGGTAATTGTTTGAAGTTATTAATTTCATTCCTCAGCTGAATTATCCGTGAGGGTGGGAAGAATCTCTCCAAGAAAGCTGCAGTCAACTCTGCCCAAGTGGTGATAGACTTGTCTAGAAGCTCATTTAGCCACAAAGCAGCTTCCCTGCTAGTGAGAACGAAAATAATCGAAGTCTAATCACCTCTTGAGAAACTGCAGGCAGTATGTAGGCATTGCAGATACCTATGAAATTTATCAGGTGCTGGTTTGAATCTTCGCCAAACAAACCATTGAAAAACCCTTTCATACTCAACAATTACATTATAGTACTAGTCACATCAAATTTAGCGTTCGCTGGCAGTGGGGGTGGAACAATGGCTCCCGGTAACCAACTTCTTCTTTCTCAAACACCCCCTCGAAGAGCACATTATATACAATGTATTGTCCATGTTGAAGAGGGGGATTTTATAGGTTCCTTTCTTCCAGAGCGGCAAAAAAAATTTGCAGCCTTAACTCTCTTAGATGCTTCAACTAGTCGAGCTTCTTTTGCTTTCGGCTCTTTGCGCCTCATTCATCTCCTCCGGTGGGAGATTTATCTGTGCCACAGAATTTGCCATGCTAAACTATGATTAAAAAATAAAACAGAAATGTAAATTGCGAAATAAAGACTACAAGTCAAATTTAAATACAAATCAACTATTTCAACATCGTATTTCCCGACAATAGCGCTAAAATTTGATCAAGTCAAAATTACACCTCACAATTAAAGTATAAAGCAGTCGCTATCAAATATAGTAGCCCAACATAGGTTGGGGTCGATCTCACAGGAAATAGGGAAGAAACAATATGTTAATAATGATTAAACTAACTTGTAGTCAGTATTTCATAAATGGGGTTGCAAATAAAAAGAAGAAAATAATGGAGTTATGAATCAAATTAGCAAGACAAAACTAGGATTTTGTTCTCCATGATTTCATAACTTAGTAAGATTTTATTAGTGATTTATCCTGGTTAATTTTGTATAAGACTGACGATTAATTTCATCTAACATCTCTCGATCTACATAGATGAATTTCACTTAAATCCTCTCAAAATTTAAGTGTGTATATTGCGCCCTTGCTATAAGTCTTGACTTAACTATTCTTGGTTAGAGCTCAAGTTAATTTAGATGAGGGTTGGTAGCCTCAAATTGCCATTATTATTCTTGTTTCCTAACTTCAACCTCCTTGGTCGGACAAGTTGAATATACGGGCAATTAAGCATTAAGATGAAGAGAGTAACAATCCACTCAATTCGCCATTCAAGATCACCATTTTATTTTGCCTACTTTTGTTAATCCGTCATGGTTCCCACAACCCTAGCTTAAGAGATTTAGCTGTTCATGTTTATGAGAAGAAAAAAGATGTAGAAGCAATCATAATGAAATACTTACGATAATATAAAATTATTTGACAAAATCTCCAAGCTGAGTAGAATCACAAGAACTCGGTGAATCTCCAAATATTCAACTAAGCTGTTACACAAATTCATAAAGTATAAATTGTTTAAACTTAACTCTAATCACACTAATGGGACAATGGTAGCACCCCTAAAACATGTTATGAGAGGGTATTTATGATAGTAGATTAAGCCTTCATTGTTCCTTCTTGGATTGTACTTGGGTTTTGCAGCTTCTGTTCCTAGTAGAACTGGAATTTGACTTTTGGCCGGCTGGAAACTGGGGCACCTCGTGCTGCCCATAGCACTAGTTCCCTTGGTGCGTCAAGTCTCTCCATGCACTGCGTTGACCTTTGTGGCACGCAAGCCATAGCACAGCTATGCCTGCTCGCTACCAACTTCTATCACACTTGTTTCGTCAACCCGTTTTGTCATTTTTGCTCTTTTTAGCCACAATTAAGCCCAATTTCATCACTTTAAGATCTAAAAATATCTAAGAATATGCGTTATCTTTTTTTTTTCACATAAATAATATAAAACACAAGAAAAAACACACAATTTGTTCTCAAAACATAGCTACATATGGGTAAAATATGGTTAAAAATGCATAAATATTCCCTACATCAACCGTGTCGCGTTCAGGGTGTAGACTCGAGTAGTGACAAACTTTATAATAGAGCATCAGGTTTAGGTGAGTCCTAGGGTGTTTGAAAGCCATGTTAAGTAGAGTCTTCTTCATGGGTGTATAACGCGCCACACTTATGAGGAAGAGGCTACCAGACGCTTTTGGAAATCTCCCTTCTTTCATGATTCTTATTGTGCGATAAAGTGTAAATTCTAAGTTTCACTTCTAACTCGTGCTCTACGCATTCACAGATGATACCTCCTAAATGAGAAAATTGAAGGAGAAACGACAATAGGAATCAACTAGCTCCACCAGCTCCAGCAGACCCAATAAGCGAACAAGTTACCCATGCGGAGTTTCGTGCTGTTTTCCAAGTATTGGCATAGGTCGTGACCACATAGGTCAACCATCAGGCGATTGCACTCGTGAAACCTAATGGGAATGCCATAGCAACAAGGGTGCGAGATTTCACTAGGATGAACTCGCCTGAGTTTTATGGTTTGAAGGCGGACAATGATCCACAAAAATTTATTAATGAGATCAAGAAGATCACCCAGATTATGGGGATTTCTGGGGAGGAGAGTGCAAATATGGCTTCCTATTAACTGAAGGGGGTAGCTCATATATGGTACAAGTAGTAGAAGGAGGGTCGTAGGAAAGGTGCAGCTCTAGTGGATTGAAATAAGTTTGTGACAGCCTTGTTGGATAGGTTCTTTCCCGAAGAGTTGAGAGAAGCAAAGGTTGCAGAGTTCATCAACTTGAAATAGAATGACATGACAGTTCAGGAAGATGCTTTGAAATTTACACAGCTGTCCCCAGATATGCTCCAAAGATGATTGCTGAACCTAGGCTCAGATGAGCAAGTTCGTTTCAAAAGTTTCAGACCTGGTGGTCAAGGAGTGTAGTTACCACAATGCTCATCAGTGACATGGATATTTTTAGACTTATGATCCATGCCCAACAGATCGAGGAGGAAAAGTTAAGGGAAAAGTAAAAGGAGAGAAAGAGAGCTAGAACAGGGGACTTTGAGTATTCCTAGCAGAGGAAGGGTGGTGGACATCATTCATAGTCCCATTGGAGGTCATCCGTCCCAGCGCCATTAGCAGCCAGTGTTCCATCCATGTTTAGGGTAAACGAGATTACCTATCTAGCTTGCAAGAACTATGGAAGGAACCACCTTGTAGAGTGCATTATTGGTTCAAATGCTTGCTTTATGTGTGGTAAGCCTGGTCATAAGCTCAGAGAGTGCCCAATAGCCAAAAAGGGTAAAGGTAGAGGTCATTCCCCAGCCACATCTTCAGTAGCTCCGACAACTCGCCTACCTTAATAAGGAGCATCATCTAGTGTAGGTGGCGGACAATGTTAGAACCGTTTCTACGCCTTGTTATCACGACAGGAGCAGGAGAGCTCGCAAGAAATAGTCACAAGTATGTTACGAGCTTTTCATGTCGATCCTCACATGTTGCTAGGCCCAGGAGCTACAGCATAAGGCATATGATTCCCTTAAACATCTTAGTATAAGTTTTAGTCACTGTATTGTGTTGGATGGTTAGAGGATTAGATGCATGGAGAAATATGTCTGGAGAAGTATGAAGCCTTTCGAGGTAGCCTTAGAGACATATGAGAAGCCTAGAGTTAGTTATTTAACCTAGACTTAAGAAGGGGTTCAGAGCCTTAGAATGATGACTTTAAGCTAAGGGGGAGGTGATAAGGTGAAGGACCAAGTCGAGTCTTGAGTTTCCAAGTGTGGAAGTTCCACGAACAATAATTAAGGAATGTCGATCCATTCTTATTCAGGTGTTTCCCTTATGCTTCAGTCAACACGACACTCCACTCATGCCGTATGTAAGCATGTTATGCCCATGTTTAAGTTCCAAGTACTCCTTATGTATACCCATATTCGAATTCCTAGAATAAGGGGTAACCACTTCAGACAGTGATCACAGTCTTACTCCATAATTCCATAAATCTTAGTTTCATGTCATGAAACTCGCCATGTATGTAGACACATATCTCATAGTATGCTCAGACCTATGAACTCATTCCTTAAGATTCACCTTAGTGGCTCATAAGATTATGCTATATCATGTATATGCTCACTCTAAATTTCTTAAATGATTCGTGCTTACGATTTCGTTACTCTAAGCCCTATGTACATTCATCCATAATAAAAATGATGGTTGCAATAGGTATTTCAGAATGACTTTCTATCTTTGTCTTAGATTCTAGATTTGTAGAAGTTCATGAAGTGCAGTTGTTAGTCATATTAGGGAGACAGGGAAGTTCTTGGATCATATAAGCTACAGAGGAGCCATAAGATGATTATAGTAATAGACTTGAATGATGTAGTGGTATTCAGGGAAGTTGGTACAGTTAACAAGGTGTCTCTAAAAGTTTCACCCATGAAAGACATGAGGAGATTTTGTTGAGAATGACAGTCTCTTTTATGAGAAGGTTCCAGTTGAAATCTTGGACCGACATGTTTGTAAGTTGGGGAAACAAGGAAGTAGCTTCGAGATTTATTACTCTGTCCTTACCATCTCAGTTCCAATTTGAGGAAATAGTTCCTCCTCCTTAATCTAGTTAGTTCTATGTCAGCTTCATGTCCTTCAATCCTTCTCATATGCTAGTATGCATGCATGTTTCATGAATTCAGTTACGTATATGTACCTCAGTTTAGAGTCAGCACTCCGTCAGTACTCAACTTATAGTTTTCAATTTTAGGATTATAGTTCTTTCCCTATTTTATTCAAATTAGTTAGTCTTCATTCAAGGATGAATATTCCCAAGGGGGAGATAATATAACACTCCAAAAGTTCCAAAGATCGGACTCTAGAGTTGAAGCAAGAAACCATCAGAAAAGTAGAAATTTTGTCACAGGACAACTCACGGAATGAGTCATTGTGAGGAACAATGATCTGTTATATGCCTCATTATAAGCCAGCAGTCCAGACTTCCTAGGACCAATGAGTCAAGTGACGACTAGTTAAATTATGTAACAGATCATCCTGATGGGCCGTTAAGTGGAGTTCAGAAAGGTTTAAAATTTAGTTCAGTAGCAACGAAAGGATATAACAACTCGTGGTATGTAATGATGGGCCCCTATGAGCACCTGTTATGAGAAGTTCAGGATCATGAAGTAAAGGGGTCCTATGACCACGATTCATAGGACAACTTGTGGCACCCAATAATGGACCATCTTGTCAAGTTATAGGTTGAAAATCAAAAAGTAGCAAAAGTTCTCCAAATGTAATGGATGGATCCGACGAGTAACGACTCCTTGGGTGGGTCATTGCCATTGACGGATAGAGTTTTAAAGTGAATTTCCAGGGGTATTTTAGTAAATTTCTATACTTCTAACTCCTAAATGGAATCATTTTGGGTCTCCTAAAGGGCCTATTAGAGGGGTTTTCCTAGTATAGTCCCTCATTCTTCTCTCAATCACTGTATAGTATTCTCTTCTTCTTCTTTCAAGGTTCAAGAACACTTCAAGATTCAAGTGCTAGAAGATATTTCTTCAAGCCAGGTATGTGGGAATTCAACAAGGATTTTCTTTCACCCTTGTTTTCCAATTATTTTTAGGAACCCTGACAAATTCAATTCTCTAAAAACCATGTCTTACGAGTTCCATTCTATGTATGATTTTTCTCATGTTTTCCATGTTTTTCAAGGTTCATATGATGAGTAACATATAATGTTCATGATAGCACTCTCAATTTCCTGATGTATACCCATGATTTGATACTAGCATGATTCCTAAAATTCAGCCTTGTCTTAGCATGGTTTTATAAAAATATAGTCCGTTTTGAATGTATGATTCTACTATGATTCCAATATGCATGACTTACAATATGCTATAAATATCTGATTTCTCATGATTTTCGTATGATGAGTATGTTATGATTCTTTATACTCTCAAGACACTTTTAGATAAAGTAGTTTTGTCTAGTATTAGAACATCAGTTTGAGCCATTAGTATCAGTATGTGTATGATCCTCTAGGCTCTTGTGACACTATTAGATAAAGTAGTTTTGACTAGTCTTAGGACATCAGTTTCAAATTATCAGTATTTATGTTTAGTTGGAGTAGTTCTTCGTACCGAGTAGGCCGGGGTTCTGGCACACCCAGGTTTCAGAACTACGTGCTACCATAGGATAAGGGATCCTCATTAGTAGAGAGTATCTCCCTTTTCTCGAGGAATATGGGATCCTCGCTAGTTGAGAGTGTTTCCCTAGCCTCACTGGGCTCATGCAGGGGTCCTCGTTGGTTGAGAGTGCCTCCAAATTTATGAGTGATATCACGTCAGTAATGGTTCTTACCCTTGGCAAGGTATGAATACCCTCCTAACCAAGGTTACAGGTTGGGCTCATGCGACTCACATTGGAGTTTGTCGATTAATAGGCTCTCCCACAATACAATTTCAATTTCAGTTATAGTTATAGTTTCAATTCTTATTGTATGCATACGACCCTTAAAAATCAATTTTACTCATATTTTCATTAACTATTTTCAAACTAGCATGTCATGTCAAAATTTATGCATCTAATTTAGGGTCATTGTGTTATACCTCAGCTTATGCATTCGGTTATATACTTAGTACAGACTGTCTCTGATTACTAGCATGTTTTAAACTTCAGTTGTACACCCCATATACTCAGAATATTCAAAGTACTGACCACATACTCTTTATGCTATATCATTTCATGAAATACATCCAGGTATTCAAGCTCAGCCTACGGTTAGGCACATTCCGAACTTGATCAGCTAGCAGTGGTGAGTCCTCATCTTTTGGGGATTGGATCAATATTATTTATTTCAATTATTTTGTGTTATTTTAGTTACAAATTTTGTAATTAGTTGGGGACTTGTCCTAGCAGCTCATCAGTTAGTAGAGGCTTTCAGACATAGAGTTAGTATGTTCAACTTTGTGACTCAGTCTTAAATTATCAGATTACCTTGTTATCCATAAGTGAATGTTTTTACATTTAGTTAGCTTTCGCTCAATTTTCTATTTAAGTCAGATCATATTAGTAATATACTGTGTCATGAGTTAGCTTGGGGTCGCTTATGGCTCTAGACACTGTATCACATCCGAGGCGTAGACTCAGGTCGTGACAGGAAAACATCACTATGGGAGTGTATTATGAGGACCTTGATCTTAGGGGTACATGGCAGTAGATGGCACTAGGGATTCTTCTTATCTTGCATACATATCACTGAAGGTTTCATTCTTGGAGTGCTTATGGCTCTTAGGGACATTATTTGTATGATAATTGTTGTTATCTCATGAGAACATTGTCATAAAGCTAGTTCAACTATCCCGCCAAAGACATATGACCTTTGGTCTAAGAGAACATACTTTGGGATCTTAGAGTCACGAGGAAACACATAACTTGAGAGAAAATCAAGTATGGAGGGTATATATGCATTTAGATGTCCCTCGTCTAGAATATTTGAAAACATAAAGTTCTTCTAATGTATAAGACATTATCTCAAAAATGTATAAGAAGTCTCATTCAAGTATAAAGAAAGGAAAATATTCATACTCTATGCCATTGGGAATTCTTGGAAAATTTTAGCATACTACTCATAGGAAGCATATTATGTCTAGCATAGAAAAGTATCATGGGAATTACAGGATGTTAAAGCATATGATATAAAGAAAGTCTAGCATTTCATATTTACGATCTTGTTTGATTCAATAGGAGAACATATCGAATAAGATAAGCGTATTAGAGAACAAGTAGGAATTTCAAGATTGAGAAGTTCAGCCTTGCATACCTGATGAACGGTGAATTTACGTGTTTCTTAGCCATATTTTGCCCATACCTTACTATATTTTGAGAATACATTGTGTGTGTTTTCATGTATTTTATGATATATTTGTGAAAAAGAGCTAACGCACATGATTAGATGCCTTCAGAGCTTAAAGTGATGAATTTTGGATTAAATGTAGCTTAAAAGTGCAAAAATGGAAAAACGGGATTGACAGAGCGAATATATAGAAGTTTGCATCGCCCAGGCACACCTGTGCCATGCCAGGGTGGAGCAACTAGAGGCACGACGATCCAGCCTTCTGGCACAAGGAGCAGCGCCGTGCACTGCTCAGTTTAGCCATCCAGAAAAGTCAAATCCCAATTTGAGTAGGAATTGAAGCTGCAAAGCCCAATCCAAATCCAAGAAGGAATAACGAAGGCTTAAACGACTATTATAGACACCCTCTCATAACATGTTTTTAGGGATCAAAGTCCAAGTCTCATTATTGTGGATTAGTCCAACACATAGGGAGAATTTGTGTAACAGTCTAGTTGATAATTGCTGGAGTTTCATCAAGTTCTTGTGATTCAATATAGTCTTGCAGAGTTCTACTCAATTTATTATTTGCGTAAGTATTTCATTATGAATTCTTCTACATCTTCTATTTGTTCTCTCATAAATATGAGCAGCTAAATCTCTTAGACTAGGGTTGTAGGAACCACGATGGATTTACGAATATAGGCAAAATAAAATATTGATTTTTGAATGGTAAATTAAGTAGATTGTTGTTCTCTTCATTTTAATTAAGTTTTAGCAATTGCAAACGTTAAAATAATCCCGTATCTTCAACTTTCCCGACCAAGGAGGTTGAAGTTAGGAAAAGAGAGTACAATGGAAAATTGAGATTAATAATTCTCATCTAATTAACTTGAGCTCTAACGGAGGATAGTTAAAGTCCAAGACTTATTATAAAGCTATTTTATACACACTTTTGAGACCAGAAGGAAATGGGTGGAAAGCATATATTATCTATTGGAGCACTTAACACATGCACTTTGAGACCGGAAGGAGATAAGTGTAGTCTTTAAGTCGAGAAACATTAGATGTACTAAATATAAGTTTTACACAAAATTCACCAAGGTAGATCACTAGTAAAAGCCTGCTAAATTATGAAATCATGGGGAATGCAATCCTAGTTTAGTCTTAGTAATTTGATAAACAACCAACAACTGTTAGCATTATTTTCGTTTTATTTTTATTTGCAAACCCCCCTTTCGAAATATTAATTACAAGTAAGTTTATTTACTGTTAACATATTATTTCTACCTATTTCCTGTGGGATTGACCCCAACCTTTGTTGGGTTACTATATTTGACAGTGATCACTTTATACTTCAATTGCGGGGTGTAATTTGGGCGTGATCAATACCTCAATTCCATCCTTTAAACATATCACAAAGCTCAATTACTTTGATAAGATCTTAATCTACAATATTAATGATGATAAAAAGTGAATAATAGCATAAAGATTCAAGACTACTCTACTTCAACAATTTATCGAACATATGATGCGATAGAATTAAAAAAAAATCCTTCCTTAATGGTATAACTACAACCATTCTTTCTCCTTTTTAATAACAATTAAAAATCTTCCTATGAGGTCACCCATACCTCTCTGATCATCCCATAACAAGAATAATACTATCACAACCTGTAACTCTTCATAGAAATAGAAAATTTTTGGGTTCATGACTTTCGATCACCATTCCACAAGACCCATCTCAAAAACATCCATAAAATATCAAGACTAACCCATACATGAGCTTAAAAAATTTCAAAAATCTTCACTTGAGCTCTAGGTGAGGAAAACCACTGAATCTCTAGAATTTACAATTGGAATTCCGGTTAGAATTGTGTAATCATTGATGAAATATACATGAAGACATTAGAGATCACCTACTTTGAGTTAGGATAAGAGAGAGGGGTTTGGGAGTTGTAAGAGTCAAGTGAAATGAAAATTGAATGTTTCAATGAGTTATAAGCTTTTTATAAGCTTTTTCAAATTCAAGGCCATAGGCACCGCTAGACAGTGACCTTGGGATCGGACCTTTTTCTCCTCTAGTGAAATTCTGGTTTCAACTCCACAGGCACCGTCTGACGGTGATTTGGGTGCTGAATTTTTTTCTCTGAGTTTCTCTAGATGCTTGGGAAACACACTTTAGTCAAACGTGCATAACTCTTTGCACAAAACTTATATTGATAAAAGATTTTATTTTTTAAAAATTAGACTCAAAGAAATTTAATTTGATAGGTAGAACACTCTCTAATTGCTCATAGATTGCGAGATACACTCGTTTAAAGTTGGACGTTTGATGTAGGGCGTATTTACGCATTTATTAACTAGTCAAACGTATATAACTCTTTGCACAAAACTCATATTGATAAAAGATTTGATTTTTTAAAAATTAGACTCAAAGAAATTTAATTTGATAGGTAGAACATTCTCTAATTGCTCATAGATTGCGAGATACACTCGTTTAAAGTTGGACGTTTGATGTAGGGTGTATTTACGCATTTATTAACTATATTTTGTCCATACTTGGCTGTGTTTTGAGAATAAATTGTGTATTTTATCTTGTGTTTTATGTGATTTATATGAAAATACAGGCATAAAAGTGATGGATTTAGACTTGTTTATAGCTTTTGGAGAAAATATAACAAAATTGGATTGAGAAAGGCAAGATTCAAGAAAGTTAGCACCGCACCGACACGCCAAGGCAAGGGCCTGTACGACCAACGCCTTGAGCAGCGCGGCACATAGGCTACGCCAGCGCACTAAGAGGCGCGGTGCACAGCAATTGTCCGGACAGCCCAGAATGCCAATCCCAATTCGACTATGTCATGACCTGAACATAGGCCCGGCTCGAGACACGGGACAGGAGCCCTGAGAGACTCCAAGTCTACCCATGGCATGAACATACATCTAAGTCAATCAAATAAAGTGGAAGATATAACATGATAACATAACGGAAGTCTAATCATAATATGACATTAGAACTGGAATTCAATCCATACATGACAAGCTGATTACTACATACAGTTTGAAAGCCTCTAACATATCTGATGGGTTGATGGGAAAACGCCCTTAACTAACTCGACAAGTATGAAAACTGAAAATACAAGATAACTGGAAATGAGTAGTCCTCGAGATATGAGGACTTACCTTTGAAGCTGAATGCTAACTCCGGAGAACTAGCTGGTGACGGGGCTGAGTCTAAAGATCGGAGCCTGCATCATGAAACGATACAGCATAGAGTATATGGTCAGTACGTGGAATGTATCGAGTATGCAAGGTAAGTAAAATGGATATTTAAAATACATAAAAGTTCATAAGAGTAGGACAATATGATCGTAATATAGATATCATGATACAAACATAAGGCTCAAGGTTTTCAAAACATTCATAAATCATTCATAATCATAATCATAATCATAAGAGAAAAGCTTTATGAAACATGACTTGAGGCAAAGTATATAATCATAACCATACATAAATCATGAGGAATAGTGCGAGATTCTTATAACCGACATACCCCATATGAGTACACATGGAGCCCAACCTATAAACCCCTAGTTAGGAGGGCGTTCATACCTTGCCAAGGGTATAACCATGAAAGAGGTGTGATATTACAACAGAGGGACCATTTGGGCAAAGGGGACAGTATAATGGAATTTCAATCGTGGCTACGTTGGCGTATAGTTTTGAGACTCGGGGCATGCTTGGACCCCGGGTCTACTCGGTGTTAAATATTACTCTAAAAACATATATAGTGCTCATAGGATAATATACATGAGATGCATAAGCTAGTTAAAATCATGATAATCATAAGCATGCTTGAAATACGTGAAATAGCCATGAAAGTAAGGACCGTGAGTCGGCCATAATCATAAATCATAAATCATGAGGTTCATGCATACTTGTAAAACATGTATATACTTGATATCCATAGATTCATAATGAGCATTTGAGAGAAATCATATCATAAGTCATAAATCATAATGGGTTAATGAACATCAAAATCAAAGTAAAAGCCTAACTTGATTTATCATGAAACATACATAATTAGGCATAGTTTTGTAGAAAATTTAAATCTAAATAGTTATAAATCTACCCATGATTCGTAAAACATGAAATTATACATGAGGAGAATTAACCCATAGATAGATCATAAGGGCTTCATAAGAATTGGGAAAAATCCCATAAAATTATCAATAGAATTTCATGAATTAGAGAGAAATTGGACATGGGTGTGGACAAATTCACCCATTCATAACCCTACATACCTGAGAGAATCAGATTCTACAACTCCCTTGATTGCTCAATGAAGAATTGATGAAAACTTGGAAGAATTTGAGCTTGATCACCTCTCTAGACTTCTACACTTGCATGCATGAATAGGAATAGCTTAGAATGAACTTACCCCTCTTAAAAACTCACTATTCATAGCTTAAAACGACGTAGTTTTAGGACCCTAGGGCTTCGGAATGACGAAAATACCTTTAATGAATTTCCTGGAAAAACTACTCTGCCAGTGACCACGAGCGATACAACGGAACGTTACTGACTCTAATGGTCCATTACATCCCTCGTTGCTACACCCCAGAATCAGGTCTCAGATCCCCTACCAAGACTGGACAAGACGAGTCATTACAAGCTCCAACGACTCGTTACTGCCAGTTGTTGTCACCACTGCCTTAAGCTAGAATTCTTTCCAACAGGCACTTACAAAGACTCGTTAGTGCCAGTCGTTGTCACCACTGCCTTAAGGTAGAATTATTTCCAATAGGCACTTACAATGACTCGTTGCTCCCAACGACGAGTTGTTACGTGATCCGTTACTTTCTCCCTGAACCTAAACAACCTCACAATGGCTTACATCCAATGACCTGTTACATTGACCAACAGGTCGTTCCTAGACTCGTTACCTGTAACTCCAGTCCTGCAGCACCTCACCACAGACACATCTAGCGGATTGTTGGTCCTCTAACGACCCGTTCTGAGAAGGATTTTTAGATTTCAGCTACCTTTCACTTTCAAATCCCGGGTCTAGTCTTAGGCACTTTCGAGGTATTACAATAGCTCTCCCTTGGGAACATTCATTCTCGAATGTTGAAAATCATACAGAAAAGCAGAGAAACACAATCATCATACTCAAATACTGATCATATAAGCTGAAAACTGACGGAATAACTGACTCCAGTTGAACTGCATGACAGAACTGAATTCATAAATCATACATATATACTTTTACATGAAAGAAACTAAGGTACATGAGCTGAACATGAAACTAAATAGAGTACTAAGGAGGAAACTAATACCTCAAGCTGAAACTGAGCCGGTAAGGAATAGATGTGGGTATCTAGCCATCATATCTACTTCGGCTTCCCAAGTAGCTTCCTCAACATGTTGATTCCTCCATAAACCTTTAACTGAAGCTACCTCTTTGTTTCTTAGCCTTCGAACCCGACGTCCAGTATTTCCATCGGAACCTCCTTATAACTAAGGATATCTTTCACACCTATACTCTCCACCGAAACAACTAGAGCTGGATCCCCCAAACACTTCTTTAAGAGTGATACATGAAAAACAGGATGAATGGAAGCTAATTCTGAGGGCAACTCTAATTCATATGCCACCTTGCCAACCCGTTTCATAATCCGGTACGGGCCAACATAACGGGGACTGAGTCTTTCTTTCTTTTTGAACCTCATCACTCCATTCATGGGAGACACTTTTAGAAACACCCAATCATCGACTTCAAACTCAAGTTCTCTCCTCCTCACATCAGCATAAGACTTTTGACGACTTTGAGCTGTTTTCAATCTGTCTCTTATAAGTTGAACCTTCTCCATGGCCTCATGGACTGAATCTAGACCTATCATCGTAGCTTCACCGACTTCAAATCAACCAATAGGTGATCTACACCTCCGCCTATAGAGAGCCTCAACCGGAGCCATCTAAATGCTGAAATATAGTGGTTATTTTACGTGAACTTAATGAGAGGCAAATGATCATCCCAAATACTCTTGAAGTCAATAACAAATGCCCTCAAGATGTCCTCGAGAGTCTGAATTGTCTGCTTTGCTTGACCATCCATTTGCAGGTGAAATGTTGTGCTGCGCTTGACCTAAGTACCAAGTCCTATTTGAAACGACCTCCAAAACCGAGAGGTAAACTGGATACCTCTGTCTGATATGATGGAGAAGGGCACTCCAAGCAATCGAACTAGCTCTAGAATGTATAGTTTGGCATAATCCTCTGCTAAATCAGTGGTTTTGACCAGTAGAAAATGAGTGGCTTTGGTCAACCTGTCCACGACCACCCAAATGGAGTCATATTGTCGACGAGTGCGAGGCAACCCTGTGATGAAGTCCATATTAATCTCCTCCCACTTCCAAGTAGGGATGTTGATGTCCTGAAGCACACCTCCCGGCCTCTAATGCTCTACCTTCACTTGCTAACAATTTGGACACTTAGCTACAAATTCTGCGATGTACTTCTTCATGCCATTCCACCAATAGACTTCCCGTAGGTCATGGTACATCTTGCTGGCACATGGATGTATCGAATATCTAGAATCGTAAGCCTTGTGCAACATCCGATTTCTCAAATCACCAACGTCCGAGACACACAAGCGACCCTGATATCGAAGCACACCATCTCCCCCTTTGGAGAAGACCTCTACCTTCTGATTCTGAACGGCTTCCTTTAACTTTACCAAAATAGGGTCCTCTTCTTGTCTAGCTTTTACATCAGTCACCAAGGATGATTCTAACCCGTTCTAAACTATAACACCGCCATTAGTCGAGTCAACCAAACAAACTCCCAACCTTGAAAGTCGATGCACATCCTTCACCACTCCTTCCTCCCCTCATCTACATGGGACACACTCTCCACAGAGAGTCTACTAAGTGTGTCTGCTACTACATTGGCCTTACCCAGATGGTAAAGGACACTCATGTCATAATCCTTGAGTAGCTCCAACCACCTCTTTTGGCGTAGATTTAGATCCTTCTATGTAAACACATATTATAGGCTCTTGTGGTCTGTGAACACATCTACATGGACCCATACAAATAGTGTCTCCATATCTTCAAGGCAAATACCGCCGCCGCAAATTCAAGATCATGGGTCGGGTAATTCTTCTCAAGTCGAGTCTTCAACTCCTGAAAGCTCCTTTCACAAGCATCCGACCATTGGAATTTCACTTTCTTTTGGGTCAATTTGGTCAATGGCACTACAATAGATGAAAATCCCTCCACAAATCTTCGATAATAACTAGCTAATCCCAAGAAGCTTCTGATATCAGAATTATTCCTCGGTGCCAATTCTTCACTGCTTCTATTTTCTAAGAGTCCACCATTATGCCCTCACTTGATACCACATGGCCCAAAAATGCCACTGAGTTCAACCAAAACTTGCACTTTCTAAATTTTGCATATAGTGCAGTCCTTGAGAGTCTAGAGTACCACCCTTAAATGAGCGGCATGTTCCCCCTCGCTCCAAGAGTATATCAAGATATCATCAATAAACATGATCATGAACATATCCAAGGATGGCTTGAACATCCTGTTCATCAAGTCCATAAAAGCTACAGGAGCATTCGTTAGTCCAAAAGATATAACTACGAACTCATAATGACCATACCGCGTCCTGAAGGCTGTTTTTAGGATGTCACTCTCCCAGACCCTGAGCTGATGGTTTTGGATCTGAGATCTATCTTTGAAAAGTACTTAGCACCCTGAAGCTGGTTAAACAAATCATAAATCTTGGGAAGAGGACACCTGTTCTTGATGGTGACCTTGTTCAATTATCGATAATCAATACATATACAAAGAGAACCATCTTTCTTTCGGACAAAGAGAACTGGTGCACCCCATGGGGATTTTCTCGGACTCATGAACCCCTTATCTAAAAGGTCTTTCAACATCTCCTTCAACTCTATTCCGCCACATACGAAATTGAGAAAAGTTTTGCAAAGAAATTGTCCACTTTTAACTCGGCTGGAGCCATTCTGTAAGGAGGAATAGATATAGACTGCGTATCGGGAAGAAAGTCAATACCAAAATCAATTCCTGCTCGGGAGGAATTCCCGGTAGATTATCTGGGAACACTTCTGGATATTCACATTTTACTAGTATGGACTGGATAGCAGGGGGCTTGGATGTAGCATCCTTAACCCTAACTAAATGGAACACGCAACCCTTGGAGATCATCTTTTTGGCCTTAAGGTATGAAATGAAACAACCTAGAGGCATAACTGAGATACCTTTTTATTCTAAGGCTAGCTCACCTGAAAATTGAAATTCTACTGCACGGGTTCTATAATTGACTGAGGCATAGCATGCAAACAACCAATCCATGCTGGGAATAACATTAAAATCGGTCATGGCTAACTCTACTAAATCTGCTGAGGTGACTTTCTGAAGGACTGTGACCGGGCAACTTTTATACACACGCCTAGCTACAACTGAATCACCCACTAGAGTAGAGACTGAGAAGGGTTCTCATTTCAAGACTGACTCTGAAACTACTAGCCACATAAGGTGTCACAAAAAAAAGGGTAGCCCCTGGATCTAGCAATGCATATACATCAAGATGAAAAAATCGTAACATACCAGTGACTACGTCCGGGGAGACCTCCTATTCCTGGCGGGATGCTAGGGCATAAAATCTGTTTTGACGCTATCCGCCATATGTGCTAGTAGAAGCGCCCTACTGAGCGGGGCGTGCTGGTGGAGCTGCTGAACTAGAAGTTGGAGTACGGGCTCCACCATTACCTGATCTGGCTAAAAGGGCTATCTTTGAGCCTGTGTCCAGTCTTGCCACACTAGAAACAAGTGTCTGACCCAACTAAACACCTCCCTGGGTGGTTCTTGCAATAACTCGCACAGGCTAGAAAAGTGTGATCTCCTAAAGTGCTCCTCCAGCTTCTCGAGCCTGATGCTCTACCCCTCTGATCACGTCTAGGTCGGGAGGAAACACTAGCCGATGATGGTGCTGGGCCTAAAGATCTCTGATGGGACTACTGAGGGCGCCCACTAGTCCTTGGCTGGGAGAATCCGATGTTATCAGTCCTGGCCCTCTAGGCCTCCTTCTCCCGCTCACTCAGTTATACCGCCTCTATCTGTTGGGCATACAGGACTATCCAAGAAAAGTCAATGTCCTGGAGAAGCATCATAGTCCGACAATCCCTAACCAAGGAGTCTACTATCCCATGTACAAACCTGCTCATACGGGCTCTTTCAGCGCCCTTATCTCTCGAGGGAAGAACTGATCAAGAAAAGCGATGTGGAACTTGTCCCAACTAATAGGGCCTACTCCGACTGCCCTACTCTCCTTCCATTATTTGAACCAAATGTGTGCGACCCCCTTTAACTGATATGAGGCCAAGTCAGCACACTCCTCTCCAGTCACCCCCATAATCTAGGTGATCTTCAGAATATCCTCAATGAAATCATGTGGATCCTCGTCCACCTTTGATCCAAGGAACTCGGGAGGGTTCATCCTTAGAAAGTCTCTAACTCTCGCTGTTGCTGCATTCCCGTTCTGCGGGATATGCACTACTGCCTGCTGGTTGGCCTGGGTGGTCAAAGCCTGTGCTACCATCTGAATGACTGCCCTGAATTGAGCGTAGGAAACTGGCTCTGCTACATAGTGCTCATGGGTTGGTGGGGCTTGTTGGTGCTCGTCTCCAATGCTATCCTCATGGCCATTTTCATTTCTTCCACCGTTAACTCTGCAGGGAGGCATGATTCTACAAATGTGAATAGCATGAATTAGAAAGATAGAGAGATATTTCACCACACGACACAGATCATGAAAGAAGGGAACATTTCCTAAACATCTCATAGCCTCTTCGTCATAAGTGTGGCATGCTTCACACCCATGAAAAGACTCTACTTAACGCTACTTTCAAACACCCTAGGACACTTCAAAACCTATGGCTCTGATACCAAGTTTGTCACGATCCGAACATAGGATCAGATCGAGACACGGACAAGGAACCCCGAGAGACTCCAAGTCGACCCATGGCATGAACATACATCTAACTCAATCAAATAAAGTGAAAGATTTAACAAAATAACATAGCGGAAGTCTAATCATAACATGACATCAGAACCGGAATTTACTCCATACATGATAAGCTGATTACTACATACAGTCTGAAAGCCTTTAACATATCTGATGGGTTGATGGGATAACGCCCCCAACTACCTCGACAAGTATGAAAATCGAAAATACAAGATAACTAGAAATGAGTAGTCCTCGAGAGATGAGGACTCACCACTGAAGCTGAATTCTAACTCCAGAGAACTGGCTAGTGATGGGGTTGAATCTGAAGATCGGAGCCCGTATCATGAAACGATACAGCATAGAGTATGGGATTAGTACGTGAAATGTACCGAGTATGTAAGGTATACATAAAAGTTCATAAGAGTAGGACAACATGATCGTAACATAGATATCATGATGCAAACATAAGGCTCAAGATTTTCAAAACATTCGTGAATCATTCATAATCATAATCATAAGAGAAAAGCTTTATGAAACGTGACTTGAGCCAAAGTATATAATCATAACCATATATAAATCATGAGGAACAGTGAGAGAATCTTATAACCGACATACCCCATATGAGCACACATGGAACCTGACCTGTAAACCCCTAGTCAGGAGGGCGTTCGTACCTTGCCAAGGGTAGAACCATAAAAGAGGTGTTATATCACAACAGAGGGCCCATTTGGGCAAAGGGGACAGTATCATGGAGGTCCCATCGTGGCGACGTTGGTGCGTAGATCTGAGACTCGGGGCATGCTTGGACCTCGAGTCTACTCGGTGTTAAATAATACTCCCAAAACATAATAGTGCTCATAGGATAATATACATGAGATTCATAGGCTATTTAAAATCATGATAATCATAAGCATGCTTGAAATACATGAACTAGCCATGAAAGTAAGGCCCATGAGTCGGCCATAATCATAAATCATAAATCATGAGGTTCATGCATACTTGTAAAACATGTATATATTTGATACTCATAGATTCATGATGAGCATTTGAGAGAAATCAGATCATAAGTCATAAATCATTAAATTAACCTATAGTCAATATTTTGAAAAAGGGTTGTAAATAAAAAGAAGAAAATAATGCTAACAATGATTGAGTTATTTATCAAATTATTAAGACAAGACTAGGATTGTGTTTCTCATGATTTGAGAATTGACTATTGGGCTACTATATTTGATAGTGACCACTATATACTTCATTTTGAGGTATAATATGGGCGTGATCAAATTTTGTCACCGTTTCCGGGGGAATATGGTGTTGAAATAGTTAATTGATATTTAAATTTGACTTCCAGTCTTTATTTCATAATATACGTTTTTATTTTATTTTCGTTTTATTATAGGTTAGCATGGCGAACCTTGTGGCATAGATTATCTCCCTCTGCAGGAGATCATTGAGGCACAAAGAGCCGAAGCTGCGTGCCTGGCAAAGGAAGCCCGACTAGCTGAAATAGCTAGGAGGGTTGAGGCTGCGAATTTTGGTGCCACCCTAGAACAAAGGAACCGACAAAACCCCTCTCATCATTACGGACGTAATATTGTACGTAATGTGCTATTTGAGGTGGAGTTTGAGCAAGAAGAATTGGTTACATTGGAGCCATTATTCTACCCCTGCTATTAGTTAATGCTAAGTTCGATGTGACTAGTACAATGACGCAGTTGCTGAGCATGAAAGGGTTGTTCAATGGTTTGTATGGCGAAGAGCCAAACCAGAATCTAATAAATTTCACTGGTATCTGCAATGCCTATAGACTGCCTAGAGTTTCGCAAGAGGCTATTAGACTCCAATTATTTCCATTCTCATTAGCAAGGGAAGCTACTCTATGAGTGAATGAGCTTCCAGACGATTCTATTACTACCTGGGCAGAGCTGACTGTAGCTTTCTTAAAGAGATTCTTCCCACCCTCACAGATGATTCAGTTGAGGAATGAAATTAATAACCTCAAACAATTACCCGTGGAAGCTCTACATGAGGCATGGTTAATGTTCAAGAAGAAATTGAAATAGTGTTCTAATTACAAGCTTCCTGAGGAGGTCCTTTTGGAAGTATTCTATAGATCATTGAGCACATGAAACAAAGTTGTGGTAGATGGGATAGGTGAGGAGTCCATGATGGCCCACACTTTTGCAAAAGCCAGTGAAATATTGGATAAAATGAAAAAACATCAATAAGGCTTTTCACACCAAATAATCTGAGGTCATTGCAGTAAGCTACTCTAGAGGGATGACAGCAGTGTAGCGAAATAAGGAAGATGAACCGGACCAATACATGGCTCATCTCAAGACCCAGTTGGAATTGATAACTAAGCACCTAACCACACTGAATACACATAGGGTGCATGCAATAAATACGCAAGACAAGGGACCCAGGTATGAGGATCACCACCCTGATGCAGAAGAGGAAGCAAACTTTGTGAACAATCAGGGGGATTTTAAGGCCAACACCCAAGGTTCTAGTCAAGACGCTTGACGTCAAGGCCAAGGAAATCAAGGTAGAAACTACTATGGGAATAATAACTATGACAGGTCTGGGGATAGAGATAGGGACCAAGGTTAATGGAGGAATAGAGATGCCTCCAAGAATGATAGGAATGGAGTGTATGATGCTTTAAGAGCAAGAGAGCCTGCTATGAACAACTCTGGAATTGCAAGTTATTCTACTGAGGTAGGAGTCTAGGAGATGAGGGTGAGATTTCAAGCTTGAGTCAATTGGTGGACTCACACTCGAACTTTATCAAATAATTAAAGCAGAAGGTAGGGCAAATCTCGACAGCGCTAAATGAGAGGCAAAAAGGTACTTTACCTAGTGATACCATTCCCAACCCTCAGAATGAGAATCATTGTGTGTGACAATGATCCCAACAGGCATCTTAATGAAGTCTGAATGATCAAGATATATGTGTCATGCCACAACATTAAATCAAATGCTACTTGGGAGGCAACTCAAGATAATTTAATTTTTTGATTTTTTAAAACTGATGAGTTTGTTCAAGTATGCAAGAGTTAAGTCATGAACCATAATTTTTTAGCATGAATGTCAAAAATAGAAAGCAAGACAAACAAACCCTGCAGTGCGTCTGGCAGCACGGCGTACAGGCACTGCAGCATGGACTAGCGTGACGTGCATGTAGCCCACGCAGGCAGTGCCACAATGCTGCGCTAGTCCAACACACGGAGCAGCGCGCCGCGGAGCATGTTCCCAAACGAAAAATTGGCAGGTCAAGTGGGTCAAACCCAACCCATGGAGTTCTTTTAAAAGCAAAAACCTAATTTTTCTCCTCACTTTTTAGCATAGGTGTGTCGCGCAACCCTCATTTCTCTCAAATTTTCTCCAAAAACTTCATCTTTCTCACAAATTCTTCCAAACTTATTCACCCCATATCATAAAAGACATCATTTTTCTTGAACTTTTACCAACAATGGCACCAAAATCTAGCAAGGGGAAGGGAGTGGCTTCTTCAAGCCATGGAAACAAAAGGTTTAGAATGGGTCAAAAAGCTCCCAATGAGGAGCAAGCATGCAACACAACCACCAAGGCGCTATAGGCTCCGTTGGATCACGGAGCAATAAGGTAAGAAGTTGTTTAAAGAACAAAAAGAATTAAAATATTCACATGAATCATTTATTGATCGAGTTAGCTTGACATCTGAATTTCCTCGCATTGTTGAAAGATTACAGATTCTTGGGCTAGACTTTGTATTTAATGATTCGGGTGAATGTAATTTGAATATGGCGAAGGAATGTCTAGAAAATTGTGATCCTAAGGAAAGGTCAAATCAAGTTAAAATTCGAGGTTAAATTGTGAATTTTTCACCTGCTGTTTTAAATAAATAACTTGATTCACCTAGCATTAAAATGCATGAAAAGGTAGAAACAGTTTAGACTTTTGTAACTTGACTCCTATACTTGAAAATTTGGGCTTAATAATGTTACCCATTCAATATGGATATATGTGTTTATGTAATATTGATAGCCATTGTTGAACCATTTGTGCCATTATATGAATGAGGTGTTGTAGTATATTCCATGCTTGTAATTTGATGTCTAGAACTTTTCTGGTGTGTGCAAAGCGAAATGAGGATGTTGAACCTAGGAAGTGATATAGGCATTTCTTTGGTAGTCTATTTGTATCAAATTTTACCTACCTTGATGTAATTATCTTAGTTAGCCATTTTGAGTCTTAACCTATTCTTTTGATAGACATATTACAAGCTTAATTCTTTTTTGTTCTATTAACTTTTATTTGATCCAAATAACTCCTAGAGCACTTTAAATAAAAAATTTTACATAAAAAGAGCACAAGCAGGGAAAAGAGGAAAACGTTAAAGTGTGGAAATTAGAAAAAAAGAAAAAGGTGAAAAATTCAAAACAAGGAGGGTGATGTTAGTGGGGAAAGAAAAAGAAAAAAAGTAAGTTTGAAAAAAGAAAGAATCAAAAGAAAAAAAGTGAATGAGATTAAAGTTAAGAATTCCTCACTAGTCATCTAAGTTGCAAAACTGAAAAATCAAAGGAGATATCAGGAGAAAAATAGGAGATCGAAGAATGTGCTAAAAAGTGAAAGAGTTGTGAAGTATTAAAGTGCTTAGGGAGATTAGTCACTATCTTGGCCAAATAGTTCCTACCCGTCCCTTAGCCTACATTACAACCATTTTAGTGAGTGACTAATTGATCTTAGATCAATGTTCTATATTAGTGGAGTGTTACACTAAGGGCAAGCCTATGGATTGTCTTTTGCATGCATGTTGAGTTCTTTGGGAGAGCAAGTAATTTTTGTTTCATCTATTCCCAAGTACATATTGTTATATATCATGTGAGTGAAAGGACATCTCTCCAAATAGTGAGGAGAACATAATGGTAAGATTTTGGTGTATATTGATTGCTAAATTACATATGATTCATGTTGACCCAAATATGTCTTATTGAGTTAGTTCTAGAAGCTAAGTGATTTTGGTTATTGACCTTTGAATGCTGATCTTATATGCATGTTGAGTGAGTTATTGGAGCTTCATTGAATTGTCTAATGATCCTAAGTGTAAGTAGATCTGTTAGTAGGTTGAATTTTGTGATTGATTTGAGAAGAGAAATAGTAAATTGTTCAAGGATAAATAATAGTTTAAGTGTAGGGTGGTGATGTAGGACGTATTTTACATATTTATTAATCATATTTTTTCTATACTTAGCTATATTCTGAGAACAAATTGTGTGTATTTTTTGTTTTAAGTGACTTATGTGAAAAAGAGCTAAATCACATGATTAGATGTTTGCACGCATAAAAGAGATGGATTTGGACTTGTTTATAGCTTTTGGAGCAAAGATAGAAAAATTGGATTGAGCAAGGCAAGATTCAAGCAAGTTAGCACCACACCACACGCCAAGGCAAGGGCGTGCGTGTCGCACAAGCCATAACTGTGCCTTGAGTAGCGCGATGCACAGGCCATGTCAGTGCACAAAGAGGTGTGGCGCACAGTAGTGGTCCAGAGAGCGCAGAATGCCAATCCCAATTCGACTAGGAACAGAAGCTGCAAAACACAATTCCAATTAAAAAAGGAATGATGAAAGCTTAATCTACTACTATATAAACCCCTTCATAACATGTTTTAAGCGTGCATTTTTAGATTAAAAACATTGTGAAACTTATTGCATCTTAGTTGAATATATGTTGGATAATTCATCAAGTTCTTATGATTTAATATAGCTTTGGAGATTTTGTTAAACAATTTCATATTTATAGTAAGTATTTCATTATGATTTCTTCTATATTTTATGTTATTATTTCATAAATATGAGCAGATAAATCTCTTAAGCTAGGTTGTGGGAACTATGATAGATTAACGAATGTAGGCAAAAATAAAATAGTGGTTCTTGAATGGTAAATTGAGTGGATTATTATTCTCTTCCTTTTAATATTTAATCGCATGTGTCTTCCACTTGCTCGACCAAAGGAAAAGAGCATAATAGTGGTAATTTGAGGCTACTAACCCTTATCTAATTAACCTAAGCTCTAACAAAGAATAGTTAAACCAAGACTTATGGCAGGGGTAAAATATACACACCTAAAGTCCAAGAGGATTTAGGTGAAATTCATCTATGTAGGTCAAGAGACATTAGGTAAACTTAATCATTAGTCCTACACAAAATTCACCAGGATAGTTCACTAATAAAATAAGCCTACTAAGTTATGAAAGCATGGAGAACTAAATTCTAGTCTTGTCTCAATAATTTGATAAACAACTCAATCATTGTTAGCATTATTTTCATCTTCTTTTTTTTTTTTTTGCAAACCCCAAACTTCTAAAATATTGACTACAGGTTAATTTAATCATCGTTAACATGCTATTTCTTCTTTATTCCCTGTGGATCGATCTCAACCTAGTTGGGTTACTATATTTCATTGCTAGGTGTAATTTTGGCGTGATTAATGTTGCACGAGAACACAACATACAGTTTGTACCTTCCACCGTACATTTCTTACCTTCCATCTACGACTATGACACAACTTGTATATTCCATGTACAGTACGCACATGGCTCCTCACTTGACTAACAGTAGTTTTTCGATTTCATAACCAGCCACGACTCAAGGTACTATCCGTACATCCAATTGACAGTCGTGCTTCATACCAACTTTGGCATAACACCTTTAAACTCTATCTTTTCAATATATAATCAACTCCAAACTTACATAACACTTAACCAAGTATAAATAGGTCTTTAATATACTTAAGAATCATCAAAAAATCTAGATCGAATCAAATTGCATATGTCGAAAACCTTATCATGAAAGCACATAGTATTACATCAAATTTGCAATCATATTCCATAAAATTAACTTTCACAACAGTACCAAATTAATAAAGTAATCATGCACAACACTTCTATATGTACACATTCTTTATCAATAAATAAAAATAAAAGATGATAACCTGACTACTTTGAGAAAAAACTGCTAAGGAAGACTTTTCTCTAAGTTATTGACTAAATCTGATGTTGTTTTGAGTTAAATTCATAACGGCGTTCTCCTCGATCATGGTTTGAATTTCTTTGACTTCCTATTATATCTAATTTCTATTGGATCTAATTAAGTAAGCTTGTGTCTCCACACAATACAATTAGTATTACCATGTTCCTCAAATAGAGCTTTCGGTATTTTAAATAGGAAGAAAATATCCTTACAATTGTTGAAAATCTTACAAAAAAATAATTTTTGAAAGTTTGAGGCATGTCAAAGACATTGTCCTTAAGAATATTTCACCCTATGTAGGTGTATCTTTCTTGATTCAACAAGTTCTTCTAATATAAAACTAAGATCACAGAAAACTAACAAAGATTCATTAAAAAAGAAACTTCAATACTCTATAAAAAGGTTGGAAGATTTTGTAATGTTCCATCCCAAAAAATAAAAAATTCTTGATTTATAAATGTAGAGAATTTATCAAATGGGATGGCTAAAATGCTTCGACATTTGCTGAAAATTTAGCACAATCAATGTTGAGTTGTTGGTTAGTGATTGAAGGTCATTCCTAGCTTAGTTGTGTTATCCATTGATGAAGCATATTTATAAAAAATAAACTATATAGCAAAATGAGGCAAAAATCTAGTGTATGAAATATTTCATAAAATGATTCCTTGGGCTAAATATTATGGATGAAGATTTTTTTATTTGTCAATTTGGATAAAAGATCGAAAAGAAATTTTTGTATTTGCTCGTACTCATCACTGAAGCATAAAATTTGAAAGGGATATTCTGTATGTTATGAATCAAGTGATATTTAATTTGATTTAATAAATTAATGATAATAAAAGCTAAATCCTAATTTGGATAAGGAAGAGAAGTCAGAAGTTAGTATTGATGAGAGAGATAATTACACTCTCTATCAGTTGAGGTAACAATGCTACGAAAATTCTTACCCAATTTGATCCATTTAACATATAACTTAAAATTTATTTTTTCATTCCTTAGCTCAAAATTGTCCTACTTGGTTAAACCTTTTGGGAGCTCACTACAAGAAATGAGACGAAGCTTGAGCAAGATCTCTCACTGTTTTATCAACCGACCAACCACCGTTGCAGTCCGACCAAATTGCTAAGAGTCACTCGCACCACCTTGGCTCCACTTCTCTACTCTATTCTCTCTCTTGATTATGACCATAACCGCTAGTCAAAGCTAAGCTCAGTCAGCAATGCTATTTTCTCTCTCTTTTTCTCATTTTCTTTCTTCTACAAAGGCTCCACCACCATAGAACTACCATATCCGACGACCCTCTTATTTCTAGAAATGCAGACAACACTACTGAACATCTGCAATCAAAAATCTATCAAATCTGATCGAGAAATCTATTTGGATGACCTTGTCCCGTATTTTATTTATTTCTCTTTGTTTTTGTGTCATCCTTTTTCTATTGGTGAAGCCCAGATTCAAATGTCAAAACCTTATTGGAAAAACTTAAAACCAATGACCACCGAAAACATTCATCACACAACAAAAACATCACCTCTGTGACCAAATCTATGTTTATCCCACTTAGACAATATTGTATAATTATGTATAATTGAGTATAAATATGTTTAAGTGCTTTTTCTTTTATTTATAATATTTTATATTTGTATTTTTCTTTTAGTGTATATAAATACATTATCATTATATAAGAGGCATGCATGAAAGTTTTCTTCTTCTTCTTCTTTCGTCATACTTTATTGTACATTTTATTTACAAATTTATACAAAGTTATACATAATTATACATGTACTGCACATGTATAATTAAATATAAAATTAATTTTTTATATTCTTTTCTTATTTTTCTCGAACAATTTATGTATAATAGTGTATGATATTGTATAATAATGTAAATGAGTGTATAAAACACTTCTTATAATTTTGTATAATTTTTGTATACCAGGTGTATAATATTTTATATCGAATTTTTAAACATTATTGTAAAAGGAAAAAAAGAAAGTTATTGTATAATATTGTATACCGAGTGTATAATATTGCATACCAATTTTTTTCTGCTTTGAGAAAATAATAAGGCATGCATCTGAAAACTTAAAAATTAATTGAGTAAATGCAATGTAATATTGTAAACTGTCTACTTGGGCAATTATCCTTTGATAATAACTCCCCCTACTCACTTTCACTTTGATTGAGAGTGGAATTAATAAGTAATTGGTCTCATCTCTACTTTTGCAATCATACCCTTTTTGCATCAAAATCTTATAATTTATACGATATACGCCGTAAGTCGTCACTGACTAACTGATGTGTGCGTGCGCTTGTTGAGAGTGTTTAGATTATGGCACGTGCGAGAGAAGGCTTGAAAGTAGAATGCATGAGCGAGTTACAGAGCGAGCGAGTCGAAGGAGAAGGGGTAGGCGCTACGGGCGCCGCGCCGCGCACCCCCCTCCCATGCATGGAGCAGTGCATCGCACCCCTACTCCAGCACGTTGGGAGGCATGCTGCAAATCCGTTGCCACCGTATCCCTTATATATATGTTTAAGTGTGAAAAGTTATTTCATTTTAAAATTTTCCAAAGAGAGGCTATGGGCTGGACGAGTTCCTCATGAGGTTTTCAACAAATTGAAGCCAGATTATGCTATCAAATCACGTCTAATTAAAAAATTTTCTTGGGTAGTGATTCCTAGACCTACGAAGAACATATCTACGGAGTTACATCTTCAAGATTAGCTTGGATTGACGGAGCCCCGCCGAGTGGAAGTCGTAGAAATCACTTTTAACTAGGTCCAAAACGTCTACAAGTGTTAAATAACTATTTCTACCTTCTAAATTCACCGGAATTCATAATCTTTTAGTCGATGGTTAAATTATGACGTGTGGTAGTTGTGTTTTATGGATGATGTTGTTGGTCACTTTCTTAAATTATAATAGCCTTATTGCCTCGATGTAAGAGATACGATTTGGAGGGATTACCGGTTCCTAATTGAAACAGGATCGAGTGAGCAGAAGTCGGAAATTGAGGTATGTTAAGGCTAACCTCTTTGGCAAGTTATTCTCGTCGTATAGTTAATACGACATGTACCTTTGTAGTAATTCAAGATTACGGGTGTTGTGGTTAGCTACTACAAATAGATTAGAGGTTATAGTATAGTACCCCTTATAAGGATTGATCATACTCAGCTTGGTCTCCCGTTAAACGTCCTCGAGATTACTAAATTGTATCTTTAATACGGAGCCACAGATTGCTCACAGGAGATATATGATGTCTGAAAGGACTAGATTAAGGCCTATAGGGTCGTATCGAGGTCTATTCACTTATGGACTTTCTTTATGCCATAGCGGCATTACTGACCCTCAGTAGAGCCTTGTGTGCTCGGGGTGCAGTTATAGGAGCCCAGAGGGCTTAGTTACATTCTCAGAGGCCGAGCATGTTTTGGTTACAGTCACCTGTGGGGCCATAATAATATCATTAGGGGTATATAGATTGAACTGTACTTGCCGAGGCTTATGGAGGCCCAGGTAGGTTATTTTGTGTTGTTTGTACCTTCCAGGCTTATGGAGGCCCGGTTAGGTTCTTGTTTGAAGAGTAACTGTTAATATAATCCATACTTGTGAGATCGTACAGGTTAACTTCTTATCCTTGTTGCTTATTACTTTTAGTTCTCTTATCAGCTTTTATTCAGCTTTTATTACTACCTTACATATTCGGTACATATTATACTGACGCCCTCGCATGGGGTGCTCCATACTTTCCTGCAGGTTCGGACAGACAGGTTTCGGGACATACTTAGCGGATCTTCAGAGTCAGCAGATTGGCCAGATCCTTTCTTTTGGAGTTGCCAGATATTAGAAGTTTGCCTGTCTTTCGATGTATAATTTTTTGGGTAGGCCGGGGCTTTGTCCCGACCAATATTTCATCTTAGAGGTTTGTAGACTACATTTCATAGTTAGTTATGCGTGGTTGGCTGTGTGGGCCTATATGTGTTATGATATGCGTGTAATCCATGCGGGACCTAGTTATATTATCTGTTAGCAGCCTTGTTGGCCTGGAGTTATATATATACATGCCTGCCTTTCTTCTGTTATGATTCAGTCAGCACGGTGGTCTTGTCAGGCCGCATAGGACATTATTTTTATTATGACTATTGGGTTAGCTGTTTTATGCAGATAGTATATTACGGCCTAGTCGACCTAAGGCTATGTTTTGAGATGAGATATAACTGTTCGTTTTCTTGTTTATGTGCTACTGATATGCACCAGAGGTGTATATGTTCAGCTAGGTCAGCTCGGGGTCTGGTATGGCATTAGGTGTCAGTCATACCTCCCAAGATGGGGCGTGACAAACTTGGTATCAGAGCAACGTCGTATCCTAGGGTGTTTGCAAGTCGTGTCTTGTAGAGTCTTTCTTATAAATGTGTTGTGCACCACATTTTATAAGCCAGAGGCTACGAGGCTTGATAGTGTGGTTACCCTCCTTCCTTCTTAAATCGTGATGTAGAGCTAAGTCTTATAGGGTTGGATCCCTAAGATTATATTATTCTGTATATCTATTGAGAGATGTTTGATGCACGACAGATTACAGTCGGGAGTTGGATACAGCAACAGGAGAGGGCACTAGCAGGGTGCCATAGTTGGAGACGACCCGATCTGAGGGTGAAAGGGGGACATCTTCTCAATCTCCCCAGCATCCTCCACTACACAAGATCCTTCTAGGGCAGCAGATATACCAGCAGCACTTCCAGCTCTCCCTATACCATCAAATCAGGAGGTTAGGAGTGCAGTATATATGTTGGCTCAGATGATGCCGCTCAGCGCCAGCCAATGACACCAGTTATCCCCAAACCTATTGAGGGACCCAGAAGTTCGAGGGTTCATGAGTTTCTTGCCTCGAGTCCATCACAGTTTATTGGGATAGACCGTAGAGAGGATCCTTAGGACTTCTTGGATCAGTTGAAGAGGATATTCAAGGTGATGCATGCTTCATCCACAGAGTCAGTCGAGTTGGCAGTGTTTCGGCTACGAGATATAGTAGTTCTGTGGTAGGAAAGTTGGGAAAGGTTCAGAGGTAGGGATGCACCCCCACCTACTTGGTCCAATTTCTCTAAGGCCTTCATAGATCACTATTTGCCTCGAGAGATCCAATAGGCCCGAGTAGATCAGTTCTAACATCTGGAGCAGGATAGGATGAGCGTCTGAGAGGACACATTGAGGTTTGACTCGTTGGCAAGATACATGTTACCATTTGTTGATCGTATGTCAACTAGGGTACACTGGTTCATTATGGAGCTTATTCCATAGTATATGGAGGCCTGTATTACAGCCATATTGCAGGAGGACATGGACATATCGCGCATCCAGGATTTTGCTCATAATATAGAAGGGATCAGGCACTGCCAGTATAAATCTGAGAGGGCGAGTCAGGAGCAGTGTCGGAGGGCTAGGCCTATTGATTTGCAGGCAGAATTTTAGGGCAAGTCCATGCCTCGGTTGTCAGGTAGGCCACCTAGGTCTTCTCCTCACCAACAGCAGGGTAGTAGATTAGATCGTCGTGGACCTTCAGGTCCCCATGAGAGTTCACGAGTTTCGGGCTCACAGTAGTAGAGAGGTTCAAATCAGATTAGGTCCGTTGCACCATGTTGTGTTTGCAGTCAGTGACATTTTGGGAGATATAGATATGGCTCTACTGCTTGTCATACTTGTGGGCAGAAGGGTCACATGATGAGAGATTATTTGATCAGATATCAGAGTGATCGGGACCAGCAGAATAAGTCCTCAGTAGGGTCACATACTCCAGCACCTCCTGCAGGGCGCAGACCCTTGGCTCCAGCAGGCAGAGGCAGAGGCAGATCAGAAGCATCTAGTTCTGGCAGCAGTCTAGATCATACTTATGCGTTAGCAGGGCACAGGATTCGAAGTTGTCTGATGTCGCCCAAATTACACCTCACAATTGAGATATAAGTGGTCGATTGTCAAATATAGAACCCAACAAAGGTTAAGGTCGATCCCACAGGGAATATAGTAAGAACTTAAGTTAATGCAAATAACTATTACTATTGATTTACTTATTTCCAAATGGGAAAAAATATAGAATAATAAACAAAGTAAAATAATTGAACGTTCAAATCAAATTCGGTTTGTATTCAGTTAACGATTTGACTAGGATTGTGTTCCCCAAGATTTCATAACCACAAGGCTTATACACAAGTGATCTATTCCGATGTTCAACATACAATATTGGTAATTTAGGTTCACCTAAATAGTTGGTCCCCAATCTAGATGATTTTCACCACGTAATTTGATCCATATACAACTATACTTTAGTTGACCCTTACCCTTAATATCGGATTAGCTATCCCCAGACAAGTTCAAGATATTAGATGAGGGTTAATAGCCTCAAATATCTGTTGTTAATCCCTTTTCCCATTCTTTACCTCCTTGGGAAAAGTAAGAATAAGGCAAGTCCTAACATTTGCAACCGTCAAGAATCAATCAAAACAAAGGGAAAAACAATACATGCATAAAACCCCGTTCAAGAATCACTAAGTGTTTTTACCTATGTGTGTTAATTCATCTTGGTTCCCACAAACCTAGTTTATGGGTTTAGTTACTTATACTTGTATTATCGCAATCACAAAAAATTAAAGAAATCATAATTGCAACTTACAAATTATCGTAGAATAAAAACCACGTATATTGAATAACAACTCCACAATAGACGAATAAAACTTCAATGTTTCTGTTGTTTCTTGAATCAAGAACAATTGTATGAAAATCCTCTCAAAAATTGCCTGAAAATCCTTCCAGAATCGTCTCCTAAAAATAAACCTGAATTGGGTATTTATTATTCTAAGAAATCCTTTTCCTAAATAAAACTGGAAACCAGGTCGGCAGTGGCAACGGGCTAGGTGATGGGTCATTTGGGCTTTTGAAGAGTCTTTCCTTGCTTACATTAGTCGTCCTCAGCATCGCATCCAATTGTGGCAACGGGTCACCTAACG
Organism: Datura wrightii; assembly: GCA_035772735.1. Lineage (NCBI taxonomy): Eukaryota > Viridiplantae > Streptophyta > Magnoliopsida > Solanales > Solanaceae > Datura > Datura wrightii. Next base: position 25,283,953 of record JASDFA010000001.1, read on the forward strand.
ACTCTTCGTGCCTGAACACGAGTCGTTAGGTCTCTCGTGGTCTAGTTCCTCAGAAAGTCCAGTGCACTTCATGGATGGTTCTAGTAGCCTGCAACTGAGTCATTCCATTTCATGACGACTCGTTATATATGTTGTCAACTTCACTGGCCACTTTGTTGAAATTTTCTCTTCGAATCCTAACGATTGACCTCCTCCAACTCGTCAAGTACACTGCCTTGCTTCTTCAAAAATCCATCTTTTGCCCACGACTTAAGCAACGGGTAGTGCCTCCTGCAAACGACTCATTAAGTGCCTGGCAGTCACCTTTCAGTTAATTTTTAGCATTAATTTGACCAAATTCACTTCCAAACCTATTTTCCTACACATTAAGCACAAAACACATCATATCCATATAAACATACCTGGAATGTGCACAATTTCTTGATTTTAAGCGTCGAAAGTGCCATAAAATCACGGCACATCAACACCCTCAACTTAGAACTTTTGCATGTCCTCAGGCAAAAACAAAATAAAACAAAACAAACTAAACTAATTCGACGCTTCAATCGGAAGAACTCTAGGAAACTTACAGCAGTCACAATTTCATATCAAAATCAAATTTTCTAACGCCTCCCTCATCGTATCAAATCAAATCACTATGCATATGCAAAATTTCCAACTATAACACAAAGAAATCAAAACATGGCAAAATACTGTCACCTGCAACCACGCACATAAATCTATAACACTGCCCCAGACAATTTGCAGACGATATTGTTGACCAAATGCTCTCACCTCAAAGAAGTCCCACACTCACACATGTGTATATGATTATCTCAATATATTTCCCTGGGGACTAGGTAAGATCCATTCACTCACAAAAAAATTCGAACTGCATGCATACAATACCATAGGCTTGCCTTTACTTTCAATACCTTGATTTTCGAACAAGTAGCTAGGATCACTATAGGACTTTCTAGGCTTGTAACGTAGGCTCGAGCATGGGTATGGTACATATGGATTTAGTAGCTCAACCCTCCTTGGCACTACGTCTTTTGACTCCACTTTTCACCTTTATTTCTATTTTTTCCATTTTTCCATTTAACTGCTTTTCCTTTTCTTTGCCTTAGACACTACGGATGCGGTTTATTTTTATTCAATACTCATTGATGTAACACATTATTGCTCTTTTCTTTTCTTGCTTTTTGACAACAATTTTGATTTTTTTTATTTTCATCATGCATACCACATTCGCTCTTTTTCTTTTTCATACCCAATTTTCTTTCCACCCGACTCTTCTTAATCACTCTTATATTAGCCACCCTTAACTTAGGCGATTTGCCTGAGTTGAGGTTCACAATGTCCAAGGAGGGACCAAGGCTAAAACAAGTTCATTCATAATAAAATCAGGCAGGTGAATTCGTGTAAATGAAAAGAAAGGTCAATTTAAGCTCAAACATTTAGATCAAGGGATTTTTATTCACTTTTGGTAGGTCTTTTAGGCTAAAGTGGACTTATAAATCAAAAACGGCCTATGATCCTTTCCTAGTTTCTTATCCTTTATCTCGGTACAACTGACCAGGCAAGTTCTAAATTGACACACACAACTGAATTCAGCTATTAAACCTCACTTCACACATAGCACAGGTCAACATCATCACTTCTACCAATTGCTAGTTCAGGTACAGCCATACAATGATAAAAATAGTTCACAGTTTCAATGCCATGCAAAGATTCTTAAAGGTCATACTTGTCAACTTTCACATGCACATATACAAATTTTTTGGAGGGGTATCAAATTATCAACAACAGTTATTTCAACAATTTCAGCTATTGACTGCCTTCAGTGTTCCTACTTTCTTCCAATTGACACAAAAAAAATAAAACAAAATTCTAAACATACCGATTCTACTAGATAAAAAACACCCAAGGGAAAAGATATCCGGCAAGAGCAACCCTAGGGTTACATTCAGTAAAAAGAATGCACAAGTATCCCTCCCCACCCCCATCAAGGAAGCATGCGTCGTCCTCGACGCATCTATATACCAAATAAAAGCTAAGGAAATAGGGAACATACTTGTGCAACCTAGGTGTCAGCTACCTGGACGGTGGAGGGTGTAGATACGCCTCCAATGTCATCTCCAATATTATCGGCTTGAACAGGTGCAATCTTAGACCCTACAGAGCTCGTGTCTTCTCCACGAACTCTCACTACCTCAGTCTCGGCTCTCTATCGAGCCTCCTCTCTTGATTCGTACGGCGCTCTCTCCATCTCACTGTGCTCCCGTTTCTACTGAAGGAGCAGCGAAGCATCATCATCAACATTTGCCTCCTCATGAGGCCTCTTCCCCTTGTCATTGCCACCGGCTCCTCCGTGGTAAAGTCAAAAATTGGTGGCAATTCTTCTTCAAACTCGTCCTCTATCACGGGAATTACCGGTGGAGGTACTGCAGCTATCTGTCATGCAGCCAAGTCCCGCACCTCGGGTCATAGCGTTCCTAGCTCTGAGTATCATCGGGATAACTCCGACGCCTGTAACTTTGCAAGGCGCTCATCCATCCTTCTCTCAAAAGCATCCAGTCTCCCATGTACTGAACTGGACAATGTCTCCAACTCCTTTGACACCCACGGCTTAACCTACTCCATCAAGACTTTGACCTGTAGAGTCGTGTGTGTCTGCTGCTTCTTATCCTTAGCTAGCCGCCTAGCCATATCAATCAAAAGCTCCTATGAAACTATGACTAGACCGGTCGTGGTGGCTCGTGGAGGCGCAACTGGTGGTCTCGAGGCTACTGCAGTAGATGAAGACTCAAGAACGTCAGCAGGTGTGGAGGTATCCGTTGCATCTGTAGCCTCTGCCTGGCTGTGGCTACCTATCTCTCTGCCCTCCATAGGCTTAGTTGCCAACTCAGTGAACTGTACTGCATCAGTCTGCATCCCGCTGCCAAATGCCTCTACTAATATTGTCGCTCCCACGGATGTAGCTGCCTGAGTCCTCGCCCTCGATACCGAGTTTGTATCATCTCGAATCAACCCGATATCGGTAATATTATGGACCACCACTCTCTGGTCCACTGATGGAAATACCCGTACCTTTGACTCCTGACAGAGTCTATCAATTAAACATGGAAATGGAATGGTAGTGCCGTCATTGATTGCACGCTCTCGAATCTCCTATGCAATAATATCGCGGGAAGTTGATGGCATACCTCTCCACTATGCTATCTACCAAAGCTGCTCTGTCAGATGAAAGTATATTGTCATTGTTGGTTGGTACCAGCCTGTGCCGCACCAGTGACCACCAAAACATTGCTTGAAAATTCAATGTAGCCTTATTTATCTAAGACTCTATACCATGAAGCCATTTTACCAGTGGACCCCTCGTAGCAATAATCCTGGACAACCAAGTGTACTTATGAATGCGCTCCTAGCTATTCAACTTCTTTGTTTTTACTTTCTTCATCTCAAATAGCCTGTGATCAAATTCTGTTGTGTTCAGCGGAGCCTGATAATCCGGCCCGTACAGCATTCTGGAGATCGTCCGCACAAAAATGTCAACTGGAGTCTCTCTCACTAGCACCTGAGTCAATGCGGGCCTCTTCTTCCAATCCTGGCCCCCTAATGCCAACCGCTGCAAGGTGGCTGCATATGCTGCATAGAATTCTCGAAACATACATGGGCTATAGCTTTCTGAAGGCACGGTCAACCACCCAAACTTGTATTTATCAAACACTACCTGTAGCTCCGGGAGATCTTTAAGCCCTGTGGTTACCAGCCTTGGCTCCTAATATATGCTCCTCTTCATATTGCCTTTTTCATTGGGAGCAATATCTCGATTGTATATAGCCCGCATGCCATGGACACACCATCTCCGTACATTTCTCGGTTGCTCTTTTGATGTGTCCGAGGTATACGTCAGCTCATTATCAGAATCCCCTCACTGGGCATGCGATTCATCAACTCTTTTAGTGTTTTGCCCAACTGTGGGAGCCTCAGGAACAAGTGCAGCAGCATCCCTAACACTCTCATCAGTGCGGCTGGGCGGATCTCTTGCAAGTGGAGTGGGAGTATCGACCAGGGTTGTTGGGTTTGAAGTCTGTTGAGCCCTAGCCCTAGTTTTCCTCCTCACTAGCTACTCCTCCGCTATTTCATATTCCTCCTCAGAGCCACTCGACTCTTCAGAGGATGATGGATCATCACGTAGTCTACGGTATGAGGGTTGACTGTGCTCAGGTGTTTGCTTCTTGGTTGGACCTTTCTTTGGTGTACCTCTAGGAGCCATTGTAACTATGGAAACACAATGTTAGTGTACAAGATGATATGAAACAAAAATCATTTTTGGGTTGGTGCCCAGTGGTCCTGACGAGTGACTAAACGAGTCATTTCCACTGGCAACGACTTGTGAGGTCACTCGTCGTCTCAGAATGGTCTTTCATCATGTTGGTCCAGTGTACTAGACGACTGGTCCCAATGAGTTGTTGCCAAAGGCAATGAGTCGTTAGGTACACTGCCCATTAGCTTAATTCTTCCACTCAACACAAGCTACATAACAAGTCATTTGGTGATCCAACGACTCGTGATGTGGTTCGTGCTCAAGAGTTCCTGTTCATCTTCATCTTCTTCCCGATTTTCAATTCCACAAACACAAACTCATCACATTATTAACATCAACCCAAGTGTTTCTACTATCAAAATTCATTTGTTTAAATCTTCCTAGGGGTTAATGATATCAAGAGGCACAGATATTCACATTGTTAATCAAAATAAATTCAAGCTCAACATGGGTCCTAACAATTCTTGTTTAAATGAAAAAATATTTGGAATTTCATAGGGAAGATTACTCACAATTTGCTTTGATCATAGATGGAGTGTGCAATCGTGCGTGTGCTTGAAAAACTGAGCGTGCAAAGTTGGAAAATTTTTTCTTTTGTCGATGGGTTTTGCGTGAAGAAGTATAAGTAGAGAAAAAGAGGGGATTTTGAAGTTTTAAGTTTTCTGGGGAGCATGATAATGGAATCGGGTCTTTGTTGATTTAAATTAGAATTTTCCCAAATTCCAGTTGTGGGTCGAGTTAGGTTAACTTACGTGGGACCTAATGAGTCAAGTAATGACTCGTGGTGTCACCCAACAAGTTGTTTCCTGAGTCGTGGTCCTTGGTCTGTTGTAGCTTTCAGACGGGTCACTTAACGACTCGTTTGGTCTCCCAATGATTCGTTGAGTGATCCATTATCACCTTTTTTCTTTTAATTCAGACTTTGATCTAGTGTACCTGACGGGGGACCCAATGATTCGTTCCTTGGAGAAATGACTCATTATTTCACTCGTTGTTCCCTTGTTTTTGGTAGTTCTCTTCACGGTTCGTTTGAATGAGTCGTCAAGTCAGACGACGACTCATTCTGTGATTTTTCTGCACCAGAACTGAAGTTTCAATCTTTGGTTCCAACTTCAGATTTTCCATCTTATTCACCTGCACCTATCAATAATGTTAACACTAACTTTTTTCTTACATTTACAACTTGGGTTGCCTCCCAAGAAGCGCTTGATTTAACGTCGTGGCACGACGTGGGTGTTTTGGCTACTCAGACTTCACCAAAATACCTCCATGGGTTGCCTCCCATGCAGCGCCTGATTTAACGTCGCGGCACGACACAAGTCTCTTGACTACTCAGAATTCGTCAAGTGACTCTTCTCCATCTCCAATGCTAAAATTATGCTAAATTCCTTAGGTTGTTTCATGGTTTGGCTAATGTTGAAGGTGACCTCTTCTTTGTTCAACCTGAATTTCAGCTGGCCTGCCTCCACATCTACTAAGGCCCTACCTATTGCAAGGAAAGGTCCCCCTAAAATCATGGGGACCTAAAAATCGACTTCGCAGTCCAGAATCACGAAGTCTGCTGGGAATATGAATTTGTCCACTTTGACTAGCACATCAAACAAAATCCCCATCGGCTTTTTAACTGTTATGTCGGCCATCAGTAGCCGAGTAGTAGTCTGTGTGGGGGTTCCAAAGCCTAACTTTTTAAACACTGCTAGCGGCATTAGATTTATGCTAGCTCCCAAGTCACAAAGCGCACTTGCAAACTCAACCTCCCCAATGGTGCAAGGTATAGTAAACGCACCTGGGTCTTCCTTCTTCTGTGCTAGGACCTGTGTAGTGATGGCACCACAGTGGTGCAAATTATCGGCAGGTTTCAAACTCACCGTCCTTATATTGGTGACAAGGTCCTTCATGAATTTGGCATATCCGGGCATTTGCTCGAGTGCCTCAACCAATGGGATGTTCACCGACAGCTGCTTGAGCATAGAGATAAATTTTTGATATTTTCCATCTTCAGCTTTCTTCTTCAAGCGCTGGGGATAAGGAGGAGGAGGTCTAGGGATTGTTGTCAGTTTTTGTTGTGCTTCCTTCTCCTTCCCAGGGGCATCTCCTTGCTCCTTTGCACTACTTGGAGCAGTTTGCACATCTGAGTCCCCAACCAAAGTTGGGTTTCCAAAATCCGCTACATCATCATCATTTATCAACACGGGCTTGTCTAACTCTTTAACTACAACTGGCCTCGGGGGATCAACTGTGGCCTTCCCGCTCCTAGTAGTGACTGTCATTTTTTGGATTTTGCACAGTATTGCTGGGAAATATGCCTTTTTGCCTTTGATTCATTGCAATAGACATCTAACTCATTTGCTGCTCGATCTGCCTGATCGCCATGGCATGAGACTCCATTTTCTGATTTAAACCAGAAATATCAGCCCGGAGCTCCTTAAGTGGTTGTCTGTTATCTCCATCTTCTTGAGCTTTGGATAGCATATCTCAACCCTTGAACCACTGGACTCTGGCTCAAGGTTTCATGGAGAAACATATAGACCGCTCCTATCATTTTTTAACTCCTCACTCTTCTTCAAGTCCCCATTGTCTCGAATTGGCCCCGGTTGTGATTATTATCTTTGTAGAAGTTCCGACCTTGGTTCCCTTGACCCTGACGCCAAGAGTCTTGGTTAGACCCTTGGGTGTTGGTCCGGCAACCCTCCCTCTGATCATTCAAATAGTCGACCTCTTCTTCAGACTCATACTTGCAACCATCCTTTCTCGGGGGCCTTGCCCTGAGAACCTACAACATTCACCTTTTCTGCTCCAACTCCCATCAGGTGTTTGGCAAGCAACCCCATGGTAGTCTTTATCTCTGCTATATCCTGATCACGCTCTTCATCTCTTCTCCTCTGTTTAGCAGACATACCAACCGCATAAGAACCAGCTGGAACCTCCAACTCTCTAGTATGCCAAGCTTGGTTGGTTTTGGTGATCCTGTCTAGCAGCTCTGCAGCCTCTACATAGGTATGACTCATAAACGTTCCTCCGGAGACGATATAAGCCACCGCCTTAGTGTTGGCATTCAGAGACCTATAAAAGATCTCCAACAGTGAATCATCGGGAATTTTGTGATTTGGCACCTTTTTGAGCTTTTTGTTGAAACGCAGCCAGGTCTCGTTGAGTTCCTCAGAATTTAGCTGTCTGAAGTTATAAATCTCATCCTTTAACTGCAATTCTTTGGATGGTGGGAAGAACCTTTCGAGAAAAGCTCTCTTAAGCTCTCCCCAAGTAGTGATGGAATCATTCAGCAACTTAGCCAGCCACATCGTTGCCTCACTCCCTAGAGAGAATGGAAATAACCTCAGTCTGATAGCATCCTGGTTCACCCCCGGTTACTTGTATGCCTTACATATTCCCATGAAATTTATCAGGTGAGCGTGGGCATCATTAGATGCGTGACCCGCAAATATTCCCTTCATATTAAGCAGTTGGATCATCACACTAGTAATGTTAAACTTTGCCCCAGCAGGAACAGGAGGAGGGACTATAGCTCCAGTGGCACCAGCCTCATCTATATCCGCATCATCTTCCTCATCAAAATATCGGCGTTGCTGGTGTTATGGACCTCTGGGTCATCTAGCTCATTTAGCTTTTGTAGCTAGACGCTGCTCTTCAGCAACTCTGGCTAACTCACTATCTCTAGCCCGAGCTTGCTCTTCGGCCAATATTCTTTTTGTGGCCTGGTCCACGGTTTCTTGCTCTTGTATGTTGGCCATTCTTCTCAAGTTTCTTAACGTTAGCTCAAGTTCATGATCAATTGGAACCAGGAGATTTCCTTGGCTTCTAGTATCGCGCATGCACAAACCTAAGACCTGTTATGCAAACAAAATAAAAAAGAAACAATAAGAAATAAATAAGAACCAATAGCAAAGTTAACACAATTAACAAAAGCCTTAGCCGTATTCCCCGGCAACGGCACCAAAATTTGATGTCGCCCAAATTACACCTCGCAATTGAGATATAAGCGATCGATTGTCAAATATAGAACCCAACGAAGGTTGAGGTCGATCACACAGGGAATATGGTAAGAACTTAAGTTAATGCGAATAACTATTACTATTGCTTTACTTATTTCCAAATGGGAAAAAATATAGAATAATAGACAAAGTAAAATTGCTGAATGTTGAAATCAAATTTGGTTTGTATTCAACAATTTGGATTGTGTTCCCCAAGATTTCATAACCACAAGGCTTATACACTAGTGATCTATTCCGGTGTTCAACCTGCAATATTGGTAAGTTAGGTTCACCTAAATGGTTGGTCCCCAATCTAGATGATTTTCACCACGCAACTTGGTCCGTATACAATTGTACTTTAGTTGACCCTTACCCTTAATATTGGATTAGCTATCCCCAGACAAGTTTAAGCTATTAGATGGGGGTTAATAGCCTCAAATCTCCATTGTTAATCCCTTTTCCCATTCTTTACCTCCTTGGTCTGGTAAGTAAGAATAAGGCAAGTCCTAACGTTTGCAACTGTCAAGAATCAATTAAAACGAAGGAAAAAATAATACATGCATAAAACCCCGTTCAAGAATCACTAAGTGTTTTTACCTATATGTGTTAATTCATCTTGGTTCCCACAAACCTAATTTATGGGTTTAGCTACTCATACTTGTATTATCGCAATCACAAAATATTGAAGAAATCATAATTGTAACTTATAAATTATCGTAGAATAAAAACCACGTATGTTGAATAACAACCACATAATAGACAAATAAAACTTCAATGTTTCTTTTGTTTCTTAAATCAAGAACAATTGTATGAAAATCCTCTCAAAAATCGCCTGAAAATCCTTCCAGAATCGTCTCCTAAAAATAAACCTAAATTGGGTATTTATAATTCTAAAAAATCTTTTTCCTAAATAAAACTGAAAACCAGGTCGGCAGTGGCAACGGGCTAGGTGACGGGTCGTTTGTCCTTCTGACGAGTCGTTCCTTTCTTACATTAGTCATCCTCAGCATCGCACCCAGTTGTGGCAACGGGTCACCTAACGACTCGTCGTGCCTGAACACGAGTTGTTACGTCTCTCGTGGTCTAGTTCCTCAGAAAGTCAAGTGCACTTCACGGATGGTTCCAGTAGCCTGCCAACGAGTCATTCCATTTCATGACAACTCGTTATGTCTATCGTCAACTTCACTGGCCACTTTGTTGAAATTTTCTCTTCGAATCCTAACGATTGACCTCACGACTCGTTACCAGGTGTAACGAGTCGTTCCTCCAACTGGTCAAGTACACTGCCTTGCTTCTTCAAAAATCCATCTTTTGCCCACGCCTTAAGCAAAGGGTCATGCCTCCTGCCAACGACTCGTTAAGTGCCTGGCAATCACCTTTCAGTTATTTTTAGCATTAATTTGACAAAATTCACTTCCAAACCTGTTTTCCTGCACATTAAGCACAAAACACATCATACCCATATAAACATACATGGAATGTGCATAGTTTCTTGATTTTAAGCATCAAAAGTGTTGTAAAATCACGGCACATTATTGTCACTATTTGTTGTGACAGTATACTGAATGTTTGCTATCACTTGCTTTATGCTTTGATAGATCCAAGCTCTGCCTTGTTTTATGTTAGTCCGCTAGTGGCACGAAAGTTTGGTATAGCACTAGAGCTGCTTTAGCGGCCATTCTCTGTATCCACACCTGTTGCTGAATCTATTATTGCTAAGAGAATTTACCGGGGTTGTACAGTAGAGGTTGTTGGTCGTCAGACTTTTGCAGACTTAGTGGAGCTAGAGATGATTGATTTTGATGTAATTACGGGCATGGATTGACTAGTGCCATGTTATGCCAGCATTGAGTGCTGGACCAAGATTGTCCGATTTCACTTTCCAGGGGAGATAGTGCGAGAATGGAAAGGCAATGCAACTATGCCAAAAGGTAGGTTCATATCCGATATTCGGGCAAGGAAGCTGATTGCGAAGGGTTGTATTTATCATATTTGTAGGGCTCGGGATGTGCAGACAAAATCCCCAACTCTTCAGTCCATCCCTGTAGCCAGTGAATTTCTAGATAAGCTTCCTGGTATTCCCCCATAGTGAAAATGATTTCTCCATCAATATTCCACTAGATACACAGCCTATATCTTCCCTCCATGTCGAATGGCTCCTGCCGAGTTGAAGGAATTAAAGGTACAGTTGAAGGATTTGTTAGATAAAGGCTTCATTAGGCCTAATGCTTCACCATGGGGTGCACCAATGTTGCTTGTGAGGAAAAAAGATGGCTTTCTACGAATGTGTATAGATTATTGGTAGCTGAATAACTATTATTAAATACCCCCTTCCCAGAATAGATGATTTATTTGATCAGCTACAAGGGCCGAAATACTTTTCAAAGATTGATTTTAGGGCAGGATACCGCCAGGTACATGTTCGAGAGAAAGATATTTCGAAGATAGCTTTCAGAACCAGATATGGTCATTTTGAGTTTTTAGCCATGTTCTTCGGGTTGACGAATGCCCAGCAGTGTTCATGGACTTGATGAACAACATATTCATGCCATATTTAGATCTGTTCATGATTGTATTTATTGATGATATTCTGGTATATTCACGTTCAAAAGCGGAACACAAAGATCACTTGCGTACAGTGCTCCAGGTTCTCTGAGATTGCCAGTTATATGCAAAGTTCTATAAGTGTGAGTTTTGGTTAAACTCTATAGCTTTCTTGGGCCATATTATTTCAGATGCAGGTACTCAGGTTGACTGGCATAAGATAGAGGCGGTAAAGACTTGGCCCAAACTCACAACCCCAACCGAATTTCATAGTTTTCTAGGGTTAGCTGGGTATTACAGGAGATTTGTGGAAGGATTCTCCGCCTTATCAGCACCATTGAGAAAACTGACTCAGAAAGAAGCTAATTTCCAATGGAGTAAGGCTTGTGAGCAGAGTTTCCAGGAACTGAAGGACATATTGACCTTTGCACCTGTGTTAGCCTTACCTGAGGGTTCAGAGGGTTATGTTGTATATTGTATGCTTTAGGTATTGGGTTAGGATGCGTTCTGAGCTAGCATGGCAAGGTGATTGCCTATGCTTCAAGGCAGTTAAGGAAGCATGAGAAGAACTACCCCACCCATGATTTAGAATTTGCTGCAATTGTCCATGCTTTGAATATTTGGAGGGATTACCTATATGGCATTCATGTAGACATTTTTACTGATCACAAGAGCCTTCAATATATCTTTAAGTAGAAAGAGTTAAATTTATGTCAACATTGGTGGCTTGAGTTGCTGAAGGGTTATGATATCAACATATTGTATCATCCGGGGAAAGCTAACATTGTAGTTGTCGTTAGTGTAGATCCATGGGCAACTTCTCGTATTTGGGGCCAAAAAAGAGAGAATTTGCTCGAGAGTTGCACCAGTTGGCCAGTTTGGGAGTCCAATTGATGGACTCAGATGATAATGGGGTTGTGATCCAAAATACTACAGTGTCATCTCTAGTTGTAAAGGTAAAGGAGCGGTAGTATGAGGACCCTAGCCTAGTGCAGCTCAGAAGCAAGGTTCGGCAGGGAGAACTATTGGCCTTTGAGGTGACAGGAGACAGCGTCTTGAGATTTAGAGGTCGACTCTGTGTACTAGATGTGGTAGGGCTTCATCAGAAGATTATGGCAAAAGATACATTATTCTCGTTATTCTCTTCATCCGGGTGCAACGAAAATGTACCATGATATAAAAGAGATTTAATAGTGGCATGAAATGAAGAAAGGTATTGCTGTGTTTGTAGCACAGTGTCCCAATTGCCAGTGGGTAAAATCCTAACATCAGAAACCTGGAAGGTTAACTCAAGGAGATAGTTGTACCTATGTGGAAATGGGAAGCAATCAATATGGATTTTGTTACAGGTTTACCTCACACCAGGCGTAAATTCGACTCTATTTGGGTTATTGTGGATCAGCTGACGAAATCAGCCCATTTCTTGCCAGTCGGGACTACATTTTCAGCTGAAGATAATGTTAAGTTGTACATCAAAGAGATAGTTTGACTGCATGGGGTGCCAATGTGTATCATCTATGATAGAGGAGCATAGTTCACCGCAAGATTCTGGAAATCATTTCAAAAGTGTTTGGGGACGTAGGTTAATCTGAGTACAGTCTTTCATCCTCAAACAGATGGACAAGTTGAGCGCATAACTCAGACGCTCGAGGACATGTTACAGGTATGCGTGCTAGCCTTTGGAGGAAGCTAGGACGAGCACCTATCTCTTATTGAGTTTGCGTATAATAACAGTTACCATTCTGCCATTTGGATAGCATCTTACGAGGCTTTATATGGGTGAAAATGTAGATCTCCCATTGGATGGTTTGAAGTAGGTGAGTCAAGGTTGATTGGACCGGAGATGGTACATCAGTTTGAAGAGAAGGTTAAGATCATCAGGAAGCAGTTATTGACAGCCCAAAGTCGTCAGAAATCCTATTCTGATACACAGCATAGGGACTTAGAGTTCTATGTTGACGACTGGGTATTCTTGAAGGTTTCTCCTATGAAAGGTGTTATGAGATTTGGAAAGAAGGGTAAGCTTAGCCATAGGTTCATTAGCCCATATCGGATCCCCCGAAAGATAGGCCAAGTGGCTTATGAGTTAGAATTGCTTTCAGGGCCAAAATTTGTTCATCCAGTCTTCCATGTTCGATGCTATGGAAGTGCATAGGAGACCCATCTCGGGTTGTCCCAGATGAGGATGTTCAGGTCATAGAGGAGTTGTCCTCCGAGGAGACTCCAATCACTATACTAGACCAACAGATCCGTAGATTGAGAACCAAGGATGTAGCCTTCGTTAAAGTCTTATGGAGGAACAGAAATATAGAAGAGATGACCTGGGAAGCTGAGGATAACATAAGATCTAGATACAATCACTTGTACCAGACCCCTTGACGATAGCACAGACTCAGATTGTACAGTTGAGGTGAGACAGTTAGTCAGATATTGTTTTATTGCTTTTGATATCATTGTTGCTGATAGCTCACTTATTTATTATGGGGCTATGTTTTATAGTCGTTTGTTGTGTCCTGTGAGACGTCTATGTTGGACTTTTATGCATTTCAGGTTTTCAGATAGTCCATTTACAGGGGAGACTCTACCAAAAATATTTTGGAAAAGCCTAAGAATTTAGTCTCTTAAGGTTAGATTACATTCGAGGACGAATGTCCCTAAGGGGGAATGATGATATACCCCGTAAGTCATCACTAACTAATTGACGTGTGTGTACTTGTTGGGAGTGTTTAGAGTATGACATGTGCGAGAGAAGGCTCAGAAGTAGGACGTGCGAGCGAGTTACAGAGTGAGCGAGTCGAAGGAGCCGGGGACTGGCGCTACGAGCGCCGCACCGCGTACCCTCCTCCCACACACGGAGCGGCACTTCGTGCCCCTACTCTAGTGCGTTGGGAGGCAGGCCGTGGACCCCTGGCCACTGCCTCCTTATATATTTAAGTGTGAAAAGATATTTAATTTTAAACATTTTCAAAAAGAGGCTACTGCCTGGACGAGTTCCTCACGAGGTTTTCAACAAATTGAAGTCGGATTACGCAATCAAATCAAGTCTAATTGCAAATTCGCTTGGGTAGTGATTCCTAGGCCTACGAAGAACGTATCTGTGGAGTTACATCTTCGAAATTAACTCAGATTGTCAAAGCCTCCCCGAGTAGAAGTCATAGAAATCACTTCTAACTAAGACCTAAACGTCTACAAGTGTTAAGTAAGTATTTCTACCTTCTAAATTACCAGAATTCATAAGCTTTTAGCCGAATTGGACGAATTATGACGTGTGGTCGTTGTGTTTTATGGATAATGTTGCTAGCCACTTTCTTGAATTGAACATCCTTATTCCCTTGGCATAAGATCTACGATTTAGAGGGATTACCAGTTCCTAATTGAAACAGGGTCGGGTGAGCAGAAGTCGGTAACTGAAGTATATTAAGGCTAACCTCTTTGGCAAGTTATTCTCTTCATATAGTTAGTATGACATGTACCTTTGTACTAATTTGAGATTACGCGTGTTGTGGTTAGCTGCTACGAATAGATTTGAGGTTATACCATAGTACACCTTGTCGGGATTGATCATACGTTGCTTGGTTTCCTGTTAAACAAACTCGAGATTACTAAATTGTATCGTTGCCTACGGGGCTACAAATTGCTCACATAAGCTATACAATGTCTGAAAGGACTAGATTAAGGCCTATAGGGCCGTATCGAGGTCTATTCACTTATGGACTTCCTTTATGTCATAGAGGCATTACTGACCCTCAGTAGATCCTTGTGTGCTCGGGGTGCAGTTATAGGATCCCAGAGGGCTCAGACACAGTTATAGAAGCCTAGAGGGCTCAGTTACAGTCTCAGAGGTCGAGCATGTGTTGGTTACAGTCACCTGCGGGGCCATAATAATATCATGAGGGGTATAGAGATTGAACTATACTTGCCGAGGCTTATGGGGGCCCAGGTAGGTTATTTTGTGTTGTTTGTACCTTCCAGGTTTATGGGGGCCCAGTTAGATTCTTGTTTGAACAGTAACTGTTAGTATAATCCATACTTATGAGATCGTACAGGTTAACTTCTTATCCTTGTTGCTTGTTACTTTTAGTTACCTTATCGGCTTCTATTTAGCTTTTATTACTGCCTTATATATTCGGTACATATTATACTGACTCCCTCGCATGGGGCGCTACATACTTGTCTGCAGGTTCGAACAGACAGGTTTCGGGACCTCCTTAGCAGCGCTTCAGAGTCAGCAGATTGGCCAGCTCCTTTCTTTCAGAGTTGCCAGATATTAGAGGTTTTCCTGTCTTTCGATGTATATTTTTTGGGTAGGCCAAGGCCATGTACCGACCAATATCTCACTCTTAGAAGCTTGCAAACTACAGTTCATAGTTAGTTGTGTGTTTTTGGCTGTGTGGGGCTTATATGTATTATGATATGTGTGTTGTACGCATGGGGCCTAGTTATATTATATGTTAGCAGTCTTGTCGGCCTATATATATATATATATATATATATATATATATATATATATATATATATATATATAAATATGCGCCTGCCTTTCTTCTGCTATGATTCAGTCAGCATGGTGGTGTTGTCGGCCCACATAAGATACTATTACTATTGTGACTGATGGGTTAGTTGTTTTATGCAGGTAGTATGTTGCGGCCTAGTCGGCTTAAGGCTATGTTTTAAGCCGAGATACAGTTGTTTGTTTTCTTGTTTATGTGTTTTTGATATGCACCGGAGGTGTATATGTTTAGCTAGATCAGCTCGGGATCCAGTGTTGCATTAGGTGTCAGTCATGCCTTCTAAGGTGGGGCGTGACATTATAGTTAGAATTAAATTACATATAATATATTATATTTGGAAAATTTTAGAAATATACAGTGTATCTGAAAAAATATAAGTTATCTTCTTCTTCAAAGTTTTAGTTTTGAAAAAAATGCCTTTAACTGCACATTTTTCCCGCTAGCAATGCTCAATTTTTTTTTCTCTTTCAATACTTGTATCTTGAACAACCTCTTGTCTTTTCTTGTTGTTGATACTTATCTGCTGCAACAACTTTCATTTTCTTTGATTTTGAATCTTATTGTTAATCAAGTGACTGCAAGTTTATGGGGTCATTGTTGGACTAAGTTCTTTTCTCAACATTTAAAGCGACAGTACCCCATGCATTGTCATTTTCTTGAATGAAAATACACAAATCAAAAGATGAACGATTTTGATAAGTATGTTGCTCAGAGGGTATACCTCGAGTAACTCTCCAAGGAATAGAAGATTCTGCCATTGATACACAAAGACAAAAGCCTGACAAAAATTCTAAAAAAAATTCAAACTAAGGGCTTAGAAGATGAGAATCAGTAGAAGAAAACTATTAGATACACATACCCAACATATAATTATGTCAAATAGTTACCTAACTGAAAATGCACCAACCCATGATTTGAAGAATAAGTAAAATAGTGTGCAATGTAGTGAGAGAATAAGAGAAAATTAGGGACATTAAAAATTGGTGAGAGAGATAACTGATAAATACACTAAGTGATTTTAGGCGTGAAAGAGGGAAGTACACGAAGAATTCCCACAAACTCTTGGGAATTCACGAAAAGATCAAAACATCAAATATTATCTTTTCAAAGGCATATTTTCTCAAGATCAACTTGAATTATCATCTAAAAATGCACTGTTAATGATTCGAATCACAGAAAAAATTAAAAAGATTAAGGATACACAAAATATATTGTATTTGCAATCTTGCTAAATAAAATTATTATATTTATTTATTTATTTAGTTGCAATTTATTTCCCATATTTGATAAAAATTGGTTGCAAACTATGGTGTCTCCCATATGTTATTTGTTGCCAGTCTGAATTAGCAACTTTATTGCTTGTGACAGTCTGTGAATTGCAAAACTACTAGCTTGATAATCAATTATAATTATGCATGAGTGTGGTCTCCTTAGGTTAATAGAGAAGTATTTCATCTTATTGTAGAAAAAGTCGTCTTTCTTCTTCTTCTTTTTTTCATTTGAAGCAAGGTCTTGAAGAATATTGTTATGCTATGTTGCAAATTATTGGTTGATTGTTGAGGACTCATATGTGTTTGGTTGCTTAAAACTTATCTAAGGAAGGTGTATATGAGAAAGAGAAAATTATAGAAATTGCAATATTTTTGCCAAAAATAGGCTGAAGTAGCAATATTTTAGTTATTTACATAAAACTAGCAATATTTATGTTTTCATATGTTGTATTTAACCTATGTAAAACACATCAAACACATATACAAAAATTTAGTTAGGTGAATGATTTTAGGGATTATGTTTCTTCTAAATAAGCAGTTACCATTATTCACATCTTTCATAATTAATACATTCTATAATTAATAGGACTATAAAAATAGATGGAATTCAAATTTTACATTGCCACTTTATATAGAAAATCTGAAAATTGCAATATATTTCTCTTCCACAACGTATATTATATCTTTCATTCGAATCGATCCAGGTATGTATTTCGACTTATATTATATTTGAATTTTCTCAAATAAATAGATGATGTAAATGCACTTTTTATTGTTTTTCACAAATAATTTTTTTTCCGTCTTATATATATATGTTATTTACGAATTATATCAAAATTATTTAGTTTGTTCACTATTTTTTTTTTATGTTAGTATGTGTATGTGAAAGTTTAAAATAAGCATACAAATACAAAATATAAAATTTCATATACTTTTCATTTTTTGAATTATCAGAAAAATGAATACTTTATATCATAAATACAAACAAATACATTTATTGTTAGTTGCATAATTCTAAAAAAAAAAAGCACAAGGGAATGTGTATTTAATTGTATTAAAGAATACTAATATGTATGTCTATTAAGGAAATTTGTTGTTACACTCCGTAAATTCCCGGCATATAGATGGCCTATTCGCGTGCTGGTTAAGAGTATTTGAAAATCATACATGCTATAAAAAGGCCCACGGAAAGATTGGACAAGCGCCAAGTCGGCGCGTCACAAGGCAAAATGCGACTTATAAATCGCATTCCCTGAATGCGACTTATAAATCGCATTCCCTGAAGCCTCCCAATTATATGAAGCCTCCTACTTCGATTTTTCATTAAAGTTTCTTATAATTTCCAGTGAAAAACAGAGGGTAAGCAGAGAGAAAGAGGAGCGAGGATTATTTGATAATTTTCTTCCGATTACGCTGTCAAACGCGGTCCAAACTCGAATTAACCTCAGGTACCAAGGTATTTAGCAGCAGGGAGCATTCCTACGGATTTTGTTTCGCGAAATACGGCCGACGAATCGTCGAGCTACCAAGCTAAGGTAAGTAGAATTGCTCCAAACTAGTGTCTATGTGCTCCTAGTTGTGAAGTGAATACTTCTCCCTTCTGGACTTCTGAAAAATAGCGAGTTTTCGACCGTCTTTCGATAAGCCTAAGTTTAGGCTACAATTATATCGAAAGTGACGTCGTTCTTTAGAATAAAGCTATATTTAGTATTAATTAGCGTATACATGAATGCAGTTGGGAGAAATAGCAGGAGTATTGACTGAGCCTCGTCCGACAGACGGATAACTCGAGGTTAAGGTATGTAAAGCTAGTTCCTTCGGCAAGTTAGTATCTTTAGCCTTGTATAGTACAATAAAATTCATAGTAGAATTCCCGGAGTTGAATGTTAAGTATTGTGCAAAGTTCAGTAAACCTAGTTTGCGTTGTTATATCGTATTCAGTCTGAAAGTTAGAAAAGTATGCGCCCGAGGGCAAGTTAGTATTTCAGATTCAGTATAGCCTATTACGTGATTAGCAAGCATGTAGTAGAATAAAAGAAACAGATTTTCATAATAAAAGTCAATAAAGAAAGATCAGATAGACAGACAGTTATGGCTACAGATTAGCCATTCAGATAGACAGTATCTTGGCTACAGATTAGTCGTACAGTTAAACAGAGGTTACAGAATCAGTATAATTAGTAAGAATTAGCTCAGTGTAGAAACATATCAGAATAAGAAGTAGATTTCAGATAGTCTTTTCAGTTATACATGCTTGCTATTTATATGTGCTATTTGTTTGTTGAGACTTGCTATGGCATGTGGGTGTCCCGTTGCATCCCCACCGCCCCTGGGTTATAGCTATGTCGATACCAGATTCTGATACCGCCACCAGCTGGGCGATGCCGTCTGCCTAGAGGACGATGATGGCCGACCACCATGATAATACGGTCCAGATGCAGTTCAGTTTGCTCTGCGCAGAGCCAGATTACCCTATTTACAGGGGTAGATTACTCTGCGTGCACTTGTGGCCGGGGGCAGTTTCATATACAGATTTTTATAAAATTACCCTGTTGCGTGCTTGCACCCAGGGGCAGTTTTAATTACACACCCCGTGTGCACTTGCGCCCAGAGACAAGAGTCTTCGGACTCAGACACAGTTTATTGTCAGAGGCCAAGGCCTGAGCTACGTACCCAAGGGGACCGGTAGGAGGAGCTCACAGTTATCAGATGAGTGGAGTGACTTATTTTTGGTTGGTTTAGACCCGGGTAGGGGTAAATAGATTGTGTGTTGGTTGGCACCTTCCGGCTTATGGGGATCGGTCAGGTTATGTGTGTATTTATATGTATATCTATATGTGCTATTAGATACTGATAAACAGTAGGACGACACATCTTCAGGTACGCTCAGTTTAGTTACAGAATAAATAAACTCTCCCCACTTATCCTCAGCTAGGTAGACTCAACTACTTCCTGCTTATATGTCATGTTACTGTTGTAATTCATTACAGATGTGTATTTCAGTTGCTTTTCATGCTCAGTACCTGTGGTACTGACGCCCGTGGGGCGCTGCATTACTTGCCTGCAGGTACTTACAGACGAGGAGTCGATCCCTCGTGATCCTAGCCAGCATAGAGTTATCAACTTCTGTCATCCGGAGTTTGATATTCAGAGGTGTATTTCATTTTCTTTTGTTGTACAGTACGGGTAGGTCGGGGCCCTGTCCCGATCATTTCTATTGTCATTCCTAGAGGCTTGCAGTCTGTATATATTTCCCTGTGGTCAGTTGAGCCGGTCGTGTGAGGCCGTGCAGTTGTATAGCTGTTAGTACTTTTGTTTCTTTTATGTTGGCCGTGTGGGGCCATAGCTTGACAGTAGTGGTGACCTTGCCGGTCACGTAGCTTTCCAATATTTCATTGTTGAGTTACAGATAACTAGACAGCATGGTGGCCTTGTCGGCCCGCATAGGCTCCCCTATATTGATATGTTTCTGGTTAGCTGTTAGTACAGGTTCAGGTGGCTGTAGGCCTAATCGGCCGGAGGCTGTATTTACAGTCGTTATATAGCCCGTTGTTTCCCTGAATCTGAGTTAGAGCCAGTCAGGCACCAGATGTGCTCAGGCTCAGTAGTCTAGCAGTTCAGGTCCTAGTAGGACACCAGGTGTCAGTCATACCCCCCAAGGCGGGGCGTGACATTTGTGGCCATTGCTAAATACAAATTGGTGTTGAATTACATATTATACATAACTTAAAAAATATTGTAGTAGAACTTTCAAAAATGCAAAAATCACTTACCACAATTAAAGGTTCTATAATTTATTTGAAACTCCAAAAATCAAGCAGATTTGATTAAGAAAAATTTCAAGAAACTACCTAATTGAATATTTTCGTCTGGATACAAAAAAAATACATATGTTAAATTGAAAAAATAAATAAAAATCATAAATAAACCTTACCTGATTTAAATGAATTTTGTATGCTACTTAAAAACCACTAAGATCGTGCAAAGACGGATTAAAAAACACGCAAAAAATCCGGGTGAATTGATGAACGTTAGGTGAGAAATAAGAATAAAAAAGAGCTGAATAGTTATTGGAGGAATTTACAGCAATGTAAGAGGGGAGAGGGTAAAATCAAATATACCGTAAAAATAAATATATGATACATTAAATAAAATAAAGTCATATTATGTAATTTTTTAAAACTGCGGTCATTATATATAAATACTTTCATAATTGTGGTATATTATGTAATTTTTCCTATGAGGAATTTTAGTATAACATGTAATCCTTTTATTTCGATTTGTTTTTTTTTTTTAATTTTCTTTTTAGTTTATTTTTAAAATATCTTTTTTCTTTTTAACAACTTTTTAGTTCTAACTTTTCACCTGACATGTTAAGATAATAAGATTAAGAGATATTTTGATACATTCTATATGTCACAAGATTCAAAAATTTCTTTATTTACTTTTTTAAAATTCATATCAAATTAAAATCAGACAATCAAATTGAAATGACGAGAGTATCAATTAAGCTAAATGTTAAAGTGTTCCACTATATATTCGTGGTGGCTAAGAATGAGAACAACTTGTTATTAATCCTATTTGCGGGATCATATTCTATTTTGTTTGATTGGAAAAGAATAATCAATATCTATTTAGTAATTGAACATCTCAGCTACTTCTTACTGAGACAAAATTGAACTTCGTAGCATGGATATAAAACTTTTCATTTTAATTTATTAGTTTGGCTGTAGAAAGGAAAAGATTATACGTACTGATTCCAAGTTTCCAACTTTTATTAATAGTAAAAAGAAAAAAGGTAGTTTCCTATGAAATTCAAAAAAATATATATATATAACATATGCAAAAGGGGCATTCCGAGAATTGAACTCGGGACCTCTCGCACCCTAAGCGAGAATCATACCACTAGACCAAATGCCCTTCTTGTTTTAACCCTCTTTAAGATATCTTCTCATTTAGAATATAATAGTAGGGGAGGGTTGTTTTTTATTTTCATTTGATAAAAAATAGAAAGGAAAGGAAAGAAGGGAGAAAATAATAAAAATAATTTCTTAAGTACGTACTATATAATTTTGATTCTTTAAGTTTTTCAATAGATAATACTTTAAGTCTCCATCAGATAATTACGGAATTATGTATGTCAGATTTTATGAAACTACAGAAAACATAAAAAAATTAGCGAAAACTTGCATTTAGAATTATAATTATTGTAGTTTTTGCTATTCTTGATTTATTTCTAAAGTTTGGTATAACTTTTTGAGGTATAAATTTTCTTGATATTTAAAATATCTTTTCAAGTGTCTAATACAATTTTTGTGTTGCTTATTTTAGGATTTGACAGAACTTTTTTAATTTTTACGGTTATTTTTTTCCCCAAAGTTTCCATCAAATTTAACAAACATAAATTATTAAATGCTTGTTGAAAATTAAAAGTGTTAATTTTAAACAAATTTAAAGAATTAAAATTATTCAATACATACTTAAAGGCCACTATTTCATATAATTAAATTATAAAAATTAAACCCTTTCTGTAATTGTTGAATTTCAATATATGCGTTCTATTTTATTTTATTTTTGAACGTAATTATTAAGAGTTGAATTACATTGTATTCATTTAAACAAAGTGGATTAAAATGTATTGACAAGGTTAACTTTGGGGAAGAATTTAAACCTATTTCATGGGTTATGTAAAAGCATCTCCTAGCACCTACTCAATAATAAAATTAAATAAACTGTTAGAACTGTGTAGAGATACTTTTACTTTTATCAAAAAATATCTGCTAAAAGAATTGACACGCAAAAATAAAAAGTAATAAAAATAATTAATTTAGACACAAAGGTGTATTTATTTAGAATTAATTTGGGAGTTGATAGACTACGAGAAGATAAACTCTAATCCCTGTGGTAACCGTGACTCTCTTATATTTTATTTCTACCCCTTACTTTGGACCTGTTTGGAGTAATTTATTTTAAATGATTTTAAATTAAAAATAATTTTAAATAGTTTTAAATTATTTAAGTAAAATATAAAATTATTTCAAAATCAAAATAGTAAAAATAAATTAAATTTTTTAATTTATAAGATATAAACTATAAGTCAATTCAAACATATTTTTTATCCTTAATTATATTCCTGTGTTTACTCTGACTTCCCCTATAGTCTTCATCAAATCCAAAAAGATTCAAAGAAGAATCCAAAAAATTCAAAAATCAACTATAGGCATGGCCAAGTGCATGCCTCAATATTATTTTAGTTTTTCATGTTTAGCATTTATTTTAAAATTTTGAGTAATTTAAATTTATTAATGAGAAAAATATGTTTTTATGAAAATCCATGTCTTACTATTAAGTGTAGTAAAAAGTGTTTTTGATAGGAAAAAAAATGTCTTTCATGAAAATATTTTTTATTTATTTTTTAAAAATATTTCTATATAATTTAGAAACTACAGAGCGTGAGGAATTTAGAGTGGCGTGAGTGAGGTGGTCAAGGGTGGGGATTGGGGACATTGAAGGGTGAAAAAAGATAATAAATTTAAAATATCACAGATTTTTCTTACTTAAAAATTATTTTCCTAAAACAAAATATTCTTCAAAACATTTTAATTCAACAAAATATAATATAAAAAATATAAAAATATTTCTCTCCGTATACACTCCCAAAATCTTTATCTATTTTCTTCATTGTTTATTATATCTTCCGAAGACCGAAGAGAGCTGAGTAATAATTTTTTTTATATCCACCATTGTTAGATTACACATCCTTTGATGTGCTAAATTGTGTTTGATTTGTTTCCTCCCTTTGTCCTATTGTTTTCATACATTTTTTATACTCTCACAACGTTATTCACACATGTGAAAGGTCAAGAACAAGAAAAACACTTTCACCTTTCAAAAAGAAATATATATATACATATAAATATAAAATAATCTTATAAATACTATACTCTATAAAAATAATCTCTTTTCAGATCTTACTTGCAATATTATACATATTTAAATCCCAATAACATATGAACCATAGAACACGTAAACGTGTATTAGGTAGAAGTGTTACATTTTGTATCCATTTATTATATTTATTAAGGTAACCTTTTCCCAAGTCATAAGTCATGCTCTACAAGTAGATAACTTTTGTTGTCAATTCTAATTTACTGTACTATCAGATACATCCAAGTCAATTTTCTTTTTTTGAGAATATCGCCTAATGATTTTTTCTTTTTTTTTTTACTATATATATTTTTCGTTTTCTATAAAAAACGTGATACTGAATCTAGTCTGCCCTCTGATAGTAAAAGAGAAAAGGTAACAAACTAAACATGTATAGAGAAAGTCATAACAAAGATATTGGGATTCATTTGACTTTAAATATTGCAATATATATATATATATAATAGAACATGTTATACTTCAATTTCAAAGTAAGAGATCTCCTTTTTAACTCCTTGTGAAGATTCTCTCTCTTATTTTGAAATTGAAGTACAATATATATGTTGTATATCAATGACAAATAAATAACTAAAATTATTGTCTTATTAAAAATTTATGTTTTTTGATGCCACGCCTTATACATCTTAAAATTACAGTATCTTTATTGTGTTAAAAGTTGTTATCTTTTAGGCATCTGCAGAGTAATTCTAAATATCACGAAAGTCAGTGAATTATTTTTTATTTTTTATTTTTTACCAAAATAAGTTATTAAACATTGCCTACTATCATATAACATCATTAAGAGAAAATAAAAGAGATATTTTATGTGATAATTAAATAAAGTTAAATAACTTTTTGATTACATTTCGTGCTAGCTGTGGTACCTAGGCAAAATTGAATAATTTTTTATAAAAATAATTTATTGACTTTTGATGATAGATAAAAAGAAATTTTACTCTTTCTTTCTTAAAGTATCTGTAATAAATAATCAATTAAGAAACAAAATTTTAGTCACTTTTAAAATACCAATAGTTACAATTTTAATTAATTTTAAAGTTTTAAATATTAGGATAATAATTAATTAATTAAAATAGTAAATGATAATTTTATTTATTGTAGAGTTTTTGATGAAGAGCAAAAAATTCAATTAATATTTCTTATAAGGATCTTCATGCTTTTAATATGACACTAGTTTAGTGTACGTACATTATACGCGTGTCTCACTTTAATATATAAAATTTAACATATATATATATATATATATATATATATATATATTAAAAAGTAACAATTAACATCAAAATAAATATGGTGTTATCAGAGCCATGTTATTGAATTTACTGTATAAATAGTAAGAGTCAAATACTGTACAAACAGTAAAGGTCGTATAGTAAAGGTCATATGTAAACAGTTAAGGCCATTTGTAAATTCTATAAATTCAGAGGATCCTCACAATTGAGGACATCCGCACACAAAATCAAAAATCTTCTCTCTAATTCCGCAACCCCCCAAATTGGTATCAGAGCTAGCACATAAAATAAAACAAACTACCCAGAAAATATCAAGCTATGGAGAAAACTAGCAACGATGCAGATCTACAAAATAAGGTATATAAATTCATAAATATGAATAGCTAAACTTTTATATTCCTTATAATCTCCTAAGTATTATGTGATATTATCTACTTATTATGCCGTTATAATGAATAAATCTTGATTAAGTTTGCTATGTACGAGGCCAGTAAGCTGATAATAAGTAAGCCCATACTATGCCATCCTAAGGTGGAAACCGGTGAGGCCAAGAGAGCCGTTTTAGGGGAGTACACAAAGTTGAGGCGATGTTAGGGTAACTGATCAAAGCTGAAAACGCATAGTAGTGACCGAAAAAGATTATTCAAAGTAACGTTATGATAACCGGATAATTTCTAATAATACCTAAAGAGATTAGAGGGAATATTATGTTTAGAAAACATTCAAAAGATGAATTCGTACCTACTGGATAAAGATCATAGATATAAAATACTTATCCTATATACACTCAGAACCCTTGATTCAGATATTATAGATCTATATGAACTAAATATAAATTCAGATTAATAATGATAAACTATGAATATATGGAATATTGGTTAGAAACTATGGAAAATATAAGACTATTAGTAATTTTGTTAGAAACTAATATAAGTGATTACATAAGAGAAAGAAATCTAGAACATTTAGAATATGCACTAGAAAACATAAAAGAAATACAAAGGATGGAGCCATTAAAAAATAAATATTACAATAAAATGTTTACACAAGACCCCGATAACAAATAATGGATAACAAAAAACTACATAGACCAAAGAAAGGACATATTCACAAGAAAGTCAAAGAATTAAAAAAGCAATTAAAAATACTATATCCCGAATATAAGCAATTAAGCTCAAGCAAAACAGATGATATTAGACTTGAATACTTAATAGATCTAATTTCAAGAACAGAATATAATTATATAAAATATCTAAAAAAGAAAACATGAAAGACAATATCAACAACAATGAAGAGTACAAGCAACAACTACTTAATATAATAAATAAAATAATAAATGAAATCGAATTTAGAAAAAAAATATTAAACTATAACATAGTTGTAGGAGTATGTAAAATATCAATTAAAGCACAAATAAAAGAAATATTTTATTTAGAAGGACAACTACAAAGCCTAGAATATAAATTACAACACGAATTACCATGAATAAAGAAGAATATGCCCTAGAAGAAGAAAAATATATGAGTCAAAAAGGACTAGAAATAAAAATTATACACTCAAGCTTCGGAAGGAGATTTAAAAAAATAGGAGATCAATTATATTTAATGTTAGAAAAAGAATCGGCAAAACTAGAAGATAGCTTAACAGCAATGGTAAGAATTAATAAAGAAAATGAAGAGATAGATAGGAAAAAAGAAATAGAAAAAATTAAAAAACAAACCCAAATAGAAGTACAACAGATTAAAGAAGAAAAAGATACGAGAATCCAAGAATTAGAAAAAGAATTGGAAAAACTTAAACAATTGTATGAAGAAAAATTAAAAGCTAGAGAAAAACAACGTGAAAAATTAAAACTCACAGAAGAAATAGAAAAATTTAAAACATTACTAGAAGAAACAAGTATATTAGAAGACCAACCTAGAATAGGAATAGATGAAATAAATGAACAAAATAATGAAAATTCAGAAGCAGATCAAGATCAATATTCAGAAACTTCAGAAACATATACTAACCTAATAGAAAAAGAAAATAATATAAAAATTAATGTGGAAGATGTAGATGAAAAACCTAGCACATCAGGAACTAAAAGCCCAAAAAGATTAGATACTAGCCCAATTTATTATACTTACGAAAGAGAAAATAGAAGTAAAACATTATGGGATAAAAGATTGAATAGGAACTGGACACCTAGGCAAAACATAGAACAATATAACTTCTTAGATCTAGATTGTGTAGCAGATACAAATAAAACAATCCAATTATGGATAGGATATATTTCAAAACAACTAATAGATAATAAAATATCAGTAGCAGATTCCCCTGGATATATAGAAATAACACTCATAGGAACAACAAAAATATGGTTACAAAACTTATCAGCAGAAAGTTTAGAAACACTAAGAAATAATAAGAAACCCAATAATGAAGTAGCAGCAACATCTATAGATATATTAAACAAATATGAAATGGCAATAAGAAACGAATTTAGTAGCATGACGACTGAAATAGATGAACGACAAAAAGACAAGGCACTAAATAGGAATCTAATAAATAAATTAAGTATATGTAAAATGAGTTATATAGATGAGTATACATGTGCATTTAAAGAATATTACTATAAAGGATTAATAGATACACTAGGAGCTAGAATAAAATTTTTACAAAAATGGTTTACAGAATTATGTGAAAAACATAAGGAAGACATGAAAATGGAAAAAATCTTAATAAAAAACTTAGCATGTTGTACAACAAAAACAGCACCACAATTTGGATGCACAAACAAATATAAATACAAGAAAAGAATAAAAAAATACAGACCATTTAGGACAAAATACAAGTATAAGAAACCAAGAAAAAGATATTATATAAAAAATTACAAACAAAAAAGACCTCATAGGACTAAGAAAAATATAACAGAATGTAAATGCTACAACTGTGGCAAAATAGGACATTTGGCTAGAGATTGTAAAATACCTAGAAATCTAACTAAAAAATAAGTATCAGAAGTAATAATAGAAAATGATAAATACAAACAACTAGAATATATAGACTACGAATTAAACGATGACGATAGCATATATGAATTAACAGAATATGAAAAAACAGAAAGTGAAAATGAGATAAAAGAATACGAGACAGATAATGACTGAGAAAGATATAAGAATAATAAGTAAGGAAGAATACCAAGACAGTGAATGTACAGAACAAAAGATAATATTTGACAACAATATGTTTGAACAAATAAAAGGAAAAAAATTAGATTTAAGCATAGATAAAATACTAGAAGTACCTAAATTAAGAAATTTCTTTAAAATAAAACAAGAAGAATACTATGTAGTAAGCCAAAAAGAACACATAATAGACTGCAAATATACTCAAGGAAAAGCTAAAATACCCATAATAAATAAAAAGATAATAAATAAAGAAATCCAAGAAAAAAAGGCTAAAAATCCAATAAAATATGTACACCTAGGAGGAACAGAAATACTAATAAAAGCATGTTTCAGAGAAGGAATAGATACACCAATAGAAATATATTTAGCAGATGATAGAATAATTCACCCTATAGAGAAAAGTATAATAAGTGTAGTTAAAGGAAATCTAATATACCAAAAATTTAAATTTATAATAAGTGCAAATTATTCAGTAGCCTTGGACGATAGAAATATAGATAAATCATTAGTATTATACTGGAAAATGTCAGGAATAGAATTAGCACCAGGCAGTAAAGTATTTACAGCAAGATGTAAAAATTTATATGTACTAACAACAAAACATAAAATAATGGCTAGAAATAAGATTCAAAGAATTAAGATAGAAAACCCTTTTGACAAAATAGTTACTATCATTGATAATAATGATTATAGTTATAAAGAAATAGATATTGAAGAAGATTTAGAAATAGTAAAAGAAAGACTAAGTACATCAAAAAGAATAAATTATGATACACCATCATCATCAAGAAGTAGTACCTCAAGAAGGATAGACTATGAATTACAACCAAAATTATTAGAACAAAAAATAAACGAAATACAACCTTACCAATATTATATAACAGGAATACTAGATCAACAAAAGTATTTAATAATAATAGACACAGGACAAATTGAAAACTATATTACAAGAGAATTAGTAAAAGAAGAAGAAATCAATAAAAATGAAAATATAAATACAGAATTACCTAGAATACTGACAAATATAGAACACAGTACAGAACAAGAATTAATTATTGGAGGAGTACCAATAAAAATAAAATTCAAAATATATCAAGGAAAAGATAATATTACTTTAGGAATAAGATGACTAGAAACAGTAAAACCTTATAATTTAGATGAAAAACAACTAATGATACATTATGAAAATAAGAAGATAATTATTAAAAGAACTTTGATATAAAATAATGCCAAAAATCTATATATTAACAAAAATTATAGCAGAAGGATATTATAATAGATACTACACACCTATGATAGATACAGGAGTAGAAGCAAATATGTGTAAATATAACTGTTTACCAGATAATAAATGAGAAAAATTAAAAACACCATTAATAGTTACCGGATTTAATAATGAAGGAAGTATGATAACACATAAGGCTAAAAACATAAAAATACAAATATGGGATAAAATATTAACAATAGAAGAAATGTATAGTAATGAATTTACTAATAAGGATATACTATTAGGAATGCCCTTTTTAGAAAAACTATACCCACATACCATAACAAAAACACATTGGTGGTTTACTACCCCATTTAATAAGAAAGTAGGAGCAAAAAGAGTTAGTAACAAGGTAAGAAAAAATACACCATGGATAAAAGGAAGTGAAAAAATTACCCAAAAATTAGAAAATATAACGCCAAGTGATCACAAAATAGAAATTATAATATTCACAATAGATAGAATACAAGCATTACAAAATAAGTTAAATTCATTATATAATGAAAATCCGTTACAAGGATGGGAAAAACATAAGACAAAGATAAAAATTGAACTAATAGATGAAAATAGTATAATAACACAAAAACCACTGAGATATAATTTTGAAGACCAAAAAGAATTCCAAATGCATATAAAAGAATTACTAGAAAACAATTATATACAAGAAAGTAACAGTAAACATAATAGTCCAGCATTTATAGTAAATAAACATAGTGAACAAAAAAGAGGAAAAAGCAGAATGGTTATAGATTATAGAAATTTAAATGCAAAAACTAAAACATATAACTACCCAATACCAAACAAAATACTAAAAGTAAGACAGATACAAGGATACAATTATTTTAGTAAATTTGATTGTAAATCAGGATTTTACCATCTAAAACTAGAAGAGGAATCAAAACAATTAACAACATTTACTGTACCACAAGGATTTTATGAATGGAATGTACTACCTTTTGGATATAAAAACGCACCAGGTAGATATCAACATTTTATGGATATCTACTTTAATCAACTAGAAAATTGCATAGTATACATAGATGATATACTACTTTATTCAAAAACAAAAGAAGAACATATAAAATTATTAGAGAAATTTATGCATATAATAGAGATATCAGGAATAAGCTTAAGTAGAAAGAAGGCTGAAATATTAAAAAATCAAATAGAATTCCTAGGAATACAAATAGATAAGAATGGAATAAAAATGCAAACACATATAGTACAAAAAATAATTAATTCTAAAGAATTATTAGATACCAAGAAAAAATTACAATCCTTTTTAGGATTAGTTAACCAAGTATGAGAGTATGTACCAAAGTTAGCAAAAAACTTAAAACCATTACAGAAAAAATTAAAAAAGGACATAGAATACTATTTTGATGAAAAAGATAAAAACCATATAAAAAAGATAAAAGACATGTGTAAAAACCTACCAAAACTATATTTTCCAGATGAAAATAGACAGTTTAGTTATATAGTGGAAACAGATTCCATTGACCACAGCTATGGAGGAGTATTAAAATATAAATATAAAAATGAAAAAATAGAACACCATTGTAGATACTACTCAGGGTCATATACTGAACCACAAATAAAATGGGAGATAAATAGAAAAGAATTATTTGCATTATATAAATGTTTATTAGCATTTGAACCATATATTGTTTATAACAAATTTATTGTTAGAACAGATAACACACAAGTTAAATGGTGGATAACTAAAAAGGTACAAGATTCAGTCACAACAAAAGAAATAAGAAGATTAGTTTTAAATATACTAAAATTTTCATTTACAATTGAGATTATCAAAACTGAAAGAAATACAATTGCAGACTACCTCTCCAGATACAAATATTGAAGATAGAAAGGACAATATGGAACAAATACTCAGTCTCCTTACTACACTTTGCAAAAAAGTGGACAGTATGGAAACAGAGATACAACAGCTAAAGAGCAGAGCTAACAGTCAGCAACATGACTTTAAACATGCGGAGCTACGTCGATCGGAAGACGCTAAAATTCCAGAGCTAAAAGGTGACGCTGGGAAACACCTAAAAACCCAAACTAACAGTTTGTTGAGTTCAGCTGCAGGGACTTCAGGAACTGCAGGAAAAGAAGAAAATATTACCCAATATACCAAGAACAAACTATTTGAAAAATCATTCATACCAAGGAAAAATATACAACCTAACCCTACTCCACAAACTAGTACATACAAAGAAAGCCTATACCAAGCAAAACAGACATACAACCATATAGCCAGCACCTATATACAAAATATCCACAAAATACAAACATTCTTAAACAAAAATCCAAGATCTACTAATACCAAGCACCCAGAAGAAGACTATATTACCCAATACCTACAGGGATATAATAAACTGATAGCACAACCAAACACCAACTCCAACCTAGTTAGAACCTGTTACAACTATGGATTACTCAGCACAGTCTATACAAAGACAGGAGACGAAATAGCTACTATACCAGAATTACACAAAGCATTTACAACCTACAAGAGAATAACAAAAGGAACATTCTTCTACATAAAAATATACGCAGCACCAGCAGAAATACTATTCGACGAAATAAAACCAATCATACAGGTTGTAAAGATAGAATTAACAAGAGAAATGATTATACCAGAAAAAATAGACCAACAAGAAGAGATAATATGTATAGACATACCAGAATTCTACGCTAATAAAAGAATTATTGGCTTAGCTACAATATTAAATGAACTAGCCAATAATTACTTAAATGGGAATTCTATCTGGAGCTATTATGCAAGAGACCAGACAATGATATATGCAAACTCGAGAGAGCATAAAGAAGCAGACATGGAAGAACTACGCCAGTGGATACTTAGTCTGCTTAAACCAGAAGAAATACCCACAACAAGAGCTATACGAAAGAACTATATTTCTCCAGCACTTCTGACAAGATACTGTAAAACTATAGGACAAAAATACCCAGATCATCACTGTTCAAAATGCCAGGGTGAAGATAACAAACAGCTACCAGAAGTCCAGCTGGAATAACAATGACATAAAGAGGAAGGCGACATAAAGAGAAAGATATGAAGAAAAAAGATATGTGTGTCTGTAAAGTTTTTGTTTTTTGTAAAAAGTCGTAAAGTAAATAGTAGTGTGTAAAAAGTCGTAAAGTAAATAGTAGTGAATAGTAAGAGTCAAATACTGTACAAACAGTAAAGGTCGTATAGTAAAGGTCATATGTAAACAGTTAAGGCCATTTGTAAATTCTATAAATTCAGAGGATCCTCACAATTGAGGACATCCGCACACAAAACCAAAAATCTTCTCTCTAATTCCGCAACCCCCCAAATTTGATAATTTTTTACAAAATATAATTAATTTATATTTTCTTTTGTCACTTTTAACTGTTAACATCAATATTAGAATCAACTAAAGAAGACAATCTGAGTTAAATTATTTTGAACATAAGCAACTTGAGCTGACATAACAATTACTATTGCGTTTTTCAAATTGACAATATAAAATAAAAAAGATAAATAGATTTTAAGATGAAGAAAACTTGAAATATATCAAGTTGGAGAATAAATGAAGTTACGATAGTTGGTAAAGAAGACTTTGAGAGTAAGTTGTTGATAAAGAAGAATAAAGTTATGCAATTATAAATCTTTTTCTAGAATGGAAGGATTCATAAACGAAAAATTATTTGAAAGTATGAGAATATTAAGATATCAATGTCATAACCCCCCCCCCCCTCCCCCCAAAAAAAGAAAAATTTTAAGATTTACGAGGAAACTTTTAGCTTAAATTCTTTTTAGGGTTTACGGAAGAAAATTTTCAGCGAAA
Source organism: Datura wrightii (assembly GCA_035772735.1). Classification (NCBI taxonomy): domain Eukaryota; kingdom Viridiplantae; phylum Streptophyta; class Magnoliopsida; order Solanales; family Solanaceae; genus Datura; species Datura wrightii. The sequence continues at coordinate 25,317,039 of JASDFA010000001.1, forward strand.
ACTTTTTAGGCTAATTTTTTAGGAAAATTTTTTGAGGTCAACTTTTAGGTAATTTTGTTGGTTAGGAAAGGGAAACTTTTAGGTAATTTATTTAGGCACATTAAATAATAGTTTTTGAGTAGAATAGCAAGGGCAAATTTTAGGCAACTTTTTATTTTTTATTTAGAAAAATTTTCATAAACTTCTAGGCAAATTAAATAATATTTTTTTAGAAAAATAGAAAATGAAAATTTTATCTATGGTAGAATTTTTTAATGAATTAAAAAAAAATTCAATCAATATTTTAAAGAATTTTTACACTTTTAATACAGTATAGATAAATAGATTTGGAAACAAGAATGGACGGAGTATGTTCTATGTTTAGGAAGTACCATATAGCCAGGATCAGAATCCTATCTCATTCTTCTTCTTGGCACAATCCATATATATAGTTAAGTGGAAGTGGAAGTGGAAGTGGAAGTGCCATATATTGGACTTCCAAAGTTGGATAAGTTCTACTTGCGGTATTCCTTTAACATTTAAAACTAAAATCTTGTTTTATATGGAACTAAAACAAATACCATAAAATTATATGACAATTTGAATAAAATAATTATCTATTTTAGTTTATATTTTAATTATTACCTCTTTAATTAAGTCTTTTTTATTAATTTAATTTTTATTCCTTTTTTTTTTCCTGATGTTTCTTTTCTTTTCTTTTTTTCCTTTTTTCTATTACGTCTTTCCTTTTCCTTTCTTTCTTTATTCTTCTTCTTCGTCTTTCTTCTTTCTTTCTTTTCTTTTTTTTCTGTCGCTTTTTTTGGTGTCATGATTTTTATATTTGGATACGTAGATATTAAGTGTAAATTTGATATTTTATTATTATTATAAATTTAAATATTAATTGTTAGATAAATTAAATTGAAAATTTTAAAATTTTATTGTTGGAATTCTTAAAAGTTTGAAAACTCATAAATGGATTTTGAATTTATTGAAAATTTTAATAAATTTGACAATTGTGATATGTTGGTACTTGATAGTGTCATTTCGAAGTTGTGATTAAAATTTGATGAAAAATTAAGTGTTGCTTCTTTAATTTCTTGGCCCATTTATTTTGTTGATTAGAAACAGTAATGTATAAAAAAGTATAAACTAGTCACTCATAGTAAATTAGTCGATAATATATCAATTTTGTATAAGTTTATATAATCATGTAAAAGTGTGTATAAATACTTTTTATACACTATTATATTATTATACATTTTTACAGAAAGTTAATATATTGTCTACAGTAAATGTATAATATTATATAATATTATATAGCGTTGTATAAATATTGTACAAAATTGAATACCATATGTATAAACACTGTTGCAAAAAAAAATTGACTATGCAAGCGTAAATTAAAAATATGGCTATGTAGATGTAATATTCTATATTGGAATGTATATTTTTTGAAAATATCTCTAAAATAAATCATGGAGAATGTTTTCTTTTTTTCTTTCTTTATTAAGATGCTTCTTTTTGAATAACGGGAAAATGATTAAAAATATCTCCGAATTATTAAAAATAGATTAAATTTATTTTTCATTATATTTTTGGTTTAAAAATATCCCCGAAGTTACATTTTTGGCTCAAAAATAGCCTTTAACTATCCAAATGGACCAAAAAACCCTCCTTTCTAACTGTTGTTTCAAAACAAGAGAAAAGAAACCAATTTTACCTTTGGCTATACGAAATGGGACACTTTTGTACTTGTTCTTTTAATTTATTTTTGGAGTAGAGGCGGCGGCTTGGTTGAATGTGAAAAATATAATAAGATAAGAAAATCAATATAAACACTTCTTATATAAAAACAAAAAAGATGGCATATTATTTTTTTCTGGTTCCGTGCATAATAGGTATGAGTTATTAGTCATGAACATGATGTCATGTATCTTTTCTTACTAACTTTAAGAATGATAGGATAAAAAAAATTAATTTCAATTATACCTTGATACGCTTTATTATTTATTTTAATTTTAAGTCATTTCATATTTCAATCGAGGACCATTATAATAGTTTTGAAAAAAATAATATAATAAATATTCAGGTGAAAATTTAATATTTGTACTTAACTTTTATATTTCATAAAATTGACATTATATAAATTTTTTTCATTTAAAATAGTTTAATTAAACTCATAATCTCCCAAATAAATTTTTACTCAAATTTTTAAAATTAAGAATACTTATCTTGAATATTTAAATGAATGACAAAGTTATCCTAGTTCAACTAGTTCAAATGGCTCGTTTTTTCTTGTTTTAAAATAACTGTTTAGAAAAAATAGTGTTTTTAATTCATTTTGATAGTTAAAAAATATTTTGAAGTAAAATAAAACGGCAAATGACATTTCTAATCCAAAAACATAATGAAGAGTAAACTTAATTTATTTTCAATAGTTTAGGGACAACTTTAGCCTTTTTCCCTTAGAATGAATCATACCGTTGTAATCCTAAAGTTTTCCCTTGAAACAAGGGATATTTTAATCCCTCCAGTTCATTTTACTTGTTAATATGTTTTGTTTTTGTCCCCCCAAAAAAATTTAACTAAATAAGTAATTTGATTAAATTATTTTTATTTATTATTATTTCTTTTCAACTTAATATTACTTTTCATTACATAAATTTCTTTCCTCATTTATTAGGAATAAAAGTGAAAATAAATAATTAATTATATTTTATTTTTTTAAAAATAATTTTTATTTTTAGTAAGTATGATAACTTAAATGGATTAGAGGAAGTATCTTATAGCAGATCACATTCTAAATTTGGCTTTTATATTCCTTTCTTTCCTCCTCTTTTTCCTCCAAGTTCTAGAATTTATTGTTAAGTAGGCAGTTGTAACTTATACAAATTAAATTAAAGATTGACCTAATATATAAATAGATATTTTAATTTAATTTTTTCTAATAAATAAATATTTTAATTTTAAAAATACATATTTAAATATCTTAATTTGATAATCAACTTACCACTAAACCCTCCAAATGCTTGTTAAGGCCTTGTGTGATTTGTCTCTTGCCAGTTTTATAGAAGAAAAATAACCTGTAAACCATTTTAGAGTTCTGCAAAATTAGTCAGCACTTTACTTGCATATATATGATAAAATGTTATTCTATCAAATGCTGGTTAAGGCCATATGTGGTTTGAATGCATTTTAACTAAACGATAACAAGAAATATATATATTCTTATCAAATTAAAACTGGCAATTCAATACAACATAAAATTATTAACTTCATTAAGGTGAAAAAGGAAGAAAAATAAAAATATGTCTTAGTATTATAAAGTATTGCAAGAGGAACTTATCAGTTCAGTTGGTTGACTATCTGAATTTATATTTTATTTGCGAGGTTTAATTCTCTCTTTATAATCCTATATTTCATTTCTTCTTTCCCTACTCCTATATAATTATTTTATTTTATTTTATTTAAAAAATATTGGAACTGTTGAAAGGAAAGATGTAACAACGGTACTTAAGGGTGTTCACAGTTTAGTTAAAAATCGATCCAAAGCAAAAATTGAATCAAATTGATTACAAATAAATCAATTTTTAATTTTTTTTATTTGGTTTGATTTCGATTTAAATTTTAAAAAATCGATAAAATTTGATTTGATTTGATTGATTAAAAGAAAATCGAAGAAAAAATTGAATCAAACCGATAAATCATATAACAATTTTTTTTATATAATTATATATATACAATCTATTAATTTTTATAAATACTTTGTATACTCATTCATGAAAATTTAAAGGCTAAACTACGAGACTTACCTATATTTTCTTTTTGTATTTCTTATCAACTTTGTTCACATGAGTAAAGCCTATAGTATTAAGATATTTTTCTCTATAATTCAAGAAAGTTATAGCCATAATAATAAAAGATTAATAACAGATTATAAATTGAAAAAAGATGAAAAATTCTTTTTAAATTGTAGGAGAAAAGAAGAAGAAGAGAGAAATATCATTAGGTTTCTTAAAAATCAAATCAAACCAACAACAACTAAATCGGTGAATATGAATTATATTTGATTTAATATTTAAAAAATTAATTAAATTAATTTAATTTTACTTTTAACTTTTTTTTTTTTGTTTGTAAAGTCCTATCAAGTCATTATCGAACAACATTTGTGTAGTATTATACAAAGATAAACTTTTAATTTAAGGGTCCCATTGAAGTGTCAAGTAGATATATCTAACTCGTGCAGGTCCACAAATATCAAACCTCATTTATTAGCTTTAGCTGCCATTTAAAGAAAAGAAAAAAAAAACTTTTTCTTTTTTCTGCCAAAACGCTAACATCACATTAATATCCGAAAGGGAAAAGCCGATATTATTCTTCCAATTTTATTTTTTAATTAAATAAATTAGTGATGTTATCCTGCAAATTACAAGCCAAAGTGTGAGATAAAAAAGAAACGATGATATCAAAGAACAAATTACAAATTCAAAACTTATACATATATCTTTTGAGCCAAAAATATAATGCTGATAGAATGGCCAATAATTTTCAAATATAAAGGGGCAAAATAGTAAAAAAAACCTAGCTGTTGTTTGACTTTTTTTCCTGTCCTAAGCTGCTGTTTGACCACCTTTACAGAAGATGTAAAATTCCATTTCTGCCCCTTGAGTTCCTTCCTCGCCATTGAAGAATTTTGAAGCACAAATTCCATTTCTATGTTTCCTCTTTAATTAACCGTCAAGTAGATTATTAAAAAGGTCTAAATATGGAGTACCTGGAGACAGAAATAATCTTGGAGAAATGAAATTATTATTGGAAGGGCTAGGCAAAAAAGTAGGTTCAAAATAATTCTTGTTACTATGTAACACGGGGCTTAAGTCATAGAAAAACCCTAGTGGATTTGGATCATGAGATGGTGGTGAAAAGAAATTTGGTGGTATGGGGGGAAGAGAAGATGGATTTGGTGATAAAATTCCAGGAAATAATCCACTTCTTTCAATTTCTGTCCCCATCTCTATACCTTCATGTACCATATTATTTCCCATGTCACAAATTTTTTGTAATTTTTTCCCTTCCTGCGTCCTTGTTTTCTCTATCGATGCAAACCTAGCCGCCGGAGATATAGCGACCGTGTTCATATTTTCTTGGAAAGGGAAGAAAGACGGCGAGGACAAGGATGATGATGACATGGCAGTTGCCGAGGTGGAACACGTGGAATGATGATCCGGCCCCGTGAGTCTTTGGACTAGCGTCATGAACTCGCTAGGGTTTGCATGGATTACCTTGGGGGACACGGTATATATTATGACCGGCGGCCGCGGCGGAGCTTGCGGTTGCTGGTGGTGTTGTAGTTGTGACGGCGCCACCGGTGGTTTTCTGATCTTGTGAGAATCTTTACGCACTTTAAGTGGGGCCGGTCGGGGTCCTTGGAGCTCTCTCCTAGGCGACTTTCCGGCGGGGTTTTCCCGTTGGTCCATCGGAAACATTAGAGAGTCAAAGGTTGGAAGGAAAGAATTATAAGGAGATGATGCAAATTTTGGAGATGGAGAAAAGGGGGGAAAAGGCATTTTCCAAAAGAGAAATATGAGAAAATATAAGGAGGTGTGACAAGAATATTTAAAGGGATCGAGCAAGTCAATGGAGTATTAAAGTTGAAAATAATACAAAGAGAAAAGTAAACAAACAACCGTATAAATAATTTATTTCTTCTAACTTGCACACAATTGGTCAGTTGTTTTTTGTTTAATTAAATTTTTAAAAAAGGGTACGTAGGAGTTTTAGGGTATAAATAATTTGGTTGTCCGCCGGTTTATGTAGTAATGTAAGACAAGTTTGAACATGTCCAAATAAATAGAAGAAGCTGGTGGGAAAGAGTCAATTTTGGTGATGGTTTGATGATGATTGATGACAATAGAAAAGAAGAAGAAGAAGAGTAGTACGAAGTAATATTATTCAGTAGCCAAGTGGATGTAGAATGCATTTATAGTACTCTATCAACTGGCAAAGCAAATATTTAATGAATTAGGATGTATTTCTTGGATGACAGTAATGTGCTGAGTTACGTTCAGTTTTTCTTTTCTTTTTTTTGGCTGAAATGAATGGTTAAGTTCTTTTATTTGTCTGGAAGGCAAGCTGTAACCAATGATTCAGATCACATTCCGGGGGTCAAGGGATATAGTACTCTTTTTTTGTCCCTTTTATCTCAGGATATATAGTAGTTCAAAGGGAGTTAGGTACAGGCTCTTTTTACCCTTTTTTGACTGCAATCGGAAGATCAAGATAAGAAGTTTTAGGGTTAGTTTCACTCTCTTCATCTTGAGGCATATTAACATTTCCCAATTCAAGGGAAAGATCCTCGTTGTTAACAAGAGGAACATAAGGGACAACTAGTCCTCTCTTACCTCGTCAGGTCAGTATGTCTTCCACTATTCCTTCATTCTCTCCGCCTTACACGGACTTAAAAGCTCAGGTACCAACTTCATAATGGCACCAGTCGATTTACCATCACTGTTGAAAGGACGTAGAACCATCAGAATTTAGGTGCATCTGAGCACTCTATAATAAAAGAGCTCTATGTAGTGCTTTAGCTTTAGCGCGGTGCTATAATAGGTAGAAGTACATTATGGCAGGATCAGTCACCCGGGCAAACAACCCTCCTCCAAGAAGAATTGTGCTATGCCCTAGTTATTCTAAAGCAAAGATGGTCAGCGTGAAAAATCAACTTTTAACTTGTTTAATTAGAATGATGCAAAGTTATTATTTCGAGTTTTGAGTATGGAATCGCCTTTGATAGGAACATTTTTGTTTATCCTTAAAACAATACAGTTGAATTTATAAACGTGATTCAAGGACATACTGCTCAGATGACCAAAATACGTGATTTGTATATTGTAACTTGCTTAATTAATGTGGTCAAGATAGAAGAGACAATAATAAATATGAAATTGAATTGAAATAATAAAGTAAATGAATAGAATGAGCCTGAGATTTGGTGCCGATAGTTGGCAGCATCATGGGTAAGCGTGATCTTTGTTGATACGAATTGGAACAAGCAATGAAACTAAAGAGCTTGACAAACACAAGAGAACAATGTATTGCTTAGTCAGTGAATAATGATCTCTAGAATGAGTTATTAGAAGACTAATTATAATAAGACTCTAGGGAGCACAACTTGTGAATCTCGCCCTCATAAATTTCATTATTTACACGTTTACTTCGGCTACGTAATGACGGATGGAGATTTTAGGTTCTTCCACTGCAACTGAACTCTCGACCTTATTTTGACCGGCCACAACCTGGTGCTTGATCCCGTACTTTCGGAGTTAGGCGGGGTTTGTTGATATGACACTGACCCTAGCCATCTTGGCTTCAAAACTTTTGTTAACATGACTGCTCTCATTGATCACACTCAAAAGATAATACATGGCGTTATCCCTATTGAGTTACATATGACATATTCCTTCTTGCCATGTGTTGCTTTCTAATTCACTCATGTGTCATATCTAATTTTTACCGCATATGGATAGTCCCCTCACTTTTTGGGCACCTGTGGAACAAGGGTCGGTTAGTGTAAGTGTTTATTCTCTTCTTGGTGAAAAAAGATGTAGTTATTATGATACATTTTATGTTGTCGCCTCATTAAAAATCGTGCCAGAAAAATTCATTTGGAACAAAAACTGATTGAAAAAAAAAGTGCAGAATTCACAAAATTAAATAACAGAGTTGTCGTTGATTTTGCCGCCGCCCAAGATTGATATATGTTGGAGAAGAATTATTACATCTAAAGTATCGACAGAAAGACCTTGGAGGAAGCACAATGTGATTTTAAGGATTTGGACGATTTTGGCGATATATAATGATAAGAGAGGAACATATTTCAGCACCTTCATTTGCATCTATTCACCCATGACTCAACCCTTATGATTCTTGCAATTGAGGCCATTATAAATCCAGTCACACCTACCTTTTTAGTGATCGATGACATTGTTCCTTGGCTCCTCTAGCTGAAACCCAGAAGGCTGCAACTTCAATAGACCTGGTCATCCAAATCTTTGATGGCTTACATACTTTTCTCTTTTATTTTTTGCTGGAGTAGTCCCAGGCTTTTTCAAGTCCTGGATAGTTTAATGAAACTTATCCTTTTACTTAACACTTAAAACTATTTTCAATATTTTCAAACAGTCGAATCTTATAAATTAAGACCACCAGATACGAATCAAGGTTGGAGGCATTTGAACTGTCGTTTAGCATCATTGATACTCAAGCAGATCTTGGGTTTTAATTTTAGTCGAAGTACATTTTTAGTTTATAAGTTTTGCACATAATTATTTTTACTCTAAATGCTTAGATTATTCTTTGCATTTTTAAAGTGTCGAATCTTAGAGCGACTCAAATATATTACTATTTTATGCACTCACAAAATAGGACAAGGTGAATGAATTAAATAATTTACTCGGGATAGTATGGATTTTTCTTAACAATAGTGATGTTTCAAGCAGCTATTGTTCCATCCACTTCATGTACATCACTTTTCAGTGACTCCATATTATCTTTTCTAATTTGTGCATACTCTAACCTCCTATCATCTCATGGTCTTGACAATGACGGCTAAGGTTCAAACCGACTCTTGAAAGATTTCCGATTGAAATTCAGCTGGCTTCGATTTCGGTCCATGAAAGATGTTGAGGCTTATTTGATCATTCTCTATGCGTATTTTTGATATATACCCATTCGGGATATCTTTCTATGTTACTGTCAAGAACTTCATCAGGCTTTCCTTCAATTTTCTTTAGGCATCTAAACATGAAGAGTTAAGACCATTAGTGAGGTCCTCTACTGCCCACTCATAGCTAGGGTATTGATGAAAGCATCATCCTTTTTCTTTGAAATCAGACCACATACTCTCTGAGAAACTCTGTGCAATCTTGCTTCATTTCGAATATGTTTGCTTTCCAAGTTTGCACCTTTTAGGCTTTTATTATTATTATTTTTTAGAATAAAATATGGAATATTCCCCACTAAGCAATTTATATTAATCGTTAATTTTCTTTTCATGTAGTTTCTTTATATATCATGAAAGCCGAAAAATAATTGTATTTTAAAAAATAGATAAAGTAAAAGCAAAAAAGCTAAAAACAACATAAAATAAATTAATAAGATTAAAAAAGGCTAGCCCAACAAAGAACCGGCTATAGACATTTAACTTGATAGTCTTCTATATATATATATATATATATATATATATATATATATATATGTATGTATATATTCTCTCCTTTGCCCTTCTCTCTTTCTCTAGAAGGTTCTGTCTTTTCATTTTCTCCAACAGTGGAAGAGCTCCGGGCAGAAGGTCTGGGTTTGTTTCTAGGTACGCTTCCTTATTGTTATTCTTTCTCTTTCTTGTGTTCTTGCCTCCATATCCTTCTCACCCTTTTATTATGGGGTCTTCTTCTTTGAGTTGAACTAGCAGACTAATGTCGGTATTTCCTCTACTATTTCTTATCTATTTATTCTATATGTATGCTTTTTGTGCCTTCACATAGCTTTTTCCTCCTTTTCTGGGTCATTGTATTTTTGTGATGCATTGCTTGTTCTTGAGTTCTAGTGTTGCAGTGTGTTACTTTGCTCTATCTCTTTTAAATGTTTAAATGTTCACTATTTGTTTTTATTCTGAGATTCAGTACTAGTGATTTGTCACTATTGAGTATTTTTTTTCTCAATTTTGAGCTTCCAAAACTATTGGCATGTCACCCTTCCTTTATTTAAAGCCTGATTTGCTAGAGCATCTGCTAGTTGATTGCCCTTTCCGAAAAATATATTTGTATTGTATTTTCATGTTGGATGTTAGTTCCTTTATGTCCTCTAAATAGCATGCTAGTCTCCACAGTGACTTCCATCCTTCTGTTAGAATCTTCTGAAGTATTTTAGAGTCTGTTTGTATGATGCTCTGGTTCAACTGTTTATTTTTATAGTATTTAATTGCTTCCTTTACTGTTATCAATTCTGCTTCATTGTTTATCATATGTTCCAATTTTTTTGTTTCTACACGCTCTAAGTTTCTTTATGGGTTTCTCACAGAACCCATAAGTACTCTTTCTTAGGCTTCCTTTATAGGCTTCATCTGTATTACATAAATACCAACCTGGCGGGGTTGGTACCATTTTTTAAAAATTTTCAATCTGGTCTTCCCTTGTTTCAGTGTTAGTAATAGGTCATCTCATCTATTTGTCACATGTTTAAGAGAGGGATTCCTAAACTAACTAATCTTTAGATAATAAAGTATATTTGATATAACACTCTTTCATACAATATTCTCTCTCCATGTTCTATCACATTTTCTCCTTTTTCATAACTCCTATAAAATAACTGATGGTATAGTCTGATAGACTGGCTTAAGTCTTTTTGAGATTGGTGTTTGCCACCATTTTAAAATAATTTATTGCAATTGTAATACAGTAATGTTTATACCTGCAAAAGAAGAGAAATAGAACCAAGTCCTAGCAATAATAAACTTTGTAAATAGATGTTGGATTGTTTCAACTTGTGGGTTGACACAACACCAATACTTAGATACAATGTTGTATTTTATTTTTCCTAGAACATCATCCAATGGAAGTTCACTCATCCAAAGGAAGTTTGTACTTCCACCACCTCCACATGAAAAAATTATTTTAAAATCTAGTTCTTTTATCCACATATTTCTATAAACTTCCTTCTTCTATCCCCTCAGTCTTATGTGCTCTCATGTTGATTTGACAACAAAGTCCCGTTTGGTATCAAGTAACCACCATGGTCTGTCTATACCTTTATCTTCATTTGGTAGTTTGATAGTGTCCAAAATGTGTTGAACAATCTCTCCTGTAGTAGCTCTGGTAGTTTCTCTGTATCCCAGTTCTCATTGATCACTACTTCTTGAACAATTTGTATGGTGTGATCTAAATAATTTTTTGGTGTGGCATAGTATAAAGCCCCCAATCTTTTTCGATTGTCATACTAAAACTGTGAATTTTCTAATCTTATTTGCAACCAGATATGATGTTCAGTAGTCTCCTTTAATTTGCTTGTCACACTTTCTTCCAAGTTTGTGATCATCTTTTGGGCTCCAACATAGGCTTTAATGAACGCACATGCTACCATATATTATAAAAAAAATAATAGAATGTTCAGATAAATGTGAATACCATGCCAAAACTCCTTTGGTTAGCGTCTCGCTGAATTCTTTATCAAGACCGACTCAATATTGTAAGGTGTCAGGTAATTCCCTTTAACAATGATACTATACACTGTTATATGCTCCTATGAGTTAGTGATTCCGTCGTACTTTGAAATATCTAGCATTTTGAATCTCTTTGGAATCAATATTGGTGCGGCGCTAGTCTTACAAGACAACTAGACATATTTATTGGATTTCACACCTTTGAAGATTGGGGGTGCGCTCGAAATCTGATTCATCAAGGGAATATATATCCTTTATGCACTTCATGAACTTGTCCTGGAAAAGATCTGCTGTGGATATCTCCACTTTCAGAGTTCCCCATCCATCCAATTATTTATTCAAAACTCGATTCTCGAGGCATTTTTGGTGTTGCCTGAGGTTCCTTGGACAATAATATCAGTGATAGACGAATCAGAGTTTCGAGATTTGCATTACTAGAGAACCCCATAACTGTCTCTTGAAGTTAGGTCATCATCAGGTCATGACGCAAGAGGTGCATCATTATGATTTTCTGTTACGAGGTCAAGATCTGTTTGAATTTTGTTCAGGTTTCGAGTCATTCCCTTGGTTTTTTTCATCTTTCTCACTTTCATCCTCAGACAAGTCATCAAGGGTTTTGGCTCCTTGCAGTTATTTGATCGTGGCTACCCCTGTGAATAGGGGTCACATCTCTCTCTTGGTTCAGAGTTTTGTTACTGACCTATAGGTTTTCATCGAAACCGAGTGGTATATCTATTTCCTCATTGCTTTAAGGCAAGTCGTTATTGTCTTGGTTACCATCGGGCAATATGTTCCTTTCATTAAGGGCTATTGTTGGTGAACTGTATTGCAATACAAAGAAACAAAATAAGTTAGTAGTGAATAAGTACGTCAAAATAATACCACAGTTTCTTGTCCCTATGACGAGCGTCAAATTATTTACCCTTAAAATGGTAAAATTAAATTTATAAATATGGCTCAAGAACACGTGAATTTAGATGATCAAAAAATATAATTTGTATAGTGTAACTTACTTAATTAATGTGAACAAAATAGAAGAGACAATAGATGCGAAATTGAATTGAAATAACAAAGTAAATGAATATAATGAGCATGAGATTTGATGTTGATAGTTGGTAGCCTCATCGTGTAAGCGTGATATTTATTGGTATGAATTGGAATAATAAGTAATGAAACTAAAGATCTTGAGAAACATAAGAAAACAATGTATTGTTTAGTGAGTGAACAACAATCTCTACAATGAGTGATTAGAAAACTATTTATAATAAAACTCCAGGGAGCACAACTTGTGAATATCATCCTCATAAAGTTCATTATTTGCATGTTTACTTTAGTTACTTAATGACTGATGAAGATCTCAGACTCTTTCGTTGTGGCTGAACTCTCCACCTTATCTTGAAAGACCATAGTTTGATTCTCTGTCCCGTACTTGTCACGATCCCAAATAGGGGGGCCGTGCGGGCACCTAAATTGACTCTAATTCAATAGGAGAATCCCTTTTTGAACAACATATAAAAATATTTAAAAGACTCATCTATTTGCACAAATCAATAATGTTTTAAAAGTTCAATAAAATCCTCCCCAGAAATCTTGACTCTCCAAAGATCTAGTATAGATAGGTATAGAACTTTATTTAGAATACTGACAAGCAAAAATACACAGTTTTGCCTTCGAAAGAAATGCAGAAGCTAATGTTGAGTATCGCCTCATCAATCATAAAACTGTAATTCACCTGCCACAACCTACACCCAAAGAAGTGTAGCACAAATGGTATCAGTATACCACACATACTAGTAGGCATCATCGGCCGACTATAATTAGTTCATGCAATAGCATAAAATTAATATGCAATCAATAATTTAGTTTAAACAACCAGTCAACAATTACAAAGACAATTTCTTTACTCTTTATTCACGACAGTTATTTAACCATGCATTCTTATTTCTTTATCCAGCTTAGCCACAAAGGCTGGCCAGCACACTGTTTAGGCCTCACTGCAGTGGTAACTTGACCGTTGCCGTGGTCTCGCCACAGCGAAACCTCTATCGCTGCAGCAAAACCTCTATCGCTGCAGCGGTACTGATCTAGGCAGAAACTCGATTTTACTGGCAACCTTACTTCTTTCAACACCTTATCAATTACACAAGGTCTAACATTACACAAAACTTACAGCAATCTGCGCTGAATTAATTATACCCTTCACCACTTTTTATCTTATCACAATCATTCAAAAATTTATTCTCCATTTTTATGAAACATTCTCACAGTCATGAGTAACCCAGCAACAATACATAAATCAAATTTACCGAATGATCGTGCACGCAAATATTAACTCATACACAATCAATTGCATCAGTCACCAAGACTTATAATACAAGTAAGGCACAATTATGCGGCAGATCACATGCACACGAAACACATGGTAAATAGACTTGTCATCAATAATTTTATTTTATCAAATATTTGTACCCATATCGATGTTATATCTGTCATGGAACTCTGTCACACAGCCATATGTACATCAAATGTACCTCTACTGATCTCTGTCTCACAACCGTATATATATCATGACATACCTGTACTGATCTCTGTCACTATTATACCACCGGTAATATGTGGGGCACACGCCTTCATCACATCATTGTACATACATGCTAGAGGGTCTTCATTCTACCCTTTCAGTCATGACCTGCAGGGGACTGTAGAAATCCATGTACTGTACACGCAACCATATGAACCCTTCATCATACCTGTGTATGTACTCATGTTCATACACCCAGCCGTATGAATATTTACTCATACATGTATGTACACTCACTCATACTGATCGCTTGGATGCTCATCTCGGGCAGAGGCACTCCTATCCAAGTACTCATACACATACTAGTTTGCTCATCTGAATGCTCATTTCGAACACGAGCCTCTCATCTCAGGATAAGGACTTATTATCCAACTTTCATCAATATATTCAATATGATTATCGATCAGTCACCTCATGTGACAACTCAGAGTGAGATATCAACCAATATTCATCGGCATAACTTATCGTGCATTTCATTCAATCCAGTTATAGAACAGTCCAGAAAGACATATAAATCAACAATCATTCGTATAATTCAACATGCTATTGATTTAGTCAACACATATGACCCCTCATATGTACACATTGAATTATTACAATTGCACTTTAATTTCACAACAACAAAAAAATTTATTCATCTCGAAGTTCATTTACAGAACATAACTAAATCATCATTACCTCTATCATGGTCAACGTTCGAAGATGAAGTAATCGTATTTAGCAATTTGTGACTCGAGTAAATCCTTGGTTAAAGTTGACTCTACATAACTGTAACTTCCTATTTTTTTAGTTATCTATCAATTAGCCTATTATCGCGTCATCTATCACAATAACTAAACACACCAAGGTAACCTTCATAATTAATCGGTTCAACCTTTCCTTTCCTCTCACATAAGGATCTATCACATGATCAAGTTCTTTAAATATTGATCAACATATTATTCTTATTAGTCCCCATTTCTACCAACTTACTAGGACCCATCATTGTCCCTTTAACACATTCAATCATAAAGAAACTTCGTTAACGTACAATAATCATTTTAACGTACTTCAGATTTAATTACACAACCTTGTTACTATGAGTTCTCATAAACACTCATTCTTTTCTCGGATTCGTTTAAGCTGGTTAATTATACTACCAGCCTTACATTTTCATTTCTAATTATTAAATTGCAACATTAAGCTCATATAATAAAACTAGGTCTAATCACCTCATCTCTTCCCTTTATTTGGAGTATTACAATTATTCACCCAAGATTGTACCACCAAAAATATACCATCAAGAATAACCACAATCATATGTCGTCAAAACATGCCATCAAGAATATCACCTCAAAACTCCACTATCAAAAACATATTATCAAGAATATCACATCAAGAGTATTTTATCAACAATTAATTATCAACTAGGTTTCACACATGTTCCTATACTTAGAATTAATCCTCCAATCTTATAGTTACGTCACTACAAATCTTTCATCACGTCATCATAATTTATTTCCTTTTATCCTTATCAATTATATATTAATAGTACACACGCATACAATTCACTACTTACAGTCTAACACAATGGTAAGTCGTAACCTACATGGATCACAAAACTGGAATATGCAGCTTCTTCGCGGGAGCTTTGCCTTTTTTCAACGCCTCCGAACGTTCAAAGTCTAGAAATAAGATATTAAGAAATCAATCAATAGGCTACTTTTTTTATTCAAGGATTTGAGAACTCAACCCACTCCATTCTATCCATTATATGGTCCAATTCAATAATCATAGGCTAAATTGTCATAACCCAAATCTATAACGATCCTTTGAACCTAGTTCATGGAGCCTTTTACTCCTTTAACCCTATTAAAGTAGTTTTTAAGATTAAGGGTTTCAAATTCACCGAATTCTAGGTCTTAAACTATCACCAAAACGAAGTTCTATAATCACCTTTGTCCTAGAAAGTGTTAATTTGCCACTTATAGGCCTAGGAGTCAACACCCAATCATTTCCATAACTCTGTCCTAGTTTTCAAAACCAAGGGTTCTTAGCTATGAATTCACCATTAGAGAGTATCTATGATTCTGGGTGTTAGGGAATCGAATGAGGGAAACAAAGAGTTAGAACTCATACCTTGGGGAAGGAGATACTACTAAGCCCTTAGAAAATCTCCCTTGTACTCTCAAGTTCATGACTCAGAATAATGGGGTGAAAAACCTTGAAATTTTGACTTAAAACTGTCTTTCTATCTCACATTGTCCGCTGCAGCGAAAATGTACCGATGTAGTGGTCCCGCTACAAATAATGATCGTTTTCTATGGCGGTCCTACTGCCCGCAAAATTTGAATCGTGACGCCAATATCATCAAGTCTCTATAACAATCGAATAGATCGTTACATCAGATACCAATTAAACAATCGTTCGTCCCCGAATGGCCTCAGGCGATATATAGGGGTTTTTTATCGCATCACGGTCCAAATCCGTATGGGTTCATAATTATGGTTATACCATTTTTACGATGGTCTTATCATTATCACAGTTGGACTTAACCAAAACTTCACTAAATCCTGTTTCCAAGGTCCTAATGCTAATAGGCATACTACACGAACACGAGACACAAATTTAATTCTTCCATCCCCGCATCTCCAATTGGGAAAGAGTCCCACATATGCCATTTCTACATGTTATTTCCACTCTCGAGTCGACCCATTAATCCCGAGTCTCCCGCATTCCTCAACTGTAACCCACATCGCATTTTGCTCATGCAACCCCCATGTTATCACCGTCCTCTATAAGGCTCCATTTTTCAGGTACTCAGGACATTTATGACCATCATGGGAATTGAAAACATCTAACATATCACTGGAACGGCCCCAACTGCTCTTGTGGTGCTTTTTCGTAGTAGCGGTCTCGCGGCAGCAGAAATCTGTCTGCTGCAGCAAAACTAAAATTTCAGATTAAGGGCAGAAATGATGGTTTTTGGTTCATTCTCCCATTTTTATTCTGACTTTTGGCTTAATTCTCCCCACTTCCTTCGTGATTCACCTCGATTTCACAGGTAATTCTCATCCCCACAACTTTATTACTTTACTTACTCTACAATGCTCGTATTTTCATGTATTTATGCATGGATTAGAGTTTAAAATAGGGTCAGAAAGATTCTTTTTCTTTTGCTCTTAATGTGGGTAGACTATCGAAGCATGCTGCTAGTATTTACATTCTCAAGCAATCTAAATTGTCCTCTACATGCTATAACCTATTCTTCTAAGGTTTTTGTACTAGAAATAGAGGAGTTTGGGTGGGGTGGTGATTTGAACTTTTCAAGCTCAGAGTGGGGCAAATCTATTGTTTTCCTCTCTCAGCACTATGCTCTGTCGCTAGGCAAGTGTCCATCGGGAGAAGAGGGTTTGTATGCTGGGGTTTGATACACCCTTCGATCCCTCGAGGGTGAAAGGTGCGCCTAGAAGGGGCAGGAAGGAGAGGAAGGCTGACTCAGAGGATAAAAGTGATGGCTCTGGCGGCGATGGGGTTAGTTCCTCCAAGCCGACTGGACCTTTCCAGTGGATAGAGGCTGATTTGGCAGCTATAGGAGAGTTACTGGGTAGGTTGCCTAGACTGTCCCAGGGAGGTGCTTAATATAATACAGTTGATGTGGACCCCAAGGATTTATATGGAGCGGTTACCTCATTATCCCAGGCCCGTGTTGAGCTCCGAGATGTTCTAGAGAAGGAGAAAAAGAAAGACGATTTTGGGACTAGCTTTTCGTCCCATGTGGAAAGGGTGAAAAAGATCTACCACACCCTCCTTCTAGGCCTTAGGGTTCCCCTGTTGTCCCCTAGAAATATCTTAGAGTACTCCTTCCTTAGCGGTGGCGAGGACAAGGAGGCCAGTGAATTGGGCGATGACAACAATGAGGCTTCCAGCTAGTCAGGTCACAATGTATTTTTCTCCTGTTGTTCCCCTTTAGCTTAGATATTTTCTATTCTCGAAAGGCTAATTGCTGAACAATTTCTCTTTTTGCTCGTTGTTGGATGGTTTTCTGTTTTTTCTCTGTGTTTGGGGTACAAATGCCCGTTGGGGCATTCAGATGACAATGATCGTGTTTTGGTCCTATGATTATATAAATCGCAGTTCTCATATACACATATACTCGATTCACAACCTTTGATCTAACTGAAAATTTTCCAAACAGGGGAGAATTGGATTCTGTCTAGCAGCCATCCGCTGTAGCGGTTACTTTTCCGCTGCAGTGGACTCGCTATGGCGGTCCACTTCTCGCTGTAGTGGGTCTGTTGTGGCAAGACACACCTTGCTACAGCGAAACTCTCCGAGCAGAACACAAATAGGGATATTTGTCCCTCTGGTCAATATTGATCTCCCTTTGCCACCCTTATTATACTTCATTATCACTAACATTTAACACTTCATCATCAACCCACATGTCAACATGGATACATTGCCATATACCAATTGTAATCTTATAGATACTAATTATGTCCATTGAAATACCAATTGAAATTTTCTAGATACCAATTGAACTCAACCCAGGTAACTGATACGCTCGAACGGTACGATAGGAAAGAATAAAGTAAGAACTTGCTAGATGCCTTATAACTTTCTGAAGATTGATGTGGACGTCTACACACCAATCCGTAGGAGCCTACTCGACATTGCTCTTGTACTTGTGAATTTGGTAACCTAGACACTCTGATATCAACTTTTCACGACCCCAAATAAGCGGGTCGTGCGGGCACATACAAAAATATTTACAAGACTCATCTATTTGCACAGATCAATAATGTTTTAAAAGTTTAATAAAATCCTCCCCAGAAATCTTAACTCTCCCAAGATCTAGTCTAGATAGGTATAGGAACTCTATTTAGAATATTGACAAGTAAAAAGACACAACTTTGCCTTCCAAAGAAATGCAGAAGCTAATGCTGAGTATCGTCTCGTCAATCATAAAACTGCAATTCACCTTCCACAACCTACACCCAAAAAGGTGTAGCAAAAGTAGTATCAGTATACCACACGTACTGGTAGGCATCATCGACCGACTATAATTAGTTCACGCAATAGCATAAAATTAATATGCAATCAATAATTCAGTTTAAACAATCACTATGCAATTACCAAGACAATTTCTTTACTCTTTATTCACGACAGATAATTAACCATGCATTCGTATTTCTTTATCCATTTAAGTCACAAAGGCTGGCCTGCACACTGTTTAGGCCTCACTGTAGTGATAATTTGACCACTGTCGTGGTCTCACCGCAGCGAAACCTCTATCACTGTAGCGGTACTGATCTAGGTAGTAACTCGATTTTGCTGGCAACCTTACTTCTTTCAACACCTTATCAATTACACAAGGTCTAACATTACACAAAACTTACAGCAATCTGTGCTCAATTAATTATACCTTTCACCATTTTTTATCTTATCACAATCATTCAATTTATTCTTTCTTTTTACAAAACATTCTCACACTACAATAATAAAGACTTTTAGTGGCAATAAATATGCACTTTAACGGCAATACATATTACCACTAAAGCTTTTACAGGTAATTAGTTAATTACCATTTGATCCAATGTAGCGAAAGACTTAAGTGGCAATTACAGAGAGTGCTGATAAAGATGTCAACTATTGCAGCTAAAAGGTCTCAATTTAGTGACACTTATTCTGCGCAATAACAATGACCACTAAAATCACCTAAAATTTGTATCATATATTTTCATTAATGACTCACCTTATTACTAATAAAACTGCCCACAAATTTGCAATGCTAATATAAAAAAATGTCGTGCTTCATTAAAATCACAATAAATAAAAAACAACTATTAATTCATTATCTTAACGTCAAAAACATAAAATAAAAAAAATTTACGACATTTGATTTCAAAAGCTAATCTAGTTTTGAGTCTAACAATCAATTTCATCAAATATCCATAATACAAAATAGCAACTTTGTACAACTAATAAAATGAGATACATGAGAATTTCATACAACAAACACCACCAAATTGAGCCCATCCTCCTCTCCAACAAAGTGTATGTATAGAAACCCACCCAAAAATAGCAGAAAGCAAGAAAATACATCCCAACTATAGAGGTCAACTTTATCAACCCAGATAAAGATGAACTCTCTAAATTCAACGGCTTTCATTTTTGTCCAACCAACTCTGTGAGCTGCACAAGGCTTATGCCGAGAAGCTGCAACATTTTAATCGCCTTTGTCGCAACTGTGATGAAAATGTCAGGTTAAACTCATTCATTAACATAACTCTAAAATCTAGTAAAGTAGGCACTATTTTGCATTAAAAATAGCCAGATGGTCAATTTAAGAAATCATACAATAGTAAGCTAATAATACCTTCCAAATATTAAAATTGATGCAACTAGATATATCTCCCATTAATTCTCCTTGAACCAACTTGGATATCAAATTTAGCAATTTCTTCAGCCAATATAACCAAAACCTGCAAGGCAATTGAAACATATGCTATCTTTATACTCTCTAAGCTGTTATTGCCGATTGCTAGAGTTGAAGCCTCACACAAAAATTGAATTTATCAACCGTTTTAAATTTTCTCTTCTTATTTCCGATAAGTGTCAACTTCAATGTCTGGACAATTTCATTTGTCATAGATCACATTCTAGTTAATTACGACACAAATCCTCACATCACAAGGGACCATAGGTTTGTAACCAGACACAAAAAATAACAAACTTTGTAATCGGTCTTGAATCTCCAACTACTACTACTTGCTCTGTTTGAAGTTTGGACACTACTAAAAAAAATATTTTCTTCACTGATGTACTACTGAAAAATGTTAAGTGACTATTCCCACCGATTATCGGTGGGAAAAGAAAAATAATAATAGTATTTTCAAATGAAAAAATCATGGACTTTCCCACTATTTCAGTGGAAAACTATTTTCCACCATGCATTTTCCCACTGAACAAGTTCGGTGAGAAATGAGTGGAAAAATCATGTTTTATAACACAAATTTCTCATTGATTTGCGATGAAAAAAATCTCTATTTCTAGTAGTGGGACATTGCACATGGAAAACATTAACAAGAAACTAAAGAATTAAACTTACCAATAATAATAGGGTATATGATCAAGTAATGAAGAGTGGTTATCATTACGCAAATTGTACTGCCAAAGAATCAATATTCCCAAATCCATGAACTAGGGAAAGTTAGCATAGACAAAAGTCTGATGTATATGGACATAACAAGAAAGAAGTCTGCTAGTTCACTTTTATCAGATAATAGCTTAATACTTAGTAAAAGTGAACATTCAATCACAACATATTGAAGGACAACAAATATTTAACAAGTATCTAATTAAAGAAAATTTTGATTTCTTAGTACCTAATACTTTTGTCTCTATGTCTTTGCCCTGAGCTTGAAGAAATTGAAGATCATTCTGGAATATCGACTGCTACACGACTTTCAACTATCCCCTCCCTTAGGTTCCTCTTCTTTTTAGCTAAATTGGTCCTGTTGTCCTGGTCTTCATTGGTACAAGTAGACCCTACCTAGTTGCTGATGAAGTAAAACTGAAGTCAAATTTATCACCTCAAACCATTTCAATGATCATAAAAGTGCAACAATAGCTAAGTGTATAATAACCTGATTGACTCATGCTTGAAAACTGTTGCAATTTTTCCTTTGCTAAGCGGACAACTCGGGTTAAGCTTCTAATACCTTGCGTTAATCCTTGGCTGGGAAGATCAAAACATAGCATTAACATCACGTCCAAGAATAATTCCACAAATTGATGATATATAATTGGATATAAGCTGATATGTATAGTACTAACCCAATGTCACTAAGCTCCATAGTTAGGTCGTTGATCTTCATATATACCAAAGAGTTGAACTGCAGCCATAGTGCCAGGAAACTCCTCTTTAGTAGTATCAATTAATTTTTTGATAACTCTGCAGCTAACCTAAAAGTCATGAGTCAAAATTGAGCAGATATTGAGATATCGAAACATCCACCATATCTGACTATCAGATTCTTTTGCAAATAAACTAAATTTTCTTCTGCTTTCAGACTCGAATAAAGAGTTCTTTGTCCTAGAAAAGCAATAAAATCACAACAGCCTTAATATGTTTCCAGAGTTTTACTGCGCGCATGATGTTATGCTGACTCAAAAATAAGTATGAAAAAAATATTATGACCAGGAAAAGATTTTTGACACATACCAAAAGTGTTGGAATTGTAGAAACAAAAAAACGTTACAGAAATTTCTATGAACTTCACACACTCCTCACAGAAAACAATATGCAAATTGAAACTCAAACCCTGATATTTTCGATTTTCCTCACTGATACACAACAAAGGTGCTTCAATGTCATTTCAAACTACTATATAGAGAATATATGATCAATGTTTGTTCGATATAAAGACCAAAACAGATATATGATGTAATTTTCTCTCATTTTTGTTCCATGATTTTTCTCTCAGAAATAAGGCGCTAGATTATTTGTGATTGAAACTGTGAGAACAGAAATCCTAACAATTGAATCGAGAACAAGAGGGAGGATAGAAATGGAGCACCTTACTAGTCAATTAGACTAGAGAAATTCAGCGACTTCGTCGGAGATAGAAATGGCATAGAGTTTTCGGAGAAAGAGGTTGTCGGAGAAGATTGAGTTGGTAGAAACTAGAAAAGACCAACTATTTAAATAGAAATAAAATATTACGTATACTTAGAGAAAAATATTATTACCGGCAAATGTTTAATTGCTTCTAATAATTGACTTTATTAAATAAATTAGTGACAATTATGTTATTGCCATTAACTAATTGCCACTAAAAGGCTTCTTTATTGTAGTGTCACAGTCATGAGTAACCGAGCAATAATATATAAACCACGTTTACCCAACGATCGTGCACGCAAATATTAACTCATACACAATCAATTGCATCAAACACCAAGATTTATAATACAAGTAAGTCACAATTATGCAACAGATCACGTGCACACTGAACACACGGTAAATAGACTTGTCATCAATAATTTCATCTTATCAAATATCTGTACCCATATCGATGTCATATCTATCACTTAACTCTATCACGCAGCCATATGTATATCAAACATACCTGTAGTGATCTCCGTCTCTTAGCTTGTATTTATATCATGACATACCTGTACTGATCTCTGTCACCATCATACCATCGGTAATGTGTCGGGCACACGCCTCCGTCACATCACTACACACATGCCAAAGGGTCTTATTTCTACCCTTCTAGTCATGACCTGCATGGGACTCTAGATATTCATGTACTGTACACCCAGCTGTATGAACCTTTCATCATACCTGTCTGTGTACTCATGTTCGCACACCCAATCGTATGAACATTTAGTTATACCTGTCTGTGCACTCACTCATACAACTCGCCCGGATGCTCACCTCGAGCATGAACCACTCCTATCCAAATACTCATACACACACTGATCTGCTCATCCGGATGCTCACCTCGGACACGAGCTCCAGAGTTAGATGAGTTTTATTGATATGACACCTGCCCTAACTAACCATCTTGACTTTGAAACTTTTGTTAACATGATTGCTCTTATCGTCTGTACTCTGAAGATAATACTTGCGTTATATATTCCTGTTGAGGTATATTTGACCTTGTTCATCTTGCCATATATCGTTTTCTAATTCGCTATGTGTCATGTCTAATTTTTACACCATACAATTTTACTCACACAAGTCAGTTTCAGAATAAGTACCAAGCAATTGATGGAAAATAAAACAATACCTAATTAGATAAAATTATCCATGAGACACGAAAGAGAGGAAGCAAGAGGGAAAATGCTTTAGCTTTCTCTTGAGGCTTATCAATATTTGCAAGTTAGATGGACAACTGGGTCCACATTTGAATAAAATAATTGAGCTTTGATAAATATGTTATATGGGTTTGCTCCTTTACTTTTAATTAATCATGCATGTTATAGTTTGTCAATTAAGTTTTAGTTAGCTGAATGATTAACAAGCTCAAGTGGTGCATATATACCGGGCAGCAAATCTAGCAGCAATCTTCCATTGCTTTTAACTCTTAATGCTGTTAAATCAATTATTGGATCCAATTTCATAATTTAAACCTTGATCAAGTCAAAGTTAACACTAAACGTCAATTCATTGTCAACGAAGCTGTCAAACATTTTAACCAAATACTTTCCCTGGTATAAAGAAATATTTACACAATTAAATTATTTAAAAAATAATTAGAAGTAATTTTAATTTACTTTATAGTACTGATTGATAAACTAAAATAGCTGCTAACTAACCTGTTATAACAATTTAAATTACACCGATAGTGTTAAAAATTCATTATATTAAACTTATATAACTCAATTTATCACACTCGATATTTTGACTAAACCAAAAGAATACTTGACTCGGGTGTCATTTGCGTACACTTTTCACTTAATCATTATTAATCAAGTAATGTAGTTTCATATTAATTTAGCATTTTTACCTTGATAAATTAATATAATTTGATGTAAATGCTCAATGCGGGTATCCTGTACTCCAGATTTAAGTACTAATTAGTGTAGAACAATTGGTTAGTCTTATTTTTAGTATATTTGATTATCATATATGCACTTAGAATCACTGTCTTCACCTTAATTTTAGCCGATATTGTTTATGTCCTTCCTGTCATTTGTGATTGTGATGGATCAGTAAATATTTCTCCATTTAGTAATTATATCAGAATTTTACTAAGATATATATATAAATATAAATTTTTTTCACAAGTGGCTTTGCCATTGCCTCTGCCTCCGGACTCCAACCTTAATATATCAGAGATATTTGATTTGAATTATGAGAATATAATCGCCTCTAGTAGAAAGTATTTTATC
This sequence comes from Datura wrightii, assembly GCA_035772735.1. Taxonomy (NCBI): domain Eukaryota; kingdom Viridiplantae; phylum Streptophyta; class Magnoliopsida; order Solanales; family Solanaceae; genus Datura; species Datura wrightii. Next base: position 25,341,701 of record JASDFA010000001.1, read on the forward strand.
TCTGAGATAAAATTTCTGAACGTGAATTTCAAATAACATTGGACGCCCACTAAAAAACGAAAAAGAAAGAAGAAGGAAACCTCTCACCTAAAGCTCCAAAGAAACTTTGTGTCTGATAAAAGTTTAAATAAAAGTTTCCTAACATATGCTATTGGGTGCATATTATTAAAAATGAAAAGTCACTTGACTTTGTGATGTAGCACAATAACGTTGTTTCTGCTTAAATTTTCCATGGTTGGTTTGTAGTCATTATCTTTGTTAATTATTTATTAATTGATGAACAATCATCCCCCCTCCCCCCTTATCCCATTTTGCACCTCTTCTTGTATACCAAAAATTGATAATATTTACGTACTCATTTTGTTTCTTATCAACAAAGATTGTTTAAATAGTTTCTAGAACCACATGCTGCTATTTTGCTCTTAGTGGAAGTGCAAGGGTTATTTTATCCAAGAAAAATAAAATAAAAATTGAGTATTCAATTCACAATCTTAAACGTAATTGGTGGAATAATCCAATAATTTATAAATGTCCTTAAGAATTCCCACACATTAATTGAAAGACAAATATATTCTCAAATTAACTCTCTCCATCAACGAATTATACCGATTTTAATTAATGCTATTTGAATTTTTGATTTTTTTTTCTCTTTTGTTGGGATGCTAGAAGAGTGATTGATCTTGAAGTCTTGCGAGAGATCTAGACAACACATTTAACAGATTGAAGAGTGGGTTTGAAGCAAATAAAGCGCTGCGGTCTATGGAATAAATTAGCTAGAGCAAAGTTAGTAGCTCAATTGACCAGAGAGAAACCCAAATCAAATAATAGTAAAATAAGGTTATGAAAATTAATTTACAAAATTTTATTTTTAATATCATAAGAAAGAATTTGAACATCCAAACTCAAATTGATCTTAAGATAGCGAGTAGACCCAATAAATTATAAACTTTTTTGAAAATCTTTAAACAATGCAATGAAGAATAAATATATCTTCTAGCAGATATTACACTTCCATCAGGAAAAAAAGAACGTATTTAACCTTCTATAACCAAATCAAGATCTAGGGTATAATATATCTAAAATTGACACATTCCCAAATTTAATTTTGATTCTTCTGGAAAGATATTAGTAGTTGATCACTCCTAAATCATAATTAGTCATAACTAATAACCAACCATGTGTTTGATTTAACCATTCAAAGTTTACTTCGTCCTATTAGTTGTTGCTTTGGTTCCTTCAACAGATGCTAATTAAATCCTCTAATTTAAAAAATTCCATACTGACATGTCGTATCGCATTTGAACTAATAGATCTAAAATTCTTAACTAAATACTTAGTAAAATATGTTGTCATTGGTTTCGGCATAAACTAGAACATAACTTCATATCCCAAAGAATGTGAACTTTTATTAATTACATGTTTATATACTTTAGTATATATTTTTATTTTTTTTGTTACATCTGGATAGAGAAAGGGGATATGGGAGGGAGGGATTACAAGGTAGGAATTCAAATAATAAACTACCTGAGCTACTAAGATTTTTTATATTTGTCGGTTTTTTGGTTTTCTATCGGTGTTCGCTATCTACATTGGGGCTGACCAAATCCGGATTAGCACATTGCAGAGCCCATTTTTAGGGCGGCACTGCCTCTAAGATTTTTTTTTTCATTTCAAGAGCTTAAACTTGAAACTTTTAATTAAGAATGGAGGAATTCCTATTATCTCACCACAATTCATATTAATTATTTTTCTGTTAATACCTTAATGTGATTTTTATTATTATTATCAGAACATCAAATCAAATCCTAATAAAAGACCTTGATTTTTAATATATAAATTTAAAAAAGACGTCGATTTTGAAGTACTAAAAGCACATCTAAGAACATCTGCTTCTAGATAATTAATTACTAGAAAAAGGTTGGGTTTTCAAATTTAAATAGTGCAAACAGCCCAGTGTGTTTGATACGGTGGAATAGTTTTCTAGCTTGAAATCATTTTTTCATTATTTTGAATGGTTGAAAATATTTTTCTTCAAAAGAAAAATATGACTTATATGTTACTTATGTGAGGAAGTCATTTTATTTTATTTTTTTTGAAATATATCAAATCTTATTGGATATAAATTTGCTTTAATAATAGCTATCGTCACCAAAACACTATACTTCAAACGAAGTATGATAAAGCTTTATCTCTTTTTAGTTACTATACTAACCTCCCTTTTGTTTTTATTCTTCCTCCTTGCTTAAGACAACTTATTTGTCTGAATAATTAATCCACAAGAATGAATGAATGGTAAATACATGTTATTTTCATTTTACACCTTAAAAAGTTCAAAAAAAATAACCTCTAAATAAAAAGTAAATATGAGTTTCATCGAATAGTTTTAGACCTTTCTTTATTGAAATTTAATTTTAGACGCATCCCTTTTATTAAGCTGCTCCTAAATTGCATCAAACTAATTAACTTACAGTAACAATGTATGGTAACTAGAATTCTTAAAATACCAAAACGATCACTCTTGAATACCATTATAATGAATATTTTTAAAATATAATTGTTGTATTACAGAAGCAAACAATTCAGGATCATACTCGCATGTAATATAAAAAATACATAAACACAAATTTTAATCAAACATAAAATCAATACTTATCTCTTGAAGTGTGACCACGAATCAATTCTCTTGAAGCTTTGTGCAAATTTTTCAATGCGTTCTCCAGGTTTGCGATCTTCTGCTATAGCCTCAAAAATCTCCGATTGGGGATACTTGTGTGGGCAAGTACTGCTTCTCAGAAGGTCAAAAGTTCTCCAATCATATTTCATGGAGGAAGAGAATCCTTTATGACCACGTTTTAGGGTATAAAACCCTAGTCCCAAAACGTATAGGAATCTTTCTTTCCAAGTAATAGTCAACCTTTCCTTCTAGAAGACCAATTTATTTTAACCAAAATCTTGAAAGATTTTACTTCTTCTAGAAAGCTAATTTCGTCCTTTCCAAGTTCATTAATTAATCAGGCGTAGCATGGACCACATATTTAATTAATGAGACCTTCAATTATGGTATTAATTCGCAGAATGAATGAGTTAACTTACCATAATAAATTACAAATTGTTCTACTAAAAATCCGTAATTGCACTCCTCTGTATAATTTCAAAATCATTCATTAAATCTTATTTAACTCCCCATGTTAAGATTACATATACCAATCAATCGAATTAAATTTCTGACTGTTTAATTTATTGATTAATTTAATCCTTTATTCAAACGCTTAACTTATTTCATGTGACGAATACTAAATCCACCTGCAAGGTTTTCACATGAAAACTTATAAGCAATCATAAAGGGGTATCATCAATCTCAAGACCGAGACATGGATTCCATCAACTAATTATTATTTCACAAATGTCATTTGTCATCATCCAACCTATCAGAAACATTTTAACTCACGAAAGATCGAGTTTCACCCTTTGATAAATCAAAACAACAAACAAATTATATTGATCATAATAATTATATCAAGATTAAGAGTATAAGTACATTTAATGATCTAGAGAGTTTATTTTATTAAGTCAGATTAAATACTTATCTCTACTTGGTCCGTTTAATACATACAAAATGTACTAGCACAAGAAGTTGGAATTATATCATTCTCATAATCAACATAAATTATATTTAATCTTGTGCTACAATCACACCGATGAATTTGTCCAATTTTCATCTGATGATTTAATCTTCCGTGTATAAGCTAAACTCTATACATTAAATCAGCTACTTTATAAGTAAAGGACACGTCGACTAATATATGATCTATTTAAACCTTTATTAAAATTGATTAAACAATTGTTCTATAATAAATACTATATCTAAACAAATGATTAATAGTACATAACTCATGGTTAATAGTATATATCCCAACAATAATGTCATAGTAAATAATCTTAATCATTATAATAGCCTATTTGGTTGGGAGGCCAAAAATGTTTATTTGTTCTAAAAAGCACTTATTTAAAAAAAAATGAGGTGTTTGGCCAAGCTTTTGAAAGAAATGAGTGTTTTTAGGGAGTAACAGAAGTTGTTTTTCAGAAGCTAAAAAAAGCAGCTTCTCTCCAAAAGTACTTATTTGAAAAACACTTTTGTGAAAAATACACTTAGAAACACTTTTTAAAAGCTTGGCCAAACACTAACTGCTGCTCAAAAGTGCTTTTTAAATTTATTGGCCAAACACAAACTGCTTCTCATCAAAAGTACTTTTTTGATAAGCACTTTTGATAAAAATACTTCTCAAAAAGCTGATTTGAGAAATATGGCCAAATAGGTTATAAGCATGCTTAAAATAATGTAAGAGATTAAATTATTTTTAAGAAGGATTAATACGTAGATGTTGCGTACGTACTATCTTCTGATTTGATCTGACATTTTGTAACATCAAATCAATTAGACAAACATTGCACCTAGTAAAATAATTAGTGCATGTTATCTGGAAGGGTGGCTGTATTGATGTAGCATGAGTATTCTATAAGCTAATTAGATCAAGGATCGAATTCTACTTTATCTTTTTCAGTTTGCTGAGTTGATGCAACGCGTGTGGTATATTAAAGAGTTGTTAGAGAATTTCTCCTATCTGGTTCTTTCTCAGTCGAGCTTATCGCATTGAGTTTGTTAGTGCGGTTTACATATTCTGTATGGTTTGCAAGCTATTACACAAGAGTTAGGCCGGGTGGTCATTCGATTCTTCAGTTCAGTTTTTTAAAATTTTGGGTCGATTTTCGATTTTTAATTTGTGTGTACCGAACACCAAACCGAATTAATTTGGTTCGGTTCAGCTTTTTTCAAATTCGATTCTATTTTTCTAATTTAATTTTTTCAGTTATGGGCCTAATTAAATGACTATTTTTCTGCTTACAATATGAGCTGTTTTTTAATTAAAAATGAGTTATTTTATTTTTTTAATTCAAAATAACTTATTTTAAGTTTTGAATTCTAAAGTTTAATTTACTTCAAACTTAGCTTAATTTTAAGTTTAAAAAAATATAACTAGGCAATATTATAAATTTTTATTTACAGATTCTTAGGGGGATTAGTTGATTTACATTTAGTAGCACGTATATAGCATTTCATAATAAATTTTCTCATTTGCTTAATATCCTTATAACTGACCTAACAAAAAATTAAGGGTTTTTAAAGATTTCAACAATTTGTGGTATCTAATTTCTTGTTAAATAACTATTATATATTCCATCTCTCTTTCAAAGCATATAAATAATTATAAGAATTTTCTTAATATGCTAAAACTATTATAAAACTTGTTATTTGTAAAAAGATTAAAGCAATTGTGTCAATTATATAAATAATTCTCTAAATGGGATTTGATTGGGTTGGGTGTAGTATTTTTAATTTTTTTGAAATTAAGTTATATTTTTACTTTATATATATAATTTTGATTAAACCCAAAAATCGATATTCCGAAATTTCAAAATTGAAAATCAAAATTTTAGAAAAAAACCAAAACTGAACCGAAAAATCAAATTAATTCGAGTCGGTCCGATTTTTTATTTTTTTGATATTTATGCCTACCCTTAACAGGAGCAAGTTTACCCTGTGTGCATTCGAAAATAGCAACTACGAATTTTCTTGAAATTTTCAAAAAAATAATAATTAATAACTAGTGTGGATCATAAAAATTTATATTTAATTTAAATTGTTGGATGAATGATTATTTATGTTAAATCTTAATTTTTTTTTATAGTAGGGTTTCTATGATTTTCTTTACCACCCTCTTTTTATTCTTGAAATTATATATACGTTTCCCAACTTGTGGTATACATCTCCCTCTTCCCTTTAGATTCTTGGCTCTCCATGACTACTCCTAGTGGGAATCAATATATGAGTAGAAAACAGCAATGATTGCAATAAAAAGAAAAATCAAGTACACTGAAGTAATTAGTGGGTTTACAATTTTTTTCTTAAAGGTAGGTAATTTCTAAATAAATAATGCCCATATCACCTTGTAGTAGTAAAGTTAACTACTAATGCCATTCAAGTCGTTTCGACGAGATTAGTTTTTTAATTGTTCATTAATTAAGTGCTTACATGAGATTTAGTTGGACTAATCCATCATTTTGAGTGTTTTACAAACCCCCTTTGTCTTGTATAGGACTCTTATTTTAAAGACGCCACTTTAAATTAAATAACAATAGACATATATAACGCATATACATGACATTCTGATGACGAAGTGGTAAAAAATAAAAAAAGAAATGAATTTCAAACTATCACAAATATAATTCTTTCGTCTATTTTTTTTAGTAACTAACAATTTATTAATCACCAATAGTCATTACACTGCATAGCTAAACTACCATAGTTTAGCTTTTCTCTAGTGTTGCCTTTCCTCCACAGTGAGCTAGCCATCATCCTTTAGGACATAATATTAACTACTTAGACTATCACTATTACAAAGGTTCCAAGAGTATATTAAGGCATGGGTTCTGCTAGGAGCTCGAATAGTGCATATATAAGCCATTTCTCTTGTCATGAGACTTGGATCCTTGCATCTCTGCTTAAACATTCTTTGGTTACGCTCCATCCAAATGGCATAGCAAGTTTCTGCAAATACTAGCCTGAATACTTGTGCATCAAGAGATCTTCCTTTACCATGAGAGGCTATCCATTGTAGCATATGATCCCAAGTAGCAGCTATGTAGCTTTGTCTTCCCATCCATGTCAATAGTATTCTCCACACAGTTTGTCAACATGTGATTCCTTGTCTCCAGCTCACTCCTGCAGAGACTACATATTGGATCTGTCTTGATCCCCCAGTGACTCAACTTGTCAACTGTCAACAATCTGTTTTGCAAAATCAGTCATATTGTGAAGATGACCTTAGGTCTAGCTGCATTCTGAAACATCATTCCTTTCCATGAGGGCCTAGGCAAGTTTCCCAGTAGTTGTAGATATAGATATCTAGTCAAGCTCTTTCTACCTTGCATAGGTGGAAAATGATGCTTCCTCCAAAGATTCCTTGCTTCCATAATATTTTGAACTCATCCAACTAGCTTGTTGTGGTATGTCTATGTCTTCGAGATTCTGACCCTTAATATAATATGAATGAACCCATCTAATCTATAATACATCATCTTTATATGCTAAGTCCCAACTGCTCTTGGCTATAACTGCTTTGTTCCACAACTTCATGTTGGTGAAATTAAGTCCCCAAGCAGATTTTGGTGTATATACTCTGTCTATGCAATTAATGCCTTTGAGGTGATAATGCTCACCCCTGACCACAAATAGCTCCTGCAGTAGACCTCAATAGTCTTCAGTACCTTTGCAGGTAAAGGAAAAATTTGTACCCAGTATGCTTGTATACCAAATATCACTGCCTGCACATCTGAGTTCTACCTGCATAAGATAGTTTTCTAGCTGTCCAAGATGTAATTTTGTTTACTATTTTCTCAATAAGAGGCTGCCACTGTAAGACAGTTAATTAGAGAATAGTGATATGCCTAGATACTTGAATGGGAGTTCCCCTAGTATGTAGCAAAGGAGCTGAAGTATGAATATTTGTTAGCCTGAGTGAATCTACCAAAGTAAATGACACTCTTATCTAAGATTTCCTGCAATCCCGATGCTTGAGGAGAATACATTAAAGCAATGACTTATGGTCTGCACTGACTGCAAATCACCTCTGAGGAATAACAACAAATCATCAACAAATCAAAGGTGAGTGAGTTGTAGTCTAGAGCATCTTTGGTGATATTTGATGTATTTTCCTTGCTTGAGCCCCCATAAGATCCTACTTAAGTACTCCATAACTATGACACATAGGTAAGATGACAGTGGATCTCCCTGTCTCAGTCCTTTTACCACATTAAAAGGTGGAGTAGGTTCACCATTAATAAATATTAAATAGTTTACTGTCTCAACACATTCAAATATCTATTCAGTAACTATCCATGAAATCTGAGTTCCTCCATAGCCTGTCTCAGGTAGCCCCATTCAACTGAATCATAAGCTTTCCTCAAGTCTATTTTGATCAAACACCTAGGAGAAATATTTTTCCTGTTATAGGCTTGCACCAACTCATGAGCTATAATGATATTGTATGCTATCTTCTCCCCAGGAATAAAACCTGTCTGTGCCTTATTTATTATCTTAGGGATAACCACTTACAGTCTAATAGTTAGGATATTTGAGATGCTCTTGTACAGAACTATGCAACATGCTATTGGTCTAAACTCCTTTACTGTGGTGTGGTGGTTGGTTTTTAGGCAGCAGTATCACTGAAGTGCAATTGATAGCTTTATATAGCCTGCCAGTGCCAAAGAAGTCCATGACAACATTAATAATATCCTCTTTAATTATAGGCCATGCCTTTTTAAAAATACTGCATTATAGCCATTTACTCCACGTGATTTGTTATAACTTATACTTTTCAAAGCCTCCCAGATCTCATGTTCTATGATAGCACATAACTGTTGTTGTTGTTTATGAGTTAGCACTGGATCATTCCTCATAGTAATCTTATTAATTGCAGGTAGGGTGGTTGTAGCAGTACCCATCAAACCCTGATAGAATTGAACAATTTCCTTTTTAATAGCTCCATTCTCTATCAGTTTGCCTCCTGTTAGGCCAGTGAGTTCAGTTATTTGCTTTCTATGTTGTCCTCTTTCATCACTAAAGAGAAGTATTTAGTATTGGAATCTACCTAGCTTGATCCATTTATCTCTAGCCTTCTACTTCATAGTGCTTTCCTCCGGGATCTCCCATTTTTCTAATTGCTCCAATGCCTTCTTCTCCCCAGTAGCCAAAGTGTCACTAAACTGCCTTGTAAGTTGAGTTTGGACCCGTCTCAAATCTATTCTAGCTTGCTCAATTTTCGGGGCTACCCCATTGAATTCACAATTATTTAGCTTCTTGAAGTGAAATCTCAGTTTTTTTAACTTAAGCATACATTCTTCATTGATCAATGATCAAGTTTTTGTAACCAGACAACATTAACAACCTGAAGAAAATCCTGATGATTAGTCCATACATTGAAGAATCTTAATGGACTCTTGATATTTATGTAGTGATCCTTAACGTTTAACACTGTAGGATAATGATCAGAAACATTATGGACATTAAATTCAGTAACCACTTGACTCCAATGAAGCATCCAACCATCATTATCAAAGGCTCTATATATCCTACTATAAATCCTGCTCCCCTCTTGTTGCTTGTTAGTTCATGTATAATAAATCATCATTCCAAGGAAGTTCAGTGAGCTTTAGAGCATGGATACAATCAGAATAGTCTTTGATCTCAGTAGGTGTTATAGGATTTTCATACTTCCTTTCTTGCAAGTATAATACAGAGTTAAAGTCTCCACACATTAGTCAAGGTTTTGGAGTAGACTATAAAACTATTTGTGAGGTGTCCCACAATTCCTTCCTTTGTTCTATTGTGTTAAACCCATACACCACAATGAGTAGCCATTTAGTACCATCCTATTTATTAGTAAGCAGATAGTGAATTAGTTGAGCTTCTACTCTGATTGGTGTGATGTTATATATCCTACTATTCCACAGTACTTATATCCTACCATTTGCAGCATGTTGATAATTGTTTGAACTCATACATCCCAGAAAGAGATGTTGCATTATTCTCTGAGCTTTGTGTTGTTTCACTCTAGTTTCCATAAGTCCAGCTATTTTCACATTCTTCACCTTCATGTATTGCTTCAGCTCCTTCTGCTTATACTATTTGTTGGAGCCTCTAACATTCCAAAACAACCAGGTATTGAAACAGTAGTGGTGTTCCACCTTTATCTCTAAAAATGAAACTTTTTGGGCTATACTTTCTTTGATTTGACTTAGGCTGACTTCTCACATTGATTGAGCTCAATGCAGGGAAGTCATGATCACTTAGTTTGATATTAGTAACTTCCCTTACAACTCCAGTCTGGTCAAGGCTAGTAGAAGTAATCTACACATCAGGAGTCCTTACTAGCTAGAGGATTCTTAGGAAGGGCCTGCTCAATACTACTTGCATCCTAGTAGTCTGTGCAGTGTCAATGGTAGGTTGCACCAAAAAGTTGATCTTACCTTTATACCATCACTGTTGAGTCACTTTGTCAGACCTTCTTCTCCTTCTTCTAATTTGTGCAGGCTGCTATGACTTCTCCTCACAGATATGGCCAATCTTCAAACACTTAGGGCAAAATTGTGGCTTACATAGTCCACTTATTGTTCATAATATTTACCACTTGTGTCCTTAACTAAGATTCTAGTTGGTAGATGCTTTGTCACATTCACCTCAATAAGCACCCTAACAAATGAAATTCGCGTTTGTTTTGTTGTGCATTCATTTGCAAATAGAGGAGTTCCTATGGCACTAACATACGACTTAAAGAATCACAACTCCAGCCAATCATAGGGAGCTTAGGGAATAGAACCGATAAAGGGATCTCAGTGAAAGTCCTTGTTGAAGTTTAACTCTGCTGACCATTGCTTCAAGATGAGAGGCCTGTAGTTGATTGTATATGGTCCTCCACATAAGATCAAATACATATCCTCCAATGATTGAAATCTGATTATATAGTATCCATCATCATGTAAGTATATGGTAAGAGAAGCTACTTTAGTCCAATCCTATTTAACATATTTTCTCATAGAATTGAACCCTGGAGTTTCCCGATCACGTACACTACTAGACCACATTTCCATTTAGCAGCCTCATTTTCTATTTCAGTCTTATCCAATTGCACTACCACATTCCTATTCACAATCTCAGGAGGGGAAGGTAAGTAAGAGTCATACCATTTTCAGCAGCTCAGTTACTACTGAAAAGGTATGACCAAGTCATATTCCGCTCATTATCTTGCTTTGATATCTGAGATATCCTCTGCTGCAAACTCTTCTCTACTTTCTCTAGCGCTGGAGTCTGTTTCACTGTTTCGTTGCCCTCCTTACCTTGATATGAGAAATTGAGCCTATCTTTATCCAATTCCTTCAATAAGTATCCTCCCGATGCTTGCTTAAGATCATGTATCAATGATATGCCCAGCTCTAGCTTTGTAATTATTCTAGCTGAGCCCATTGTCGATGCTAGTTGGGTGGCCCCTTGGGAGCTACTCAAGTACTATCCATGAGTTTTTTTTGAGCTGTCAGTTCTCGTTAATTGCACTTTCAGTGGTCTTTTCCGTCCTTTTCCCTTCCCTTTATCCATGGCTGATCAGTTGGCGTACATTTAATTAACGTGTGCCATTGCCATCACCATAGAGAAGTTATTAATGTTCAAAGTTTTCACTCTCTTTTTATGTGGACACATTTATATCACAAAAAGATTGCACTGTGGATAATTTTAGTTTATTATGTAAGAAAATACTAGTATAATAGGGAAGCTAGTAGAATTTAAGATTTAAAATATTACTTCTTTTTTTTTCTTATAAAGATTATTTCGTAAGATTTAATTAATATTTTTTGAAAGAGCAGTCATATTAGATTGGAGCAAAAATGGAGCCAATGAAGGGAGCAAACCGCAGTCTGACGTATGGCAAAATAAAATAGGAAAGAATATATGTGGATATTGAGGAGAATAAAGGAGACTCTGATATACTGCAAAGAGCTTCAAACGCTTGCTCGGATAGAACCGGGACAAGATCGGGCATCTAAAAGAAACTTCACATCGAGAAGATCGCTTACAACTGGACGCAATCATAATAACTTTTGGAAGTCCAACAATTAGTCTTGAGTTGCACACCTACCTTCTCTAGTTGGCATCAATTGAGGTGTCAAGACATAGGCACGTGCTATGAAATAACCTTTTTAATCCTCAGTTTTGGAATTAGCGCAAAGGATCTTTCATTTCGCGAATACATTGCATTAGATAAATATTTTTTCTGCTAGCTCTTTATGAACATAATTCTGGAAAAAATTTAAATAAATAAATAAATATTTTTCTTACAACCAAGTGTTCTCTCTTTATGGAGAATCGGATGATTATCTCTAATTATTTCTTATGAAATAGATGTTAATCCCTGAGAATAACTCGCGACATAAAGTCATATATCAAGATCAAGCCACAAACTTGGCTTCAATAAAGAAATTATAAAACACTAAAAAAATTTTAAAAGTTATTCAAGCGCTCTTAACTGATTTAGGAATATCTTTTCGGGTGCTTGAAAATGAATTCAATTTCGCAAGAACTCAAAAAAGCTTTAAGGACAAAATCATCATCAATTCTGGGATAGACATTACTTGTTGCCCTTAGTTCCGGGTCATGCATGTGAAATTTCTATTCATTTTGATTGTCTACTTCTCAGAGTGGGTTAAAGAATTAGGATATAAGAACATCCGAAAACGTGAAGTGATGGACTTTTCATGGGACCACATCATTGTAGATTTGAGGTTCCAAAGAAAATCTGATGTGATAACAAGCCACAATTGATCGACATATAAAAGACAAAGTTTTTGAAAATATTAAAAATGCACATTGCACTTTTTTTCTTATTCAGGATTTTAATTACGATTGTTTTTTTTTTTGGCAAGATTTTTAATGAGGCGACAAGTATAAAATATGTTATTGTGAGTGTTCATAGCAGCCCGGTGCCAAGAGTGATCCCATCAACTAACAACCCGTGATTGAAATATCAGATGCAAGGAGATGGTGACCGATCTTTTCCTGCCCCAATAAGGAATCTAAAACTCTTCACTTCTCGGAGACATATTATTGAATATCCAAAAAGTGGGTGATTATTTGTATGAAAAAAAATGGAGTCGATGAAGGGAGAAAACCACAGCCTGTCACATGGAGAAATAAAATATGAAGGAATGCCTATGGCAACCCTGAGAGAATAAAGGAGACTATCTCTAATATATCACGAGGAGCCACAAATGCTTTCTTGAGTCGGATCAGGACAAGACCAGATATCCAAAAGAATCTTCACCCGGATAAGACCGCATTATAGTTGAACGTGATCACAATGACCTTCGAAAGTCTAACAATCAATCTCGAGTCGCATGCCTACCTGCTGGTATCTGCGTTAGTCGAGACGTCTGAACACATGCACTTGTTAAGAGGCAGTCTTTTTAGTACCAAGTCTACCATTGTTTCACATTGAAACAACGATTCAATTTTTCTGGCCTATAAAAAGGGATGTTGTAGAGAATAGAAGAACAGAGACAAATTATCGAAAGCTTGATATTATTTCCTTGTTCCTCTTCCTTTAGGATTTCTATGGAAGAAGGCTTGAAACCTCTTTTGTCTTGTATTATTTCTTTCTTTGGAAGATCACGTCCTTGTATTGAACCGCGACCTTAATTAGGGTTTTAACCCCAAAAAAAATCAATTTAATTGGTCTTAACTCACTTGTCTTTAATCCCTATTCACAAAGTTTACTATCGAAGAAAATGACGATATTTTCGGAAAATAATTTAGTATGAATTTTAAGAGATGTAATCTACATCTAGGAATCAAGAACTGAGTTTTTACAATATTTGGTTTGCATTTAAGTAGATTTAATCTTTACATATATAGAAATCATCATGATTGATTAATTAATATACTGTACGGTTGTTTCGGCCTTTCTTTTAATTTCCTTAAATTAATATATCATTTTATGCCGAATAGAATATGAAATAAAAATATAAATATTAATAATACATAAATTAAAACATTATACTGACCAAACAAACCCTAAAAAAAATATGAAAACTTTTATTTTATCTTAAAAGTAAACATATATTTTAAAATTATACGATGCATAATAATATATAATCTATCAAATTAAATACTTAACAAGAAAAAGTTTTAGCATTACTTGTCTCTAATCATAATTTATATATTACTAATTTTTGAATAACTTGTCTCTAGAGAGCGTCTCACGCAAAAGGAAAAAAGAAATGGTCTTGTATAACAAAATATTGAATAGTAGTTTGAAGTTTGAACTATGCAATCAAACAATGATTTTGACTTGCAAACCAAAAGAGAAAATGAAAGGGAAAAAATCAAAAGAAAGGGCAGCAGGAGTTGACCAATCTGTCAATTAAAGAGTCACGAAATTAAATAAAGAGCTTATAAAAATGAAAAACTTTGACCAAAATATTTTGGACCAAGCCTTCACATGACAACACTAGGTACAGGTTTGATCTTAAAATTTGAGATCCCAGTTTCAAGATTTAATTTGAAATAGTATTTATTTATGAAATTTAAAATTTATAAAATTTAAATTTTTAAATATTTTAAAATATAGGATTTTAAATTTTAAATTGTATTTTTTTAAATATAAAATTTAACTTATAAATTTATATTTTGTAAAAAAAAATTATTATGATTTTAAACTTTGTAAAAAAGAAAAAGGCTCATGCTAGGCGTGAATAGATTGTTCATATCATGTGGAAGGATTATATTAAAGAATATCTAGCTAGTATCTATTGTTAATTTTTTAGATAAGTGAATCTTTGTAAAATTATGTGTATTTAACTACTTAATAGCATGTAATTGCAAATATATTTTACGAAAAAGATTTATTAATATGACGCCTTAGAATATTCTGATACCTTGTTTATGAAATATAATTTATTTTTTTGATAAAATTATATAAGAATTAATTTTTTTAATAATTTTTAAAAATTATAAATTTTTATATTTATAAAAATATATATAATTTAAACTTTAAATAAAATTTTAAATTTAAACCAATAGAAATTTAAATCATAATTTAAAATCATATCCAAACCATCCCTGACTAATATTGCAATTGCCAATTGATATTTTCAACAGTGAATGTAGAGTTAAATATTATTGAGATTAAAAACATATAAGAATTCAGTAGGTCTTCCCTTTTCTAATCAACATCTTTCCAATTTCAAACTTTTATTTATTATTAGTTTCTTATCCTCGATCTTAGCATCGAGAGTTAGATATATATTTATATAAAGGAAAACTACACCTACTCTCCTTGTAAAAAATAATTATTCTCTGTTTCATTTTATTTGTCGCATGTTGATATGATATAATTTTAAAGAAATTTTTAATTAAAAGTATATTTATTATATTAGTATTATTAATGATATTTTAAAATTTTAAATTTAACTATTATTATTTTATATAATTATTTAATACTAAGAGTAGTTTAAAAAAATAATATACTTTTTAAATTTGTTAAAATAGATAAATAAAAAAAATTAATTTTAACATAGGGATCAAGTAAAACAACGGAGTGAGTAGACTCTACTTTTGTTCTATTGCTAATATTGTTAGGAGCCATTTGGTTACGGGTTAGAGTTATGCGGGTGTTAATAATATATGAATTAGTTATAAGAAAATTTACATATTATTTTATGCAGAAATTAGTTATTTATGTATTAGTTATGCAAGTATAGATATTAGTTATGTAGGGTTTAGTTATATAGAGATTACAAGACATGAATTATTGATTATTGAATTTTTAATTTGTTGTAAATTAAAATATATTATTTATAATAGTACAAAATTATTGTATAATTAATTTTTTTTTAAAAAAAGAAAATGGAGGTGTAAATGTACACCGAATAAAAAGAAGTGGATCAATAATGCTTTATATATATATATATATATATATAGTATCCATATTATCAGAAAAAATACACCAAATTAAAAAAAAAGGGATAACTAATTCTGGGTAAACATTTACAGACGAAAGTATAATTTTAAAAAAAGTATCGAATTAAAAAGATTTTAAAAGTAAATTGATAGAGGTAAATGTGTAGTTTTATTATTTTAATCTATATAACTAATACCCACATAACTTATTCTATCTTCTATCCTGCATAAAATTATACATACGTTTCCTCATAAGTTATGTGAGTATTAGTTATGTAGAATTACTAAAAACACAATCAAGTATTATATAAAATTAATGCACGAGTAACTTTTATACAACATTTGAAACTTACCAACCAAACGTTGTATAAAATTAATAAATAAATAACTTTTATCCTATTTGAAAACCAAACATGATATAAAATTAAAACATGAATAACCAAGTTATTCATGTATTATTTTGATTCTTATCCAGTAACCAAACGACCCCTTAGTTGATGGGCTTAAGTTTGTGTTAAAGTTTCAAGATTAAACATTGAAAGGTAATTATGACCTCATTTGTTTTCATTAAGATTAAGACGTCTGATTTTGAATGATTAAAATGTTGTCTCTAGATCTGAACACCGAATGATTAAGACTGTTTGTTTTCAACATAATCAAAATGTGCATACTTTATTTATTTGTAAATATAATAAATATGAAATTTAAATTAAAAATAATTAAATATTAGAAAAAATTAATTTAATAAAATAAATTTATTATCTGATAAAAGGTATTTATATTCGCTGGTGATGGTGGAGATGGTTTATAGTGATAATCATGGTAATGCTAGGTGTTAGTGGCTAGTAATTGTGGTACTAGTGATCGTTGCTAGTAATGATGGTGGTGATAGTTATGACGATAGCGGTGATTGGTGTTATAGTGGCTGACATGATAGTGACAGTTGATAGTGTTGGTTGTGATGGTGAAGTTGGTTGATGTTAGGAGTTGGCGGTGTTGATAGTAGTGGCTAAAGAATATATAGTGGTTGACTATGTATTGATAATAGTTGGCAGCAGTTCTAGTTGTGATGATGAAGGTGGTTGGTAGTAGGAAGTGATCGCATTGGTGGTAGTGAGTGATAGTGACGGTGGCAGTGGCGGTGGCAGTGGCGGTAACGAAGGTGGTGGTGGCTACGACAGTGAATATAATTATAATAATGTAGGTGGTATATATAGTAACGACTGACTGTGGTGGTGGTTGCCAATGGTTGTTATGATGTCAAGGGTAGTTGGCGACGATAATGGTGGTTAATAATGGTGGCAGAGGTAATAAGTGGTGGTGGCTATGATCATAAAAGTGGTGGCTAGTAGTTGTGGATAGAGTAATGGTGAAAATTATATCCACAAATATATCTCTTAATGATATTAAGACTCAATCTTAATGATTAAGACATATTTAGACGAAATAAGTGCTTAAATCTTAATGAAAATAAATATATTTAATGACTTAAGGTCTGAACCATTTATATTCAGACGTGCATTAAGTGCAAACAAATAACACCTAAGTTGAACTATATTTTAAAAGAAAAAAGTAAATCGAATTTATGTTTAATGACAGAAGGTAAGGAAATCACTCATAGCTCTTAGATCATGTAGTAGACTTTGCATTTGATGCATATACTCCTGGGGAAATCGACGACAGAATCAAAATTTTCATTAAAAAAATTTAAACTATGTAAAAATAAATACACAAATGAGTCAAAAAGAATTCAAAATCTATTATATATACATAAAAAATTAATTTTAATCATATATAAATAATATAATTTTTTGCCCACAAAAATTCAGATGAACTGTTGATCCTACCTGACTCTGCCCCTAGTGAAAATTGCGATATTCATTTTTCTTTTTTCTTCTGAAAATATTACAACTTGCTACACAACTAAAACTCAACATGAGGCATGAGCCGCGATGTCGTAAGCTTGCGGATACTATAGTCATTAGTCATCACACATATATTTTTGAAATATGTCAATGTATAAAGGGCAATTTTTATAAATAACACTGTATAGTAAAATAATTATATAAAATAATATATTTTATCTTAATTACATAAAGTAGCATTTTTTAATAAAATTTTCTGCTGTAGATTAACGATAACCTTGAGTGTTGTATCAAAAATTCAAACCCTAATTTTCTCCTATAATGGCGCTAGATAATATCTAACTAAACAAACTTGCATGTTTAATTGGAGTAAATCCCTCTCTATTTTAATCCCAGTTTTTTTCATCATGTATAAGAAGTTTAAATAATTAATCCATATCAGATCAAAAACTTTAAAAAATCACAGATTTCGTGGAGATTTTCTTTTTCTTTGGCGTATCATTGTTGCAGGTTTGGAGAAATTGATATTTATGCATGTACTAAAAAACATTAAAAGATAACTTACTGGGTATGTTTCATATGTATCACAAGTATCATTAGTAAACACCAACTGCCATTTTTAAAATTAATACAAACAATACTATTATAATGTGTTCAACATGTCACACCCCGCCTTAGGAGGCATGACTGACACCTAGCGCCATACTGGGACCTGGACTAACCTGGCCGGGCATAGGCATCTCTGGTGCTTGCCAGTTACTAGAAGTTAAAATAACAACGAGCTTTATCTCGATTGTAAGCACAGCCTCGGGCTGATAAGGCCACGCATCACCTGTAAAGTAAAACAGCTAACCCAACAAGTACGATAAAATGGATCCTATGCAGGCCGACAAGACCACCATGCTGTCTAGTTATGGCAGAATGAAAACAAACGATCATATTCACACTAACACCGATAAGGCTGCTAACTAACTAGCTAAACTAGGCCCCACATAGCCAACAAACATAAAATAAAGCACATAGACCCCACATGGCCAACAACAACCCACAACTAAGGATTTATAGCTTGTAAATCTCTAAGAGTGGAATAATAGTTGGGACAGGGCTCCGACCTACCCAAAAGCTATACAACAAAAGAACAAACCTTTTATAACTATCAACTCCGGAGAAAAGGAGCTGACTGGACTGCTGACTCTGGCTGGAAGCTAGGAAGGTCCTGGACCACGTCTATCCACACCTACAAGCAAGTAATGCAGCGCCTCAAAGATGGGCGTCAGTATAATACGTACCGAATATGTAAGGCAGTAATGAAAGCTGAATAATGTCAATAGAAGAACTGAAAGTAATCAATAAGGAGGATAAGAATTTAACCTGAATAGCCTCACAATCTAAAATATAACTAGCAAGTATATCTACAAACAAGAACCTAACCGGGCCCCCATAAGCCTGAAAGGTACAACCATCATAGAATAACCTATCTGGGCTCATATAAGCCTCGAAAAGTACAAAAAATGTACACCTCTCTTATCTGGATTATTATCGGTTCATAGGCATGCTGTAACTCAGGTATACCTGGCCTTTAAAGTTGTATCTGAGCTTGGTAGGCTCCTGCATCTGGGTCTGAGCTTTCTGGGTTCCTGTAGCTATGTTTGAGCCATCTAGGCTCCTGTAACTGTATCTGAGTCGTCTCGGCTCTTGTAACAATATTTGATCCCTCTGGGCTCCTGAAACTGTATTTGAGCCTTCTAGGCTCCTGTAACTATATATGAGCCGTCTAGGCTCCTGTAACTATATCTGAGCCATCTGGGCTCCTGTAATTGTATTTGAGTCGTCTGGGCTCCTGTAACTGTATTTGAGCCATCTGGGCTCCTGTAACTGTATTTGAGCCATCTGGGCTCCTTTAACTGTATCTAAGCCATCTGGGCTCCTGTAACTGTACCAGTGTAGAACTATATACGGTGTCGCCCAACTACGCCCCACGCTGCTTAGTTTAGCAAGATACACTAACAACCACCGTGTTTTTTTTGCGAATTTATTAAGGGATTTTTTGTAATTTCGATATTTCTAGGGCCTACTACATCGTTTTAAGCTCAGAATAGTATGTTTTAAGAAGGGCTAAGCCATTCTAAGCCTATTCCAATTCATGCATGCAAGTTTAGAGGTTCCTAGGGGTGATCAAGGCTAAAATCCATTAATTCTCCTTCAATCTCCTTTGGGCATTCAAGAAAGAGTGTAAGTTCAAGTTACCCAAGATGTGAGGCTACGAATGAGAGTTCCTTTCACTCTCATGCTCAATGCCCCTTTCATGGCGACCAGCATTCACATCTTCATCCCGAGCATCATCGGCTTCCTGAAGTGCAGCTTGTTGAGCTAACTCAGCTTGCCTAGCTTCTTCAAGGCCTCGAGGTGGTAACAAGGTGCCTACTAATCCTTCTAATCGATAAAAAACTGAACAGGAAACTCTTATGTTGCCTCTGGCGACACCCAAAATTGGGTATAAACCTCCCAACGAGGAATACTATGTTATAACCTCGCTTTGTTCCGCGAAAGCTAACCACAACACTTTAGGCATAGTTTACTACAAGGTATTGACTGTATCAACTAAACAATAGGAGTAACTTGCCTAAGGGAATTAGCATTAACATACCTCGAATGCCGATTCTCATTTATCCGATTAGTTCCAACTTGTAGACGGTGGTTCCACTCCACTGCAGTCCTTACGCTGAGAGAATATGACTATTTTCTATACTAAGACTTCGCAAACAATGATATCTTTCGATAATAATAACTATAATTCAGTTCTATTTAATTCGATTGGAAACTCACAATTTTTTGAGAGTTTAGAAGGGAGAAATGCTTACCTCTTGCCTGTGGCCGCTTAGGACTCAATTTCAAGTAATTTCGACAATCTTTATTCAGTGGGGTTTTGGAACACCGAGCGAATTTTTAAGAAATAACTCTGTAGGTATGTTCCTCATAGGCCTAAAACTCGATATCCAAGAAGAATTTGCGTTTGGACGGAGTTTAACGGCGTAATTTGACGAAAATCGATAGAAAATGGCGCTTACCCTCGCTTCTTTGACTTGGGTAAATATTGAAATGAATTCTAATATGTGATGGGGGTATATATATAATTCTTGAGGCAGTGGCAGGGGGAGGCATGCGACGCTGGCCATACCACCAAGATAGGGGTACGACACGCCGCTCAAGGCACCAGGGCAGAGATGTTCCTTGCGCTCTTTGCGCCCTACTCTACTTTGACCTCCTACTGGTTCAACTCCATGCTCGTTTGCTCACTCCTCGAGCCCTTCCTCATATGTTTCGTACTCCAAAACTCTCTACATATGCTTGCACGCGTCGGTTGAATGATAGAACTTACGAGGTGTAACATTATCCTCCCCTTAGGAATATTCGTCCTCGAATGTAATCATTAGACTTAAAAGGCTCAACTCCTTTAACTAATACTAGAAAAATTTCGGCAGAGTCTCCTCTATAACATGGACTATCCAGAAATATGAAACACAGAAAAGTCCAACATAGATGTCTCACAAGATGCTATAAACAATTACCCCACAACACAAAAATGAACAACTTGGCAGTACTAGTAATGTAAGCAATAGAATAACATCTGAACAACAATCTTACCTCTACTATATAATCTGGATCAGGTATGGAATAAGTGAGGATATGTAGACCTCATGTCATCCTTAGCTTCCTAAGTCATCTCTTCTATATTTCTATTCCTCTACAAGACTTTAATGGAGGCTACATCTTTAGTTCTCAATCTATGAATCTGCTGATCTAGTATGGAAACTAGAGTCTCTTTGTAGGACAACTCTTCAGTGACTTGAACGTCCTCGACTGGAATAACCCGAGATAGGTCTCCTATACATTTTCGTAACATTGATATGTGGAAGAGTGGATGAACAGATTCTAGCCCTGCAGGTAGTTCTAACTTATATGCCACTCGACCTATCCTCTGAAGGATTCGGTATTGGGCAATGAACCTAGGGCTAAGCTTTCCCTTCTTGCCAAATCTCATTACGCCCTTCATAGGAAAGACTTTGAGAAATACCCAATCATCTACATTAAATTCTAAGTCTCTACGCGGGAATCAAAATAGTACTTCTGGCGACTCTGGGTTGTCAGCAAGCGTTCTCTGATAAGTTTCACTTTCTCTTCCGACTGGTGGATTGTATTAGGTCCGATTAATCCTGACTCCCCTACTTCGAACCACCCTATGGGGGACCTAGGCGCCATCTGGATAGCAGAATAATAACTATTATTATATGAAAATTCAATAAGGGGTAGACGCTCATCCCAAATTCCCCCAAAGTCTAGCACACATGCCCATAACATGTCTTCGAGTGTTTGAATGGTGCGCTCCGCCTGACCATCTGTCCGGGGGATGGAAGGCTGTACTCAAATTAACATGTGTCCTCAAACCTTTCTGAAATGATTGCCAAAATCTAGCTATAAATTGCGCCCCTCTATCAGAAATGATAGATGCTAGGACACCATGCAATCGGACTATCTGCTTAATATATAACTCGGCATAATCTTTGGCTGAAAATGTAGTCTGGACTGGTAAAAAATGGGCTGATTTTGTCAACCTGTCATCAATAACCCAAATAGAGTCAAATTTGGGCCTAGTGCGGGGTAATCCTGTCACAAAGTCCATATTAACTGCCTCTTATTTCCATATAGGTACCACTATCTCCTGAGTTAGTCCACCAGGTTTCTGATGTTCAGCTTTTACCTGCTGGCAATTGAGACATTGTGCAACAAACTCAGCTATGCCTTTCTTCATTTCCTTTATATCATGTTACATCTTTATATCATGTTACATATCTCCTTTATATCATGTTACATCTTCGTTGAGCCTGGATAAAGAGAGTAACGAGAATAATGTACCTCTGCCATGATCTGCTGGCAAAGCCTGCTACATCTGGAACACAGAGTCGACCTTTGAATCTCAAGACCCCGTCTTTCATTAACTTGAAGGCTAATAATTCACCCTACTGAACCTTGTCTTTGAGCTGTACTAAATTAGGGTCCTCATACTACGCTCCTTTACCTCTACAATCAGATATGATACTGCTGTATTCTGAATTACAACCCCATTATCCTTTGTATCTACTACCCGGACTGCTAGACTAACTAATCTGTGCAGCTTTCGAGCCATTTCCCGTTGTCCTGGCCTCAGATATGCTAAACTACCTATGGATCTGCAGCTAAGGGCACCAACTACAATATTATCCTTCCCTGGACGGTATAGGATGTTCACGTTGTAATCTTTCAGCAATTCTAGCCAATAATGTTGCCGCAAATTCAACTCTTTCTGCGTGAAGATGTACTGGAGACTTTTATGATTAGTAAAATATCCACGTGCACGCATACAAATAATTCCTCCATATTTTTTAGGAATGAACTACTGCAGCTAATTCCAATCATGGGTAGGGCAGTTCTTTTCACGTTTCCTCAGCCGTCTCGAAGCATAGGCAATCACCTTACCGCGTTGCATCAGAACACATTCTAACCCAACGTCTAAAGCATCACAGTATACAACATAACCCTATAAACCTTCTGGCAAGTCTAACACAGGATCATATGTCAATCTATTTTTCAATTCCTGAAAACTCTGCTCACAGGCCTCGGTCCAGTGGAACTTGGCTACTTTATGATTCAATCTTGTCAGTGGCGCTGATAGAGTAGAAAATCCTTCCACGAACCTTCTGTAATATCTGACTAACCCCAGAAAACTATGAACCTTCGTTGGAGTAGTAGGTCTAGGCCATGTATCTACTGCCTCGATTTTCTGTGAGTCAACTTGGATACCAGCATTGATACGATATAGCCCAAGAAAGCTATAGAATTCAACCAGAACTCATATTTCGAGAACTTTGCATATAACTAGTGGTCTTTGAGGGTCTGAAGTACTGTTCACAAGTGATCTCTGTGTTCAACCTCTGAGTCAAATATACCAGAATATCATCAATGAACACTATCACAAACATATCTAAATATGGCTAGAAGATACTGTTCATCAGATCCATGAACATTGCTGGTGCATTTGTCAACCTGGAGGACATGACTAAGAATTCAAAATGACCATATTTGGTCCTAAAAGCTGTTTTCGAGATGTCTTTTTCTCGAATTTGTACCTAGTGGTTCTCGGACCTTAAATCAATCTTGGAGAAATATTTCTCCCCTTGCAGTTGATCAAACAAATCATCTATCCTTGGAAGATGGTATTTATTCTTAATGGTAACTTTATTCAACTGTTGATAATCTATACATATGCGTTGGAAGCCATCTTTTTTTCTCACAAACAAAACTGGCACACCCCATGGCGAAGTACTAGGCCTAATAAAACCCTTATCTAACAAGTCTTTCAACTATTCTCTTTCAACTGTTCCTTCAACTCTTTCAATTCAGCAGGAGCCATTCGATATGGAGGATGGATATGGGTTGTGTACCTGGTAGCAAATCGATAGAAAAATCGATCTCACATTCTGGAGGGACACCCGGGAGCTCATCTGGGAACACATCTGGAAATTCATTAACCACTGGGATGGACTGAAGTGTCGGGGATTCTGCTTGTATATCCTGGACCCTAATAATATGGTAAATATAGCTTTTCTCTATCAATTTTCTCGCCCGAAGATAGGATATGAACCTACCTTTTGGCATAGCTACATTGCCTTTCAACTCTAGCACTACCTCCCAGGAAAGTGAAATCGAACGGTCCTGGTCCAATAGTCCATATTGGCATAACATGGTGCTAGCCTATCCATACCCATAATCAAATCAAAATCAATCATTTCTAGCTCCACTAAATCTGCTAAAGTCTAGCGACCGACAATCTCCACTGTGCAACCTCAGTAAATTCTCTTAGCAACAATAGAGTCACCGATGGGTTTAGACACCGAGAAGTGTCCCTAGAGTAATTCTAGTGTTATACCAAACTTTCGGGCCACTAGCAGAGTAACATAAGACAGAGTGGAACCTGGATCTATCAGAACATGAACTGAGTGAGAACAAACATCCAGCATACCCGTCACAACATCTGGTGACGACTCTGACTCCTGTCATCCTGTAGAGAATAAGTGCGATCCTGACCACTGCCTGAACTAGATTTCCTTGATCTACCTCGACCTCTGCAGGTTGGAGTAGAGAGTCTGCACCCTGCAGAAGGTACTAGAGCATGTGAACCTGTTGAGGACCTATTCTACTGGTCCCGATCACTCTAGTATCTAGTCGGAAAATCCCTCATCATATGTACCTCCTATACATAGGACTAGCAGGTGGTGGAATCATATTTGCATCTCCCCGAATGTCGCCTATTACAGGTACTGCAATGTGGTATAGCTGGTCCCATCTGATCTGGACCCCTCTACTGCTGTGAGCCTGACACTCATGAACTTTCACCAGGACCTGACTGTCCACGGCGATCTGATCTATTGCCTTGCTGCTGCTGAAATGAGGGCCTAGGTGGCCTACCTGATAACTGAGGCCTGGGCCCACCCAGAAAATCTACTTAAAAGTCTGCGAGTCTAGCCCTCCAACGCTACTCCTGACCTACCCTATCAATCACATACTGACACTCCTAATTTCCTCTATGTTCTAGGCAAAGGCCTAAATCCGTGAGATGTCCATATCCTCTCGCAGTGTAGCTGTGGTACAATATTCCACATATTCTGGTGGAAGTCCCAAAATAAACCAATGTACCCTGGCTGGCATAGTATCAACAAATATTAGCGCATATTTGGCCAAGGAATCAAATCTCAACACATATTCTCTGACACTCATTCTACCCTGCTCCAGATGTAAAAACTGCTCTGCTCTGGCCTGCCGGATCTCTCGGGGCAAATATTGGTCTATAAAGGCCTTAGAGAAACTAGGCCATGTAGGTGGAGGTACATCTCTACCTCGGGTCCTTTCCTAACTTTCATACCACAAAACTGCTATCTCTCACAATCGAAACACTGCTAATTCAACTGATTCTGTCGAAGAGGCATGCATAACCCTAAATATTCTCTATAGCTGGTCTATGAAGTTCTGAGGGTCCTTTCTCCGATCTGTTCCCGTAAACTGCGTAGGACTCAAAGCAAGGAACTTGCGGACTCTCGAACTCCTGGGCTCCTCAGTGGGCTCGGCAACAACTGGTACTACTATCTGAGGCTGATGCTGGGCAGCAATCATCTGGACCAACATATAAACTGTGCTCCTGATTTCCTGATCCGATGGCAAAGGGACGGCTGGGGGTGGTGCTAACATGTCTGCTGCCCTGGGGCCTCCTGGCGTGGCAGAGAGTGCTGGGGAGATCGGGATGAAGTCTCCCTATAGCCCTCAGATCGGGCCGACTCTAACTGGGGCCCCCTACTTGTGTCCCCTCCCTCTGCAGTGTCCAATTCTCGACCAGTCGTGGTCTATCGTGCATCAGACATCTTCTCTGTAAATAAGAAAAATAGTGTAAACTTAGGGAGTTACCCTATACAACATGGCTTTATAGCACGATTAGAGGAGAAAGGAGGGTAACCACACTATTATGCCTCATAACCTCCTGCCTATAGAATGTGGTGCACAACACACCCATAGAAAGACTCTAGTTGACATAGCTTGTAGACACTCTGGGATACAACTTGCTCTGATACCAAGTTTGTCATGCTCCACCTTGGGAGGCATGACTGGCACCTAGCGCATACTGGGACCTGGACTGACTTGGTTGGGCATAGGAACCTTTGGTGCTTGCCAGTAACTCGAAGTCAAGAAAAAAACAAGTTATATCTCGGCTGTAAACATAGCCTCGGGCCGAAAAGGCCATGCAACACCTACAATGGAAAACAGCTAATCCAACAACAAGGCGATAAAAGGGATCCTATACGGGCTGATAAAACCACCATGCTGTCTAGCTATGGCAGAATGAAAACAGGCAATCATATTTACACTAATGCCGACAAGGCTGCTAACTTACTAGCTAAACTAGGCCCCACACAGCCAACATACACAAAATAAAGCACATAGGCTCCACACGGCCAATAACAACCCACAACTAAGGATCCGTAGCCTGCAAGCCTCTAAGAGTAGAATAATGGTCAGAACAAGGCCCCGCCATAACCAAAAACTATACAACAAAAGAAAAAACCTTCTCTAACTATTAACTCCCGAGAAAAGGAGCTGACTGGACTGCTGAATCTGGCTGGCAGCTAGGAAGGTCCTGGATCACGTCTATCCACACCTGCAGGCAAGTAATGCAGCGCCCCAAAGATGGGCTTTAGTACAATATGTACCGAATATGTAAGACAGTAATGAAAGATGAATAAAGTCAATAGAAGAACTGAAAGTAATCAATAAGGAGGATAAGAATTTAACCTGAATAGCCTCACAATCTGAACTATAACTAGCAAGTATATATACAAACAAGAACCTAACCGGGCCCCCATAAGCTGGGAAGGTACAACCAACATAGAATAACCTACCTGGGCCCCCATAAGCCCCGACAAATACAAACAATGCACACCTATCTTATTTAGGCTATTATCGGTTCGTAGGCATGTTGTAACTCAGGTATACTCGGCCTCCAAAGTTGTATCCGAACCTGGTAGGCTCCTGCATCTGGGTCTGAGCCGTCTGGGCTCATGTAGCTATGTCTGAGCCAGCTGGGCTGCTGTAACTGTATCTGAGCCGTCTAGGCTCTGGGCTCATGTAACTGTATCTGAGCTGTCTGAGCTCCTGTAACTGTTTCTGAGCCATCTGGGCTCCTGTAACTGTATCTGAACCATTTGGGCTCCTACAACTGTATTGGTATAGAACTATATACGGTGTCGCGCAACTAGGGCTTACGCTGCTTAGTGTAGCAAGATAAACAGCCACCCGCAGGCCTTTGTGGCCTCGAGGTGGTAACAAGACGCCTACTAATCCTTCTAATCGATAAACAACTGAACAGGAAACTCTTACATCGCCTCTGGCGACAACCAAAACTGGGTATAAGCCTCCCAACAAGGAATACTATATTATAACCTCGCTTTGTTCCACGATAGCTAACCACAACACTATAGGCATAGATTACTACAAGGTATTAACTGTATCAGCTAAACAACATGAGTAACTTGCCGAAGCGAATTAGCTTTAACATACCTCGAATGCCGATTCTCGTTTATCTGATTAGTTCCAACTTGTAGCCGGCGATTCCACTCAACTGCAGCCCTTACGCTGAGAGAATATGAACATTTTCAATACTAAGACTTGGTAAACAACGATATCTTTCAATAATAATAACTATAATTCAACTCTATTTAATTCGGTCGGAAACTTATAATTTCTCGAAAGTTTAGAAGGGAGAAATGCTTACCTCTTGCCTGCTGCCGCTTAGGACTCAATTTGAAGTAATTTCGACAACCTTTACTCGGTAGAGTTCTGGAACACCGAGTGAATTTTCAAGAAATAACTCCGCAGGAATGTTTCTTGTAGGCCTATAACTCTATATCTAAGACGAATTTGCATATGGACGAAATTTAGCGGCTTAATTTGACGAAAATCGATAGAAAATATTGCTTACCCTCTCTTCTCTGACTTGGGGAAATATTGAAATGAATTCTAAAACATGAAGGGAGTATATATATAATTCTTGAGGCAGTGGTAGGGGGAGGCGCGCGGCGCCAGCCACAGCGCCAAGATAGGAGCTCAACGCACTGCTCAATGCACCGGGGCAAAGGCGCGACGCGGCGCTCCTTGCGCCCTGCCTCTGCTTCGGCTTCTTGCTTGTTCGATTCCGTGCTCGTTTGCTCATTCCCCGATCCCTTCCTCGCATGCATCGTACTTCTAAACTCTCGACATACACATGCATGCGTCGGTTGAATGATAGAACTTACGGGGTGTAACACAATATATATATGTATCAGAAATAAATTAAAACCATTCTTGGTGTATCAGTCTATTATCGATTGATACATTTTAGTATTGTATCATTAATATGAAAACGATATTGTTCAAGTAGTTGGTTGTATAAAAAAAAGGAAAGGAGAAGAGACTAATATATTGTATCATTAATATGAAAACGATATTGTTCAAGTAGTTGGTTGTATAAAAAAATTCCATTACTCGTAGATGAATAGAGCTGCAAAATCTCTTCTCGTGGGCATTTGATCTCTTCGAAGTCCTTCAAAGCTCAAACTCAACAGCATCAAACGACTCTCTCCCTTTCAACTCAAGTCCATAAATGTATCGCCATGGCTGGGAGAGAGAGAGAGAGAGAGAAAGATTTCGATTAATCCATATCAGATCAAAAAATTTTAAAAAATCGCAGATTTCATGGGGATTTTTTTTTCTTTGATAGAGATAATTGGAGAAATTTTGCGGGATTCGAAAGAGAAAAACGGGCAGTTAATTTTGGGCAGTTACAATGAGAGAAAAAAGGGGAGTAATTGGAGAGAGAATGCAGTAAGTTGGAAAGAGAATATTAAAATCTAATACAAAAGTGATTTGCTACTTTTTGTAATTATTTTACTATTTTTTTTAATTTTTTAAATAGATTTACTAATTATTGTTAATAGTTAGTTTACTTAGTTATGTAATTTTTTCACGTATAAATCGGAAGAATATGTAGGTTATTTATGAAATTTTCTCTTATTTTATGCATAAAAAATTTGGGTTATTACGTCATCTCATTGACCAATAGCAATGTTCATAATAGATCATGTGTAATTACAGTACTGCATGGAAGTTTACTAGTAGTCAGAAAATTGCATTTTTTGCAATAAAAGGCCTGGATATGGTGCATTACCAAAACATGTTAAATTAATACAGTTAATTATCTTTAGCGTTTTCAAGTGTATTGAACCATTTGTTGGAGATCATGGATGAAAGTGTACACAATGTGAGCTAGAGGACCAAACTGTAAAGCTAGAGAGTTAGTAACTTAGGGGCCGTCCTTCGGCATGAAAGATGAGATAGGTAATATTATCTCATGATTGAGATATCTGAGAGTAGGTTGATGAATCCTTTTCTTCTTCACTGCATTTCTGCGTTTGTACCCAATTTAATTCAATGGTGATGAAGAGTAGCAGTGGACATAAATATAAAAAAATAAAAAATTGATCGAATCAAATTAATTCGAGTTTTAAATTTTTTGATTCGTTTTCGATTCTATTTTTCTCTAAAATTTTAGCATTTAATTCGATTTTCGACTTTAGGATATCGATTTTTTGATTTTTCGGTTCAACTAAAATTTTATAATTTTTTTTTAAAAAAAAATTTAATTTCAAAAAATAGAAATACTACACTCACCAATATGACCGTATTACGATCACCCAAATCCTCCAGCACCACCCTGCCGCCATCATCAGGTGAAGCTTAACATGAAATATGCATATTTTAGCTAATATGCAACATTAGTCATGGATTTTAGTTAAAAAGTTCATATGTTTCCTGTTGTTTCATTTTGAGGATCATTCTTAATTACTATGTCACAACGTAGGGTTTGTTTATTAATCATAGTTATTTATTATGAAATATTATATAATTAACCAATATAATTAATTTCGTTAAGAATCTGTAAATAAAAATTTTAAATATTATTTAGTTATATTTACTTAAAACTTAGCTTTGTTTGAACTAAATTTTAGAACACAAAATTGAAAAAAAATTATTTTTAATTTTTTTAAAAAATAGCTCATTTTACAAGCAGAAAAATAATCTATTAATTAGGTTCATACTGAAAAAATCGAATCGAATCGAACTGGTTTGATTCGATCTTCGATATAAACTAACGAAAAATTAAAAACCAAGAAACCAAACTAAAATTTTAAAAAATCGACAGAAAAACCATGGCATGAATTCATTAAAGTGATCGATCATCTAATTTTTTGAAATTGTCTCTTAGTACGTTAGACAAGAAAGGTGGACGAAAGGAAATACTATGCTACTAATGAAAATTTTCAAATTCAATATTAAAATATTTAATGAAAATAATACACTTTTTATTCAAGTTTTATCAAAATAGACTTATCGTATTTCTCAGTAAGGTTATGCAAATTAATGATTAAATCAATAATTCAAACTAATTATTGGATTATTGGTTTAATGATTCAGGTGATTGGTTTAATGGTTTGATTATTGGTTTACTGTCCCAAGTTATTGGGTTAATTGTTCAATTATTGATTTGATCTTTTTTTAACGGGTGAACCGATAACTCGATAATAATATATTAAATTACAATTTTAATTTTCAATATATATAGTATCCCAACAAGAAGATGAATCGGGTGTCCATGAAAAGTGAAAAAAATATTATTTAAATCTAAACTAAAGTTGATTACTTTAGATAGGCTAGTTCTATGTGCTCTTTCTTTTTTTTTTTATCCACTTTTTTCTAGCTAAACATACTTATGACTTATGAGATTTTTCGTTATGAGATCTTAATGATTAACTCGATAACCAAACCGATCATGATCAATAACCAATTAACCGATATGTTAAACGATACTTTTAATGATTTAGTATGTTTACAAATCAAAAATCGATAAGTAGAATCGATAACTTTCAAAACTAATTCATGAAATAGTGTCATAGATAAACCGAAAGAATTGCAATGGTTACGATGCCTGTACTATTTTTCTAAAATATTGGTTTGCTCTTGTTGATGATACGCTTTTTATCCGAGCTACTATATGTACCCATGCTATGCACGAATCGCTACTAAAAAATAGTCATCATGGTAAAATAAGATTTAGTTATTTGAACATATTAAATTATGTTTATATTATAAAAAATTAGCTATCATCTTATTTTTAAACTCAATTATGAAATTCTTTTCTTAACAATTTAATATATAAGATTTAATTATTGATTGATTACAATTATTTAAGTAAATATGATCTAGTAAATTACATTATAAATATACCAATCATTCCATTGATACATCAGATATGATAAAAATCATACCATATAATATATGGTGTTTGATAAGATTATATATGTATCATAAATATATATTAAAAATAGTAAAATTGTATATAATAAATATTTACCATATATTGTAATATGGTAAAGCATGGGCCAAATTTAATTAATCAATTGGTATACTATGAAATAAAATATTAGAAATAGTAAAATTTTGTAAAAATGATATAATTTAATTTTTAAAACTATTTTTGATATTCATTAGAAATAAATTTTTCCAAATGGTCTGTAATGTGAATTTTTTAAATAACTTTCTTATTAAAATACTTTGAAAATGAATTATGACAATAGGGTATTTTTGAATTTGATATTAATTCCTCTCGTATAAATTGACATACTATCACAAATTTAAATAACTATCAAAATTTAAACTTTTCAGAAAAGCTATAGAAATTAAAGGCTAATCGTAAAAAAAAATTAAAATAACTATTAAAATTTGAGTTGCACTTTTTATGAGCTATAATTCTTACTTGATTAATAAAATACTTTACTTTAAGAAAAACTATTAAAATTTAAATTTTTTAAAGAAAAAAAAATAAAAATTGAAGATAAATAATAATTAATTATCACTTAATTTAATTAATTTGTCCTAAAACTATAACTTGTCTTTCTCCTCTGATAAAGGACTCAGAAAATATTTATCTTTAGAATTTATCAAAAATATTTTTTTCCAACTCTAATTCAAAAGATAAGTTTTAGTAATTAGAGAAAATTAATACACTTTGTAAACCGATTAAATAATAAAGAAACCTACATTATCATTATTTTAATTTCTGGAAAGACATTATAAACTAAACTGTTGGTGAAAGTAGAAAATAATAAAAGAAATTTTTCATTGAATATAAATTATTCTAATCGAGTTATTACACTCTGTAAGTTTCTATCGTGTAGCCAATGCGTTCGTACGTATGTTGAGAGTTTTGGAGTACGACGCATATGAAAAAGGACTCGGGGAATGAATGCATGAGCATGGTACCGAACAAGCGGGTGGGAGAAGGCCGGAGGCAGGCCGCAACGGGCACCGCGACGCGGATCCCCTCCCTCGCGTTGGGTGGCGCGTCACGCCCGTAAAGCGGCGTGATGGGGGTGCGCTACATATATATATGTTTAAGTGAGGAACTTGATTCATTTAAAACATTTCATAAGGCAGACCCTCAGCCCCTACGATGAGATCTCTCAATTTTTCATCGATTTTTGGTAGAATTACGCCGTTAAACACTGTTCAAACGCAAATTTATCTTAGATAACGAGTTTCAGGCCTACGGGAGCATCCCTGCGGAGTTATTTCTTGAAAATTTTCTCGGAGTATCGGAATCCCGCCAAGTAAAATTGATCAGAATCACTTCAAATTGAGTCCTAAGCAACTACAAATGATAGGTAAGCATTTCTACCTTCTAAACTCTCCGGAATTTGTAAGCTTCTGGCCGAATTAAATGAAGTTTGAATTACAGTTATTGTCTTTGAAAGATAGTGTTGTTTGCCAACTCCTACTATTGAAATAGCCTTATTCTCTTAGAGTAAAGGCTGCAATTGAGTGGAATTGCTGACTTCAGATTGAAAACTGTTTGGGTGAATGAGAATCGGCATTAGAGGTATGTTAAGGCTTATCTCTTTGGCAAGTTATTCTCGTCGTATAATGATATGACCTATGCTTTTGTACAAAGATAATGATCCTATATGTTGTAATTAACTGTTGCTAGTAGATAAGGATTATGTACGTTGTGATTTGCTGCTGTCAGTAGATAATGATTATATATGTTGTGACTAGCTGCTAAAAGATGTATTGCGAGTATATTGTAGTATCCCTCGTCAGGAAAGAGTATGTTCAAGGTGACTAATGCTAGGAGCGTCATAGAGATTTCCCGAGTTCATCTAGTTACTGTTTAGAAGTATCCTAATGTTTTACTGTCATGCCAAGGCCTTAGAAGTTTATGGTTAGTTATTGGGCCTAATTTGGTAAGTTGGACAGCATAGAGCGCAGTCGAGCGATATAATCTTCAAGTTGATGCCTGTATTGTCGGTGAAGCTCGCCCAGAAGCTGTTGGCGTACCTTGATGCCTCCAGGGCCAGAATTTGGATAGGATGATCTTACCTTAGAGTCAGCGGCACCAGGGTTGCCTAGTGAACTGAGTAACAGCCTGCCATATAGTTAGTTACTGTCAGTAACTGTTAGTTTCAGTCGGTTTAGTGTTTGTTGTACAGGTCGTCCAGGAAGTCATCCCAATTGTGTAAGTAAGATAGACTCGTGGGTACCTTAAGAAGGGAACCTTATTAGTAGTTGGATATGAGGCTAATGCCCCAGTCTTCTCTTATAGATACCTAGGTACAGGTTGCCGCGAATGGCTAGGTCCAGATAAACCTGCCTACGAGGCTTTGCATCTGTTACACCCCGTAAATTCTTGACATTTAGATGGCCTATTCGCATGTCGGCTAAGAGTTTTAGAATGTCATACGTGCTATAAAAAGGGTCCAGGGAGAGACCGGACAAGCGCCAATTCGGAGTGTCGCAAGGCAAATGCGACTTATAAATCGCATTCGACAAATGCGACTTAACGGCCCCAAGTATATAAAGCCTTCCCACTTTGTTTTAAATCATTTCCCATCTTTTAATTTCCAGTAAGCGACCAAAAACAGAGGAAGACGAGGATTCCATAGAAATATTCGTCCGATTACACCATCAAATGCAGTCCAAACTCAAATTAACTTCGGGTAGCGAAGTATAAAGCTGCAGGGAGCATTCATACGGAGTTAGTTTCGTGAAATTCGGCCGGCGAATCACCGTCTCACCTAGCTAAGGTAAGTAGAATTTCTCCAAATTAATGTCAATATACTCCTAGCCCTAAAGTGAGTATTTCTTCCTTCTGGACTTCCGAGAAATAGCGAGCTTTCGGCTGTTTTTTGATAAGTCAAAATTTGGGCTATATATGTATTCAAAGTAGTGTTTTCTTCTAGAATATTGATGAATTTAGTTCTAATTGCTATAAATATGAACGCAGTTGGAAGAAATAGTTGGATATTGGCCGAGCTACACTAGTTAGCCAAGAAGTCAGTAACTGAGATATGTAAAGCTAGTTTCTTCGGCAAGTTAGTAATTCTAGCATAGTAAAATAGAGTAAATTTCAGAAGAAAGTTTCAGAAGCTGAGTATTATGCCCAGCGTGAATTCAGTAAGCATGTCTGAGTTATTATACCATATGCAGAATAAAAGTCAGTAAATTAGTATCAGACAACGATATATTATTTCAGACTCAGTATCAGATTTAGTTTAATTCAGCAAGAGATTCAGAATAAAATATCAGATCATGGACAGTATTATCAGATTTATTATACATGTTATATGTGATTATTGTTGCTTGTAGAGACCTGATTGTTTTATGTGGGCACCCTTAGAGCTGTGTCGACTCGCCCGCCAGAGGGTGAGGATACGTCACTCCAAGGAGTGGCATACCGTCCGCCAGAGGACGGAGATGGGATGCAGCATTTTCCATAGCAGGTTGATCAGCATTATAGCATACCCCTGTCGAGCGCTTGCGCCCAGGGCACAGATTACAGATTACAGATCACAGATCTCAGATTATAGTTTACAGGAGTCCTCCGGACTCAGATACAACTATAGTCAGGGGCCCATAGATCCCAAGTTGCATACCCAGGGGGCTGAAGGGATGTTCATAGTTACTAGATGAGTGGAGTGAATTGTTATTTTTGGATGGCGACCCGGGTAGGGGTATATAGATTGCATGTTGATTGGTACCTTCCGTCTTATGGGAGCTGGTATAGGTTCTTGTATGCTATATGTGTTATTTATTAAATTGTGTAGGACACCGTATTGACAGGTATGATTCTCACCTTCTCTCCAGTACAGTTAAGCTTAGTTTAAATTCTGCCATCCCAAACAGTCTTAGCCATCTTCTGTTATTTAGTAACTATCAGTATTACTGTCTATTTTCAGTTATGTTTAGTTATTGCTTTGCATACTCGGTACCAGTGGTACTGACGCCCGTTTGGGGGCGCTGCATTACTTGCCTGTAGGTACTCATAGACGAGGAGCCGATCCCTTATAATTCCAGCCAACACACAGAGTCATCAGCTCCTGTCATCCGGAGATTGACAGCTAGAGGTTTATTTCTCTTTTTGTTGTACAGTATGGGTAGGCCTGGGCCCTGTCCCGACCATCTTATTATCATTCTTAGAGGCTTGCAGATTGTATATTCCCTGTGGTTAGTCGTACCGGTCGTGTGAGGCCTTGTGTATGTTTTAGTTTGTTTATAATGGCCGTGTAGGGCCTTGTATAGTTGATAGTTGGTGACCTTGTCTGTCATAGAGCAGTTTAGCATTTAGTTCAGCTTTTTAGTGAAACTAGTCAGCAAGGTGGCCTTGTCGGCCCACATAGGTTCCTTTATACTCCTGTGGTTTTGGTTAGCCCATTGGTTCCATGAATCCAGGGTTAGAGCCATCCTGACACTAGAAGTGCTTAGGCTCAATAGTCCAGCAGTCCAGGTCTTAATAGGGCACCAGGTGCCAGTCATGCCTCCCAAGGTGGGGCGTGACAACATCTCCCAGAGAAGTTATATGAAATATGAGCATACCAAGTTAATGTCTAAGGGACTAGAACCATAGTAGTACATCATTACCTTCAGGATATCAATTATAGTAAGCTGTCTGTGGAAGGTTGGGGCTAATTGCTCAGGAGCATGTCTAATTAGTAGCAGCCCTACAGTTCTAAGTGAGGGAACTGAATAGTTTGTTGCCTGTGACCTTACTGTTTTCTTATGAGATATCATTGTCCTAGCATGACATTTAGAGTATCATTTAGGCCGCTCCAGACCTTGCCCTATTCTGTCTAGACCATTCGAGATTATAATCACTGTCAGGACCCTCTGGTGGGGTATGCCTATTGACAGGTATATAGACTATCCTAGAGACGAGTAGAGATTATATTAGGCCTAGAGGGCCCGATATGCCTTTTGAGTGGCTAGATTAAGAATTAAACGTAGCATATCAGTTGGGATTGCCCCCACCTAGGATAGCCTTCCGTTGACCAACTTCAGGGTTGCTAACTGTGTCATTGCCTACGGGGCTATTGATCATTCAGAAGAG
The DNA here is from genome assembly GCA_035772735.1 of Datura wrightii. Lineage (NCBI taxonomy): Eukaryota > Viridiplantae > Streptophyta > Magnoliopsida > Solanales > Solanaceae > Datura > Datura wrightii. The sequence continues at coordinate 25,378,188 of JASDFA010000001.1, forward strand.
CTATATGATGTTGCTCAGAGGAGCTATGTGATATCCCAAGGGACTATATTCAGGCCCAAGGGCCATATTACAATCCATCCACGAATGGGCTTCTACTTTTATGTCGTATCAGCATCATTGATCCTCCGTCGAGCCTTGTGTATATAGAGTGCTGTTACTGGAGCCCAAAGGGCTCAGACACAGTTGTAGGAGTCCAGTGGGCTCAATTGAAGACCTAAAAGCCAGGTAGGTTAGCTATAGTACCATTAGAATCATAAGAACTTGGTTAGGGGTATATAGATTGGATTGTACTTGTCAGGTCTTATGGTGGCCCCTGTAGGTTATTTCTGTGTTTCTTGCACCTTCCAGGATTATAGGGGCCAGGTTAGGTTCTTTTTTGTATACTTTCCTGCTAGTTATAACTTATGAATATATAGTCGTACAGCTTCAGCTCACATACATGTAGTAGTTTAGTAGATGCTGGTTATGGATAAGAAAGCTTACAGGTTAACTTCTTCCCCTTCTTGCTATTCACTTTTAGTTCTTTATCAGTTTCTATTCAGCTTTGTATTACCACCTTACATATTCGGTACATATTGTAATGATGCCCAACTATGGGGCGCTGCATACTTGCTTGCAGGTTTAGACAGACAGATTATGGGATCTCTTAGCAGGTATTCAGAATCAGCAGATTGGCCAACTCCTTTCTTTCGGAGTTACCAGTTTGTAAAGGTTTATCTATATTTTATTTGTATAGCATTTAGGTAGGTCGGGGCCCTGTCCCGACCAATATTTTCATTCTTAGAGGCTTGCAGACTACAGTCTTCAGTTAGTGGTTCGTGTTGTCCGTGTGGGGCCTATATTTGTGTGGGGCCTAGTAGAATTTCCAGTTAGCAGCCTTGTCGGCTATAGTACGAACATGACTGCCTGTTTTCATTCCGTTATAACTAGACAACATGGTGGTCTTGTCGACCCGCATAGGATCCCTTTACTATTGTGTTACTGGTTTAGTTGTTTTTTGTTACAGGTGTTGCGTGGCCTTGTCGGCCCAAGGCTGAGTTTATAGCCGAGATATTGCAGTTTGTTTTCTTGATTTTGGGTCACTGGTAGGCACCAGAGGTGCATATGCCCAGCCAGGTCAGTCCAGATCCCAATGTGCCATTAGGTGCCAGTCATGCCTTCCAAGGTGGGGCGTGACAAACTTGGTATCAGAGCAGGTCGTATCCCCAGGAGTTTGCAAGCCGTGTCTACTAGAGTCTTGTTTACAAATATGTTATGCACCGCATTTTAATAGCAGGAAGCTACAAGGCATGATAGTATGGTTACCCCTCCTTCTTTTCAGATCGTGCTATACAGCCAAGTTTTATAGGGTTGATTCCCTAAGCTTTCATTGTTATGTCTTTCTAGAGTAATTTTTGATATAAGACAGACTCAGCCAGCTGAAAGTTAGCTGCAGAAGCAGGAGAGGGTACTAATGAGGTGCCACAGTTGGGGGACAGCCAGCCTAAGGGTGAAAGCGGATGTCTTTTAATCTCCCTAGTATCCTTCTGGGGAACTAGAAACCTCATAAAGTAATAGATTTACCAGCACTGTCCCCAGTTCTTTCTACTCCCTCGGAACGGGAGGTCAGGATTGTGGTATATATACGAGTTGGCTTATTTAGTAGACACTTTGAATCGGACAAGAACGATAGTTAATGTTGGATTACCTGAAATATGCGAAGGAGTAAGGTTTGTTAGAGTTTGTTGAATTTCGGACCTTAGCCTTGTTATAGAATGATAGAGTCATTTTCCACCTCCCAGCTTGTTCTTGTAGTACAAAAGAAGGCATAAGTATCACTGCCATGTTGCCTAAAATAAATAGTAAAGGAGGCCTAGAACTGTTGATTTCGAGAAAGTGTTAGAAAGTGGTTAAGACCCCTAGTGTTTAAAAAGTTACCTAGACCCACACAGTAATTAATCAGGAGGGCAGATAAGATTGCCAGTAGCACCCAAGTACGTGTAAGAGTCCATAAGCAATAAACCCCCAACAATAGTAAAGCTCAGGTCAGAAATAGGCTGATTCAGCCGTAGTGTGCTGATGACGGTAGCGAATGCCTGAAGCGTAATGGCTATGGCCCCTAGCTTGTTATGCCGAAGGATAGAGAGATTATATGAGGGGAACCGACCTGAATGTGGGTTAGGACAATATAGGTTGGTATACTTGACCAGTAGTATCCTTGCTAGTACGAGGCATGGGGCATAAACCCCGGTTTTCAGCCTATAGGAGTAAGGGCAAGACATGTATACCAAGCTCTAGGGGGAAAACATAATTACCTCTAGACTATAGTGGGCTGACAGAGCTTAGAATCGCTGTTGAATGTAGATAAATGATCATCAGGCTGACATTTAAAGGATAGTGAGATTATGACCTAGAACGCTGCAGTTTTACCTTTAGTAGTGGCAGCAAAGGAGCGACGGTACGAAGACCCCATCCTAGTGCAGTCAGAGACAAGGCCCAGTAGGGAGTCATTAGCCTATGAGATAATATGGGCCGAGTCTTAAGATCCAGAGGTCGAATTTGTGTCGTAAATATGGCAGGGCTCCATTACTAAATTGTAGCAAAAGTACACCATATTCTTTATTCCCTCCACCTAGGTTGACAAAAACGCATCAGGTTATAAAAGAAATCCACTGGTGACACAAGAAGAAGAAGAATATTATCGAGTTGTGGCACAGAGCTCCAGTGGCCAACAAGGGCAGGCTAGACAGCAGAAAATGGCAGGCGAATCTAGGAGATAGCCGTGCCTGCGTGGAAGTGAGGAGCAGTCAGCACAAATAGAGTTACAGGGTTATCTCGTGCTAGGTGTAAATTTGACCTTATTGAGTCGTTGTCGAACAGCTAGAGAGGTCAACTCATTTTTTACTGATCAGAATTACATTTTAGTTAAAGATTACGTTGAGTTAAATACTAGAGAGATAGTCCTACAGTGTGGGGTCCCTGTACCTATTTCAGTTTGACAGAGGGGTACAACCCATAGCTAGGTTTTGAAAAAGGTATCAGAATGGATTGGGATATAAGCTAAGTTGAGTACAACTTCTCGTCCCCAGATGAATGGCCAAGCAGAGCATGTGATTCATATCCCCAGAGATGTTTTACGGCTGGAAGTGCAGGTCCCCTATATGTTGGGCCAAAGCAGGTATGCCATGGATAATTGAACCAGGCATACTACATCAGTCAGGGGGAAAAGTTAAACTTATTAAAAAGTATGCACTGATAGCCCAGAGTCTCCAGAAGTCCTATCCTAATGTATGGCGTACGAGTTAGAGATTGGAGCAACGACTAAGTATTCCTGAAAATTCCACCACTGAAGGGCGTTATAAGATTTGACAAGAAGGGCAGTCCCAGCTCTAGATTTACTAAGCTATATCGGATTCTCCGGAAGGTCGGCAAGGGGCCTATGAGATAGAGTGGCCTTCGAGGATAGGATTTGTTGATCAACATCACAAAAGTGCGTGGGGGACCTTTGACCCAATCGAGGATGCTCAGGTTACAGAAGAGTCGTCCCACGCGGAGGCTCCAACACTTATACTAGATTGCCGGGTCCATAAGGGATACCTCGAGAATCAAAGGTGTCATCCATTAAAGTCTTAGAGAGGAATAGGAGTTAGACGAGATGAATTGAGAAGCTAAGGATGACGTTAAGTTTGGATTGTTCCAGGCTCTACGCTGATAGTGTATAAACTCAGACAATTGCAGTTAAGGTAAGGTAGTTCAGGCGTTGTATGGTTGCTTTTGTTGCCATTATTATCAGTTGTTTACATGTATGTGGTGGAACTATGTGTCAGTTGTAAGTAGCGTCTTATGAGACACTTATGTTGGACCTTTCTGCGTTTTAGGTTTCCGCATAGTCCATATTACAGAGAAGACTCTGCTGAAATTTTTTCAGCTATAGCTAAAAGAGTAAGAGTCTCCTAAGCTTAAGCTTACATTTGATAATGAATGTTACTAAGGGGGGATGATGTTATATCCCGTAAGTTTCTATAGTGTAGCCGATGTGTTCGTACGTATGTTGAGAGTTTTGGAGTATGATGCATACAAAAAAGGGCTCGAAAAATGAATGTATGAGCACGATACCGAGCTAGCGGGTAGGAGAAGGCCAGAGGCAGGCTGCAACGGGAACCGCATTGTGGACCCCCTCCTCCGCATTGAGTGGCGCGTCACGCACGTAAAGCGGCATGATGGGGGGCGCGTTGCAGACCTCCCCCACCGCCTCTACATATATACATGTTTAAATGAGGAACTTGATTTATTCAAAGTATTTCAAAAAGCAGACCCTCGACCCCTACAATGAGTTCTCTCAATTTTCCATCTGTTTTTGGCAGGATTATGCCGTTAAACTCCGTTCAAAAAAAAATTCATCTTAGATAACGAGTTTCAGGCCTACGAAGAGCATCCCTGCGGAGTTATTTCTTGAAAATTTGCTCAGAGTACCGGAATCATGCTGAGTAAAGGTGGTCGAAATCACTTCAAATTTAGTCCCAAGCAACTACAAGTGATAGGCAACCATTTTACCTTCTAAACTCTCCGGAATATGTAAGCTTTTGGCCGAATTGAATGAAGTTTGAATTATAGTTATTGTCTTTGAAAGATAGTGTTGTTTGCCAACTCCTACTATTAAAATAGCCTTAATCTCTCGGAGTAAATGTTGTAATTGAGTGGAATTATTGGCTTCAGGTTGAGAACTGTTTGGGTGAACGAGAATTGGCATTCGAGGTATGTTAAGGCTTATCTCTTCGGCAAGTTATTCTCATCGTATAATGATACAACATATGCTCTTGTATGGAGATAATGATCTTATATGTTGTAATTAGCTCCTGCTAGTAGATAAGGATTATGTATGTTGCGTTTAGTTGCTGCCAATAGATAATAATTATATATGTTGTGGCAAGCTGCTAAAAGATGTATTGCGAGTATATTGTAGTATCCCTCATCGGAAAAGAGTATGTTAAAGGTGACTAACGCTAGGAGCATCATAGAGATTTCCCTAGTTCGTCTAGTTACTATTTGGAAGTATCTTGAAGTTTTACTGTCATGCCAAGACCTTAGAAGTTTATGGTTATTTGTTGGGCCTGATTTAGTAAGTTGGACAACATAGGGCGCAGTCGGGAAATATAATCTTCAGTTCGATGCCTGTATTGTCAGTGAAGCTCGCCCAGAGGCCGTTGGCGTACTGTGATGCCTCCAAAGCTAGAATTTGGATAGGATGGTATTACCTTAGTGTCAGCGGTACTAGGGTTGCCTAGTGAACTGAGTAACAGCCTGCCATATAGTTGGCTACTCTCAATGACTGTTAGTTTCAGTCGACTTAGTGTTTGTCATATAGGCCAGCCAGAAAGTCATCCCAGTTGTGCAAGTCAGATAGACTCGCGGGTAGCCTAAGGAGGGAATCTTACTAGTAGTCGGATATAGGGCTAACGCCCCAGCCTGCTCTTACAGATACCCAGGTATAGGTTACCGCGAATTGCTAGGTCTAGATAAACCTACCTACGAGGCTATGAATCGCCCATAGAAGTTATATGAAATCTGAGAAGACCAAGCTAATAGTCTTTCAAGTATATAACAATGATGTACTTTTGGTCCTCATTAACGTTTTCATCAAAGACCAAAGGAGGGACATTAACTGTTCGATCCAGCAGCTTAATACCAAAAATGCAGAGGACATTCATAGATTTTAAGGATCTTCAATTTAAAGATGAGAAAGATTTATTTGTGTTTGCTACTGGGATATTTCCTACTTTATACCATTTATTCTAGTTGTATATATTATCTTTGAGGTTAATGTTAAAAAGATAAGGTTACTACATCTCGTTCTTTGTTATAATAAAATGTTGAAGATCTTGTCACTATTTTTTATTATTGGTTCAATTTGTTGCCCATGACATTTCATAAAATAAGTTAAATTGCGCTCATAATAAAACGTTTAAAATCTTGACTTAATTCTTGCTCTTTCAAAAATAAGAAATTAGAAAGGAGATAAAAAGCATTTGTTTCCAAAAAAATAATTAGATTGAGGAAAAAAAAAGTCCTTTTCAAAATTACGAAGATTGATTACTCCCTATAAAAATTAAGAATGAGTTATTCTCATTGTGCAAGTATAATTACTAAGAAATAAAATAAAATATTTAGTTCATCTAGGCATATAATCAAGTCGATAAAGGTCACCTCCGTAGATACATAAATAGCAGGGTAAGAGATCCATCATCAGTTCTTGCCATGCTGAGAATATGTAAATGATTAGCTAAGCGTCTATGACCTTGTGCAAAACATAACAGATGTATCAACACAGAGAACAACAGGCTAGCAAACCAAAAAGCAAGAAAGTAAAATCACTGGTTCTTTAAAATCCGTAGTTATTATTCGTTATACTCACCAGTTCAATTGCTCTTTTAGAATCAGAGATTCAGTGCTTGTAGATGACTTAACAATATTTTCGGTATTCATAACACCTGGCTATTCATAAGCAAAAGAAACTATGTATAATCAGTTGTTATTGCATATTCTTTGTAACAATTTAGCCACCTGAAAACATAAAGTAACTATCTCCATTCACGAATTTGAGCTATCTAGTTTTACGTTTTTGTGACATTTAACTTGCAATGTAATAGAAATTTATTTAATCGCAAAGATAATTAAAGTTACGATACTATTCTTCTAAATACCATGATTTCTATATGTTGTTAGATTTGCATGCTCTTAATTTTCACATTCTGGAAGTCCATGTTGGAGTTAAGTGTTGGGTGTGAATTGAAAAACAGAGAGAAATAAATTGGAGGAAAGAGAAAGTTGAAAAGTTTCTTTCCCAATGATAGTCATTTCGAATAGACACCATCTAAACAGATGTCTTCAAACCCCTTCACTTCACATCTTTGGCTATAAATAAATGTCTTTTGCCTTCATATTTAATAGAGAATTTTTGAACATTCTACATATTTTCAAACAAACAAAATCGAGTCTGTTGTGTGCTTTGTTACTGATCTTAGAGTTCGACGAAGTTATGTGTTTGAGATACTACTACACCATTAACAGGTATATCCATTTTATCTTGAGTGGAAATAATCCAAAACCTCGAGTACAGTGAGGGGACTAACTTTCTTAAGGAGACAATGAATTCTGTTGTCTCAGATATTAATTATATTTTTTTATTTTACCGATTTAAACACTGGAAGACAACAAGCTTAAGGAGTATAATATTTGGTTATAATTTTCTGTTTTAATCTATTTCTGATTTTGGAGACTAAAACCTTTCTGGTTTTCAATTTCACTGTTGGAGATTAAAATTTTCAAATTCTTTACTCCCGTTGAGATTAAAATCCTTGTGATTTTCTACTCACTTTGATTATTGATTTGAAGATATAAAAACATCGCCAAATAAATCTGATTATTGATAATTCAGTTTGAAGATATAAAAACTTCACCGATTATTCAATTTAGTTCTGTCAAAAGTTTTTTCTCTTTGCAGAAGTAGAATCTTCATTGATTGCTAACTTTTGTTGTTATTGATTAACGAATATGACAAAAACAACTGACCCCATGCTTGCCTCTACAAGCAATGGAATCTGCTCCACTCGTGCTGTGCAAGCACTGGCTCCGACAGAAAAGCCTGAAAAGTTTTCTTGCATTGACTTCAAATGGTGGCGGCAAAAGATGTTCTTCTATCTAACCATGTTATGTCTGAAGCAGTGTTTTCAAAGGCGTTTTCTGGGAGAGTCCCAGGACGAGGTGTACCAAAAATGCACCGGGACGTAAATAAAAGGCGTAGATTCATAAAGCGTAAGCTCCAGAATTTGGCGCGTAAGTTCCGAGAGTAAAAGCGTAAGTTTCGGGCGTTAAATTTATTTTTTATTATTTTAAAAATATTTTTTTATAAATAATATTTTATTACAGGTGTAATGATATTTATACTTTATGCTATCGTATTTTCATATTGTAGTCATTTTTTCTAGAATATATCAATAATTAAAACAACTCTCATAGAAAATGATGTTATAAATAATTTTTTTAATGATTATGCCTAAAAATGATAGGATAGAGATTTCATAGTCCTATGCTCCTGACAAACTTTATCTATATTTTTATATAGCTTTTACAATATTTATTTTTATCATTCTTTGAAATATATATATATATAAACAATAATCAATGTAAATATTAATTCAGAGTGAGAAGAACTACAGGAGATCGATTATCTCAGCTATTATCATTTTTTATTTTTGTTATCTTTCTTCAATAATAATTATAATATTGAGATTTATTTGAATTTATTTGCATAATTATTGAAAATATTATTTTTAATATTTTCTTAGTAATAAAATTATAAAATTAAAAATATATGAGATATACGCCCCGTAGATCCATGGAACTTACGCCCCATGTCTTGGGGCTTACTCTTTGCCCCGTGTTGTATAAAATGCCTCGCCTCGCACCCCCGCCTTTTAAAGCACTGATCTGCAGAAGTTCATTAAGGAGGATAATCCGGTTCTACCAGAATCAACTCCCGTAAATGAACGGTTCTTGTTGATTAAGGTTTGAGAGCACTCAGATTTTTTGTGCAAGAACTATATCCTAAGCGGATTGGAGGATGATCCGTATAACGTATACAACAATGTGGAGACTTTTAAAGAACTCTAGGATGCGCTAGAGAAGAAGTACAAAATGGAAGATGCCGAATTAAAGAAATTTGTTGCAGCCAAATTTCTGGACTACAAGATGATAGACAACAAGTCTGTTATCACAAAACTCCAAGAGCTACAAGTGATAATTTACGATCTCCTTGTTGAAGGTATAATTCAAGTTAATACTTTTATCAAAAGTATTAATTATGATGCTAATAATGAGTTTTTCATTGCAGGTTTGGTCATCAATAAAGTTTTTCAAGTTGCAACCATGATTGAAAAGATACATCCTTAATGGAAGGAATTTAAAAATCATTTAAAGCACAAGCGCAATAGATGAAGCTTGAAGATCATATCGTCGATTGAGTATCGAAGAAGATAATAAAGCTGCCGAAAGGAAGGTAAGGGGAAACTCAAAAATTATGGGGGGAAATATTATTGAAACTACTCAAACTAATCACAAAAAGAGAAAGAAGCCTTCTGGACCAAAGAATTTTTTTGGAAAGAAGAAATTCAAAGGAAACTGCCACAACTGTGGAAAGATTGAACGCAAAAAGCTGTTGAACGTCGTGCTCAAAAGAAAGGGAAGCAAAAGGGTCGAGCTAATATGGCCGAAAGAACTATGAAAATTAATTAATTGTGCACTATGGTGTTTGAATACAACTTAGTGGGAAGTCCCACGGACTAGTGGCTTGAATCTGGAGCCACTCGACATGTTTGTGTTGTCAGAGAAGCATTTGCTTCCTATGCCCCTGCTAGACCCAACGAGACCATGCATATAGGAAACTTTGTGGCAGTCAAGATTGATGGCTATGGGATTGAAAATGACATTCGGCAAGGTGGTGACTCTCAATAGTATTCGTCATGTTCCAAAAATGAGGAAGAACTTAGTTTGTGTTAGTCTTCTCATTAAGAATGGATTTAAGTACGTTCTTATTTCAAATCAAACTGTAATAAGTAAGAATGATATGTATATAGGAAAAGGTTACCTAACTGAGGGTCTTTTCAAACTGAATGTAATTGTTGTTGAAAGCAATAAAATTACAACTTCTTCTTACTTGATTGAGTCAAATGATTTATGACATTCCCATTTAGGACATGTCAGTTATAAAACCTTGTGTAAAATGATCAAATTTGAAATTATTACCAAAGTTTGAATACAATCAATCAAAATATCAAATCTGTGTTGAATCTAAGTATGTTAAACATCCTTATAAGTTAGTTGAAAGAAATTCAAGTCCCTTAGACTTAATTCACAAAGACATTTGTGACATACCATCTCATAGTGGAAAGAAGTATTTTATAACTTTTATTGAAGATAGTATGCGGTACTGCTATATTTACTTACTCAAAAGTAAAGATGAAGCAATTGATGCATTCAAGCAATATAAAAGTGAAGTTGAAACACAACTTAACAAAAATATCAAAATGATAAGGAGTGTTAGGGCCAACGAATATGAATCTCCTTTTCAAGAAATATGTTTGGAATATTGTATTATTCATCAAACAGCTGCCCCTTACTCGCCACAATTTGATGAAATTGCGAAAAGAAAAAAAATAGAATATTAAAAGAGATGATGAGTGCTCTGTTGATAAGTTCTGATTACCCCAGAACTTGTGGGGGGAAGCTATCCTTACGGCTAGCAGAATACTCAATCGAGTGCCCCATAGCAAAACACAATCCATTCCATACAAAAAATGGAAAGGAAGAAAGCCTAACCTTGAATACATGAAAGTGTGGGGGTGTTTGGCCAAGGTACAAGTTCCTAAACCCAAAAGGGTTAAGATAGGACCTAAAATCGTTGATTGTGTTTTTATAGGATATGCTACAAATAGTAAAGCATATCGATTTCTGGTTCATAAATTAGAAAGTACTGACATTTATGTTAATAGGGTAATCAATCAGACAATGATGGATTCTTTGTGTGTGTGTGTGTGTGTGTGTATCCATATAAACAGAATTGTGAGTTGTCTAACGAAGGATCTAAACGACCTCGAGAAGAGACAAAGAAAATTATTCCTAATGAGGAGAATCCAAGACATAGCAAACATCAAAAGACTTCTACTTCATTTGGATCAGATTTTCTAACATTTTTGTTGGAAAATGAGCCTCAAACTTTTCAAGAAGCTATGACTTCTTCGGAATTGGAAAGAGACAGTCAGTAGTGAAATTGAATCAATTATGAATAACTATACATGGGAATTGGTTGACCTTTCTCTAAGGAACAAATCGTTAGGTTGTAAATGAATTTTCAAAAGAAAAGTTAAAGATGATGGCACTATTGACAAATACAAAGCAATACTTATAGTCAAAGGGTTTAGGTAAAAAGAAGATCTTGATTTACTTTGATACGTACTCCCTGATAACCAAAATTACATCCAATTCGGGTGTTAATAGCGTTAGCCTCCATATACAGTCTTCAAAATCCATCAAATGGATATGAAAACAATCTTCTTAAATGGAAATTTGGAGGAAGAAATTTACATGGAATACCCTGAAGGGTTTGTAGTTTCTGAAAATGAAAAGAAGGTGTGCAGACTCATAAAGTCCTTGTACAGACTAAAACAAGCACCCAAATAATGGCGTGTAAAATTTGACCGGACTATGTTGTCAAATGATTTCAAAATTAATGAGTGTGATAAATATGTTTACATTAAGAACACTCAAAATCAAGTCGTTATTGTTCGCCTATATGTGGATGACATGTTGATAATGAGTAATGATATTGCTAACATAATTGCCACCAAGCATATGCTTGCTAGTAAATTTGAGATGAAAGACTTAGGAGTTACTGATTCGATATTGGACATTAAGATCCACAGAATTCGTGAAGGTCTAGCATTGTCTCAATCTCATTATATCCAAACAATACTTAAAAAATTTAAGTATTTGGATTTCAAAATTGCAAAGACACCAATTGACATGGATCTTTCTCTTTCTAAGAACAAAGGTGAAAGTAAGTCTCAATTGAACTATGCAAAAATATTGGGAAGTTTGATATACATCATAAATTGTACACAACCAGATATAGCTTGTGCGATAAGTAAACTTAGTCGATATACAATAATTCCAATCAGAGTCATTGGATGACTATGAAACGAGTTTTGGGGTATTTAAAACATACTCAAAACTTTTCTTTGCATTACAACAAGTATCCAACAGTTGTTGAAGGATATTATAATGCAAATTGGATCACCGAATTAACTGAAACTAAATTCACGAGTGGATATGTGTTTACCATTGGTGGAGGAGCAATGCTTGAAAGTCGTCCTAACAAATATGTATTGCTCATCTACAATGGAGTCTGAATTCATAGCTTTAGACAAAGATGTGAAGGAGCTGAATAGCTCGAAATTTCATAGAAGACATTCCATTCTGGCCAAAACCATTGTCACCAATATGTATACATTGCGATAGCCAAGCGGCAATCGGAAGGGCTAAAAGTATAATGTATAAAGAAAAGTCTCGTCACATACGATGAAGACATAATACCGTTAGACAACTACTCTCTAGTGGAATTATCACAATTGACTATGTAAAATCAAGAGATAATATGTCAAATCCACTTACGAAAGGGCTAACTAGAGAGGCAGTTGAAAGATCATCGAAGAGATCGGAATGGGATTATGGCCGAGGACAAGTCATCGTGGCAGTAACTCTACCTAGAAGACTGAAGATCCCAAGATCTAGGTTCAAGGAGATCAAACAAAGTCATTGATGACGGTTCAGCACTGTCAAAATAATTTTTGGTCCATTCTCATGATGAGACAATGTTCAGTAACAAAGATAAAACATTACAGGCTTTTTAGTGATTTCTAAGTTTGACACGGGATATGTCAAATGGTATATCTACAGGATAACACACTTAGAAATCACCTATATGAGTGTGAAATGTAAGCCGCTTCAAGGAGAATTTTGTAAGGCAGTTCTCTATGCACTTACGAAACCAAACAATGTTCATGGTTGAAACGAACAAAACAATGAGAACTAAGGCGATTAAATGATTAATTGTGTGACTTATGTTGTCTAGGTATACATCAAAACTCGATGGTTCAAAGATATCAAATCTACTGATTGACCGAATATATTCAATATATGTTCACTATGGAAAGTTTAAGGGGAAAACCTACTTATCCAGATGCAATTAACTCTTACTTACGAATCACACAGTTTTTCATGCATTAAAAATTTTATACAGCCATTCCCCATTCATGTGGGGGATTGTTGGAGTTAAGTGTTGGGTGTGAATTGGGAAATAAAGAGAAATAAATTAGAGGGAAGAGAAAGTTAAAAAGTTTCTTTCCCAAAGTTAGCCATTCGAAACATATACCATCTGAATAGGTGTCTTCACACCCCTTCACTTCAAATCTTTGGCTATAAATAAAGGCCTTTTGCCTTTACTTTTGATAGAGAATTTTCGAACATTTTGCATATTTTCAAACAAACAAAATGGAATTTGTTATGTGATTTGTTACTGCTCTTAGAGTTCGATGAAGTTATTGGTGTTTGAGGTACTGCTACACCATTAACAGGTATATCCGTTTTATCTTGGGAGGAAATAATCCAAAACCTCGAGTACAGTAAGTGGATTAAATTCTTTAAAAACACACAATAAATTTTATGATCTCGAATATTAATTATATTTTCTATTTTACTGATTTAAACATAGGACAACAACGGCCCATTGGTAAAAAGTAATAACTATAGCACACTTTCAAATAACAATTTGTTAATTGGATGCTACAAGAATGTATCTGCCTTAATTCATGTCATTCCAGATCTAATCCGATACATTGCTTAATTTACTCTTATTATGGAAATTTTGAAAATTTTGCAGCGTCATCAAGACGTTTGCCACCATGATTTCCAAGTATTAAATAATTGCCACGCATTTCTTTTTATAATTTGCTCCCTTCCTATTTGATAGTCGGGGCACAAACTAATATGCCCTTTATTTTCTCTATAATGGACAAATAACTAAGGTTGATCTTAGCAACTATTCAGATTTCTTTTTTCACTAAAAGAAGCATGCAAGCATGAAACTTTCCTGCAAAAAAAGATTCTTCATGTTAGTGGAAAACTATAAAATTTTAAAAGCCACGTTGCAACGATTTGTTTAAGAAAATACCTGATGTTGTTGCATCCATGGCTCTAGTAGAATCCTCCCGAGTTTCATATCGAACAAGCAAAATTTCTTCTAATCCTTGTATTGAGTATTTTTCCATAAGGATCGAAGTGCCAATCTATATCCCTGCTCCATCTAGTACTATATGGATTGAAATTTACGACAAACAAAGTCTTCCAAGGTCTGTCACTAGATAAAGATTTTGTACAGATCTCGGGCCTCCTACTGCTACGCTACTCCTGCAGCATAGCCATTTTAGAGTACTAATTCATGAATTTGAAAAGAAAGAAGGATTACCTTTGACCACTCAATGTGAAGTCCAGCACTCTTTCGGCCAAACTCTATTCGGTCAAGTCTACGACTTGCAAATACCCTCTGCATCTGTTTCATCATCCATATAAACAAAAGCAAAACCTGAAAACCCACCCAAAAAATTAAACACCAATGATTAAATAAGAACTCAAAGCAAAATTTTTATATTATGTACCGTACTCTTTTTTTTTTTTAATCTCGAAAGGGGGTCCTCCTTATGAATGTGTGTGTGTGTCTTATGTTCTCTTGAATTTTTGATAACAACCGATAAGAAAACAGAAGTGCACGTCCTGAGTTTTGAGCATTTTCAAGATGGTTACAGACTAAGAATTGTAAATCGTGAGGTTTTGATGATTTGAGCGACACTCCACTACATGAATTGGTAGGTTTTGCAGAGCAAATTTAGGAGAATTAGTTCTGCAATTTTAAATATTTACCGAATTTCTAATTAGGAAAAAAGAATAAAAAGAAAAGAATATTAATTATATGCCGTGGCTTACTTATGCCGCTACTTAATTTAATGAGTAGGCTTTTTCTTCTTATTTTAATAATATTATTTAAATATAGATTTGTAGTATATTTCCTATTAATTTTAAAAAAAAAGCGTGGTATTTTGTTGGATGAAGTGGAGTTAGTGGGGAAATGAGAGTTTAATTATTATTATTATTTTTTAATTATTTGAGTTTAAAAATCGCAGGTACTAAAATATAAATACTTTATTCAAATTCACATAAAGTGGGTTCAATTTTGATAGTTATTTTTTTTAAAAAAATGTAATTTAGATTTAAAATTTTAGCCTATCATAACACAATTACCCCCACTAAATTAGCAATCGATTTCCCTTCTTATCATTTAATTTAATTGATTAATTATATTAATACAATTAGTGTTAATTTGTTCATCTCTCCCTTTCGTAACAAATCTTACCGTAATTTCTCAAAGATACCCCATGTTTATTACTTGTTCTACATCTCTCAGTTCTTTTGGGATTCATTTTCATGATTTTAAACACTTTATATACTACATATATTTTTAAAATGTGATACACATAATAAGCACATTATATACTAATATTGTACAGATTATATTCTATTATTATTTTTAAATGGCCATAAGATGTGCGTTTTAATATTGCCTGTGTTTATTGCAGTTTTTAAAATTATTTTGCAAATAGCTTTTAGTTCCCAAATATTTGGAGCAATGTCCTAAAACTCTCAAGTAGCCTATTCGTTAAAAATAAAATTTTCCAAATTGTCTGTTATGTGAATTTTTTAAATAACTTTTTAATTAAAATACTTTGAAAATGAATTATGACAATATGATTTCTTGAATTTGATATTAATTACTTTGTTGAGAACAAGAGTCAAAGAAGCCATTACTCTTGTGAAGAAATTAAAGGAGAGAAGGAGATGATGAAACCAAAAGTTGAGAAGATGAACTGCAGATTTCACAATGCTTCAGACAAAACACTTTTGATACACAAAAAGGGGATTAAGACGCGTGGCAACATCACAGCCACACGTTGTCTATATGATAAACTAAATCAGGACCACATCTGGCCTCAATAACTATCGTATTTCAGAAAATTCTCAGTTATTGCACATAGATGGCATGTGGTGACAATTGTGGTTTGTTAAGAGTAGAGTCAATAATTAATTGCCAAGTATAATTATTAGCATTTCTTTTATTTTACATATAGAATTTAGACATAGGAATATTGTATAAATACATGGAAGGATGTACAGTGTAATTATGAAGAAATACAAGCAGAAAATTTTCCAAAATATTCTCTTCTTTCGTACTAAATTGACATACTATAAGACATTCCAATAACTATCAAAAAAAAAAAATTGAAAGTTATAAAAATTAAAGGCAAATCATATAAAAAAATTAAAATAACTATTAAATTTTTTTAAAAAATGTAAGAATTAAAGACAAACAAAAACTAATTATCATCTAATTTAACCATTTGGTCCTAAAACTATCATGTGTCTTTCTTATATCACTTGGCTTAATTCTAAGCAAGACTTTCTTCCTTTTAAATATATAGATAAAATATAAATATAGATATATAGATATACATATAGATATTGTGATGCCTTAATCCGGAATGCCGATTGCCAAGCCCAAATTGAAGCTGCGGACCAATGTTTCCAAAGGTGTTTTCGGGGCGAGTCCTAGGGCAGGCATACCAAAAATGCAATGTGGCGCAAATAGAAGACGTAGATCCATAAAACGTAAGTCCTAGAATTGGGGGCGTAAGTCCCGGGTGTAAAAACATAAGTTTCAGGCATTAAATTTGATTTATATATTTTTAAAATATTTTTTTTTATAAATAATATTTTTGTTACTGGTGTAATGATATTGATGCTTTATGTTATCATGTCCTCATATTGTAGCCATTTTTTCTAGAATATGTCAATAATATAAATAACTCTCATATAAAATGACGTTATAAATAAATTTTTTGATGATTATGCATAAAAATGATAGGATGGAGATTTTATAGCCCTATGTTCTTGAGAAACTTTGTCTATATTTTTATATTGTTCTTACAATATTTATCCTTATCCTTTTTTGAAATATATATAAACATTAATCAGTGTAAATATTAGTTGAAAATAGAAAAACTACCGGAGATCGATGATGATTTTATTTTGAAGTAAAAGATGATGTTATTTTAAAGATTATCTCGGCTATTATCGTTTTTTGTTATTTTTATCTCACTGAAATAATGATTATAATATTTTTTTCTATATTATTGAGATTTTTTTGAATTTATTTGCAGAATTATTAAAAATATTATTTTTATTTATTTTTTTAGTCATAAAATTATAAAATTAAAAATTCATAAGACATATACTCCGTAAATCCATAAGACTTACGCTCCGTATCTCAAAACTTATGCCTTACCTCGTGCTATATAAAATACCTCGCCTAACTTCCCCCTTTTTAAAATACTGCTGCCGACTAATATGATTTATTGTTTTTTTACTTATTTAAATGTCAGTGTATTTTTTGTTGAATGCAGTTGAAGTTTTAAGATTATAATTACATTCTATAAATAATAAATGGGTGCTGCTATCATAATTAGAGTCTTGCTGTAGAATAGGTATTTGAATTTGACACTTAAATATTAGATGATTCTGCAAAATTGGGTTTTGTTTTGCTAGTAAAATGCTGAAGAATTCAATTAGATCAAAGTTTGAACAGTTCGAGCCCGTTTGGTTTAGCTGAAAAAAAAGTGGTTCTTAAATATAAGTGTTTAAAATATTCTTTAAAGTGTTGAAACTTAGTTTATAAATAAGCAGTTATGTGTTTGGATAAAAACGTTGAAGCTGAAAAAAAATTATTGATGTGTTTGGTATATAAATGCTGTTAAACACTTATTTTTGGTCAAATGACTGAAATGCCCTTAAAGCTGTTAACACTATAAAAAACGAATTATTATGATATTTTTATTTCTAAAATAATTAAAATTTAAAATAAATTTATATTATTTATTTATATTTAATATAAACTAATTATTATATTATTTTTAATTTTAAAAATATATAATCTGAATAAAATTAGGCATATCTTCTTTACTTTTTATTAGAAGTATAGTTCTATTTTTTATTTGTAAAATCGAATATAATAATATAAATGAATTAATACTACCTCAATTTTTTTTTCAGATTTTTATTTTTTTCTAATATGCACAAAAAAAATTGTCAAAAATTTAAGTGTCTTTGCTTTGCTTAAAAAAATTAACAAATTAATTGTACGTTTTCATTTTTAAACTATGAACGAGTGAGGTTATAAATAAAGTTCGACATTAAATAAGCAAAAAAATAAAAAATTTTAAGAGATTCATAAAGATATTAATATGGCCGGAAGCACTTTACTAAAATGGAAAAAGTGAAAAATGATGAAAAAGATGAACTAAGAGGAATAACAAAGAAATGCTGTTGAAAGGAAAGAAAGAGAAGACGAGAATGAGTTGTAAAGAAATGCGGCCGGAGGAAAAGAAAGAGAAGAAGAGGATGAGTTGTAGGGTTTTATTTGCATGTGGGTATTATTGAAATTAGAAAAATATTATGGGGACAAAAAGGTAAATATGTTGGTCAAATATAAATGACTTATAAGCCAAAAAATAAAAATTTGGTAAGAACCAATTTTTAACTTTTGGGTTTTTAAAAACACTTTTCACCTTTTTTAAGCACTTTTTTTAAGGAAAAAAGTGCAAACACGCTTTAACTTTACTGTTACACACTCCAACTTTGCGGAAATCCTATGACCCCCTAAAATATTTTAAAATGGAATATATGCATCCATATATGCTTATGTAGCAGAGAAAATGTAATACACTCTCCTTGAGAGAGTGAGGAGTTATATTCCTTTTTTTTTAATATCTTCTTTTCTATTTTTCGTTTCTTTTTTTCTTTTTTTCCTTTATCTTTCTCTTTCTCTCTCTCATCACCTTAGAGTCACCAACACCTCCTCCTCCACCACCTCCCTATTACCATCAAAAGTCATTATTTTTTTAGCACATCTATTACTATCCAATTCATCAGTCATCACCATGAAATTCATCCATTCTTCAACATTCCCTATACCATTAAAGTCATGAGATGACATGAATTTTCAAAAATCCATCACGAAAAAATAATCTAAATAGTAATAAAATCTCCCAAAATACTCCAATTAGTAAAGTAAATAACTCAATTAAAAAAATAACTTCTCCAACCACAACAATTAGTAAAAATAGATGCTACAATAAAAAATTAAAGCTTTTATCGAAAAAAAATTCGATCACCATTGATGCTTCTTTCTTTCTACCTGATTACCTCAAAAATATTTCTACTTATTTGACTTACAAGAAAGGATTAAAAAAAAGAAGATAAAAGATAAAATAGAAGAAAAATGAGAGAGAAAGGAAAAGAAGTCATAAAAGGAAGAAAAAACACATGCATGAAGGAAATGTAAGACCAAAGAAGGAAAAAAGAGATTTAAAAAGAAAAAAAATAAAAAACAATAAGAAAAAAGGAGAAAAGAAAATTAAAAAACGACACGTGTCAGCATGTGTTTTTTACCATTTAACATAAATTTGGGTGTTACTTTTAAAAGGTGAATATATTCCATTTCAAAATGTTCGGAGGGGGGGGGGGAGAGGGGGGGGGGGTATCATAGAACCTCCGCAAAGTTAAATGATGTAACAACAATATCAGGTAAAGTTAGAGTGTGTTTTGAACCCTTTTCCTTTTTTTTTTTTAAAACCAAACACTACACAAAGTTAAAAAGTGCGTATAAG
Source organism: Datura wrightii (assembly GCA_035772735.1). Lineage (NCBI taxonomy): Eukaryota > Viridiplantae > Streptophyta > Magnoliopsida > Solanales > Solanaceae > Datura > Datura wrightii. Next base: position 25,397,552 of record JASDFA010000001.1, read on the forward strand.
CCAGTTTGATCAGCTTTTAAGCTAAACCAAACATCTTCTTTGTCAGCAGCGCAACAACTCGTTACTCTCAATAAGGTTAAATTGTTTACTCACAAATAACGAGTTCGGCATCTAAACGGATAATTTTTTTTATATAATTTCAAAGTGGATCAGACCTTTAATGATTTATCAAAATGAACACCTTGTTATCTGGGCAACGAAGATGATCTATTAATGCATTTTTTAGAAAAAAATTATTGAACCTCGTTGAACAGTAAAAAAGGTTCCATTTTAAAAACTTTTACATTTAAGAATTTCTAAAGGACCATCCAACGAGGTCCTTTTTCAATTTTTTAAAATCCCCATTAGCATATTGAAAACTAAAAAACATTCTTTTCCATTGTAGCCAAAGGATTAATATATCAATTACTTCTGTATTTACCTAACAAGGGAGTGAAAATTGATATAATTTTTTTAAAAAATTCTTTATATGTTGATTTTAAAAAAAATTATAAAGAACCTCGTTGGGTTCCTTTAAATTTTTTTTTAAATTTTTTAATTTTTAATATGTTGATGTTGATTAAAAGAAATTCTAAAGAACCTCGTTGGCTGCTCAACAAGGTTTCATTTAATTTTTTTTAATTTTAATTTTTTACATTCCTTGATGAAGATAAGTTTACATACACACACACATATATATACAATTATAATTTGGTTGAAGTGAAATATAAAGAAACAACTTAATAAAATTGAATTAATTTTTTTTAACTAAAGAATGTTGAATAAATTAAATTAAAAAAAAATTATTAACCTCGTTAGAAATAAATTACTTTCACTATCTTGAACAACGACGAAATTTAACCTACTAGCAAATGGAGAATTATGTCTGCAAAACCCAGGTGTGTTTTTTTGAATTGCTCGTCCAAAATTATGCGGCATCCGAGATTGAGAATCGCTAAATTGTGCAAAATCAAGCGCCGCTACAGGTGAAGTGACTAACCCAATTGTATGATATTGAGGAATATCGCGAAAAACACTCAACGATTCATCGAAATTAAATATTAGATAATATAGTTCAAAACCAGTTGTATGATTTATTTATTTTTAAATCAGCATATAAATTTTTTTTTACTTGTTAGGTCAGTAGAGAAGTAATTAGCATTATATTAATCCTTTGGTTGGAATTAAAAAGAATGTCTTTTAGTTTTCAATATGTTGATGGTGATTTAAAAAAAAATTTGAAAAGGAACCTTGTTGGTTGTTCAACGAGATCCTTTAGAATCTTAAATGTAAAAGTTTTTTAAATGGAACCTCGTCGACTGTCCAACGAGGTTCAATAATTTTTTAAAAAAAATACATTAATAGATCCTCATTGCGCAGACAACGAGGTATCCGTTTTGGTAAACCATTAAAAAACTGGTCCGTTTTAAAATTATATAAAAAAATTATCTGTTTTGATGCCGAACTCCACAAATAACATCTCTTACCTCCGTTTAATTCTACTACCCTTAGGATTTTGAAATAAAATAATTCATAAAATATTATTTAGACAAACATTTATTCTATTTTGTTAAAAATGTAGGGGCCATTTGAAAAATCATCTTATAATTGAAATTACTATCATAATACACAATCTAATAACTATACAATATAATAATAAGGATGATTTATTTATTTGTTATAACGTAATTACAGTTTAATTATAAACGTGCTATTTGGTTGCACCAATTGCAATTATACAGTTAAAGATTTTTTAATTTTAAGAAATTTAAAATTATATTTGATTAAAAAAAATTCATTTACAACTATAATACTCTAAATAAAGTCATCTAGCAATTCCTGACTAAAAACGAACAATATCCAATGTTAAACAAAAAAGTCAATACAACTAAAACAAATTAATTCAAATTAAAAATATAAATAAATTTAAAATTCAAAAAAAATATAACATAATACCCTTATCTCAAATTCAAACAAAAAATAAAGTAAGCTCCAATGTAACCTATGTATTAGATAATTCAAAAAAAAAAAAAAATTTATAACTTCGTTATAACTCTCTTCTCTCTCCTCTTACTAGGATATTTAACTTTAATATCATCAATCAATACAAAGAAAGTTAATAACTCTCTTCTCTCTCCTCTTACTGGTGCACAGATTAGGCTGCTATTATATTTTATTAAAAGGAATAGAATGGCTGAGAAAGGTATGAGTCTCACCTTCACTGCACATACTATTCAAGATGGCAAAAAAGTAGTTGAGCTGGTTCAAGAGGAAATTGACATTGACAGTGAAAAACGGAAGACTGCTATTATATTGTATGTCATTGGTGCATCCTCCACTATTACAAGCGTTAATAGATTTGGGAATGTATTAATAAACTTAAAATCCATTATCACAATGAGGGTCATTTTGTGGTGAGATTTGACAGCCTTGATCATAGAAATGAGATTTTATACTCAAGACCTCAAATGCTTAACAATAAATTTATAATTCTGAAAGTTTGGACAGCTGATTTTGATTTTTTCAATGAAAGTGCTAAAGACAGTTGGTGAAATACCCAAACCCGCCTTTAAGCTGTTAGGGAATGGACTCTCTCACTAGAATTAGTAGTGGGTTGGGTAATTCCCTGATTACATAAGCTGAGGTAATGTGCAATGACCTTATCAGAAATGCATGAATACTGATATGGTATGTTAATTTGAAAACATTTAATGCAATACAAGTAAAACTAGTTTTAAGGGTCATATACATGTACTGAAAACTGAATCTGTAATTATAAATCGAAATCTGTAACCGATATAACTGCACTGAACTGAAACTGAAATTGTATTGTGGGAGAGCCTATTAATCGACAAACTCCAATGTAAGCCTTATGGGGCTCGACCTGTAACCCTGGTTGGAATGACATTCGTACCTTGCCAAGGATAAGAATTATTGCTGGCGTGATATCACTCGTGATCAATGTGACAATCTCCAATAACGACGACCCCTGTATGTTCCCATTGAGGTGAGGGAGACACTCTTAAATAACGAGGATTCCATATTCCTCGGGTTAAGGGAAACATTATCTACTATTTAGAATTTCTGATCATACGGTGGCACGTAGTTTTGAGACCTGGGTGCGTTGGAACCCGGATCTACTCGGTGCTAAATACTACTCCCAACTGAACATAAGGATACATGTAAACTGATAAATCTGAAGCTGATGTCCTAAGACTAGTCAGAACCACTTTATCTAATAAGGATCCCGAGAGCCTAAAAGACTATGAACATGCTTTACTGAGGCTCAAACTAATGTTCTAAGACTAGTCAGGGCTACTTTTTAACTAGCAAGAAGCCTGAGATTCTAGAGAACCATAGACATGCTAATCATACTGAATTCATGAAAATCATAGGCCCAAATAGTAGTGTACATCATATGTACTGAAATCATGAAAGAATCATTTATGTCAAATGGATTATGTTTTTGAAAACAGTGCTAAATCATGGTTGAGTCTTAGAAATTATACTATTATCACATCATTGATGTGCTGTGGATTTATAGCCCTTTTGATGCTCAAAACTAAGAAAATAGCATGGACTTAGATGTGTTTATATGGATATGAGACACTTTTCCTTTGGTTACAGGATAAATTGGTGTTGGACCTAAAAATTGCAAAAGAAAGCCTGAAATATGCAAAATAGGCCTAAAGTGCAGATCACAGTACGAGTCGTAGGAAGGTCCTACAAGTCGTACTGATGGTCGTGAAAAGTTGCAGAAGGCTAAGGTTGAAGAGATGCAATGTACGAGTCTCAATATGAGTCGTACCAAGCTTGTACGAGTCGTGGTGATGAAGTCGTGAAAAGAATCAGAAAATTTGCATAAGAGGCTGACTCCTTCTATGGAAATAAAGTACGAACTGTAGGAAGAAGGTACGAGTCGTACCATGGCGGTCGTGATAAATTTCAGAAGAATTTCAAACTTTCAGAGTAAAGCCACGGGAGTTCAGTACAAATCGTAGGATGGAGGTACGAGTCGTACCAGGACCCAACACTTAGCCAAAATCCAGCCAGTCATGCAAGGTACGAAATGATGGTACGGGTCGTAGGTTGACTCATGACGAAGACGAAATCAGATATGAAAATTCACCCTGTCAGCCTAGGAAAAGGATTCTTGTATCTGTATAAATACTTTTTAGGTTTTTTTTTTTTGGAGAATCAATCAGAGAAGAGATTTTTAGGAGAGAAAGAGAGAATTGAGTTGATTCGACTTGTGATCAACCTTTTCTTGAATTCTTCTTCTTCTTGCTATTTGTTCTTGAGGATTTTGCTGAGTAATCAAAGGAAGTGTTTTTCTCATTCATTCTTGTAAGTATTGATTTATGTTTTTAATCATGAATGCAATTCACAATCTTACAATTATGAGAGGCTAAAACCTCCATAGCTAGGGTTGTGGGAACCATGGTGGATTAACAAGTTAGGGTTGCACAAAGTGATTTTAAGATCAATACAAATACTTATATTGTATTCTCTTCATGCTTAAACGTTTCTTAATGGTGCGCAATGTTAGGACATGCCCGAATTCTTTACTTGCTTAGGACTAAGAGGTAAAGATTAGGAAAAGAGAATTACAACAGAGCCTTGATTTTGATAATCATTGTATTAACTTGAGTTGTGATCGCAGGATAGTTAAATCTGGAACTTAGTGGTAACAGATAGTTTGAAACCACTCATGAGACTTGGTTGAGTGATTGAGTATAGTCATTCAATAGGGACTGATCGGTCTTTTGAATGAACCTAAGTTATGAGTTCTATAAGTAAGTGTTGGTGATAATCACGAGTGTATACCCAAAGCAGTTATGAACCCATGGGGAACACAAACCCTAGTTATTCTTTATATTGACTCAACACCAGATTTTTTATTATTGTTTTTATTATTGATTTTCTTTAGAATCCCCCAATTTTGAAGTAACTACCTCACAAGTTCATTTATCAGCTGTAATCTAGTTCTCCCATATTCCCTATGGGTTCGACCCCAACCTCTAGTTGGGTTCTTTATTGACAACGTCCGCTTCATACTTCAGTAAGAGATGTGGTTTGAGTGTTATCAATCATCGACATAAATAATTAATTTGAGAAATTAAATCATGAGCATACATGGCCATAGATCATAGGAAGCTTAAAAGACATGACTAACATAAGAGAATTCATACATAGAATCGAAACCCTAGGACATGCTTTTTATAATTTGGGGATTCTAGGATATATGAAAACAACATAGTTGGGACACAAGGGTGAAAGGAACCCTTGTTGAAGTCCCACATACCTGGTTGAAGGATCCCCCTAAAGATCTTGAAGCTTACTGCACCTTGGAGAGGAAACCCTAGTTCTTGAGCCTTGAGAGAAGAAGGGAGAAGATGACTTACAGATGATTTTGAGTAGGATAAGGGATTGAGCTAGGAAAATCCCTTTAATTCATCCCATAGAAAACCTAAAACGACCTAGTTTAGGGTTAAAAGAATAAGAAATTATACAACTACCCCTGAGAAAACGTTCTTAAAAATCTGTCCGTCTAGTGCTATGGGTCGTACCATGACTCGTGGTGACATACCATGGGTCGTGGTATGCCATTTATGAATTTTGGGTGGCTTAACAACTCACTGAAACTCTTTCTATGGGTGCTTGGTATGAGTCGTGCCTACATACCATGATTCATACCATGACTCGTGGTGATAGGACCTGTCCTGTCCGTCAAACCTAATAGTGCGTCACTAAACTGGCAATAATTTTTTACTTCGAATCCCGATTGATGTAAGATTAGATGCGTTGGAAAGAAGACTCAAAGGGATTCAATTTGATATGCTGGAACCCAAAAAAACTTTATAAAATTAGAGTTATGATAATTTAAAGTTGACTATTGTAAGAACTTACATGAAAAACTCAATCGGTAGGAAAGCTTTTAACTCAACTTTATGCTAGAGGTTCCTTATGACCTTAAATTGCTCCAATGATCTTTTTACACTTAAGAATTTATCTCAACACTTAGTTTTCATAAAATTCATTGGGTTCAGGTCTGTTCACATACCTAAAATGGTTTCAAACTTAGCTCGAAAGTCCGAGAGCGTTATAATATCTCATCTTACAAACAGATGGTATGAATCGTAACATGATCCTATAATCCATTACCTGCTGCTCGTACCTCCCAAACCATATTGGTTATTCTGTGATCACTGATGGATATTACGGCTCATTCCACCTCCTTACGAGTTGTACTAAGACTCGTGGCCTTGAAATAAATCCTGAACACTTCTATGAACCTTATCTCACGATTTCATACTACGAACCGTAACACCCTACCACGAATCATCCCTTGGCTCGTGGTATCTGAAACCCTGAGATATCTGTTGCTCCCTTAGGGTCAAGTCACAAACCGTGGTTACTCACCAGAAGTTGTGATATGACTCGTACTATGGGCTTTTTTTTCGATTCTGCTAGTTTTCTGCTTTATGTTTAGGATCTAATTTTATGGACTTTGGGGCGTTACTAAAGGCTTGTGCCAAAAATTCCTAATATTTTTTGATGTTGTTAATTACGTGAAATGTGAGGGGGTTTAATATTTGCCATTACCTATTTAAACCCCACAAACACTCTCTCCCACGCTTAAACACTCAAAGGAACGACTCAAACTCACTTCCCCTACCCGTAACTCAAAATCACCGAAAAATCAAGTAAAATTTTTGCTCGACCCAAGTTCTGAAAACCCTATACGGTCATTTACAGTTGATGAAGAATCAATCAAGTAAGTATGTTGTATTAAACATTGCTAAGATTCATATATTGAGAGTGATGGTGTCAATACCCCTATGAGTCACTCACTAGGCTCGAAACTTGACTTTGAAAAAAAGAGACAATAATCAGGGTGTTGTGTAATGTTCTTTTTCGACTAAAGAGATGCTAAATTTTGATGAACTTAGGTCTTGAAACATAATGAGTTACGGGTAGTAGGTAAAAAAAGGGAAGGATTGGGCATGGGTTAAATTGAGTTAATGATGAGCCTAGACCTGGGGGAAATCTGAGTACCTTAAAATGTGAAAAAGAACCCTTGCAAACTGAGAAAAGAAAATCTGGAAGTGGTATGAGGCACAGTACGGATCGTAGGTTGCTACTACGAGTCGTACTGAGCACTCATACCACCAAACTAGATAAGGTCGCATAAAAATGTCTTTCCTACGACTCGTGGAATCGACCTATGAGTAGTACCATGAGTCGTGGATCAGAAAAATACCAACGTAGGGTTTCATTAGATGACTCAAGGTACAGATCGTACCTTTTTGGTACGAGCCGTACCTGCAAGTCGTATTGAAAGATGGTTGTAATGCTGGGACTTCTCACGAGTCGTACCTTCATGGTACAACCCATAGTGATGATCCGTGATGAGAATCTGAACATCTCCTTTCTAATTCTTCTTTTTCAAAAATGGAATGCTAAATTCTTTCTCTACAGGTACAATGACATACAAACGCCAGACAAACAAAACAAAAGCCCGAAGGACACTGATTGATGAAACAACTGAGTCAGAGTTTGACAATGTAGGAGACTCACCTAGTGGTTCAGTTGAAGAGTACCAAGTAGACACTTCAAACACTGATGGAACTAGAACTACTAGGGCAAAAGCAAAGGCCCAAGCTGAAGCAACCACTGCCACATCCGCTCGAGCTCTCCAGTCTGAGGAGGGAGTTAGAGAGGAACAATAGAAGGCAGGAAATGACTCCAATGCTAAAGAAGGGTCAGGGGAGACCCAAAGTGGAGAGGAGAGCGGCAGTGAAGAATCAGAGGAGGAGGCTCCTAATATTGCACAAGAACAGACCCTACCCAGGGCAAGCCGTATAATTTGGTGGAGAGTGCCGGGAGCTAAAGAAATCTATGAGCAAGGAATATCTCTCATCGCCAAGAATAAGCCCAAGAGAAGCATCCAAGAAGAATCGCAGATCCTCAAAACCTCACTGAATGAAGTTGAGGAGATGAAGCGGATTTTTAGCTTCTATAGTTTTGAGTGGATGGACAAGACTCCAGCACGGCACACAGAAGACATAGTTCGGGAGTTCTATGCCAACTATTTGGCCACCATGGAGGTAAAGGCAAAGGAAGGGCAGAAGATAAAATATCAGCCACGTCCGGAGAGTGTTATGGTCTGAGGTCGAGAGGTTTGATATATCTGAGCGGACCATCACTTGAATGTTGTATGGACCACAATTCACACCTACAAGGTTGATGCCAGAGTACGACTACAGGGTGGAGGCAATGAAGCATATTAGATCCCTAACTGTGCTGGAGCGACAGAGGCAGCTGCAATGGCTAGCAACGGTGATTGCTGAGAATAAGGATGAAGCTGAATGGGTTACAAGTGGAAAGAAGGAGATCAAGAACTTACTAAATTTCATAGAAAAAGCCTGCTGGACACTAGTGCACCATGGGTTAGCACCTACGGTCAACGACAACACATTGAGTGCTGACAGAGTGGCTTTGGTGGCATGCCTCATGTCTCGTTAACCATCAATATCCCGAGGATCATAGCAGATGAGATACGAGACCAGGTGGTGGGAGTGAGAACTACTATCCCATTTCTGAGTCTTTTGTTCAGATTATGTATGGAGGCAGAAGTTCCACGGTGTGACGAGCAATTGATTGGAGGCCAAAGGATTGCAGATATAGGTCTTATCAGGGATGAGATGAACCCGGTGAGCAGATCCAGGATTCCCACAACAATTCCAGTAGCCCAGCCAGCAGGGGATGCACATGTGAATATCCCCATTACACAGGAGCAGAGCGAGACACAGGCTATAGACGTCGGTCATTCAGAGTCAGCTCCTAGCACCTCAGCTGCACCACTGCCCAGAAATGCAGACTCAGACACCAGAAGGGTATACCTTGGTACCACAGTTCTTTCTCCAAAAGCTAGCAAAATAATTGACCATGGAGGAGTGAAATATTCAGGTCATGATGGACAATGTAAAACCATGAGTCAAGTCAGATACAAAGGTAGCAAATCAGGCTCTACATACTCGGCTAGATAGTTTTAAGAGCTGATTCAATGAGAGGATGGCAGAGCAGACCGACTCTAGCAGTCTCCGAACGGAGTTGGGGGCTCTTTAGATCCAAGTACTTGAGTTGTCATCACAACAACCAACAGTATTAGCAGACCCCACTCTTCTGGACCTAGATACCGAGCCTGATGATGAGATTGATTTGGTGGCATATTGGGAGCCGACCAAAGCTGTTGAAAAGGGTAAAAAAGAGCTGATGAGGATAATAGAGAGGAGAGTCTGAGGAAGAGGAGGAAGAAGGAGAAAAAAGAGCGCAAGCGGGCCAGAGCAGAGAGCATGCAGACTCACGACACACATATGTCTGAGCTGCATGAGAGAGCTAGAGGAGTAGGCAGCTCCCCCATAGTTCAACCCAAGCTTGCCAGTGGCCGTGACCTTTTGGGAGGGCCACATTCAGCCCCGATAGTTATAGAGGCCATCCAAGCGGCCACAATTACTGAGGGGGGGACCACTCCCCTTATTGACACACAATTGAGTGCGCCAGCCACTGCTAGTGCCACAACTACAGCGGAGGTACTACCTCCGCAAGAGAACAGGAGCACCTAGTGCGCCACAAGTATGTCTCTTCCCTATGTTCTTGTAGTTGATGCTTCAGGGGTCAAACTTACTTTTCAAAAAGGGGAGGGGGTATACTTGTGATTTTTGAGATTTTTGATTCGTCTGAGGATTTTTCTTGCCGTGTGTTTTTTTCCCTCAGGCATGCTATATAGTAAAATCGACATGTGTAGGATTTTTATTTTTAGTTTTTGATTTTTGTTTAATTAGAAAGTAGCTCAGGAGTACTCAACCAATAAAAATGCATTAGTTTTGGTTCTTGAAAAAAATTGACCCAGTTTAAAAATTTTCTGATACATTAGCTATGTATTTGTGACAACATGCATGATTGC